>CM032161.1:15961996-18602503 GCA_018901935.1 Pugionium cornutum
AAAAATCCGAATGCGAAGAAGCAACATTCACCGTGAAGAGAGTGACAAGGAGTTAGGTTGGGTCAGCAGAGTTAAAGAAAGCTGCTAATGCTACGCGAGAGAGGAAGAAGACAGACAAACATTTAGGGTTTTAAGAGGGTATTAAGGCAATCATAACATGTGTCGGACATCTCTCAGAACGCAGCGTTTAGAAAGGGAATGTTTCCGTAACGTTAAAACTTAGCGGTTTTAGTCTTGACCCGACGCTGGATTAAGTTATCAGACTAATGGGCCTACGAATATGGCCCATTTATCTTAAACGAAGCCGTTTAATCATCTCCATTTTTTGTGCCTATTCTGATTTCTCAGTTTATTAATGTATATACAATCGATAACATATTATACGATTAAAAATTGTTTTAAGAAATGGAATTTATAGAATACTTAGTGGAGTAATTTCTATTATGAAGTAGAAAGCGAAACAATGTACAAACCAAACTAAAGACAGAATCAAAATTGTCTCGAACAAAACTAAAGTCTCCAGTCTCAACGTACAAATGTTAGCATTCAAAATGATTACTTCTAACAATTTAACATTAACACCACTTTCCTCTTGAAAAATGCATTCAAACAAAAAAAACACTAACCTTACACTCAAAAAGGTATTTCTTTTGTTTTCCTCATTCCTTAGTTTTCTTTTTCTTCTCTTTCTTATCTTTCTTCTTGGCTGGTGTTTCAGTTTCTTCTTCTTCCTCATGCTTTCTTTTCTTCTTATTCTTTTTCTCTTCCTTTACAGCCTCTAGGGCTTCAGTTTCATCTTCTTCCACCATCTTCTTCTTCTTCTTTTTCTTTGTGGGTTCCTCCTTTTCAGCTTCCTCTTCCTCCACCTTCTTCTTTTTCTTCTTATCTTTCTTCTTCGATGGCTCCTCACTGTCCTCAGCCTCGGATTTATAATATTGACCTTAGCGGGAGTGATGAGACCACCAGATCCCATCTTTCTATCCTTGTCATATACTTCAATCTTAGGTTTGCCTTTGGCTGATCCAGATAGACGTCCTAAATCCTTTCCTTCAAGATTTCTCAACCTAGCTTCAAGCTGCGAGAAATTAACAGGAACCAGAAACATCATTAGGAAAAAGGGAAAAAAGTTATGACCTAAGACAGATCGAAGAGACTAGAAAGGAGAAAACCATTGAGGAGTGTTGTTACCTTAGCACGGTTTTCAAGTCCCATAGTGTTATCTTGGCCATCACCAAGAGCATCACACCTAATAGCAAGTGCGGCTTTAGCAGCTAATGACCGCGAGATCTTTCCTTTATGCTTTGGTGCTGCTTGGCCAACCACAGATGCGTGGTAAATCAAACCGTATTTGGGTGTGGCATGCTTTGTCTTTAGTGCCCTAAAGAGTGCTTTTTCAGCTCCAAGTATCTGAACCGTGCTCCCAGGTTGCTTGGAGAGGTTCAATAAACTACCTCCATGAGAAATTAGACGAGCACCGACTAGCTCCCCAACCAAGGCAGTCAGATTGGGAGCAACAGTGTTCATTCTGCTCTTCAGGTAGTCATAAAGCTGGGCTCTGTACTCCGCAAGAGAAAGAACCTGGTCACAGAGCTCCCGAATGTGCATTAAATCGAGGTCACTGACTTCTGTTCCCATAGATATCACAGCCGCTTCCTTCAATTCTGCCTCAACTTCATCCGCTAATATCTGCAATCCAACCAGAAACAGGAGTATATGTATGATCAGTAGACACAACGTTCTGTTAACAGAGGTCTGTTACACAGTTAATACGAAAGTTACCTCAGAGAAGTCTAGCTTTGCAGCATTAATGCGGTTTCCCATCAATTTCACAGATTTGGCATACATGATATTGTCTTGTATGATCTTAGCAAGCTCGGGAAAATGCCATCCATACCATTCTCTAACCCTCATTGCATACGTGTTCAGTTCTTTGTCAAGATCATCAAGCAAACCAATAGCTTGGATTATCATTGTATCCACCTACCCAAAGACAACAAACACAATAAGTTTAATATCAGAGGGTTTAATACAGATGTTCTATAAATTACCATAAGTAGCTTAAAATCCATATAGATAAAGCACATTACCTCGCATGACACCAAATAAAAAGACAAATATATTTTGTTAGAACGGAAATGAAAGATACCTTGTCAGAACTGAATTTTAGCTTATATCTGGCCAGGCTGTGAGACAAACCCAAGCTCATAGGAGCCAAGTCTTGATCACCCAAACCAGATATGAGTTCTGTAAACTGACTTCTAACACCTCGTAGAAGCTCCATTACAGCATTGTTGTGAACACAATCTATTTTCTGAATGAGTTAAGTACTATCATTAGAATCAAGCACAGACAGAAAGGGAAGAGAGATACTCCATAAAGGAAACTCAAACAGAATACAAACCAGCTTTTCCTTGATCACGTTTCCAAGCTTTGAATCAGCCACAGCCAACACTTCACCTTCACAGTTGGCTTTCAAAAATTTACGAAGACCTTTGCTTGGAGCTCCCTCCAGCAATTTAGCTACTGCTTCAAGGGCTTCGGATGTGTTGTCAAACTTGTCAAAAGCTTTCAGCTTAACCATCTGTTACACCAAAGAAGATATGATTAACCCAACACTAAATCTAATTTTTAATATCTTTTTGAAGACAAACACTAGGCATTTACTGTTGCATAAAGAAAGCAAAACTATCACCTTTCGTGCTGAGTCTGGCGAAGAGAACTCTTTACCCAAATCCTGAAAAAAATATATTACATTGATGTCTTTTAGAACTAAGACAATAGATACGTTGTGCAGAGAAAATAGAAAAAAAAATGAGGATAGCTCACCTCGACGTTGGACAGCTTTCCTTCATCCAGAACTTTAAAGAGGGCAAAACCCGCCGGAGTTTCGAATAGTACGATCATCTTCACAAAACTCTAAAGTAAGCACCAGAAGAGGATAATAAGATAAACCTTAAAACACTTGAAAATGTTACAAATGAAAGTTAAGTAAGTCACGCAAATCAACTACGTTGGGAATTTATAACTATCATTGATTAAATAAAAAGCTGGCATTTTGATATCAGAATCTAGCAAGAAACAGCATGCCCTATAAACCATTTTCCTTCGTTCGATAAGAAAATATGAAGGGACGAAAACGAGAGATAACTACAATAAGCCATAAAACTTGGTCGCAGGTATTCAAAAGTCAGCAAAAATCCGAAAGCGAAAGAGCATTCACCGTGAAGAGCACTATAAGAAGAGAGGTTCGGCCACCAGAGTTAAAGAAAGGTGCTGCCTGAGAGAGAGGAAGAGGAAGAAGACGGAGACGGAGAAACACTTAGGGTTTTAGGAGGGTATTATAGCAATCAAATCTGTGTCGGGCATCTCTCAGAACGCTGCGTTTAGAAAGGGAATGGGAATGTTTCTGTAACATTCAAACTTAGGGGTCAAGAGTCTTGACACAACGGTTGTTTAGGTTATCAGACTAATGGGCCTACGAGAATTATTAGTATTTGTTTCCCTATAGAGCTTTTCTCGTCGATCGATCACCAAATTTTTGCAGGAAGTTTATTGGTAGTGAAGATGATTCGATTGAACAAAAATCTGCTGCTTGTAAAGAGACACTAAGAGCTTTAAGGGCAGCTGAGGAACTGTCGGAGAGCAAGGAAAAGGGAGAAGATTATGCAGTCGAATAATAGTCAGTATGCTCTGTTCTTTGCTTCTCTTTTGTTTACTCAGTAATGGTGTTCCTACAACGTCCATACAGTTTCTAATTGCATTCTTGTCTATACGCAGCTTAGGTGATTGATTTAATGTTCGATAATTCATGCTAGAATTATTAGTATTTGCACCTGCTGTGGAGAAGAAAGAGGTGTATGTACCAAAATTCTCTGCTATGGAATTGTTGTTGAGTTTCTGAAGACTTTCTTGTTGGATTTTAGATGCTACATTAGATAATTAAAATTAATAAAAAGAACAGTAAGAAACGAAGATATTATTATAAGTTTTATTTATCTTTTTTTCCAAAGCTCAAACCTAATGTACAAACTCAGTAAAGCTTTCGACACCATCTGACCTATAACAATCTTGGACCTTATATGGATTGCTCTGCATTCTCATGCTCACTTCTCAGGAAACCGAGCTCCAACAGGCAGAATTATTCACCAGCATGACGCTAAGTTAACTAAAAATAAAATAAACCAAGATTTATGCTTTTGGAATGAACAAGCAATGAGAAGCTATAGACTTCCAGCAGATTCCGATTTCGAGACTCGAGAAACTAGTCCAGTGGCAATCTGTAGGGCAATAAAGGATAATGGTGATATTCATTTTCAACTGCTTTGATCAGCATAAAGTATGTTCCCATCATTGTTTTCAATTGTAAAAACTAAAAAGAGCAATCTACAAAGGCTTTTGGTATCAGGAGTTGTCACATGAAAATTCTCCCTTTTTATGCTCAATTTTCTTTCTGATTAAAACTCCTAAAAATGAAGTCACCTTCCCAAGTAAAAATCATCAAGTAGATGGAGCCTGAGACTGGTGCTCCACAAATTTTATCTTCACAAACACACCAACAACATAATAATTTCCAACCTTTTTCAAATAATTTACCTCACAAGTTATCTAGCTATAGCCACCCTGTAGTTGAGGATTAAGTCCTCAGGTTTTTTCCAGATATATGCCCGTACAGTTGCTAAACTCATATCTGGAGATAAGACCTGAAAAACATATCACAGAAAGCAAGTTCGTTCAGCCTCATTCTGCAAACGAAATTTTAAGACCAGCCAACCATGTTTTTGATTAATGTGTTAGAATATAAACCTCTTAGCAATAAAAAAAATCTAAACATTGTTGAGTTCCTTAAAGTTGACTTGCCTGGTTATTGCATAAGATCTCAATGGAAGGTCTGAGTTTCTGCCAAGGCTTTGATCCAGACTGTAGCAATCCGTTTCCTGCAAACAGTTGTTGTGGACCTCCTGAAACACTTGCTCCATCAATGGCTAGACTGTCCAGCGGATTGTCAAGGACCATCTTTTCCACAACGTAATTTGTAACCTACATAGCATGTGTAAAAAAGCCATTGAATAACAAAACGTGTAATAAAAAATACTACAGGTTTTTAGTTACGAAAAATGCACCTTGTGAACTCTTAAGATCCGGGGTGCACTAAGTTTCCCTAGTGTGACCACCTGCACATTTGAACCTTCACATGGATGCAGGAAGAAGCTTAATCTGGAAAATTGGAAACCTCTCAAAGTAAGTTATTTAAGATAGACTATATGCTTTATCTATTTATAAAAGAATGTAAAAATATGTGAGGAAAACGCTAAAAGACCAAACAAGGCGGTGCCTTATACTTTGTATTTTCTCTAGGTGGAAGGCGATTGTTCAAGACGGCGTCCAAGCACCACAAAGGGAAGTCCTTCTCATCTTCAAATCCGCTAAACTCAGTTATCTTCTTCCTCCACGGGCCACCTTGAGAACCCTCAGTAATGATGGAAGGAGGAGAAACAGAAGAAAAATCAAATGGAGGATACACCGGATCATTGGAAGCACTACTGTCTTCAGTTTTGGATGAAATTAGATTTTTTTTTGTATCTTTTACAGATAATGCATCTCCAGAGGCAACAATTAGGGGTTTTGGTTTGTGCTTCTTCTTTGCCAGCCAATGACCCAGCAGGCCTTTTAGGGTTTCACGAGCTAAATTAATCTACAAATCATACAATCCAGTGAACAAAAGGAGGTTTAGTATGACTAGGTTAGAGCAAATAAAAGTCGAAGATAATAAATTATGATAAACAGATTCAATTAGAACCTTGTATGCAAATATCCATTAATTTATGCAACAGTGAGATAACAAGACATTCCCGATTAGCTTCAACATCACTAAAGATGCAGCATTTTATCTACCTTGTCATCTTCAGGTCGCCCGGAAACTTTAAGGTCTGCTGAATACATCTCAGCGGAGAAGCATTGCGGTGTCTCCAAGTGTATAGATAAGCATCCAAGTCGTGTGTCCACAGTAAACCATGATGGAATGCTTACCTGAAAACGCAGAGGAGAAGAATATATCATAAAGGTAAACAAATCTGTTAGTCACACAAAAGAAAAAGAACCATAACCTTTGAAAAATAAAGAGGCTTACCATCTCAAACAGTTCTTCTTTCTTCTCTTCAAATGAAATCTGCAAACACGGAAATAAATATACTTATTTGACTTAGTACTTCTCCAGGTGCATGTTAGACATGAATGTTAATGGTATATTGATATTCAGAACTACAGTAGCAGATGCATATAACAATTTTAGAAATTCAAAAAGAAGTCTCAAGTTCAATAATTACCTTCCCATAGTCATCTACCACAACACCCTTAGTTATATCCCATAGTTTCACTGAGCCAGCTGCGTCCTGCAAAAGAAAAAACAAACTGATCATGGACCCCTCTAAAGTCTATCAATGGTGGTCTTACCAGCGCATTCAGAGAAGTCTATTTCACCTTAGTTAAAATTTGCCTTTTATTATTCAAAATCTCATGTTGCACAATCGGGTGAGTTCCTGGAACAGTTATGGATGGCTCCTTGTAAGCAGGGGGCTGCAGACAAGCCAAAAGTAAACCACACTGATTTAAACAGAAGCATTTACAGGAAGAAGTCATTTTTCTTACTGGATTTAGTCCTTCCAAGGACACCCTCGCCCTATTAAAAGACAAATTCCCAGCCAAGAAAGAGCCACCTCGTTGAAAGATCTTTTGAGGACTCTGTACTTCGGCAGGCCATTTCTCTACAGAGGAATCTGTTGTTGCAACCCATATACTATTATCTTGCAACGCTAATTGCTCAATTGGATGTTCCTTAGTGCAAAGCAAAACACTCTCTCTTGTTGCCAAGTCTGTCAAGTATAACTGACAGGAACACAACACAAACGAAAATAAAAATGGAAGTTATACACAGGACTGGAACCTGACAAAAGGCAAGTTTGTTGTCTACTCACACATTGGTCTCTTCCACCGCTATAAACATGACTAAATGATGGAGTGCATGCAAGTGCCCAAACAGAATCTGTATGCACCGCATATGTATGAAGACATCTCTGCTGACCTAGATCCCAGAGTCTAGAAATGAATTTAGAACCAGTTAGAACTGAAATAATCACAATAACTTCAGCCACTGGGTACACAACTACTAATTAGGGAAAGCTACAGACCTTATCATAGAATCAGAGGACCCAGACAAGCAAAATCTGCAATATTAAGGTGAAAGGACGAGGAATATCAATCAATCGGAGACTAAAATACACCATTGCTGGGATGAATTTAAAAACAAAAACAAAAACAAAAAACTTACCTGCCAGTTGAGTCCAGAAGCAGCACTCTGACATTATCAGTATGCCCCCTCAGCTTCATACTTTTTGAACCAGTTCTGGGGTCCCAGACACGTAAAACCTGCAATAAACAAAAAGAACTGAGTAGGATTCAGAAAGCAAAAACAAAAAGAATTTCTGTGTTCTTGTTCTCCGGTATATTCAGATATCCGGAATGTATAAATACCTTCTCTGTTCCACCAGATACCAGCATCGTCCCAGTATCATTCATCGCCAAAGCATAGACAGACTCCTTGTGACCTTTGGCAATTGTTGGTGTGTACCCATGGGATGGAGATGACTGCACAGAGATATTGTTGCTTGAACCAACAGTTCTTAAACTTGTAACAGGTAGAGAGTTCCCAGGACCATTCGCACCATTTGAAGAACTATCTTCGATTGCATTTGCATCATTCTGTTTCGTAACTGGTGACAAGGCAGCTTCGATATCCCATATAAAAACCTCTCCGCCAAGGCCACCAGATGCAACGACGTTGCTCTAAAAGTTTTGACATCAAGATAGGATCAGAATGTGACAATGACAAGCTCAAATATCCTATAAAACTCGAACCACCACACCAAGCAAACTATTTAGTGCAGCTATAAAGAAAGAAAGCTTGCAAGAATGAAAATTACATTTTTTTCCGCAACTGCCAAACAAGTAACATAGTCGGAGTGCTGACGGAGAGTCCTCGTACAGATTCCATCAGATAAGCTGTCCCATGTCTAGAGTGTTACAGGGAAACTAAGTCGCGTTTATATCCCAATTTGGTAGAAAAACAAAACAAATTAAAATTTTGTTTTACTGCGAGCAACTATAAAAAGACGCAAACCTTGACAGTAGTGTCTGAAGAACAAGAAACAAGAGTGTTTTCACCAGCCAGAGCAGCGTCATTCACCTGACAAATCAACATGAAGGTTTGAAATTATCACACAAGAACACACAATTCATCTCAGGAAACACAGGACCTTAATTGATAATAATTCCCATGATAGTTTTAATTTCATTCTCAAAAAATTCTATACCCAGTCAACATGAGACTCAAACGTAGCTGAGCAAAAGGCCGCATCCTCCTCAAATGCCCATCTCTTAAGTGTACCATCACGACTTCCAGTGAAGAGGTAGCTTTGGTCACTAGAAACAGGCGACTTCAATACATCCAAGCAATTTATGCCAGCACAATGCTGCAGCGTGCACATTACATAAAAAGAACATCAGGACTGAGTTGAGAAGGAGATATCTATAGCTTCAAACTACTTTGAGTCTTGTCTGGTTAAAAGATATGAAGGAACTAGAGAAAAAAAAAAAAAAAGAGAAATTGAAGAAAGGGTACCACAAACCCAAATGACAGTAAATCATATTACTGTAAAACAACCTGACCTTTTTGTCGTTGGTATCATTTAACACATAAGTAAGCTTTTTCTCTTTGCGAGTGCGGACAGAACCGCCATTACTCCCAGCACTTCCAACCCGGTGCATTTCAAATTATCCTGAAAGAAGAATCAGAAAAACAAAACGAGCAAATGAACCAAGCAACCTCCTCGTTAAGGAGACTAGTTATCAACTTATTATCAGCTATTCAGCTCAATTCCAACATCCGAAAAAGAAAAAAAAGACGGATATGGTTACAATAAAGCTAGTAGAGTAATTAGTATGAAACGGAAAAGAATAAAAGAAACGAAAGGAAGAATGTAATCCCCGGCTCTGAGTAAGATTTTCTGTAGAGAATCTCAACATTCCGGGAAAAGGAAAGAGTTACCAATATCGACAAATTTTTTATAAGCTCCCAACATCCCCCATTGATTCACCCCACAGGATAATCGGCTACAGAACAGCAAAATCGTATGAAACCTCTTTTCGAAGAAGAAGATCAACGTCAAAGCCAACCCAAGTTTTGGCTATACGAGAGACAGATTACAAATTATAGCTACTCAACTTTAAGACTCCCTGCCTTTGATCCATACACAGTACGGGAAAAACCCTCATAATTTTCACACCCCCATTGAAATCTACGATTAATTCCAACTACTTCCTAAATTTCCAAGAGAAACCCAACAAATTGAACAAAAGACGACTGGAAAAATCTAAAGATGAGAAAAAAGGGATTAAGTTCGTAAACAAAACTATACCTTATCTGAACTTCCGATGTAATCGATGATAATAACTACGAGATTCAGCAACCACAACACACCTTTTTTCAAACACAAAAAAAAACCCTAGAATAGATCTTTCGCGCGGGAAGGAACCGAGATTTGGGAATCAGATTGATCTAGAAACTCGAGAGTTTGCAAAATTTGTGAATACGAGAGACAAGAAGGAGAAAACAAGCGCAGGCTTTTCCAAGGCGTGATTGCGATTAGAGGAGTGGAGGAAGAAGAAAGAAACAACACCAAAGAAATGAATAGGGAATACAAACTCTCGACTTAGTAAAATCAAGCCCATAAGAACCTTGGCGTTAGCCAAAAAAAAGTCCTCTAATAAAATTTACATAATTTCGGGAAGGATAAGATAAGGTGTTATTTTCTCATTGGTCGATATTATTTATATTTATTGAAATCTATTTTAATTGGATGGGTAAATGTTTAAAATAGCACATTTCTAAATTTTTATTTCAAAAATAGCATCATTAGTTTAAATTTCCAATAATAACATAAATTTAAAATTAAAACGCATTAAAACTATATTTTAAAAGAAAAAAAAAACTAAATCCTAAATTGAAAAAAATAAACTCAAATACAATATTTTAAGTTTATATATAATTTGTTTAAAATAAATAAGTATTTTTACCTAAGTATTTGTGCTATTTTTGGGAGTTTAATTTTGAGATACTAAATTTAGAAGAAAAACTTGAAAAAGTACTATTTTAGGGTATTACACTAATTTTATAACATATTATATCCATTGAATTAATAAGATTCATGTGTTTATGATATTACAAGAATTTTAATTTAAATTAAGATAAAAGAATATTCTATATTATAGATATAAGTACATGTTAATTTATGAATCACTAATTTCCCTGAACGCAATATTCTTGCAAATGACTATATTTCACAGTTAAATCATGATTTCATTGATTTCTTATGAAAATTTTCTTATGATATAAAAAATTTGGCATGTTTAGTTTGCATTTAGTTATTACTAAAAAAATTACAGCTCCAGGATCATTAATTACGATCTAAATCAAAACTAATCTCGACATTCTATTTTTAGTAAATGTAATTAATCACACTGTCTCCTTTCCACTAGTTTCCAAAAGCAGAGAGCAAGAGCGAGAGAGAGATCTTCAGCACTGGCGTTTCTCTCGACTTCTTCATCGTCGCCGGCGATGCAGAAAGGAATTTTTGTGTCGGTGCCGGTACTTGTACTCTCTGTTTCGTTTGCAGCTGCTGTAGTTTTCCTCCTCTCAACGTCTCTCTCTTCATGCTCCTGTCCTTCATCTATATCTTCTCAGAAAGACGCCGTCAAAGGAAGCGGCGATGATGTGAGAGAGAGGATATCCCCGACGCAAGAAGATATCGAGTGGGTTAGAGATCTGATTAGATCTAACGGTTTGCATATGCAGAAGAATGAGCTTCGGAAAGGGATCAACCCTCGCACCAGGGATCAACAACTCATAGATCTGAAACAGTAATCATCCTCGCACATTCATTTTTTTCTCTGTTTTTCTCTGTCGAGCCATAAGGGTTCGTACAGCTTTCCTGTTGGAAACTTGAGTGTCTAGTAATGGCTTGAGATTCCATTTAATATTAGCTTAGCGAATAAGTATTTACCAAATCCATTTGAAAGTCTTAGAATACAAAGATAGAAATAGAAATGTTTTGTATGTGACATCACTAGCTACGCTGGCTACATCGCCTCTTTGCGTGATTGTAAAGGGAAACAATTTTCATTTGTTGAATCCTCATTTGTGAAGTGTATAGGATTTGTTGATCAAATATATCTAATGAGAGAAAAGAGGATCTACGTTTTGCTTAGTGATGTAGCGGTGGATTGTATTGCTGAATAGATTGATTTCATCATAGTGTAAGGTCTTTGATGAGATCCTGTCATGCTCTGTTCATTTCTTGAGTCTTAATAGTCATTGTCATTGCAGAACTAGTGGCCATTATCATCTCTCATTCAACTGTTCTGGTTTTTTAGTCTCCGAAAGTTTGAGCTTTTTTTTGTTGGTCATTATTTTCTAATTTCATTCTGTTGAAAAATCAGGTACAAGGGTATATCCCATTACGAAGGAGATGAAGCAAACAACCATACAGCTCTTCCATGCCCTGGTGAGTTACTAGTTGAGCAGCATCATAGCAACTATGGTGAACCTTGGGCAGGTGGACGAGATGTATTCGAGTTCTTAGCTGAATCAGCCAATCTTAAACCAAATTCTCGTGTACTGGAAATTGGATGTGGCACGTTACGTGTGGGTTTGCATTTCATCCGCTATCTCAATCCCAAACATTTTCACTGCCTTGAAAAGGACGAGCTTTCTCTAATGGCTGCTTTGAGGTACGAGCTTCCATCACAAGGTCTTCTACATAAACGACCACTTATAGTCAGAGGCGAAGATATGGAATTCAGCAAGTTTGGTTCAGATATAACCTATGATCTGATATACGCAAGTGCAGTCTTCCTCCACATGCCTGATAAACTCGTGTGGACAGGACTCGAAAGGCTAGTGGCGAAGTTAAAGCCTTACGATGGGAGAATCTTCGTGTCGCACAACGTAAAGTTTTGTTCGCGGTTAGGAGGAGACGAGTGTACAAAGAAGCTAGCAAGTTTAGGACTTGAGTATCTTGGAAAACAAACGCATGATAGCTTTCTGTTTAATCACTACGAGATCTGGTTCGGATTTAAACGGATCATCAAACCATAAAAGCTTTCAAAACTTAAGGTGGTGTTGTAGAGCTTGTTTTGGTGATGAAACCGAGGGTCCCTTACAAAAGCTGTGAAGTACAAATTGTGTGTTTGTGGTGAGAGATGCATCATACATGTATTGTTTATATAGTAAGCCAAATTAAGACTCCCAAATTAAGACCAACCCCAATCTAAGATAATAATGACGTTCTCTTTTCTCTACCCATCTTGATCTTCAACCTCACCAGCTTCACCACAATCCTTGCTTTGTCTTTCTGTTTCTTCTGCTTCCTCCTCATGGATCAGGCGATTAGGCTTCAGTAAAGAACTCCCAATAGCAGCAGGGTCTAGCTCGAAACAACCAGCTGGAATTCCCTCTTTCTCCTCTCCATTCAATCTAAATGACGCAACTCTGTGGTATCATGGATGAGAACACTCTCTGCTGTTCAGTGTGTTTAAAGACCGATATAAATATCCTTCAACCTTTCCTGAATAGGACACTACAACGCCTAGACGTTCAATCATAGTTGAGCAGGACTTCCACAAAATTGTACCTGGCTTATGCTGTTCCAGGGTTATTGTTCCAGCTTTAGCTCCAGTCCATGAAAAGAGCCCACATTTCTCCTTTTATCCGATTCACATCGATGAATTTCCTGCCATGTATGATGGAATGCATCTCATGAGAAAACACCAACTGACTTGTGGTTTCCGTTGTCCCATATTTGAATCTCCCGCATGCCGGAAAAACGGCCGATTTCATCATGTACATATGATTTTGGGATTATACATACATAAACTATCACGATATGTCGATATATACATGAACTATTTTTAATTTTGAATTTAACCCATAAATTTTAAAATCGTGGCTAATTCCACTAAACAAACGGTTTTCGTGTATTTTTCCGTCAAAAGTGTTGACGTGGTTGCCACATCGGATGTCCAAAAGTCGTAGCCTAAAACGACGTCGTTTTGGATTATAATTTTTTGAAAAAATAAATACGAAACGACGTCGTTTTGAACTATAATTTTTTGAAAAAAATAAGTCCAAAACGATGTCATTTTGGGCTATGAGTTTTGGACAACCGACGTTGTAGACACGTCAACACGTTTGACGGAAAAATACACAAAAACCGTATATTTGATGGAATTAGCCGTAATTTTAAAATTTGTAAGTTAAATTCTTTAAGATAGTTCATGTATATATAATTATAAAACCACAAGTTTACCATGGAATCGCCGTTTTCTCCCCCAAGCCACAAGAAAAGTTTCCTCATCTTTAGGTTCAAGCCATGGTTTCGTGACGGATCACTTGAAAGACTTTCATACACAGATAAATAAGCCCATCAACTTTTAATTTAAAGAAATAGGGAAATACTAGGCCCAATACATATTATATGTATAGAAAATCCCTAATATATATACTAGGAATGATGTGATAGATTGGATGAGTTCTGTCCATGTCTCGTAGGATTGATTTCTGTCCATTATATTACTTAAAGATTATGACGTGTTTTATAAGTATGTGTGGATTAACTAATTTCATGCTTACCACAAAAATATTAACACATGTTTAATTAATAAGAACCGAATCAACGTACACATCCGAGATAATTAATACATATACAGACAGATAACCCATGATCATGATCAATAGATAGTCATAGTTGTCGTCATTGATAAATGTTACATCCATAATCCATGATCCATCTACTCGTTTTGTATTTCATCTATAAAAACAAAGGTTGATTATTAAATAACCTATAGTGATAAATGAATAAAACAAAACAAGGGGAAGAGTGATAAAAAAACGTTAGCGGAAGTGACAAAGAGTAATAAAGAAGAAAGGGACAAGTGAGGTCATGAAATTGAAACCCTAATAATATGACAAACAGAAAGAAAAAACTCTTTTTTTAAAATAAATTGAGAAGATAAATTGATAAAGTAAAAAGAAGTTGTCATCCATAGATGTGGACAGCCAAATTACAATGATTCCAAAATCTTATATTTGCTATAAACCTTTAGTAATTTTACAAGCCACACGCCTCTTCCTATCTTTTTGTTACTTATATCCAATTTGGAACATGATTCAATGTTATTTATTTTGTTTGATCCAATGTCTTTATGTTTTGTGTCCATAATGGACTTAAAATATATACTATTGTTATAAGTATTATAGTCTACAGCTAAATTATACAGCATGATAATTAAGGAGTACGTATAAATTAGCTTGATAGCTTCTTCGAGTTGAGTTTACTACCACAGATGGTATGAACAATATAAGAACAACAAGAGCCGGTCTTGGAGGTAAGCGGAACAAACCTCTGTTTACGGTTATTCACATTTTGTAAAAGAATCAATATTCATTATGAAAATATTATGATAATGTAATGTAAAACGGTCTTCTTATTTTTTTACTTGCGGCTTTGTTATGTTAAATTCAAGGCCGCCCCTACGAACAACAATATTATACTACACAAATTTATGATGTCAATGATTTTTCTACATAAATTTAAGAATTTTGTATTATACTATGCAACTAACTGATCGTATTTTAATTTTACACGAATTTTGTAACTGTCTCTAAAAATTTATAAATCGTGATTTTGTTGTGAAATTACGATTAATATACGGTAATCGCATTTAATATATTACAATTACATTAACCAAAAACCAATATAAATAATAATGTATTAGTGTTCGGTTAATATAATTTTGATTATTATTATTTGGGTCAGTTAATATAATCACAATATATTAAATACGACTACCGTGTGATCGGACTATTTCATTGAAGCTAGAATAGATTAGAACACGGTCCTCAATACGAATAGATTAGAGTACGGTCCTCAACACGCATCTAAAGCTATTCTCTAACCTCATTTTTATGAACAAAATTTTATAGTAAAATTATGATTTATAAAATTTTAGAGATATTTATAAAAATTCGTATAAAATTAACACACAATTACTTATTTTGTATAGTATAATAGAAAAAATGCAAAATTCAGTTGAAAAAACCGGTAACAACACAAATTTTGTCACGATATTTTTTAAAAATATATATATTTTTTCTTTTACTGAGATTTTTTGTAGAATAATTCTCTCTTTTTCGTGTTTGTGACACTTGGAAGTTGAAAGAAATATCATTTCACGAAAAAAGAAAAAAGTAACCAGCTTTTTTGTATTATTTATTTGAGGCCTACCCAACAGCCATTACACAACCTCCCGAGGCATCCTTTGACGTGTCCGACTTCTTCGCGCACGTTATATCACGCACTAGTATGCATTACTAAAATACGCAGATATTCCTTATCGTCCACTTCTCTTCATCCTTTGCGGAATATATCTTTTCTTTTAAGCCTTTTTTTGTTTATGCCAGTTTTTAAGCTATTAAACCGCATTTGATCTGGAGATTTAAAACCAGAGATATTCCATTTCCAGAAAGATATTTGACAAATCTAGACACCATTTTCGCTACTCGACTGTAAAATTCTCTTCCTTTTTCGCTGAATTCGATCTGGATTTTCGTGTCTCTTTGTTGTTTTGATCAGTAAGAACAAAGGGGAAATTTTTCTTTTTTCAATGGCTGCTGCGAGCGATGAAGTTACTCTTATTGAGAGCAGAGTAAGTTTGTTGCTTCTGGCTTTAATTTTGTTTAGTTTCTACATAACCTTGTGATGTTTACAATTTTGGGTGAAAATAAGTCCAGGTGATTTTGACATTGGGTCTCTTTCAGTTTCCGGTATAATTGAGTTAGGTTCTCGCTCTTCGTAAGGCGTTTGCTTCTGTGTTTGAGCGTATGTAGAATCATTCGATGGTGTTTAATTGGTTTACATCACTTTTTTTTTTAAATTGAAAGCTTAGGACTTCAAATCGTTTAAGGTGATGAAACGTGTCGTTTTTTTTATGGTTCTCTGTGTTTGTTTTTGGCTTTTCTGTAATCACTTTCACATGCTTAGATCAGATTTTGTGATCAAATCTCAAACTCAAATTCAACTGACTCTGTCTGGATTAAATTTCGATTGAACGATACTGTATATGTTTTTTGTTCTTTGATAAAGGTTCTCGCTTTGATGATTCAATCGAATACAAAGCACTTCTTGTATGGTTTCTATATGATAAGCTTGAGCCGTTTGATTTGATTTCTCTTGTTAATGAGTTTTACGATCTTGTGTTGATGTTTGAGTGAAATTTACATGATTAAACAAAGTAATCTGATTCTTTTGATCTGCAAAATATGTGTGTTTGATGCAGACAGTGGTTCCTCTCAATACATGGGTTCTAATCTCCAACTTTAAATTAGCCTACACTCTCTTGCGTCGACCCGATGGGACCTTCAACCGACACTTAGCTGAATTTCTAGACCGTAAGGTCACTGCAAACGCCAATCCAGTTGATGGGGTTTTCTCATTCGATGTCATCATCGATCGAAGAATAAATCTTCTAAGCAGAGTCTATAGACCAGCTTATGCAGATCAAGAGCAACCTCCTAGTGTTTTGGATCTCGAAAGACCTTTTGATGTCGAGATTGTCCCTGTTATATTGTTCTTTCATGGAGGTAGCTTTGCTCATTCCTCTGCAAACAGTGCTATTTACGATACTCTTTGTCGCAGGCTTGTTGGTGTATGCAACTGTGTTGTTGTCTCTGTGAATTATCGGCGTGCACCTGAGAACCCTTACCCTTGTGCTTATGATGATGGTTGGATTGCTCTTAATTGGGTTAACTCGAGATCTTGGCTTAAATCCAAGAAAGACTCAAAGGTTCATATTTTCTTGGTGGGTGATAGCTCGGGTGGTAACATTGCACATAATGTGGCTTTAAAAGCAGGTGAATCGGGCATCAATGTTTTGGGGAACGTTTTGCTTAATCCTATGTTTGGAGGAAACGAAAGAACAGAGTCTGAGAAACGTTTGGATGGGAAATACTTTGTGACGGTTAGAGACCGCGATTGGTATTGGAAAGCGTTTTTACCAATAGGAGAGGATAGAGAGCATCCTGCTTGTAATCCATTTAGCTCAAGAGGGAAAAGCTTAGAAGGACTGAGTTTTCCAAAGAGTCTTGTGGTTGTTGCTGGTTTGGACTTGATTCGAGATTGGCAATTGGCTTATGCGGAAGGACTCAAGAAAGCCGGTCAAGAGGTTAAGCTTATGCATTTAGAGAAAGCTACTATTGGCTTTTACCTCTTGCCTAATAACAATCATTTCCATAGTGTTATGGATGAGATTTCCGCGTTTGTAAACGCAGAATGTTGAGGTTAGTTAAAGAAAGGAGATTGTTTTAACAGAGCCATGAAATCTTTTAACTAACAAACAGGTGAATCTATTGCCTGTGGATTCTCGGTTAGTTTCGTTTGGTGTTTAGTTTTTGAGTGTGTGGCGTTTTGCGGCAAGCGTTTGTCTAAAGCTGAACTCTGAATGGCAAGTAGAAGAACAGCGAAGCGCGTTCAGAGACTTGGAAAGAAACAAAACAGTAGTAATGTATTGTAACGTTTGGCATTTAGCCTTTTAGCTTTTACTTAACTAAAAGCTGGTTTTTCAGCATGAGATTGATAATTAATATATATATACTTCAGAGATGTGTGTTTATATAAATTGAAGTAGTTTTGATAAATGTAGGGCTTGTATTTGCTTGGTCAAGTTATTTTGTATTGTATTTTTGGCTATGGATTTTTACAAAATAATAAGCATTGCATTTGAATAACCATAATAACAAGGAAAATACAATAATAAATATTGGATATTGTGATTCAAAAAGCCAAAAGCTGTATAAAAGGGTTTTTGTTTCGACATGTGAGGAATCTTTGTACAATGATGAGAAAACAGCTAACTAAAGTTTGTGGAAATAAGGAAAACGAAAGAGAAACAAGTTTGTTCAAAAAGACAAAATACTTTAAAAAAAATTCTGAAATTTGTGGAGTCCACCTTAATGAAAGACCATTTATGGAATTGACCAAGAGTATGCAAACTCTTTTCATAAAAGCTAACACTATTCGAAGAATGTCTCCCTCTCTCTCTCTCTATACTTTGCCTTGTATTATAAAAACTGTCCTTTTAGGTTTATGCCCTTTTATTATTGGAATCTCACTATCCCAGATTCACTCTGGAGACTTGGAAGTTTATGCACATTTATAGAAATTGACTACAAGAACTTTTGCTTTATATTTGACATTGTTTCAAGGGAATTTCAAGAAACCAAAAATTCTCAACCTTTGCTTGCTTACAATCATTGGCCAAATCACAAGTCCACAAATTGACTAAAGAACATCAATAGATGCATAAACATAGAGCTCGTGAGAAAGTTGCTGAGGTCTAAACAACATTATTTGCAAGGTAAGAGTAAAAAGCTCGAATGAGATAATGTTGTCATAAGGGTTAAGGGGAAAACCAATCTTAGCTTTAGCGAGTCCTAGCAGCATAGGCAAAGGATGCAGCAGCAAAAACTGTTGTTACAGACGAAACAAGAGCCCAGAAGTTCTGCTTCTTGTGTGCCTCTACTGTTGATTGCTTTATTGTCTCAGCTTCTTTCTTCATTTCCTCAATTATGTCCTCTTTGTTTTTGAACGCGTTCTCTATCGATTCTAGCTCCACCGCATAGGATTCTGTTCCATTTTCTCGCTTCTGTTGCTCGCTAATGAATCTATCTCCTCGGTTCTCTGATTGGGACAGCTTAGATGCAGTGCTCTTTACCATCTCCAAGCTGCGTTTTGCATCCATTTCAGTTGATTCTAGTTCTGTTTGCAGAGCATCCACAGCTTTTTTGAGCTCTACAAGTTCCTTTTCGAGTATGGCCTTTTCGCTTTTCAATAATTTGGATTGACTCTCCAAATTATTCTTAGCTGTAAATAAACTCCCACGCTCAATCTTGATCTTCTCAAGCTCCTCCAGGGTTGTTTTAATCATCTTCTCTGATTTTATAACCTCTGTCTTAAGATCCTCTCCATGTCTCTTCTCCTCATCGAGTGCCTTATGAGCTTCCTCTCTCTTGACCTCAACTTGCGCAAGAGCATCACTTAGCTGACCAACTTTGCAGCTAAGCTTATCGTTAGTCATGGTTAGATCATTACAATCCTTTTGCAGCACAGCAACAGCATGCGTTAGCTCAACAACCTTTTGATTCAACTCGACAAGTTTTGCCTCCCGACTAAAAACACGCTCCTCAAGCTCAGTCTTCTCCTGAGACAGTTGGTCTATCAGTTTCTCCTTATCAGATGACTGCACCTTAACCATATCCATCTGTCTCTCAACTGATATCTTTTCCTCTGTTAATATCTCAAGCTCAGATTCCTTGATTGTCTTCTCTTTCCCTAATGCATCAATTTGCACAATCATTGATCTCTCTTTCTCCACAGACTCATCAAGATTCTTCTCCAACCCAATAACTAAATCCTGCAAAACCCTCTTTTCCTTTGTTAAACTCTGCAGGGTCTCATTCAAATTTTCTAGCTTTTTCTCTAACTCCTCAATTTCCTTCCTTTGATCAAACTTTACGATCTCCATCTCACTCTTAGCACTCAAAAGCATTTTGATTTCTCTCTTCAATACATTTATCTCCTTCTGCTTCTCCTCAATTGTCTTCTCCAGATCAATCTTCTCCGTGTGGACACCTTCAATCAACTCTTCTCTCATCCTCCTCTCCTTCACCAGTCTATCGTTTTCAGATTTCAATTTCCCAATTACTGTCTCCAAATCGGATTCTTTCTCCTCCAATCGAATCACACTCTCCTTTAATCGATTCGCCTCCTCACACTGCAATTCCAACCATTTTTGGACTGAATCCCTCTCCTCACAGACTTTCCTTAACTGTTGCTTCTCGATCTCCAGCTTGCCCATAAGCTCAATTGTTTCCACTTTCAAAAGCATAATCTCGTTCTCTCTATCGCTCTTCTCCAACATCAACAAAGCTACTCCAGCACCCATCTCTCTAAAACGGTTCCCAACAAAATCCATAACCAGAGCCAATTCCATCTTCAACCCGAAATTCTCGTCACTCACCTGTTCTAACTCGTCCCGCAACCCCGTTTTCTCCGTGCCATAGCGAGCCAACTCGGTCTCCAATTCATCCTTAGCCTGGACGAGAGATTCGATTTGATGTCTCTTCTCCATAGTCTGCTTGAGAAGTATCGCGTTGAGAGACTTCAAGCTCTGGACTTTCTCTTCCGAGGAGTCGTGGTCCTCCCCTGACTGCTGGCTGAATGCCATAGCTTTCTTGTCAGTCTCGGCTTTCTGGTTATGGGTTTGTCGGTTATCATTAGCTGTTTCGTTACTCTTACGCGATGTTTTCTTCTTGGCCATTGTTTTGGGATTCTCGAAGGTGCAAAAAGTGGTGGCGGAGATTAGGGTTTGCCGGTTTGCGGATTTCGATAGTCAAGGTTTTGTAGCGTTTGAGAAGAGACATATATTAGTGACTGGGGAGAAGATAAAGAGACAAAAACGTTTCTGGGGGTAAGTTTTGCAAATTCAAAATTTGGGGCCCAGAGTTTAAGATACACTATCTGATATCAGTCTTATCAGTTTTCTAGATACTATAATATATTATCTTTTATGTATTATTTGATAAATTTTTTAAAAAACTAACTTTAGTGGTATTAATAATAAAAATATTATATTTATATGTTAACATCACAACCAGTTTTAGATTAAATATATCTCTAATATATGATTTGAGAAACTTTTTAACAAAATAACTTTACCATGACGTATTAATAACAAAAATATCAGGCTGACGTGTTAACACCACAACCAGTTTTAGATTAAATATATAAAAGAGTTTAAATTATTACAATAATTACAATACATGACACTGATATTAATTTAGTTAGAGAATAAATATAATTTATTCAACTAACCAAAAAATACTATTACATTTACAAAAATAATAATTTTTATTTATTTCAATTTTTTATACGTTAATTTATAAATAATTTCAAATAAATATAAATAGATATAATTTACTACCGTAATTCCTAATATATTATTTGAGAAATATTTTTAAAAAATAATTTTATTCGGACGTGTTATTACCATAATTACCATGCTGACGTGTCATCACTATATTAAAAAATAAATATATAAATGAGTTTAATTTATTAGAATAATTATAATTATACTATTGTTATTAATTTAGTTAGAAAATTAATATATTTTATTAAACTGACAAAAAAACTATTAAATTCGTAAAAAATAATTATTTTTCTTTTCTTAATTTATCTATATAAAAATTAATATTAAAAATAATTTTAAATAAAAGTTAAAATTATATAAATATTTAATTTATATTTATTAATAAAATATAACTTATAAATATTTTTTTCCACGCATTACATGGATATAAATATAGTTTTACTTAATAAACAACCATGTTTCACATTCTCCATTAATGAAAGAAGAAATTCTACTAGTTTTTACATCATTTTCTCTTTCAATTTTAAGAAGCTAAAGCAATCTCTCGAAAGCGATCGAAATCTCTCAAATACTTAGTGGAGTTATATTCTATACTATCGAATAATTCTTCAGAATACGTTCGTTGCATCATCTTTCTCTTGGCTTCTCTTGGAGTCATAATGATATCTTCTTGACCTAGTAACATTTCCACAACCTGTATACATTTTTAAGATACAATATAATTGATCAGACCAGATTCAAAATAATTTTTAGACCAGACTAAACGTTTAGCTAATAACACAATTTAGAAGAGACAGCTAGATTGATAACGTATAAAGAATTTCAGAACCATAAAATGATCTAGTAACTTGCTCTAGATAAGGAAACGAACTGAAGGATTTCAGAACCGGAACCCAACTTTGGTCTACAAGAATTTGACATCCGGTTCTTTAGTACTTTGAAACATAAACCGGATGGATTTACATTGTATACCTGGCTCATGCGAGGTCGTAGAAGAGAAGACTGCTCGATGCATAAAGAAGCTATGGAAGTTAACCGACTAAGCTCTTCCCGGTTAAACTCATCTCCAAGCGATGGATCCACCAATTTCTTTATCTCTTTCTTCTCTAGCAACGGTTTGGCCTGTGGTCATAAAGAAATAAGGATAAATTACTTGTAGCAGAGTGATAAAAGGAATTTCCAATTAATTGAGTACGAACCGGTCTGGTTCACCTCAAATGTCAAACCGGCATGTACGTATACTCACCCATAAGACAAGACTCTGCTGAGACTCGTCAAGAGCACGATGGCCGGTTATGAGCTCCAAGAGAAGAACTCCATAGGCGAAAACATCGGTCTTCTCGTCCACAATTCCGTGCATGAAGTATTCCGGTGCAAAGTACCTAAAAACACCATTGAGCCACATTGTCCGAATAAAACCTTAAAAACTCTCGTTGAAATGACACTCTCAAATGGTTACCCGAATGTTCCCTCGAATTTGGATACGTTATGGTGCGTCAATTGCTTGGGAAGCCATTTGGCTAACCCAAAATCGCAAATTTGCGGTTGAAAATCATCAGCGAGGAGAATGTTATCGGCTTTGATGTCTCGATGAATGATTCGTTTTTCACAACTCTCATGAAGATACATCAAACCATGTGCTGTTCCTAATGCCACCTTGTAACGTCTGCTCCAAGTTAGCTTGTCTTTTGATGGTCCTGCCCAAATATGAAACCGAGGATTTTCTAGCCGGTTTTGTTTGGAAAGTCTTTTGATTAATTAATTTTAGGGAGGTGGACAAGTATAAACCATGGAGGAGACAGCCAAGACTTCCAAGAGGAGATAGCCGGAAAACGAGATGCATTCCACCATCGATGCAACAACCGATGAATTTGGCAGTGTTGGGATGATCAATATGAGCTATTATCCCAAGTTCCGACAAAAACTCAGATGTTTGTTCGTCTGCTGTGCCTTTCGTGAGGCGTTTCACAGCGATTAATTTTCCTCCCGGTAGAATTCCTTGGTATACATCTGCGTAACCGCCTCTTCCGATTATGTTTTCTGCAAACGTTTAGCAGCGGCAGAAGCACCCCAAAAAAATCCCTTTTTGTTTAAAAAGATAGAAGATGAACAGAGAGTATTGTCATGAATATAACTTAAAAACCTTTACCGGGATTAAAATTGTCGGTTGCGATTTCGAGATCAGTGATTGAGAAATTATGGAGAGATGATTGGTAATTGTAGATATCGTGAAGGATCAGACTATTGATGTGTGGATCTGCGCTTTTGTTGCGTTTAGAGAACGATGTAGCGCCACTTAATGGAGGAAAGGAAGAGAGACGTTTTATAGATTTACGTTTCCATAGCTTAAAGAACTTTCCCCAATTGGAAGACGCTCTGTGATTCTTGAATTTTGCGTTTTCGCTTGCTTCTCTGTTTGACGGAGGATCGTCGGAGGAAGAGATTGAACATCGGGATAAACAAGATTCTAGGGTTACTCTAGGTGATTTAGGGTTTTGCTTCTCTTTCTCTACCTCTACGAATCTTAGATCTGTGAGAACAAGAGAGATAAACTGGGTTTCTTGATGTACAAGGAATGATCAAGCAAACAAAGAAACCCGTGGAAAACAGAGAGGCTAATTAAATGTTACCGTGTGCTGAAGCAGAACTCATGAGCAAAGCATTGGTTCTTTTCTGTTTTGTCGTATAATTAAGCTTGTCTGAATCTTCTTCAGTGATGTGACTTGAAACTTTAGAGTTGTACCTGCGTCGAACAAACAAAAAATACAGTTACAATGTAAATTTTCCGGGAATGTCAGAGAAAATGTATGAAAGAACTTTGATGAGATAATTACATTGGAAGAGCACAACACAAGGGAGACGAAGCTTCATTGCTTTGTTCTACTGCCATGAAAGAGTTCTTTTGTCTTGGAAACTCGTAAAGTTTCATATAAACCTAAAGAAACAAAAGACAAAGCAACAGACAAGAAATAGAAAGAAATTTTGAACTTGGTGTTCGTCTCGAGGCAAGAAAAGGTTTTGACTTTGTGTTAAAATTTGATTACTAATTTAATTGTTTTCGTTGACCAGTGACATATCTATTAGTTTTTGATTTGTTAAGTTAATAATTAGACTCTAATTTGACGAAATCCCTATATTAGGGATATGCTTTCGATTACTCTCTTTGAATTCAATGGACCTCTTAGCTTCATTTATTGCAGAAAGGGTCCGAAGAAATCGCTTCTTTATCCAAAATTGTATCCTAATTTAGAGTAATCTCCGTATATCTGCAGGAATTCTGCCTTAGAACCTGCATTGTTCTTTAGTGCTTTGCATCCAAATATTATTTGTTTTTTGGTCGAAAATGTATACATTTTTAAGATCATCGAATCGGTGCGTTGTTATCGTATGTATAAACTGTTAAATTTTCGTATGAAACTGTTAAATTTTCGTATGAAACTGTTAGATTATTGGATCGATGTGTTGTTATCCAATGATAAAAAAATATTAAATTTTAAAATTGTTCAATCAAATTCTAAACCATCATTTTTTGTAGATTCTCTATCGTTTTCTTAATAATATTTCTTTAATTATATTTTCATTTGATTTCTGTTTCAAAAATAATCAACATAATTTTATTTTGATAAACTAAATATGTAGATTTTAAATTTTCAGTTCAATTCTATACTTCATAATTAGTATTTTTTTTTTGGTTACTAATTAGCAGGGATTTTATAGTTTTCACAAAAAAATAAAAACAAATTAAAACTTGATTTTAAATGTATCATTTATGGTTAACACTTATCGAAACATTAAACCAGTGGTAATTTAATAAATAATTTGTTTGAAGTTTACAATTCATTACGAAAAACACAGAAAACTTTTAAAAAATCATATACTGTAAAACAATAATATAAACCACACTCTTTTAAAAAAAACATATGAATTATTCTATAATTCCAATGAGATTGAATTTTTAGACTCATTCTTTCATTATTTCCGAAACTAAAGTTGTAAAACATATGGATCTAATAAATTTTCGAGTTTTATCTGATAATTAGAAATTATAATTTATCCAAATGAAAATGACAATCACAACTTAGATCTTGCAGTGTGGAACATAAGTAATATATATATAATGTGTCAGGAAAACAAAGTTTCGCATCGGATCAAATCATTGACTCATTAACACGTCACTATGCATATTACCAACCTACTCACACAAATGCATGAATGTAGTATATATGTACATATAGTAATTGTTGGATATTTTGATACTTTCTATCAATTTATAAAAAAAAATATAAAACTGTTGAGAATTCCCAATAAGAACCATAATACTATATAGGAAAAACTTTTCAATCTTTAATATATTAATTGAGAATCATTTTAACAAAATAACCTTATTTTGACGTGTGATTTACAAGTATGTCAGTGTCACACTATTAGAGCATTTTAAAATAAATATTATTTAAGACATAATTTACTAGAGTATTTACGAAAATTGTCATTATACAGTATATTATATGTAAATCTTTAATATTTCGATATACAATATATTTTGTCATAAAATATAAATAATATAAAATAAAATCTAAATTTTGAAAAATTAGACAAACAAAATATAAAAAAAAATTTTAGTTTAATTGAATATCTATCATATGTATAATTTTATCTAAAATAAATACATTTTAAATCTATTTATATAATCCGATTTTATTATGTATTTCATTTTCGTAATCAATATTAAAAAAAATTTAAAAATTTTATTTTAAATATGAGACAAATTATATATATATAAAAATTAAATTAACAAAATAAATAATTAATTATTATATGTGAATAGTTTTTCCACGTGGGTCAAAATCTAATTTTATAACATAACAGAAAAAGATATAAAACTAAAAAGCATATACTTTGGTTATTAAATGACGGCCGGCCCTAAGCCAGCCAAACTAGTTATTGTTTATATTCCACGAGTGTGTATATTTACACTTATATATTGGTATATATATGATCAACAAATTCAGAAGAAAACAGATTTTTAGATCTAAAACACGTTCGACGACGCCTTCTCATATCCTCCGGTACGGTGAGTGTTAAGGAGAAAATGGAGACAAGAAAAGACGACATGGAGAAAACGAACGGCAAATCGGAACCATTGCTTGTACAGGAGATTAGATCAAACGTCTCAGAAGAAGCGTCGTGGATGGTTTGTCTAAGCACATTCATCGCCGTTTGTGGCTCCTACGAGTTTGGCACCTGCGTAAGATTAATCAGTTTGGATTAAAATTATATATGGATTAAAATTACTCAGAAAATATCTTATGTTTGTTGTTTTGTTATAATAGGTGGGGTATTCAGCTCCGACTCAGTTTGGGATTATGAAAGAGCTGAATTTGTCATATTCACAGGTTCAAAACTCATTTCATTAAGTTTATGGTAGTGAGAAATCAAGTGTTTTACATTTAGAGATGGTTAATTTACGACATGTTTTTCTCTTTTTAGTTTTCAGTTTTTGGATCGATATTGAATGTGGGAGCAGTGCTCGGTGCCATAACATCGGGAAAGATCTCCGATTTCATTGGTCGTAAAGGGGTAAACCATATATAGCTTAAAGAATTCATCTCAATATGTACACAAGGGTTAAATTTATTAGAATACATTTTTTTTCAATATTGTAACGATAGAAAACAATAATTAACTTTTTGGTAACATGATGGACATGTGTTGGGACAGGCTATGAGGTTGTCTTGTGTAATCTCTGCAATCGGCTGGCTAATTATTTACTTTGCAAAGGTTTTTCTATGTGCTGAATTTTTGTTTGTTATATTATAATGATGAATTGTACTTAATGTTAAAATTTAACTATTTAATATCGTCAATGGTTGATGATTATTAGAGTGATGTACCTTTGGATATTGGAAGATTTCTCACGGGTTATGGTTGCGGTAACCTTTCCTATGTGGTATGTTAGTTTTTCACATGCTTTTTTCTCTCCCTTTTGATTACATACAAATTTAAATGTCATATTGTTATTACAAATTCACATCTGCATTGATGTTGTGTAGGTTCCTGTTTTTATAGCCGAAATTAGTCCGAAAAAATTACGAGGAGCGTTAGGGACACTTAACCAGGTAATGTATTTTGATTATTTTCGAATGAAAATATTTCAGGTTTCATTGTTTGCCAAAAAATATTTATTAGGTTTACTTTCAACAATTTCGTTATTTCTGCAGCTCTTTATCGTAATTGGATTGGCTTCGATGTTTCTCATAGGCGCTGTTGTGAACTGGAGAATTCTTGCACTTACCGGTAAATGTGTTTATGCACTAGCTAAACCAAACATTCGATATTGGTTTAGAAAGTGTACCAAAGATATATTGAATATCATTTGCTTATATAAAACTAGGATATTTAACCAATTTCAGGAGTTACACCGTGTGTGGTTCTGTTCTGTGGGACTTGGTTAATTCCCGAATCACCCAGATGGCTGGTACATCACTGATTGAAAATTCAATTTCCAGTTCGGTTTCCGGTTTAGAATTTATGATTGAAACTAACCGGTGCAAGCTGGATGCGTTTGCCATTTTTGAAGGAAATGGTTGGTCGCCACCGCGATTTTGAAATCGCGTTGCAGAGACTAAGGGGTTCTCACGCCGATATCACAAAAGAAGCCGAGGAAATTAAGGTACATTTTAACCAGCAAAACGAATTAGAAAACCGGTTCTGGTTTTTGACATTACAATTTAACTTTGCTTTTGGACTGCGGTTAACAGGAGTACTTAGCCACTCTTGCTCACCTCCCAAAGGCCACACCCTGGGATCTAATTAAAAAAAGGAATATTCGATGTGTTATTGTAAGATTCTCAAATCCATTCAACCGATGATGATTTAATTTGCCGGTTCGATTCGGGTTAATCTTATTGTTGTATTGAATCAGATCGGAGTTGGCTTGATGTTTTTCCAACAATTCGTTGGAATAAATGGGGTTATCTTCTATGCACAACAAATTTTCGTATCAGCAGGTAATAATTCAAACCGGATAATGAAGAAACCTAATACCTTCGTTTTCTTGACCATTTATCGGTTTTTTGTTCCGGTTTTGGTGTACCAGGAGCATCTCCAGCTATGGGAAGCATTCTATACTCGATTGAACAAGTCATTCTTACAGCGATCGGCGCAACATTGCTAATTGACCGGCTTGGAAGAAGACCACTTCTTTTGGTATAGTTCTTGTATATATTTCCAATAAACCAAATAATACCGTTTTACATATTGATTTAGTCTGACCATATCGGTATATTGCAGGCTTCAGCTGGTGGAATGCTGATCGGATGTTTTCTCATCGGAAATTCATTTCTTTTAAAGGTGAACTCTTTTTTTAAATATATTGCTGAGAAATCGGACGTATAGATTAACCGGTTTTGATGTAATTAACCAGGCGCATGGTTTAGCACTTGATGTCATTCCGGCCCTCGCTGTTAGTGGTGTCTTGGTAAGCATTTATGAACCTTTAAGCTTTGGTTTAGTCCGGTTTTCATCTAGATTGAACAAGAAATCTAATTTTCCAGGTCTATGTCGGTTCATTCTCGATTGGAATGGGTGCAATACCCTGGGTTATAATGTCTGAGGTAATTTAAAAAAGATAGAGAATGTTGAGTTTACTTCCGTCATCTACATGAATTTATGCGAATAAACCTATTTCCACCTGTATATTTTTGTTCTTTTCTAAGTTACATAAACTGTGTTTTTTTTTTCGTAAACTACATAAACTTAATAATTATTCCAATTACAGAAATTTCGTTAATGTTTACACGTTAAATAACTACTAAATCTGGTTCTAATTCGAAAATCTAATTTTATTATCAAAATAAACTCAAATTAAAACCAGATTTTCGAATTAAAACAAGATTTAGTAGCTATTTAACGCATAAACATTAATAGAATTTCTGCAATTAGAAAAATTTATGAAATTTGTATAATTTATGAAAGAAAAATACAGTTTATGTAGTTAAAGGAAGACCCAAAAAATACGGGTGGAAATAGGTTTAGTCGTATAAGTTTGTGTAGTTGACGAAAATAAATCCTAGAATATTCATACTTCATTTTTAGAAAGTGTTGATCCTAAATTATTCGTTTCCATATTTGTTTTAAAAACAAAAATTGCCTTTTCTCCATCCAGATATTTCCAATAAATTTAAAAGGAACTGCTGGAGGACTTGTCACAGTTGTAAATTGGCTAAGTTCATGGCTAGTCTCCTTCACGTTCAACTTTCTTATGATTTGGAGCCCTCATGGTATTATATATTTTTAAACAAATGAAATTTGTTGTTGTTTTTATTATATTCATAACTAGGTCGATTTTGTTTTCAGGTACATTTTATGTGTATGGTGGGATATGTTTATTGGCTATTATCTTCATAATAAAACTTGTTCCTGAAACCAAAGGAAGAACCTTGGAAGAGATTCAAGCAATGATGGTGTAACTTTACAATGTAACAAACCTGCATGTTTCTTTATGTAAGTTATTAATATATGCATGCAATTGCATGCTTTTTTCATTGTCATAGACCAAAAAAAAAGATTCATCAGGGGCTATCGAGAGGATGGAGAGGAAAATGAAATCTATAAGAAAATAGATATAAAGAAGAATTTAATAATGGAATTGCTCCAATTTCAGACATGTGTTGCGATAACAATAATGTCGACTTACAACACTCTAAATTGATTTTGCAATTTCTATGGCCACCCACAGTTGTGCCATAATCCTGTTTGTTTGACAAACTAAACATGCTTTCCATTTAATTATTTAGATAATTCAAAAGCTTATAATTAATGGAAATGGAACAACTGGCGTATTGAAAAACATTCCTAATATATTATTTGATAAATTTTTTTAACAAAATAACTTTAGCATTACGTGTTAATAACAAAAATGTCATTCTGACGTATCAATACCGTAACGAGTTTCAGATTAAATATATATAAAAGTTTAAGTTAATAAAATAATTACAATATACGTATATAAGTGATATTAATTTGGTTATACAATCAATATATTTTATTCAACTAATAAAAAATAGTATTACATTTGCAAAAACAATAATTTCTATTTCTTTAAAATTTTAATATGTTAATCTATAAATAATTTCAAATAATTATACATAGATTTAAGTTATTACCTAATTTCTAATATATTATTTGATAAAAAATCTTAAAAAATAATTTTACTCTCACGTGTTATTAACAGAAATATGATGTTTTCATCATTATAGTAAATTTCAAATAAATATATAAATAGGTTTAAGTTATTCGAATAATTACAATATATGACATTGTTATTAATTTGGTTAGAGTATTAATATATTTTATTAAACTAACAAAAAAATACTATTAAATTTATAAAAAATAATTGTTTTTCCTTTTTAATTTATATATACAAAAAATAATGTTAAAAGTAATTTTAAATTAAAAAATTAAAATTATATAAATATTTAATTTATATTTACTAATAAAATATAATTTACGAATATTTTTCTCCACGTATACCGTCGATATAAATCTAGTTATCATGTTATCCTGTATTCGGTATTGAATCATATATTCGGTATTGAAAAACATTATCATATATTCGGTTAAAAAAAAAAAAAGGGAAAATCGTGTACGAAAAGTCATCGGCGGTTGTGAGGAGAATGCTTATCGCAACAGCAATACTGATTCCAAAATCCGGATACACCAGAGAACCGACTCCAACAGTTGGATCCGAATTTGGTAGCCGATCTTCCTCCTCCTCAATTTCTGGAAGATGAGATGCAGTCAACAGTAAATACCATTAATGAAACTCCTCACCGAAACAAAACCTCTTCAGAACGCAAATTCCATACCGTGAGCTCCACGAAAAACTTTAATTCGATCCACAGAAATAATCAGAATAACCGACATGCGATGCATAGCAGGAGCGACTCCACATTCGCAACTGCTAGAGACGACTAGATGCTAAGTCGTCGCGAGACGACCAGTCTTTGTTTGAAAAGACTGACGTTCACTTCTTTTGCGCTTCTTGATATCCGTTACAAATCTGCAACCGAAATCCCAAAAACTCTATCGTCGAACGCTCTAGTTATCTCTCCGCCGTTCTCAAGCATTCTAGATCTAAAGAAAAATAACACATATATATCATATCTTGGAGCCACAACCACCGATACGTGATGAAGAGCGCTTCTTTCACGTTTCAGCACGATCTCGCACTGCTCACAGAACGTAATCGATGAAATTCAAAGCGGGAAAAAGGAAGAAAACTGTCACTCCGGCGAGGCCTGCCGGGCCAAAAAAACACCGAAGGGACAAAAAGGGATGACGGCTACCAACAACTCTAGATGACAGAAGAGAGTAACGATTGTTCATTATTTTTTGACAACGATTGTTTCTTACTTTTTGACAACGATTGTTTCGTACTTTTTGACAACGATTGTTCCTAAAATATAAACATATTTTAATAACTAAAATAGTAGTTGGAAAAAAGACGTAGAAATTATTAATTAATCAACAAGGCATCGAAACTCGTATGTGCCAAGCTTTAGTAAGAAGGTAATGGCAGAGCAGTCTTCCAAGAGAGAAATATTAGGTAGAATCGTAGAACCACTATAGAATCTGGACGAACAAGGGATCGTCTTCAAATAGGATACTCACATTTCCGAATTTCAATTGCAATTTCACAGATTTCGAGAAAAATCTGGCCGAAAACGCTAGAAAAGTTTATCCATTTCATCATCCATGAGTCCGGATAACAAACTGCTTCCAAAGCGGATCATCCTTGTACGGCACGGCGAATCGGAAGGGAATCTCGACACGGCGGCATACACAACGACGCCAGATCACAAGATCCAGTTAACGGAAGCCGGTTTGCTGCAGGCGCAGGAAGCTGGAACTCGTCTCCACGCCTTGTTCTCCTCCAATCCGTCTTCACCAGATTGGCGCGTGTACTTCTACGTGTCTCCGTACGATCGGACGCGATCTACGCTCCGGGAGATCGGACGGTCGTTCTCACGTCGACGTGTGATTGGTGTTCGCGAAGAATGTCGGATTCGGGAACAGGATTTTGGGAATTTCCAGGTTAAAGAGCGAATGAGAGCAACGAAAAAGGTGAGAGAGAAATTTGGTCGCTTTTTCTATCGGTTTCCGGAGGGAGAATCAGCCGCCGACGTCTTCGATCGCGTCTCCAGTAAGTTTCGCTTCCCTTCATTCTGGGTTGTCGCCATGGATACATAATATATATGAATGTGATTATGTGTGTTGTTAAGCAGGATATAGATCATTCTGTCTGATTCTGGCCAGTAAATGTGGCAGAGAATTGATGAATTTTTGGTTAATGCTTATGTTAAGAGGAAGTGATTGGTCGTCTGCCTGCTGTTTTACAGGTTTTCTGGAGTCTCTATGGAGGGACATCGACATGAACAGATTGCACATCAACCCCTCTCATGAGCTAAACTTTGTGATTGTCTCCCACGGCTTAACATCACGTGTGTTTCTGATGAAATGGTTCAAGTGGACTGTAGAACAATTTGAGAGACTAAACAATCCCAGGAACAGCGAGATCAGAGTTATGGAATTAGGACAAGGCGGTGATTACAGTTTGGCGATTCATCACACAGAGGAAGAGTTAGAGAGATGGGGATTATCACCAGAGATGATTGCAGATCAGAAATGGCGGGTGAACGCACATAAAGGCGAATGGAAAGAAGATTGTAAGTGGTATTTTGGTGATTTTTTCGATCATTTGACAGATTCAGATAAAGAATGTGAGACTGTGACCATTAAACAAGAAGAAGAAGAACTAGTAGTACAAAAAGTAAACGTTCTTACATATTCACAAGATAATAATGGGAAGGAGCTGTGCAATGGACAAAGCTGCTAATAATGGAGAAAGAAACATTTAAAAGAGTTGAGAAAATTTGGTTTTGAAGATTTGTACCATTTAGTGATGAAGGTTTATTGGTTCTTTTAGTTTGTGGCTTTTGGTTTGTAAAAAAAGTATTGTAAAAACCTGTGTTGTCACATAGATACACGTCGTTTTAAGATTGTACGCAACCTGTGCGGTCATTTCTTATTAGGACTGTTCGTTTCGTAGCCGCAAGAACCTGCGGCTGCGTCATGTGGTCAAACGTTGTTCGTTTGACCGCCGCAGGTTCCTGCGGTCAAAAATTTTAATCGCTGTAAAATTATAGCGTTTGCGATCAAACAATTGCGATACAATTTACGGTGACAACCTGCGGTGATCAAACGAACAACAATATTGCAGCGTCTAACCGCAGCGTCTGACCGCAGGTCGCTGTCGCAGACGCTGCAGCAGCTATTATAAACGTCAAGTGGTTTGTGAGGTCATTTCTTATTATAATAAACGGCAAGTGGTTTATGCGTAGCAATAAAAAAAACTGTGGGTAGTTAAGTTTGTGGAATGGTGATAAGAAGTACGTGCTGTTTTACGTTTTAGGAAGTCTTGGAGATTGAGTCAAATGTATAATTAAAATCAAAGTCAGCGTTTCTTGTTTTGACCCAATGTTAGAACAATGACCATAAATAAAAGCCGCCACCACGTAGCTCGCGTTTGATTCTTTTTCTTTTATATTCTTTTTACACCACTTTCTTTTATATGCTGACCATCATATTTTTTGAATTGTCTGTGATTGCAATCATAATCTTAGTAACAATATCAGAAAGACGAAAAAAGGTCCAGACAGTGGAGACGAATATAGATATTTTTTTCTGTTAACCAACCAAATTTTTACCATTCCATTAATCTCGATCGTTAGGATGAATGTAACCATTAATTGATGCATTAAATAGTTTGATTTTGTCATTTTGTTTGTTTAGAGTTTAAGGCATCCACCACGCATTCGTGAAGTGGAATCAAAGACTCAAAATTTTCGGTTAAATTATATTTTCAATATTTTGTTGTGGCTGCCACAATCACTGTAGAGTAATAAAAACAAACTAGATTTTGACCACGCTCTAGAAAAATATTTACAAATAATAATTATTTATTTATTTTATTAATTTAAATTAGATATATATATATATATATAATTTATCTTATATTTAAAATGATTTTTTTTAATTTTTTAATATTGATTACGAAAATAAAATAGATAATAAAATCGGATTATACAAATAGATTTAAATTGTATATATTTTGGATAAAAGTATATATATGATAAATATTCAATTAAACTAAACTTTTGTTTTATATTTTGTTTGACTAATTTTTCAAAATTTATATTTTTTATATTATATTTATATTTTATGATAGAATATATTGTATGTCGAAATATTTGGTATTTACATATAATATACGGTATAATGACAATTTTTGTAAATACTCTAATAAATTATGTCCTAAATAATATTTTTCTTAAATGTTCTAATAATATAACATACACTTGTAAATCACACGTCAACATAATATTATTTTGTTAAAATAATTCTTAATTAATATATATATATAGATAATATGGTGTGTCTATGCATTACCTTTGTGTATTTCTTTCGATTAAAATATCTAATAAAACAAATTAGACAAAACAGTGTATACGAGTGTTTTGTCGTCTCTTTGAATTCTTTTGCTTGAGCGGCAAGTATATATATGTCTCGTTTTTTATTACAAATTTCTGTGTTAATAAATCTAATAGTTTGTAAAGAAACATCCAAATAATTTATGAACATGAGTTCTCAATTTGATATATGTAAAAGAAATTCTGGATATATAACAGTTCAAATTTATAGAAAAATGCCCCAAATGTTATCCAAACATAAGATTTTTAGATAATGATTTAAATTTTTTGATAATATGCAAAATTATAATGAATAAAATTGGAAAATAGCAGACTTGCAGCTCTAAATGAACAATGGGGAGACAATAATAATAATTATGTTAGAGATGTTTCATGAGAAATAACGCCAAATTTATTAAGAGACCAAACAAGAGAGAAAGGGAAAATGTTCCAACGTAAAAACGGCACGATGTTAAAATGAAAAATAACCTTTATTCATTTCAGGAACCTTCCTCTGGCCACGTGGAACTTAGGACTGACCACATTGCTCACGTCATTGCTATTAATTGGCTTCTTCTCTCCTTTTAAATAGTTAAATCTCGTACGCTATAAATTCATTTTTTTCTTTATTTCTCCAAGGCAAAACACACAGACATTCATACCAATCAGGGTTTTAAAAAATATGATAAACTCTGATCATACGCATCCGCATATGGTTTTTTCCGGCGTTCTGCCGACTCTTTTCTTGTTTATTTTATCATTGGCGGATCTAGCGGCGTGTCAAGCACAGCCCGGTCCTAGAACTGAGCCGTATAATTATGGCAAGTTAAGTCCAGCCATGGCGGTGATAGTCATGATTCTGATTGTCGCTCTCTTCTTTATGGGCTTCTTCTCCATCTACTTCCGTCACTGCTCCGGCGTTCCAGATGCCGGCGTTTCTCCACCAGGCGGAGCTAGGTCCAGAGGAATCAACGCGACGGCGCGTGGGCTCGATTCTTCGGTAGTTGAGACGTTTCCAACGTTCGTGTACTCGGAGGTTAAGACTCAGAAGCTTGGCAAAGGAGAACTGGAGTGCGCTATTTGCCTCAACGAATTTGAAGACGACGAAACGCTGCGTTTGCTTCCTAAGTGCGATCACGTTTTTCACCCTCACTGCATCGACGCGTGGCTTGAGGCTCATGTGACTTGCCCCGTTTGCAGAGCGAATCTCGCCGAACAAGTAGCTGAAGGAGAATCGGTAGAACCGGATCGTGAGTTGCAGCAGGTAGTGGTGATTCCAGAACCGGAGGTTGCTGCTCCGGTACCCGAACATTTGGCGACGACTGAAATCGATTCAAGCAGATTACCTGGAGTACCCGTGGATCTTAAAAAAGTCAAGTTCACCAGATCGCATACGACGGGACATTCGGTGGTTCAACCGGGAGAATGTACCGAGCGGTTTACTCTCCGGTTACCGGAAGATGTGAGGAAGAGGGTAATGGCGGATTGGAAACTGAACCGGTCGAATAGTCTTCTGGTTCTCCCTAGGGAAGGGAGTTCAAGGAGAGGTAAACCAATTGACCGGGCAAGGACTCGGTCTGACCGGTGGCTGTTCCGTAAAACGCCTTCGTTTCTCTGGAGAAGTCGAGATGATGGTTCGATTAGGTTAGGCGGTACAGGTAGCGTTCGAGGCAATGCTGTACCGAATTCAACCAGTGATTCATTACGGACAGACCGGTGGGCATTTCTTAGAAACCCGTCGTTTTTGTGGAGGAATGCGTCCGTACATATGCCAAGGGGAGGAGTCAATAAAGACAGCGAAGGGACTTCGGTTAAATCGAACGGTACAAGTGGATCAACTAGCGGTTCGGTAAGATTACCGGTTTAATTTACATTTTTTTAGCCTTTTTCCCTTATCTTTTCCATTATTTTTTGTTTATGCTTGCGACTGTTGATAAACACAGCCTTTACATTTTCCTTAATTTTTTATTAATACTAAATTTATATATTGTACATATAAAGTCAAATCTGAAAAAGAGATTTGCATTTTAAATTAATGTATAGAAAGAAGAGAACAATAAAAATGGGACGACACTATTTTACTACATAGATTATGGTTGCCCACGGTTTTTCCACCTAAATTTTGAATCTCTTTATTATACCACATAAACTAACAACGCACACCTTAATTTTACACGAACTATTGACATGTCTTCACAATTCCACAAATCGTTATCTTTTGAATAAATCACGATCAATTGAAATTAACTATATTTACCATATAACCCAAAAACCGACCCATTGAGTAATTGCGGTTGGCGAGTTTACTCTTTTTAACCAATTGAATAAACACAATTGTGAAGATTTGGGTTATGTGAGTTATGTGGTAGACGTAATTAACTTCAATTGATAGCGATTTATCCAAAAAATAGCGATTTGGAGAATTGTGAAGATATGTCATAGTTCATGTAAAATTAAGGTGTGCATTGTTAATTCATGTAGTATAATAGAATAATTCAAAATTCATTTGGAAAAACTATGAACAACCATAGTTTGTGTAGTAAAATAATATCGTCCCATAAACAATTGACAGTGGTGAGGTGTGGAATGGTGCAGGTGGGTTTCTTCAATTATAAAAAAGTCTTATTCTTCTTCTTTTTCTATCATAAAAAAAGTCGTATTCGTCGACAAAGAATATAGCTCATCTCTAGTTGACAAAAAGGAAGAATATTAGCTATCTGCAATCAAATTAAAAGAATAAAATATAGTGTTTATCATGCTTTGAAAAGGAATATAGCCTTTATTGTTCATTTCTAAATATCTGTTTCCAATGTCTTTAAACATCACTCGACATATGGTGATATAACTTAAATATATAATAAAACTAAAATTTTCAAAAAAAAACATAATATATATCTTAAATAAATAATTATATAAGCATAGATCATATCTGAGGTATAATATAAATAAATAAATAAATAAATAGATGATTTTAGAGCGATTTGTAATAATTTTCGGTTCTAGAATGATATTTAATATAATGATACTTATACTTTCGTGAAAAGTTAATGTCATATGTGTATATTGTTGACCGTCACTTAGGTCTCCAGTCATAACACGGATCTCATGGCCTATGAACTATCATTACTCATTAGTCAATTTCCATCGAAAAGTTGTTATAAATGAAATAGTGAATGTATAATTCTATGTTTGACATGTAATCTATGCGCAACATATGCTTATACTATTTACTACACCTAAATTATAAATTATATCCCTCTCAGTGTTGCTGTTAATTCATTGTTTAGGTATTTACTCCACCTAATAATTATTTGAGAAACTTTTTAACAAACTAACTTTATCATGACATGACATGTTAATAACAAAATATCAGGCTGACGTGTCAACACCACAATGAATTTCAGATTAAATATATAAAAGGGTTTAAGTTATTAAAATAATTATAATATAGGCCATTGATATTAATTTGGTTAGAGAATCAATATATTTTATTCAACTAACCAAAAATAGTATTACATTTGCAAAAACAATAATTTTTATTTTTAAAAATTTTTAATATGTTAATTTATAAATAATTTCAAATAAATATAAATAGATTTAAATTATTATTTAATTCCTAATATATTATTTGAGAAACAATTTAAGAAAATAACTTTACTCTCACGTGTTATTAACAGAAATATCATATTTACGTTGTATCATTACAGTAAATATCAAATAAATATAAAAATAGACTTAACTTATTCGAATAATTACAATATATATCATTGTTATGGTTAGAGTATTAATATTTTTATTAAACTAACCAAAAAATACTATTAAATTTATAAAAAAATAATTCTTTTTCTTTTTTTTTAATTTATATATATATAATATTAAAAATAATTTAAAATAAAATTTAAAATTATATAAATATTTAATGTATATTTAATAATAAAATATAAAATATAATTTAAAATTTACTAATTTATATATATACGCTGACGTGAATATAAATCATTGTTTAATTCATTGTTTAGGTGTGTAAACAATTGTTGTTCATAGACGATAGCAAATATACTTGTAATTAAAAACGATTAGTGTTTTACACACTGTCAACCAATTTCTCTAACAGTTCTTATGGTTAATTGGGCCAATGTATATGTTCGTCCACTCAACATTTAGTTCATTTTGAAGCTTTTTTATTCTTACATTGTTTTATAACCATAAATATTGTAATACAAAAATTTAGCTTTCACCATCTATTGGGCTTGTACACGTAAGGCCCAATAATGACCGTTCTTCCTTGGGAAGTTGAGAAATGAGCAGAAAAGAAACGAACTTCGGAGATTCGATTACTCATGGCGAACGAAGACGACGAATAGTAATTGTCATTTTAACATAAAAATTTATGTCAGAAGGATGTGATCTCAGATGAACGTGTTGAAGAAGACGTAGGTTTTGTGGAGGACTAGAGAAAATGCAACAAGAAAGAGACCGAGAAAACTGTGAAGACTGCACTCTCGGCTGTTTTTGCTCGATACTCAGTTAAACTCAGGCAATAAGTAAGAGAACCAAAGTCATATGGAGAAGATACAACGGTTGAGTCAGATTGTTGAAAGGCACCAAGATTGACACAGTTTGCTTCCGACCGTATTCCTAAAATTGTATCTTAAAGTTAACTTTATGTGCTTTGTTGGGTGTAATTGGTTTTATCCCTATTAACTCAAACGATTCTTACTTAGTGGTTTGAGCCATATTCAATGATTTTATGGAAAACAAAGAAAATTTTAGCTACGGGGAAGACAAGAACTAGGTAGAAACTCGAAATGGTTAGTTCGAGGATATGGTCTGCAACATAGATTTTGTTAGATTTTGAATTTTGATGTGTTAACTAATATACTCATGAATTAACATGAAATAACAATCACTCCATATGCGGTAAAGAAGAAGAATCATTCGTTTTGAGTTTACAGTGAGTTGTGTCAATTAGGTAATGATGATTTGAGTTAAACAAGAATTAGTTTGGTTTGGTTTGGTTTGGTTTGGTTTGTAGTTGAATGTTTAATGCAATTTGACCGTTTAGCAGCCTTTTGCAAAATGATAATTTGTTGACGTGTTTGAAATGCTTTAGTCAATGTCTTGTCCAACATAGACACGAACATTTGAACTTCGTGCACCACTCTTTGTATTTTCTTTTCTTATTTGAAAAAAAAAACTCTCTTTAAATGGCTCTTAATTGCAATGGACCAAAAAGGTAAAGTTGGAAACGGGTAAAAGAAAAGTGCAGAATACCTTTACTATTAAACTGGAAAATGCAATTAGTCAAAATAGGTTTTAGATAATCTTCTGTTTATATCAATATTGTCATGATATATTCAACTAATTTATATTTGGTAGCTCCACAAATTTAAACTTGAGTTTGACTTTACATTATGATATATATATATATTTCGGTTTACTTCCGTCAACTACACAAACTTATGCGACTAAACATGTTTTCACCCGTACTTTTTGGATTTTCCTTTAACTACATAAACTATATTTTTCTTTAATAAATTACACAAACTTCAGAAATTCTTCTAATTGCAGAAATTCTATTAATGTTTATGCGTTAAATAGCTATTACATTTTGTTTTAATTCGAAAATCTGATTTTAATTTAGGTTTATTTTGATAATAAAACTAGATTTTCGAATTAGAACTATATTTAGTAGCTATTTAACATGTAAACATTAACGAAATTTTTATAATAAGAATAATTTATGAAGTTTATGTAGTTTACGGAAGAAAAACACAGTTTATGTAACTTAGAAAAGACCCAAAAAATACAGGTGAAAATAGATTTATTCGCATAAATTCATGTAGTTGACGGAAGTAAACCCTATATATTTTTAAGTACACGTTTCTATTCTTTTTGTTAACAATGGAAGAAACATCATTTGTATAAAAGAAGATTAAAAAAATCTAAAAGTTTGTAAATTATACAAATTATATGTTTTAACATGATTATTGGTAATAACTTTTGGATAATCCATTAGTTTATATTCGAACAAAGTAAACAACTATTTTTGAAATAGATATATAAAAAGGAAGATCAAATGCAATTGTTGAAAGAATGTATTCGAAACCTAGAAGAAATTGAAATTCGAAATAACAATGGTCAAGATATAACAATATTTATTATCGTTATTCACTCTTCCAATCAATTCATAAAATCACTTATTCTGTACTATTTTTCACAACTAGTTATGTTAACTTTAAAAATAATTTAAAATATTCCAATTTACATTTTGCTTTTTGATTTAGTACTTTTATCAACTAGTTAACATAATATTTATATATAAATTTAAATAAATATCACAATAACTAGTATAGTACATAATCTTCAAAAAAGTGTTTATATTATATATCCTAATTAATTTATAATCTACACACGCATGACCGGCTCTGAGTTTAACAAGTCCGCAAACAAAAAACAAAAAAAAATACTATTTTACATTATTTAATCATAATATTTTCAAAATGAGTATTGATTATTTTATAAAAATATAAAGGACCGTAAACACGAACTTGTCCCGGTTGATTACAGTACACACGACATAAATTACCAAGCACATAATCTGAAAAAGAAGTAAAAATTAAACTTTATTGCAAAGGCATATTAACTAAAAACGTTGTGATCAGGCAAAAAGATTGTCGGTGGTTTAGTATAGTCGATATCATATATATAAATAAATTAACAATTTTGAACACAAAATAAACACTGTCTTAATAAAACCAAACAATATCTTAACATGAATGTGCATAAATTTTATATTTGAACCATCTTACATATTCATGAATGTGTTTATATGTAAAGCAACTCAAAGTTACTGAAGATGTTGGAACATGAGGGAGACAAAAGTGAAAGTCTATAATGAATGATATTAAAATCAAACAGGAGACTATATAAAAATAGTTTAACAGTCTATACAAGAATGTGTGTGTGATGTAAACAATGTATGTGCAGTTTTTAGAATCTGACTTCCTTCTTTTGTCGGACGAAAGCAGCTGTTTCATTCTGCTTCATGTCTCTTTGCAAACCCAATAAAGTATTTTTCATCTTCTTTTCTTGATCCTTGTAATTTGCTCTCTATACTCCTCTTTTCGATTGTCCACCCTATACTATTCTTTTCTTATGGATTTCACCCTGTAAAATAGAAAAACTTTCAAACCCCCATGAGTCTAAAACCGTAGGACAAAAAAGGCTTAAAACGACATTAGAATCATGTTCGTTTGGCAGCCGTATAAACCTGCGGCTGTGGCTACGATATATCGTTGTTCGTTTATCTGCCGCAGATATATACAGCAGACGTTGTGTATTGTATCGCAATTTTTTCGACTGCTGATTAAAACATCAATGCGATTAAAAATATACGATCAACCGCAACCGCAACTGCCGATGACAAACAAATGAATAACATCTGCCACAGCCGCAGCCGTAGTATTGACCACAATCACAACTGCAATCGTCGGCGGTAGACAAACGAACAATATCTACCATAATCGCAGCCACAATGCTGACCGTAGCCGCAACAGCAGCCACCTATGCCGACCAAATGAACAACACTAATATAACTAAACTATGTTGGAGAATTTCACTTTCCTCACCAAACTTTCATGCTATTTGCTCGTTACCAACCAATTTTATGTCTTTTAACTTTGTTTGGTGATAATATAGGATATAAATCGCACTATATTTAACTATTTATTACTTAGAAAGTTGTGTATGAATTATATTAATAATAATGTCAATATTTTTCAATAGAAAACAGAAATTATGAAAAACAAAAAGAAGAAGAACCACAAAAATCACCATCTTATCATCAACAAGATATTTAGTGATTTGTCATTTATGTTGTATGTAAGGGTAGGTGTCCTTGCAAGGGTATATATGTCTATTTACATACATACGTATTTAAAAGTTGATTGCAATTGTACCTAACCCAACAATTCAAAGCTCTCTTTAATAATAATAATAATAACACGTTAATATATACTATAGTTTTGTCATAATTTATATTACTTAAAAGTTTCTGACCCAATTTTGGATATGAACATCTTTACTTACACCACATTTTCTATTTATTGTTAATTTTTCTTTTAAAAGATTCAGTGTCAACAGATACACTGTTTTATCATACTGTTCAACTTCACCACATTGGCCAAATTTGTAAATTAAATTACTCATATTCTTTGTTATTGTTTTTTCATCACTATTAACGTTGTTCGTTTGTCTGTCATATCATATACGACAATAACATGCGTTTAGACGCTTCGGTTATACATTGTAATATTATTGTTCGTTTGATCACCGCAAGTTGTCGATGCATATTTTATCGTAATTCTTTGATTGCAAACGATATAATTCCACAGCAGTTAAAACTTTTTACCGTAATTTTCTGCGATCGCGTTTAACCGGATAAATCTGCGATGATCAAACGAACAACGTTTGACCATATAACATAACCACAACTTTATACGGTTACGAAGCGAACAGCTTTATTATATAAATATCTTTAGTCGTTATCAATACAAATAATCTCTATTTCTTTCTTATATGGTGTAAAGTAACCAATAAGAGGACGACAAATAAACAATAAACCAAAGCTATTTACCAGTATAGTAATATTTTATATTTATTATTCAATTTTTTTTAATGAATGTAAGGCTAATTTGTTCGATAGTTGGATTGCGAAATTTACTTTTGTGATATATTTTCAAAAAACAAGTCAAAGGTGTTGAAAAAATTGTATTTTCATAATTTGTTTTGAAGTTTTGAACAACTAACAAAATACGTCAACATGCCCACACGTATCTTCCCAACTCGTCTAAACACACAAACCTAACACATTTATACATTTAGCTCTTGTCTTTCTTCTTTTTGTTGGTTACTTTACAAATCCCTATTTTCATGGGAATATTATCATATTATATCAATACACATTTTTGTTATGAATTGTATGTTGTTATGGTCGGTTAATCTATACTATTCCGACTAAAATTGATTATAATCCCTAATATATTATTTGATAAATTTTTTAATAAAGTAACTTTAGCATGACGTGTTAATAATAAAAATGTCAACACCACAACGAATTTCAGCTTAAATATATAAAAGGGTTTAAGTTACTAGAATAATTACAATACATGTCATTGATATTAATTTGGTTAGAGAATCAATATATTTTATTTAAGTAACCAAAAATAGTATTACATTTGCAAAAACAATAATTTTTATTTTTAAAAATTTTTAATATGTTAATCTATAAATAATTTTAAATAAATATAAATAGATTTAAGTTATTACATAATCCTTAATATATTATTTGAGAAAAATTAAGAAAATAATATTAATCTCACGTGTTATTAACAGAAATACCATGTTTACATTTCATCATTACAATAAATTTCAAATAAATATATAAATAGGGTTAACTTATTCGAATAATTATTCATTATTATTAATTTGGTTAGACTATTAATATATTTTATTAAACTAACAAAAAAATACTATTAAATTCATAAAAAATAATTATTTTTTTCTTTCTTAATTTATATATACAAGAAATAGTTTTAAAAGTAATCTTAAATAAAAATTAAAATTATATAAATATTTAATTTATATTTACTAATAAAATATAATTTACTAATATTTTTTCATATAAATCTAATATATTTATTATTTAGATATAAAATTCACATAATCTTTATAGGTCACCATTGCAGCTCTTAGTTGGTGCCAACTGGTTTTAGTTAGTATGGAAAACCCACGTTTCTTCTAAATTGTTACGAAAACATTCTTGAATTTTTGCATTCTGTAAGGTTTATATGTTAGTCTTAAAAGTTTTAGTTTTCAATATAAAAATATAGATATTTCTATAACAAATATATTAGATTATCGTTTCCAAAATGATTTATTTTTATGTTGAAGTGGTGAATTCAGTCGAGTACAAATGAGCAATTTTGAAAATTAAATACCATAGTTATAATTCATAGTTTATATAAATGTTTACATTATAAATTATAATTTTCTGATTTTTTCATTATTAACAAAATACAAGATTTTTCTTAAAAATATCACAAGTTGAATACAAAAAAAACAAACTATTTCTAATAGAAAAAACAAACTATAAATTAGAATATAGAACTCTGATACATTTAGATTTTTATTTGTAATGTACAATGTGTACAATTATTGGATTAAAACGGGTTCAGCTAATAATATAATATTTTTATACGAACATTTAATACATTCATATGACGTCATGGACGTAGAGGTGATATCAATACTAACCCATTTATTTCTATCCAATATATACAATTATTTTTACATAATGATTTACTATTTTTACAACAAATATAGAAATATGATATTTCAAAATACTTTATCAATACCGAATTTACTACATTAAAAGTGAAAAAAAAAGATAAAGGAAAAATAAAGCATAGTTTCTCATTTTGATAATATCTTTTATGTTACAATTTTGCTTAACGAAGTTGTTTTTCCGAACCCTATCAACAAATAAATATTCTAAATTTTTTGTTCATTTTCTTAAGAATCTTATCAACAAAGAATTGTTTTAAAATATTGTTCTAACGACAGAAACTTTCAAGAACAGAAATAAAATTTATTTAAAAATGTGTGTAAATATAAGTGAAGAAAATAATCAAATTGATAGGTGAGAAAGACAAATTAAACTGACAGCGATGTTCGTCACGAGTTTGGTTTTCTTGATAATATAAAGACGAAAAAGCAACAGAGAAAATTGAAGAATTTGTCTACGAAAAGAAGGCTGTAAAATATATGACTGCTAAAAAAAAACCCTTTGAATAATTCTTCTAAACTATATATATATATATATATTAAATCTTTCTTGTCTCAATCTGGCTGCTTAGGACAGATAAAAACAATTCAATTCTGAGCTGCCATGGACCGCCCTCGACAACCTATGTACACGGTTCAGTGACAAATGAATCTATATAAGCTTAGTTATGTTCGAACTATGAATAATTTTACAACCGACATAACCCTAGCAACGATAAGACTAAGGCTTATTTTAAAGCCAGTCAAAGTTTGTGTACGAACTTTATAAAGCTGCACGATGGGAACAATTATTTGTTGGAGGTGGGTTGCGTCCTTATTCGGCTCAAAGAAAATAGATTCGATAGTATGAAAGCCTATTTTTATTAAAAATGGGTGTGTGTCTATCGAGGAATCGTCGAGCAGGTGAGAGAACTATCCGATTTAACCTAATATCGAAAACGGCGGAAAACCTATCAACATTAAATAATATTTATGAATATTTAACAGTGGTAATTATTAGAATATACTTAGAAAATATTTTATACACTAGAATATACTTAAGTATATACTATAATATATTTAGGAAATATTCTATATATTAGAATATATTTAAAAATATTCTATATTATTCATGTTTATTTAGTTAGCTTTCACATATATAAATAGTTGAAAGATGGATCAATAATAAATCAACAAATTCAAATACTTTTCAGTAATAATTGCGATATTAAAACTTAAACGAGATGAGAATATAAAAGAGCAGGCTTGCGCCATATTTAGAGAGAAAGATTTTTAATAGATCGGAACCAATACCAAACTCAAAAATTTGTAATAGATTTTCATAAGATAACACAAATTTCCCATTCAACCAGAAGACTCTCTTCCCCAAATAAGTTTCAAAAATAATTTAGTTAATCTAACGGATTTTATTCAAGGGATCTAACACTCAACATTATTAATGTGGATTAGTTTCAACATTACTAATGCTTAATTACTATTATGATACTATTATTTAACTGAAGTGGTGCACATGCGTCACATGCATTAGTAAACAAGTTGATTTTTCTAACATAAACCAACATAATATTTTCAACTACATAATTTTATATCGAACTAACGAGTGGTTGTAAGCTGGCCCAAAGAAAACTCTATCCACAGCAAAGAGTGGAAGTGACCTACCTGTCTCATAACCCATTAAAAACCATCTACATTATTGTCCCCTTTTTTATATATATATTTTCTATTCAATTATCAACCATCCCAATAAAAAATGTCAATCCCAATTTTTGGTGAATTTTCTTTGGTGTTACGAAATATAATCGGTTCATTTGGTTATAACAATTTGAAATCAAAATATTATATTTTTCGAATTCAAACTTCAAGGTGTAAAGATTTAGATAGTATAGTTTAACATTGTATGAATATCTCTAATATATTATTTGAAAAACTTTGTAACAAACTAATTTTACTTTGATGTGTTAATAACAAAAATGACATGATAACGTATCAATACCACAACAAGTTTTAGATTAAATATATAAAAATGTTTGAGTTATTAGAATAATTACAATATATGTTACTGATATTAATTTGGTTAGATAATCAATATATTTTATTCAACTAGCCAAAAAATAGTATTACATTTGCTAAAACAATATTTTTTATTTATTTAAATTTTTAATACGTTAATTTATAAATAATTTTAAATAAATATAAATAGATTTAAGTTACTATCTAATCATTGATATATTATTTGAGAAACAATTTAACAAAATAATCTTACTCTCATGTGTTATTAAGAGATATACCATGCTGATATTTTATCACTACCGTAAATTTCAAATAAATATATAAATAGTCTTAACTTATTCGAATAATTACAATATATGGTATTGTTATTAATTTGGTTAGAGTATTAATATATTTTATTAAACTAACCAAAAAATACTATTAAATTCATAAAAAAATAATTATTTTTTTTAATTTATATATACAAAAATTAATGTTAAAAATAATTTTAAATAAAATTTAAAATTATATAAATATTTAATTTATATTTATTAATAAAATATAATTTACGAATATTTTTACACTTATAAATCTAGTTAAGTTAATGTTTGAATTGATTACTTGCTTTGTTTGCTTAACTAATGTTGTTAAACGAGTCCATATTGGTGACAAAGACGTTTTCTAGTTTTTGCTTTGTGATTGGATCCAAAACTCTCTTGTCAACGATCATTTAAATTATTGATCTCAAGCCATTATTAAGATTTTGAATAAATTTCAAGGTCTAAAACTTGTTAACGTTAATCAAACTATATCAATTACTTAACACGTATGACTTTTAATTCATTTTTTTTAAAATACTATAAACTTCATAAACACAAATACTTATATATTTTGATAAATTATTAATGAATAGCAAAAGGTAGTCAATTCTTAGAGCAGTAGATAAAACCAATGCATGATAACAACATTACAAACCTAAATTATTGGGTGAAAAAAAACAAACCTAAATTATTGAGGATGTTTAAAGTTGTTTTCATCTAAAACCACACAATAGAAATGCGAATAAAAGGAATTTGGCTAGGAAAAAAAATGAATACAGCTAAGTATTGTAGTTAAGGAACCCTAAATATTCGAATTGGGTGTTAGTAGATCGTATTTCATGAGATGATTACAGCTAAGTACAAAGACGAAGAGAGGCTGTACTTAAATTCTGACAAACTTAAAGCAGCTGCCTTTAACCTTCTTTTTCCCTAAACAAATAAAGAGAGAGTAATATTAAAATGTCAATTTTAAAAAGATGAAGATTTTAGATTTCTATGCTTACTGTGCCACCGCCTTCTCTCTCTCTCTCTTAGGTTTTATAGACAGAGAAATAAGAAACCCTGAAACAGATAAAACAAAACACAAGTTTTGACTGAGTTTTAAGTGTCTCTCTCTCTCTCTCTCTGTCCGTAAACAACAGCAACCGCCTTTATTACACAAAACCCCTTCTTATAATCTCTACCCATTCTTCTCTTCACTTCAGAAACTCATAAAAGAGAAAGAAGAACAAAGAGTTGAGATAGAAACTCTCTTTCTCTCTCTCTCATTTCCTAGAGTTTTGTCTGTGAAAACACAAAAATCTTATAGAAATTATGAGTAAACAAGATGTTATGAAGCTTCAGGTATACGTCTCCCTATCTGTCTCTCTCTCTCTCTTCAAGCTTCGGTGTATATTGTTGTACTTACTGTTTGCTTGGTTATGTTTTTCTGCAGACTTGTGTTCTGAAAGTGAACGTACACTGTGAAGGGTGTAAGCATAAAGTGAAGAAACAATTGCAGAAGATCGAAGGTCTGTTCTTGCTCTTTTTTGGTTTTCTTTCTGTCATCTTCTTACTTCTTTCTTAGCCCCTTTATTTTCATTTCTTCCGTTTTATGGTTGCTTAAATTGTTAATTTTCTGAAGGTAATGTCAATTTTAAACATAAAGTTCTGAGTTTTGTGAAGTCGATTTTCCTCAAAACCATGGATCTATTGCAGTAGTACTGATTTTTATTAATAAATTTCAGTTGGGAAGTTCTGAATTTGTGAAACGAGTTATGTGATTATTTCTCAGATGAAAAAGTTACTAATTTTCTAAAACTATGAAGTCCAAAGTTTTGAGATTTACCATCTGGGGGTTTCTCTTTTCTCATGTCAATTTACCAAAATTACAGCAAGAAAAAAATCAAAATTATTTGGACTGATTTGACATTATAGAGGTCTAAATTTTGACTATGGGGTCTTAAAGCTTTGAGAATAACCAAATGGGTTGTCTCCTCTCTCATGTGAAATTTTCCCAAGTGATTGCGATAAATTTGGTATTTACTTTTGGTTTACTGGATTTCAGGCGTGTACTCTGTAAAAGCAGATGTAGAACAGGGGAAAGTCACTGTCACAGGAAACGTTGACCCAGCGATTCTGGTCAAGAAACTCAGTAAATCAGGCAAACATGCCGAGATCTTGGGCGGTGGTGGAGGAGGAGGAGGAGGAGGAGGAGGAGGAGGAGGCTTCCCTAATATGATGGGGCAATTTGGAAATCTCAACATGAATGGAAACAGTAAGGCTAAAGGTGGAAAAGAGAGTAATCAAATGAAAGGGAAAGGAAATGGTGGTGGTGGTGGTGGGGGTGGTGGTCAGAGTCATGGTCATGGTCAGCCAATGCAATTGAATCCTCAGCAGATTCAACAGATGATGATGATGAAAGCTGCTGGTGCTGCTCATGGTGGTGGTGGTGGTCATGGTGGGAAGGTAATGAAAATGCCGCCTGTGGCATCTAAGGACCAGAAGAAGTCCGTTAAGTTTGCGGATGATGATGATGAGTTTAGTGAAGATGATTATGATGATGAGGATTTCAGTGAAGATGATTATGACGATGATGAGTTCGCTGAGGATGAGGATGACGATGATGATGATCATGATCATGGAGGAGGTAATCACATGCCTCCTAACAAAAAGATGCATCCTCACATGGGTCATAATGGTGGTGTTGGACCCAAGGGGCCCAATGAGATAATGATGATGATGAATGGGTTTAAAGGCGGAGGTGGTGGCGGCGGCGGCGGAGGAGGAGGAGGAAAGAAAGATGGAGGAGGAGGATTTGAGATTCCGGTGCAGATGAAGGGAATGGCCGAAGGTAAAAATGGAAAGGATGGTAAGAAAGGAGGTGGGGGTAAAACCGGAAAAACAGATGCTAAAAGTGGTGGTGGTGGCCTTCTAGGGTTTTTCAGAAAGGGTAAAAGTGGAAAAGGAGATGAGAAGAAAGGAGGTTCCAAGAAAGAAAGCGGTGGGGATAAGAAGGTAAAATCCGGTGGTGGAGACGGAGGAGGAATCAATCATTATGATAATGGGCCTAAAAAGGGTGGAGGTGGGACCAAAGGAGGAGCCCATAATATTGATGAGCTCATGAAACAGAGCAAAGGAGGAGGAGGTAATAAGGGCAATCATGCTCCTAATGCCAAAGGCCTTGGTGGCCCAATGGGTCAAGGTGGTCCGATGGGTATGATGATGGGTCAAGGTGGTCAGATGGGTATGATGGGCCACCAAGGCGGTTCTTACCCAGCGGTTCAAGGCTTGCCGATGAACGGAAGCGGAGGATATTACCCAGCGCCGCCTCAGGTAAATTATCAAATGAACCAACAACAATATATGCAAATGATGATGAACCAACAGCAACAACAACAACAACAACAAGCTGCAGCATATGGAGGCTATGGCGGTGGTCACGGTGGGGATATGTATCATCCGATGATGTATGCACGGCCTTATCCAGCAGTGAATTATGCTCATCCGCCGCCCATGCCTCCTCCTCACTCGGATTCTTATACTAATATGTTTAGCGATGAGAATCCAGGTAGTTGTAGTATCATGTGATTTTCTGTAATGTTAAATTAGAAAATGGACATGTATGTTTGTCTTAGGTCTTATATTATTTTTTGCCTGTCTTTTTCTTTTTAGTCCTGAGGATTGGAAACAAAATGTGCTTTAATATTTTTAGTGGATGTTTATAGTTATCTCGATCTTTCAGTGAAAGATGGTAACAATGTGTGATATTTAAAAGCTACTATCTTTTGCAGCCTATGTGGTTAGGTATAGTAGCATTATCATTTATGATAACCAACTAACTTGTTAGCGTGTCACTTTTATTGTGATCATACCATATTAAATTTGACACACAAAATACCAAATCCATGAGATTTATGAGTAAATTAAATGTGGATAATAGTTATTTATTTGAATTGGTCATTTTTAATATATTATTTGAGAAACTTTTTAACAAAATAATTTCTACATGACGTGTTAATAACAAAAATATTATGTTGATGTGTTAACAACACAACGAGTTTCAAATTAAATATATAAAAGTTTTTAAGTTAGTATAATAATTATAATACATTCCACTGATATTAATTTGATTAGAAAATCAATATATTTTATTCAACCGACCAAAAAATAGTATTATATTTATAAAAACAATAATTTTTATTTTTTTTAATTTTTAATACGTTAATTTATAAATAATTTCAAATAAATATAAATAGATTTAAATTATTACTTAATCCCTAATATATTATTTGAAAAACAATTTAAGAAAATAAATTTACTCTCATGTGTTATTAACAAAAATACCATATTTACGTTTCATCATTATAGTAAATTTAAAATAAATATATAAATAAGATTAATTTATTCGAATAATTATAATATATGTCATTGTTATTAATTTAGTTAGAGTATTAATATATTTTATTAAACTAAACAAAAAATAATATTAAATTTATAAAAAATAATTATTTTTCTTTTTTTAATATATATATATATAAATTAATATTAAAAGTAATTTTAAATAAAATTTAAAATTATATAAATATTTTTATTCATATTTAATAATAAAATATAATTTTCAAATATTTTTATATTTTTTCTTACGAATTCCGTGGATATAAATGTAGTTAGCGTATTATTCGAGAAAGCAATCCAAAGGTTTCGCAAATGGATGGATTCCAATGAAGTAAGTGCATGTTTGGCGATTATTACAAGAAAAACATTTGCAACTCTCTCACAAAAATGGGCTTTTAGAGGCAAAAATATTAATGTTAAGGTCATCTATTGGGCCTAAAAAGTGGCTTGTCTAGTAACCGGTTTAATTAGTCAAAACATTAATGCTTAAGATGAGTTATGACAAAAAAAGAGACTTCAAAATTAACCAAATCGAATTCATACGTGTCCTGGCTAATCACATCGCACCAATGACCACTAAAGAGATAACTAATGGATATTTAGAAAGAGAATAAATTAAACAAAACGCTCTTCTTCTTTTTCTTCTTCTTCTTCCGCACTTAGATTTTCCAACAAACGGGATCGCGCCAAGATTCCGGTGACCGAAAAGTCCTAAGGAGGAATCGTAAAGGAAAGGAGATCACTTATGCATAATTTTGGTTACAGAGCAAATGCTCTGCTCACCTTCGCTATCACGGCGCTTGCTTTCATTTGCGCTATCGCGTCGTTCTCAGACAAATTCAGCAACCAAAATCCTTCTGCTGAGATCCAGGTAAGGGTAAAACGTTTGATTATGGTTTACATGTATCGATCGCTTTGTATGTGGTGGATCTGCTTATGATTGCTTTGAACTGTGACGTATGACGTTGTTTAAACCCCTAATTTTGGATTCTGGAAATGTGGCTGTTGTATTGATTGTTGTTTGTTTTGATCTGTGAAAATTTAATGAATGTCGTTTCTCTGAATTTTGGAATATTGTCCGAATTTTAAGCTGGTCGTGATGTGATGTGGTTGCAGATACTTAATATCAATCGGTTTCAGAAGAAGTCCCATGGAAATGATGAGGTAAATTTCATGCTTTCGACCTTGACCTGAGGTTTTTTTTTGTTCATCAGATATGTTTATGAATTGCTATCTTCCCTTCCCCCAAGTGTAGTAATTCATATATCTCAAAACTTTCGAATGAGATTAACATATCTCTCAGGTGATAATAGTTCATAAGAGTATTCTCATTTGGGGTTTTTTGAATAATCATTCAGATTATTCATACTTTTGTAGCTTTCTCTTCTTCAGCGAGTCTCCTGGTTGCTTTCTAATACACTGAGGATTTACATGTCATGCAGGTCAGCTTGACATTGGACATAACAGCTGACTTGCAGTCACTATTTACTTGGAACACTAAACAGGTTTAACATCTGAAAACACTTCATTCCTTGGCTTTTGTTTTTTGTTATTACCTGAAGCAATTGCAAAATAGACTACTACTGATAGGTATTCTTTGATCGAAAAGCCGACATAAACTGAATATGTTTGCAGGTTTTCGCTTTTGTAGCAGCAGAATATGAAACACCAAAGAATTCCCTGAATCAGGTATTAGTCACAATGCATGTCCTCATTGCTCCTTAAATCTTACCAATCAGAAGTTCTGGATTGACTTAAGATTGGACTTTGAATTACCAGTGTGATAATTGATATTGACATTTTTTTGCAGGTGTCTCTATGGGATGCCATTATCCCTACCAAGGAACAGGCCAAATTCCGGATTCAAGTCTCAAACAAGTACCGTTTCATCGATCAGGTATTGTAAACAGACCCACCAAGTCTGCTGTGTTTTTACTGCTTATTCAGAGACAAGAAATTGATCATCATTTGAGATCTTTCAGGGACATAATCTTCGAGGAAAAGACTTCAACTTGACATTACACTGGCATGTCATGCCCAAAACCGGCAAGATGTTTGCGGACAAAATAGTCATGTCTGGTTACAGTTTACCAGACGCATACAGATAATGAAGACTTAGCAAAACATCAAACATTGTCCAAGTTTTGGATTTCAGCTTTCCTAAAAATTTCGGGGCTTTCTTTTATTGAGAGGAAAAACTAATGAAAGAGTTCTATTGGTATCTTAGAATTATATAAATTTTCAAGTGATCATAAGTAGTTGGTAATGAAGTAAAACCCAACCTCACTACTTGAAATAAAGTGTTACGAGTGCAAACAGTACCCAGAAAGTTTAGATCATTGTTTCAACTGAACTTTGACCTACAACTTTACTAACTCTTCTTCTCTTCATGGATTCTCTTACTACCTTCACATCGGTCCACCGGCCAGATTTAGCGTAAATATTAGATAGAAGAATGTAGATTCCACTACCGAGCTCTTCTGATTCACTAATCATGGATCTCACCCGATCAGCCATATCAAAATTTTCATGTATCTCACAACCATTTAGCAATGCACCCCATACATTAGCATTGGGTTGTACTGGCATAGTCTTTATCAGTCTCTCTGCATCTTCAAAACAACCAGCACGGCTAAAGATATCAATCATACATCCATAGTGTTCAACTGTTGGTTCTATGCCGTAAAGATCTTTCATTTCCGTAAAGTATCTTTGTCCTTCCTTGACCAAACCTACGTGGCTGCATGCATATAATACCCCGATATATGTGATTCCATCAGGTGTAGCATTACTTTCCTCTTGCATTCTCTGGAATATACTCAATGCTTCCTTCCCAAGTCCGTGACTGGCTAAACCGATTATTGCAGTTGTCCAAGCTATTGTATCTTTCTTCTCCAGATCTTCAGATGCTTTCTTTACACTGTCTGCATCACCGGTTTCAGCATAAAAATTCACAATTGCGCAAACTATGGCAGCATCTTTCACAAAGCCGGTTTTTGATACATATGCATGAATTGTTTCTCCCAATTGTGAACATCCTTGACTCATGGAAACTCTGATGATACTCAAAAACGTTACTTTATCAGGTGATATACCCGCAGAACGCATGTCTGAAAACATACGCATTGCTTCCTTGGCATCACGGTTCTGACCATACCCTGTGATAATGGAGTTCCAAGAAACCAAATTTCTCCTGGGCATTTCATCGAACAGATACCTTGCAGTTCTCATATCTCCACATTTTCCATACATATCAATCATACTTGTAGCCAATATCACATTAAAGTCATCTTTTGACTGAAAATATGGATCCAAACCTAATTCTTGTAGAAGACCATGAAACCATTTCCCCGTAGCAATGTCTTCACATCTGCCACAAGCAACCAAAAGATCCACTATTATTGTCTCATTTGGCTTCACACCATTACTCTGCATCTCCATAAACGCTTGAATCGCGTCGCTAAAGAGATTGTTACTCACAAACCCAGAAATCAAACTTCCCCAAGAAACAATGTTCCACTTTGGGATATCCTCAAAAACCCTCAAACCACAATCAACTTCTCCACAACACATATACATATGAAGCAAGCAAGTAGAAACATACATATTCACTTCAAACCCGGTTTTTACAACAAATCCATGAACACAACTCCCAAATGAAACATCCTTTAACCCAGAACAAGCCTTGAGCACATAAGGAAATGTGAAATAATCCGGAGAATACCCTTTTCGAAGCATGTCTCCGTAAAAGATCAATGCTTTATCAGGAGTTGGACTGCTTGAGTAGCCTCTGATCATAGAGTTCCATATATACACGCTTGGGCAATCGATATTTTCGAAAACTGACTTAGCGTAACTAAGATTCAGAGTCTCAGGACAAGTAGTGCAGAAATCTATGAGTCGACTTAGTGGAATGACGTTTCTGATAACTGATGATTTGATCATTAAGCCATGGAGTTGATTCAGTTCCACCATGGATCTGCAATCCTCCAGTCGGGAGAGAATTGGTTTATAGTGCTTCTTCATCTATTTTCTCTCATATTGTTATCAAAAAATTCAAAGACAATGTCTCTTTCTTCTGGAACCAAAACGAACAAACTCATCAAAGTTTACGCCTTTATGAATCGGGAGAAGAAGATTTTCCTGTTATATAAAACGATTAAAATAACTAAATTTACGCAACCCCTCTAGCTTTCTTCCTCGAGTTTATTCTCCCTCGTGAAATCACCATTCTCCCTCTCGTCTCGCAGCCTCATGACAACCGTCGCAGTTTTTGTCATTTTAAATAGTTTCGGGTTTAATTTGAAGTTGGAAGCTTTTTCTGGTTAATTTTGTAATTACCCAAAGAAGTTATAAAGGTGTTTTGTCACACGGTGAATAAGCGGAGACTGGAGAGACCTGAGGTATGGCGGCGAAGGCGATCGCCGACGGGGAAGATTCCGTCGACGACAGATCCGATAGAGATCCATGTCCTATTTGCCTTGGACCCATACTCCGCGAGTCCTATCTTGATACCTGTTTCCGTAAGCTCTTCTCACGCAACTTGTAACCTTGATTAGATGCTGCGCTAAACTTAAATATGATTCATTGATTTCATCAAGAATTTGAAGTTTTGAAGGTGTATTCAAAGATTCAATCTGGTTTTTTATCCTCTCACTTTGCTCTTGTGTTGCAGATAAGTTCTGTTTCAAATGCATTAAACAATGGATCAAAGTTGTTTCCAGCAAGCTCTCGAAGCAACTATCCTCTGTGAAATGTCCTCTCTGTAAGGTTTGCTTCCTGGAAAAGCTTTTTTTTTTTGCTCACTGCTCAAGAAATTGTTTACGGTAATGGCCATAACAATATGCAGACGGAAAACTTTTCAATCATCCACAGCTATGATGGGCATAGTTTTGAGCAGCATTATATTAATCGGAATATAACAGATTGGTAGGTTAGCCGTTAGCGGGTGTTTTCTTGAGTCAAAAGTTTTATATTCAGCTTTAATTCCATCTTCTTTGTGCAGTTTTGTCCTAACAAAAGAACAGAGATACAGGTTGCGATGTTACAACAAAGAGCCAGGTTTTGCTCTTCTCTGCATTTTCTGAATGGCTTGTCATGTGACTTTGGTATACAAAATTAGCTTTTGTATAACATCTAATATGTACAACATTCGGGAATCCATTACTTTGATTTAGTTGGAATAAACTGTAAAGACACATCTTTATCAGTAGAGTGAAATGTAGTTATCAATTCATAAGGAAAGTTAAAACGATTCCTTTCTTGGTATCATATTGTGGTCTTAATCAGGTTTTTTGGCTGATGTGTTTGACGTTCCACGGTTTTGGAAAATGAAAAAGTTACTCCAGCCAAATCGGTGGCTTGAGTCTTGGTTGAGGAGGGAACTTCAAGCTCTGATGCAGGTACTCTTGCAATCCATGATTTGTACTTTTAACTTCTTCTTCAGTTTTTCGCTAAGATCATTTGCTTCTTCTTCTTCTTTTTTTCTATAGGAGGAAGATGTTAATATTGTTCTGCATCATTTGGTCGGTGGAATTGATTCCTTCTGCAAAAGGTAACTAATCAAAACGTATGTTTGCTTCCTAACAACATTGACGCACGTTGAAGATGTGTATGCCGTTAATTACTTGTCTATCTCTGAATAGTATGAAGATAAAAGACATAACTTTCTTCTCATTTCAGAATCGAACGTAGACATAAACAAGAAACAGGAAGCACAGAGACAAATCAAGAACAGTTCAAAGCGGTTATCACAGAAGCAGCTCGTCCATTTGTAATGGGGAGAACAGACCGGTTTGTGGACGAGCTAGAGCTTTTCTTAGCATCGGGCCTGAACATGGACGCTTATGATTCAATCTATAAGCAGCGGTTAGATTGGAACAACCGAAGAGAGATGGATACAGCTAGTGAAGAAAGAGACGAAGGACAGGAAGAACAGAACGTAAGAACTCATGTGACTCCGTACTCGTTTATCTTCGACCAAGACTCAGACTGAGACAAAACATTCTTCACTTTGTAATATATATTTTTTTGGTCGTCTAGTTGTAATAGATCGAAAAAATTACACGGTTGCAACTCGATTTGATTTCGAATATCGAATCTTTCAAAATTTAACAAACACCTTCAAGAAAGCAAAGAAAACATTTTATTTTATGTCTCACTATATTTTGATTTACATATTATTTTGTTTTTCATTTAGTTCTGTTAATATTTGATTCGACCTTAACAATAGAAATAGGAGATAAATTATAAAATTAAAAGAAAACCTATAATCTTTTCTTTACCTTGTTTCTATTGACAAATATCTCCAACTCGTTTCTTAGCTTAGTCTTACTTTCTGCTCCTTTTATGTTCAAATGGTCTCTACACTTGTGTAACTGTGTTAGTGTATGGGATTCGAAGTTTCCTTTGAAGAGATTTCAGAGTCTGTATATTGTCCTACGATTCATGGGAAAGTTCAAGATTTGGATCAGAATAGCTCCTCCTCAAGTTTCAATCAAGAAATCTTCAAGTGTAGCAAGTGACTGTAATCGCTGACCCAGCGAAGCTATAGTTCTTTGGCATTCTGCAAATTTTGAGGCAGCCACTGCTAATTCTTTCTCCTGTCATTGCCACTTTGTTAGAAAGGAGTCTTAAAGAAAAATAAATGAATTTTCAGGTCCCCTAAGATGTATATTTGTCCTAAGCATTGTGTTTGATTCATAATTCTATGAAGTTTTCGAAGTTCTGGATTCTAAAACAGTTTCAGACTATGCCCATGTAAGATTGGGTTCAGATGAGAAGAGAATCTTACCTGATTCAGCTTAAAATCCTCATCAAAACCTTTCATATGGATGGGCTCAAGCTCTGTTTCTTGATGATGTTCAAGTTCCTGTTTTAGTTTTGAGATCTCATCTTGTAATTCTTCGCATTTTGAAATGTGTTTTGCTGATAAAGCACGTTCCCTCTCTGTAATTTGTTCCAAAGATTTGATTTTCAAGATCAAAGATTCCACTTCTGCTTCGACATCTTTAAGTCTTGATTCAACCGCTTCTGTTTTTGCGTTTGCAGCCTTTACGCCATCCTCAGCCGTTTCTTTTGCATCCTTTGTTAGACGCAGCAGAGTTTGAAGCTCTGTCAAATTTCTCTCTGTTTCCTTCAGCCGATTTTGTGATGTCTCAAGCTGCTTCTTTGTCCCATTTAAACATATGGTCAGTTCTAGCTTTTCTGCTCTTGTAGCCTCTAGTTCTGAAAGATTCACTTGTGCTTTGTTTAGCTGTCTTTGAAGATCCTGAATTTGCTTTCCTGATTCACCCAACAATCGTTCTAGATCCTGATTCTCTGCTTCTAGTTTCTTAAACTCGGATAACTTCCCCTCTGTCTCCATTAGTCGACTCTGCAATGCCTCGATTTGCTCTTTGGATCCATTCAAAGCCATCTCCAATTGCAATTTCTCTACCTCTACCATCTCTACTTTTTCCTCCAGTTCAGAAATTCTGCGAAGCGAGATTTCCAGTTCATGTTTTATTTGGATTGATTGGGCATCGGGTTTCTCTAATCCCTTGTTACTCTCTAAATGTTTTCTTCCTATTTCAGAATGTGGCAAAGCTGCGAGCTTTTCCATCTCGAGAAAGTCATCCATTAAACCGATTTCTATTGAAGGACCCATCGAAGTTTTGCCAATAATCTTCACAGAGGGACGTTGCATTTCATTATCAGTAAAAGAAACTCTACTTGAGTAGTCTGATTGGTTATCTGTAGAAGATTTGAGCTCATTGGAATTGGCTGATCTCCGAGTCATGAGTCTCAATTTTCTGCATTCTGCTTCAAGTTTAGTCAACTTTTTAATACCTTCCAACTGCTGTTTACTGGCAGATTCAGCCGCCTGAGTGCTCAAGTCCCTCTCTATAGTTTTAATCTTGATCTCCTCAGCTTTTGAAAGTAGCTGAAGCTTCAAATCCGAGTTCTCTTTCTCTAAGGCCTCAAGTTTCGGGACTGAAGCAGTAGTAACCTCTTCTTTATCCTTTCCAACTGTGGCTTGGAGCTCCTCAATTCGGGCTTCAAGTTTAGATTTTATAGTCTCCCACTCTGAGCATTTCTTGTTTATAGCTTCTTGAATCTTCTGGTGTTGCTCTTCTCTTCCTTGCCGGAGTTGCCTCACACAGTCCTTAAGCGCACTATCAAGATGACCATTTCGATCCTCAAGAGCAGAAACCTTGCTTTCAGAAGCATCAAGCTGTTGCTTCAGAAACGCAGCTTCATTCTCTGCCTTTTCCCAACCTAAATCAAGCAGAATTTCCATGTACATTCGTTCAGTTACCACCGAAAACTAAAAAGTGAGACGACAACAACAACTAACCTGAGACAGCTTCCTCTGCAACTTTAGCATGCTGTTTCGCAAGATCTTCCTTTAAACTAACATTTAGAAGAGCTGCAGAGAGCCTCTCCGTTAGAACCTTGATGTCCGCCGTTGTTTCTTCTTCTCTTGTTACAACTTTGGAGAATAATTCCGGTGATTGAGATCTCTGAGTTTCCACACACATTGCACATTAAAAAAAAAATGATAAACACTCGGGCAGTAGCATTAACACCAAATGTTTCTGCAAATGTGCACATAAACATCTAATCTTCTCAGAGTTTCAACTGAACATCAAAGAAAAACCACAAAAGTATCTATCCAGTTCGCCATTGAAAGATGGAATCAAATATCGAACAAAAGACATTGCTATAAAAACTTTGAAAACTTTTTTCGATTTGCAGGCAAACTTTGTTACCTGATCGTCTGAGAATCTTTCAGAATGAGAAGAGACAGAGCCTGTACTTTCAGTTTCGCCGGGACTTTTCTCCGATGACTTCCTCCGCCATAGCCAGCTCCTCCGGTCCATTTCCAAAATCACCAAACATTAAAATCTTCCAAAATCTCAATCGCAGCCTTTAGCTCAAATTTAATCCCGACCTGAAAATAAATAAATAAATGAAAGTGTTTAAAAATGGGGAAAACAAACTTGATCTCACTTAGAATTCACTCTGTGACAGAAATCAATTCTCCTCCAACTAGAAAATCTCTCCTAACGCGCAAATCTTTTAAGAGAAAGTGTTTGGTGATTTGATTGCTTGAGATGTAAAAGATGAACAAACAAAGAAACGTAACAAGGTACCTAACACACATACCTTAAATCTCACGCCAAGAGAAGAAGAAGAAGAAGAAATAATTGAATGAAAAAGATTAGTGTGAGTTTGGCTATCAAATTCAACGGCCATGTTCAGGAAAAAAAAAAGAGATTAAAAGTAGAAGTCTCGATAATTGAGACCCACATGATTATTATTGTGGAAAGGAAATTCGAAAGACGCCAAGTAGCAAATTAACTGTTGAGAAATTCGCCATTATTAGTTTGTTACTACTATTAGAGCTAAACACTGGAGAAAAGGAAGATGATTCGAATATAAGATTGGATTATTTTACAGAATTGTCAGTGTGTTTCAGAAATTCCAGTGAGGAAGATTTGATTTGAGAAGATGGCCGTATCCATACAAATCTGTCACACTCGTCATCATGCCTTCTAACTTCTGTCATCTTTCCTTGACTTTTCAACTCATATTCTTCAGATTTTTTCTTGGGAAGTTCTTTCTTTGTATTCCTGATAAAAAAAACCATTGAAGTAGAGATTCTGGATCCTTTCACTTCTTTTCCATTTTCTTTCAGTTTTTACAGAAAACAAAAAGAAACCATAAATTAGCTTTTTATTTTGCAACACATTTCTTCTTTTGTATTCACCAAGTCGTTAATTAAAGGCTTCATTCATCCAAACTTCTTTCTTTTGCTTGATCTGTTAATAACAAAAATATTATGGTAACATTTCAACACCACATCAAGTTTCAGATTAAATATATAAAAGGGTTTAAATTACTAAAATAATTACAATACATGTCACTGATATTAATTTGGTTAGATACGAAATATATTTTATTCAACTAACCAAAAAATACTATTACATTTGCAAAAACATAATTTTTATTTCTTTAAATTTTTTATACGTTAATTTATAAATAATTTTAAATAAATATAAATAGATTTAAGTTACTAACGTAATCGCTAATATATTATTTAAGAAACATTTTAAGAAAATAACATTAACGTATTATTAAAAAAATATCATGTTGACGTGTCATCGCTACAGTAAATTTCAAATAAATATATAAATAACTTTAACTTATTAGAATAATTACAATATATATCATTGTTATTAATTTAGTTTGAAAATTAATATATTTTATTAAACTAACCAAAAAATACTATTAAATTTGTAGAAAATAATTGTTTTTATTTTTTTAATTTATATATACAAAAATTAATGTTAAAATAATTTTAAATAAAAATAAAAATTATATAAATATTTAATTTATATTTACTAATAAAATATAATTTATAAATATTTTTCTCACATATGTAGATATAAATCTAGTTTTATTTTTATTTTCATTTAATGCCATTTTCTTTGGCACACAAACTTTCGAAGTTCGTCAATGGAAAATCCCAACACCGATCCGTAAGAAAAGAAAGAATATTTCATAAATTTTTGTTACATTCATTGGTTAATTTATTGAAAATATGGAATTTCAGTCACTTTTAAGAAAATTGTAAACAGAACTATTTGAGTTCAAACACCTTGGACAGACCAAAAAAATGTCATAATTCAAGAAACATTATAACTACATTAGAGCAGCCAGACAATTTTTATCGATACACTTTTTTCTACAAGTAAATGATGAATGGAGCACAGTTCCAAATTGATATAAAAATTGAATAAATCTGAGGAACTTTTGTTTACGATCCACAGATATATCAGAAAACATTACCTTGGTTTTTAATGAACAAGCTTTAAAGCTTTTATGAATCAGACTGTGACAGTAAAGAGATAGAGCTTCAGCACAACCGCAAGCCCAAGCTGCAAAAGAAAGATACTTGCGATGATCAGGATTGATCTCTCTCCAGCCGAATTGATATGCGCTTTGAGGTTCAAAGCCACAAATGTTGCAGACATGAACCCAGCTACACCTGCGATAACCCATCTGAAGATCTCCAATGGCACGACCGAAAGGCACTGGAGGGTCAGAAACAAATTATAAAAAACGTTATCAGGTCTTCATTATATTCAAATGTTTCGATATGATCATATTTTAGAAGAAGAAATTGTGGTACCAATGCAGGGATAAAGATGAATAGGGAATAGCCATAGAGGCAGAAGAGTTGGACTAGGCCTGATGGTGCAGAGAAGTATTTGAGAACGACATACAATGCTAGAGGAACAAGGGTGACATAGCCATAGAACACTCCCGCAGACCAAGTCACGAGATTAATATCGTAGTTCCATTCTTGTTTCTTCCATTTGTGTGCTACGTATGTGACAAATGTACCGATGGAGGCTGCAACGAATATCAAGGTGGTGCATATCCAGAATGGACCGTACCTGCAAATAGAATCAGTTTGAGCATTTGAGAATTTTGAGAAACCCTTATAATTTGAAAGAGAAAACAAAAGAAATGACTCTTACAAGTCAGGCTTATCGGCTGTCTTCTCTGTAAATGTTCCACGGAATGGGAAGAGAGATTCTTTGAGTCTCTCTACGACATCCGAAGTGTCGACATCAAAGAATGGCTTGTAAGCACCAACAGTGAACTTATGGAGCCAGCCATGAGATTGAGGGTCATCTGTACTACCATTAATATGCCCAGAAAATGTATCTGCAGTACCCGTTCAAATTTTACACTGTAAGCCATAAGTTATATCGAATTATAAGACTGGCATCGAGACTAACATTTAGGAAACTCTTTACTAATATAGAGTAAAAACTCAAAGAGAATCATACCGTCTGCATCTCGAGGGGGATTACTACCACCAGAGATCTTTCCCTGGGTAGCAGATGGAGGAAAGGTTTGTAGATTTGACTCTGCAAAACAATGCATCCCTCAATCACAGCTTAACACGAAAAATAACCATGCCAAACAAAATATTAAAACGGAACTAAATACATTTGCAATTGTAAGACTTATTCTTTCTCCCTAAAAGAGACACCTATTTTCTATTCGCTAAACCCTTATCTGTTTAAACTAAATAATGTTTCCTTTCCAAAATTTATAGCAACACCTTACAAATTGCACTGAATTCCTTTCGTCTTAGCTAAACTCAAGACGTCTTCCGTCCAAAAGAAAAAGGTCCTCGAATTCCAAATCAAATCCATATTTCCAACACTCTATCTACATCAACAATTCATCTCAGCAAACAGAAAATTTCTTAGAACATGACAATGTTACCTGCGAATTTGACGGTGGTATGACTGGGATCTGGAACAGACTACGATTAACACAAAGAAAGCACCATCGAATAAATATCAGATCCGAAGAAGCGTTATATACGTAGATACTCATGTAAACAATCGACATCGTGACAGCATAAGCGGACGAACTTACAGGTACAGATCCAGAAACTTTCTGGCTATCGATGGTCGTATAGCTCCCGCCGGACATCATCTTATTCTCCTCCCGATCTTCCCTCCGTCTCGTCGCTCTCTAAAGAAATTAAATTGGATTTGAAACTATAACACTCCGGCCCAATGGAATTTGACGGAAGCAGAGAGTAACCCTCTCTGGAATTACTATATACAATATTTTTCCCTCTTAAATATACTTATCCACCTTTAAATGAATAGAAGTTTGGTGATGAAAGATGTTATATTCACCATGGGAATTAGGAAATATACAAAACAATATTGTCTACCAAAAAGATTAATGGTAAAATTTACTTTGAAATTAACAAATTTGTTGTAGTTTATTTATACAAATAATTTTCAGTCTCATTACATCATTTCCTTTGTCCCTTTTGATCATACACAAAGATTTTCACTTTTATTATAACTCAATTACACAATAGTAAACCATAGATCTCGAATCTCAGTTCAGCTACAACTTATTCCTATATCAGATAGTAAAAATCAGAATGCTGTTCTTGAAATGAGAAAAATATAACAATGTTTGTATTGAAATATATTCCATTACAGATAGCCAAACCAAGATCTTTCCCAGTGCGAGAACAAAACTCGACCTACCTGTAAGCTTGTCCTCGCTTTGCCAAGAATCTTGGTGGTAGCAAACAGAATAGCGAGTCTAAGGACTTTTCAAGTTAGGTTTTGTGATAAACAGAGTTTTACGGATAGCTAGAATGAGAATCCATGTAGTTGCAGTGATTTTCTCTTTGATCATCAATAACAATGCTGAGCTCAGAACAGTCTTCAAGATCTGAGCCTGCAAGCCCTTAAAGAACCCTAGAATCCCTTCTTTTCTCCATATGGCATAGACAACATCCGGAATCGTTTTTCTTGTACTTCTTCTTGGCTTCTTAGATTCGCTTTCCTTTGAGTCATCAGCAGCTTGAATCATCACTTTGCACCTGCAAAATTCACCACAACATAGTATCTGAATCGGCCACAGCCTGGATATTATTTAACTTGAGCAGTTTATCTGAGACAGAGAAGTTTAATGTAATCCACCAAGCTAATCAAGAGTTCTAGTAATCTTTTTTCCAAAAGGTAATAATACCTGATTGCTGGATATGTGATGACAGTGGCAGCACTTTTGGAGACCGCACCTAACAAAAACGCCATAAAGGCAGAGAGCACTACAGGGGAAGAAGAACCATTCTCAATTTTTGCAGTTTTCTGTGTAAGAAGGTGCTGTTTCAGCTGATCGAACACTGTATACTGCAAAGAGTAGCCAGTCATGTTGTCTAGGTAAGAAATTGCAAACAAGAAAATGAAATTCAAGTGATCCATCTGAGTTGCAAATTCATGGTTAAAAATCAGAACTTTACCTGAATAGCTGGATTTGAAGTCAATAAAAGAGAGATCCCGAGACCATCAAATGCATCTCCCCATGTACCCTCTGTTAAGGTTTTCCACAAACCTTTTGATTTTCCAAACTCACTCGTTTGCATCCTTGATGACGCTGTATCTAGAGGCTACACAAAAATTTCACTCAAAGGCTTTTATTTCATCTAGTGTAGGAAACAAAAACCTTGATTTTTCATTCCAACCCCAAGAAGAGGGCAAGACTCCGAAAAAACCTTCAACTCTGACGAAACAAAGGAGAAGAACTATACAAAAACATAATATAGCTAATCTCGGGGTTTAACAAAGTAAACATACCTGTGTTAAGACGGAAGTGCAAGCCCCAGCAGCAGCAGCAATGAGCAAGTTTGCCTTCGTTCCGATTGATTTTGAGCCGGTCCTTTCACTATGAACCCTCTTGAAATAGCTATAGCTATAAAAGTATATGAACTGCGAAATGAAAGACTGCAAATTTTTTGTTCCTAGGCCTTGATACAGCGACAGAACTTGTCCTTTAGAAATTGCTTCCCACATAACATCTGAAAGATATCTGATTATATAACAATAAACCATTACTAAAAAACGAGAGGAGACAATTTACAAATCGATGCATCACATAAGATACTGAAAACCTACAAATCTTCAAATTTTCTCATTCTCAAGTCGAATAAACGCGAAACAAACCAGGGATACATCCAGATCAAAGGATGGAGAAAACAAACAGAGACATAGAAAAAAGTTGGAGAAAAAAACCTGTATTTCTGCTGACCTGGAGCTCTAATCTCTGCTTGGAACTTTGATTTACATGTATCAAGCGGATATAAGATCGTTGTACTCAGAAGCGACCCAAAGGCGCCGGATGTCGCCTCCGAGACCGATTCCAAATCGACACCCATCTCTCGGATCTCTAACACAGATAGAGAATTTTCCTCGCGTTAGGGAATAACCCGATCATATGATATTGCCTTGGGAGTTTAAATAGCCGTTAATATTGACGGCGTTAACATGGCCGTTATACTAGGTTTGATGCTTCTGCATTTGGTACGATACGAGCATAAGTAATAAGCTAGTAAACCTAAACACATGTGCTTGTTGGCATTAGATTGGGGTTCTGTAAGGGATGCACTTTAACATGACTGAATACTGGCTTCTTCTGGTTGGACCATTACATGTTCATTGTTTTTTTTCTTCTTTCTTCATCTTCGTGAATCAATTTTCGAGTAGGGCAGTGTCGAGTTTATGCAATATATAAAGAATATATATCAATTGCATAAGAAAAAGTCTAAAAGCTAAATCTACAATGTGAATTTCATCCACTTGAACAAGAAACAGAATTAGAGCCATAGCTAATAGCTTGTAAGTTCGAATGAGTCATATTCGTCATCCATTTCCTTGGAACTTCAACTGATTCTCCAGCCAGATTATACGCATACGATCTCCATTTCTTTTCACCATCTTCACAAGAACTCATAAAACCAAACTTTCTGGCGTTTTGTGTCCTCTCAAGAACAATGAGACTAGAGAAAGTCGAAAAGCTATTACCAACAAAAACATCTGCCCTTAAACACACCTCGTAATCTATAGCCGATTGAATCAAATACGAATACTTCCCATAAATCCTCTCTTTAACCCCAAGCTTCTTCTTCTCTAATGGAATTAATCCGTCTCTCCAACCCTTTAAAACCGATGAATCTTCTTCTTCTTTTTCTTCTAAGAGACTATCAGCTACCGCGAGGTAAAGAACTGTTGGTGTCTTTAAACCGGAAATGTTCCCTACTCTTTCCATAATCTCTCTTTTGCTACTACAAATCTCTGAAACCTGTTTTCGTCGCTCTAATTTCTTGCAATGTATCATCCAATCTATCTCTATCCTCATGTGAACCGCAACAAAAGGAATAGGACGTTGAATTTGTGTTTTGGATTCCAGTTTAGCTCTTTCTGCCTCACCTGCTTCTCTGATTTTCATCACAACTTTATCTGCTTCTCTTGCGATTTCATCAACCACCACCATGCATTCAAAGACCTTAGCGTAATCCTTTACCGGCCAATGATCGTGCCACAAGAACGGGTTTTTCCCGATGATACGAATGACTTCAAAGTCATCGGTCGATCCATTACGAGCGGAAATTTTCAACTGTTCCAAGTCTCTTTCCACTGTCCATCTTCTTCCACTACCTTTCTCTAGATCAAACACTTGTGTTCTGTTTCTAACATCCGAGAACCGAGCAAGCCGCACAAAGCCGCTGCATAGAGAGTTGAATCTTTCGAACTGAAACACTTTTTCGAAAGGTACTGGACGCAGCTTATCGACTTTCTTGTAGAACAAGGAAGCACTTAAACTAGGCATGAGAAGCGTTCTATTAATCATTCTCGCCGTCAAGCAAGCTCTAGCAAAAGCTATCTTCTGGTTGTTTAGTCCCCATACGATCTGAGGAACCTCCAGAAACTTATCAGTACGAATTTCACCGGTTGAGAAGGAATCTGACATGTAACGGGCTCCAAGCAAAGAGCTATTGTTCAGAGCGTCTCTTGGCGAGTAGGAGATCAACAGAGCTCTGTAGAACAGAGCAATACCAACAAGAACGAGACATTTGCAAGCAGTGGATATTGAAAAGAGTCTCAGGTTCTTGCAACTCAACGGAGAATTCATCTTAGAGAGATAGAGAGAGAAAAACTGTCGCTAATCGCTTCAGATTCACCGTCTTCAGAAATCCAAAATTCCAGACGAAATATAAAAAAATCTGAGTCGAGTCCAGGATGTCAGAAACTTGCATGAGTCGATATAATTAAGGGCTTCAAAATTTTCAAATCAGGCACCAAAAGTAACATGCATGCAATCGCAGAGAAGAGAAGGCTAAAAACCCAGAAGACAGAAGGTTGAATTAGTTAAAAACCTGGGTCGGATTAATCAATTCCAGAACATGAAATGCATGTCGATTACACAAAGAGATGAATAAGAAACCTTGAAGAACAAACCCAGATTAGCAAAAAAATTAAATCTCTTTTCGATGAAGATTTTAATCTAAAATCGCATCCTTTTAGGTATGAGTTGCAGGCGAAAATCAGAATAAAGGACAAAGAACTAAACTAAAAACCCCAGAAAACGAAAAGAGAATGCCAAATTTTGCCTTAATTGGTAGAATAGAAGAAAATTGACAATGAAATCGCTCGAATCACGGATTATGGTTATAAAAGCAAAGCAAAGCGAAGAGAGACAAATCAAAAGAATAATTTAAGAAAAAAAGACTCCGAAAAAGAAAGAAAGAATAGAGCCCATCGTGTTGACGGACAACTAAGAACCCACAAGAATATGCAAATTCAGGTTTCGAGATATGGAAAAATTAATATGAAAATATTGAGATAAACAAAAAGGAGGAAGAAGCTTCTTGAACAGAACAGAATTACGGAGGAAAAGGTGCAAAAAGAGGAAGATTTGAAGAGAATCTGGTGGATAAAATAAAGATATGATTTAATATTTCGATAATTTGGTAAGATTTTGGTGAAATCTAGATTGTTTTCAAGTTCACGCGTTCAGTGTAATTATGAATTTGGAACATCCTAATTCTGAAACATCAAGTAAAGAATTTCTCCAATCATTAAAGGAATAATAAAAATATAATATGCTTTCATATTGGTCGCCTCGCCTCACTTGAAAGTTATACAATAAGCTTTTTACGACCATATATTATATGATGGGAAGCTGTATTACACTATAACAATCATAACATCTATACATCATATATCTCTAATATATTATTTGTTAAATTTTTTAACAAAATAACCTTACGTATTAATAACAAAAATACCATGCTAGCCTAACATGTCAACACACCACAACGAGTTTCAGTTTAAGTTACTACAATAATTACAATACATACCACTGATATTAATTTGGTTAGAAAATCAATATATTTTATTCAACTAATCAAAAAATAGTATTATATTTACAAAAAACAATAATTTTATTTTTTTTAATTTTTAATACGTTAATTTATAAATAATTTCAAATAAATATAAATATATTTAAGTTATTATCTAATCTCTAATATATTATTTGAAAAACAATTTAAGAAAATAACTTTTGTTATTAACAAACATATCATATTTACATTTCATCATTACAGTAAAATTCAAATAAATATATAAATAGGCTTAACTTATTCGAATAATTACAATATATGTCATTGTTATTAATTTGGTTAGAGTATTAATATATTTTATTAAACTAACCAAAAAATACTATTAAATTTATAAAAAATAATTATTTTTCTTTTCTTAATTTATATATACAAAAATTAATGTTCAAAGTAATTTTAAATAAAATTTAAAATTATATAAATATTTAATTTATATTTACTAATAAAATATAATTTACGAATATTTTTCTCCACGCATACCGTAGGTATAAATCTAGTATATACATAAATTGTAGTTTTCTTATCTTATTTTTACTTTTTAAAAATTTGATACTTTTCTTATTTTTATGTTATTTGATTTAATATTAAAGGAAAATTTAAATGTAGAAAGAAAGTGAGAATTTTGTTTGGATTAAGAAGACATGAATGGTTTAAAAGCTAACCACAAGAGCAAATGGTCGGATTCGTTACGTACGTATAAATAAGGTTTTATTCCATATGCATTAATCAAATAATAAGTGTTTAGCTAATAAATCTTTTAACGAAGAAATTGATTCTATTAATTGTGATTAGAAATAATTTGTTCAATAAGAAAATAATGATGTGATTACAAACTTAGTTAGATCTTAGTTCTTGATATTGCTCTGAATATCTTCAAATGATCATGAGAAACATACCCCCATGTGGAAAACAAACTGAAGAAAAGAAGATCCAAGCAATGTTTCTTATCTTTTCCTGGGTTCTGTTTGATTATATCGCTTGGCAGCTACAAACTATCTCTCCAACAACTGTCCTAAGTTTTCTTGAATCACAAGGCAGTGTTTTTCTCTGCAACATCAGACAGTGTTTCTCAAACATCTCTGCTGTAATATTTAGTCTGAAATCAATATCAAACAAGAACGTTCGCTCCAGCCTATTCATCTCTTCTGTGCTCACTCCTCCGATTTTTGCATAATATGCGTTGTTATAACACCTAATATCCATAGTAAAAGTTCAATATATCAAACTCTCTGGTTACAATATTTAAGAAAGAGATACTAACTTGCGGTCCAAGAATTTGGATGCGACCAAGTGACTGGTGATGAGAAGGCGATGAACGTTGAATGATGTAAGACGACGAGTCATGCTTGTAGCCTCTGGTCTCTGTAGATACCTAAGGATGTAAACAAAGGCTGCGACAAAGCACGCAGGACTACACCGAGCGTACCTGTAGATTCTCTCTGTGTAACGATGAATGGTCATCGATGGTGCTCTTGAACCATGGAACATAGTTATCTCTTCGTTCCTGTCGATCGACAGAATTTAAGATTCAAACATGAGATCGAAATATGTAAGAGAAATCACAGTTTAACATATTGACAAACGAAACTTGTTTTGTCTTGTGTGGAATTCGTTCTTTTGAATCATCCTCTCAAGAACAGAAGCGAGAAGGGTGATGACTGGAGGAGGGGAAGAACTAGAAGACTGATCAGAATCTTCTATAAGACCTAACCATAGGAAGAGCGATGAGCTGGTGGAGTTTCTAGAAGTTTCCATCTTTGTGATAAAAACCGAACTTTGATGATTTCTCTGGTTGGTTTTGGTTTGAGGTAGAAAAAGAAGTGTAAATGGAAGGGGAGAAGCAAAGTTGAATCTTTTTGTTAAAGTTTTGCAACTTTATATTCTTTGCTTTGAGGGAAAGTAATGTGTAGTATATTGCTCAATAAGTGTATTATTGTGTGTATATGGTTAACCACACTTTGGTCTATAGAACCATGTAGTCAAGCTATGAAATATGGATCCCTAATTGGGTATAGCCTAATCTATGTTATGGGTGTTTTCTTTAATCTCATTTGTTAAATGCATTTAATCCAGATATTCGAAAAATAATAAGGATGAAAGTATTAGTCAAGTTTCATCTTTAATGCTTTTTATATGTCATGGAAAAAGGTAAGAGAGAAACACTGAAAAGTGAGAGCTTAAAGTGATAGGGAGTAATTGCCTAATTTGTAGCCTAATTTTAATTAGAGTTTAATGGAATTGGTGATTTTTATAACAATTAACTAAATTTTATATATATATATATGAAAACATCAAAAATCAAAGAATAATGTTTTTTTTGACACAAGAGAATAACTTGTCAAAACTCAGAAGAACTTCTTATTTCATTTCAATTAGATTCTCCCCATCGAGAATCTCTTAGGAACTGAAATCGGACGTTGTTTCAATCCACTCACCATCATCCTCATCTTATCAGCATCACATTTGCCAACACTTTTCCTGCTCTTCATTGGCGAAATCAGCCTCATCGCTAGCCTTGATGGCGAAAATGACCTCCTGAGCTTTGCAGCAGTTGAAATCGAATGTTTAGGTGACTTCTTGCCTGAGTTATCTTTCCTTGTCGGAGAAATCAATGCTTGAAGCGTGATTCTTTTTGGAGAAATGGACGTTTTACGAGCAAAGCTACTGCCATTTCTCGTCGGAGTAAATGATCTTCTGAGCTTCGCAGCTGTTGATAGCTTTGGTGACTTTCTGATAGGAGAAATCGACGTTGTAGGCGACTTCTTTCCCAGCTTTACGGTTCTTGTCGGAGAACTTGAGCTTCTAGGTGATTTCCGAGCTGAGTTAGTGCCGTATCGTGTAGGAGAAACTGAGAATTTAGGTGGGCTCTTGATCTTGACCTGAAACTTAGATGATGACATAGGTGGAGACTTGATCAAGAACTTATGTGGCGTCTCTCTTGTCGTCCTGCTGTTGCTGATCGTGTCGTTTCTGGCTATGACAGGAGACATTGTTCTACTGAACTTAGCTTGTTGTGTAGCGACACCAGAAATAAACAGAGGGTTCGGAAAAAGAACCGCCTTTTTAACCCAAGGTTTATGCTTTGGAGAAACTCTATTAGCTCGAAAACTATTCTCACCATTTCCCTTTACTTGAACCTTCTCTGTTAATTTCTGTGGAGAGGTGATTTTGAACGCAATTCTTTGTAGTGACGGAGGAGAATCAGATTCTAATCGTTTATTCTGCTTCTCTTTATTCCTTCTCGCTTTGATATTGCTTCTGACAGTATCAGTGTCCGGTTTTCGGGATTTCTGTTGGGTCTCAGGTGTTTTAGGGCATTCTGTTTCTTCTGGCATTATTGATCTCTTGGACTTTATACTCTTCTTTGGTGCTATGGCTTCTACAATGTCTCTTGTGACCTGTGAGGCTTGTAAGATTTCATTTACAGTCTCTCCTAGTAGCATTGCTGGGAGTGACATTTTCCTCCAGTCTCCTGCATTGAACCAAAAGATTATACATTGCACAATCAGCGGAAACTACTAGCTTTCAGGATCTTTTGATCCAAGAATCCATCGAAGAAGAAGAGAAAGAGAAAATTCTCCGGCATTACCAAACACAATCAACTACCCTTAGAGCCTGTGGTATTAGATCTGTCAAGGGGGTCAGACCAGCCCCGCCTGACCCGCCCCACGGTGGATTACGGATTTTTTCCACAAATTTTTTTTACCCGCAAAAACTGCGAATCAATTTTTTCATACCCACACTTGCCCCGCATTAATCAAGTGGGTCTGGCGGGTTATCAGTTAACCCACTTCATTTTTCAAAAACTTTTAAAAATATTTAATAAATTTAATTAAACTAAAATATTTAATAAATTTAATTTAATTAAAATATTTAATAAATTTAATTAAACTAAAATATGTAATAAATTTAATTAAACTAAAATATTTAATAAATTTAATTAAATTAAAATATTTAATAAATCTAATTAAACTAAAATATTTAATAAATTTAATCAAAATATTTAAAAATATTTAATAAATTTAATTAAACTAAAATATTTAATAAATTTATTTAAATTAAAATATTTAATAAATTTAATTAAAGTTTTTAAAAATATTTAAATAATTTAATTAAAATATTTAATAAATTTAATTTATTTGGTTTTAAATTAGTTTGAGCCTCAATTTGATTAATTAATTTGAGCCCAAAATTTACGGGTACCCGCTAACCTGCAAATTAAAAAATTGCAACGCGCACCCGCCCCGCTCTAACTAATGGTCGACCTGCTCTTACCCCGTATATGAAATTTTTTTTTCACTTGATCCGCACCCACCCCGCAGCGGGTCAAACAGGGCGAGATCCGCTAGTAAAAACTCATATTGACATTCCATGTGGTATGACTTCTTATGCTTAATGTTTGTGCGTGAGAAAGAAGGAGAGAGATTTACCTGGTGAAGAAGCTGAAAACTTCCCTACTGGAGATTTCTTATTCGTAGCGTTCTTGATCCTACAACAATGTAACAGAACCTAGTCAGTTTGGATTTAAAACCGATGTATAAGTAAGAGAAGTTAGGGCTTTGTTTCTTCTGGGATTACCTTAAAGTTTCTTGCTTACATCTAAGACTAGTCTTCAAGTAAGATCTAGTGCTTCGAGGGCTAAGGTTCACACCGGAAACAACTTTGGTTCCTCCTGTTATTGTGTATTGTAGCTCTTGCAGTCTTTCCATACATTTGTCAACCTTCACATATCATACCAAATTTGAAGAAAAATCAGCTAAAACGCCGATCCCAAAAATCTAATTAGTAATGTAAATTGACTCACTAAATAGTTTTCTAGCTGAGAAATTAACGGAAAATCTTCTTACCCATTACTTATACAATCCATTACAATAAAGATATTTTACTTTGGAGTCAGACAATAGACAGTGGTTTCAAACTTTCCATTGTTGTACTAATTAAGTAAAGCTATAAACATAATGGGAGGGAGCCTGAGAATTGGAGCGTTTGGAAATTCTTGTTGATTGATGGAAGAAAAGAAAAAAAGTTAGAAACTTGATGATAGTAAAAATGTTATTTAATTGGACTAATTTAACACCTTGGTGATTGTTTCCATGAGAAGATCTGAGTTGAGAGGAGGCGCCACCATCACCACTTTCCTTTGCTTTTGTGGGGTTCTTGCAACCATCTTCTTCTATAAAATTGATTTTGCAAATCTCACCTAATTCTTCTTTGGTTTCTTCACGATTAAAAAGGGGGTTTGAAGACAAAAAGCATTGACCTTCAGCAACCCAGATCTCTCTCTCTCTCTAGACTTTTTTTAATTTACAGACACTAACTTCAGATAAGCCTCTTCGATTTGGTCTTCTGTCTGAAGGAAAGACAACAGGGCACGGGAAATGAGAAAGGAAGAGCGGATAAAGGCGTTTATTTTCGTAACGGATCTTTTGTTTTTATTTTATTAATTTTTTTGGTCCCAACGGTCTACTATACCAACACATAACGGCTACTTTTTTTATGATACATTTTAATCTTCAAAGAGAGGAATTATTAGTGACATGTGGGCTACATAAGCCGTTAATTACACCACAAGAATGTTTAATTAGTTTTTAATTAAAATCACAATGTAAATACTAAACTACGAAATAGTACTCCCTATCTTCAAATCTTTGTTTCCCTCTTTTCGGCTTTGATTCAAGTGACTTCAATGTTTCTTCAGGCCTTTGTATCTTGGATCTTGGATGTTGGAGGTGGGCTGCGCCTCTTCGTATCCAGATCTCAGCCCAAAATAAAGGCCCAAAACAAAAGTTCAAAAGGAAGGCCTAAGAGAAAGGTCCGCTCCCGATAATAGTAGGTGCGCATCGATCGAGGAATCACCGGGCAGATTAAGAACCTGTCCGATCTCACCGAATATCGAGAACGTCGGGAAGTTTGTCAATATTAAATGATATTTATAACCATTTATAAGTGATAATGATTGCAATATTAAAAATCAAACGAGTTGAGAATATAAAATTAGCAAAATTCGCACCATAAATAGATATCTCTCTTTATATAGTTCGGAGACAGCACCGAAATACCACTTGTAATAAACTTTCTAACAAATAATAGAAATTCCCGTTCAGTTGATGTAGTAGATTTTACTCCGGTAATCTTAGACTCAACATTGGATATTTCCGATTTTGGTTAAATTTCATTTGTATCTTTAGCCTAACAATGTTCAGTTTCCGAATATTACATGAAATTTTTTTACTAAGGAAGGTGAGACGTCAGTTTCTGAATAACCCATCTGGCAGTTTGCAATAATTCAAATTTGATTTACTATCAATTTCAATTAAATATGCATCTGAATTAACTCATTTCCCATGAGTGCTTTATGTTGCCTTTGGAAGAGATGCTTGATTAGTAAAAGTTGGTTAAAACTATATAAAAAATATATCACGCTTCTGTTTGTACTTACACAAACGATCAAATTAAAAAAAGCAGATTCAGGTTCTAAACCTTAAAAGGAAAGATAAGTTTTTGTTCTTGAGTTTAACTGATCAAATGGACGTTGCTTGCGGCAATGTGACTGACAAAGTCTAAGCTTGCACAAGTGGGCATAAGACTTGGTGGGTTTCATCATGGTTTGGCTAACGGACGTGTGTTGGTCCAGAGCCATTGCCGAGTAGAACCTTCCAATAATGGTGAAACCTACCAAGGAAACATTGCCCAGTTCAAACAACCGCAGCTGTATGTTAAGACCTTTGGTCTACCGCACTAAGAAGGAAAGCGAAGGCACTAAGAGGAAAAGCAAAGGCACTAAGAGGAAAAGCAAAAGGCACACACATGCAGGCCTTGTGGCGTAAGACTCATCTACGTCGCTTTTGGAGAAGAAAATGGTTATAGTCAAAGTAGTTTTGTGGACTAACCTTTTCCCAGACTTCAGCGTGGTAACTGTCAAGCCAATCAATCTCAGCATCAGAGAGCAAAGAAACATCAACCATTTTCGTCTGCATGGTTTGGTGAGCGACAAATGTGTGAGATAAATTGAAAAGAAAGCAAGAAGCTAGAAGAAAACCTCAAGGCTCCTCTAATCAGAAGAATGAGAGTTGAACAATTTATAGGTGGATAAGTCACTCTGTACCTGAATGGGGAAGAATGTAAGCTTCTCAAATCCAAGGTATGTAGCACCACCAAAGCGGTTTGGTGTTTCAGCATCTCTCACATGAAGGAGATTCTGCAAAAGCGAGCCATATAGTTGTTACCTAGTCTGATATATCTTATAATGAATACCATGGACTAATGATCAAATCACACCTCAATTCGGATTCCAAAAGCATGGTCTTCATAATATCCAGGTTCATTGCTCACTATCATCCCATTCTGAAGAGGAGTCATATTTCCATACCGAAAGCTAATACTTTGAGGACCTTCATGCACATTGAGCGCAGCACCTACGCCATGTCCTGTCCCTGTTAGGCAGACAAAATATCAGATCAACACGAGTTCCTCAAAAAGTTGTTTTTGAAGAAAGCTCAAAAGGTAGAATAGAGTACCATGGCGGTAATCAAGTCCAATTTTCCATAGAGAAGAGCGTGCAAACCCATCTAATACAAAACCAGGAGTACCTTCTGGGAACACGGCTTGATCAAGAGCTATATGACCCTACAAACAAAAACCAATCAGACGAAGGCATTCCCACACAGCTTTGTTTGTTCAAATAGGTAACCGATGGTCATCAAGAAAGATGAGGAAAAGAAGAGTCAAATCCCTCACCTGTAGAACTCGGGTGAAACATTCTTTTTCTCGGGCAGAAGGTTCACTAAAATGTACTGTTCTGGTGATATCTGTTGTTCCATCGACATATTGAGCTCCACTATCGAGCAAGAAAAGTTTTTGAGGGTCTACACGACTGCAGCTCTCTGGTTCTGGTTTATAATGTATAATAGCACCATTTGCACCGGAACCTGCAGGAGTAGTTTGTAGAAAAAATGCATATTACTCATAGAATGTACATGGATTCTGTATTATGAAAAGTATGGAATTGTAATAGAGAATCCAGTTCCAACCATACCACTTATGGTATCGAAGCTTTATGACAAGTATGGAATTATAATAGAGAATCCAGTTCTAACCATACCACTTATAGTATCGAAGCTTGTATCCATAAAACCATCTTGCATCGAACGGAATTCAAGGAGCCTGTCAGCCACATCTACCTCTGTCAGGTTCACATTCTTGTGTACTTCCTCTTCCAACCAAGCCCAAAAATGGGCTAGCGCAGCAGCATCTCTGCATAGTAATATTTTGGTCAGTTGATGACATTTACCAAACAAAACCAAACTTTTCAAGATAAGAAATTGGTATCCTCTATAGGCGGTTGGAGTAGGAGAAGGTGAGATTGCAAAAAATTTTCTTACCTCAAATGAGAATTTTAGAGAAGATGAAATTGCTGGATTTCCTTACCTCAAGTGAGAATTCTTCATCCCTTGTAACTCGGCACTGTTTTTGATGGCCTTCGCCCACGAAATAGGAGACGGCCTGTAAATCCCAGAGGGTTTGGCGACGTACCCACTAGAGCCAACAATTAACTCTGTCTTAGTTTTGTCTTCACTTTCCGACTTCCTTGAATATCTCTCACATGCTGATTTGTAGGTGCTAATGATAGCTACGTTGAGTGTTGATGGATCCATCAATAGCTGGGCTCCTCGTGCTGCCAAACTGAGAAAACTCAAAGTGAGGTAGAGTATACTGGTGAACAGAGCAGAAAGTACATTTCTTTCTTCGAAGCTTCTTATGGACCTAAATCAAGTATTTACCTATCTATTTCTGAAAGAATCGAATCATAAGGTCTGAGTTCAATCCCTGCATTTGTCAAGTGATCTTTCACCTCCGAGGTTACTTTAGAACTATCCACAAAGAGTTTGGCTTGGTCCACCTCTACGATCAAATATGCGTACATAACAGGTGAATGTGGAACATCGCTCCCTCTCTGCAATCAGAAAAGGCGCTCAAAACATCAATGCGTTGGAATCTTCAAATAGAAGATATACGTTGGGAGAGTGGCACAACATCATATGGAAAATGCTAAGATGTTGATCAGGATATTTACCAAATTAAGCACCCATGCAATCTCATCAAGCATGGATATCACAGTGGAAGATGCGCCGGCATCCATAATTTCACTTCTCAGGGAGGACAATTTTGATGCCACATCTACACCAGCATACTTCAGGTCATGTATCCTTATTCGTCTGCTGGGAGGCTTTGGCCTTGAGTCCTTCCATATTTTATCCACAAGATTTACATCGTACAAGTAGACCAACTCGTGATTCTTCTTTGCTATAGCCTCCTTCAATTCCTCAGCAGCATCGGCGGAAAAAAGGAACTGCTCCCTTCATGAATTCCGAGGTATTGTAAATACAAAATATATGGAGTTATCTCTTTTTTAGCTGCCCAAACACAACCCAAGTACAGCAGAGTGCTTTGAACAAGTATGAAAAAACCCAAATTACTTGCCTATACACCAAAGTAGGTTCAGTATTTTAAAGAAATTTCAAGTGCTCTATGTAAGTTAATAAGATAAGAAAGATGCAAAGCAAATAAAATAGGCCTTCCCAAAATGCGGATAATGAAACTCTCTAAGATTGAAGACCAATGAAATGTTAAGGACAAAAGGAGACTTTTAGAAGGTTTGATAGTAGCTTACAGGATCAATAGCAACTCTTCCACCAGGAGCCAAAACATCAGCTACCCATTCACTTACCGCGGGGACTCCTGGATTACCAGAACGCATGAGAATCCAACTAGAGTTCAATTGCTTCTCCGCCTTATAAACAAAAATTGCAACGAATGTATATAAGAAACCCCAATTTTCCTTTCTAATGTATGTAAGATTGCAATCAAAATTTCAACGGGATGTATATGAACAAAACCTGAAGAAAATAACGGCCATCTGTCCACAGAGCTGCCTTATCCTTGGTGACAACAGCAGTACCAGCACTTCCTGTAAATCCAGAGACGAAAGCCCTCCTCGCGTAGCATTCTGCTATGAACTCGCTCTGGTACCATTATGAACAAAATCACAGTCAGAAATTCCCAGGAAAATTTGTGGATCCCATTTACAAAACAGAATACAATTTGTGATCTTCCCAAATGGCACAGAAATATATTCCGGGCAACCGAAGATCCTAAGCTACGCAGATGTAAACTTTATTGAGACGTCTCAAACAAACAAAGGCTCTCTCCCACCGGAAAAGAAAAACACATTATTCAAGCAATCACATATGTTCCTGAAAAGTGAAAACAAGAACTAGCTAATTTCATGAACTCCAAACAAAAATTATCAATTAGAAACAATCATTGAGGCAAACTACAAAACCTTGCAAAACCAGCACGAAAGTTAATTTAGAACTATCGGTGCGTCCCCTTTAAAACTATATTCACATCCCAACGTGTAATCACACGCTAGACAGGAAACAATTTATACCCTCATGCATATAAAAACCCACCATCAAAGTAACATCTTTAACCGTAATTTACAGCTCTACATGTAAGAACAGAAAAATACCTGATGGGCATCCTGTGAAGGTATGATATAAGCATCGATTCCAACACCGGGCTCGGAAAACTGCTGTCTGAGCGCGCTAAGCTTCTCGTCCACAACTAAATCGGTTCGAGCTCTGCGAATCTCTTTGGAAGGCTTTGCGGTGAAGGAGGAAGAACCGCTACTACTAGCATGACACCTTATGGCAAAAAGATGGTTATAGGATAATTTCAGGTTGATCGAAGAGAAAGATTTGAAATTGCGTAGTAATGGAGATTGAGAGTAACGAGAGGTGAACAAAACGAGTCGATTCAGAGACGGCGACGAAAGGGTTAGAGGAATCATCTCCAGCGATGGCAGGTGACTCACAGAAGACGAAAAGATTCTAAAGGAAATGGATACGGATAGATAACTAGCGAAAGTTGCAAAACAACCCTCACAATATTATAAATCTCATGTAATGAACCTCTGCTACTGATACCACAATTCATACAGGTGAAAACTAAAACATCTGCCAAAAGTAAAAATTAAAAATAAGAACATCGATACAATCGACGTGGATGTTCACACATGCACTAGTTGATGATAGTCAGAGTGAAAGAAAATAAAAGAAAGAAATCAATTGAAAAACCAGAAAAATATGACAAAAATTGGCCGAACTTGTCCTTCTGTTCAAGTTTCGCGGCAACACCTCTTCTCGTTTCTTTCCCTAATTCTCTTTCTCTCTCCTCTTTTTCTTTCTTCCTCGACTCATTCTCTCACTAAAACTAGGCTTCTTTCAAATTTCTCATCGATCTCTCTTTTTGAAAGAAAGGCTCGTGCTTTCTCTCTCCTCCGTCCCAATTTGCGTTTCGCTTTATATGTGGTTTGGAGTCTGTTCTCTCTTCAAGTCACGTAATTTGGTGAGTGAAATCGTCTGTGGATTTGTTTCGATTAGGGTTTTAAAAGGGTTTTCCTCTTTCTGTTTGCATTTTCTTCATTTGTCTGTTAACTTTTTTCAAATTTTGGATTCGCTAAACTTTGTGTTAGTGCGTCGTTTTGAATCTAGTTCAATTTCTTCTCAACTGGGTTTTGACAGTTTTTATTTCACTCGATTGAAGTTTTGTTTTTTAATTGGGTAGTCGGTTTCAGATTTGTGGAATCTGATTTATATTGCTATTTTCAGGTCAGGCGATGAGAGTTTCAATTCGATTTGTGTTTCTAATTCAGTTTTGGTCATTTTCTTAACACATTTTGGAATATTTTTTTTAATGATTTTCGTGTTTCTTCACATCAAGTATTGATTCCTGCATTTGGTATTTTGGGGTACTTTTTAATTTTTTGAATTACCTAAAGTTAATTCCGATTCTAGTTTTGGCTATTTTTTCCCTCCTCGATGCTGCAGCTATTTTACTCCCTCAACAGTGCTTTTTGTATGATCCAAGGAGAAGTTGTACTATATTGCTTTTAAGTTTTAAGTGAAGTTTTGATTTCTCCCAACTCCAATCGACCTTTTGATTCTCTTGAGTGTACTCTGGTGAATTTGCAATTCGTTGTTTGTCCATGTCTTAGAGGTAGGTAAATTGTGCTTATAAATTTAGTATTCTATCTTGTCTATATCAGTTCAAAGTCTTCTTTTTCTACGATTGCATTTTGTTTCTAACTATATGAAATATATGGGCAGAAAAACCTGCAAATGGCACCGGTTAGGAAGTCCAGGAGTGTTAACAAGCGTTTCACCAATGAAGCTTCCCCAGGAAAAGATGTTGGGAACTCAAGAAAAAATAAGCACCGTGTTAGTAATTGTCTTCATTTCTTGAAAGTTGGATGAGATGTTACTCAGATGTGTTAACTATGCTTTTGTGTTCATCCTTAGAAGAAGAAATTGTCTGACAAGTTGGGACCTCAGTGGAGCAGAGGAGAGCTTGAGCGTTTCTATGACGCCTACCGAAAGTATGGGCAGGAGTGGAAAAAGGTAAAATCGTTTCGCTCATATTTGTTTATGTAAGTTTCTATGGAATCAAAGTTCTTAAGACTATTTTTGTTCAGGTGGCTGCTGCAATTCGAAATAGCAGGTCTGTTGACATGGTGGAAGCCCTTTTTAATATGAATCGGGTATGAGTAAGAACATCTTATATCTCAGTCAGTCAGTTTTATGAAGTATACGATTTGGCAAATTTCTTCTCCAGGCTTTGACTTAAATCATAAGACTTGCTTATTTTTCCAGGCATATTTATCTCTCCCGGAAGGAACTGCCTCTGTAGCTGGTCTTATTGCGATGATGACTGATCATTACAGTGTCATGGTGAGATATTTATTTCCTATGGCTGGCACAGCAAAGTCATTGTGTGATATCTGCTAGTAGATGAGAAAATGAAATTTCGTGGCTGAAAATATGGGTGGTTGGGTAAAAAATTAATTACTTTGAATAGACAGTAAAACCAGTGACTTGATAAAAATTTGAGTTTTTTGTTACCCTATGTGGCTAGTTTGTTGGTCAGTTTGACTATTTGATGAAATTGTATTGACCGAATTGTATCCCATTCTTATGCTATTTCTTCTAGGAAGGGAGTGGCAGTGAAGGAGAAGGCCATGATGCTTCAGAAGTACCGAGGAAACCTCAAAAGCGTAAACGTGCAAAACCTCAGCTTAGTGGTTCTAGAGAGGATGTTGACATACAACATTCAATTGCATCAGCTGATGGATGTCTCAAGTTTTTGAAGCAAGCACGAGCTAATGGTAAAGTGCCTACATTGTATTAACTCTGATTCTTTCCCGCATTTTATCATTTAAGCAAATAAGGAAGTTGATTATTTGTTCTTGAGTTTGTATAGTCCATCTATCTAATACCTGTAAACCAATTTGTTCGAGAATGTGTAAATCTGATTTCTTAGTTCACGTAGAAACCCAGAGACGTGCCACTGGTAAACGTACACCTCGGTTTCCTGTACAAACTTCATACATGAGGGATGATAGAGAAGGCTCGACTCCACCAAATAAAAGAGCCAGGAAGCAACTCGATGCCAATGATGATGTTGCAGATTTTTTAGCATTAGCATTAACTAATGCATCGAGAAGGGGAGGGTCTCCAAAAGTTTCTGAATCACCAAATAGAAGAACAGAACTCAGCGACAGCTCGCCAATAAGGAGCTGGGGAAATATGGTATCCAAGCTCTGAAATTTCAAGCGGTTATCTTTTTATTAATTTCCTGCGTAGTCTTGATTCACTGGAAAACGTATTCAACTTTGTGCTTTTGACCAGTCGCGAACAAGAAAAACTCAATCCAAGCACCATGACAGCTCCATGTATGAGGAGTTGGTGGGAAGTAACCGAGAAAGGAAGCTTGAATTTGATAGAGAGGCTGCCCTGTTGATGGATATGGAAGAGGTTGGCGAAAAGGAGGTTCTGCGGAAAGGGAAAAAGTTCTACAAAAAAAAAATAAAAGTTGAAGAAGCAGAAGGTAATGATTCTGATGACAATGGAGAAGCATGCAGTGCCACGCAGGGGTTCTATATTAACTCACAGAGAGAGAAGACATCTGTTGAAGTCTCAAGAGGGAAATATTCACCGTGCAGCCCAAAAAAAAGAGATAACAAACTTACTTCTGGAGGTAATACCAATAATAATTTGACTTGTGGCCTGATTACAATTCATGGTCCAATAATATGTTCCACTGTTAGCCATTTCTGTCAGGAAAGTGATAGGTTTGAAGCTACACATCCTCCACTGCTACACACGTACGCAAGGAGGAAGGGTGTTCGAAGTGGCTGAGAAGAGGGAGCTAAGGAGCAACGACCAAGTCCAGAAGGAGAGTGGGTCAAATAGGATTTGGGCGCAATGATAGTTATGTAATTACCCACTCAATATTAGAGACTATAAATAACGTTAGTAGTTTTGTAAAAAGGGCATCGAATATTTTTGGGAAAACTTTGGTGGAGGGGAGAGACTCCTTTGTACCCATCTCTCTTGGAAAGTAATCGAGTAACATTATTAAAAAGCTTTATTTCACTTTCTTGAATCCAAGTTGTATCAACTTGGTATCAGAGCAGTTTCTGATCCATAACTGGAAAATTCATCTTACATACTCACAAAGAAAACACAGAACGTAAGGACACACCAATGCCTCCAAAGAAAGACATGGTGGATAAGGATTCATGGGAGAAGGTGGTAGAGCATATCCAACGCGGAGACGAGCGAATCACTTCCTTGGAGATTTCCATGGAAGAGATGAGAAAGCAGCTAGGCAAACTGGACATCTTGGAGAGGCTGGAGCGGCGCCTGAATGAGGAGGACAACCGAGCGGGCTTGAAAGGAAAGGCTGTGGAGGAACAAGCTCAAACCTCGGGGGTAATGGCGAGCCCAGAAGTGACTATGCATACGAGTGACCAAACAGCAGCGCCGAGAACCAGGTTATCACCCACATCCGTAGTCAGAGAAGAGGAGAAAACAGAGCCTCTTAACCGAAGGGTGGAAATGCCGATATTCGCGGGAGATAACGTGGAAAACTGGGTATTTAAGATAGAGCAATACTTCGAACTCGGACGGTTTGAGGAAGAGGAGAAACTTCAGGTGGTTAACATGTGCTTTGATGATGAAGCGTTGCGATGGTACCGCTGGGAGCGAGACCGACGGCCCTTTCACAGTTGGGAAGACATGAAGCTTCGGTTATTGGAAGGGTTCTCGCCCACTCAGACCAATCCGTGTGAGAGGCTGCTTACGATGGTTCAGGTGGGATCTGTAAGGGATTACAATCGCGACTTCATCACTCTAGCCTCCCACAGTCGGTCTTTGCCGGAGTACGTCCTTGAAACGGCATACATGATCGGCTTGAAGCCGGAGATTAGGGTGAGGGTAAAGTTGCACGAGCCTAGAACCCTGGAAAAAATGATGTCGTTGGCATTGGGAGTGGAAGAATGTGTGCGGATGGACGGAGATTTTGTCGCAGGGCAGTTAGAAAGGAGGCGACACACAGTCCGTACGGCAGGGGGGCTGTCCATGGCTGAGTCAGCTCGTGGGGACCAATTAAAGGTGACAGGGGCATTTTCGTCATTTGCACGACCAAAAATAAACAATGAGAGAAATACGCTGTCGTTCGAAGGAAGCAAAAATGGAGCTGCTCCTGCGAAAATCCTAAAGCGCAAAACTCCTTATCGGCGGCTGTCACCCGAAGAAATCGAGGACCGTAAGCGGCGTGGGCTGTGTTTCCGGTGCGACGAACGGTACAATCGGGACCACCGGTGCCAGCTACAAGCACTCCACGTCTATTTGGTGCACGAGGATGGATCGGAGGAGCCAATCGCGAACGAGAATGGGGAAGAAGAGGGAGGAGAGCTCCCGGAAGTCACCGAGATGGCCGAGTTGTCTCTCAACTCGGTGGTGGGCTTGTCCTCTCCGCGTACAATGAAGGTGCGAGGCAACCTACGAGGGAGGGATATCGTCGCGTTGGTCGATTCCGGAGCCTCCCACAACTTCATCGCTGTGGGGCTGGTCTCGACGCTCTCCCTACCGACGGAGAGCACTCAGAGCTACGGCGTAATCATGGGCACGGGAATGGCAGTACGGGGAGCAGGAATTTGTAAGAAGGTAAGATTCCAACTTCTGAACTTGGAGATTGAAGCCGATTTCTTACCGCTGGAACTAGGGAGTGTCGACATGATCCTAGGGATACAATGGCTGGAAACACTGGGTAACGTAGAGGTGAATTGGAAACTTCAGGAAATGAGGTTTAAGGTTCAGGGAACGGCAGTATGCTTGAAGGGGGATCCAAGCCTCTGCACCTCGCCAGTTTCGCTAAGGTCTTTGTGGAGATCGATACAGAAAGGGGAGGAGGGCATTATGGTAGAACTTGGGAGGATGGATTATACCAGTCAGGGAGAGGTCAACTCCCTGCTTAAACCAATTTTGGAGCAGTTTGCAGGAGTGTTTCAGGAGCCGACGAGTTTGCCCCCGTCGCGAGGAAGAGAACACGCTATTGTGCTTAAATCTGGGGCCGTCCCGGTGAGTGTTAGGCCGTTCAGGTACCCACAGGCACAAAAGACTGAGATAGAAAGACAAGTCGCAACAATGTTAGCCGCCGGCATTATTCAGCCCAGCAACAGTCCCTTTTCGAGCCCGGTGCTGTTGGTAAAGAAGAAAGACGGGAGTTGGCGCTTCTGCGTGGATTATCGTGCTTTAAATAAGGCCACGGTACCCGACAGTTACCCCATCCCTATGATCGATCAACTGTTAGATGAGTTAGGTGGAGCGGAAGTATTCTCGAAGCTTGATTTAAAGTCTGGTTACCATCAGATTCGGGTCAAGGCTGCAGATATACCCAAGACAGCCTTCCGCACTCACGATGGCCACTACGAGTTTCTGGTGATGCCCTTCGGATTGACCAATGCTCCCGCAACCTTCCAATCACTCATGAACGACATATTCCGACCATACCTACGGAGGTTCGTGCTTGTCTTCTTTGATGATATTCTTGTTTATAGCCGGAATTTGGAGACTCACTTGGAACATCTGCAAATTGTAATGGGATTGTTGCAACATCATCAACTATTTGCTAACAAAAAAAAATGCAACTTGGGTTGCAAGGAATTGGAATATTTGGGACATGTTATTTCAGGGAAGGGAGTGGCGGCTGATCCTGAGAAAATAAGGGCGATGTTGGACTGGCCGAAGCCAACAAATGTCAGAGAACTGCGCGGGTTCCTTGGGTTGACAGGATACTATCGTCGCTTCGTGAAGGATTATGGAACAATTGCCCGGGCTCTCACCGACCAGCTGAAGAAGGATAGGTTCCATTGGGATGACCAGGCCGAAATAGCGTTTGTAGCACTGAAAAGAGCGATGACTACGGTGCCGGTACTTACGCTGCCGGACTTCACCAAGATGTTTGTAGTGGAGGCTGACGCGTCGGGCATCGGCTTGGGGGCGGTACTGATGCAAGAAAAGAGGCCTATCGCGTACTACAGCAAGGTGTTGACCGAGAGGGAACGATTGAAGTCGGTTTATGAGAGAGAATTGATGGCACTGGTATTGGCGATCCAGAAGTGGAGACATTACCTGTTGGGAAGGAAATTTGTGGTGCACACGGATCAGAAGAGTTTGAAGTTTCTGTTGGAACAAAGAGAGGTGAATTTAGAGTATCAGCGTTGGTTAACTAAATTGTTGGGATTTGACTTCGACATTCAATTTAAACCGGGTTTGGAGAATCGAGCCGCCGACGCCTTGTCACGCCGGGGCGCAACAGCTTCTCTATTAGCGCTTACGGTACCGGCAGTTCTGCAGTTAGAGGATATCTATACGGCAGTTCAGCAAGATCAGAAACTCCAAGCGATCATCGAGAAAATCCAATCTGGTAAGGATCATCCTCCTCAATACTCACTGGTGCAGGGTAGACTGATGTATCAGGGCAGACTGGTGATACCCCAGAACTCACCGTTGGTACAAGTTATATTGCGAGAATATCACAATGGCAAAGTGGGGGGGCATGCTGGAGTTTTAAAGACCCAAAAGAGAATTTATGAGCAGTTTTACTGGGAGGGTATGATGACAGAAATCAGGCAGTATGTAGCAGCTTGTGCAGAATGTCAAAGGAACAAGTATTCTACACTAGCACCAGGCGGGCTCTTGCAGCCACTCCCAATTCCGGAGAAGGTATGGGAAGACATATCCCTTGACTTTGTGGAAGGCTTGCCTCGTTCGAATGGGATTAACGGAATTATGGTAGTGGTCGATCGGCTGACGAAATACGCTCATTTCGTGGGGATTAAGCACCCGTTTACAGCGGTCGACATTGCGAGACTGTTTGTGCAGGAAATTGTGAGGTTACATGGGTTCCCGCGTACGATGATATCGGATCGAGATAAGGTGTTCTTGAGCCAGTTTTGGAAGGAATTATTCAAGGCAGCAGGAACTGAGTTGCGTTACAGTACAGCTTATCATCCGCAGACGGACGGGCAGACGGAGGTGGTTAACCGGAGCCTGGAGACATATTTGCGCTGCTTCAGTAGCGATCGACCCAAGTCCTGGGCTCAATACCTTCCCTGGGCCGAATTCTGGTATAATACTTCTTACCATTCAGGGATTTGCACCACTCCGTTCCGGGCAGTTTATGGGAGAGAGCCACCAAGTTTGTTGCGTTATGAACCTGGTTCCACATCTAATGGCGACTTGGAGGAACAGTTGCGCGACAGGGATGCAATGTTGGAGCAGCTGAAAGTCCACCTTCATCGTGCCCAGCAACGAATGAAGCATCAAGCCGATATGCATCGTCGTGAAGTGGAGTTCGAGGTGGGCGACTTGGTGTTTCTGAAGCTAAGACCATATAGGCAGCGTACCTTGGCCAGGAGAAGGAACGAGAAGTTATCACCTCGCTTCTACGGGCCCTTTCCGGTAGAAGCACGGGTGGGGCAAGTCGCATACCGCCTCACGTTACCTATGGATGCTCGAATACATAATACCTTTCATGTTTCGCAGCTAAAGAAAGCCGTGGGCGAGCTACCAGCTGCCCTTACACTGCCACCTCAACTCCAACCAGATGGTGTCTTGCAGGTTGAACCTGAAGCTGTTTTGGAGGAGCGCACTCACCCCCGCACTGGCCATGAGGAGATTCTAATCAAGTGGAAAGACCTTCCGGCCTTTGAATGCACGTGGGAGCTCAAGGAAGTGATGGCGCGCAACTTCCCAACCTTCAACCTTGAGGACAAGGTTGGTTTCGACGGGCGGGGTATTGATAGGTTTGAAGCTACACATCCTCCACTGCTACACACGTACGCAAGGAGGAAGGGTGTTCGAAGTGGCTGAGAAGAGGGAGCTAAGGAGCAACGACCAAGTCCAGAAGGAGAGTGGGTCAAATAGGATTTGGGCGCAATGATAGTTATGTAATTACCCACTCAATATTAGAGACTATAAATAACGTTAGTAGTTTTGTAAAAAGGGCATCGAATATTTTTGGGAAAACTTTGGTGGAGGGGAGAGACTCCTTTGTACCCATCTCTCTTGGAAAGTAATCGAGTAACATTATTAAAAAGCTTTATTTCACTTTCTTGAATCCAAGTTGTATCAGAAAGTTAGAAATATTTATCACCTCTTATAAGGTTTAACATATATTCGTGTACAAGCTTCACTGTTGTGAAAATTTATTATTTAAATATTCTGCATTTTTCATTTAAACTAAGTATCTTCATCTTCTGCTGAAAACATACGGGAATCGGAAACTAAATGGTGATCTTTTCCTGTGTAGATGAATTTGATGCTCTGCAAGCATTGGCTGAATTGTCAGCCTCAATGCTTCCGGCAGCTTTGATAGAATCAGGTGAGGTTTGTGTGCTTTTGCTTACAACTTAAACCATGGCACCTGAAGATACCGGAACTTATGTTTTTTTTCTAGATTTTCTCCTTGATTATGTATCCTGAGTTAATTCTGCAGCTTTCAATACTCGAATCAGGGTCTATAGATGTCTATTTGTTTATTAATTTTTACTATATTGCTTTGGACCCAGAGTCATCCGCACAATTGAAGGAAGAAAGAACAGAAAATGACATGCACGAGAAATCTAGCACACCGGAAGCTACATCTACAAGCAGTCATGGGGAAAAAGCCAGTGCAGAACTGGATGATAGTATCCCTCATGCGATTTCTGCTGTTGAGAATGCTAACAATAGAAAACCGAAACCTTCAAGGCAGGCATCCACTGATTGTAATGCTGTTCCCTCAGGGAAGCTACAACAAAAACCTACTACTGGCAATTTAAGAAGAAAACGTAAACCAAAGGTAGGAAGATAATTCTCTTAATTTTCTATGCATTTTCTTCTAGGCATCTTTTAGCTATATGTGAATTGTGTTCAATTTTCAGGCGCTATGGGATGAAGGTCTAACAGATTCTAGTCTGAACAAATTCATAAACAAAAAGGTATTTTCTATGTATGCTGAATTAGTTAAAACTCATATGTTGATATATTGCCATCCTTTAAAACAAATTCGAGATCCTTGACGAAGTATGTTCATTAAAAAAGCATATATAGAATTCAAGCTTGTGCTTCTGGATAAAACATTACCTCATCTAATTTGGTTTATTGCGTTGCAGGAATTGGCTCAAGAAGAGAATAATATGAAGTCTTTGGCTAGGACAAAACGCGCTGGTCAAAGTCCGGCTCAATCAAAGCAGCCAAAAATTGTTAAGGCGGTGGAGGAATTTACTACAGCAAGCGATAAGAAAATATCTGCGATGGATGTAGTAGTGTCAACTAAACAAGTTTCTGATTCAGGCCCAGCCTGTTCATTGCAGAAACCTCCAAGCAGGCGTAAGATGAGTCTGAAGAAAAGCTTACAAGAAAGGGCAAAATCTTCTGAAATTATTCATAAAGCTTCGCGTAGCTCAAGATCTCTATCAGTACAGGAATTGTTATTAAAGGTGGAGCCTCTAACTTCAATTCTCTTATGCACATTCAAAATATGATACATATATTTGTTTATTTCAATTTCAGGATAAGCTTTCTATTTCTCTCTCATATCCCTTGGCACGTCGAAGGTGCATATTTGAATGGTTTTACAGTGCTATCGACCTTCCCTGGTTTGCAAAGATGGAGTTTGTCGATTATCTAAATCACGTGGGTCTAGGTCACATACCAAGACTTACACGTCTTGAATGGAGCGTTATTAAAAGGTTTCTTCAAGTTGTGTTATTGGAAATGCTCCCAGAGAATATAGGTAGATTAAAAGGGTTGCTTGCTCTTTCTGTTATTGCAGTTCTCTTGGTAGACCCCGAAGATTCTCGGAGAGATTTTTACAGGAAGAGCGGGAGAAACTCAAACTGTACCGCGAATCTGTAAGAAAGCATTATACAGAGCTTCGAACAGGTGCTAGGGAAGGGCTTCCTACAGATTTGGCTCGGCCTTTATCTGTTGGGAATAGAGTCATTGCCATCCATCCCAAAACACGAAATATTCATGATGGGAAAATTCTCACTGTTGACCATAATAAATGCAATGTTCTGTTCGATGATTTGGGTGTTGAGTTAATTATGGTAATTCGAATACTACACCAGTTCCATCCACACAATCCAGTGTTTTATGATTTAAAGATATTAAGGTCCTTGTCTTTTGATCATCTCCTTTTTTGACAGGACATTGATTGCATGCCTTCAAATCCAATGGAATACATACCAGAGGGTCTAAGGAGGCAAATTGATACGTGTTTGTCTATAAAGAAAGAAGCACATCTAAGCAGGAATTCAAACCTTGGAATGTCGGTTATATTCCCTCCATGCGGACTTGAAAATTTCGGGATTTCTATGAATCCTCCTTTGAATCAGGTAGGGAATTATGTACGTGTGACTAGTTATGTCAGAGCCTTACACCTTAGATCTTCCCGTACAAAAGTTCTGTAAATTTTTTATGCCTAACCCATATATTCTCTACAGGGTGATATGATTGCTCCCATTCTGCATGGTAAAGTATCAACCGATTCACAGAAGACTAATCAGTCATATATCACAACTTATAGCAATGAGATTCAACGAGCACTTGTGCTACAGCATGCTTTAGATGAAAAGGTAGTGGACTACTGATGTCATGTTGGTGCATACTGTTTAGATGTTTTAGAAACCGAATGGGATAACAAATAATGAACCTTTGAATGCCCATGGAAATTGTGCCTTGAGTAAGCTTATATATGTGCTGTGTATCAGGAAATGGAGCCAGAGATGCTAGAAATTGTCAAGGGTTCAAAGACAAGAGCACGATCAATGGTGGATGCAGCTATTAAGGTATTGGTTCAGCCGCTTTCCTATATTCTCTTGCAACAGTCATATGTTTTGCTTAAGTTATGCTCACTCTACGGTTCTAGGCTGCCTCATCTGTGAAGGAAGGAGAAGATGCAAGCAAATTGATCCAAGAGGCCGTAGACTTGATTGGCAAACATCAGCCATTAGATGGCTCTATTGTCAAACATCACGAGCATGTATATAGCAGCATAAAGCATCATCACAATTCATCTCCCTCAGACACATCAGAGCGTATGGCTAACAACGATTTCATCTCACAAGATGATTCAGAGAAAAACGAGGCTCAAATGCCTTCAGAGCTAATCACCTCCTGTGTTGCCACTTGGCTCATGATTCAGGTAATCAGGAAATTGGCGCTGACGGACTGCATACCCCATGAGATAATCTGGAAGCCTTTATGAATCTCTATTACTAAGTTTTTATCTATGTTTTACCGAAATACAGTTGGCTTATTAACCTCGCCATCTTGTTTCGGTATTGAAATTAGGTGTGGATGTTTTAGTTTTTGCTTAGATCCTCATGTGCCAAATGCCACCTAACCTAGACAGCATTGGATTCATGATTCATCCTAAAGCTGAATCAAACTACATCTTCATAGTAATACATTGAACTTTACTTTCTCGTGACTTGCAGATGTGCACAGAGAGACAGTACCCTCCAGCTGATGTGGCGCAGCTTATAGACGCAGCAATCACAAGCTTGCAGCCTCGATGCCCCCAGAACCTACCGATCTACAGAGAAATCGAGACATGCATGGGAAGGATCAAGACGCAAATCCTGGCTCTAGTACCAACTTAATAGCCAACTCATTTGGGTTGTTTTTTTGAATCTCCTTTAGGTAAGTCCAGTATCCTTTTAACTAGAGTAGCTGATGACATTTTCACCTTGGAAAATGGTGTTAGAAATTCAGATAGCAGCTTGACCAGTGGTATTTTTGTTACCGAACAAGCTTTTGGTAGTGAGCCATTGGTTCTGTATCTTTCAACTGATGTTTATGGTTGATTTATGATTCTCCATCAATGTCGTCTCGAAATTGCTGAAGTGTCCCAGTTTTTCTCCTTTATTGCCAGTTTTAAGGTTAGATATAAATAAAGAATTGAATTTAGTCAGAGAGCAAGAAAACAGTGTAAAGTGAAACAGAGCTGACAATCTCTAATTGTATTCAAACTAAAACTAAAATGTCAAATACAAACATTGAAACTTAAATTTATTTTTTCTTCAGATTGCAGGAGGAGGTTTCTCAAGCAATGCAGAGAGATAAACCTCATGCTTTGATTTAAGAGAAATAGCCCATGTGTTTCTTGTACCTGCTAAACTTCAGGAACATGTACATATAATCATCAAGATCCTTCTTTTTACAGAAGAATCTATCAATCCACAGTAACCCACCTGGCCTCAGCAATCAGCATTCAATCCCAATCAGGAGCAGATCGATCCAGCCATCCATTAACTCAACGGTGTGAATCATATCCATTGTATAGTTGAAAAAGAGCAGTAGCCTCTGGTTCAAAGAGATGTATAAAGGGATCAAACCTCGCAGCGGAATCATCTCTCATTCTTGCAGCAAATGTCTCTTGTCAAGCATCATCTTCTAGGCAACGAGTCACACCCGTTAAGTATCAGCTTCTGTGCTAAATTCCAATCGTCATTGCAATACGCTCCAAGATCATTTATTCCATCTTCATCAACACACAAGCATGACTATTTTAGTGTTTGTAAATTCTCTGTTCCAAATATGTTTATCTTCCCAACCCGATTATTTCCTTATCTCCTCAATGAGAATTTTATTGATCAAAGGCTCTTCCTTTTCCGTTGTTTCAGATCTCTAGCTCTAGTTTATATCAATTTTCACCAACGTGCCTAATCAATTAATCTCCAGTCTTACAAACTCAACTATAAAATACCCACATGCCTACTACTTAACACACATATTATCATATTCGTAATATAGTCTATCAAAGTACAATTGTACCAATCTTGATTCTTGAAATCTTAACCATACGACACTTTTAATGTTTGCCAAAATATAAAATTAAAACTATGTTTAGAAAAAGAGCAAATTAGCTAAGGACATTCCTTTGATATAATGGTAGCATTATTCTCAAAAGCAATGTAAAATTACTCTCCCAAATTGAAAAAGCGGTTCGACGCAAACGTCGTTTGGGCCGGTTACGTCCGATTTATTTATCCAGAAGAGTTTTGGTCTTGTAGGACCGGACTCGATTGGAATCTGATTTGTTTTATATTTCTATCAGGAATCTATTTTTGGTTAAACCGAACCACAATTTTCTAATTAGCCTCTAAATGGAAATTAAATCATTAGAATAAACCACATTGTAGTAGAAGTTGAGATTTAAATAGAAAACTAGATTCATATCCACATGGGAAAAAATATTCGTAAATTATATTTTATTAGTAAATATAAATTAAATATTTATATAATTTTAATTTTTATTTAAAATTAATTTTAATATTAGTTTTTGTATATACAAATTAAGAAAATAAAAAGAATTATTTTTTTGCGAATTTAATAGTATTTTTTGTTAGCTTAATAAAATATATTAATTCTCTAACCAAATTAATAACAATGATATATTTGTAATTATTCTAGTAAGTTAAACTTATTTAGATATTTATTTAAAATTTATTATAATTATTTTGTTAATAACATGTCAAAATAAGGTTATTTTATTAAAATATTTCTCAAATAATATATTAGGGATTATGGTAGTAATTTAAATATATTTATATTTATTTAAAATTATTTATAAATTAACTTATAAAAAATTTAAAGAAATAAAAATTATTGTTTTTGCAAATGTAATAGTATTTTTTGGTTAGTTGAATAAATTATATTTATTCTCTAATCAAATTAATATCAATGACATGTATTGTAATTATTTTAATAAGTTAAACTTTTTTATATATTTAAGCTGAAATTTGTTGACACGTTAGCATAATATTTTTGTTATTAATACGTCAGAATAAAATTAGTTTGGTAAATAATATATTAGGATGTTTTCAAATCTAAATTGTCATGTTTTGCGGAAGATTAAAGGCGAAAATACGACCACATTGTCTTCTCGTTTTGATCGTGTCGCTATATAAACACTGCACCTAGAAATAATAACTTTTCACTAATTAAGAGTAAAAAATATATTAGTCATCTCTTAAACTGGAATTTTTAAACCGAAACGAAACTACAAAACGCCTCGGCTTCTCCATTTCCGATCAAATTCGCGGTCGAAGATAGTGAGGGAGACAAATGGCTACGGCTAGAGCAACCTCTGGCCCCGCTTACCCGGAGAGGTTCTACGTTGCCGCATCTTACGTCGGCCTCGACGGATCTGATGCGTCGGCGAAACACGTCGGCTCGAAATTCTCCAACGATACTGCATTGATTCTCTATGCGCTGTACCAGCAGGTTTGGAACTTCCATTTCTGATCTCTTCCGTTGCTAGCTTCATGATTGTGGATTTCGGTTTTGAGTATCATGAGATCTGGTCGTTTGGATGATGTTGAGTTTTTGTTTTATTTCATCGATTCATATCCGTCTGGTCGAATGCTTTTCCGAGTTGGCTTTCCATGATCCTGGTTTGGATTTTCGGGTGTCACCAGAAAGAGTATGACTTAAGAAAGATACAACATATCCATTGCTGACCGTTTAACTGCTTAGTTAAATGTTGCCCGAGATTTGATTCTCAAATTGTTTGGAACCGTGATTGAAGAATCAGATCTTACGGATCGCCGTCCTTCCATCGTAGTTTACGTAGTGTATAGGTTCTGTAACTTGATCTGTGACTATAATAGCAAATCAGACTTTTCCACAACACAGATGTTTTTTTGTCCGACTCTTTTTTGTTATGATTAGTTGGCCGTTGGTTCTTACTCTGAAACTGGCTTTACTTCACTGAAAGAGAGACTTTCTCTTCTACTGATGAAGTGTCGAGTTAACTAATTTCCGTCCCAGGGATAGATAGACTCAGACGCTCAGTGTTGATGATTTCTTAGATTTAACATGTAAACAGGCTGCTGTAGGACCATGCAACACTCCGAAACCTAGTGCATGGAAACCAGTAGAGCAAAGCAAGTGGAAAAGGTTAGATTCTGTGCTGTGTCTGCCAATCTTATCTCCAGTTAACATTCTGCATTCATCTCAGGCTCCTTTACGTTTCTATGCTTGAGTTTGTAATCTAAGCTTTGTGGTAAAGATAATTAGGAGATGCCTTAGATTTCATCAATTACTAGACTGGATGAATCCAGATGCCTCATGAGTCAGGGAAACGGAGTACTCTAAATGTAAGCTGCTAGAGAACAATTAGAAATGCAGGTTGTGTATGTGCATCCTTGGGGAAAAAACCAAATGCTTATCTATGTTTTGGCCTACATCACCAAGCTTGGTACTGCTTAGGATCTTGTTTACAAGGCTTGAACGTTGGCCTCGTGAATATTCTGAAAGAATTATGCTACTGTGCTGAAGCATTTCCATATTTACTTAGCTGGCAGGGGCTGGGAACTATGCCCTCCATCGAGGCAATGCGTCTCTTTGTGAAAATTTTAGAGGTAACTCACAGAAAGGTCTATGGTTGTTTTGATAAGACTTTAATAGAGTGTAGGCTTGATTTCTTATTGCTCACTTTACCAGGAAGAAGATCCTGGTTGGTATTCGAGGGCATCTAATGATATTCCAGATCCTGTTGTAGATGTCCAAACTAATGTGAGTTTTGTATCCCATGTGATTCTGTGTCCAAAACATGGAAATTATTACACAGCTTGGCTGAATAAAAGTATTTGAATCTTTTAGCGCATTCATTCTATGTAGCAGAAAACAAAAGATGAGCCTGTTGTTGACAATGGGAACTCATTTGGCGTGGCAAAGACAGTTTCTACTGAGAATGGACGTTTGGTAGAAAGTATAGATAAAGATGTAGTCTCGGAAGACCCAAATACTGTTTCTGTATATAACCAGTGGACTGCACCCCAAACATCAGGTCAACAGCCAAAACCTCGATATGAGGTAATATATTTTCTCTCTTTTGGAAGTAAGTAAAGGTCCTTTCATTCATGTATCTTGTCTATTTCCCAAATCTTGTTCATCATAATTGTTTCAGCACGGAGCAGCAGTTATTCAAGATAAGATGTACATATACGGTGGAAATCACAATGGCCGTTACCTTGGTGATCTTCATGTAAGCAATTTATATGATTCTTAAGCATAAGCTGATGTATTTGAAGTATTCAGATTCATTTTTAACCTAGTTTGGTGATACCAGTCCCACTGACAGTTCCGAAGCATGTCTTCTGTGGAATGTATACAGGTTCTAGATTTGAAAAATTGGACTTGGTCAAGAATTGAAACCAAGGTTGCATCTGAATCACATGAAACATCAACGTTACTATCTCCTTGTGCTGGTCATTCTTTGGTTAGTTTTTTTTAATTCTTGCGTTTTGTTTTGGTTTCTCTCGTTTTGCTTGCCAGCCTAGAAATATTCAGAACAGGTGTTTCAGCTAAAGCAAAGTAGTCTCTTCATGAAATCCATTCGCGGTATTTGTTTTAACAAAGAAACTAGCTATACATTTCTTCTTTTTTTGTAGATACCATGGGACAACAAACTGATGTCTATCGGTGGTCATACAAAGGATCCAACAGAATCTATGCAAGGTAAGCGTTTATATACTTTTGAAGACAGTTATTTGGCCATATCTTATAGGTGTTGTCTGGAATTTCAGTTATTACATATCTTTCTTCTATTGCTTTCCTGTCACAGTGAAGGTCTTTGATATCCACACGTGTACATGGTCAATGTTACAGACATATGGAAAACCACCGGTATGTATATCTTTGCTTCTCTCATGATGTCCAATTTGTTTTTTTTTCACCTTTTCCTGGAAATTTTCCACTCTTGACTCTTGTAAACAATTTACTTTTTGGCTGTTAAAAGACACAAGCATTGTTGCTTCATTTGCTCCCTTAATATCTTCAGGGTTAAGTTGCATCAGAGTCCAGAATTTATTAATTTCCTTTCTGATTTGAAAGTTACGTACGCAGTTTGGCTACTTAACTGAGTCTGTTTATCATGATCTCTTGCTTTTAGGTTTCACGTGGAGGCCACTCAGTCACAATCGTAGGCAAAACCTTGGTTATATTTGGTGGGCAAGATGCAAGGAGATCACTTCTGAATGATTTGCATATACTTGACCTAGAAACGATGACGTGGGATGAGATGGATGCTGCGTGAGATTTTATGACGTTTCTTTCTATCCTCTTTCGAATAAGTCAGCCATTTAAGATTGGATATATAACCGGAATATGAAGATGTTTGAAAAGCCACCATCTATCCCATTAGTATCGTAGTGGTTAGTGAAATTTTACCAATTCAGGGTTTAAACTGCTGTCAACTTGCAGAGGTGTATGTCCATCTCCAAGGTCTGATCACGCCGCTGCAGTGCATGTGGAACGTTACCTTCTTATCTTTGGTGGGGGCTCACATGCAACCTGTTACGATGATCTGCATGTCCTTGATTTGCAGACTGTGAGTTAGCTCTATTGTTTCAGCTACCTTGAAACGTTTATTGTCAGCTTCTAATATCTGTCACATATAGATGGAATGGTCAAGACCACCACAACAAGGTGATCAACCAAATTCACGAGCAGGACATGCTGGTGTGACAGTTGGAGAGAACTGGTTTATTGTTGGTGGCGGTGATAACAAAAGTGGTAGGTTTATGCAATTTTCCTTCAAATTTCTCTTCTCTTTCCTGCCATTTCTGTTTAACACTTGGAACTTTTTCTGGGAAAAAATGATATTTGCTTTGCTTTTTTTATTTGATGCGTGGTTGTGATAAATTACTGCAGGGGCATCTGAGAGTGTTGTGCTAAACATGTCAACTCTTACATGGTCGGTAGTTGCTTCAGTTCAAGGACGTGTACCTCTTGCTAGCGAGGTACTTCAATGAACAGACTTTATCCATATTAATCCCCAGATAACTGGAAACATTATAATTTCCCCTCATCATTCCTGAAACACGGCAGTAGGCTCTTAAAGAGTTTAAAAAGAATCACTCGTGTATTTCATTTTAATCTTTCAAAATTAAGCGCAAATCTTCCTTTTCTTTTCTACTGACAGGGATTAAGTTTAGTCTTGAGTTCATACAATGGGGAAGATGTACTAGTTGCTTTTGGTGGATACAATGGACGTTACAACAACGAGGTAGGGACTATGATCTAAACCCATAAATACCATTCTCTTGATTTTGCATTAAGTTCTGCTTCTAATTCTTTCTTGGCGTTAGATTAATCTGCTTAAACCAAGCCACAAAACAACACTGCAAACAAAGACTCTAGAAACACCTTTGCCAGTGAGTCTCTCTGCTGTTAATAACGCCACAACCAGAGACATTGAGTCAGAGGTTGAGGTGAGTCAGGAAGACAGAGTACGGGAAATTGTCATGGACAATGTTAACCTGGAGTCAAAGGTATCTTTTTGTCAGAATTTCCCTCCTTAATCTATTTGAATAGCTGCATCTGATGATTTGTTAGGGATAGTTAAAGCATCTTATCCAGTTAACTAGTTGTTGTAGATTTATTTTACCATTGTGGAATAAAGATGCATATAATATGTATAGTAGTGATTGTAACCCCAGCCCGCCCAGATCATCGTTGTCTCTTTCTTTCTTATTTTGTTTTTGGGTAATGAATCCCCAGGTGGAAGGAAGCGGCGAACACATTATTGCGACTCTTGAATCCGAGAAGGAAGAACTGGAGACATCACTGAACAAGGAGAAGATGCAGACTCTCCAACTAAAGCAACAATTATCACAAGGAGAATCTAGAAATTCAGATTTGCACAAGGTAATAATACTTTTCACCTTCTTTGGAGAAGAAAAGCCAACATAAATAATGTTGAACCAACTGATCATAAAGACCGGTTGTAAAGTCTTCCAATTGCATTCACATTTAACATCTGGAAGTCTCAAATTTTTCTTTGATATCATAATATAGATCTCTAACTTTGTATTGGCACTTTATAGGAACTTCAATCTGTTCGTGGCCAACTTGCAGCCGAACAATCGAGATGTTTCAAACTGGAGGTATTAAACCCGAAACCACATCTCTTTTATACCATAACCTATACAAGATGGAATCTAGTGAAACCGTCCTCTCTTGATTTACATCATTGCAAATCTAATTCGGTCTCCTTTGAATATGTAGGTTGATGTTGCAGAGCTAAGGCAAAAGCTTCAAACATTGGAAACACTACAAAAGGAACTCGAACTTCTCCATCGTCAAAAGGCTGCCTCTGAACAAGCTGCAATGAACATTAAACGACAGAGCTCGAGTGGCGTCTGGGGCTGGCTCGCTGGAAGCCCTCAGGAGAAGGATGATTCACCATGATAATAGGTTACTATTTCCTCTGTCGATATCTTCCTTGAGTTGAGAAATATATACATACATAGTTTTGTCCGAATCCCTCGCATGGTTTCTTCTTTAAATACCGTCGTTTTTGAGCTCTTAATATATTAATTCATGTTAGACTGTTAGTTCTGTGTCATAACCAGAATATTTTTTTTTTGAAATATTTGTTTGGGGAGTGTCAGAGAAAATGATTGATAGAAAATTTTGTATTGAGGACTAAGTTTGATGAAAGAATTGAGATGTTCCAAAATTACTTAAGCAATACATCCTCCTGAAATGGGACAGCAATTAACTACTTATTATTAAGAGAAATATTATTGTTAGTCATGATTTGATCATATGATACATATGCAAAACCAATACATATCCAATAATCTTCCCATACCGCACCAAAGACTCAAGAGTCTGAATCTTTGTCCAGCTTTAATCCATCCACAGTAAACACCCAAACCACTGTTATGATAAAACAACTCAGAAATTTCAGTAAAAAAAGGTATTCCTACAGAACCAAACAATCAAACCTCTGTTCATATTCAACATAGCTCATCGAAACGGAGCTAATGGACTAGGGCTATTGGGAACCCTAACACATCTCAATTCTCTACAAACATGATCCAACATCCCCAGAAAATCCCTAACAATCACAAAGATTCTCAATGGGTTCTTGTCATCTCCTCTCACATCTCCATGAAAATACTCTGCGATCTCTCCAACTCTCTCCATTGTCCTCTTCTCGTCTTCCCTCAACTCTTCCAAGCTTTTTTCTCCATATCTCAAGAACGAGCTCATCGAATTAACGAATGCTCTGTTTTCTTCGTCCCCTTTCAGCTTCTCACTCGCTAGACACCTCAATTGCCCTAACCCGTCTCTCAGATTCGACACCGAGCTAACAAGACCTTCCAGATCAATTGTTGCCGTTTTCTTCACGTTTCGTAGCTCCGTGTTTAGACCGGATACGAGATCGAGCCCCATCCTTCTGTAATCTTCCTCTCTTTCCTCAGGGGTTCTGTTCTTGTTTGATCTCTGGTTCATGATCCGTCCCATGATGCTGTCTGAAACCCTAATTCCTTCAGACCGAGAGATCTCTTGTACAACGAAGTGAAGCAGAGTAGTCTTTCCATCTGTGCCCTTTACATCAGAGAGTTTGAGCAGAGCGTCGAGCTTGAAGGCTTTTGCGCCACCTCGTATGGTTCCCACATTCATTCTATTTCCAGTCTTAAGCACAGCTTCTAAAAGCTTCAAGAATAGCCTGCTTGATTTAAGCTCCTTGCAAGCTTCCTAGTTAAGGATACTCTATTACTCACCGTATCTTGCGACACAAGCAATCAACAAATGAAATAATAATCAAACATTGTCATACCTCAAGCATTGAGAAGGAGTTTCTGAGATGAACTACTTCGTCTTCAAAGGTTTCTCGATAAAGCATTGCTTCAGCTCTCTGAAACGCAAATGGAACACAGACAAGAGCTCTGAGAAATTTCTCAGCCGAGCCAAGCTCATCCACAGCTCCTTTGTAGCTGCACAGCTTCATTTCTTCTTCTTTAGTAGGTACCATCTTCGCCAACGCTTCTAGTTGCTGTAAACACAAACCTTCCCCTACAAAAAAAGAAGAACGTTTTTAAAATCAGACCAGAACGATTTGAGTTGATCTTAGTTTACCTTTCCCCAAGGCAGAGCAGATTTGGTCAGCAGTTGCGTTGAGAGCTTTCAAGAGAATAGTAAAGTTTTGAAGTCTCTTAGGTTCAAGAAGGTGTTTCCCTGGTGATGGAGTTTTGCTTTTCCCTTCCTCATTCTTCGTTGAGCTTTGCATCGTGTATCCAAACAGCGACTCAATCATCTCTTCGTCTAATCTGTGTACCCACAAGACAACGCATAATCACACATTCTTGAAAAGCTTTGTTGGTTTTTGGGTAAAGGCTAAGAGCAAGTTGTAAAACTTACTCGAAAGAGCTTGTTCTGAGCTTATCCCAGACCATAGTCCGGTCCGGTGTAGCCCTGACTTTATCCCAGTGAAGCGGTTTCAGTTTAGGCAATGGAGCTCCGTCTTTTCCTAATGGTCTATGTGGAGAAAAATCAAGAGACAATGGCGGTGGAGGCGTTTTGTTCTTTCCTTCCACTTGAAGCTGTGGTGGTGGTGGTGGAGGTGGACGCGGTTGAGATTTAGAACCATTTGCTTGTGGGTTTGGTAAATCCATCGGAAGACTTGGCTTCGAGGAAGAAGCACATACTTTTTCACACAATTGTGACGAAAGGGTCTGAAGATTAGCGGTTTGTGGCAAAGACAGAGTGTTAAGACTTTTATTTGACAATCTCGGAAGCGGTGGAGGCGGTGGCGGTGGCGGTGGTGGAGGAGAGATTACGTAATCGTTTTCAGAACATTCAGGAATATCCAGTTTGCATTCTGTGAACCGTTGAGAGGATCCAACGTTAACACTACCAGAAGCAGAAGAAGCATCTGATAATCTTGGATTTGAATACTGAGAGACACCACCAACGGAATGAAAAGACTCATCATCGTCTGAAGAATCGCATCCATTGATAACAACAGAAGGAGCAAAAGCAGAGACTATTGTTTGCTCATTATCATTTTCGTGCACCGACACAATCTCCTTGGTTGAGTGACTACTAGCATTGTCCCAATCTGGCGAAATCTCTGTTTCTATGCTTCTCTTTACCTCTTCTTCAAGTAATCCACCATTGTTATCACTCACATCTTTCTCGGTTTCTCGTATTTCTTTGACAGAAACAGAGTTTTGTCTCTCCAAGTCGGTTCCTAGAGAGTTTAGGTACAAGAAATCGAGAGAAGGGTTCATACTAACCTTTCTCGTCCCCTTTTTCGGCTTAAACGACGTCGTTTTTCTGTTCTTCTTCCTTTTTCTGATCCTCGCGCAGAGACAGAACACTCCAACAACACAAACAACGAAACCGATTCCAGAAGCTGTAGAGACAACTAGAGGTAAAAGAATCTTCTTTGATGTTCCTCCTTTCTCATGTTTTCCCCTTTTAATCTCGGGTTGTCTCGATGGATGAGTCCGTTGAGGCAAAGGGCGATGGAGATGTGGAGGTATTGGACGTGGAGGAGCTGGAGAATACGCCGGAGACTCGATTGAACCGCCGTCAGGAAACGGAGACGGAGACGGTGCCGGCCAAGGAGAGAAAGAAGCAGACTTCGCGAGGCTTCTTTGGTGGAAAGTAGAGGGTTTTATCAAATCGAGTAAAGCTCTGAACTTTTCTAAAACCCGTAGCTGTTTCTTCTCGCCTCCGTCTTCTCCGACGAATTTATCGACATGGGTCCGATATATCTCACCGTTTTCCACCATAAAAACCTTCCAATCATCAATCTCTTTAGCATCAGTAAAAATGCCAAAGAATCTAACTTTGCAGCAGTGTAATGATATCATCACTACAATGATCATGAGAAAAATCTGTCGAAAATAAACCATCTTTTTCTTCTATCTTTTCAGATCTTTTCTCTGTAAAACCAAATCATCACCTCTATAAATCAAAAAAAAGAAACCATTTATTAAAAAAAAAACTCAATGTTCAGACTTTAATGCTACTCCAAGGAACCCCTGAACTCTGCAACTGTAGTTGTTACTGTTAATGGTAAACACCCTCTTTCTCCATTAACTCTCCCTTCAGAACAACAATGCTAATTTTGCAATTTATACCCATTATTTTAGGTAATCTCTCAAATAAAACAAACACTATGTTGTTTTAAAAATAAGGATTGAATAAAGGAACATATGTCAATTATTAAAACTTTGCAGTCTACTAATGCAGATTATTGTTGGAATTAATGTGGGGAACACAGCTTTTCTGTTTACAGAAGAGATTAAAAACAGTTAAAAATCTAAGAAGCAAAGAAGATAGAAAGAAGCATGAAGGTGTTGTTGGTGTGAAGTGGGCCTAACTATTGTTGGCACATTTGGCTTTGTACAGACATTTGGTAATTTACTGTACAAGCTTCCTCTCTTTCTCTCAACCTACCATTGTTTTAAGAGACATATACTGATACAATAATATATAAAATTGTATTAGTTGTTTTGATATGAATATGTGGCATACACATACATTATTCTATATTGTTTCCAAACTTCATTGAAATTAATTGGATTCTGAGACCAATAGGTGAACAAGATTATCTAATCACATTCTAAATTCCAAGTCAATTGGTACCCAAGCAAAGTAAATCCGTGCTTGCGACCATCAAAATTAATACAAAAAAATCATCACTTATTCTAAAAGTATTTTTATCACAATAGTAAATAAGAAGATTGTTTCATTAAATTATTCGGTTTGAGTATTTATAACAATATATTTTTAAAAAATTAGAACGGTCTAATTTTTTTTGTAATATAAAATGACTTATTATTTTTTTCGTTTGCGTACCTATTAAATTTAGGGTCTGTAATAGATATGATGTTGATTTCTTTGGGGAATTGTATCTAACATTTTTGTAATTATTTCAATATGATGAAGACTTTTTAGAAATCTAGCTTTTGGTTTTGATTTGATCACACACTAAGGTAATGATTAATTAGTATCCAACAAACTGTATGACATGTGTTTACATGAAAATGTGGATTGGAAAAAGTAAGTGTATAACATGATTTTATATTGGAATATTGAATACAAAAGGAAGTTAAATTTCATAAAACCTGGAAGACCAAAAAGTAGCTTAGTGGAATCTGTCTGAAAATAGTGTATATTTTGTTCATAATAAAGAAAAACATAATGGGACCAATATTAACTGAAAGCATTGAATGAGCAAACCATAAAAACAACATCAATCTAAAATATTTAATATCATGAAACTCATTTCACCACAATTTACACTAACCAACTAACCAAAAAGGTTAAATATATGTGTCATTATCTTAGTACTAGATTACTCATATACATTAATATAATTGTGGTTATATCTTTTTAACAAATATTAATTTTTTATCAGACTTTTATTAATAGAATATCTACTGTGTCTCCATTTATTAATATTGAGGCAAAATTAAGAAAAAACTTATCAAGATGAAAATGATCATGTTTGAACCATTTAAATACCAAATTTTTTAATGAACCATTTAAATAACGATATATAGTTAAATACACCGATTTAGATATACAATTAGTCAACATTAATACCAAAAATAATATTATTAACTTTGTTATTTATTTCTTATTTATGGGTATCTACTTTTAGTTGGTTTTAAAATAAGTAATAGAGTTAAAGTTTTTATCTTTGATATTAATGTTGACTAATTGTATAGATCATTATTTAAATGGTTCATTAAAAAATTCGTTATTTAAATAGCTCAAACACAAAAATTCAATATTTTAATGATCATTTTCTCAAATTTTCTCAAATGAAATATATCATTATACACCTTATATTATATGCATACAATAAGTCTTTTCAAATATGTAGCATTAAGAATAAAATTGGAGTTTGTTGTGGGTTCATTTGAAATCTAACTTTTGTCATAATTAAATTAAAAGAATTCATGAATCAAAGAATATAAGTCAACGTATCGAAAAGATCAATGGAAGTAGGAAACCATGCATGATTTTAGGGTTGATATTTGCTTAAAGTATTTAGCTTTTGTCATATTTAAAAGTGGATTGCAGAAAGTTCTGCATTTCTCAGTTTAATTTCATTTCTGTTCAGTCTACATTTAGCATAAAATAAAAAAGAAACCATATTTATAGAGAGTTGTTTGTACCTACTTTGTCTTGAGAATAAAGTATAGAAAAAGTTTGGAGAAACAAACAAAAAATAATTTACAAATATAACCCATAAATTGTCGGATATATCACATGGTTGCTCCTTTTAGAGGTTAATCGAAAATTGTAAGATATTCGTTTATTTCATTACACACAGAGATGAAATCCAATATCGATTCGGTCAAAGAAAAAAAACTACGACATTTGTCTCTGTCACAAGACAAAACACAACATTTCGCAAATTTATAAACTATGTCATAAAAAGATGCCACCGAATTAGTTAATGACGTCATCCTCGAGTGTCTTCTACAACATAGGCCCAATTAAATCGTTTCGTTAAAAAGCCCATAGCCCATTTTAAGAAGCAACACAGTCCATATATGTTACTTGTTTGACTCGAAAATAGAATTTTTGGGTTCGCGCCATTTAAATATTTAATTTTTTAATAAATCATTTAAATAACGATCTATAATTAAATATACCGATTTAGATATACAATTAATCAGTATTAATATCAAAAATAAAAATTTTAACTCTATTAGTTATTTTAACTCACTAAAAGTAGATACCGATAAATAAAAAATAAATAACAAAATTAATAATGTTATTTTTTGTATTAATTTTGATTAATTGTATATTTAAATCGGCACATTTAACTATAAATCATTATTTAAATGGCTCATTAAAAAGTTTAATATTTAAATGACCCAAAAACACAAAAAATTCAGTATTTTAATAATCATTTTCGCCTTATTTGACCTCATTGTACAGTTTTTTTTTTGTTTATTTACAGGAAAAAGGATGTGAAGAAGAAAAGTGCATTATTCTACTATATATATCATATATGTATGAAGCTTTCCCACTTTTGTTTTATGTATTTTTCTTCTTTCACTTTGTGATCGATAATTGATAAGATTCGATGTCGCAAACGTCATTTGGTAATTTGGTAACGCGCAAACGCCGTTCTTGATGATCTGTGACTATGGGCCCCACTTTGTTCTTAACGGTTTAGTCGCACGTTACGCGCCGCATCTCTTGCTCTAAACGCCGTCAAATATATAGTTATTCCGGAGAGTAAAAATAAAAAATAAAATAAAAGACAAACTAGCCGTTGCTCTATCGTAATATTTTTGTGTTACTACACTATTATGTTTTACTAGTGCAAATATTGAAATACTCTATCTTTGATTCTTTTACTAATGTTATCAGTTGTTTTATTCAGTTAACATGTAAGAATAGACTCAAAAAAAGCTTTTTAACTTTGAGAAATATGATGAATCAAATAACATGGATTTACTTCTGTCAACTACACAAAAATTTATGCGAATAAATTTATTTTTACCCGTACTTTTTAGGTCTTTTATAAATTACATAAACTGTATTTTTCTTCTATAAACTACATAAACTTCATAAATTATTTCAATTACAAAAATTTCGTTAATGTTTACACGTTAAATTATTATTAAACATTGATTTACTTCGAAAATCTGGTTTTAATTTCAAAATAAACCCAAGTTAAAGCCAAATTTTCGAATTAGAACCAGATTTAATAGCTATTTAACGCATAAACATTAATAGAATTTCTGCAATTAGAAGAATTTATAAAATTTGTGTAATTTATGAAAGAAAAATATAGTTTATGTAATTAAAGTAAAACCCAAAAAGTACAGATAAAAATAGATTTAGTTGCATAAATTTGTGTAGTTGATGGAAGTAAACCGAAATACCATTTTGATTCTATATAAAATAAAAGACATAATTAACGGAAATGTGCGACGGGAAAAACACATTCACGGAGATAGGAGAAAATGTGTGTTGACGTTAACAGAAGGTTGGATGGATTTATGAGGTGGATGAGTGAGAAGGAAAATGACAAACCGGTCAACCAGCTGCTCCTTACCGATTGCCCATGGTTTTACATATTAATTACGTAAATGCCATTACGTAGCTTTTCCGGCGCTTTAGAATCAATAAACATAATAAAATTTGATAATCATAAAAAAAAACAATAATCATAAACAATTACGAGACTTAATTGATTGATAAACAACAAAAGAAAAACTAAATATGATATCATTTACAACAAGAAATAATAATTAGATATCATGATAAATCAATATATTTCCATTGTTTCCACGGTAATAATTTATACAACGAAGAATTTGTCCATTGTAAAGATATTTTCAAGACTCTAATTATGCTTTTAAATGTTAAAACCTAATTAAAAATTGATATCGAACAGTCTTATTAAACTACATGCACGAAAATATAGGACTGATCATTGGCGATAACGATCAAACGAATAACAATATTAACTTAAAACAAACGAACATGGTTTATATCCAAAAAAACTTTAAAATAACTAAACTGATATTTCAAAACTTAGAATTTGTATTTTAATTAAAATATGCGTATTAGAACAAATTCAAATCATTATTACAATAAACAAAACTAAGAATAAAAACGCGTATTTCCTTAAAAAAATGAAGAATGGCATTTTCGTTAATATATCTACAAACAAGCCTGTTTAGGTTATAAGAAGGTACACACCGACGCTTTGTCTTCAGCTGTGTACAGAATTAAGCTTCAGAGAAACAAAAAAGGAAAATACAAATTCACAGAAGACAAATAAAGAAAATCGAGAAGTCATTCTCTCTTATTCCAGAAGGTTTTCATCAACAAAGATGATGAACCCTCGCGCGATCTACACCGCCATCGCGATCCTCGCGATCGTAATCGCAGCGGTTGACGCAAACGGCGACTTTGGAGATTCGCTGGACTTCGTACGGACCAGATCTTCTTCTTCACTCTTCTCTGGATGCAAAGGATCCATCGCAGAGTGTATTGCGGAAGAAGAGGAGATGGAGTTCGATTCGGAGATCAGCCGGCGCATATTAGCACAGAAGAAGTACGTGAGCTACGGTGCTATGAGGAGGAATAGTGTGCCTTGCTCACGTCGTGGAGCGTCGTACTATAACTGTCAACGTGGCGCTCAGGCGAATCCTTACCGCCGTGGATGTAGCACCATCACGAGATGCAGGCGTTGAAGAAGATGAGTACTTTAAATTCCTATTTTGCCCTTTGTTTTTTCAATTCTTTATTTATTTATTTCCGGGAGATATGGGTTTTGATCTATACATTGGAAACTACAATCTTTGTTTTGAACACACAATGCTTAATTGTTTTATTTTATTTTTTGGTTGTTCATATAAATTAATAATTAATTCAAATTTGCGTAAGATTAAAAATAGTTATTAGTCGGAGAAGTGATTGTTAACGAAAAAGTAATTACAGTTTAAATGTGATGAATCGAACATATAGATTGTATAGACTCGAAAGCAGAAATGAATGACTGTATTAGCTGTTGGTCGAATGAGACTCAATCCACCCAACTTTCAACGATTGGCAGAATTAAGAACGTTAATGTATACTCATTCATTGGATTTTGTATTATTGATTAAATGGAAGCTACATAATAATTGAATGAAAGGCTGAGATGATCACTATGCATTTTTCGGAATTCACATTCTAAATTCTTTAAAGAATCTCTTTTACATGTGATATTTCTAAATAGTACTTATGAGCTAAATTCAACTATACCTTTAAATTTGCAAATAGTATCCGAAAACTAGAATTGAATATATCCACGAATGTAGGCTATATTGACAGCATGCAATTTCGGTTTAACGAAAGACACTAATTTTATTTTGTCATCATGTTTCTTCAAACTTTCTACTTCTTTCAAAGAATCTAATTCCATCGCTAGAAGATCGTAATTTCTTTAGATAATTATATGGCATTTTAGAGAACAAATGTGAAATGCAATAAAACTAGTTTCAGACTAACAGTTGGGCCAAACTAGTGTTTTCTACTTCAATCACGTGATTTGGTAATTATTTTTGTGTTGATGTGATTACAAAGAAGTGGGCTTCAACTTGTTTTCGGCCCGGTAGAAATGAAAAATGTTTTTTTTTATAGTTTAATCCTTTGTGTGTTGTTTTTCAGTGATTTTAATTTAAAGTATCTTTCAAAGAACATCAACGTTAGTTCTTAAATTTATTATTTAATTTGTGTAAATTCTTATGCTTTTCTGTATATATTTATTTATTTTCTTATCATTTTAAAGAAAGACGATTTCCCCACAATATTGATGGAATTTATGCATTTGTGAATATAAGACCACGAGGTCTTAAACGATTGTGTAATTTATGGTACTAGATTTATATCCGGTATCCGTGGAAAAAATATTCGTAAATTATATTTTATTAGTAAATATAAATTAAATATTTATATAATTTTAAATTTTATTTAAAATTACTTTTAACAGTAATTTTTATATATATAAAATAATAAAAGAAAAATGATTATTTTTTATGAATTTAATAGTATTTTTTTGTTAGTTTAATAAAATATATAAATACTCTAACCAAATTAATAACAATGACATATATTATAATTATTCGAATAAGTTAAGCCTATTTATATATTTATTTGAAATTTATTGTAATGCTGAAACGTAAGCATGATATTTTTTGTTAATAACACGTGAGAGTAAAGTTATTTTCTTAAATTGTTTCTCAAATAATATATTAGAGATTAGGTAATAACTTAAATTTATTTATATTTATTTCAAATTATTTATAAATTAATGTATTAAAAATTTAAAGAAATAAAATTATTATTTTTGTAAATGTAATATTATTTTTTGGTTAGTTGAATAAAATATATTAATTCTCTAACCAAATTAATATCAATGTCATATATTATAATTATTATATTAATTTAAATCTTTTTATATATCTAAGATGAAAATTGTTGTGGTGTTGACACGATAATATAATATTTTTGTTATTAACACGTTATGATAAAGTTAATTTGTTAAAAAGTTTGTCAAAAAATATATAAGACAGACGTTTCTAGAATCTTCGTTTACTATTTTTAATTTTTGTAATTGTAAAAAAACCCAACAAAAAAGATCACTATTTATTTAAAACAAATTCCTTTTCTTAGCTACATACGTTTACTTAACCCACAAGTAGTCAACGGCCCATAGAATTCCAAAGACACGCTCTAAACCGACCCAATTGGAACACACGCTTGCATGCGTATCTTCATTTCTCACACGTGCCAAATTCCCTTATATAAACAAGTCTAGGGTACATCCATTTTCCCATCATCACCATTTCCTTTGTTTTGTTCGTCTAATCTATTTGAATTTCTTTCTTCAAACGAACGCCTTTTCGATTATCTCTTGCACCGTTTAGTGGAGCGATCATGGCACAAACGGATCTCAATCAGCCGAAACTGGACATGGTTATTACGTTTTTCTGAATCCCTTTAACATCAATCCATTTCGGTTCTTATCGATTTTCGTCTCAACTCTTGATTTTACGTTTCTGTGGTTTGATTTACTTTGAGGCTTCTCGTCTTCTTCAACGTCTATTTTCGCTTGAAAATCAAATATATGTGTATGCCCATCTTAATCTTCCGAATAATTTGGAATTTCACATTGCAAAAATCGTAGTTCGTACTAATGTTTTGTGTCCAAGGTCAGGATTTACGAATTGAGAAAAGAAAAAAACTGTAGTTTAATTATGTTCTGATTCTTGAATTTTCAGACAAAGGAGGAGAAAGAACGGTTGAAGTACTTGGAATTCGTGCAAGCTGCGGCTGTTGAAGCTCTTCTTCGCTTTGCTCTCATCTACGCAAAGGCAAAGGACAAGTCTGGTCCTTTGAAACCAGGTGTTGAATCCGTTGAAGGAGCTGTCAAAACTGTTGTCGGTCCCGTGTACGAGAAATACCACGACCTCCCTGTCGAGGTCCTGAAATACATGGACCAGAAGGTAAATTGACGTTGACCTATTTTTGGATTTCGTTGAATGTTCCTTGTTTTGTATTCTTGATGAATGATGAAGCTGTTGGATTACGAATGAGAGTGGGTCTTCTATTTTACTCGATAGAACTTTTTCTTTTGGACTTGTCAATTTTGTTGTCAATTTTGATGATTCTGCAACATCCGTTGTGTTAAGTTTGAATTCTGCAATGAGACATAAGGGTTAAGTTTTTCATGAACTCAAAACATCCGTTGTGTTGTTTTGGTGTTGTTCATGGAAATGAAAGCATTTCTTTTGAGTTTTTTGACCTTTGGGTTCTGATCATGTCATCTGCTGGCTGTGTATAATCCAATAGAATGGTCTATAAAATGCTATATTCCTATTTTGAGATCAATTATACTCTCTAGGTAGAAGATTCTGCTAAGTGGGTCAATGTCAATATTATCACTTCTTTTGAATCTGACAATAACATATATCGAATAAAAAATACACATTTTTTGGTCATTGCAGGTTGGCATGTCTGTGACTGAGCTTGACCGCCGTGTCCCACCAGTAGTCAAACAAGTGTCTGCCCAAGCCATCTCAGCTGCTCAGATAGCACCCATTGTGGCCCGTTCTCTAGCCTCTGAGGTTCGGCGTGCTGGCGTTGTTGAAACCGCTTCTGGAATGGCTAAGTCCGTCTACTCCAAGTATGAGCCTGCTGCTAAGGAGCTGTACGCAAACTATGAGCCAAAAGCGGAACAATGTGCGGTCTTGGCTTGGAAGAAGCTGAACCAGCTTCCTTTGTTTCCAAGGCTGGCAAAAGTAGCTGTACCAACAGCTGCTTTCTGCTCTGAGAAGTACAATGATACGGTAGTGAAGGCTGCAGAGAAAGGGTACAGGGTCTCATCGTACATGCCATTGGTTCCAACAGAGAGAATCTCAAAGATCTTCTCCGAGGAGAAGGCCGAATCCGAGCCCCTGGAGTTCCATCCACTTGATTGATTTGGGTGTGGGGAGTTTTTTTTTTTTGGTTTGGGTTGGTTGGTATTGAGGTGAACCGGATCTTGGTTAGCGACTGGTCCCTCGTTCTGGTTCTTTTGTTTCTTTGTTTATGAATTTCGTTGTTTCGCTTAATAAAATACAAAAAATGTGTATTTTTATTCGATATATGTTTCTAATTTTGTAATAAACAATTATCGTGATTGATCCATATTAAAAAATCTAGTATCGTTTTATCTTGAATTTAAAATACAAATATGAACTAGAAATTTTAATTCTCCAGGTTCATCTTTTATCTAAAGATAGGCGTAGAGACATAACCAAAAATTATTACGTAAATGGGTCCACATGTCTCGCTGATGCAAAACTCGATCCATTTGCTATTGTGCGCGCAAACTTCACCGCCGTTCACTTTAGCATTCCAAACCCTTTGCGCGTAAACCTCTTCCCATCTCTATCTCCATTTTCTCACCTCCGACACACTCCCTCTCTCATTCGCCGTGAGATCAATTGTTGACGTAGCAGGTTCCTTCGTCGGTTTCTCTAATTAAATCAGATTTGTACAACAAACATTTCGCGCGGCTCGTTTTGTAAATCACCATTCTGTATGGGAATTCAATTGTTCGACAAATCAGATCTATGGAAGAGTGCACTGTTGTTGAAGCTTCAGCTCCGTGATCGATTTAGAATAGCTGTAGACGATCACCGTGGTCGAGCGGCTGTTTTCTCAACGGATGGCTACTTCTCTTCCACCATCCACCGCTTGGCGACTCGATTCCGGAACTTCCGCCGGGAATCTCTCCCTTCTCCCCCGGCTTTTTATCGCAGACGAGGTTTGAATCATATTCATCTTACCATTTTGTGGGTTTGATCTTGGTTTATTTACGTGTACATTACTAGGCCCACTAGAGAATTCATATGCTTAGATCATTAGCTAGGATATGTGAGCTCAATCGACTTGTTGTTTTAGTACTTTTGGCTGCAGTTTTATCTGTGTTTTGAAGTTTTGTGAAATGACTCGGGATGATTCTCCGGATTGTTTCTTTTTTTTTATTCTTTGGTTTTGTCAGCACCTATTATGGATTGTGGGAATTTTGATAGACTAACTCTTCGTTATAGCAGTTTCTAAAGATTTGTCGGCAGAAGAAGAGTCTGCTCTCTTCCGGATGCTTCAAGCTGTCGCTGTTCCCCTTATTGGAAATGCTTGTCATGTTTTCATGAATGGTTTTAACCGTGTTCAGGTATGACATCTTAGATTAGTGCTCACTCTTATATTCATTTGTGTACTTGTGTTGTCAATTCTCACTGTGATTACCTTTCCAGGTTTATGGTTTAGAGAAATTGCATGATGCTTTGCTAAACAGACCACAGAACAAGCCCTTGATAACGGTACAAAGTGACTTATGTTCTAACGTGTTGTATGTATGTAGCTTGGATTTCAGATGAACCTGATTGTATGCTTATCGACTTATCATTGAACTTCGAAAATTATCTTCAGGTTAGCAATCACGTCGCATCAGTGGATGATCCATTTGTCATTGCTTCATTACTGCCACCTACACTTCTACTTGATGCCCGTAATATGAGGTGGACACTTTGTGCGACAGATCGTTGCTTTAAAAACCCTGTAACTTCAGCCTTCTTTCGATCCGTCAAAGTTTTGCCAGTCTCTCGCGGTGAAGGAATTTATCAGCAGGTAAAAGTAGACCACTTTTTATAGCCTATATTCTATAAAATATCTGATTGAAACAAGTGTTACATGTTCTGAGTTTACCAATGAGTATGGAAAATGGGTGAAAGTTTCGTAACTATTCCACAGGGAATGGACATTGCGATTTCAAAACTGAATAGTGGAGGGTGGGTTCACATATTTCCAGAAGGCAGTCGATCTCGGGATGGCGGCAAGACTATGGGCTCAGCAAAAAGAGGAATTGGTAGGTGAGTCATGTGTGTTTTGTTTATGAATGTGAATCAACTCCATTCCTTTATATGAATGTGCGTTTTGTTCTATAACAAACGGACTAATTTTCATTGTAATACTCCTTCCGCAGGTTGATTTTGGACGCAGATACTCTCCCTATGGTTGTTCCATTTGTGCATACTGGTATGCAGGATATAATGCCAGTTGGAGCCAATGTTCCACGGATTGGCAAGACAGTGAGTATCTTTGTATCTCCCATTTTCTCCTCCTCGTTTGTGGGCATCACGAGCTCTGCTCGCCCAAAATCAAAAACCCAATAACAGACTATAAATTTTACAGTATTAGTTGCAGTGAGGTAAAAAGTTGAGAGTGTTTTGCTTTGTTTGACTCTCAAGCCCTGGATCTAATATCCCTTTTAACTTTCTGGCCTTGATTTTTTCAGTGATTTGAGGATTAAAACCAATTTTTAACTAGTGTTTTAAGAACGGATGAACCTGACAGTAATTTGGAGTATTGTATTAAGTGCAAATGTAGCGGTCTATGGAGGATTTGAAATGCCTAGTGCTATCAGTCTGTTATTAGGCTATTACATCGCTTCATGTATTTGCAATCTCTTACTATAAATTAACCCCAAACATTTTGTAGGTGACAGTGATCATTGGAGATCCGATTCACTTTAATGACCTTCTCGGGACTGAAGGCGCCAAACACGTTTCAAGGAAACAATTGTATGACGCCGTATCTTCAAGAATTGGACAAAGACTGTACCAGTTAAAACTACAAGTGGATAGAGTATCTCTAGAACAACAAGCTTTGATGTCAGTAAACTCCAAAACATCTTCAAATCGTGCTACTGAAATCTTCCAAATGGTCGATTGGGACTCATTTGGGATGGGAGGAGCACACTTCTCAGAAGACTCGTCAGACATTAACAAACAAATTTCACAAACTGATGATCACATCGTCTCCAATTGTTTGGATCGTCAGATCACAAGAAGGGGATACTCATCATCCGAAGGAGGGGTCAGCGTGAAGATTCAGAAGTTTATGGAATCTACGGAGATAAGGGTTTTTGCTGCTAAAGGGTTTTTTCTGAACAATTACAAAGTAGGAGTTTGATTCTACCAACTATGGTAAATATCAAGCCCTTTAAATGCATGGAAAGTGCATTTCGAAATCAATCGCGTGAACAATGGATTGTTCCACATATTTACTGGTGTCAACGAAGCATTAACTCATGCACTAATTTTAGCTCAGCTCCGATTAATTTTTGTTTTCTTTTCCAGTCGATTTTGCAACAGAAAATTTATAGAAGAGATTTATAAAATTTATAGAAAAGTATGTAAATGTCTGTTTTTCTTCGTATCTTCTTTATGTATGTTTCCAGAATTGGCCGGCCCAGATGAAGATTTCTTTAGAAAAATTGGAGCCGCTCCACATTCTGACCATTGGAGATTTAGGGCTCATTGATTAATCCGACCCGTGACAAACACGGAACTCCACCAAGTAAAATTTATTCGAAAACTAAAAGTTTCACAACACATCGTCACTATTTTGTTCAGAAATTTGGTTATTATACACAAGTTTCTTCAGCTTCTTCTTAACAACCTTCTCAAATTCAGTTCCCGACAACGACAAAACCTGGTTCAACAGCAATCTCACTCCACTTCTTTTCACCAGCTCGTACCTCGGCTTGATCCTCTCCTGTAAACTGTACCCAAAAAACTGTGGAAACTTCACGAGCTCTGAGTTCGGATAATCCATTGTCTGAAAGTATTCCCATTTCGGCATCAGATTCTCTTTCAAGCTGAAAGTGTACAAAGCTCCATATCTAGAGATCATGATCCCAATTTCATCTAAACCGTAACCTTTTTCTAGGAAGAACTCAGTTACAGGCTTCAAATTCGACTCTATGCTTAATCCAAACGTTTGGGGACATCGATGAAGGAGAATCGCAACATCAACATTGAGAGATTTAAAGTACGCCATAGTTGGACGGAGCTTTTCTTCGACGCTGTAACTCATGATGTTTGGACATCGGGTCAAGATCTTTCCAATCTGCACTTCAGAGAGACCAGTTTGTGTTAAGAAGTCGACAGTTGAAGTAAGTTTCTGACGGCTGTAAGTTAGTATGGCAGGGAAACGGTAAATGATCTTCGCCCATTGATTCTTATCGATCCCAAGTGTCTCGAGGAAGGCCATTGTCGGTTTAAGGTTGTCAGTAAGGCTGATTCCGCAAATCTGTGGTCGTTTGCAGAGGATTGTCGGGATATCTGACTTCGGAATTCCCAGGTCTAGAAGAAACTCCACGACGGGTTTGATTTTTCCATCAAGGGTGTAATAAGGAAAAGCAGGGAATTTGCGAGTTATCGTTTTGATCTGCTCGAGGTTTAAGCCAAGGTCAAGAAGGTAAAGTGTCTGAGGACGTAATGCACCTTCAGGGTCGAGTTCGCTGACACGAGACACAGCTCTGAGTTTGCGAGTGTGTGCAGCGGAATCCGTGTGACCACGAGGTGGAGACACCAGAACTTGAGATGAAGAAATGGGTTTAGGCTCAGCTGGTGGATCTGGGAAGCTTACAACGAGCTCAGACAGAAGATCACCATGTTCTTGATGAAGGTGTTCAAGGTAAGGAATTAGAGAATCTCGAATCTCAAGTGTGGTAAGCTCTCTTCCTGTTAACAATAAAACAACAACAACAACAAATGATCAAACTTTTTATCGTTTACATCTCATTGTACTTTTTAGCAGAAAGATGAAAGATCCAACCTACGAGATATCGGGATTTATGAAGAGAGTGGAGTCTAGAGACTAAATGGTCAATGAATTGCTCAGATTTGTTGATTATCCTAACGGAGACACTGTTGCTAAGACCTTGATTCTTGAAGAAAAGAGTTAAAACAGCTTTAGCTTCTTCTTTCTCTGCTGCAATCAGGTTTGGAGGAACAGGTCTTGCGCTATACTCGACTCTGTTCTTTAAACGAATCCCTATAAATTCAACATTCCTCAATATGAAACCATCAGATAATTGGGAAAAAAGAAAGAAAAGAAAGACCTCACTTCTTCAATGTATCATTTTGATAACTCACCATATGTTTCTTGTCTAAAAGAGAGTCTTCCCGTGAACCAAAGCTGTGCCCTGCAAATTTATCAGAATCAATCCAACTTAAGAATCGAATCTCTGTATAGAAACAGTCCTAAGAGATTAAACAGAAATAACTAACCTCGTACTGGGTTTATCTCTTAGGAAAATCTTCGAAGATCCCAGCTGACTAAAACTTTGCATTCTTGTTCTTGCAATGGAGTCCTGTTGAGCACAGAATAACGAGGAATTGTTGAATGCTACTCAATTTATATATACACATAACACAGCCAAAGTGGAGTTAAGAAAATGCACCCGTTTTATAATACCATCGAAATTTCGAATGAAGCAAATGAAATTATAATGAAGAACCATTGACCATTCAAATGATATCTTGTAGGTTTCTGAGATTGTAGTTACTACTCTAAAAATGAAACGATGAGTTTACCATTCCTGATGATTCACAACAAGTTAACAAAGATTCATTTAAACCCAAAATTTCTCTAATTGAAAACGGAATTAAAAGAGTAAAATGAATCATTTTTCTAAAATCCTTTAACTTTAACCAAAACCCATCAACCATCAAGCATTAATTGAAAAGATTTTTGATGCCAAATCAGTTTCTGAAAGATGAAGAGAGAGAAGATTTACATTTTCCATAAATTTTCTGATATTGGTGCTGTTGTTGGCGAATGTATACATGAAGACCATTGGAACGGTACCGAACTTGGCAATATCCAGAATCCCTTTTGATGTTCCTACAGACGACATTTTTCTCAAGAGATCAGTTTGCAACAATGCCCAGAATCCAAAGACCACGATCGATGTAATTCAGATGAACAAATGATGAGCTTTAGGGCTTCTCAATTGACAAATAGGGAATCCATGAACCGACTTAAGGCCATTTAGTGAAAGAATGACCTAATTTGGAGATTTCTTAAAAATTGGAGGTGTTAAGAGCAAATATGTGAGCGTCTTTAAAAAAAGTAAAAATTGGAGGTGTTGAGAGCAAATATGTGAGCGTCACAAATTCTCTCTCTCTTCGTCTTTGCTTCTCCGAAAGAGATAGAGAAGTTATGGCGGACGAAGAAAACGAGTTAACAGAGACGGAACTAAGTTACGATCAGAAGAAGGAAATCGCTAAATGGTTTCTCCTTAACTCTCCTGCTGGCGAAATCAATTACGTCGCCAAGGGTACTCATACACATTTACGTTTAACGAATTATGTTTCTAGTGTATCTTATGATCTGAACCTCTTATGAGAAGATGTAATGGTTCTCCCTCTGAATTTTGATTTGTGGTCACTGTTGTTTTTCAATATCTGGAAATATTATGGATTTCCGGCAGATTTAAAGGCGGTTTTGAGCGATGAGGAAGTCTACAACGAAGCAGCCATTGAAGCATTTCCAGTGTACAACAAGTCTCACATGATTTGCCTTGAAATGCCCAGTAGGGCTGGTGATGTGAGTTATCTCTTAATCCGGTTCAAAAAAATTCGTAAGGGGTTTAGACTTTTAGTTGTACTGATTAGATTTGAAGATTACGCATGCTGTTTTCATAGGATTTGTGATATAGTATCAATCGATACCAGGATATTTGGCAAATGAAAGGTCGAACGGCTTTGAAATGAATACTTATTGGATCACTCAAACGGAGATAATACATGCAGAGTTTGTGATATTAATCTCTCTTTGAGGCTTGATGCTTTGCTATGGTTTTTTTTCTTTAGCTTCAGAAAAACTGCAGATTAGTGCTTTGAAATCAATGCTTTTAGAATTTAATGTCCTGCATCTTCTTTTCTTGTTCATTGAAAAACTTTTTGGAGTACCATTTCATGTTTATTAGATGCGAGATTTAGTATTACTTTTTGTTGTTGTTGTTGTTGTGTGTCAGGTGATTGTTTCATCTTACAGTGAAATTACTGAGAACGAGTACCTTGATCCAAGAACTGCCCAGGTTGCCACAGTTGATCATGTTAAACAGGTACATTATTGAATTGATTGGATTTCCTCTTCACTGTAGTGTTCCCTGATTTCTGAATCCAATCTAAGCTTACGCCTCTTTTATTTGACCAGATTTGTACAAAAGTACGGCCTGCAAATGATGAAGAACTTCCATCTTCATATATTGAGGAATTCAGGTATGATTTTACACCTAGTTGGAGGATTTAAGATCAAGTTACTGCATCGAGATTCACTTATGAATGTTCATATAGTGAGTAGCTTAACTTCTTATAGCAGCAAAGACAAGCATAATAAGTATTATAAAGGTCTTTTGTCTTTCTGCGGAATATATATGTTTAAAAAGTTGTTTTTCCATAACAGATATGCTCTTGATGCTGAAATCCAGAGATATGTTAGTGAATCTTACCCGAAAGGTGTGTCTGCAGTTAACTGTGTGAAGGGAAAAGATGTTGAGGGTCCAGGGTCTGACTTTGAGCTTGTGGTTATAATTACTGCCACGAAACTTAGTCCCTCGAACTTCTGGTGTGTACAGAAAGACCTACGTATTATTTATTTTTCAGAATTAGAACAGTTTTTATAGCTGTTCGATTTTCCTTTTGAAAGAGACATCGAAATTTTCTTCCAGAAAACAAACGTTTGCCTAAAATCACTTTGAATGACCAAAACCGAGATGTTGTGCAGTAATGGAAGTTGGAGATCTGTATGGAACATTGATTTCCAGGATGAATCCCAGGTGCTGGACATAAAGGGGAAACTACAAGTAACTATGCATACTCATTTTTTCTTACGGTAGCGACGTTGTTCAAAGTCAATGGAAGATCAAAAAGCATCCATGTCTTTCTCTTCAGGTAGGAGCCCATTATTTCGAAGAGGGAAATGTTGAATTAGACGCAAAAAATGAGTTCCAAGATTCGACAATATTTCAGGTACCTCCAGATCCAAATACTCAAGATGACATTGTCTTCAAAATCACATAAAATTATCTCATAAGAGGCCAAGCCAGGGCAGTGCCGATTTATCTTGCTCTTTCTTCAATTCTAACACCTATTGTACACCGCAAACAAGTGTAGATTTTTATATAAACTTATCGTGAGTTATTGTTTCATTTTCAGTCTGCAGATGATTGCGCTGTCGGCATAGCCAATATTATCCGGCACCATGAAACTGAGTACCTTGCAGCTCTAGAGGTCTCCAAATAGCTACTCATTTTAGTTACTCGTTTCATTTATTGTTAATATTGCTTCTGACCGTCTCTGCATCTTCAGGTAGCGTATTCGAAGTTGCCCGATAACACCTTCAAGGTAATCAATCTTCTCCCTGAAATAACGAATTCAGTGGCTATGAATCTCATTTCGAGGTGTATGTACTTTTTACACAGATAATAGATTTTAGCTCTGATTTTGGAATTTTGCAGGATCTGAGGAGGAAACTTCCGGTGACACGAACTCTGTTCCCATGGCAAAACACCTTGCAGTTCAGCTTAACCAGAGAGGTCGAGAAAGAACTTGGACTTGGCAAGTGACTGAATCATCTTATCATCTACTTTCAACCTTTTATAATTCTCCATTTGTTGTCATTTCGTTGTAAAAAGCTATTAATCGATATCGTTATTAAGCTGTGTTGTGTCTACGTTGTAAACAAAGTAACTTGAACTACTGGAAATTGCTGAATTTGCTGAAAATTGCGATTCAAAACCCTTAGTTAATCATTCAGAGCTGCCTGTAACTTTCAAGGTTTTACAATCATTAAATATCTGTGTAATTATAAACGATGTTCCATCTCTCTGTCAGTCTGTTGTTTCTCCCACTGGACTTTTTGATTGAATATTAATGGAATCGAGTCAAATTGTGAAGTTATAAGAGTAAGGGGGTACACTTGCAAAACCACCAAAGTTTCTATTAACCTTTTAGGGCCCAACTCTTTATAAATCAAATTCACCAACTTAAACCCTTCTTTTGACAGATAAGAACAAAAAGTACAAAACTTGGAAATCAGAGTTCGATTTTAACATTGATCGTCGTCTTCGATCTCTTCCCTCTTGTTCATCGCTCTCTCCTCGAAAATCATTACTATATTTCGGGAAGAGGAAGTCATTTATTCTGCATCTCTACTCAGGTAATAAGGGTTCTTTCGTTCTTCCTCCATTAACGAATTTTCGAGCCAAACCTCGAACTGTTTCTGCTATGGTTTTTCTATGTGTTCCTTTTCGCGCTCTTATTCTTTTCTTTTGAAATGTATACTCTTGGGTATTTTCAGGTTGTGTTGGAATCGCCAAATTTTCTGATTCGAGAAGATGGTAAAATGTTTCGAAGGATTTTTTTGTTTGTTTCGAGGGCTTTTTCCTTTTCCCCGTCTCTTGTTTTTTGTGTAGTTGCTAACTTCTCTTTTGATTTTAGCTTCCTCTTTCGCTGCTTAAGACTGCTCAAGGGCATCCAATGGTAAGAGAATTTTACGAATTTCTGATATTGCGTTAGGGTTCTATATGTTCTGCTATCTGAAAGTTGTGTCGATTTGGAATTGTACAAGCCTCAGCCTTTTTGTAATGAGTATAGATTTTGGGGTTTAGTTAATGCTGTGCACTTGACGTGTTTGTTCTTCCACGTTTCTGTCGGTTTGGTAGCTTGTAGAGCTCAAGAATGGGGAGACATACAATGGGCATTTGGTGAATTGTGATACATGGATGAACATTCATCTGCGTGAAGTGATCTGTACATCAAAGGTAATCTATCTACTGCTCTCTCATAGATTGAAGAAATTCTAATTTGTTTTGATTACATGGATGATACCGTGTGATTGATACTCCTATATGGTCTCACTTTTCTGTAGGATGGAGATAGATTTTGGAGAATGCCGGAATGTTATATTCGTGGCAACACAATCAAGTACCTCCGAGTTCCTGATGAGGTATTTTGTATTTTATGTTTTTTTTTATTCTTAGCCAAATCCGACATGTGCTCCAAGAGGCACGTTGCTGGGTATCATGTGTTGAGAACCCTACAGCAAATAGTGCCTCTTGTTGTAGTGTGTCTTGGATGATATCACAGAGATGACTGGAATATTGACAAACTTTCAAAGACTTTTCTGTATATTGTACCTAAAGCCAGCTATCGTATAACTTAGTATATTCTCTTTTGCATCTTCTTTCCTTCCTTCCGGTCTTTATACTCAAATATGATTCTGTTGAAGTTGATATCCTATGTCAAAAAGTGACAATTAACTGGTGTCTCCTATCTCTATTTTGTGTTCTTGAAATTTGAAAATCTGGATCACCACTTATGCTGCATTAGGAGGTGCTTCATTTTAAATTGAGCTAATATGCTTTCTTTTCTTCTTTCTTCAGGTAATTGATAAAGTACAGGAGGAGAAGACCCGCACAGGTATAATTTTCTCATATCTTAAATATTATGGGATTACAGAATAGTGGAATCATGGGTTTTCTCTGAGGTTTTTGTTTCAAAAGTAAGAAGTTTCTAAATAATTCTGAACAAGTCTTGTTAATGTACAGATAGAAAGCCACCAGGGGTTGGAAGAGGAAGAGGACGAGAAGGTCCAAAGGGGATGGGACGTGGTATGGACGATGGAGCTGCCAGAGGCCGAGGCCGAGGAGGTTCAATTGGAAAGATGGGTGGTAACAAAGGTAAATAGTTAACTCTGGCTTGGTTAAAAAATATGGGATTGCGGTTAAACTAAATTAGTATCCTGTGAAAAAACAGTGGGAGGTCGAGGTCGTGGTTGATACAACCTTTTAGATGTCTCCACTTGATTGAAGCTGCTGAGAACTTACCTCCATATCGCTGTCACCACAACTGCGCCATGGCCACTGTGAATTGTTTCACTATATATTTCTTTGCCTTTGCCTAGACTTGGAACATTCTTGTCGTTTTTATTTTGGTGGACTTCTATCTATGTATGTTTTAGGGCTCTTGAGAGTGTTTTTGGATCCTCTCTGGCATTATTTTTAGAGTTTGCAAGAATTGAATTTTATTGTCTTTTCTCTCAATTTGATGGTTTTTAATGGGTGAAATACTTCAATATCTCTTTCGTGCAAGACGAAATTTATCTGACAGGCTAAGCTTAAGCCATACAAAGGCAAGCAGCCCTTCTAGCAATAAATCTTTGGTGGTATTATTGTGCTTTTGGTTTTGTAATTTTGTAAAGTAGCAACGTAATACTTCGCCGACACAGTATCTGAAACCTGTCGGAAAAGTTTGGAGTTCATCAAGGGGGCAAAAGTTAGTGATCTAAACAAAAATGTTAGAAAAAACTAGTTCATGAGTTAAAAATGTAAATCTAAAGAGCTATGACTATGAGGGTTTAAATTGAAATATGTATCCGAGGAGGTATAAGACTCCCACTCACTCAGAGGTGTTGATGATCTATATACATTTCTTTGAAGACAAGTTTTCCTAAAAACACAAATCTGAGTATTAGTATTTTGGTAATTATCTTTTACTTTTGTTATTTATTTTCTATCGTCTTCTCCTCTTTTCTCATTCTGAAACCCCTAACTCTCCTTCCTCCTCTCTTCCCTTCCATTTCTCGCTCTTTCTCGGATTTAGCTGTTTAAATGGCAACTCCAATGGTTGAAGACACGTCAACCTTTGAAGAGGATCAGCTTGCGTCCATGTCCACCGAAGATATCACTAGAGCTACACGTCTCCTCGACAACGAGATTCGAATTCTCAAGGTTAGCCCAATATCACTCTCGACTTGTTTCGCTTCTTTGTATCTTCATGAATATATCTTAGTTACAATTCGAGTAAGGGCATGCTGGAATCTGGTTTTGTTTTGTCACGGTTACGGGTTTAGCTTTTGATTTTGGTGTAATCCGTGGAACCAAGGAGACCCTTGTAATTCTTATGGTCTACTGTCTCGAAGTTTAGATTTCCAACACAGCTATGATTGATTACATTGAAAGCTACTTCTATGCAGCCTTTCTTGTCGAAATTGGATCTCTGATTCGGTTCTGTCTGTAATTTTTTTTGCTTTCTGGTTTTGAGATTATGTTGGCATGATATGATTGCTGTTGAAACTGCTAATCTTGTGTTTTTCTTCAATGGGGATAAAGGAAGACGCACAAAGAACAAATCTTGAATGCGATTCTTACAAGGAGAAGATAAAGGAGAATCAGGAGAAGATTAAACTCAATAAGCAGCTGCCGTACTTGGTGGGCAACATTGTCGAGGTATTCAACAAATTTTATTGCTTGTTTTGGATTTGGTTTGCTTTTGTATCTATTTTTGGTATTGACTTATAGATTTGTTCATATTCCAGATTGTTCTTTACGTTATGATCTGTAAATATATTTATTTCATTTCCTGCTTAGGTTTGAAGTATAACTGTCATGATATCATATTATGCTATTAGATTTTGGAGATGAATCCAGAAGATGATGCTGAGGAAGACGGTGCAAATATTGATCTTGACTCGCAACGGAAGGGAAAATGTGTTGTGTTGAAAACGTCTACACGGCAGGTGGGTTTTCCATATCCCCATTCTCTAGATATATTTTCCAATTCATGTCTGAGGAAATCTTTTTTCTTCTTCATCATGTGGAGTGCAGACTATCTTTCTACCAGTTGTTGGCCTTGTGGATCCTGATAGTTTGAAACCTGGTGATTTGGTTGGAGTTAATAAAGATAGCTACTTGATTTTGGATACCTTGCCATCTGAATATGACTCCAGGGTTAAAGCCATGGAGGTCGATGAAAAACCAACCGAAGATTACAATGACATAGGAGGACTGGAGAAGCAGGTAAGTTTAAATGGTGTATTGTGTATTGACTTTGCTTCAGCGACTTGTGTGCTAAACTGAATTGAGTTTATATCCTCAACAGATCCAAGAGCTTGTAGAGGCAATTGTGCTCCCCATGACGCACAAGGAGCGTTTCGAGAAGCTGGGTGTCCGTCCACCAAAGGGAGTGCTCTTGTATGGTCCTCCAGGGACAGGTAAAACTTTAATGGCCCGTGCTTGTGCAGCACAGACTAATGCCACCTTCCTAAAATTGGCAGGCCCTCAATTGGTTCAGGTATGTATGAGTGGTATATTCATTCAAAATCCTCTTGAAAATTCATTACCTTATCTGAATCTTAGTGTGACAATCAACACATTTGAGAAGCTATAATGATGCTTGTGCATAACTGTAATGACTTTGTGACATATCTGAATGCATACAGATGTTCATTGGAGATGGAGCAAAACTTGTCCGTGATGCCTTTCAACTTGCGAAAGAGAAGGCTCCATGCATCATCTTCATAGATGAAATTGATGCAATTGGTACAAAGCGTTTCGACAGGTACAAATCATTTGCTGATTCCAGTTCTTCTATTTCTGCAGTTCATTACCAGCTCAGTAATCACATTCTTTGGCTGAGAGCGCAGTGAAGTAAGTGGAGACAGGGAAGTACAGAGAACTATGCTGGAGTTGCTGAATCAACTTGATGGATTCAGTAGCGATGAACGTATCAAGGTCAGTTTTTTATCTATTCTAGGCATTAGTCATACTCGTCTATATATCGTCCCACAAAGAAAGAGTAACAATGAAACCTCTGAAAAAAATTCAGGTGATTGCAGCCACTAACCGTGCAGATATTCTGGATCCAGCACTCATGCGTTCTGGTCGACTAGACAGAAAGATTGAGTTCCCACATCCAACAGAAGAAGCAAGAGCCAGAATCTTGCAGGTTTGTTTCTCTATTTATCAAACAGGACCCTTGATAACAAACAAACAAACAAAAAAAAGCTAACCGAACTGAATGACTCCAGATTCACTCGAGGAAGATGAATGTCCACCCAGATGTCAACTTTGAGGAACTTGCAAGATCAACAGATGATTTCAATGGAGCTCAGCTGAAAGCAGTCTGTGTAGAGGCTGGCATGTTAGCTCTTCGCCGCGATGCCACAGAGGTAAGAAGATACAAAAACTCGAAATGGATTAAGCTTTATGATTGTGAGTTTGGTCTGGTATATATAAAGGCGGGGTTCTCTGTTTTGTGTGTGTGTGTGTTCAGGTGAACCATGAGGACTTCAATGAAGGTATCATCCAAGTCCAAGCCAAAAAGAAAGCAAGCTTAAATTACTACGCCTAATCTCGAATCATTCCTATTTGGATCTTTCTAACATTTCGAATCAGGATATCTTATTATCAGAATACATTTCATTTGTGTGCATTAACACTCGTGTTCACGGTTTATAGACATGAGTTATGCGTGTTAGATTTTAAGCAAGTTAAACAAATATGTTAAAATTGAATTGAAAGTAAACGAAACAAAATCTAGTTAAGGCTTAAGAACATGCATTATAATCTACTAAGAGACTCGGTCAACAAGACTTGGTCAAAGTACATACTATTTTAGGTAGGAGCTAATCTCATTGGTTTAAATGTTGTTATGAGTCGATTATATTTTGTTTGTCCTCTTATATGTTCTGTCTCTTATTGTATCCAATGGGTCCTTTACGTTAAGCTTATAGTTGGTCAAATTGGAAGAAATTGCATTAAAGATGGAAAATAGTAAAATATCCCCAAAAGAACACAAAAGAAATCGACCCTTGAGGAAAAAAAAGTAAAATAAAATAAAATATTGCAGCTTTGAAGAGAAAAATTCAGCACTTGATCTCCTTCAAGCCGTAGGCAAAGTAGAGAAAAGTTGGATCGGTGGCTCCGTCTTTGTAGTAAGCAAACACTAAGCTTCCTTCTTCTTCCATGCTCTCTCCGACAAAGCTGTCACGTTCATTCAAATAATCATAAACAAAATTAACTTCAATAACAAAAATTGGAATAACAAGGAGAAGAGAAAATGGTGCTTACAATTGTAACTCTTTGAGCTTCGACATCAAGAACTTGGTAGCACTCTCGATGTGTTTCTTGAAAAGCTCTTGTTTTTCTGAGTCCAGTTTAGGGTTTAGTTGCTTTATGTATCTTTTCATGAACATCACGAACTGTTTCTTCTCAAACGATGGTTGCTCCTACCAATTAATACCCAAAAATTACCTTCGACATTCTAATTTCCTTGTTTCTCGATTCAAAAGAAAAGAAGATTAAAATTAGAAAGAAACACTGATTTTTTTTTTACCTGAAGCCTGAAAGTATCGATGATATCGACAACCTTTACAGCTTGATCATCGACTCCTTCGTCTTCTTCGCCGTCTTCTGCCGATGGATTCGCACCAATGTCGAAATCCATCGCTCCTTTCACAATCCACTGATTAACAAAATCATAACATTAGTTTCATATATGTCGACAAAAATTAACCAGAATCTTTATATATAATTAATTATTACCTTTCCTTCAACTTCCCATAACATCCCGTTCTCGATTTCCTTGTAAGGGAAGGAATCAGACAGAAGCTCATCGCCTGTTTGATAAGAAAGACAGACAAAAGTTAACTTCTGACGCAAGCTAAAGAAACAAATCAATGTGTAAGAGACGATGATTTGATCATCATAAGACCCAAACCAGAGTTCTATTCCAGTTGTTGTATATGTACCTGTTAGAAGATCCTGGTAAACCAACATGTTTAATCTCTGTCTTGTTTGCTTAATTCGGTGAAGTAAACTTAGAGAAAGAGAGCTATCGAGACTTTGTTGTTGGTGATGAAAAGAGAATAGATGTTTGTTTAGTATTTATAGAGTCTATTGTGAGTCAAGTTGGTCACTTGTTTCCTTTTCTTTCTTTCTCTGCTTATGTTGAGTTTTAAACCCTAAAACAAGAAAAGGAAAGCTTCCTTTCTTCATTCAGAGCCGTTCGTTATTAACGTGTATAAATGAATCCTAGCCGTTGATTTGTCTAGGATTGTTGGGCTTAATATCGGTTTTCTTGATTAAATGTCATTTCGATCCTAATTTAGATAAAATAAAATCCATTAAATTTAGGATAAAGAGATCAAATCTTTTCTATACGAAAATTACGAATTTTGAAGTTTTCGAGTCGTGAAAACTTGGAATAATTTTATGAAACAAATTTGTATATTCAATTTGGGTAATATATTCTAAATATTGATTGCAAAAATTGTTAGAATATGAATGAAAAACGAGTCATTGGGTTCATTAATAAATCATAAGTTTATTGGTTAAAATAATGAAAAATGACAAAAGTCTTACATTAGAAACTTGAACAAAAATCATCTAATATATAAATAGGAAAACTTATGTATTAATTTAAAAAAATTGGAAAGAAAATGTATCAAACCATACATGCACCACCGTCAGGTCGAGCACGGGCTTGGGTTGTAAGCATAATAAGGTTCTTTTTGGACCAAATTTTGATTATAGTTTTGGCCCAAAACCGAGTCAAAATCCCTAAACCATACTCACAATTTTCTCCGCTAACCGTCCATGATTTTTCATCGGTTCGGTTTTCTTCCACGTTTAGGATTGCAAAAACCGCTCATTTAAGGCTATAAAAACAAGCTTTTATCCTCATTAACCTAACTTGGCCACAACACCTTTCACATTCTCTCTCAAAAATTCGTCTCCAGCGATTTGTTATTCTCTTTTCTCGAACTGTAAGTTTTCTCGAAAGTATATCGTAGTTATTGTTCGTAGATTTTATAATCAGGTGCTACGATTATAGTATTATCGTGATTGTATTGTGGGATTCATAATCTTATCAAACCATCATACTGACGGGAGATTTATTGAATTAAGAAAAAAAATCAAATCTTGCTTCCACGAATTTATCTTTTTTTTTAATTCAATTTTCAATCGTTTTAATCAATAAATCATTTTTCTATCGTGATTTTTATATCTAGTTTTTTTCGTCCTACCAAAAACTAGGAGGAGATTTACTTTTCCTTTGCTAAAAGCGTAAAAAAAAAAAATTTAAACATATTAACTGTTTCGGGTTAAACAAGAAAATAGTGTAAAAAAAAGGTAAAATAAAAGAGCGAAAATGGAAACTAGGGAGAGAGCAGAGCTGTAAAAGTCGGCGCGAATAAACTTTTGGCATGTGAACGCAATAATTCGCTTGGGAACATCGTCACTTTGGTCAGCCTTAAATCTTTGACTTCTGTTGACCTTTTAAATTTCTTTTAATTACTACCAAAACTTTTCAGATCGAAATTATAATTTACAACGACACTAACACAATAATCGTTTTACCATATGATTGATTACACTTAAGTAGCAGCAAAATAAAAAAGGGAATAATAAATATGAATAGTAGCAAAACGAAAAATAACCATAAAACATTAGATTTATAGGTGTTTTTTTAATTATTATATGTTGGATCTCAAATTCCGAGATTGAATTTCGATAGATCAATTTTTATATTTGTCGAAATTTTTGGAAATTCAAACAAAAAATTTAAGAAACCGAACAAAGAATTGTATTGATTTATTTAGACCGGTTACAAACAGTTAAAGTTCGTTATGGATCTGAACTATTAAAATCCGTCTCTAAATTATGGCACGAACTTATCGTTTTATACTCTTTTAATTTTATTTTCAGTATCGTAATCATTAATGATGACATATAATGCCATTTTCAAAGTCGGTGAAATCGGACGAGTTTTTGATCTACCCGACGACTTCTCGATAAGTGCACATCCACTCTTTTATAGGATGGGATTTCGCCATAGTAGGACCTAACTCGCGTTGGGCCGAGCTCGGACTTAAAAGGAGCGCACAATCCACCTCTAACATATAAACATTTTGTTGATATAAATAACGAAATCAATTTATTTAAACTTTATCACCATTTTCATAAAACTAGAATATTACAAGAATCCAAAATATATTTGGTAATATTGCTTGTACATAAATTCCCTAACGTCGCATGCAAAGTTTGTTGAGTGATTCAATTATTGATGTTTTTAGAGATCGTCGTTGTTAATTAGGAATCTAACCCCCTCGTGCATTTCGAATATTTATATCAAAATTAACTAATAACATTTTAATAAACAATAGATAATTACTAACTTTACTTATTTTGTAGTTTATTACAATAAAAAATATATATATATATTTTTTTATCATTGGGTCACAACGGACCGACTCAATAGTCTAATATCTTCATATGAAAGATTTGGACGTAGATGTGGTACAACCAGTAGACCACTTACTCTTTTCGATAAAAATATATGTTTATATAAGTGATTTGTAATATTTATTTAAAAAATCAGTGATAATATTTTTACAATTAAGTCAATTGAATAGTTTTTCATTTAATTTAAGTGAAACCAAAAAGGATTGTATTTGAACTGACAAACATATGATTTGATTTAGTTAATCTAGAATAAATTAAGGAAACTAAAATCAAAATAATATTTTAAAATACAGAAATACTTTAAAATACCACAAATTTTTAAAATATCACAATAATTTTATTTTTTGAGAATATTATTAAAAAAATATTTTATAAAAACATCACAAAAATTAAAATTTCATTTTAGGCATTTATACTTTAAATTTGAATTTGAATATAGTATTTTGGACTTAAAATTTATATTTTAAGATGTTCAGGTTTAAAATTTATTTTTGTAATACTTTTGGAAAAAATATTAATTATAGTTTAGAAAAATAGATTATAGATGTTGTTTTTCAAATAATTTATTTGTTATTTAAACGTAAAGCTAATAAATTTGATTTCCAATGAATTGTAAAAAGAAAAAGAAAAATTGAAATAGTTGGGGGAGAGGCAGCTGATATCTCAAGTAGACAAATCCGTCAAAATAAATCTGAACCGTCCATTATAAAAAGTTTGGAGTCTTTGAACATCGGTCATTGCTTCTACCCGTAACCCAATCTTTCTCACACAAAACATACGAAAGAGAAGATCAAAACTTTTTTTAAAATATAGAGCGATTTTTTTCTTTCTGGGTTTCTCTGGTGGTAACGATCGAATAGAATTTCACGGATTCATATGGGGACTAATTATTCTGGTTAATTAATCGAATCGAAGCGTTAGCAATTGGGAAGAGGGATATTTGCGTGATTGGGTTCGGAAGAAAATATAAAAAAGGGTTTTGAGATTTGGGTTGTTTTGATTGGATTTTGGCTATGGGTTTAGGCAACAAAGGTAACAAATTCAATTTCGGCGATACTGATCTCGCCGACGAAGGTAGCGGTGCTGATGGCGATTCCCGCAACGAAGGAGATGGGTTCGGCTCGGTTGCGTGTTCGATTTGCCTTGAGACGGTGGTTAAAACCGGTGATCGAGCGTGGGCTAACCTTCAATGTGACCACCAGTTCCATCTAGGTGTGTTTCCGTTTGTGGATTTGAATGAGGGGATATGCTCTATTTTTTTTTTAATTGGCTTGAACTTGCTCCTGATTATCTGAAAAAGTGAAAAATTTGTTCCAGATCTACCTCTGTTTGGATTCGATTTGTGAATTAGGGACCTATTACATTCTGGTTCGCCGCTACCATTGTTGGTGCGATGTGGCTCTTTTGTTGTTAAGATTATAGTTGGACATTGAGCTCTTAAATTAATCGGTTCATGCGTGACGTAGTTTTGATCTGGTCGAATTGTTGTATTACTAAACTACAATCAGTTATGGTTTTGGTTCATTGCAACTGCCAAGTTTCTTCTATTGATCTCTCCACCTTGTTTGATGCTTCTATCAGCTCAGAATCTCAGAATATTCGTCTCAATGCATTATGTGCTCTTGATTAATATTGTCTAGAAGTCTAGATAGGAGTATCTGTGTGTTTGTATTTCTAAATCCAACCTAACTTTCGTGTGATAACAAAGCAAGAGAGGTTTCTAGCTAAAGTTTGATATATCCTCTAAAATGTGTGTGTGCCTGTGTGGTGGTATTAATGCTTTACGTTTGGTTTCTTATGCTTTTCACAAAGCCATCTAGTTTCACATATGTTTCCTTTGTTTTCTAGATTGTATTGGTTCAGCTTTCAATGCAAAGGGTGTGATGCAATGCCCGAACTGTCGGAAAGTAGAAAAAGGCCAGTGGCTTTATGCAAATGGTTGCCGCTCATATCCTGAATTCAGTGTTGAGGATTGGGTTCACGAAGAAGATATTTATGATATCGGAGGATACTCTGAAATGGTAAGGAACTGGTAAACCTATCCATGTCAAATTCTGTTGCTCTTCCGTGTTACTTTACACTTCTTTGCCTCCCATGATGAGTGTTTAATTACCAAAAATTTTCTGTTCATTTTATTCTATTGCTTGAGTTATATTCCATGTCGAAAATGCTTGGCGTTTATGTTTCTTTCCAGTCTTTTGGAGTTCACTGGTGCCCCTTTGGTAGCTCAGCGCGCCTTCCTTCTTTCGAGTAAGCAACTACATAATATTTGTGTACATTTATGACTTACTCTCTTTTCTGCTACTTTTCAAATCAAAATTGGCTCTCTTTTCCTATTTGCTGATGAATCTTTTCCAAACTTTGTAGGGACGGAGAATTTTCGCCGAGTTCATGTAAGACTTTTGTCAGATTGGTTATTTCATTTTTCTCCCCGCTCTCGTCTTCTCACGTTTCTGGAATTTGGGTTTATTGACCTATTAATTCTGATGACATGGCACAGATCACGATCTCTTGGGCCAGCAAGGATATTTTACTGAACCAGCGGGGCCAACAGCAGGTCACCCATGTCCATATGTAACCTACTTTGGCCCTGTTCATTCATCTTCCTCAAGCACCAGCGGTGCTGCTGGCGTTTCAGACAGTTCAAACTTCAGTGGTCACTGGAACAGCGGCTCATCGGCTTCCGGTGAAATGTCAACTCCCTATGGTTTCCCTGTGGATCCACACTATCACGGTTGGGATTATCACTCGCCCCCACCCCCACCACCACAGCATTTCTCTGCTTCTGGTGGTCATGTAGGCAGTCCAACTCAGCCCACACCTCCTCCGGCTGCTGCAAGGACTTCCCGAGCCAACGGCGCAGATGTGATCAGACCCCGACCACCGCATTTCATGCGTCCATTTCATGGTCACAGGTAAAACATCTTTTCGCTTGCTAGGTCTTTCACTACTGATTTTAAATTATGATCCTGATAGATTCTATATTGCAAATGTTTTGAGAATTACTTTGGAACATCTAAAACATAAAGTTAAAACAAAAACCAATCCTCAAAGACTTCAAATCATTTTTTGAACAAAGATTTCTCAATATTGGATGACTGAAATGTTATTTTCATACGTACTCTGGAACTTGGAAGCAGCCTAATATTTTCGGAATGAAATAAGTAAGAAAAAACTTGATTTTCTTGAAGTGGAACAGCTCATTTCCTTTGATTTTGAGACATTAATCTTGCGGAATAGATGCGTGAACGATTCTGCAAAAATTAGTGGTTGGGAAAAGCCTGTGATTCGGGGATCCCAAAGGTTTACCAATAAGACCATTTATTAACTATCATATATATGTTTTTGGTAATACACATCTATTATTGGCGGGTTTTTTGCAGCTCCAATGGTAGAGCGGGTGGCTCAGTGGCATCAGGTCCAAGGACACCGCCATTTCCAGGAAGCAATGCTCGGACTAGAGACAGAATGCAAGCTCTTCAAGCCTATTACCAACAGTCTTCTGTACAGTCACACCAACCGGATACAGCTATAGTCTCTCGTGGGCCTGTGTTCCCATCTGGGCGGAGGCCTGCTAGAGGAATAGCTTCTGGGATGGGATCAACTTCATCTTCTTCTGATCAGGTAGGCGGGAGTGGTTTTATCCGGTTTAACATATGGGAGAGAGATCCTTATGTTCAGCCAGCCTACACGGTTAATCAAATGGACAGAGAACCATCCATTTGGACATCATCCTTCAATGAAGGATCGGGAAGCTTCCATCAGAGGCACGGTGGCGGAGGAGGATCATCATAAGAATTAAGTCAGTTGCCGGTGAGAATTTCACCGGTCGGGCAATTCTCATGAACTTTGGACAAAAACAAGAACAATTGGGAATTTGGTATTTGGAAAAGAAAAACCTGCTCAAATTATGTGATGAATTGATAACCTATAAACACAAATGGTATGTAATGGTTTAGACTTTGAAGACAACGGCTTCCCGTTGACGGAGACCGTGCGGTTCGAGTCGGTTTGGATCGAGGGACCTAAAGTTGTTGGATATTTGTTTTTATGTGACAACAATGGGTATCGCAGTGAAATACCCTAATGAAAAATTCTTTTTCTTGATATGTGGAGATTTATTAAGTTTCTTTCTTCTGCCTATCAAAAATTTAACTGGTGTTTGTTTTCTAAACAAAATAAAATGGTTATATGCGTAGACCAAATATGAACAATTAGCTTTTCACGTCAAACACCGGTCATGTTTTGTTTGGTACAGGGCCTGTATAGCTAGTGAACAATTTTGTACACCTTTTCATCAAAAAAATTTATGTATTGATAGAAGGGATTTGATACTTTCAGAGGGATTGTTCTGTGTCGTAGCTTGCACACGAAATACGGATTTGTAAGAAAGACGTACTGAAATTAAATTGAACAACTGAGCAATTGTTGAATACAAGAATAAGAAAAATTCCCACGTTGGGGACTTCTTGTTGAAATATTAAATATTGGGGTTATTGTGCAATTTAAAAAAACTTTGGTGATGTTATAGTTATTTATTGAAATTAGAAATTAGGGCTACAAGACCACTTTATAAGCGCAGAAACCATAGCTGTTTACCTTTTTTCTCGTTCAAGAGCTAGAAGACGCCGCTCGTCTCTTCAGACAGTTCCACCTGCTAGGGGTTTGTTCAAGGTACGCTGTTTCGGAGAAACAATATTGTGATATTCAATGGAACCCTGTTCAATTTCTGATGATAAACTTATCTCACGAAATATGATGTAAAAGATGAAGCACTTTTTAGTTTCACCGTTGTCTTGGTTCAGCAAATGTTTCGTCTATTTAGAGTATAGTTGACGATATTAGACATAAATTCGCATCTAAGGAGTATCGATTCTCATCTGCGATGCAGATCTCTGGTTTTAAATTATGCTTATTATCTTGAAAATGGCGTAAAACATATATGTTTCTTTCTTTATCCGTATCTAAACGCAATGGTTGTATGCGAATACATATATTTAGTGTGCCCTATTAAATTTCCAATGAAGTTCAAACACTCTAATGGGGTTTTACAGAGAAGGGTTGAAAAATGAGTCGTGGAAGTGCAGCGGTTGCCAAGGGAAAGAAGAAGGGAGTTTCCTTCACTATTGATTGTTCGAAACCAGTTGATGACAAGATCATGGAGATTGCTTCTTTTGAGAAGTTCCTTCAGGAGAGAATCAAAGTCGGTGGAAAAGCTGGTGCACTTGGTGATTCCGTTACAATTACCCGTGAGAAGAACAAGATCACTGTCACTTCTGATGGCCAATTCTCCAAAAGGTATATATAGCTAATCTAACAGTCCTCTCTACATTTGGTCTTGAGATGATTGAACCTACTGAAAAGTGATTGTAGAAACCAAACTTGCTGTATAGTCTCTCATAAGTAGCAAGAGTGATTTTTAATTTCTGAGATTAAGCGATGTGTTGTGAAACTCACTGTTGTTTTCAGGTATCTTAAGTACTTGACAAAGAAGTATCTCAAGAAGCACAATGTAAGGGATTGGCTCAGAGTGATTGCATCAAACAAGGACCGTAACCTCTATGAATTGAGGTACTTCAACATTGCTGAGAACGAGGGTGAAGAAGAAGATTAAAACCATTAAACCGGTTTTGCTTAGAATTTAATACTCTGTTCCCTGCTTCTTTTTTTGGGTTCTTTTTTTGGTGCTCAATACATTTATCTTTGTCTCCTCCTGTTTTCTTGACAGATCTTACTTAGTTTTGGTTGAAGTAACAGTACTTTAACATTTATGAAGATCTTGTTGTTTCAGTCAATTGTTTAAGAAAAAATACTTTGGTAAAGATGGTAAGATTCAGTGATCTGTTAATGAAGATTAAACGTTTTAGTGATTAAAATACTTACATGGTAAATTTAAACAGTTGTTAGGATTTGATCATAAATTTAATTTGAATATTTCGACTAAAATATAACGAGATTTTTTTATTTTTTTTGATATTTGAAAAATCCGAATCTGACTTAAATCCGATCAACTTGAATCAAAATTATAAAAAATAAAAATGAATCTTAGCTTTTACCACAATCACAAAAATACTAATATGTGTGGACTCATAGATGTTGCAAACAAAGTATCAATGGAACTCTCTCTCTCTAATAGAGCGACGTTGAAAATAATCAGATACGACTGAAATATCTCACAAAAGAAGAGATCAGAATGGTTCAATGACGAAGATAATATAGGAGGCTAAGAATTCAACTAGAAGTTGTGTTGAATAACAACAACTGGAACTAGGATTTTGTCCAAAGAAGAACTCTAATCCGAGACTGTTGTCTGAAGAGGCAAATAACTCTCGACTCCTTTAGTGTCAGCTTCATGCTTCTCTGAAACAGCCTTTGATAATCCAAACATCTGAAAAATCAACCACCAAATAATATAAAAAGAAGCTAGTATTAGCTAAATCAAAAGAAATTCACAACTAGAGGCTCAATGATTAAGATCTGCTGCTATATGCTTTGGAATTAGTGAAAAAGACCAACTTTCTTGATTGTCTTGTTGAAACAATTCTTGTGATCATCCATTGAGGCATTGATGAATTCATCAATGTGATCTTTCACGTCTTCTAGGAAATTAGCATCATCCTTTGCCTTCTTTCTACATGAAGTCATGGCCGGTTTGGCCGGTTTTGGCGAGTTTTCCGCTTGAGTTTTCTGCGTCTCCATTTATGTTTGACCTATAAAGAAACATGAAAGCTTTCTAGATTCAAGATAAACCCAATTAATGATTCAGTAAACAGAAGATGCAACAACATATAGCTGAAGAACCAATGAACTAGATAGGCTTATCAGCTCTCTTACTATTTACCTCATAGACACTAAAACCTAAACCCAATTCAACAAAAAAAATGAAACCAAAGTCTCTAATTTCAGAGTTTATTAAACTGAAAGATCTGAACTAGAAATTGCTATTCAGTGTCTTCTTCTCAGCTATTCTCCAATGTTTTTCTCCATTGAAAACACACAACACTGAGAGTAAACATAAACATTGCTAGAAACTCTCCAACTTCCTTACTGTATATCCTAAGAAATTCCGCCATTACATATTCATAGTGGAAACAGAAGATTAGGTTAGATCAGGAAATCCAGTAAACAAGGAAAGAAGTATGCAATCATATACACAAATGATAACACAAGTCTTGAAATCGAGCATGGATCGAGACACAAGAAAATAAATATCCAGAAACGCACAAACCAAGCAAATTTAACAGCTGAGATAAACCCAAGTCGAGATAATAAGATGAGATTCAGAAGTGGTAAATCAGAAATTCACCAACGAGACGAACGACGGCGACGGAAGAGGATGGCTATCTTCACCGGATATGGAGCTCGTGCTTCTTTGACCAAAGGGCACACCCTTAAAAGCGTTAAGGATTGCTTTTGCAATCTCAGTTTGACCCGGATCCGACCCGTTTGAAACCTGCAATTCTAGAACCCTAAATTTTGGAACCGAAATTGAACAGTAAACCGGATTTTGGCTACGTGTTATAAAAATTTTCCATATTTCTATTTTGGTTTAATAGTGTCATTCACGTAGTACTCTTTGTTTAACATCAGGTTAGGTTAGACCGGTGTGTTTATGAATTCTTGAGCACTCAGAAGTTTGAGAGAGTGCTTGTTTCTTGCTGTGTCAGGTTATAGTCCTGTGTGGAGTAAGCCAAGGTATCATCTGTGGGAAAGCTTCTAAATGGTAGGCTAATGGCACAACGTTATGCGTTGCAATGGGTTTCACTGTTCAAGTGCCTTGAAGCGGAAGCAAATCAACCAGCGGTGGAGTCTCACTCATGAAGACGGAGAATTTTGCGTGGTTCCAATATCTTTAGAAACTGGTTAGAGAGATGACACTGGTTCAACAGATTTCTTCGCTAGCCACACTTTTTGTAAAGAGAACAACGCTCTTTAACAGGTTTTGCGTCTCTCTCTCTCTCTCTCTCTCTCTCTCTCTCTCTCTACTTTTAACCGATAGATGCTTGAATCTTGCTTTGAAATTTCATAACTCCGGTGGCGTTATCAGCAGCATATAGTAACAATGAATCTATGATCCATAGGTATGCGACAGGATGATAAGGGACATGAATGGGAATGCGTAAGAGAAGGTAATAAACTCGTTTTGAGTTCCTTAGCATAGCGTTTAAACCCATAAGCAAGCTCTGTAAAATCATATGATTGATATTTTACTGTACAGATGATTCAGAAACGTAAGAGCCAAACCATGAAAGTCAGTCAATTCAATATGAAAGATTAAGAAATGTGGTAATTTGATGATACAAGAGAGAATAAAGAGGAGAGGCACTCTAACTTAAAACTAGGGAGTTAAAAGAATAACCAAAGGAAAAAAAACAGACCAAAAAGAGATGAAAATCTCCAAGACGTTTCTGCTGCTATACACAGAATATTTGGATAACTAACATTTTGTTTTCTCTCTGTTTTGTTTGTTTTTCTTACAGAAGCTTCTTTTTTGATGACTAATTAAAGTAGCCTTTGAAGTTCTCTTCTCCATTGCAGTTTACATCCATCTGAAGATATGCAGAGCGTCTAGCTTGAGCTTGTGAACCCAAATCTCAAGGGAATAAGCTTTCTTGAGTTTCAAGACTTTCCCATTTTTGGTACCTGGGAAAACAGAAAACGATGAGAAAACCATATGTTAAGATTCTGGGAACTTACTAAAACGACAAAAGCTTGTCATATCTTTTAGTCGTTGTTCGTAGTTAACTAATTGTACTATCAGAAAAGGGCTTCTTGGTGTTATATTCATTGGTGGAAACGAACCTTCTTGAGAGGATTACTGGTTGAAGCTGGAATCGGTTTCATAATCTCAAAAGAGCAAACGAGTGATTGGTCCACACTCAATAAAGCACCAGCATTGTCAAACTCTCCACCATAGTTTGGAGCTGAGAATATTGTGACTAATCTCCGTTTTGCGAAAAACTCATATCCATCTTCAACTACCTGCAAACACATCCCTCGTGGGTCAATATCTTGTGAGGTTCTCATAAAATTATCTCAACTAATGTCAAGCATTTCCAAAGAAGGAAAAACCGAAATTTTAGTTATAGTTTTCGATCTCTATGGAAGTCTGTTTACCTGATGGCCTCTGCAAATGAGGTCGAGATCATTCTTATCCAAAAACTCAGCGAGTACATCAGCTCCAAATGTGCAGGAAATACCTCGATCGCTATCAGACCATCCTTCACTCTTGTGATCAGGATCAGACCAAAGTAAATCACAAAGAAGACCGTTGTCTGGAATCTCTGTAGGCCTTTGAATCTCTCGAATCTGCCCCAAATTTTCGAGTTCTGGTGATAACCCACCGTGCATACATAAGATCTTGTCGTCGATGAGAGCAGCTACTGGCAAACAATTGAAGCAGTCTGTGAATATCTTCCAAAGCCGTACATTGAATCTTCGTTTGCATTCATCATAGAAGCCGTAAATCCTGTTGATCTTAGCGTCTTCGTGGTTTCCTCTTAAGAGGAATATCTTGGATGGATACCGGATTTTGTAAGCTAAGAGTAAACATATTGTTTCAAGACTTTGCTTGCCTCTATCAACGTAATCGCCCAGGAAGAGATAGTTTGCTGAAGGAGGATAGCCTCCATATTCAAACAACCTCAAAAGGTCTTGGTATTGTCCATGGATATCACCTGATTAGAGAGATTCAAGATGCAAACCATTAGTACCTCAAAGAACGTACTGACATCAACAGATTTTGCAACAAAAAAAAAGTTAATCTAATTTCATCAAAATCCAAATTTGTCATGAATAGGAAACCAAATTACAGGATTGATGGCAAAAACAATCACCCAGATGCTACAATCTTCAAACACACGTTTTCGACATGATTAATAAGACCCCTACCCTAATCAGCACAAGTTTCCCCCCAATTCACCATCGATTCTTACATGCAAAATTAACCAAATTTTAAACTATCACAACCTAATAAGCCACAAAAGATTTTCATTCATCCCACATGAAGAGAGAGGAGAGAGAGACCGCAGATGCGAATGGGAGCATGGAGCTCGAGAAGATTGGGCTGAGAAAGGAAGATTTGTCTGGCGTTAACGCAAAGTTGACGGATCTCGATCTCCGAAAGCTGAACCTGTTTCCCTCCTTTTCCTTCCAACAATCTCCTTATAATATCGTCCAACACACCTATCTCCATCATCCCTTCCGTTGTCGTCATCATTCTTTCTCTGATTGCAACTTTTCTCACCAGAATCCAAAATTAACGCAAAAGGGTTTGCGCCAAATCAGGCGACAAACACTGGGTAAGTGGTTAATAAAAGAGGCGATCCGAAAATCGCAAGCTCTTCTTTTGTTCCGAGAAAAAATGTGGGGATGGTCAAACAAAGGGAGAAACCAGAAGAAATTTCTTTATTACTCTTAAAACTTAGAGGAAAGTGGAACAAATGGCAATAGAATAGTTCCTTTTTTTCAGAAGAGAAAAAAGCTTACAGCTTTAGAATATGAGGGAAGAAAAACAGACGGTGCAGACAGCTCGTCCTCTTCTCTCTCCTGCAGCCATAAATTTTGGAATTATATTCAACGCAATTTTATTTTCAATTTCTAGTGACTAAATTTATTTAATTAATCCATTTCAACACTTTCTAGCCATTTACATCAATTGGAAGTCGTGTCTAAGTTTGTTAACAATAGCTGCGTTTTGTAATGAGAATCCAATGAATTACAAAGAACTATGCAAATGATGTTCTTTTGTCTCAAAGAACTAAAAATGATTAAGGAAGGAAGTCGTCAAATCTCAATATACAAGAAAAACGAAGAACAAGTAATTATTGAAGCCTTCTAAGGCAAGAATATTGGGGAGTAAGTGGACGGTGATGGAAGAAGATCCAGCTAAAATATGAGACGTGGATGATTCTCATTGGAACTGGTCAAAGTAAGTAATCTCCTTACATTTACTTTATTCATCTAATGTATTGTCGGGCGACAAACCGCGTCTTTTGAAAAGTTCGGTTTTATGGTTAGATTACATTTTGGCTCACACATTACAATATCTTTCAAACTTTAATACATTTTTAATATTTTGTAAAAGATAAAAATAGGGAGATATCTGAACAAGACAAAACTATTATTTGGTGGAACAAAATTACAATTTTATTCCACCTTTCTGAGGTTATTTACCAAAAAAAAACTTCCTCATCGTTTACAAAAATTGGGCTTACAAATTGCAGAGACATAATAAATTTATTGGGCTTAATAGTTTGGGCGGGTCCATGATCGAAAGAAGTAAACCCTAAATTTGAAGGTGTGTTATAAACATAGATTCATCACTTCTCTCCCGCAGAAGATCGACCGCGGCGGCACCACCACATCCCCGGACGCTACAATGGTACTTCCTTCTTTCTCTATCTCTCGAAATACGTTTCTGGATGTATCTCTTGTCAAACAAAGATTCCTAGGTCTCATTGTTGAGTATGGGTTATGTGTTCCGAAATGTGAAATCTGTTTTCTGAAATAGATATTAAGTGATTTCTCGGATTTGTGGTTTTGGATTTGGGCTATTCCTTATGACATTTTAGTCTCGGTTTAGAGTGCTAGATATCCTTTTTCGTATTTTGAGGTTGGATTTTTGCTTAAAATGTTGATTCTGGGATGAATTCTTCGTTTTTGAAGGGTATTGATCTGATTGCTGGAGGTAAGAGCAAGAAGACCAAAAGGACAGCTCCGAAGTCCGATGATGTCTACCTCAAGCTTACTGTCAAGGTCAGAAATTTCAAAGACCATCTTTGTTCTTTGTTTTTTTCTAATTGAAGTTGTTTTATGTAGGCAAAATTCTGCTGAATATAGCTGAGCTCTTGATTTGAAATTTTGCAGCTATATCGGTTTCTGGTAAGAAGAACTCAGAGCAAGTTCAATGCAGTGATATTGAAGAGGCTTTTCATGAGCAAAGTCAATAAAGCTCCTCTTTCTCTATCTAGGCTCATTGAATTCATGAAGGGCAAGGTTCCATTTTCTTAAACCCTCTCGCTTTCTGTACCTTTCTGTCGAAATTAGTCCTAGGTCACGATGTAACTGTTCCCTTCTCTTTAGAAGCAATTTGCAATCTGCGAAAACTAAAGTGGTTACTGCTAATTCGAATTTAGTTTACAACGTAGATTTGTCTGAATTTCAACTGACCATATTGTTTAAGTTGAGTTTTGAATGTTTTTTGTGTTGTGATATTATAGGAAGATAAGATCGCTGTCTTGGTTGGAACTGTGACTGATGATTTAAGGGTACACGAGATTCCAGCAATGAAAGTTACTGCCCTGAGGTTCACAGAGAGAGCAAGGGCTCGCATTGAGAAAGCTGGCGGTGAATGCTTAACCTTTGATCAGCTCGCTCTCAGAGCTCCATTGGGCCAGAACACGGTATTTCTCTTAACTAACCCACTCTACTCAAAATTCAACTTGGTAATAGTAAAAAATATATATGAATTTGTGGTTTCTTGCGATATAGGTTCTTCTTAGAGGACCTAAGAATTCACGTGAAGCAGTGAAGCATTTCGGTCCTGCTCCTGGTGTGCCACACAGTCATGCGAAGCCATATGTTCGGTCCAAGGGAAGGAAGTTTGAAAAGGCCAGAGGAAGAAGGAAGAGTCGTGGATTCAAGGTTTAAGAACTGTGTCACCACAGTTGAACTTGATTCCAGAGTATTGTTGCTTTGTCGTTTTTTCGTAATCGGATTTCTCCTAGAGAATTGTGACTGTTCTTTGCCTGTTTCAGACATGATTGTTTGTACTGGATTCATTGTGTGCGTATTACACATTGAGCTTTATATCTTAATCCATAATCTCTCGTCTAAATATTTGGAGAGATAAAACCACGCGATCAATAATAATGAGAATGAGAGAATGAATTCTCTATTAGCTGTAAAATGTCGAAAACTTATTTATAATATCCTGGAAACAGCACATGCAAGAACCAAATGGCTTTTGAGAGACAACATAACATAACCAATCTTGAAAAACAACACAATAGGAACCAAACAAGAACCCTAAAAGCTTTAGTTGTAGTTCTGAAGCTTGGTGAAGAAGTCACTGATGTGAGCAGTGACCTCTTGAGGTTTCTCTTGGTTGACGAAGTGACCAGCATCTTCAATCACAACTATCTCTAGAAGATTTGGAACATCTAGAGCAAATCCACCACCGTGAATGTACTCTTTAATCCCTGGTGTGGTGTAAACCATGTCCAAGTCACCGGTCATGAATTTCACCGGAACATGAATCTTAACTCCGGTCCATGGTGCAGTGAGTTCCCAATTCCTGATAATATTACCCAAGAATCAGCAATAATATAAGACACCCCAATATGTGCATTCATATATAAAGAACTTACAGATCCATGGCTCTGTAGTAGTTCAATCCACCCGTAAATCCGGTTTTCTCAAATTTGGAGACATAGAAATCGAGATCTTCTTTAGAAAACCAGTCAGGAAATTCAACGTTTTCGCAATTAGGGTTAGTGTTTTCCCTAAAAGGACTATCCTTTGGTAAAATTGGAGGACCGGGTTTCCTCACTGTGAAGATGTTCCTCAGAAATCTTCTTGGATCTGCACATGCAATCTCTCCTTCAATCTTCCCCGGTTCCTGCAAATCCACATTGAATAGAAAAAAATGAAATTCATTTGGGCACAATCAAAGTATGACAACTGAATGATTTTATTTGTAGAAAGAAAATATCAAAATGCAAAACCTGAAATCTACAAATATAGTAATCATCTCCAAACACAGCCTTAAACCCTTGAACAGGCTTGACCATAGGGTTTCTTGGTCTATACGGGACACTCAGACACGCAAAACCTTTAATCTTTTCCGGTCGAAACAAACAGAGAAACCATCCGATAATAGCTCCCCAATCATGAGCGACCAGAAACACTTTCTCTTGATCTCCAGCAACACTTTCCAGAAGAGCCACGAGGTCACCAACGATGTTAAGACACGTGTACTCAGAGACAGACTCCGGCGACTCGGAGTCTCCGTATCCTCGAAGGTCTGGAGCTACGGCTCGATAACCTAGAGAAGATAACCCACTAATCTGGTGACGCCACGTGTACCAAAGATCAGGAAATCCATGGAGGAGAAGCACCACGGGTCCTTCTTTGGGACCTTTTTCGGCAATGTGCATTGTTATGCCATTGACAGTCACCATTCTATGATCGATCCCTTCCATTTCTCCTTTTTTTTGTTGAATCTGTGAAACGTACTTTTCCACCTTTTTAAGCCGTGTGAACGCGTAAATTTGGTTGTGATATAAATGCAGAAGCTAAAGGGAAATTACTTATACTTGTACATATATATGCTAAGTCTCTATATATTACTCCTGCATGTTGCCTGAACTATCTATTTTGTTAGATAGTAGGAATACCAGTTTTAAATCGTAACATAATTTGTTGAAATTGATTGAAAACCAGCGAATAACTTAATAAAATACGCCTAAAACCAGCGAATAGTCTTGTTAATAGTTGTTTTGTATAACAATGTTAATTAGTATATGCTAGATATAAATAAAACATATATAGGTTGCTATAGTATTACCAAACAAAATTTAAGGCAATAATATTGATCAGTTTCTCAAAAGAAGAGTCTTTCTCAATTAATGCAGACGATGAACCATTTCGAGGTGAAGAAGTAAATGCCGACTCATAATGCAACAAAAGTAGTTGCCATTGTATGCATTCAAATTTGCCTTGGGAATCTACTTTCTTTTATTGTCTCAAATTCTTATGATAAACTAAGAATTTTGATTTCTTCTATGATACTATATAACATAATGGGGAAATTAGTATTAAACATGAGTTTAAAAAGAGCTAAACGTTAGTCTCAACAATTTGATAGACACCAATTATCCTGAAGTCCTTAAGGTTGTGCAAACATTTTAATTTCAGTTTTTTTTTTTGGAATTACAGAAAGAAAAAACACGTTATGTTGCAATTTTACTCGATCATTAATTTACGTAGACTTTGAAATCATCGTGACTGGGCTCTCCGTTGAAGCGGTCATAATTGGACCTTCTTTTGGGAAGCTGATGTTGAAGCTATCTTAACCGAATCTTCCGAAGAAGCTTCTGGTGAAATAGAGCCAGAACCAGTTGTGTCCGTGAAATAGGAGAATCTGGGAGCGGCTGAGCTGCTCGACGTGGTGGTTACGGCAGCCGAGTTACCGACCAAAAGGCCAGGGGAGTATGGAACACCTTTACCTGGAACCCAGATATCACCTTGGATGTACTGAGACGGTGTGAATTTGAGGATCTCTTCCTCGCTCAGTGTCTTAATTCCGGCCCAAGTAACTCGGTTTGCAAGGGCAGCTCCTGGTCCTGTGTTTTGGACCTCAGAGTAGAACAATGTATTGAGGCCGAAGTCTCCGAGCCACGGTTGCCATCCTTGTGGTTGAACGAAATCTGGGATGAAAGTGTTCATGATAATAGTCCTTGAATACTCTTTCCATGGCCTTCCGAGATAGGTTTTGCTAGTTTCCTTGACGGCCAAATAATCTGGTTCGCCGGCTATAGTGCACCCTTGGAACACATATCCGGTGGTTTCCCTTGGGTCTTTACGACCGTGAGCTGTTATTGGGCATGCCTGGTTTGGGAGTGGCTTCCTCACCAACAAAGTACAGTTTTGGAATACAGCAGCCGCATCTCCAAAGAGGAAATCGATGGTGCCTGAGATGGTACAATCACGGAAGAACTGTCGGTGCGAATGAGTGTATAGCGTATCTTGGTAACCATCAAATCTACAGTTGAAAAATATGGATTCATCTGACTGAACCCTAACCGCAACTGCTTGATGTTTTATTGCCCCAGCTGTGTTTTCGAAACCTATGTTCTTGGCGATGAAGTAATCTCCAACAATCGCTGCAATCACAAATTAGATTCATTGGAGTTTTAAGACTTTATAAAGTAACAAATGAGCAAAAAAAATATCTTACCGACGGTGGCGGTACGGTAAGTAGTGATACCGTCCTTGTAATTCTTGTTGCCGGAAATGATAGTTTTGTCGGGACCATCACCGATGAACACGAGATTTGTCATGCTTTTGTTCACTTGAACATATTCCTTATAGACTCCGGCCTTAATGTGGACCACGAAAGTCGTGTTTCTCTTCTTAGGGACATACATCATCGCGTCGTTAATCGTCGTGTACTGACCGCTTCCGTCCTGAGCCACCACGATATCAGGCTTCACATCAGAATACGCCGCAGCGGCCTGAAAGAGCTTACGCCCCCGCTGGTCCACCCACGAAGGGAACTCTTCTTTGCCCAAAAGCCGGCGGCTGTTCAGTCCTGAAATCTGCATTTGGCCCACGAAATTCGACATTTCGCTGATGATCGCTAGCCCGTTTTGGGTCAACTCAATAGCAGTCTTCAACGCTTTCTTCATCGTCTCTCCTGCATTCCCTTGTGTCCCTTGAAACCCTTCAAGACACGTCTCCTCGTGGCTGATTGCAGCGCTGAGCCAAATCCTCAGATTGATCAAAACATCGTCGAGCTTGTGGAACTCTAACATCCCAAGCTCCTCGAACGAGTTTCTAAGCTCGTCCAACGCGTAATCCATAAGCTCCTTGCATTGATCAAGAGCCATCCTCGTCCTCGGATCTTTCTGAAGCCCAATCATCGTTTGCGACTTCTTAGCCGCGTCCATGATCTCCTTCATCGTAACATTAAACGTCATCTTAACTAACTCCATAGGATCGGTCGTGTTCTTCCCGTTCTTAATCAAACTGTCCTCACAAGTCTTCTTGTAATCCGTTGGTGCACAAACGTCCTTGACGGCTTTTACGGAAGCCGTTATCTCTCCATTACCTTCAGAGTAATTATAACCACCTTTGTTTTTGCTGAGGCTGACGCCGACGGTAACGGCGACCACCATCGAAATCAGAAGAACAGAAGAGATTGAAATAACAGCATGACTTCTCTTCCTCTTGGAATCATCTTCGTATCCGCGCGACATGTCTTTCTTTTGCGTTTTTTCCTTATAATTTATTTTCTTTTTGGTGTTGTCTTCTATTTACCAAACTGTTTTTGAACTTGAACAGCTCTGAAGATTTTTGTATACAAAAAATCAGAGCTGTTCGTTGTTCTGTTCGAGAAAACAAAAAGTTGTGAGTTTTATGGACTCCTCCGTCGAAGGTTAAGTAGCCTCCTTAGGAGTGTGCATCTTTACGTATTTGTCGATATGGCTTATTTATAAAGGTTCGTTATTTTGGTTGCTCTGTTTTCAAAGGCTTGACGTAAAATTCGGCCAATGGGGAACTGAATCAGTGTCTTAATTAACCGTGTGTTTGTAACTAATTAACAATTTAACATAAAATGATACATCTAATCAAATTTGTTAAAAACACCATTCGGTACAGTTGTTAATATGGAGGTTTTCCCCATTACTTATCAAACTCTTTTCCACTAACTGTTATTTCACGCGTGATGTCATTTGTTTTGTTTCTTCATATTCTAGAGTAAATGTGATAATTTATAACAATTTATGGGTAAATTATAACTAAACCGATTAAGGCATTTATATATACGCATGAAGATTTTAATTAACCTATTAAATATCTGTTTATACTCATATGTATTTGTATATAAAAGACACTAATAGACAATAACAAATCACAAATATATTATTTGAGAAACATTTTAACAAAATAACCTTAGGTTAATAACAAAAATGTCATGCTGACGTGTCAACACCACAACGAATTTCAGATTAAATATATAAAAGGGTTTAAGTTACTAGAATAATTACAATACATGTCATTGATATTAATTTGGTTAGAGAATCAATATATTTTATTAAACTAACCAAAAATAGTATTACATTTGCAAAAACAATAATTTTTATTAAATTTTTAATACGTTAATTTATAAATAATTTCAAATAAATATAAATAGATTTAAGTTATTATATAATCTCTAATATATTATTTGAAAAAAAAATTAAAAAAATAATATTACTCTCACGTGTTATTAACGGAAATATCATGTTTACATTTCATCATTACAGTAAATTTTAAATAAATATATAAATATGGTTAACTTATTCAAATAATTACAATATATGTCATTGTTATTAATTTGGTTAGAATATTAATATATTTTATTAAACTAACCAAAAAATACTATTAAATTCATAAAAAATAATCATTTTTTCTTTCTTAATTTATATATACAAAATTAATGTTAAAAATATTTTTAAATAAAAATTAAAATTATATAAATATTTAATTTATATTTACTAATAAATTACGAATAATTTTCCCGAGTATAAATCTAGTAGTTGACTTAATTAGTGAAGAAATCCAAGGGCTAGACGTGGTACAAATCCTATTTTGCAGCTGCCACCAAACTCAATATGCCTCTGGTGTTTCAGATTATCTCAAAGTTTGGCTCTTGTGAACTAGTTTGTTTTGAGATACTTCAAGTGATTCAAGTTCTATGAGGTTCGGCATGGATGACACATGGAAGAGCTGCAAAAGTGTTTAGAAAAATCGAGATGAAGAGGAGATTGGTACTAGTTGAATACAAAGAGATTTTCATTTTCTCAAGTATCAGATATTATGGGATATGTGCCTAATGAATCATTAATTACTCTAATCAATTTTGTAACGAAGGCCTTAAACCCAACCTCATTGACATCACAAATTAACCTATTCAAGCACAAACGGACCTATTACTTCATTACAATTGGCTTAATGATCAAAATTTATAATAGAAAACTGCAATGGAAATTTTGAAAGTATAATGACACTTTCACTAAAATTGGGCTTTCAAAGTGTAACCGAAATAATTGAACTGTTTTTTGATAAGGTATTTTTTTTTTTGTCTTTTTTTGGTTAATAAGTATAGTTTCTTAACTACACATATATTACAAATGGATAGTTGTATTGAATATTTTTCTGTTATGTTTTTTTATAGGATTCGTTTTATATGAAATTTGAAGAGTTAAATACAGTAACAGAGTAATGGCGTTATTTTGAAGGCTTTAAAAGATTGTAAAATACGAATCCATGTTATCAAAAGATTTTCTACGAATTTTTTAATATCGTTACCCTTTTCGTGTGGATCGGAATTTATCCGATTAGGAATTTCGCTATTTTAAAACCGTTATAGTTTCACATTCTCACAAATTTAGATTTTTTTTCTCTTCTTCTATTAAACAATTCAACACTCTTTTTACTTCTATATTTCTTTTAACAATATGAAATTTTAATTAATTGATCACTACTATGTTTTTCCTGTTTTTAGATCTAATTTGCAAAGGTCACAATTTCACAATTTTATATTATATAAATTAATGAACTAACATTCACAATTCATACACTCTTTATTTATTATCAATTAGATAATTTTTAAAAGAACAGTTAAATTCTCGATAACCAAACAACTAAATATTGTCCATTTCCAATCATTCGTCGTTAAAATATGAAGATAGACTATTAACCGTCCGATACGAAACATTCGCTACGCTCAACCACAGAATATAGCTGGCTCACATGCTCACGCAATCATACAAAACATTAAAAGTCAAAAAAGCCCAACAGGAACTACAACTGCCACCAGAAGCGGTCGAGGGTAATATTGTCATTTGATACGAAAGCTCTCACCTCCCAACGCGTAGCCTCTAAACAAATCAAAATTCCACCCTACCTTCTCCAATTTGGCTCATTTCGCAAAATTAAAAAACAACAACAAAAACAATTGTAAATAGAGAGGAAAATAAGGCGGGGAAAAGGATCACGATTCACGATTAGTGGAAATCTAAAGTGTTCTTTCTTCATCCTCGGAGGTTCGCCTTTTTTTTAAGCTCTGTTTATGTTTGAGAGATTGTTGTTAATTATTTTCTGGAGGATTGTGATTTTGTAATCTGAATTTTTTGTTTTCTGGAGATTGGGGATTCATTTAATTTTCTTTTCCAGGGGTGATTTCTGCTTTTCGGTAGATTTTGTTTCTATAATAGGATGGGAATCAAATAGCATTTGGTATTAATTAGGTCGTAACAGTAGAATTTCTATGGTCGGTATCAAATCGAGAGCTTTTATGAGATATATAGGATTTTTCAATTATGTTTCTGATTTGTTGTGTGTTTTGGGATTAATTGCAGATCTGGTGTTGGAGAATTGGGATTGAGATTTGTGGGAGGTCTAAGGGTTGGCTATAAATTTCAGAACAAGACGAGCTGAACAAATCACGGGAATCATTGTTTTTGGTTCATGAGCTTAGGGAATTGTATGTATTTATTGGGTATTTAGATTAGTGGTTTGGTGTTTTTTCTTCTCTTTCTTGCGCTAACCCAAATCCAGGGGAGATTATGGGAAAAAGAAACACGTTTTGGGCAAGAAATTCAAATAGAAAGGTTAGATCTAAGGATAAGGGTTCGGATGAATCAGATGAGGATTACGTAATATCAGAGGAGGATGAAGAAGATTCAGAGGCTGATCTGAAGGAGTATGCCTCATCCATAGACGGTGAACCATCCTATGATGGTTTTGATGGATCTGATGCGGTGGAGGATGAGGAATTAGATGAGGTGGAAGAGGAAGATGTGATGCTAAGAAATGTTGATTGGCCAAAAGTGAAAACTGGTCCTCGTGGTAATCGGAAAATCACGGGATGTAGGTCAAGAAAAATGAGCCAGGTTGTATCTGATGATGATGTGGATCTACAGGATGAAGATGATGGCGAAGAGGAAATAAGAGATTCAAGGAAGGTTGTTGAAAGGTTGAATGTAAAAAATGGGTCTTTGGATGGAGAGAACCACAGAAGTATAGGTTTAGGAAAGCGAAGGAGAGTTTTCTATGAGATCGAAGATGAAGATGGAGACTATCCAGAGGAGGATGGAGAGGAAGAGGAAGAGAGGGATGTGGAAAATGCCAGGTGCGAAAAAGTAGATTTAAATTCCTTGCATGATGATGGTGAAGATGGTGAGATGGCATTGGAAGAGCAGGAAAATGTTTCACACGAGACAGAAAAAGAAGATGATGGAGATTATGAGGGTGAAGATGGCGATGAAGACTTTACTGCAGAGGAAGATGTCTCATTAGACGAGGAAGAGGAGGAGGAAGAAACAATTACAAGTAACAAAAAATCACTGAATGTTTTAAAGAAAAACAAGCGAAAGCAAAGATCTGTAGAAGGGCGTAAAAGAAGAAAGAAATGTTCTGTTGCAAAAACCCGTTTAGCAAAGGGAAGAAAAAGACGTGGTAGAAAAACAAAGAAAGGAGTCGATGAAAACGTTGATGATGATGGTGATTTTGTAGATAATTGCTTACCTGCAAGAAAGAAGCCGAAGACGAAATCATCAAGGCCAAGGCGACGGTATACAGTACTATCAGATTCAGACATTGCTTCCTCTGGAGAATCAGATTATGAGTACACAATCTCGGAGGAGGAAAGAGAACAGGTAAGAGAAGCCGGTAGTTTGTTGAGAAGTAGTGGGATGCATCTATCATCTATAAGACAAACTACAGTCAATAAAGATTTGCCTCAGCTTCGCAAGTCACCTGTGAAGAAAGGTGAAAAGAAGGTAAAGCGATGTGATGTGATGAAAAACGTTTGTGGGATTTGTCTGTCTGAGGAAGACATGCGAAGATTGAAGGGCACATTGGACTGCTGTAGTCATTACTTTTGTTTCACTTGCATTATGGAGTGGTCAAAAGTAGAATCTCGCTGTCCGCTTTGCAAGCAGCGGTTCAGAACAATCAGTAAGCCTGCAAGATCCACACCTGGAGTAGATTTGAGAGAAGTTGTGGTACCTGTACCCGAACGAGATCAGGTTTGTTTTTTCTACTCTCTTCTATTGCTTTACGCCTGTAAAGTCGTTTATTAGTTTTCTCACTCGGACTGCTTCAGATGCATGATAGGTTTCTGTTAACCTATGGACATAAAATTGCAATTCTGCTCATCAAATATGGTTGCATTGTGTTTATGCCACTTCTTGTGTAATAAATTTGTTTTATATATGAGCTTTTACTGTGAACAGGTCTATCAACCAACTGAAGAAGAGTTGAGGAGTTATCTCGATCCCTATGAAAATATAATATGCACGGAGTGTCACCAAGGTGAAGATGATGGGCTTATGTTGCTTTGTGATCTTTGCGATTCATCTGCCCATACGTACTGTGTTGGTCTGGGAAGGGAAGTACCTGAAGGAAACTGGTACTGTGAAGGTTGTAGACCCGTTGCACTTGGATCAGCTAGTTCCCAAACGCATACTACATTTGAGCAGCAAAGGGTCGGTGGCTTTTATAGTAGACAATCACCTCCTGTAGTGTCAGGGCAAGATGCGTCCTTGCTGGCCTCCCCACGTACACCATTTTTCAATGGTGAGTACATTTTTTCTCCAAGGCTTCCTAATGGTGATGTTCAAGGTACTTCTCCATCCGGCTTAGGTGCAACCACATTATCAAGAAGAAGGACGCTTCATAGACATATTCAAAATATTATCAACAATGATAGGCTTATTCATATGGGTAGTAGGAGTGCGGGAACATCAATTGCTAACTCGAGTGATAGTTTTGTGCGTACACAAATTTGTCATGGCAGAGAAACAGAACCGGCTTACCCTGCAGCGACCCAAGAAACAGGGATTTCGATGCATGCAAACTCTGAGGAAAGACTAGCGAATAACAATTCATTGATTTCTGGCCATGACTCTGAGCTTTTGTCTCCAAAGTTGGATCATTTTGGAAGCGAAGAAGCATTCAGACGTTTGTCTAACAATATTGATATAGGATTGGGTCATGGATTAGCTCAGGCTGATCCCTTGTTTGGTAATCAACAACATCTACGGAGCTACATGTCAAACACAATGTCTTCCGCAGCAGAACGACTTCAACAAAGAGTTAAAGCACATCTCAAGAACTTGTCCAGTCAAATCGACTTAGGTACGCATAATCCATTTCCTTCTTCAAGCTCTTGGTTTGGCCTAGCTAGTGCTCTTGGTTTGGCCTAGCTAGTGCTCTTGGTTTGGCCTAGCTAGTGCTCTTTTATTCTTTCATTTACATTGTAGGCTAGTTTATTTACATTTAGGGTTTGTGTTTGTTTTTTAAATAAAAAATTTAGTGGTAAATTTGGATTTGGGCCACAATTTGATTGTCGTTCGCGTACAACTTATTGGATAAGTTTTCTGCACGAAACTTTTAAGTTACTTTTGAGGTTATAGCTTACACATATGCCTCGCTAACTTACTTCAGTGTCGGCTTTAGACACACATCTACAACTCTCTAGATTAGTTTCTTCTTTGCATAACTCCACCTTATGGATAACGATTTAGATTCAATTGTCATCTGTACTCTCTGATTGTAGTTTTTTGGGCATTTTTCCACTCTCTTCTTCAGGTCAAGCCACGTTTGAAGAAATTTCCACGTGCTCAATACACACGATATTGGCAGCTTGTGGACTCGAACACCAGAGTAGCCAAGTCCATCTTGTTCCACCGCCAGTGACGTGTGTTCACCATGATTTGACACCTTGCAGCAGCAGTAGCAGTAATTTGTTGATGAAAAAGTGTTGCTATTCTTGTTTTGATTCATTTGTAGAAGATGTAGTTAAGATGATTTTGGACACAAGACAACCGCATTGGTTGAGGTTAGGTCTCCACTAAACCACGTGTTTCAATTGTTTAGACTTGTTAGAAAATTGTTTTTTTTGTTCGTTTATATTTTTTGTTCAGATTTTGAACCTTTATTTTTAGCTTTGTATATTGTTTCTAAAAGAAAAACAATTATTTTTTTCTATTCCACCACACAGTATATGCTTTTTATACAAGGGTTGACTCACACTTTCTTGACTAATCTTTGAAATTACTGCTTTGATAAAATTGCGTTTCTAGAAACCAATAATTAAATCAAATAAAACAATAATGATGAAGCGGGTTTCAGACTCGATTTTTCCCTTTTTCATTTTCGTCTTTCTTCTACCTTTCATCTTGAAAATAATCAGAGATGCAACAAAGAAACAACATCATCCTTCAAAATCCATCTCGTGAATTTATTTTATTGTAGTATGGGTGATGAAGATGCGATGTTAAGAAGGAATCTACACGATGATTTTCACGGCCAAGTTTAAATCGGTGCATGTCATAAATAGATTACTATATGCATCTGGAGAAAAAACCTGGTCAGAGCTATAGTTGCTCATGGGAGATATGAGTGTAATTCCAAAATTTGCTAAGGTTAATTCTCCATCTTGCTGATTCGAAGCTTGATCAGACAACGAAAAACATCCACAGTTTCACTGATTTTGTTTCCGTCAATCGCCATTAGATAGAAACCGAAGATGTTAGCAGCGGAGAATGAAAGTCACGTGTTTGGCGAGGATCGAGTAAGGCCGGTTCGCGAATCGGACGCTGTTCTTGGTGAAGCAATCCTCGACAATCAAGTCATGAGTTCACGAAAACGAGTCGGCCTATTAGATAAGTTTGGCCCAGTAGAGATAATTAAGTTTGGCCCAATAGATATAAGTTTGGCCCAGTAGATAAATATGGCCCAGTAGAGATAAGTAAATTTGGTCCACTATATATAAGTTGGGCCATGTAGATATAAGTGGGCGCAGTAGATAATTTTGGCCCATAAGTAAGTTGGGCCGAATATAGATAAGTAAGTCGGCCGAATATAAATAAGTAAGTTGGGCCGATAGAGATAAGTAAGTTTGGCCCACTAAATATAAGTTTAACCCAGATATAAGTTTGGCCCCGTAGATATAAGTTCGGCCCCGTAGATATAAGTTTGACCCATTAGATAAGTTTGGCCCAGTAAAAATAAGTAAATTTTGGCCCAGTAGAGATCTATAAGTTTGGCCCGTAGATATAAGTTTGACCCATTAGATAAGTTTGGCCCAGTAAAAATAAGTAAATTTTGGCCCAGTAGAGATCTATAAGTTCGGCCCGTAGATATAAGTTTGACCCATTAGATAAGTTTGGCCCAGTAAAAATAAGTAAATTTGGCCCAGTAGAGATCTATAAGTTCGGCCCGTAGATATAAATTTGGCCCAGTAGATAAGTTTGGCCCAGTGGATATAAGTAACTTTGGCCCAGTAGATATAAGTTTGGCCCAGTAGATATAAGTTCGGCCCACGCCCAGTAGATATAAGTTTGACCCAGTACATATAAGTTTGGTGCAATAGAGATAAGTAAGTTTGGCCCAATAGAAATAAGTTTGGCCCAATAGAGATAAATACGTTTGACCCAGTAGATATTAGCTTGGTCCAATAGAGATAAGTAAGTGTGGCCCAATAAAAATAAGTTTGGCCCAATAAAAATAAGTTTGGCCCAGTAGAGATAAATACGTTTGGCCCAGTAGATATAAGTTCGGCCGAGTAGATAAGTTTGGTTGATATGGTCAGGAAAAAAAATGAATCTGTAGAATTCACTTTGGGCCGCCAATGAGACTGGCCCAGTAGAGAACCTAAATAAAAGCCTTGGCCTTTTCACCAATAAACGGCATGCGTTGCATCTCTAAGAAGTTAGGACGGCGAACAGTGTGGAGCTTCGCAATGTCCCACATCGGTAATATGGAAAGAAGGAAAGTACGAGAATCGAGTATAAAATAAAACCTTGTGACAACGGAGAGAGCACTTACCTGGACGGGGTCAACTCGTGATCAAGAAGACGAGTGGCCTAGGCTAGTGACTTCCATTGCACATATGGGAAGGGTGCTTAGTCTAAGGTCTTCCCAAGTGGAAGAGCCTGCGTCATTATTTGTGGCAGAGGGGGTTTGCGTTCGCGCAGCCCCTACCATTATTTTATATAAACTTTCATAATTGAGTTTCAAACTGTTCGGTGATAATGTAGGAGTCCCAATGTGATGCTTAAAGCGTAGAAGCTTGGAAAAGAGTTTCCTCTGATTGAATATTTCATATGCAAAAGATGAAAAGAAGCTAAGAGTTGACACGAAATCTTAGATATATTAATATTTAGTAAGTCCAAGTCCTCAATGCGTGATACCCGAGAGTAATCTTATATGTTAATGGCTTACAACAAACTCAGGATTCTCGCATTGTCAGAGGACCATGAAAGAGGGGAGCGGGGGATTTCTTTCTCGCTAATGTACATGAATCTAACTGAACAACAACAGTAAACGGCACCGTTATCCACTTTTGTCTACATATATCAACTAAGACAATCAATGTACATGTTATAAAGCATTACAGGAATAGATAAAGCAACCAGTAACCAAGGGATGTATTTGCTGCAAGTCTCTTGTCATAGCTGACCAAGTTTTTCCTGTGAAAACGAACAACAACTCATTTCAGGCTAAAAATCTATAAGTGAACACAGGTTGGTGACATACTTTCAGAAAGCACTTGAAAACAAGAAATTTATGGTAAATAATGAATACAGAAAAGAACCTGAAGCATCTGCATTAACTTGGGATGTTGTTCCAGAAGCTGACACAGCTTGTCACGGTCACTTAGTAGAGACTGAAAAGGAGATTTAAGAATTATGACGAATTGTGGCACGTGATACTAAAGAAAACAGCGCATCTTTACAAGGATGTGAAATACAAACCTGAATAGCTTCTGGGGACTTAAAGTAGTCATGTAATGACATTCCAGATTCTTGTTGCTGGGAAGTCCCAGCTCCTTGCTGACCATGAACAGCCTGGTGCTGCACCTGAGAAATCTCTTGTTGAGGAGGGTGATAGTAAGGCTGGACTTGTGTCTGCTGCATCATCTGCATCTGATGCATTGGAATCTGATATGGGTTTTGCAGTGTTACTCCTTGCTCTGATGGTAAAGATATCTGTATGGGTGGTCTAACATGCTGAGGAGGCTGCATAGGGCGTTGTAACTGTGAAAGCTGCATCGATGGCAACTGAGGCATGGACTGTGGATTGAGTGATTGAGGAATGGAGGGAACCGACAACATAGTCTGTGGCTTATCACCACCTTGATGCTGAGGATTCCCATAGAATGGCACAGGGAGAGATGACTGCCTAATAAAACCAGGTGATGGCATTAAATTCGGGGGTGGGTAAGAGGTCATTCCAGCACCTGACACAGATAGATTGCCTGACTGAGGATCAATGGCTGGACCACTTTGTTGTTGCTCAGTAGTACCAGCACCTGCCTGGTTGTATCCAAAAGATTGAACTGTAGATGTCCTTGGTGGTAGCGAAGCATAGGGGTTAGATGAGTACTGAGGAATTCCTGAAGGGAGAGGTGGCATAAGCCGGATGGGTCCCCCCAAAGATGGTGTTCCATGATTAATAAACGAGGAGGATTGATTAGAAAGAGAATCAGAAGAATGTGGTACCACAGGTGAGACTGATGGAGGTGGCACTAGGGGCAAAGGAGGCTGGTTTGGTATCACTTTCTGTTCATAAACCCCCCGACCATTGAATCCACCATGAATATGGCCTGTATGTTGCTGACTGCTCTTTGCATAGAAACCCTGAGGACCCATTCTAGGATCATTCAAATTTTGTCCTGTAGATCCTGGAATGTTGTAAGCAGGTACACAACCAGATTCAGAGATTCCAACATTCTTCAGCGGAGCCATTTTCTTTGATTCGTCTGCTTCAGCAAATTTCCTGTCTGAAGAAATGCTTGGTTCCCGAATCAATGACATATCAGGGCGTGAAACTGATACCCTCGATGAAAACTCGCTCTGAGCATTCTCGTCAACATTAGATGCCAATGGTGTGCCCATGTGAGAGAATTGACTACTTCCATTTGCATCACTCTCGGTTTCTTCAACAATGGAGTGAGGAGAGTTTTGTTCAATCATGACAGGAGCAGGCTGCATAAGGTTCTCATCGGGCTGAAGAAAGGGCAGCTTGTCATCCGGTCCTTCACATTCTTCACCATCAAAAACTATATCTATTCCTTGTAGATCATCATCAGGATCAGCTTTGAATGGTTTGGGTTTACCTGCGACTTTTTCAGTATCTCTAGCAGGAGTAGGATTTTTTACTTGCACGACAGCCTCTCCAGCCACAATGGTGGAGGCATTTTGGCCTCGTTCTCTTTGTCTGGCCATAAATTCATCAACATGAATAGATGGAGGTCTACCACTGCTAGATCCCACCCGTGAAATGGTTATTGCATTAGAATTACCAGCTGTATCAACACTCCTTTCCCTGGCAACATAATCATCTACATGCATAGAGGGGGGCCTGCTGGTATTCGGCTTGCGCTGCCTAAAGGTATCTCTACGTGTAGGTGCAGGAGGAAGAGATACAGAACCCAGTCCCCGTTGAATTAAATTTTGGGTCGGTATGTCAACAGAAGAGTTTTCGCCCTTAGCACGCCTACTCGTGCTCTCCATGGTCGGTAGCTTCCGTTTCGCAGGAAGAGATGACTGAGGCAAACGCTCAGGTAATGTTTCTGGACATTCCCACCAGAACTTTTCTTCAAGTCCTCTTTGATAGAAATCATCCTCAATGTTATCGGAGTCTATATCATCCATATCAAAATTCTCAGGAGACACAAGAACACCTTTGCAGGAGATAATGTCATCAATATTTTCGTCTTTTAGCAATGACAGCAACAACCGTGAGAGCTTCAGATCCACAAAGAGAATACAGAGATCAGTATCAAGAGGAAAACAACAAAAGAAGTGGATGATGCAAGAAAAAGCAGGCATATGGGTAGTCAGGTACCTCATGCAAATATGGTTTCATCTCAGTTGTTCCTGAACTATCAGATCCCGAAGTCATTGAACTGAACATCGCCACCATTTGTTCAACCAAACCAATGTTTTCTTCTCTAAAACTCTCCGTACTACTAAAATCACTTGGAAGGCCAAAGAGGGATTTTAATGCTGCAACTTTCTTCGAATCCAAACTGGAAAAAATTTCAGAAAATTTGACTACACAGAACTTAATTGATGTGATAAATAGTTAAAAAGGAATGGTTTAGTAGCCATTTGGAAATATTTAAACGTGATCAGCATCAGATGCAACTAAGCAAGTTTTGTGCTTGATAATATTAGGCTTATATCAATTGAACCAAGATTAACGGAATGTATGCATGCAATAACACAGAAGTGGCATCGCTGGACACTATGTTTCATGTATCCACTTATACAAAGTGGCCATGCATCAGCTAACAGTTCTAACATGAAACAAGGATACCTAGCCTATCAGAATAAAGAAATCCTACAAATTCGTGTTAAACTGGGCTAACATGAAATTAGTAGATTATGAAGACAGTGGGAGTCACCTTTTGCCATCAAAGCATAACTTGATGGAGCCCACACTCAGAACGTTTACTGCCTTAATTGCAAGACTAGACAAACCATCTTTTGAATGAACTGAGTTCAATAACTTGATCCAGCAAGAAAGAAGAGGGGGATTTTTCTTCATTTCTAGTTGATTGAGACTCAAATTATTCGTGACACACCAGCTTTCAGATACTGGCTCTTCGGCGCCAGAAAACAGATGAAACAAAAGTGAAACCAGACCATCTTGACCTTCACCATATGAGACCAGGTCTTTGAAAGCGCAAAGACAAGATAAGAGCTCACTGCCAATAGGCAACACCTGTAAAAAGAAAATTGTTCTTTGTAATCTTATTTTTGTAGGGAAAACGTTACGAAGATGTCTGCTGGAGAGCTCACTGATATTTAAGAAAACTATATCGTCACAAACAATCATAATGCAGAACCTGTAGATATTTAGGTGCATCATTTTTTACCCTATTTCCAAAGGGACTGACGAGCAACATAAGAAGAAAAGAATTGATAAACAGTCATTACTACAATGTTGACAAAATTTAATAATACCTGACAGAACTTCAGCACAGCGGGAAAAATCAACGCACAATCTTTTGCACTCAAACTGGTCAATCTGTAATAGTGAACAGAATTTTTTTTAAAAAAGCAAATGGATATAAATGTGATCAAGAGGTATACTAGCACAAGTAGACTCCGAGATATAAAATGCACCCAAAAATGGTAACATTAAACACTCCTGCACAGAAAAGACGGCTTACAGCTCCTTTTTTTGAAAGTCCGAGAGAGGCATTTGCGAATTGCATAGCAGTGAGATTGATCTGAAAGCTGGAGCACACCACTGAATTACATTAGACTCGGGCACAATTCCATACTCTAGAATCCTGTTTTCACTTGAATACGTGACATCATAACATCTTTCCAGAACTTCAACAAGCAGTTGAACAATACCCTCCTCTAACAATAACCCCTGAAAGAATAAATTCCAGATGAAAAGAGAAGCAAAAAAAGTGATGGAAAACTTTGATCATAAGGCAAAGGGTATGACCTTAGCATGCGGATGCTCTAGTAAACTAGCCAAAAAATTAAGAAATCGGTAGACCTGAAAGGGCGTAATAAGAGGGGTTAATAGCAGCAGTACATAGACAGAGAGTTAGAGAGGCAGAACAAACACCATATAAGCTTCAGTGTCTCTTGTTGATGACTGGTCCGAAATACCCTCTCTGATAGATGAAAAGATGGGTCGCAAAAGGATAGAAGCATGTTCAACCCTTTGACATGCAATACGAACTATGAAAACCCGAAGCATATCCTGAATGACCACCAATGCCTGTTTGAAAATACCACAATCAAACTCCAAAGCATGCTGAATAGATGCTAACATAAACCAAAGAGCAGAGAAACACTGAAACTAACAAGAAATAGAAGAACGTACAGACACTGCATGATGTTGGATAATCTTTGCAATCTTTTCAAGATTAGGTGTCAAATGATTTATCAGCTTTTCAAGGGGGGCAGACTCCAGATACCAATTGACCTGTTTCTCCTTCTGTGGACCCATCAATGTCCCAACTGCCAACTTTCTAAGACCACTTAACAAGGGCAGGCCACTCTTCCAAAACCAAACTCCTTCTTCAGGCAGAATATCACTCTTGCAATGAGAAATACATAAAGATTGAAATAAATCATAAAATCATTCTAAAGTATAAAACAATACATAGAGATCTTCTACTAGTTACAATTTATATGAAATGGCCACACATGTATGAAATTCAATTGCAAAAAGTTAGGATGGAGTGGTGTGTATTTGGCTAGATATAAATGTTGAATTTCGTGCAATGATTCAAATAATGCCATCACAGTCACAAGGTAAAAAATAATTAGAGGAAGTGTAAGATTTTCATACTAGAATGCAGAGAAAGCTACATGTCTCCTTTGGACCCAATGCAGGAACAGAGGACGTCTGGACACCAAAAAGAAGAGTGTGGAATAGCCCAGGAATCCATCCATAAACTGGCCAGCAGACAAGAGCAGACACAATGAGGTGGCACACTGCTCCAAAGCCAAGTGCAGAGTCCGGATAATGAGAGGATAAATCAGCTGCACAAGCAGCTAGCTTTGGACTGGAAAGACAACAACCCATCATGGCTTCAAGCTTAAATTTCCATAAACATACCAGCATGTGACTTATAGTACTAAAACAAAAGACAACATAATTCACCTGACTTCCCGATGTAGCCTTAGGAGCGCCTTCATTAGTTTGGTGTTCCTATACTGCTCCTTAGATTCCTTTAGACAGAAAATATTATGTCAATGACCAGAGGGGATATTGAAGTATAAGCCCGTAATTTTGTAATCTCAAAAAAGAAAAATAAAGGCAGGATATCAGAAGTTATGGCTCTTGAGAGAAAAGATTTTTAATCAAATCTGTTCTGCACAATCAAATGAAGAAACTAATAATGTTTAAGTCAAGTAGTCAACAGACCTGTAGTCTCTGCAGAACAGATATCAAAAGGACAAGGGAAGGAATTAACAGGTCCACCAAGCTTTGCTCACGATTACGTTCAGACAAAAAGTCAGAAATAGAACTGCACCCATGATCATCATCAACCAGATAATCTGCCCAAAACAAAAGAAGTAGTGAGCATCACCTATAATCAGCAAATGATTCATGAAAGTAGCTGAAACATCGTTAACCTATGGGAAGAAGGTTATTGAAAGGTTAAATGTAAAATATGATATCCAGCCAGTGAGCGATTTAAACTCTTCCAATAGCATCTCTTATCATCACGTCAAAAGTTAAAAGTCACATGGTCGCAATAAAAAAATTGAAAAAGTTAGATAAAAGCATAGAGTATACAAACGTTTACCATAAATATTAGACGACCTCTCAAACATGAAGCTGCAGTTGACCAAAATAGCATACACAACTGTAACCGCACCCTCATCATATAAAGCAGCAGCAACAGTCTACAAAGGACAGCATTTCAGAGCACCAAAATAAGAATACTACAAACATCTAAAGAGTAATTGCTGAACTAAATAGTGGGGAAGGGTAACATACTGAATTATCTGAAATTAGGGCTAAAATCCGAAGTGACGTTGTCAATTGTGAAATTGATGAGTCAGAAAGGCTAAAACCTTCAAAAGATTTCTCAAAGATAACTTTTCCAAGGTTATCTAGGACGTTCATCTCAGAGACATTCGTTGATTCTCCAACACCATTCTCAACCGGTGTTAAATCCAGTGCAAGTATGCTTGATGATGATAATTGAGCATCCCCTCCGGAAGCCAAGACAGCAGCATAACGTAACAGGCCAACAACACCATGTTTGTGATAAACCACACCAGCATCAATCCATTTAAGTAATCTTGAAGGAGCATCTTTTCGATTGGAACCACCTGGTGACAATGTATGCAAGGCCTTATGAAGGACTGGAGCGTGTTCAATCCAAGCATGCAAGCATGATGCAGTTGAGTCGGAGACTATGACTTCAAAAATCTCAGCAGCTGAGTGACATATTGCTAGATTAAGAGGTGAAATTCCTGAAAATGAGAATGCGAAGAAAGTAAGAGGTTTTGAAGGAAGATTGACCAAGAGACTATGCCAAGATAGTAAATTCAAAGATGAAGCAGCATCAATACCACTGTTTTCAACTGCTGGCTCCATATCCTTCACTGAATGCAAAGCTTCAATCAAGACTCTTAACGCCTAAAAAAGAATGATAAAGTCTGTTACTGGAAACCTTTACACCACTCAGAACAAGAGAATTAGAAGAAAAATTGCGTAAGAATACTAACAAAGTCCGCAAAAGAAACAAGGTGATTAACTATATTCTTAATATCTTGTAGTCAAAACTATAGCCATTCAAGCATGACGTTTCCCTTTTGCCATCTTAACAGTAAGATTTCTTAAAGTCCCCCCCCCCCCCTCGGAGTTGCCAATGGTAAGCCAAAAAATGTAACAATTTCCTATATATTCTGCAGGCTAAATAAGGAAACTTATGAAATTATCTCTTATGAGTTCATAGTTCAAAATATTCTAGGTCTTCTCATAGTGAGGGCTAGAATCGCTAGATGTGGTGTGCTGGGTATATCTTTCCTTGACAATTTACATAATCAGCACAGGGGACCATAGATGAAACACTTACGTCAGTAATCTCCCAAAACGTTCCCATTATGACCAAAAGTTTAAATTTCATGACGGTAGTCAGTAAGCACCACAAAACCCATGCTCTTTGAAACGATAAATGTGTCATTTTTTACCATGAAATGTTTTACCACTTATCAGCTCCAAAAAGCAAAGCTTGAGAAAAAAATGAGAATTATGAATTCACGAAGGACAAGTTTATCATAGATAGCAAGAGCCATGATGAAAGAGAGCAAAAGTATTATTATAATTATAGTGGTTCCAGATTCATACCTCTGGGAAAACACCTAAAGCCAATAACGCTTCACGCCCACAATCAGACCTGCACATGCAAAATGGGTTCAAGTTTATTAAAAATGACAGAAGCAAACAAAAGCAGGTTTTGGCACACTGAGACATGACAGCAAAACATTACTCACCTAGAAACATCACGCAGCTCCCATAAAATCCATAGAAATTCTTCTGTTAGTGGAGTCGACTTGAGCAAACGATCTACCGCACTCACCTGAATGAAGTATGCAAGAAATAATGGAATACAAGTATACATTTTACTTATATAATTCATTTGCCCTTATGGTAGAATGAACTCACCACCCTCAAATGCACTTCAAGGTTTATTCCAATTTCCAGTAAGCTGCAAGTAAAACCCTTGGATATTAAAACTGAAGCATAGCGAAGAGGGACACACTCCTCCTTGGTCAGATCAACAGATCCCTTCAGAGATTGTATTATTGTCGCAGTCAGTTGAGAATGATGTAGCAAAAAGCTCAATCCTAGAAAACAGAAGAAACAGAATGTGTAACAACTCTAATGCACAGAATAATCAAGGGTGTTCTTATGAGAAAGCTAAAATACCAGTGCGAGAAAACATAAGTGAAAGAATTATGTTTCCAATAAACATTGTGATATCAGTGAAGGCATCCATAACGTCTCCAACTTTAGAATGCAAACCAGGTACTGAGAGAAGTGCTGCTGACAAAGGAAGAAAACCCCGCTCCTGCTCAGTGTGAAATTCTTCAAGTAAGGTTTTGTCAATGAGAATACTCTAGAAAATGATTTTAGTGGCATAACAAGAAGTGGAAAAGATAAGTCCATTTTGACACGCAACATATTTAGTAATTAAAAAAAGTGCTCAAGGTAAAAGTCAAAGACTAATTTAACCTTCAGAAGTGCCAACATGTGTGAATCAGTTCCGGAGTTGGAAAAGGGACATGCCCATGAAGCAGTTAGTTTACTTGTGGCTTTGTATGACAGCCACCCATCAGAATGGTCAGAAACCAAACTTCTTTCCGCGTAGGCTGATGGTGAGGGATCTTCAACTGATCCAAGTGACTTCATCAGCTTCTGTATTGATTTTCAGCAGTAACACCAGTGACAATCTTAAATGGTTGGTTTTACATGATTGTATAAACGACCAAATAACATGGAATTTCATCAACAAACCTGGAGCTTTTGAAGTTGCGACTTAGCATCAGAAAGCATATTTAGATTATGAGTTGCAGTCCCATGAGAATTGGAGAGACCTTCCAGTGCTGACAACACTGCAAACTGATAGGAAAAAAATATTAGTAACAATATTAAAATAGGGGGCTATCAAGGATTCAAGATAGTGCCAACGAGAAGAGCATCTTAATATGGAAAGTACCTCATATCTTGATATAACCTCATAAATTCTCAAGCGGCGAAGAATATAAATTGCTAGAGAGGCAACTTCATGACGTGATTTCTGCATGAGTAATTTCAACAAAAGACAGTACCCCTTGCTCTTCCCAGACGGGATACTTCCATCCTCCCGAGGCCACCAACCTAAAAACCCCTCACACCCAACGGAATGGCGAGTAGCCTGCTCAAGAACTCCAAGCAATAGCAAAGTAATAGTGGTAGAATTCTGAACATCATGACCTAACAAATATACAAGTTGATCCATCCCCCCAGAATTGACAAAATGGAGGCAGCCTTCTCGGCCAGAGCATAATAAAAAGGCAAAACTTAAACCTAGAAGAGTGGCTTTTCCCTGAAACAAGAAAAATAAATTGCAATCATCTATGAATATCAGAATTTCTATCACCAGCGTATGAGAGAGCTAAAAAAACATTTGTAAAAAACCATTTGTAATACCTTTGAAAGCTGTGGAAGGGCAGTACACAAGGAATCTCTTTCAAACTGAATATATGGGCTCAACAAATCAACCAACTGTTGCGAAGTGGCCAAATAAGTCTCTGAATCAAGGACACTGAATAATGCTGATGATCCAAGTGGTACATCTGATTCTTCAATTTCATTGAGATCTAGAATGTCTTTCTTAATCTTGTCAATTATATCATGGAATGTTCCAGAATCTAGGGAACTGGTCACGGCTAGACAATCCTTATTCTTTAAAAAGAAATCTACATTGTCTGTGACATAAGATGAGACCCCAAACACTAACATATCCACAAATTTATTTACTACATCATAAGTAGCTAGCTGATTAAAGACTTTTAGCAGCAGCTGCAACAATCGCTTAACTTCCACAGGCACATCTACAGCCGCCATGGGGAGAGACACTATGTCTAAAGAGGATAGGCATTCCTCTATTGTTCTGTTGACTGAGTGCAATACCAATGGCAAGTCCTCAAGATTACCTTCAGTGGAACTTACAATATCAGTTACAGAACGACCTTCAAGAATGATATTGTACTGGCCCAAATCTTTCACGATGTTCCCGTAGACGATCAAGCTTAAACTCCGATAGCTACCTCTAACCACCAGATGGTTTGTTACAACAGCCTGAAATTTTGATGAAAACAGTCCTTTAAGATCTGGGTGTTTCTCAAAATAATGCAAGGAATTAAACCCTGCAACTGAGGATGATCAACCACTTTTTTGATATCACAGAGGCAGGTTGAAGTTCTGCCTCTTGACACACAAGATAACAGAAACAAAAGGTATTCAATACTCCATACTCCTACCACCCCAACCCAAACTATACCTTTTACCCTCTGCTACAAGTTATTTACTCCCTCTATTTAGGCATACACCTTATTATCAGAAGGCATATATGTGGTCTAGCAAATTTCACATGTACACACCCCTAAGGGAATGTGTACTGCTGTAAGTCACATTTCAAGCCAACGGAATCTGAGGTCAGATAGCTAATTACTCTGGTCTAGGGACAGGAACGGCCAAGTCTCAAAAACATTGCACACAAGAACCAGTCTCAAATGTTGTAACCAACATCCGTGGCAGAATATCGAACTAAGCATTCTCAACAAGGGAGCAAAATGAAAGGGAAAAGCAAAAAGCATCAATTTGAAGAAAAATCACGTCTTAGCCGTTACCTCCACTTCCAAAGGATAGGGCGCTGAAGGGGTGTAAAGAAAGGGGTTACAAAGTCGCTTAAACTTTGATTCTCCTTCACATCGAACAAACACTTCCAATGCAAATGAAGGAGGTGAAGTTGCCCTAATGAGGAATATTGTCAACATTCAGATAAACAGACATAGATATCATCCGCAGTAAAAGACAGACCTCAAGACATGTCATCAGATTTTATGTCACTCACTAAGAACACAAATTCAACTATTTAGCAGAAAAATTTAACTACAATTTGTTAACCTACAACTGATTCAAATTCTAGATTTGTTTGAAAATGACTAAAAACTGAGGTGTACTAATGAAAAGAACCTAACTCTAGAGTCTGGACATGTCAACCAAAATACAGTTCCAGAAGTAACGTTTTTTGTTACGGTTACAATTTCCTGAATTTCTGCACAAATTCTGGTTTCTTATAAGTCTCCTTTTTAGTTATGAGAATAGCCCATCATGGACTCTTACATCTAAAGCAAGCTAAACATCAAAGAGTCTACTAGAGTTTATGGCAACATGGTCAACAGTATGGGACAATGCATTCCCACAAGACTCTAATGGCTACGTTACCACTTTAAGATCCTCATAGTTCAAATCTAGAGAGAAACGTATAAGAATACACCCCAAAAGAACATACCCGACAAGGGAAATGGCTTGAGAAGAAGAGGAGGCATTCTGCTCCAAAAATTCGCAAGCTGTGATGATTACTGGCTCAGCAAATATCACCTATGCGAAGTAAAGGATAACATAAAATAAATCCCCAAAAGTGTTAAAATGAACAAGTAATTTCTGACATCAAATGCCAAACCATAATATGTAATAACTGTTCCGACCAAATCTGTGCATATACAAGTAGTTAGCAATAGCTATTCATCCACACGTTTTTTTAACCAGATTTAAGAGACCCAGATAAAACGGAACCCTAATCTGCGATAGATACCCCCAAGAAGTTCAACAAGCACAGCGGAACATTTCAAGTGCATCATAAACAAAAGAACAAAAGGCGACATCTAAGCAAGGTTACCTCGTCCACATATTCGTCTAGCTGAGGATGGACAAATGTCTGAGCGAACAGAACACAAGGCTCGGATCGTACCATATCTAAAGGATAATTTTCGGTCTTCTGGGATTTGGGTCAGCATAAAATTGATTCAGCCTGGTTGCTAAATCTGAGAATATCAAACTATGCCACTAAATTAGAGTAATCAGAGACGAAGCGCAGCTTAACAAAAATTCAAAAACCCGGAAAAGGGCATAACACTTCTTATCACATTTACATGGAGTTCACAGAGACGACTATCCAGGACCGTTTCTGAAGGGTGTAAGAAATGTGCAATGTAAAGTTAATACAATCCAAAACCGGGAACAAATTAGGTTTAAATCTCTCTACTTTAAGATCGATACAAACCTTGAAAAAAAAAGGGAGAAAACTTGCGTTTAGAAACGAAGCCACTGGAGGAATGCGAAAGCACTATTTGTTTAAGTGTAAGAATCGAAGAAAGCTTCTGGAATTTCAAGAGAGAGAACGCGAGAAGCGCGAAGAAGAAGAAGACAAAGGCCGTTGTTCGGACTTTGTTTGACCGGTGTTAAGGTTTTTAGGGTTTGGCTAAACAAAATAAAAGGCTCGATTGAATTAAGCCAATCTCAAATACCGTACGGCAACAACTGTTTGTTATAATTTGTTTGCTTTTAAATTTTTCTTTTGCCTCATTTTACTTTCTACTAGTTGGTAGGTTACGATTTATTTTAAAAGATAAAATAATAAAAAAATTATATAGTATATTAATAACAATGATCAGAATTGAAAAGAGGAAAAGAATTTTTTGTTAAAATATTCAATACTCAAAACTGAAAATAAATATTATATTGAAATATATATATGCTTATATTAAAATAATATTATTCGACTCAATTTTCCATCATTAAAAACCGTATTTTCTAAGTAAAACAATAAATGATAAAATATACAACAATTTAACCCGTACGGCTATGGAAATCTTGGAAAAAGCACGGTGGGAGAGTGAGATGTGGCTTCGAACGGAAAAACATAATGCCCAGGAAAAACAAAAGGAGCAGCATAGTGTAATACTAGACACCGACAACTGGGGAACCTCTCCCTTCGCGTGCTATGTGGATGGGTCATGGAAAGAGGGAGAGAACACGTCAGGAATGGGATGGATACTGAGACTTCAGGATTGTACAAATGATCTGATGAGAATGAAAAGCACCTATAGGGGGCAAACTCCACTGCATACGGAATTCCACAGTTTACGCTGGGCAATGATGAACTTGCACCAACTGAAACGCTACTGTAACAGGTTCTACATAGATTCAGCAGATCTAATCAGTATAGTTTTTGAAAAGGAGAAATGGCTAGGTTTTGCTACGGAAATAGAAGAGTTTGAGGAGGTACGGAAAAAATACCCAGAATTTTCCTTGCATCATGAAGTTAGGGAAAACAACTACCACGCTGACGCACTGGTAAAGCAGGCTAGGAAGAGAAACTTCATCTTCTCACACATTAGCACTTCGATACCACTTTTGAAGACGCAAATAGCGTATTTTAACCGGAGCACGATTGTTGTGGTAATCAAAAGTGACAAAAAAATAAAACAAAAAAATAAAACAATAAATTTGGTGTCTCTAATTTAATAACTCTGAAAAAGTCTCTAATATTAATTGGAAGTTTTAGAGGGAATTATGTTGTTGAGTAATTCCGTCTAATATGAACAGAGTTTGTTGACTCTCTTTGTTGTAATCGTGATAAGTAGCATAGTTTCAACCAAAAAATTTACGAAAAAGGTCTTTCAATATATTACATAACATAAGCCACATAAACTTGAAGTTCTTATTGTTCTTTCTGAAACATACACACAAAGAGATAATACAACATGAGAAAATCAAACGATAGATGTTACACACACACACACTAGTTCGAACAAGTGGGTTTAGTAACCTAACCCATAATTGTAGTTTACAAGTCTTTAACTAGTTTTACACTGAGATATATATTAAGGTGTAGAAGCCTTAATACAGAGAATGAGCCAAAGATGATTTGCCTGTTCACAGCCAAATGGATTGGTAAAAAAAGGACAATCCTTTTAAACCAACAAAGAAAAGAACTCATTGTCTCTTTTTCAAGACAAGAGTTTTCTCTGTCTCCGTTTGACTGAAAAACAACGGTAAAAGATCAGGTTTTGAAATTGCAGCAGCCATTATCTATTGTTGCTGCTGCAATCCACTTGCTAGGCATTACCATGCCACCAAGAGGATGGATTGAAGAACTTAGAAAGCAATTCATGCTAGTGACTTCTGATGCCGATACATTTAATCCGTTGGATAAGTTTATGGTCCCGCTTTCTGGATGAACCACTTCAGAATTCTGAGAATTGCTTTGTTGAGGTCTAGGCTGAGACTGAATCTGCTTACTTCCATCAGCTTTGGTTCCATTTTTTTCCAAGTTCTGACTTTTAGTGTTCAAGAATCTCCCACCGGATCCTCTAGGACGGCGCAATGCATGGAGATGGCGAGAATGATGCATATATGGCTACATAAAAGCACTTACTGGGATTGATATGCAGCAAATATATCAAATAGTTTTTGATATGTTACACTCTTACCTTACGGCATCTAGTAGTCAGTTTGTTCTGATCAAGAACAGCAGCAGCTTTTGCACGGGATTGACGTCGCCTTATGATTCCATGGTATTGCTTTGAGTTTACATAGATTGTTCCATCTTCTGTTTCCATGTTTAGAGGCATCATTACTCTGCTCTGAGATCCATAAGCTGAAACAAATCCATAGTATTGTTGTTCCACACAAGGATACTTTGTGTAGATCTAAATGACCAAAGAAAAAACAGCAAACAAAAAACTACATACTCAGAAACAAATCAAATGAAATTGAAATTAGGCTTTTCTTTTAGATGTTTTGCAATGCGGAAAACTTTACCGGTGATTGAGTAAAACCAAGTTCCAAACAAGGCGATTGCATTGAGAGAGTAGTTCCATGAGGCTTTGGCACCAATCTTGAACTTTTTACATCGCCTGCAAAATTATCCTAACATCATCATATTTGGAGAATTCCAAGATTTCAGTAGATCCATCAATTTGAGAACATTCAAAGAGAAGTCAATGAAAGTGAAGTTAAGAGTTACCAAGTGAGAAAGCTAAGTGAGTTGCAGAGTTACTCTGTTTATCTACAGCTTGTTCTGTCACTCCGGCAGCTACGACCTTAACTCCGGCGAAAGAGTCAGAATCGCCGGAGAGACTTTCCGGAGCCAGCGGCTGACATCCAAAAGCATTCCACCAAGAAATCTGCGGAGCAGAGAGAAGACCTTCTCTCGCAGTTTGCATAGCCATCTCCAAAATCCAATACAGAAAGTAGGGAAACAAAAAGGAAGAGGAAGTCACGATTCGATGTTAAAAGATCTGTTCCTGTGAAAGATGAACAAAAAAAAAGTCAACATATTAATAAGACTTCGAAGTGAAATCTTTGTCGAATTTCAAACCCAGTTGAGAAAATCCGTAAAGAGAAAAAAGGTAGGAACTTTGGGATTGAGTATTACGCAAAACAACACGAATGACGAAACCCATCTGTGAATCATCATCAAGAGACTGACTTGTTGTCTAAAGTAAGAAAAAATTGTGAGAAACGAAATGATAAGACACAGAAATTTAAATCTATTCACAAACCAAACGCCAGACAAGAGTCCCCAACAGCAAACAAGCTCCAAAGATAAGATGAGTAAGAAATAAGTAAAACCCCAAATGTTTGTCAAACTCAAACACACTAAAATCTATGATGAATTTAAAAGAAAAACAAAAGGATATAAAAGAGAAGAGATTGAAGAAAACTTACACAGAAAGAAAGGTGAGAGAAGGAGAGCTTCAGATTCCTAGGAAGAGGCAGAGAAAAGCCCAACTGTTAGGAGCCATGTCGGTTTGAAAACAAGAAACAGAGATTCATTCACACAACACTAACAGAGAAAGATAGACAAACCAATATATGGAATACAAGTGTATAATGACAAGTTCAACTATAGTTTCATCCACCAATCACCTTCAAGTTTTATGCAACTCTGTTTTTTTCCTACTTTATTTTGAGATATTAAACTGTAGCGTTGGCTTGACGTGCTTTCTTCAAAAGCTACAATGAACCCACTTAAAACCATTTTTCAGTTTTCCATTAAGTAGAGAGAGTAGTGCTTGGGTTGTCAAATGTATCTTTTATTATGATTGTGGTCCTTGTAAGCTTTTTGTATATATAATAGATCACCACTCAGAAATAATACTATAACTGTAATACGACAAACAAAAATAATAATATAAATATATAAGTAGCAGTCTGATAATTTGAACAATGACTTGCCAATATTTTTGCTATTATAAGCTTCAAAGACTACTAGACTCATCCTTGTTTAATTCTGTAAATAGACAAAACACATAATCACAATAGATTGACAGTTGTTGAGATGTTATTCTTAACTAGGTATTCAAGTGTTTTCACACTGTCTTTTTTTTTCTTTTGATCTCACAAACTTCCTTTTATTTCCTCTTTTGTTATGTTTCTTTAACCTAATCAACTTTTGTTTTTGTGACCCATGATGAGAGAAAAAGGAAGAAGAGAAGGTAAAGTGACGAAAACTAAAGATTTTGTTTTACTGAACTTGCATGTTAATTTTCTTGAACAAGAACACAAATTTACACGATAACAAGCTAGTGATATTTAAACACAAGCTTGAGCAATTGAGATACGCCAGCTGGAGTATGTCTATTGAAACACAAACTTGAGTAATTGAGATACGCCAGTTGGAGTGGAGTCCATGTCTCTTGTGTTTTGAGCTTGAAGACACTTGCACCGATTATTGTGTTTTGAGCTCCATTGCTGTACTTGATGGGTTTGTTTTGATTGTCGCAAAGTTGGTCCAGGCTTGTCTGAAGTCCTCCTTAGTACTGATATTGTCTTCATCCTTCTGACACAGCAAGGGCGTGAAACCTGTTCTGGTTCAGCTTTGTTCAACTCTGTTTTGGACTCCAAAAACAGAGTATTTGCAGCTGGCTTGGTGTGGAGCTCAACATTGTTTACACCCCCCCTCAAACTGGAGTTCGGTGGTAAACCCACTCCAAGTTTGTCTCTCAAATCACGAAAGGCAGTTTTTGGCAGGGGCTTCGTAAAAATGTCGGCCAGCTGTTGGGAAGCCGGAATGTGCCTTGTTTCAATAAGTCCGAGAGCCACCTTTTCACGGATGTAGTGACAATCAAGATCAAAGTGCTTAGATCGAGCATGAAATGTTGGATTTGTGGTGAGATACACTGCTGAAAGGTTATCGCAATGGAGAAGAGCAGGGCCTGACTGTGTGACACGGAGATCGCGAAGTAGAGCTGATAGCCATGTGATTTCAGCTGCCGTTTCAGCTAGAGCGCGATACTCTGCCTCAGTAGAAGATCTTGACACAGTTGCTTGTTTTTTGGCACACCAAGAAACAAGATTAGGACCAACAAATGTGCAAAACCCGGTTGTGGATTTTCTTGTCTCTTTACAACCTGCCCAATCACTGTCACTATAGGCAATGATGGGCAGATTGTTAGTTTTGTGAAGATGAATGCCAAGTGATGTGGTGCCTCGGAGATACCTTAAAATGCGCTTGAGGAGAGCAAAGTCACAGATGGTTGGAGCATGCATTCTTTGGCAAACAAGATTCACGGCAAACTGGATATCCGGCCTTGTAAGTGTCAGATACTGAAGCTTTCCGGCAAGACTCCTAAAGTAGGTTGGTTCAGGAAACAATTCAGTTGAGTTCTTGGGCAGAACTAGTTGTTGAGGCAAAGGACTTGGCATAGGATTACACGAATTCATGCCTGCTTGAAGTAGTATGTCTTCTGTGTACTTTCCTTGACTGAGAAATAATCCAGAGGTTGTCTTCTCTACTTGTATACCAAGAAAATAGTGTAAATCACCCAAGTCTTTCATGGAGAAGTTTGAGTTCAATGCTGCCGTGATGTGTTGTAGTTGGATAGAATCACTACCGGTTAGGATAATGTCATCTACATAGAGTAGAAGGACAAGTGTGTGTCCATTTTGATGATAGATGAACAGCGAAGGATCAGCTTTGCTACAGGTGAAACCATACTCAATAAGAAAAGTGCTGAACTTGTCAAACCAAGCCCTTGGAGCTTGTTTAAGTCCATACATTGCTTTGGTTAATTTGCAGACATATGAGGGGTGTCTTGAGTCTTCAAAACCAGGAGGTTGCTGCATATAGATGTCTTCTTGGAGTTCACCGTGAAGAAAGGCACTCTTTACATCTAGTTGTTTAATCGCCCATTCTTTTGCCGTTGCAACTCCAAGAACTACTCTAATGGTAGTAGTTCTAACAACCGGACTGAAAGTTTCAAGAAAATCAACTCCCTCTTCTTGATGAAAACCCTTTGCCACTAACCGAGCTTTGAATTTGTCAACTGATCCATCTGCTTTTAATTTGACTCGATATACCCACTTGCAACCAAGAATATTCATGTTGGATGTAGGCTTGACTAAAACCCATGTCTCATTCTCACGTTGCACTTTCATTTCTTCTTGCATAGCATTGACCCAACGTGGATCTTTTAATGCTGAAATAATGGATCTTGGTTCGGTTGTATCAGTCAAAAGAACATACCTGCGATTTGGTTTGACGATCCCTGCTTTAGCCCTCGTACGCATGGGATGGTTGTTGACTGGTGCAGAGTGTATGTCAGGTTCTGAAGTTTCTTCTCTAAACTCAAAACTGTCTTGTTCATCATGTATTTCACCTCTTTCTGTTTCTGATAGTTCCTCCTGCACATTTTCTTCTGATAAGGCAACTACTAATGTATTTTGATCGATTGTTGCAGTTGCAGGAGCTGGTTCCAAGGCTGCTGCAGTAGGAAGTTCGGCTGGAAATGTTGCCTCTTTTTCTTCAGACCTTGGCTCGCAGGATTGCCAAGCTCGTAACAAAGGAGATGAGTAGCGTGGCACAAGATGTTTGAACTTATCAGTGTAGGGAAAATTGTTCTCATCGAAGATGGCATGGCGTGTAATATATACACGTCCGGTTGTTGGGTGAAGACATCGATAACCTTTGTACGCTGCATTATACCCCAAAAAGACACATTGTAGCGATCTTGGCTCAAATTTACTTGTAGAGTAGGGTCTTAGGCACGGGTAGCAAGCACTTCCAAAAACCCTTAATGATGTATAATCTGGTTTTTGTTGAAAAAGGACTTCAAATGGAGTCTTGTATTGTAAAGTGGCTGAAGGGAGAAGATTGCTTAGGTAGTTTGCAGTGTAAAAGCTCTCCACCCAATATTGTAATGGTACCTTAGTATGAAACAACATGGAGAGACTTAACTCAGTGAGATGTCTGTGCTTTCTTTCAGCCACACCGTTTTGTGCCGGTGTATATGGACATGAAATTTGATGTTTGATCCCACAATTGTTTAACTGAGCTTTGAACTTGTTACTGATAAATTCCCCTCCACCATCACTTTGAAACACTTTAATCTTTCGGTTATGTTGATTTTCTACCATTCTTTGAAACTGAATAAAGACTCCATAGAAATCAGATTTAAGACGCAAAGGGTATAACCAACTGAAATGAGAGTAGTCATCCACAAAAACCACATAGTACTTGAAGCCTTGTACAGATGCAATAGGAGAAGGACCCCAAAGATCGCAATGTACTTTGGCTAAAGGTTCATAAGTACAGGATGTTGGACTAGAAAACGGTAAATTTGAACTTTTTCCCATTTGGCAAGGCTCACAAATGAGTTTGATGGTGCTCTTATTCATGGAAATAGCCTTGCTGTTGTGAAGGTGCTGAAGAACCAGTGGACTTGCATGGCCTAGACGATAATGCCATATGAAATCAGTGGCAACTTGTTGTCTTGACGAGTAGAAGGCCTTGTAGTTTTGGTCCTTCAGCACATAGAGACCTTCACGTCGTGTTCCCACTGTTAAGATTTTCTGAGTTTTCAAGTCCAGTACAGACACCTTATTAGCATCAAAAAGCACACCACATGGGTAATCTTCACACAGCTTAGAAACAGATAAGAGAAGTTTTTGTACTGAAGGACAAACTAAGACATCATGAAGGGGGATACTACCTGCCGTGCCTGAGAGATTAGTGGAACCAGTGTGCGTGATGGGGAGTTGATTTCCATCGGCTACCATGATGGTTTCTGTGCCATTATAAGCCTGCAGATTGTGGAGGTTTGTTGTTGTTGGAGTGACATGAGTTGTAGCACCAGAATCAGGGTACCATTCCCTTCCCGTGTTATCTGAAATACGCAGAGCAGTGTGGATTTGAGGCTGGTCTGAGCTTTGAAAGTTGTTGTTAAACCTGTTCCAACATCGTAGGGCTGTGTGGCCAGTTCTGCCACATATTTGGCATATAGGCCTTTGTTCAGTTGAAACTTGTTGTTGAGGAGGCACTGCTTGTTGATGAAAGCCACGCCCCCTGGAGGAAAAACCAGCTCTGCCTCTGTTTGCACCAAACCGGTTTGAGTAATAGCCTCTTCCTCTATAACTGGGCGCGGTTGTTTGAAAGGCAGTTGCAGTGTTCTGGTTCTGTGCTTGAAATGCCAAATGTGGTGAGACAGCGGAGTCATCATAGGATTGCAGCCGAGTATCATAGCCATCAATATCCAACACTACGTCTGAAAAACTGGGAGGAGGATGTCTTGTCATAGAACTTTGTATCACAGTACAAATAGGGTCATATTCTCTTCCCAAACCGTTCATTAATCCACATATTTTCATAGACTCATCAATAGGCTTCCCAATGGAGCTTAACTGATCACAAATGGCTGTATAATCGTGGACATATGCAGTAAATGTTTTACCTTGTTTTGACAGCATTTGGAGTTTTCTTCTCAGCTCAAACTCACGGCTCACAGTGTTTCTGTTGTATTTGTTTGCAAGAGAGATCCAAATTGCATGAGAAGTGGGGAGATTGAGCACACTGCCGAGTACCTCTTCTGATAATGTGCCAAAAATCCATGATTTTACAAGCTCATCTGTGCAGAACCATGACTCGTAAGCAGGATTTTCTACAGGCAGGACTAAGTCACCATCTTGTCTTTCGACGGTCTGAGGAGGAGCTTGGTAACGTCCATTTATGAACCCAAGCAACTTCTGGCTGTTAAGCAAGGATTCTATTTGTGTTTTCCACAAAAGGTAATTGTTTTCATAAAGTTTTATGGTCACGGAGCTAGCAACATGTACGTTGCAGGGAAAGGGGTAAAAAATTTGGTTTTCTGCCATGCGAGCTTCCTGTTAAGGAATAACAAGCTCTGATACCATGAGAGAAAAAGGAAGAAGAGAAGGTAAAGTGACGAAAACTAAAGATTTTGTTTTACTGAACTTGCATGTTAACTTTCTTGAACAAGAACACAAATTTACACGATAACAAGCTAGTGATATTTAAACACAAGCTTGAGCAATTGAGACACGCCAGCTGGAGTATGTCTATTGAAACACAAACTTGAGTAATTGAGATACGCCAGTTGGAGTGGAGTCCATGTCTCTTGTGTTTTGAGCTTGAAGACACTTGCACCGATTATTGTGTTTTGAGCTCCATTGCTGTACTTGATGGGTTTGTTTTGATTGTCGCAAAGTTGGTCCAGGCTTGTCTGAAGTCCTCCTTAGTGCTGATATTGTCTTCATCCTTCTGACACAGCAAGGGTGTGAAACCTGTTCTGGTTCAGCTCTGTTCAACTCTGTTTTGGACTCCAAAAACAGAGTATTTGCAGCTGGCTTGGTGTGGAGCTCAACATTGTTTACACATGACGGTACACGTGTTATATTACAAATTTACAAAGACAATTAACAAGCTTTTATTTATTTTACCATACTTTTTTAGAAATTATATTAACGAGAATCTTTAAGAATTTTAGTTTATTATTTGCTTCTAATTCTAACAATTTTGATAAAAAGTATTAATAACTTTTTTAAGAATAAAATAATACCTTAAAATAACATATTTTAAAGTTTTTGTTACAAATCTAACATTTTAAAATTAAAATTTCAAAATAGCAGCAATATTTATGTAAAAAATACTTATTTATTTTAAATAATTTAGACATAAACTTAAAATATTATATTTGAGCTTTTTCTAATTTATGTTTTATTTTTTATTAAAATAAAGTTTTAATATATTTTAATATTAAATTTATGTTATTATTAGAAATTTAAATTAATAATGCTATTTTTGGAACAAAAACTTAAAATATGATATTTTAGAGAATTGTCCGATTGAATATAAACATACAAATTATTTTAACAAAAAAATACTAGTTGTTAACATGTAAATATAAACCATTAATGCAAAACAAAAATCACAATAAAAATACAGAGATAGTTTGATTAAATAATATAAGGAATAATAAGACTAAGGAAACAAATATAGTTGGTTAAATTTAGTGCTTGTTTTTGGTTATATGTAGTGCTTATAGCTTACTAATCCCACTACGAGTTTTTTTTTTCATCGCCAACATAAATATAGTTGGCTAACCTTAGTGCTTGCATTTTTGTTCATAACTGGATAATGGTTAAAACTATCTCTTTATCAAAAATTTCTACTTTGATTGATTAGGAAGAAGTTTCAAAATTGGAATGCAAGAAACGTAATACGTCTAGCTGTGATGTCCCTCTTCAGATACCTAGCTAATTTCAAGCACATGCTTAAAAATTCAAAACCAGTTTAGAGTAGAATTTGTGAATAACTTTAAGGATTGACCATCTTTTACAGGAGAAACTTTAAGCACCTAGAAGACTATTTTTTCGTGTGTCGATTGTTCTGCAAAAAACGTGAAGTCAAACACCATAATCTTTATGAAATGGATCTTGGATGAAAAAAAAAAGAAGATTCAAAATTGATATAGTCATATAGATCCTAAATGTATGCACTTTAAACCACACTAGATTCATATCCATATCATGCATGGGGAAAAATATTCACAAATTATAATTTATTAGTAAATATAAATTAAATATTTAGTTTTTATTTAAAATTACTTTTAATATTAATTTTTATATATACAAATTAAGAAAATAAAAATAATTATTTTTTAAAAATTTAATAGTATTTTTTGTTAGTTTAATAGAATATTTAATTCTCTAACCAAATTAATAATAATAATATAATTGTAATTATTCTAATAATTTAAACTCATTTATATATTTATTTGAAATTTACTGTGATGAAAAACACGTCAGCATAGTATTTCTGTTAATAACACGTCTGAATAAAGTTATTTTCTTAAAATATATCTCAAATAATATATTAAGGATTACAGTAGTAACTTAAATCTATTTATATTTATTTGAAATTATTTATAAATTAACGTATAAAAAAATTAAAAAAATAAAAATTATTGTTTTGCAAATGTAATAGTATTTTTTGCTTAGTTGAATAAATTATATTTATTCTCTAACCAATTTAATATCAGTGACATGTATTGTAATTATTCTAGTAACTTAAACCCTTTTATATATTTAAGCTGAAACTCGTTGTAGTTTTGACACGTCAGCATTGTATTTTTGTTATTAACACGTCATAAGATTAATTTGTTAAAAAGTTTTTCAAATAATATATTAGGAATGTCGAATTTGTTCTTATAAATTTAAGATGATTAGTTTACTAAGAACATAATTCCCAATGTGAATTGTCTTTTCTATCTAGAATGCTAAAACATTCTTGTAGTTTTGGTTTTTTTACTATGAGATAAAAATTTACTTTGACATAATTAACATTTATTTGATTACAACTTTCTGAGATGAATATCCAACAACACTAATATATATAAAAATAATCCATTAGCTTTGTTAAAGTGATTTTGCTTCCCTTCTAAAAAAACAGCCGCATTAGATATTCTTCATTATGCGATTTATTTGTAAGTCACTCAATCTTTTCCATAAACTTCCAAAAAATATTCACCAACTATATATTATATAATCTAAAGAAAATCTTGCCTTTTTTTCCAAAACGAGAAAAAAATACGAATTAACAAAATATTAAATGAAGTAGAGCTACATATGCATTCCACTTGAATACAATGTAGTGGAAGTCTAGTGTGTATGAGTTTGCGGTGTAAAGGAAGAAAGAACATTGCTGCTTACTATAGCAAAGGTATTAAAGAACATTGCTTTTAGTTCATTTTTCCTTTGCTTAGTTGATCGTTTCCAACAAAAAATCTTTTGAATTAGATTTTTATTATTTTAATATTCAACTTTTTACTGTACGTCTTGTACATTATAATTTGTAGTTTTGTTAGACATGTAATCCACATCATAGGGTGTATATATAATTCCCTGTACTTTCAATCTAGCTTTTCTATTTGTTTTAGATTTTTTTTTTAACTTAATTAGATTTGTGCTCGGTAGTTCAATTTTATGTTATAGAAATATTTGTACTAAAAAATGATCAGTGAAGGTAATGTTAATATTCAGCTAAAAAGAAATTAAAAGACATTGAAAAGAAAGGGTATAAGCATCGATAATGTCTCAAATTTGGTTGAATTGGGATATCGAATTTTGGACAAAACAAACTGCAAAGAAAAAAAATAACATAAACAAGTAAGAATATATAGAAGGGTTTACTTCCGTCAACTATATGAATTTATGCAAATAAACATATTTTCAGATGTACTTTTTGGTTCTTTTCTAAATTACATAAACTGTGTGTTTCTTCCGTAAACTACATAAACTTAATAAATTATTCCAATTACAGAAATTTCGTTAATGTTTACACGTTAAATAGCTACTAAATCTGGTTCTAATTCGAAAATCTAGTTTTATTATCAAAATAAACCCAAATTAAAACCAGATTTTCGAATTAAAATAAGATTTAATAGCTATTTAATGCATAAACAATACAATTTCTGCAATTAGAAAAATTTATGAAATTTGTGTAATTTATGAAAGAAAAATACAATTTATGTAGTTAAAGGAAGATCCAAAAAATACATGTGGAAATAGGTTTAGTCGCATAAGTTTGTGTAGTTGACGGAAATAAACTTTATACATAATATAGATAAATTTTGTCGATATGGTCAGAAAAAAGAATGTCTCTGTAGAAAATTGAACTTGGGTCACCAATGAGACTAGCCCAGTAGAGAATCTAAACAAACGCCTTGCCTTTTCGCTAATAAAACGATGCGTTGCATCTCTGAGAAGTTAGGATGGCAAAGTGTAAAGCTTCGAAAAGTCCCACATCGGTAACATGGAAAGAAGGGAAGTACGAGAATCGAGTATAAAATAAAACCTTGTGACAACGGGGAAAGCACTTACCTGGACGGGGTCAACTCGTGATCAAGAAGACGAGTGGCCTAGGCTAGTGACTTCCATTGCACATTATCGGAAGGGTGCTTAGTCTAAGGTCTTCCCAAGTGGAAGAGCCTGCGTCATTATTTGTGGCAGAGGGGGTTTGCGTTCGCGCAGCCCCTACCATCATTCTATTAGTGAAATTTTATAACAGCAGAGAAGTTCTTTCCTACCGAATTTTTAACATTTCTGTTATAGACTACAAAAGGGTAAGGAGAAATCTAACACCCTCTTCACTTCTTTGATAACATGATTCGAAATCTAACACCCTCTTCACTTCTTTGATAACATGATTCGAAATCTTTGCCACATATCCCCACACAACTTGAATCGTTTGGTAGTTAGCAATTTAAACCAATAAGTCCAAATAAGATTTGACACTGTAAACCTTAAACTAGCTAAGAAATTGAAAGTGGATACATTTTGGATTTTTCATGACAATTTGAACATTAACCGCAGAAGCTAATGTATTCACAAGTTATAATCTGTCTCTTTCACCCTACAAAGCTCTCTCCTTTATTTAGTTCCCTCACATTCAACAAATCCGTACACGATACCATGGAGCTACCTCGAAGTTACCAGAAGAAACAAATATTCTCCACTATAAGCCGTCGTCAAGAACAGTAGAGCTCAATAGCTCTCTAATAAACTCGCTCCGTTTTAACTTCTGCTTCTGATCCTCTGCTGAAAGAGACGGGCTTTTTGCATTCCTATCACTGACCAAACATTTATTAGTGAACCATAAAAGAATTCCAGTGATACAATTGTTTGATCCAGAGTTTACAAATTTTATTTGAAAGTTGATCAAATGACCCAATGCGGCGTTGGAGAGCAATAATCTAGGTTTGACCAGATTTTCTTTTGAAATACCAGCAAAATGTAAGACTTTAACTAACAAGAGCTGACAACAAGAGATTAGGCAAATCAAATGATTGAGAAGAAGGAAAAATACCGTTCAGGTAAACTCTGAGTTGATGTTTTCTTGACAGAACGGGTTTCTGCAGATATACATGACTCCGAAGTGAAGAACTCCTTGTCAACTGGGGAAATGAACGAAGAAAGCAGTGTATCAGCCGCTGCATTGGATGATGAGGAAGAGGATAATATACACGAAGATCCCACAAATAGGTTCTGAAAGTTTCCATCAGGAAGCTCTCTCTTCAAGTTTGATAACGTGGAATGAGACCCGCCTCTTCTTGATTTTCTCTTCCGCTGCATGTAATATCTCATTAAGGCATTACAACATTACCTAATGGCGGATTAGAGAAACAATAAGAGAGAAAATGAATGGGTAAAATATGACTTGACAGAGAATAAAAAGGATATTTTGAATATATTTGAGTGCTGAAGGGTTATATGAGCAACCATGTCAACACCCACCCTAACTGCACAAACTGGACACACCTGCAATAACAATGTTCACTAGACTTGATTGAAAACGAATTTGTCACAGAATCCAAATAAAGTCCTCCAAAAGTAGATTCCATAAACACAGCTGCTTCTATAATTCTGCTATGAGTCTGGCTATAAACATGCATATATTCTCATATTTTTCGCATCTTTAGTGTCATATCCTCCAAACAACAACCAAGTGGCATAGCTATCCCTGCCAATACGACTGGATATAGGAACCAACAATGCCCAATCTAAACTATTGAGAATCATTCCAACATATTTTTTTTTGCATTAACATGAGAAATGTTTGATTTTGAAAGATAGAAAGAAAAGTACCCCATTTTTGGCTTCCGTAGGATGATCTTCATCTATGTGGCAGCAGAGAGACACAATATCAAAATACTCAGAACAGAAAGGGCAAGCCAATTCTTCCCTGAACTCTTCTACTCCATCTACATCTTCAATCCCTAAGAACGTATCTGCAATTCCACAGAAATCCATAAATTAGATACTGAAAGCTATAATAAAACGATTCCATTAGGTGGTTACAATGTATGAAACATCTTTCTCTTCTGAGAACAATACCTGACATTTCTCATGTTCATAAACACTGAGGAGTAATTAAATGCTTACAAAGACTGCAATTTTGGATATGATTAATCCATTTTATCAGAAACCGATCAAAAACAGAATCCAAAAATAAACAAAACTTTGTAATTTCATACCAAATCAAAATCTACTTCATCTTCTCAAGTATGAAGCAAAGCCTAAAGCGATAAAAACTTAAAAAGGGACAAATGAAAAAATCTTCCAAACAAAATCGAAAATTTCCCGTAAATTTTTCTCAATCTCCAAAAAATCGAAATTCTAAAACGGAGAGAAAACTCAAGACTATCATCTAACATTCTAACTTCTTTCACCCTTCAGTTTTTTTAGCCAACAACAAATACTCCAGATCAGATTATCGAGAAGAATAGATTTTGCACATCCTATAAACTCACCAGATCGTGAAGGGAAAGCCAGCTGGTATCTCCTTGTAACCGAAGCAAGAAGATCAGTCCATGAATCAGAATTCATTATTAACAAAACTATTCAAACCCAGAAAAGGTCGAAAACTTGACTCTTGTTTTTCAACGAAACAACGTTTTGAAGAAATTTCAAGAGATTAACAATCGATTTACAAAAGAAAAAACTGCTTTTTTTGTTGGAGCAATTCAAGGAAACGGTAAGAAAGGAAAAAACTTTGGGTCGGTTTTCACAAAAGTTGTCTTTTTTTTTGGTTTCTCCTTGTTTTAATTATTTCGGATAGAGAGTGAGAGGCAGAGGAGGCAACTTCTATATATATTACTTTGATTTTACTCTTTACTTTTTCTAATCGGTTCGCTTTCAATGATGAATCTTTTGGCGGAAAAATAGACAAATTATTGGCCGACTCTGTAAACCACGACTAAAATGCTTGCCGTTTATTACTTTTACCCGCCGTGTAATTACATTCAGAAGCATGACATTGGCAAGCTTTTCTATATTAAACGTCATGCTGTTGTACTTGTACACGTGACGAGTTCTCATTGGTTTCTTTCTAAGATGTCGCAGTTAAAGATGTACCAAAAAGCAGATGATTTTTTAGCCGCGTCTTGTTGTGTTTCTGACTCATTTGTCAACTGTTTATGAATTTACGAGTCCTTTAATTAATTTTCCTTTAGATTTTTCAATTTTCGGAAAAATAGTCCAAATTTCCAATTTGTAAATCTGGGAGCTGTTTTTCCCGTCGGAGATTTGTTTAACCCGCCGGTCCCGCCGCTACCTTCGTTTCTTTGACGCGAAATTTCGCGTTGTTTTGCTGTTTGGATGTGATGAAACTACGATCCTGTTCAGATCTATAGCTTCGATCGGTGGAGAAGCGAAAATCTATCCAGACGCTGTGATCTTGGTTATTCTTGATTTGGATGTAGGACTGAGATTCTTCTAGGGTTTAATATTTAGCTGATATGGCGACGAGGAATCGTACGCTGTTGTTTAGGAAATACAGAAACTCTCTGCGGAGCGTTCGTGCTCCAATGGGGTTGTCTTCGTCGTCAACAGCCACGGAAAAGAATTCATTGACGGGAGCAAATTCGGGCATAGGTCCTGTGATCGAGATGGCAAGCACATCTCTATTGAATCCGAATCGCTCCTATGCTCCAGTCAGTACCGAGGATCCTGGGAATTCGAGGTACTTGTCTTCCTCTCTCTCCCTCTCTGTCCCATTGCAATGTTAGAATCTTAGTGATTGTAATGTAGCGGCTATTGTGGGTTAGCCCATGAATTTTGGATGTAAGTTTGTTTATTAAGCAGAAAAAACGTTATAATCCTGAGCAAATGTATACATTTCTGTGGATTATCTGCTGACGCCGAGAATTTTGGCTTACTTTCTTCAATGTCCCAGTAGAGGTACATTAACAGTGGGATTACCACCAGATTGGGTTGATGTTTCTGAGGAGATTTCAGTGTACATTCAGCGTGCAAGAACCAAAATGGCTGAACTGGGTAAGGCTCATGCGAAAGCTTTGATGCCCTCTTTTGGGGATGATAAAGCAGATCAACATCAAATCGAGTCTTTGACACAAGAGATAACTTTCCTATTGAGGAAATCTGAGAAGCAGCTTCAGAGGCTTTCTGCAGGTGGACCTTCTGAAGATTCAAATGTCAGGAAAAATGTGCAGGTTGGTACTTGACTCAATGTGTCCCTTAAACTCGTGTCCTTCTTAGTTTCTTTTCTATCACCATATAAACTTTTAACCTTCTGTGTTTTATAACAGAGATCTCTTGCTACTGATCTCCAAAATCTTTCTATGGAACTACGCAAGAAACAATCTACGTATTTGAAACGCTTGAGACTACAAAAAGAGGTACGCAGTGCTTAAGCCTTCATTATTTGTGATCCTGTAGTTGCTCATTTTTGGAGTCTCTTGATCTGTTCTGCGGCTGCACTCTAATAGATTCTGTTTACGTGAATTTTATGGATTCTCTTGCTAATTATTTGTACGTTTTTGGGAAATCTTTGACTCTGTGATGTATCATCAGGATGGAGCGGATTTAGAGATGAATCTGAATGGAAGCAGATATAGAGCAGAAGATGATGACTTCGATGATATTGTATGACTCCTTTATTACAGTCTATCCCCATTGTCCATCTTGTGTATTTCTATAACTATGCAATATGTGAATTCACTACAGGTATTTAGCGAGCATCAAATGAGCAAGATAAAAAAGAGCGAGGAAATATCGGTAGTGAGGGAAAAAGAGATACAGCAGGCTAGTGCTTACCATTTAGTTGTTGCTAGCCTCATTTTTTTTGGTTTTTTTATACAATCATTAGCTTGCAACTTTCTTCTTGTTCTGTACCATATACAGGTTGTTGAATCCGTAAACGAGCTAGCACAAATCATGAAGGATCTTTCAGCGCTTGTAATCGATCAGGTATAAACACTAGAACTGTCTAGCTTCAGAGTCATTGGCTTTAGAGTTATTATAACTTGAAAACAAAACGTGTTGTGATAGGGTACGATAGTTGATCGGATTGACTATAATATCCAGAATGTTGCTAGTACAGTTGAAGATGGTCTCAAACAGTTGCAAAAGGTAAACCTTTTAAAGACCAGTGTTGTGTATATATATATGGTATATTCTCTCTCTCAACATTATGACCAAATGGTTAAGTGGAATCGCTTGTGAATCTCTTAACAGGCAGAACGCACACAGAGAAATGGAGGTATGGTGATGTGTGCGTCTGTTCTTGTCATCCTCTGCTTCATCATGCTTGTACTCTTAATCCTCAAGGAGATTTTCTTGTGACCCAAGAAAATATTATGATCCTTCATTTTTTAAAATTTTTTAGAAGCACCACATTATTTGCGATGCTGAGTGTTCTCTATCCGTAAAAAGGTCTGAAAAAACAACACAACTGTATTGTCTCTCTCGCTAGATGGGTTTTGCTTCAGCTTACTTCTTATTTCACTTTTGTGTTGAATGTTTGTAACCTGGTTTTTGACAAGTTTATAATGGTTTATAATGAAGATATTAACTATGATGTTTGAGAACCTCTGGAGAAGAGAACTGTACCAATCACACTTTATGAAGATTAGGGTTTAAAGCTTTGAGTTTGAGAAGAATAAAGTTAGCCTAGGTTCCAAGGTAAAGAGAGATCTTACTTTTGTGAAAGTGGACCGTAACCAAAAACAAATCACTGAGTAAGAAAAGAAAAAGAAACCATATCTACTTAAGGGTCAATACACTGAGTGATCTTGCTTATTTAAAACTGGTCAAGAAAATTTAAGTTGTTAGAGAATCAAAACGTCGTTTCGTAACCGCAGGAATCTGCGGCTGCGTTATGCGGCCAAACGTTGTTCGTTTGACCGACACAGGTTTTTGCGGTCAAACACTGCGGTCGATCGTAGAAAGCTGCGGTCAAAAATTTTAATCGCTGCGAAATTATAGCGTTTGCGATCAAACAATTACGATATAACCTGCGACGACAACCTGCGGCGATCAAAAGAACAACAATATTGTAATGTCTAACCGTAATGTTTGACCGCAGATCGCTGCTGCAGACGCTATGACAGACAAACGAACAACGCTATCGATTTTCCAATGATATTGGATTTATGGTGCAAATTTTCTTATAAAGACTTCTTGTCTGCTAAGATTTAAAAGATCTTCTTTGAAAGGTAACTTAAAAAAATGAAAATGAATTATGTGATTTATATAATACAACTCAATTTTGTGTTTCAATTTTATTCCAAGATTTACAGATAATGATTATGACATATATATCAACACATCATGTGCGCCAAACTAATCACTTTTCTACTATTTTATCGAATCTCAAACTCTGTCACAAATCATTTTTGGGTTTATATTAACATTAAGGATATGTTTGTTTATAAAACTCGGCATAATGCATTTGCATGTTTCATTGTTCATTCAAGATTTTACACAAGAATGGAGTGCTAACAAAGTATTATGGAATATAGGTTGGCTGTTCGTTTCGTAGCCGTAGGAATCTGCGGCTGCGTCATGCGGTCAAACGTTGTTCGTTTGATCGCCGCAGGTTTTTGCGATCAAACGTTGCGGTCGACCGTAGAAAGTTGCGGTCAAAAATTTTAATCGCTACGAAATTATAGCGTTTGTAATCAAATAATTGCGATACAACCTGTAACTATAACCTGCGGCGATCAAACGAACAACAATATTGTAGCATCTAACTACAGCGTCTGACTGCAGATCGCGTCTGCGGCAGACAAACGAACAATGCTGTTGTGTTTAAAAGCAGGATTCAATTTATTAATATTTTAGATTTAGTTTATTAATAAAGCAGGATTGAGAACTTCTAACAAGTTTGACCGTATTTAATTAGATATTTAGAAATAATAAAATGTTTTCTGAATTTTACACATAAAAGTTATCGTCGTAGTTAGAAAGTTGTGATAATGGGTTTAGTACTTATAAAATTCTTTGACCTATTTTTATATTTTTGCAAATCAAAATTTTCTCAATTTTTGTAATTCAATTCGACTAAGATATTGAATGCAGTTGGTATGTGATTTGAGTTAATTTCATCTGTTACAAATACAAATATGCAATAAATACACCAAGAGTTAATTGTTTGTTTCAAATCTGAGTAAAAACATGGTTAAAATTGTGCACATAATTAAGAGTAATCCAAATAATTTTTCTTTAATTACTGTGATTAACCAACTGGTCTACTACTAAAGATAACTTTTGTAAAGTTATGTTTCGTACTTTGTCATATCATGTAATCATATATTACTTCAGATTATGAACACATCAACCACATATTTTATCTTTAATCATTTCTTTAAAATCTGATGTTACAATGTTTCCAAGAGAGATAGTATAGATAAAATTTCATTGTCACTTGAGAAGAGACAATATTTAACAACATTATAAATTATTTAGTGTCTTACAGTCTTAATTTGTTTTAGATTTGGAATCTAAAACGATTGCAGGCGAGACATTTTGTAATAATAATTTGAAGTTAAACATGACTACTTCGTGTTGGATTTCACTTCCAATGAGTTTAAAATATGTTATTGAATGATGAATTTTTAATAGAATTCAATTCCAATCATATAATTATTTAATTAAGGAGTATGTATTAAAATCGAGTGTCATTGAATCTAATATTTATAACTCTTGTTTGAATGATTTTAAAATTTAGTGTTGATGTAGTTAAGTTCTCAAATACTTCATTAAAGTCACAATTAAATAATTTTATAAAAATTTATGTATAATGAATAATTTGTAATAAATTTGAATAAAACCGTAAGAGAAATTGACTAAAATATCATTATTTCAAGTTTTAATTCTAAATATATCAATAATCATTTAAATTTTTAAAATAGCACAAATTTAATATTAAAATAATTAAAAACTTCTTGAAAAAAGTAAACTCAAATATTATGTTTTAATTTTATATATAGTTTATTTAAAATAAATAATTTTTTTTACATAATAATTTATGTTATTTTTGAAATTTTATTTTTAATATGTTAATTTAAAATATAAAATTAAAATATTACTATTTTAGAGTATTATTCAACTGTGAATTATTAAAAAAAATATAATACAGAATGTATATATCTTAAAATCCCAATAATATATTGTTAAAAATAGTATAGAATAACATTCTTTTCTTTTGACATCAGAATAACACTTCCTGAAATTTGTATATGTGAGCCAATTCGTATAGATAAAGAGTCGTTTTTACAGAAATCAATGAGACACATTTAATTTCCAGAGGTGGAGATTGGAAAATTCAAAGTCTCTCTCTTCTTGTCACATCAATTCACACACTGCATCTGTTTTTGCAAGCTCTTTTTCCGCTTCTTCTTATTCTTTAGGTCTTTACTCTAAACCCAAATCTCGAAATTCGAAAATTGATAAGCTTTTTTCTTCGTCCTTTCCTGTTCGTCTGACCCACTTCTTAAAAATCTCAATTTTGTTTCGTTTATTCCATTGATTTCTTCTGTCACTCACTTGCGTTCTTGTAGATTTGAGAAACACATGAATACTCGGTGAGAGAGAGAGAGCGAAAAGTGAAAGGCTTTTTGCTTTTAGGGTTTCGGCATTCAGTATTACAGCTTTTTCTCATCACGCTAGGCAATTTTGTGCGAAGAAATTCAGCGATACTGGGTTTTCGTCTCCTCTACATTTCCTCGTGAAAGTTTAGACAATTTCAAATCGGTACTCTACCCATTTCTGATGTTTTTTTTTATATCTGAATCATTATTTGTCTGTATTCCTGTTTTATCCGTTTGTAAATTGTTAATGTTACTGTCTAAAGTTTGGTCCTTGATCGAAAATCAAAATAGAAATTTCATCTGAGATATAGTTGGCTGAGCTCTGAACAAATATTTAGAGACTGTTGATTGTCATTTAGTAAAAGTGATTCAATTGCTGTGATATGTAGATGATTGAAATGGAAGCTGTTGAGAGAAAACGATCCAAAGGAGGGTTTCTAAATCTGTTTGATTGGCCTGGTAAATCCCGGAAGAAGCTTTTTTCCTCTAACAGCTCGGACCTCTCCGGTAATGTCTCCTACAACAAAAATGCTCTATCAGTTCTTATCATCTCTGTTTGTTATAGCTTTCTTGATTATCAGTTGTCTCTTGGGTAGATATATATGTCCGGTTTAAGTCATAATGGTCTTTGCCTTTAATCCCTTGGCTGATTCAATTTATTTGATGCGTCGAAGTGTAGAAATAGCTGCTTTAGATGAATGTATTTTGTTGTAGAGGAATCTTAGTTTTGGTGATCGGCCTTTGATCTGATGCTAGTCCTCTATGTATACGTGGATGAAGATAAATGTTTACTTGATCACTTTTATCTACTTTGGCTTGTTGTTCAATAGAATTAAAGTCTTGTTTTCTTTGTTTGGATTAGAAGAACCAACACAAGAGAAACAAACTGCTCAAAACTCTTCAAAGTCATGGCTCTCCCATGTAAGGCTACTCAATTTTGTTATTCCATGTTCTTTTAAATTTAATGAATGAGAGGAACCAATAGTCTTTGATCTAATCTCTTTTAACAGAATGAGGCTGATGAGACTGGAAAGAGTTCGACTTACAATCCGAGAAGTGACTCGAGCTGTTCTACATCTACTGTTACTAGTGATGATGGACAAGGATCCAGAGCCCCGGGTGTGGTCGCGAGGCTCATGGGTTTAAAGTCTCTACCTGTATCAAATTCCCTGGAACCTCGATCTAATCCTGATTTTGATCCGTTCTTCCTTAGATCCTCGCACAAGGCAAGCACATGGGATGCATATGAGAATCTCGGTTATGTAAATCTCCGCACTGATTACGATGGTATTTCTTGGGACCATTTGGATTCAAGAATGAATAAAGAACATAACCGGCCTATTGACCGCTTTCAAACTGAAACCTTACCCCCAAGGTCGGCTAAACCAATCTCTGTCACTCACAATAGGCTTTTGTCACCCATACGGAGTCCTGGGTTTGTTCAGTCCAGGACCCCTGCTTATGTAATGGAAGCAGCTTCTAGAATGATTGAACCAAGTCCTCGGATAGCTGCTAAAGCACGGTTTTCATCATCTGATTCTTCTTCATCACTTCCAATGAGGATCAGAGACTTAAAAAAGAAGCTAGAAGCTTCACAGAAAGGATCAATCTCAAATGGTACCCGCAACAGTAAGTGCTTAAGAGGAAAGCACGACGAAAAGACAACATCATCAATCAAGAAAGAGGAGACAAATAAGTTATTAGGAAAAAACAGTTTTGATGGATTGAAGGGTAAAGTGAAGCCGCCTTCAGTATCTGCACATGTAAAGGACAATACTATGCCCTCTATTGGCAACAAAAGCCAAAAGGAGAAGATGGAAACTAAGAAGCATTCAATAAAAAATGGTCTCAAAGAATCTTCTACCAGCTCTGGGAAAACTGTGATTAAGCATAATAACCAGAAACAAAATCAATTCGCTGTGACGTCTGTTTCAAACCAGAGAGGCAGCAAAGTGATGAACAAAGTTGTAAACAAGGTATTGGTGGAAAGTGGAACTACATCGAAAAGGCCTGGTCTTACAGCAACATCGCCTGAAAAGAACACTACTTTATCGTTTTCCCGCAAAAAGAATCTTCCCCACAGCAAAAAACCGCTAAATGGGATGCAAGAACCTGGAATTATCAATGATAAACGGATCAAAAGGGGTGAAAAGCTGATAAAATGTAACATCACCGTGGATGGTAGACTGAAACCAGATGAAGCCGATCGAAAGAAGGACATGGATGTGATTTCGTTCACTTTCTCATCTCCAATCAAGGGTTTATCATCCAACTCACGATCCTTCACTAAAAAGACAGATCAAGATACAAAATCTGCTATTAGTCTCAATAACGTCGACGGTGATTCCCTAAATATTCTGTTGGAGGAAAAGTTCAGAGAGCTAACCTCTAAGATTGAGTCATCTTGCAGTAGCCTTACCCAAGAAGAAGAGTCTTCGGTTTCCATTCCAAAGGATTGGGTGAATGGGACGATATCATTGCCATCAGATGATAATGATAAAGTTGGATCAGAGAGCGAATCTGTTTCTGACTGTACTGCATTCTACAATAACCGAAAATTCCAGGTTAGTCATATGGCTTATTCTTTTCTCTCCACAAGGATAGCGCTCTAGTTTTAGTAACTTCCATTCTTCCTATAAGTAGTTATATTTGTATTTCTGTAAAGTTTTCTGACTTACTGATCTTTGAAAATTTCATATTTCCTATGAGACAGGTAGAAGAGGAGGAAGTTAACAGCTTCAGCACTGCAACAGATGCTGAGAATCTCCAAATCTCTTGCAGCAAGAGTTTCTCAGATCCACGCAATGAATTTCACTATGAGGTTGAAGAAACAGAACTCTCAGAATCCTTTGCTTTTTCAGAAGGTGAAGAAGGTCATGACTGGGAGCTTAAATACATAACGGAGATCATAGCCTCTGGGCAACTGATGATTAAAGAATTCTCTTTGGGGATGGCTACTGATATATTACCTTTGAGCCTTTTTGATGAAATCGAAGGTCAAAGAGATACGTGGGGAAAGATCGAGAGAAAAACATTGTTTGACTTTGTGAATCAGTGCTTAAGACTCAAATGCGAGCAGATGTTCATTGGAAGCTGCAGAGGATTGTTGGGTAAAGAAGGAATTTTGTTTGGTAGGAAAGAGATTTTAGCTGAAGAAGTGAAGAGAGAGATTCATGCATTGAAGAAGATGAGAGAGATGATAATGGATGAGCTTGTTGAAAATGACATGAGCAATGTTGAAGGGAAATGGCTTGATTACAAGAGAGAGGCTTACGAAGAAGGAGTTGCGATTGAACAAGACATTGTGTCCGATTTAGTTGATGACTTAGTTAATGATCTTCTCTTGTACTTCTAACGACTTGGTGGTTTTCTAGAAGACTAGAAGCAATCTTCTTCTGGTTCCCACAGTTTCACAATGAATTTGTTTTTTTTAATGTTAAAGCAAAAGATTACGTTGAATAGAGTATTCTGTGTTTCTCTCAACTCTCAAGTGGCAACTAATGAAAGATTTATTTCCTTCGTTCTGGTGATGTGCAAGAAAAATGAGAAACGGCATCGAGTTTTCTAGTTCATAATGTGAAACGGGAAGACGTTTTTGTGAAAGAATGATTTTACAAAATGTAATACAGCATGAAGTTCTAACACATCATAATGTTCGCGAGGCCGTCTCGGTGAAAGTGTGTTTTTAGAACAAAACATGTTAAGGGGCGTTCCGAGAATCGAACTCGGGACCTCTCGCACCCGAAGCGAGAATCATACCACTAGACCAAACGCCCAATTCGGCTATTTATCATTGCAAAAAAGATTTGTTTATTGTATTCGTAAGTGACACCATTTGAATTGAATTGAAATTTGTAAGCTTAGATTTTTTGTTATACGTAAGACAAAAGCAAATTACCTCTTATAGTTCTTGGATATGATCTGGGTCCCTTTGTTGGATTTGATGTGACTAGAAAGATGAGATCAGTACGCGTATGTACTTGAGGATATGTGTCAATCAGGGAAGATGCTCAGACATGTCTTACGCATACTTATCAGCAAATCAGAATACTATCAGAGACAAAGGCTCATATTCAGAGTCTATTTTCCTGTTCTGAGAGACTTTTGGTCTCGTCTTCAAGCTTGGTAACTGTTGCTGCATTTTGTTCTCATAATCTTGCAGTCCAATCTGTTAAGGGCATAGACATTTGTAACATGATGATGAAAGATAAGATTCTCATTGGTCATTTCTTATACCAATCAAAATTATGTTTCAGTTATTGTGTATCTATCATCATATGTCATATTTAACCTCTTTCTCGTTTAATAGAATACTTGAATATGCAATGTGAAAAGCAAGAGATTAATATACAAAACCATCATTAATTTGGTTTATATCTATCTACAAACCTTTACCGTTGAGAATATCCTCTATGTCCATATCAGGAAAAACTGAGCCAATGTTGCTGCTGAAGTTGTATTGGTAATCATCAAAACCAGAAGATTGTTGAAAATCTTCATCAATTTGCCGGTTGCCGTTGATTTGGTTGACATCAAAATCAGCTTGCTGGTTATCGTTGATTTGAAAGTTGGCATCAAAATCAATTTGCTGGTTACCGTTGATTTGGTTGGCATCAAAATCAGTTTGCTGGTTACCGTCTAATTGGTTGGCGTCAAAATCAATATGCTGGTTACCGTTGATTTGGTCTGCATCGAAATGTATGTTCTGTCTATCTTCTTCTTGAGGCAAGGAGCCGTCATAGGGTCCAACGAACTGAGGATACACTAGTGAGTGTTCGTTCACATGTTGATATATGGAGTTAGTTTGTGTCTCATGTAATGTATCTGCAAATGCTTGACTTCCAAGTAACTCCCTTGTGTTTTCCATTTGGCTCATGTCTTGCGAAATATAATTATACAACTGTGACGCCGGAAAATGCTCGGTGATCAGCTGAGATAATGGTTTCCCAGGTAATTGATTCATCGTGCTATTCTGGATATGGCCTTGAACATATGAGTTTATTTGCATCCCATAATTAGGGCAGAACTGCATTGCCATGTTGAAATTTGCTTCTTCCACTCTCGGACGACGAAATCCTATCAAAGTAATAATGTTTTTTTTTTTGTTTCCGATTCATCAATATATATATGTATATAACGATTTGTATAAGTTATAAAGTTATTAATTAAGTACGTAGTACCTTGAGAATGGTGATGATGAAAGTCATTGTTGACGTTGAAGCTACACGTGCAGAGAGATGGGTTGATGCTAAAGTTGTTGTTACTATGTTATCTAAAGATTTGTAAAGTCGGGAATTCGGACCAGAACTTATCGCCTGACACAAGCTTCTCCATGTTCTTTTGTAGAATTCCAGGAGCAAAGTGAAGTGTATGTATCCTGTTGAATATAAATAAATGAGAGACTTAGAATAACTTTCAAAATGATATTAGTTAATTAAAAGCAAAAGAAACACAAAACCTGTTACGAGAAGCCGACTGATTTAGGGTGAAATCTTGATCCATATGTTGCCACAGGGTGTGTTTTCCTGGCTTTGGATTAGTCTCCATGAAGAATGTTGGAGCTTTTCTCAACTGCATGCATGCATGCACATAAAAAATATATCATTAATTAGGCTCAAAGTTTTTGCAGGATTATATATATAATAAACTAGATTTTGACAGAAAAAAATATTTAGAGATAATAATTAATTATGTATTTTGTTAATTTAAAACAAATATATATATATATAATTTATCTTATATTTAAAATAATTTTTTAAATTTTTTTAATATTGATTACGAAAATGAAATAATAAAATCGGATTGTACAAATATATTTAAATTGTATCAATTTTGGATAAAATTATACATATGATAAATATTCAATTAAACTAAACTTTTTTTATATATTTTGTTTGACTAATTTTTCAAAATTTATATGTTGTTTTATATTGTATTTACATTTTATGACAAAATATATTGTATGTCGAAATATTAGGGATGTACATCTAATATAATGTATAATGATGATTTTCATAAATATTCTAGTAAATAATGTCTTAGATCATATTTATCTTAAAATGCTCTAATAGTGTGACACATCAGCATGTCACACTTGTAAATTACATGTTAACATAAAGTTACTTTGTTAAAATGATTTTCAATTAATATACGTATAGATATAGATATAGATAATACCTCGACTTTAAGTATTCCGGTTTCATCATGTGGATGATACACTGGTTTAAGAGACAAAACATCAGCCCATTTGAATTCAATTTTTCTCTTCATCCTAGTCGTTTTAGTTGTTTGTGTTTCTACACTGTCGAGACACTCCCACATAAATTTCTTCTTTGCGAAATAGAATTTCGCTTTAAGATCATCTGGATAGACCGCATCACGAGTCCATTCACCAATTGTAATCTTTGATATTGGAAAATTCACAGCTTTGAGTTTTTCTGGATTTTTAGGAACTTCTGTAGGAGTTGAGGTGTGGTGTTTTTGGAGGATGGATTCAATCTCGTTGATAAATTTCGCACTCTTTGTTAATGGCAAGTTTAAACGTGGAAATGCTACCTGTTGACAAGAATTGAAAAATAAAATAATCAATTTCCAAAAGTAAATAAAATATGAATATTAGATTAGCAGACATGCATTAATTATTGTGATATAAAACTAATAGATATAACAATGATTAAGAGAGAAATCCTACGTTGTTGAATAAAAAGAAACATTATTTTGTTGTTGTTGAGCAATAGAAATTAGATCGAAAACTAACATCCAAAGAATTTAGCAGACTAGAAACAAAGAACAAGAGAGAGAAAGAGGGAATTTAGTAGACTAGAAACAAAGAACAAGAGAGAGAAAGAGAGAATTTAGCAGACTAGAAACAAAGAACAAGAGAGAGAAAGAGAGAATTTAGCAGACTAGAAACAAAGAACAAGAGAGAGAAGAGAGCAAAGTAAGCACTTGTTCAAGAGATCTGATGTTGTTCTGCGTTGCATTTACGGAAAATCCGTCATTGTTGCAAGCTCGAAATTCTTCTCGGAATCTCTTCATCGAATAACAATTAACACCTCTCTCTCTTTCTTTCTTTCTTTCTTTCTTTCTTGCTTTCTTGCTTTCTTGCTTTCTCTCTCTCTCTCTCTCTCTCTCTCTCTCTCTCTCTCTCTCTCTCTCTCTCTCTCTCTCTCTCTCTCTCTCTCTCTCTCTCTCTCTTTCTCTCTCTCTACGTTCGTTACAGCGTAGTTCAGATTTGCCTCCCTTAATGAATATATCATATTTTGAAAAATTAATCTTTTTTATTCAGTGGCAATTTTGTTAGGGTTTTGAGTATTAAGATCCACCCAGTTGGACCCACCGTTGTGCCGAATCAGAAAACTTTTGATCTGCTAATAATTAAAGAAAGAAAGAAAAAGGTTAAAAGAATTATTTTTCAGTTTTTAAAACAAATTAATATTCAATAAAAATGTGTATTTTTCATCCTACACATTTACACTTGTAAACTATGAACCAATAATAATTCAAGAATTCTGATATTCCCAAATAATAATTTTGAAATTTAAAATTAATTAACATTAATTATTAGAAAATACATAAAATTCTTGAAAGTCAATCTTTATAAAACAATGAAAATGTCAAAAGTAAAAAGAGTACATCATTGTGTATGTTTTTCAGTTGTAATACCCAAAACTAAATGTTAAATCTCAATATTATTTTTAAGTTTTGTGCAAAAAATTTATTTAAAATATATAATTTTTTGGAACTTGTAATAGATATATAGTATTTTGATTCTCATAATTAAGCTCATATTAACAAATATAAAATTTACTAATTCATCCCTTTTTTGGCAACAAAATTTATTATTTTTTCAAATAATAATTTATTGATGATTATAGATGTACAACAATATACAAATCGTCACCACGCTCATGCGTCACTTAAGCTTTCCAATTTTTCATTATTACTAAATTTTTGTTTTTTTGCAGTTTTTGTTTACTTTACATTTAACATATATATATCTTCCAATCATTTTTTTTAATTTGATTGTATAAAATCACAGATAAGAATATTCTTTTAAACGGATGACGTAGCAAATCTGAAATATGATACGAAGTTATTACTTCACTTTCTTGGGATAGGAATATTAACGATTTATCTTAAATACACAACATAACCTTCTAAACCTTAACAGAAAGATACTAACTAAAGTGTTGTGTATATAAGACAACTTAAGATATATCAAACAAAACAGCTATCGATCAACAACTAAATGCATACTATTGAGAGCCCTAAACGTCAATACTATTACAAAATATGTTGGAGGTGGGTTGCGCGCTCCTCATAAGTTCGAGCTCGGCCCACCGTAAAGTAGGCACAATAAGGCGAAAGCCCATCTTCTAAAAGAGTTGGTGCGCACTTGTAGAGTAGTCGCCGGGTAGGTTATTGATTCATCTGATCTCACCGATTATCGAAAACGACGGTGAACATGTCAGCATTAAATAGCATTTATGAATAGTAATGATTACGTTATTAAAAATTAATCGAGATACGAGTATAAAAGGCGAAGCTTGCAACATAATTTATGGATAAATTTTAATAGCTCGGATCCATAACGAACTCCGATCATTTATAACCGATCTGAATAATTTAATACAATTCCTTCTTTGTCGCTAAATTTTTTTGTTCAAAATAAACCTCGATAATCATAAAAATTGATCTATTGAATTCCAATTCCAGAATCTGAGATCCAATAAAATTGGAACTTTAGATATTTAGTATTTTGAATCTCTTAGTTATGCTCAGAGTTTTTTGCTACAACATTTTTTGTTCAAAATCATTTTTGTCTGAAAATATACTCTTTGGTCTGAAAATACATATTGATTTAGCCCACAGTAATTATTCAAATGGTGATTGAATATCTTGAAAGCGACCATCACGCATGCATATTTTGTCTTGTTAGGCAATTCACAAACTTTGATGGGTTGGTATGAGTTTATAATATACACAAATTGTCTCATATTTTATACATTATATATATACTCTAATTCGCACGTGATTTCCACTGATCTTATGCATACATATTAAATATAACATCATATTATGGAAATATATGTTTGATGAATATTTTTGTTTACTTTACATTTAAATTAGATCTTTCCAATCATTTCTTTATTTGACTGTAATAAAATCACCTGTAAGAATATCTTTTTAGGAGGATATTTGATGAGACAAGCATATTAATGAACATGTATGTATGTGCTTGAAATCTTTGTAGGGTCTATATATATTGCATCTTCATTATGGCTTTTTTCTATGGGATAGTTAAATAATTGTCTCTTTTTCATGGTTTTTTTAATTCTCATCCTTGTTAGGATTCATGCATCTTTAGATTCTATACCGTACCTCAAGGATTATATCTATCCTTTTAAGCTCAAAATGCTTTGATGACTCATTTTCTCATAGAAATTTCCTTTTTTTCACGTGTGATCTAATCGCAAAAAGTAGTATTTCTCTATTATAATTTTCTTTTCAAATCATTTTATTGATTATTTAAAGGGCAAATGTCTAAAATAGCATCTTTCTAAGTTTTTGTTCTAAAATAGCATCATTAGTTTAAATGTCTAATAATAGCACAAATTTAAGATTAAAATGTATTAAAACTATATTTTAATAGAAAAAAATTAAACCTTAAATTGAAAATAATGAACCTAAATACAATACTTTAAGTTTATGTATAATTTATTTAGAATAAATAAGTATTTTCACATAAGTATTTGTGCTATTTTTAGGAATTTAATTTTATGATGCTAGATTTGGAAGAAAAACTTTAAAAAGTGTTATTTTAGGGTATTACTCTTATTTAAAATTTTCACAAATTCATAAGAAAATATTCAATAAGTTTTGGATAATAACATTCTAATAAATCTATATATATATATATATATTATTCAAGACCATAAATTGTTGATATATGTATGAATTAAGAATTGCAACTACTAAAGAAGAAGATTTGCAATGATGGATTTTTAAGATAGCGTTTTCTCATAGATTGTGTTATTGATGGATTTCGATATAAAGTAAAATCAAGATGCCCGAAAGTAGTTGCACTCGAAATATGTAAATCTTATTTGGATTTGGATTTAATTTCGATGTAAATTTGACGTCACATCTCAACAAAGATTTAATAAAAACTCATCAGAAAAATACTCCCATAGCTCTAGTCTAGTTGAACTAACCAGAAAACAGTAATATTATAAAGTTTCTATATTTGTCTGATTGTTCCATCCATATAAAAGATCAGAATACTATATTGAACTAAACTTGGTCAAATGTAGAATTAACCCACCGATAGAACAACGGTGAATGTATCTCCTAAGCATTATCTGCTCAGATTTAGGTTACGCTGTGAGGCAAGAAACCGTACCTAGATGAAGAATGTAGTACTCTCAAGCGGGTCGGACCCGTCCCGCATGATCCGTTCCGTGGCGGTTTTTTATAAATTATTTTACGCGCAAAATCCGTGAGTTATTTTTCTAAAATCTGCATTCACCCCGCATTAATCTAGCGGGTTTGCGGGTGACCCACGAACCATTTCGTTTTCTAAATTTTTAAAAAATATTTAATTAAAATAAATTTAAATAATAATAAATATAATATTAATACATCAAATATATCAAAATTCAATTTTTAAAACATCAAATTACACAAATTTTGAACATCAAATTTGATATTAAATTGGTTTACAATTAAATTGGTTTACAATTAAATTGGTTTATAATTAAATTGGTTTAAAATTAAATTGGTTTATGATTAAAATGGTTTAAATTTTGGTTAATTAATTTTGATAAATTTTGGTTTAAAATGGTACCCGCTAATCTGCAAAATAATAAAACGAAACTCTCACCCGCTCTGATATATCAAAACTCGATCTGCACCTCCCCCGCATATGAAAAAAAAAATTTTGTTCGATCCGCATCCGTCTCGCATTGGGTCAAACGGGGCGAAATCTGCGGGTAATGAACTATTATGACAACTCTAGAAGAATGTAGTCCAAGACTGGTGTAAAAAAAAACCATGTGCCTTCACACGGCGTCGTATATATGCAGGTCTATGTTTATTGCTGTCTAGCTATTGTCAAAACAAAACCGGACCGGAAATTGAAACTCCTGTAATGGGCTAAAATGTGGGGCAAGTATGTAATTAACTTTATCAAGGCCCTGGGCCTTTTTTTTGGTCAAACAAATAAATTTCATCATTATATGAATATTGTTGTCTTGAATTATGATAACAAGTAATCATTTGATTTGGGAATAATAAACAAACATAAAATGGAAGAAAAACAAATGAGATGAAAGCGTGTCTGACGCCAGGAGGCAAATTTCTCTGTCATGAATCATGTTTATTGCTAATTACATACTTTTGTTTCTTACCTCAACATTTACTTTTAACTCATCCAAATACAAAGCTTTATCAATCCACATCAATTGTGTGTAATCCACCATTTATAAACTGATCGGCAAGTGTAATATATCCAATTAGATTTATATCCACGCTAAAAATATTTATAAAATATCTATTATTAGTAAATATAAATTAAATATTTATATAATTTTTATTTTTATTTAAAATTATTTTTAACATTAATTTTTGTATATATAAATTAAGAAAGAAAAAAATAATTATTTTTTATGAATTTAATAGTATTTTTTGGTTAGTTTAATAAAATACATTAATACTCTAACCAAATTAATAACAATGACACATATTGTAATTATTCGAATAAGTTAACCATATTTATATATTTATTTGAAATTTACTATAATGATGAAATGTAAGCATGATATTTCTGTTAATAACACGTGAGAGTAATATTATTTACTTAATTTTTTTCTCAAATAATATATTAGGGATTATGTAATAACTTAAATCTATTTATATTTATTTGAAATTATTTATAAATTAACGTATTAAAAATTTAAAAAAATAAAAATTATTGTTTTTGCAGAGGTAATGCTATTTTTGGTTAGTTGAATAAAATATATTGATTCTCTAACTAAATTAATATCAATGACATGTATTGTAATTATTCTAATAACTTAAATCCTCTTATATATTTAAGTTGAAACTCGTTGTGCTGTTGACACGTCAGCATAACATTTTTGTTATTAACACGTCATGATAAAGTTACTTTATTAAAAAGTTTCTCAAATAATATATTAGAGATATCTAATTTCATGTTTTCCAAAAGAGATTATTTCTCAAAAGAAAATAAGAAAATTATAAAGAACATGTTATATGTTTCACAAAACACCAAATATTGAAAATAATTTCTACTTAAATAGGTGAGCTAAAAATTGTGGATGATAAATAGCCACAACACTAACTCTATGAGCCTAAGGTGAGAAGGTTGTCAAATAAAACAGCATCACATGCATCTTCTCTTTTTCCTAATTCATTACTTTTTTTGTTTCTTTATGTTTTGTCTTATAGCTATTTGTTCCATCTATTGGTTTATATTGCTACCAATCATTGCCTTCACATTATTACATCAAACTCCTCCACTCCATCGCCAAATTTGTTCTTTTTATAACTAAAAGATCTACAGAACAAATAAACCCACGTCATAACTCAAATTCACCATCACATATAGTTATTTAAAATGTTTTAAGTTTAGTCTATATATATGTCTAAAATATCTAATATTACAATGAAGATAGATATTTTTAATATCTCTAATTAATATATTATTTGAGAATTTTTTTAACAAAATAATCGATGTGTTAATAACAAAAATATCATGTTGACGTGTCAACACCTGAACGAGTTTCAGTTTAAATATATAAAAAGGTTTAAGTTACTAGAATAATTATAATACATGCCACTAATATTAATTTGGTTAGAGAATCAATATATTTTATTCAACTAACCAAAAAATAGTATTATATTCGTAAAAACAATAATTTTTATTTTTTAAAATTTTTAATACATCAATTTATAAATAATTTCAAATAAATATAAATAGATTTAAGTTATTACCTAATCTCTAATATATTATTTGAGAAACAATTTAAGAAAATACTTTACTTTCACGTGTTATTAACAGAAATACCATGATTACGTTTTATCATTACAGTAAATTTCAAATAAATATATAAATAGTCTTAATTTATTCGAATGATTACATATATGTCATTGTTATTAATTTGGTTAGAGTATTAATATATTTTATTAAACTAACCAAAAATATTATTAAATTCATAAAAATAATTTTTTTCTAAATTTATATATACAAAAAATAATGTTAAAAGTAATTTTAAATAAAAGTTAAAATTATATAAATATTTAATTTATATTTACTAATAAAATATAATTTACAAATATTTTTACCCACGCAATGACGTGAGTATAAATTTAGTTTATGTTATTCTTCCAACCGAAAATATGCATTAATTTTAGTATAAAAACTGATTTTTAATTCATTGGGTCAGTCATAATTGGCTGATGTGAATTTAGTTGTACATTATTCAAGGAAAAAGAAATCTACATTATGGTATTTAATTCGAAAAAGACAAGAGAAACAAATAGAAAATAATTAAATTAAGAATGGCCTCTCCCAAATGTTTATATATAGAGATCTTTCCAGTTACTCTAAAAATATTATCAAAACAAGAAACAGCTCAGACTTTGTTCTCCGATTCGATAAATCTGAATTCTTTGAGATTTTCGAGAAAACAAAATCGTTCCTTTAGTTGTTTTTTAGAATTCTTGTGATGACTTTTGAACAGGGGAATGGATTGAATCCTTCGACGTCACCGGAGGTTGAAGGAAGTCTACCGATTCGCCGAAGATTGCAAAGGGGTCGAAGAGGGCAAAGGGTTTTTGCTTCGCAACTATTGGAGGGTCTTCGTCGATCACGGAGAAGTTTAGAAGCTCCAGCGAGCCATCTTTGTCGTAGATGGAGAACCGCGTCGACGCAGAAGGTTTATTCCTTAAAGCTTTACGACGCTCTCCAGCGATCGCGGTGGAGCACAACAGTCCGGGGCACGGCCGATAAAGTACTCGCGGCGACAGCTCGTGGTGTGACTAGGTGGAGCCGAGCGATTTTGTTGAGTAATCGTCGGCACAAAAATACAAAGCCGGATTCGGCATTGGTGACGGAGGGCAAGGGAGTTGGTGGGAGAAGGAGGAAGTTTTCGGCGGTGGGAAATCGGGTTCGGGTTTTGGGTGGGTTAGTTCCGGGTTGCCGGAGAACGGCGTTACCGGAGCTTTTGGACGAGACGGTAGATTACATAGCGGCGTTGGAAATGCAAGTGAGAGCCATGACGACTCTGTCGAAAATTCTCTCTGAGTTTCAGCCGTATGATAAGCTCGGTTCGGCTCCGGTTTATACTTGAGTGAATAAGACGATAGTCGGTAAGGACTATCCATGATTTTTCTTATTGTTTTTATTGATTTGTTTGCCAACAAAAATGCCGAAATCAAAAATATGTAGAAAATATTGTCTGTTTGGGGATTCAAAGTATTTTAAATTGGATTGTAAGTATTTCCTTGAAAATGAAATTTCTAGAAATATTTGGACACTAGATTCATATTCACGCCGTGGGAAAAAATATTCGCAAATTATATTTTATTAGTAAATATAAAATAAATATTTATATAATTTTAAATTTTATTTAAAATTAATTTTAACATTAATTTTTGTATATACAAATTAAAAAAAAGAAAAATAATTATTTTTTACAAATTTAATAGTATTTTTTTGTTAGTTTAATAAAATATATTAATTATATAACCAAATTAATAACACTGATATACCTGTAATTATTCTAATAAGTTAAACTTATTTCTATATTTATTTGAAATTTATTTTATTGATAACACGTCAGCATAATATTTCTGTTAATAACACGTCATAGTAAAATTATTTTATTAAAATGTTTCTCAAATAATATATTAGAGATTACTAACTAAATCTATTTATATTTATTTGAAATTATTTATAAATTAACGTATAAAAAATTAAACAAATAAAAATTATTGTTTTTACAAATGCAATAGTATTTTTTGGTTAGTTGAATAAATTATATTTATTATCTAACCAAATTAATATCAGTGACATGTATTGTAATTATTATATTGAGTTAAATCCTTTTATATATTTAAACTGAAATTCGTTGTGGTGTTGACACGTAGCATGATATTTTTGTTATAACACGTCAGGATAACGTTATTTTGTTAAAAAAAATTCTCAAATAATATATTATGAATTAGTAAATAGTGTCACAAGATACTACAAGGCTTATCACATGATATTATGGACATCCAAGATAAGTAAAAAAAAGATCAATTTCGTTTATTTTAGTTAAAATTGTAATGAAGTTGCACATACTTCAATATGTAATTAACCACCAATCCACCATTGTTTTTGTATCTTGACGTTGCTATTTTTTTGTCTTGATATAAATTCTTGTTTTGTTGAAAAAAAAGGTAAAGTAATTATCTGAAAATTTAAATTTAAATCCAACCATTTTGTTTCAATCTACTTTTTAATTCCACATATATATTTGATATTATTCACGACACTTTTGGATACTAAAAATAATTCCGCAAGTAATCACTTTCCATTCGATAATGACTACTTGATATTCCTCAAGAATCTAGCTCTTTAATATCTATCCACATTAAAGATGATAAATATTTTTGATTAATACATTAAAATATTACTTTTTAAAGTTTTTCTTACAAATCTACCATCCCAAAATTAAATTTCTAAAAATAACATAAATATTTATGTAAAAATACTTATTTATTCTAAATAAATTATACATAAACTTAAAATATTATATTTGGGTTCATTTTTTCTAATTTAGAATTTAATTTTTTTCTATTAAAATATATTTTTAATGCATTTTAATTTTAAATTTGTGCTATTATTAAAAATTTAAACTAATGATGATATTTTTGAAATTTAAATTTTAAAATCAAATTTTCACTCACCTATAAATATATCAACATTTATATTTCAGAAAATTTAATTCGATAAAAACAAACAAAGCTATATGCCAAAAATTAGAAATCAAATAAAGTATAAATATATACGAGAAGGCATGTGCATGAAGACCCTACGGTCCGACTCTTTTGCTCAAAATGCGTCGCATGTGATGTGAGAACTTTTTATCTGAATTTAGTTTCTTCTCCAATTTTTCTTTCTTTCTCTTTTGTAAGAAAAACTAAATTCATAAAATTGATAATAAGTTAAAAAAGACTTTCGTGTGTCCTACATTTAACCAACCTTATGAAACAATATGAATCCATATATCCTACTTTGTCCTTATATATTTGGATTAGGATTATCCTTTGTTACAACTAAATTTGTATGGATGTCCAGAAGAAATTAAATGTGCAGATCGATGAAAGATGAAAGTTGTATGTAAACCAAAGCAAATCGGTTTTGTTTTTTTAATCGATTTTATACATCGGTTTAGTTTGGTTACTTGATTTCTATATTAAAAATAGAGGAAATCAGACTAAAACCTGATTTGGGTTTTAACTTGGTTTGTTGGTTTGTTGGTTTGTTTTTGTCCATTTAATCTCTAATATATTATTTTAACAATATTTAAAAAAATAATTTTACTCTAACGTATTATTAACAAAAATGTTATGATGACGTATCATCACTACAATAAATTTTAAATAAATATATAAATAAACTTAAATTATTAGAATAATTACGATATATATTATTATTATTAATTTGGTTAGAGAATCAATATATTTGATTAAACTAACCAAATATACTATTAAATTCGTAAAAATAATTATTATTTTTCTTTAATTGATATTTACTAATAAATAATATTATATAATTTACGAATATTTTTTCAATATTGTGATGCAATGTGATATTTATAGTAATAAATAACATATATAAACAACATTATGGCACTTATTAGTAACAACCAAAAAAACAAAAATAATTGCAATTATTACAAATAGAGAGAACAACAAGAGTGTTAGATTGGTTAGAAAACCGATTATTTCAATAATAATTGAAAAATGAAAGATTTTCGCCATTAAAGGATTGACACGTTGGAAGAGTTAATCCTCAAGAAAGGAAGAAAACGGATGGAGACGTGAGGGAGAAGGTGGCATAATAATTAGTGTCAAGTGTGTGTGAGATGTCTTATTTGATTCCTTCAAGGCTCGAGGACCACCCACCATTTCCTCACATCTCCACCTTTCTTTTTTACAATTAAATATCCTCATGCTTACGATATATACATGCAACTCGAGCCTCCTTTGAAAACGTAAAACCAAAGTATTTGTTTGAATCCAAAGATCTCAGGAAAAGCTTCGAAATTTTTTACTATTTTTGGGTTCTTTTTGTTCTACCATCTATCATATATTAATACCAAAAATGGTCCCTATGTTATGGCGAGTGGTCATTTTCTTAGCATTGCCAAATTAATTGTCAAACTCAGTGGACGCACGTTGACCCTTATGAATTGAAAATTGAGAACATTTGTCTCTTTGTTTAACCGTTGGACCCCCCAGACGCAGCCAACCAAACCGGTGACGGCTTTTGCCTTTTAGGTTTGAAGTGTCAATGTTTTTCAACCAAGACAAGATTACACCTTCCCTACTGTCAAAATCATTGATTAATCCAATGGTCACAGCTAGGTTTTACTGTTTACTAGTGATGGAAGAAAATCTTCTTACGCCTCGACGAAATTCCTGTTTGGGAATGCTAATCAGTTGTCTGTTGACGGCTAATTCATCATTGGAAAGATTAAGCCATCATTCGTTTTTTATACCAATCGACTATGTCATGGAATTCCAATTAAAAAGACTGCAGAAGTTTTTTGTTTTCATGGGAGGACTGGTCCTTTAAACAAGTGGAGGAAATCAAGCTCTAATCAAGTTCATGTGAGTTTTTAACAGGGTTTAAGTGCACTAAGAAATCACTTTTTTGCTTGGTGGTGGAGTTGGTAATAACAGGACAAAACTTGTTTCTAGTTGTGTTATGTTTCATCTGGCTATAGGAACTTAGAGAGAATTGTAATACAATCTTACTATTTGAAGAAATGTACTACTACTACTACTACGACAATTCGACAAACCAATGATTTCAAATATATATACACAGAAATGAGCTGTACTAGTAATTTGGTTAAACTGTATAACATTTGTTGCAACAGGAACTTTTGATCCTAAGCCTGTCAATTCAAATAAGAACCTGTGACTTTGCTGCGGCCCGGGAGCATTTCTTCCGGCCAGATTTGGTGAGAACGCAGACGCAAGTCTCTAGAAGCTCAAGATCTTCTTCCCAGAACAAGGAAGATGCCATTTCAGGATTATTTAATAGCTGCTTCGAAGTTAAGAAACCAGCAATTGTCCATGTCTGGTAAAGTCGAGACTGTTTTCCAACGAACTTGCCGTTTCTTGTGTCGTAGTACTCAGGCCACCGATCAGCTTGGAGCTTCTTCTCGGCCAAGTTAACTGCTTTCTCAGCTAATTCTGGTCTATCCATCTTGATGCATGCTAGTGTGAACTAACAAAATTCAAAAAAACATATCGTCTGGTTTGAAGTCCTTGTAAATAGAATATGTTGATGTCTGTTTTTTAGGCATTTGTTAGAAAAAAATTCATGCTTACTTGCCACAGAAGTGTTGGCCATGACCCACCGTTGTGGTAAGACCAAGGCCTACGTAGAGAAGATGAAAAGAATACACATAGATGTGAAGTTTGTTTGAAGAGTATATACAGATAAAAATCATTGTAAGAAGCAAGAACTAACGTGTTCTTTGGATCACTCCCGGTAATTATATGCCACTCTGAAGATTCCAAAGCAGGGTAACATATCTTAAGTGGCATATGGCCAACGAGATCATCCCATTTCTCTTCAATCAAATTTAATATAGCTTGGTTCTGTTTTGGTGTTCCTAATGAGGAGATGATTGACCAGAGGTTTCCCAAGGTGAAGAACCTAAAATCCATGTGAGCAGGCTGGAGATTTCCTATCAAGAATCCAGAACCAGGATTTTCAGGAACCCAATCCATTAGCCATGGAGAAACCTGTTCTGGGTAGATATTGAACTTGTTTGTGGCATCCATAGAGTACTCCTCTGTCTTATAACGGTAAATCTCATTGATTTTGTTTTTGTCAACCCAATAGTTTTCTCTGATGTGAAATGATAATGCACTGAGCCTGTTGTTAATCGTCTTTATTATGTTTTTGGAGCTTTCATTTACAGTTAGCATCTCACGAGAAGAACGTAAAGCAGAATAGAACAAAGCCTGTGGTGTCAACAGAGTCATTCATGTCAATGTTTTGAGAATTAGTTTTTTTTTCTTTCAAGAAAAGCTTACTTGGATCTCAAGAGGGTGACCATGGATGCCCATTCGACGATCTATCATACAAGATCCATCAGTGACCAACAATGTGGGAAACATATCAAACCCATCAGATAAACACAGGTTTGCAATCATCTTTATCCCTGTCTGTACATCTACCCTCTCTTGTAGCGAGTAATCTCCTGTGATTTTTCCGTATGCCCTCAACAATATTATCCACCATAAACCTGAAAAATTTCTATTTCAGACCAACATGTTTGAATCAAATTGTTTAATTACAATCCTTTTCTTACTCTCTTTATAGATAGGGAAATGTAAGATTGAAGAAGGAAGAATGTACTAACCAGAATCAACGGGAGCAACACGACCTATAGCTGCTTCACCAAAATCTGGATCAAGAACCTCTTCGAACTTGTCCACTTCATTACATAAAGTTCTCACTTTGAAACTCGCTGGCATTAATCCTTGTCCTGGACTATAACAATCAACTGTTTTCTCCCAACTCTGAAACCACAACACCAAAGTTCATGTCTTTGATCTTACTCAAAAACTATAAATTACGGTCATAAAAACTCAATAGGCCTTTCATTTGAATGCAAACTCTTTGCTTTTAAACAGCATTTTGTGTCTCTTTCAGTGTATAACATTGTGAATGGGAATTAATACCTGCAACTGGAGCGTGTGAAGAAGGAAATTTCGAACAATTTCGTTTTCTCCCTTCATAAGAAAAGCCAAAGCCGAAGGTATAAAATCCCTAATAAAAACCTGATCGTAGTTTAATGGCGTTTTGTCATTTGGATCATTAGCAGCCATCGTTCCTACAGGCGAATCGCAGAATGTTACTACTGATTCCCTCAGCAATCTCCATGCCTCTTCCTCGGCTTCATTTCCCTTGAACCCATCTCTATTTATGCTTTTTTCATCTCCATTGTTCACCTCTTCATCTTTCTCATCTCCTTTTAAGCTCTCTGTGACTAAAGGTTTCACATTTAACCCGTTCTTGGTGTATATTTGGTCCAAGGTCGTGGAAGCAGAGAGACTTCTTGTCTCAGAAACAACCTGAGCTGTAACAGAGCTTTGCCTGTCGGTACAAAATGGCACAACATTTGTCGTTTTGCTGATTCTGTTAACTAGATTGTTGTTTTGGTTTGCGTAGTTTGAGAATTGAGAAGGACACAATCGAAACGAATTGTCTTGAATGTATTTAGATGGAGAAATTCTTGTAAACGCTCGAAGAATGCATTTAGAAGGTCTCATCGTTGAGTTTCCAAAAAAAGCAATTGCATTCATCATCAAAATCCAATACTCAGATTGTATAATAAGAAACACAATAGAAAAGAGAAAAGCTTTTGTATTCTTTACTTATCTCCAAATTTGGTGAATCCTAAAATGGAAAATATGTATTAGAAAGGTGAGAAAGAGAATGTTTGTGGATTTTCTTTACCGCTAATTTGATTGCATCGTTGGTTCTATTAATACACCAAAATCCTCTTTTGTTTGCTTTTGTTTATTTTGACTTTCTTTGCTTTTAAATCTATAACAAATTTCTAATATATTAATTAAACATTATTTTAACAAAATAATTTTATATTGACGTATGATTTATAAATATGTCACGTTGATTTGTCAGACTATTAAATCATATTAAAATAAATATTACATAAAACATAATTTATTAAACTATTTACGAAAACTGTCATTATACAGTATCCCTAATATTTTGACATAAAATGTATTTTGTCATAAAACACAAATATAATATAAAAAAATATTATAAATTTTGAAAAATTAGTTTAACAAAATATAAAACAAAAATGTAGTTTAATTGAATATTTATCACATATACAATTTTATCCAAAATAGATATAATTTAAATATATTTATATAATTCTATTTTATTATCTACTTCATTTTTGTAATCAATATTAAAAAATTTTAAAAAATTATTTTAAATATGAAATAAATTATATATATATTTAATTTATATTAACAAACTAAATAATTAATTATAATATGTGAATATTTTTCCCAAGCAAAACATACGTTAAAATCTAATAAAAAGATAAATACTTAGCTTCTCTCCAACTATATTTACGTATAAGTTATAAAAATTAAATTTGGCCCGTAATGATATTTTTTCTTTTTCTAGAGCATATATTTGTTTTGTTCTTAAAGTTCACAACTCCATGTGTAAATACGTGTATATCATCGTTTTTATATTTTCCTAACGAAAGATCCATCCATATATAAATGTATTTTTGTTGTTCAATCAATACATCCTCATGAAAAGCAAATTTAGATGCAAAGTAATACTCTTTTTGTTTGACTTCTCAATACTTAAAAAAAAGTAGCTTCGTCTCTGCCAAATTCAATAATAAAACTTATCAAAAAGACAATTTAAACCGGTTTTTGTCATTATTTGTTTCGTCACAATTGTAACGCTCTGTGTTTTCTTTGAATGAAACATTTTAAGCATGTATTTCTTGATTATATTTTCAAAAGTTCCGAACTTGAAGCATAAATCTTGATTATATACCATCACCTTCAAAATTCAGATAAATGGACAATCATTGATCGTCTCTAATTGATAACTTTTGATTATATTCCTTTTGCACGGATTACGGATCTCGATGGTGGGTTTGTGTTTGCCGAGGATTTTGGAGGGGAAGTTTGAATTTTTTTGAAGTTTAAATTCCCTTTTGTGATTTTACTCTCTCTCTCCCGAAGCATCTTTCTTTCTCTCTCTCTTCAAACTCATTTATTCTTATGTCATTGCTGTTCATACTCTTTCCTTTCTCTCTCTCTCTTCTAGGTTCTTATAGTCAGATATAGAAAAAATGAGAAATTATTAGATTCATTCCGAAATCAAAGAGATCTGATTTTCTTCGAAGTTGTTGAAAATCTTAGAAAGATCCGTTTCTGTTTAATCATCAAGTCGCAGTCACAGCTCATGTAAAGTCACGATCTTTGTTATTATTGTAATTTTGAATTGTTTAGTTCTGTAATAATGGTCAACTGCAATGTTCACATGCAGCAAAAACTAAATTTTTTTCCTTCTTCTCTCCTTCAGAGTTTTGAGATTTGTGATTGAGTGCATGCAAGAGCTGAACAAATCATCAGGGAGTAGCCATTGGATGAAATATTAATCGAATCTAGATGTTTTGTTCCGGAGAAACGACGGTGGATCCACTTCTGAAAGATTTGGATGAGAAGAAAGAGAGTTTCCGGCGAAACGTGGTGTCTCTGGCGGCTGAGCTTAAGCAAGTGAGAGGCCGTTTGGTATCTCAAGAACAATCCTTTCTTAATGAAACCCTTAATAGAAAAGTAAGTTACTTCTTTTCCTTTGTGAATCAGCTTTTCTCTGATTGATCCTTCCTTTTTGATGCTGTTATAGTGGTGGGGACAAATCTTATCTGCTTTTGAATTTTAAAATAACTGAATCAGATAGAACTGATTTGGCCTTTTGGTTGTTACCCAGGAAGCAGAGAAAAGGGGAAAGACCATGGAAATGGAGATGTGTAAATTGCAGAAGAGATTGGAAGAAAGGAATTGTCAGCTTGAAGCTTCTGCATCTGCTGCTGAAAAGGTTTATCCTCACAAACCCACTTTGGCTCTCTTGATTATGCTGGTCCAAAATCTATAAGGCTGTATTATGTTAGTGAAAGTTACAAGATTACATTTTTATGGTCTGTGTGTTTATTTATTTAGACTTTATCAGTTTAGAAAAGTTCTTTGAGTGCTTCTAGATTTCTAGCTAGATCAAGAGGACAAGCTGGCCTTTTCAGCTCTTCAATTTGCTAGCGAATTGAGTCTGCTGGAATTTAACTGAACGCAATGTAATTGTGTTGGAAGCTGTTGATTTTCTTTAGCACTCAATGCTTGCTCTTCGGATTTTCGTTTACTAATTGATTAATGAGTCTGTATCGCTGTTTACTCCGAGTCCTGATTTGGAATTGTAGAAACATAAAATGGCTCGAAAGCGAGGCAACATAAGCTGTGATTCATTGAGGTATTAGTGTTTAGTGATCGAAGCTTGATGGTTTATCAGTCATACTTTCTGGTAGAAGTGCATTGTTCCATCACAAAAATCATTGCATATATTGTTCTTTTAATTGTTATACTCTTGGTTATACATACTGATTTGATTAATCATTCAGTTTCTCAAAGACTTGGAGGAATTGAGATCACAGCTCGAAGCAACCATGCAAACTGCAGCGAAAAGTGCTGATTCTGCTCAGTCTACGCAGATCAATTGTTCAATCCTTAAGAAACAACTTGACGACAAGACACGTTCTCTTAGAGAACACGAAGACCGTGTGACTCAACTCACTCATCAGCTTGATAATCTACAGAGAGATATGAGCCTGAGAGATTGTTCAGAAAAGCAGCTTAGAGAAGAAGTTATGAGAATCGAGCTTGAGATAAAAGAGTTCATTGCAAAAGGTGGGGTAAGTGGGACAGACTGCGTGTTTCAGAAACTTCTAGAAGATTTCTGTCCAGTGAAATTGGAGAGGATGAATCAACTAGTTGAGGTGAAGGATGAAGAGATTGTTAAACTGAAAGATGAGATAAGATTAATGTCAGGTCACTGGAAACATAAGACTAAGGAACTCGAATCTCAGGTGCATCCATCTTGTCCTGTTTGTTTGTTTAATTTTCTGTGAAAGTTTCAATCTTTTGAACATTTGGACAAAGTTGTTTAATTTCTGCGTGGATGTTTCAATCTTTTGAAAAAAAATAACAGCTTGAGAAACAGAGAAGAACTGATCAAGATTTGAAGAAAAAGGTACTTAAACTAGAGTTCTGTCTACAAGAAGCTAGAAGCCAGACAAGAAAGCTGCAGCGGGTACGTATTAAGACCATAAATCTGAGATTCCTGTAGCTTCTTGTTTAGATCAAAATGGTTTTTACAACAGTCCTATTTGTTTCTGTTGTGTGATGAATGGAACACAGAAACAGGAAAGGAGAGACATGGAGATCAAAGAGATAAGAGATATGATATCGGAGAAACAACAAAGTAATAATGAGTCTTGGGAGAAACATAATTTCTGGGAAAATCCAGGGTTCAAAATTGTGGTATCAATGTCGATGTTGATGTTAGTGTTAGTCTCCAAGCGATGATTCTTTCTGTTTTTGTATAAATTTAGTTGTATATAGTCAGCAAAATCCAAACTTATATTAGTTGCAGGTGTACCACAACTATTATCTAAATTTTCAGAATATCCTATGTTTAATTATTATTATTCAATGTGATTCTATAAATTTAAGAACTAATTATATTGTATAGCTTTATAATTTCATAGGACACAATTTTACAAGCATACATACTTTTAAAATATTCATTTCAACTGATGAAGACATAAAGAAACAGAGGAGATGAAGGTTTAAGTAAGCTGCATCAATGATAATGAAGATAGGTATTTAAAAAGGGAACCGAAGTTTGAATGGTCAAAACTCAAAAGGAGGAAAAACCAAACCCAATGTACTTTTCAAACTCCAAAATAAATTTATTGTTTTTTGGGATATGACTGTCAACAGCGCATTATAGCATACGCCTCATCAAAAAAGGATAGCCACAGCCCACAGAGCTTCATATTTTTCTCCTTGTAAATTATTGTTCATCAGACCAGAAAAAAGGACGAGAGAAGAGAGATAGAAAGAAAGAAAGAGTTGATTATCATCAAACCATCTCCCTCTTTCTTCTGGATCTACTCAAATCCTGATTCTTCATCCATTTTTTCCGTTTTGGTTGATCTGAATCTTCTGGGTTTTCCGGGTTCGTTTCAAAATCTCTTTTTTTTTTGTCCTGTCCTTTTTGCTTACGTTTTTCATCTTAAATTCTGGGTCTTTATGATGAAAAAAACAAAATTCTGGGTCTTTTAAGTTTCCCGGGTCTTTCCCTCCATATTCGCTTTTATGGTAGTTTATTTTATCGAAATTTCTCAATTTAGATCGGCAAAGATTTGCTTAAAACGAGTTGAACTTCGATCGTCACATCTCGTAGCTTTTGTTATTAGAGTTGAAATTTGATATCTTTTGGATGTTTTATGGATTACCCCTTTTCCATGAAAATCCTTCTTAAATAGGGTTCTATAGCTTTTTGCCATCTCCTGTTTTGTTTTTGGTGATAGTTGTTTTATTGTCTCGTTAAAATCCAAACTTTACATTTTGACAGCTTTCACATGTGTCTTGGTTTTATCCTTGTTGAGTATCAAATCGTTGAACAACGTTTGTATTTGCTCAGTTGAGTTGTAGTAGCTTAATTGAAATTAACGACCAAGCAACTGTAATTGGAGAATTGGATTATGAATCAAAGATGCTAACAATCACTTCGCTAATGGTTATTTGCTGCAGGAGGGTTGAGTTTTCGATCTGATATAGATGGAAGAGTGACAAAGGAAGATTTTTTTATTACAATTTCCCGGGATGGCTTCAATAGGCGTAGAGCCTAGTGCCGGGGCTAGAGACCCTACAGGAAACGCTAGTGATGTTGATAGATTACCTCAAGAGATGAAGGACATGAAAATTCAAGATGATAAAGTATGGTATTTTTGGCTTTGACGTTGTTTCAGATTACCTTTTTTTCTTGTCTCTTCAATGATTTTGTTTTGTTTCACTGACTTGATTAACAATCACTAGGAAATGGAAGCTACAATCGTAAATGGCAATGTTACGGAGACTGGGCATATAATAGTAACTACTATAGGCGGAAGAAATGGCCAACCAAAGCAGGTTTGTATCGTACAAACCAAATCAGAAATCGATCTTTCTTGATCAATGGCTAAGTAAATGTTCATTGGATGTTAAATTGCAGACAATCAGTTATATGGCAGAGCGAGTTGTTGGGCATGGCTCCTTCGGTGTTGTATTCCAAGTGTGTTTTAGTTTTTGTTCTTTCCTTGGGTCGCTTCTATAAACTAAGTTTCTGACCGGAGATTCTTGTTTTCTTTCAGGCAAAATGTTTAGAAACAGGAGAAACTGTTGCGATAAAGAAAGTTTTGCAAGATCGTAGGTACAAGAACCGTGAGCTTCAAACAATGAGGCTATTTGACCATCCAAATGTTGTCTCTTTGAAACATTGCTTCTTCTCCACAACCGATAAAGATGAGCTTTACCTCAACTTGGTTCTGGAATACGTTCCGGAAACTGTACACCGTGTTATCAAACACTACAACAAACTTAACCAACGAATGCCTCTAGTCTACGTCAAACTTTACACCTATCAGGTAGATATTACTTTCCTTGCAATTGTATTTTATCTCTTATTGGAGATTTGGTCAAAAGTCTTCTATGTTTGGCAGATCTTTAGGTCCTTATCATACATTCACCGTTGTATCGGCGTGTGTCATCGTGACATAAAACCTCAAAACTTGTTGGTAAATCCACACACTCATCAAGTGAAGCTATGTGATTTTGGAAGTGCAAAAGTATTGGTGAGTTGATGAGTCTCTCTCTCTCTGTGGGAGGCGTATTTGAAGCATACAGATTCAACCATTTATTGATCTATAGTGATTCTTAAAACAGGTAAAAGGAGAGCCAAACATTTCATACATTTGCTCGAGGTACTATAGAGCACCCGAGCTTATCTTTGGTGCAACCGAGTATACTACAGCCATTGATGTCTGGTCTGCAGGATGTGTTCTTGCCGAGCTTCTCCTCGGGCAGGTAAAAACTTTTGTGAAATCTCAAATCAAACATGTTTCTTCTGATCAATACGTAATTCTGTGGTTTACCTATCTCTTCTTTTGTTCATATCAGCCATTGTTCCCTGGTGAGAGCGGTGTTGATCAACTTGTCGAGATTATAAAGGTACCACCATTATTACCGATTTCACTCTTATAACTGTACTGGGCAACAACTTACAACAGAGTCAATTTAAAATGATATATTTTGATGTATTGAGTAGGTTTTGGGAACACCAACGAGGGAAGAAATCAAATGCATGAACCCTAATTACACAGAGTTCAAATTTCCTCAGATTAAAGCTCATCCATGGCATAAGGTTTGTAACATTTTCTATGTCTTCTTTATTGGGCGGTGATTGAGAAACATATTTCATAATAATCCAGATTTTCCACAAGCGAATGCCTCCAGAAGCTGTTGATTTGGTCTCAAGGCTTCTTCAATACTCCCCAAGTCTCCGTTGTGCAGCTGTAAGTATTTGCAAGTCATCTTACCTTCATTCATTCTGCAGACAAATATTTTGATTCTTCGTCTGATTTTGGTGAAATGTGTGATTTTTTCCAATTAGCTCGATGCATTGGTACATCCGTTCTTCGATGAGCTAAGAGATCAGAATGCACGGTTACCTAACGGACGTTTCCTTCCACCGCTCTTCAACTTCAAGTCTCATGGTACACCAAATTCTTCCTTATCTTAGAACTATGGCCTGAAAAATGTCAAATTGTGTATACTAAGTAGCTGAAGCTGTGGAATTTTAACAGAGCTCAAAGGTGTGCCTGTTGAGATGGTGGCTAAGTTGGTTCCTGAACATGCGAGGAAGCAATGTCCGTGGCTTGGTTTGTGATTTGCATCATGCTACCTTCAAAAAACGAAATCTTGAGCAAAGCAGTCTGAGAATTTCATCTCTTCTCATTCTCTGTCTCTGTAATATTATTATTATTATCAGTATTAAAATTCTCAGTCTGATGATATTGTAACCCTTTTCTTGTTTGTAATGAGTAGAGAAAGAGTGAATCATTGTGAGGGGTTATGATCTTTGTAAAAGCCAACAAAGTTCTTATTTTTTTTAGAGAGTTTGGTGTTTTCTATCTCGTTCCTTACAAACATAAACTGTTACCTTCGAAACAAAAAGAGATCTAAGTACACTCTAGGTTCTGTAGCCGTCGATCGCTAAGAACACATCAGAAGAAAATCGATAGATGATATCATGTTGTTAATAAGGCATTTGAGAAAACAATCTTGGCCCATTAATGTTATGGGCAGTAACAAAAATACACACTGTTGGGTGTTTCTCTGTCCTTGTATATGATCAAAGTTAGTGAGAATTTGATCAAGAATTTTTATTCAATAAAATCACATAAGGAAACAATGTTTAACGTAATAATCCTTCTTTCTTACAGATTGATGAAAGTTAAAAAAGGAAAGAAAAAAAATTAATTACTAAAAACAAAGTGAACCAATCCAAAAAAAACTAGCATTCAAGAAGAAAGTCTTTACAAGTCGACTTGTTGTGACCAAGTCCCTTGCACCTACTACATTGCAGCTGCCGCTTCATCACCTCTTCCGCTGGCGTTTTCTTCTTTGGCGGCCTCCCTGGAGGACGCCTTGTTGGTGGCGGTGTAACGGTCACGGCAGAACCACCAGAACTTTCCCGACACATCTCTCCTTCTAATAATGGAACCGGATTTATCGACAGCGAATACGTTGTCCTGTAATTATCAACAGTAAAATATCTAGAACAGAAATCATACGGGCTACCACCGCTACAGCTAATAACCGCGACCGCATGGTGACACGGCAAGCCCGTTAACTGCCACCCTTTGCAGCTACAGTCCCACTGCGCCATGTTCACCAGCTCATATGTCTCTCCACGGACTTGAAACGAGATGTTATCCACTGACGCAACGTGAAGCGTTTGCGCTTTTAGACTCTCCTTCTCTAGTTTTACTTCCATGGAAGGAGTCAATCTTCCATTAGCATCAGCAGCGTTAATCCGTCTCATGTGGATCAATCCCATGATTTTCCCGCGGATTACATCAACCATTTGGGTTATCGGTAGATCGTTGGCGTCGGAAGCCCAGCTAAAAAACGGTTCACCTGAGTTCGAAGTCATGTGGTTGTACCGGGAACCACAGAAGTAAGCGTTGGCCCAATGATCAGGCTGGCTCTTTTGCACGATCCATTCGTAAGCTTCCGGCGAGAGGCCTTTGATGTTCTCGACATGCCTCTCAAATGAATCTGCTCTAGGGGCGTAAGCTGCAGAGTAGAAGTCGTCGATGATTAAACGCTTGATCTCGTGAGAGATTGGTCCTTTCAAGTCTCTGATGAGCTCATCAGTCAAATACCGCAAGCAATACGCATGAAACGACTTCCTGAACACTTTCGGGATCGATTCCTGCAGATTCTTCTGTCGATCCGCTACAAAAGTAATCGATTCGAGCAGATCCTCCAGATCCTTCTGTCGATCTGCTCCGAAAGTAATCTGGTAAGACGTGGAGAACGCAGCTCTCAGCTGAAGCAAGAACCATTCCCAGTTATCATCAGTTTCTGCGTCCACCACAGCAAACGCCAGAGGAAACACTTTGTCATCTCCATCTATGCAAGTCGCAGCCAATAACGTTCCCTGGTACTTCGATTTCAACGGCATACTATCAAGAAATACAAGCGGCCTACATGCCACAAGAAAACCGGAAACAGAGGCATGAAACGAAACGAAAACTCTGTGAAAACTTGAATCTTCCTTAGTCGTAAACGTAGCAAGGCTGCCCGGATTCGTTTCCATTATCTTCTCACAGAATAACGGAAGCTGTTTGTAACCATCCTTGTACGATCCTTGAAGTTGTTCTCTCGCGATTTCTTTTCCACGCCACGCCTGAAAGTAATTCAGCTGAATCCCATACTCTTCCTTGATGTCACTGACAATATCTTTCGGTTTATAGTTAGGAAAAACCTTAAGCTTCTCCTTGATAATGCTAGCAACCCAGCTCCTACTCGTCTGAAGACCATTAATCCCACCCGCACCTTCACAAGTATGTGTTGGATTCATTTTCTTGATACAGATCAGCTGAGTCGTTGATAGCCTCGAAGCATGAATCCTCCAAGGACAACCTTCCGCTTTACATTTAACCGTCACTCGGTGGCTATCATTCTTTTTGTAGCGGAACCCAAACTGATTTGCTATCGCGTATTTCCGCAGAGCTTCACGGAACTCCCCGACGTTTTTAAACCGTTGTCCCACTCCTGTGATTGTGTTTTGCCACTGCTGTGTTCTTGCTTTAGTGAGAATATCTCCTTTCGGATTCGGGACTTCAAGAATCGATGACATTATGTCAGGTGGATTAATAACAATTTGTGCATCTGCAGCTCCGTTCATGACTTGCTCCATAGTTTCAATAGGAGGAGCTGAGACTGACACTGAGACGGGAAGATCTTCTGGTCCTGTTGTATCATCTATCATGTCATCCAGAGGAACCGGGGGAATCGCTTCAGACAATGTCGTTCTGCTTGATCTAGATAGGAAAAAAAACAGAATTTCTATAAAACTGAGAACGTCCTTAAAAGACAAAACAATGATGATTCAAGCAACGGCATTGCTTACCTACTTGCCGGCATGTTTGAAATTTCGGGAGCAGCTTCTTCAGGTATGAGATAGACATCGGCGGTGTTTGAACTCTCGTGAAATTTGATCATCCGCTTCAAATCTTTATCATTTGATATCGAGATGAGCGTTTTCTTGTTATCCGGGAGAAAGTATTTTAAGGAAACTGTCCTAACGTCACAGTTAAACATCTCCCCAATTTCTGAGATGAAGTCTTTGAATCTCATCTGCTCGTCCACGTCTATTGCGTGCGCCTCACCACCTTTGTAAGATAGCGATCCACCTTTCTCTGTCTGAAATTCCCCACCATACATACATATTGCTATGACTCGTTTTCCTGACATGTTCCTGCAACAAGCAGAACCAGAAATCAAGACACAACCAAATTATCAAATCTCAAATTTTTGGTTTCGAGCTCAATACAAACATGTGATTCCTAAGGCTTTCGGATACCACAAAGCATAACGAAATTGAAATTGAACAGGAAGAAGAAATCGAATTCTTTAACACCTAAACATAACAAAAGCAAGCAATAGAAGCTCTCTGTTTCTGATTATCACTATTGCAGGCAAATAGATAAAATAGAAGATATCAACAACCACTGTGAAAGTGAATTAATGCAAAAACTTTGTCTGCTTAATGACTAAGCCACATTCAGAGCCAAACGACTGAAACTTTCAGTTTCTAACTAAGCACCATCAAGGATTTGATTCCAGAAACTCGAATCTAATACCCATGGAAACCAGAATCATCACCAAATAGCAATTCAAAAGGGAACAAATTCGAGGAAAAAAAGGAAAAGGTTTCAAATTTATGGTCCAGTCCAAGTTCCAGAAGACATAATCCTCGTAAACCCTAAGATTGATAAACTCTGCTCCTCGGAACAGGTAGAATCTGCCACCTAACAGACACAGCAATACTAAGAAATTAAAAGTAACATCACTTTTGAATAAAAGAAAACGACGTCAAGAAGCACCGGGAGAATCACAGAATTTGGGGAAGAAATTCAAAATTGGGAATTGGGAAACAAGAACCCTAGAACCACGATTGAATTATATGAATGAGCCATCGAATCACCTCACAGTTGCGGTGAACCAAGAAACCCTAATTCGTTATTGAAGTCTTTTTATGATCGAATTCTGGGAAGTAGCACGAGAAATAAGAGGGAAGAGCTCCAGTCCCTGACGACCCTCCGATTTTTATTTGTCTTGTCAATTTTTTCTTTAAAAAAAAATAAGTATAAGAACTTTATCCAAATTGGAAAATTTACGGCAAAGTTTTTTCCTTTGATATAAAAGGGGAAGAGCAAAATGCAAAAAAAAAATATATGAAAAAATGGGCTAAACATGGTTGTAAAAACATGGATTTTCTCTTTGGAGAACAAAAGACCTTGGCCTCCATTTAAGACCATTGGGACCTATTCCCGTGGATACTCTAATCTTATATATACTCTTGATATATATAGAAAGCGAAAAACATTAAGGTTTTCAACGGGAAGCATGTCTTCGCCTAGGACTCACTTCAGATGGCATCCTAGGAGCTTGATGACCTCATGTGGACAGTTAATATTAGCGGTCACCTCCGAAACCGACGACTATACACGAGCTGGTCGGCCTTCATAAGTGGTCGGCCTTCCACTTAGAACTCGCGAATCTCACACTCCATCGGGAGCAGTACACCATTTTAATCTACTACTAATCCGACGTTGGTTGAACTCCCATACAGACTCGTTAGCTAAATGTATTTTGAGCATAACTATTAGCAAAAGAGATTGTTGGAGGTGGCTGCGCCTTTCCTCCGACCCATAGTTCGGCCCAAAAGAAATAGGCCCGATAGAATGAAGGGTCATTCTTGTTGAGAGTGGATGTGCGCCGATCGAGAAGCCGTTAGTTAGGTTAGGGATCTGTCCGATCTCATCCGCTATCAAAAACGGTAAAAAACACGTCAACATTAAATGATATTTATGAACATTTAAGAGTGGTAATGATTGCGATATTGAAATTTAAACGAGCTGAGTGTATAAAATAAGAGGTTTGCGTCATAATGAAAGCGATACTTTTTTAATAGATCGGATCCAATACCGAACTCAAAACCTGTAATAGATTTCTCAATAGATAACATAAATTTTCATTCGATCATAAGAACTTTTTTCCAAATAAACTTCGAAGATATTTCAGTTGATCTAACATACTGCATTCCCGAAATATAAGACTCAACAATTGGTACCGTCTGTAAAGAACGAAATACAAGATACAAGCACGTATTCCGCCGTAACATAGAAGAAACACTTCACCCCCAATCCCTGAAGCAAAGCCAAACCTCACGATCCGAGCCATCACCGCCTACCGGAGAGCTCGAGAGTATGGAATAAAATGGAATCTTTATTGATGTAAAAAAAATCTGACTCAAATGTGACATCGATGATAGTCATGACGTCACAACGTTATCGATCAATAATAGTCTTCAATGCACAGCCTGTTGTTTCTCTCTTAAGAATATAAACTACATGATGTATTTTTAGGCTGCCTCTCTCTTTGACACAGCGTGCGGAATCTCTAAAATCATTCGAAACATCGTGCCATCTAAATCCAGACAACCGTACCTCCACTACGTTTTTTGAATGCCACGCAAAACAAATGGTTTACGTTTTCATCAATCAGACTAGAAAGCGATATGTTATGGAATATGGATTCGTGTTTTTTTTTTTTTAAATAAAAGATTCGTTTTATTTTTGGGGGGTATAATTATGCTATGGATTCTTTTCGTTTAAGACAATAACACTACTAATAATAATCATTTGATTTGATTACAGCTAAGCTAATTAAATAAATAATCTTAAAAGATAATTAGTTACTTGAAGCTAAAAACACAGTTTATAGGTGAAAGATTAGCAAATTAAAGAAGATTAGAATAATATATGAAAAGAGAAGCATATTATAAGAAGATCAGAATATTTATAATATATTAATTAAGAATCATTTTAACAAAGTAATTTTATGTTGAAGTGTGATTTATAAGTGTGACATGCTGATGTGTCACACTATTAGTGCATTTTAAAATAAATATTACCTAAGACATAATTTACTAAAGTATTTATGAAAATTGTCATTATACAATATATTATATGTAAATTCCTAATATTTCGATATATAATATATTCTGTCATAAAATATAAATATAATATAAAACAAAATATAAATTTTGAAAATTAGTCAAACAAAATATAAAATAAAAGTTTAGTTTAATTGAATATTTATCATTGTATAATTTTATCCAAAATATATACAATTTAAATCTATTTATATAATCTGATTTTATTATCTATTTCATTTTTGTAATCAATATTAAAAAAATTTAAAAAAATATTTTAAATATGAGATAATTTATATATATATATATATATATCTAATTTAAATTAACAAAATAAATAATTAATTATTATTTGTAAATATTTTTCTCATACAGGTCAAAATCTAGTTATCTTATGAATTACTGATTTTATGTATAACTTGTAGTTATTAGATTTGTTCCATAAAGAAGCAAGAAGAACTCCTAATGTAATTTTAAAATATTGTCTTTTTTATTCTTCCACAATATTCTTCTTCACTTTTCCTTTTGACTGTTTAGAGTTTATATTTTATATATTAGTGATATTGCATCTACACCAAATTAAAGATTTGTTTTTATATATATTTTAGCGTAACCATATGAAATTACTGTAGGAATCATGAAATGTGAAACCAATTATTAGTTCCAAGACTTAGTTTCAATATATTATTATATATTAGTTTATAACGAAATACAACCCCCCTAAATTTATTCTCCACGAGACTATAAATAACAAACTACTAAAGATTCAATGTTGGATTTGAGAGGGGGACTTTTTTTAAGTTGAGTTTTTTTTTTTTCAAATTGGAAACCTAACGATTAAGAAATGATTACTTGAGAATCTAAGATATTTCTAATATATTATTTGAGAATTTTTTTAATAAAATAATCTTATATATTTTGACGTGTTAATAACAAAAATGTTATGTTAACGTGTCAACATCACAACGAATTTCAGTTTAAATATATAAAATAGTTTAAATTACTAGAATAATTATAATACATGCCACTGATATTAATTTAGTTAGAAAATAAATATAATTTATTCAACTAACTAAAAAATACTATTATATTTGCAAAAATAATAATTTTTATTTCTTTAAATTTTTTATACGTTAATTTATAAATAATTCCAAATAAATATAAATAGATTTAAGTTACTACTGTAATCCCTAATATATTATTTGATAAATATTTTTAAAAAAATAACTTTACTTGAACGTGTTATTAACAAAAATACCATGTTGACGTGTCATCATTACAATAAATTTCAAATAAATATATAATGAGCTTATCTTATTAGAATAATTATAATTATACCATTGTTATTAATTTGGTTATAAAATTAATATATTTTTATTAAACTAACAAAAAAGCTATGAAATTCATAAAAAATAAGTATTTTTCTTTTCTTAATTTATATATACAAAAAAATTAATGTTAAGGTTAATTTTAAATAAAAGTTAAAAATATATAAATATTTAATTTATATTTACTAATAAAATATAATTTATAAATATTTTTTCCCGCGCATACCATGAATATAAATCTAGTTTTCAGATTATTCTAGAAAAACTAATTGTCACTCATAATTCGTCGGTTTTAAAAAAAAACATAAATCATGAGAATGGTTTAGTTGAGGATTTAGTGATTAGCATTAGAAGTGTTTTGGAAAATAACTAAAGTAGGCTTAGTTAGGCCATAGTTGCTAACATTTGTGGGGGAGAAATTAAAACGAAAGAAAGTAAAAGAATGTATAAATTTGATATAAAGACGAAAAAAAGAATTGATAAATGAAAAAAGAAAAGAAAACTCCTTTTTTACTAAACAGGAATTAACAATTTCTTTAAAGGATCTTTCCAATAGAATTCTGTAAAATGAAAAAGACCAAACAAAACAGAGAACTTGGATGGATGCCTTACCAATACTTTTGTTTTGTAGTAAATTCAAACCAACGCGTTACATGAGATTCTAAATATTCATATCACCAAATCTCTTAAACAATTTGTTAAAAATGCATCCAAACTAAAATTGAAAATATTTTGAACTAATTTTTTTTATATTTAAAATCATTCGTTTTCTCTACTAAAACAATTGGTAAAATTCGAAGAAGATAAATGAATGAAAATTTTAATTGAATTGGAACAACAAAAATTAAGTTGATAATTTAGATTGTATATGGTTTGACCGTAGACCAAATCAAATAAAATTTGAATAAAATCAACCAAATTTGAATAAAATTGGAAAAGAACAAAACCTTTCCAGAATTTTTTATCGTTGTAAGTTACAAAATTTTGTGAAATAGAAATTAAAACTAATGTTTAAACTGTATTTTAATAATGACTTAATTGATAAGAAATTCCAGGTGCATATAAATTTAACCGTCAGATATTTACACTATATCGATTTTATTTAATATGAGATCAATAGAATATATATAATTTATTGAAATTAAAAAAAAAATTTGAATTAAATAATATAATAATATATAATTATTAATGTTATATATAAATATTTTTAATACATAATTATAAATTAAATTAAATCATATATGAATAGATTATTTAAATATAACTGCATTTAACGTACTGAATACAATTTTACGTAAATTAAATTTTATGTCAATATGTAATTTGTATTTATTAAATATTTAATATAATATACAAATATTTTTTTTTCGGGTGCAGGCCACGGGTCTAGTTTAATTTTAATCAGTTAACTATTAAAATATTGGTTCACCAAATTAATATTTTGGTGGGTCATATTCTTTATAAATACATAACCTCACAACTTAAGACATCGAACACATCAAAAACATCTAATAAAAAAAACTCTACTCTCTTGTTGGTGTCTTTCTTCCTGTTCTTGTTTCTGTCACAAATTATTCAAGATTCAAGACTAATGGGAGGAAACAAAAAATCACACAGCAGCAAAAGGTTTTCTCTCTTCAGCTTCTTCAAAACACGAAGATCTCACAGAGTCAAAGTGGATGATGCATCATGGGACGACGTCATTTACACTCGTAAAGCAATGGCTAGTGATGAGGACAAACGCTATTGGGTCGCTGAACCAGGCATCGACCGTAAAGCTTCTGCTTTCATTGCAAAGTTTCATGCGACTCGTGTCTTTGAGTCCGACCGTCAGACTCTCTCTCCTTACCAATCCAACAAGGCATAATGATGAATATATATACTTCTCTCTCTCTGCTTTTATATATTTAGTTAAGAATCGATACTTGTCCATATTGTCTTCTTCTTCTTCTCAAAATTTTGACCTCGTTTCATCTTCTAGCTAGTTTAATCATGCATGTGGAGTGTTTGTTTTGGTTGTGTCGGATAATAAACTAATAATATAAAAAAACATATTCGACTTTGTGTTCGGCGTTTACTTTAAAGATACATAGAAAGGACATATAATATTAAATTTTCGTAAATATAAAAACGTGACTATCTTACAAGAATAATAAAGCTTTTTGGATTAGCCTAGATGAATCGCTAGACATTCGTATATTTGGCATATTTTATACGATAATGGGAGACAAAATGGAATGAACAAGACTGATATCAAAGTTTGCAAAACACCCAAATCTACAGTGTATTTTGTTAGAAATTTCACATAGGATATAATTGGAAACTAATCAAATATGTAAACAATATAGACCAAGTGAATCATGACCAACTAGTTTGAATTACAAAACTAATAAAATTTCATACGATGTTAAAGTTTAAACAGAAAACTTGAAATTGATTGATTCTTTATATAATAGTTGAGATTTTGTCGAAAGGAAGTGTTAGATCAGTTTGAAACAAAGTTGGATGTTTCTCAAATGATTTTATGATACCTAAAATAATATAGAAGAAAATTAAATCACGTAAATTACTACTAATTGTTGTTTAAGTTGTGAAACCATTCATTTAACATAATTACACATAAATTTTCAAACTCGACATATATATCCAACCAAATTAACTATCATTTTAGTATTCAAGTATCAAGTTTTTTATTATAAGTATTGTTCGTTTGATCACCGCAGATGGTTGCGATTAGAACTGCGATCAATCTTGTGACTGCGGTTGTGGCATATGTTGTTCGTTTGTTTACCGCCGGCGATTGCAGTTGCCGTTGATCGCATATTTTTAGTCGCAACTCTGTTTTAATCAGCGGTTGAAAAAATTACGATTCTATATACAACGTCTGACCGTTATGTCTGCCGTAGGTAACTATGTCAGCTAAATCTACTGCAGCCGAACCTGCGGCTGACAAACGAACATGATCATAATTTTGATTTTTGAGCAAAAGAGATTGACCATACATTGAGATCCATTCAAAAGAAAAGAAACAAAGAATGGAACCAGCTGTGGAATCAATAACTTTATATGATTGATATTTATTTGCATGGAAGGTGAGGTTCTTGTTTGCTACAATTGAGGTATGGTACATTTACGACTACTTTTATTCTTCTCTTTCTCTCTTCTTCCTTAGCTTTGAGCCTTTTTTCTTGGTGCATACACTCTTACTTTTATTGCTAATTACTAACCAAATATTCCATTTTCCTTTACTTATATGGTTGCAAGTCTAGTAATCTTCCACCGGTACACAAATATTCCTTAAATTATAATTTTTTAATTCAAAATTTATTGACTATATGAATATATTAGTTTATATGTTTTATATAGAATACTACTCTAAAATAGTACTATTTTAATTTTATCTTCTAAATTTAGCACAATAAAAATAAAATCCTAAAAATAGCACAAATTATTATGTAAAAATAAGTATTTAATTTAAATAAACTATATATAAAATTAAAACATAATGTTTAAGTTCATATTTTCTAATTTAGGATTTAATTTTTTTTATTAAGAAGAAGTTTTTAATTAATTTAATATTAAATTTGTATTATTTTTAGAAATTTAAATTATTAGTAATATATTTGAAACAAAAAATTGAAATAGTGCTATTTTAGTCGTTTTGTATTTTTTTTAAGTAGAACAAATCCCAAAGTTGGGTTGTTGGACCTAAATGTGATGTTTAAAGCCCAATTTGGTTAAAGGCCCATAACTAATGGACTGAACACGTCCGTCCTTTTCTTCTCCGTTTCGTTTTGCCGATCCCCGCCATTGCCATTCCAAAACTTCTTCCCGGTGAGAGTTTTTTTTCTTTCCATTTCATCGATTGTAAGGGTGTGGCCGGAGAAATTTCCATACTTCTTTTTAGGTATGTTCATGTTGATCTTGCTGTAGTTTGTTTCCGGTTTGAGATTATTAGTTCTTAATGGAATTTGGCTTTTATGAGATAATTCCGTTGCTTGGCACTTAATTCTTATGCGTTTCAAAGTTATGATCCTTTTTCCTTCTCATTCCATGGTTTTACTACCTTTTGGTGCTTTATTACATTCGAGTGTCCAGATTTTTTGTTTGATAAACGGATTGTGAACTCTTTTTTTCCCGGCGAACAGACTGGGTTTTATATTGCATCATAGAATGTGAAATTTGGCAGATATATTCTACTTATATCTCAGTTTGATTTTACGAAGGTTAATAATAGAAGTTTGATTTTGGCATACATGTTGTTCGATTAAATGTCTGGCAGACATCATACATATTCAATTATTATTTCTCATTTTCTTGCCTTTCTTTGATCTCTATGTTATAACTATGGAAAATATCTTGTATACTGTAAATATCTTCTTTACAGATTCCAGGCTGTTAGTAAATATGAAACTTTTCTTTGTTTTAGGAGCAATTCAGTTTTTACAAATGGAAGACAAAGAGATAATAGACTAGTCGTTTATGTATGCTTAATATGTCCTTTGAGATAGTTTTCTTGGTACAACTTCATTTTACTCGTTCGCGTATACAGAGTAAGTGAAACTGAGTGAAGAGTTATTGGTTGTTCAGGTGGAAGCCATGAAAGTCAAGATCTTGCGTATCCTTTTTGGCTTCATCTTCTCAGATTTCTGTGGATCAAAAGTTTATTATAGGGTGCATCTTAATGCAGCTTTGGAGATAACTCACCCCAGAACTTTTGATGATGATCATCTCATATAATAGTATTCGGATATGTAAAAATGAGTCCAGCTACTGTATATTACCTTTACTGAGTTAGATTCATAGCAGCTCGTTTTGATGATTCATATTCACTTTTACAACTTCCATTGGGGTTTTCATGTACTAAATATACTTTAAAGGCTGCTGATGTCTCACTAATATATTTTTACGTGTATCCTTGTGATCCTTGTAACTACTAATGCTTATAAATAAAAAGTTGGAAAAGAAATTGTTCTTCTTAACTTTCAGTGCTACCTGTGTCCTGCATACCCATAAAAAAACAGAGTAAGATCCTCGTCCCTTTTAAGCTTGTGTATTATCTTTATCGCTTTACATTCTCAGCTCCAACACATAAGCTCTTACAATGCTGAAATGCGCTTTTTAACTGATTGTTCTCATGGGAACAGATGGCATGCAGTTGCTTCATGGACATGGGATGCTCAAGACGAAACATGTGGGATATGTCGGATGGCTTTTGATGGTTGCTGTCCTGATTGCAAACTCCCTGGGGATGATTGCCCTCTAAGTAATGTTCTATGCTTTCATAACTTCACTCTATATGTTCGGGACAAAACACACACTCTCTCTCACTCTCATGCTTGCTGAAACATTACATAAGCTGCTTTAAAGCCAAATTATAGACCGTTGTGTTTTGGTGTTAGGGCAGTCTGGGGAGCTTGCAACCACGCGTTTCATCTTCACTGTATATTGAAATGGGTGAATTCTCAGACGAGTCAAGCTCATTGCCCAATGTGCCGAAGAGAATGGCAGTTCAAAGAGTAAGCAAATTATGAGGAGAAATTTTTCTTTAAGATCTCATCATGGAATGCTTTGGGATGATCTCTTGGAGATGTGTTTAAACTATCATTGTTGAGTTTTGATCATTGCTCAATGGGAAGAGAGAATTTGGGGAATGTTTTCGAAGCTTTACTTGATTTGATTGCTTAAACAAAACAGATAGATGAAGTAACTATCATGATGTTGCTTTTATGTTTGGATTCTAGTCATATTTGGTTTGAGCTTCATCATCTAATATGTTTGTTTGTAGTTAGTCTTCTTTGTATCATATCGCCTTTGATTTTATTAAGATTTTTGCTGTATTCCATTGATGAATCGACAGGTGACTAGTCGTTTTCTTAGTGACTCATAATTTTCAAACACCTCACAAAGAGAAACTTTATAGGAGTCACAACAAAGTCATATGACTCAATCGATTAATTGTAATATAAAAATGCATCGTGTTCCTCGTGGCCACGTAATGGGGCGAATTTGTTGGTGATGAAATGATGCTTAACGTAAGATTTAATAATGGTTGTCTAATGATCCATCAAGGTAACACAATTTCCAGTTTCTTGTAAATAGCTAATTAGAAATCAAATAAGTTCTTCACATAGACCAACAACTTCTTGTTTATATCAACATAACTCAAAACACAATAACAATGATGAAAGAAACGATGAATCAGTCACAAAAGGAGAAGAGAACACGACGAAACAGCTGTTCCTACACAATAACGACAAATGTAAAGTTGAAGTTTGGTCAGAAATTGATATACTATTACTATGTATGCAGTGAAAATGAATATGGTTTCTATAATGAGAGAAAGAGAGAGAACTTACAAGAAGATGAAGAGAAGAGAACAGAGGAGAGATGGTAAATCATTTGGTGAGAATATAAACGGCATAGATGATCCCAGGAAGATACCCAAACAGAGTCAAAACCAAACATATCCAAAACTCAACCTGCAACAACAACAACACAAAATTCCCAACTTTTGTAACAAAAAACTCTAAATTACTAATCATAAGTTTAAACACTAAATTATTAGTCTAATTATGAGAAGAAGAAATAAATCAAAGATAAAAATATATAAGTAATTACCCCACAACCAAATTTGAGAAAGACACCAAGAGGAGGCAAGAGGATAGCTATAAGAATATCTATGAAAGTAGCTGTTCCCATTTCTTAGCTCTTTGAAGTTAAATTTCTGAGAAAATTATCAAAAAGCTTTAAGGTTTGTTTTCTTCTTTACTTTCCTTCATAGATCTCACATTATATAGACCAACTTTTGAGATATTTATGAACCACGTCACCTGCTGCTTACTTTTTTTTTCCTTTTTCTTTAAGCTAAATGAAAAATAAGAATCCAATACTTCTTTTATTTTTCTCTAAATTTTGTTGCAAAATAATATTACAGTAACAAGACTAAACATAAATATTTGTTGGTTGTCTACTTGCTTCGTATTCGTCTCCGATAATTAAAAATCCATAGTAATTAAAAAAGATTAACAAGTACAAATGAGCTAAGCCACGTGGTGTTTATATTCTGTATTAACCTAATGATTTATGTATCTTTTTTATTAATATCCTAAAATAATATTTTTTAACTTTATTTTCCAAATCTAAAAAATTTAAAATAAAATTCCTAAAATAACATAAATTATTATATTAAAATAATTATTTACCTCAAATAAATTATATATAAAATTAAAACATAATGTTTGGATTTACTTTTTTCAATTTAAGATTTAATTTTTTTTATTAGAATGAGATTTTTAATTATTTTTTGCTATTTTTAAAAATTTAAATGATTAATGTTACAGAAATAATGTTATTTTAAATAATTGTCCTATTTTTTTCCTCTCTTTAGGGCTAATGAGGTGTCTAACAACTTACTTTAAACAAAATAAGTCTATAGTAATTATCAAATTAATAACTTCATTAAGTTAATTAATTCCTATAATATATAGTCTATATTCTTTCTTGTATTTTTAGTCTTACTTTATATGGAATAAACCCAAAGAATCAAAATATTATGTAGGAAATAGTTACAGTTTAAAAGAGGAATATGACTTTATGGTGATTCTACAAATTATAAAAAAAATAAACAGGATAAAGATAATAGTTTAATAAGTTTTTGATAATTTTAAATTCTGAATCTAACTACAATAAGAATAATCATTATAATTGTTCTTCTTCAAAAGAGTTGAAAACTTTCATTTATCACGAATTGAATTCCATTTTAAAAACAGAATTCTTCTTAAATGAAATCATACAAAATGTTTATAAAGATTAAAACCCAAAAAAAAGTTTTACGAAAATATATGTTTTCTCGAACTTTTTAGTTGTTGACAAAAGCAAAAAGGAAAAACAAATTGTTTTAAGATTAAGACACAGAATGAAAGACTAATTATGTTAAACTAAAATGCATAGTACGTGTCAGAAATCTAACACGGAGTGTACACGTAGCAACAACCTCGACCCATATTGTTGTCCGACTGCGAATGTGGGTCGGGCCAATCTCCGCCGCGGAGGTCGGCGAGAGGTATGGATATATATAAACGTGACTCACACCTTCTACCAATAAGATCATGACACGTGGACTTCAGGTTTTTGTCAACGCATTATCCGGCCGACCTCTCACGTGCCAAATCCATCCTCCATAGGACCCCCTAACACATGGCCATGGACTTCATACTACGTATGCATATGAACTTGTTTTGTCTTTAATGGTAATTAATCAGAGATCCATTAGTGACGTAGTGCGAATTATTCTACTCTGGTTTTGTCTGTAGAAAAAAATAGCATATGTTCTTTCTTACTACAGTTGCTTTCTTGACACTCAACACTCTTTAATAGAATGACTATTATTAATTATTGTATTCTGATTTTATTTTGTTATCAAATATTCTGGCCGACACCACAAAAATGTTAGTAGATTTACTTTACATACGATGTCCTAATCAAAGTGGTGGTATTGTCCCTTTTGTTTGTTATAAAATAAGTGGTAATGTTTTGCTTTTTTACTATTTGTTCTTATCCCTCCGAATTGGTCGATTCCTCTACGGACTTTGATATATCTCGAACTTTCAAGATTTACTTTTTTTTTCTTTTCTTGTTTTGTTGTAAAATATTGGTCTGTTTTCAAACTCCTTCAAAATCTCTAATATATTATTTGAATTTTTTTAATAAATTAATCTTAAATTGACGTGTTAATAATAACAATGTCATGTTGAGGTATCAACATTACAATAACTTTTGGTTTAAATATATAAAAGAGTTTTAGTTATTAGAATAATTACAATAAATGACACTGATATTAATTTAGTTAGATAATCAATATATTTATTGAACTAACAAAAAAATAGTATTATATTTGCAAAAACAATAATTTTTATTTCTTAAATTTTTAATACATTAATTTATAAATAATTTCAAATAAATATAAATAGATTTAAATTACTAGCTAATCCCTAATATATTATTTGAATAACAATTTAAAAAAATAACCTTACTCTCACGTGTTATTAACAGAAATATCATGTTGATATTTCATCATTACAATAAATTTCAATAAATATATAAATAGTTTTAATTTATTCGAATAATTACAATATATTCTATTGTTATTAATTTGTTTAGAGTATTAATATATTTTATTAAACTAACAAAAAATACTATTAAATTTATAAAAATATTTTTTTTAATTTATATATATATATAAATTAATGTTAAAAATAATTTTAAATAAAAATAAAAATTATATAAATATTTAATTTATATTTACTAATAAAATATAATTTATGAATATTTTTTTAAGTAGGTATAAATCTAGTTAATTTCTTATTTTATCCCAAAAAGAGAACGATTCCGCCCATATTGGTCTTAAACATTTGCTTTCGATATTTTGATCACCCTGCACATTACTTTTGGATCTTGTTGAGAATTCAATTTTAGGCCCATTACGCCCCATTTTCAATGGATAGCCTAAACGGGGTTATAGCTATTCTACGGCAATAATGGGACGTGAAATCGACATATGAAACGGGGTTCAAAGTTCGCTTCTTTTATCTTCAGTCGAAAATGGCGTCTCTTTCACTAGGGTTATCTAGTTTATCCTACGTCTTACTTGTAAGCATTGGAATGATTATTTGGTCTTTTCGGGTAATGCTTTGATACATGAAACTGCGTGGGAAGATGAATTCTGCAGTGAAGGTGTTCGACGAAATTCCGTAGATAAGTCTCCTGAAGGACATGATTAATAATATCGAATGTACTTTCTTTTCTGCGATTACATTTGCTATGATGGTCGCGTATTCATGCAATGTTATGTCGACGAAAATAATCTTGAATAAATTTCTCAACACACATCCATAACACAAAGGCAAATCTTTGTAGGTTTACAGATATAAGTCATATAACCACACAAAGGCATAAAACAAAGAAAAAAGAATGTTCTGTTTTGTTCTTTCCCACACAAAGCAGCAAAATAAAATAAAATAAAATACCTGAAGAGTTTTAGGAACCCGTTACTATGATCACTTGACTTTGACTTCTTCAGTCGAAGTAGTTTTCGAGCTTGGAGATTTTCCAATGATTGCTTTCTTTGCCTTAACAAGAGATTGCTTCATCTTTGATATAATGCTATTTGAATTCTTTTGCTTAAGAGCAACTTCTTTGGCTGTGACTTCCGGTTGCTGTTTCGGCTCATCGCTCTCTTTAGAAACAGGTGCTGTTTCTACAACCTCTGCTACTTTTTCTGTAATGGATTCATCTTGTTTGTCTGCCACAGTTTCTTTCTCTCCTGATTCTGTATTTGTTTCTTTCAAAGTCTCATCGCTCTTGCCATCCCCAGCAGGTTCGGTATCTTTCTTGGTGTTCTCGTCTTTTGTAGTTAGTTTGGCTTCACCATGTTTGTTTTCACTCACGTTTTCGTTGTCATCCTTTGATGGTTCTTCCACCACATGCTTCTCTTCAGTAATAGCCTTCTCGATGACATCAGCAGGAGAAGAAGCGTCTCCTTCAGTCTCCTTTTTGGAGTTTGTGTTTGAATCTTGGTTTGTCGGTACAACTTCCACAGGGGACAAAGCAGAACCAGTTTCAGAAGTTTCTTCAATCTTTGGTGGTTCATCCAGTACGTGCTTCTCTTCAGTAATTGCCTTCTCAATGACATCATCAGGAGAAGAAGCGTCTGCTTCAGTTTCCTTTTTGGGATCAATGTCTGATTCTTGTTTTTTTGGTACAACTTCCTCGGGGCACAAAGCAGAAGCAGATCCAGAAGTGTTTTCATCCTTTGATGGTTCATCCACTACAGGCTTCTCTTCAGTAATGGCCTTCTCACTGACATCAACAGAAGAAGAAGCAATGCCTTCAGTCTCCTTTTTGGGGTCAGTGTCTGATTCTTGGTTTGTAGGTACAATCTCCTCTGGGCACATACCGGAGTCTTTGGTCTCAAGAATTTTATCTTCGAGCTGTCCTTCAATTTCAACCTTAGCTTGTTCTGTTGTTTCAGGTGTTCCCTCTGTCTTTACGACTTCAACTTCTGGTACCAATTCCTCTGCTTTCTTAGGCTGCGTCTCAACTTTTTCAGAAGCCTCTGGCTTTTTAGGCTCGACTTGAAGAACCTCCACATCGTTGATTTGGGTTTCTGGAGTCTCTACAGATACATCTCTAACAGATTGAACAGCAACTGGTTCCACCTGTTTACCTCCAGCTTCATCTGTTGTTGATTCAGAAACATCAACCACCTTCGTCTCCTCCTTAATCTTATTCTCTTCTTCAACAACACTCTCCACGGTTTGCTTCTCTTCTGGTTTCTCCTCATCAACAGCTCCGACAGTAACCTCTTCAACACCCTCTTTCACGATGATTGGTTCCACTTGTTCAGCTACCTTCTCACCACTTCCATCTTTCTCTATCTCTGTGGGTTCTTCAGGTTTTACAACTGCTTCAACCTCCTCCACAACTGCAGGTGATTCTTTCTCCAGTTCACCAGCAGGAGTTTGATCAATCTCCTCCTCCTTCGTAACAGTCAGGTTTGAATCTGATATCGGGTTGTCTTTCACCACATCCGCAACAATCTCTTTCTCCATCAACTTAGCTTCTTCGTTCACCTTGTTCTCCAACGGCTGCTGCATCAGGTAAAAGTAAAACTTTATAATTCTCGATTACAAACCCTTCCAGCCTTCCTTTTCAAGTAGAAAACTCACCAAGAAGCTTCGTATATTTATGGAATTAGAGTCATACTTTGAAACAGAAGATGACTTTTCTAGAAACTATAGATAAAGATGGTTCCCTTTTACATCCATGTGCTTCTATAATCTACAACTTTCTAAATAGTTATTTTTATTTTATTTTTACTTCTATTAACTGCTCCAGAATTCTCCAGATATTCTTACAAGATTAATGACCAGGTTACATTGCAAAAACAGTGGAAGATACATACAAAATCTTATATATCCTTAACTCTGCAAACCTTCACAATTGTAGGTATCAAGAGACTTTTGGTAAAATTATGTACACATACGTATTGACTATTGAGAGACGCCATGCTTAAGTGAGAGCATATATGTGTGTGTATACACATACAAATATATTCGACTCTGCCTCAGTGAAAGCATATGAATCTTACAAGAATCAAAACAGACTGCAGAAATCTATCTATCAACCTCAAAAGCATGACGCAGAAAGGTACAAATATATGTATAAGCATATATAGTAAGTCTCCGGAACAAAGAGAGGATTCTGAGCTAACTTACCTTTTCAGTTGTAGTTGCAATTGCAGTTTGAGAATCAGAAGCCATGAAAGAAGATTCAGAAGGCAAGAAAAGAAAAGTAATGGACAGGGTTCAACTTCAGAAAATTCAGATTATTATTCCAGAGTTGTTGAAGAGCTTAGTTTTGACTGGGAGATATTAAAGGCAAATGATAGGTGGAAAAAGACCACTGACACATATACACACACAAAGTGGGGGGACACTGAATAGCTGTCACTCACACCCAACAAAACAGGGTGTCAAGTGTCAACACACTCTGTATATTCTTACTCTTTTTTACTTTCTTTATACTTTCTCTATTTTATTGTTGTTCCTATCCATTATCTCCATTTGTTCGACATTTATAATATAAATAAGTGTTAGGCTTAATTTTTTTGTGGGACCGATAATATTGACGTGTTCTTCCGAATCATGGATCAGCTACTTGGCAGGGAAAAGAGAAATGTCCAAAAGAAAGAGCCTTTCTGAATTGAACTATGGATCAGGTTTTACTATGGTTTCTTCAGAACACAATCAATTATATATTTTCCATTGAGACATTTTGGGTACTCTTTCCATTTGAAAGAAAGAAACTTTATAAGGTATGTAGATAAGAAATTAAGAATAATCTGAAGACCAAGTTTTGGCAGCTTTTGTCACACGGGTATGGGGAATCGACTAACTTCACTTATTGAAATACCAATCTCCTACTGTTATCGCCACAGCATACATTCCATACACAAAGTTAAGATCCGATTTTTACAAGAACCCAAGATCCAGAGACAGCCTTTGTTTCTCTGGGAAAGATTTGAGCTTTAACCTTTTATATGCGGGCGGTGTTTAATTTATGAAGAAAGAAACCGAACCATGCCTACCGTTGTAGGTGGGCTACACCCTCGAAGAATTCCGAACTCGGCCGAACGCAGGTTCGGCGCATCATGCCGAAGGCCCAATACCAAAGGAATAGATGCACCATTATCGACTAACCACCTGATAGTTCATGTACACGTCCGATCTCACCAATTATCGATTGTCTCAGCGAGTTTTCTTATGGTAAATATTAAATGATATTTATGAACATTTATTACAAATAATGATTAGTACGTTAAAAATTAGGCAAACTGAAAGTATAAAATGAGAGACTTACGATATAAATAAAAAAAGGATAAATTTTAATAGATCGGAGACAGTTTAAAAACAGAAAGTTGTAACCAACCTCATTAATACACACACAAATTTCTTTATTCTTTGTTGTTCACCATCCGATTCTAAAATTATCTAATATTGATCTTATACGTTCTAGTTCAAGAACCGAGATTTAACACCAACCCGGTTTGGTTATCGAATGAGAAGGGTCGGTTTAGATTAAGTCAAACTTGAGTTCCTAACTTATAACCAATAAACAAGCCATTCCCAGTGTCATCCTAATTAATCTCTCCAACAAATCACCAAATTTTAACCAACGATCAGAACAACTAAACCTAATTATGGCAATAATTAACAAGCCATATTTATCTCTTTTCCATTGGTTAAGTTTTCTTTAGACAGATATATAAATTGAGAAACAAGGTCAATGGACTTTCTCAAATTCATCAATAAACATTTCACAAACGAATCAACTATGGAAACCTCCACGATGCAAATTTTCGTCACCATCATGCTCATGGCCACCCACACGGCCATCGCCGAAACAAATATGCTTCAAGATCTTTGTGTTGCTGATCTCTCCAATGGTACGTATCATCTCTCTCTCTCGCCCTTTTTTTCATAAACGAAAGGAGCAGATTCATGTCACATTTCTGGATTATGAAGAGAATAAGTTTAGTAAAAAGCGTCTAAATTTCAATAGTTTTGTTGTTGACGTTTATATTGTTCTAAATAGGTGTGAAAGTCAACGGATACCCTTGCAAAGACCCAACAAAAGTAACAGCAGAAGACTTCTACTTCATAGGCTTAGCACAGGCTGCAGCCACAAGCAACACCACGTTGGGCTCAGCTGTTACAGGAGGAAACGTTGAGAAGATCCCTGGCCTTAACACTCAGGGTGTCTCCATCTCTCGGATCGACTACGCACCAGGCGGACTCATCCCGCCACATCTTCACCCTCGAGCCTCAGAAGCCATTTTCGTACTTGAAGGCCGTCTCTTCGTTGGTTTCTTAACCACTTCAGGGAAACTCATATCCAAAAACATCAACAAAGGTGACGTCTTTGTCTTCCCCAAAGCTCTCCTCCATTTCCAGCAGAACCTTGAAAAAACTCCTGCTTCTGTAATTGCTGCTTTCGATAGTCAGCTTCCCGGGACTCAAGTTGTTGGACCGGCTCTGTTTGGTTCTAACCCGCCCATTCCTGATGACCTGCTTGCCAAGGCTTTTGGGGTTGGACCATCTGAGATTCAGAAGGTTAAGGCTAAGTTCCCCCCCAAGAAATGATTGCTTTGAGACCAAACCATTGATGCAGTAATTATAAACAATGATGAACATAAAAAATGCTAAATTCTACACAAACAAAAAAGGCTTGTAGTTTTTTTGTTAAAAAAAGAGTTCTTAAGTTACTTTATCAATCATCCAATCTATCAACTTTTGTGAAAAGGGAAAAAACAAGTGGACTTAGTATCACAGTTTCGATATCTACAACTGATCAATACGTATAAAACCCAGTAGTTTTATGTCGTATGGAAACTTATCACATGAAGTATGGAGAAAGCAACATGAATCTATATATTGATGTGTTCTCCATTGAGGAACCATCATGTTACATGAAACGTTTATCTTCTCAAACTCATATCAAAAACTTATGATATGGGTACTCGGATGCGATATACTAGCAAATTTTTCAACTAAATTGACTACAGTTATGTAGCTTTGCTTTGTTCCTTCAAGCGTAATGATAGAGCATCATCAACATTGTCATCTTATATAGCAAGCATTTGAAACTCTGGACCGGAGCTCAAACTTCATATCCCAGAATGATGGAAATTATATAATTCCAATTGACTTTCCTAGCTAGGTACTTGCATGTTATGACATTTCAACTTTATACATCATATAGGATATCGTTATTACAAAGCATCAAACCACTTCACAAGATAAAAGTGACCTAAAGCCTTTAGAGTGATGGTAAATGTAACCAACTATTAGGAAACATGGGCATCCAACTCAAAACCAATTGACGCTCCCAACTTTCAATATGTGACTTTACACATTATAATAGGCCTCCTCGAGATGTGGGCGGGACACGCACCAACATCTCGAACATACCATGATAATACGGACCACTTATACGGGCCACTTCCAATGTGGGAAACCGTTTTTGTCAAAAATCGCATGTCGGACTAACCTGGAGTTCTGATATCATATTAGCAAACATGAACATCCAACTCAAAACCAATTGGCAATGAGTGGAATGGTCCATGTATCTTATATAGATGTGTAGAAAGCTCCCAATTTTCAATGCGTGACTTTACACACTCTAGTACTACCTGGCATAAGTGATTGAAAAGAGTTTAGATTGATGCTTGGGAAGTCTTTTGCCAATTGGTATAACCCCACACAAAGTGTTTTGCACAACTTTTTTACATTTTTATTTTAGTTTATGAATAGTGAGAAATTTATATTTATATAGATTTACACATGCATTACTTGTTTTATTTTATCGCACACTGTATTACATAATCAAACCACATCAAACCATTTATTCATATTATAATATATGTTTCCCAGACTTAATAATAATTAGAAGAAAACCTTGCTTCGAGAAATCTAACCACGTTCACATCCAGCTGAAACGCTTTAGCTAGAATCTCTGGCATGATCAAAGGCTTAGATCCAAAAACCGCATCTGCGATTGTGATCGTACCTGGGTTTTGGCTTCCAAGACCAGCAAACGCAACTGCGTTCGTTCTACCAACGTTCACCTGAAAATGAATCATTCCAATAGGAAACACAAATACGTCTCCCGGATAAAGAACCTTGGAGAACAATCTGTTGTTATCTTGGTTCGATGATACAAACCCGACTAAGAGCGTTCCTTCGACAAGGACGAGGATCTCAGTGGCTCGTGGATGCGTATGTGGCGGGTTTTGACCGCCTGGTGCAAAGTCGATTCGAACAAGAGAGACTCCGAGGGTGTTGAGTCCAGCGATTTTGTCGACATTAACGTTTGTAACGTTGGAACCGACACGGTTCATTGTGTTTCCAGCGATGTTTAATCCGGAAGTAAAAAAGTCTTCGGCTTTCACGAATTTTGGATCTTTGCAGAATTTTCCATTCACGAAAACTGAATAGATGAAAAATCGCACTATATTAGTTTGTAGGGTTCGTTTATGGATACGTTTATGACTTGTAGTTCAAGACAACCATCTCTTCATTTTTTCTAGTTATAACTAAACCTTAATTAATATAAACGAGTGATTAATACCATATATTTTATATAGGGAATAGAGATTACCGCCATTAACATCATCGACTGCAACACAAAAGTCTTGAAGAGGACTTGGGTCGTAACAAGATACAAATGAAGATGCTAAAGCCAACAAGATGACTTTCGTTACAAGCAAGCGAAGAAACCCCTCCATTTTTATATATATTTTAAAGTATTTCTGATTATTTTACCAATCTTGATTTGTGTTAAAGATTTGAGAGATATGGGCACGAAAATGATGCGATATATATAGCAAAATCTAGATCATTGAAGTATTTTTTTTTGTTTTGGTAATGTGTATTTTTTAACTTAAGAGTCATACAATTTTTTAGTGGTTATATCTCATTGGTCAATCAATCTAATACGAGAGAGAGATAAACGAATTAATCCTTAGTATCATCTTTACGTCCATTATAGAAGTGTAACTTCGACTCTACATTTTCTCGTTAAATTTTCGTATAAAAATATTGGGTTATTGGATCGGTTCGTTGTGGCATAATAACAAAAAAAATCAATCTACTATTTTTAATTGAAAAGATTTAACTAAGCAAATGACCAAGTATTAGATTTTTTATTTAGAAAATAACATTGCTCCGATATTAACATGTGAATTTAAAAAAAAAATAGAAACTAAATGTGATATAAATTGAATTAATATATAGCTCATTTTTGTCTTTTAACATGTGAATTTTCAAATTGTATTTTAAATATGGAATTAGTAGAAAATACAAGGAATCGAAGTGATGGTTACGTATATATATACATCATGAGGATATAGTGACCAAAATATTCTTGGTAAGTTGGAAGATAAAACATATTAAAACATAGGCACTTAATTAAGTGCCATAACCACTAACATGCGGTTATTAAATTACACAATGTGAATATTTATTTGAAAATACACAAAAAATTACGTGCGTTGCAAGTTGTCAATTACAAATTGGGAATTGAGGTGATGAGATATGGTGCCAACACTTTCACTTATCTCAAATGTTATTATATTCTTATCTTTTGGAGAAATTTCATTGCAATAATCCATGAGTGTGTCTACTTAGTGCTCGCTTTGTTTTTTTTTTTTATCAAGGAGGCTGCTGTAAACCGAGTTTATAGCATTGATGGTTTTTTTTTATGGATTATTTATTCGAAAATTTAGAAATTTAATTTAAGAAGAAAATTTCTACTAAAAAGGTTTCCTAGAATGTGTGGTTAATTACATTAACTAGAATAAAATAAATATATTAGCACTGTTTGTTTGTCTACCGTAGCGTTGGTAGTAACGATCTGTGATCAGATGATACGGTTAGACGCTGTAGTATTATTGTTCGTTTGATCATCATAGATTATTGCCACATGTTATAAATGGTACGGTTAGACGTTGTAGTATTATTGTTCATTTGATTATCGTAGATTGTCGTTGTAGGTTATATCGTAATTTTTTTTATCGCAAACGCTACAATTCCACAACGGTTAAAATTTTTTACCGTAGTTTTCTACGATTAACCGAATCGTTTGATCGTAGAAAATTGCAACGGTTAGACGAATGACATTTGACCGTATGATGCAACCACAACTTCCACCGGCCTTAAAATTGGGCTTATGGGCTTATGGGCTTATGGGCATAAGGGATTATGGGCTTTAGTGAGATTTGAGTTGTTGGGGCTTTTGACAAACTAAAGAGAGTGAGACTCGAGGGAGTGAATTGAACCCTAAACCATTATTCCACTCCTTTGTTCGTTGATTCAGTTGCCGGTTTTTGAATTTGCTCCAGCTCCATCGTTAAGCTTCTGCTCCGATTCTCCTTATACGCTCAGATCGCAGATATGAACGCCCCTGTTCTTGTTCTCAGTGAGTATTTCTTCTTTTACAGATCTTCTCTCTTCAAATCTGTCATTGTGTTTTTTCTTTCTTCTCTTAGTTTTGTATTCCAAGTTGTTAATGCTACTGCTTCGTGAAAATGTTTAGAGGATTCGCTGAAGCGTGAATCTGGAACAAAGGTTCACCATACTAATATCCAGGCTTCCAAGGTAATAAAGTCTGTGTTTTTCTTTATAAACAAAATTATTTGCTGCTTTTCTCTTTCTTTATATGCTTCCTCTGTTACGAGCGTGGTGTCAACATAATTCTGGGTTCAATTTTACAGTCTGTAGCTGACATCATCCGCACCACATTGGGTCCTCGCTCTATGTTAAAAATGCTTCTTGATGCTGGTGGAGGTAGATTTCTCTGCTTTTGCATCTTCTTATTTACTGTTTGCTCTTTTTTTATAGATCTTCAAATGTACGAGGATTACGTTAGGTTTTGTGCCTTCTGAAAGTCTGTAAGATAACAGAATTTGTAGTTCAATGTACCTTCTGTTTGTTAAAGCTATTCTAGTTAGATGTTAATAATCACTTACTTGCTGTGAAATTTGCTTTTCTTTTAAGGTTTCCTCGTGAATCATTTGTCTTCTTCTATGCTTATGTGCTGTATCTGCCAAACTCTTTACTCCTGAATCTTTACAGGGATTGTTGTTACCAATGATGGAAATGCTATTTTGCGTGAACTGGATGTTGCTCACCCTGCAGCTAAGGTTTCTCTTCTTCCCTATCTCGCATGTCCTTGTGTTCTTCTCTTTGTTCGTTTTTATGTAATATATTTTTGCTCTCTGTGTTGCTTGCAGTCGATGATTGAGTTGAGCCGCACACAAGATGAAGAAGTCGGTGATGGGACTACATCTGTTATTATTCTTGGTATGTACATTATATGTGATGATTCTTTTGTTGGAATTTTGTTGGAAGATAAGCTTCAAATGCATAGGTTCTGAAAGAAAAAATTTCTGCTGTTTTACTCACTCATTTCTTTTCTTTTGTTTCGATAGCCGGTGAAATGTTACATGTTGCAGAAGCATTTATTGAGAAGAGTTACCATCCCACAGTCATATGCCGAGGTACACTTGCACATTCTTTTTCCATTGTTTTAATTTAACTGTTTTCATATGAACAATGTTTCGTCTCTGCAGCTTATAATAAGGCTCTCGAGGATGCTATTGCTGTTCTCGACAAAATTTCCATGTCAATTGATGTTAATGATCGTAAGTCCCCTTCTACCTTTGTTTTTGATACATTTCAGCCAAGGCTAAGGTTGACATTCCCTCATGTTTACTGACTCGAGAATGTTTATATTGCAGGTGCAACAGTACTAGGATTAGTCAAGAGCTGCATAGGAACAAAATTCACTAGCCAATTTGGAGATCTGATTGCTGTGAGTACTCTAATTACTGAAGATATTTTCTTTTGTGTCACATGGCTGGTCTTTACCATACAAGTTTTTTTCTACATTATATCATTGTACACTTATACAACACAAACATTTCAATATTTGCACATTAAGAAGCTGCATATTGACTTCTCCCAAGTGACACATTGTGTGGCCTGTTTTTGTCACGCTCTTACACGACTTTACGTGGCTCTTATAGGATTTGGCTATTGACGCCACCACTACTGTTGGTGTTGATCTTGGGCAAGGATTGAGGGAGGTGGATATTAAAAAATACATTAAGGTTGAGAAGGTTCCTGGTGGTCAGTTGGAGGACTCCAAGGTTCTCAAAGGAGTCATGTTTAACAAAGACGTAGTTGCTCCTGGTAAAATGAAGAGAAAGATTGTCAACCCGCGGATTGTTCTTCTTGACTGCCCCCTTGAGTACAAGAAAGGTGAAAACCAAACCAATGCCGAGTTGGTTAGAGAAGAGGACTGGGAAGTGCTCTTGAAATTGGAAGAGGAGTACATCGAGAACATCTGCGTGCAAATACTTAAGTTTAAACCCGATTTAGTAATTACAGAGAAGGGACTTAGTGACTTGGCCTGTCACTATTTCAGTAAAGCCGGGGTTAGTGCAATCCGAAGGTTGAGAAAGACGGACAACAACAGAATCGCTAAGGCATGTGGAGCTGTGATTGTGAACAGGCCTGACGAGCTTCAAGAGTCTGACGTTGGTACTGGCGCTGGTTTATTTGAGGTCAAGAAAATAGGAGATGATTTCTTTGCCTTCGTTGTTGATTGCAAAGAACCCAAAGCATGTACTGTACTCCTAAGAGGACCAAGTAAAGATCTCCTTAACGAAGTGGAAAGAAATCTTCAGGTGTGTGAATGATATTTACTAAACGTAAGATATCTTCAGCCTAGTCATTATCATAGCCTGATACATTCTTCATATAGGATGCCATGTCTGTTTCAAGAAACATCATCAAGAACCCAAAGCTTGTTCCAGGTGGTGGAGCCACAGAACTAACAGTTTCTGCAACTCTAAAACAGAAGAGCGCAACAATCGAAGGAATCGAAAAGGTTTGGTACTGTTTTGCCTATGGTTGTGATAATATGGACAGGGGGATCTAATCTTGAATGTTTATTGAAGCAGTGGCCTTATGAAGCAGCTGCTATAGCTTTTGAGGCTATTCCACGCACCCTAGCTCAGAACTGTGGAGTTAATGTGATCAGAACTATGACAGCATTGCAAGGAAAGGTACATTTACGTGACCTTTTGTTTCCCGATCTGGTATTTTTTTTTTGTGATTCTCTCTCATGGACTATTTTCTGTGTGTTTTCTTGTATTAGCACGCAAATGGTGAGAATGCTTGGACTGGAATCGATGGGAACACTGGTGCTATAGCTGACATGAAAGAGAGCAAGGTAAGAATGTAAAGTTTTGTTCCCTGGTGAATCTATGTTTGTTGAGAGTTGAGACTTATAACACTGAGAACGCTGTGATTAGATATGGGATGCGTACAATGTAAAGGCTCAAACTTTTAAAACAGCGATTGAAGCAGCGTGTATGCTTTTGAGGATTGATGATATAGTGAGTGGCATCAAGAAGAAGCAAGCTCCTGGAGCTGGACCCTCTAAGCCTACCATTGAGACAGAAGGAGATGCAGACAACGAACAAATACTTCCCGACTAGAAATATTGCTCTCACCAACATAATCTTCTTTTATTTATATTCTATTTTTTTTTTTTTGCTGTTTTAGTATTACAATGTGAAACTTGACGAGTAATGAATGTTTTGTGATCTTTTGTAGAAGAAAGCTTGGATAAGAAGAGAAGAGGTTGTAGTTTAATTAGCTTTGGTTTACGGTTCTCGGTTTATTGAAGTCTAAACCGATTTGCTTGATAAAAGAATTGATTTGTTTGGTTTTATTCTCCATGCGTTTGGTAATTGGTACACAGGTACAGCAATTAAACCGAGGATATATATTTTGTTTCATTTTCGTAAATCACAAATGTACCAGACAGGCCATATTCGTTGTGTAAAGAGACGAAGAGAATAGTTGCAAGTGCTGCTTGTCTTATCAACGTGCTTCTTCCTTTCCCAATTAAAAATTTATTTGTTATTTGTAAGATTGTTTCCTAATTTATAATCGCTAAGCAACCTAATGATACAGTTAATTCTAATATCAAGACCAAACCAAAAGTTAAAAGGTCTTTATCACAAAGAACAATCTATTTGTAGGTTTGTTTTCAGCTTTAAAGGATAAGAAAGCTAACGACTTTATATTATTGCAGATACAGATTAGTAAAACAGTTTCATTAATGAGATGAATAGAGCACATTTATAAAATTTATTAGCATTCAATAAAGATAACTTGTGAATTGTGATGAATATTTTGAGTAAACACTTGAGTATGGGTGTACTCACAAAGCTTTATTAGCGGTGGGATCAGAAGCAGCAAGCTCCTTGTACATGTTTTTTATAGCTTCCGCGAAATATTCCTTTGCTTGTGGTCTCTTAATCTGCAAAATTCAATAAAATCTTTCTCCCTCAATTCCTTTTCACATTTGTTTTCCCTGATTATCTCACTTTGAACTACATATGCTTACCGAATTTACAATCTAAATCCATCAGAAAAACGTTCCAAAAAACTATAATAGAATGAGAATATTCATAATATAGGAACTTATTCATCAACATGCTCAAATGAGTCTCACAAGAATTTACCTTGAATGTCGGAGTTAGCAAACCATTTTCCACCGTAAATGGCTCCAGCACCAATGTCACAGCCTTTGCAAACTCAAAGCCTCTCAACTGCAGCAATATATTTATATTATTATGTCAGTGATTTCGTCTTTATAAGTATATTAACTAAAATAACTGTTATCTCAGATGCATTGCCTGAGCTTCTCTTCCAACAGTATCCATGTCAGATAATACTCCTGCTTTCACTCTCGGGTTATTGCACAACTCTCTCACATCTCCAAACTACATTTTGCATAGTGGTATAAAGTTAATTCTCTAGTGTTGTGTTACATTGAGAGAATTTGGTGAAGGAAGCATTTCTATTACCTTAATGCCTTCTGAAGCAGCCCAGCTTTTTAGCACATCTGGATCAACCGATACAACAGCCACCAATGATGAATTAAAGCTATCACCTGAAATATGGAAACATGTGCAATGGGGAAAGAATAAAGCAATAATACACTAGAAAAACAAAACACTTTACTAATAAATTATTTTACTCTACCATATATGAAGCATTGTCCCACAAATTTGCATTTCGCATAGACGTTTTCAATTTTCTCTGGAGCTATATACTCCCCCTGCGCCAATTTGAAGATGTTCTTCTTCCTGTTCACAAAATGAGGAATTTTAACAAAGATGATTCACGGTTCAAATGATACCAACAATTCCACACTACAGAAAATAAACCATCTAGGAAGACTAGAGCTTTGCACTCCCTAGACTTTTGCCTCTTAAGGGAAATTTGTCTAAAATTAAATCCAAAAGCAAATAAGCAATGTTTTCAAATTAACAAAAATCAGGCAGGCTTCCGTTACACTAGCAGACATTTCGTAGTGTTTTGTAAGAAGTAAACTCTATCGATGGGGTGAGAAAATACAGATGAAAAAGCAGGCGTATTCTCTGTAGCCATTATATATGGATAGCGATCACGTGAGTTGGGAAAACCTGTCAATGATTTTTAAACGTCCTCCCGGCAACCACAGACCTATATCTCCAGTGTGAAGCCATCCATCTTCATCAATCACCTCTCTCCTGAAAACAATACATTTTAGTGAATGGGTTACACTTTTGGTACATACACATTGGTTAGTGAACGAGGAATTTGCAATGCAATAGGTGATCATACGTTTGAGCTTCATCTTTGTAATAGCCTCTAAATACGATAGGACCCCTAACACATATTTCGCCGCGGGGATGGGGCTTATCCACCGATGTATAGTTCATTTCCGGGACATCCACAAGCTTTACTTCTGAAAAAGAACTGCATATTAAATACCAGAGCAATATAAATAGTACATTAAGTTTCAAATTGCTCTACTTATCTTATCCCAGAGCGAGTAAAAATCTCACCACAAGCTGGATTAGGAGAGCCAACATGTCCACTGAGGTTATCGCCCTCATCCGTTCCAGTTATAACACAAGATGTTTCAGTCATTCCATATCCCTCTGCTACCCTTCCTCCAAAGCATCTGGAGTAGTTATATCATAAGATCAATAAAAAGAAAAAGAAAATAACAAGCTAATATCAAACAATGTTTTGGAAACCAAAGCCAGTGTAATTATGCATGAGGGAGAGCAAGAGAGAGAGGAGAGAGAGAGAGAGAGAGAGAGAGAGAGAGAGCGAGAGAGAGAGAGAGAGAGTCAAGAGGAATTGCTGGAAACTGAAAAGTGTTCATTCTTGTGGATTGTATTATATGAAAGAACACAATCTTTTAAATGCAATAAACTTACATTTTCAAAAAGTCCATCACTTCAGGAGACAGAGGTGACGCCCCAGACGTCATAAAACGAACCCTCCCTCCAAGTCTGTCCTTTATCTTATTAAATACTAATCTGTCCCATATGGGAGAAGCACTCTTTCCTGTACCAACAGTACCCATACAAAGGAAATCAAGCCCAAAACTGTATAAACAAAATCGTTGTATCAACTTTTGCAACTCAACAATACTCAACATCCCAAACTGTGTCAGAATTTACAACATAAGCTACAGACTCACATAGATTGTTGTCAATGTATGCACAAATAAAGTTAATGTGCATGACCGGACCTACCATTCAATAAGGCCTGCTTCTTTGCATTATAGGCAGCATTGAAGAGCCTCTCTTTCAGCCCACCAGACGTTTTTACTGCATTAATGATACTGGCAACAACAAATTTATTAAATAATTCAATGAATCACCAAAAGCAGCAGAGAGCACAATTAAACAAACTGAAGATATTAATATATTATTACCCAGCATATATTCTATTGTATAATCGAGGGACACTGCTGAATACAGTAGGTCTCAAAGCAGCCAAATCATCAAGCAGTTTCATATTGTCCTGCAGAGTTTAACGCAAGTGATTAGTCCAATCAATTCAATAAAAAACTCTGCATTCTGCTTCACGTTTAGACACCAACTTATGCCAATTAGTTTTTTTTTTAAGGAGAATTTCAGTTTCCAACCCCTTGGTAGAATCCAACTGCAACTCCAAAATACACAGTTAGGATCTGATTTGCTCTTTCGTAAATGTGTGCCAGCGGAAGATACGAAATGTAACTGGAAAGTAGAAGAAATTATGACAAAATTAGTTGACAAGAATTTAATTAAAAAGACCATTTAAGAAAGGGAATTTTAAGAATAGAGATATACGTAGAGAACATTGAAAATCTTTTACAGTTAGTAGAAAGAAGCAAACACTTACACATCCGAAGGGAAAAATTGCACACTTAAACTGGAGCCAGCAACATTTGCAATCAAATTTGCATGAGTTAATATGACTCCCTTTAACATATTTCATCCAGAAGAAAGCAGGCCAAGGAGAAATGAAACATACAGAATAACATAAACAGCAACTTAGATGCAATGTACTTCATAAATATGAAATAAAAAAGATCAATACTATGCCAGAATGTAGAGCAATAAATTTAAGGTAAGCAAAACCTTGGGGGTTCCAGTTGTTCCACTTGTATAGCATATGGTTGCAACATCATCAGGTTTTGGTGGAAAGAAACGCTGAGGGTTACTGCGACCCTGAAACAAATTTGTGGTTAGAAAAATATGAAACCTACATGTACGCAGGACACATGATGCTACCACAGAAAAATACAGGGTAACGATATTACCTCCGAAAAAACTGTGATGGGATATATGGTAAAGGTATAGGTGTAAACCAGATATAAAATGAATTCAAAATATAGGTAAAAGTACAATGATGTGGATATACACTTGTGCACATGTGACTACTAAGGAACACAGGTTGTTAAGAAACAGAACATGATTCATAATAGCTCTGGTAAGAATTTGCGAACTCTTAACTGAAAGAAAGTTCTTAACCCTGCCTAATTATTTTCAGAGAACGGATATTACATTACAATTTCCATAGCAGATAACAGAGAAGAATGTACAAGTACCTGATTCAGTAACACCGAATATGATACAACTTTCACTCCTGCTGATGGGGAAAGCACAGGCAAAGATTCAATCAATCCTCCAACAACCTACTCAGCACATGAGAGGTGGTATCAGAAACAGAGAGAAGAGAGAAAAATTTGAAATTTTTTGTCATATTAATTTGTATTCTCAAGCTGTAATCAATAACAAAATTTGAAGGTATACCACCACCAGGCGTACACTTGGCATCTCAGACAAGCAGCTAAGTAACTGCAAGAACCCAAACAAGAAAGCAAGGAAAGATACTTCAGAATAAACGATCATTGAGGGACATACACAGAGCATTTGAGTAAGGGGTAAAAAGGTTTTTTTATCCTGCTAAACATGCATGTAAGTATATAAAAAATTAAGGAATCCAAGCAGAAGATTGATGAACTCACGGAGTTTAACGTCTCTGCCACACAAAATATGGCTTGCACAGTTGCATGGTTGACAATAAATTTGACAGCATCAGGACCTTCAGAATTAAATAAAAAGAAAACATAATTAGAGCATCCCTACGAAATGTGCAATGGAAAGAAAAAGCCGTAACAAGATAATTACCAAGAGTATCATATAAAGGAACAGATACATAAGAATAAGAAGAACAAGCATGATCAACGATGAGCCATTCTGGGCGATTGATAAAGTAAATTCCAACAGAAGATCCCTGATGGAAGAAAAGTAGAGACTCGAGTCAGCTGCAAAAGCCAAGAAGGCTCAGGTGAAACTTCAAGCATAAAATAATTTACCATTGGGATTCCATGGTGAACTAAACCAGAACCTAGAGCAGTTCTCGCTGTACCAGCTTCTCCATATGTCATCCATTTGTAGCTAGACGAGTAAACCAGAGTCACGTAAGAACAGCTCCAAAGAAACGACCATTTCGGAATCCCGTAAAAGCGAAAGCATACACATAATCAGTAAGTTAGCATCTCACTCTCCCACTGTTCCGTCGACTCGAACACGAGTTCCTAAATATTTGTAATCCCGAAAATCATGAACAGCATGCCTACATATTCCCAGAACAGTAGTAATCAGAGAGTTGACTAAAATTAATATAGAAGATGAAGAACAAAGGTTTTTCATACTCAAAGTTGTCATGGAGAGTGGCGATGTCAGGATGATCTGGGAATCTGCTAACGAGCTTGAACGGAGATCTAGCAGATCTGAAAAATTGAAATAAAAAAGAAACAAAATAAATGTGTGAGAGAGAAGGAAAGAGAGACAGAAAAGGGAATGCTGAAGAACCTGTAGACATTCCAATTGCCAATATTCAATTTCTCGGGAAGAACAACACTATAGCCATTATCTGGTAGTGATTCAGAATCCAAAAAAAATCAGCAGCGAGCGGAAGCAACTACTAGTACACAGAGAGATGAGGAAGAAAGAGGGATACGGACCAAGACAGAACTCGCCGGCGGTAGGATTGGATCGGAGGAGAGGGGAAGAGCGAGAAGACGTGATGAGATGGGAGTGGATAGCATTGATACGGCGGCGTGCGGCGGAGGAGGAATCCATTTCCAATTCGGATTCTGATAGGAAAATGATTCGAAGATTATGACTGATAAAAGGGCAGGGGTTTCTAACTCTGCTGATGTCCCTATCCGTCGATTTCGTGACTTTTCTTCTTTTCTCCTTTTCTCGTATCAACTAAAAACGGTAAACGTGTCTAATAAATTAACAGAAGATAAAGTTCCTTTAATACACACCACTTTTTTTTTTTTTTAATTCCCATTTTAATATACAAACTTTTTCATTTCTAAAATAATTCATCAACTAGTTTTTTTTCATTATAATACAATAACATTTTAAAAACATTTTGTAAACAGTGAGCGTTCATAATAAATTAAATTGTTGGCAAAAAAAAACATTTTAAATCTTACCTATTTAACACGACTGATTTAAAAATTCCAAAAAATTCCAATTCTATAAAAAAATTCCAAAACTAAAGTTATAAAATTCTTAAATTTTAAAAACATAAATCTAAAATAACAAAGAGTAATATCCTAAAATAGCATATTTTAAAGTTTTTTTTCCAAATCTAGCATCATAAAATTAAATTCTCAAAAATAGCACAAATACTTATGTGAAAATATTTATTTATTTTAAATAAATTATACATAAATTTAAAGTATTGTATTTAGGTTTATTATTTCCAATTTATGATTTAATTTTTTTTATTAAACTATAATTTTAATACATTTTAATCTTAAATTTGTGCTATTACTGGAAATTTAAACTAATGATGCTATTTTTAAAACAAAAATTTAGAAAATTGATATTTTAGACATTCGCCCCGTAACAAATACAAAAGGGTAAATAATAAAGTTTTTTGCAATTGTAAATTGAGAATAACCAAAAAATTGAATTGGTCTCTTAATTCTTCTGATCAATCAAAATAAAGGTAATACATGTTAGATTGACATAAGTTACAAAGGCAAGAAAGATCATCTAAGAACAGATACAAAGAGGAAGAAGAGAAGAAGCTCAATTCAGATCTTTCTCAGTTTCGTCTACTTCCATTGGAACTTTGAGCTCTAGAGTCAGACGAAGAACACGTAAAAGAGTATCTCGACCTTTTCTTCTTATGTGTATTCCATTTGAATATTGCTTTTTCTTCATTCTGATCCTCTTCACCTTCTTCTTCTTCAGACTTCTCTACTCTCTGTTTCCCATTCATCTCCTTTGCTTTTTCTTCTTCCTCTTCTTCCTCCTCACTCGTCCCATCACTCACCATTGTGATTGATTCTATCGCTTTTTTACTAGATGGTGTCTTTGGGTTGCTTGCGCTCTCGTTTCTCCTCTGTTTCATAGAGAATTTTGACAGATCTTCACCACTCTCCACGGCTTTCATCCACTGTAACTCGCTTAATGAGTCACTGTAAACGATTTCTTTACGTTTTCGCTTACCTGTAACACTCCCAAAATGGTATTTTGAGCTGTTTGACTTGTCATCTTGGTTCTGTGTAGTGTATGCCCACTCAGGGACTTCCTGCTCTTGCATCAGGCGGGCTCTGTAATTCTCCTTCCTTCGTCTCTCCTCATCCATTCGCTCAAACATCCAAAATTCATCCTCCGTACGAGCTGCAAGCCGGTTGATTTCTCTCTCACTGGGGACATCAGTCCCGAGCGAGCTTGTTCCTTTGCGCATGATTTCTTCAAGCATCTCTCTTCTGTCTTGTGCTGTTGATATAATCACAATACCCACATCAAGAGATTATCATTTCGATGTACACATCACATATTTGTTCTGGAGAAGACTTACCAGTTGAAGTTGTGTTGAAAAGTCCAGCTTGTATGACTTTCGCATCAATCCCCATCTTCTGCTTTGCACGCTCCAATATCACTTCTTCAATGGAGCCAACGCTAACTAAAACAAACACTCTCACTTCCTTCTTTTGCCCTATGCGATGGGCTCGATCCTCGGCCTGTTGGTCCATTTGTGGGTTCCAGTCACTGTCAAAGATAATAACGGTATCTGCAGTTTGCAAATTCAAACCAAGACCTCCGGCACGCGTGCTTAGAAGAAACATGAAGTAGGGAGAGTCTGGCTCGTTGAATTGCTTCAGTAAAAGCCCTCTTTGATCTGTCTTTGTTGTACCATCGAGTCTGAGGTACTTGAAATCATTAAGTGTCAAATAAATCTCGAGAACATCAATCAGACGGGTCATTTGGGAGAAGAGAAGAATTCTATGTCCGGCCTTGCGCAGTTTTGGAAGGAGCCGATCGAGGAGCTCAAATTTTCCTGAAGCTCTCACAATCTCAGGTTTCTTCCACATGTTGTAGTCTCCTCCAACAAATAGATACGGATGGTTACAACACTTTCTTAATTGCATTGTTAGATTCTGCAGACTCTTTGATTTTCCAGATCCTGCACATTACAATCACGTATGCATAAATCAGCTTTACTTTCCGATTCATTGTCTTAATCTTAAAGGTGAGTGTAGAGTTTTGAAGAAATGAGTTAAGCTACAAACCTGTTTGAAGGCCAACCCTGCCCATGTCTGTAACTTGTTTGTAATACACTTTCTGCCACGCCGACATATCACACTTCAATATGACCTGTGTCTTTCCAGGAAGGAATTTCTCTACTTCGTCCTTTTTCCTTCTCAGTATAAAAGGCCTTATAACCTGAAAGTGACAGAGTGAATTATATTGAAACATTGCATATCGAATTTGGTAAGAAATTGTCGAAAAGTAGCTGCAGAACCCACATGATGCAGACGGTGGATAATCAACAGCTCCTCTTCATCGGTAAGACTGACATTAGCACGATCAGCAAAAGGAGCATTAAACCATTCCTCAAAGTTCTGAACCGAGTTAAAGATATGAGGAAGGAGAAAATTAAGCAATGACCATAGTTCTTGAAGGCTATTCTGAATGGGTGTCCCAGTTAACAGAAGTCTGCGTTTGATACGATAGCTGCATCCAGAATAATGTTTGTTAGAAAATATACTTAAATTCAGCATTCTTGAGGAAATAAATCAGAGTAGCCATAAAGATGATAGTCCGCTAACATCATTCACTTCAGACAAATTAATATAGAGATGTACCCTGTTACTAGAGTCTTCGCGAGAGCAGATTCATGGTTCTTGAGCCGATGCCCTTCATCAACAATCATGTAGTACCAGTCAATTTTCTTCAAAAATGCTTTATCTCTCATGATAAGATCATAGTGGGTTATCAACACGTTAAATTTTCCTTCTCCTGCAATTTTTTCCCTTATTGCTTTTCGTTCCTCTAAACGTCCATCATAAAGAAAAGCTGCAATGCTGTCAAAGAACAGAATCGAGGATATCAGATTCATACCAGTGAAATTGCCTGCACCAAGAGAAAAACTCTTTGTCACATACCTCGGTACCCATGTAGCAAACTCGTTTACCCAGTTTGGTAGCACAGCTTTTGGAGCAACTATCAGATAAGGCCCCGGCACACCTTTGTTCTCCAATAGATAAGCAATCAGCGATATTGTTTGGATAGTTTTTCCCAAACCCATCTCATCAGCTAATATTCCATTAAGGTTATTGTTGAATAGAGAAACCATCCATTGGAGGCCTTCTAATTGGTAGGATCTTAGTTCCCCACCTTGTAGAAGAGAGGGCTGCTCCGTAACCTGTTAATAGAGCATGTTGCTACTTAAAACCATTGGTCTCTGGAATGGCAGTGGTTTAAACACCTAACCGTACTGCTACTGACTCTTAAATGTACCATAGAGATCAGAAATTACCTTCTCCTGTATTGAATGGATAGCAGAGTTATATTGCCTCTGGCCTTCCAGCAAATCATTAGAATCATCATTATTATCAGACTCAGTGATATCAACATCCTGATCAGGAAGCAAATCCTGCAATGGTTCACTTCTTGGAACATCAAGTTCAGATAAATCAGATTCCGAGTCTTTCAGTGGATCAATGCCTTCCGGAAGTTTAGCATCTTTTTGACGCTGAACAGCAGCACCCAAATTAGCAAGGAGTTTGTTAGTCTCCTCTAGAAGAGTGGTGAGTCTTTCATTTTTACTCTCCTTTACTAGTTTCATGTATGCCTCTTGATCATCGGATTTGAGGGCCATTAGCCTCAGCTTTTCAGCACGGGTAGCACGTTGTCTTTGTCTCCCATGCCATGCCTTTTAAATAATGTAGAATGTCTTTCAGAAGATTGTAGATTGATAATATTAAAGGATATCTGAACTACCTTCACGACAAATGCGTACGTAAATGATACCATACCTGCACACCATCATTTCTTTGCCTACGGCGTTTTTGAGTTGCCTGAATTTGCAACTGGAACTCACGAACTGCATTGAGTACTTCTGCAAAGAATTTTCTCTTGGCGGTTTCTATCAGATTCTTCTCCTCTTCTTCTAAACGTGATAACCTCTGAACAAAAACTTTGAACACATCAGCAACAGAGCAAGAAGGTTGAAACTATAAATGATTTATCATGTGATATGTACTAGAAACTGTGTCCAGTTTTCATTCACTTCTATAAAATCCGACTTTATATGAGTTCCTAACGAAGCAGAATCTAGTAATATAATTGTAAGAACATCAACTTGTACAGCTAAAATACATGACCCATAGTGCAAAGAGGGCATTATGCCAATCATTTCAGCCACTCCATGGGAAGACTTCGTTACGAGAGGTTAAAACAAAGTCTGAGAATGAACAAAAATTGCACCAGGTAGTTAGCTGAAGAAAAGGTAAATGACCTCAGCATCGCGCTTCTTTCTGAACTGATCATCAGCTTCCATAGCAAAGGGATCTCCAACACCATAAAATGGACGAGGCAACCGCATCATTCCCCAGTCAAATAATTGGCTACTGACGTCTGCACAGTTCAGACGTAGCCAGAATTCCGAACTCACCTCGGTTCGAACCTTGCATTGTAATTCTCGTAGCTGCAACTCACCAGGTGCAATGTCAGTGTCAAAGATGTCACAATACAAAAAAAAAGGTATCACAAAATAACAAAGGTGATTGAGATCTAACGATATTGATACCTTTAGGCCATACAGCTCAAGTAAGCATTTTGCCTGCAAGTCCTCACCTCGTGTGGAAGGTAATTCTAATTCAAACACAAGTGTAAGCATTCCTCTTACCAACATCATCCACAGTAAGATTTTTTTTCTTCAGAGATAATTCACAATGGTTCTCTAGTAAAAAACAAGAAGTTGCCAAGCATAAATTCGATTATAACCTTCGAGTTCACATAAGCGGCGTTGGATATGAGTCTTATTACGATTATCGAGTAATTCTCTCAATCGAGAGCCTGATTCACAGTTTGGACGCTGCTTCAAAAGAGCTTCCTCGAACTCGCCCATCAAATCGCCTCCATAGGGAGTAAAATTATTCCCCTGGCAACACAAGACCAAGCACAAAACTAAAGCAAAAAACGATGTAATGGAAAAACAAGAAACTGACCATAAGCAATAACAACAATACGAAGATAAAGCTCCAGGAACAAATTCACAGGACCACAAAATCGATTGAGACACAAAAACAAAAAGGGGCAAACAAAAAAAACCTAGGGCGAGGCTTGAGAGCGAATTGAATAGCTTACAGGCGGTGGTGAAGAGACGTCAGAGGCAGAGAGAGAAGAGGAGGCGCCATGGTAAATTGAGGAAACTGCTGCGACGAGGTGAGGAGGCAAAGGAAGGTCACGAGAGATGTAATTGAGAGCACAGATCAAAGACTTGGTCGTCTCTACTGAATCCTCTTGAGATTTGCCGCTCCTATCTTCTAGCTTCTGAGCCACCATGGCGGGAACTGCCGCCTTCGATTTCAACTATCAAAATTGATACATATAATTTTTTTGTGTGTGTGTGTGTGTGTGTTGTTTTTTTTTCCGTTTCAGTTTTCTCAAATCTCTTAATCTCACTTTGCCTTTAGACACACGCCCGAGAGACCGAGACCAGATGAGACGGAGATAATACAAATTGGAATCTGGTTTACGAACTTTAGGGACTCGTCGTAACACCAAACAACCCCCCTTCCCCTTTCATCTTCTATTTTACATAATTACCCTTCTTATTAATGGGCCTGTTAATATAGTTCTGTTTCTTTACTATCGTTGGTCTGGTCTAACCCATTATTTATTGGGCTTGAAATGAATATAGTGATTTGATTCATTCATAAGATAGTCGGCTAATTGTGGGCGCTAATTGTGGGCTGACGATCTATTTCTCTCCGAGAACTATCGTATAGCATTATATGCATTCCAAATTAAGGAATCAACCGTAATATCTCCAGAAAATAGTTAGAAACTAGAAAGCCCCTGAACCGGAACTTCGAAACAATTTTTCCCCTAAAATGAAAGTTACAAACTAATAAACACATAAACACGGTTTTAATTGGTTTACTATTCCGTAAATAATGTTTAACCAATTCTTAACCTAAATTAAACCAATTAACCCAAACCAAACCCAAAATATAACCCAAATAACCCGACCCAGACCCGATTTTTAATCCTAAAAACCCGACCCACACCTAATTTTAACCCAAATATTTTCCCCCAATTCATAAACCCTAATCCCAAAATTTCAGCAACCCTAAATCACAAATCGAACTTTTCCATCGCGAAATCACAAAATCAAACACTTCTCCCACCGATATTTGGTGAAATCGAAGGCGAGCCTCACCGAAATCGTGGAAAAAGTCGAAGCCATCAGTTGTTCTTGGAGAGGAACCGCGAAATCGCGAAATCGCAAAAAAGACGAAGCCTCACCGAAGTCGAGCAATCCCACAAATCTTCCTCTTGCACGCCCACTAGATGATGAAATCGAACCTTCTGAAGCAATACTCATCTCAATTGTAGATTCTGGGCATGCAAATCCCTAAATTGATTTTTAAAATCAATTTTAGAGTTCATGAAATTTGGGGATTTTAAATTAGGAATTTTCGATTTTGGTTGGACAAAAAAATCGAGTCAGTTAGGTAAAAATCTCGGGTTTGGGTTAGTCATATTCGGATAGAAGGATATATGGTTCGGTTTTTATGGGTTGGTATTGAATTTATGAATTTAACCGAGAAAACCAATACGTAGGGGAGAAATTGTTTCGAAGTTCCGGTTTAGGAGGTTTCTAGTTTCAAACTATTTTCTGGGGGATATTACGGTTGATTCCTTAGTTTTGGGTGCATATGGTGCTATACGATAGTTCTGGGGGAAGAAATAGATCGTCCGCCCGCTAATTGTTGTAAAGAACCATGATTCATCTATCTTTTTCCCGACAAATTTGGATCCTGTATGTGCTAGTTCATGGAAGTATCAAATAATGTAATATGAAATATTTGAAAAGAGCAAGAAAACCTAAAACAGTTAGTTTTGATTGTATTTGTCGTGCGAGTAGGTCGTCACATCATAATCATTGGGACCGCATTAAATCAGTTTTACAAATTCTAAAGAAGCACGTGCAAAATAATGGTTTTTTCCAAGAAATTCCATTTGTGTAGAGGTAATAAGACAACACCCGACACAATAGTCAATGTAAATGACTCATCACCGGATTAATATTTCAATGTACCAATTATAGATGGTGTCCATTAATCTTAATGTTTCTTGTTATGTTGTGGGATTTCAAATTTTTATCCTACTTGTTGTCAAATAACTAACACTTTAAAATATAAGTAAGTGAGTTATTGGTTACACCATATCTATTTCAATATCAAAGGTGTCAAGTTCGACTCTACCATCCTTTATATAATGGTGTTAAATTTCTGTATTAATATATTGGAATATTGGGTCGGTACGTTGTATTTCAATGACAAAAAAAAACATTTTAAATTAGATGATTATTAGAATATATTTAAGTATATTCTAATGTATAAAATATTTTTTAAGTATATTCTAATAATGATCGAAGGATCCTTGTTCTAGTAGGTAATGGAATATATCAATATGCATGTATTCATGATTGTGTTTGTTCGTTTGAAGCAGTATCCGGACTAGACTCAGAACAAAATCTTTTTTTATAGATTATCTATAGTTTGCTTGGATGATGTGTGAGTGAGGCAATAGTGATGGATGAGTATGATAATAAGCACCATCGTGTGGTAGATTCTCTGTATAGAGAGTATTACAATAAGTGAAAAAAATTACTATCAAAAGTTCGAAACTTTTATAAAAAATGTTTAGGCTCAAAGAAAAACACTTGCCTCGATGTCTCTCAAGCTCTCTTCATAGAGTTCTTCTTCCCACTTCCAACGTATCTCTGAAAAACTGAGGCTTTAAAACAAGTATGAATGTGTAAATCAGTGAATATTACTCCTGGCTTGGTGATGTGTGGATGAATGAAATTTCGAGGAGGGAACTAGAAACTCGATCTGCACTGAACCCCTTCAATTGTGATTTCCATTGAACCCCTTCAATTGTGATTTCCATTGAACCCCTTCAATTGTGATTTCCATTGAACCCCTTTAATTGTGATTTCCATTAATAGTCGTTTCGTAGTCGTAGGAATCTGCGGCTGCGTCATGCGGCCAAACGTTGTTCGTTTGACTGCCGCAGGTTCCTGCGGTCAAACGCTGCGGTCGACCGCAGAAAGCTGCGATCAAAATTTTTAATCGCTGCGAAATTATAGCGTTTGCGATCAAATAATTGCGATACAACTTGCGGCGACAACCTGCGGCGATCAAACGAACAACAATATTGCTGCGTCTAACCGCAGCGTCTGCGGCAGGCGTCTGACCGCAGGTCGCTGCCGCAGACAAACGAACAGTACTAATGGGCTCTTCTAGTGCATAAAGTCTCCACATGTCGGTCGTTGAATAATCTTTAGAGAATATAAACATAATCGACATAAACTAAAATTTGTCAGATGAGCCACAGCGGGCTGGACCATGGACCATAATAGTCATAAACTGGCGGGGATTTGTATTTCTTCGGTTTTGCTTTCGGCGGTGAGGTGAAGCGAACGGCTAGCTTCGCCTGATGGTGTAGGCTAGCAGAGACCGGTTAGGCGCAGATTCCTCTCTTTGGGCTATAAATTACCTTCTTAATGGGTCTACTAGTGTTCCTTTGGGGATTAGTCTTTGCCCTGTGTGGGCTTTTTGTTTGAATTTATATAAAAAAATGACATAATAATTATGTTTGAATTTAGATTGTATTACACATATTATATAAGATAAAAAATAAATGATTGGAGTTAAGAAGAAGCTCTAGAGTTAGTATTGGGGAACTTGTAAGAAAGAGTTAACAGTTTCATATATTAATGCTTTCAATACTATTTTATATATATAAAAAACTAGTTGGCAGTAAACATACAGCTCTGCTCCATATAAATATATAAATATCTCAATCATGATTTTTCTCTAAAAAAAATATTATATCAAAGAATATACATATAATTCCATAGTTGTTTAATGAAAAGAAATTAAATATACTAAAGGAATAAAATGGAGAAGAAGAAAAAAAAGAGTGATGGGCATGTAGACATGTGGGTGTGAGTCTGTGATAGTCTTTTAATTTCCTCTTTGGATCTGACTTTTGTCAATCCAAACAATGTTGTTAGAACTGTATATTCGGATATTCGTTTTGGTTTCGGTCGGTTATTTTTTGTTTTAGTTTTTTTAATTGATAAAATTAAAAATTCTTTCGGTTATTTTTATATTTCGGTTCGGTTTCGGTTCGGTTATATCTTGGTTTCGGTCGGTTCAATTATTAAATTTAAAAACCAAAATAACCGAAATAACCGAAATAACCGAAAATAACCAAATATAACAGAAAGTAAAGAAAAAAATAACCGAAAAATAACAAAAAAATAACTGAAAATAACTAAAAAATAACCGAAAATAATCGAAATATCTGAAATATTTTTGAATAACTTAAAATAACCAAAAATAATTCGGTTCTTCAAATATTATTTTGGTTTTCGGTTCGATTTCGGTTAGTAAGCAATAACTATGGTTTTCAAAACAATATCCATTCGTTTATTTCTTTATAAACAAATACCAACCAAAATCATTTTTTCGGTTCGGTTTTGATTCGGTTTATTCGGTTTTATTTGTGCAGGGCTAAATGTTGCCAACATAACTGTAACTTTGTGTAAGGTCCCCAAAGAGATTGATTGATTTCTGGACCTGATATGGAAGATTTTTCAATCTCATATGAGATTTTGTCCTTATCCATTGATCATTTACGATTTGTTTCATGATTTTTTATCTTTTATTTTATTTTTTATAAAGAAAGTATATTTTAAACAATTAAGTAGTATATGATAAAAGTCAAGGGTGAGTGAATTAATCTCTGTAGAAAGTTGAATAAATCACACCAAATCCCTTTTAGATTGATGGTTCCTCCTTGGTTATTATTATTTGCTGGTTTTACAAACATAAAATCTATAAATATCAATAATCAATGATATATAATATGAATTAATGACAAAAATCCATGTCTTTGAATCTTGATTGAGGCTAAGTGAAGAGAAATGGTGCATCTCTGTAGGTTCTTCTTGGGTTAGTAGAAGCATGATGAAGAGTTATGCTTTCTTGATTGTTGTTGAGAGTTGTAGAGTTGTTGTCATGAGAATGATAAGGAAATTGTTGCTTGGGGATGAAGGAATCACTGAATCTCTCTTGCTTCTTCTGATGAAGATGATGATTGACATGTTTCCTTCTTGGCTGAGAACATCTTGGAATAAACACTCCTGTTCCTTTGCTCTCTTTAATGTGGTTGTAGTTCTGCTCATGATACATCATATATGGTGATGCTGATGTTTGGTGGCTTTCTCTGAACAAGCCCTGATTTGTTTATTTCAGATTAAGCTCAATATCTACAGAGATTCACTGATCATTAGAGATTAAGATAAGGATTTTATATGGACAAACCTGGAAAGAGACAGAAGAGGAAAGTGAAATAGGGTTTTGTTCTTCCTCATCTGTGATTAACAAATTGATTTGCTTGCTTATGTCTGCAAAGAAGACATCATCATCAATCTCAAGCTCCATAGAGACTTCCATGGCCATTTCAATCCTTCAACTAGTTTCTTAATTAGCCTTTTGTTGTCTCTAGAGAGAAATACTTCTTTTAAAGAATGGTTCAAGTGGGTTGTGAGGGAGAATGTTCAAAGGATGTCATAAATAGGCAAGATATTGGAGTTTAGGATAGAGAGATAGAAAGAGAAAAAGGCAGAGAGAGAAAGAGAGAGAGAGAGAGAGAGAGAGAGAGAGAGAGAGAGAGAGAGAGAGAGAAAGAGAGAGAGAGAGAGAGAGAGAGAGAGAGAGAGAAAGAGAGAGAGAGAGAGAGAGAGAGAGAGAGAATAGAGAGAGAGAGAGAAAGAGGGCAGAGAGAGAGAGAGAAGTGCATGTGGGAGACATGGGGCCAAAGAAATGTAATCTAATCCGGCAAAAGTAAGACCCTACACACAAATGGATCATTAAGAAAGCTTTGTGTAATGATCTTATATATATCTCCTACTTGCAAAAATCCTACAACAAAAAAAAATCAAAAGCTCAGAAGTCACAACAAGAACAAAACACCCATATCTATGTCGATTTGTATTTCTTTTCATCACACATAATAACATTATCATGTCTATATATATATCATGTCTTGTCCACACAACCCATCCATCTCAAGCTCTCATCGTTTTGTAAACATAAAAATGTATAACGTATGAAGCAACAGATATTATTAGAATATTTCCTAAGTATATTGTCTTTCCAAATTGCATTGAGAGCATTGAGAAGAGTTGTGAGTTGATCTGTGGTCCAACTAGAAGAAGTGTTAGTTACTTATTGACTTTGTTCTTCTCCTTGGGCGTAGCTAGTACGAACTGTTGCTTCTCTTCCTCGTCCACAATGAGTGCATGTTGCACTACTACGAGATCTTGTTAGCACAACGTTCGCAATGGGCGTTGATGATTCAACTTTTGCTAAAAAACTTATTGTATCTGGTTTATGTTCATTCACTCGTGTGCTGTTCAGATGTTGTTCCTCACGAATCACTCTTGAATATACTTGATTAAGATTAGATATAGATATAGTACACATTAAGTTGACAAATGAATCTTAATCATATAAGTTTGGAATATAGATTGAAAAACGAGAGCACATGTCCACAATGAGGTGACTTATGCATATATACCAAACAATATGGAATTGTGGGGTCAGATTTGATTTGTTTTAAGTACTATTTATCATATAAAGTCGGAACATTTATTCAGCTGTTAAAGGAAATACGTTGATTGTTCGTTATTCAACCTCGATTCAACGAATATATGCATTGACTAAGTATATAACACATGTCGGTCGTCGAACTTTTAATTTATTTCTATAAGAATTGTTTTCTATCTAACTCTATAAGAAAACATAGTTGGTATAACGCAATGCTTTAAATAGTTAAGTTTTTGTGAACTTTGGTCATGTATATATTTCAATAATATTGACTTGAAATCGTAGTTCAAAATGACCAACTTGATCGAAATGTGACCCCTACTTCCACAAAAGACTATCAACAAGACTCCAACCAAATCAAATAATGAGAGATTGATTCTTATTTGTTTTTTCTTCTATTTACAAAAATGATATGAATCCAATATCCACGTTAAAGTAGCTCAATCGTCTATATTGTTACAAGTTTTGAGACAGAAATAGATACAACAAGGTATTCAAGTAATACAATCCATCCAAAACTGCGTGATGTCATATATTGTGATTCATTTATAAGCTTTTACTCAATAAGTATCAATGATCAGGTGTTGGATTCGTGTCATTGGGAACTCTAAATCAAAAATTACTATTTATTGCATACATGTCAAGATGATCGGTTAATTAAGAGGATCATTCTTAATTGATCATTGGTGTTGTTTGAGTAAATGTTTAAAAATGAAATATAATGCATGACATCACGTAGTTTTAGATATATTGGATTACTTGTAGGTTTTGTCATATCTATTTCGGTTTTAAATTTTGAAATTTACCGTTGCTACGTAAAATCTATGAGGATTAAATCATTAATTAAACTTAAAAAGATATGTTTATTGATAAGTGACAACAATTAACAAGTGATCATTATTAAATTAACGTTTACTTCACTCTAACTCAAAATTATTATACGTATTTATAACGTATAATAACAATAAATTATCCGAATTTGGATATGTGTTTTGAGCATTTACATACACAGAAATATAAAAAGGGGCAAATAATAGAAGACCACTTGTATAGAAAAGCAAGAAGAAGATAAGAGTAAATTAAAGTAATATGAGAAGAGAATTTACAAGCACATATTCTCTGACGGGCTTCTTGCTAAGGCTCATGTAATGTCACGATCACCGACTTTGTTTGTTTTCTTAGTCTCATCGACTTGACTCCATAATAAAGACTCTATTCAACCCTAAAACTTATCCACATAAAGAGACTTATTGCATTTGTTAGATAAGACAACACACTTTACTAGGGTAATTAAGGATGAGATCGTGCGGTTGTGAAGTGGTATACATGTCCCATTGGAATTATAAATTAGGCCAAATTTGTATGCTTCGAATCATAATTTGTTTACCAATACGACTTAGTAAATTATATATATGTATATATATATATATTGATATTTAATTATGGATTTATTTTTGTTAATTATACGAATTTATATGAATAAATCTATTTACAATTGTATTTTTTGAGTCTTTTATAAGTTACATAAACTGTGTTTTTCTTCCGTAAACTACATAAACTTCATAAATGATTCCAATTACAAAAATTTCGTTAATGTTTACACGTTAAATTGTTATTAAACCTTGATTTACTTCGAAAATTTTGTATTAATTTCAAAATAAATCCAAATTAAAACCAGATTTTCGAATTAGAACCAGATTTATTAGATATTTAACGTATAAACATTAATACAATTTCTGCAATTAGAAAAATTTATAAAGTTTGTGTAATTTATGAAAGAAAAATATAGTTTATTTATTTAAAAGAATACCCAAAAAATATGGATGAAAATATGTTTAATCGTATAAATTTGTGTAATTGACAGAAATAAACATATTTAAATGCGAAATCAAAGGATAGAGCTAACCCATCAAACTTTATGACTCCGCGTAAAAGAAATACATTTTCTCAACAGATGGAAAGTGGCCAGACAAGCATAGGTTCATTCCCTCTCGAACCTCAGGAAGATTACCAGACACAGATCAACATGATTCAGACAACATCTATATTTTATTCTTCATGTCACCAATTGGTTCTTATCTTCAATGTTTTAAGACCAAATCACATCTTAAACCAAAATCCATTCCTTTAAATTTTGAACGTCGTTTTAGCCAAGATATTTCGTTTCCGAAACTGACTTTTTGTGTGGATCGTAAGATCTTTATTGTTTTTGAGTTAGGCCCAAAATTAAAATATCCATTACATTTTTATTTTTACATTATAACTAGATTATCTTTACGTGAAAAAAATATTTATAGATAGTAATTATTTATTTATTTTGTTAATATAAATCAGATATATATATAATTTATTTCATATTTAAAATAAATTTTCTAAATTTTTTTAATATTTATTACGAAAATGAAATAAATAATAAAATCGGATTACAAATAGATTTAAATTGTATATATTATGGATAAAATTATATATGTAATTTTTTGTTCTAATCTTTTTTTATTAAAAAAAAATTGTATACGTGATAAATGTTCAATTAAACCAAACTTTTGTTTTATATTTTGTTTGACTAATTTTTCAAAATTTATATTTTGTTTTATATTGTATTTGTATTTTATGACAAAATATATCGTATATCGAAATATTATGAATTTACATATAATATATTGTATAATTATAGTTTTCGTAAATAATATAATAAATTATGTTTTAGATAATATTTATATTATGATAATCTAATAGTTTGACACATAATCGTGCCACATATGTAAATTATAGCTCAACATAAAATTATTTAGTTAAAATGATTTTCAATTAATATATTATGATATTATGGTATTTTCCGATGATGATAAAGTAAACGGCACAAAATTAATCCATAAATTAAACTAATCCGCTGCAAAGAAAAGAAACTATTTACCTTAAGATTAGAAACCTAATTACATATCCCCACCCAATTAATTTAATCACCTAATCAAAAACAAATCACAAACCCTTTTTGATCTGTGAGCTCTTAGAAAAATAGGCCTAAGTGCTTGTTGTTTCCTTGTTCTGTCATAGCGTTACGACATTGTAACATTTCCTGTAATATTCGCTTCTTCGACTCTTGAAGCTTCTTGTTTCATAAACAACGCATAGAGAAGCTCGTTCCACGTGTCAGGAACACCGGGAAGGCACCAGTGGCTACAGTCTTGTCGATGAAGTGGTGCAGGACCAAGCGAGCCGAGATAGTATAGTGATGGGTGACCGTCTTTTCTTTGAGCAGCCATTGCTGTTATGTTCAACACTTTCATTTTAACAGTCTCTGATCTGTTTGAGTAATGTGACAACACATTTCTGAGGATCTTTAACTGTTCCCATGTCTCTGATGAGACCAATGAGGTTCCAATCTCAGGCAATGTCTCCATGTGACATGTTCCTCCTGTTCTCCAATCTCCTCCCCTGTTTCAGCCAAAATTGAAACTTCAATATGCAGAACATTCTACACCATAAGAACCAAACCGAATCAAGCAACTGACTACAACACTTGGATTGAATCTAAATCAAGGAGTTACACAAATGTACAAACCTGAAATGCACAGGGGCGAATGTGCGAAAGAAGACTGTAGTTTTATGTGAATTGACCTCAGTTTGTATCCATTTCACAATGGTTTCCATAGCTCGGTTATACGCATCATCTACACTCATCTTCAACTTCACTTCTTCTCCTTCTTGAAAGTAACATCCCCTGTTAGTAACAACATTACAAGATTTGTTCACTGGAGCAAAAATCAGAGAAATGATATAGAAAAAGATGAGCCATCGACAAACTTACGTTCTAATAGTTTTCCCGTAGTTCCACCAGTGTCCGGTATTGAGCACTAAGACGTCTGCATCTCTCCATTTGCTTGAACTCCAATCCATGGTATCCAGCTTCAGAGTTGTCTTAACCTTCTCTGGTGATCCAATCGGTGGTCTGCTTTGAGGAACCAAAAAAGGAGATCTGTAATATTCCACTGTGCAATTGTAGTCCTCAAATTTAAACACCAAGAACCCTCGGTGCTTTGTGATGGGACTTCCATTCACTTCATAAATCGAGCTCTCTTTCTTGACTTCAGAAGACAGTAGACAAAGAAGAGACTCCCACTGGTTTCTTCCTATTGAGTCTCCAACAAACACTAGTCGCTTGTCCCGGAGTTTCTCTAGCATCAGTTTAGCATCAAATCTGATTCATTTTTACGTAATTCAAAACATTAAAGAGAGTCAGCTAAGTACTATCTTGAAAGACAAAACGGAACTCATAAGAGTTTGACAACATTGTTGTTTCAGAATCGACTCTTTCTCTTCCACATATGATGTCTGCAGTCTGAGTAATTAGCTCTACAACCTAATGATAAGATTGAATTGGATTACTACAAAGTTCTAAACGAACCATAGGAAACCTGTTTTTGCATTAACATACTGAAATTTACCATTTACTATAGTATCTGGAGCCCTTTATTCCAACTAATCCATCAAATCAATGTCAAAAGCTCTTGCTTTATCTCAGTTGGATTTCAAATCCTAAACCTGATCATACACGTTATTCGGCAACCAATCACTACTCACAGTTTATGTAATACAAATACCTTTGCAAAAAAGGTGCAAGCACACACATTTCATTTGTGACGATATAGCAGTATGATGCGGCAGAAACTGTGTAAGAACAAAGAAAACATCTAAGAAAACATCGATGTTCCAGGAAAAGATGCATACCTGGGTATATTACAGTGTCTAGGTTGCCATCGCCACTGGGTATAGAACAAATCAGACCTTCCATACTCACTACACCTAAACCCTTCATCGAGAAATCTACAATCTTTGGATTGATACAATGGATAAGATTCGTCCCAAACCCATTCTCCATCGAACACATCACACCTATTGCCACTTTCTTCGAGAAACCCAACTCTCTTGGAACTACTATTACTACTGTTGTCGTTGTCACGTTTGAGCCAAACGAATCTCTCTGATTTATCTGAAAGGCCATAGCTTTTAGCCACGCTTCTGTAGTCAAAGTAGAAAAAACAGCAGACTAAACACACCCCAACCAAGAAAAACCCCAACACTCCCAGAGACGACTCAAACACGAGCCTCGACCTCTTGAATTTCTTCAAAGCTTCACAAATTGACTTCACTCCTCCATTTTCTTCAACTTGTAGGCTCTTAGACATCTGTAGATTTCTCTCTGCTTCTAACCTCTGTAAGAAATCGAAAGGCTTTGTCTAACTCGAATAAAGCAGGCTTGAGAATTCAGAAAATTGGGAAAGAGACATCAAGCTGAATGAAGCAGCAGCATGTTGATGATTGTTAATGGAAGAGAGCTGGCTGCTTTGCTTGGTAGGTCAGTTTCGTTTCTTTAAAAAATTATGGAAAAATGATGCTAAAAACATGGATGGATGCTTTCTTGCGCTTTTGTGTAAAAAAATTAAACCTTCCTTTTCTTCAGAGATAAAGTTTTGATTTTCTTCAGAAAAGAGAAGACAAGAGGGGATTAGTAATGACAACAACAACAACAACAACAATGGCTATTCGGTTCGAATCCAAATGAGCGGAAAGAAAAATCTCAACTTTCTCTTGTTGTCTTTTTATCTACTTGTGTTCACAATTCAGGAGAGAGAGACATGGATGAGCCACTACTGGTTGAGAATCGTGGGTTTTGAATTATGGTCCATTTTGTTGTCGTCATGGCTCGATTTACCAAGATTAATTATTAATAATTGTAAAAATCAATGCTTATACAGAAATTTTAGATTTTCCTAAAACCTGAAAGTGAATGTTCATAACTAATTCAGAAGTGAATATCTAACATATTCCAGAAACAGTAAGAAATTAACACAGTTTGTATGAATACATATAAATAGAAATACAAACTCAAACTTATAAAATTACGAACAAAACATATAAGAAAATGAATTTATTTTATATAGATTTTCTTGTCCGAAAATACAAAATAAATTAATTACTGGGGTTTTTCAAGGGTAAAAATTATAAAGTATGTAAATTCTTTCACAAATGTAATTTACGCTTAATCCTTTTTAGGAATCATTTCTATCAAATAACAATTGATTTTTGCTTTAACAGAAAGAATGTTCCATACTGGAACAAATCATTCATTGGATCCAATTTATTTAATTGTAAAACAATTGATTTAAGACAACAACATTGTGAAAAGAGTTTTGTGGTAAACATTTACAAGGTGAAGTAATAATTTAGCAAACAGAGGTCGTGAGAAAGTAACAAAAACATATTAGCGCTGTTCGTTTCGTAGCCGTAGCAATATGCGGCTGCGTCATGCGTCTAAACGTTGTTCGTTTGATCGCCGCAATTTTTTACGGTCAAACGTTGCGATCGACCGCAAAAAATTGCGGTAATAAATTTTAATCGCTGCGAAATTGTAGCGTTTGTGATCAAACAATTGCGATACAACCTACATCGACAACCTTTGGTGATCAAACGAACAACAATATTGCAGCGTATAACCGCAACATCTAACCGCAGGTCGCTGCCGTAGACGCTACGGCATACAAACGAACCACACTATTAACAAATACATAATAGAAATTGGCTATTTTAGGCACTCAGCCCATATGCAACTTACTAGATCACAAAATCGGATTGATGATTTTAAAATGAGTAATACCTTAAAATAGCACTATTTTAAGTTTATCTTTCAAATTTAGCACAATAAAATTAAAATTCCCAAAATAGCATAAATTATTATGTAAAAATAATTATTTACCTTAAATAAAATATATATAAAATTAAAACATAATATTTGGGTTCACTTTTTCCAATTTAGAGTTTAAATTTTTTTTCATTAGGAATAAGTTTTAAATTATTTTAGTATTAAACTTGTGTTATTTTTGGAAATTTAAATGACTAGTACTATATTTAGAACCTGCTATTTTAGTCAATTGTCGTTTTAAAATCACGAAACATTGCAACCAAATACTTTGTAATATCTCCAAAATGTACAGAAGTATGGAACACCAATCTCTACACTTGTCACAAGTAACGTTTTTATTATCAAATGAAATTCTCGGCCCAATTATAGGCCCAATGGGCTTACGTCTAAAGCTGTGTAGAGTGTTTATTAGTGAGAGTAAGAGTTAAATTATATAATAGGTGATTAGCAAAGAGATTAACTATATGATAGGTGATTAGCGTAAAAGTGAAGAGACGGAAGGGGAAAGTGGAGAAGGACAAGGCATAGTTTTGAGACTAATTGATCTGTATGTTAAAACTCCGACGATGGCTCCAATCACCGGAGCTGTCATATACACCCATATGCCCTCAAAATCCCATGCCACAATCGCTGGTCCTAGCGATCGAGCTGGATTCATCGATCCTCCTGAAACTGGTCTGCACAGTACACAAAAACATTAGCATTTATGAAATATATCAAAATACTTTTATGATGATAATTTTGCATAAGTTATGTACCCGGTAATAAGCACTCCAAGTGAAATGACAGCTCCAATCACGAACCCATTCAAATTACCAATCTGTACAGAAGAACAGAATATAAATATAAAATAACATTAACATATAGGAATTAAAGTTGCTGGTTATATAAACTTACACTAGATTTATACCTACGTTATGCATGTAGAAAAATATTCGTAAATTATATTTTATTAGTAAATATAAATTAAATATTTATATAATTTTAACGTTTATTTAAAATTACTTTTAACATTAATTTTTGTATATATAAATTAAGAAAATAAAAAAAAATTATTTTATGAATTTAATAGTATTTTTTGTTAATTTAATAAAATATATTAATTCTCTAACCAAATTAATAATAATGGTATAATTGTAACTATTCTAATAATAAAAGTTTATTTATATATTTATTTGAAATTTACCGTAGTGATGATACGTCAGCATGATAACTATCAGAGTAAAGTTATTTTCTTAAAATATTTCTCAAATAATATATTAGGGATTACGGTAGTAATTTAAATATATTTATATTTATTCGAAATTATTTATAAATTAACATATAAAATTTTTTTAAAAATAAAAATTATTGTTTTTGTAAATGTTATAGTATTTTTTAGTTAGTTGAATAAATTATATTTATTATCTAACCAAATTAATATCAATGACATGTATTATAATTATTCTAGTAACTTAAACTATTTTATATATTTAATCTGAAACTTAATGTGTGTTGACACGTAATCAGCATTTTTATTATTAATAGTTAGGATAAGATTATTTTGTTAAAAATTTTCTAAAAATTTTCATTATTGAAAAAGGAAAAACAAACTTACATTTTGATGAGGACCACAAGTCAAAGCGGAGATGAGAAAGACGACAATACTCGTAGCTATGAGTTCAACGAAAAACGCAGAAACGCAACTTAACGCAGGTTTTGTTGCCATTAGGTCAGCGTTTACTCCATAGACGGACATTCCAATTAACGTTGCCGTCGTTGCCCCAAGCGTTTGAGCCGTTATATATAACGGAACCTGACAGTAACATTAACGACGTTCAATAGTAGGTTTATTACAAATTTACAAGGAGAAAATGGACGCATTGATTGTACCTGAGACCAGGGAAATCCGCCAAAGACGGCGAAAGCAATGGTGATCGAAGGGTTGAGATGTGCGCCGGAGATATGTCCGACGGAGAAAACGACGACCACCACCGATAATCCAGCGGTGACGGCGTACTCTAACAATCCCACGTGACCACTGGATAATTTTGTACTGCTTATGACTCCACACACACTCAACATTAGAATGAATGTCCCCACTAATTCCGCCATTACCTTATTCACATTATTCCGCACATATTTATTCATGTCATTTATAATAGGGCAAATGTCTAAAATGACACTTTTCTAAGTTTTTGTTCCAAAAATAGCATCATTAGTTTAAATTTCTAATAATAGCACAAATTTAAGATTAAAATGTATTAAAACTATATTTTAATAGAAAAAAATTAAACCCTAAATTGGAAATAATGAACCCAAATACAATACTTTAAGTTTATGTATAATTTATTTAGAATAAATAAGTATTTTCATATAAGTATTTATGCTATTTTTGGGAATTTAATTTTATGATGCTAGATTTGGAAGAAAAATTTTTAAAAATACTATTTTAAGGTATTACTCTTTATAATATGTAATGTAAATCCAGAGGTTTAGCTTACAATGCGTAGGGGATTGAGATCTATATCATAAGGGAGACAACGGAATAGCCTTGTATGATCTCCATCTGTCAAAGTAGATGGAGTTGATCCAGCCTCTTGGTCGACCACTCTTGACCGTGCCTCGCCATTCATCTTCTCTTTTCAAGATGGTGATCACGAATCGAGGAGGCTGGATCAGCTTTGACGATTTATAAATGATATTATGAGAAGAAAGATAGATAGAGAGAGAGAAATGCAAAGAAGATGGAGAAAGTATAATTAACAAAAAAGATAAGAGTTCTACTTTCCTTTGGTTAACCAGTTTGAAAGGAGAGGATGGTGTTCAACACTTTTCTTGTGTTCATTTTAACTTCTTCTATACAAATATTTCTTTACTTAATTTATGTAATTTAATTCTATCAATTTCATTTCATGTGTAAGCATAGACTCTTAACCAAAACCACATATACCATTTGCAACTGAAACCAAACCAAACTTGAACCAAATTAGTGTTAAAAATTACGTTAACATGAAAAAAGAAAACTTATCCAAAAAGTGACTATTTTTTAGATATAAAATTTTTTATTCATAAAATAAGATTGGCGTAAACAAAAACACAAATGCACCAGCCGGGAATCGAACCCGGGTCTGTACCGTGGCAGGGTACTATTCTACCACTAGACCACTGGTGCTTTGTTGGAAGTTATCAGCAACTACATAATATATATGTGTTCTATTGCTTGATGGGAATGTCTAGGAGGTGATTCTCTTCCCCCTTATTCTGATTGATTCAGCATTTGATAGTGTGTTTTTGTGTAAAAGCTTCACAAGAGAAAAAGTATGCAGCTCTTTCAACGCTACTAACCGTAGAAATATACAGACCTTTAGAACTTATAGATTTGGCAAAAGGGTGTTCCTCTGGTATATATATGAATCTTGCAGTTTGCTTTTATACTTCAAGCTATGGATATTGTAAAGAGCCGACGACCTCTAGTTTTAGTTTCGTTTCTCAGCTGCAGCAATTTGAAAAATCTATCAAAGGTATGATTGTTTTCTTTTCCTAATGTGTATACAGAGAAATCTTTTTCCGTTCTGTTTTAGTTTCTTTATCGATTCGTAGGCTCTTGGTTTTGACTCTATTTGAACTTGCAAAATGAAGAACAATGGATATTTTATATTTAGATGGTTACAAAACATGCATCTCCTGTTGGAAAACATAGTTTCAATATATGCCTAATCAGTTTTCCATGTTAGATGCAATGAAAGATTGCAAAATATATAGACAATGGAGAAACTTTCGATCGAGTATCAAGCAACTTCGATCCAAAGGCAAAATCTGTTTGAAAGAGGGTAGTTTTTTTTCTTTACAATCCAACTGCTTGATACACTGTATATCTGTTACACAGTGCATAGTGAGAATTCAACTGAAAAGAAGATAATGGTCATGTTCGTTTGGCAGCCGTAGGAACATGCAGTTGCGGCTGCGGCAGATTGTTGTCCGTTTAGCCGCCGTAGGAACATGCAGTTGCGGCTGCGGCAGATTGTTGTCCGTTTAGCCGCCGCAGATACCTGCGGCAGACGCAACGATTAGATGCTGCGCAATTTTTTCAACCGCATATTAAAACAACGGTGCGGCAAAATCTGTTTGAAAGAGGGTAGTTTTTTTTTCTTTACAATCCAACTACTTAATACACTGTATACTTGTTACACAGTGCATAGTGAGAATTCAGCTGAGAAAAAGATAATGGTCATGTTCGTTTGGCAGCCGTAGGAACCTGCGGCTGCGACTGTGGTAGATTGTTGTCCGTTTAGTCGCCGCAGATACATGCGGTAGACGCAGCGATCAGACGTTGCGTCCTGCGTCGTAATTTTTTCAACCGTTGATTAAAACATCGGTGCGACTAAAAATCTTCGATCAACCGTAACCGCCAGCGGTAGACAAACGAACAACATCTGCCGCAACCACAACCGCCTGCGACGACCAAACGAACAACACTAATGTCATGAGCTCTTAAAAAATTCCAAAGAAGTCTTATAAGCTTCATGATGATAGCAAACAACATATTGGTTTCGTGCTGTGAATGAACTTTCTTGTGAACTATTGATGGTGAGCTCTTTTGCAATGTCCATTACCCATTTGAAATAAATGAAAACGCAGAAATTACATTGCCTCTCTTACCACTGGGTGAATGCACTTAACCAAACCCAAACCAGATTTCTTATAGGAAATTGATTTTTTTGTCTTCTCTTATTCCATTGTCAATCAAAATTATATAACGTGATAGAACATGAAAAAATTGAATAGCGATTAGATTTCTACTCGGAAAATTAATATTTACTTAAATGGGGCATGCAGCATGCATGTCTTATACATATTGTAGCCTAACATTGGTGACTACAAACATTTGTCACTGCCATTTTCTTTTTAACTTCCATATGTTTTTGGTTTTAATTAATTTCACATTTTCGAGACTTAGGAGATAATTTTTTTTATAGAAAAAGATTAACTACTGTTTTTAGATCATGCATGTAATTTATATAGGAAAACTATTCATTAAAATACTGAATTTTTGCGTTTGAGCCATTTAAATATTGAATTTTTTAATGAATCATTTAAATAATGATCTATAATTAAATATGCCGATTTAGGTATACAATTTGTTAATATTAATATCGGAAGTAACATTGTTAACTATGTTACTTATTTTTTATTTATTGATTTCTATTTTTAGTTGGTTAAAATAACTAATATAGTTAAGTTATTTTTAGTATTAATGTTGACTAATCGCATGCCTAAATTGATGCATTTAATTATAGATCATTATTTAAATGGTTCATTAAAAATTAATTATTTAAATGGTTCAAACGCAAAATTTCAGTATTTTAATGACTATTTTCCCGATTCATATATACAAAACTTGAATTATTGCTGATGAATTGATAGCTTATCAAAATTTATTAATAAATAATACAACCTTTTGGGAGCAATCTTAATGAGCCGTCGAGGTAGTTGAGTTCATGAAGAAGCTCGAAAGCTCGAATTATGTTTCTAAAGTTAAAGGTTATATATATATGAATGTTTTTTTGTAATTAAGCCTATTTTATGCAAAACGTGATCCATTAAACAATAAGATGTGGTTCTGATTAACAAAAGACTAGAAGTAGAAGTAAAAGAAGATGGTGCAAAGGCATGCACTCTAGTGAAAATACGATATTATATCATAAAAGACTTCACGCAGTGAATGTAAATGTATCCAACTTCACAAACGTGACGTATCTTTCTGTATGCATACCTCTCTCTACTTTGTACTTATACATATCGAATGTAATAAGAGAGAGAGAGAGGGAGAGAGAGAGAGAGAGAGAGAGAGAGAGAGAGAGAGAGAGAGAGAGAGAGAAAATAGAGAGAGAGACAAAAGAATGTCACGAGACAGCGACATAGTGCATTTATGAACCCTTGAAACACTGAACCCTAATTAGCTTTTGTTGTTGCGGCTGTATAAATACTATATCGTTTTGAAGAATGTGTCGAAAAAGTGAAAAAGATCATCTTTTCTTCCTTGATCGATTGATAAGAACCCTAAAATTAAGAGAGAAGTAGAATCATGTCTCACATCGCAGTCGAGAGAAATCGAAGAAGGCAAATGAACGAACATCTTAAATCCCTTCGTTCTTTGACTCCTTGTTTCTATATCAAAAGGGTAACTCCATTGCTATCTCCTCTTCATTGTTTTCTTGTATATCCATGTTATCATATACAATACATTTCTATTTGTTAACTTGCTAAAACGATGATTGATCGGTGTTATTAGGGAGATCAAGCTTCGATAATCGGAGGAGTTATAGAGTTCATCAAAGAGCTACAGCAATTGGTACAAGTTCTCGAGTCCAAGAAACGTAGAAAGACACTAAACTTACCGTCTTTTCCTTACGATCACCAACAACTCGAGCCATCCGTATTAGCCACAACCCCCAGAGTGCCATTTAGCCGAATCGAGAATGTAATGACGACTACAAGCACTTTCAAGGAAGTAGGAGCATGTTGCAACTCCCCTCATGCTAATGTCGAAGCTAAGATATCAGGCTCTAACGTTGTATTGAGAGTGGTCTCTAGACGAATCCCAGGCCAGCTTGTGAGGATCATCTCCGTCTTGGAGAAACTATCTTTTCAAGTTCTTCACCTTAACATTAGCAGCATGGAGGAAACTGTCCTCTACTTCTTCGTCATCAAGGTACATATGATAAACAAAATGTTAATCAGTTCAATCACTATAATAATCAATTGAGAGTACGTAACAAAACGACTCCTAAATCATTCTCTGATCAAAAGAACATTATGGGAAACCTAATTTAAACTACTTGTACGTAATCAAACTATATAAGATTGTTCAACATTGTACGTATTATATATGCAGATAGGATTGGAGTGTCACTTAAGCTTGGAGGAGCTAACTCTTGAAGTTCAGAAAAGCTTTAATTGTCTCTGATGAAGTCATTGTCTCTACAAATTAAAATAGACATGTAATAACGTGGATGGTAATGAGCCTAGTTGCTATATACTTGATACTTTTCTAGAAATAATCTCATCTTAATATAACTATTGTTTAGCTTAATATCGATCTTATCACTTATTATGTATGTTTAACTTAGTTTTTTGTAGTGACGAACTCGATCAATTAACGTTGTAATTTTCCATATAAAATCAACATAAGTTTTGTCAGTTATGAGTTATACTCATGCGTAAGAATATGTAGATCTATTCTTTCATGCAAGTGCACGTGAAACCCTTTAATATCTAAACATATACAAGTTACTGTAGAAGTCTTGAAAACCAAGATTACTTACTCAACCACTAAAACTATGAAGTATTAGCACATCTCCTGAATACACATATTCTTCTTGCATGTCAATGTCATATAGTTTAACTGCAATTTGATAGCTTACTCTTAAAAAGTTGCTTTAATTTCCGAACAGCAATAATTGGTGTCATACAAAAAGAACAGCAATAATTTGTATATCATCGGCGGTTGAGTTCTTAAATCGGACGGCCAAGATTCACAGTATACAGGCTCGGGGGCATACGTATGATAACAGCCCAATCACAATGCTGAGTTGGTAACACATTATTGGACAAGACAATAAGATATGTTCTATCAAAATAATGTATATACACTAAAACCTCGATTGATTAATAAATATAATAAACTAATAAGAAATTCGATCTCAAATTGGACCAATGTAAAATAACAAAAATTTGATAAAATAATACAATAATATTTTTTAATTTCTGATCTATATTATAATTTAATAATTATAAAACAAATCATGCATTATAACATAATTCAATTTATTAAAATATGACTATAATACTTTTTGTAAAGTAAATATTTAATGTATAGTATTGTTTTTTCAATTTATATACAAAATTAAAAAATAATTATAAACACGATAGTTATTTTTTATACGTAATTACTCTTCAACTAATATCTATATATAAAATTTTAAAATTCCAACATTATTAATTTATATAGGTTTTTTACTGTATTATTGAGTATATACTCTTTTGGTTAAAATTGAAAATATAATCTTCATGAAATTAGAACAGAAAGTATATGTAATAGGTGAATCATTTGGGTTTATTGGATATATTATTTTCTACATGGGGTTTATTGAGTTAAATTTGAATAAATTTTTAGGGAGACATCTGGCCATGGCGATCTCTTTTTAAAAGGAAGATAATGGTAACAGTAATAAGAAAATGAAAAGGCAAAATCCAAAAGTTTGGGTCCCAAAAGCGGAAAAAGGAGAAAATGATAGGTTGTTTTGTCAAATACCTGTAAAGAAATAGGATTGGGAACAGAAGTAAAGTAAGCCAAGGTGGATGGAAGATAGACTTATAGCTAAAACCAAACATGAGATGAAGTTCTCGAGCTCCTCGCATACTTTATGTTATATCACTTTTATACTTGTCTTCACTTTTTCAAAGTTATTCTAAAAATATTATTTTTATTATTGTGTAAATATTAACATAACATAAATTATTGTATTTTAGACCTAATCGCATACATTTGTCCATCAGAATTGATTTGGTTGCAAAACAACTGAGATAAATTTTGTATTTCTATAAATTTTCATGGACGAAAATAATTTTTCAAATTTTATTAATAATTTTGTTAAATTACTGAAACTACAAGACTCAGGATTAAGCACATCCAAAAGAAAAAGAAAAAGAAATGATACACAATTATTAAATTTTTATTTAGATTTTATTAACCATCTCACATAATATGGCAGCTTGATGCGTTGTCATCATTAAAAGCATGAGGGCATTGATCATGTCCATGGGGTGAATATGGATACGGATACGGGTACGGGTACGGATTCGTATATTGGTGCGGGTTTGGTGGCATGTAGTTAACCGCCGGTGGTGGCCGTGCGTACATCATTGGTTGGAACCGCTCGTTTCCCATAGCTCGTTGCTGGTTCATAACCGCTGCTAAATATTGTTGTTGTTGCTGCATTTGTATCGGGTCTAGCCCAGCCCCTGGGAAATAACCCGGTGGTTCACTACCTGGACCGGTCGCTGGTAATCCCTGAACCGCCGGTATATTCCCCATCGCACCAATCATAGGCATGCTCATGTTCGGTGGTCCTCCTCCTCCCATCGGACGGAAACCGGGTGGCAGTCCGCCGGTCACGGGCCCACCTCCGTCGTTAGCCTTCTTTCCTTTTGAATCGCCGCATCCGCCACCTTTTTTACCGTCTTCTAGATGTCCACCACCGTCGTTTTTGCTTCCACCTTGCTTTTGATTTCCCCCATTCTCACCGCCGCCGCCACCAGGACTACCCTTGCCACCTTTGCCGCTGCCTCCACCGGGAACGCCCTTAGTGCAGTTTTTAGCCGGGCCACCGCCAGGATTGGCGTTCTTTTGAGCGTTCATCATCATCATCTGTTGAGCGTTAGGCATCATCATCTTGTTAGGCGGAGGAGGGAGATGGTCGAACTCATCAGCAAACTCTTTGTCATCATCGAATTCGTCATCACTGAAATCATCATCATCATCATCATCATCATCATCATCGAGAACTTCGAACTTCCCTCCTTTCTGGTTTTGGTTTTGGTTCTTGTTCACAGGAACAGAGCCCTTCAAATCCTTTGTCTGTGGAGGAAGCTTCGGATCATGAAACCCTTTCATCTTCTGAAGCTGCTGCATATGTTGTGGATTCAGTTGCTGACCCATCTTGGCCGCATTACTGTTCCCTCCGCCACCTCCACCTCCACCGCCTCCACCGCCGTTCTTCTGACCTTTCTTGTTGCTATTATTGTTTCCGCCGCCGCCTCCTTTTCCATTGTCAATCTGCATTCCCTTAAACTGATTCGCCACCTGGGATTGATTAGGATTGTTGTTACCCTTTGGAGCTCCCCAGATTTCAGCATGTTTACCAGATTTGGCGAGTTTCTTGATGACAACGGAAGGATCTACGTTCCCGGAGACCGTCACTTTCCCTTGGTCTGCGTCAATCTTGGTCGTGAAAACACCTGAATTTTGGTTTCAGACAAAACATAAATGAGTTATAAGACTATTCTAGTCTTAAAAAGTCAAAAAGAGATTTTGAGTTGATAAATTCTTTACCTTCAATTTTCTGCAAGATTTTCTTGACTTTCTGCTTACAACCATCACAATGTATGTTCACTTTAAGAACACAAGTCTACAAATAAAAATAATCAAGATTAAGTCAAAGGAATTTTTTCTTGTGAGAAGGAATCTCAGGGAAATGGTTAAACTAAACCTGAATCTTCATGAACTCTTCTTTACTCATTTTTACTCAACAGGATGGGAAACTCAACTCTCTTTCTCTCTCTTTATAACCAGATCTGAGACAAGTCCTCTTGTACTTCCAACTTCAATCTGGACAACATAAAAAATCCAGAAACTTTTATCTTTTAACACATTCAAAGACACAAGCCAGAGTACACATCACTGCATATACAAATATATATAGTGTGTGTATGTATATGTCTGAGAAAGAAACCTCTTTCTTCAAAACAACAACGAAACAGAGAGGCTGAGAGAAGGAGAGTGAGAGACGAACTTGAAAGAAGGCAACAAATAAGGAAGAAAGTTTCAGACTTTGCAGTAGTAAAGTTGGTGAACATTAACTTCTCCACTTCATCCTTTTCAGAGTCAGAGAGAGAGAGAGAGAGAAAGATATAAGCAAAGACGCTGCTTCAATTTATTGGAAGAATGTACAAATATTATATTACTTTTTTCGCCTAAAATTAAACAAATACCTTTCACGAAAAAAGAAGGAAGAAAGTATTTAGTATATAAGCTTCAAATATAACATGAAACACAACTCTCTTGCCTATCTCTTGTGTACTTCTTTAGGAATTTGGTTAATTCCATAAATTACATGAATTTATATAAATAAATTTATTTTCACTCGTGTTTTTTAAACTATTTTTTTCCTGCGTAAAATATAAAAACTTTATAAATTATTACAATTACACAAATTTTATTAATATTTACATGTTAAATCGTTATTAAACTTAGTTTTAAATTTTATTAATATTTACATGTTAAATCGTTATTAAACTTAGTTTTAATTCAAAATTTTGGTTTTAACTTACATTTATTTCGAAGTTAACACTAGATTTTCGAATTAAAACAAGGTTTAATAACAATTTAACGTGTAAACGTTATCAAAATTTATATAATACCAAAATTTATAGTTTACGGAAAAAAAGTATATTTTATGTAACTAAAAAAGTAAAAATTATATTTGAAAATAGATTTATTCGCATTAATTCATGTAGTTTATGGAAATAAACCTTTAAGAATTTAAATCAGCATTTAAAGTCAAGTAAAATCAAATTTATTGACTTATGAATAGAATGATTCTTTGATAAAAACGAATAGAGCTGTTTTCTTGGTAAAGGCCACTTTTATCTTTGTAATCAAGCATTAGGTGTTTTGACTATGACATAACCTAATGGTTAAGTTAATTCCGTCGCATTAACTCAAACTCACATGAAAAATATGTTATTGATAAAAGAATCTATTAAAACAATATAACATAATTTTGATATGATGTTGTCCAATTATTGATAGAGAATTGACTATAAGAAGAATAATTTAACACATATGGAAAGTTCCAAAAAATATTGTGTATAATTAAATGGTAAAAACAATTGGTATGTTGAGATAAACAATTAACTTTTGTTTTGCCTAATTTAATAGTTTTTGGTAACAAAATGACATTAATACTTCAAAGCTTTTGTCAGATTCTCTGATGGGGTTACCATCTTTTCCTTTGGATTCATTTTCATTTTTCATACTTTGGGAAAGTGAATTATTGTACGTTTTGGACTTAAAAAGGTAAATTGATAATAATTCATTGGGTTTACTTTAGACTAAACCTATTTTCATCCGTACTTTTTGGGTATTCATTTAATTACATAAACTGTATTTTTCTTTCATAAATTACACAAATTTTATAAACTTTTATAATTGTAAAAATTCTATTAATGTTTATGCGTTAAATAGCTACTAAATTTGGTTCTAATTCGAAAATCTAGTTTTAACTTGAGTTTACTTTGAAATTAAATTCAGATTTTCGAAATAAATCAAGGTTTAATAATAATTTAACGTGTAAACATTAACGAAATTTTTGTAATTGGAATAATTTATGAAGTTTTTGTAGTTTACCGAAAAAAATACAGTGTATATAACTTATAAAAAACCCAAAAAATACAGATGAAAATATGTTTATTCGTATAAATTCACCGAAGAAAACCCTAATTCATTTTACTCAACAAAATTTTATTTTCGTGTTGAATGTCGCGAAAGATCCATTTGGTAGGTCCATCGTAAGGCCTTCATCCAGATTTCTTTGGGTTTGGAAGGCCCAACAATGTCCTAAATAAATAACCAAATTTTATTGTTTTCCCCTCTGTGTAGTACCAATAAAATTAATTTCTTAATGGACTATAAAAGTGAAGAGGATACAGAGGGAAAGTCATTATTTTGCCTGCCATCAAAGCACCTTACTGTGTTTTTTTTTTTTGTTGCCATTCTCCAACGAAGAAACACACAACACATTATTGATCATCGAGAAGTGTGTAAAGATAAGATCTCTCTTATATTTTGTTTTGTTGCAACAATTTTTTAGAACAAAGTTACATATTCGATTTTTGTAATATAAAAATTGTTAAAATGTGAATGAAAAATAGATTATTGAACTCAGAAAAAGCCATAAGTCAAATATCTTTTAGATCTTTGTTGTTTCACTATTCTCGACAAGTCCGTACCGGTCTCGTGCACCCAAATATACGGTCGAGTCGTGTGGTCGTTGTACAACCATCTACGTCTCTCCTGCTCCGCCACGTAAGTTTGGATGTTGCTGTGTCTGAACCTTTTTGGAACTGCCGGGTTCGAGAGTGTGGACACGTTTTAGTATTGACCTGACTCGAATCTGGAGCTGTAAAGGACAATCGGAGAAATTTAAGAAGCGTGTGGAGGCAGTGGCGACGGCACAAGGGAGCACGAGGGTGCCGTCACCGCAACCGCCGTAATATTAGTTTTGTTCGTTTGGTTGTCGCAGGCGGTTGCGACGACGGTTACGGTCAATCCTGTGGTTGCAGCTACGGTAGATATTGTTCGTTTGTCTGCCGTTGGTAGTTGCGGTTGCGATTGATCGCAAATTTTTAGTCGCACCGTTGTTTTAATCGGTCGAAAAAATTACGACGCAAAACATTACGTTTGATTGCTGCGTTTGTCACAGTACTTACGACAGATAAACAAATAACAATGTACCACTGCCGTTCATGCGGCAGACAAACGAACATGACCATTGTCGGCTGAGCTTTGGGAGCTTGTCTTTAATAGAGACTATCATCTCTTTTGTGAACTTCATCTTTAATGTTTTCATATCCATATTTTGTTCTCTTACTTCTTATTTATTGCTCACAGAACTGGGATATTGGATTTGTATTATTGTATAACTTAATGTATGTGTAGTAATATAATAAGGGAAATGCAACAGAAATGTCAACATATTATATTTGTATTGTGCATAACTTAAATTATATTTATACTTTCTTATTTTCATTTATGTTGTTAACATATTATATATTCCTTTTTCTTATTAATTCTGTTTACAAATGTATAGATACATAGAGGCTTATATGTAAAGGAGCCACGGTCGTGCTTCTCCTAACATGCTCAATCTTCTCCTCCTTCGCCGCCGACGAAGATTCCATCAGCATGTCCCCTTCCCAAACCGTCTCTAGATCCGTCGCCAATCATAGTTCCTCCCTCCACCCCTGCAAGCACTCCCCTTCCGCGACTCTCGACCTTCTCATTTTCATCCTTGTCCTTTTCTCCGGCGCTTTCCTTCTCTCCTCTTACTTTTCCTATCTATTCCATTCCTTCTCTCTTCTCTCCTCTCACTTTCCTTCCATCTCTTCTCTTATCCCCTTGATCTTCTCCGGCCACGATGACGAAGATCCATCTGGAATCCCTCCGGCATCCTTTTTCTTCACGTTTGCCGTTTTCTTCGCGGTTTCGATTGCTTTCCTCGACCTATGTTGCGGGCCGAGATCGAGGAAATGCCAGAATCAGAAGTGCAAGGGTTTGAAGAAGGCGATGGAGTTTGATTTGCAATTACAGACAGAGAAATGCGTTAAATCGGGAGCCACTAAGGAGATCGATCGTTTGCCATGGAAAGGAGGCAGCGAGAGCAATCCAGATTACGAATGTTTGAGGGCTGAGCTGAGGAGGATGGCTCCGCCCAATGGCCGTGCCGTATTACTTTTCCGATCCAGATGCGGTTGCCCCGTGGCTAAGCTCGAAGGTTGGGGTTCTAAGCGAAGTCGGCGTCATAAAAAGTAAGTCAATCCTTCTTCCTCATTTTTCCAATTCGATTTTCATTTTCCGTGACCCAAACCAGGGAACTTGCTTTGGCCAATTTTATCGTCTCTTTGTATAACATTGCCCATGAATGAGAATGCTTCGGTCTCTATTAGCCATTGATTACGCTGAATGAGTTATGAGTCTCTTTGAGCATGATGTTTGGTGTTTGTGACATTCATCTGGTGGTCTGTATCACCATTTCCATTTTTAATCAGGCTGAAACACGATTTGAAGATTGAATCAGGTGCATATGCATCTTATATATAGTCGTATTCGATGTAGTAGAATCGAAATTAAGGAACGAAGTACTGGCAAGTCAGATGCGAAGAATGGATTACGATCCTTCTGCCTTTTAGATGGTTCCAATTAGAAATCATGTTCCTTTTAAGATCTACACTACATTCGAAGAATTATTGATATGTCTCATGTTGTTAGACATGGTGGTTCCATGGTTAAAGCCTAACACCTAAGGGGCAAGTGATACGAGTTTCTGTCTAGTTGATATTCACTATCAGAAAGAAACTCCATTTTGCTGCAATTATTGATTTTTAAAGTGTGTTGGTGCGTAGCTTTCCAAACATTTTTTCTTTCTTGAGAATCTGGATTTCATATATAAGATTAGGGAGTATTGATTCTTGAGTTAACAAATCTTTGAGATTCGACTTTGATCAGGCCATTTTCTAGCTCATTTGACTTGAACCTCGATAACATGGAAGAATTGGTAAAAGTACATGCTTTAATAAAGCCAAAACATGGTGCTAGGTAGCCAATTGACTAGGTAACTTGTAACATGTCTGTAAAGGTGCATATGTAATACTCTGACTAAGGTAGGCTGTTACTACTAATCAGTAATTTGTATTTGTGTTTGTCTGCCTCATATCTCTCAAATTTACAAAACCGTAGTTAACATTTTGTTCTCAAGTCATTTCATTTCTTTTTTTTTTTGCAACATGATTCAGTTTACGACTTCAAGTCTTCAACTTGTGCAGATTGCATGCAAATTTGGCTCTAAAGGGAGGGGTAGACAATCGCTGATCAGGTTGATAAGAACTCTTACAATCCATCACTATAGATATTTATCACATTCAATATTTGCAGAGTTACTGCGGATTTTTCTTTCTAACCTAGAAATGTTCCAATAGCACAGCTTAAAACTCTTTATTGAACTACACAAAAAGAGAGAGAATCTAATTGTGAATACTCAGATATCAAATGGTTAATATCCTTTCTTCGTTGTTGTTGTGCTTATTGGTTTAGGAGATTAAACTGAATGAATCTTTTCTGTGTTTGGCTTGTCCAACTATGATAGTCAGGCTCTAGATACTACTTACTATATAAAGAGAAGAGAAGGAAAAGACTAAATGGCCAAGTTGTAGATTCTTCATCGCTTAAGTTAAGTCGCATGAAACTTCTACTTGAGAGAAGCTGTTTTAGTCATAAAATTTTAGACAACACAGATAAACCACTAATCCTTTTACAATAACAAATGCACAAATTCTTTACTCTTCTACAACTCTGTTTACCAAAAGTCATCATCCCATAGCTCTCAACTTGACTTCTCTTTTCTCTCTCAGTTAGTTACTGTAACCGTTGCTTCACTCGTCTCCCATTCACGTCACAACCATCAGCAAATAGCTCTTTTCGTTGCCCCGATGATGTTAAAGAGTGCTCACTCAGCCTAGCCACATACTCCAGCAACTCACTTAGTAAGCACGGGCAGCTTTCCTTCAGATAATCAAACCCATCCGTCTCCATCACAGCTAGAGAAATTACAATAAGTATTTAACACAAGGGTTGTTTCAAAATATAAAGAGTGATTCAAACAAAAAGGAGTGAGCTTTTGTACCTTTCAGGTTTTCAGGCAAAGCTATGAATTTGAGGGACGCAGCTTTCAGCTGGAAACAATGATGCTGCTCTGCTAGAGCCAAGGTGGTTGCAACTGTGTTTATGCTGATTCCTTCACAGAGTTTTGACTCGCAGATCACTCTAAGCCGCTCAAGACCATAACGGTCTGCAGCTGCAAGCAGATGCTGAGCCACAAGAGTTGATGCACATTTCAAGTCTGTCCCCATTAAGTCTTCCATATCAGGCAATTCGTCCCAGTAGATAAAATGGAGCAATATCTGCAACCAAAAATAGGAGAAGATATTTTTGTATAAGCATCCACTTCAACCTTAAATGCACATGTAGTAAAGACCAATCTTAACAAACAAAACCCGAGCTGCAAAGTAGAAAAAAGAGTTATACTTGTCATTACTTTGAAATAATCACCTATAACAAATGATCTCCATCTATTTACTGCAAATGAGAAATACAGACATTGCAGCTATGAATAAGCAAACAGAAATCCATGCAATCAGGAAGAGAAGTAGAAAGATTAAACCTTATCCCGGGTGAGTAACATCTGAGAACAGGGGCAGCGCCCCAGGAGAAGTTCCCGGACTGTACACTCGTAAACAGAAAATCCTGTATCACACCACAATCACTCACCCGAGAAAAGGCAAGGAACCAAGAAAGGTATCTCTTCCTAAATAACAACTGTGACTAAAACTAACAGCCTCAAACTGTAAAGCCGCAAATATAAAGATCTACAAAGAAATTACAAGGACAAACATATTCAATGCAGAAAGAGAGATAAGGAAAGGACCTTGAAATAAGGGGCTTCTATGTCTTCTATTTTTATATATTTAGTATTTTCGTTTTTCAATGGGCCAAAAAGCTGTGCCCTGAAAACTGGAGAACGAGCTGCCAGAACCAATTTGTGAGCAGCAAATGTTTCTCCATCAACTTCAAAAGTCACATCCGCTCCTTTCGCAGTTTTCAAAAGGTTTCCGAACTGCTGACCCAAGACAGAAACTGGCACCGGGATATTGTAACTCCTTGGCCCCTCTGTGCATGACTTCACCACACCAACACAGCACCGGACCAAGAGGCAATTGTCTTTAAGATAGTCCGATGACTCCAAAAGAGACCTCTTGAAAAACCGTTTGTATCCCCTAAATTAAGCAATCATCAACAAATCATAAGTTTAAGAAACCCAAACATGTCACCATCTAAACTCAGCAGTACACGGCCTAAGCACTTCTCGAATTCACTCATAATTGGAATAGTTTCCTAGGGATAATTTACTCACCACATACTTCCTCGATATTTAAGAGTATAGGGTCCGCTTTCGAGAGTTCTACCGAAATGGCTATGGACCTTGTGCCTTTCATTGCCGCTCTGATCCACGAGGGTCAGCTCAAACAAAGCCCTAACATCGGCTCCTTCGCTCGCGAGGGCTATGAAGAGAGACACGTAGACAGAATTATCCTCAGGACTCTTTCCATCTGGGTAGAAGTAGATAGCCCAGGAGTAGCCACCGACCATGAACGTATCCGATGCGACGTATTTGCCTATCCCCATCCCTTTCGCCAGAGAGTAGCCGCTGATCTTGAATTCGTGGGAGCCATTGATGGTTTCCGTGCGAGAAGTCGATTCCGTTGGAGAAGAGCTAACCGATTTCAAAGATCCAGAAACCTCCGAGCAAACCCTAATTGTGTCCATCAACAAAGAACGAGATCCAACAATCACGACTTTGTACGAAATTGAATATTTCTTCGATCTTCTTACCCGGAATAAATATCCGTGCGCGACTCAAGTCTTCGAATTTGAGAAAAAGCCAGAACTTTTCAGATTAATAGGCAAAATCAGGGTCTCGAAATACAGGGAAAAATCGAGAATTTGAGGGCAAAGACAAGAAGATAAGACAGGGATTTTCCGGAATCAGAAGACAGACCTATAATCGCCGGAACTCAAAAACTGAATCGTCGTGGATCGTGACGACGACGATGTTGGTCTAAACGAGAAGAAGAGATACGATAGAAAGAAACACTCAATGATCGGTTTATAACTTTAACACAACATTGGGTAGGCAGCGAATATAACGTAGAAAAATTATTAAAAAACTAAGTAAAATTATACAACTTGACATAAACAATATGTCAAATGTCGAAACTTGGAAACTTAACAACACAGTTCAGAAAATATTTTCATCGACAAATGTTGGTTTTGGGCTGATAGGATTTTAATAGATATTCAAAGAGTATATATATCTGATATTCAATTGAACCAATGATCTAGACAAAACGGCACGGATGATCAAGTAGAAATCTAGATATCGATTTCTCTCTGTCCCCAATTTGAACAAGTAAACCCTAGTAGACTTCGTGCTAAGCTCTTGAGCGTAGAAGACTGGTGAAATCGCGGCAAAGCAACGAGAAAATTGGTAAGTCATCGTCGAGTATCCAGAAAACGCTTTGGGTATCCTAAAGGCTCATCCTTTAATCCACAGATGATTCGCAACCTTTGTTCTTCTTTCTCTCGTTCCATCATCTTCCCTAAGCCCATTTTCAATTTTCGCTCTTTACCCCAATCACTGCGTCACTCTTCTATTCGCTCTTATTCCTCATTGAAGATGACCGATACCCAGACCCCTGATAACCCTAAAATCCCTAATGCTTCCTCAATTCCGTCTCCCACCAAGCCGGAATTGCTTCGCTCCCTCGAATTTCAAGTGGGTTCCTGCTTCAGCGTCGATCCGATTATCCCGCCGCCGAATCAGATCGTCATCGTTATCAGCGGTCCGAGCGGAGTTGGTAAAGACGCGGTGATCAACAAGCTTCGAGAGGTTCGCGAAGGTCTGCATTTCGTCGTCACCGCCACCAGCCGCCCGATGCGACCCGGTGAAGTTGACGGCAGAGACTATTTCTTTGTCTCTCGAGACCAATTCTTGTCAATGGTGGAGAATGACGAGCTTCTTGAATACGCACTCGTTTATGGCGAATACAAAGGGATTCCCAAGAAACAGATTCGGGAATTTATGGCCCAAGGGAAAGACATCGTTCTTAGAGTCGACATTCAAGGAGCACAGACGCTGCGGAGGATACTCGGTAACTCCGCCGTGTTTATATTCCTCGTGGCGGAGAGCGAGCTTGCGATGGTGGAGAGGTTGATTGATCGGAAGACGGAGAGTCAGGAGGAGCTGCTTGTTAGAATCGCGACCGCGAGAGAAGAGGTTAGGCATCTAAAAAAGTTCGATTATGTTGTGGTGAATGCAAAAGGGAGGCTCAACGATGCGGTTAACCGTGTGGAATCCATTATCGACGCCGAGAAATCTAAAGTTCATCAAAGGAATGTCAGGATTTGATGGTATTGTTTCTTACAACTTCCGTGCTTCAATGCCTTCCATTTTCTCACTGCCTTCATATGATTTAGTGTTTACTAATGAGATAGATGTAGAAGCTGGTGAATGGATTTAGTACCTTGAGTTACTAGATTCAGTCAAGTATTTTGCTTCGAATCGTCTGATTCGGTACACTATGTGAAGTTTTGTAAGCAATTAACACACAAGCTATCTCATATTGATTGACAAAACAAACAAGCCATTCTAACAAAGCCTTTTCTGAGGTGGCTTAAGCATAGATTGATTAAGTTGTTCATATGATCTACTTTTCTCGCATTCTTGTCATAATACCATCATTCGTTGGAGAATCTAGCTAACCGTCTGGAAGTATCTCTCCAAGAACTTGAATAACTTTGTCCGGCTGATGTGTTGAGGGAGTTTACTTGCAAATGTTCTTAGGTTTACAGGCAGATTGTCTGAAAGATTAGTGTCAAGACTTTTGTTGTATGCATAACCTGTAATTGTGAGTATACACTTTTTGTTCACTGCTAACGTTTCTTGATGGTTTCTTGCAGATATTGTTGTCTGTACTAGCATACTGCTTGCTGTCTATAGACACGGTTTCATTGCGGGCAAAGACAATTTTGGTGAAACAAAAGCTCATGTGAAAAGTCCCTTCCGTGTTTACGAAGATTCCTTTTGATTAATTCATATTATAACATTTAGCTACATGGATTATGTTATTTTCATCCTCACAGTTTGATTACTTTATGTTATGTTGAGTTTTATTTGATTAGCATTTATTTAATGTAACATTACAATATGGTTTGGGTGTCAGAGTTCCAATATTTTCTTTCAAATACTTTTTAATTCGTTCGTCCAAATTTTCAAAAGAAAATACGGATAATTTTATAAATTAACTATAATATATGTGCTATATAATAAAATCAAAATAATTTTGAGTAGAAAATCAATTATAGTTAGTAATTGTATTATGGAATCTCTAATATATTATTTGAGAAACTTTTTAACAAAGTAACCTTACCATAACGTGTTAATAACAAAAATGCCATGCTGACGTGTCAACACCACAACGAGTTTTAGCTTAAATATATAAAAGGGTTTAAGTTACTAGAATAATTACAATACATGCCATTGATATTAATTTGGTTAGAGAGTTAATATATTTTATTTAAGTAACCAAATAATAGTATTACATTTGCAAAACCAATAATTTTTATTTCTTTAAATTTTTAACACGTTAATTTATAAATAATTTCAAATGAATATAAATAGATTTAAGTTATTACATAATCCCTAATATATTATTTGAGAAAAAAATTAAGAAAATAATATTAGTCTCACGTGTTATTAACAGAAATATCATGCTTACATTTCATCATTATAATAAATTTCAAATAAATATATAAATAGGGTTAACTTATTCGAATAATTACAATATATATCATTGTTATTAATTTGGTTAGAGTATTAATATATTTTATTATATTAACCAAAAAATACTATTAAATTCATAAAAAATAATTTTTTTCTTTCTTAATTTATATATACAAAAATTAATGTTAAAAGTAATTTTAAATAAAAATTAAAATTATATAAATATTTAATTTGTATTTACTAATAAAATATAATTTATGAATATTTTCCCCACGCATGGCGTGGGTATAAATCTAGTTTGATATTATTTGTATAGGACAATCGTCCAAAATAGCAGATTTTTAAGTTTTTGTTTTAAAAATAGCATCATTAATTTAATTTTTCAATAATAAAATAAATTTAAATTTAAAATTTATTAAAATTATATTTTAATAGAAAAAAATTAAACTTTAAATTGGAGAAAATGAATCCAAATATAATATTTAAGTTTATGTATAATTTATTTACAGTAAATAAATATTTTTACATAATTATTTGTGTTATTTTTGGAATTTTAATTTTATAATATTAAATTTGAAAGAAAAACTTTAAATATAAAATTTAATATATATATATATATATATATATATTCGAATTTATGACTTTTTTGTATAGTGTTTTTTTTTGTCGGTATGCATTGTAAAAATTGAAAAATATTACAAATGTTGAATATATTTATTCTGGTTAAAATATATATAATTCTGTTTTGTTTTTTTATATATTTAAATTTAATAGTCAGTAGTCCTAACTATAATTTATAATATAAAATGTGAACACAATAATAATGTTACATTTTACGAGAGAATTAATATTTGGTAACAGATGTTTCAATCATCTAGTAGCATTAAGTTGATATATTGTTTGACAAAATAGAAAAGAGACAAAATATTTGAATTATTGAAACTGAAAAATTATAAGAAAGATTGTAGTGTTACACATTAAACGAATACTCAATGGTTTGATGAAACGGTTAGGATGACTTCAATTTTAATGGTGGAAATGTTATGAAGATAATCAATAAGGAATTTCTTGCAAACATATTTTCGGATTAATAATTTATACAATAGCTTTTGTCTAGCTTGTTTAGGACAATCTGAAAGGCCCTGTAATCAACTCTCCTTTTGGGCTTGTTTTATTTTCTCACCACTTAGTCCAGAAACCGAAGTGTTGTCGTAGTGATGACTCAGTTCAACACAATCAACTTAAGGTTTGGTCTGTATGTGACACAACGGAACATAAAAGGGTTTAAGGGTGGCTTTTATTATGGGCCTCATAGAGTTATTGACATATTAGTATTTTTGTTCCAGTAAGCCAAAAGATTTCCAAGAACAACAAAAAGAAACTCGTCTTCTTCAGATATGATTGGAAGTATAAAACTTAGTGAATATGTCTCAAGAGAGATAGAGATCTCAGAAATCGTTTTCACAATCAGCAACTTCAGAGACGTACTGCACCATGGCCATGGGTGATATACCTGAAACTGCAGAAGCTGGGGATCGAGACCTTTGGCTGTAACAGAATAGTTCATTTGGCTATAACAGAATGGTTCATTGATTATAGCAGAATGATTCATTGTCTATAGCAGAATGGTTCACTGGCTATAGCAGAATGGTTCATTGTCTATAGTAGAATGATTCACTAGCTATAGCAGAATGGTTCATTGTCTATAACAGAATAGTTCACTGGCTATAGCAGAATGGTTAATTGGCTATAGCATTAAGAAAAATGGCTAGAAGAAGGAAAAAAACAAATTTTCTGACAGGAGGAGCTTACTTCCTTGTCAAGTTTCGTAACTAACTCAAATGCTTCGGACTTCCACGTAGTTCATTTTTGGTAGTAAATTTTCCTTAAGAATATAATTCCATTGGGAGAATATAATTCCAATATATAATTCCCCTCGAAGAATTATTTCAATACAAAAAAAATAATTTCACTATTTTTGCTGGTATTGGACATAATTTCGTTCTAATTTTAAATTTGTTTTTTTTCAGAATATATAATTCCAACTCGGAGAAGGAAATTAATATTAATTTAAAACCGTTGTAATAGATATTATGTTTGGTAGCAAAAGATAATTTTCATATCCAATATAGTTTTGTATATATTTTGTGTATATTTTCTTCATCCTAAATTGTTATCAAGTAGCCGAGAAAAAGAAAAATTGTTAAATAAGAACGATTCTCAGATATAAATTAAAATCGATCTGCATTCTAAAAACAACCCTAATAATCTCATCAAGATCAATCCTTGAACAATAACACGAACGATGGTTGTTGTTAAAAATCTTCGATTCCAAAACCTCAAGGTCTCTCTTCCAACACCACAAGCTTCTGCTACTAACAACCCTCGTTGTTGCTTCCCAGTCGCAGCCTCCGCTTTAGTTACTTGTGGCGCAAACATCAATCTCTCCGCCTCTGATTTGGATAAAATCAGCATTCTCGGCAGTGGAAACGGAGGTACTGTCTACAAAGTCAGCCACAAAATAACGTCAGAGATCTACGCTTTGAAAATATTCAATGAAAATATGGATTCTACTTTCCGCCACCGCGAGATCGAAATCCTCCGACTCGTCGACTCTCCTTACGTCGTTAAGTGTCACGACATATTTGAGAAACCTTGGGGACAAGAGTCGATTCTGATGGAGTACATGGATCTCGGAACTCTCGAATCTCTACGCGGTCAAGTTGTTACAGAGGATAAGCTCGCTTTGATCGCTCGTCAAGTTTTGAAAGGGTTAGATTACTTGCATGGGCTGAAGATTGTTCACAGAGACATAAAGCCAGCGAATCTGTTACGTAACTCGAACGAAGAAGTTAAAATCGCTGACTTTGGAGTTAGTAAGATCGTAGTAAAGTCTTTAGACAAGTGCAACTCATTCGTCGGGACATGCGCCTACATGAGTCCCGAGAGAGCCAACAGTGAATCTGTTGATGATTTTACAGAGGAAGACAAAGCAAACGTTTACGCCGGAGATATATGGAGTTTCGGGCTTACAATGCTTGAGATCTTGGTGGGTTATTTCCCGTTGCTTCCTCGAGGACAGAAACCAGACTTAGCCACGTTAACGTATGCCGTGTGCTTTAAGGAACCACCGAAAGCTCCCGAAGAATGCTCCCATGAGTTGAAGAGTTTCATCGACTGCTGTTTACGCAAGAAACCAAGCGAAAGATGGACAGCTTCACAGCTTCTCAGTCACCCTTTTCTCCGCCAAGCCTAGGATTAAGGAGATATGTTCAAATATCTTGTGTTTGGATAACGAATTCAAGATACTTTTATGTGATTGATAGAGATTAGGAGTCACCGAATTTCTGGTTAAAGCAAAACTTCTGTCTGTATTGTAACGCCCCGACTGTCACCATCCGTCTATGGGTCTGCCCATCCTTGCTGGCCCGTAGATTCCACTAGATCTGGTCCGATGGTCGGTACGCTAGTTTTAGAGGTTAGAATTAAAGTCTTGTTTGGTAGATCGTACATCCTCGAATCGACATTTTCTTATGTACTATTGTTTTCTCACAAACCGGGTTATATATTTAGTTTCAATCATTCCTTGTATAGCAAAATCATCACCTCGAATAATTTGAGTTCGTACGACTACAATCATTTAGGTTGAAACTTGTATGTTGGTTTTTTTATATCAATGTTAAGATTTTGTATTTTTGTTTGCCAATTGTTGACAAACTATACAAATCCATTCTACATATTTTCAAACGTGTGCAAACATAAAAGCTTTAACTAAATAGTGAATATGTCTTGTATAAAGGGTTAAACACATGGAAAGACAATGTTGTTTCAGAATTCACTCATTGAATGTATAAAAAATCAAGATTATTGTTCCACCAATCCATTAAATCAGTCACGTACCTAAAATTCAAAAAAGAATTAACTATGTATACAGCTTGTTAAACGTATTATACGTGATTAAAGAGCAACCATCATAACCAAAAAAAAATAACATGTAAAATTATTGTGAAAATAATGTATTTAATTTTTTATTTACTCATTGATAACCGAGAGTTGATGAAACATTAAACCCGGGAAAAATAGAATTAGAACTGGTTTAAGATAACCGAGAGTAGACCCGGATCTAGATATACCGGGCGCTATCGGGTCACAATAAATAGCACCAAAATTGCTGGTGGTAAGGATAATGGAGACGACGAAGAAAGAAGATGACGACGGCGAAGAAGAAACTAAGGAATTTCCTGGTCTTCCTCCGGAGATCATCACGGAAGTTCTTCTTAGATTACCGGCCAGATTTATCGGGCAATTAAGGTGCGTATCAAAGCTGTTTAGTTCTCTTTCATCGGATCCGGGATTCGCAAAGAGACACCTCGATCTAGCCCTTCGAAACGACTCCGCACGACCTGGCCACCGGAAGCTCATCGTGTCTTCACACAATCTATACAAGTTGGACCTCGATTCGATCGGTGACGAAGGAATCAGCGATTTAGCTGCTGTGGAGCTCAATTATCCGCTTAAAGACGAGCCGAGCATTTTCGATAAGATGATTAGGAGTTATGTGAGAGAGCATCTGTACGGTGGTGGATCTGAGATCATCGACGAAGATGATCGTCGCGTGATGCTTAAGCTGAATGTGAAGTCTTATAGAAGAAATTGGGTTGAGATCGTCGGATCTTCCAATGGTTTAGTGTGCATCTCTCCAGGTGAACACGCTATTTTCTTGTATAACCCAACCACCGGAGAATCCAAGAGATTACCTGAAATTATGCGTCCTATATCTAAAGAATACGGAGAACAATTCCAAACTTATGGATTTGGTTTCGATGATCTAACCGATGATTACAAAGTAGTGAAGCTTGTTGCTAATAGCGATGATGTTCTCATCACTAGTGTCTACTCCTTGAAGACAGACTCGTGGAGACGGATCCGTGATTTGAATTATGAACACGGCGATAGCTTCAATTCGGGTGTGTGTTTCAACGGTGCGATCCACTGGGTATTCACTGTCAGTGTTCAAGAGGGTAGTCACAGCCAGAGAGTGGTCGTAGCATTTGATCTTAAAACCGAGGAATTTCGAGAGATGCCATTGCCTAATGAAGCTGATGATTGTCCTCATAGGTTCAAAAACTTTGTGGTGGGGAATCTCAACGGACGTCTCTGTGTAATCAATAGTTGCTACGAGGTACACGATGATATATGGGTGATGAATGAGTACGGTGAAGCAAGTTCATGGAGCAGAATCCATATCAGCTTGTTTTATAGGTCAATGAAACCGCTGTGTTTGAGTAAGCAGGATGAAGAGGTTCTTCTGGAGCTTGATGGAGACATGTTGTTATACAACTTCAAGACGGATGCATCGAGGAATCTTGGAATTTGCGGTGTTAAGCTCAGTGATGGGTTCGAAGCCACTACGTATTTAGAGAGCCTCATTTCACCCAACTCTTATGTATAGAGAGCTGAAGAAAGAAGTCTTCTTTCTCGTAAGATAGATCAACCAACTAAAACACATGACAAAGTAAACCAGTACCGTATGAGCATTGTTTTGGTTCAGAAACACAATCTAGTATTCACATAATATCATCAAAAGATTCAAAGTATCCATATTGAGAAATCGTAAGCTAGTTATTGTTACATATGTTCTATGTTTTCTATACATATTTATGTTATGTACATTTGCTCGAAACAACCGTATGCAGAATGTTTGTATGCACTCGGAACACTCTTGCCGCAAAGTTAAATATGAGACTGAGAGTGAAGAAATAAAAAAGGAACATGATAATGATAGTACATTACATCCTATGTTTCTACTAGATTCATATGACATTCCGAAATGTCCAAATCTCGCAAAAAATTCTAAGTTGATAGGTTCTTCACTATTTTTTTAAAAAACAAACATAAAACACAAGAGAACATACATGTCATCGTTAAACCCACCGGTTCATCAATGGGATACGACTGTCCACATGGCGACCACCGCCGCCTTTTCCGGTGACTTTTTGAAGTTAAACAAAAGGTTAGGATTTACATCAGGCGGCCACAAATTCCATCTTTGCTGATTAAGTAAGGCTTCATCTTCCTCGTTTTTTTTTTAATCTGTAACAGAGGAAAACTTAATTAACGTATGCCCTCTGATTCAAAACAATTCATTCCTAAATTTTCTGAATATAGATATGAATATGTCGATTTAAACATTCTTACCTGTCCCCAGAAAAAAAAGAGTTGAAGCTGTCTCACTAATTTCAATTTATAACCACATCAGTTACATGAAACTGGATCAACCATTTAGAAGATACAAAGCACATGCTAACTGCTAACCTATAAACTGAATCTGTTAGCAAAATGATCCAAGAGCTCAGACATGAACGCGATATTGATACTGTGTTTCATATGGAGGGAGAACAGAGGTGAGTGTGAAGGCACACAACCCGAATGAGAAACCGAGAGTAAGGACAAGAACACAAAAAACAACCTCGCTACTACTACACACGCTTTTGAAGATTTCGATATGTTTTATAGTATAAACTCGAGAACCAGAGACAATCAGGACAATGACCTTACCTGGTGCTCATCTCTGCCAACACAGTTTCTTCCCTCCTTCACGCATAATCTCATATGCAAGCTTATACTTCTCCAGAGACGATGTCCCAAACTCTATATACTTTGAAGCTGCTTCCCTTAGGCTCCAGATCATTAAGGCCTTTAGATCCTGAGAATTAACACCTGATTCTACATCGCGCACAAACCCAAACTCCGCATTCTTGGTCCAGCGGTGCAGTATATACCGGGACGGGAGTTCTCGAATGTCTAAAAGGTTGAACACTTTTAATACATGTCTACAGAGAAGTCCTTCGTACTCGAACATTTGACAACTGCAGCTTGCATTGAGACTTGATGCACTGAAAGTCACAGCGTGCTTCTCATTCTCGTTCCCACATTTCCTCACCAGAAATCTGCTGATGGCTCCTTCCTCATAGGTCTTTAAACCGAGGTAATTATAAGACTGAGCGAGCTCGCTCTGGAAAATTCTGAAGACTGTGAGCGTGTACAGCCTTCTGCACTGCTCTTCAACGGGTTCTTTTGTCTGCAGAAATGGCTGCAAATTATAAGAATTGAAATCCTCTTTTCTTTCCTCTTCACGGCGCTGCTCAAGTCCTTGCTCATACCGCGAGATGAACTCCCTAAGAGACGTTAAAGAATCTAAAGAAGTGCCAAAAAATGGTTCGAAGGTGCCATTTACAGGGATTCCACCAAAGAAACTGGCTCTTAGATACGCGGGTACCCAATTCTCGCGCTTTTCATATATCTCTCTGAGCCAAATGTTGTCCCTAAGACCGTATTTGTTGACAAGTGCACTCCACATGGTGTCAAATTCAACAGTTGTTTGCGGCTGGTATAAACACTTCTCGTACTCGTACTTAAATTCATTGGGAAACGGCCTGAGATTTTCTCGTTCCTTGGACCGTATTTGCCATGCTGAGAATCGGTGATGAGTCCCGGGAAAGACTTGAGCCACAGCTTGCTGGATAGGCAAGTCTTGATCAGCTACTATGGATCTCGGACGACGACCTGACATGGCACGAAGCCACGTCTGAAACAACCATGAGAAGGCCTCTTTAGATTCATCAGCAACTAAGGCACACCCTAGAAGCACGGGTTGCCTATGGTGATTAAAACCAATAAATGTAGCAAACGGAACAGAGTAGTCTCCTTTTCTATATGAAGAATCAAAGACAACAGCATCACCAAACTGACTGCAGGCGAATCTTGACCGGCTATCTGCCCAGAAAATGCTCATACAGCTTCCGCAGCTATCAAGCTCGACCGCATAAAAAAATCCCATGTCTTCTGCCTGTTTTGACTGAAAATAGTCAAGAAGCACTGGATACCATTCCTTACCTATGGTGTTTTCTCGGGTTTTATTAATGTGATTGCTGAAGTCGTTTAGTTCAATAAGATCCACAGAATCCAAGGCTCCTGTCACATCCTCTGTAATCTTTTTCATACCGGCGTTCTTCTTTCCAGGTTCAAGGTCGTGATTATGATCTTTATTGAGACGATCGACTATCCATCCTCCGGAGTCTTGTTTTTTGATCCTCATGTAAGCTCCACAACCCATTCTCGAAGGATGCTGAAACCCCTCTTTTGAACAAACAAATCTTCTGGATGTGATCGATCCGTCAACTTTTGACCGGAATAACTGACCGATCCGAACTCTAAAACCTACTACTTCAGCATAAGCTTGATAAAACTGGCAAGCGTCATTAGCTGAGCCGAACTCCAACCCTGCATATGGTTCAGTAGCCTTGGGCTGCGTTTGCCCATCACTCTCTTCAGCTCCTTTGAAGCGTTTAAAAGAGATTACACCAGAAGGGCAAGACCGTCCCTTATCAGCCTCGTCAACAACTTTCATCTTGGGCCTATGTGGAACCGATGCGGCTAGCTTCGTAGGAGCCGGTGCTCTCTGTTGTACTGTAGGACGGGGAGTAATCTCCTCTATGTGACCTCCAAGCTCGTGGTTGTGCTCCTTCTGAATCTGGTCAAGAACCCATTTCCCAGTATCTCGTCTCTGCACACGGATAAACGCAGGACACCCGGTTCTTGAATTTAGCTGAAAACCTTCCTTTGAGCAAACAAATCTCCTAGATGAAACCGTACCATCAGTCCTCGATCTATACAACTGACCCGTCCTAACCTTAAAACCCGTCCGCGTAGCATAAGAGTTGTAGAAGTCACGTGCTTCCTCTGCAGTGTCGAATTCTAATCCCACATATGGTTCGACCCCAGAGTCTCCTTCGTCTTCACCAACGGCATTGTTATTAATAATCCGTACCATTCCTAATGGGTAAGCTTTCACAACCATATTGTTCCCGCGATTTAAACTGCTAGGCTCAGTATCTGCGCTGCATCAAACCAACAAGAAAACGTACACGACATTTATCTAACTTCCAACCAATGTCAGTGATGATAAAAACCAAACTAGACATTCTCCTAGGAACAATGACTAGTCCTAGTTCCATGTGCATTATAGAGAGTAAATACAAAACCCGACACATATTGTTACTATGTTTCTCCACAAGCGTAGATCTCCTCTCAAGATTCCTTATATAACCAAAAATACGCTAAAATGGAAAGAAATTGAAAAACTTGAAACGAAGAAAACAATGAGAAAAGAGAATCAGACAAGCAGTGAAGTGCAGCTAGATCAAAAACCCACATCTAACCCAAGTTTTGAAGCCAAGTCCCGAAGTAGAAATGATATTTGGAATTCAAACACAGATCAGCGATGGATTCTCCTCCGAAGATTACCTCTCCATGTCCATCGAAGCGAACAGAGACCACCGAGTCAGAAAAAGCAACCGCAAAACCGGACGGAGATTGCAAGACAGCACGAAACGCTTCAGTTTGTCTGCTGATTAGACGTCAGTTTGGAGTCTCAATTCTAGACCGTTCCCATTATCCTTGTACGAGTGATAGACGGAGGTAAGAACACAATTTAGGGATTGCAACGAAGAAGATAGACAGAGATACAGAGAGAGAAAGAGGTAGAGGAGAGAGAATGAGAAGAAGCAAGCAAAGCCCCCTTTTTTTATCCGTCAATTTGACCGAACTTAAGATTTGATGTAATAAACTAATTTGATTGTTTAATTTATTAACTTTCTAAAGGACAACGGTACATACTTATTGGACTCCAACGCATTGAATAAAAAGTCTCTTTTTTTCCTTATAAATTTTACAGTTTTGAAATAGAGAAAAAAAGAACACACATTTATTCCCATTCATCTCCTGCGTAGAAGAATTTGTCATTCCCGGTTTATCAGCCAATCCTCCTCTCTAACATTTGAAGTTTCAGGTGCTCGTAACGTAAGAATCAGAGAATCCGTAGTTAGTGAGCTTATGCTTCTTCACATATTGTATTCGCCGGAATCTAACCGTCAAGGTCCAATGGTAGTGAACTGAGGCTGAAATTGATCGGCGGAGGGGAAGCTTGTCGTCGGAAATTATGGCCATAAACTATGCTCAAATAGCTGAACCCGCCTCCAAAATCATGAGAGAGAGAGAGAGATAGGATGAAAGACTCGTATCTTGAGCTTTCCGTAAACCAATAATTCTACCAAACCGAGATTGAACCAAATTAAAATTTTATGATCACACTTAAATGGACCAGTTAAACCTGCCAGAGAAGAGGGTAAGTTACATCAGTCTCGAAAAGCCATCATTGGTTACAACTGCTCCTTCTGCTCGTCGGAGAATCCGCAGAATCGAGACGTCTTTCTCCTTTTTCTTGGTAAAATTTCTGGTGTATTGTCATGTTTTGTTTTTCTCTGGATTTCTGTAGATTTTCCTGCTTTAATTGCTATACTGACTTCTTATCGAGACGGTTTCGCTAGTTCGGATCTTTTGGATTTCTGTAGGGTTTTGCGATTTTGGTGATTTATGAAGAATTTAGATTCGATTCCATGTTGATGATCTACTTGGGTTTGAGAAGGAGATGTAGATTTTCTGAACCTAACGGTTTTATAATTGAATCAGATATTAGAAATATGAATGAAATTAATCCTCCATTTTTGCTGTAAAACTACCTCTATATATTACACGCGGATATTCTAAGGGTTGAATCAAAGAGTTAATGATGAAGGAGGAAAACAATGATGAGGATGATACCATCTGTTATGTGTTGAGCTCAAATGCACAATACTTCTCTCTTGGTTTCTCCACTTGTTTGATTTCCAAGTGAAATTTTTTCGTTCTCTTTGAGACTTTGATCGCTAAAAAAGAAACCTTGTTTGTATTCTTCTCCTCTTCTAGTATATATATGTGCCATTTCTTTAACCTTTTTGTTTGTTTGTTGCCTCTACTCTTCTAATGAATGTGTTGATGAACGGTACAGATCATATGGAGCCCAGAGATGATCAACGTTACAAGGCTTCCTTGAATCTAGTCTCAACCATGGCTTCCCTTTTCCGCTCCAATGAAGAAGACTAATCGGACCTGGATGCAACGTTCTGCATCTTCCTTCAAAATTATCACCTCCAAGACCGTGCTGGTTCCACCTATGATTAACCGGTTTTATATCACCCGCGAATATCAGCAAAAACGGAGGCAATGATCCCAAATGGTAGATCCTCTTTTGCTTCTGAACCGTCATCCACTCTTGTACCTTTTGTGTATACATTCCTTTCCTCCATTTATCAACATCCACAACCATCACCCCTGTGTTGAAATAACACGGGCGTTTTCCTTGAAGCACTTTGACCAATCCTGGGTCGGACCAGAAAGCTTTTGTGAAATAATTTGTGAAGTTTGCGTGGCAGTACTCGGGAGCAGCCACGACTTTACCTTCCATCTCGACATGCCACAGCTTCTCAATGTCGTCTACAACAACCAGGTCTGAGTCTAGATAGATGATCCGGTTAACGCTACTAGGAATGATATCGGCTAGGTAGATCCTCGCATAGTTCAGCGGCTGGTCCAGGGCTTGCCTTATGGATTTCGATATTTTGCTGTTGACGAGGTTTGGATCAAACTGATAAACTTTGAAGTTTAGGTAAGGAAAAGTCGATCTGATGCTGGAGAAGAGGTCGTTTTCGAAATGAGGAAGGGAGAGGAAATGAAAAGAGAGGTTTTCAGGGCAAGTTGAATGTTGCAGAAGAGACAAAACGGCAGCCATTGTTCCACGGAGGTAGTTTGTGTCGAGAGTCATGGCGATATGAATCTGATAAGCCTCACCGGTCCCACATTGTCCACCATTTCTGAAAGCAGGAGCTTCCCTGAAGAAGGGAAGAGTTGGAGGAGAGGGCTTATGAAGAATGACTCCAACACGAACCGCCATTGTGGTGGTTGTGACAAAGAGGAGGATAAAGGACAGGAGGCCTAGGAGTTGTGTAAACGAGCTGCTCCTTGAGGCCATCCTGAACCTAATTCTCAGGTAAACTCTTTTATTTTATTTTGTATTGTTTTTTTTCCCTAAGATTAATACAAACTAAAAAAGATGAATAGTTAATAGAGCCATTGTTAAGGATGAGCTAAAATAAAGGAATTAGGAAAAGGCTTGTTTTATTAGCAGTAGAAATGTGGGGAAGAGATTGAAGTTCAAACTCTTTCCCACACAATCTGTCTCCAAAACCAATCCACTTCCTATGAAATAGGAAGAAGACAAGTCTGCTGTCCAATGAAACCACTTTGAATTTTTAGATTTTGTTTCTTCTTCCTTAGATTCTTAGAAACTGGTATATGTTTTTTTTTAGAAAAAAATTGCTTATTTCTTGGACAGATTTAGGCTGATCATTTCTTTATTGATTGCGCCGCCCAAAATTTTCTACCAAAATTAGACTTAACAACTTTCTCCTAAAATTTGTTTGCATTAGTTTGAAAAAAAAAACTAATCTTCTACGGGTTCATCCCAAAATAGAGCAAAGTGTTTCACATCTCTTTTTCTGTTAACATCTTTGTGTTTTCCTACAATTTGAGGGTTTTAGTGTTAATCATAGGTTGAATTTGAAGAGACTTTGAAACATTTAGCTCTATTTTGAGATATTCATCAGCCATCTCTGCAAATAACCATAGCTTAGTATACATTTTGTTAGAGATCAAACAAACAATGTAATCAATGGTTATTGTCATGATAACAAGACGGAGTCAAGATGATTGTCAAGACATGTGGCAATTAATCTCACCGTTGATTTTCCTTGTTCGAAATCTCAACTTTACGTTGAGCGTGTAACGTTTAGGATTATGATTTTGTTTTTTTTGTTACTTTTATTTATATTCCATTTTAATCAATATTTAAGGTTTTTTATAGATATTAAAACATTAATTATTATTTTTACTTTGTAGAATAAAATATTATTTATTATATGTAGTATTAATTAAACCAATAACAGAATAGACTACGAAATAAAATAATAAATTTAGAACTAATTTTGCATTGAAAGCTGAAAATTATTTAGAATGAAATAAAACAATTTTGACTAATTTCTTGTGCTTATATTTATAAACAACATGAATTATTATTTATAATAACGCATTTGGTATGTAATACATTTTTCAAATAGTTGATAAATATTATTATTTTAAATCGAAATCAATCAATTATTATAAATATCGTTTGTTTTTGTCTTATCCGTGATTCGTTTAATTGAGAAATAGTTCATGTGTTGTTTAACAAGTAAATAAACCGGTACTTATAGATTGCTTACCAAATTCATTATGGTCTAATCTGGTCTTTAAACATATAGGCAAAGTCAAACCTTTTTGACTTTTGAAAAACAAGTACTTCCAACAAAATAAATACCAATGATTTCATAGTGTGAGTAATTTCTCCACGACCTTAATCACAATTCAAACACTTTGCTAGTTTTATTATCCGAAAATTTTGAAAAAAAACTATTTGGAAATACTTATCTATCTAATTCGTTAAAACCATTGATATACATGAAATTCTTAAGGTAAGTGTTAATTTTATTAGTAAATATAAATTAAATATTATATAATTTATTTTTTATTAAAAATTAATTTTTGTATATATAAATTAAGAAAATAAAAATAATTATTTTTTATGAATTTAATATTATGTTTTGGTTTGTTTAATAAAATATATTAATTCTCTATCCAAATTAATACAATGACATATATTGTAATTATTCTAATAAATTAAACTCATTTATACTTTATTTAAAATTTACGGTAACGATAACACTTTAATATGATATTTTTCTTAATAACATGTCATACTAAGGTTATTATCTTAAATATTTCTAAAATAATATATTAGAGATTACGGTAGTAACTTAAATCTATTTATATTTGTTTGAAATTATTTATAAATTAACGTATAAAAAATTAAAAAAAATAAAAATTATTATTGTTGCAAATGTAATAGTATTTTTTGGTTAGTTGAATCAAATATATTTATTTTCTAACCAAGTTAATATCAGTGACATATATTGTAATTATTCTAATAATTTAAACTCTTTTATATATTTAATCTGAAACTCATTGTGGTGTTGACATGTCAACATGATATTTTTGTTATTAACTAAGGTTACTTTGTTAAAATTTTTTTCAAATAATATATTAGGGATATTGTAAATATTCTAATAAATTAACCTCATTTATATTTTATTTAAAATTTACTGTAATGATAACACGTTAGTATGATATTTTTCTTAATAACATGTTAGAGTAAGATTATTTTTTAAAAATGTTTCTAAAATAATATATTAGAGATTATAGTAGTAAATTAAATTTATTTATATTTATTTGAAATTATTTATAAATTAATGTATACAAAATTTAAATAAATAGAAATTATTGTTTTTTGAAAATGTAATAGTATTTTTTGGTTAGTTGAAACAAATATATTTATTCTCTAACCAAGTTAATATCAGTGACATATATTGTAATTATTATAATAATTTAAATTTTTTTATAAATTTAATTTGAAATTTATTATGTTATTAATATGATGATATTTTTGTTATTAATATGTTAAAATAAAGTTATTTTATTTAAAAGTTTTTCAAATAATATAATAGATATGTTACTCTTAGAAAGGTGCGTTTGTTATGTAGTAAATTTACAAATGAGGGCCGAAGAAATAGGTCAGCCCATCAAACCTGTTTTAACCGAAACGAGATTTTCGTGATTTATAATTTATCGAGTCGGAGAAATGTTTGAGATATCCGACCCGTTACAGATTGGGAAATAAATTAAAAAGTATGGATTTTTTTGTTTGTTGTAAATTCTGATTTTCATTGGATGTGCAGAGGCTGCCGTATAAACCATCGGTCCAACCAAATTCACCTTTCTCTCTGTTGTCACTCTTGTTTCTTATTTTGAACAAATTCTCCTGCTTTGCTAAGCCATAGACGATAAGAGAAAGTTTTAGGATTTGACTGTCGTACGTATCTCGCTTCTTTTAGCTTTGGGCTGCTCGTCGTCTACTAGTGGGCCTTTCGTGAGCCTGATTAGGGCCCAAATCGAATTCCAACATTGGCGTTTAGGGTTTCTCGAAATTTGACGCTTTCTTGAAAGGGTTGACGGGATAACCCTTTGAGGGAAAGGTAGAGGAAGACACGAAAGAAGAGGTTGGAGAAGAATTCGAATAACAACGAGAACGAAAGACAAAGAATTAGAAGAAGAAAAAGAAAACGAATTCCTTCTTAACCTTTGTTTTTGTTCTTCCTCTTCCTCGATTCTTCATCTCGCTCCAAATTAAGATTCTGGCTTTGGGTCTGAATTTCATCTTTCCCTCTGTTCGTTCCTTTACCCCTTTTCCAATCTTGACGCTTTTAACATGACATCTGATAAACCCTACACTCTTGTGGACGCCATTGCTGATTCTGACGAATACCCTTCCCTTTGTTTTCTTCGAGATTGCTTGTTTTAGTCGAGCTAAAGGTTTGAGGAATTTCAGTTTATGCGTAATCGAATCTGTTTCTTCGTTACAAAGAGATGGGTTGTGTTCATTGCAAATGTTGTGGCCGATATCCACCGTCATCACCAGAAGGAGTTAGCACTGGTCTCAAGGGGAAAGATGGCGTTGCTCAGAAACCTCTCGGATCAATTCACGTTCCTTCTCCTAATTTCGACATGGTTTACTCTGTGCTATCACGACGAGGCTATTATCCAGATTCACCTGATAAGGAAAATCAAGACACTTACTGCATTAAAACCGAGCTCCAAGGTAACCCAAATGTCCATTTCTTCGGTGTTTTTGACGGTCACGGCGTATTCGGTACTCTGTGTTCAAATTTCGTCAAGGAGAGGATTGTGGAAATGTTGTCTGAAGACCCAACTCTGGTTGCTGATCCAGAGAAAGCTTACAAGTCTGCTTTTTTGCGGGTGAACGAGGAGTTACACGATAGCGAAATCGATGATTCTATGAGTGGTACTACTGCGATCACTGTTCTTGTTGTTGGTAATAAGATTTATGTTGCCAATGTAGGCGATTCGAGAGCGGTACTAGCTGTTAAAGATGGGAACCGGATTCTGGCAGAGGATTTGTCTTACGATCAAACACCCTTTAGGAAAGATGAGTGCGAGAGGGTGAAAGGGTATGGGGCAAGAGTGCTAAGTGTGGATCAAGTGGAAGGATTGAAAGATCCGAATATACAAACATGGGCAAGCGAAGAGATCGAAGGAGGAGATCCACCGAGACTTTGGGTACAAAACGGGATGTACCCGGGAACTGCATTCACAAGGAGTGTTGGAGACAGTATAGCTGAGAGCATTGGAGTGACGGCAGAACCAGAAGTGTCAATGGTACATCTTTCGCCTAACCATTTGTTCTTTGTTGTTGCAAGCGATGGGATTTTCGAGTTTCTTCCAAGCCAAGCTGTTGTTGATATGGTAAGAAAAAACGAAGAACCTTTGCTGAAGATGTGTCATTTATGGTGTGAATGTGATTGAGAATGTTTGTTTCGCAGGTGGGGAGATACGCTGATCCGCGCGATGGATGTGCAGCAGCTGCAGCAGAATCATACAAATTGTGGTTGGAGCATGAGAATAGGACAGATGATATCACAATCATCATTGTACAGATAAAAAGCCTGTCTAATAGTAATGAATGAATGAATGAATGAATGAATGATGAGGTGGTTTCAAAATCCCTTTTGTTTCTTTGACGAATGTCACAGATTCATTCATATATAATAACAAAGTAATAGTAATGCTCCCTTTCTTGTGTCTGAGCTTCTTTTGCCAGATTACTACACTATTTGTTAATAAAATTTTGCTTGTTGCACAGAAGAACATGCTCCACACGAAAGAGGAATTGTGGGCAAAACAAATACAAAGATTAATAAAGGCAACTTTTTTACTTTTAACACAAAAATTCTTAAAACTGCATTAAAGTTGCGTGTCTTTCCGAAAACGCAAACAAATAAAAGTCCGCCAATTAATTGTTTTTTGAAAAAGGTCAACAATGTTTACAAGAGAAAGTAGTACTCTTGTAATCGTAACTAATTACAGCAGCTCAGTCCCAAGTCACAACAATTACTCGTACGTATGCATGTTAAAATCAATAGTCATAATAGCGTTGTTCGTTTGTCTGTGGCAGCGATCTGCGGTCAGACGCTACGGTTAGACGCAGCAATATTGTTGTTCGTTTGATCGCCGCAAGTTGTCGCCGCAGATTGTATCGCAATTGTTTGATCGCAAACGCTATAATTTCATAGCGATTAAAAATTTTGATCGCAGCATTTAATCGCAAGAACCTGCGACGGTCAAACGAACAACGTTTGGCCGCATGACGCAGCCGCAGGTTCCTGCAGCTACGAAACGAACAGACTTAATAGCAAAACACTTTTGGATCAATCAAATACCATTTAGATTTGACAGAAATGACATGCAACAACACAACAACATTAAAATAATGTGCTGAAGAAAATCAGAAGTAAATGCATAGTTTCTCGGCTATGCTATTCTGTACCAAGTTACATTTTTCTAACAATTCATCTAATCTTTCACTCTCTGTCTCCTTCATCGTCTTGTTCTCTGCCGCTTCTTCATCTTTACTTCTCCAAGACCTCTCAATATCATCGGCTAACTCATCATCCTCAGTGGTCCTCATCATATCAATCCTACAGGCTCCTCTGCTCGTGTCTAGCATCGACTCGTCTCTGTCTCCACAATCGTCTGCATGCATTTCGGTCTGTACCGATTCAACGACTCTCTGGGCTTTGTTGTGATCATATGGATGAGACTCGAAGGGATTGCAGCTTATTTGTATCATCTCATGAAGCAATGGAAGATTTGGAGGTGAAGATGGGTATAATGCATCTTCACACAATGATTTATCAGCATAGCTGGAATCTGACATGGTGAGATCGGACTTCAGTATGTAAGCCGAGGAAGACGATGAATCGAGCAAACCCATTATCCGCCAGTTGAAGATCCTCTGGAAGATCCCGACCCATCTCGGGATGATATGGTAGTAGCTTGAGTTATAAAGTTCGAGTCTAGTGTTTCTTTGTAGCATCACTCCTGTTTCTTTGGTGGCTAATGAGACTCCCATAAGGTTGCTTGTGTGTGTTAAGTACTCAACTAAGCATCCCTCAAGCCGTCGTGTATGATTCTCTATCTCAGCACCAGAACCACATCCTACGGTTAACCATGTCAAATCGTCTTCAAAATATGGGAGCTTACAATTCTCGAGCAAGGAGTTGAGGGGCTTGATGCTCTCTGCACTGCTCCAGTCCAGGGTGGGGAGATGCCGCTTCACCATTAAACGTTCTTTTCTATTATCCTCGAGCAGCATTGTCTCAGGGCAAGGCCAACCGATGGTATTTGCTTCAGCAGCAGAAGTGATGTTTCTTTGTGATGTTTCCAAGGCGTCGTTGAAGGCTGATATGCAGATATTAGGTCCAACCTCCTGATCTGGGATCTGCTTAAGCAACTCCAGGGAAAAACTGAAATGAGTCAGAAGAAGTTCCCGGGGTTTAACATGATGAAGATTTGGTTGCAGAGGTGAATTGCTCGCCAGCCATTTAAGCCCGTCTCTTAGCCGTGAATCATCGAAAAAATAAACTTCGTCTCCATTTTGGGACTTATTAGCAATAGAAATGACTCTATAGCTTGTTATCTTTGATTTGTCAATATTATTGAGGCCTAGTCGCGAGACCATATCGGCATCAAACTCCATGCTTTCCCCATGGCATGAGCTGATTACTATGAGAAGGGGAAGAGCTGAACCGTTGGGCACTGATTCAAGAATGCAGTGAAGCCGATCTCTCTGAAGATTCAAGGGGAGGCCTACAGATGCAAGGAAAAGGACTGCACTTGCACCTCGTGTTGCTTCACGCATACCATTGTCAGCTTCCACATCCCTAGCTACTGAGACACAGCATTTCAAATCGAAATCAGACCCATTTGCAATCCATTTGTTCCATACCGACACACCAGGAGCCGAAAACAATAAATTATCATCTGAGCAACTACTTTCAGCATGAGGGATAAGCTTTGATGATAACCATCGCCTGGCTGCTGAATGCGTAACCTGACAGGCGGAATTCACTGTGTTTACTGACTTAGTCTGAGTACATAAGATGACCTTCCAGCATATGCATTTTGAGTCAGGATTCCTTCCGACTTGTATATCAGCTATCACATCTGAAATATTCAGCCTTGACCATGATTTTTGATGTTCTTTAAATCTCCTCCTCATGGCTTGATCAATGTCAAACTCCCCACACACCCTCAGTTGCTGTGTATGAAGAGAGAACCAATATTAGGGTACCAACCTCAATAGTATATGCCTTTTCAAAGTTTTATTGCTTCCTTGACAAAAAGACCTATGATCAGCACACATTATGGGAAAGAAAACTGAAACTTACATCAGTCTTGATAAATCGAATAGGAGTACCCAGGGATAGTGAATTCAGTGCAGCCACTGCAACTAATTGTCGATGCTCACGCAATTCGCTTTGACGTGAAGACCATCGCTTCCATAATCTGCAAAGATTTTTATAGAAATGTTCAAAATAACCTAACCAGATATCAACTTGCATGAGGAGCCGGCAAACCTTATGATCAACTTGAGTTTTGCGTTGGCCACTTCCTCGTCATAATGATTTGTGATGACCCTATTCTCATCCTCGTCTTCCTGGTCAATGTCATGGAAGTCCTTTTCCAAGTCGCTAATCATTGCAGCTTCCGGTCCTGCTTTTTTCAAAACATGTCTGTTTTCTACACTTGTAGAAGACTCTGCAAAGGTGGTTATAGGCACAATCTCGATTGGCATAGACTTTGGACTTTGTTGCAAAGTTGGTCCAGGCACATGATTCGTTTGCGTATGCCCAGCAAATGGAAATTTAATTTCACCAGGAGATATACCATTGTGACCGTCATTAGGTTGTTTCTTCGAATTCCAGGATTCAGATTGAGAAAATCCAGGAGAACCAAAAGGAGAATAGAACTTCAGGGGAGAATGAAATCCACCAGCCGGCATAAGATCATTTTGTTTCTCTTGATCCGCCACTGGATTCATGACAGATGCCCCCACTGGATTCATAACAGATGCCCCCATTGGATTTATAACAGATGCCATCGCTGGCTTGTCCTCTTCCGGTAAGAGGGAAGTCTTAGAGTCGGTCATTTCCTTATCAGCGAGACGCATTGATGCTTGTTTCTTAAGACTTTGAGCTTGTGGCATTGCATGTTTATGGGCAGTAATACACTGTTGATATCCTTTAGTTGCTTCTGTCAGCAAGGATGGCAAGAAAGGGGGAGCAGAAACATTTTCTTCTATTGAGGGAGCAGAAACATCTTCCAGTATGGTTCTTGACTTTTTCATGTGAACAAGTTTTGAGCATTTTGTTTTATAATCCTTATCAGCATGGAGAAATACGTCATCCTTTACCATGTATGGCTCTTCAAACACCTTTATTGAAAATCCATGGTACTCCAACAGAGCTTCTATGTCCTCTTCCTGAATTCCATCACAAGAGGAAAAAATCTAAGACCTCAAACAACTTTTCTGTGACAAACAAAGTGAGGAAAGTAACAAAGTAATGTAAGAGATACCTCCATTCCTATCCACTTTGATGTATCTGAAACTGGGAGACCCTGATTATTTTGGAGACCCGAGTGCAGAGAAGCAAGTGCCTGAGTTCTTAGCTGATGAAATAGAATAAATCTTAGATCTCAGTGAACTACACACAGACACCAACATGGTAAGAACGATAGGTTTTAAACCAACACCACAAATAAGGTTTCACCTTTGAAAAATGAGCATGCATTAGACATGCTTGAAGATAGCTTGCCTTCCTTGCAAGGCGAAAGAAGGCTATGAAGTTGCCAGTTCTGCAAGCCCTGTTATTGCACGACTCGATTCAATACTTACATCTAGCAAAAAAGAACTAACAGCCAAAAGATATATTCAAGGAACAACCTGGCTACATTGCGGGCAAAGAGAACTTCTGAAGTTTGCCTTATTTCTGGAGTCATGTTGGCAAGATCAAGAGAAAGCTCTGAAGGTTCAACCTAACAGGAAGAATTATTGCCGGGTTAAGAACTTAGCACAAAATTCTGACCAACTAGTTCACCCCGAAGAACTTACCTTATAGCCAGGATGCTTGTCGAGTTTGAGAAGAGCATAATAGCCACGGAACTCTTTTTCTGTAGGAATAGTTATTCCTTTCTTCCTGTGATCATCATACATTTGAAACAACTCAACAGATGTCTTGTTCATCTGCTCAATGTTCAGGTGTGCATCAAACCCTTCCGAAAAGCCCTCTCCTTTAGTATATTCACATAGCTCATGCATTGCAATAATGTGAAGTCTTATCTGTAACAAGGAAGTCAATAGTAAGAAACACACATCCAAAACAGAATATCGTTTATCATTGTGCTTCATGGGATTTATGTAAGATCAGAAAGCACAAACCATTTGCTCCAGCAAAGTAATAGCTTCTCGATTGAAAATATGTTGCATTCTTAGATCCATTCGAATAGCTCTCATCCTATCCCATAAGAAATTGTACATGCCAAGAAAGTTTTCATTATAAGGTCGGTCTAGCAAACTCAGCAAATACTCCATTGTATTCTGCAGGACTGGCATTGGTCGTATCAAAATTGCTTCTCGCTCCGCCGTCCTGGTATACTATTCATAGGTAGATATATAAGTAGTCATTACGGCGAATAAATAGTCTAGCATATGTCATCTAAAAAGACTCTGATGTGTAATTGATATGAAAAAAGTAAGCATACTTTCTTCACAGCGAGGGATTTGCTTGTCTGGTTTCTATCTCCATCCACACGCTCATAATGGTCCAAGTCACCTTTCCTTTCACGCTCCCCCCGTTCTGACTCTGGGAAGATAAGGAAAAAAAATCTGTGAATATATTTGTTCTACTATCACATTACTCACTAGAGCTAGTACACATCAGTTATGAGCAAAATAAATATTGTTCGCAACAATATATTCTTTTTAATCCGATCAAATAAACAAAAGGATATACACTTGTCGTTTCATAAGCATGTCTCAGGCTTATGCTTACCAGGACACATGTCAGGGCATAATCCAATGATAAGAGAGGGTTGCTCCGTGCTTTCATAATCAGACAAGACATCTCCTTTCAGGGCATCCCTGCTTGATTCCAGTGAATTGAATTTTTGTTTGTTGTCCAGAGGCTTCATACTTTTATTTATAGATGGAGCATCAACAGGTCGGGATGCAATAGGCTCCAGTTCACCCTTGAAGCGGGCCAGTCTCTTTGCCCTGGCTTGCTCTTCTCTGAAGAAATCCACACAGTTCAGAAAACTTGAGGAAATGGTCCACATATTAATATAGAGTCAGTGCTGTGCGCTTTAACAATTTACCCTTCAGTACAATCTTGAGAAGGACAAGAATTTCCCTTGATATCCTCTTCCACTGGATACAGAAGTGGAGATCTCGTCCTTTTTGTTGCAGGTGAACTACTCGTCTTACCCGCATTATTGAAACTATTTACAGAGGAGGGCTGCCCAGAAAATTGAGAGTCTGAACTCCTTGAAAGCATATATGTCTTTGTACCTGACGCAGGAGGAGATGTCGAAAACCTACCACAAAAGAACACGTTTAACTAAGAGCAACCTTAAAGGCATCCAACCCGATAGAGAAAAACTGATTTGTCGCAAGAGAAGTAAGCATACTTCACAGGCTAGTAGCAGAAAAAAATTCCAGGAAACCATTTATAAGGTGAATATGCTCATACACTGAATTGCTAACGAAAAATTTCTAAGGATTGTAACTCTATTCTGAGTCCTGATTTGTCCTTCCATTCACATATAGATGTAGGACACAGGGAGGGTAGAAAGAAAATAATACGCTTACAAAATATCATGGGTTTCACGTCGTCTACCTTCGAGAATCATGATGAGATACGGGGTCATCTGGGAGAGGTTTATCAGGAGGTGCAATAGCCGAAGACTTCCTTCTTGTAGCTTCCTGAATTTCAGCTGCTTCATGTGCATAGGAGAATGAAGACTTTAAGGTTTGTTCTTGATGAATCAACCGATTGGGATTGCTCCTCAACCCAGCTGGATTATTCTCTACAGAAGACGGAGAACGCCTACAAAGACATGAGAAAAGGTTCCAGGACGCAATGTTCAGAAGTCAGTGGGATGATAGGCTAATAATCCGTATAAAAACTACGGAGAAAAAGACATAGGTCTGGTTCAAATTACAATCTATAATAACACCACAACATGCGAGATATTTCATGAAATTTTTAAATCGAAACCAAAAGCAAAAAGAGAGGGGGAGAAGAAAACATTTATGACACTGACTAGAGGATAAAAAGCTTACATCCAAGTTTGGCTAGATGGCGGCTGAAAATTATCTACCAAACTGTCATTCTCAAAACCTGATACTAGCGCTCTCCGAGAAACCCCCAAGTTCTGATCAGGAAGATCTGACCGACTGCAACAACAATTGAGGATTTTATAGCTTCAAATTAGTTAAACAAAAACCATGATATAACAAATCATCGCGGCCGTTTGTATGACATCTCATTTCCTAAACTCTAGATCACATAACAAATTTATGAAATCTGAAAGAGAAGTTACATGACACAGATCATAGAAGGTGCAAAAACTACCGCAAACAGACAAGTGTTAAGAAAGCATAAGATAAGATAGTGATACAGAACAGACAGAATATTTATTTCAGAAAGAGCCTGCTGGTATAAATAGCCTTCATCAAAAAGAAATGGCATAAACGACCTTTTCCTTTTTGAATCTTGTGATCGACCAATCTCAACAGCATCAGTTCCACTTCTGGAAAGAGTGTGTGATGTACTAGCTTGAGACGTCGTCAGACTATTTTCACCGTGATCCTTCAAAAAATTCCTTGATTCATCCGGCCCAAAGTGAGTGCTTAAAGTAGGACTGCGAGGAAAAACGCAGCAGGTGAAATTCAGCTCTCATCAAGAACAATCCAGCAGCTTGCTTGCTAAAGTTTATAAGCCAAATCCAGAGACAGTGATCTCTCTGGAATTTCAAAAGCGCTGTCAAAGTAAGCCCTTATGACGCATTCAGATGGGCAGTAAAACCTACAGCACTCTGCCACATCCTGCTTTCTTCCTACTGCTATAATTTCAATTGCAGAAAACTGAAAGCATCTGAGATGTGTGATTAACATTGATGTCAAGGTTCCAAAGATGACACTTTTTAAGTTCATAAGCCAAATCCAGAGACAGTGATCTCTCTGGAATTTCAAAAGCGCTGTCATAGTAAGCCCTTATGTATTACGCATTCAGATGGGCAGTAAAACCTACAGCACTCTGCCACATCCTGCTTTCTTCCTACTGCTATAATTTCAATTGCAGAAAACTGAAAGCATCTGAGATTTGTGATTAACATTGATGTCAAGGTTCAAAGATGTTTAAGTTCATAAGCCAAATCCAGAGACAGTGATCTCTCTGGAATTTCAAAAGCGCTGTCATAGTAAGCCCTTATGTATTCAGATGGACAGTAAAACCTACAGCACTCTGCCACATCCTGCGTTCTTCCTACTGCTATAATTTCAATTGCAGAAAACTGAAAGCATCTGAGATGTGTGATTAACATTGATGTCAAGGTTCCAAAGATGACACTTTTTAAGTTCCACTATTTCACGTAAACTTTTACCTCTGAATTCCAGGAAATTGATAAGGTCTCACAGAGGGGCTTGGGCGTGGAAAAGCTTCGGAACCCCATGCTATTTCGTTGACACGTTCTGGACTCCTGAAAAAAACATGGCATTAAAGTGTTCATAATTTTCTTGGCATAAAAATTTGTGCAACACTCAGAAGATTCAACCAAACAAAAAAAGCAAAGCCAAATAAATTAGACAGTCAGGTTTGTCCCATTACCAACTGTTTCGGATCAGACATTTCGCGAAGATCCTGTACATGCATATAGGAGTGAAAAAGGAAAGAAAACTATAAAATTAAGCTATTCTAACCTTTGAATTCCACTACCTCGAGAAGGTTGTCCTGCAGAGGGTGAGGGATTTTGAAAAGATAAAGGGGGTGTACGACTAAAAGGAGGACTGCTGCAAGCAAAAACCATAATAATTTAGGCTAGAATCTAAACGAAGAAGAAAAGCCAAGAGTACAAGGAAAAAATAAGTAACCAACCTAACATCATCATCAGTTACATAAAACTGAAAAGCAAGGAAAAAAAACTCAAACCAAACAATTAAGAATGTCTAACCTTTGAACCCCATGTGGTTGGTAAAGTTTCCCTATATAGGATGGAGGGTTTTGAGAAGCCGAAAGAGTCGGCGCTCGCTGAATTGGAGGACCACTACAAGAAAAGTTCCGATATGCGGGTTATAATTAATGTAAAGGTCCTAGAATATTCAGTGAATAGACGATAAGAAGTAGCACAACAGCTCGCCCTAAGGAGGCTCAAAAAAAAAATCTAACATTCTTGCTGTAGAGAAAAGTTTATCTAACCTCTGAAGTCCACCTGGTCCAAAAGATTGCCCTGCATAAGATGAATGGTTTTGAGACGCCTGTGGTTGAATCGGAGAATCACTACAAGGAAACCCCCAATTCACAGGGTTAGAATTTAAAGACAGAGAAACACCAGGTAAGTAAAAACAAGTTAAAGCAACAGCAGCTCCTTCTAAGGAAGATTAAGAAACCAATACAAATTACACTCGCAAAAGCAACTGAGCTCCAAAACCCGAAGTTTAGAGCTGCCTAAGTGATACTTAGCCTTGGCAAGGCTATGCTCTACCATTAAGCTATTTCCGCCAGCTACGGTAGTGGCGAAGCAATATAGAAGACAATTGCATATATTTAAGATACTTCTCACCTTCTCGCAATCCTAAACACTTCAATAGACCAAGGAATAGTTCTAAAGCAAAATAGATCCATAGCGTGAAATCAATCTAAACACCTCAAAAACTGGGATGAAAGGACGATCATGGCATAGTTACGTACATAAATCCATACAGAATCGAAAAAGCACACCTGGTGGGATGAGTAGGCGCAGAAGCGCCGAATGGTGTAAACGGTGCTGGCTGGGAGCTCATCGATGGCCCTACATTCTTCCCGAAAGGCCTAAACGCCATTACCTTAATTAATTTTTTTTCCGCTGCTTCTCTTCTTCAACATTCGCTTCCGGCTGAAGTCGCAACAGGACCAAATGGACTTTTTTCTGCTTCACTCCTCTCGGTCCTGGGACTTTCCCGGCGAGGCTGATTGTCCATTACTTATTTTCCCGACGTCATTTCGATTTCGAGCTTTAGCGGCACGAGATTTCATATTGGGCTTTTTATGTATAATTGGGCTTTTTATGTACAATTGGGCTTTTTATGTAACAATCGGGCGTTTTATGAACAATTGGGCGTTTTATGTACAATTGGGCGTTTTGTGTACAATTGGGCTTTTTATGTACAATTGGGCTTTTGTTTGTTTCAACAAGAAAATAATTGTTATGAACGTGCGCATGTCGTCGCCATCTCCTTAGGTAGAGCATCAACTTTTCATGACCGTTGACATTTTTCCGAGTTCCCTCTTTATTTTCCTAGGAAAATTAATAGTTTTTCCATCGCTCCACATCTCTTAATCATCTGGATCTAAGCGATTGCGATACTAATGCCGATGTCACGCCGCGGATTGTCGTTGTTCGTTGCTATCTTCCTCGTCCTGCTTCAGTCTTCCACTTCTCTGATTAGCTCTCCCAGTTCTATCATCAACCCTTCTAAAGTGAAGCAGGTTTCTTCAAAACCAAGGTTTGATTTCCTCCCTCTCTCTCTCTCTCCGTCTATTCTGATTGGATTTTTGAGAAATGACTCGAAATCGTTAAGTAATTTTGGGAACTTTGAACTTCAACTTAGTTTATTGCAGATGAATTGGATAACGATATTGGTGTTTTTTCTTCAGGGCATTTGTGTATGAAGGTTTTCTCACGGACTTGGAATGTGATCATCTGATCTCCCTCGTGAGTTCAAATTATTCCAATTTATCTTTAAGTCTGAGCTCAATTTGGAAATTTCTCCCTTAATTTAATTATCTGCTTTTGATATGGAAAAAGGCCAAAGAGAATCTGCAAAGATCTGCGGTTGCTGATAACGATAATGGTGAGAGTCAAGTCAGTGACGTTAGAACCAGCTCCGGCACGTTTATCTCCAAAGGAAAGGTGAAACTTTTTGGTTCGCTTCGCTTCTATTTCATACTTCGCCGATTAAAAAAAACTTGGAACCATCGTTTGGACACGACAGATCTCACTGAATTTCTTCTATTGGCATTGAACTTGATTCTAAAACATGAAAGTCGCCTCAGCCAACTCTGAGTCTCTGATTTTTGATCCTGTTAATAACGGATCTGACTGGTCAAAATTACGTCTGCGTGTCTATGATGATCAATCATGGATGATGGTTGGCACTTGCTGATTTTTCTTCATGATTACAAGCTTAATCACAGGATCCTATTGTTTAATCACAGGATCCTATTGTTTCCGGTATAGAGGACAAGCTCTCCACATGGACATTCCTCCCAAAAGGTAACAATTAACAAGACATTCTGACTAGTTTAACTAGCGATCTATCTGTTTCAGAAAATCAAATAACGAGGAACCTCAACGCAGAAGATATTATCGTTTCTAAGTCTTTCACTTTCTGGTGACAGAAAATGGGGAAGACCTTCAGGTATTGAGATATGAGCATGGTCAGAAATATGACGCTCACTTTGACTATTTTCACGACAAAGTCAACATAGCACGCGGTGGACACCGCATAGCAACGGTTCTCATGTATTTATCCAATGTCACAAGGGGTGGAGAAACTGTTTTCCCTAATGCAGAGGTTTGCATTCATACAAAACCATTGGTTTCCGCTTAAATTTCCACAATGGTTACTCTGGATTGGCTCTATATATACATGGAAAAGCGGGTCTTTATTTCTCTCTCTGATGAATATTTTTGTGCAGGTATTTTCTCGCCGCACGCTATCAGAAAACAAGGACGATCTTTCTGATTGTGCAAAGAAAGGAATTGCTGGTGAGCTATAGAACTGATCATCAAATCCTCTGAGAATTTCTGATCTTTTAAACGTTAAGTGTAAGCTTAATTTCTGGGTAATATTCTTTAGTGAAACCAAAGAAAGGAAATGCACTCTTGTTCTTCAACCTCCACCAAGACGCAATCCCAGATCCCATGAGTCTCCACGGAGGTTGTCCTGTGATTGAAGGAGAGAAATGGTCAGCAACCAAGTGGATCCACGTGGACTCATTCGATAAGATTGTGACACATGACGGTAGCTGTACGGACATAAACGAAAGCTGTGAGAGATGGGCAGTGCTTGGAGAATGCACAAAGAACCCTGAGTATATGGTGGGAACTGTAGAACTCCCTGGGAATTGCAGACGTAGCTGTAAAGCTTGTTAAAGAGCTTATCTTTTCTCTGAACCATTATGTGTTTTTCTCCTTTCTTGATCGTTCTTCGTTTTCTCATTTTCGTGTTTCGGATGAATTGTTGCTCGTTGATGAACGTCACGAAATCTTGAACCAGTTAGCTTTTTCTCTATATCACTGGACTTTCTATTTCAATTAGGTCTATAAAGCCTGGTCGTTTTCTCTCTGGTGAAGATCCTTCAGCCTACAAATCTCAACTTCAGATTGTTATGTTATCATCATTCAATCAAACACATGATCTTGTGAAAAGATGGAAATATTTAGTAGCCAGCAAGAATGTATTAAACAGTACCCTAAATCCATGGAACTTTTGCTGTTTCCAAATATATGAACACAGTGAAAGATTCTTGTCAATTTTAACAGAATCAGCCAAAACTTCCTCATACGACTAAGATCAGGCAAATTTAGCGACTCCCATCTATACTCGCGAAGAGACTGAAACCCAATGGGCTGAATTGATGGGCCCATTATGCTATATTTAAAAGCCCATTTTATTCGATTCAAAACCCCCAATTTCTCTTCCTAGGGTTTTTCACCCGTCTATCATCATCGGCGTTTTGTTATCCCTTTGAAAAAAGTCAAACCGATTAAATCTCTTCTTGACCGAACTCCGGCGATCCGGTACGCTGAAAAATCTTCTAACTTCTTCGATTTCGACTCTTCTCGGTTTGCTTCGAAACAATTATATCGCTTTGGTGTTGTTCTTCTAGCATTTATCGTGTTCGTCTTGTTTCGATCAATGTTGGAGCTGGATATATAAATTCTATGTATTTAGATATGTCTTCAGCTTAATTGTCTCATCTGCTGCTTTATAGATTCGAAGGAATGTCTTTTGTCCCATATGATTAGGCAAACACATTCATTTCTAAGTTTTGAGCATTTTCAAATCATAGCAACGATGGTAGCAAACCTAAAATTTCGATACTTTAAACATTCTACTCCATCTGTTTAGATCAATGCAATCTCTGTAATTAAAAAGAAATTGTAAATATCTCCTTGTATTTTGAAGTGAGGAAGATGGGTGACAAGAGGAAGAAGACATTCATGTTCATCCGTCTAGTTTCAGCAGCTGGAACTGGATTCTTCTATGTCAAGAGGAAGAGTAGCAAGGGACTTCTTGAGAAGCTTGAGTTCCGCAAGTACGATCCTCGTGTCAATCGTCATGTCCTCTTTACAGAGCAAAAAATGAAGTGAAAAAACAACAAAATTTGCTTTTTTCCTGTTATGCTATCAAAACCCCCCATTAAGCAATGTAAGTTAACTTACAGTTTCATCAGTGAATTAACTTTCCAGTTTAGCATTCTAAAACCTAAGTGCAGTTTGAGCGTATTCTTTTTGATTCCTGAACTTATGTGTTGTGAGTGTAAAATCGATTCAGTCAGTGTTCGATATGCTTAGATGTTCATCTAATCACTCATTGTCATTGGAGAGAAATGGTACTTTTATTGGAACAACAAGCGTTAGCTAGAGCAGGAGAAGATAAATCCTCGAAGCTTCTTGCTCGACGAGCTAACCATTGGAGCTTCCTTTGCCATCTAAGATTGTTGAAGTCAAAATCAGTTAAATAACAACTAAGATGATTCAATGAACACTTTCTCTTGGGTTTGTATTTGGTCATTGATAGTGATAGGAGTAGCACAAGATGTTTCCTCTTACGATAAATTGTATTTATTCGGTTTACCACACACACAATGCATAAAACTTGAATTTATGATGAAGATTAATACAAAACAGTATATTTTCAATTTTTTCTTCTAAATTTAGCATTTCAAAATTAAACTCTCAAAAATAGCACAAATATTTATGTAAAAATACTTATTTATTTTAAACAAATTATATATAAACTTAAATTATTATATTTGAATTCATTTTTTCCAATTTAAAATTTAGTTTTTCCTTTTAAAATATAGTTTTTAATGCATTTTAATCTTAAATTTGTGCTATTATTAAAAATTTAAACTAATGATGTTATTTTTGGAATAAAAATTTAGAGAGATGCTATTTTAGATTTTTGCTCTAAACAAAATTACTTCTAATTAGTTTAGATCGCTAAGCGAATGATTTAGCGTTGGCGCGGGTAATTCCTATTCGACAAAGCGACTAGGTACATTGTAGCCGTAGATTTTATTACCTTAATCAATGGTTATAAGTAAACTTGAAGCTTCGGTCGTATTTCGGGGTCTGCAGTTTCCAACTGTATCTTAATTTTCCACTTTGTTTTTTTTTTGTTTAACTTTCCTCTAAGCAAAACCCTCGATCTCAAGACGAAACCCGATTCGTAGCTTCCATGACGAGAATTTCGAATTCAGATGACGCTTTCTCTTCGGAGGAAGATGAAGAGCGGGTTAAGGACAATGAAGAAGAAGACGAAGAGGAGCTTGAGGCTGTTGCTCGTTCTTCTGGCTCCGACGATGACGAGGCAGCCGACGCCCAGGAATCCCCAGTCTCCGACGGAGAGGCTGCCCCTATAGAAGATGACTATGAGGTAAGCGCAGGCTGATTTAGTTTCGGTGCTGTGATTTTTGCATTATCTATGACCCTTCATCTTTTTGTACTTGGAGTTCCATTGGATGTAATGGATTTGGTGCTTATGTCTTTGTTCGCTCGTTATTCGACTGATTGGGCTTCCGTTTCTGTCCTTTGTGAATTCTTCTGCTGAATGAAAAAGCTCATTCAATGCCTGCATGCGTCACTCATTGTGGTAATATGGTATCGCAGGACGAAGAAGATGATGAAAAAGCTGAAATTAGCAAACGTGAAAAAGCCAGACTTAAAGAGATGCAGAAGTTGAAGAAGCAGAAGATTCAGGAAATGTTGGACTCACAAAACGCTTCCATAGATGCGGATATGGTGCGTTGTTGAAGTAACTATTTCAGGTTTTTAGCTCTTTTTCCTTCTTGTAGTTTAGGTACTAACAAATCTGAATTGTTCCATGCTTGCAGAACAATAAGGGGAAAGGGAGACTGAAGTATCTTCTGCAGCAAACTGAGTTATTTGCACACTTTGCTAAAGGTGATCCTTCTTCTTCTCAGAAGAAGACGAAGGGAAGGTGCGTTGGATGCAATTTTCATTGCGGGTTTCAAAAATAAATGTGATAAGCATAGCCATGATATGATGGGTTTTAACTTTTATATCTTCAGGGGTCGTCATGCTTCCAAAGTAACTGAAGAGGAGGAAGATGAAGAGTATCTAAAGGAAGAAGAGGATGGATTAACTGGATCTGGAAACACTCGGTTGCTCACGCAGCCCTCCTGTAAGTTCCTGTATCTTACTCTTAACTCTAGGAGTATCGCATATTGATCATCTGTCCGAGAACAAGAAGTACAGTGTGATTGACACTTCGTCCAATTACAGGTATTCAAGGAAAGTTAAGAGATTACCAACTGGCTGGTTTAAATTGGCTAATTCGGCTGTATGAGAACGGCATAAATGGAATACTTGCTGATGAAATGGTAACAACAAATGCCCCTCAAATAAGGCTTTTATTTATTGCGATGTTAATAATATAAACCTTTTTTTGCCTGTTGCATAGGGTCTTGGGAAGACGCTTCAAACAATTTCTTTGTTGGCCTATCTTCATGAATACAGGGGAATCAATGGTCCTCATATGGTAGTTGCTCCGAAATCAACCCTTGGTAATTGGATGAACGAAATTCGCCGGTTTTGTCCTGTCCTACGTGCTGTGAAATTCCTTGGTAATCCTGAGGAAAGGGTAAGTTGGGAAGTTGTACCATTTCAGAGTTTTATTTAATGTTTAACCCAGGATTCTGCGATGTATGTTAAATACTGCAGAGACATATTCGTGATGACTTGCTAGTTGCTGGGAAATTTGATGTTTGTGTCACTAGCTTTGAGATGGCCATCAAAGAAAAGACAGCGCTGCGTCGCTTTAGCTGGCGTTATATTATCATCGATGAAGCACATCGAATCAAGAATGAAAATTCACTCCTTTCAAAAACCATGAGACTTTTTAGTACCAATTATCGGCTTCTTATCACGGGAACTCCCCTTCAGGTGTTTGCTCTACCTTATACTTGAAAATTTGGACGCTGAAGCTCATTTTGTTAAGTTGCTTCCAATTTTATGCTAAAACAGCCTTTTGTACTAGTCTGTTTGCATTCTTAATTTTGCTTTTCCATTCCTTGAACTGTTTTACAACTTTCTTATTCTGTGTGTTTTGCTGTGTAGTTGGCTATACTTATGTTTCTTCGTATATGCAGAATAATCTCCATGAACTGTGGGCCCTTCTCAATTTTCTTCTGCCAGAGATTTTTAGTTCGGCTGAGACTTTTGATGAATGGTTTCAAATCTCTGGTGAGAATGACCAGCAAGAAGTTGTTCAACAACTTCACAAGGTATGGATGTCATCATTGCTTCTATCAAGTTTATTCTGTCTTAGTTGTAGGCTAATCGCTTTCCTGTTTCTTTGTAGGTTCTTCGACCGTTTCTTCTTCGAAGACTAAAGTCAGATGTTGAGAAAGGTTTGCCACCGAAGAAGGAGACAATACTTAAGGTTGGCATGTCTCAGATGCAAAAGCAATACTACAAGGCTTTACTGCAGAAGGATCTTGAAGCGGTTAATGCTGGTGGAGAGCGCAAACGTCTGCTAAATATTGCAATGCAACTGCGTAAATGCTGCAATCACCCTTATCTCTTCCAGGGTGCAGAGCCTGGTCCCCCATATACCACAGGAGATCACCTTATAACAAACGCTGGTAAGACTATCATTCAAATTAGATCCCTTTAGATTTATGTGGAAATGTTTTCTGAAGTATCTCTATATGGTTATATTTAGGTAAGATGGTTCTCTTGGATAAATTGCTTCCTAAGTTAAAGGAACGTGATTCGAGGGTTCTGATATTTTCTCAGGTAACTGCAAATAGGAACAGCTAGAGATAATGGTTTCTTACAGTTTATCTTCTCTTTTTCTATCTCTCTATTTGAGGCCTGAGCGTTGTTCTTTTGCTCTTACTATGTCAGATGACAAGACTTTTGGATATTCTTGAAGATTATTTAATGTATCGTGGTTACCTATATTGCCGTATTGATGGAAATACTGGTGGCGATGAACGAGATGCCTCCATAGAAGCATACAACAAGCCAGGAAGTGAGAAATTTGTTTTCTTGTTATCCACTAGAGCTGGAGGGCTTGGTATCAATCTTGCTACTGCAGATGTTGTGATCCTGTATGATAGTGACTGGTAAGTTTTCTTATCGTTGTCCACTATAGTTTATGAGTACTTTCTTCACGTATGACAAGCCTGGTGGATTCTTTCAGGAACCCACAAGTCGACTTGCAAGCTCAGGATCGTGCCCATAGAATTGGTCAAAAGAAAGAAGTTCAAGTGTTTCGATTCTGTACGGAGGTTGGTCTTCTCCCTGTGTATTTCAAGTAAGAACGCGATAGAGGGTTCAAATTAATTCTGTGCTGGTTGTGTACAGTCTGCCATTGAGGAGAAAGTGATTGAAAGAGCTTACAAGAAGTTGGCACTTGATGCTCTGGTTATTCAACAAGGGAGATTGGCAGAGCAGAAAAGTAAGTGTTTTGTACCGAGGCTGCAAAATGCATCGATTCATCTCTTAGTGAATTAATCCTTTATCTTTACGATGCAGCTGTCAATAAGGATGAGTTGCTTCAAATGGTAAGATATGGCGCTGAGATGGTGTTCAGCTCTAAAGATAGCACTATCACAGACGAGGATATTGATAGAATCATTGCAAAAGGAGAGGAGGCAACAGCTGAACTCGATGCCAAGATGAAGAAATTCACAGAAGATGCAATACAGTTTAAAATGGATGACAGTAAGGATGTCATAGACCTTTTTCCCCCTTTTACGCTCTGTGAATATTGTAATGCTTTGGATAATCTTCTGTATGATTTGTTGTAGGTGCTGACTTCTATGATTTTGATGATGACAATAAGGTAACTCTTGTGTATTTCTTTGCATAATTTAAGCTTTCATGGCAGATCGTAGCTATGATCTGTATTATCAAATCTACTGATATTCTTATAACGATGTTTTATAGGATGAAAACAAGCTTGATTTTAAAAAGATTGTGAGCGACAACTGGAATGATCCACCAAAGCGGGAGAGAAAGCGGAAGTAAATGTTCCTTTGCCTTATATATTGTGGAGTCCTACTTTGCCTGTTTTCATAAATCTTATCTAAAAGAAAAACTCATTTGGTACTGTATCTTCAGCTACTCTGAATCTGAATACTTTAAGCAAACATTGCGGCAAGGTGCTCCAGCTAAACCAAAAGAGCCTAGAATTCCACGAATGCCCCAGTTGTGAGTACCCCTACAAACTCTACTCTGCATTGATACACTGTCTTTTCTTGTCTTGATGGTAATTTTTTACCCTAGAAATCTTCTTCTTTTTCTCTATCATGCAGGCACGATTTCCAGTTCTTTAACATTCAAAGATTGACTGAGTTGTATGAAAAGGAAGTACGCTATCTCATGGTATGGGTCTTAAAATGAAAATACTCAGTCACTGGTTTTTGTGCTTATGAACAAGTTTTCGGCTAATAACAGCAACTTTCTTCCCTCTTGTTTCAGCAAACACATCAGAAAAATCAGTTGAAAGACACAATTGATGTCGAAGAACCAGAAGGTCAAGCTCAGTTTCCCAGTATATGTCCATTTTGCTTTAGTGTTATCCAACGAACTTATTACTAATTAAGAAATGTTATGCTAGAAGGTGGAGATCCCTTAACTGCTGAGGAAGTAGAAGAAAAGGAGCAATTATTGGAGGAGGCAAGGCAACAAATTTGCTGTTAACATGGCTTTAGATATTTGATTCGTTGGGTTTTATCTAACTGTTTATAATTGTTAATTTCCAGGGCTTCTCAACATGGAGCCGAAGAGACTTCAATACTTTCCTTAGAGCTTGTGAGAAGTATGGCCGTAATGACATAAAAAGCATCGCCTCTGAGATGGAAGGTAAAACAGAGGAAGAAGTTGAAAGATATGCCAAAGTATTTAAAGAGCGATACAAGGAGCTGAATGGTGTGTAACAATTTTTTATGCTAAGTAAATTATTACCTCATATAAAAGTGTTTATGCTAGGTAAGCTTATCATCTTCTGTTTTTACCATATAGACTATGATAGAATCATTAAGAACATTGAGAGGGGAGAGGCAAGAATCTCTAGGAAAGATGAAATCATGAAAGCAATAGGGAAGAAACTAGATCGCTACAGAAATCCTTGGTTGGAACTGAAGATTCAATATGGTCAAAACAAAGGGAAGCTGTACAATGAAGAGTGTGACCGCTTCATGGTCTGTCTTTTTCATCATTTCCTTGAACTGATAGGTTTTGTTTATTTCATTAATTCTAATATGAAGGTTGATTGTTGGTTAAAACAGATCTGCATGATCCACAAACTTGGGTATGGGAACTGGGATGAGTTAAAGGCAGCATTCAGGACATCGCCTTTATTCAGGTTTGACTGGTTTGTGAAATCCCGCACGAGTCAGGAACTTGCCCGAAGGTGCGACACTCTGATTCGACTGATTGAGAAAGAGAACCAAGAGTTTGATGAGAGAGAGAGGCAAGCACGTAAAGAGAAGAAGCTCGCAAAGGTAAAATCACATATAAAGTTTGTAGTCGTTTGATTTTTATTCCTTTGTTGATGCTTACTTAGGCTCTTTCTGGGTTTTTTAAAAATCTTTGAAGAGTGCGACACCATCAAAGCGAGCTTTGGGAAGGCAACCAAGTGAGAGTCCTTCATCTATGAAGAAGCGAAAGCACCTGTCCATGAGATGATTATGTGTTGTCGGATTTGTTTGTTAATTATATAGTTAAGCTGATAATGGCCAAAGAATTCATTTCTGCTTTGGTGAATGTTGTCTTGGTTTGACTTGAATTCAATTAAATGACTAATTAATTATAAACTTTGTTTTATGGAAATTAGTCTTTCTATATCCTATACATATTTATGATAATCTCCTGAAGTTATTTTTGAAGGTCATATTTCTTTCCAATTAGAGTATTAATTAGACTTTAAGCCAAAGTTACAGTAGGAAAGATTTAAGTAAAAGTTATAACGTCAACATTTACATGTGTGCACTTAAGATAAGAGCTGATTATTTGATGGAAAGATAAGTAGAATTGATGAATCCAGTTGTCATGGATACCAAAGTTAAAGAACAAGGAAGAGAAAACCAGATCACTAGATTCGTTTATGCTTCTTACTTCGTTCACGGACTCCTCTTGTTGCTGCCCCAAATTCAAGAAAACTCGAGACTGAATAAAAACACAAACAGAGTATGTCCAAGAATCTAATGTTCGTGTGACTAAGGCCATTTATTAGTAATCGTTTTCAAGAAAAAGAAAAAGAAAACAAAGAGAGAGATGATGGCTGTATGAGAGAATATATTAGATATGGACCAAATGGTCAATGACAGAAGCTTGGGTCTTTCTGCTTCCATCAAATCTCATACACCAAAAATAATCTTCTTTTCTCTGTTCTTAATGTTGCTTAGTTCATGAAGAATCAAGGTATTATCTTCTTTCTAACTTGAAGCCTTAGCTTCTATGCTGTCACTGACGTTGGCTGAGTCACCACTCGTCTCAGCTGGCTCTTGACGGCTCAAGCCACTGCCCGTATAAGAAGAAACTGCAGCAGTCACAGCCTCTGTGGTGGGTTCATTGCTTGAGCTTACTGGAGCTAATGAGCCGCTGAGTGAGGATGATCCGATTGGGTATGGAGCCACAGGCATATCTGTTAGTGAAGATGCGGACGGGCTGTAGCTGAGTGAAGAACTCATTGAGTGATCAAACTTACACGCCAATCCAAACTTGCATATTCCATGTTGCGCAAAGTGGGTGCATTGTCCAACGCCCTGTCAAATATATCCATATGTTGTCTCATACCAAAACTAGCAAAAAATTATCATATCAGAACCTTGTATGTCCACAGAAAAAGAAAAAAGACTCACGGGACGCAATGGAAGGCCAATGGAGCTGAGGAGAACACCGGTTTCAGGTGGAACTGCATCAAGAGGATGATGGTATCTGCACGACGATCTGAATTTACAGTCACCAGATCTCATGAAGTATTGACACTCAGGTTGATCAGGTCGCTGAGGAAAAGATTGTTCTTTTGAGGTATTCAAGGAAGGCCCGGATTGATATGCTCCTGGATATACAGTTGTTGAAGGAGATAACGGCGTGATACCATAAACAGAGCTCGATCCAATAGACAGTTGAGTTCCAGGAGAAGGCATTGCACTTAAAGAAGCCTAAAAATTGATGAGCGTCTTTAAGCAAATGAAGAATCCTTAAAAGCATGAGGATAAAGGCTTCAAAAGCATAGAGTACCTGGTAAGGAGTCCAACCAGAGTATGGAATCATTCCCGGAGGCAGAACCATTGGAGGACTGTAAGGGCTTTGAAGATATGAACCAGGTAAAAGAGAAGGCCTTGTCAAAACTAACCCATATTGTTGAGATGAAGGAACGGATTGAGACTGAAGTGTTGGATAAAAAGTCTGTAGCTGCGGCTGCTGCTGCTGCTGCTGAGGAGGGCCCTGAACAGCGATTGGCACAGGATGGTTGAATCTACAGGTCAAACCAAATTTACACTGACCGGTTCTCATGTAATAAGAGCACTCTTTCTCTCCCTGTGATCAAATTTAGAGGAGCGTTAAGAGATCATAGAATACAAAACCCGGAAGATCAATAAAATAGTAAACATTTAAGAGACTAGGACACAAACCGGGCGTAATGGATATCCCAAATAACTTAGAGAGACAGGCGTAACGGAACCACCTCCTTGCCTAGGATGATGATACTTACAAGAAGCACCGAATTTACATGTTCCCGTTCGCATAAAATGCTGAGCGGAAAGAAAGAAAAACAAAAGTTTACAAATTCCTTTTAAACAAGAGGAAACGAAAGTGGCATTGCTCAAATCCAAAATATAGTTTGGATTGTTTAATCAAAAAGATTCAGATTACAAAACCTGACAAACAGGATGGCCCATCCTCTCCGGTAAAGCTCCAATTTCTCCTCTAGCAGCTCCAATAACCTTAACATCAAAATCAGAGGTTTTAAAAAACCAATCAATTTGCTTTTTTTTACAAATGTTTCATTCGACAATGTCCAAGAACTAAAATCACTGATTCAACGATCTTATCACAGTAACTGATCTCAAACCGAGGAATCGAAAATCGTGAAAAAAGGAGAATCAAAATTGGGAATTTTACCGCTCCACGATCTCGTGGGTGATTAAACCGACATCTCGACCCGTACCCGCAAGCGCCAGTTCGCAAGTAATAAATACAATCAGGCTCGTCGGGTCTCTCCGGGTATGATTCTCCTCCTCCGCCGCCGCTCAACCCTAACCGCCACATCGAAGCTAAAAACACATTTGCAACAACAACAAAAAAAGAGTCCTTTAACCGCAGATTAAGCCTAATAAATCAAGACATTGTATGAAATATCTTTAAAGTTACCTTCGACGACGGTTTCACCTCCATGAGAGGTCCACTCAAGCGGTGGATCTGATCGCGACCCTTCTTCACCAGCGCGACCGTACCGCTCCATGTATACCCTAACCTCCACAGAGGGAGACAAATCCCCCCCACACACACGAAAGAAGAACTCTTTTACTTTTTCCTTTCGTCGAAATGTCGACCTCCTATCAAAATCTGATTGTGAGAAGAAAAAACACAGATCGTGGTTTAGCTTCAACACCACTCTCAGTCGCTTGATCTCTAGCTTCAAAGCTAGGAATAATTCTGAACTATAAAAAATTTTCCGACTTGGATTTTTGTTTGTGGTTTTCTATTTGGAAGTGATGGAAAGTTTTGATCTTTCGTTATGCGTGCTCGCCTTTTTCGTGGGTGATTTGCCGGTGGTGGTTAATATACGCGCCAAACATATACTAACTTATTTCTCTTTTTTAATTTTATTTGATTTCGTCTTCACACAACTAAAAGTCTTTATAGTCGAGACCAAATTTGAGATACACTAAAGTAACAAAGTATCAATTCCATGTCACATCAAACGCAAAATAAAAACCTTTTTCTCGTTTCTAAAGTCGAAAATTGAAAATAAGTCAGCCAAACGAGCATTCAAAAGCAGCAAAGTTAAGTGTAATAATAAGCTATAAAACTTTGTAATAAAATAATGTGTAGTAGAAGGTTTGACTTGGACAGGAATCAGCCACATGTGACAAAGCTTTTGGAGATTTGTTATTCCCTAAAGGATCTTATGGACCCATTACCAATCCTCCCTTTCTTCATCTACCAAATGTCGGCGACCTCAATATATATATTTTTATATTAAATTTCAAACTTACTATTCATTGGGTGTGTGTTTGTGTGTATGTGTAGGAGTTTAAGAGTTTTTAGGACATCTTCATCAGAGGATAGATACCTTAGAAAGATTAAAGAAGGACCAAGAAACAAAGTCAACACAAGATAAATTAGAAAAATGTTATTCCTTTATCTAGAGAGCATCAAAGAGGATTGATACCTCTGACATCTTTGAATTAAGGCTTGGGACGTTTTGAATTGCTCTTTCTCTCGATTCCAATTCCCACCTGAAACACCACCAGACTTCTTACTAGTTACTACTTCAAGATTTTGCTTAATTTGATTCTTTCTGAACTTTCATCAAACCAATGACATATCAGACACAACCATACTGATTTGGTAAGGGAAATACTTACATGTTTACACCAGCTCAGTCCTCAGATATCTTAAGTATGTCTTACTATAACGCACATTACTGTTTTCTTGCTCTCGAATAACAATCGTGAAACAACAGAGGTGTTCTCTAATGTCTTTGGAAAAACTATAAACAACCAAACCCTACATCCTCTAAGATTAAACCTTTAATTACAATTCCAAATTACAATCCTTGATCAGTAAATAGGATATCAACTGCATGTTAATATATAGTTACAAAACATTTGACAACAAGATTTCTGGCACAAAGTTCCAATCTTTGCAGAAAAGATTGAGAGATCTATTCGCAGCAAACATATTGGTTCTCCTTCTGCAGCTTATCCCAGAGACACAGAACTTGACGAGGTGTTTGGTAATGAACAAGAATGTAATTTGATTTACACCCACTGTTATGAAATCTTTTGTCATTGATGTACTTCACTCTTTTTACTGTCTGATTGTATTGTTGAATCCATATCCCCATGGCCACATCTTCCAACTTGAAAAGCTTTCGGCAAAACAAAACAAGAACATCGCTAGTAAAGTAGTTGTATCTTAATTAACTATACGATGAAAATACAAAACTTACTCTAAGATCTCTTTTCCGGTGGCCCTTCACCACAAATTTTGCGATATCGTGAGAGATGATGTAGCCAGGGCCATGTGCCCATGGAGGGTATGCATCCAAAGGCCATTCCTTCACAAAGAGAAAGTCATGGATAAGTCTCTACGAGGATATAGCAAAGAGAAATGTGAGAAATACTGAGAAGTTACCTCTTTGCGGATGTACCATTTGCTTCCTTCTTCACGGTCTGGTGATGAATAAAATGATATCAAACCGTACAAAAGGGCACTAGACGGTTTTCCTTCTAGCCTCGATAACAGTTCATCGATCCTAATAAACGCATCATCATCCGTCTTCATAATGTATTTTGCTGGGATGACTTTGGTCTGTGTCAACATTGAGAAACATTAAAAGGTTTATCTCACAGTCTCTATGCTCTGTCTAAGTAGTAACTTACCCCGAGAATGCAAAGTGCAACGGTTTTCAGGCTAAGTAAACCATAGTAATCAACAAATGGCATAAACTGAATGTCTCCATATGCCTTAGCTTCCCTCCACATCTCTAAATTGACTTGCTCATTGGTGTGCTGACCCATAACGCCAAGTTATTGCTAAGAAATATATAAATCCAGATAGAAATCTTGAAATACAGAAGTCCTTACAAGGCCAATGAGAAATCGAACAGCCACTTTGCCAGATCTTACTGCCTCATACTGCATCCAAGATCTTCTCAATGCCATTCGTCGCTTAAAATTGTTCCCAGTGGAGAAAACACCCACCAATAATGCTATTCTTGTTACAGAAAGAGATGGAGCTTTAAGTTTCCCTTCTATGGCTAAAGAAGCATGGTAATCAGGAACGGGCAGTCTTGTGGCTAAGGCAGATAACAGTTTCAGACCGCCTGAGACTTTTACAGCACTGACTAACCACGGCTCGAGTTTCTACAAATCAGATAATTTTGGTTTCAAACAAAGCAATTAAGCAACAACCTCAAAACTAACTTTGTATAGTCATTCCTTACCTCCCTGTAAGCAAATGAAGTTTCATGCCGCCCATTTACCGTCATATGAAAACCTTCTAAGCCAAACCACAATGTGGCAGTGAAGGGTTTCCCTTTAAGAAATGGAAAATTAGCATTTCCAAGAGAAGACTCTATAGTTGCATCATTGTTGGGACTCTCCTCCAATGCGATTCTACCATTATGTTGGTTGCAGAGAGGAAGCTCGTCCACTACATTTGTTACCAAGAGAATGTTTAAAGGTTTTTGAAGATACTATGTATAAAGTTGAAAAGAACAAAGATATGTGACATCCAGAGTTTTGCTACCTCTTTGACTCTTAAATGATCCATGAAACGGGCATCGCATTTTGTTTCCCCACCCGAGCTGTTGTGTCCACGTATTTTGCACTATAGATGGCTCAGAAAAATTCACATCATAACGCAAGATGATTGGAACACGGGTTTCTCTGATAAGAGTAGTGGAAGAAGGAGATTGTAAGCATATTTCAATAAAAGAAGATCACGAGAGGAGAGTTGATGACGTGGCAAGAACAACCAATAAAAAGATGTACAAGAACTAGTATAAATAGTGATGGATTGTATTCATTTTGGTATATGCATTGTTTTGGTTTTCTGGTTACAAACTCGTGTGAGAGTTTGTTAGGTTCAGAGTAGAGACTCTGTTCAAGGTATGGAAAGGATTATGGTTTCTGTACTTTAGTTTTTGAGTTTGTTGATAAGAATTCAAGAGAATTAGAGTTGAGATCTTATCAAATTGGTGCGGTGAGCTCGGTTCGAAGCAATCGCGATGTCGTTCGTCGAATTTCCAATGTTCGAAAATGGTGATCCGCAACCATGGATTTCTGGGATGGAGCTTCGTTTTTTTCTGTATCGTTTCTCGGATGAAGAGAAAATGAATATGGCTCAAAGCGTCATGGACGGTGAAGCTCAATTTTGGTTTCAACGGAGGCAATCATTGCTTCCGTTTCAAAATTGGAGCGAGGTGAAGGATGAATTGCTTTTGTATTTTGGAAACGATGATGATCCAGAGAAAATACAGTTAAAGATGAATCGTGAAAAAGGATTTCAAGAATTCATAAATGCGGTAGCAATTTTGCCTTCGATACGTATGATTGAAGAAGATGACTCATGTAAAACGAAGGAATCCATTATATCAACGGAATTGATCGAAAGTTCAGAGGAGGAACCTGAGATGGAGGCAATTCTTGTTGAAAACTCAGTGGGGAGTGAAACAATCAAACATCAAGAGTCGATTGAACAAAACCATTTGATTTTTGGTGCAGAAACGATTCTGACGACGGATTCGATTGAAGAAAAGAAGCCGCGCGAGACCAATAGTTCAACATTAGCAAGTGATGTTGTTCATCAGAAAGAAGCAATTTTCTGTCCTCAGGTACCGTTTCTACCTTTGGAACCAAGCCGTAGATTACATAACGAGGAATGTCCATTTGTATTCGTGAAGAAAAATAATAAATCACAGTCTCATGGTGCTTTTTTCGTTGATGATTTGGACTTCAATCCTGGAGTTGAGGTTTGGATTATTCCAAAAGTGGAACAGATTTATCGTTTAGAAGTGGCTGTTATATTTGAGACGCCAAAAATTGTGAAGATCCTACTGTGTGCACACAAACTGTATGATATAATGCCTCAAGCAAGATATGCATTGCATCACTTGTTTAAAAAACAAAAATGTTGCAAATCATGGACTTTCAAGTTCAAAATCAGTTCGGATACACGAGAGTTGATGCAAAGAGAAGCTTGGAATCAATCGGAGGATAGATTTTTCTTTATAGATAAAGCTGATCATATATTTCAAGATAATGCTATGCAGAAGAGAAGCCTATTTCAGTCCCTGAGAATGGTGAAAATAGCAAACATGTTAATTCGAATGTTGAGATGGGATTCAAGACTAGTGAAACTTATATGTGGTGAAGTGAAGTTGCACTTGAAGTACAAATGGAGATCTAGACTACTACAATCTTGGATGGATGAGAAATTATGGATTGCACAGATATCATTTGTAGTGGCTGTCACAGTTTGTGAGCATGTTTATATGCTTGCAAGATTGTTGGAACAAAATCTTGATTGTGCGTTTGACTTGTGCTGTATGCACATTTGTCTTAAGGATTCAAGGCAGAAAAAGTTATGCAAGGATTGGTGGTTTAAATTCAAACTCAGCACAAGGAGTAGAGACACACTTCGATTTTGGAAGAAGAATATGGACAGTAATCAGCATCATGGAAGAAAGATTATGGCCTCTCATTCTTTTCAAGCAAATGGCGATTCAAATATTCATGTTACTACAGAATTTAGGAAAAGAAAGAATTGGACGACAATATTCCAGGTTTGGGATTGCAAGAAAAACAAACACAAGTGGATAAAGTTGCAAATAGTCTTCCACATTCACATCTTGAAAATTTGGTGTGTCCTTTGGATTTATTTCTTTTCGGTATGGCATCGGTGGAGAGAAAAGAAACAACAGTTGTTACTTCACAGCTTGAGGACAAGAAACAACAATTATTACTTCACAGCTTGAGGACAAGAAACAACAATTGTTACTTCACAGCTTGAGGACAAGCTGTCTTCAAAAGGGGGAGTCATGATAAGAGTAGTGGAAGAAGGAGATTGTAAGCATATTTCAATAAAAGAAGATCACGAGAGGAGAGTTGATGACGTGGCAAGAACAACCAATAAAAAGATGTACAAGAACTAGTATAAATAGTGATGGATTGTATTCATTTTGGTATATGCATTGTTTTGGTTTTCTGGTTACAAACTCGTGTGAGAGTTTGTTAGGTTCAGAGTAGAGACTCTGTTCAAGGTATGGAAAGGATTATGGTTTCTGTACTTTAGTTTTTGAGTTTGTTGATAAGAATTCAAGAGAATTAGAGTTGAGATCTTATCATTCTCCTGATAGCCCTGAGCCAACGAGCTGAATCTGGAAGCTTCTAGAAAGCTCATCAGGTGTACCAACCAACGTTATTGAAGAATCTTCAGTTAAACCACATGGAAGCTCAAGTACAGGTCTTAAACCAGACAAATGGCCGTCAAATGCAGTCACAAAATCAGGACAGTTTCTTCTAGCTTCCTTAGATACCGTAGCAGAAGAAGAAGCTATTTTCTCTTTACTTATCAGAAAAACCAAAGCTTTCATCGCCAATGTAGCTTCCTCGACCCCCTGACCAGTTTCTGGCAAAGCATCTGGCCTTTCAAGAAATGGACGCATACGAGACCATACAAGCAATGCATTGCACTCTTTTCCGGAAAAACTCTTGTTTGAAAAGAGGTAATCAAGATCTTCCGAAGTGATCAAATGTGGTTTATCTGCTTTTTCCTGAACTCTCTCTCCTTCTATACTAGAATCATCAACAATGTCATTCGTGGGAATTTTGTGATCAGATTGCTCATAAACGATGATGAAGATCAATGTAAGAACCATGATGGAGATTCCCACCGAAAAATTGCTCATTCTGACCGAAGTGAAACGAGGTATCAATCTCACCATTGACATGGTTTGAATCAATAGTTACATTACCACCTAAGGAAAACCCAGATTTCGAATTAGAGATAGCATAATCCATTCTCATTCTCCGAGTCGTAATGTTCTGAGGGGGTAATTATAAGAAGAGAAATACAATTGGCGGAGAAAAGAGCAGCCTTGGATGGATACAAGTAGACCCAGAAGCAAGAACATGGCAAATTATAATTTTTACACTAACTGTAGCATGAAATGGACAAAAAGAGTGTTTTTGTAACATCTAAGTCACATAATCAAGAGCTGAAAAGTTGTGTTCATGGTAATATCGAGAAGCTTACCCGTTTTATCTTGATGTATGGTGATTTTTCAAGTAAACAAGTCATGGAGATCCACGATCAGTCAGTCAATTGCAGCTGCAGATAGAGGCCAAGGCAATTGTCAGCTGAAGCAGAGGATCTTCTATTCTTCTTGCTAGATTAGTCCCAAAACGCTGTCGTTTCATTTGCAGCAAACGATCGGATGCTGTTTCATTGGTTAACGAAATGACATCGGTTAGTTATTTGCATTTGATTCTATCCAAACTTCGCTTGAAGAGAAGGGACGATTTCGGTTTGGTTTTGAATCGATTTCTCGGTTTACTTTCCTGAAATCAGAGATACTTTTCATTTTCAAAAAGCTTGGAAAATATAACTTTTGTTGCTTACGAATATGAATTGAGAGGATGACGAAGAAAGAACGTAAAAAAGAAAGAATATGAAGAGACACTATAATGTTTACTACACAGACTTTCCTAAATTAGAAAGTCTTTGTTCTCCTCCTCCTCCGGCGACGGCGGCGGTAAATCGTGGACTGAGAGGAGCCCTTCCGGCGGGTGACCTTGGGCTAACCTCTCCTCCTCCTCCTCTGAAATCGCTTAAGCTGCGTATATATACTTTCTCCGAAACTCTTGGATTCTGAAAACTCACAACTCGTCTCATTAACTCCACTCCTCCCGCCGGCGAAGCTCCCGATCCACTTCCTCCGCCTCCACCGAGCTTTGAGCTGCTCATTCTCCTTATCTCTCCTCTGCTTCGCGTGAACATTCCGTCCATTACTTCTCCACTGTCCGCAAACGACGTCGCACGGCTCACTTCTCCTTCCTGCACAGAAACAGATAAAACCATTAAAAATTGAAGAAAACCCAAACTTTGATCTGATTAACGAGGAAAGCCACGAAGGGATTAAATCTAACTTTCAATAAGCCCTAAACTTTTCCAGGACGAACCCAAGAAGAGATTTAATTACCGGTTTGAGGTTGAATGATAAGAGAGCAGGTGCTTCTTCATACTCTGCAGCATCCAAGTCTTGAAGATGAGCTCCTTTGAAGAAATTAGGCAACACGTATTGCCTAACAGGAACAAGAAACATTATCATCAACGGGAACAAAACTCCGGCCACCGGAACCCACGTGATCCCAAAGCAGACCAGCAAGTAAGCTGCTTGAAACAGAGTGAACATCGCCATTGTCTTAAAGGGAACCGTTTCAACAAACACTGCATGACTAGCCTCAAGCACTCTGCAAAAAGAAGAGACCAAAATTCACAGATTATAATAATGCAGCAAAACAAGATTTACGTACTTGATTGACAAGGAAAGGTTGTTCTTTTACTTGAATCTCCTGCTTGGAGCAGTGAAGAGAAGTAAGATCCTTTCCCAGAATTGGTTCCCAGGGAGGCTTTCAATAGCCATGTAAGCGAAGTAACCCCAAAGAACCGAGCTTGGAATTCTTTTGATTAGAGGCATTGCTGCAACACATCCAGCCACCATCATAGCTTGAAGAAAGTTGCTTACTCTTTGTTCTTTTACTTCCACTGGCAATATATTCTCGACTTCTGTCTCTACATCAAACACTGTTTCATCGACCAGTGTATCTGCGTTTCCTAAGCCAGACCCCTTTTGCATTTGGGACTGTTTGAGGCCCTGAATCTGATATGCCTGGTGCTTGTTCAGGAATGAGTTAAAAGTCTGATTATAAACTGATATAGATGATTGATCCTAACATACCCGAGAAGGCCCTTGGTGTATCAGAGGGCTCTGCATTTGTTGGTAAGCTTCTTCCATGCTTCCATAGACTTGTCCTAAAGTTGCATTGTTCCTGATGGATTTTCGCGCAGCTGCCACGAGTTTTTTTCGAAGTAACTGCACATCAACGTGTTTTAAATGCTTTTTTCAAAATGCAATTCGAAGGTCTACCTAAAACACAGTGAGATTATCAGACCTGGTGTTTTAGAGTTGCCAAGCTTTTAGTGTGCATTGGAGATTGCGGGATGACACCATTGGATGGAGGGATCCCGAGGAGACCGCAAATGATTGTCTACAGTGGAAGAGTTCCAACCTTTCATGTTTTGTAAGCGATCAATTCAATAAACCAGTCAAGAAAACAGATTCTTAATCTTACCAAGAAACCTAGAAGAAGCAGATCATAATGGAAAGAAGGAGGCTTTCTTAGATTGAAATCTTCCTGCTGTGCGAGCTGCGAAGCTACACTATGGTCAAAGTAGTAAAGAACCGCAATCATTGATGCTGGAACCAATGCTAAAAGAATGTAAAGCACAGGCACGTCCACCATTTCCTGCAGTTTTGTCACTATGCCCTTTGAAGAATATGAACATCAAGCATAAATAGTAGAGTAATAAGTAGAGAGGAAGTGATTAATAAATGCCTTAATGACAGTCCAATTCTGATATGCACCAGGAGACCATGGATTAGGACTAACGAGACGTCTTGGTATCCCTTGAGGAACACTTTTCCAAAATATGTATGAGATACAAGTCCACACTACCACCATCACTGGGACACCGTAATCTGCTATAAACCCACGTAACCACTCTGCAATTACAAGATACCAATGATCCTGAGGTTCTTGCTAAGAGAATAGATGACGTCTACCTAGATTTTTGGTTTTAATTCACAGGTAGAATGAACACCAAGGTTCCTTACCAGCACCAAATCTCCACGACCTTGCTTTCCGACTTTTTAGTGCAGTAAACAGAAGTCCAAACGACAAAACCAAACCGAACATTCCATTTGCAAATACCCAAGCAGGTTGAAACTCAGGTGATCTTGGATTCGTTCTACCGGGGACACCAAATTCATCCACAATGCCCTGAAAAAATAAAATTAACAAGCTTTCCATGCAACTACTAGCAAGTTGATTGTAAATGAATAGAGGAAGCTAATGTATTAACTCTAATGGCTTCTTGCATGAAAAGCATTGCGATTAGGATACCAAACAGTTCCCCGGCAAGTCGAGTGAATCGATTGATGAAGCAGCAGGCGCCTAATGCAGCTAACAAGAACAACAACAGCCCCGTCCACAAGCAAACCCTTTAAAAGAAATCACTCATGAAGGAAAAAGAAGAAGAAGATAATGCCTCTGACATAAAGTCTTGAGAGTTTTAAAGCTTCTTGAGAGTAATTGAAATATGCAAAGAGAAAGATGTGAATTTACCATCCAGTCCACGCAAGGAAGAGATTAGAGCCCAAATCCGGTCTATTTTTAGCGAAATTGAACATGAATGTGTACATTATAACAGTAGGTTCCGCAACACCAAGAATCAACAATGGCTGGCCTCCAATAATGGAATGTATCACTCCACATAATGCAGTTGAAACTAAGGTTTGAACAGCTGTGATCTTTCCATCTTACCAAGTTGCAATTTGCAAAAGGAAACAAAACACACAAGTTCACAGTTTTCTGTTACTGTCAAGGATAATTAATATGAATGTCGGAACAAAAATTTCATTCTGATACCAGTATCTCTTTCCAATTGTTCTCCAAATGTAATCACCGGAATTGCGGATGCAAAGAATATGTAAGTTGTTGGTGCCAGAATCCTATAATATTCCATAAATGAAGTTCACATCAAAGCTCAAGCATTAAAACTTCATGTAAAACAACGAAAAAAAAGAAAGAAATGAATCTACCTAAAACCAGCGCTGAGACCACTGAGCCAGTCTTGCTTGTAGCATTTGAGTCTCCCTTTGACATCATTCTTTATGCCCTGAAACGGGACAAAGCTCTCTGCCTCGTCCATTTAACTTGATAGTGTCCTACAATTTGAAAATAGAACAAGATTATGATGAATGATTAAGACAAAGCACTTGTAAGTTGTAACCCAGATTAAAATTCTAATCCAATTTGGGTGGTTCAGATTCAGTACTATTCCAGTAGCTGAAACTGGTTTTACTTGTAGCTAAGAATCATACTAAATAAAGAGAGAGTAACTATTTTTAATGGTTTAATAAAATTGGTTCAATTTACTAAGATACTCAGATCCAAATATGAATATTTACAGAAAGCTAAAAGAGAACTCAAAGGAATGTCTTCAAAGCGCTAATTGCGGAGTACTGTAGATTTGATGTGGCAAAAAGGAGAAAACTTTACGACACATTTTGACGGAAATCTCAAAGAAAAAAATCAAAAGCTAAACTAACAAAAAAGGCTAACCACAGAACTAAAGACATGGGATCTAAGCTTAGATTCAAGAATGACTCAGAAGAAAAAAAACACTTACCAGAAACAAAATAGCTCAAGAGAGGACACTACTGAGATAAGAAGAAGAAGAAGAAGCAAGTTTGCAGCTTTCGCTTGACCTCTACAGTCTACACAAGAGCCGTGAGAGATTTTTTATCAGTTAAATTGCTGCAGATTAAAAATGTTGAGAAGAAATAAAAGAGTATTTTTTTTCACCAAACAAAGGAGAATTTGGACTATAGAAAAAAAAGATTGAATGCAATGTTGAGATCTTATGCGAGAAGAGAGAGAGACAGAGAGAGAGAGAGAGATGTCTGTCTCTGCCTCGGGTTTCAGACACTGCTCGTGATTGGTTTGTACATTTGTGCCTAACGCGGCATTTATAAATTTTACGTAAATTAATCTCTACCTTTTGTTTACTCAAGTTGATTCTTGATTTTTCTCTCCGAACACAGAGATATTTTTTGTTTCATACATTTCCTCGGATTGAAGATTTGGAATCTTTGTCCGAAAAAATTCTCGGTTTCTGATTATATGACGATTAACAAGATTTATTGGGTTTTTACTTTCTTTTGATTTCCACTAATTTTCCTATAAATATGCCATTTTCCACTAATATAGCATTCTATTCATATGTAAATCAATCTATTATTCACTGCTTAGAACATATAGTTTGTTAACTCTTGTCCTCGTTTTTCTTCGATTTTTGTAAAGACTAGGTGACAGCATGCGCGCGGTATTATTATATTTAATTTTTTTAATAATTTAATTTTAAAGTGATTCTTTAACACGGATTGATTAAATATTATGATCTCTGTACAAAAAAGAACCATCAATACTCCTTCAAATCTCTTAATTCAATTGAGGAAAAGCTCCCACAACATATTGTAATTTTTTTTTTGCATTTCAGTATTAAGAAAATAAAAACTATCGAACCTTCAAGTTTCCTCAATTCTTGTCCGGTACGACCGCATGAACCGCAATCTAGCTAAAATTTCGGTCCTAACTTTTAATTTTGAAATCACTTTGTCTAAACCGGTCGATTTGGGTTTAACTCTTTAGTCTTTAAACCCTATAAATTGATTCTGTGAGAACCCTAAGGCTTTTAAAACAAATTGACATATAAAAAATCTATTATTTTATCTTTTTAATAAATTTCAAACATAATTTTTTAAACATAATTTTTTAAACATAACTTTTTGTCGAGCAGAAGTATTTCCAAAATATAAGCGTGTTGCCTTTGTTAAAATTTTGGGCTTCCCAAAAATAAATAAATCGCACAAATATTTCTTCATTACAAAAATTTCCATCACAATTATTGAAAAAACGAAAGTATGAGGTTGAGAAAAAAAATTTGATGTCATGATTAATTTGTAAAGAATGTGTGCAATGTTTGTGATGAAAGGTATGATGTTTCATAATGTTAGAATAATATTGAGCAATAAAAGGAGAGATGGTAGTGGGTAATATGATAAAAGCTAAGGTGGTAGTGGTTAATAATAGGTGAGTTAGTGGTTATAAATTTTAATTTGAGTAAGTTTAATCCTTAAAATTTTTGTGAAGTTTTTAGAATTTAGAGATTTAATTTTATAGAAATTATCAGTAGGTTTAAAATGATGTAGATAAAATTGGTGATGTGTCATAATTTTAAAACTTATTTCTTAGCTTAGATGGATAGCTTTAGAAACTTCAAATAAAACAAAATAATCTTTGACTTTCTAGCTAAGTAAATAACATTAAATGAGTGAATGTGATATTCTACACATATCCTTCACTTCATGATATTAATGTTTTCGCGCATATTTTAAACACAACATAAAACAATGCTGTTTGATCCAATTTCACGTTAGTATATTTGTATAACACTTCTAAATATTTGAAGAGAATCCAATAGTTCATATTATAAACACTTAAGACCTCACTTTTTATTAAACATTTAAGACGTTTACCTTACGAAGTTATGTTGCTCATAATTTGGCTATATACTTTTTTTGTAAAGCTGTTTTATCATTAATATATATATATAAGCTATTCCAGAAAATGAACTTATATTCACAACGAATAAATCTAATTTTCTAATACAAAAAGTGTAATAAAGGGTTCCACAAATAATTTTACAATAGACAATTTGATTATTATTATTTTTGCCAACATAATATTTATTACTGTATTAAATCAATGTTTACAAGAAAACATAAAAAGTTTGGGCAAACATTAAACAGTTCCCAGTCTACATTTGATATTATCGAATATGAAGCCAAAAAATCCGCGACTTGATTGCCTGTTCTTCATTGATGTTGAAATTGTATTCCAACAAATTGTGAACACCATTGATTAACTGTTGATAGGTACTGTTGAAGGTGATATGACTTGGCTAAATTTTACGATAGACAATTTGATATTGGGTAATTATCTAAATTAGTACATTTTTAATTTTTTGTTTCAAAATTAGCAATTTAAATTTTGAAAATACCACAAATTTAAGATTAAAAAACATTAAAAAAAATTTCTAATAGAAAAAAATAAATCTTAAATTAAAAAGCATAAATTTAATGTTTTAATTTTATGTATAATTTATTTAAATTAAATAAATATTTTTATATAATTATTTATGGTATTTTAAAATTTTTAATTTTATAATTAGAATAATTCTTTTTTAAAAATATTATTCCATACTGGTTTTTTTTTTACAAAGATGTTTAGTGGTTAGAAAGTCAGAGATTCAATGTATACAGAGAGAAAAAAATTCAATGTATATAGATAAGCCGATTGGGTAAGCCTCAGACCATCCCTTCGTCTCTTTACAGCATTTCTTCCAACTTCTCCGGCGATTTCCCGTTCAAACCACCGTCCGGGAAACGGAGGCGCGTGAGTTTCTCGTAATGGCATCGGTTTACTCCTCACTAACCTACTGGCTCGTAAACCATCCTAACATCGCCAATTTCACGTGGATAGAAGGTGAAACCCTTGGCTCCACTGTCTTCTTCGTCTCCCTTGCAGTCTCTGGTTACCTCTTCGCCACATTCCTCCTCCGATCCGCCATTGATTCAATCCCATCACTTAGTCCTCAAATTCTCAAACCAATCACAGCCGTCCACAGCCTAACCCTTTGCCTCCTCTCTCTAATCATGGCTGTCGGCTGCACTCTCTCGATATCCTCACAACCAACAGCGCGTTTCCTCCACGCGATTTGTTTCCCCGTTGACGTGAAACCCAGCGGACCGCTTTTCTTCTGGGCTCAAGTTTTCTACCTCTCGAAGATCCTCGAGTTCGGTGATACACTCCTCATCATACTCGGAAAATCGACCCAACGGCTCTCGTTTCTCCACGTGTACCATCACGCGACGGTTGTAATCATGTGCTACCTATGGCTTCGAACTCGCCAATCGATGTTTCCGGTTGCGCTCGTGACGAACTCGACGGTTCACGTCATCATGTACGGTTACTACTTCCTCTGCGCCGTTGGATCGAGGCCGAGGTGGAAAAGGTTGGTGACGGATTGTCAGATTGTGCAGTTCGTTTTCAGCTTCGGATTATCTGGTTGGATGCTCAGAGAGCATTTATACGGGTCGGGTTGTTCGGGGATTTGGGGATGGTGTTTCAACGCTGCCTTTAATGCTTCCCTCTTGGCTCTCTTCTCCAATTTTCATTCTAAAAACTATGTCAAGAAGACAAGACAGGTGGGTAACAAAAGCGATTAGATCAGCTTCGACAAAAGATTTGTCTTGTATTCTCGAATTTGGTCTGTTGATATTGTTTTTGCAAGGAAATTGCTTTTTTATGAGTTAAATATGTTACAAGATCATGAAAAACTCACAATCGGATTATTAGATTGAGAAGAGCGTTCCGTGAAATGATATGTGCAAAAAATCAAGTTAACACACAATCAGTTACTTTCGAAACTCGATAAGATTAGTCTAGATCAAATTTATCTTTTTAATCTTCTAATCTACAATCACAACTGTTGTTAGCATTCTCTACTTCTGTGTTTCTTAGTCCAGATTTTTGTTTTTGGAAGGCAGTAGAGATGTGTGTGACATGAACGATACGCATTTTCAATACATTTTACAAACTACCTCTCGATTTTACAACAAGAAAATCAGAATGAAAGAAATGAAACTCCAGCCAAGAATTCTTAGAAGGCGACTGATTTGGTGGATCCATTCAATAACCATTTTTTTTTTTGGATGAATTGTGATTTCTGCTCTGTTTGAGTCTTGACTTTTAGGGTGAATCAACCACTGGCCGTACTAAAGCCCGTTCTATCTACCTCAGTCTCGCCAACCTCTTTCCCTCTTCTCTCGGACGATAGCGTTGGGACCATGGTTTCAAGAGCAGTTGCTGTCTTTACGTCCGGGTTCATGACCGATTTAACCGGTGGTTTAATATCAAACCCAGAAACGCGTGGCTGCCTATCCCGTCTTTCATAAACAGGGCTACGGCTACGGGTATAGCTTCTGCTCCGGTTATGACCACCACGGTCACGGCTGTTCCTAGGGCTACGACTCCTTGAGCGTGACCAGCTCTTGCTACGGCTACGACTATAGCTCCGGCTCCGACTTCGACTATAGCTCCGGCTCCGACTTCGGCTATAGCTACGGCGTCGTGGCCTTACCAAATCAGGACTTCTGCTACGGCTTCTACCTCTTCTGTTATCAAATCTTCCACCACCTCGACCAAAGCCTCTACCACCACGACCAAAGCCTCGGCCATCCATATTGTTATTGCCAAACCGACCAAATCCGCCTCTACCCACGTTCATATGACCAGCATCTGGACCAGGAAAACCCCGGCCCCGATTCCTTCCACGTCCAAATGAGTCATCTCTCATTCCAAATCCCCCACCGCGCCCATCAAACCCACCACCACGCCCACTAAATCCACCTGCAGAATCCCAACGGCTACCACCACCGCCAGAGTCAAACCGGTTTACCATGCCTCTTCGGTCCTGGCCAAAACCAACACCACCACCACCACCTCCACGCATTGCAATGTCCCTTATCTGAGGTGGTACTTGCTGGTTTGCTCCTTCCAATACTTTGATCAAATCAGATGCGTATTTCCAATCCTGCTCTGTAAAGAATGTGAATGCAACTCCAGTTGCACCAGCTCGACCAGTTCTCCCAATGCGGTGGACATAGTCTTCAACTCCAGTTGGAAAATCATAGTTGATCACGACTCTGTAGCAAATAACACAATCAAAGGTAAGGAAGAAATTTTGCTAACAAACAAAGAAAAGATATACTAAGAATTATTGTAACAAACCGTATGTCTTTTATATCGAGTCCACGGGCAGCGACATCAGTAGCTATCAACACACAGGAGTTCCCGCTTCGGAACTGGTTAAGTACCCAATCTCTCTCACCTTGAGATTTGTCACCATGGATTACAACAGCACCAAAATTACGTCCAACACTGCGTGCAAGATGGTCACAAAGCCTCTTCGTGGAACAGAAAATTATAACTTTTGAACCTCGTTCTTGTGACCTAAGGATTTGCTCCAATCGTCTCTCTTTCTCCATTTGTGGGACTACTTCAACATACTGCATTAATAAGCATGGATTACTTCAGTAACCTCATCACAGGCTGTTTAAGAGTGACAAAACTTGGTTCAGATGGTCATCACCTGCGTTATCGCTTTGTTTGCAGCCAGTTCATCTACGTTACCTATGTTAACTTGGACAGGGTTCACAAGAAGCTCACTTGCAATTTTTCTGACTTCTTTTGGCCAAGTTGCCGTGTACATAAGAGTCTGTCTCCGAGGAGGTATTTCATTCACAATCTTACGGATTTGGGGTTCAAAACCCATGTCAAGCATTCGGTCTGCCTCATCAAGCACAAGGAGCGAAATCTGATGGAAGTCAATCTTCTTCATCTCCAATATATCATTTAGACGCCCAGGAGTTGCCACCACAATATCAGCTCCGAGTTCCAATTCTTTCAGTTGAGGACCCTTTGGAGCTCCACCATACAAGCACTGACAACCAAAATACAGTTTAGTATTCAAACAAGAAAGTTTCAGGGTACGCTTGAGCAGCACTGATGAAAAATGCCAAAGATAAACTCACAGTGCACGAGATCCTGGAAGATCGCCCAAACCTAAGGGCTTCGTCTTGTATTTGTGTGGCTAGCTCTCGGGTGGGAGCCAAGATTAAAACTGTGGGGCCATTTCGAGGGTCGTTACGGCAATGCCTTAGAAGAATGAAGGCAGGGATCAAGTATCCCAATGTTTTACCAGAACCTGTTTTTGCAATTGCAACTATATCCCTGCTCTGCAGAGCAATTGGCCATGTTTGAGCCTGGATCGGTGTTGGTGATGGAAATCCAGCAGAAAGAAACTGAAAAACAAAGTTGCAAACATTAAAAAACCATATGCTTGACACACCTATGCCACTAATAAAAGTTCATAATAAAACTCACCTCTCTAAGTATTTCAGGTGGAAGACCACTAGATTCAAATGTGATGAATGGTGCTGGAATGTTCTCACCCTGGATAACAACATTAGATTTTTAAAGGAAACATATAAATTAGAATAACTGAGAAAAGTGCAAGGTTTTACACTATTCTCAAATGCTATTACTTATTCCAGTTGAAGTTCATCCAATCCCACATTCTCAGTAGAGTTTAATGGACAAACATTCACTGAAACAACAATTGTGAAACATTACAGCACATTACAGCTTAAGCAAATTTAACTGACAAGTTAAGCAAAGCAATCCAAGAACTGTGAACTTACAGATGTTGTGACTTCGTGTTGTTTTCGGTAGATTTCAACAGGGGAGAGATGGGGAACATCAGGCCTCGCCAACGATTTATTTGGAAAAGCTAGACCAGCGTGTCCATATGTTCCCTGCACTGTTTGCACCATGGGATCAGCATTTGCAGGTGGACCACCACCTATTCTTATATCCTGCATAGCATTTTAATATGATTAATTCCGTGGGACAACACTATGAGGCAGAGACATGACTATGAGGCAGAAATATTTCTCAAAGATAGATAGAAAAAGTGATCTTCTGCAGCTAACCTTAGGCATTGCTGCAGGATTATGTGGTTGGGGACCCCTTACTAGCCCCTCCATTCTTGTGTTAACATAGGAGTCGTTCCCAGGTCTAGATTGTAGACTATTCTCATAAGTATTATTTGATCGGAAAGGGGAAGCATGAAAATTAAGGTTCAACATTGCCGGGTCCATGTGATTTGGAGGTCTAGGTCCAAGCTGCTGGTGAACCAGATTAGCCCCTGGCTGTTGAAACTGTGCGAGAGCAGCAGGATGTTGCATGTTTGCTTGAGGTCCATTGTATTTCTGAGCTTGAGCCAAGTTTGCATTTGTTCTTTGCGATGCTGCATTAGCTTCAAAGGGGCCATGTTGAGATGGTGAACCTTCGGCATTTTGTAAATACGGTTGAGAAAACCCATTTTTCTTACCCCCATGGAACTCATCCCCCTCCCTCTTTGGCGCCAATGAGTTGTACTCCTGCCGGGTCGGAAGCTGCTGAGCCTGGGCACCAACTTGAGGTGTCTGATGTGAATTTTGAAGCCCTTGTGGTTGCATGTAAGGTCGATAACCCATGTAGTGTTGTTGTGCATGTGCGTACTGATGGCTCAGCTGCTGAGGCCTCTGTGAATGCTGGTTCTGACTCACTTGCTTCTGCTGCGGTGTTGGCTGATAAGTCTGTAGAGAAGAATGCCCATGTGGCTGCGGCGTTGGCTGATAAGTCTGTAGAGAAGAATGCCCATGTGGCTGCGGCACGATCAATTGGCTCTGTTGTTGGGGAAACTGTTGACCGGATTGTTGAGGAATTTGCTGCCCCGGATGTTGCTGCTGCGGCTGCATCATTTGGGGTCTTACATGTTGGGATGAATTTTGTTGTGGCTGTTGTTGAAAACCATGACCAACTGCCTTCGCTTGGTCAAGCTGAGGTTGGTGGCCTTGTCCTGCAGATGGTATAGGGATTTGAGCAAGCTTCAGTGTTGTGGAAGAAGGCGGAGGAACAACAGCTGGCAATGGTGGAGGCGATGCAAAAGGTCTTTCATACTGAGTGATGTTCGTCTCAGGATTCCAGTAATACAGTATGTTGGTGCTTCCATCAATCAGTCCCTTCCATGGTTGGGGAAGAGTTGGATCCTCTGGAGCATATCTTGGACCAGCAGAAGCTGGAGCTGCTTCTGGCGTGGACATTGGCAAAGGCTCTGCAAGCAGAGAAATTCTCATGTTACCATATAAAGCTTTCACTTAAAGATATCATCTTCCATAGACCCAATTCAACCTTATGAGGCTATGATTCTACACTATTAGAAGCTCACGTACACAAATCATTCATGATAAGTGACATCATCTACTTCCACCCCGAGACAATAATACAGGCAGGCTGAGAAATCCAACAATTACAATCTCAAACTAGAAAAAGTAACGAAATCAAATGAAAAAAAAAACAGCTGAGAAACGGACTAAAAAAACGCGAAATTGCAGAATTACCAACAGTTAAACATCATAATACAATGTTACTGAAGAACCGAAACAGAAGAAACCTTCATGACTTTAAAAGAGCATATAAGAACCCAGTTAATGACTTTACACACCTCGTAGAAGGATGTAAGATTTAGGGTTTGAGATACATACCAAGACAGAGACACTTACATCGACGAAGAAACAGCACTGGTGTCGCCTATGCGACCCAGAGATGAAGAGAGGACAAAAAACGACAGTGTAAACTAGAGACAAGGGCTGGGTTCGGCGTTTTGAAGGAACAAGCGAGGCTGGGGAGGGGTTCACGAAAGAGGAACAAAGGAAAACGACGACGTTTGGCCGATATGAGATCTTATGCAGATACAACGTCGTCGTTTTAATCTGTCACTCTGCATACGAATATCAAAGCAAACCCATCCAAGTGCAGTCCCTTCTTCAATAACTATATTTTATTGATACAAGGCAAAAACGTTTTGCTTACATTCGGATACAAGAAAAGAGACTTGACTGAAAAAGTACAATCAGATCAAATCAACTGAGATTTTCACTTTGAAAATTCTCAATATCTAAGCTTAGAATCAAGAAAGCATAATGACTTAAATAATGTCTGTACATTAAATAAACTGGAAAAGCATAGTGAAATGAGTAAAGTAGATCCCTCATCTACCATTAATATGACAAAGTTTCCTTCATTTTTTTGACATAGATATGTTGTTCTTAAGGCAAAGGCTCTTGCGAATCTCCAAGGCGAGACAAGTGCAAGTAAGCATCAGTCCCTGTACATTCCAACAATACGGATAAATAAAAACACAACTTTTTCTCATGAATGCTCTAGAAAGAAGCTAATTGAGATGTTTAGACTTTATTGAATATGATCTCACATGAAATGGAAGAAGTATTTGACTCACCGTATCCTTCCATGGATATGATCTGCAAGTCTCCACCAAAATATCGAGCATACAAGCGACTAATTGGTAGACCATAACCATACCCAGCCATAGTTACAGGAACATCAGCTGTTCCTAGGTCCACTTCCTCCTCAAGCGGGTTTCTTGCAGTGCTGTAAAGATAGGTGAATATCTTGGGGAGACCACTTCTCGGTATACCTCCGCCTTCATCTGAGACCTATGAGGTTAAACCAAAACAATAATTGGCTCAACCCGGTGCAACAGAAAACTTGATATGCTAGCAGAAAAGGAGAAAACGCAAAGAAAAACAACCACCTTTATTGTAACATCTTCGATTCCATCAGCAACTATAATGCGGATAGGTGGTGCAACTCTATCGGAGTCCACAAAACGCTCTTGGACAGCACGTAGAGAGTTCTTGACTAGCTCATATACCATAAGATGCAAATGGGTTGGAACATATCTATAAAAGAGAGTAGGAAAAGACATTGTTCGCCACAGAATAACAAAAGCGATAGACTGAATCCAAAAGAGAAAGAGGTCAACTTGAACTCACGGGAAAGTGAAGCTCGGATCCCCATATATGTTTATTTCTGGTGCAGATCCATACTCTCGGAAACAGATTGACCGAGCATCTTCACTGGCATTCCTCGCTACCTCCATAGGAGACATCTTGGTGTGTATGTAACCCACAGTATGAGGTGGCGGATTAGGATTATGCAACTCAACATGCTGCCCTGATAATTTTAACAAGTATTAACACAACAACAGCAGCCTTAAACAAAAAAAAACTTTCAGTTAAGGAAAAGAGAATGATCCAAAAACCAAATTTTACCAATAAGCATGCGGATCCCTATTCGCGACAAGTAGAAGCGATCAAGAAACTGATGAATCTCATCAAGATTACTAGAATTCATTCCTTTTTTTAGCTGATTAACACCGAGAGCCATCATGGGAACCACATTGTTGTGCCTTACTTTGACGGCCTTAATCATCTGAGTGAATTCTTTCTCGTCACATGTATCTTTGATCTCGGGAAATGCTCTCATGTCCCTGAATGATTCCACATACCAATCCCGTACCTACGCAAACAAAAAAAAAAGACAAGAAAGTGAGAGGATAATTGGACCTAAGACATCATCCACAAAAGCTATTTCCGAGTTCTGGGTGTCAAAATTGCCAATATCAGGTGTCTAGCACACAAAAATGTTCAAAGCATTCCTTTCACTGTAGCACGAGCTTTAAAGTCTTTGATACAAAGAGCAAAAATATAAAAGTAATCATACAGAATTTAATATCCACTTTCCATGCATATCCAATCTCATAAAACAATCTCGAGAACCAATAAAACAGCACAATTCCAGCAAAATCCCGCAAGAGCTATAACTAGAAATTCGATTTTGCAGAAACACTGAGAAAAAAATCGAATACCCAAAATTACCTTCAAGACAGCAGGTTTCTCAGAGAGGCCGTAAGGGAGTGTCTCGAGTTCGATAGCTCTCCTCGCGACCCGAATCGGAAGCTCCTTGTGCAGAAACTGAGCTGAAATCAAAAGGTTCCTCTCAGTGGGTGTGGAACCAAACTCCATCATGTATCTAAGGCTCACGCCCGTCTGTTTCATGCAACCCCATCTATGAACATCCTCGATCAAGCTCTTCGGAAACATATCGCACGCCTTCTTAACCGCCATTAGCCTTAGAAGCAAACACTAACGTCGTCGCCGGCTCCGTCACTCTCCACGGTTATCATCGATTGGACATCTAGAAACAGAGAGGATTGGCTTGGGCATGGGCAAACATTAAGATAATAAAGTTGTTTATTCTGGCCGCTAATTTGATAGATGATTACTACTCCGTTTTAAAACATTAACACTTTCCACACAAATTAGTAAAATATATGTAAATATAAATTACAAACTTAAAAACGGAATTTTTGAGAATGAACCTTAGAATCTAGCGCTGGACATTTGGATATTCGATTTGATTTCAATTGATTATTTTCGGTTTCAATTGTTTTTATTGTTAAGATTAAAGATCTATTCGCTTATTTTTATATTTCGATTTGGTTTCAGTTCGGCTATACCTCGGTTTCGGTCGGTTCGGTTATTAAATTTAAAAATCGAAAATAATCAAAATAACCAAAAATAACCGAAAAATAACCAACCGAAATAACTGAAAAATAACCGAAAATAACTACAAAATAACAAAAAAAAAAACCAAAATATCCGAAATATTTTTGGATAACCGAAAATAACCAAAATTAGTTCGGTTTTTTGGATATTATTTTGGTTTTCGGTTTGGTTTTGGTTACTAATCAATAACCATAATTTTATAAAAAATAATATTCGTTCGATTATTTCTTTATAACCGAATACCAACAAAATTATTTTTCGTTTTGATTTCGGTTCGGATTATTTGCCTAGACCTATTAAAATTTTATGAACAAACGATGTGCGGTCTTTTTCTCATGGCTACACACATGCCTCAATCCAACATATATAAACAACGTGCCGTTCAGTCCATATATAAATAAACGATGTGCAGTCTTTTTCCTAAAAATATGCAGAAGAGATTTGCAACCTTGCAGGGCTCCTGACCCGTTCTTTTGACATAAGCCCTAAAAGCCCTAAAAGCCCTAAAAGCCCTAAAAGCCCTAAAAGCCCAAAAGGATTGTTTTGAATGGAATAAATATACAACTTAAGAAATATACAACTTAATAAATATACAACTTAATAAATATACAACTTAATAAATATACAACTTAAGAAATATACAACTTAATAAATATACAACTTAATAAATATACAACTTAATAAATATACAACTTAATAAGCCCTAAAAACCCTAAAAGCCCAAAAGGATTGTTTCTCTAAAAAATTTAGGGTTACGATTTATATAGATCATCTGAGATTTTCAGTTTAAGAAAACTGATCGGTTTGGTATTATCAAACCAAACCAAAATATAAACCGAATAAAATTAATTATTTAGTCAATCGATTTAGCGATTAAAAGTAAATAAAAACCGAAACCAAAAATTTCGATTCAATCGGTTCGAGTTTTTCGGTTTTCACCGAAAACCCAGCCCTACAACTTATTATAGATAGAGATTTGGTAATAAATGTTTTCTTTCTAGTAAGAAAAAAATAGTCTTCTTAATAGCAAAGTCAAAAGGAATGTTTTGACCAACCACTGCAACAAAAATTGCAATTTGATGTTTATTAAGACTCATAAGTATGCATCAATGTAGAGGAATCGAAATTTGAACGAATGTTTTGTATTATTTTAGAACAGAGTTGTTGTTTGACTTCAATTATTTAACAATTTCTCCCAAATTTCCAACTAGGTTTTTCCCTCAAACGACGATGTTTAATTGGATTCCATTGACTTCATTTTATTATACTCATATTTTGTTACTTCTTTCTGCATGAGTTTATCTTTGACTTGAAACAAACTTTGCTTAGGACCAAACATAAATTAAGGTTATATAATAACATGGGATTTGCTTAGGACCAAACTTAATCGTTCATGAAAATTTGGTTTCAACAATTTTAAAATCAAAAGTGGGATCTCGTTGAAATTCTTATTTGACTAATAACTTATTGGCTCTACAACTGCTAGATGGAAATCCAATGAAATGGAATATTTGATTTCACATCAAACATAGTATAAATTAACCATATATCAAACAATTAAGACATAAAAAATCATAGAAAAAGTTATACCCACCCGTGCTCATTATAACGTTAATTTAATCATCATGAAAGAGAAAGTGAATTAGTAACACAAATCACTTAGTAATATCAATTAAATAACGTAAAGAAATCATTTTATGAGATTTGATCAAAGCTTCCGTTGTGGACTTGTCAACAATGACCAGAGACTCCAAAACGCACGAGTGGGTTGTGACTTACTCTCTTAGATCTCTTTGACTAATTTGACCTTTTGACACTTCAAATTATTCTTTATTGTATATCAAATCGTCTTACGAGTCAAACTCTAACAAACAGTTTTGGTATTTGAGTTATCTCAAGATCCTTATGGATTATATTTATTCAATAATACTCCTAATAGATTCAATCCAATATGTTTAATGAAGAGATGCATTGTGTTGCTATTGAAGAGGTTTAAGCTATATGGGTTATGTAATTCTTTCTAACCCTAAACTCAATTGGTCAAGAATTAATGAAAAAATGGTAAAAGAAAACATTGTATTGATGTTTTCACACATTCATCAACATTGTTTTAAAAGTCTTTTTATTTTGTCAATATGTCATTTCAAAAAAGAATATCATTTTTATAAATTGAAAAAATTGAAATAAAAATAAAGTAATTATAAATGATAATAATGTTTGTCTTTAAACAAACAACATGTTTCCTTTGTGAAACATAGAGATAAAAGATGGAAAAACAAAAGTAACAATAATTAAGAAAGCACTATTTTCTCCACTTTAGAGGAAACCAAATTGCAATTATAATAAGAGGTTTTGGCTTCTTAAAATCCTAAAATACTACTTTATGTGTTCCCTATTAGCTTTTCATATTATATATAACTTCATATATTTGCTTTCACATTACAACAACATTTCGTCTTCGATTTGAATATAACTTAACATGGGTCAATAAATTCATATAATAAACATATGAAGTAAAAACTAAGATTGCTTTCTTATTTAGAAGCTTCCAACTAGTCCTCTCAAACGGGTCGAATCCGCCCCGTATGACCCGCTCTACGGCGGGTCAAAAAATTTTTTTCATAAATTTTTTTTATCCATAAAACCTGTGAATCATTTTTTAAAACCCGTATCTGCCCCGCATTAATCTAACGGGTTTGCGGATGACCGGTGACCCGCTTCGTTTTTATATATTTTTTAAAATATTTAATTAAAATAAATCCAAATAATAATAAATCTAAAATTAATACATCAAATATATGAAAATTCAATTTTTAAAACATCAAATTATATAAATTTTAAACATCAAATTTGGTATTGATTTCGTTTAGGATTAAATTGGTTTAAAATTAAATTGGTTTATAATTAAATTATTTTAAATTTTGGTTAAATAATTTTGACCCAAAATTTGTGGGTACCCGTTAACCCGTAAAATAATAAAACAAAACTCACATCCGCTCCCCTATACCGAAATTTTAACTCTTACCCGCCCCGCATATAAATTTTTTTTTCCTTCGATTCGCACCCACTCTGCAGCATGTCAAATGGGGCATAACCCGCGGGTAATGAACCAAATTGACAAACCTACTTCCAACAATATTTTTTTTATCATAAATATATATATGTACTTGTAAATCAAACATTTACTTTATTCTGAAAATTCATTATGATACTATTATTTTTTTAATCTAATAAAAGGTTAGTTTTCAAACTGTTTTGAAAAGAAGTTAGTTTTCAAAATATATAAATTTTTGGAATATTTCCTCTTTACTAATTATCTCCACATAATGGTGACACAACAACAACACTAATATAAATTAGTAGACTAAATATGCTATGACCACTTATTATGCAGATTTTTACAAATACAAATTTTCCATCCTCAGACATTTACTTCTAACACAAGTCAACGGTCGTAAATAATATTTTTAGAAGATTAGTTACGAAGAAAAATACACACTAATAATGAAAACAATTAAAATTCACCATCTCTTGTTGAGTATATATTTATATACAAATATATATTACCAAAATAATGACTCTTTTCACGTAAGGTTTTCCTAATTAATTAAAGCTTGGATCGTATAAAAATACATATAGTATAAATTTATATTATAGTATTTTTACTTTTTAGCATAAATATACGTCTAACCATTATGCTCTTAATTTAAAATCCAATTTTAATAATCTTTGCAGTTCAACCATTTTCGAATTTAACTTTTCCCAAAATTTAAATTAAAAGACTAAAAGTCTCACAAATCATTACTAAACTACAGATCTATAAATCATTTAAATTTATGATGCCACAGTTTTGACATTAATCTTTGGGATTTATAATGTTATATATATATATATATATATTCCTAATATATTATTTGAAAAACATAGAAACATTAACTAAACATTAACTTTAAATGTGATTTATAAATATGTCATGATGACGTGTCATGAGAATTTTTTAAATCAAATATTATATAAGACATAATTTATTAGAGTATTTACGAAAATGGCATTACACCAATATTTATTACTATATTATATGTAAATAATTAATATTTTAACATAAAAGACAAACATAATATAAAATAAAATATTAATTTTTTTAAAAAATTAGTCAAACAAAAGATAAAATCAAATTTTAGAATAATTCAATATTTATCACATGTACAATTTTTATCTATTTAATAATATTATCTTTCCAAGATATTGATAATTTAATTTATTTATAAAATCTAATTTTTATTGTATATTTTATTTGTATAATCAATATTAATTTTTTAAAAAATATTTTAAATAAAAAATCAATTATAAATAAATAATTAATTATAATATGTGAATATTTTTTCTATCCAAGGTGTGAATCTAAATCTAGTTATTATTATTATTGTTATATACTTAATAAATAAAGAATTGGAATGGTATGTAGAGCAATCGGATTTGAAAACATACATAGAAATATGAATGGGAGGATAATGGTAATTTGAAAAATAAAATAATAAAATGTACATAGTTATATAAAGCAAGTAATATAAATGTCAAAATGGGTCGTTTAGTTAGTCAACTTCAAATCAATTGATAATGGAAATTTACTTCCCCTGCGCCCTACCATTTTTCAACACAATTGTTTATTCCAAATTAAGTTACAATAGTTTAAAACTTCTTATTTTGCGGCCTTTAATCCAAATTGAGTCATACTCCGATATTAACATGCGTGACTTGCGGGAAAAAAACATTATCACCTCTCATTTTTATTTTGTCAAATTATATTCTAATATCAATGCCAATAAATATTTTTGTTTTTAAAGAGTTTTCATGCCAATATATATCCAAAACAGGAAACTATATATAAACTGGTTCGAGGACATATAACTCTGTTTAAATCTGGACAAATAATTTGAATTGAATGAATCGAATCAAAAATCAAATTTTGGTTGTTATTTGGTTATAAATAAATAACCGAACATATATTATTTTGGAAAATTATGATTATTGGTTACCAATCGAAACTGAAACGAAAATCAAAATAATCTGAAAACTTGAATTATTTTTTTTGTTATTTTCGGTTATCCAAAAATATGTGTATATTTCGGTTATTTTTGATTATTTTTTCGTTATTTTAGTTATTTTTTTGTTATTTTGGTTATTTTCGATTATATTTTTGTTATTTTGGTTATTTTTTCGGGTTTTTTTGTTAATTTTGATTATTTTTTGTTATTTTTAGTTATATTCGGTTATTTTAGTTATTTCAGTTTCTAAAATTATTTTCGGTCATTTTTGATTTTAGATTTAATAACTGAATCGATTGAAATCAAGATATAACCGAACCAAAATCGAATCAAAATATAAAAATATATAACTGAATAAATTTTTAATTTTACTAACCGAAAAAATCGAAATCGAACCAAATATCCGAATCTACAGTTCTAACTCCGTTCGAATCTTTGTCTTACACATGATCACGACCAACTCACGTGATACAGAACACAAGTGAAGTATGAAATATAGTTTGTGAATCAATTAAAAGATAGATTATTTAAGAAGTGATCAAAAATTTTACTATGGAAAAAAGTGATGGATGTATGTACACATTACCCATTTCTTCAGTGAATAACTTATATTCTCGCATTTTTACAGGAAATAATACAAAATTGTAGGCATATAAATTTAATTATAAATTTTGATTGATCGGTAGTGTTATATAAGCTGGAGTTAGACAGTTTCTTCTTATCTATGGACGTGCGGTTCGAAATGTTTGTGAAGTCTTCTATTTAATTCTTTTATACATAAACCAATGGTGTATACAAAGAAATGTCAAATCCATACTTAAAAAGAAATAAATAAATAATGGAACTCAAAGGGGCTGTCATTGTTGAGGGATGACTTTGTGTGTTTAAAGGGCCATTGAATCTAGACTTTAAACTACTTTCGCCTGTCTTATTCAGACATAACTATTGTAAATCTATGCTTCTAATCATATCTTTACACCAATACAAACACATCTTTAGTTTATACAATTCTACAGCATATATTCCATTTCCTCGTTGACTAAAACCTTAAAGAGTTTCCAAATCCAACGAATATTGACGGAAAATTATTCATTTTATGGTTTAATTTGCACACTTAAGTTCTTAACCAAAGGTTGTCAACTAAACCGTTTGGTTTAGCCAAATTTAGATTGGAGCCATCGGTCATTTATACTAAACATCAAAGACTATCTAAATAGCACTTGATAATAGCGCTGTTCGTTTATCTGCCGCAGACGCTGCGGCAGCGACCTGCAGTCAGACGCTGTGATTAGATGCAGCAATATTGTTGTTTGTTTGATCGCCGCAGGTTGTATCGCCGCAGGTTGTATCGCAATTGTTTGATCACAAACGCTATAATTTCGTAGCGATTAAAATTTTTGACCGCAACTTTCTGCGATCAATCGACCGCAGCATTTGATCGCAGGAACCTACGGCGGTCAAACGAACAACGTTTGGCCGCATGACGCAGCTGCAAGTTCATACGGCTACGAAACGAACAGCTCTAATATTTTAATTTGTATGTATACATTATAGAACTATATATATATCATCATTGATGTCGTCATTTTAAAATGCATTTTGTGTAAATCATTTTCAGATTAATCTTATCTCATTTAAACCATTTGCATGCTTTGTAATATTACTTTAAATAAGATAAGTAAAATTATATGCGAAAGTGGTCCTGAAAACACATGCCCTCACATTAACCAGCACACGTCCTAATATTCAAGATTTGGAACTTTGGAAGAGTGATCAAAACCTATTTTTATAAAGAATTAATGAAACTTTGTAACTAAGATTTATATACTCCATCCCTCCTTTAAATTTATAGAATTCTCACATAAAATAAAAATCTATTGATGTTTAGTTATAAGTGTATTAATTTTTACTACACATTTTCAATAACTATAAACTAATAATAATTTATGAATTCAAAAACTTTTATTTAATAATTTGAACTTTACCATTTAGTAGTATTAATTAATGAAAATGTATTTAAATATTTTTTTAATCAATCTTTGTGGAAAGAATAAAACATGCAAAAGATATTTATTTAGACTCAGAAAGAATATTAATTAGCAATGCAAATTTCTTGCTCTTCGATTGTCATTTTAACTTTTAATTCGTCATTAAGTTATGAGTTTACTTCCGTCAACTACACGAATTTATCTGAATAAACTTATTTCCATATGTTCTTTTTGGATCTTTTATAAGTTACATAAACTGTGTTTTTTTTTTCCGTAAACTATATAAACTTAATAAATGATTTTAATTACATAAATTTCGTTAATGTTTACACGTTAAATTGTATTAAATCTTTTTTACTTCGAAAATCTGGTTTTAATTTCAAAATAAATCTAAGTTAAAACCATATTTTCGAATTAGAACCAGATTTAGTGGATATTTAACGTATAAACATTAATATAATTTATGCAATTAGAAAAATTTACGAAATTTGTGTAATTTATAAAAGAAAAATACAGTTTATGTAGTTAAAAGAATACCCAAAAATTACGGGTGAAAATAGGTTTAGTCGCATAAGTTTGTGTAATCGACGGAAGTAAACTTTAAGTTATTTGAAAATTTTTGTTATTTGAAAATTTTTGTTATTTCACCTCATAGGACATTTAAGTTTGTTTAACAAATTTCAAAAATACAATTTTGGGGACAAAAAAGAACCAAACATTATATTATATTGTGGCCATCATGGAAATAAGCAGTAATCTTAAAAGTGGTGATGATTAACAAAACAAAAAAGTGGGGCCAAGTTGGCCTATTTTATGCCATTAGAAATAAATATTTGTGTTTTCAAATTTGATTGTATCGTTTTGAGATTTATCATCAAATTTCATTTCTTATATATATATATATATAAAACTATATAAGACAAATAGCTGTATACATGGATGCATGCGAGCGAATGCGTGTATGGTTGAAGGTGGTTCCTTTGGATATGTGCCTACTAATGATGCCCACAAATATTCCTTGGCAAATTGTTTATTGTTTCACAATTTGTGCCTAATCACATAACTTACCAAAACCAAGTTTTATGCATTAATAACTCTTTTATTTTTTATTATTTCTCATTCATCAGATTATGACATCGACCCACCATTTGTAATTAGAGCTAAAGACTTTCAATTCTTGCTCGAAAAAATTATTCTTAGATATATGTAGCCACGTGTCAGATATTCTATCTAAAACTAAATAATAATATAATATGTAGAATTCAAATAATGAAAACATATAAAAATTAGCTAAATCATAATTTAATACTCTCCTACAAAAATGATTTTTTTTTTCAAATTTTTCACACAAATTAAGAAATTATCAGTATTAAGTAGTAAATACATATTTTGTTAGACAATTGTATAAAATAACACTTTTTAAGTTTTTGTTATAAAAATAGTATCATTAGTTTAAATTTCCAATAATAGCATAAATTTAAGATTAAAATATATTAAAACTATATTTTAATTGAAAAAAGTAAACTTTAAACTGAAAAAAATGAATCTAAATATAATATTTTAAGTTTATATATAATTTATTTAGAGTAAATAAATATTTTTGCATAATTATTTGTGCTATTTTTGGGATTTTAATTTTAGAATGTTAGATTTGAAAAAAAACTTTAAAAATGGTATTTTAGGGCATTACTCTATTAAATTATTAAAAATAAGAAAAAAGAATTTTTATGGAATAATGCAAATATTAAAAAAATGTTAAGAACATAGAGAGTAAGAAGTAGAAAGAGTATATATTATTAAGACTTTTTGACTTATCCGAAAGCAAAAGTTAAGCTTTTAAGTAACTTCAATAAGAGCTCTTTGCAAAGTAAATGACGTTATAGTAAAAGTATATCGGAATTCTAATCACATAAAAGGGTTTTAAATGATTATTGTTTGTCTAAACACATATATTAAAGATATTTGTATTCAGAATAACGTTTGCGTTTATGTTTATAAAGTATCAAATACTAGTTTTGATATAGTTTCCCAAAACAAAGACATGTCTTGGAGCTAAGACAAATCATGTTTAGATATTATATGTATTGATATTACATATTCGTGTTTGTAAATAGTCATTTACACTCTTCACTCACTTTATAGTGACAACACGCGATGTCCGTGGCACAGACAAAAGTCTACTCCAATTCGTAATAGTGTTAAATGTCTTCTTCTCAATATATACAAAAGTCATCAAATGTAATCTAGATTTACATTTATGTGTAATGTATATATTCTTATTTCAAAATATCTGATATAATTTAGTGGTTTTCAGTTATGAATACGTTTACCCATTTGATCACATTCATATTTTCATATAAATTTCTTTATTTGGTCTCTCGTACAACTTTATTTGTTTTTGATATTGTAATATTATGTATATAATCACTTCTAAAAGATTAGACATTTTTTTACCAATAGTTATATATATATATATATAAATCATTGCACAAAATTTCCTAGCATCTTATAAAAATATCATAAAATATCATCTTTTAAAATTTTTATTTCAAATATAACACTTTAAAATTAAAATTCCAAAATAATATAAATAAATATGTGAAAATGTTTATTTACTCTAAATAAATTATACATAAATTTAAAACATTATATTTGAGTTTTTTTCAATTTAGATTTTAATTTTTTGTATTAAAAAGAAGTTTCAATGTATTTTAATCATAAATTTGTGTTATTATTAGAAATTTAAAATAATAATGTTATTTATGCAGAATTAATTACCCATGTTTATATGGATCTCTAAGTAATGTATCGCCAAACATTAGAATAAATAAATATGTGAAAATGTTTATTTACTCTAAATAAATTATACATAAATTTAAAACATTATATTTGAGTTTTTTTCAATTTAGATTTTAATTTTTTGTATTAAAAAGAAGTTTCAATGTATTTTAATCATAAATTTGTGTTATTATTAGAAATTTAAAATAATAATGTTATTTATGCAGAATTAATTACCCATGTTTATATGGATCTCTAAGTAATGTATCGCCAAACATTAGAATAAATAAATATGTGAAAATGTTTATTTACTCTAAATAAATTATACATAAATTTAAAACATTATATTTGAGTTTTTTTCAATTTAGATTTTAATTTTTTGTATTAAAAAGAAGTTTCAATGTATTTTAATCATAAATTTGTGTTATTATTAGAAATTTAAAATAATAATGTTATTTATGCAGAATTAATTACCCATGTTTATATGGATCTCTAAGTAATGTATCGCCAAACATTAGAATAAATTTGTGATGAATTTATTACATAATTAAAAACAAAAAAAGATGAGAAAGCATAATATTATAGATAAATTTAGATGCAAGCATATTTTGACAGATAAAAGTTTTGTGAATAGTCAAAATGTTTCAGAATATGTTGCAGAAAAGGATATTGCGTGTATATATGTGTTTCAGTAATGGAACTTTAAAGTTTTCAAATTAGGTTTAGATATTATATAAGGTATATTCTTGATCCGTACGTCGACACACCGATATATATGTATGTCATTTACATTTTACTTTTACAAATTCGATTACTCATCCAATTGAGTCGTGCATGAAAGCTTGAGAGAGCTTTCAGATATTAAAGTGAGATTATACCAAAGTTCACTATTATATATATATATGTATGTTATACATATCAACTTGTCTTTTTGTTATTTGTAGACTTTGAAATAACATTGTGTTAATTATTAGTATTATTTTTTCGTGTATTTGGACGTTTATGGTCAAATAAGAACTGGAAAAAATTAAGGGAGAAGTGGGGAAATTAAATTTAAAAAAAGAACATTAGCCAGAATAAACTGTTTTTCTCACCAAAGAAGATTTTTCTGAAAAGTTTTCTTTAGCCGGAATAAACTGTTTTTCTCACTAAAGCAGACTTTTCCGAGAAGTCTTTTTCAGCCGGAATAAACTGTTTTTCTCACCAAAACAGTCTACTTCAGCCAGAATAAACTGTTTTTCCTACCAAAGCAGACTTCTCTTAGAAGTCTGCTTTGATAATAAAAAAACACACAGGGATTGAAACGTAATTGACATTTCGATATTCATTTTTAGATAAAAGGAGTGTTCAGTAATTTCTCCATCCTCATAGGTTAGTTTTGCAAAAATGTTTTCATGAGGGTTAGACTTGCATTTAAAGTCAAGTTTTTAGTCATTTTTAGCAATTCTCCAAAAAAAAAAAAAGTTGTAGAGCTAATATATTTAATATTGGCAACTTGTTTGAAATAAATGAGGAAATTAAAAATACAAAATTATCAATAGAAATAGTGTTATTAGCACAAAGACGGAAAGTCAGCGGGTCAACTTTTAAAACTGAGTGCTAAGTTATGACTGATACTTTTTTTTAACTCTTTAACTGATATTTTAACTGGACGGCATCTTTCTCAACTTCTAGTTTCTAGACCTCTAATATTATTTAATATTAATTAATTAATGATGACAACGTGTTTTACTTTTTGCACTAAATTAATTAACTTAAAGAAACTAATGACGATAACGTATTTTAGGATTTGTTACTTTTTATATATTATGAAAATATAAATCATTAATAACTGTTTTCTAAATAAATGTAAAAAATATTTCATATCCTTATATATTCTCTGTGGAACATTTTAAAAAAATAATTTAATCATAACATGTTATTAATAGAAATATTATGATGACATATAATCATTAAAATGAATTTTAAATAAATAAATATGTTTAAATTATTAAAATAATTATAATATATTTCATTGTTATTAATTTAGTTAAATAATCAATATATTTTATTAAACTAATCAATAAATACTATTAAATTCGTAAAAAACAATTATTTCTCTTTTTTAATTTACATATACAAAAATTAATATTAAAAAATAATTTTAAATCAAAGTTAAACTATATAAATATTTAATTTATATTTATTAATAAATAATATTATATATTTTTTGAATATTTTTCCCTCATAACGTGAATATAAATCTAGTTTTCATATAATCAACAATATTCAATTAAACACACAAACACAACATCAATCTTTTGTAACATATCCATAATATAAATTTTAGATCAAATTTTTTTGTTACAAAATAGTAGTTTAGTTTGATCAAGATTTGTTGTTTTAATGATTTGTATTAGTATAGGTGTTATGTGCTTATTATGTGAATTATAAATAAGAAATATAGCATTTTTTGGCCTTCAAAAATATTTTTTTGGTATGAATAAATTTTTAAAAGATTTCTAAATCTTAACGCACATAAAATTATATAAATTTCTAGACAATTGAGGAGTAATTAAATCAATTAACACAGTTGATATATTACGGCTGTCTAATCCATTCTTCTCACATGTTCCAATTAATTTATAAATAAAAAGAAACTTTGAAAACTATGATTTATTTTCTTCTATAAAACCCACAACTTCTCTTTTTCTTGTGGATTCAAAACTCATCCTTTCTCTATCTACACATAACTCCAAAAAAATCAATCTCTCTCTTCATAAACCCCATAGAAAAGGTAGAAAGTTTCAAACTTTTTGCTCAGAAATATCTTTGTGGCCAGATCTCTTCGATCTGCGTGTATCAATGGATGGCAAAGGAAGAAGCTTGAAGAACAACAACGACATGGAAGATGAAATGGATCTCAAAAGAGGTCCATGGACTGCTGAGGAAGACTTTAAGCTTAGCAATTACATTGCTACTCATGGAGAAGGTCGATGGAACTCTCTTTCTCGTTGCGCAGGTTTGATATATTCTCCACTTCTATTACCATCTTTTTAGCAAAAGGAGCCAACAAGAACAAGTCGCATACATAATTGATTTATTTCTTCTTCTCATTTCTAAAAATAATTTCATCGTAATAAATATATGATGATTTGAGTGACATCTTTTGGTAATGGATTCAATTATAAGCCATCTCAAATTTGAATAAAATATCCAAATTTTGTTATTAAAAAGGGTGAAAAGGAATTAATGATCATCATCTATAAGGAAAGAGCACTAACTCAATGGGAGAAAGCTTGCTGAAGAAAATGACCCTTTAAGACAGTTTACATCATATTATGATCCATTTTTATTTCGTTTGGGAATTTGGTATAACTTTACCAAAAGTTAAACAATTATTATAATGAGTTTCTTCCGTATGAAATCACCATACTATACGTATACATGACCGACTGATAAATTAATCATCATATATACTTTAACCAATGAAACAGGACTCCAACGCACCGGTAAAAGCTGTAGATTACGGTGGTTAAACTATCTCCGCCCTGATGTCCGCCGTGGAAACATTACTCTCGAAGAGCAACTCTTGATCCTCGAACTTCATTCCCGTTGGGGCAATAGGTATATATCTTGTATCATCATGTTCATAAGTTATATTTCTTCTGCATGCTTCTCTTCTTCTATCAAAATATATGTGACGACCGATGGATATTTACAGGTTACGTATATGAATGATATTGAAATATCGTAATGAATAAGGATTGAATTAACTAAGATTTTAGTTATGATTATACAATATGAGTTTTTGTCTTTTTGAGTTATTTATTGTGTTTTCCGGTGAAAATAGATGGTCGAAGATCGCACAATATTTACCAGGAAGAACAGACAACGAGATTAAAAATTACTGGAGAACACGAGTACAAAAACATGCAAAGCAGCTTAAGTGTGATGTGAACAGCCAACAATTCAAAGACACGATGAAGTATTTATGGATGCCTCGGCTAGTCGAGAGGATCCAATCCGCCTCAGCCTCGTCCTCGACTTCAGCTACAACCGTAGCTGCCACCACCACCACCACCACGACAGGATCAGCCGCCACGTCATCTTGCATCACAACCTCTAACAATCAGTTCATGATGACTTATGACTACAGCAAAAACAATAGCATGGGACACCATTATGGTGTAATGAGCAACAACGATTATATCACACCGGAGAATTCCAGCGTGGCGATGTCTCCAGCGTCAGACTTGACGGAATTCTACAGTGCTCCAAACCCCAACCCGGAATATTATTTAGGTCAAATGGGAAATAGTTATTATCCGGATCAGAATTTGGTGGGTCCACAAATGTTACCAGAGAATTATTTCGATTACAATGGATTATTAGAAGAAGATCTAACGGCTATGCAAGAGCAAAGTAACCTAAACTGGTTTGAACATATTGATGGAGCTGCTTCTTCTTCGGACAATTTATGGAACATTGGAGAAATTGATGAAGACTTATGGTTCTTACAGCAGCAACAACAGTTCAACAATAATGGCAGCTTCTGAGTATAGAAACAAATAATTAGAAATCGTTTTAAGTTGGTTAAACACTATATACGTACGTGTAAAGGTAATTCGTTTTAATTAAGGGGAATAATTAAAGCTAAGGAATTTGTTTACGATATCATATATCATGTCGTTTAATTTAACAAATCACTAAATTTGATTGGTTTTGTTTTTTTTCTCTTGTGTGGATATTCATAAGTTTAGATGAATATAATATATATAAAAGTGTTGTTCGTTTGCTCGCTGCAGGTGGCTGCTGTCAACTCTACGGCTGCGGTTACGGCAAATATTATTCGTTTGTCTGCCACCGGTAGTTGCGGTTACGGTTGATCGCAGATTTTTAGTCGCACTGCTGTTTTAATCAGCGGTCGAAAAAATTGCGACGCATGACGCAACATCTGATCGGTGCGTCTCCCGCAGGTACATGCGACAGCTAAACGAACAACAATCTGCCGCAAGAATCTGCGGCTGCCAAACGAACATGACCAAAATAATTGGTCGGCGGGAATTTACTATAAACATAAATAAGTGAAGTTGTTTTCACACTAAGGATTGGGCGATTTACGCAATGGAAGCATAATAGAAAAAACATAAGTCATTTAACTATGAATATTTCGACGACGAAGCTCATAATTGGTTCCACCATGTGTAATATTTAACCAAAGATATGATGGTTGTTTTTAAAGATATGTATATATAATAATAAAGACTTTCGTATTATAAAATGGATCTTACTTTTTGAAAGTATGTCCATAGAGCATGTATATGGAAAAACAAAAGGAAGAACTATTGTATATGTGTCTGTGTGTGTGAAAGCGTTTCCTCTGGGTTCAAAAGCAGATGATTGTTTATTCAAATAACACATGGCGAAATTTGGTTGGTTATGATCTGAGCTTTTCGTTTAAGGTGGACATTAAGAGGTTTATTCATTGAAAAGTTAATAGTTTGTTAAAGTATATGCTAAGTGATAATAACACACCACTAAATTATGTACAGAAACTTATCTAATTATTTCGCATTACTGTACGGACCGTTATATACCATTATCCAGACAAAATCGTGTCTTTTAACTCTGCAGAATGTCAGCAACACCATGTCCCTCTGCTCTCGTCTGTTCTTATTTATTTACGGGTTTACTTACGACAAACTATATAAACTTATGCAACTAAATTTATTTTTACACATACTTTTTGGATTTTCGTTTAAATATATAAATTGTATTATTCTTTAATAAATTACATAAACTTTATAAATTCTTCTAATTGCAAAAATTGTATTAATGTTTATACGTTAAATAACTACCAAATCTGGTTCTAATTTGAAAATTTGATTTTAAATTGGATTTATTTTAAAATTAGAACCAGATTTTCGAAATAAAACAAGGTTTAATAACAATTTAACGTGTAAACATTAATTCAATTTCTGTAATTGAAATAATTTATAAAATTTATGATTTAGGGAAAAAAAACACAGTTCATATAACTTATAAAACATCCAAAATTTACGGATGGAAATAAGTTTATTCACATAATTTCGTATAGTTGACGGAAATAAACCTTTTTATTTACTCATGAGTTCTGTTAGAATTCTAGAAATTATAAAAGGGTTTAGAGGCTGAATATTTAGATACTTATGACCGACTTCTTTTTTATATACATAATTGCAAAGCCGTCAAAATTAAAGTCGATTTCTTTCTGTATATTGATCCTTTATGCAAACGATATTGATTTCCTCGTTTCTTCTCATTTAGTAGTATTCTTTCTAAACTTTTATATATATCTAATATTGGAATTGACACGTGACGGAGAAGAGAAAAATGCACGTGATTAAAATAGTGAAAGGTGAGGGAAGACTTAAAAGATGGCGGCGGCTGAGAAAATGAAAAATCGTGTGGTGTGGCCAGCAAGCAAACCGACGCCTAATAGACCTCTCAAGACCGGGCCTGGAGCTAAGCAAAGCAAGTCTGTGCTTGCGGCCCCCAATATTAATATAAAAAAATCAGTCTTTATTTTAAAAGTATTTTTAGCACAAATGGTAAATAAAAGTAAATTGCTTCTTTGAGTTCTTCAGTTCGAGTCCTTCTCACGACAAAAATATTTTAAAAATTAGAACGGCCTAATTTTTCTGTAATATAAAACGGCCCATTTTTTTTTGCTTGCGGCCCTATTAAATTTAGGACCGGCTATGATCACAAGTGGTCCTAAAATCTCTTTCCTCACCAATGTCTTAATTGCAAACTTATTCTAATTCAGTCTAATTGTATATTGAAATCTTCTTGTTACTAAGAAGTATTTTGATTCGTTATCTCGTTTAAAAATAACTAATTAAGTAGTTCAAGGGATTGTAATAAATTTGAATTAAACTACGATGTTATACGATGGAAAAGACATGGTTAGATCGTCCATAATCAAAATTTTGCTTCTCTTCAACATCTTTCGTAATATTGTAACATTTTTAAAAATGACCTAACTCAATAAATATGTATTATTTCAACCCTAACTCAAACATGAAACATCAATTTCAAGTGAATTAAATGAATATTCTTCGAAACCCTTTTGGATGACTAGTGGTTTCTCACGGCATTACATCTCAAGTTCTCTTTTTCCATTGTAAAGAAGAAACATATTATTCCATCTCGTTAAATTTTTTGTAGGAAAAGCTTTTCTAACCATTTTCTCATACGTCTTCTTATGTCATATAATGAATATTCGATATTTAAAAATATAATTTCTTAACTATACAAATAGTTTAAATTTCTTATAGTTTTCTTCAACTATTTAAAATCATCCTCTAATTGCTTTCCCAATTACCAGGGTTAGTGTTTACAAAAAAAAAATTCTGTAAAAAATGGCATTGAAATTTGGGTTTATGTTAATGGTTTATAACCGATTAAAATACCATTACTATAACAAATTATGATTTTTTGATATTAGTATAGCCTAAATTTCCTATCTTATATATTTCACTCCAATTCTTTTTTTTTAACGTCTCATTTTCTTTCTAGTTGTTATTAATTTTATGGTAGAATAATAAGTATATAACTGTTTCAATTACTACTATTTTATTTGTTGAAGACTACTAATACTATTCAAATTATGAGTTCTCGAAATTAGAAAGAGATGGCTTCTATTAACTCACACGTTTTCGTCGAGAAAAACTCTTCGAATTCAACCTTAAGGTTTATGCAGAAGAGACAGAGAAACAAAAACAGAAACACATATTCCGGCAGAATGGACTTAACCGCGCGCCACGTGGCATGCGAGTGGAGGAAATAATATTCCATTGTTGGTGAAGACGAGCACAAAGAAGTAACCGACTCGATAATCTTTTGATTGGTCAATGTCAACGCAACCAAAAGACTTACACGTCGGTGTCAACGTGGCTTTATGTTAGGTCCCACATACAAATGGACATTAACAAAACCCTATCTAAACTAATCGGGGAATACATTATATTTATTGGGTTTATTTTCGTCAACTAAATGAATTTATTTGAGTAAAACTATTTTTATTCATATTTTTTAGATTTTTTATAAATTACATAAATTATGTTTTTCTTCTGTAAACTATATAAAATTTATAATTTATTCCAATTACAGAAATTTTGTTAAATTTTACACGTTAAATTGTTATTAAACTTTGTTTTACTTTGAAGATCTGGTTTTAATTTTAAAATAAACTCAAGTTAAAACCAAATTTTTGAATTAGAACTAGATTTAGTAGCTATTTAACACGTAAACATTAATAGAATTTCTACAACTGGAATAATTTATGAATTTTGTGTAATTTATGAAAGAAAAACACCGTTTATGTAGTTAAATGAAGACCTAAAAGTACGAATGAAAATGAGTTTAGTCGCATAAGTTTAGTAAAACCTACATTGTACTACGGGTTGCGCGAGAATTCTAATTTAAAATGGTAAATTAATAAATTATTTTGTAATTAATTAATGAAAGAGACATAAATATGATATCTTGGTTCTTTGAACCAATAGAATTTTCTCACTTGAATCAATTTTTTGCCTTTTGTCACTTGGAAAGTCTACATCCGGCCAAGTTCTCTCAATGAGTACATGCCAAAACATGCTTTCACAGGCAGTAAAAGACATGCTACTTATAGTTGCCAAGTTGGAGATTGGAATTATCTAGTTGTACGTTGTCTCTTGTATAACTCGCATCCAGATAGTATTCTATTTGGATGTTTTTATGCCACAGAAGTTCTGTATGGTTTCTTCATCATCCTTCACCCTCCCCTCCTTAAAGTATGGATTGTTAATTTGGTTAGAAACAAGTGGTCTAGCTATCTTTAGGCTTTAAACTAGGCCTGTTTAGACCATAACTAGCTTTGTTATTAAATCAACAAATTTACCAAAAACAATATAATAGGTTTGATCATTGTTTATGGGACTATTAACGAAGCATAAAGTGGGCCTTAGTTGTTTGGTCCAATGGGCTATGTAATTCGTATATGCGCTTAGAATCACGCGCAGTGATTATCGCGTGGGAAGAGTTTTTTATATGAGACGTGACGAAGCAAGGTTCCTTGCTTTTACGCGAGACAAAAGCAAACCGAAACTGACCGTGGCGACGCGCTCGCACACAATTAATTTCAGACAAAAGAAGAACTTTTTAATTATGTCTGAATAGTTTACTAATAAAAGTCTGCCCTCTCGTTGTCCAAGGACTATGACCTTTCTCGGGGTAATTCTGTAAATAGAACAACATCAAGGGGCAATGAAATTATCGTTATGGATTTTTCCACATTTATTTAATGAGAAATCTTGTGGGCTCCATCGCCGGCCCATCTGATCCATACACAGATATACAAGGATCAAAGATTCAAAATTGACAATGTCATTATTACCCCTATCTAGACGCTAAAATATTAGCAAAAGAGCCACGTAACTGACCCTGTTTTCGTACTTTACTTTACAATAAGTTTAAAAAAATACATAAAGTCACGACATCTTAACTAATTACATTTTCGCCACGGAGCTTTTTTTCTCTTATAAGTAACCTGTCGAAATGAAGTCTTCAGATTTCATCATCTTTCACCAAATCGTTCAGACACAAAATATCTTCATCCATTAAATTATCCTATTCTTGATCATCTTCTTTTTTCCTTGTAAGTATTTCCACCTAAGTATTTGTTTTCCGAATTCCATTTTCTCCTTGAATTACTTCAGACATTCTTCAACTTCCGCGATCGGAGTTTTTCGTTGATCAAGAATTTGTTAAGAAGCTAGCTGTATTTGTATTGCTGGTGGTTGTATAGTTTGATTTTTCAATCGTTGTTTTCGATTCCTGGAAAATGATCAACAGCAGGAGTTGTATCTGTGTCTCTGCAATGAAACCATGTTGTAGATTTCTGATTAGTTTTAGAAGTTCCTCGCTCTTTGGGTTTTCTCCCATGAAGTCGGGCAAGTTAGTCAATTCGTCGATATTAAACTGTAGAAAGATTGATTCCAGAAGTATTAGATCTGGTGTTCATTGCCGTCGGATTGTTCTGGATCGGAAGGCTATTTGTGATTCCGATTCCATTAGCTGGGGACGAGGATCTAGGGTTTTAAGAGCTAGAGGTAAAGGAAGCAAAAGGGGTGTTTTAGTAATTCCCCGTGTAGCTTCAGATTTTAGGAACCACTCGACTTCTTCGTTGGATTCTCATGTGAATGATAAGAGTTTCGAGAGTATTTTTGTGAAGCCACTGGTCTTCAAGGAACTTGAAAAAACTGAAGGGATACCCAAAAAGGAAAGTACTAATGAAGTAGAAGATGCTAATTTTGGAAATGTGGGTGTAAGAAGCGAAACAGAAAAGATTTTGAGTCAGAGTGAGGCTGAGAAAGACGCCTGGAAGCTGCTTCGTGGTGCCGTGGTGAATTACTGCGGGTTCCCGGTGGGGACAGTAGCTGCGAATGATCCAGGGGATAAACAGACTTTGAATTACGATCAGGTGTTTATACGTGATTTTGTTCCCTCGGCGTATGCTTTCTTGCTTGATGGAGAAGGGGAGATTGTGAGAAACTTTCTCCTTCATACATTGCAGTTGCAGGTAATATTTTCTTGTACCTCCTTTTTGTTTGAATGATGTTCTTGAGCTGTCATTTGATTGCATTTGTGCAATACAATCGGATTTAGACTGTATCAAAGATTTAGAGCTTTTGGTCGATTTTGTTGTTTATTTGCTTGGAAACTGTTTCAGTTGGTTGGTCTTTAATACCCGCATTAACTATTAGGCTATGCAAATTTCCGGTTATTAGAAAAGTAAAATCTGGCTTGATTCTTTGATTTTCAAAATGGTTTTGCTTTTCTTAGTTGCACGCTCATTATTTGCCACTGGAAATGTCTCATTCTAGGGAAGTTTAGCTGATTTTGATAAACAGGCAAATTATCTAGTTTGTTTACTGAGTTTTCTTGCCTAACCGGGAAAGGAAAGATTTGGAGAAATCTCTCCCATGTACGTTGCAGTTTCAGGTATGTCTTCTAGTCTTTTAATTTGGTTGCACCCAAAATGTCTGATTGCTTGCCATAATTAGTTGTTAAAGTTAGTGCTACTCTGGTATTCTTTAAGACCGAGTTTCGTTTATGTGGCCTAAGATTTGCCTCTCCATGCCTGCTAGGTTAGTTTCTGATTCTTAAGAAAAGTTTTTAATTGGTTCAATCACCAAAAAATTTGATAGCTTGGTAAAGATTGTTTTAATAATGCTTTTAAGATCTGTTTCTATCAAGTATGGCTTTGTTAAAGCTTGGAGCATTAGAATTTTTGAGTTGTGACACTGTAATCTTCATTTTAGATGCATCCGAAAGCCATTTACGTGGTCTAAAGATTTGCCTTTCCTTGCCTACTATGTAGTTTCTGGTTCTTACGAAAGTGCTCTCCTCTGATTCCAATGACTTTATTTCTTTTGGATGCTAACTGTAAGGTATTTGATTTACAAATCTACGCCTAGGTTTCTTATTTGAACTTATGTTGTTTGGGTTTTAGAGCTGGGAGAAAACAGTGGACTGTCACAGCCCTGGCCCTGGGCTAATGCCTGCGAGTTTTAAAGTGAAATCTGCACCACTTGAGGGAAATGATGGCTCGTTTGAGGAGTTTTTAGATCCAGATTTTGGTGAATCAGCTATTGGACGTGTTAGCCCTGTTGACTCTGGTAACTCTTTATGCTCAGTTTTCTATTTTGACTTCTAAAGTTCTTAGTTGCGGTTAGTTGAATAATTGTACTTCCACATATCATAGAGAAGCAAACACCTCGATGATCCACCGAAATCACATTATTTTCTGAAAAGTTGTGATCATTCCATTTTAGTGTTGCAAATTTGCAGTTATAATGTGAATGCAGAATCTTTCATACTGAAGTTGTCAATTTTTCTAGGCTTGTGGTGGATTGTATTGGTAAGAGCTTATGGAAAGCTCACGGGCGATAACACATTGCAAGAGAGAATTGATGTTCAAACAGGGATCAAGTTGATCCTTAAGTTATGTCTAGCCGATGGTTTTGACATGTTTCCGACTCTCCTTGTGACTGACGGATCATGTATGATTGACCGAAGAATGGGCATCCATGGGCATCCACTTGAAATCCAAGTAAAGTGAAAAAAATATTTTGAGTGGGGAATTTAGTAGCTAAGGTTTTGCTTTTTATAACTGATAATTAACAGTCATGATCTTTTCGTTTCCAGGCATTGTTCTATTCTGCTCTCCGCTGTGCTCGAGAGATGCTAAAAGTGAATGATGGAACCAAGAACTTAGTTGCTGCTATCAACAATCGGCTAAGTGCTTTATCATTCCATATGAGAGAGTACTATTGGGTCGATATTAAGAAAATAAATGAGATTTATCGTTACAACACTGAGGAGTATTCAGCAGATGCGACCAACAAGTTTAACATATATCCTGATCAGATCCCTTCTTGGCTTGTTGACTGGATTCCAAACAAAGGTGGTTACTTCATTGGAAACCTCCAGCCTGCCCACATGGATTTTAGATTCTTCACACTTGGAAATCTCTGGGCTGTTGTTTCATCTCTGGGAAACCAAGACCAAAACGAAGGAGTTATGACATTGATCGAAGAGAAATGGGATGACCTTGTTGCAAACATGCCTCTCAAAATCTGTTTTCCGGCTCTAGAGCAAGAAGAGTGGCGAATAATCACTGGCTCTGATCCCAAAAACACGTGAGTCCTTTCAAAATACCTTTTTTGGTCGCCCTCTGGGGGATTTCATAGAACTTTGATTTCATGACTTTTCATTGCAGGCCTTGGTCATATCACAATGGCGGATCCTGGCCAACTCTCCTCTGGCAGGTACAAAATAAACAAACGTATATCATTTCCAAAGGAGCATGTTTTTTTTCAGATTCTAAAACCCATGTATTGCTGCTTGGATTTTGTTAGTTCACATTGGCATGTATCAAGGTGGGAAAGCTAGAACTGGCGAAGAGAGCAGTTTCTGTAGCAGAGGAAAGGCTCAAAGAAGATAAGTGGCCGGAGTATTATGACACGAGAAGTGGGAGATTCGTGGGAAAGCAGTCAAGGCTTTATCAGACTTGGACCATTGCGGGTTTCTTGGCATCTAAGAAACTCATAGAACAACCTGAGAAAGCATCGCTTTTGTTCTGGGAAGAAGACTATCAGCTGCTCGAGACTTGTGTCTGTGGCCTTGGTAGAACCAGCGGAAGGAAAAAGAAGAATTGTTCACGTTTCTCACCTCCAAGATCTTAATTTCCTGACACTTGACTGAAGTGTAGATTTTTTTTATGCTTTTGAGAAGATATTCTGATAACTTGAAACTTGATTTGTTTGTGGCCATTTGTCATCTAAATCTTTTTCTATGCAGGATATTGATTTTGTTTAATTTGTAGCCTACACCACAAAAAGGGGAGACGAAGAATATTTTAGTTGTATATGAAAATACATACCCAAAGACAGAATTTTGAAAAGAGCACATAAATGGGAAGGTTTCATTAATCAATCCAATATTTCCGCAACATCATCGATTTTCTCCTCCGTTGTGTTCTCTTCTTTAAACAATTCTTCACTTCCCATGAGTTGTTCATATAGCTATCAAATCCAAGATGATACACATGTAATAAAATTATCAAACCATAAGCATTTGAGATTTAGTGTTTAGTAGGGAGCCTTTACTAACCTTCACAGCTGATTCCACAATCTCATTGTAGTTCAAATTTCCATCCGGACTAGGAGCAGAACTGATAGTACCTCCACATTCACCCTAATCCAAATTAAACTCTGATTTAGTGAAATGAAACTACCATGGTGAGCTCATGAAGTGATAAAATCTCAATCAAATTCCACACCTTAACAAGCTCTTGCACGTACAGTGCTCTCCAGAGTACAATAGGTTTTGATTCGGCATTATCATTCTCAGCTATGGAATCGCATTGAAGATTCTCGGGAATAAGTGGTTTGATGAGAGTACTCAGGGCTGATGATAGTGCTTTTTTCCCTTGGTCATCATTTTCACACAAAGTTGAAAGGTATAAAACATGCCTGCAGCAGAAAACATATGACTCAGAGAAGAGTTAAGGAGAAGTATAAATGAAAGAAACAGAAAGAAAAAAGGATCATCTTCGGCCAAACCACAACTTACATGTCAGCAGGACAAACTGCTAAACCACTACCAAGCTGCAGAATGCGAATCGCTGTTAGCTGTTCAGGAAACAAAGCTAAGAGAAAAAAATAGTTTAGTGGTTGAACCTTGAAACACAAATGATACATGTAATGGTGTAAGTGAAACAATTAACTAATGTGTCTTCAAAATTTATCTTACATTTAGGTGGATATACGATGAGAGCGTTTGATGTACCAGCTTTGACACAACCTCTAATGATGCATATTCCTCTTGCTACTTTCCCCTTACTGCTAATCGCCTTTGGGACAAGAACCCGAAGAGTTTCTATCTGCTGATCAGTCAATGACGACAGTGACTCTAAACCAACAGTAATGCATGGATCCAGAATCAACTTTTGGCTGAATATCTCCTGACCAGAAGCTAGTCTAACCCCTTTGTAACCCCCAGTTTCCTGTAAATAAAGTTTAAATAATCAAGTTAAGGAGCAATTAAACTTATCTATGGCTCTACAACTGTCTACGCACTTGCCTTGTCTAGGAGAAGAGCAGTAATAGGCATCCGGAGAACCTGTTCATACATTTTAAAACCAGATAAGTAAGAAATACCACAGCAGCAACATAGTACACAATGCAGCAAATTGTTCCAAACGCACATAGATGCATCCTTTGACAGCTGCTCGACGACAAAAGGCCTGTGGAAGTTCTCCTTGTCCATACATCGGGTATATCAACGCTCCAAGTGCGTTCGAAAATCTTAAGCAGAGAATAAAAGGGTTAAAAGCTAAACTATACTGAGTATACCCAGTGAGAAAGATGATAACTAATGTATAAGAGCCCGGAAAGACAGAATGGTCACTAACCTGCCCACAGATGTAATGTATAGAGCCAATCGATTGATGCCCTCTTTCGTCTTGAGCACATGTCTAAAAGTTTCCGTATTGTCTTGATCATAATCTAGCATCGCAATGGAATACAAGATGATCCTACATAGAAGAAGAAGAAAAGCTGCTTAGAAGTGAAACAAGCAGAGAAATATGCAAAGAGCTGCGTCTAACAGAGAAGGAGGCTATACGATTTTATTTTGGATGGCAAACCCATTTTTGCCAAGAAGTCCACAAATGGGCTCTCCATGTCTTCCTCCGATATCCTGACTGTCGTCTCGTCGCTTTCGGTAGAGGAAGCTAAGTGTCCCTGAACAAGCTTGAAGAACTTCATCAGCTGATTCTTCTCCATCAAAGTCAAACTCTTGTCCTTGAATATCGTAGCTCTCGAATCAGGCACATTTCGTAGCTCTCCGCTCGAATCCCCAACGAAGCTCGCATCGATGCTCTTGAACTCAACGTAATTGTTGGATCCTGATTTCAGCATGATATTAATGGATTCATCGTCACAGAAGACAACCCTGGGACCGCACAAGTCAACGTTAAATCTTCTAGAGTGTTCTTCGAGAATCTCCGGTTCGAAGCTCGAAATCTCGACGGAAGAATACAATGATCGGTTAACGAGATCCACGGAAACGAAATCATTATCACTGGAAGGCGGAGGAGGAGATGACGGCGACAGGGGAGGAACGGAGTTTGACTGAAGGAAAGAAGTGAGATCGGGAAGAGAAAGGGAGGCGAAGTGAGAGCCGTAGAAGGGGTTAGGGTCGAGGTGGAGAACAGAACTACCGGAGGCGGAAGCGGCGGCGGAGAAGATAGACTCGGAAACTCCGGTGCCGACGACAATGATATCGTAAGTAGAGGGATCAAGCGGCGGATAAGAAGGGCGGTCGCACATAATGTTTTTCTTTTTTTTTTCCTGTTTTGTTGGCACGAAATAATTTTTATGCATCAAACGACTCAAACCTCTCATTCTGAGTGCAACTTATAAAAACTGCATTGTTTGTTTTCTTTGGTGTCGTTCAACGACGAGGTCTCCCTTCTTCCTAAGAAATGCTCTTTTGTTCAAAGATTGTGAAGATCGTGAACAAAACATTGATAAAACAAGAAAGAACACCATCATGTTTTAGTTTGTCTTCTTCATAAAAACACATGTATAAATAAATTTTACAGAGAGATGACTTTATAGCCCGACTCGATACAAGACACTTTTAGCATTGTTGTATGCATCTACCTTAGTATATTTCTTCTACCATAAGATATAGTTCCATAGTTTTCAACTCCTCTTCTCAGTTGATGAATACTTTCAACTGATCCAGTCAGGCCCAACTCAGACGTGCTTCACAACTGTTTAAATAATAAACCATGAGAAATTAGATGGTTCAATCAAAATATGAGAGAATGATATTCGTGCTTGCTTTGTGCATGCACACTGGCATATCAATGAACGAACTTAAGTATTTAGAAGAAAGAAAAACAAAAGCTTTCTTCAAATACAATAAAAAAGAGAGAAAGTTTTGACTAACCAGCTTTTGGGGAATCGTGATGAGAACAAATGAGAAAAAGTAGAGACAAGTGCAGATTATGAATGCTGAGATAGTGTTGTAGGCAAGGCGTTTATCGTCCTTGCTTGGTATGAAGGCTGTTTTCAATGTGTTGGTAAGCTCAAAGAGCCTATAAGATATCTGAAACAGAGAAACAAACACCAATCAGTTTCTTTGTATCTTTTTGGCTTTCAAATTGTTTGTATTTGTTGTACCAGAGTTTGCTTACAGCAACATAAATCGAAGTGGTGAGCATGAAGTTCAACAATGGGTAATCCGGGATAAGAGATAGTAATAATTTGGGTTGACCATCAGGAACTCCAGATCTGTGGGTTTATTAGAATATTTCGTAAGTTCAATGGTTATTAAGAGCTTACTATACTAGCCATCAATTTGAGTCTTACGCTACAACCGAGAACATTGACAAAAGGAAGTGTGATACCTGAGCCATATATGAAACTGGGAGATATATGTCTCTAGTGTTATCTTCCCAAGCCACCTAAAAGTTAATTGAACATATTTTATCTTTCCTTGAGAAATCGAAATAGGAGGGCAAATAAATTTATTGACTGAAATATTATCACTTACGCCAGAAGGGTCAAACTGTAGCCTCGGAAAGACTGTGTGATGTTTCGGAGACAGATATAAACACTGCAAGAAAAGCAAATTGAGATACGCAAGTTAAGACTGATTCTTGGAAAAGCTGTTGTATAAAGCTTTGGAAGTGAAGTGGAATACGTTATTGGAATCCAAGAGGTATAAGGATGATATTTGTTGTAAGTTAGTTTGTCCAGCTTGTAAATGTACTCGTACCAAAAATATCCCACCTAAAAGTTTCATAAAATACAAAGATAGTTTAGCTGGAAGAACAATACGTACGGCTTCTTTCACCTGGAAGAAAGAGAAATGATGACTTGTTATACCGTGAGTGCTGTAAGTGCCACAATAGATTTGATAGCCATCCTGAACTTCATCTCAGCTTCCTCCAGTTTCTCCATCCAACTTTCAACCTATAAGATACATAATCTTGAAAATGAAGGACGAAATACAGGAAGTCTTGATCACTAATCTACCCATTTGTGAACAGAGATGATGTGAAGTTCTAGTGTACATATTGGAAACTTACAGTTGGGTGGTAATATGCATATAGCATCCCGATTATCCATATGTACCGATCAAGGCCCGAGCGGAAATGCCACTCATGCAAGAGGGGAAGCTGTGGTTTTGCAGGATCATTGTAACCTGCATTGTTGTTTTTGAGTTGTTAAAAAAACAGTTGTCTCGTGAGCACATTATTTATAATGGGAAACAAAGATTTGAGTCGTCACTAACCCATTAGGAACGTAAATGGACTCCAAATCCATTCAAAAACGCCAGGAATTTCCCAAACGATGATAACCACAAAGAAGCAGGCAAGAATTTTAATAGCTATGACTGAACCCATCTCATTGTACTTGTTCATAATACCAAGTGCTCCATAGACCATCAGAGTAAACAGAGTATGCATTGGGCAAATGTAGTATAGCATGTAACTGTTGTTTAGGACGATGCAGGAGAATATGACCAGGAAATTTAGCCGCCACATCATCTGTTGAACTAAAGGATGTTGAAAACGTAGGCAATAGCTAGAAATACATATGCAGCCAAGAGGCCTAGGCTGTTACCTGTGCAAACCTTGCTAGACTAAAGTCCTTGCGAATGTAATAATAAGAGAAATTCCCAAATCCAGTCATCCATACATAGCAAGCGATGAAAACACGGATTGCATTATAGTACTCTGCAGCAGCAAAGTAGTGATACATCAAAAAGAGGACCTACAACACCAGGAAAGGAAAACAATGATTAGGTAGCAGGAAATGGAAACACTAGATGCCACTAACAGATATGTACCAAATTGAAGGGCAAGCCACTAACATAAAATTTAAATGACAAACCTGCATCCAGCCTTTCCACTCCTCAGTTTGATGCCTATTCAAGTACATGATGGCTTTTCCATTGAATGCTGATTTATCCTTATGTAGCGTAAATGAAGTTATTGCTGAGACGATGATGAGAAGGAAGTAAAGAAACAGAAAGAGATCCCGGTTGTAACTCTGTATCAAAAGATAAACAATGTAAGCCTGTCAGACACTTAGAAGCATGTGTGAATAAACCAACACAACCAATATATTCATCATGACATATCAAATGAAGTCATTTTTGGTCACATCAAATTCCAATCTTATGGGGCCTATTCTTTCCATAGAACATTTTAGACCAAGTTAAATGAATGATAAAACATAAGCGTACATAAGATGTTGCTGGAACAGTGTATAGACTCTGTAACTAGTTAAATAAACCTCTCCAGAATCTACTAAATAGATTTCAAATAAGATATCAACATCACCTTCTTCGATGAATTGAAGATATCTGTGCGATCACATATGTAAAAGTATGCCATAAGTAACGCAAACTCAATTCTGCATACGAAACAAAATAATTTAGATAAATTGGAAGTGTAAAGATAATGGACCTCTGAACATACAAAACTGTACTCTAGGAAACGGACCCCAATACTCACATTGCTCTTAAAGTCAGCCTGTTCTCAACCAGGAATGACTCATCCAAGAGGACGAACCTGCATATAACCGAGGATAAGCATAAGAAAAAAAAACAGCAGAGATCACTGGTTGCATCGAAGAACTAATGGAAACCTGATGAGAGGAGAATGTGAGGACATGCCCTTGGCTCTAGGAGAAGCTGATTGGAGACCACCTCCATCTTCTAATAAAAGAGCTTTGTCATCTTCTTTGACAACATCTTTCGTAATTTCCACCAAATTGACGTCAGAGTGCCTACTAACACAGACAACAAACCAAAACCAAGTGAAAACTCAATACGAAAACAAAGCAAAACTCCATCATCACTAAAAAACCTGTGATACACAACATACGCTTTGGTGGAGACCGAATGTTTGGCATAGTGCAAGTACTCAGAGTATAGCCAAGCCACGATCACCGGCACAATCCCGAGCACCACCGACATCTGCAATTTCCGGAAAACCAAACAAATCACTCTCGTATCACTACCAAACGAACGAGAACTAAGTTCGCAGAAGAACTAAAAAACCTAAAGGCAGCAAGCAAGATCTAATCCAGACGAGTAGAGATTAAACAAAAACGAACTGTTAAGACTTACAAGCCCAGGTGTAACAGGGCTTGAGATCGCCATTCCGATCAGACGCGATAAACGTCGGAATCAAACTCCACAAAATCGGCAGTTTCCAAATTTGAACTTCGGCGATTCGCTTCGATCCTAGACCAGATCTGGGATCAAATGGAGAAGCAAAACAAGCAATAACCTCAGATGAAAAACGAATCCAAATTCGATATTTCGTTACATCTATAGTAACAAATTAGAAAGCTTAAAAAGGAACGAGTGAACTATGTAATGCGAAAGCGGTTAGCTCGATAAATCATTAACATTAATCAATTTTTTATTTTCTTCTCCCGGAAAAAAAAATTACTAACCGACAATTTTCAATGAAGAAGACCATTTTGGTATTTAATGCGGTTTAGCAAAAAAAAATCTTGCATAGATACAAAAAAAGAACTGTTAATGTATTGTAAGATTTTAACAACTAAAAAAACGTGTTAATAAATCGGTGTTGTAAATAGAACGAGCCAATATAAATTGTATAATAATAATAATAAAACGACAAATGAATCTTCTGTTTTATTCTGTGTACATTTTAATTCTCCAAACATAGGAGTGGCAGTTCTGAAAATGTAAGGTATTATTCTGTGTAAGTAAAATATCAACAAGCCTTATCTCATTGTAGTCTAAAATATTAAATGAGTGGATGACTTTGGTTCACAATGCTCGATTGTATAGATTTTTAAGCAATTTTTCGTAAGCAATTAACTTTGATTTTTGTTCATCATCCAAACGCGTTATTTGAGTTTGATGAGTCAATAGGTCATTAATTACTAAGATGTTAGAATTTTGCAGTGATTCGTAAATGCTTTAGTTATATGTTTTACCAAAGTGCAAGAAGAACGAACCATTTGGGCCTTTGTGAACCAAAAAGCAACCAATGATGTCTTATATCTAAAAAGTCGGTCGGGCTGTATCCAAAGAGGGTGAAAGCCCATAGTCGTAGGCTATTTTCACAAGTTGCCTCAGCCTATGAAGCAAACTTACTAAGCTTACTTTGAAATTGCTTTAGGCCTCAATTGATAGACTCATTACATAAGTTAATAAGAGAAGGCAAAAAAAAGGAAAGAAAGAAGACAAGACATGGCCGCTCCCATGTGCCTTCCCTTATATACTTTTTAAAGTCGCTTTTCTCTCTTTGTTTTTAATATATTTTGCTTTTGTCTTTTCACTCGTCTTGTCGCTGAGTAATATGCTCCTTTAAATCTTCATTTTTTCGCGGATTAAATATTAAAACATTTTAATTTGCGGTTCAAAATTGGATATGGATTAATAAGTATTGTTTGTTTAGTCGCGGATGATAATTATGATTACGGTCAATATTACGGTTACAATTATAACATATGTTGTTTATTTATCTGTCGCTAATAATGGTGGTTATGATTGATCGTACATTTTTAATTGAACTATTATTTTAATCAGCGGTCGAAAAAATTGTGACGTATAACGCAGTGTGGGATCGCTGCGATCAACCATATTGTTGTGATTACGATGGTAACATATATTGTTTGTTTATCTGTTACCGCTGGTTGCGATTGTAATTGATCGTAAATTTTTAATCGTATCGTTGTTTTAATCAACAGTCAAAAAAATTGTGACACATAACACAATATCTAATCATTGCGATTTACCACATATAGTTATGTCAGATAAATGAACAATAATATGCAAGAACCGTAGAAAATTACGGCCGACAACACAAACATAAATATAAATATTTGACAATTGAACGATAGATATTAAATTAAATGTAAGTTATCAGTTTTATTTTGTTTTTCTTTTCAATTAAAAATCCTAAATCTCAAAAAATTGATTCTTAGTTAGAAATAAAAACTAAACACATGAAAATGTATGTGTGTAACTGATAGTTGGGTGTTTAATCTGACAATTCTACAAAATTGAAAATTTAAATGAACATTTTTCAATAAAAGAATATATTAACATCTCCTACTTAATTCGATGATAAAACCATAAGAATTATTCTTAAACCGTAATTTATAGCACGAAAAACATGAAAGTTTTGGTCATTCATTTCAATATTTACTTTTTTTGGGGGTTATATAGATGGGAGAGGAGAGTAATTGTAGATTACAGTCAAACCGAATCTTCTATATATCTGTTTTACATATGAAAGTGTTTTGGTGTACAAAGAGACAATGGTTGGCACAAATAAAATGGACGAATATGTGCAAAGTGACGATTTTTACTCTCATCAAATCTTCGGCGATGCTGAGCCGCCGGAGGTTGAGTAGCTTGAGAGAAGCTCTACTAGAGAGTTCATGGCTCTGACTTGCATCTCCAGAGCCTGTATGTAATCAGTTGCTTCTTCTAGAATCACTGGCACAGATTCTTTACCGCAACCGGGAACTAACCGACCGAGAACACGAATTTTCCGGTTAACAGCCGGTAAACTCTTCTTATTCAACCTCACAACCGAGACTCTCCTTTTTCTTGATCTCGTGCTTCTACTCACCACCTTAGCTATCTTCGGGATCGCCGTCGCTCTCTGTCGTTTCTGTTTCCGAAATTTCAGTTTGATCCGATTAGCCAGGATCGCTCTGCTCCAGAGCGTCCTTCCGCGAGCAGAAATGGCGAGAGCGCGATCAGCGGCTTCACGTACTGCTTTTCCCCGCTTCTGAGCCGTTGGAGATGATTTCACGGCGGAGGAGCTGAGACGGACTTGTTTCAGCGCCTGGATAAGCTTAGCGGAATAGATCCGTTGTTGCTTCTCCGATCTCCAACGCGCGTGGCTCTCACCGTATCCGTTGGAGACGGAAGCTCCGCCCCTCCGAGAAGAGAATCTCTTCTTCTTTTGAACGAGATCTCTAGAAATGGGGTCTAAATTCTTCAGCTGTTGAATATCTAAGATCGGAGACTCCATAATCCGAAATCCTCTCGTATACACAAACTACAGAAACTGAAATTATTTAAAGTTGATCTGAAGAATAATTGTAGAGAGGACAGAATATTGAAAGGGAAGGGGAAAAGAAGATGAAATATATATAAAGGGAGAGAGAGAGCAGGGGCAGTAATGAAACGTCGACGTTTTGGTGTTTGTTTTCGTTTTCTATTTGTACAAAGGCTAATGAATATGATAAATTAAAATTAAAATTAAGTGGCTTTTACCCTCTTATGGTTAAGGAATTATGAAACACATAGTTGTGACTTGAAGCAATGTTTATGTAAAATTAAAGTATTGCTTCACGTTTAACAAACGAGATAATTGTTTGACTTGTTTATGGTTTATTCCTTCTCAATTCTTGTTAAACACTTATACATAATCATGACACAAGCATTGTAAAAATGAATGCAGCTATGAGAAATACTACAAACTAGATTTTGACCAAACTAGATTTTGACCAAACTAGATTTTGACCAAACTAGATTTTGACCAAACTTCATGGAAAAAATAGTTACAAATAATAATTTTTATTTATTTTGTTAATTTAAATTAGATATATATATATATAATTTATCTCATATTCAAAATAATTTTTTAAATTTTTTAATCTTGATTACGAAAATGAAATAGATAATAAAATCGGATTATACAAATATATTTAAATTGTATATATTTTGGATAAAAGTATACATATGATAAATATTCAATTAAACTAAACTTTTGTTTTATATTTTGTTTGACTAATTTTTCAAAATTTATATTTTATTTTACATTTTATGACAGAATACATTGTGTGTCGAAATATTAGGAATTTACATATAATATATTGTATAATTGTAATTTTCGTAAATATTCTAGTAAATTATGTCCTATATAATTTTTTTCTTAAATGCTCTAATAGTGTGACACATCAACATGACACACTTGTAAATCACAGGTCAACATAAAGTTACTTTGTTAAAATGATTCTCAATTAATATATATATAGATATAGATATAGATATAGATATAGATTTTCTATTGTGGGTTGGACATCCATAATGATTGTTCCCATTTATTATGTTAACGGGTTAATCCTAAATTAGTATTAATTTCTTGTAATATGAGTTAAACGAGGTTTTTATATCCAAATTAAGATGTTTAAGAAATGAAAAAAACGACACTAATTAAAAAAGAATGAATGAAACAAAAAAGTCTGTGTCATAAAGGCAATTATTTGGTGGAATGTAGTTGGAAAGTAGATTAAAATGGGATGCTGACATGTAATACAACTATTGGAGCAATCTATTGTTAATGAATATTAATGGTCGTTTAATGGAGTGACAAAAAAACTTTGAAGCTTTGGATTTTGTTATTCAGTGCAATGATTTCGTAAATATTACAATTTCAATACTAATTTATACCCTAAGAAATACATGTGTGATGCGATGTAGGATATTGGATTTGCATCTCTTCAAGGCTTTTTGTTCTTTTCCATTTTTTGTTCTGTATATATCATTGAAATTTGAAATTATAAAATCTCTGTGCCTATATATATATATATACATATAATTTTTTTAGATTAGCTTTTGAACTTCTTCACCATTCCGATTTTTAATTGATCCTCTTTTTAATTTTTAATTTTTACTTTTGTTTCAAATATAAGAACAGAACTAAAATCAACTTCATTTCTATACAATTGTACTGTTAGGTAAAAGAGTGTGGAAAGTTAAAAACGAACTCCCCATGCTTAAAAATTTATGACTTAAGGGGTTGATTATTGTTTAAGTAAGGTGGCATATTGCCTTTAGACATAAAGTTTTAAGCTACAATGATTGCACATCACAAATCAGTATGGAAAAAACAACGTATTATATATCAAGTAAATCGATTTAGAATAAGATAGTTTATTTATTTCGAATTTAAGAATATCTTTCGATTTCAGATAATTCACTTTTCTCAATAACACTTAGAATTCATTCACCTAAATTTACACCCATGATTCACAGTCTCGATTGGGTAAACCTTCGGTAGAATTACAGTTTGAGTCAAAGAAACCACAATCCTTTTAAAAATTCGTGTAATTCTCATGGCCTCTACTTAAAAAAAAAACACGTATCACAAAGGATGTTGGCTGTTATAGTTAACTCCTATTAAGCGAAATATATATTTCTTGAAGTTCTAAATTTTAGCCAAAATTACTGTGAATCATAATTTTTTAGCTGTCTCAAGATTTCAGCTTCGTTTGAAAATCAGAAACAATATATAGCACTAATTTAGGAATTGAGATTATGCGAGGGTTCCTCTTAATTAAATATTAGATTTTGACCTACACTATGCGTGGAAAAAAATATTTATAAATAATAATTAATTATTTATTTTATTAATTTAAATTAGATATATATATATATAATTTATCTCATATTTAAAATAATTTTTTAAAATTTTTTAATATTGATTACGAAAATGAAATAGATAATAAAATCGGATTATATAAATATATTTAAATTGTATCTATTTTGGATAAAAGTATACATATGATAAATATTCAATTAAACTAAATTTTTGTTTTATATTTTGTTTGACTAATTTTTCAAAATTTATATTTTATTTAATATTTTATTTACATTTTATGACAGAATACATTGTATGTCGAAATATTAAAGATTTATATATATACTGTATAATGGCAATTTTCGTAAATACTCTAGTAAATTATGTCCTAAATAATATTTTTTTAAATACTCTAATAATGTGATACATCAGCGTGGCACACTTGTAAATCATACGTCAACATAAAATTAGTTTATTAAAATGATTCTCAATTAATATATATATATATATATATATATATATATATATATATATTTGACGGATTAAGAAGCCAACCATTAAACGTGGACCTAACCCGATATAATTAAAAAGAGTATCACTTTGAAATATAATATTCTATGGACTGAATGAAGATTAATCTCGTATTAATCATGAAGCATATCCATATATTTGTTGTAAGGAAATTATTGTAGCATGTGAGGTGGTGATACCATTATCATGAAACAAAGAGATAAGCACGTTCAAGTTTAAAGTTAAATGAATTTTGGAAATCTACAGTTAGTAAACTCATTTCTCGGAATGAAGAAAATATGTAAAATTAAAAGATAGGGTTTCTGTTATATATATGTTCTATGTAGGATGTAATTGTCTAAGATGAGGTTATATTTATCAAAATGAAAAAAAATGATTAAGAAAATGGTAAGTTAACTCTTAAGAATGAGGAAGGTGGCATAGAGGTTGCTTCCCTAATGCTAGACACCAAAATAAAGAAACCAAGTGAACGACAATGGATGGAGATGGACTTATTTTTAAAAGAATAAAAAAAGACAGAGGTATTGACGAGATAAAGGAATATGTTAATCATTGTTTTTTCAGAGGTCTATCTAGAATTTGGTAAGATCAATGATTAATATTGTTTTGGGTAAATTTATAACAACTAAACTCTGTTCAGAGGAAAAATATGAAATACTAACCTGTGTTTATTTTCCAACTTTATATGCTTCGCTTCTGAAAAAGTAGTTGGACTTCTGGCCTTGGTCATAGCAGCCAGATACTGTTTAAATAGAAGAAATATGATTATTGTTAGATTACGTAGATTATATTATAAGCATTTTGAAAGTTGAAACCTAACCCTTAAGTTTCTACATCGTTATTTTACCAACAACACCGAGCAAAACTTGACATATCCAATGACAATCGTTGTGAAAATCGAAAACTGAATACCAGCTCTTGATCATAAACGTGAAATATAAACGAGAACTCGAATTGAAAGCATGAAACTCAGTTTTCACAAAGAAATCCCTAGAATGAACTATAAACAAATGCCACCAAAAGCAATCAAGAAAAATAATACCGACCCAAGCTTAATATTTAAAATATGGTCATTCATGACAGAAGGACAAGACTGGTATTATTTTGTTTGGAAAAAAGTAATGCATCTCCAATAATTGGTGCCTAGTAATTCAAATCAAAAGTAAACTAAAAAGAGCTGCTTTTCTTGAACATGGAATATATTTCTTTTTGTTTTTGTGGTGTTCAGTGGCCTACTCCTATAATCTCCAATATATTAGCCAAACACGAATTTTAGTTACAGGCTTAGTTTCTGAATACCAATTTTTGTATCATAATCTGTGATGGAAAATAAACCTTACCTAATACCTCCAAAAGTTTGTCCTAAGAACTATCAAATATGAAATCAAGTACTTACCAAAAAAGCTTCACAGGCTGGAGTTTCCATAGAATTTGTCTGGTTTAATATATTAAGAAAATAAGTAACAGCTTGCATAAGAATGGAAAGAAAGGCTACCAGATGTCTGGTAAGAGCTAAAACCTATAAATTAGAGAAGCACATGGAAGCATGCATGCTAATTATATTAATGCTATAAGTCCTATACTTTTTTTCATGTGTCATATTCTTTGTTCTGTTTCATAGACTTTGCACTTAGCTAACATGAGTCACCATAGATTCGAACATCAAATGTAATTTCAGTAAAGTGTAAGGGATCTTTTATGATCCGAGAATCAATGTAATATAGATCAGACACCTAAAGTGAGTTACCTTGTGATTCATATACATATCCATGGACAATGATTTGACTCCTTCAAGTTGGAAGTGGTCCAGCAACTTTATCTCCTGAGCTGAAGAAGACCACAATCGCAGCTAAGATAGCCCAAAATATGAAACTCAAAAGCACAATGCTGAATTTCATAGCAACAGCTTCATCGATCCAGTTACTTTCTTCAGAAGTATCAACTGAATAGATCAGTTTTTTCAGCTCATCGATCTCCGCACGCAAGGACTGCACAGAAGCAGGCAATTCTGCAATCGACTGGATCCGATCAGTAGAAGAAGTGTCAACGTGAGCCTCCACATTAGTAATGGTCGAAACTGGAGATTCATCAGGCAGAAGACAAATCTCTGGCGTTGATAACAGGTCTATGCTCGATCCTTGCATAACAATACTCTGAGGAGAACAAAATAATTCGACACATCAGAGAGCATCCAAACAGGAGATAAGCATATGAAATCGATTCAACTGCAAAACTAAACTATATGAACGGATCTGGACGTTTGCAAAGCAACCGAACAGAAAAAAATCGATGGAAATAAAGCCTAGTTAAAACGCGAGAGCAGCATACCTCGGTCTCGGAATCAGAGATCGGAGTATAATCCATTGGACTCTTCGTACTTTCGACAGATAAGTCGGAAAAGCTTGCGCTCTGTCTCTTCTCCGCAACCTTCAGTCCAGAGAAGTAATGTGACTAGAATCTTCGTAGAACGTTAGAGAAAGAAGAAACAATGGCGATTCAGTGACTGATCCGATCAAATTACCTTACGATTCTTCAGTTCAGAATCTCTGATTCTCTTAGTTCCAAGATCAGATGAGCGCGCCAAGTTTTTCGTGGGAATTTGAATTCCCTTCATCTCCACAGCGTTTTCAAATTTCAGGCCTGTGAGTGAGTTTTCGTAACTCAATTATGAAACTATAAAGGAAAATCAAGATAGTTATAGTACGCTTCATCCATTGGCTGGGCCCAATATAGATCGTTCTCGTCACCCAAAGATCAACCAACTAAACCGTCCTATTTTGCCATTCTGGTCTTCGTTTGTTTGGTTAGGTTGATGCATTCAGGGAATCGAAATCAAATCAGAATTGTTTCAAATTTGGTTTGAGTTCGGTTTAACTTAATATGGTTACGGTTTAGTAGTGAAATTAGAGCTCGGCTCGGTTTTTGGTATTGGTTCAAAAAGACAGCAACTGGTGGAGAGATTCTGCTGAGAATCCGATAGCCTTTAGGGTTTCTAACGTCAGCCTGAAACGCTTTCCAATCTCGAAGAGAAAGAAGGAGAGAGGAGAAGAGTTGGAAACTATGGAGGGAGCAGAAGAAGCTGGAGCGGAGTTAATGATTGATTCGAAGGACTTACAGCAACAAAGCAAAGCTTTCGACAAGCTTACCGATCGCGTTGAGGATCGCCAACTCGATTCGTCTCGTGTTCAATCGGTTTGTTGTTATTTTCATTTCTACAAGACTTATAAGTCGAAAATCTAAACTTTTATTTGGTATATTGATTGGTTACGAAGTCATTATCGTGTTTTCAGGCTATGGCTTCGATTGCTGCTTCTAGGGAGGCTGATCTAAATGCAAAGAGATTGAGGTAAAAAATTGGTGTTTCCAGTTGTTTCCGGAAAACATATATCAGAATTAGCTTGATTACTGCATTGCACTTGTAGTTGAGACTGTAGTAATGTGTTGTAGAAATTGGTGTTTATCAGTTTTCTTCTGTCATGTTACATTTAAAGGGTATAATACAGTGAATTTCAGAGTATCTATTTGATTTTTTGACATCAAACACATCTTAGACAGTATCTTCGTCAAATATCAGTTGTGCTGTGCTAGTTTTTACAAAGGAAACTACAGCGAGGTTGTCAAATGAAAGAAGTGGCAGTTAATAGTATGATGGGTCAATATCAGCTTTTGTGCTAAGATGAGAATAGAGGATTAGACTATTCTCATATCTTCTGTGTCGCATTTGATTGACACTATGCAGGGAAAAGGAACTGGCTTCTGTGAAGATCAATGCATCAGATGTTGAGATTATTGTAAACGAACTTGAGGTTAGCTTCTTCTTTTTTCTATAACAAACTTCTATGCATGAAACATTATTCCTCTGGCTGTGCGCAAAAAGTTCTGAAATTTCTCATAATTGTAAACGAACAGCTGGAAAAAAACGTGGTAGAGAGAACTCTAAGGGAGCACAAAGGCGATGCGGTTGCTGCAACCAGAGAATTGCTTTCACGATATCCTCTATGATGGACCAGGACCGCTTTTTACTTGCAAGGTTTCGTTGCTTGTTTTTAGGTTGAAACCTGAGAGCAAATATCGAAAATATTTAAATGAGTTGAACTTCAAACTATCTATTTGAAGTTTCAGTCTTGTTATCAACCACAAAGATGTTGATTAATTTTTTTCATTAAGTACCCTGAAAACTACAACTTATTTTGGATTTAGTTTTTAACTTTGGTTTAGGAAAGGAAGAACCGAACTGGAAGATTAGTATATAAGTTGATAATTTGATATGGGCTGTCCGGAAGAAAATGCATCTCTAAATCTTTTCTTTTTCAATATAATGCCAAGTTCTAGTTTGTCAAACTCTCCTTCTCTGAGGTTTAGATTATTTTGGCTTTCAATATATATATTCCGACTAGTAAAAATCAGCTTTGCTTTTCAACGATTGCTTTCAAAGTCTTCAATTTACACACAATAAAATGTCTGCTCCAAAAGAAAAGGAAAAAGAAAAAAATCCCCTCCCTTCCAATAATTAGTATTCCAGCCACATTTTTATTATCTCCCTGAACAAACCATCAAATGGTTCTACCACGCTTCATCACATACATATTTAGTAGCATATAATATCATAATAATTATATATATATGCCCAACTACACAATGAATATTCAAGCACGTGAAATTTTTGTAACCAACGTCATATCAAAATCCCTTTCATGCATGCAAGTTCTTTAAGCTTCCACTAGTGACAAGATAAAGCAGAAACCAACCACCAGAACTACAGTAACTAACCTCAGGCATTCTTTTCTTTTTGTAGTTTGTGTAATGACCCAAAAACACCATCGCACATCACTTACTGCTTTTACACCAGTCTCAGAATTCCAATGGCTTTCTCAGCTCATCAGTCTCCTCCACGTTGTCATTACACCAACCCACTGTCACTGCTCGAAACCAGACCAATTCTCTTTCTTTGTTTCTTTTGGGTCTCAAAGCTGTGCGTTGGGGAACAACTTTCGTTTTGTTTAGTTGTCCTTGAGGAGAGAGTTGTCAAGTAACGCAGCACGACTCGCTTGGAACTGTACTGTATACTTTCTTTGCAGATCTCTTAGTATCTCCATCAAATCTTGGAATGTGGGTCTCAACTTCGTATCGCTGCCGTACACCAAAAATAGAAACACAAATTAATGTCAGCATTAGCAGTTAAGTACGCTCAACATCTACATCAAAGAGAACCATAATAGTTAAAGGTTGTATTCTTCTATCAAGAATTGTACCTGTGCCAACAGCTCTCCATTAACGAGATCCAATGAGGATCAATGTCTTTTGGAATTTCCAACCTTTGGTCCATGAACCCCACTGCTCCGATCACCTGCAGATATTTCAATTTCGTAGAGATGCTGCAAAACTAGTGTTCTGACTTTTAAGTATGGCTAGACTATGTATAACACATTTCACTTGTATAAGTATATTTGTTTTTCTGCTTCCTCCCTTCCTAAATAGTAAAATTTTATTTAGAGAACTTTTTTTGTGTGACAAATATTCTTGTCAATGTTTTAGCTTATTTGTTAGAACAGAACAAGTAAGACTATTAACTAAAAGTTTCCCCAAATTTGAGATTTCTAGGACCAATTGTCATCTGGAGACTCTTTCTTTTCTTTGCTCTATTCTATCTATCAAAAAGGATACCTGCATAGAGTTGAGTGTTTCCCACGGGATCTTCTCGGTGGCAAGCTCCCAGAGTACTACTCCAAAGCTGTAAATATCAGACCTGTATCAACGAACAAGAAGAGCTAGTTAGCGACAAGAGCTAGCGAACAATGAATCAAGGGAACTCAATCGAACAGAACACGAAAATATACTTCTCATCAGCAGACTCATTTCGAAGAACTTCTGGTGCCATCCATTGGGGCTGCAGATTAAGTAAAGAGCCAATCAAGATTTGTGATTGGCTGACCATAAAAGAGGATCTGAATCAATAAGATTCCAGGTTAAGTACCGTTCCCTTCCCGGATTTGGTGGTTAGGTATGTCTCATGCTTGATACGCGAAAGACCAAAGTCAGCGACCTGTTAGAGATGTCACTGTAAGTTGACAACGTTTCTAATTCCGTTCTGGAGATTCACATAGAAATATAATTTTATCTAAAGCTTCATTTTCGTTTTAGACAGCTATACAATCATTTTGAATATGGAAAATTTTATTCATTTGGATTACGGGAAACCAAATATATTTTAAGATGAAGACATTACCTTAACGGTCCAGTTCTTATCTACTAGCAGATTTGATGACTTCAGATCACGGTGGATGATGGGTGGGCTACAATGGTGAAGATAATTCATACCACGGGCCTGTATGAAAAATTATGTAATGTGCTCAATGAGATGTACGGTGATCGAATTAATAGAGACAAATATAACGAGGTAACATTATAGAGGAGCTTATTTAGAGAATTGTCTACATGCAGTTCAACGATAATATAAAATGGAAAAATCAGATGTCAAATCATTGTATAACTAATTCTCACAATGTCCAAGGCCATATGGATACGCCGTCTCCAATCCAGTTTTGACGTACTTCTCTGCAGCAGACGGAATAGACTTCCACTGCATATTGTAATTCGAATGATTAGGGGCATATGTCAGAGCTATGGCTTGAAGGTCACAAAGCATAAAAAAAGTGAGTAGTAACCAAAAGAGATGAGACCGAACCGTGGAAGAAACTCTGAAACTATACAGAGACGCTGAGGTGAAGTCACAGCTCCCATAAACAGCAGAACATTAGGATGTCTAAGTCTTTTCATCAACAAAACCTTCACGGTAAAACAAGAACATAAATGCTTTAAAGTTGGAATGCTGTTCACAGAAATGATTTCCTACAGTGAGGTGCAGATTGTAAGTGAATATGCTTAAGTACAGAAATTGTTATAGTTGAAGTAACTGTTACAAAATAAGATATGAAAGGCAGAAGTTGGTCGTTGGTTCTACTAAAAACCAATAATTATGTAAACTGTATTTTGCCATTACATTCAGAGCATTCATTATGGAGAAGTGATTAAAAACAGTACCTCTTGCTTAAAAGATTGTATGACCTCTTCTGAATATTCTTGTTTCGAGAACACTTTTACAGCTACATCCTACGGTGACATTAACAACTCTCAATAAGATAGATCTTTGAACTTGCAAGTAATTTATTGTACTTTTATCATGGAAGCGTGTATATATTAATAAATGCATGTTTTACAATAACAACAGAAGATAAAAACATACAGATCCAAACCAGAGACCATGATACACAGTGCCACATGAACCTGTAAAATGGAAAATTACTGGAGCATGTTAGCAGAAAGAGACAGAGTATCACAAAACAGAGTAAATTGTATGATTTAAATAGATGGTTTCGTCTGAAAAAAAATAGAAGAGAATTTGTATAAGAGAATAAATTACCTTGTCCGATTTGTTCTCCGATTGTCAAATCATCCCAAAAAATTTCATAGTCCAAGCACTCGTTATCTGTATCAATCTTGCTCATAACACTACTGCTTGTACTTCCACAGCTACTAGCGCTGCTTGTGCTGTTCACATTTACAGAGGAAGACCAAGAACTAGACGCCTCGGTATTGGTAGGCTTATTACTTTCAAAGGCATGGCTTTCAGAGTTAACACCAGCAGAGGGATTAATCTGGTGAGACTTATATTTCTCTTGTTCATTCTGTACCCACGGCCATCCAGAATCGGTAGGCCTTCCTTTTGAATCTTCCTGCTCATTCCCTTTCCATGGCCATGGCAAACCTTTCTTTACCATCCATTCTTCAGCTTTTGAGGTGAGAACCTTATGAATTGCAGACTTTCCATTACTCTCATCACTGGAATCTTTGAAGGGTTTCGGAGGAAACTTTTCATCATTATATGTGAATACACCAAAAGGTGATTGGATGAAATCCCCTCTTGGTGTGCTTGCACCACTTGATACTGCATCGTCCCTGTGGTCAGAGGGATTAGCGCCGATGACACCATGATCAGAATGATGACTATCCCCACTCCCACCCTCAGAGAGTGTGGCACTATTATCACATGCTCGCATTTTCAACCTGACCTTGTTGCTCACCTTGGATGCCTGCAATTTTAACACTAATCAACATATGCAACAGCAAGAAAAAAGGTGAGAATACACAATCTACAATGGAACTAACCAAATCTGATATCTTTGATGCTATAGCAACTTGTATAGGCTGATCAGAGTCAAGGCCAAGTTTTGATATAACAGCTCCTTTAGTGTCCAACCCAAGTTTAGAGGCAAAACTGTTCCTTGCCGGGATAGAACTCATTTCACCTTCTTCCGCCTTTAATTTAGACAAAGAGATTCTCGGGTTTAGATATGATGCCGTGTTACTTGTCATACAAATGACCCCAATAAGGGAACCGTCGTCATCATAAAAGGGGGAACATGTAGTGACAGCTGAAAATCTCTTCCCTGTTTTGCTCTTGACAGGAAACTCGCCGGTCCAGCTCTCTCCACGGAAACAACGTCGAGCAATATTCATTGCAAAAGCAGCATCCCGATCATCTACGATAACGTTAATTGGGTTTTGCCCAAGTGCTTCTCCAGCAGAGCAACCATAAATCTTTTCCGCCATGGCATTCCTGGAACAGTCATGTCATCGAGTTGGAATCTCAAGACATAACAAAATACAGAAAATACTATAAATGAACAATGCAAACCGTCTACCCATGAAATCCCATCTTACTCCCTAAATAACAGACAAGGGTTCCTGAATTACAACAATCAAATCCAGAATCTAGCATCTGACCAAAAAATCTTCCAGCAATTAAGACGTCAACAATAAACTGCATTGGCAAGATCGAACTACTCACCAAAAGATTATTCGCATATTTAGATCGAAGGCATGGACAGCTTGAGCCATCGACTGTAAAATATTCAAATACTGTTTACCCGTGAACTTCCCGGCCGATGGTTCCACACCACCAACTTCAGCTCTCAAATTCAACGAACCCTGAATATGGCTCTCCTTCCGCAACGGTGAAGCGTGACGAAACGAGGCAGCATCACTCTTCCTCCACGCCGGAGCTCCGTTGCCGATGTTTCTCCTCGCCGGTCTATGCGGAGAAACGGAATGCGATCGCTGCTTAAGCTCCGCCGATACCTTGAGCCTAGACATCTCCTGTTTTAGATGCTCCTGACTTTCCTCTAACTCTAGTACCTTCTTCAGCAGCTCCTCCGTAGATGGAGTCTCCATTTTCGCTAGATAAAACAGAAACCCTACCAGAACACGGAACACAACTCTACCTCCGATCAAATCTGAAGCTAAGCGAGTTGAAACGAGGTTCGTTCGCGTTGAATCGGACCTTGAACAAGCTGCTTAAACCATGTCGAAATAGGGGTTGATTTGACTATGGAGAGATGATGACTGTCTCTCGCCCCCCAACCAAAGAACAAAGTTTCTCTTTCTCTTTCTCTCTATAGAAACCAAAACCGTATTAAAGAATTCGACGTTTCACTTTCACCGTCCCAAGCAGTGAAATGAGCTTAAGTTGTTCAACTGTAAAACTTCAAAATTTCTCTTTAATTATAACAAATATAAGAAAATAGTATTTTTGGAAATTTCCTACTAAAAATTCAAAAATATTGTTAGTGAATGCTAGATTCATCTAACAATATAATAAACTTAAAATACTAAAAAAGGCAATTGTTAAAATAACAAATATTTCAAATTTTAATTTTAAATATAAAATTAATCATTTATATTTATAAAAATATCACAAATTTAATATTAAAATAAATAAAAATTTTATCTTAATAAAAAAATATAAACCATAAATTAGAAAAAATGAATCCAATCACTTATGTTTTAATTTTATATATAGTTTATTTGATGTAAATAATTATTTTCACATAATAATTTGTGTTATTTTATGAATTTTATTTTTAATGTATTAGATTTGGAAAATAAACTAAAAATACTATTTTAGGTTATTATTCTATTAAAAATAGTGCAATATCATTTAAATGATTTTTTAAAATTTATAAGAGAAAAATATATGTGTTGAGAAAAAAGAGAAAATTATATGTTTTGAATGGTATGTTTTTTTATATATACTTACAATATACAAAGATTTTTAAATATCCCAAAATAGTTCTTTTCATGAGCTAACTAATGATTCATTAGAGGTAGTTCATATAATTTACCAATTCATTTAAGTTCTATCATTTGCCTCATTTATTAAATAAAATTTAAAAACATAGCTTAAATTCATAAAATGAAATAATTTTATAAGGCAATAACTCATTTTGACATCTATTAATATTTTACACCCTTTTATTTAATTTCATTTTACTACTTTGCTCTTCTTTATTATTTTTTCATATATTTTTCTTGATTTTCTTTTTGACATATAATTTATTAAATTATAGTACATTGTGTTGCTATAATATAACATTAAAGTCACTTTAGGTGTGTTTGTTTTATCATTTTACGTATGGTCGATTTATTTTTATAGGGTTGATAAACTTTTTTATAAGAACTTTATAAAATAAGTGGAGACTATCAAGCAAATGTTGTTGAAAAGCAAAGAGTTCATGCAGTGATCTGGACGACTCTTCCTGTTTGCTTTTGCAAAAAGAGAAAGTAGCACCAACATAATGTTAATTAGAAATAATTAATCTTCATTAAGCACTAAGTCGAATGTTTAGTGTGACACCTAATTAACTAATATGGGTAGAACATGTTTCTCCATAAAAATATTATCTTTAACACTCACAATATTTGGTTATATCTGAGGTCGTATAATTAATCTTCAATTTTTTAAAAAAAAATTATAGAAAAATATACTTAAGTACTACACTTTTAAGTTTTTGGTTCGATTAATTTTTTTATTTCAAAAATATCACAGATCATTTTTCTAAAAATATTTTTCAACCTAAATAAATTGTTTAGATTTAGTTCTAATTTATAGTTTAGATTTTTTCCCATTATAAAATATGAATTATTTCATGTTAAATTTATGGAAAAAAAAATTATTGTCGTTTTTAATAACATGAGACTTGCAATATTTATTGTCGTGGCAGCTAAATCTTTAAAGTTGTTAATATATTATCTATAAATATAATATTAGAAATATATATAGGGCAATTGATTAAAATAGCACTATTTCAAGTTTTAGTTATAAATATATCTCTAATCATTTAAATTTCCAAAAATAACACAAATTTAATAATAAAATAATTAAAAGTTTCTTTATAATGAAAAAAAATTTAAATCCTAAATTAGAAAAACTGAAGCCAAACATTATATTTTAATTTTATACATAGTTTATTTAATATAAATAATTATTTCACATAATAATTTATGTTATTTTTAGAATTTTATTTTTATTATGATAACTTCAGAAAATAAACTTAAAATAGTGATATTTTAGGGTATTACTCATATATATATATATATATATATTTGTAAAAATTCATGAAACAGTTTTGTAATTTTTGTAGATCGAGTGAAAATTATTAAGAGACAATAAAATATTATACGATAAATAAATTTGAGTCAAATTCTTAGTAGTTGTATCAAAAACTGGCTGATAAATACCTATATGTAAAAATCGATGAATTTTGACCAAAAAATTTGAATGGTGAATTTGAAAAAAGAAAACCAATGGTAAATATTCCGCGGTTAACTATTAAAACTATTAAATCAAGATCCAGAAACTTTTATAATTTTAAAAAGTTTTTCTTTTCCTTTATAACACAAAGATTTGACCTAAAAATTGAATGGAGAGAGATTGGAAAAGAGGAGGTTGGCCGGTTTTATTTTATTGGTAGTCGACAATTTGTTAGTTAAGCAGACAAAAACAAAAATACAATCACTCAACATATCACAATACGTAAGAAAGATACGCTTGTCCAGAGATTGTTCACAACTATATAATCCATAATAAATTTATCAACAATAAACTTCTACATTCTTCATTTTATTCATTTAGTATGTTATCTAATATAACTCATACAATGATTTCATTTACCTTGCATGACTGATGTAAATTCGTTATTACATGATCCGAAGATAAAAGTCTTGTGTGTTGTGTTGATACTGGTCTAACGACAAGACATAAACTAGAAAACACTAATAATTGTCAATAAATGGGATATACATCCAAGCAAATAATAAACTTAGAATTCTAAGAGTTCTATAAAACTATAAAAAAACTGAAAATTGAAAATTGATAATAAATTTTTTTAAGAAGATTGTAAAAAGATTTGAAATTGCCGCCCACCGATTCAACTCTCGAATATTGCAATCACTATCTAAGACTAATGTATGTCGGCTAAAATATGATATCTGCAGTTAACCCACCTTTTTAATCTGAATCTCATATTTAATTATTCTTCTTTATTGTTGTTGATATGTTTTTTCGTTAATAAATGCTAACTTGCCAAGGTGGCATAGTTTTCTTGTTGTATTTGGATAGGGAAAATTGTCATTAAAATACTAAAATTTTGTGTTTGTAGAGAATAGGGATCGATTCATGCTCCGCCTTCTTTCTTTTCGGGCGTACGTACTTATTTTTGGTCCGGAGCCGGCTGGTAATGGACTAATAACGAAGTTTTTAATGAACCATTTAAATAACGAACTGTAGTTAATTACATCTATGCGATTAGTTAACATTAATACAAAAAATAACAAAAATTAATTGTCTAATTGCTTATGAATAGGTTAGTACTTTCATTTTCTACAAAAAAAGTTTAAAGTTGAATTAAATCAATTTAGAGGTTTTTGAGATTAGATTTCATAATTGAAATCATTGAAAATAAATTAACAATTGGTATCAGAGCAAACTAGATTTGTCTAATTCACCATAAAATTAGTGATTGATGTTCATCATGAAAATCATGTGAATTAAGTTTTAGAGTTTTTTATAAGCTTTTACGGAAGATTCGTACCCAACTTCAGCAGTATTGCCTCACCATTGACGGCAGTAGTAAAGAATAACGTGGGATTCAGCTGGAGAAAAGCATTTAAATGGTGCAAACATAAAAATTTAGTATTTTAATGATCATTTTTTCCTATTTGGATATGACCGGTTCAAAAACTTGTCGTACAAGAAAGAGACAGAAACTGCTTCATTCTTTGTTTTTCATCATGTACAGAGTTGGAGTCTTGAAGTGATGCGTTTAGGAACAAAAAGGGTCAAAATTTGTTTAGTTTAGATATCATTGAAGAGACAGGTAATCAAGAAACCCAAGCACGAGTCGCTTGATACTTCATTGTATACTCTCTTTGAAGATCTCTTAGTTCTTCTATCAGCTCTTGGAATGTGGGTCTCAGTTTCGTATCGCTTCAATGTCGGACAAACCAAATTAGAAAAGACATGTTAGTATTAGCTGTAAAATATGTAGAACATGTAAATCATGGAGAATAGTAATGATTAAAGGTTAATTAATGTACCTGTGCCAACAGCTCTTTATTAATGAGATCCAACGAGGATCAATGTTCTTTGGAATTTCCAGCCTCTGGTTCATGAATCCCACAGCTCCTATCACCTGCACATATTTCTGAATGTTTACACATGCGACTGAAAACGAACGAAAGTTTCATCGTTGTATGGCTCAAAAAAAGATACCTGCATAGAGTTGAGAGATTCCCATGGGATCTTCTCTGTGGCAAGCTCCCATAGTACTACTCCATAGCTGTAAATGTCAGATCTGCAGTATCAAATAGTTAGAAGAGGAGCTAGTTAGAGATTGAAGCTAGTAAAACAAGGGAACTGAAACGAACAAAACACGAGAATATACTTCTCATCACAAGATTCATTTCGAAGAACTTCTGGTGCCATCCACTGAGGCTGCAGAAATATGTACAAAGCCAACCAATATCATTCGACTACTACAAAACACCATTCAAACCGGTAAGACTTTACGTTTAAGTACCGTTCCCCTTCCGGACTTGGTGGTTAAGTATGTCTCATGCTTGATTCGCGCAAGACCAAAGTCAGCTACCTGTTAGTTAGAGATGTCACTGTAAGTTTTGACGATGTTTCTGTTACCCGACGTATTTTGATTACTAGAAACCAAAACGTATTTCTTAACATGAATATGTTACGACCTTAACGGTCAAGTTCTTGTCTACCAGTAGATTTGAGGACTTGAGATCTCGATGGATGATTGGTGGACTACAATGGTGAAGATAATTCATAGCACGAGCCTGTGTGAAGAATTATGTAATATGCTTGATGAGAATGGAAACGAAAGATCAAGACCAATACAAAGCAGTAATCAAATAAGCATCATCTAAATGACTAATACTCACAATGTCTAAAGCCATATGGATTCGTCGCCTCCAATCCAATTTTGATGTATTTCTCTGCAGTAGACGGAACAGACTTCCACTGCAAATTATAATTCAAATGATTGTGATCTATACAAACTACAAACAGAGAAAGTAAAGAGATGAGACTTAACCGTGGAAGAAACTCTGACACTGTACAGAGACGCTGAGGTGAAGTCACAGCTCCCATAAACAACAGAACGTTAGGATGTCTAAGTCTTTTCATCATAGATACCTTCACCGTAAAACAAGAGGACCAATTTAGAATATTTTAAACATTGGTTTCTGCTAAATAAAACAATCACTATAACTTTACGAAGGATTACAAACAACACCTCTTGTCTAAACGATTGTATGATCTCTTCTGAATATTCTTGTTTGGAGAACACTTTTACAGCAACATCCTACGATCACGTTAGTAAATCTCAATAAGACAAATGTCTAAACTTGAAAATATCTTCTTTTTCTCCTTTGTTTAGTCATGCAGGAGTGAATAAATCAACATATTATAACAAATGTCATACCGAACCAAACCAGACACCGTGATAAACAGTTCCACATGAACCTGTAAAATGGAGCAGAACAGAGACAGAATATCACATAAAATTAGTAAAAACAAGTATGATTTGTCTGAGAAACGAGATAAATCTGTCTAAGAGGATAAATCACCTTGTCCGATATGATCTCCGATTGTCAAATCATCCCATAAAATCTCATATTCAGAGCAATGTCTATATGTATCAGCCTTGTTCATAAATCTGTTGCTGGTACTTGCACAGCTACTAAAGCTGTTTGGGCTGTTCATATTTAAAGAGGAAGACCACAAACTAGAAGCCTCCGCATTATTGGTACGGTTGTTACAGCTTTCGGACTTACCTTTCTCTTGTTCATTCTGTAACCAAGGCCATGCAGAATCTGTAGGCTTTCTTTTTGAACTTTCCTGCTCATTCCCTTGCCATGGCCATGATAACACTTTCTTTACCATACATTCTTTATCTTTAGTACGGATTTTTGACTCTCCTTCACTCTCTCTCAAGGGCTTCGAAGGAAAAGTCTCGTCGTTATATGTGAATACACCAAAAGGAAACTTGATAAAATCCCCTCTTGGTGTGCTTGCACCACTGGTTGATGCTCCATCGTCCCTATGGTCAGCACCAAAGACACCCTCAGAGAGAGTGGCACTATTATCATAGGCTCGCATTTTCGACCTGACCTTGCTCACCTTGGAAGCCTGTAATTACATTTTGAACACACAGTCAAAAACAAATGTGCAATAACGAGATAAAAGGTGAGAACATACAAAATTAACCTGCAAATGAACTAACCAAATATGATATCTTTGATGCTATAGCAACTTTTATAGGCTGATCAGAGTCATTGCCAAGTTTGGAAGTAACAGATCCTTTGGTGTTCAAACCAAGTTTAGAGGCAAAACTATTGTTTGAAGAGATAGAGCTCGTTTCACATTCTTGTGCCTTTAATTGAGCCAAAGAGACTCTCGAGTCCTGAAACGGCGCTGAGCTACTTGTGATAGAAATGATCCCAACAAGAGAACAATTATCATCATAGAAAGGTGAACACGTAGTGACAGCTGAAAATATCTTCCCTGATTTGGTCTTGACAGGAAACTCGCCTGTCCAACTCTCTCCATTGACACAACGTTGAGCAACATTCATCGCAAATGCAGCATCACGATCATCTACCATTACATTAATTGGATTCTTCCCAACTACTTCTTCAGCAGTGTACCCATAAAGCTTTTCCGACATTGCATTCCTGTAACAAAATTTTCCAAAAGTTCCGATATCAAAATTTAGGAAGAAGGCATAAACTGCATTCAGAAGATCAAACTACTCACCAAAAGATTATTTGCATATTTAAATCAAAGGCATGAACAGATTGTGCCATCGACTGCAGAATATTCAAATACTGTTGATCAGTGAACTTCTTGGCTGATGATTCTTCGCCATCAACTCCAGCTCTCGAATTCTTCAAACTCTGGATGCAACTCTCCTCCTTCTCCTTCTTAAACGGCCCACTGTGACGAAATGAGGCGGCACCACTCTTCCTCCACGCAGGAGCTCCCTCGCCGATGTTTCTCCTCGCCGGTACATCCGGAGACACCGAATACGATTGCTGCCTAAGCTCCGCTGTTACCTTGAGCCTAGACATTTCCTTCTTTAGATGCTTCTGACTCTCCTCTAGCTCTAGTATCTTCTTCAGTAGCTTCTCCGCAGGTGGAGTCTCCATGCCGCTCGAAAATTTTCTCAAAGGATGAATTCAAAATAAGGATTTATCTGATTTGACTTTCTCTCGACTCTCATTCCTTACAATCACTTGAAAAAACCACAATACGTAAGAAATATCACAGCTGGAGAATGTATACAATTTACAACTATAATCCAAAAGCAGAGGAACTTCTACATACTTCTGGTTTTGTAATTACGTTATATGTTTTATGTTATCCGATAAAGCCTGCAAATTCAGTATGGTAATAATAAGCCTCACCGCTTCAAACAGGGATATATGTTATCCATCATTTTGGATATTTAAGATAGTATCCAAAGAGTTCCAAATAATAAAAATCACGGCGGACAACGAAATAGGGACTATCGTTCTTCACGGCAGATATTCGACCATGTTTCAATTACCCAAATCATGAGAAACACAAAATCCAAATCATGAGAAACCAATATCCAAATAATAAAAATCACGGCTGAAATTCGATCCCATCTGTTTTATAATAATGTTTAGAATGTTATTAAATAATTTGTGATTCAATATAGTTAAAATATATACATGATTTTTATAATATATATGTTTTAAAAAATCAAATTTTTATTAAATTTCAAATTTATTTTATTTTTCTACGCATCATATTTTGTGTTGAATCTCGGAATTTTTTTAAATAATAATATAACCCAATCATAAATGTTTATTTTTTATTATTAATTTTTAGTTTGTTAAATAAGATATTATTAGATTTATATCCATGCTATACGTTGGGAAAAATATTCGTAAATTATATTTTATTAGTAAATATAAATTAAATATTTCTATAATTTTAATTTTATTTAAAATTACTTTTAACATTAACTTTTGTATATATAAATTAAGAAAGAAAAAAATAATTATTTTTTTAATAAATTTAATAGTATTTTTTGGTTAGTTTAATAAAATATATTAATACTTTAACCAAATTAATAACAATGACATATATTGTAATTATTCGAATAAGTTAACTCTATTTATATATTTATTTGAAATTTACTGTAATGATAAAATGTAAACATAGTATTTCTGTTAATAACATGTGAGAGTAATATTATTTTCTTAATTTGTTCTCAAATAATATATTAGAGATTATGTAATAACTTAAATATATTTATATTTGAAATTATTTATAAATTAACGTATTAAAAATTTAAAGAAATAAAAAATTATTGTTTTTGTAAATGTAATACTATTTTTTGGTTAATTGAATAATATATATTGATTTTCTAACCAAATTAATATCAATGACATATATTGTAATTATTTTAGTAACTTAAACCCTTTTATATATTTAATCTAAAACTCGTTGTGGTATTAACACGTCAGCATGTCAATTTTGTTATTAACACGTCATGATAAAATTACTTTGTTAAAAAATTTCTCAACTAATATATTAAATTTTTTTTTTTTAATTTCTAAAATAGTAAAATCAAATTTTAGTTTACCATTTATAAAATAGTATTCTTTAATTTCTAAAATAATAAAATCAAATTTTAGTTTAGCATTTATAAAATAGTATTCTTAGCCAAAATATCAGTAACTATCTCACCTCTTCAAATTGAAACCATCGCTTATTTTTCTTATTTTTTTGTGTGAAATTTGTTCAATAACAAAATACTAACTTGCTAAGTATGCAATGTCACTCAGACGTAGTGCGTAATCAGTGAAAGTGGTCAACACGTGTTTGTTGCAAAGTAGGTCGTGGGGGTGTGGGTTGTTTAACTAAACGAAACTAGACATATACGAAATGGGAAAAAAACGAGAAAAGAACCGATAATCTTCAGAAGAAACACAAAATAAGCATAACCTTTGGAGGAATATATGATGACAATATAAAAGAATCATTTGATTACTTGGTGTACAAGACATCTTCCCAAGGGTGTCGGTACAGTGGCTGCTTCAGTCTCTTCTGGTCGAATGTGTGTCTGCAACAATTTATTTACACATAATTTCGAGAATCAAATCAAGTTGTTTCAAGAACAAAATCAATGTGTTCGGTCAGGAGATTTACCCGATTAAACCGATGGATCGAGCGAGAACGAAGAGGCCATTGAGATAACCGATCTGGACGATTTCGTCAATCTCTTGCTTAGTGAACATCCCACTTCCAGCTAGAAGATCTAAGAAGAGAGATCCAATAGCTCCATCGACGTTGAGTACGAGGTTGTTGGCTTTAGAGAGTGTGTATGTCTCAACTTGGACTGCATACTCCATGTATTTCACTGAAGGGAAGTTTGACCGTGCAAATTTCTGAAGCAGCTCCACTCTTTTGTCTCTGTTGTCTCTACTCTTGATCCTACAAAATACCCATTAACGTAACAAATCACGTAAGAGGATGCCTTCCGTTTCTGCTTTTTGCTAAAAAGATATGTTTGTTGTGATTGTGTTTTCATAGCGCCAATTTCTGAGTTTACATGTGAAAACAAACAATCAAAGTCTAAGCTGGTCTGTCTGTTCTTACCTGTGACCAATGCCAGGGACACGGATTCCCTTCTTCTTCATGCTTTCCACAAATTCATAAGGCGAGAGACTCTGAGAAAGGCAAAACGTTTTCGTACCAAATTATAACTGACGTTCAAGAAATGTTTGATGCAGTTTCTGTGAGGGCGAAAAGGGGTTTTACTCTATCACAAGCGTCCTTGAAGTATCGTGCTGCATCATCAATGGCACCACCAAATCTGGGACCAATTGTTAATAAACCTGTTTGTTGGAAGGATTATCAGCTATAAGCACAGACTGTGCCCACTCATTATTCGTATTTATAGTAAAATCTGTGTTTGAAAAATAATTTGCACTTGGAAGAGATGGGTAAATTGAGATGTTAAAACTCACCTGAGACAAGACTTGAGACAAGGTCTTTTCCTGCTCTAGCTGTTACAATGGTGTTGTGAGCTCCAGAGACACATGGACCGTGGTCAGCACACAGCATTATGCATATCTGATCATAGCTCAAAGTTTCAGAAAGACGATTCAATATTTTTGTCAGGACAGGGAAAGATAAGCAACCTCAATGAATTTGGTACAGTAACGGGGAAGAGTACGCTTGAACCATAGGAGAGAAATGACATCTCCGACGCCATAACCTTGTTCAACGATGGAAGACATTGGCACACCAGCATAGCATGGTTCTTCCCCTGGAAATTTATTGTGAAGGAAATTTGGTTTAAAATAATGTTCTTGTTTTAAGCATTGAGAAAAGGGTTTAGTTTCAAAAGAATATTACCTCTGTCATCAGAAATGGTGGAGATGATATGAGTAGGAGCCCGTACTTTTCCACTCTTAATTGCAGAGCTGAGATCCTCGGGAATTTGTGGAGGAGTGACCTCTTTAATAGGTGAGACCTTTCCTTCTTCAACCTAGGAGGCACGATAAATATGAACATAAGATCACAACAAAAGATATGGAAGCTAAGGGAAACATCTAATTGTAGACTGACCAATTTGTCAAAAGTTTCCTTGATTGCAGATTCTAGGGCTTCATATGAAGTGGGTACAGTAGCTCCAGCATCTTTGAGAGCTTGATTCTTGGCTTGTGCAGACTCCATCTCCCCACCACTTTTGGCCCCCTGAAGAATGATTTATATAGCAAGCAGATTAAGGTCAGTGTCCAGAGTTCTCTGAGTAATTATTTAGGCCGCACTTACCGCATGACCAAATTGTACTTCAGACTTGAAGAGACGTGCACAAGTCCCACTGACCCATGCAACCACTGGTTTGGTGACTTTTCCCTGTTTCAAGGCTTCAACTAAAGAATATTCATCTCTTCCTCCAAGCTCTCCAAGTACAACCACCATCTTAATCTGCAATATTTTATAAAGGAAAACGTATTTTGGAGTTAAAGACATTAGTTGATTGTGAGGACGAGGTCAGATGCCCTATAAAACCTTCTCTTATAGTTAAAACTCAAGATTAATATACCTGTGGGATGTTGTTAAACCGCAGGATATGGTCAGATAATGTGGATCCTGGGAACACATCGCCACCAATAGCAATGCCTGTCCATTCCAAAATACAAACTCAGCTTAAGACTCTTTGGGAATGATAGGCATGAGGATATATAAATTAGTAGACTCTGAAAATAGAATAGAAACTCACCTTCATAGATTCCATCTGTCACACGGGCAATAGTGTTGTACATTTCATTAGACATGCCACCCTTTAGAAAATAAAATGAAAAATAAGTTATCTTATTAAGATACAAAAGAAGATAACAATGAGCAAAAAAATCCAGCACATACAGATTTCGAGACAAAGCCAACAGATCCAGGCCTATACAACTTGCACTGGATGATATTGTCGATTGTTCCAGCAGTGTCACCAATCTTAAAGGCTCCAGCTTGAACACCTCCGACAGTAGCTGGTCCAATAATAACCTGCAACGACCAATCAGTAACAGAAGATCGATTCGGAGAACTCACATCAATTAGAAAAAAAACTGTCAGGTAAGAATAATGCCATAATGAGGAATCGAGCCAGTTCAGTACTTTATTGTTAGCACGAGCATAAGCAATCAACTGCTTAGTGTCCGATTCTGGAACACCTTCTGCTATTATGGCCACCACTTTAATAGTTGGCTGCTTCAAAGCAGCCATGGAAGAAGCAGCAGCACTAATAGAATAGTAGAAGAGAAAAAAAAACATTACAAAAGAATCACAAACAGATACAGGAAAAAATTCATATACAGAACTAAAAGTACATTAACCTTCTAAACGATGCAAAGTTGATGAAAACATCTGCTGTGGGATGCGAAGCACATGCTGCCTCAATGCTGTAAGAAACAGAAAACAAAGTTTAAACTGTCTGAACCTTGTCTACTTCTCCTAATCTACATGGTGTTTAACTTACGCTGCATGGACAGGGATGGCTATTTCCTCCTGACCAAAAAATAGCTTTTGAAATCCCTCAGAACCAGGGTTAATGATACCAGCAACAGAAGGAGTTTCTCGCCCTGAAAAGAGTAAAGATTAATTCAAAACCAAATTGCTTCCTTAAATCCAAATGTAACTCTCAAGTCAACTAAAGCAGGAAAAAGAAAACTGATCAGGCCACTGCAATTTCATATTTCATTTCAGCAAGACAGAGAAAAATGTAGCAGCACTCACCACAGAGGAAATCAAAATCAAGCATCCGCTGAATGGGAAGCTGCTTATAATTGTAGAACAAAGCTTGTGTGTTGCGTGAAAATATTTGTCCCGTCGCCATGTTTTAGGCTCGAAAGGAACTGAGAAACACAATTTTTTAAAAAAGGTGACGTTTTTGCCTTTTACAAGCTAATACAACTGAAGTAGATCAAATCTGAAGCACTGCATTCTAGAATTTCATGTGAATTTAGATCACAGCCTCGTATAAACGAAATCACTGCACTACTGAATCATCACTAGACCCGAAAGCGACAGTGGTTTTTGTTTGAGAAAAAAAACACAGATCGGAATCGAAAGAATCATCGGATCTGACTATTGGAATCCTCAAATGAAAAGTAAGTAAAAAACAAGAACCTGGTCAGCGAGCGAGTCAGTAACGAGTACTGTTAGGTGGGGAGTAGATAGCTGTTCGGAAGGGAATGGTTCAGAGAAAACCAATAGAAATATATATACATACAGAGAGAGAGAGGGCAACAAATAGATCATCTCTCAGCTCCCAGAGAGAGAGAGCACAAAGTTGGTCACGTGGCCCATCCATGGTAGTTACCTCACATCTCTGGATCTCCGATCCAAATCTTTCTTTTTTCATTTTTAAAGTCCATTCTTTGCCAGGTCTAAAGAGCTCAGTAGAAATGAAATAACACAATAGCTAACAACAAAACAAAAAAAGTGAACCTTTGCACCAAGGAAAACACTGGTCAAGACAGAGTCTTTGATAAAGAGCAGAGCAAATTCCTCCTACTCGTACGGAACATCCTTGCAGCCACATGCCTCTGAAAACCGTTTTGCTGGCATGCCAATGATTGTGAACATTTTGTCTTTTCTTCAGCTCGTATTTTTATAAAACAAAACCCATTGTGTAATCATAAGCTTTAAGATGAATAAAAATGAAATCTTGAAAAACTTCGTCTTTCTTCTTTAAACGCAAAGTTTGCCTTTGCTTTCAAATACAACTCTAAGGCTTCCCAATATGAAACAAAAATTGTTTTAAGTGAAACTCAAATTTCTGGAGAAAAGAAGTTTACCAAATGCCATGGCCTAAAAAATGAAGTATTATTTGTTGACAAACTTTTGGTATAAAAATACCAAAGCTAATTCTTAACTTGGAGAATGATAATACCGAATTGAAAGCATATGACAACCCAGAAAATAAGTAGTAATAAATTTGCATCAAGAGATGTTGGACGCATAATGTTGTTCATAGCTATTGTGCAGAGCCGGTTCAATGGTTTAGAGAACTATAAGCTATACTAAAAATGAATCATTTTAAACATTTTGATGAATTTTTTTTATTTTAAATGTACTGTTTTCAAAAATTCGAATTTTTTTTAAGAAAATGAATGGCAAATTTATGTTTGTTCTCCTTAAAAGCCGACTGTAGTATTATTTGAGTGTATAGTATAGAAGATAGAATCATGTGGCTTTGATGAAAAAACCAGACCGAACTGATTTCCAAATCGCGGTTGGTCTGGTTCGAGTTAGCGGTTATTCCGATTGTTTTCTTTTGCATTCAAAGTAAAATAATAACAAAATTCGTCGATTTTATGATGAGGTGGAATTTTAGCCGTCGGATAAATACGCGGATGATCTGACGCGTTTTCTGCAAAAAGAAAAGGTGCAGAGAATTCAAACCAGTTTCCCATCGGCGAAACGACTCATAATCCAACGAAGCTCTTCTTTCGAACTTCCAGGTGCGTTTTCTCACCTCCGATTCGAAAGTTTCCGAGAATCTATAGTTTCCGTTCTATTATATGATTGGAGCATGCTATGCTCCCTTGGTCGAAATTTATTTGAATTTGTTTGAGAACTGGAAAAGTATTGGATCTGGTGTATCGGAAGTTACTGATGAAGCTATGGGCGAGAGGGGAATTGCTGTGATATTTTATTTAGACAATATGGTTGATTCTGATTCGGGTCAATGCGTAATATGAGGGTTTCTTATGCAGTTTTGATTTACGGATTTGAAATTTAGCTATATATACGAAAATCCCACTTTCGAAATTGGAGTTTCTGTTTGTAGAGTTACTTGTTTTCTAGATTGCTTGTCACTTACTGTTGATTTATGGTTTGCAGAGACAAGTTGTACCAGTAATTTAGTTGCGAAATTAGGTGCAATGGCGAGGATAAAACCTCAGGCTCTTCTAAATCAAAGCAAGAAGAAGAAGGCTCCTAGTCGCATAAGTATTTCAACAATTGTTGTGTGTAATCTTGTAGTTGCTGTAGTCATATTATCGTTGGTCACAACTTATCGTCATTGGTCCCAAAGGTTTGTTTCCATCTTTGAATTCCTCTCCTTTTCATTAATTCTATTATAGCAGATTCTCCTTTTACCATTAGTTGCTCATAGGCAGAAATTGCTTTTTATATATAAACTTACCAGGTCAAGAAACGTTATTGAACATGAAACTCAGAGTCAGAGATTTGAGGTATTGTTTTGAGAGGTTCATAATTTCATATGCTTGGTGTTATCATCGAGATGATTTTCCGTGCACTATTTTTAGAATTTAGGATCTATACATAAATGATCTGGCTCTGTGCTTGTGTTTCAGGACACAAATGCTGCATCAGAGAAAAAGAATTACGATCTTCCTGGTTATGCCGTAAGTTAATCTTCCTGCTTTTGCTTGTCTAAGTTTCTTTGTTTCATCCTTGTTCTTATTTCTCACCTTGCTATTATGTTTCTGTTGGTTAATGTATTTGCACGTAAGTAAACATCATCCTTCTTATCTCAAGACATACATTTTCAATAATATCTTGAGTCTGTCTTCCTATCTCATGTAGGATATAAACACATCAAAAGGTCTTATAACTGTGGAACTCTTTAAAGAAGGTTCCCCCGAAGCTGTGGACAAGTTTATAGATCTATGGTTAGTATCGGAATTAGCTTGTTCTCTTTCAAACTAGATAGACTAGAAAAGTATATGAAAGTGATTAAGCCAGGTAAGCATAAGAATAAAAATAAACTTCAGTTTCTTCATTGATTGATTTTGACCCTCAAGTCTTAACATATTTGGGACATAAGACCTCACCAAAGAGAAAAAGGCTGAACCAATATGTAACACTGCTCCAGCTTAGTTCAGTGACAGAAGTAACACTCTTAAGTATTGTTGCAGCCAAAAAGATCACTTCAAGGGAATGCCGTTTCATCTGGTTATTAAAAACTACTTAGTACAAGCTGGTCACTCACAGAGCTCTATACCTGTAGAAGAATGGACAGCTAAAGGAAAACTCCGTGGTCGCCTTCACACAGGGTAATTTGCCTGCTCTGCTTTTGTAGAGTGTAAATGTGCATCATTTCTCGTTTAATTAAGATTAAAAAAAAACTACCTATGTTCTGTTTATTCAGCCCAAAACACGAGGCATTCATGTTGGGGACACCAAAAACCAAAGACAACAACAAGGATTTTGAGCTTCTGATCACAACGGCGCCTATCCCTGATCTTAATGATCAGCTTATAGTGTTTGGAAGGGTCCTTAAGGGAGAAGATGTGGTACAGGTTTGGTCCAACAAAACACTCTATTTTCAGCTTTATAGTTTGTTTCATAGAGTGTTAACGGTTGAATCATAATATTGACAGGAGATCGAGGAAGTGGATACAGATGAGCATTACGAACCGAAATCGCCAATAGGGATCATTGGTATTGTACTGAAACGAGAGATATGAAATTAAAATATATCTTTCTTGTTTCCTCTGTAAATGAATGCCAACGCCAAATCTTTCTTCATTACTCACTGTTTGTACAAATCCTCTTTTTGAGGGTTTCTTTGTCTTTCTATTCTTATGATAGTTTCTTGTTGTTTTGTAATTTTATTTCATCTTTCTTAAGGAAACATAATCTTTTTTAATATGTTTTTCATTTCAGATCGTATTTTGGTTCTTTGAGTTGTTCCTAAATTCCTTGCACTGCTCACTAAGGATGGATATTAATGCAGTGTAATGGATGACAGAGAGTAAAGTAGATTGATTCTATGTTTTTAGAGTTTATTTTACTCTGAATAAAATGAAAATTTCCAACTAAAATTTATGATCTCAATCGCATAAACAGTTAATTATGCATAGAGAGAAACACGAGAGAAGACGAAGCTTGCATCTGATTAATGTTACTTTGAATCCTACAATGCATTTTCTCCATCTTAGCTTCGAATTCCTTGAGCTCCTCAAGAGTAAGCGTTTCAAGGGGTTTGTTAAACCTTTCTTCTCCACCAGATTCAAGCCATTTCTGAAGATTTTCGCCTCGTTTTTTCTCTGCTTCAGCTTTTTCAATGATCAAGTTGAGACGTTTACATATCTTCTTCTCTTGTCTTGCTCTATTACCTCTACTATAACCTGATGTTTCACAGCTATCTGAATCTTCAGATTCGTTCTTGAACCGTTCTGCAATCAAATCGAAACTCGGTTTCCCGAATGAATAAGGTTTGTTTCCTGGAGAAAAAACAACAATACCAACCTCGGCGTTGCACAGAGTCGCAAGCTCGCTCGCTTTCTTGAACAAACCCAATCTACGTTTCGAGAAGGTCACTTGTTTTGTGTTTGTGTCTTGCACTTTCTCCATCTTTATCTTTCTCCTACCCATTTTTTCTGTCTCTAATTTTTTGTCTTTGAGTAATTGTATTATGTTTATGTTTATAAAAGGAAGAAGAATTGATGGGTTTTTTTCCAGTTATTTCTATATGTATTTATAGTGAATATGTGGATAGTTGTCATTTGAACCTCATTATCATATACCAGAGAAATTTTAGTAACTTTTTTTTGTTTGTTTGCATAAATACATATTTAGTAAGTTCGTTTTGAAAATCTTAAATTACCTTATACGACCATTGAATAGTTTCTATGTATTCAATCAATATCCATAGCTATTTAATTATCAACAGAATTGTTTTACTACTGGGACCTCTAATTAAATGGTAGTTTGAATTACTTAAAGAGAAATTTACCAAGTTCCAAAAATAATTTGACCCGAAAACAATATAAAATTAGCTGGAAAAAACTATTAATTTTTGTATACAATTTCAGTTTCAAAATTTTAAATTATTTTACCTTTATCATTTATTTCTTTTTCTGACAAATAATATAATTTAATTCTCAAGTGTCATATTTAATTTTCAGAAAGATATTAATATCATTGATACTACAAAAAGCTTGTTTTTTGGTTTGGTGTACCAAAATTGTCACTTTAACGGTTTATTAACCCCAATCCACAGCGTTACGGCTTAGATGCACCTCTGAATTTTTAATCCCAATTATCACTCCTAAAAGTTTACAATTACACTTTCTAATGTCTGGAAAGTTCAATTTATATCCATTTTCGGTTTTTCTACCCACCAAACAGCAAAACACCAAATGTCCTTAAGACATCAAAAGATTTTAAGAGACAAACTGATCGTTTCATATTATACGACAACGCATAAGTGGATTTCAAATACGTCACAAGTCAGAAATCGCCTTTCCAAATAAAAACGAGTCTCTGATTCGGAGGCTTATATGCAAAACCCAAAAGGCTCAGTAATAACCAATATTAGCTTGCAATGTAGCATATTTGCTGATGCTATTAAACTGAACAAAAATACTGTTTAGAGGACATGGGAGTTTTCGTCACTGGTCTTTAGTGGCTCTTTCTAGTTCTGCTCACGTGAGAGCTCTGATCAGTTAGGAACTTGAGGACATCGATTAGGGACCTTAGCCGGTCCCAAATGTTGAGTCCATAAAGAGTTTCGACTAGTGCCTCTTGGAATTCAAATGCGTTTTCTGCTACTGGATACTGTGTTTTGACCAGCAGAGAGAAATGTTAGACGGAAAATCTGATTGAAGTTTTTGTTATTGTGTAAGAAAAACTTGCCTGAATAGGCTTTGGAATCTTGGTTTTGATGAGTGGCCAAAACCTATCTTCAACCACGGATTTCACAAGACAGCAAGCTCTTAAACCTTCTACACCAGCAAACCGTCCAAACCCGCTGTCCTTTACTCCTCCAAATGGGAGTGACTGCAAAATCAAAAACAGAAAACATCTTTACTCTTGATCATGGAAATGATTTTTCCATTTTCATTTCTAAAGGTATAAATCCTATACTAAAGCCACTGTTGACTGATGAGTACCTGGCACATGTAATTTGATGCAAAGTCATTGATTGCAGCAACACCACAATGAATTTGGGAAGCCATTTGTTTGGCCCGCTTCTGGCTTCCAGAGAAAACAGCACACCCGAGCGCATAACGTGAATCATTTGCCAACTTTATCACCTCTTCATCGGTGCTGAATTGCATGATCGGCATTATTGGTCCAAAGGCCTGATTATTCTCACATTAGTCAATATATTAAAAACTCCAGTTTGCTTTGTGTGGTTATGGAACAATAGAAACAAGAACTCTATGAATCTCATGGCAAAGAAGGTAAGGCTATGTACCTCTTCTTTCATTATTTTCATGTTGTGGTTCACATTGACAAGAACAGTTGGAGGGAAATATTGATCGACTGCATCTTCGCCTAGATGACCAAAGCTTCCACGGACTGCAATTTCTGCTCCTTTGTCTAAGGCGTCATTTACAAGGCTTTGTAGGTTTTCAGAATGCTCTTGCAAACATATAGCACCCATGTCATACCTCCCTGTTAGAGGAGGACCCTGATGTAACAGAGGGGTGTTAGTTAGACACAGGACACAGAAGGTAAATAAAGGAAGAGAGGAGAGTTTATGGAATCAAGAAAATATTGTTTTATTCAAACTTCCATAGAATCACATACTAAAAAATCAGTTAACCTCTAGTGTTACTTACATATACTAGAAAATATGGGAATAGGACTGAAGGGTGGTGAAAACAAGAGAACGGTTACCATGCCCGTTACAGCATACTAATGAAGAGGGTGGAGTAAATATGACAGAAAAATCACAAGAAAACCAGAAATTAGGGACATCTTGATGTTTGTATTGACGCTCAAATGAAATGGGATGCAAATTGTTTCTTCATTGGGAGCTAACAGAGAACAGTGCACTTACAGCAGAAACGGACTTCACAATCTTGGTTACTTGGCTAATGAATGCAGTATAAATGTCTTTGTGAACATAAAATCTTTCAGCACCTGCACAGTTTTGCCCGCTGGACTGAAGAGTGCCCCTTACAGCCACTTGTGCAACCTAAATTGTACAATAGAAGTGTTAGTTTTATCGAAGGAAAAACCTCCTTTTCTCATGATAAAATATAAGAACGCGGAAGGAAGCACCAATGACACAGAAAGAACACTTACATGGGAGACATCTGCGTCTTCACATATGATAAATGCATCTTTTCCACCAAGCTCAAGAGTGACAGGTGTCAATGTCTCGGCTGCATTTCTCATTATCTGCAACATATTGATTGAATACAACTCAAAGTGAACAGATGAGAAGAAAGAAGGAACTTTGGAGATTCTACCATCTTGCCAACAGCTGTAGATCCAACAAATATCATTTTATCAACAGATGAGACAAGTGCTTCTCCCGTCTCCCCAAACCTGAAACGAATGTGTTATTTTGAGGAAATCATTTTTACAACAGCATATTAAGGAGAATTGCATAAAACTAAATATACAGACCCTGTTATCACATCGACTAGGTTTTCAGGTGCTCCAACAGCAGCTAAAGCTGCCTGGATAATGCGGAAGTAAAAGCATCCCGACCAGCTAGCGTGTTCTGAGACCTGCAGAAAAAGGTTTCCCAACAATTTTAATAACATATACAGAATCAAAAAGACATTATCCACTGAAGAAGACTAATCCTCTCAGTTGTTGCACTGAACACGATATCGATACCATATAAACAGTAACATGCTAACCCTCTTCAAATATGAAATACACAAATGAATGTCATTGCCTATGAAAAGATAAAATCAAAAGGGTCAGCGAATATCAATCATGGAAAAAATTGCAGTTACACCTTAATAACTATGCCATTCCCTGAGAAGACTGCAGCCAGCATAGGATTGAAAATATTGTGGAACGGATAATTCCAAGGGACTATAGCTCCAATGACACCAAGTGGATGGAACTCTACTCTTGATACTTTATGAAGCATAGCTCTTCCTGAAGACCTGTGGAAATTTTTTACTTGAATTAAAAACCATATTTATGTAACAATCAAAGGAGAACTATAGCAATAATGGAAATACCGATATTCAGGCTTTAACCACCGTTCGCCCTCTGAAAGAAGCCAAGTGATTTTCTCACAAGTAGTCATTATTTCTCCCAAGGACGCATCTACCATAGTCTTTCCAGTATCGCGTGAAGAGACTCTAAATAAACGCGAACATATTTTAGTATCGTTTGAGAGAAGGTACACAGGAAAATCCAAACCTGAATATCAAAACAGTCAGGAACACAGAAATTAATCCTTACTCGCAGATAAGCTCTTGGTGTTCGATAATGTACTTCAGAAGAATCCGCAAGAACTGCCTTCTCAGCTTGAAGCTACTTTGAGCCCATGTTTTTTGAGCCTTCCTTGACAGTGTTACTCGCTCCCTGACCTTAAAATACCAAAATGTAAATCATATCTCAGGATAAGGTGGATCATTTTGAGAGAAATCTCTAGCAAAGTCGCAACATCCATTAAACTTATATAAAGATATTCCCTTCGCAGAAAGTACACAGCTATTAACCTCAGTGGGCGATAAGGCAGGGAAATATCCCAAATACTTCATTGTGGCAGGTTCATAGCATTGAACTTTTTTGTCTGACTGTTGGCTCCTTCCTCTCGGAGGAATCTAAAGACAGTCACAGAGAACTTATGAATCAGTATGGTATTTCATAATAGCAGTAGAACTAACAATTAAATTAGCTATCATACTATATAGTGAGTTAACTGGATTGACAAAAATGGAAATCAGAGTTAATTTCTAAGTACTAAGATGAAACTATTGAACAAAATCTGCATGAATATTACGATATTCAAGTCCTACACCAAAACAATAAGGGAATATATAAGATCAACAGCCTAAATCTCCTATCACGCAAGTCAGTTGTAATCACAATACGGATGAAAATGAGAAAGGATGTGGTTGAAGAATTCACATAAATGAAGCTATTCTCCTCCGTCTCTTTTCCATGAGCCAACACTGTTACAAAAACCAGTTCAAAATCAATAAATCATGTATCGATAAGCTTGTTCTATTGTTCATATAAAGGAATACGCAGTACTGAAGAACCGAGCAAAGTCATAAACGAACTAGGAGCTAGTATAGACAAGAGAGGAATAGATACCATCGGATGCGTCCACGTCAATGGAAGGGACATTGGGAGGAATGAGCATAAGAAGGAATCTGCAGATCGCGTAAGCGAAGGCGAGAACAATCAGCGGCCACCAGAACGGCATTTCCTCTTGACTTGCTCAGAGATTCTTCAGCTAAGGCTGGATAATCAGGCGAGAAAACAACGTAAAACGTCGGCGTCTTCGCCAATCAGAAAAAGGGAAATGGAAATCAACGAAGAGCAGATGGATTTAATATTCTCTGCTTTGAATCGCCTATTTGTGTTCTGGTTTTCAAGTCCACTGGAACTGAGAGAATGGTACGGTGGTAATTTTGGAAAACTTTCAGGGTGTCATTAAAAGAACGTGAACACCAAAAAAAAATCATCAATATTCCGTTAAGCGTTTGCTAAACTAATATTTTGAAGATTTTAAACCGAACAAATTAAACGAAATTGAAGGTTTGAAGGTCGTCATATTGATTCCACTAATTGAATATGGACACGTCAAAAAGTAGACAATATACTTATAAATAACCAACACAAAATATAAATTTGATTTCGAAATCCAAGTCATTTTGCTCATTGAACCGATTCTATTGGAAAAGAAGAGCATAATGACATGTCTATCAACAAAAGTCGTCAGCAAAGACATTAAATGTGTAACACTTGATGGGTACAAGGTTAAGGGTTCGAAGCTGGAGCCAATCAAGCCATTTCGTATTCTTGCCAACATATATTTCAGAAGCAAATCGATTTTCTTTCCTTTGTCTCTAATATATTATTTGAAAAACTTTTTAACAAAGTAACTTTATCATAACGTGTTAATAACAAAAATGTTATAATGACGTGTTAACATCACAACGAGTTTCACCTTAAATATATAAAATGATTTAAATTATTAGAATAATTACAATACATATCATTGATATTAATTTGGTTACATAATCAATATATTTTATTCAACTAAACAAAAAATAGTATTACATTTGCAAAAACAATAATTTTTATTTTTAAACAGAAATGTCATGATTACATTTCATAATTACAGTAAATTTCAAATAAATATATAAATAGGGTTAACTTATTTAATAATTATAATATATGTCATTGTTATTAATTTGTTATAATATTAATATATTTTATTAAACTAACCAAAAAACACTATTAAATTTATAAAAAATAATTATTTTTTCTTTTTTAATTTATATATATAAAAATTAATGTTAAAAGTAATTTTAAATAAAAATTAAAATTATATAAATAATTAATTTATATTTATTAATAAAATATAATTTACGAATATTTTTCCGTACGGATGACGACGTGGGTATAAATCTTAGTATATGATAGAAATGCAAAGCAAGTGCTGATATAGACTGCTCGCAGGATTACAAAATCCAATCCAAAAGCACAAAGATCTACAATCACGAGGTTTGCAATTACACACTTAAAACTTTAGCACCAACATCAATGCAATCCTCGGTAGAAACCTAAAGGTGCAACTTATCAGAACAATTCTAGAATTTTATCAACAGCTTGTTTATATCAGTTAATTACCTGTTTTTTTTCTGTTGGTCTTTAGTGTTGTATATTTCAGCATTCTGAGATTCATGCAAAATAACTATAGAGGCTTCAGCTATGGAATACAATAGAAGCCATGGATTATCATCGTACGGCCTTCTTGGTTGCAACATTCGTCTCACATTCTGATCAGGACGGTGAAATCGCTCTCCTCGGGGCACTACCAACAAGTAATCACTCAGAAACCAATAATCAACAATGATAATCCAGTTGTGAACTATGGGTTCCATAGCTAGTTTAGCAAGTTTGATTACAAGTGATTCAATGCATGCTACTACTAAGATCGATCGAACTTGTCTCCAAACGTGTAAGATTTTTTTTTCGTTTATAATTTGCGGCAAACTACAGAAATCCAACCTTATACTTCTTAGATCCGAAAATAAACAGAAACCAATTTGAAAATACTCTAAAATATTTGTAAAACAATGATGCATCAAATACACAAAATAGTGTTGTTCGTTTGATCGCCGCAGGCGACTGCGGCTGCGATCAACACTGCGGCTGCGGCTGCGGTCAACACTGTGGTTGCGACTGCGACAGATGTTGTTCGTTTGTCTGCCGTCGGCGGTTGCGATTGCGGTTGATCGCAAATTTTTAATCGCACCGTTGTTTTAATCAGCGGTCAAAAAAATTGCGACGCATGACGCAACGTCTGACCGCTGTGTCTGCAGCAGGTACCTGCGGTAGATAAACAAACAACAATCTACTGCAGCCGCAACCGTAAATTCCTGCGGCTGCCAAACAAACATGACCAATATCTATTATATCAACCAAACAATTTTAAAAGAGCATTTTTCTTTTATATAAATATATCGGAAAATTCATAATATTCATAGTACATTCAAATCAAATATATTTTTTTTCAATATTTGGTGACAAAAATGTAGTCCTTGCAATTGATAAATTGTACAATAAAGAGGTGGCTTCCATTTTTTCCTCATCATATGAAATGTATATTTTAGTTTTTACAAAAAAAAAACACATTTCTCTTGTTACATTTCTCTAATATGGGAATAATTAAAATGCTGATGGGTGAGGTAATAGATTTCTAACTATATTTAGCTTTTAATTTCCAATCGAATACAAACATTTAAAATACATCGTTGAATCGCCAATTGCGTTCCACCAATCCCCATTTTTTCATTTGGTTCCTCGTATCATTCAAAAACCTAATTTTTCTCAACAAAAGGATAATTTTTAAAAAATGGAAACGAATAAAACCTTACGGATCATCGTCATCGTCACAGTTTCTACGTTGGTAACGCTATTATCACCTGTAGCATCCAAAAATGTGCCACTCGGTGATTCCTTTGTTGCGAGATCTCTACTTGTGTTTCCACCTTCTGAATCAGAGTCTCCATCTCCAACACCAGCTCCGGGACCAGAAGTTATGAAATCCAACACTTTTCCGACAAATCCTCCTACAGAGATAGATATGCACTCACCTGCAGCGTCACCAGAGGCTTCTGGCGATTTCATTTCCCCTGCGGATCCTCAGACAGAGGCTGATATAGACTCTCCCGTGGCCTCACCAGAGATTCCCGCCGATTCAATTCCCCCTGCGGATCCTTCGGCGGAGATAGATGCAAACTCTCTCGCCGACTCAAATTCCCCTGCAAATCCTCCAACGGGGATAGATACAGACTCTCCCACGGCGTCACCAGAGGCTCCCGTCGCTTCCCCTGTGAATTCTCCTGCGGAGATAGACACAGACTATGCCGCCGATTCAAATTCCCCTGCAAATCCTCCAACGGAGATAGATACAGACTCTCCCACGGCGTCACCAGAGGCTCCCGTCGCTTCCCCTGTGAATTCTCCTGCGGAGATAGACACAGACTATGCTGCCGATTCAAATTCCCCTGCAAATCCTCCAACGGAGATAGATACAGAATCTCCCCCGGCGTCAGCAGAGGCTCCCGTCGATTCAACTTCCCCTGCAAATCCTCCAACGGAGATAGATACAGACTCTCCCACGGCGTCACCAGAGGCTCACGTCGTTTCCCCTGTGAATTCTCCTGCGAATATAGACACAGACTATGCCGCCGATTCAAATTCCCCTGCAAATCCTCCAACGGAGATAGATACAGACTCTCCCACGGCGTCACCAGAGGCTCCTGTCGATTCAACGAATCTAGTGTCTGAGGAGAGTCTCGCGACTCCATCTCCAAATGCACCATCTGGTACAAAACTTTTGAATCCGCCCAAAAATGTTTTGAAACAGCCATTGTTATCTCCGGAAATTAAAACCATTTGCGACAAAACCGATTTCCCTCCGCTATGCGAAACTTCCGTTGGCCCTTTATTAACGGCTCAAATGAAACCGGACACTTCCTCCGTCCTCATTCTAGCGATCCATGCTTCGATTAACGCGACTAAGGCAGCGATTACCACCGTCGACAAAGTAGCCGCTGCCGAATGCCTAGAGTTGTACGATGACGCCGTGGCGAATTTGGAAGACGCGATTAACGCCGTAAAGTCACGTGACATTGCCACCGTAAACACAGATTTGAGCGCAGCGATGACGGATTATAGCACGTGCAACGACGGTTTTGAGGAAGCTGGTGAGCCTAACCCGTTGGCTGACGTTGGTGATAAGCTAACGAAAATGGTGAGTAACTGTCTCGCCATCTCTACGTTGATCAAGTGAATACGACAGCGTTTTTGTGATATGAGGGTATAAAGTAGTGTTTTCTTAAATCGTTTTTTTCCGTGTTTGGACTAGTTTGAACATGCTACTACGTCGTTTCAATTAGCCAAATATATTAAAGAAATATGAAAGGTTTAGGTTTTATAGTCTAACATTTGCCAAAAGATAGTTCATGCATGTTTGTCCTCATTGTTGTATCGTTCTGGATATGTAAGTTTCTAGAGAGTGAGATCCTATTATATACATCCGTGAATGCTCACGGAATTTCAACATTTGTTATTATTACTTTACATTTTGACATATAATCTAAATAAAATAGATAAGTTATGTTTCGACATTGATAATAAACTTGGACCTAGAATGGATGTGTATGTCTCCATCAAAGTCATCTTGAGCATCCTTTGTTTTACACAGCACCACGAGGAGTTTCTAGTGTTTGCAACAAAGAAACATTTCATGTGCTCATGAAGACAATATATTGTGAATACGTCTTAGACTTTAAATGCGATCTATTACCATATTGTTGGAGGTGGGTTGGGCTCTCTTTGCAACTTCGAGATCGGCTCAAAGTAAACGGGTCTAGTAGGACAAAAGTCTATTTTTCTCGAGAGTGGATGTGCGTTTGTTGAGGAACCGCTGAGTAGGTTATGGATCTATCCGATCTCATTGGCTACTGAGGACGGCGAAAAAATCTGTTAAAATTAAATAATATTTATGAGCATTTAAAATAGTAATTGTTACGGTATTGAAATTAACCGAGCTGATGGTATAAAAAAAATGCTCGCACCATAATTTGGTGAAGATTTTTAAGAGTTTGGGACCACTACAAAACTCGAAAACTTGTAATAGATTTACGAAATATAATATAGATTTTCCTTTGATTATGAGATCCCTTATTCCAAACAAATTATGATAAACATCATAGTTGATCCAACAGATTTTATTCACGAAATCTAAGATCCAACACATATGTGGTCAAACATAGATTCGACCATCATCTTCTCTCTTTATGCTGTGGTGAGGAAGAAGATGCAATTGGTAAATATATATTTTACATGTGAAGATTTGGGGTTATTTTGCATTTCTCGACGATTTTGGAGTTCTCCCAAAAAAAAAAAGTTTGTTTTCAAAATATATAAATTTTGGAGTATTAAAAGATTGGGCCTGAATATTACGGGCCTAGCCCATAAGTGAAAATTGTTGATCGTCTTACGCTTTACGTCCGACTAGGAAACTCTGTACGTCTCGCCGGTGATATTTAAACGGGGCGGCATGGAAGTGCCTAATGAAAAGAAAAAAATAGCAAAATAACAAAAAAGGGAAAAAAAAGAGAAAGAGAAGAAGGAGAAGGGAAAATCAGAAAAATGGAGGAGATAAAGATTTGGATGAGGGCTAAAAGGCACAAACATATCTTCCACATTTACCCTTTACTTAAAGCCAATCCATATACTTCGAGAAACTTCTTCTTCTCAACTCCATCTAGGGTTTTCGCTTCTTCGTCTTCGTGCGTAAGTTCGCTCTCTCCTTCCTCTCTCTTTCTCTCTGTCTTTATCTCTCTCTCTAGTCTCCTGGTTATTTACCACCAAAAGTGGTGTTAGTGTGAGATTCTCGTTTTATATTGTTGGGATTTCTGAACGAACTAAAGCATCAATTGTGAGAATGTGTTAGGTGGGTTTTACTGTCTGGTTTCTCGATTTTCTGCTGTGGATATCACTCGACTAAGTGATTTTTTGGGTAGATGCTAGGTGGTCTTTCGCCTCTTTTGTTTTTTCAATTTGATGATGCAATTCTAATTACTAAGGTTCAGTTTCAAGTCATTATTTATATAAATGTTTCTGGGGAAAACAGTATGTGAAATTGGTTTTGTTAGAAATTGGTTTGAGTAAACCTTGGAAACATTTATTCATGAAAGTTTTCTAGCCGTTTCTTTTAGTTGTCATAGTTCAGCTACTGTGTAATTAACTCAGGTCTCTGTGTTGAGATATTGTGTTGCAGTTACTCTTGCGACAATTGTCCTGAGTTTGGTAATAATGGAGGGCTCTGAAGGTTCTGCTTCTACTTTAGCTGGCTTTATGGATAGGAAAAAAAGAAGCGCTCTACTTCGTCGACCCCGATATACAAAAGGGAGCTTGCATAGTTTTACTTATATGCCACCCTCAACGCAGGCAAATCTTTCTCTTAGCAATGAAGCTAACTCAAGTTTTAGGAAACCTGATAGTCTCTGTGGGTCTGTGAATGAGAATACATTGAAACTGAAGCTTAAGCTTGGTGGTGTTACTCGTACGTTCCAAACTAACTCGGAGGTGGGTATTTATACTGAAGCTTTGGTAAAATTCTCATCAGTTAAAAGCTTTGCTTTAGTCCTTCATCATGCATTAATTACTGTGAATTTTTTCTTTTCTTTTCTGATAATGCAGGCTGACGGGCAAAAGCCATTTGCACATAAGGCCAAAGGCAATGTACTAGAGCGGAGACATGTTCAGAAAACACTGTTTCTAGGAGAGATCCATCAATCTAGAGGATATCCATCTGAGACTGTGAATGGAGTGTCCGAAAAGAGCAAACGAGGCCTTAAGAAACGCTCTTTGGATCTAGAACCAAACAGTGATGATGAAGGAGATGAGGAAATCAGATACCTTGAAAAGTTAAAATCTAAAAGGGTCAACAGGGACTATCATGAAGGTAAAGAGGGTGAAGGATGCAGAATGATACGCAGCAGTGATCATGACAGGGAAGACGAAGAACATCACTCATCAGACAAACATGCTGTAACGGAGAAGAAAAAGCCGAGGATTGGAATGGTTGATTCGCTCCCAGCAGGAGCAGCAAGTGGAAAAATTCCTATTACACGCACTCGGGCACTCCAATCTGGAAAAGATTCATATTCTGTCATCGGGTCAAGACCTCTTGAATTCCCTGATGGCTTACCTTGCGTCTCATCTAAAAGTGAGTTGCACATTTTACCCTTTAGCAAAACAAACTGATAGCTGCAAATACTGAATCTGTAAACCTTAAACAATTCCAGGACAAAAACAGAAGCTTTCTGAGGTGGAGCAACAATCGAAGAAGGCCGAAGCTGCACAGAGGCGGCGAATGCAGTCTGAGAAGGCTGCCCAAGAGGCCGAGGTAAAGCTAATTCCTTTTTTTCGGTTAATTTATAATGCCAACACAAACTGAATGACGATCTAAGTGCTTTTGTCTTCTTCCACCAGGCTGAAGCTATCAGGAAAATACTGGGGCAAGATTCTGGGAGAAAGAAAAAAGAGGAGAAGATAAAAAAGCAACAGGAAGAACGGGCTCAGGTACTTTTGATTGCAGATTACGTCTTATAAGTTCTGTTCCTTGATGTTCTGACTTGATCTTCTCACAGGAGAGAGCTGCAAGATCAAGCACACTGGCATCAAACACTATCAGATTGGTTATTGGTCCAAGCGGAACAACTGTGACATTCTCTGAAGACATTGGTCTTCCTGATATCTTCAAGCCGATCACTTACAGGTAAGAACATGTGAGGATATATAGGATCATTGATCAGATGTGGAATGGTGTGGTTTTAACTGTGTTTTTGTATGGATTTGTCTTCAGTTATCCTCCTCCGCGTGAAAAATGTGTGGGACCAAATTGCGAGAAAGAGTACAAGTATAGGGACTCAAAATCGAAGCTGCCATTATGCAGTCTCGGATGTTACAAGGCCATTCAAGAGAAGATGGAACAACCTCTGATTCCTTGCTAATTGCTTAACAGCTTTTTGTTATAATTTAACATTTATTGTTACTTAACATGGAATTCGAGTCACTGAGAATCGAATTCACCTTTTTTCGATTTATTTAATTTTTAAATAAAAAAGAAAAACAATGTTCAGGTAACAAGATTTATTTAAATAAAACTGGAAAAAGAAATCAAAAGAAAACTAGGTTTAATTAACCATATCTTATAAAATTACGTTTCATTCAAACTAATTTCATTTGCTCAGAGAAATGAAAAATACGAATTCTCTTGAGTTAAGAGGTGCATTAAAATAGTGTTAAAAAGAGAGATGAACCAAATATTAATTTTGAGGATAGTAACCAATTGTGGAACAGAAGAGAATTTTATTTCCTATGTATTGGAAGCAACTTTTTCAATTTCGTTCATTGTTACACTTTTGGGGTTTGAATCATATCACAAACTGACAAAAGGTTTTGGGCCTTGTATTATCCGAAGTTGAGCCTTGTGCAGTAATAATACCAATAACCATAGGCTTAAGGGAAACTCTTTTGGGCTCATAAAAGTCTTAAAACGAGAACAGATTGTGTGGCATTTAGCCCAATTATAAAAACTAAGGAAAACAAAAATATATATGTGGCTGCTGGGATTCGAGCCCAGGTCTCCACGGCCACAACGTGGAATTCTTACCACTAAACTACAGCCACTTTGTTGATAAATCATAACACACGAGAGTATATAACGGAAGTGTTCTATTTTGACGTCACTATTAATATTAGACAATGTAAAGTAGCGGGAGAAGCTTGTTGGGGAAGGAGATGGAGAAGAAGAGTAACAGTCTCAAGCTTGTGAAAATAAAGGACTCCATTGATCTCATCAACCAACATGTTAATCTGCTTGGTATCGTTACTGAACGAAGGGAGCCCAAGCGATGTCGCAATAATGGTATTGTAACTCAAATTTTCGATCAGATTTGGAGATTTTTGTTTGGATCTATCATTTAATTTTGCTACTCATCAAACATGGTAGATTTTAAATTGGAATAGTTGCTTCTGAATAATTCTAAATTGACATTTCAGATTGGATCTGTACGCTCCGGATAATTGATGATTCGTACCCAAGTCCTGGACTTACTGTTAATGTATTTAGTAAAACACTTGAAGAACTTCCTCGTATCAAGAACCACGACGACATGATTCTTTTTACACGCGCCAAGGTACAAAGACTCTGGTTTGAAACAATTCTCTTTCATTTTTGTTCATTATAAAGAAACAAAAAATCAGTTGTTGCTAATAATCTTGAATCTGGTTTTTTCTCCGCCTTGTGCTTTGATTTTGTTAGGGAAACATTTTTATTTTGATATTTTTATTTTGTAGATGAAAGCTTTCGAAGGTGGAAAAAGAGTAAATGCTGCTTGTAATCAACTGGTTTCTTCCTTTGCGTTGTATGAAGGTGGTACAGGCGAAGATTTTGTATGTTACCAATGCACTTCAAATTTTCATGGAGAAGAAGAATACAAGAGTTACATAAATTATCTACGTAAATATTTTGCATATAGTAGGGGAATTGATAAAGGTAACATGTTTACACCTTAACTTTTCGTATTATTTCAAAATCTGTAGAGTCTAAGTAATGGAAGCTGCAGTGGTATAAAGATGTGCCAAAGCTTCCAATGGCGTTAGATAGGCTAAGATGGTTAGTAATTACAAAGCAGCATACAGAAAGCAAACGTTTTATATGTTTTATGAATCGATGTGGAATGTTGAGAGTGAAATTATTGAGAAGCACTTTCAATTCAACATCATGTAACCAATGTAACCTTACGTAACTGTATAAGTGTGAATGATTCTCATCGAATTTTCTCTTGTGGTTCTTAGCTATGGAGAGCACATCTTACAGAATAGGTCACACTGTAGGAAAATTTTCATTCTTGAGAGAGATCAAGGAAGGAAAATGCTTTGATTTGGTGTGCAGGGTAACATGACTTAACTCTTACCTTTGCTGGTTAACATGAAAAAGCTGTTTTACTCTTAACTTAGAAATTCATATTTACACAAATTAGAAACCTTTTGATGACTGATCATATCCTGTTTCTGGTGTTTCTTGCAATGGAGATCCTCCATGCTGATGAAAATATGAGCGCCATTTTTGTTTGGGATGGAACTGATGCACCCCCAGCATCCATTCTGGCGAAGTGAGTTTTAGATGATAAGGTTAAAGTTCAAAATTCATTGATTTGTTGTTCAATCATGTGTGGCATTAGTTTCTAATACATTAAAGGTAACTGAGATTTGATGTCAATATTTAACCATTGAAGTTTACTGACTATCCATTAGTTTGACTTTATGCTTACGCCTCTTCTTTTTGGTGTACAATGTTTGCTATCAAAAGGGGCATGGAAGAGGACAAGGCATTTAGCAGTCTCTCAATTCATAGTTTACTGTCAAGATGTATATTGCGCAGCTTTCCGACTGTTGGAACGATCTTGAGAGTTTCTCTTAGCAGTCATCTATTTCATCAGGTTAAACCTGGTGAATGGGTGAAACTTTACTATTTACTCTGTGAAGTTGATAGGGGATCTTGGGTAGGTAAAGCTACTGACTGTACAAAGGTTCATCTTGCTCAAGATGATCGTTTAGTAGAAAAAATCATGAGGTTAGTTCTTCTCGAGTTGTTTTTGGGTCACTACACAATAATTTCTTGGCCCTCTTTTTTTAAAAAAAATCTTATGTTCACAAAACTAGGATATATGATAAGAGAATATCATCAAAGTTAGGACACTTTCCGTTCTGGAGTTTTCCATCGCCTCCTGGATTAACAGGTTGTATTTCTCGCCTGAGTATGTCTATAGAACTTGTCCTTAAATGATCACGATGTAATGTAACGTTTTGTTTTGCTGTCTCGATAATTAGACAGACATCCTTAACATTCTCGGTGTCTTGCAGAGACATTTGGTGAGTGTGCCCCATTTGTTACACTAATGGACATCATAACATTCCCCAAGGTACATACCATTGATGAATCTATTTTCTGTATTCCCTGAAAGATTTAAGCATATTTTTATGATTGCTGTTGTTATGACAGGTTACATACAAGTACAGGTGCATTGTTCGGGTTGTAGATGCAATCCCTTGGCAAGTAGAGGATTTCTGTTCAGATGAGAAACTGCGAGCTATGTTGACACTGGAGGATCCAACAGCGACTATAGAGGCTTTATTATGTGATAAAGATGCAGTAAAAAAAATCCCCGCCTATCTGATTTATGCATCTAGTCTGTAAAACAGAGATTGTGTCTTAATACCTTAATACACAATTGATTAACTGGCAGGAGTACTTCTGGGGTTTAGGGTTTCAAGACAAAGAGATAATGATGAAGAAATGGAATCGGTTGCTGGGAATAAGGGGAAGTTGCAAGGTAATGGCTCCAAGAAATCCTCCATGGATCGAATGTTGTATCCTCTCTTACTATACTCAAAAAGCTAATCCTTGGAAAACCAGATTATACAGAATCTTTGCTACTCGCCTTCTTGATTAAACTTTGTTTAGTGGCTTAAAACTAAATTGTTATGGTATTTCGAAGAAACCTTGTTGTGATTAACCAAAAGAAACCTCTTAAATCGTAATGATAAAAACCAAGTAAAAACACCAGATACAACAAAAATAAATCAAAACCGTATGTCATGTGTAAAACATCTAACCTAAAAAAAAGGAAGAAAGATAACACTCTAGTTGGCTGTGTTCTGCCTATCAAAATACAGAGGAGATAGAGAAAAAGAGGACAGAGAGAGAAACCATTAGGAAATTGAATTAAGAAAGAAGTTAGTTTGCTGATAGACCATGTCTTACAATATGCAATTGACAAGACAAGAGGCTTCTAAGTTTTTTTTTTTTTTTCAAAGATGAATATATATGTAAAAAACGGCTTCAAACACTATGGACGAAGAACCCGTTACCTCTGAAACGGCGCTCACTATACATTTCTTCTTCGAAAGCTTTCTTTTGCGGTTTCTCATGTCTCTTTCTCAGTCTTAACCTCAAGGTTTTTATTTGCACTCATGACAGTGCCTTCCGTCCACAGCCACATCTATCGATAGAGTCCAGAATGTTAAAACCTCAGGATCCATTTACTACCATTTCAGGTGATGATTTTGGAGCTACTACCAGTGACTCTTCCCCATTTTGCTTTCCATTATCTGATGTTCCGTGTTCAGAACTGCAAACTCCTTCATCCTTCTCACTAACTTCATCTGAACTGCTGCTACTATTCTCTTCACTACTTGAATTCTCAGGTCCTTTTCCTACTATTGACCGGGCTGCACATCCAGCTGTGCCTGGACTTTTCTTACCCGTAAGCACTGCATGGCTCAGCGTTGAACATAGCACAGCAAATACATTTTCCCTTTTTGAATTTTTACCCAGCCGTGGTTTCTTGGATGGCTCTTGTTCTCTTTCTGTGCAAGGGGATTTACGTTTCAGCCTAAGAAGCTCAACTTCCTCATCCTCAGAGGCCTCTGGCTGTTTCCGGGGAGGAGGTTTATAGTCTTCATCATCTTCATCGTCCTCATAATCAACCAAGCCTCCAGACCTTGGGCTATAGAGTTATATAGAAGCAGCAAGCATTAAATCCATAGAACATAGATGTTGCACATATATATATACACCTTTCATGAATTACCATTTTGGAACTACTATACCTCGAAGAACTAGAGGTTGGAGTCACTCCATTGGAAAGATGAGGCTTAGGTTGTTCTTTCTGGGTTTTAGAAGCAGGTTCTTGCTTTTGTGCATTTGAAGCAGACACCGTATCTTCCTCATCGCTGTCAATATTAAAATATGTGAGAAAAGGTGTAGCGAAAAAAAGAAAAGAAAATAATCATTGTTATAACACCCAGAGGTAAACCTGTCTTCATTGAAATAATCTTCCTCCTCTTTATCCAATGCACGCTCGTCAACTCTTTTTCTCGGATCCACCGCATCAGCAGTGCTTTTCGGTCCAGTACTTTCTAAGCACTGAAGACACATTGTTAAACAAAGATACAAACAAAATGTTCTAAAGTATTATCAAGACCCAGAAGTAGTACCTGTTCATACTTAACCTTGAAAGCCTGGATGGAGGCTAAGCACTGAAATGGGGCCAACTGGTCCCAAAATGTATCAACTACGTATTTGAGCAACAGAGTTGCATTCCCCTGCAAAAAAGTAAAATAAGATGCAAGATCACTAAATACAGTAACATTTGAAACTAGATATGCAAAATGGGAAACAAATGAAAAAAGAACCTTGCGTATGTGCTCAAACAGATCCAAGACTGCAGAATTCAGCAGATTGTACCGGTTTCCATTAGCAATGAAGACATCTATAATCGGTTTCAGCATGTTGCTTTTAACAACGTCATTCTGGACATAATCATCCTGAAATAAAAAATATATTTCAATAGGTCACCAGTTACATAGCATTCCAGCTTTTTTGTAGTCATAATGAAAAGTCAAAGGTAGCGTCCGGAAGAAAAGGTTAGTTGTCACAAGCAGTTTAATCCATTATGAGAAGCCTACGATATGGTATCTACCACTTAACCACTTAATTATTTCACTATTTAGCGAAAAGCATGATTAGCTAAACCAATATGCCTCAATTATTAAGCTACAGGAGCATTCAGGAACTATTTCAGATAACCAATAAATGTCGTCTCAGGTTCGAATGAATCTACTCACATGGACTGAGAGGAGAGTACGGACAAATCGTATAGCAGCAACCACTAGGTATTTTTCCTTTCTCCGTGTGAGATGTAAAACCTTTTCAGCCACATTGTTTTGGAGAAAACTACATCTGTATACAAGAAGAAATTGTGGAAAAGATATCAAATGGATGCCCAACATAAGAATAAAGCAGAAAATCACCAAAATAAGCATCATAATTACTTTGTTCTGGATGAATCTTGCACGATACAAAAGCACAACAATTCGCATATGTTTAACAGGACTTCAGGCTTCGTGCCAACCCTTCTGGCTACACCTCCAGATGTGTTGCCCGGCTTCTCAGGACAAGAGGCAGTAATAACATCCACTAACTCAGGTAGATGCTTCTCGTAAAAAATATCCATGATATTTGCTCTCTGCCATATGGAATGCATTAAATACATAATACAACCCATGATGTCTATTTACCAGATTAAAGAGAAAAATGGGTAAGGTTACACATAGTCACGCCAGAAATTTAAAACAAATTCTTGAATATATATTGTCTTCTGCTGATTCGGGGACATGCAAGAATAATCAGTCCGGGTGGAATGTTTAAGAAAGACTCAGATTTTTAAGGCAAGCTTGAGTGGGAGTGGATTCAAAAACAGTAGAAAAAAACAGGGGAAGGAAATGGGGTACTGGAAGGAAACAAGGATGCACCTGAGCTCCACCAGACAATGCATTTGCATCTAGTAATGTTCGGATAATTTCTAAGAATTGGCAATGCATCTTATCACCAAAGTCTTCCATCATTCCCTTGACCTGTTTCTCAAACAAGAGAGTCAATTAGTACTGCAGTAATAAAGAAAGAAAGCAGGAAGGCCTCGCAACTGAAGAAACAATCCCAAAGGCTAGCAAGGATTACAAAAAACTACCAGGAGACCGAGAAGGGGATTTCCTTCTGTTCGGACGACATAAGAACGTAAAAGGTTGGGGTCTTGAGTCAAGAAAAGAATCAAGATATCTGTCCTGCATCCACAACAACAGTTACGTTGAGATTTCTTAAAGGCATTAAGAAAATAGAAACAGAGTAACCACAATGAAATTTCATGTCTAATTAGTCAATAAAAATTATAATACCCCGTTAACACAAGCTTTTTGTCTGGAATCTGCAAGACTTCTTCTATTACATGAAAAATTCCTTCATTAATAAGGTCCCTGAAAAATCATTGAAAAGACATGCACACCAATTGAGAAACAGATCACTAGAGACAATTCTTAAAGAAGCACTTCACAAAGAAAGGGAATTAATGGTAATGCAAGCTGATACAAATGTCCTGAATTAGCAATCCTTAACACCAATTGCATTTAGTTCTGGTAGTACATACCTAAAAAGCCGCAGCTGTTGCACCACCTGGAGGCTCTTGCTTAAACTACAAAATTCGTGCAAGAAATATACCTATTTCATAGAGAATAAAAACACATCAGTCTGACTAGCTAAAATGAACAGCCAACAGTGAACTATTGTTTCCATCTGTTGTCACATACAGATCATCTCAATATCAGTGCTAGAGAAAAGGAATCCCAATAAAATCTATTTATGCCCAAAAGATTTCAGCTAAAACAACTTTTACAAATGTCATTCACCAATACAAAACAGTCTTAAAATAAAATAACAAACGCCTCTTGAGCCGGGAAATACCAAATTCTTCTTTGATTCCATAGAGGTAGAAGGTGACCTCAACCTTGCAAATAATTCTTGAATAAAAGTGCTATCGTCCTTCAGCAATGAAACAACCTGGAGAAGAGATATACTTCCATTAAGAAAAATATGTAACTCCCGTTTTCAATGTCAAAGCATTCATACAGACAACTTACAATGGCATTGTTCGCATGGATTACTGAATTCAAGTTTGCAACTATGGCATCATCCAGTACTCTAGCCAAAACAACATCCTGCAAAAGTGACAGAAGATGAGAGACCTAAAAGCACAGAAAAACGGGCCTGAAAGTTTGGGAAGTTATGGGATCCAACCTTCAAGTAACCAATTCTGTACGTTTGGTGTATCTTTGATAGGACTAATGGATCTTTAATTGGAATAGCCTGCAAAAATAAAAGGACATATTAAAGAATCAAATTTTTCCAATCATCCTAGACTAAACCTCATGTCTAAAAGCCAAAAGAAGCTAATGTCTTAAGTATCTATAGTGGACATGTTCTTTTCTTATGAAAAAGAAAGTTTCTCTAATATTCATAGTAAGCATATTCCATTCTTGTTAAAGGAAAGCATATCTAATATTCCCTAAGTCCAGTCTATGTTAACTGGCTCTGAATCACATAGAATTCATAGCTCAAGGGAACATTGTGCTACCTCCTTAAAAACAACATGCTCCTTCAGAAAATTCCGGTGATGTTGGGAGTGAGAAACACCAGGATCATCTGTAAGGTGAGACAGCATGGAAGGTCATTTATTACGAAATATTAGGTAACAGTCAACAAAAGAGAACGTATAAATTTCGCTATACTATTTGCACTCGCAAACACAAACCCCTAAGAACGTTTCTATATTCTCCAGCAAGGAACTATACACCTAATAATCAAAGAAACATAAGCTTTTGGTGTTCATGTACGACTTAGGATATGAAACCTCGCAAGCATTTTATGGGAAAGAAAATCCGAACTGAATTCACGCTATAATCTAATTAGTATCTAAAACGTCTATGCAACAGATATCCAACAGCTACAGTGTGAAGGTAATGTATAGGTCATTTAACTTTGACCAGTAACATCAAACTTACACTCAAGGCATCCAATAATTTCCATAATCAGTTCATCTCCGAATATTTTCTCCAAGATCTGAGAACTGTTGAGCAAAACTGCATAAAGATATAACAAATGGCGCACATCAAAAGATAATTCTGAAATAGGTGGATGGAAGAAATGATGATGAAATGTTTGTGAATACTAACTGATTCCTTTGACAATGTTGAATATCATGTGAAGGCCTTCAACATTTTCCAAATCCTCGCATATTTTAAATACACACATCAGATTCCGGAAGAAATCATGCTGCACCAAGGGAAAAGGTAGGTTACGGAAGTTTCCAGAATCTACTCTTCGAGGCACGATAAACTATATTAATAACAGTATATAATTTTACAAGTTGACACTGAAATCACAAACTTTGAACACCTTATGAAAGTAAAACAAAATAGTGCTAAAAATATCGATCAAGTTGGTTTTCGCAAGAGCTTGTTTATAAACATATAAAAGCATTAACTCTACTGATGACAGCAGTTGAAAACTGGGAGTGGGATAAGCTTTCTGAGAGATACTAATCAAAGATATCACAGGAAAGAGCATAGATACAAAATAGTTAATAACTTACATCCTTTAAGATAAGTTCAGTTAGCCGCATCTGATCCGTAATGCCACTCTCTGTAACAATCTGCAAGGAAGATGGAAAGCTATAACAAGATCTTTGGGAAAACGAAAACCAAGGAAACAAATTCAGAGTATTAGAGCCCACTATTAGTTAACAAAAAAACTTCAAAAGATTTTGTTAGGTTACATATAACAGAGAAAAATTGTTCTCATTCTAGGAGTCACAAACGGATAGGAAGCATTTTTTTCAAAAATGTTAATCCTCCAAACAGTAAAAAGGCCAACGAGGAGGGAAAAAGGCATCGCAAACTACTGGAGTGGGGAAAATTTTAAAGCAATGTCTTCTTAAATATATACGACTTATATTGCCCTTCTCACCATACATGAGATGGATAAAGAATGAGTACATGTTAGGACACTATATGAAAGACATACATATTATATGATAGACGTGCAACATCACTAAAGCATAGGGGCAGTATAATCTTAAAACCTTTAGTATTAAAGGAAGAGTAGTAAGCTCCACAGCAGGAAGCTCCCTCAACTCACTATTCATGCTGTGAAATGTTTCGCCTGTTCAATAACAGATTATTGTATACTTAGAAATTAATAACGCAAACTTAAAAAAAGTAAACGAACTGTCAAAAACTTATTTAAGTGACACAGCATAATATGGAATACACATAATTTAATAAAGAGGCAAATCACGATTACCAAATCTGTTCTCAACTAATATAACCCTCCAGAAGAAAATACTTACTGTTCAGAGAGCTGAAATGCAGATTTCGTTGCATAGTGCATATTTGATCCCTGAATATTACAAAACACCAAATTTGCAGTCAAGAGTATTGTGATATGTAGAAATGCAGGAGCAAAAGAAGAATGGAATAGGAAAATTTTATTCACCCACCATACATAAGAGCATCCTGCAGTCTCTTGAAAGCTCAAAGCCAATTCTGTCGAACGTTCTGGGTCTCTCCATGAGATAATTGTGTCTGTACATTGAAACAGATCCGCTTATCCAAAAAACACACAAAACCCAAAGATGTCATTGCTAATCAAACCACAACACACAAAGCGTACCTTCTTGCTTCCTGTAAATATCCTCCGGGTTGATGGGATGCACAAGTAACGTCTCGTTATCGTCTTCATCAATTACACATAGACTGAGTTCTTCAGATCGCTGCATCATATAGCATTCAATTTAGCTACTAATTCTGAGAAGTTTATTTACAATATAAGTGCTGCAGAATACCAGCAGCGGGGGGAATTCAGGAAGTCAATTAGAATCACAACAGACCTCCACATAGTCGATGCTTACATGCCCAGTTCCTCGATCATCCCACTTACCATCTTCATTCAAATGGTAGACCTTCACTCTCTGAGCAATGAATACAAGAATTAGAAGGCTATAGCCTTTTCCAACAGTGTATACGGGAAGCAAAACGAAGCAACTTTCTGATTCGTTTTATCTTAAGTAGGGTATATCAATGGTGGGATAGATACCCCCAATATTGTCAGGTACGTTACGCTGTCCTAAAGAAAATAAACACCCACATACACTACACTACCCAACAGGGTGAAAATATATACCACCGAAAACTTATAAAATTAAAAGCAAGCGAACCGTATAAACGAGTCAAAAGATAAATCTCATCTTCTGTGTGCTCTAAACACCGAGATACCAATTGAAATGGATAGCAAATTGCTGGGTAACCAAGAATTTCTTCAATAAATTACACAGCTAAGAAGCGGGGGAGCGTCGTAACATAAGAAAATATGGAAAGGAGAGTAAGTTCCCTAAATCATACTAATAAAGACAATCCCAGCTCGATTCAAGTAACCGAAAAGCGAGAGACACACCTGCATCGAATTGGTGTTAGATTGAGACTTTTCCGGGGCGCCCATCACTGATTTTGCCACCTCCAATACCAAATCGAGTCGAGAAACTTAAAATAATGACCGAAGGTGTCACCGAAGCAAACTTAGGGTTTTCCAGCAACGAGAAAGGATAAAAATTAGACTGGGTTGATATAGGCGGGGGATTCAGTTAACGAAGGAGACGAAAACAATCAGAAAACCCTAACTACCATACGGAGCAACAAAAAGACATTGACATTCTCTCTCTAGCTTTTATTTTCTTCTGCGAAAGCTTTCCCCAACCTCTAAAACGCGAAAGAGGAGAGAAGAAAAGAAAAAGAAATAAAATAATTAAAGCAGCCGAAAATAATACAATTCTGCATACGTTAATATCGAAATACCATTAATACCCTCAGTATCCATGAGTAATTACTGAAAAGCCACCAACCGCAGCACAATACATTCCCACGCGCTTTATTACCGCGACTGTGATCTTTTTCTTTTTAAATGACGTCTGTGACGTAGAAGAAATGACAGACGGAAACGTGTTTTGTCTGTAAGAGAAGAAGGGTATTTCCAACCCGATGCTATAACACAATAAATGTTCAAACAATACAATATCAAAAATTATATATTTTGTTTTTTTTTTACAATGTCGCACTATATTTGGTGCGATACCAGTGGAAGATCCATAATTTTTTACATCGGATTTGTATTACTGTTTTTCAATAAAACATGATTTTATAAGAATGTTTCATTAGTCATGATTAAATTTTTGTTTTGAATAATCATAGTAGTACGTACAGTCACAGATTTAAACTTGGTAATGTGCATGTATGATTTATGAGAACATTATATTATGTTTTAATTTTTTTTAGTTTCAATATAAAGATATGTGATAGTGAGTACAAAAATGTTTTATATAAAATTTTCAAATTCAACAAAAACAAATGTCTAAAATAGCATATTTCTAAGTTTTTGTTCCAAAAATAGCATTATTAGTTTAAATTTCCAATAATAGCACAAATTTAAATGCATTAAAACTATATTTTAATAAAAAAAAATTAAACTCTAAATTGGAAATAATAAACTCAAATATAATTATTTAAGTTTATGTATAATTTATTTAGAATAAATAAATATTTTTATTTAAGTATTTGTGTTATTTTTGAGAATTTAATTTTATGATGCTAGATTTGGAAAAAAAAACTTTAAAAAATAACTGGAAGAAAATGAAACCCATCCGTGTGAAGAAAGTTGAAATGTCTTATTGCATTTAGTGAAATTTATAATATTAATGACTATGAATTGTCTTTTGATCTCATACAAGAACTGAACAAAGTTTTGGGGAAAGGTTGAAACCTCGACACGAGATTTGTATCCTTCGTGCACCAAGGCGTTCTTTCATAAAGCTAAAACTTAGAAAAGCGACATACATTGTTGAATTAAAAGCAAATGGAATCAAATTTCCTAGATAAACATACTTGTGTTGATTCACTTTAAGGTTAAGAATTGCATCAGATCATGTCGTATGCAAAATTGAAAGCAAATGAATAGAAAATCCCTGATATTAGAATTAAAAAGGAGTACACAAACCATTTGCTTAAACCTAATCAAATGAAATGTAAAGGGAAAAATAAATTGGTTCGATCAAAAACAGTTTCACATTAATAAGAACCTTGAAACGTCTCTTAGACGAGCAAAAGCTTATTATTCTTCAACGGTAGCATTCTCGCCGCTTGTCTTGTTGTGCTTCCTAGCGTACCTCTGATTCCTCAAAAACTTAGGATCCATCTGAAATTTTTTACAAACATTAGATCCATCAAACTAAAATCAGAATCTTAAATCGTTAGGTTTATCTGTAGTCGTGACTTACTCCTTTGGTGGAAGTGTGACGGTGCCTCCTTGGCTTCTTAATTCCATTCTTATGCGCTTTAGCCGACTGGTTATGCGCCGTGTGGTTCTTCGACTTGGCCATCTCTGTAACAATTTCACAATAGCAATGTTAAACTAAACACAAATGAAACAGCAACTGAAAAAAAGAAGACAGAGATCGTGCGTATTATAGTAGCTAACCTGAGAAAGGAGAAGATCTTCTTGGCTAGGATTGCAAATACGGCTTCTGCAACAAAACCCTAATTCCTGGTTTAATTTATACTGGAATTTAAATGACCAAAGTACCCCAATCGATCATATATGGGCCTACTAAATTGGGATCGTAATGAATCATATAAAGCCCATTAAATGAAAGTGTTTCTAGGCCTATACAAAATCTTTTGGTATTTTTGTTTCTCTTCCAACATTTTCTAGGTACACTACAAAATATGTGTTATGTTGTTTTTTTCAACTAATAATATTATTTTCTAAATAATTATAATGTTGTTTGTTTGTTCGTCGTAGACGTCTGTGGTCAATATTATTTATACGATTATAACATATGTTGTTTGTTTGTTTATCGTTGGCGGTATGATTATGGTTGATGATAAATTTTTAATCGCACCGTTGTTATAATCAGCTATCGAAAAAACTGTTACATATAATATATCATCTGATCGCTGCGTTTATCGAAAGTACGTATGACAGATAAACGAATAACAATATATTGTACACCCAACCGAAGAAACACAAAAAAATGACTGATGATGAATGCTTGCATAAAGAGAACCATCATCAAACTTATAAACAAATCAATAACCTGATTTGACCAAGAAATCATCATAATGCATAGGTATTGGTTTCATCATGCATAGTTATTCGTTTCATTAAATATAAATAATATTTCAAATGATAAAGAATCTCTCGCTAATAGTAAAATTGCTTAATTACAGTTTATGATGCAAAAATATTAAATTAATTATGTGATTTCAATAAGTTTATTTGATCTATACTCCTTTTTCTCATGAAATACACATAGAATTACGTTTTTACATCAGATATAATAACATATCCGTATTTTGACGTCACGCCATCTAATAATTGAATTTTTGTGGCTATAAATATAGTGCGGTGTTGGAAAAAATAAAATAAAATAAATAACAATAATAAAGGATTATTATTAAATAAAAATTACAAGAGCGCTTTCACCTCAGGTTGCGCTGTTGTCAACTTGTTCCTCGCTGCCTCTTTTTAAGTCTTCACTTTTTCACTCTCAAATCATTTTTAGGGTTTCTTATTCTCGGCAGGATCTATATATATACACAAACCACTTCTTGTGTGCATTGATCGAGTAAATATCCCCTTTTTCTCTTTCCCTTTTATTTGATTACCTTCTCCAGCTAGAGCCATGTCGTTGAGACCCAACGCTAGGACGGAGGTTCGTCGGAACCGGTACAAGGTTGCAGTGGATGCTGAGGAAGGCCGACGAAGGAGGGAGGACAACATGGTTGAGATTCGTAAAAACAAACGCGAGGAGAGTCTGATGAAGAAGAGGCGTGAGGGTATGCAAGCTCTTCAAGATTTCCCTCTAACTTCCGCTGCTCCTCGTGTCGCCGCCGTTGATAAGAAGGTAAATTCTGGGGTTTTGGGATTAAGCGACCATGTATGTATACGGTTTCTAGTTTGAGTTTTAGGGTTTTGTTTGTGGTCCGATGAGCAAGCATGGATTCGGGATGCTGGCGACGGTTCTAGGGTTATGTTTCTGTTATAACTAGTTGTTGTTGTCTGATGACTGGCTTGAAATACCTTTGTAGTTGGAGAGTTTGCCGGATATGGTCGCTGGGGTTTGGTCGGATGATCCTTCGTTGCAGCTCGAGTCCACGACTCAGTTCAGGAAGCTTCTGTCTATCGGTAATTGTGTTCTTAAATCTCTTCTAGTTTTGCTTTTAATCCTTATTTTGAGTCTCCCCTTTAACTTTGCTCGTGTTGGTATTACATTTGTATAGAGAGAAGTCCTCCGATCGAGGAAGTGATAGCATCTGGTGTTGTGCCTCGGTTTGTCGAGTTTCTCAAGAAGGAGGATTACCCCCAGCTTCAGGTCCGCCTCTTTCATTTTTTTTGTTTTTCATTCTTCTTCTTTTTTTCATTCTTCTGTGTAATCTTCTGTTTGGATTTCTTACCTTCTGTGATCATTCTAGTTTGAGGCAGCTTGGGCTCTAACAAACATTGCATCTGGAACATCGGATCACACAAAGGTTGTAATCGATCACAATGCTGTTCCAATCTTTGTCCAGCTTCTAGCTTCCCCTAGCGATGATGTCCGTGAACAGGTATGAAACTTCTGATGATTACGGAATCTGTTATCCTTTTAGTATCGGAGATCATGAAATTATTAATAATTCGTAAAATGCTGATCTCAAAATTGCCCTCTTAACTTGCAGGCTGTATGGGCGTTGGGTAACGTTGCTGGTGATTCACCACAGTGCCGTGATCTTGTGCTCAGATGTGGGGCTTTGGTGCCGCTGCTTAATCAGCTAAATGAGCATGCCAAATTGTCGATGCTTAGAAATGCCACATGGACCTTGTCAAACTTCTGTCGTGGCAAGCCTCAGCCTCACTTTGACCAGGTCCCTTTTTTTTCTCTTTGCCTCTAGGTTTTATTTCTTCAATTTATATGTCCAGTATTCTTTTAACATATGAAGCATGATTAACAGGTGAAACCTGCCCTTCCGGCCCTTGAACGGCTAATTCACTCGAATGATGAAGAAGTCTTGACAGATGCCTGTTGGGCTCTCTCATATCTCTCTGATGGGACCAATGACAAAATCCAGACTGTCATTGAGGCTGGTGTTGTCCCAAGACTTGTTGAACTTCTACTGTTAGTACTCTTTTTGATTAAATTTTTCTGTCCCCTTCACACGTGTTGATAAATAACCTTACATCCTGCTTTTGGTTTTTCAGCCATCCTTCTCCATCTGTGCTAATTCCTGCACTTCGCTCCGTTGGGAATATAGTTACTGGAGACGATCAACAAACGCAGGTATGAAATCAATGTGCTGTCTGTTGAATATTGCGCAATACTAGTTGAACTTCTTGCTTTCGGTAAAGGATAGCTTTGTCTATAAGCACATCGATGAACAATTTAGGACCCTGACCCGTTGGCCTTTAGGAACTGGTCCAAATATACGACTAGAATTTTTCGTAATTGACATGATAAGGGAAACATCTTGAAGTTAGTGATATACGAGACATATCACCTAATCAAAGACTGGTATGTGCAATGAAGTCTTGGCCATTTGCACCCTTGTTGATAACTTCTCATCAGAACAATGGAAGGGCTGAATGCTTATCATTAAACTGTCCACCTTAGTAGATTTGCTGATAGTTTTTGTTAGATGTTGCTTGTGTTTTACTTTTGTTGCAATTATTCTTGGTTAAACCAACAACCAAGCACAAACTTTAATTTTGTTGAAATTTTGTTTTACATGTGTCTATCTAAGCCGACTTTATATATCTGAAAATATCTTACATTGCTTTACTCGGGTAATACTATAAACTTCTTCTCCAGTGGGTGATCAATAGTGGTGCTCTACCTTGTCTTGCAAAACTTCTCACTGAAAACCATAAGAAAAGCATAAAGAAGGAAGCTTGCTGGACGATTTCAAACATCACAGCAGGCAACAAAGAACAAATCCAGGTAGGCATTTCCAACTATTTCATCATGTGTATGTTGTACCTTCAGGCTTCTGTTACATATTGTAAACTGTGCTATTTTCTTTTTTCCGATGGGTGTAGACAGTAATTGAGGCTAATTTGATTGCCCCCTTGGTCAATCTCCTTCAAAATGCTGAATTTGACATTAAGAAAGAAGCTGCATGGGCAATATCAAATGCAACCTCGGGTGGTTCTCATGATCAAACCAAGTACATTGTCTTTTGTACCTTCCTATAAAAATCCAATTCACTCTCCCTTGTATATTGTTTGGGTTTAATTTATCAATGTCCCCGTTGGTGATCAGATACTTGGTGGAGCAAGGATGCGTTAAACCTTTATGCGATCTCCTGGTGTGCCCAGATCCAAGAATCATAACAGTCTGCCTTGAAGGACTGGAAAACATTTTGAAGGTGGGAGAGGCAGAGAAGAACTTGGGTAACACTGGGGGCATGAACTATTATGCTCAGCTGATTGATGATGCAGAAGGGCTAGAAAAGATCGAGAACCTTCAGAGCCATGACAACAATGAGATATATGAGAAGGCAGTTAAAATTCTGGAGACATACTGGCTTGAAGAAGATGAAGAGACACAACAACCTCCAGGTGTTGATGGTTCTCAGGCCGGGTTCCAGTTTGGAGGGAACCAAGCTTCAGTACCATCCGGGGGATTCAACTTCAGCTGAAGGTAAGAAGAAGTAAAAACCCTTCAACTTCTAACAACCTCTCTTCATAAAAGCCTGCAGAATCTGATATCTAGATCTGAAACACAACCCACAGGAATGGAATCGGAAGCTTTCAGCTTGATAATGGTGAAAGGTCAAAGTCAGTCAGAGTCTAGTTTCAATACGGGTATTATAGCCCTGGTGTGGTCTCAGAGGGCTATACTGGTTGGTCGGTTTTACAAGTACAGAGTCTGAGGATGTGTTTGGTTCCTCTTCTTTGCAGGGCTATTGTTTTTTATAAAAAAATGACCGGTGCACACCGGTTCAGACGTCGAGAGTCTACTTTTGTGTTGTTTTTAAATATTGGAACCGGTCGAGAGTCTACTTTTGTGTTGTTTTTAATTTTTGGAGGGTTATAAATTTTATACCGGAGTCTTGTTTTTGTGTTCACAACAGTTTGGATGTCGGTAAAAAAAAATGAAATTACAAACCTTTTTGTCTTAATTTGTGCAAAATAAGAAATGCTTTTTTGAATTATGGAATTAGGCCGACTGGTGTCCAAAAGAGAAAAGTTACCGAATATGAAACAGCACTGATTGTTGAAGAAAGACAGATATTTGTAAGATTAAATACAGGCTTTTTTGTATAGCCTTATCGTTTAAAACCCCTCAGTCAAGAGTAAAACTTCAAGCTAAATCTTGTGCAATATCTGCCACTTCCAAAAATGGCTTTTGTTCAATCCAGAACTTTTCTAAACCTCAATGTGCCTTGTCGCCGATTCTATCCTCCTTCCAAGTTCCTTCGTCTCTCTTTAACCATAGAGAAATCCTCGCCGTTCTCATCCTCCATCGTCGGGAACTTGCCTTTCTCGTCGTTAACGCATCCACGGAAGCTTCTCTGCCCTCCGCCATGCGGCAAGTTTGTTAGAGAAGATTATCTTATGGTACGGGCAATTTCACGGGATCCCTAGTTTTATCTCTCGCTCCATATTGTCTTGTCGATTTTTCGAAGTTTTTTTATGTTTGATCGATGTACGACATTTCTTTTCGTCTCTCTGGGAAATTGAGTTTGCTGGAGGCAAAATTCTTCTACTCATTTTGCGCAGAAGCTGGACATAGATGCAGTTGTTGGTTATTCAAAAAATAATATGTTTGCAGTTTGCGTGTATCGGAGATTCGACTTTATGTAGCACATATAAACGTCGGTCCTGTCGGGGTAAATCAAGTTATTCGACTTTTTAAAATCTTAAATAACATCAAAACCAAAATTTGAATTATTAAAACATCATTATTAATTATCAAAAGCACCATACCGCCACGGCCGGTCCAAATGGCGCCCTTTCTTTCTCATCCAAATTATCAAATAAAATTCTTCAGGTTTTTGGCGGGGTTGCTCTATCTGATATTTAGGAGACGAACGCAAGGGTATTTCCGTCATTAAGTAATTAAATGAAACCTAGGGTTTAGCCGGCCCAATTTAATTTTATATATTGGCGTTTGGTTTAGATCTGCTTCGTCGGGTCGCTTCTCTGTTTCTTTCTCACACTCCCTCGCTACTCTATTTCTTTGTTTCTCCTTTTCAGATTCAAATTTTTGTTTTTCTTGATCTACTCTTCTTAGAAATTGTATCTGATTTGTCTGTTCTGGTCTCATTTCTTCATTGGGAACAGTTCACGATCTACGTTTCGATCCAGATATCGGAAACGAAGTTGGTAATGCTTGATTCCACTGAGAAAGTGAGTGATCTGATTCCCTCTTCTTGTTCTGGTTTCTACTGATCGAAGTTGATTAAGCTTAACCTGCCATTTATTTTGTTATTTAGATCTTGGATTCAGAAGCGATGAAAAGTAAGTTCACATCCGTAGATTCAACTGAAGAAAGCAGCAGCAGTAATGGAAGTAACAGCAACGAGAAGAAGAGTTGTGCCATTTGTGGTACAAGTAAAACCCCTCTTTGGCGTGGCGGACCTGCCGGTCCCAAGGTTTGACTATTCTCGATCTTGATCTAGCTTCGATTTCCATGATTTGATCATTATCTGAACTGATCTGATCCTATTTTGTTACTACATGTAGTCGCTGTGTAACGCGTGCGGGATCAGAAACAGAAAGAAAAGAAGAGCAGTGATCGGAAACAGATCAGACGATAAGAAGACAAAGAATCACAACAGAAATCCAAAGCTTGGTGACTCGTTAAAGCAGAGACTAATGGAGTTAGGAAGAGATGTGATGTTGCAAAGATCAACAGCTGAGAATCAAAGACGAAAGAAGCTCGGCGAGGAAGAACAAGCCGCTGTGTTACTAATGGCTCTCTCTTACACCTCTTCCGTTTATGCTTAACGTTTGTAAATCTCACCTTAAGGTGAGATAATAATAATAATAATTAATTCGGTAGGCTTTGATTATTTTTTTTATAATATAGATTTCGAGAGCAATAGCTAACGAATAGTGTAATGTGTGGTTTTTATTCGTTTTGTTGTGTTGTTGAATTAATTTTTGAATTTTAGAGTAATCTGGTTTATGTCATCTGAAGGAGAATAATGAAAGCCAAAGGTCAATATAACTTTCTTTAATTTAATTTATTGTACCAACCATTGTTTTTCCTTTTTCTGAATATTATGTTGTCTTATTGGGACAAGAATGTAGGCTGCCTATCTGTCATGCACTTCAATATCTTTTTAAAAGTTTCACTAAAATGTAAATTTTTCGAATTTGCCGCTTCATTTGCAATCAAAGTCAATTTCTTTACTAATAACTAAAACTAAATTTATATCTGAATAAATATAATAAAATTTTAGTTATAAAATATAATATAGTTATTTGCGAAATATTATTATTTGGAATTTAAAATCAGATTATATCTATAAAAAATATTGTTTTATTATTTTTTAATATAATGATAGTTTTTATTATGTTTAAATAATTGATGATTTATATGTAAAATATATTTCTATTGTAAAATATTAGAAACGATGTTTGTTTACTTATTTAAATCAAATACTCAAATTTTAAAATATCAAATTTATAACATATGCTAACATGTTATGATTGAATATTAATTATTTATAATTTTTGTATGCGTAACTTAAAGAAGAAGATTATTTTTTGAAATAAATAATTATTTTTGGTTAGTCTAATAAAACATATTGATTATATAATTAAATTAATGAGTAAAACATATTATAATTGTTCTAGTGATTTAAATCTATTTTTATATTTATTTAAAAAAATTTCTAATGATGACGCATAATCATAGTATTATTATAAATAAAACAGTAGAATAAATTTGTTTTTATAAAAATAATTTTCAATTAATATATTAGAGATATTATTTGATTATTTATTCTACACATGTTAATCAATACTGAAAATAACTTAAAAGTGAAAACATACTTATTTGGGACCCAAAGACCAAACCATATTACTGCAGAAGAATTTAAAATGATTTATAGTTTGATTTTCCTGCTTCTGTTTGGTATTTTCAATCATTTCGAAAATATATTCGAGTGGGAATTTGAAACAAAAATTTCACAAGAAACAATAAATTACAGTCAATAACCATATGTCATAAATGTAATATACGGAATGTTGGCATATAATATTCGTTGGATCTCTGAGACTATTTCGAACATATTACATCACAGGTGTCACGTGAGTCTCCAAAAGTTCGACTTAATGATCAGATTTTCTGTTTAATTAGTTTTATTGATTCTTAATCTAATGACTCACAAGCCATTGCTATATAAAGTAATGAAATTCATTTGGTCATGAAATTCATTCTTAATCTACTTTTAAATGAACTTTCGAAAATTATGTTTTAAGATTTTTATTTCTAAAATATATCAAACCACTGTCCCAACTCCAACGAATCTCTTGACATTCTTACTAGTTTTGTACTAATAACAGACATAAACCAATTTGCAACTTACAACTAAACACACATTTTGGCGTAATTGTATTCCTAATATATTATTTGAGAAATTTTTTAACAAAATAATTTTACTCTAACGTGTTAATAACAAAAATATCAGCTGATGTGTCAACACCATAGCGAATTTCAATTTAAATATATAAAAAAGTTTAAATTATTAGAATAATTACAATACATACCATTGATATTAATTTGGTTAGAAAATAGATATATTTAATTCAACTAAGCCAAAAATACTATTATATTTTTAAAAACAATAATTTTTATTTCTTTAAATTTTTTATATATTAATTTATAAATAATTTCAAATAAATATAAATAGATTTAAGTTATTACCGTAATCTCTAATATATTATTTGTGAAACATTTTAAGAAAATAATCTTACTATGACGTGTTATTAACAGAAATATCATGATAATATATCATCACTACAGTAAATTTCATATAAATATACAAATAAGTTTAACTTATTAGAATACAATATATATATGTCATTGTTATTAATTTAGTTATACAATTAATATATTTTATTAAACTAACCAAAAAATATTATTAAATTCATAAAAATAATTATTTTTCATTTTTTAATTTATATACACACTAATGTTAAAACTAATTTTTAATAAAAGTTAAAATTATATAAATATTTAATTTATATTTATTAATAAAATATAATTTATGAATATTTTTTTTTTTAGATATAACGTCCGTATAAATCTAGTTTCTAATTAAAAAATTGTCTGGGCGCATTAAAAAGACAGGAAAGCTTAAAATTACTAAAAAGTCAAGCCCAACTTAAAGGCCGACAATAAGCCTAGCCCAAACCGATTCAATCGACCGGTTCGGTACAGCGATTTGATTCTCTCAAACACAAGTCTCGGATTTGGACTTATAATCTAATTTACCGGATTATTCTTCGTGGGACCGTAACAGCACGTGCTAACCAGCTAATATTTCCACATTTTCTTTAGGAGATAGCAGAAATAAAGTTAAAGACAATCTAAAAATGAAAAGAAAAAGAAGAAGAAGATACGATCTCACATGGCTATTGAGTAATGGCTTTGATAGCGATGCGATTGGCCTAAGCTAGAGAACTCTTTGGTGGTTACTTTGAGAGGCATTTGATCGTTGTGTAATAATTGCAATTGTTTTTTGTGTTCAACGAACATTATATATAAATAGTATTGTACCATAAATAATTGTGTGAATCAAAAGGAAAATAATGGATTCGGCATTGAAATTAAATTGTGGCGGTGGTGATTCCATTATTTTATGCCATTATTACAACAATAATATCTACTTTTGTTACATAAAATTGGATTTACTTTCGTCAATTACACAAACTTATACGAGTAAATCTCTTTCTACCCATATTTTTTTAGTCTTCTTTTAACTACATAAAATGTATTTTTCTGTTATAAATTACTCAAATTTCGTAAATTATTGTAATTGCAGAAATTTTATTAATTTTTTACATGTTAAATAACTAATAAATCTAGTTATAATTTGAAAATCTAGTTTTAATTTGGGTTTATTTTGAAATTAAAATCAAATTTTCCGAAGTAAAACAAAGTTTAATAATAATTAAACGTGTACATTAACGGAATTTCTGTAATTAAAATGATTTATGAAGTTTATGTAGTTTACGGAAAAGAAATATAATTTATGTAATTTATGAAAAATCTAAAAAATACGGATAAAAATAGATTTATTAGCATAAAATCGTGTAGTTTACTAAAGTAAAACCTATAAGATTATGAACAACTAGTAACTATAATGTTAATTAAAGGAAATAATAAATACAGATTGTGAAAAGAAAGTGAAAAAGGTTCAAAGTATAAGATATTATAGTTCTTCGTTATTTTCCGGGTGACAGTCATACAAAACAGAGCAAAACGGCGAACAGAGCAAACAGAAGAGAACCAAACAATCGATCCGATCCAGATTCCCCCGGGGGAGGAATGTGATAGTAAAACGGAAAATAAGGAACGATTGGATTCGGCGGAGGCGGCGCCGGGTAATTGCCGTAATAAGGAGGTGGATAATAATAACTTTCCCAACCATCACTGCCATACGGAGGCGGGTATTTACCACTACCGGAGGTTGAAGGAGGAGGAGGTGGAGGAGAGTAATAATAAGATCCACCGCCGGTAGATCTCGGAGGCGGAGGAGGAGGCGGAGGAGGAGATGGGTCAGGATTACATGGATTGTCGCAAGAGGAACACATTGTACAAGAAACAGTTTGGTCCTTTGAAGTAACAAAGAGAGGCAGTGACAGTAGAAGTACAAGAAGAGCTGACATATCAGAGAATCTGAACTCTTCCATTGTCAGAAGTTTTGCTGTCGGAGAATGAGCAAGAGATCTGGATTAAGTTCAAGTCATAAAAAGGAGAGAGGGAGAGAGAGAGAATTCGGAAGCCCAGAGAATTGAGTGTTCCTCTTTTTATTAAGGAATTTCATATTGTTTTAATTTTTACTTTATTAAAATGAAACTGTTTCGATATTATTTAAAATGTCTTCCCACGTGTTATATCAAATGTTTTGCATATTTGGGATATAACATCGTCATAAAAATTTACTTTTATCGTCTTGAAAGTCTTTATTTCATTAGATAACACTGTATAACCACAAGCCATTCATATGATAATTATTTTTCATTGAAACTATATCCTTAATATATTATTTAAAAAACTTTAGTCATGTTAATAATAAAAATACTATGCTGATGTGTCAACACCACAATGAATTTCAGCTTAAATATATAAAAAGGTTTAAGTTACTAGAATAATTACAATACATGCCACTGATATTAATTTGGTTAGAGAATAAATATAATTTATTTAACTAATCAAAATATATTATTATATTTGCAAAAACAATAATTTTTATTTCTTTAAAATTTTTATACGTTAATTTATAAATAATTTTAAATAAATATAAATAGATTTAAGTTACTACCGTAATCTTTAATATATTATTTAAAAAATATTTTAAGAAAATAACCTTATTCTGACGTGTTATTAACAGAAATATCATGCTGATATATCATCACTATAGTAAATTTCAAATAAATATATAAATGAGTTTAACTTATTAGAATAATTACAATTATATCATTGTTATTAATTTGGTTAGAAAATTAATATATTTTATTAAATTAACAAAAAAATACTATTAAATTCGTAAAAAATAATTATTTTCTTTTCTTAATTTGTAGATACAAAAGTTAATGTTAAAAATAATTTTAAATAAAATTTAAATATTTAACTTATATTTACTAATAAATTATAATTTGTGAATATTTTTTCTCAAGTATAACGTGGGTATGAATCTAGTTTTTGTGTTATTTCCGACTTGGATTTTGGGTTTTAGTTGCATTAGACCCGTAGGGAGTCAGCAACTTAATCTTTTTGTTAGTCGACGAAAAGAGGACACGTGTCATTTTAAGATTGAATCTTGGCAATGAGAAATCTGATTTGGTTATCTCTGACTTGTGGTGTGTATAGCTGTCTTCAAGAGATAAGATATTTTTTGTGTTATTTCGTTGAGTTATATAATTTATACTACAAATTACAAAACAGTTGAAGCTACATCCAAAAGGGCTGATTAGATCAATGATAAAAGTCTTACTATATACTAAAATTAGAGCAGTCAATTATATATCATTCGGGTGAAGAATTCAAGAATCCTTTGGGTGCAAATTGATATTTGCAACGTATAATTCATATATGATCATTACATTAAAATAATATCAATACAAGAATTAAATAAAAAGAACAATACGTTTGATTTTTACTTAATTATAAAAACATTTTGTAAGAAAAACAAAGAAGAGATTAAATTATTTTATGCAGAACTAATGTGTAAATTATCATTTATTTCGACAGGTTAATGAATTGGTTGATAAATTGAAAGGAAATATTTTACATTTTTTACATAAATATTAAATACAAAATATTAAGAGAATTGACTAAAATATCATTATTTCAAATTTTTGTTCCAAATATAACACTAATCATTTAACTTTTAAAAAATAATCAAAATTTAATACTAAAATAGTTAAAAACTTATTACTAATGAAAAATTTAAAACATAAATTAGAAAAATTGAACCCAAATATTATGTTTTAATTTTATATATAATTTATTTAAGGTAAATAATTATTTTCACATAATAATTTGTATTATTTTTAAAATTTTAGTTTTAATATGTTAAATTTAGAAGATAAATTTAATATAATATTATTTTAGAGTATTATCAAAACAAAATATTAATGCAAAAGTGATAAATTATATCAAATGTTCAACTATCCAAACTCAAGATCATCCCCATTGGCTTGGTACACATCCATGGGTTAGCATGATATATACTCAAAACTATGAAAGTTGTTATATATAAAAAATAATTTTAATTTCTAATGTATGATATTTGATATTTGCTCATAAACTTTTATTTATTATTCAAACGAAAATATAACTACACTATGAGTCTATGGTATATCAATCAATCGATTTATTGTGAAATGTTTATTTTATGTGAGATTTTGCCAAATTGCTAGCTGGACTTTGATAAAGAAATTCATTATTGCCACAACTTTATTCTCTTCCCTCTCACATGCACTTTCTTTTCTATACCTTTTTTATATATACAAATTTGATATGACTCATGTCGTTCTCGAATTTTCAACTTTAATATATAAATAATTCGTACATGAATCAGGAATCATCCACGTTTTATTGAATCAGCCCGACCGAACAAGTTTCCATATCATGTTAATTTTTTCGGTTTACTTTCGTACATTACACAAATTTATACGAATAAACTTATTTTTAACCGTATTTTTAAATTTTTTTATAAATTATATAAACTGTTTTTTCTTTCGTAAACTATATAAACTGAATAAATTATTATAATTACATAAATTTCGTTAATATTACACGTTAAATTATTATTAAACCTTGTTTTACTTCGAAAACTTAATTTTAATTTCAAAATAAACTAAATTTAAAACTAGATTTTCGAATTAGAACCAGATTTACTAGTTATTTAACATGTAAACATTAACAAAAATTTTGAAATTAAAATAATTTATGAATTTTGTATAATTTTTAAAAGAAAAATATAGTTTAGGTATTTAAAAGAAAATCCAAAAAGTATATGTGAAAATAGATTTATTCGAATAAATTTGTGTAGTTGACCGAAATAAACTCTAATTTTTTTCAGTTTTGGATTGGGCCGACATGTATTAAAGTTCTAATACGATGTTAATATTGTATAGATTATCAATTCAAAATCGATAAACATGTTTTTTCCGGTAAAGTTTAAAATTAGTATTAATAATAGTAGCAGTTCATTGATTTTGACGTTAACAAAAATTGTAGCAGTTTCATCTATCAGACAGGACTATGTGGTGAGACCAACGCCACACGTGTGAAGCCAACAACGAAACCGCGTGAACGACTGATATTAAAAACGGGGTGAAAACTATAAATAAGAATAAAATTAGAGGGTATAACAGGTAATTATTATGTTGCCTTTCTTTGTCTTGTCTCCTCCGAACTTGTAGATCGGTAACAAGTCTCGCTCCACTCTCTCTCTCCCCATCTTCTTCTCCTTCTTCTTCTCCTTCTTCTTCTCTATCTCCTGCTATCTCCTGTTCTTCTAGGGTTTCGTTGATTACTTTCGATTTTCTCCCTTGGTCTCAATAATTCCTGTGTTTCCTTTTCGTAAAAGCTTGTAACAATCAGAAGGAAATGGATTCGAATTCATGGATTAATTGCCCCTCCGTTTTTTCATCTTCTTCGCGACGGTGTCAATCCCGATCAGGTTCGCGCTTGATTTTTTCGTAATCGTGTGTTTGTTTTTAGGCTTCGTCATGAGATTGATATACGTTAAACTTTGGGGGCAGATTTGTATTTAGGAGGAGCGTACGAGGATCTTGAAGGAGAAGAAGATTTGAAGGCAGAGTTTATCTGCCCGTTTTGCGCAGAAGATTTTGACATTGTCGGGCTTTGTTGTCACATCGACGAAGAGCATCCTGTCGAGGCCAAGAATGGGGTAATAATAATGATCAACAACCCTTTTTTAGATCTGGATGATTTGTTTGGTTCTTAGGTTGTTCAGGTCTTGCCTTTATATTTGTTTGGTTTCCTTTTAGAAAAATCGAAGATTTCTTCGAATTGAAATGTTGGTTTTATGTTCTGTTCTTCGTGATGATGAAATGCTCTGCCTACCTGCTGTTTCTTCTTATCAGATGAGCAGTGTAACCATTTAGTAGCAGCCTTTTGAATCCAATCTTGGAAAATTGCGTTAAATTCATCATTTTCTGGTAATGCGTAAATTAGTGATCTTTCTTGATACGGATGCTACTTATATTGTGCTACACATCTGTTTGCTCTTGAAAGTGGACTTCAAAGTAAATTGTGCTCTCTTTTTTTTTTCCAAGGTCTGTCCTGTATGCACAAAGAGGGTGGGATTGGATATCGTTGGCCATATTACAACGCAACACGCAAATTTTTTTAAGATATCCTTTCGGCTTCGGACTTCTTGATCTTGATCTTTTGTTGTTATCCAGTATCTGATGCTTAGCTTGTCTATAGTACAAAATCATTTGGCAGAACTTAGAATGAATTTGTTTATTCCTTCATAGAAAGTTTACGTGCAGCGAAGGAGAAGGTTGCGAAGAGCTGGATATACCTCTACTTATCTCGCTTTGAAAAAGGAACTCCGGGAAGCAAACTTGCAGGCTCTCCTTGGTGGATCTTCGAGTTTCACTTCTTCAACCAACATAGATTCTGATCCATTGCTGTCATCCTTTATGTTTAATTCTCCTTCAACTAATGAATCTGCAAACAAATCTGCTACACCTGTGATTGAAGGCAATTCGGCTAAAAATGTCTCGTCTAACGTTTCGCTTAAAAGGTATATATAGCAGTTCACCTTCCTGTCCCACAAAGGCTAACATAGTGCTTGTTTCTCACTTGTTCTCTGGCTCTCATTTGTGCAGGGACATTCCAGAAGCTCCACTTTCGGGTGAAGATCAAGAGAAGGCAAAGAAGAGTGAGTTTGTTCGAGGTTTATTGTTGTCAACCATGCTTGGAGACGATTTCTAAAGTCCGTAAAATCCCTAGCCTTATTGTGGCTAATGCATGAGAAGTGAGGACCGAGGAAATTTGAGGTTGAAATTGTTGTAATGGTCTCAATATATGATGAAAACCTTGCAAGTTAAGGGTATGCAGAGTTAAATCCATATATTATTCTCATTTTTTACCTTTGATCCTTTATGAGTTTGCCAAACGAGACTTTAATAGTAAATCTACTCACTTAAAGGGATTTGGCCTCGAGTGCTGTTGATTCATATAAAAGTTGAATCATTTTCCATTTCCACTAGAGTTACAAGGAAATCTTTGAAGCTTGCCAATAGAATATCCAAGTAAATTTCTGGAAAAATGGAACTGATGAAGAAAGATCTCTCACCCTCACTGGAGATTAAATTAGCCTGATCAGACTTTGTTTCCAACAACACGACCCTTCCTTTGATCTGCTGGAGACTTTCAGAAAATCTTGTCGTTGTCTCCTTCTCCTAAGTTTCTTCAGAATCTGTTTGGTCTCCACTAAATTAGCTTTGGCGGTCGATTTCAACGATGAAAAACAGAGACGGTTTATTTTTCGAGATATATAAATTGGAAACGAGTAATTTCGGAGTTAAATATCTCTAATATATTATTTGAGAAACATTTTAACAAAATAATCTTAACTTGACGATAAGGACGTGTTAATAACAAAAATACCATGAGTTTCAGATTAAATATATAAAAGAGTTTAAGTTTTTAGAATAATTACAATACATGCTATTGATATTAATTTGGTTAGAGAATAAATATAATTTATTTAACTAACAAAAAAATACTATAACATTTTCAATAACAATAATTTTTATTTTTAAAAAAATTTTATACGTTAATTTATAAATAATTTCAAATAAATATAAATATATTTAAGTTACTACCATAATCCCTAATATATTATTTGAGAAACAGTTTAAGAAAATAACCTTACTCTGACGTGTTATTAACAGAAATATCTGCTGACGTATCATCACTACGGTAAATTTCAAATAAATATATAAATGAACTTTTATTATTAGAATAATTACAATTATACTATTATTATTAATTTGGTTAGAGAAGTAATATATTTTATTAAACTAACAAAAAATATTATTAAATTCGTAAAAAATAATTATTTTTTCTTTTCTTAATTTATATATACAAAATTAATATTAAAAGTAATTTTAAATAAACGTTAATTTATATTTACTAATAAAATATAATTTTAATTTTAAAAGTAATATATAATTTATATTTACTAATAAAATATAATTTGCGAATATTCTATGCGTGGTATAAATCTAGTTTTTCAAATATTTGAGAAAAACTAGTAATGATATTTTATTTTATTATTTTTGTAAAAATTGGCTCTTATCATCAGCTTCTCTTACCATCAGCGTTTTGTTGCTTGAGAAAGTGTAGACCAGAGAGATACGACACTTGAGAGATGTTGGCGAGAGCTCCACCGCCGTCTTTTACATTCCCAGCGAGGAATAAACGCTTTTACCGAAAGGAGATTGTGCGGCTGTGTCGTAACGGCGGAGGAGGAGTGGTAGCGAGAGCCGATTTCACTCGGTCGCCACTGGAAACTGTAGACGATTCCACCGGAGGAGACGGATTCATCGTTATTAAAGCGGATGGTCAGGAGAATGATTTCTATCCTCCGCCTTCGTCCGATGTACACTCTTCGATTCCGTCAGGTATTTAGTAGCTCTCCATATGAATATTTGGTTTTCGTTTGATTTTTGTCTCCCTCCTCGAACTGCAATTTTATCCTTTTAAAAGCGGCTTTCAAATTTAGTATTGGGAATTGTATTCGTTGGTTTCCTTGATGGTTTGGTGCTTCATATGTCATCGAGGTATATGGCAGAATCTGCGAGAAGAAATGGTTCGCGTTCGAGAGGACTAACTGCGAGTTTTGGAAGGCTTAAGGCCCAGAAAGTGAAAGCTCTTGTTGGAAAAGTAACGCATAAGAAGCAGTATATGAGTCGCAATGAGGAAGAAGACGAGGATGATGCCTCTGATGAGGATCTTTTTGAGGATGACGGGTTTGGTTCATCATCCATTCTGGATTTGATGAGGAAGAAGCTGGCTATGAAGGCTATTCCTAGATCAGGTAAATCTGTAGATTCCAAGGAAGGAAAAAGATTCAGCAAAGTCCGACAGCCAAGATACTCCGATAGATCGGAAGGACAAGATATCGATGAAGTTCCAAATCCTCAAAATTTTATTGATAATGAGAGAGCAGGGTCGCAGAGTTCATCTTCAAAAGGTTATGCTGCTAACTCTAGGGACAGGGGCAGGGGGGATAGACGTTTGGTTGAAAAAGACTTGGATTCATTTGAAGGACATGATAGAGCTATTGATGAGGTTTCAAGCACTCAAAAGTTTAGTGATAATGAAAGAGCAGGGTCTCGGAGTTCATATTCAAAGGGTTATGCTGCTATCTCCAGGGGTAGAGAAGATAGGCGTTTTGTCGCCAAAGAGTTAGATACATTTCAGGGAAGTAAACTTACTGATGAGGTTTCAAAACCCCGAAAGCTCACTGACAATGAGAGAGAAGGATCACATTTTTCATATTCAAAAGGCTCTGCTTCTAACTCCAGGGGTTGGGGCGATAGGCGTTCTGTTGTCTATGCAAGAGAGATGGAGGATTGGAGAGAGAGAGGAAATAAAACCAAAGCTACTAGGGAGACTGGCTTTTTTAGCCGGAAATCTTTTGCAGAAATGGGATGTAGTGAGTATATAACGAAGGCCTTAAAGGAACAGAATTTTGATCGCCCATCACATATTCAGGTGCAGGCAAAAATAGTTTCTCTTGATAAATCATCTAGGGGCATGTGTATGTATAAAATTTCTTCTGTTAACCGTTTTGCCACATTTTATTGTGACGCAGGCTCTGGCTTTTACACCAGTTTTTGATGGAAAGAGTTGTATCATAGCTGACCAAAGTGGATCAGGCAAGACATTGGCATATCTTGTCCCTGTTATTCAGCGTCTCAGAGAAGAGGAGCTTCAAGGACATAGCAAATCGTCTCCTGGTTGTCCTCGGGTTATTGTCCTGGTACCGACTGCAGAGTTGGCTTCTCAGGTTGAGTTTTTATACATGATTGGTCTTCCTAGGTTATTCATTGCTTATATTGTATCTGATTGTTTTATCAGAAGAAACAACTGTTTGATGTATATGAAATCCTTGGCAGGTCCTCGCGAGTTGTAGAGCAATATCAAAGTCTGGGGTCCCTTTCCGTTCCATGGTAGTGACAGGTGGTTTCAGACAACGAACCCAGCTAGAAAATTTAGAGCAAGGAGTCGACGTTTTGATTGCAACACCAGGGCGTTTCATGTACCTAATGAAAGAAGGAATTTTGGGGTTGTCAAATTTGAGATGGTACTATAAATATTTTCAGCGATGCAAGCTTTCCCTTCTTTTTGAAAAGAGCAGATTTAACGCGATGAAGAATTTCAGTAATTTTTCAAAGAAAATTTATAAGTAACTGGGCAGAATCTTGGTAACGTGTATTGCAGTGCCATCTTGGATGAGGTGGATATACTTTTTGGCGAAGAGGAGTTTGAGGCAGCCCTGCAAAGTCTTATAAACGCTTCCCCTGTTACGGCACAGTATCTGTTTGTTACAGCAACATTGCCGCTTGAGATATACAACAAACTTGTTGAAGTTTTCCCTGATTGTGAAGTTGTAATGGGACCTCGTGTGCATCGTGTTAGCAATGCTCTCGAAGAGGTTGGAACATAAGTGATTGGGAAATATATAATGGGAACAACAAAATAGCGTAAAGTTTTGCTGTAAACTGTGTTGCGGCATAGTTTTCTTCCGATTGTCCCTGAAACGATGGACTTCAGTTTTGCGGATGACAACTGTTGAATTGTATTGTGCAGGTTCTTGTTGACTGCAGTGGAGATGATAATGCTGAGAAAAGTCCTGAGACTGCTTTTCTGAACAAGAAAAATGCCCTGCTTCAGATTGTCGAGGAAACCCCTGTTCCCAAAACCATCATCTTCTGCAATAAGGTGCCATGGTCCCCACTTAGTGGTTTTTTGCTCCTACCTAAATATTTTAGAAACCTGAGTGTCATTTGAAAGTTATATCTTCCTTTTCCCAGATTGAGACATGCAGGAAAGTTGAGAATATATTTAAGCGGTTTGATAGAAATGAAAGGCAGCTGCACGTCCTACCGTTTCACGCAGCACTTGCACAAGAGTCAAGGCTTACAAACATGGAAGAATTCACCTCATCACATCCCGAAGAAAATTCACTGTTTTTAGTTTGCACGGATAGGTATTTCATTTTTGGGCACACAAGTTGTCGTTTCAGTGATGCAGTATTGCCTGAACATTAAAGATGTTACTCTTTTATTTCCAAAACAATGGCAGAGCCTCCCGTGGAATAGATTTTTCTGGTGTTGATCATGTGGTGCTCTTTGACTTCCCACGTGATCCGAGTGAATATGTTAGACGTGTTGGAAGAACAGCAAGAGGGGCTAGAGGAGAAGGAAAGGCTTTCATCTTTGTGGTGGGGAAGCAAGTAGGGCTAGCACGGAGGATAATTGAGCGAAACCAGAAGGGTCACCCTGTTCATGATGTCCCAAACGCTTACGAATTTACAACCTAACTTAGGTAACTCTTCTTTTTGTCCTTCCCCTTATTGCAATCCATGTGTGTTGAAAAAGTACACTCTTTTTGAAAGTAAAAATAGTTAGAGGAGCCAAGCCCAAATAGACCCTTAAGTCTGTCTTAATTTTGTTAAATGCACCTAGCTTTCAAGCTCATGGAGACTCTGGATCTTAGTATTTTACTAGAAATGTACTATTTTACTAGAATATATATACATGGTTCCAAATTTCGTTTCCAGTTACTTGTCCTACTCTTCACTTATGAGAATGAAGTGCTGGTGCTCATTGAGATCTGTTTTGATTTATATTGCTGACGTTACAAAAATGATCAGTAGGTATTGGTATTTAAATATTCTTCTCCTGCATGAAACAGTACCCGTCGTCTAGGCGTTTATCACAAGCCAGAACATGGTCTCTGTATTCTAGAGCACAACATACTAAGAAAGAACCTTTTATTACAAGGCTTAATTGGCTGTCTGTTGAAACTTGTCCATTATCATTGCGAACCAGAGACTGAGATTCATCTGGTTAAGCTTTGGCCGGCAGACACTTGAAAGAGAAGCTGATCCTTCTATGGATTACTCCTTTGAGTATGAAACTGCACAAAACATTTGTTTATTTTCGAGCAAATGTTATCAAGTGTCTCTTTTTGTGCGTTCAAGTGTGAAAAACTTACATATTATTAGTTTATTATATTTTAAATTAAGTCTTACAAGAATACTTATTGACCATGCATAGAACTGTTTAAAATAACTAGCATACTAGATTTATACCCACGCCATGCGTGGGAAAAGTATTCGTAAATTATATAATATTATTTATTAATAAATATAAATTAAATATTTATAGAATTTTAATTTTTATTTAAAATTATTTTTTATATTAATTTTTGTATATCTAAATTAATGAAAAAATAATTGTTTTTAACGTATTTAATAATATTTTTAGTTAGTTTAATAAAATATATTGGTTCTGTAACCATATTAATCACAATGGCATATATTGTAATTATTCTAGTAAATAAAGTTCATTTATATATTAATTTAAAACTCATTGTGGTGATGACACGTCAGTATTTTTGTTAATAACACGTCAGGGTAAGATTATTTTTTTAAAATGATTCTCAAATAATATATTAGAGATAATGGCACATGCTTGTATTTGTATAGTATACAATATATACCATACATATTCAACCTATATATATTTTGGGTTATACATGTCAAGTGTTTTTGTCACATTTCACATATAATTAATTCCATATACTTTGATTAGGTCTCTCGATTTAATCAAGTTAGAGAAATTCCATTGAGCAATTATCAAGAACAGTAATATATATATATATATATATATATATATATATACTAGAATATTACATCTGCTATGCATAGATTAAAATTAAAATTTTAATTTTTTTTTATTATTTGAATGAAAATTATAAATATATTTTAATTTAAAATATTATATATATATATATATTATAAAAGAATGATATTACTATTATTATATATTATTCAAATAATATTACATTATTTTATCGTTATTTTTACGATACATTGGTTAAAAATACATTTATAAATTTTTAGTAAAATATTTCAAACATGTTTTAAATTAAATTAATAAAATTAGTAGTTTTAATTAATTTTGTTATGTTATAAAATCTATTTATATATAGAATAGTCATACTAAAAAATAATTATTAGTTATTCAAATTTAATATTACAAACAAATGATATAATATAAAATTTTATTTGTAAATATATTGATTGTTTGGAAACAAAAAAAAAATTAAGTGATATAATTTCTATATGATTTGTGATTTAGATATATATATATATATATATATATATATATTTATAAAACAATTAATTATTACTACAATATATTAAATTTAATTATTGAGTTAAAAAGTAAAGTTGCATATGATATAAAAATGGAATTAAATAGTATTAATGAAGTTTTTATATCTATAAAAATTCGACATATTTACTTTCCTTATATATGTGTACAATAATTAATTATTTATGTAAAAAACCAATCTTCTATTTTTAAAATTGGCGAGTAATTAAATGTGTAATTTACTAATTCAAAATTTTCTAATTTTTGAATCTTTTCGTATATTTGAAAATTAAATAGTGTTTGGAAACTTATTAAATTCTATAATTAAGTTATTTAATTAATATATTTAAATAATAAAATAAATAATTTATATTTAAAATTAAAATAATTAGTAAAATTGTTGAGAGTGAATATGGTGATGACACCTAAGCAAATTTCACTAGATATATATCTTTTGGGCCCTTTTTTACACAGAACCCGTATCTTTTCAAGAATTATAGACCATACCTATGGGCTTTGATATTTTTATAGGCCCATTCTTGAGTAATACTCACGTGTTTAGTCAAGACACGTGGCCAATCTATTGAACACGCAAACCAGTTACGTATCCAATTTATCTGCCTCCTTCGGGTCCGAATCAGGTTCCTCATTTATTTCCGTTATTACTCGAATTTCCCGGCAACGAGTAAATTCGCTAATCCGATCTATTTCGTGAAACGTTGTCTTCGGATTTATAGATCATGGAATTCTCTTTGATCGCCGATACAGTTGCAGTTTGCACGGCCAAGCAAGGCATCGCGTTTGGGAAATCTCTCCTTAAACGGTGGGATTTGGCCAATCATATATCTTTCGCTGATTCTTCCGTTGATCAATCTCCGGGTGGAATCATTCAAGTGTCGACGGTTATCTTTCCCGTAGATTCAATCGCTCCTCCACAGGTCAGATCCAGTTCTTATAAGACCATCCGCCGGATCCGCAAAAAGCGTCGTACGAAGCGGGTTTTGTTTGGCGGTGATTCGGACGACGGAGGAGATTTTGGTCATTTTCTCTCAGATGGCGATTGCGGCGGTGGTAACGACGGATTTGGTGGTGGAGACGGCGGAAAGGGATGGAATTCTGGCAGTGGTGGTTTCGGAAGGGAAAATTGGGATGAGTCTTCGTCTTCGTCTTGGTCGGATCCAGCGATGGAGTTCATGTACGAAGTGATTTGTTGGATTGCGTTGTCTAATTGTGTGCACTTTGCGTTCAAGAGGATAGTGAGAATCGTGACGGACGGTGAAAGGGAGAAGTTGAACATTACATTATCTCCGATGTGCTGACAAATTCGTAGTCGTGGTGTGTTCCAGAAACCAGAATTGTGCTGATAATTCTTAATCTCATTTCCATATTTTCTCGGGTTTATGTATATATACTCTGTACATATAATTATATATATGTATGTTTCGAATGCAATTCACCATAGATTTCTTTGCATTGCTCTGTTATGATTCTGTAAATAGTTGAAAAGTTTAGCCTTTAAATCTGAAATGTAGCAACACGTAAGCATAGTTAAACTCTTATTACAAATGCATAACTACTTGTTCATGTCAATAACTAAGTTGTACAAGTCCCCTGAACATGAGCCAAACAAATTTGGTTTAAGATGTGGAGTGAAATCATTCAGAAGAAACCCAAAACAATACACACCTCCATTGTCTTCTGTTGGGTACATTGAGATAGGAATCTGGTAGGACCAACCAGGCAATCCTCATGAATCACAAATCTGGATTATATATCTTATTTACACATCCAAACCCACAGACTGATTTGTTTTTAAAGACAAGACACGATCAAGAGAAGTTTCCTCATTATTATTTGGACCATTCAACAGATACTATAAGGTTAAATAAGAAGCATTCAACCAGAAAAGCTGATACCTTGACTTTGCAAGAAAGTTCTTCAGAGAGCAAAAAGCACCAAATTAAAGCCAGTGTAGGTGGACGTGTAAACCTGAGTAAATAGTCTTCTCAGGCCATTTACTCCTACTTTCACTCATTTCTCTAAATCAATGTACCAAAACACAGAGCTACATTTAACATATTTCACTTCATCCAACAAAATCCATGACTCCGAGACCATACTATTCATAGGCTCTCATAAAAGCGGAAAACCAAACATTTAGATGGTGAAAAAGACCACATGAATACACAGTAATAAACTCAGACCCTAAACTATTATAATCCTAAAGAAAGAAAATGTAACATAGCCTCATATTCTTTCCTCAAACCCCCCAAAATAGCATTACATCTCTCCTCTATATTAACTTCATTGATCTTTCCATTCATTTCTTTAAAGCTTTTGTATATACCAAACACCAAAATCCCCACCTCCCAATATTTTTTTTTGTTTAATTTCAGAGCTAGGGGCTTTAAAGTCACCGTTGCAGGCCCTTTCTGCTCCATCTTATTGACTTGATAAAAAAACACTTCAAAAAAAAAAGTAGAAAACAACAAACTTGAAAGCTACAAGAAATTACCTTTGAAATTTTGAATCTTGTATATAAAGAAAACCGGAAAAAATGGGGTTTGACGGTGACAAGAAAAAGAAATGCATCATCGCAGGTAGTGTCTCGGGTTTGCTAGTCATCATGGTTGTCTCTGTAGCCGTCGTAACATCTAAAAACTCACCCAAAGGCGATGAAAATCAGATCCAAAAAACCACCAAAGCGGTTCAAGCAGTTTGTGCACCCACTGACTTCAAAGAGACCTGTTACAACGGCTTAATGAAAGCTGAACCAAAATCCACTGAGCCTCTCGACCTCATCAAACTTGGCTTCGACGTCACTATCAAATCCATCAACGAAGGCCTTAAAAAAGCTTCTGGAGATGTTAAAGCCAAAGCTGACAAAGACCCACAAGCAAAGGGTGCTTTCGAGCTCTGTGAGAAGCTCATGATTGATGCTATTGATGACTTGAAAAAGTGTATTAATCATGGGTTCTCGGTTGATAAGATTGAGGTCTTTGTTGAGGATCTACGGGTTTGGCTAAGTGGATCCATCGCATTCCAGCAAACCTGTATGGATTCCTTTGAGGAAATTAAGTCGAATCTTATGAAAGACATGCTCAACATCTTCAAAACATCAAGAGAGCTTAGTAGCAATAGCCTTGCCATGGTCACTGACTTCTCTAAGCTTCTCCCAAACTCCAACATCACAGGTATCTTTTCAATTTACCAACGTCCATTACCAATCAATCAGAATTCATGGATATGGTAATGTGATTCTTGATAACAGGTCTACCCGGAACTGTAGAAAACTACGCGAGAAAGCTTCTGTCTACAGAAGATGGTATCCCAACATGGGTTGGACCAGAGGCACGCCGACTCATGGCGGCTGAGGAAGGAGGACCTGTGAAAGCTAATGCCGTGGTGGCTGAGGACGGAAGTGGCCAGTTCAAGACCATCGCCGATGCTCTGAAAGCTGTACCCAAAGGCAACACAATGCCATACGTCATCCATATCAAAGAAGGTATCTACAAAGAGAAAGTAATAGTAACCAGGGCTATGCCATACGTCACTTTCATCGGCGACGGACCAACCAAGACCATAATCACCGGTAGTCTCAATTTCGGTATCGGAAAGGTCAAGACTTTCCTAACAGGCACCATCAGTGAGTTTCAGTTTCCATTGTTAAAATCCTCCAAAGAGAGATTTTTAATATTACAAACATCACCAAAATTTTTGTTTTTGCAGCAATCGAAGGTGAGCACTTCACAGCAAAGAACATCGGGATCGAGAACACAGCTGGACCAGAAGGAGGACAGGCGGTGGCGTTGAGAGTCTCGGCAGATTACGCTGTGTTCTACAGCTGTCAAATCGACGGTTACCAAGATACCTTATACGTGCACTCTCACAGGCAATTCTACCGCGACTGCACAATCTCAGGCACCGTCGATTTCATATTCGGCGACGCGAAATGCATCATCCAGGACAGTAAAATCGTGGTCCGAAAACCTATGGGAGGTCAATCGTGTATGGTAACCGCTCAGGGACGCACGGACGTCCGTGAGTCGACCGGATTGGTGCTCCAAAGCTGCCATATAGTGGGAGATCCAGCGTATATTCCGGTAAAATCTGTGAATAAAGCATATCTAGGAAGACCATGGAAGGAGTTTTCGAGGACGATCATCATGAAGACGACGATCGATGACGTCATCGACCCAGAAGGATGGCTTCCTTGGCAAGGAGAGTTTGCGCTAGACACGCTATTCTACGCTGAGCATCTGAATACTGGGCCTGGTTCGAATCAGGACCAAAGAGTGAAATGGCCCGGCATTAAGAAACTAACGCCCGAAGATGTTCTTATGTTCAATGGCGACAAATTCTTACTTGGCGACACGTGGATCCCACAAACCCAGGTTCCATACACCGCGACAATGTAATTGTAGGTTTTGTAAATGGTTTGAGTTTTTAATATTTATTATGCTTCTCTCTGAAATTGTTGGAAGAATGATTTTAATCAGTCCATGTCATAGTCTGGTGTATAATTTACAATGAATTCATTCTTTTTTATGTAAAAAAACTAAGGTGATACGATATGTAAAATGTAAACAAGATTTTTTTTTTGGTTTAAATATACAACATCGTTTAGAAAAAGACCAGCCAAACATACATGATACATCTATTGGTATAAAAAATCCGTAGATTTAAACAGCAAATACTGTGTTATTAATTCTTGAAAAAAATCGTGATTAATTCCATTTTATTCTTATTCTCTTATAAGTGAATTACATTTATACCCGTGAAAAATATTTGTAAATTATATTTTATTAGTAAATATATTTATATAATTATAAATTTATTTTTAATTATTTTTAATATTAATTTTTGTATATATAAATTAAGAAAAGAAAAATAATTATTTTTTATGAATTTAATAGTATTTTTGGTTAGTTTAATAAAATATATTAATATTCTAACCAAATTAATAACAATGACATATATTATAATTATTCAAATAAGTTAAGTCTATTTATATATTTATTTGAAAGTTACTGTAAGTATGATATTTCTGTTAATAACACGTGAGAGTAAAGTTATTTTCTTAAATTGTTTGTCAAATAATATATTAGGGATTAAATAATAACTTAAATCTATTTATATTTATTTGAAATTATTTCTAACTTAACGTATTAAAAATTTAAAAAATAAAAATTATTGTTTTTGTAAACATAATACTATTTTTTGATTAGTTGAATAAAATATATTAATATTCTAACCAAATTAATAACAATGACATATATTATAATTATTCAAATAAGTTAAGTCTATTTATATATTTATTTGAAAGTTACTGTAAGTATGATATTTCTGTTAATAACACGTGAGAGTAAAGTTATTTTCTTAAATTGTTTGTCAAATAATATATTAGGGATTAAATAATAACTTAAATCTATTTATATTTATTTGAAATTATTTCTAACTTAACGTATTAAAAATTTAAAAAATAAAAATTATTGTTTTTGTAAACATAATACTATTTTTTGATTAGTTGAATAAAATATATTGATTTTCTAACCAAATTAATATTAGTGGTATGTATTATAATTATTGAAATAACTTAAATCTTTTATATATTTAATCTAAAATTTGTTACGGTATTTATAAGTAACATAATATTTTTGTTATTAATATATCGTATTAATTTTATTTTGTTAAAAAAAATTTCAAATATTATATTAGAGATAAAAATATAATGAAAAGGACGATAGCGTTGAGGAGTGTGCCACTGTATCATTATACGTCATCTTTTTGCAATTATATTTGATTTCTCTTTGTCTCTTTCTCTTTTTTTTTTTTATATCTGATTCTCTCTGTCTTTTCTTCTTTTCTTAAAACAGAGTATTGACTCGCAATCCCAACGAAGGTCGTTAAGAGAAACCGACCCCGAAAATGGATTCACGAACGAAGGGGAAGACGGCGATGGAAGTTGGTGGCGATGGCGTTGCCATCATAACACTCATTAACCCTCCCGTCAATTCTCTATCTTTCGATGGTACTTTCTTCTACGTCCTCAGATTTTTCTTGATCCGAAACTACCTCATCAGATTTAGGTCATTTCGGTGCTCGATTGTAAATCAGTGCCTTCCTCGCTCCGTGTTTGGTTTTGTAGTCTTCCCGATTGCGTTTCAGCTTCCGGTCGATTTGTCATCTGATTATGCGAAGTTCGGACCACTAATTTGATCTCAGGCTCTTTTTGGTCTAATGAATAGCTTTCTTATTAACAATGATGATGATTTCGAAAAACTTCGTTTGTGGCATTCGGGTTGTATTGGTTTTATTACTGACAAAGTGGGAAACCTGGGTCTGTTACTCTGTTTTGTATATTTCCTGTACAGTGCTAGACAACCTCAAAAGTAATTACGAAGAGGCCTTGAGCAGGAATGATGTTAAAGCTATTGTTATTACGGGTATTTATGAAGATCTTTCTCTTCCACGCCGTAAACAAAACACTCTTACGCAAACTTTGGAGATGATTTGGTAATGACTTTTGTGTTTTCTTACTACAGGTGCAAAGGGGAAGTTCTCTGGTGGCTTTGACATATCTGGTTTTGGTGAAATTCAGAAGGGGACACGTATGTATCCGGGTCTTGGTATCATTGGTGATTGTATCGGCATTATGTATTGATGTAGGTGGTAACCTATACTGGTGTTATGTTTTTCTCAGGTAAAGAGCCGAAGGTTGGATACATATCAATCGATATCATAACCGACTTGCTTGAAGGTTATTTTTCTACGTACCAACTTAATTGTTTTATGTAATGGTTCTGATGATGTGTTGCTGAGGTATCAATTTACTTCTTTGTATTCAGCTGCAAGGAAACCTTCTGTCGCTGCCATTGATGGGCTTGCCTTGGGAGGAGGGTTAGAACTTGCTATGGTATGACTTTCTATGCTATCCATTATCTTCCTGAAAAATGCTCTTGAGAGTTGAGCCTCGTGAGCTTTTTGTTATTAGTTGGATGGTGATACAGTTGTATAATTTGTTTTCAGGCTTGCCATGCAAGAATATCAGCTCCTGGTACACAGTTAGGTTTACCCGAGCTGCAATTGGGTGTTATTCCTGGGTTTGGAGGTACTCTTTGTTGATTGTCAAGTTCTTCATGTTTACCCATCAGCGGCAACAATTTTTGATCATATAGGAGGCACAAACTTTGACTCCTTTGAACTATTTTATGTTTTAAAACCCGGGGAATGGAAAAGAATTTTCTATGCATACTGGGCTATGAGGACGGGAAAAGGATCTGTGATTCATGTTTGTTTTGAATGAATAAGTCACTTTCATTTTTATTTTTTCCTAATTGTGCTTCTTTGGATTGGTGCAGGAACACAGCGTCTTCCACGTCTTGTTGGTCTCACAAAAGCCCTTGAAATGATTTTGGTATGTAGATACGTTATTCTTATGGTAGCGTTTGTCTGGTTTGATTAAAATGTAATGGCATTTCTTTTGTTGAGACATGTAGACATCTAAGGCCATTAGAGCCGAGGAAGGTCAGTCATTGGGTCTTGTTGATGCCGTGGTGCCACCTCCTGAGTTACTAAACACTGCTCGTCGTTGGGCCCTTGACATAGCTGAGAGGAGAAAACCATGGGTTTGTAGTGTTTTAAAGACTGATAAGTTACCTCCACTTGGAGAGGCAAGGGAGATACTGAAGTTTGCCAGGGCACAGACACGCAAGCGAGCCCCCAATTTGAAACACCCCTTAATGTGCCTTGACGCTCTTGAAACAGGCATTGTTTCTGGTCCAAGGGATGGTTTAGAAAAGGTATGCTACCGATCTTGTAATCGCTTTGTTATATGTTCTTTAACCTTTTCCCCCAGGCTATTGACCCGTACAAATTTCCACCACATTGTTACTTACAGGAGGCTGAAGTGAGCTCACAAGTGGTAAAACTGGATACCACCAAAAGCTTGATCCATGTCTTCTTTTCTCAGCGAGGAACTACAAAGGTCTTTGAGTGTTTATGAAGTCATGTCATTTAGATTATCTACCAGTAAAATTTTGTTATTTCTTTTTCTTTACAGGATGTTATCTATTGGCATGAAAATCTTTCCCTCTTTTTTAATTCCTTCCAATCTATCATATGAGCAGGTTCCTGAAGTTACTGATAGTGGGTTAGTGCCAAGGAAGATTAAAAAGGTAGCCATAATTGGAGGCGGGTTAATGGGATCTGGAATAGCGACTGCATTGATTCTCAGTAACTATCCAGTTATTCTCAAGGAGGTAAATGAGAAGTTCCTGGAGGCTGGAATTAGCAGAGTCAAAGGTGCAGATAGATTTTTCTCTATATTGTCTCCAACGAGGTGCAAAAGCTTGATCCAACTAATTTCATAATTTGTAATCAGCTAATCTTCAGAGTCGTGTAAGGAAAGGAAGCATGTCTCAGGAAAAATTTGAGAAAACCATGTCTCTCCTTAAGGGTTCTCTTGACTATGAAAGCTTTAGGGATGTGGACATGGTCATCGAGGTAACAATGAACTTAACCAAGCTGAAGCTGTTTTTATTTGGCAAGCTAAGTGGATTATGTATGATGATGTCTTTTTGGTGGCTTGAACAGGCTGTTATTGAGAATATAGCTTTGAAGCAACAAATTTTTGCTGATCTAGAGAAGTACTGTCCTCAGCATTGTATCCTCGCTAGCAACACATCTACCATTGACTTGAACAAAATTGGGGAGCGGACCAAGTCTCAGGATCGAATTGTTGGAGCACATTTTTTCAGGTGCATATCTTTTGGAGTTCGAATGAATTTCAGTGAAAATGTTATGCTCGTAGTGGGTTTGTTTGCTCCACATAAATCATGTCTTTTTGTTTTCCTGATGCAGTCCAGCACATGTCATGCCACTACTTGAAATAGTCCGGACCAATCATACCTCTGCCCAAGTACTTGTTGATCTGTTAGATGTTGGGAAGAAGATTAAAAAAACACCAGTTGTGGTCAGAAACTGCACAGGGTTTGCAGTGAATAGGATGTTCTTCCCATACACTCAGGCAGCTATGTTCCTTGTTGAGCGTGGAACAGATCCATATCTAATCGACAGGGCAATCAGCAAGTTTGGAATGCCAATGGGTCCCTTTAGGTATATTGCATTGTAACTATACATAATCATGTCATTCTCATGCAGCCTTTTAACTGTACTTTTGCTACTTATATGACCGAGCAGACTGTGTGACCTGGTTGGATTTGGTGTGGCGATTGCAACCGCAACACAGTTCATCGAGAACTTCCCAGAACGGACAAACAAATCAATGATTATCCCAATCATGCAAGAGGACAAGAGAGCTGGTATACCACAAAGGACAGCTAGATAATGTTTTTTTTTATTCAACATTCTTCTAAATCTAGTGAACTTTCCTGTGTTGTTTGCAGGTGAAGCCACTCGTAAAGGGTTCTATTTGTATGATGATAAGCGCAAGGCTAAACCGGATCCGGAATTAAAGAAATACATCGAGAAGGCAAGGAGCTTATCTGGAGTAAATGTTGACCCTAAGGTATATGTCTGTCCAAAAGTCAAGTAAAAATCTCCATTTGTATTTGAGAGGAACTTGCTGTTCTTTTCTAACTCTTATCTGGTTGTTATGGCTTTGAAGTTGGCGAAACTTTCAGAGAAGGAAATTATTGAAATGACATTTTTCCCGGTAGTGAACGAGGCCTGTAGACTTTTTGCTGAAGGTATTGCTGTAAAAGCAGCAGACCTTGACATTGCTGGCATAATGGGAATGGGTTTTCCACCTTACAGGTCAGTGTTGTCATGAAGTAAATGATGCAACCCCGAGATCCTTGTCAAATTCTCTTTTGCTCATTTTGGTTTTAATCTAAATCTCTTGTGAACAGAGGAGGGATCATGTTCTGGGCTGATTCCATAGGATCGAAATACATTTACCCGAGGCTAGATGAGTGGTCGAAGACTTATGGTGATTTCTTCAAGCCTTGTGCTTTCTTGGCTGAAAGGGCATCTAAAGGAGCTCCGCTGGTGAATATTTATTTGTCTTCTTCCTTTTGTTTTTGGTTTACATTACATGACAATTACTTAACCAAACTGACATACTATCATGACTATTTATCTAATCTTGTCCACCTTAGTTTCTGCTCAGTTGTAGCTCAGGTTCTTGATTATCTTCTATTTGTGCTGCAGAGCGCTCCCGTGGAACAAGCCAAATCGCGGTTGTAAGGTCAGCGTTTCAACAACGGAACCGTTTCTTCATTTCTCCAATCTACTGTGTTTTCACATTTACTTGCCAGGAAAGTTAGGATCTTTGGCCTCAGAAAGTTTTAAATAAAGTTACGTCTCAGACAGATGATGAATCTGGGAGAAAGCAGGGAGTAAAGGTCACTTAGCAATAAGATTTGTTTATGTTCTGTTTGATGCTTTGTCATACAAAGTTAGTCAGATACATTTGTTATAAAGCTCTATGGAGTCGATACATAATTTTTCTCTACTTCCATTAATACGAACATGTTTTAATATATCAATGTGCATTCAGTTTTTGGACCACTCCTTGTTTTTCTCTACTGCTTTTCGGTACGTTATTTACACCTTACAACACATCTTCTTCGTATAAAATGGAGTTCCTAGTTAATATACATGTTGGGCTTTTCGTTTTAAGCCTTTTGGGTATCGATGTTGGTTTTCATATCTCTCGATCCATGATTAATGGATTAATAGAATACCTTCAAATTGAATACCTAAAAACAATCTATTAGGAAACCAAAGATAATATCTGATTTTAGATTGTCTGATTTTAGATTGTTTGATTTTAGATTTATAACAAAAAGAGATGGAGATAATAAATGATTTTGTATGTATGGTTGGGCATAAAAAGTGAAGCCGGTGAATTTCCTAATTAACAAAACTAAAGGATAAGTGATATTTAATACATTAACATGGGACCAAACCTATAAAAATGACTAACATGGGGAAACAACTAGGCTACTAATTGCATTCTGAATGTATTTATTATTTGTCGTCAACATCAAATGTTTATTGATGTCTTGAAACTAGTTCACTATTCTATCATAAATCTTCAATGATGTGGCAAGTCGACGACCAAACATTTTTATTTTAATTAAATTCAATTATTAGTACATTTGTTATTAATTATCATCTATCAAAATATGCTAGATTTATAGTGTAGCATGTAATGGAAGTTAATGTCTTTTTCTTCTTCTTTAAGTTGGAGACTACTCTGTCAAAGATCTAAAGAGAAAAAAAAAGAGAGAGAGCTCGAGAGGTTACAGGTCAGAACTCCCACGTGCACTTGGGGGAACACACAAAGCTTTTCTATTTCTCTAAAAACTTCTCTCTATTACAATCCTTCACCCTTGGTTGAATCATATCACACACAGAAACAGAGGAGTAGGAGAGGACTCATCTAATTTTGTCTTCTTGTTTGTTGTAATGGTGGAGCTCAAAGATCAAGAAATGGGAGAAGGGATGCAATGCATAACACATCCTTACACTAAGAACCCAGGTGGGATCTGTGCATTATGTCTCCAGGAAAAGCTTGGTAAGCTCGTCACTTCTTCCTTCCCTCTCCCTAAACCCAACCACCTCTCTTCTTCTTCTCCTAAACCCTTTACTCCTTCCACAACCTCTCTCGCTCTATCTCTCTCATCTGGAAGCAACGGGAGAGACTCCACTAATAGCAACCTCCCAGTTCTGCTGGCGAAGAAGAAGAAGAACATGCTCGCAGCTTCTTCTTCTTCCTCTTCTTCTTCTTCTTCTTCCACCTCTTCGTCTTCTTCAGCTAATCTTATCTACCAAAGGAGTAAATCCACTGCTGCTGCTTACGGCGAGAGTTTCCGGCACAGGAAACGAGGTGGGTTCTGGTCGTTTCTTCATCTCTACTCTTCCAAACACCAAATCACCACCACCACCACCACTAAAAAAGTCGATAACTTTAGCCATTCGAGAAGGAACCAGAGAACAGAGACATTGAAGAGAGTCGGTGATGGAGGCATTGATGTCATAATGGAGGAAGAAGACGAGAGCCCTAACAAAGTGGCTGCAGAAACCCCAACAAACGATGTTGGTGGTTCGTCTTTTGGGAGGAAAGTGTTGAGATCTAGATCTGTTGGGTGCGGAAGCAGAAGCTTCTCTGGTGATTTCTTCGAGAGGATCACTAATGGGTTTGGTGATTGTGCCTTGAGAAGGATTGAGTCACAGAGAGAACCCACCAAAGTCATTACTGATAGTGGTGGTGAAGCAGCAGATGCCATGAGTGACATGGTTAAATGTGGTGGCATCTTTGGTGGGTTTATGATAATGACATCATCATCATCAACAACATCATCATCATCAACTGTTGATCAAAATCATCTTCATCATAAGATTGGGAATAAAAACTGGGGATGGGCTTTTGCAAGTCCAATGAGAGCCAAGACTACTCATAAAGGTCGCACTATTACAGAATCCACAACTGACAAGAACACATCTCCAAATCTGGATTCAATTCCTTCATTGCTAACCCTCAGAAGCTATAAAGAGATGCATTAAGTACTTATAATCTAAAAGTTCTCATATTTCATTCATGTGTTTAGTTAGGTTGTTCTTTTGTTCTTGAGACATTGGTTTCATTCCGTTAGTAATGTAATGCCACACTATGTTTGGCTTCCTGGTTACATGTTCATCATCATCATCATAAAATTAAGCTTGAAACCTTTAGGAGATTGAGCTTAGAATACTTGATGCTTTGTCTTATTCTTCAATAGATTATTATTTAGTATTCATTGGTAACAAAACCCACTTGAAAAAGCAGTCAAACAGGTTTTAGGGTTGTATGTATTAAATGAATGGAATCAAAAGGCACATGCCTTTGCACATGCATTATGCTTCCAACACTCAATTAAGTTTATCTTCTTTCTTTTTGAGCCCCACAATTTTTAAGTAAGATCGACATGCAACAACAAGAAGTCAACAACATCTACAAAAGTATCATCATCAACAAACCAGCTAATCTCTACAATATATGTATTGCAAGCCAAATTATTGAGTTTGTTGTCCGACAAGGACACAAGTTTGTATTAGTGGAAAATGAAAAAACTTTGAAATGTCAAGTCGAACAAGACAACAGATTTGTTTCCTTTAAAAAAAAACATAATAAAAGTGATATGAATTTATGAAAAAAAATCAATAAATCATTGATAAGCAGAACTGTTAATAAATTCAGATTGATAATTTGATGATATAATATGTGGAAGATATGGTCAGGACAAGGACATCTAAAGTGGTCCATGGTATGAAATAAAGACGAACAATTCTGCAAAAAGACAGAAGGGAAAAAGGCTGCCTTCTGACTTAACCCTATTCATATAAATTATATCTCTGAAAAACATTGTTATTATGTTGAGGACCCAAGTTTAATTAGACTTCTCATATACATATTTCAAAAATCTGCATAATAGATTCTTAACGTGAGACCATGTGAATACAACCAATTTTCCCGTTGTGAAACATCTTTAGATCTCAAACAAACTATTACTATATCCATTTCACAATAATTGTTATCTTTGAGTTGTTGCTATGTTTTTTATTCTCTTGTTACTGAAAAGTAAAATGTCGAAGCATACATGAGTTATGAGAATAATACAAGATTCAAGAGTAAGGAGAGCCTTAGTCGATGTTTTTCCATGTTTTGTGCTGTGCTATTAGGAAACATAAACATAACTCAAAAACAATTGATAATAATTGCAGTAGCTTATAGATCTTATATACTTGTGTAAAAATTTCTCAACTTCCAATGTGAGACTTTACACATTCTAATATGTCTTCTCGAGATGTGTCCGAGATACGCACCAACATATCGAACATAACACGACAATACGTGCCACTTATACGGGTCATTTACAAATGTGAAAAACCGTTTTTGTGAGAAATCGCATGTTGGGGTAACTTTGGGCTCTGATACCATATTAAAAAACATGAACATCTAACTCAAAACCAATTGTCAATGAGTATAGTAGTTCATACACCTTATATATTTGTGTAGAAATGTTCCAATTTCCAATGTGAGATTTTACGCATTCTAATATGTACTTATATAGTCGTATGTATGAGGGTGACAAAATACTTGCAAAATCACTATATACACAGAAGTGAAATGGACTAAACAACTACATCTTATATAAGTGTTATGTACCACATGTACGAGTATCATCCCATTACATTGGCTGATTCACTTCATTCTAATTACTTCTTCAGGTGTGGTGTGAAACTGAGTCTTCATATATGTATCATATACAACTTCTGAGTTCATTGTTGATGAAATATATAACGTTTGTTTACCTCATATATGTTATTGTCCCTTGTGCCTATAAAGGAATCCATCCCTGTTCATTTCGTCGTAAGAAGATAGTGAGTATGTGTCTAAGAACTTATTGGATAATATAATATGTAATTAAGAAATTTAGATGCAGTTTGTGTGTATTATTCACCTTAATGAGTCCAGTTTCTGTACCACAAAAAACATTATCATTAGCAGTAAGGAGACTTGTTATCTTGCTTCCTGCTGATAACCTTCCCACTTTTTGTTGTGTTCTTCTCAACCAAATCTTGTTTTCACAAAACCATTATGGTCTTACTTTAATAATCAAATAGAATGTTGATGATACTAATCAAGATATGATTTGGTTTTGGTCTAGAAACTTTTGCAGAAAAAGATTACCTGAAGAATGTTTGCAGATGAACTTCGATTCAGGTAGATGAAGTCTTCAACGATACCCATTGCTATTATATTTGACCCCTTTTCTGCTGGTATTGACATTTGGGGATCATAATTTCTTCTCAAATCCTATAAGCAAATTTATTTCAAGTAGTTTATCACATTGTTACAGGTGTTTAACGTTTTTGTTTGTTTGTCTTTCTGTTTTTCACCTTTATGTTGGACATCTCAACATGGTTGCTTGAGCTATATAACATGTCTTTGTACACAACCACTGAATTGATGGGCTTATTTTGAATCCTCCAGCTCTTTGTTGGTGCTCTGATTTCTTTCTCTCGTTTATTGGTGACGATTAACTCCTGAAAAAACTATGGTACTCACTTTGTGTCTTTCTTATGTATAATTCATTACGAAACACAAGAGATACATATATACCTGTATGCTTGAATCTATGCATCCTATATAAATCTTTCCTTGGCCTGATACCATACTCTTGACACCTTTACCTTTGAAGATACTTTGAGATATTCTTGATGAATCAAGCACCTGGAGAAGATTATTACAGCCTCTTGACTGTTTAATGTATAGTTGGAGATTGTAATTATATGATGTATATATACCTTCATCTTATGCCCTTTGGTTATGAGAAAGATCATATTTCCAAATGCTTCTAGTTTCCTTATTGATTCTTTTGTTTTTATGACTTCACCACATTCCAGTTTTCCTTTAACTATCTGCCATATCTATTTTATAAGAGAAGGTAAAACATACAGTTCAAGCAGTGTTTCTTTGCTTTGAAACTATGGAGAGATGAAATCATCATTAACTATCATACCCTGATAGTTTTATCTGCAGATCCACTTAAGACAGTCTCTCCTGATTCAGAGAGTGAAAAGCATGTTACTGCGCTTTTATGCTCCTTAATGTCCCATAAAAGCTTAGCTAACTTCTCACTCACATTCCATACCTGATAATCTTCCATGATCAAGGTGAGATTCTTTAACATTAGTTTTGTCTTTTTCAATTCAATATTCTTGATACATACCCTGATTGAGCCATCTGAGTATCCACTAAAGAGCAAGCCTTTATGATATATGAGAGCTGTTACAGCTCCACTGCCAGTTTGTTGCATCTCTATGGTTTGTGTATGAACACATGATATGCGCTGATCCTATCGATATCGAAACGGTTATAATCAATCAAGTTTTGGGTTTGAAGCTATGTTAATAATTTGAATGCAGGTGAAGAACAACAAACTCACTGATTTGCTGAATAGATAATATGTTGCCTTATGCAATTCATCTGCCATCCAAGTCACATGTGAAAGACGTCTCAACGACTCTCTAACTCCTTCCGAGAAATGAATTAGTTTGTGGATTCCTGTGTGAACACTACACTTCAGTATAAAAACTAATAAAACAAACAATCAAGAAGATTTCACTTAAGAAATTTCACCTTTCCCAGAGCTAAAATTGTAGATGCATATACAAGCAAGAAGTCTCTCTTGAAGCTCCAAACCAGGGTGTAGAAATTGTGCTATCTCATTCAGTAATACTTCACATGCTGAGTCTTTTAAACTATTTGGACCTTTTGAAATCTCTATACTAAGCCATGCAATAGCTATAAGACATGTCTTTGAGACATTCTTGTTTTTACTCTTCAGCCCTTCTTGTAAACCGCTGAACGTGGTTTTTCCTGTCTCAATAATTCTTCTTGCTATCTTACAACACCATCCATCTATTCCTGGATCCTGCAAAATGTTATCAAATTTTTTCATAATTCACTTTCTGTTTTTTGGCTTGTTTGTTTTGGTTACTGCTATAATTCACTTTCATAACACTACCTGTAAGCATTCTTCTGCCCAGTTGATGTTTCTTATCATATTCATGTGTGACAGAGAAGCTAAACCTCCTCTTTTCATTAGCCAAGCAGCAGTGTATGGTTCTCCAGTCCATGAATAAGTTCCACCGATATTCGAAAGAATCAATGTTGACAAAATTTGCATATCTGAATCTTCACTATATGTAACTGCATCAAGGAGAGCTTTTGTAGCTTCATTTCTGAACCTTTTACTCTCAGGATGGGAATCCTGTCGATAATTTTGATAAAATCTTGTGTCTTTAGAAATGGAATCAAGAAGAGATGTTTTTTATTTAATTCGAAAAGATGTTTTGAACTAACCAGAGCATTCAATTGAAGCAATATATCTGCTGCAAACAGTCTGTGATCACCCTGCAATTGTTTAATACACTGCAACAACGTATCCTTAATGTCAAAACTTCCTTCTTTCTTTATCTGCTGCAGAATCTTATTTGCTGACGACCTGAAATTATAAGTATGATATTTGAAAAGTGTGATTGGTAGTTGAAAAACACAAGTTTTTGCTGAATGTATGTATATATATACAGTTACCTCGGTATCTTCAAGACCTCATGAAGAAATTGAAGAGCGATGAACATTTCTTCTCTGTCTTTGCTCTGTAGGAGATGTGCGAAAGGAGTCACTCGAGTATGCTGGTTGATATACTTCCTGTTAAGTCCATCAAATTGCATGCATTTTACTAAAATACTAGCCAAGGAGATGAATTCCTCTGAGTTTCCATTTTTTGCAACATCAAGAAGTCCACAAAGTACAGAAGGAGAGCTAATTGCAGCCAAGTGCATTGTGTTTGTAGCATGATCAAAAGCAGTAATAAGCACTTCAATTATCATCAATGATGCCGCAGGCGGCGTCAAAAGAGGTGAAGGTCTAAATTTGTAACAAGAAGAAGAAGAAGTGGATGCAACAACATCCAGAAGAGCTGGTAAAAGCTCAAGACTCTTTATTTCTGTTGGAGATGGTTTTATCAGGTAAATGAGAATAGCTGCTTCTTGCACATTTTGTTTCAGAGCATTTGCTAAATGACTTAAATTTAAACCTTTCCTCTTGACCTCTTCAAGAGCTGTTCTATTGACTGATATGATCCTGGTAAGTGCGGTCATTGATGCTCTTATAACCGTTTTCTCCTCGGAACTAGAAATAGCCGTAAGCAGCTGATCTAGAATGACATCTTTGAGCATGCTATATTTGAATCCTTCTTTTCTGTTCAGCATTTGATATATCATTGTAACCTCTGAGACATATTTCTCATCTTCATTCCCTAGAACTTCCTTTATAAAGTTCTGAAGGTTCTCCCATAAATTCATTCTCCGAACTCTTCTGGAATGCGTCTGAACTCCATTTCCTCGTCTTATGGTATGCAAGTTTTCCATCATTCCTTCAAAAGTTATGGACCCTTTATGTCCAAAGGCTGAAATGTCTTCAAACTCAAGTTGCATCAAAGTAGAGGCATCTTCTATGTGGCTATTCCAAGTTTTCTTTGATTGCTGAGCCTGAGCTTCATTGTCAAACATAGAACGGTTAAAACTATCGATAAAACTGTCGGATCTATCTTCATTATATGCTTTGTTTCCTTCCTTTTGAGGTTGTTGTTGGGGAACATTGAAGAAGTTGGCTAATGTGTCCTGATTCACACAATACAGATTGTGGAAGATGATAACTCTTCACTCATTTTTGTATCTTTTGCTCTAAAATGTTAAGCAATGAAAGCGTTCGGTTAAAGATATTACCGTGCCAATGTCTTCTTTAGTATTGCATATTGAGATTGACATATCTGGCTGAGACTCGTTCAAGAATTCATAGAGGCATTTAACTCTTGTACTTTTTCCAATCTCTGGATTGTAATCTTTCTCCAGGTTCCAATCCAAACATGGAGAATCTTCGAAGCTGTTTCCAATCTCCCTTGATGCTTTGATTTTGTTACAGATTTCATTAAGCTCATCCTCTTGCAAATCAACACTTTGGAGGTTCTGGTACTGCAACATGGAGACCAAGAAGTTAAAGAAAGTATATGTCACTGAACATTTCCAAAAACGTGCCATGGTCATTACTAAACCTACCTCACAGGTTTCAGGCAATTCTAGCTTCTCTGCAACTGAATGTCCTTTAGCCGCATACATTTCTTGCCTGTTCATTTGTGGAGGTTAGGATATGATCATTGAGGTTTTGCAATTAGATTTTGACTGTTCCAGGATACAAACATAAATAATCTGTTTTTGATTATAAGCTTTGAATCCATACCCATATTTCTTGACCCTTCGAAGCGTTTTATCTGGACATTCACTTAGCGGCTGATGAATCTCTCCGTACGACATAACCTGGTAATAAGTTGCTCTGTATTTATACTTCCTTGCAATCTCTCTGATCTCTTCATCTGACTGAGACACACCAGGAATGAAGAAAATGCTCTCGCAGAGTTCCGTGGCAATGTGGGTTCTTACAATCTCCGGTGAGACCAAAACAGACTGGAGAAAATGTAATGTGGTCTGCAAGGAATCACCTTGTAGATAGCTTACGATGGAGAGGTAAACGTAAGAGAAAACAATCAAGATTGTGTTTGGAACACCTGAAGTGGTAGTCCCTTGTTCTTCAAGCAACGCAGGCATTTGAAGCATCCTCTCTGAGTTTCTGAGATAAGACATCTTCTCTTCTGAGCATTCGTGTTTTAAAGAAGCTTCGATGCTCTCAATACCCCAATAGAGATTCGAGAGAGCAGAGTGTTCAGAGGAGAATTCAAACAGAGTAGTACTCTCTTCTTCAATGCGCAACATAGTGATGCATTCTTGTTTAAGAGAAATCCATGCTTCGGGGTCTGTTATTACGCTGAGAATATAGGCATTGATCGCAACTGCAATCGAATCAAGAGATGAAGGAGAAGGTGAAAGATAAGCCATTTGCTCATACTTTGTTGCACACAAGTTTCGATGGTTTTATGGGATAAGATGAGAGAAGAAGTGAAGTGAAAGATGAGAGAGAGAGAAAGGTGTAAGAACAATGTAGTCTCGTGAAGGAAACAGCCAAACTCCAAGGAACAGAAAAGAAAATGATTGGTCCTATTTTGTAATCTTTTGCTGTAAAAAGGACAAAGAAGAAAAAAGTCAAAAGTGTTGCGTGTGTGTGAGGGAAACAAAGCCATTCTCACTTTCGTTTCTCAACTCTCCTCTAACCTATTTTACACATATTGAAAAAACATCATTAGGAAATTATATAAAAAGAGGCTATAAGATATGTAGTGGAAGAGGACAGTTGGTGATATATAGTTTTAAGTTTAAATGATGTTTGAATAAACCCATAACATAGATTGGAGAAATGAATAAACATTCACTAAAAACTGCTGTTAGCTTAGTTGATTAAAAAATGGAATATGATATTCTTACTAGGTTTTAATACGTTAGGTTTGATGAAAGAATTTGTTGTGTCGAAAAACAATTTTGTCTATTTAGTAAGAGAAGGTGGCTTTGAGGTTATACAAAATAAGGATAAAAATGGATTGGGACCCAAGAAGTTTGGGAATTGTCTGTCACGGGGAACGTAAAAATAGAAGAAACGACACATAAAGTAAAAATTGTCGAGACTCATTTCTATGCACAACTCAACACTTTATTAGTTTATGTCTGTCGAGTTGTGTTACTTGTGGTCATAAATAATACTATTGGATTGGATTTTGTTTATTTATGATCGTTTCTATACAAATTTGGATAAGGTTTATTGATTTTTTTTTGTTTTCGATCATATAACTCAAAACCAATTAACAATAACTATAGTCGTTCATAGTTATGTAAAAAAAATTTTAACTTCCAATGTACGATTGTACACATTCTAATAAGACTCGTCGAGATGTAGACATGACACACATTAACATCTCGAACATACCATGATAATACGGACCAATTATACGGACCATTGAGAAACTGTTTTTGTAAGAAATTATATGTAATACGAATTTTGGATTTTGATAATTATCAATGAGTGTAGTGGTACATACATATTATATATTTGTGTAAAAAATTTCCAAATTCCAATATGAGAGTTTACACATTCTCATACTTTTCCTTCACGACAATCCTAAAAATCATGTCAACTTGATTTGTAGGATTCAAGATCTAATAGTCCTTTTATCAGTGAAAAAACATTTGGTTAAAGTGGCCAGCATTCCCACTAGCATCTGCAGTTTTTTTAAACATATTTTCCTCTTCAAATATCTGTGACTCATTGTATTGTTTCAAATAATTAAGAATATAATCATTTGATTAGATCATCATAAATAATCATGTGAACCAATTTAATTTTGTTGAAAGTATTTTATTATTTAACAACAAAAATCTTAGTAGTCATGAAAAATGTAGATTTCTACGAAAATTTAAACGCATGGAAAATAATTTTAAAAGACAAAAGCGTCGTTCGCTGGTTTCCCTTATAATTTTAAAAAAGCCACAAATCTGAAACAAAAACAAAAAGAGAAAGACTCTATCGACGATAAAAGAGCAGTCCGTAATGTATCAAGATCGGCAAGGCGTTGTAGGCGTAGGTGGAGGCGGTGGCGGATCTGCACCACATGGGATCATACTAGCCGTCGTTGTTGCAATGGTAGTGCTCGTTCCATTCTTCATCGGAGACGGTGGTGAGGCCATTACAGATGCGATCGCAGAGCTTCTCAGTCCAGTGGGACTTCTCTTACTCCCTATCTTCCTCCTCCTCGCTATCCAGTTCCTCTCGTCGGAACGCGGTTCTTTCGTATCGGCCATTTTCTCCACCGGAGAACCCGAATCTATTCACCGGGTTAGCGGATCTCCCGTCGGTGTAGCTCTGTTCCTTGTACTCATCTTGTTCTTACTCTACAATCGCTTCTCCATCTTCGGCGGCGATAATGATTCCGATGACTGATATGACGTCGTTTTCCAAGATCTAGTTTTTTCCCTGTCTTTTTCCTTTTTCGGGCTTTGGAAAATAATAAACATATTTTCTCTAATAGAATTTTGGTTTTTTTCTTCTTCATTTTATTTGACAGTTGAAGTCAGACAGCAGTTCTCTTGCTTTATCATATGTCTTGTAGGCACCACGTGAGTCACGTGACAAAAGCCAGTCGTATATTTACATAAATTCCGACGTGACAGTTGACTATGATTGAATTAAGAGTAATAGTATTTTTTAAAATTTTTTTTTCTAAATTTAGCATCATCAAATTAACAAATACTTATATAAAAATATTTATTTATTCCAAATAAATTATACATAAATTTAAAATATTGTATTTGAGTTTATTATTTCTAATTTAGAATTTAATTTTTTTCTATTAAAATATAATTTTAATATATTTTAATTTTAAATTTGTGCTATTATTGAAAATTTAAATTAATGTTACTATTTTTGGAACAAAAATTAAAAAAATGTTATTTTAGATATTTGTCCATTAAAATAGATGACAAAAAAATGTTACCCATTGTTAACCATTTGTATGTATGTACATCAAAAATATGAAGTGCATCGTCTAACTCTCTCTCAACGCTTTATCTACATGGAAGACCATTCAAAACTATACTTCAAGAGATTCCTTGTTTTGTAATATCATTCAGCTTTTAGTTGCAGAATCTCCTTCGCTGTCCTAACCCGAAAATATGGCATTTGTTCCTGTGGAAATTATACAAACAGCTTCTTATTTTAAGCAGTCCAAGTCTCTCTCTCAATGACACTGAAAGTTTCTTGAGAATTACCTGAGTGAAACAAAGATCTAGACCTCTGCTGTAGAAGTCGATGTATTTCAGCATAAACATTCCACAATCGAATCTACAATATTCAGAGACAAAAGTTAACAAAGTTACTATGGATGTATGAACACAGAAGTTGACATCTTATTAGGAATACGATACCCATTTCTCTGCACAGGAAGGTCCTGGACAAATTCTTGTCTCCATTGACTTACATCAATGTCTACTTCACTCTTGTCCCTAATTTCATCAACAAAGTATCTAGTCTGACAAATGAAAAACTACAGAATCAGGCTACATGTTTATGACAGTTCAAATTGTTTCACTTATTCAAATACTACCAGTGCATCGAGGATTCTAGGCTCCCTTCCTTTGAATGAATCGAGATACTGAAATTTCCGGTCCTTTATATTTATAACAGCCAAAGTCCAGTGTATGTTCATATGGATAGGGATAAATATCTGACAACAATTAAGGTCTTAGTCAGATGGTAAAATGAAACAAGAGTTTTTAAGTATAATATAGAGAAAAAATAGCAATGAATCAAACAGGAAATTTACCTTGTCACAGTCTATGAGATGGTAGCCCAATTTCTTCATTGAAGTCCATCTTCTGACTGCGCCGTAGTTGTATCCAGTCCTCGAATTAACTAACTGAAGGTTAAGGTTTATGTCTACTTGTTAAAATTCAACAACATAAATAGTGACTAAAACGTAAAATTCATAAGTCATAGGATTGTTAATAACCTTTGTGAAGAAAAATGTATTGAAAAAATGACATTTTAGAAACTTCTTTGGCTCTCTAGCTTCCCTTTCTTTCAGCAATATCAGGTAAAGATTGATGACCTACATAGAACAAAACCCAAACTTTTACTAAATCATAGAGGCTCCAATCGGACAAGATTATTGTATTCAATCAAGAGATTGCGTTGGTGTCTAACCTCATCGTTCAACCATTGACCTGGTTTAAGGCACCTCAGTTCTTTCCCTGTAAGGTCAATATTTGAGTTCTTATGGGTAACCAAGATGTTCCTGCAGGGAGAGACATCGATAGGATTACATAACAAGTATTCTCAAAGGAAGTAAACAGGAGACCAAGAATCAAAACCATACTGAATATTAGCTGAGAATGCACGCTTGACTGACATCTCCTCCTCTCTAGAAATAGGTAGAATCACTTCACGCTGTACATCCTGAAAATCAATTCGAGAACAATGAGATACCCTTTTTCACAAGAACAAATGGAGTCAACTGATTAATATCACAAAGCACAAACGCTTAAACTATAAAGATCAAGGAAAACTAAACCTCAACTGGTTCTTCATCTTGTTTCAAAAAAGAACACAAGCTTCGCATTAAAGCACGACACCTTTCTTTCAAAATATCACCAAAGCCCATGTCTTTCAGTTTATACGTTCGGTTCTCAGCACTCTTAAGAACCTTTCTGTATGCTTCAAAACTTCGAATATCAGTCACAGGTCGACAAAAAGAGATTGAACTTTTCTTATTAGTTTGATCATCATCATCTACCATCAAGTTCCCATCTTTCACATTGATGACCTCAGAAGCTAATCCGTTTTCATTCGCCGCCTTTTCTTCCACCTCTTCCACCTCCATAGCCACATGTTCAACAGTCTCAACCTCCATAGTCACATTTTCAACAGTCTCAACCTCCATACTCGTGTCATCAGATATCATTTCCACATCTTTAAGCTCGTCGTCAACATCAATCACTTCTTCATAACGCATAGGCAAATCAAGTGCATTTTGTTTGAAGATATTATAGTTCCTTGTGAAGAAAGCTCCCAACACATTACCAGAAACTTGTTGTGCGCTACGGTTCCGGCGTATCTCTCTTTTCCAAGCAGAGAGACCGATCTTGAGGACTCGCGAGGGGGCATGGACTTGTCTCCGCAAAGGAGTTTTCACTTCTGGATAACCGTAATTTCCTGGAGCCATGGCTCTTGACGAACGTGAAAGTCTTGAATTTTCACACGGGTTTAAGCCAGCGCTGTGTTTGTGGTATCTGCTCATGCCAGCCATTGGTCTGAAGAAGAAGGACCATAGCCCTAGAAATTCAAGATCAACCCCACAAACTGAATAGTCAAAATCTCCAATTCAGGGTTCAAAGCCCTAGATTAGACTTTCCATGAAAACTAAGCAAGCAGTTTTATTAAAACGTTCCCTCTTCCATCGATTCGTTGGCTTTTCCGAGTCGCGACGCTCCCGATGACAGCCGGATATACATTGAATCCGACCCGGAAAAATAGGGTAAGGGTGACCCGACTTGATCCAACTTGACCCGGGCCGTTTTGTTTGGCTGAAATAGGTCAAACTCAAATTCGTTGACTTAAACTCATACCTTCTGACCCAGAGGGAGGCAGTATCTGGGGCTTGCTCCATTCCACTAAACCTATGTTTTTCTTCTCCGTTAAACCCTTTACTTTTAGAGTTTCTGGGTTCTCCTGGAGTGATATGTGTAAATTCAATCGTATTGAAATTTGAGATAATCGGCTGTTTGCAAAAGGAAAATTTGAAATATGCAGCTGCTATTAAGACCAGGTAATCTACTTGTGTTCCAGTTTCTGATTGTTTTTTTTCTTCCTCTCAATTTTTGATGAAATTGGCTATAAAATCTGCTAGATTTGAGCTGAAAGCTGGTGATTTTGTTTTAGTATAGATGAATCTCATTGGAAGTATTCTATGGTGGGATACACAAAAACAAAATGTGTTGTTTTTTATCTTTAGTCTAAATTAGTTTGTTCCTGATTTGCGTTTGTCACTCAAGTTTACACTGCAGGAATTATATTTCACATCGATACAAAATCATCTCGTGTTGTCGCTATTTGTAAGAATCTATCATCTTTGTCCGACAATGGCAATAATCGTGAGAAACCAAAAACATTGGAGGGTAATAGACAAGTTGTTAATGACATTTGCAATGTCTTGGAGAGTGGTCCATTGGGACCTTCAGCTGAAGATGCTTTGTCCGCTCTAAACATAAATCCCCAACCAGAATTTGTTATCGGAGTCTTACGGAGGCTGAAAGATGTTAATCGAGCAATTGAATATTTCCGATGGTATGAGAGAAGAACCGAGCTGGCTCATTGTCCAGAATCATACAACTCATTGCTTTTGGTGATGGCTCGTTGTAGAAATTTTGATGCTTTGGAGCAGATTCTTGGAGAAATGAGTGTTGCAGGATTTGGCCCTTTTGTTAACACTTGTATTGAGATGGTTTTGAGCTGCGTTAAGGCGAATAAGCTTAGGGAAGGTTTTGATGTCGTGCAGATGATGAGGAAGTTCAAGTTCCGGCCTGCATTTTCAGCTTACACAACTCTTATCGGTGCTTTCTCAGCAGTTAATCAGTCTGATATGATGTTAACTCTCTTTCAGCAGATGCAGGAATTAGGATATGAACCAACTGTTCATCTGTTTACGACATTGATTCGAGGCTTTGCCAAAGAGGGTCGAGTTGATTCTGCTTTATCTTTGCTTGATGAGATGAAGAGCAGCTCTCTTGATGCCGACATTGTTCTCTATAATGTATGTATATATTGCTTCGGTAAAGTGGGCAAGGTTGATATGGCATGGAAATTTTTTCATGAGATTGAAGCGAATGGTTTAAAGCCTGATGAAGTAACTTATACCAGCATGATAAGAGTTCTGTGCAAGGCAAGCCGTTTGGATGAAGCTGTAGAGATGTTTGAGCATTTAGAGAAGAATAGACGAGTCCCTTGCTCTTATGCTTACAACACGATGATTATGGGTTATGGTTCGGCTGGAAAATTTGATGAAGCATACAGTCTCCTAGAGAGACAAAGGGCAAAGGGGTCTATACCAAGTGTGATTGCATATAATTGCATTCTTACATCCTTAAGGAGAATGGGAAAACTGGACGAAGCTTTGAGAATATTTGAGGAGATGAAAAAAGACGCTGCTCCAAATCTTTCAACCTATAATATTCTCATTGACATGCTGTGTAGAGCTGGTAGACTTGACTGTGCTTTTGAGCTACGCGATTCTATGCAGAAGGCTGGTCTGTTTCCTAATGTCAGGACTGTGAACATAATGGTTGATCGGCTCTGTAAATCCCAAAAACTTGATGAAGCTTGTGCTATATTTGAGGAGATGGATTATAAGGTTTGCACTCCAGATGAGGTTACATTTTGCTCCCTCATAGACGGCTTAGGGAAGGTTGGGAGGGTTGATGACGCTTATAAAATTTACGAGAAGATGTTGGATTCTGATTGTCGCACTAACTCTATTGTTTACACATCCCTCATAAGGAACTTCTTCAACCACGGTCGAAAAGAAGATGGACACAAGATATACAAAGAGATGATCAATCAAAATTGCTCTCCGGATTTGCAGCTTCTTAATACGTACATGGATTGCATGTTCAAGGCTGGAGAACCAGAAAAGGGAAGGGCAATGTTCGAAGAAATAAAAGCCCGTCGGTTTGTTCCAGATGCTCAAAGCTACACGATTTTAATTCACGGACTAATAAAAGCAGGATTTGCGAATGAAACACATGAGTTGTTTTATTCCATGAAAGAGCAAGGCTGTGTCTTGGACACTCGTGCTTACAATATTGTCATCATTGGTTTCTGCAAGTGCGGAAAAGTTAACAAAGCTTATCAGCTGCTGGAAGAAATGAAGACAAAAGGTTTTGAACCAACTGTTGTTACATATGGCTCAGTCATTGACGGACTTGCGAAAATAGATCGGCTTGATGAAGCTTATATGCTCTTTGAGGAAGCAAAATCAAAGAAAATAGATGTAAACGTGGTAATTTACAGTAGTCTGATTGACGGGTTTGGGAAAGTTGGTAGGATCGATGAAGCTTACCTTATCTTGGAAGAGCTTATGCAGAAAGGCTTAACACCTAATGTTTATACATGGAACTCATTGCTTGACGCATTGGTTAAAGCAGAGGAAATCAGTGAAGCCCTTGTCTGTTTTCAGTCGATGAAAGAACTTAAATGCGTGCCAAACCAAGTTACTTACGGTATCCTAATAAATGGTCTTTGTAAGGTCAGGAAGTTCAATAAAGCTTTTGTCTTTTGGCAAGAGATGCAGAAACAGGGGATGAAACCCAGCACTATTTCATATACCACCATGATATCAGGACTTGCAAAGGCTGGGAATATTGCAGAGGCAGGTGCGCTGTTTGATAGGTTCAAAGCAAACGGTGGCGCGCCAGACTCTGCTTGTTATAATGCCATGATCGAAGGTCTTAGTAGTGGAAACAGGGCAATGGATGCTTTTTCCCTATTCGAGGAAACACGACGAAAAGGATTGCATATCCATACTAAAACCTGTGTTGTCCTTTTGGATACTTTGCATAAGAATGATTGTCTTGAGCAGGCAGCTATTGTTGGAGCTGTTTTGAGGGAAACGGGAAAAGCAAGACATGCTGCACGATCTTGGTAGACAAGTTTGTTTCTTGTATAGGAAAACCAAAAACTGTGCTGGATTATGTCTGATTCCATTCAAATGATCATGCTGAAAGTTTGTGATCCACAAGAACCCCAAGTTTCTGGAGAGGACATTCTTTTCTGGCATCTGTAAATCCTCACCGGAAAAAACTCAAATCCGTGGAATAAGGATCATTAACACAAGACAGTTACTCAGGTTTCCCTTCTCTGTTTCATTCAGTTCTTGAGAACCACCAAGATCGTCATGGTAACTTTCCCATTTAAATACATCTTCTGCATTCTTCATTATGTTATACTTGCACATTTCAGATTGATCTGATTGCTGATCCATGGAATATTTACTGCTGGTTAAACAAAGAACAATACGCAAGCTTTTGTAACCTTGTCATTTTTGTTTTGCCACATTCTGCAGGATTTGGTTGGAGACAATTGCTTGTGGAGCTAAGGTATGATCTCCTATTCATCTTGGAAGCCGTATTGTCTAACTCAGAAGCCAGCCCCTTATGAAGTCTAAGAAGAAGAAGCAGAAAATTCAAGAAAATTGTGATTACAAGTGAATGTCAAAAGACTTGAATTCTTTGGTTTAGTCTTGTTACATTGTAATATCATACAGCAACAGTTTGATCATTTTCCTTTGAAATTCTTGTATTACTTTGTGTCTTCTACATCTTTTGCTGGACGAGAGAGACGTAAATCAACCATGATATTGCTCAATTGCAAATATCTTGCTAATGTCAATTTTATGGCTAATTATATAACAAGGAACCAAGCTTTTTTTTCTTTTTACTTTTTCGAAGACATGAGTTCAAATATGACCGAGATTCAAAGACAGCTATATCATCTCACACTTTCATTTCAATTTTTAGCTTTTAGAGCTCTGCAGTGGCGTTGTGTGGCGGTTGTTGAAGCAACTCTTCTTCTAATACATCGTTCTGAATCTGTAAGTCCTGCTCATAGTAAATGGACATCATTATATATTGGTACACATATACAAACATCATTGCGGAATGGTTTTTCTTTACCTGTGTATTTAGCTGTTGTTGTGGTAAGGGTAATTCTTGTGCAACAGGGTATGCTTGTGGCTGAGACATTCTATAATAAGGATCTTTCAGGTCAAATTTGCATGTCGATGATTGGAGGATTCCGCCTTGCCTTGAACCAGGACCCCACATTTTAGCTGTTAAAAACCCCCAATAGATTTGTTATCGAATCAGGAGAGAAACAAAAGGTAGCAAAGTTGGATGTAATACTTTCAAATGACAAAAAAGCAAGAAAAGTAAACTGGACCTGATAGAGTTAGATCTATGGTGTAACTCTGAGCACTGTGGGCAACCAAATGAAGTCTACCAGTGATCTCTTGACCTGCCATTACGTAGATAGGCTGCGAGAGAACACATCTGATTTGGTACCAATGCGTTGTAGGTGCACCAGGAGCAGTTGTGAGCCATCGTTGGACCGTGCTGTTGGAAACAGAGTAAAATCCGAGTTTGGAATACGGAAAAATGAAAAGGTCTGAATAATCAAAGAAAGAAGCGACGTTACCTCCCATCAAAGAGAACGTCAAACCAGCAGGCAAGTCCATGCACTCTAGTGCACATGGAAGCAGTGAACTTCAATGGGATATCAATCTCGTAAAAATCTTCTTCCTGTGAAAATGAGCTCAGGGGTGATAAGAGTTTGAAAAGTTATTCAACCCCACCACGAAAGATCAAATTCAGCGTCTTATACCTTCATCTGAGTGAAATTTAACATATGAAATATCGGAGGAGCCACCAACAACCTCGGATCAAATGCATCAACCACTGGCTGTAAATCAACAGATATGAATCATCCATATAAGCTATAACAGTTAACAAACAACTAAATAAGATAGTCAGTAAATGGATACATATATGCAAACCGCAATTTGTTGTTGTTTAAATAGATATACCTGAGAAAAATAACCTTGGTATGCTGATCCATATAAAGGTGTCAGATCAACTCCATAATAGTTCTGCTGTTGCCAAAACAAAGCCTGCATATAGGAGGAAAGCGTCATTATTGCCTTAAGATCTCATACCACAATATACTAAACCAGCAAGTTCTGTTTATGTTATAAACAGCAGCCTCTAGCATAATTCCTTAAAATAACCAGTGGCATTGGGTACCTTATTTGCCATTTCAATAAACAAGAATTCATCCGAGAAAGGTGCCATGTGAATCCTACAGTGACAAAACTAGATGAGAATTAAAACATGATAAGAAATAAAAATGAAATTCCCTAACAAGGAAAGCCTCTCAGACTCTACCTTCCGACATTAGGGAACATTTTGCCATTCGGAGACATGAAACGATCCCTACCAATTACATAAGATTCCAACATTCTCTCGTTGACCAATAGAGTGCCTGATATAAGACATGTCATACAAATGACTAACGGAATTTTCAATTGCTAGTGATGTTTTTACACACATATCTTCTCTGACCCAGGTTTGGGCTTGTCTAAAGATTCTTCTAACTCAAATGAAAAAGTCAGTCTCTGAAATACATACCCATCGGTTCAGAGATCAAAATATCTGCTTTCTCAGGCAATTCGATATCCTCGACTTTACCCTTTATAACCTAAACTCGTGCCAGCATTACATCAGAAAATTGCATATAACACAACAAAATATAATGAAACTGAATCAGAAATCTCACTGTGATCCGATCAGCAAACAAAGGGTTTCCAGCAATCAGCTTACGTGCATATTCAGCCATTTCTGATGCTTCTACAGCATACACATGCTTGGCACCAGCCTAGTTTAGGAAAAGAAAATATAGATATTTATGAAGAAGAGAGAAGCAAAACTGCCAAATCCCGTAAACATCTAGTTAGCTACGACAGCCCCTAACCAAAATATAACTAAAAACTTTCACATGCATTTATGGATCACCAATCCTAGAGGGTTAACTAAGGTTGTGCGAGAAATAAAGGACAGGTTGGAAACAGAGATGAAATAGTAAGAAGTGAGTGAGCCAGTGAGGACCACTCAATAAACAAGTCCACATAATCCATTTGCTTATTATTTTCCATAGTAAAGCAAAACATTAATTCCGTAACTCTTAGGCCTAGATTTTGCATACCTGGGCAGCAAACAATGATAGAATGCTACTCCCAGCACCCACATCGACCACAACACGGCCAGCAAAATCTGAACGATTCTCCATGACTGCAGCATAATATGTACCTGAAGATACAAATGAGGCTAGTAAAGAGCTATCCTTGGTCAAACAAAATAAAACAGAGGATATTCTTCTGATGGATTGCATCCTATAAAATCAAGAAAACCGGAGCAGTTCTGAAGCAACCAATACAGTAGAGGGCACGCTTTTACCTGTCCTCACATAATCTTGTAGCATATTTTGCTGATGTACAAGTTGACCATAATAATGGAAATACATTTTGGCCGAGGACGCCTCTATCTTATCGTCGAACTTGCTTTTATTCGTTGAAACTGTTCCATTTTGCAAGGATGACCCTATAAATAGAAGAATGAGAAGACAATAAAGGAGTATACACAACTATTATGCATAGATTTCAAAATGGGCAATGGTAGCGAAGAGTGGATATTAGATACACAAGTGGCCACGGAGAGAAAACATTCTTAGAGTAAAGAACAAACTTAGATTTTTATATAACTTAAGAACAATGAGTTTCAAAATCTTTCTTTAAGTAAAATTCCAGAAGAAAACAAACAAATGGCATCCATGTAATGAGTTCAAGTACATCTAAAATCTTTCTTCGCTTTCAAAATCCACCATCAAATATGAGATAAAATTGATACAGGAAAAATAAACATGTCCAAAAGCACCTTGAGCAGCCGCATTCTTGGACCATTCTTCAAATGATTCGCAGAAATCCTTGCTATCCTTCTCATTTCTTAATTTTATATTGACTCCGCGGGAGAATGAATTCTGTATCAAAACAATAAACTCACCATGACTAACAAAGAAACAAAATTATTGGTAAACCAATATGCATTTTTAACCATTACTAATAGAAACTGATTTCAGAAATACCCAGAAGAAAAGTAATAACTAAATGTACCTCCTCTGAGGAACCTGAATTATTAGATACACAGATGAACTGGACTGGCCCCAACTTAAACAACTGTGACACATAAACAAAAATACAATACATCATTGCATGCATTCTTAGACAATATAAGAAAACGAGCTTTACCAAAATTCAATCTTTCAGATATAATATATTTCTTCAATTGTAAACTTAGACGAAAATCCATTTGCAGATTAGTTCAACGTAAAAACAAATTTCTGAAGCAAACAAAGTAAATTGGAGAGTCTGGTTTCTTCAAAAATTCATCTTCATGTAGCCATAACGAGATGAGAACCAGAGGGGAACAATAACAATAGCAAGTGAATCGACATTTATTCACCTGAGCAAAAGCGAGATCAAAATTGAAACAATGAGCCGAATCCGATTGCAGTAATCGGAGTTCCGTGACTCCATCAACGCAGGAAAACGTAGCGACAGAAGGAGAAGACGACGAGACAGAAGGAGAGGAGAGATCAGTAACTGATTCTAGAGAGAACTCCAGCTGCTCAAGTTTTTTCAAAGAGGATACCTCCATTACTAAACAAATAAGACTGCGAATGTCTGTATGCGTAAATAAAGCTAAGAATTTTAGGTTTTTTCTTGCTGAGGGTTTTCGGCAACAAGATAGAGCCGCCAAAAGGAGTAATGAAACGATGGCTTTCTTGGAACTTTGCAACGATGATCAGGGCTTACTCTAGTAAAGCCGAAAGCTTTTCTAACCAATTTATACCAAAAACAATGTGAAAAACCACTCAACAAATCGCAAGTAACACCGATGAAAACATTTGGATAAGGATTCATTGAGAATGATTCGGATATCAAACTTTGAAAAAAAAATATACTTTAATAAATGTCATGTGAGTAGGTGTGGCTTCAAAATGTGAGATCTTGCAGTCACAATCACACTGACTGGTATCAACTAAGTCGATGCAAGATTCTCTTCCACTAACTTGGAATAAGTTAACCTTCTTGTGATGAAAAACCAGTGACTGTGCAAGTCTTATTTAGTTCTGTAATAGATTGCATCATCTAATGTGCACGAAATTCTATTACAAAACATCAGCATCCAACTCAAAACCAATTGGTAATGAGTGGAATAGTCTATGCACGGGATTTTACACACTCTAATAGGCCTCTTCGAGATATGGGCGAGATACACACCAACATCTCGAACATACCACGACAATATGGATCACTTATACGGGCCACTTCGAGATGTGAACAAGACACGCACCAACATCTCGAACATACTACGATAATACGAGTCATTTATACGGGTCACTTCCAATGTGGAAACTGTTTTTGTGGAAAATCGCATGTCGTGCTAACCTGAATTCTGATACTATATTAGGAAACATGGACATCCAACTCAAAACCAATTAGCAATAAATGAAGGAGCTCATGCACCTTATATAGGTGTATAGAAAACTCCCAACTTCCAATGTAAAACTTTACACACTCTAATAAATTCGTCAATCATTTGGGTATCATGTTGTGCAACAAATGTGAAGTGTAATGTATAATGTTTGATTTGTAATAATCTTAAAATGATAATTATAGATAACAGATGAATCCAAAGACCCGCAATTAAGCTAAACAAAAATTCGGTTCATCATTTGGTCCGGTTTGGCTTTAGAATCATCGCCAAAAATCTATTATCCAGCCGATCCGACCCAATTTCCCTCTTTTCTATACGCACCGTTTTACAGGCTTTCTTCAGATAACACACAAGAAATGAAATGACGACGACGAAGAAGAAGTAGATGGGCTCCGCTACACCAACGCTTCCTACTTCACTCTTTACTAATGCGTCTCTCTCGTATCCTCACAATATCTCCGTAAGCGCCATAAAAACAATATCTTTCTCAGAATTTCGACGTCTCTCCTTGCTTGGAAATGCCCAGGAAATTTTGTTGGTGATTTATTCTGAATTTTTATGTTTTGCAGATGAAGAATTTGAACAGTTTGGTAAAGGTTAGTGATGCTGGTGGTTATAAATGGCGCCTTGTGATAGCCTACGATGGAACCCAATTTGCAGGTTAACAAAAATTATGTATTTTACAAATGTGTGTATATGTATAGAAGAATAGTTCATAGTAATACGAAATGCATAGTACTATACCCGATCTTAAGATGAAAGTGTGGCTCTTGAGGGGTTCAATTTGTTTTTACAGAGTTGCATCACAGATTCCATGTGATTCTGGTAAGGAGACATTTCGTTTAGTTTTCTTGATATTTTCACTTGAGAGGAAGAGGAGTTTTTGTCCTACGTAGTCAACTGAAATCTGGAGTAATATTTCCGAGAGTGTTCCTTATAGCTTATGATATCCATTATATTTGATTTGTAGTTAAAGCTAAACGCAAGATTTCTCCAACTAATGGTCATAGTTTTTGGAACTTTCAGTTCGTTTTTCCTCCTGCTTTTGATGCATCTATCAATTCTTTTTCTTTATATTTGAACTGAATTGGGTTTGTTTCAGGTTGGCAATATCAGGAGTCTCCACCAACGATCCAATCAATGTTGGAGAAAGCCTTAATTCAGATCACAAAGCTCGGAAGAAAAGAGCTGCTTGTAGTTGGTGCAGGTAGGACTGATGCAGGAGTTCACGCATGGGGTCAGGTATGACTAAAATCCCAAATCTCTCCTTCCTCAACTTTCAAGTAATTTTGATCTCAACACAATAAACCATCCTTGTCATTCTTGTTTTTTGCAGGTAGCTCATTTTGTCACTCCATTCAATTATACTAGTTTGGAAAGCATCCATGCTGCTTTAAATGGTCTACTTCCTAAAGATATCCGTGTCAGAGAAATTAGCGCAGCGGTTCCTGAATTCCACGCTCGGTTTTCTTGCCTTAGCAAGGTTTACCGCTACCAGATATACAATGACACTTTCATGGACCCGTTCCAACGTCATTGGGCTTACCACTGTGCTTATAAACTGAATGCTCATAAAATGCGGGAAGCTGCAGCATATTTTGTTGGAACACATGATTTCTCTGCATTTGCAAATGCTACACGAGAAGATGGAGTACCTGATCCTTTGAAAACTATATCTCGCTTTGATGTCATTCAAATGGTAAAAGAATCTCACTTTTGGAAAAGGTTAGAACAAGGATCAGACTTTAACCTTGTTTGTGTGTTTGGTGTTTAGGGATCTCTTCTACAACTTGAAGTTGAAGGTTCAGGCTTTTTATACAGACAAGTTCGAAATATGGTTAGTTCTTCTATAGTCACGGACGATGCTTGGCACAACAAAACAATGTCTTTTTGTAGTCTACTGAATCTTTCCACTCATGCAGGTAGCTTTGCTGATTCAAATTGGAAAAGAAGCATTGGATTCAGACATTGTCCCAATGATTTTGGAAACGAGAGACAGAAGGGAGCTTGCAAAATATACATTGCCTGCGCCGCCTCATGGTCTTTGTCTTGTCTCTATTAGATACAAGGAAGAGCATCTACAACTTCCAATGGATTGTCCTGTAACTAGTTTTGGTAGATATCACACTTTAACAAAATGTAAACTTCCCTTCTATTGAAAAAACACTTCTTCGTGACATAATTCTTGACTATATGAGAGCTGTGGAATCATTGAAAAGAATACTTGACATTTATATGATTTTTTTTTTGTCATCTCGGGCACAACGGATTATACCGATAACCCAACATTTTCATAATTTGTATGAGAATCGAATTCTACATTTCTACGATGCATATAAAAGTCGTACAACCATTACACCACTTATTTTTCGCCAATATTTATTTGTTATTATGTGATGAATTGATTTCTTTATGAAATATGTCATCTTATTAAATCATTAAAAATGATAAATTGATAAAAAAAAAATTTTACTTGTTCACCGATTTTTTATGTATTTGATAAAACAATGACGCAAAAAATTACAATAGAGTTTTTTTTATGTCAAAACAATATATAAAACCAAAATAGAATAAATTATTTTAAACGAATAAAAATCTATCGTATCCTTAACCGTATGTTCTTACGATTGACAAACGAATATAACCAATATTTTTGAATTTTTTTTTTTGTCACAACCAATATTTCTGGTTATAGTAATCAAATGGTTTAGAGGGGAACAAGTGGTCTAGTGATTGTATTACCTCTACGTCCATCCCAGAGGTGTGGAAGGTGCTAAATCTTCGTATGAAGATACTAGACTATTGGGTCGGTCCGTTGTGACGCAGTTACATAAAAAAAATAATCAAATGGTTTAAAAAGCTAAAAAAAATAATCAAATGGTTTAAAAAGCTAAGAATCGACTTGATTATTGTGTCATTATTAACAATTAATAAATATCTTTCACTATTTATGTTTGAATTAATTTCTATCCTATTTCTAGATTCTAACGAGATAGCGAACTATATTACCTTTTGTTTTTTTTACGTTACACATCTACCAAAAAAAAGGAAAGAAAGCAATATCCTTAATTTGGAAACAAAATATTTGAAATGTCTTAGTCAATGTAAATTAATGCAAAGAAGATTTCGTTTTGAGTCAGAAAAGTATAAAAAGAGCTCAAAGTGACATATTGGGAACAGTGAAAATGAATTACAACATTGGATTCCTGAGCTTTGTGGGTTTTACCTCAATAGTTATAATCTTTCTCCTGGTTTCAGGTTAGTCTTGTGTTAAATTCTGAATCAATAGATTAGTGTTTTATGAATTAATATTGAATTGGGTGAAATGTAGGGAAAGTTGAAGCAGAACCACACTGCATTGGATTGTGTGGGATGATTATTGACTGTGCGACCGCTTGCATTAGGATGGGATACCAAACTGGTCAATGTGTTGGCTGGAAAAATCCTAATAATTGTTGTTGCGACCATTAATTATGGTTTTCTTGTCTCGTCTCTATGATTCTATATGTATTGAAAATCATCTATAATAATTCATAAAAATATATCGTTTTGAATATTTCCTTTTTAAAAATTAGTTATTTCCTAACATTGCTTACGATGAAAAGAACACAATTTTGAAGATTTATTTAATATAAATACAGTTGACTTAAAATTATCAGTTGAAGCAAATAAAAAATAATTCATGTTTCCACGCTCGTAAAGTTGGAATGTATTTGCATTTCCAATTTTTAACTAACGTCGGTGACATATCATTCCTATTCCACAATTAATAGTAAAATTGACCAACCATACACTTTCATATATTATGGAACTTAAGTATTCAGAAGAAAAAAAATACAATCCGTGTAAAATGAATCAAATTCTTACAAAAGACACAACAACTAAACAAAAGTTAGAAGATGATGGTGATGACTTTATGTGTGTTGTTTCTGTACACCAACGCCATAGAAGTTGCAGCTCAAGCCACTGAAATAAAACATGTCATGATATCAAAATTAGATCCCACAATATTTGTTTACTAATCTGCACATCCTACGAAATTTGAATTTTTTGCTGCTTGTAACAATTAACTACACATCCCAAGTACTTCACAAATGTTTGGCTTTTCCTAAGCGAGTCGTAGTAAAACCAAAACCAAGGAAGAAGAGAAAACAGAGGAGATTCTGAGGGAGATAAAGTTACGAACAGCCAAAGCATCTTCTGAAAGAGAGAAATCCAGAAGGTTTTGGAATCGGATCCAGAAGATTCTGTTTTGTACTCGGAAGATGTTTAAAGAAGGCCTTCACGGCTCCAGCCACACCATCCTCGTCTTTCATCGCCATTGCTAGGGTCTCTGCACTGCTCTTCACCTGCTCCCACTTAAATGTTTAGTTTCATTTGTAAACCCTATTTGTTTCTGAAGATATATATTACCTTATCGTCTAACATGAAATTTATGGCATCTTCAAGTTTATGAAGTGAGAATTCGTCCACTGGGATCGGTGCAGGACCTACGCCTCGAGCATGCACTCGTTCTCCCCAAAAAGGTTGGTCACCAAAGAAAGGCACGATGGTAGTTGGGCACTGTGTGTTGTTTAATACAAAAGTAAAACACTTACATTTTAACTACTAAGGTCTCATCTTAAGAAGCAAACGTTAGCTTACACTCATATCAAGCTTACCGATGCTTTGAGACCTGCAGCCGTTGTTCCAGCACCGCCATGATGAACCTGAAAGCAGAAGAGCAACAATTTCAGGCTATGATCCTGTTAAGGATAAGACTCAGAAAATACTAATCCTAGATAAGCAAAATGTGTGACTGGGTCTACAAAATAAATGCAATGAGAACACATAATGTCATACACCACAAATGAAACTAGAAAACTACGACGATTTCCAGTTTATTATGGGCATACCACAGCCTTGCATCGAGGGAATAACCAGTCATGTGGGACATTATCCAACAAGTAAACGAAGTCCTTGGGTTCTTTCACTGCATGAAAACCACATCAAGCATGTATTAGTATAAAACAGAAAAGCATCCAATAAAAAAAAGTAATATGGATTGAAGAAAGTAACCTACAATTTCCAAGGCCACCCCAGCCTTTGTTGATGATTCCTCTCTGTTTGGTTCTTTGAAGTGCTTCCACAATTATTTCAGTCATTTTCTCTGGTTCTTGGACAGGCTTTACCACAAAATTAACATAAAGGGAAAGACATTATTTTCAGTTTCTCATAAAATAGTAGTTAATAACAACCTCCATACATAAAAAATGTGAGATCCTCTAGAAGTACAATTCATGTAATATAAACTATGCACATGCTGACATCGTTTCCACTGGTTGGTGAAAAAGGCGTAAAAAAACTCACGAGACTACCAAAGCCGATATATATGGGTTTGTCACCAGCTTCTAGCCATTCCACAAGTTCTGCAGGTGGTTCATAATTTGATGCAAGATCAAGGAAGCAAAATCCTACCACGTCTATTTGTGGCCCCCAGTCTAAACGAAAAAAAAGTAACAATACAAACTGCTATTCATCGAAAAAGAGAAAAGCATAATCATCTCATCAGTAAGCTCATGAAATGTACTACCTTTTGGTTTTGGGACAAGATGAGGACTCCACATATATCCATAGGGAATATTAGAGCCGGAGCCTTGTGTTCCACTTAGGTATGTAACAGGCCGTAGCTTCAATTTCTTTTTCCTAAGGTCATTTATCATGTCTCTTATTCCAAGCCAGATCAATGAGTCCACAATTTGATACGAAAGCTGAAATGGCATTAAGTGGATGTTGAACGACGAATTCAAATTTAATAGCAATCAACAATCAGATAATATGTGAATAAAGAAGTCTCACTCTGTATCCTGCTGGTTGTTTGACACGTGACAAGGGGTGTGGAAACTCACTGGTTGGCCTGGATTAGTATTTAATAGTAATAGCAGAAAGATAGTGAATGATTCAGAGCAAAAAGAATTGAAAAAGGAAAATGTGTTTAAACATTTATTCGGCTAGGATCTGTTGCCAATACAGGACTTACGTCCATGGCATGGTGAATAATACGTGAATCGGTATCTTCAGCGCTTCTGCCACATGGGTATGTCCTGAAATGGCAATTCCCAAGTTAGTCGCCATTAGAAGTGAAAGTATGATAAAGTAGGGAAGCTAAAGAAACATCTCAAATTATAGCATTGAAATGTAAGCCAAGATCTAGGCCTGCAAATGGTTGTGTCCACAATGGTGCACACCCCAAGCTGTGATTACATTGCAGATATTAAAAATTAGCCAGTAGATTCAAAAGTTGCTGAAACTAACCATATGCTGGAGGATTGGCAATAATTGCATCAGCTTTAAAGGAAATCCCAGAATCTGGATCAGGTTCTTTACATGCTGGAAGTAGAGAATATATGATATCCTTCATCTGGTTTCGTTGAATTGGGATGTCTGAAGGGCCTGATGGCAAAAATCCCTTGTTCTTAACCATATCTGTACACAACATAGCACGGAAACCGGTGAATTGCTGATAACGTTAACAGCTAAAATAAATTAGCCAACAAGGAGGAAGTAAAAATGGGAATGTTTGGTAGATACATACAACCGGCTAGCACTTTCGGATCTCCACCTAAAGGATAGAACTCCAATCCAGCCGTCAAAACAAATTCTTTAAAATTTGCATGAGTTGCAAGTCTAACACGATGCCCGTAGTCCTGCACAAATAAAATAAAAGCAATCAAATACTTTTCTCCCAGATAATTTAGGTTCACAACTTGCACTATTTTTCAGAACTGGTACATCAGTCGTATGAACATGAAAGAAAGAAAAATGAAGAGACGCATTCTGCAACTCCCTTGAGTTCGCAAGAGTCATGACACCAAGCCTTTTAAATATAAGGTTGTTCAAGATGCCAACCTGAAGGCGTTTTCCTATAGCAACAAAGGGTTGAACATCTCCACGTGTTCCGACAATTAGCATCACAATTTGCATAGGAGGAATGTACTGAAGGTCTATCCCATCAATAGACTCATCAGGGCATACACCATTTTTCGATCTGTCGGGATTAACAACAATAGGTTGCGGTATCACATCTGCTGGAACTTCAAATTCAACTGTCCCATCATGTTTCACAGTAGCTATACGGTTCAGCAATTTAAGCTGCAAAACATGAAAACTACTGTCACGCAGCTTATATTTGGGGAAAAGGAATTCCCAATTGTAACATTTCCCGGAAAAGTGGAACAAGTGGAACCTTTAAAGAAAGGGTTTACTTACCTAAACTACACAAACTTATACGACTAAATCTATTTCCACAAACTTTTTAGGTTTCCTTTAACTACATAAACTATATTTTTCTTTCATAAATTACACAAACTTCATAAATTCTTCTAATTGCAGAAATTCTATTAATGTTTATGCGTTAAATAGTTACTAAATCAAGTTCTAATTCGAAAATCTGGTTTTAACTTGGGTTTATTTTGAAATTAAAACCAGATTTTCAGAATAAAACAAGGTTTAATAACAATTTAACGTGTAAATATTAACGAAATTTCTGTAATTAGAATAATTTATGAAGTTTATGTAGTTTACAGAAGAAAAATACAGTTTATGTAACTTATAAAAGACCCAAAAAGTACGAATAGAAATAAGTTTATTCGCATAAATTAGTGTAGTTGACGGAAGTAAACCCTAAAAGAAATGCACACATGATTCAGAGTCAGAGAGATTTCATAATAAACAGACAACTAAAAATAGAACCAAGACAAGAAAACAACCCCCAACATAGACATTGTACCTTCTTCCCTGCAGAGATTCTGTCATCGAATATTTTTGCGGCATCTTCTGCAAGAATGTGAACAACTTTTTGATGCCTCTCAGTCTTTGATTTATCTAACCTAGGTTTAGTTGATGACGATTCAGCCCTATCACTGCTCGAAGAACCCTCCACCGGCATTGTAGACAGTCGGAAAAAGCTTTTATTGCCTGAACCTGAAATGCAAATCAGTCGATGAATTTCAAAAAGAGAGTGGATCCAAGCCCGACATCAACCGACAGGTAAACAAAGAGGAACCAAACGAATTATGGCTTCGCTTCAACTGCACGGAGAAAATAGAGAAAACGAACCTAATGATTCAGCCACAGCGTTATCATCAGCAATGGAAGCACCAACAGTTATCGGTTCGGTCTCCAGCTCTTTAGAGCCAATGACGACGCCAGTACCACCGCCACAGTCTTCAGTCTCCTCGATTTTCACGGAAGTTCGGCCTGAACTTGAAGAAGATGTAGAAGAAGAAGAAGAAGAAGAAGAAATCCTGACGAGCTCAGCCGGGGAGATTTCCGGCATCTTATTCTCTCTCCAGCAGCAGATAGGATCCGTATCCTCCCCTTTTATAAACAACAAATCCTCCTTCGTCGTGTGTCTCGAATTTGCGTAAGCGTGTTTGGATTCCGAGAAGGTGAAGGAAAATAATTATAGGATTCTTTTCTTGCTTACCTTCTAATTCTTTGAAATTTAAAGATGATGAGTAAAAATCGTTCGAAAGGAAGTGGGTCCATGGCTGCCTCATGGGTTAGCTTTTCAGACCAAAGATTTCGCAATTAACTGTCCCACTGATGGATATGGGTGGCTACAGAGCTGTTGCGCTTGGAGTAACATTTTTCGATACGTATATATTCCGTAACGAATCGGATATTTTGCCCAATAGATAATTCGGTCGCCCCAAAAAATAATGTTCGTCAAACGGTGCCTTTTGCTTTAACAGCGAAATCTACTCTTATGTTCTGTCATTTCGTATTTTACGTCTTTTCCCTCCCCTAAGAATATTTAAAGAAAATTTGCAATTAATAAGATATTTTCTCAACTTTTTTCCCAAGAAATTATCTGTTTGGGATATAAGTTGAAGTATCATCTTGAAAACATCAGATGCTGTGGTGTAGTGGTTATCACGTTTGCCTTACACGCAAAAGGTCTCCAGTTCGATCCTGGGCAGCATCATTTGCTGAGATAGGAAAGGGTTTATCCTTTCTTATTCAAACATCTTTTTATTTTGCATTTACAAGGCATTCAATTTGGTGATCTCAAATAAAATACACAACACATTACAGAGATTTTGACAAATAGTAAAAAAGATTGCCACGCCATAATTTAATTACAAGAACAGAACAAGACACACAGGCTGATTATGAACTAGGCTAAATTTGTGCAAGAAAAGAAAAGAAAAAGAAACCCCTTCCTTAAACACCCTTGGGCTTGATATGGAAACACCACTATTTTAAAGAATTCTAAACATAACCTGTGAAAACATAATAAATCGCTCGGGAGTGGACGGTAGATTATGCTAGGAATTTTAAAGGTCTTTTCTAGGCAACAGAAAAAGAAGCAGCAAATTGCCTGTACGCTTTTTGAGAATGGGAAATTAAACAAGTTAGGCTTGTGTTTGGTTACTTGCACCACCCCTTGAACGACTACCATTACCCATCCTTCCACGTCCACGACCATAGCTTCTTCCTCCACCCCTTCCATATCCACCTCGGCCTCCCTCGTAACCATCCCCTCGACTTCCTCCATAACCGTCACCATGACCTCCACCATATCCACCTCGGCCTCCTTCATAACCATCCCCTTGACCTCCTCCATAACTGTCACCACGACCGCTTCGAAAACCACCTTTTCTTCCCCCGTATCCTCCTTCGTCTCTTCCTCCATCATACCTGTCGTCTCTTCCTCCACCATACCTGTCGTCTCTTCCTCCACCATACCTGTCGTCTCTTCCTCCACCATACCTGTGGTCTCTTCCTCCACCATACCTGTCGTCTCTTCCTCCACCATACCTGTCGTCTCTTCCTCCACCATATCTGTCGTCTCTTCCTCCACCATAGCCGTTGTCTCTGCCAACACCATATCCACCGTCTCTCCCTCCACCATATCCGCCGTCTCTCCCTCCACCATAACCGCCTCTAGCTCCACCATACCCACCTCTGCCATCCTGATATCCAGCACCTAACACAAAGCCAGTCGTGCAAACTAAATCCAACAATTGTTTTCAAAACAAAAAATAAAAACTGAAACCACAGAAGGATAACGTTTGATAAAGAAGGGTTTACTAAAGCTATGTGACAGAAAAATGCACTAATCACTGTTAACCAAAAGTCACCCTAACACCTTTTAAATTTGCTGGCTTTCACTGAGTGTCAATGTTTGCTTACCACGATTGCCATAGCTCCGTCCACCACGTCCACGGCCTCTACCCCAGTTTGGATACCCACTTTCATTATCTAATTGTACCACAATAAAGCTACAAGTCAGTTACAAACTAAAGGAATAGTAACACATTAATCATTTGTCTTTAAAACTTTTTATGTTACAGATAAAATCAACATCAGTTTCTAAGACACTAGATAGCCAAAAGAATCCCAAGATAGGAAAACGAAGGATTTTCTTTCATGGCATAACAATACCTTGATAATCTTCTTGATAGTTCCCTTGATATTTTCCTTGATAACTCCCTTGGTTTCCATATCCAGATCTTCCCCTGCCTCTCCCTCTGCCACGACCTCTCCCTCGACCAGACAAATCTACATTCCAATTTTTGAAAAGGGGTTATATTATAACCTAACAACACTCAAGATTTAAGCTCTCAAGAAAGTTACAGGCATCACCTTCACGATAAGCATTGTATGGTACGTGGGATTGTCTTGCTTGTTGTGGCTGATATTGAGGCTTAGACTGATCCAAGTGTGCTGGAGCTTGGTACCTGAACACAATTATAAGCCTTATTTTAGTTATATCTTAAGGAGACTAGGTGAAGTAAATTCCATAAAATGGAGTCCGCAACTAAGATGATTCTACTGAGCAATAACTATTAAAAGCAACCGAGATTTATGAATTAAGAAAAAAAAAGGATGAGCAAAAGTGACACTCACCCAGGAGAATCTTTATTTAGCTCACTCAATGACAACGTGATTGAAATCATGGAAACATGGCGCGTCAACTCCACCCTGCATAGTAATGTGATTGGCTTGAAGCAACCCAAAAACAAAGGCAAAGAACAGAGTAATGCAAGACACTCACGGTACAAGTCCTTCCTCAATAGGCTCCCAGACATCAGTAATGCTCATAGAACTGATGGCAATATCTTGATGCAAACCAGGGATTTTATCCTGTAGTATTATATATTACAAAGTCTTATCCATTTTTATAAATCAGAAAAGCACAACTAGATGACAGAACATTCTTCCCAATTTATCAAATGAGCACCGACTTTTAGAATCTCAGAGATCGCCACCGTTTTGCTGATTGCCTGTCCCATTGCCTTCAACACAATGTCTTTCACACGTTTTTCCTAATAGCAAAATAAACTCAAAATTAGATACAAAAGATCACATCTAAAACCACTGGAAATAGGGCCATTTTCGAATAAGATGATGCAAAACGAAATTACTAATGTAACGATGAATGATGGAAACAAAAAGAAAATCAGATAAAGAAGCCTGTCAACTGAAAAAAAAAATCAGATAAGCACATTTCAAACCTTATTGATCGAACAGATAAACACAAATGGAAATGAGTGGAAAAACATGTTTTCTATGAAACATGATATTATCCATTGCTAGATTGGCATATGCAAAACAGAGCGAGATAGATTCAGTACTTGAAGAAGGCTGGTAGCGTAACTGAGGTAGTTTCGGATAAGGCCTTGGCTGGTGATACGGATCTCATTTTCGTTAATCGGAGACTCTGGTTTCGGTTTCTCGACTCTCTGGTATCTGTCCATTATACCAGCATATGAACAATCGAAAACTCTAGGTTCTAGAGAGAGAGTGAGAAGTGAAAGAACGCTCTGAAGTAGAGAGAAACCCTTAGTAAACCCTAGGAATCGCGAATTTCCAGATGAACAGCATCGGGAAAGGCCGATAATACTAAGGGACACCAAAGAGCCTAGAGACTGGCCCAAAACGGTAATTTGAAATAACCGCTACAAAACGGGTCAGCTATTCTCGGATCTGGATCCGAAATTCGAGGAGGTATATTATCTCTCTGTTTGTTTTTTTACTAACACTAACGATAAAGATTTCCAGAGCCATAGGATCTCTCGTTTTTACCGCTGGGATAGTTGATAATAGTGTTGTTCGTTTGGTTGTTGCAGGCGGTTGTGGCTGCGGTTAATATTGCGGTTGTGGCTGCGATAAATGTTGTTCGTTTGTTTGTCGTCGGTGGTTGCGGTTACGGTTAATCGCAGATTTTTAGTCGCACCGATGTTTTAATCAGCGATCGAAAAAATTGCGACGCACGACGTAGTGTTTGATCGCTGCGTCTGCCGCAGATACCTGCAACATCTAAACGAACAATAGCCATATAAATCTAGACTGCCAAACAAACATAACCAATAATTTTACTAGAGTGCTTTGTAATTTAGTTTTTGTCAATGGAAATGAATTGCGTTAAAAGTTTAGGGGAGTGCTTTGTAATTTTCTGAAAACAGTTATGTCTGCCGCAGATACCTGCAATATCTAAACGAACAATAGCCATATAAATCTACGACTGCCAAACAAACATAACCAATAATTTTACGTGAGTGCTTTGTAATTTAATTTTTGCCAATGAAGATGAATTGCGTTAAAAGTTTAGGGAAGTGCTTTGTAATTTTCTGAAAAGCTATAACCCAAAATAATTGATGGAGCAAAATTGCTTTTTGTGTCATTGCTTTCATGAGAACATATAAAAGTTTAGTCGACCAAACCATAAACGCGAAACGAAAAAAAAACACGTTTTAAATCACTCATTCTTCAGGCAATTCAAGTCCAGCCATTGGAACTTTAGCCACGATTTGATCTTCGTCTCCTTCGTCTCCTTCGTCCATGGCAGAGTCTTTGTTCTTCGCGTAATCAACTTTGAAATCATAATCTCCGTCCATTAGATCCTCACCAGTTGCTGCTTTCTTCGCTTTCTTCCTCCTCTTCTTTTCCGCTCTCTGCTTTTTTGTATTCAGCATGCTTTCCGCTGAGTATAGCTTCTCGTTCTGCTTGCTCGTCTCTGATTTCTCCTTCGTCTTTCCTGTTTCTTCCTCTTCCTCTCCCATAGACTCATCATCATCATTCTCAAGACCAGCCTCGTCTTCGGTCTGAGCCTTAGACCCATCCTGTGGTATTGTCAAACATTAACCAAAACTAAGCCACACTGAGTGGTTTACAAGTAAATGGAATTACTGAGAGAATTAACAAACCTCGAGCATAGTTTCATCGAAACTGAGCGGACCATTCGAAGGAACTTCAACAGGGTTGAAATCCTCAACCGTCTTCAAGCTCCCAATGAAAGAGGATTCACCACTATAAACCTCATCGATATTGAATTCCTTAGCCAGCTCTGTCACAATCTTTGACTCTGCGTGTTCACCTTGGTCTCTCTTTGGCGGCATTGTATAGTATGGAACTTTACCTGCACATAATTCATATTAGAGACAACGATGAGTTCAAAGCTGGTTTTCTAAATTCCAACTTTATGAGCTAAAGGACCATAATCGCACCTTCATTCCAGTCGTGCAAAACAATCCTTGCAGCAGCTTCAATATCCACAAGACCACCCTTTTTGAGCTTACCCCTTACGGTGGCGACTTTATAAAGAAAATCATCAACAGACTCGAAGCTTGGGATTTTGTACAGAGTTACCAGCATTTGTGTTGGACAAAGCTTGAGAATTTCCTTCACTAATATTTCCCCAAAGCATAAATTTTTCATGTTAGGTCACTGAGATTTATAACCTTAACAAGACAAAGCACAAAGATATGTGATTATATCTTTAGAATATTTTAGACTACCTGGACTAACTGGGTCATCCAACTTCTCGATTCTTTTACAATTCCGGAGAGCTATAGAAGCATCATTTCCAGAAGATTTGAGCATCACAACTCCAGGACAATCCAACAACTTTACATTTTTGTCCAAGTGAACCTCTTGCAGAGACCTAGTCAGTCCAGGAGTGGCACCAACATTGACAACATGAGCCCTCTTCAAGCTGTTAATAAGACTACTCTTCCCTACATTAGGCAGTCCGATAATACCAACTGTGATAGATTTTTTTAACTGCAACAGAGCAGCAAAAGAAGATTTAATTGAGATTGAATAAAGTAACTCGATGCTATGGTGATCAGAGTGAAAATTTTGAAAAACCAACCTCATGACTTCTTGAGTAGTTTTTCAGCAATTTGATAAGAGTGTCTGCTCCAAGACAATCACTCGTCTGCAGAAGATTGCTTGGTTTTGATGCCTTGGATGATTTCCACCCTAAGTTTGATCTCTGTTCCTGGGTGCTACATTTGAAGGCAACAGCTGGAAATTCTTCTCTAAGGTACTTCAGCCATTTCTCAGCAGCCTCTCGAGGAACAAGATCTGGACAAAGAAATCAATTACAAAAAGTTATGACACCATCCCGAGGAAACAAAATAACATCTTAACCACGAGCAGATATTTATACAAAACTTACCAATCTTGTTCAACAGCAACACAAGGTGCTTATTGGGACCAGCTTGCATTACCATCCTCTCCATGTCAGTACAACGAGTACCAAGGGGATCACGGGCATCAAGAACTTCCAAAATGACATCAGACAATTCAATGACTTTAACAAGCTCCTTGTAGAAAGCCCTCTCCGAGTTATCTGTGAAACAATAGACATCAGTGAATGTAAAGACAGATAGAAATCACATAAAACTGTAGAGAAGATATACAAACGAAAGCACAACAACACTCACCTCGAACATTGACAACTCTAGTTGAGTCATCTCTGCTCTTCCCCTCTCCATATCCTTGTTCTTCGGTATTGGTATCCTCATCGTCAACTAAACCAAGTTTCCTCTTTTTGGCCTGAAACATAATTATTAAGAGAGCTAAGAAGTTAAGAACACAAACAGCACTTCATAAATTCGTACGACAAAATCAAACAACCAAAATTCAAAACAAATCGAAGTGATATGATTATTGATAATCAGAATATATTGTAGCTTCTGCTACAAATTGGAACATTCTCTTTCCGGGCCACTTTCCTCGAGACTATGCAACAGCAATCATAGATAGGAAGCAACAGAGTTTAAAAAAATGATGATACCCTTTCTTTACGGGCAACTTTCTTCTGTTCGATCTCCTCAAGAGCACGGGCACGTCGAGCTTCTAGGGCCTTGAGCTCCTGTTCCTTGAAAGGCCAGTCATTGGGGATACCTGGATCCTTCTCTACTTTTGGCTTACGGTTAAGCCCGAGCTTCTTAGCATCTTTTGCCTTCTTCTTGTGGTGCTCCTTCACCTTTCTCAGAACCTTGTGCTTCTGCTTCAAGGTCACCCTCTTACTTTTGCTCTCTGCAAAACCATCACCACAATAAACAAATCAATAAAGAAGAACTAAATCGTGAACTAATATCAGTTATTCAAGGAAGATAAATCCAGAACAGAAATTTGATTGAAGGAAGAATTTCTCTTACTTTTACTCCGTTTCACCATCTTTATTCCTCCGCTGAAAGCGAACAAAGAAAAAGAGAAAAAAAACTGGGAAGGCCAGAAGAAAATGGTTTATGGAGAGAAGATAAAGATATCGGCGCCAATTAGGGTTTTGTTATTAAATTTATTTGGATCTTTACCCGACTGGACCCGACTCGAACACTCATAAGTCATAACAAAATAAATAGCAATAACATTATTTCATTACAACATAGTTTGGGAGAGAGGGTCGAACTCACCTCCCTTGATTTCTGAGTAAGCTATGAGTTAGCCAATCGAATTGATATTAACTGTTTCATTTGGTTTAAATTTAGTTTATACGATAAAACTAATTAACAATATTTGATTTTCTTTTAATAAAATGTTTTTATCAATTTTAATATGTTTTTATTTTAACATTAAGTTAACAGTTTGTACAACTGTTAAACGATCGTTGTAATTTTAAAACTTAGTAAAATAAATAATTTTGTGATTTGTTTTATTGGCAATTGACTAAAATAGTATTATTTCAAGTTTTTGTTCCAAATATAGCACTAGTCATTTAAATTTCCAAAAATAGCATAAATTTAATACTAAAATAATTGAAAACTTATTCCTAATGAAAAAAATTTAAACTCTAAATTGGAAAAAAGGAATCCAAACATTATGTTTTAATTTAATATATATTTTATTTAAAGTAAATAATTATTTTTACATAATAATTTATGCTATTTTGAGAATTTTAGTTTTATTGTGCTAAATTTGGAAGATAAACTTAAAATGATGCTATTTTAGAGTATTACTCTTGTTTTATTTATTATGAACTTATAATAAAAAAATATTTTACACATAAAGGTTTTGATTTGATACTGGTCTTTTTAAATAAATTAATCGTTATGTTAATCGAATGCGTAAAAATTTTATTTTAAATTTAGTCATAATTTTATAAGTTTAAGCTGAACTAAAAATTTTAAAATTTGGTTCAATTATGTGAATATTTATAAACCGGACAAACTAAACTTTTGAAATTGTAAACCAAATCAAATCAAATTTTCAAATGTGTAACTCTAAATAGAGTTTACTTCCGTCAACTACACGAATTTATACGAATAAACCTATTTTTATCCGTATTTTTTAGGTTTTTTATAAGTTACATAAACTGTGTTTTTCTTTCGAAAACTATATAAATTTCGTAAATTATTTCAATTACACAAATTCCATTAATGTTTACACATTAAATTATTATTAAACCTTGTTTTACTTCGAAAATATAGTTTTAATTTCAAAATAAATCTAAATTAAAACCAAATTTTTGAATTAAAACCAGATTTATTAGTTATTTAACGCATAAACATTAATAAAATTGTTGCAACTAAAAGAATTTATGAATTTTGTGTAATTTATAAAATAAAATTATATTTTATGTAGTTAAAAGAAAACCTAAAAAGTACTAATGAAAATAGGTTTAATCGAATAAATTTGTATAGTTGACAAAAATAAAGACACTCTAAATAAGATATAAAATCATGATTGATTTTTAAAAACCGTAAGAAAAAGCTAAAGTAATATAAAAGAAAAATTGTAGAGGCTGTGAATATATTTACAGTGTTATAAATATGATTGGGAAATAAAAACTGTATAAACGTTTGAATGCGAATCAGCCCTTAGATAGTGGTTTACGGGTTGCTTGAAAGACCTCGCCGGCTCCGGTGCTGGCCGTTAAACCCTTAAAAAAATTCGAGTTTGCTGAAGCTCTTCGAGCGTAGGTACTTAAAAGCCACGATACGTAATGTCTACCAGAAGCCTCCATTTGAAGAAAATTCCATGGACAATTGGCTTAGGTTTGGAATTTGATTGACTCCTCCGAGTTAAACTTTCTGGGGTTTCACTGTTTTAGCGTTTATAACGATTTTCTTGATGTTTTTTTGCTAACTAGAAGTTTTCTCCGGCCAATTTCGGCGGACCTTTAATGCTCCAGCCACTTTTTTGGCTTCTTCATTCTATAGAGACATGAACATTGGGTCGAAGACATTGGTCGGATTATGTCTTTCTCAGGGGTAAATTCGATTCATAGTCTTGAAGTGTACTCAATCTGGATTCTGGCTTCTTTTCCTAATTTGTATTGGGCAGTCTCTTTCAGGTTTGCATCAGTACGACGAGTATCCCGAGCTTCTCCTTCTTCTTCTCCACATGTTGACATCCTGTCTTATATTAGAGCTTCACTCGATAAACTCGAAGGTACTGATTGTTATAGTGATTCTTACATCTGGTTTGAAACATCTCTTTGTGTTGTAAACAAAGTTGGAGATGAACGCTTAGGTCCTTCCCATAATTGGTTGAATCGAGACATTGGAAATAAACAGCTTTTCAAGGACAAGGGAACTTATGTAGTTCTCGCTGGGCATTTGCTAAACGAAACAAGCAATTCAAGTGTTTTCTTTGAGAAACTAAAGTTGCTTCAGCAAAGGTTTATGAAAGTCTTCATTTTTGTTAATCGAAGAATCAGGGAAACTTAAAGGCTGAGTCTTTTTTGTTTTTTTGTGGTCTTTTTAAGGTCTCCGGGTGTTTGTTTCATAGGCATCCACTTCAGTGATCAAGCTCAAATCACTGATGATCGAACTGCTTTAGCTGAGTTGATTGTGAAGGAATACCTTACTTTTCCTGTACTACTTTCTGAAAAAAATTTTCCCAAGGTAAAATATTGAAAATCCAACAAAAAGCCATTTTTCTGTAAGTTGCATATCTGTGTATCTTTTGCTCGAGTTATATGCATATACATCGATTTGAATTGAAGGTGAGATGATTTCTATTTGTATAGACAAATGGGGAAGTATGCTACATCGTGTTCAGAGATTTTAAGAATCCTTTAATCTACAAAGAGAAGGATCTAGATATTGCTTCCGTAGCTAAAGGTATGACTACTTTATCATTCCATTCACTACAGATGTTTTTTAAAAATGCCATAGCTATTCTTTCATGTTCACCTTAAAAAATAAAAAGAGAAGTTCATCTTTCTATTCTAGACTGCTTTTAGTTATTTGGTTAGTTTTTGTTTCATACCTTCAATCTTCCTCAACATCTAAGAAGGCGATAGCATCTAATATTCCCCTGGTTTGTGTGTGTAATTGTGTATTATTTTTTCTTATTCTTTGGCTTCGCGGCAGCTCTCGATAGCCTCACCCAAGATAATGAGAAATCCAAGTCTGTCAAAATTTTCACAAATACTTGGTCAAAACAGGCTGAAGCAATCAAGGAATCACATTTCTCTTCCTTCTTGCAGGATTTGTTTCTTTACTTTCCAGGTATATATCTTCAGGCTTCATTCAATGTTTTGGTCTTTTGAAGTTTATCTAAAATTAACATTTTATCTTTCATGCTAGTCTCTAACCTTTTGTTCACTGATCGTTGGAATAGAATCTTAATATTTTCATTTAACAATAGTACCTGTCTGATCCTCCTTCACAGGTTGTATCTCTGCAGACGAAGTTGGAGATCATCTGTTTCTTTCTGATAGTAACCATCATCGTATTATTATAGTTGATAACAATGGGAAGGTTTTAGACAGTGTAAGTGGACTGAGTCACATTTGGGGAAGTATAAGCTTTATAGAGCTTTTTGGGTCAAATTTCCCTGAGAAGGACATTCCCAGAGAGAAAAATTGGAGCTACTTGTTTAACAAAACTAAAATTCACGACAATGTTTTTATTTCAGATTGGTTGCTTCCCAGGTTTTGAGGATGGAGAATTTGAATCCGCAAAAATGTTACGTCCTGCAGCGACCCTTTATGATGAAGAGGAGCATTGCCTTTACATTGTAGATTCCGAGGTATGACTCCTAGAACAAGTTACAACATTATGATCCTTGATTGTGCCATTGAAGTTTTTTTATGCTAAAAACTGTTTCTCCTCTTTGTTTGGTTTTCTTTTCCCCATTCGTTGAGTTAAGAATCATGCCATTAGAAGAGCAGATATAAAGAGGCGGGTCCTGGAAACAGTATATCCAAAGCTTATTAAGAAGAGTGGTGGCCTATGGTCTTGGATAATGGAGAAAATGGGTCTTGGAAAAGATGATGATACAACAGTTGATGCTGATGCCAAATCAGAAGTATTTGATGCTCAAACCCTGATGTTTCCATGGCATATACTCAAGCGTGATGATGATAGTCTTTTAGTCATTAACAAAGGGTAAGACTAGTTAAAGGGGTTGCTTCTTTATTGTAGAGAAAGTTCATTTTCTCTTTTTTTCTTTCTCTCTTGGTACCCTTTTTTCCTGGTAACCAAATAGGTTTGTCTTTTTCAGTTTTACAAAGTTATGGATTATAAATTCATCTTCAGGAGGCATCGAAGAAGTTGTGGAAGGTTACATATATGAATCAACGTTTTTCTTCCCTTTGATTGTACCTAACTTCTGCAGCAGTTTTTAACTTATGCTATTTATTCAAAAAAATTTAAGGGTTTCCGGAGATAATGGAGATTTGTGGGAATTTGATGACAGAGAAGCTATCAGTTTTGAAACATGTGCCTTCTAATTGGTTGCAACAACAAACGGAGGCTATCACCTCATGTAAGGAGCAGCCAAGTGCTGCCCTTTTGTCTTCGTTCACTAAACTTGGAGACGACATTTTCATGACAGATATCGGTAAAAAGATATGGACACAGCTTTGTATACATTGTTTCATCTCTATATGCATCAAATAACTAACCCATTTTTCCTTCCACTATGCGGATCTCTACATATAAAGCTGGCCAGAGAGTGTTGAAGCTAAATAGAGAATCCGGAACATGCTCTAGCATTCAGTTTTCAAACATCGGGATCCTTGGATTGCCATATTGGTTATCCATTCCACTGGAGAGAGTTTTCAATCTGTTAGTAATTCACTGAATTAAAAACATTTTTCGTGTTCTGAAACTTATGAAACAATGTTTTTTGCTGTTTTGGGTTAAAATAAAACAGGGCCAATGGTGTTCTGGAAGCACACCTCAGTCATACTCAGCATCTTCGGTTGTTACCAGGTGCAATTCATTGTTTAGCTAATACACTTATGTTCATCCCAATTAGCTGCAGCGTATAGATGGTTTTGATATTGGATCTATACAGCAATCTAAATATCAGGTTTTATTCAACTACTGTTTTTTTATTGAACAGGTAAAATTAGCATACGTTTGAAGATAGAGATACCTCCATGCACGGAGCTTGTTGAACCAATACAAGAAAGCTGCATATGGAGACAGACAAGAGGCGCAATCACTGACGTCTCAAGTACTGGAAATGCAGTGGAACCTTCTGAAAAGGTCAAGAGAATTGCATCCATGACGTTTGCTCTGGTTTTGTTCTGAGGTGGCTCATAAATTTTGTTTTCACGACTTTCAGGTTGGAGTCGCGCAACAATGGTATGATGAATTAGACAGCTTCGCCAAAGAAATAGCCAACCGCGAAGTAGCTGAGGAAGAGGAAGAAGAAGAAAAAGAAGATCCTTCTGAGATGGAACGTGAAGAAGATGGACGGATTCACATCGACTGCACTGTCAATACAAGTCCTGGAACAAGCGAGGTACTCCTAAAATCTTCTCTCAAATATCTGTTATCGTGGTTTAAGCATCAACAAGAGCCAAAGTTTACTAGTTTCATAAAAAGTTATAACTTTGTCAACTCGGTTTTGCGCAGCTTATTGTTTATGCAGCTTTGTATTTAAGAATGGCGAAGAACGAAGAGACAGAAAATGCGAGCCAAGAAGAATTAGCGAGAAGAATAGCAGGCGTTTTGAAGCCTGGGAGAAACATGACGACTATGAATGAAGATTTGTTTGTGAAAGTGTTGTTGAAGTCAAGGAGAGAAATGAGAGACATTGTCTTCGTGAAGCCAATGCATGTGCGTATAAGTTTAGACTCAATGGATCATCCAAAAGCCGATAATTCAAGAGACGTAATATTGACTGACTCTTCCGTTGAGATCGATGTCTCTCTTTGAAGATGCGTTGTTTCATTCTTTCTTATTGCATTTACCAAAGGCATGAGTGTTTCTTTATTATTACAGAAAAGAAAAAAACTTTCATAAGTCTATAACATTACATCCATCCCTTTCTCTGCATTTACTTTATGCACTTCATGGTTTAGCTTATTTTTATAATATAAATTGCATACCAAAACTCTTAGAGAAATCAAAAATGTGTGGCAGACAAACATAAGAACCAATGAGATATAAACCAAAAATTTCAGATTTCATTATTAATTAAAGAGTAGTTTAAATTGTCTATATTAAGAGAAATTCAGAAACCTAAAACCTGAAAAATCCAGTTTTCTCCCTCGAATCTTCCGCCCTTCGGTTTTGGTGTTGATTCTTTTGATCTGGGTTTTGTTAGATCTTGGCGAAAAAACATATTAACGTGAAGATAAAGGAGAAAACCCTAAGGGTTTCTTGTGAAAGGGGCCACCATTGTTCCTGAAGGATTCCAATATTTGCTCTATTTTTCTGAAAATTCTCTTTTTATCTGAAAAACATCGTATTTTTCTCATCGACACAGGCATGTATTGAACATAACGATTCGAACAAGATTCGTTATTTTGTCTTAATTTGTAGTCCTCAGACTCTGATTTTCTTCGGAGTCTGAATCGAAATAGAGACTTTCTGCAGAATTGCCGCGGTCTGAATATAGTCTGTGTTCATAATTAATTTCTAATCGCAAGAAGAAGAAAAGGAGGGATTGAAGTTTTCTTCAAACTGGTTTCTTTGCAAGGGAATAAGACCGAGAAGAAATGAATTGCTTTTCATGTTTTTATTTCCATGAAAAGAAAAGAACTCCAAGAGATTCAGATAACAACTGTCGGAGAAATGGTGAGTTCACCGGTAAAGCCAACCACAAGACACATCCTGGTGAGCTCAGAAACTCTATATTAATCAACATATGTAAATTATGGTATTCACAAGTCCAGCTTCAGTAATCCTTGTGATGATTACAGAGAATCCAAAGTCTGATAAGACTGGAAATGAGGAGAAAAAGAACAAAGATGCTGACAAAGAAGTGACAAACAATATCGCAGCGCAAACATTCACCTTCAGGGAGCTAGCGACAGCAACCAAGAATTTCAGACAAGAATATCTGATCGGTGAAGGCGGTTTTGGAAGAGTTTACAAGGGAAAACTTGAGAAATGCGGCAAGGTAATTAAAGATCTTTCTCGTGTTTAGTATGACTAGTTTCTCAGATGAACAGAGTAACAGTTTAATTTAGTGAACAGTGAATAAGAGATCCATGACCTCTGTTTCTATATCTATACAACAAATCCCTCACGGTTTTTCTAATGGTTACTTTGGATTCAGATTGTGGCAGTGAAGCAATTAGATAGAAATGGGTTACAAGGGAACAGAGAGTTCATTGTAGAGGTTTTGATGTTAAGTCTTTTGCATCACAACCATCTCGTGAATCTCATTGGGTATTGTGCTGATGGAGAACAGAGACTTCTCGTCTATGAATACATGTCTCGTGGTTCACTCGAAGATCATCTCCTTGGTAAATTACAAAACTAAGGATCGATTTATTGGATAAGAGTCAATATTTGATTTTGTGATCGATATGCTTACAGATCTAACACCAGACCAAATACCATTGGATTGGGATACAAGGATTAGAATCGCATTAGGAGCAGCAAAGGGTCTTGAATACTTGCATGACAAGGCAGATCCTCCAGTGATTTACAGAGATCTAAAGGCAGCTAATATCCTTCTGGACAGTGACTTTAACGCCAAGTTATCCGATTTTGGTTTAGCGAAGCTGAGTCCTGTCGGAGACAAACAACAGGTGTCTTCCAGAGTTATGGGAACTTATGGATACTGTGCTCCAGAGTATCAGAAAACCGGTCAGCTAACCATTAAATCTGATGTTTATAGCTTTGGAGTTGTGTTGTTAGAATTGATAACTGGACGAGGAGTTATTGATACGACCAGACCCAAACTTGAACAAAATCTAGTAACTTGGGTGAGCTTCAGTTTCTTATAAGATTTGAACTTTACATAACTAAAAACAAAGTCTTATACTTGTGTGTTTTAGGCACAACCGGTGTTCAAAGAACCGAGTAGATTCCCTGAGTTAGCAGATCCGAGTCTGGAGGGAATATTCCCGGAGAAAGCTCTAAAGCAGGCGGTTGCAGTGGCAGCAATGTGTTTACAGGAAGAGGCAACGGTACGGCCACTTATAAGCGATGTGGTGACCGCTCTCGGTTTCTTAGGAACCGCTCCTGATGGCTCTATCTCTGTTCCACACTACGAAAATGTTTCTCCTCCTCATCCCTCCGGTGAAGATTCAGCGGCGGCTGAACAACGGGAAAGAGCCGTCGCTGAGGCAATGGAGTGGGGAGTAGCTTCGAGAGCACATTCCCGGAACCCAAGTGCTTCTTGATTTTGATTTTGGATTTGGTTGTGTCCTTACTTCGTTTTCAGTTTTCAGAGAGCTAGTGATAGAAATTGTTACCCTTTCTTTGTGTTTTGTTTGAACTAGATTTCGTGGGCAAAAATGTTTTTAAATTATATTTTATTAATAAATATAAATTAAATATTTATATAATTTTAACTTTTATTTAAAATTATTTTAAACACTAATTTTGTATATATAAATTAAAAAAATTTATTTTTTATGAATTTAATAATATTTTTTTGTTAGTTTAATAAAATATATTAATACTCTAACTAAATTAATAATAATATATATTATAATTATTCGAATAAGTTAAACTTATTTATATATTTATTTGAAATTTACTGTAATGATGAAACGTAAGTATGTTATTTCCGTTAACAACACGTGAGAGTAAAGTCATTTTCTTAAATTGTTTCTCAAATAATATATTAGGGATTAGTTAATAACTTAAATCTATTTATATTTATTTGAAATTATTTATAAATTAACGTATTAAAATTTGAAAGAAATAAAAATTATTGTTTTTGCAAATGTAATACTATTTTTTTGTTAGTTGAATAAAGTATATTGATTCTCTAACCAAATTAATATCAATGATATATATTGTAATTATTCTATTAATTTAAATCATTTTATATATTCAATCTGAAACTCGTTGTGCTATTGACACGTCATCATGATATTTTTGTTATTAACACATTATAGTAAAGTTATTTTGTTAAAAAAATTTCAAATAATATATTAGAGATTATATTCTATTGTAGTCAAAATATGATTCATAATTATAGCTCCTGTGTCCATGAACTCATCAAGATTAGCTAAAACCTATAAAAATCATCTATAATCATTTATCAATGATTGTAAAATCAATACACATATTTTGGTTTCGGCAAATTAAAGGTCTCACAAGTGACGTAGAAGGCTTTTTACAATGAATGGGCCACAAAGAAACTACAAACGGTGAATTCAAGGGAATCTCTCTCTCTCGTTTCCGCGCTGCTTATCTAAATCGCCTTTCATTGAACAATTTGAGCCGATCGGTTATTCCGTGAAATTCGCTTCAGAGTTTCTGTTGGTGTGAAGGTTTTCATCTTCACGTCAATTGGTTTGCCCAGATCTATGCTCTTTTGTTATCCCTGGGAAATTGTTCGTTGCAAGAGATCTTTGATTCATAGATGTTGAAGCATTCGAGCTCAAGTTCTGTTTTTTATTTTTCTTAATTGGGATTCCAGGAGATAATGTCAAGTAAGGTATGGAAATGGGTATTAGGGTTGATATACATATTCGCCGTTGCGACGATTTGGATTGCGGCCAGTTTTGTCGTACAGACGGTGGTGGATGCTGGCGTTTCTCCGTTCTTGATCACTTTCATTTGTAATTCATTGTTCGTCATTTATCTTCCTCTTTTTGAGATCGGTAGATATATGGAAGGGAATCTATTGTGTTGGAGAAACAAAAGGTCGCATTTACGTGAATTGGTCGAATCAGAGAAGGATGTTTTGCTTGGAAAAGATGTTTCAGGTGTGAAATCAAGTGCATCTGAGAGTGTGGATGGTAATGGAATTGAACCTGGAATGGAAAATATAGAGCTTGAGATTGATGGTAGTGTCAATGTTAGTAATGAAACTTGCAGCAAAGGATTAGATGAGAAAGGACGTTGGACACGGATGCGAGTTGCCAAAGTTAGTCTTATGATATGTCCGTTTTGGTTTTTGGCACAGCTTACTTTTAATCTCTCTCTCAAGTACACAACAGTTACGGTAAGAACTTCGAAAATTCCATTTCTTTACGCTTGAATTGACTGAAGACTTGGTTCATTTCTGTGAATTGCAGTCGAATACCATCTTAAGTAGTGCATCAAGCCTTTTCACCTTTCTTGTATCACTAATATTCTTGGGCGAGAAGTTCACATGGTTGAAACTCTTCAGCGTTCTTCTTTGTATGACTGGGACCATAATTGTGAGTATGGGTGACTCAGAATCCAACGCAAGTAAAACAGCTAAAAACCCACTCTTGGGAGATATTCTTTCACTAGTCTCAGCGGCGCTGTATGCCGTCTACATCACGCTTATACGCAAAAAGCTTCCGGATGATGATGATGTGGATGATGAAAGAAAAGGTCGTGTCAGTATGGCTCAGTTCCTCGGGTTTCTAGGTCTCTTCAATTTCTTCATTTTCCTTCCGGCTGCTTTAATACTCAACTTCACAAAGCGAGAAAGATTCAGTGCACTAACCCTTAAACAGTTTGGTCTAGTTGTTGGGAAAGGTATATGTTGATTCCAGGATCAATAAAATTCTCAGATGTTCTGTTTACTTGTTGAAGAATTATAATGATTTGAAAGACTTGATGTGTGTGTGTCGTTTTCAGGTTTGTTAGATAATGTGCTCAGTGACTATCTCTGGGCAAAGGCAGTACTATTGACAACAACCACCGTGGCAACGGCTGGGCTAACCATTCAGGTTCCATTGGCAGCCATTGTCGACAGCTTATCAGGGAACAAACCAAGTTTCACCGACTACATTGGTGCTGCAGCTGTAATGGTTGGCTTCGCAGGCATCAACATTCCTTCAGAAGTGTTTTGCAGAGCTAAAGATCCTCCTCACGTTGTTTCGGATAACATCAGAGAAGATTCTTCAGAAACCGTACAAGTTTTATAATAGTTCTTAATTCCAAAGCCATTTCCTTTTCTTATATTTTTACTATCTTCTTAAAATCGTCCAACATGATATACGAAATACAATTGGGGCTAATATAGTAATAAAATCGTTCACTCAGTTTAGATCAACTGTTTCATCTCTCTGTTATTAGACTAAGCGGTTACATTGAGGTGTCCATACTTTTGCATGACTCTCTTTGTCGCCACAGCAGCTGCTTCACTTGCTCGTAATGTGCCTTGCGCCATGAGAGCTGCAAATTCACGAGTAATCTCTTCCTGAATCTTGGTCCTAGCATCACCCAAAGGGTCTTCCTTCACCTTGGCTTTACTAGCTGACGGTTGAACAACAGGTGGAACGTCTTCGGTTGTAGCTGAGGTTTGTGCAACCTCGGGCTTAGGCTTAGAAGCTTTCTCGTTGGGTTTGCCAGATAGTTTTGGACCTTCATCTTTACTAAACGCACCAAAAGGTTGTGGTCGTGGCTGTGGTGGTCTAAACTGCGGAACTTGGGGAACAGCACCTGCTCTTAGAGTTGTTTCCAGGTTTTGTACCATAGGCACTGACAAATGGGCAAATGAGATGAGTTAAAAATCTGAGAAAAGCAGGTTCCATGAAAGTTCGTTGAGAAATCAGCGACTTACTTATAAGACCACCCATTGGGCTGTTCACGACTTCACTGGGAAGTCCAAGAATGTAATCTGGAATTCCTTTACCCACCAAAAACTGAGAGACCTCGTTGCTGAAGTTGTTGCAGTTGTGAGTAAGCAAGTTGTAGGATTCAGCAGTGTAACGAGGACTGATTTCCTGCAAATACATCTCAAAAACGTCTTTAGGAACATGTGATTCACCCAGCTCTATCGTTCGAATTGGTGTTCCATATGGCGTTCTTCCTGCTGGCAAATGTTGTATTCCTCCGCCAAAAAAGTATTCATTCCCATATATAACTATTCCCGTATGCCTGGAAAATGAAACCATAGCTCATAAATTATATTACCAGCTTTAAGCAGAAGAAGACTCACATACACACAGTACCAAGCAAAACAATTTATATGACCCAAGAAAAAACGCACTTGGTTGATATCAAAAGTATAAGCCTTACACACATTCAATCAGTCGTAACTCTTAATGCCAATATCTACATTGAATGAAGTCAAAGCTTCGATTAAATTTACATCAGATAAGATCACCTATAACATGGAATCGATTAGACATTCAGAATTCACAAAATTGTATGAACGTGTTGCAGAGATAACTCACCATATACCTTCGATGACCCTTCCCAAAAGTGATGCCGAGAGCTGGCGAGCCAACCCTTGGCTTAGGTCATAGACATTCAACGTAACCCTGTGCGCTTCCTGTCATCACGTATTTAGCAAAATTAATCAAAAACTAACAGCGAGGCCACGTAAACTTAACTACAACCCAGTGATGAAAAAGAGATCATACCTCAGACATTTTGGAGTAGTATCCTTGAATCAGGTTAACAACCTAAAATAAATGAAGAAAGATAAGATTGCCGCACAAGATTTACAATCGAACAGATCTTCCGAAAAAACTATAAGACCTCGCAAACGAGTTTACGAATATAAGAATTACAATTCGTGCAGAGCGATTTCCGTAAAACTAAAATCCTTAGATGGAGTACCGCAAATAGATGATTCAAACAACAACAACAAAGATGATCCAAATCTAGAAAATATCAAATCCAGAAACCATGAAACGATGCTAAATCGGGACATAATAACTGGTATAATAGAATGCGATAAACGAGGAAGATTAATTACATACGAAAACAAAGAAGGAAACTCGCCGCTCTTTCTTCCCCCAACAAGCTCGGAACTGTAGATATATGCTAATATCTGAAACTTTCTACGAAAGCAATGGAAGGGGGCTTTATAAAGGCAAGCGACTGGAAATTCGAAGATTCTTTCTACGACGTCGTTTCAGCAAACGTGATCCCTATTGAACACCGTCTAGAAAGAACTACCCAATAAGAGATGTTCACACGTTTCTTCTCCCAAACTGTTTGACCGACACAGAATCTTTAAAACAGACGGAAAGCTAAAACAAGTATTCAGTCAAGTTCACACTTAGATAAATGAATTTTCGTTTGTATATAACTCACATTTTAAAATCTCTTTAATTAAGCTACCTAAATGCTGAATTTTGAACTATTTATTTTGCTAATCCCCATTCTTGGTAGAAACCATATGTAGTCGAAGTCTTGATGAAATCAGAAGAAATAATCATAAAAATGTACTTTAATATTTTTCAACAGAAGGCATCTTCTTTTTAATAGCTCTAACTAAGAAAGATTCATGAACTGTAACTCCCAAAAAAAAATCTGGTAAAGGCGCACAAGAAAAATTAGAAAGATAACTATAAAACAACAAAAGATTAAAAAAAACGTCTAATCTTACGAACAAAACCATTCTGGTCAGACAAATAAAAGCCTGGACTGGAGAAAAGTTCTACAGAAAAGAAATGAAGAAAAAATAAAGGTGTGCTTCATTTCCCCAGAACAAGACATTATGTCCAAGGAAACAGATCGCAATGATACAAACTTTTTCTTTACCTTGTGATACCATTAACGGGTTAAGAGGAAGATTTTTAGCTCAAGAGTTCTTCAATGGTTACAAAAGAGGTGCCTTCTGTGACCCAAGTTGTAGACAAAAAGAAGAAATAAAAACGGCTTCAGAAGATGATTCGGGACTCTTAAGCATGTATCGAACACAGGGTTCTTTCTTACCGTTGTGTGCTATTAGGCATTTTGTTGGATTTGGCGGTGAAGTTGCAGAATCCAATCAACATAACCAGTCGAACCGCCCATCTGGTCCTCAATGAGATTTCTAAGGAGAAGGAAGCCTTCGCGGGGTTGTTCTCCTTGTCTCACTAGAAAACATATGGGATGATACGAAGGATCATTCTCCCTCAACTGTTTTACCAACCTCATTAGTTTCTTTGACATCTCATTCTCTTGCTCTTGCAATGCAACCTAAGACCCCCAACACGAATAAAGACAAGGGTGGTTTCACTTTCACACAGATTTTGACGTTTTAGACAAAATTAATAAAGGTACGAACCAATTCGAGATATATAATAACGATGCATATCAATCATAGGATGTAAGGATGCATATTCACATTCATATGTAAGGATGCATGAGGATAAAAGAGCATACCCTTGAGAGCTCTGCTGCAAAGTCGCCCCCGAGAAGATTTTTAGATATGTCAGGTGAAAGCATCCGGCCAAACCACAAAACTAATCGAAAACCATCATCATAAATGTAAAGGCCTCTAGAATCCAAACTCTCTGCAGCCAAAGGCAATCTCCTTAATGCGTCCTTGAAGTCATCATGGCCTGATGATGGCTGCAAACATGGGAATTCATACATGATTGTAAGATTTTTTTGAAACAGATGTTTGATGATGAAGACTGAGATAGCGTTGCACAAACCTTTGAAAGCCACTCGTCAACACGGAATAAACTGGGATACAAAAGCTTTAGCAGTTTTTTTACAGGCAGAGCCATCATGGTAAAGCCTGCTGCACAGCGCTCATCAAGTGAAGCATCAGCAGGTCCACCTTGAAGAGGAGTGGACTTACAAATTGCCAATCCGTACAATGGCAAGAACTTCAGCGACTCCGGGTATATTAATCTAGACCCCAACCGATGCTGCACCGCATGAAGATTACGATATTCTCTGAGGGCTTTAACAATCTTTTGCTGTATTGCATTCCGTGCATCATCCAATTTTGTGGACAAAGATTTCTCAATTGCTGCAGAATTTACATGGTTATTATAAAGAGTACCAAAAGAAGGATATGATGCTACTGGGAAAAACTTGAAGGTATTCTACCTAATCTAGTATATACAGAGACAATGGAACCAGTGTCTGCTTTTCTATACATCTCTCCAAGATCTGCAACCACTGGTGCAGCAGCTGTGTGTACCCTTATACGCCTCTCTCCGCAAGAAGCAGTATACCTTAGTTCTGTTAAGGATTACTAAAACCACATATTCTTGTACCAGCTGAAAATCACACTTCAAACTCAAGAATGTTTTAAATACCAACCATTAAAGGATACAGCAAAGCGACTTGGAAATACACAGTCTGGGTTGTTAGCAATGACTCTTCCAAAGATAGCTGCATTGCATATGCTTTGTCACAGTCAACAGCAGGAAGCGCAATCAGGTCAGTAGACCTTAGCATGAAATTCCCATGATAGGACGAGAAACGAATTCCTGCATGCAAGAATAAATGAGACCAAATGTAGCATACCAATGTATTTAGCAAATAATGAGCGATACAACAGTTAGGACAAAGAAATATTTGATCAAAAACTATTATACCTTTTCCACATCTTATTCGCATAACCGCTTCCCAGGCAGTTTCCCTCGTAAGGTCTCTAGCCAGCTCGTGTCTTAACTTACCTCCATGAACAGACGATTGGAAACCTGGATAATAGTACACCTGTCCTCCAGTGTATTTTGCCAAAGTCCCTACATAAAACAATGCATTTTACTACATAAAATGATTACAGGCTCTACATAACAATATTTAGAGGGAAGAAAGCACCACTAAAAACCCATTGACTTTAAAAACCCTGAAGTAAACATTAACTAATAACCATAAGATTCACGTACCTAAGGAGGCAATATCAGTGTACTTATCACTGAATGCATAAACATTAATTCCTATTTGATACTTGGTACAATCAGCAGCCATTTGCTTATAGAAAGGGTCTTCAGCTACCCTTAAAGCATATTCTTTGTCAGTTCCATACACACGAGGATCATCTCCCCGCAACTTTAACCGCCCAGCACCAAGAGAGGGTAATGAATTCTGGAAAATTAGCAACTTGCCGCCAAGTTGGTTCTGAAATAGAGAGAGAAAACACAGTCAGTTACAAACTGATACAAATGTCAGATGAAGATCCAAAATAGGACACTCAACATCAAAGGAAATATGTGGTTTCCATTTGACATGGCAGGATAGTAACTAACCATAACCATAAACGCCGCTCTTAGAGCTGGACCAAAAGCCGATTCCACATTGATATTATCTTGAAACATCGTAGGCAGACTGTCCAAAAAGGCTTCCACCACATTTCTAGATTCAGATAGATTGACAAGGAGATCGTCTGGTAATGGGACAAATATATCATCTAGATCCGATACCACCATCATTTGCGGCTGGCTCAAAGATGACTGCATTGCCAACGTCCACAAATAATAAATGATTAACGCTAAAGTATTTCAAAACAAAAGTTCCTGCACGATTCTCTTACCTTCATGTTGTAAAAATGTAATGTGCTGTCATAAGTAATAAATCCAATTTGAGTTCTGGGATAACCAGGCAGGTTATCCAAACAAGACTTAATTGTCTGAGAAACAACCTGCAAGCAAAAAGGCCAGTGTAAGAACTAAATTTTAGGAGAAAAGGGTAAGAGTATCTAAATAAGCTTGCATACATTGATACGTAAAACCAGGTATGGAATGTCATTTATTAAGTGTGGAACAATGACAATAATGCCGATGCACAACAAAATTACTAAGGAACCTCAAAATGAAACATGCTCACCTCAAGCATCCCACTTTTAGTAGCCGAAATTGAAACATCAATGAGGAAGAAGTAGATTGGTGGCATTGGAGGCCGAACCATGTATTCAGTTGGTGCTATTATTTCAACACTGCCCTTTGTCAGCTCAGGCCTTTGATCCATATCCAATCTTCGGCCAGTAGCATCCAAATGTGAGAAGTATTCACCCGGCACTGAATAAGAAATTTGACCCATAACTATGAATATTCATCTTATAAACAAATGCTTGAGATTACTGAAAATGTAGCACCATCGATGAAATAGTTTATGGAAGAGAAAAGAGGACATTCCAATGACTAGGCCATAGTTCACCACAAAATTAAAAAAGAACACCAAAACAGTCACCAAAGAACCCTTTAGAAAGCCGTTTCAATCAATGAAAACAAGAGAAAAACAACATGTTAAGCACAAACAAATTAGACAAACACAGGAAGCTAAAACAAAACTTAGAAAAATCAGAGAGAAGGAAAGTGTAATACCATTTACAAGGCATGTTCAAACAGCAATATAGCACCTTGGTTAACAAACCAATTCTAAAGATTTGGACAAATTACCATCATTAAGCCCAGGACAGATATTACATCGCCACTTCCTTCCAGAATCTGTAAAACTCACATAAGGATTCACATAGGTACGGCATCTTCTGCAGCGGATGATGCCAGATGAACCAAAATCAATAAGTGGTACTTCCTCCTGAACAGATAAAAAATGCCAATTCAAGCAGAGGCAAATTTATATGTGGATCATATGTAGCACGTGGAGAATTCCAGATAACTAAAACATGAAAGAACTTAGAAGACTTTGTTACTTTAACACATACTAACCCCTTCAGGAGTCTCTGCAAGTGGACAAACCACAGCTCCTAGGGGTAAATGCCACCTCGAAGCCAGAGACTGGGAGTTTGGTATAGCACTAGTCGTCAGCCGTAGATATCTAGAATGGCAATTCATGGGGTACATTTCAGCAAATGAATTTGGCTCCACGTCACCATCCAATGGCCTTGGGAATGAGTTATGATCAAGTCCCGGCTCAAGCGACCCTGGAATAGATGAAAGGGACAAGGAGTTGAAATCTTCCACCAAACCTTGAATGTTGCTGGGAGGAGGTGCATAGCTTGGATACAGATTCTGCTGTGCTGCCAAGTTTGGGTGCTGAGGAGGATATGTTGAGACTGCAGATGGAGGACCCTGAGATGCAGACTGGAATGGCATCGGAGGAGCATGTAAGACCTGCGGGCTAGGATAACCAGGAAAAGATGGTCGTGACCCACCACCTGCACCAGGATAAGACGGATTAACTGGAGGCATCATCTGTTGAAAACCAGGCCTGGCAGCCATGTGAGGATCTGCAGCAGAGGGGAAGGCATGTGCTCCAGGTAGCCCAGAAGTCATACTTTGTGGTGGAGGTCCCATAGTTACAGGCGTCATTGGTTGCTGTGGGCGCAGAGACACTGGAGGCGATAAGTGACCTGCAAGAGTTTGAGTTGGTGGTGGACCACGAGGAGGGTTTTGTGTAGACGGGAATGGCGGGGATGGAAAACGCTGAAAAGAGCCACCATGAGGAGGACCAGACGCTGTTGAAGGAAACGAATTTGATGAAGGCTGTGGTGGTCTAGTCCCTGGAATCTGAGAAACCAAAGGAGATTGGACAGGCCTCATCGCACCCCCTGGTGGAGCAGGAGGAGGGCCAGACGGTGTAAACGGTCTTGTAGGTTGGGAAGCAGTTGGTGGGAAAGGTCTAAAGGCAACTGTCTCTGATCCAGTGGCTGGTCCACCGGAATGAGGTGGAATCCCTGGTGGCGGAGCAGATGCGAATGGAGAGGAGGTCGGTCTAGCTGGAAAATTCGGATATCCCTGATTTTCCGTGCCCATAATTGTTTACAACTTAACACCTGAAGTTGTCAAAGTTATAGGCAAATTGGAAGCAAGGGACCAGATCAATAACAATCCCAGATTCTCTACGATGAGTACCTAGAATCAGATTCGATCACGGAAACTCATATATTTTCTGGAATAAACTGGTGCAGTTATATCTTGCAGTGTCGACCTGGAAATCGGTAGTTTTCTTCAGTGATCACAAAGCTTTCAAATGGTAGATTTTGTGATAGTATTTTGTTAGCTCTCAAGACGATCTTCTACGAAAGTTTAGATCTCAGCAAAATTAGGCCTCTGCTATTCCCACTTCCTTATTTCTATTACTTACCTTTTAAATTCTGCTCGTGCAAGAGGATCTTACCAGGGATAGATACCCATACAGAAGCTACAGGTAAATTTCCCTCTCGGTTGAGAATTTACCTTCTAAGAAAAAGAAAGAGATCTGGATCAATTAACCATTGAATATAAGCTAAAAGTATACATCGGCATCAATTTAATACGAGCTAGAAGACTACCTTATATGAGAGAAAATTCGAGAATCTCGGCACACGAAACTGATTTCACAGCAATCGGCTTCAGATCGTCTGACTCGAAGAAGATTCGATACGGAATCGGAGAACCAAACGCAGCGAAAGAGACGATGTGACATATTATGACCCAAGATTTTGGGCTCACAGTTTTGTATATTTTCAGCCCATTTACATTTGTCTGTAAAATCATTATTTTGGTTCAAGAAGTCACACAGAAACACAGGGCTGGCCCAGCTAAAGCTCATAAAGCACTCTCCGATCTTTTGGAGATTCTCCATTAGTTAAGGTTTCTTTGCATATTTCTTGTTTTTTTTGGTCTTTACCAACATCTACATTTGAGAAAATTGTGGCAGTTACTCATAATTCAAATGTATCTCATCCATGTAATTTTTTTTTTGAATTCAAATAAATTCCAGTGAAAAAATTGCATCTCATAGCCCATTGGAATTTATCCTTTGCAATGAATAGAAAGGCTTTTGACTACATAGCTCAAAGCCCAGCTGCTTCGGCCCAATAAACTGGTGTAAAAAGAACAGCAAAACCCTAACTCGTAAAGCTCCTTCTAGTTGCATTCGTAATCATAACAGAGAAGTAAACCAGCGGCGGACCAGAGTTGGGTGGAAATGGTGTCGGGATCAGGGATATGCGCGAAGCGCGTAGTGGTAGATGCTCGCCACCACATGCTAGGTCGCTTGGCGTCGATTGTCGCGAAGGAGCTTCTCAATGGCCAGAAGGTTGTGATTGTCCGGTGCGAAGAGATTTGTCTCTCTGGCGGACTTGTCCGTCAGAAGATGAAGTACATGCGGTTCCTCCGCAAGCGTATGAACACTAAGCCGTCTCATGGACCCATTCACTTCCGTGCTCCCTCCAAAATCTTCTGGCGTACTGTTCGCGGGTTCGTTCCTCTCTCTATCTCTCATTGTGTGTGTGTTTTCGCTAGTGACTCTATGTGCAGTTATTTTGCAAATTGGTTACTTGAAAATGTAGTAAAAGTCTTTGTAACAAATCGGTTACGTGAATATTTTTCATTGCATTGATCTATGATTTATGTAGATAGTTCCTTTTGATGGTTTTGTGGCTGTAGAACATGTTATCTTTTTGAAACAAAAATAGAAACTGAAATGAACGGAAACCTCATAGTAATTGCTGTTAAGTAATTTAATAGAGCCTATATATGGTTACAGTATGATTCCACACAAGACTAAGCGTGGAGCTGCTGCACTTGCTCGGTTGAAGGTTTTTGAAGGTGTTCCTACTCCATATGATAAGATCAAGAGGATGGTCATTCCTGATGCTCTCAAGTTTGTCCTTTTTCATTCTCAATATTTTTCAGGTTTCTTTAATTTCTATTTATTTGTAGTAACGTTCTTCTTCCTCCTTGTCAGGGTCTTGAGGCTGCAGGCTGGCCACAAATACTGTCTGTTGGGACGTCTTTCTTCTGAAGTCGGGTGGAACCATTACGAAACCATCAAGGTGTGTTTTCATTTCACCGTTGGTTTTCTTGTGGAGCTGTATGCCTGCGCTGATTTGTTTGTAGCCAAGAAATACGATCAAGAATTGTGTTTTTTGTGTGTGGAGCTGTCTGCCTTCACTGATTTCATAGATATGCATCCAAGTGTACTTGTTTACTGAATGTGTTTTGATAAAAATGAGCAGGAGCTAGAGAATAAGAGAAAGGAAAGATCTCAAGTGGCTTATGAGAGAAAGAAGCAACTTAACAAACTCAGAGCTAAGGCCGAGAAGGTTGCCGAAGAGAAGCTTGGATCTCAATTGGACGTTCTTGCACCCGTCAAGTACTGATATTTATCAGTGTATTTTGTTTTTGAATGTTTCTACTCATATTACGAGGTTTTGTTGTATGCGATTTTTACTTGGCTTCTCGGGTTTTGACCTGGTTAATTTCTTGAGCTTTTTCCTTTTTCATGTGTGTGTGTGTAGTCCCTTGAGGTATTCAAATCTATTTACTGGCATAAAGCGCCTTTACCGGCATAGCAGCTTCATTCGCATGGGTATTCTCTATATCCGTTCGTTAGTTTGAACATATCGTTCTGCACGTAAGAAACCGCAATTGAAAAATTAAGTAGCGGAAACGCAAAAAGTTACCGTCAACAGCAGGGTTCGAACCTGCGCGGGCGAAGCCCAACAGATTTCAAGTCTGTCTCCTTAACCACTCGGACATATTGACTGCTTGCTGAATGTTTCAATTCTTAAAATTTATATCTAGATTCAGAAAATCAGAAATTTTGTGTCATTCGTGGATTCAATTGATACGGTCTCAGCTTCGAGTTCGAGACTGTAAAAACACATTTTGTTGTATGTCAGATAACAAGAGTGTATAATTTGAACATTAATTATGAAGTGAGAGTGACAAATTGTTGAATAAATGTATAATGAGCAGTTGTGGTATTGGACAGCATCCAACATTGGTCAAGCCATATTACAATAGATTCCAAAATCTTGTATTGAGTGTGCAACAAGCATCTTCATCCTAATCAATCCTCTAAAAGTCCCGTCACTCACAAAAACTTTTTGGTTAACTTTTTTTTTGTTAACGAAAATAAGATATAGACATCCTTAATTTAGCTCTTTCTTCTTTACCATAAGACTCGTTCATCTCCCTTCACACACTTTTTACCATTCAAATTTTCTTTCGATTTAAGGATGTTAAAAAAAAGTAAACTCTGAAGTTTTTACATTTGCAAATCACCCCAAAATCCCAGAGTTTTTGATATTTGAATATAGGCAAAAACGTCGTTCAGCACTCTCTAAATTCAATGCAAGAGGTAACATTTCCATCTTTGTATGTACTGAAAAAACATCATTTTTTAATATATTAATCTGATTGGACTCTGATGACGCAGAAAGGACGGCGTGGAGTTAAATGTCAGCGTTAAACAGCCGTAGTAACTCATTAGCCGGACTAACTTTAGACGCTGTACTTGGCGGCGAGATCATTCTACCATCGTCGCCACCGCCTTTGCCGCAAACATCTCAGACGCATCGCACTATAACCCAAACGCTTTTCGATATCATACGCGACGAATTCACCAAGGAAGGTCACGAAGATCGTACCACTTGGCAGATATTCCGTGAGAAACTCCGTCTCAATCGAACTGGGTCTGCTTGGACATCGTCTCTTCATATCCCCGCCTCCGATATTCTTCTACCCAATCCTAAAAACGTTGGAGTTACGTTCCGATCAAACTCCGGTGATTTGAGTAACGATACGGTTGACATCCGAGATCAAATCCACGCAATTCCAATGTCGGATCCACCTGGTTCTGCAGGGCGCGCTATGTTCACCCGCGGACCGTCGATGCGGGTCGGGTCGAGTAAAAACCGGGACGATTCGGCTGATGTTAGCAGTCCGGGAGATGGATCCTCGTCGAGGAGGTTCAAGCCGCAGTTATCACGGCATGATTCCGTCAGAGATCACGGAGACGGCGAAGAAGTTATTAGACGCCGCCCGCAGGTCGTCACGTTCGTGGAAGAGAGGACGATGTCGGCGAGAGAAGCGGTGGCGGCTCAGGAGGCGGCGGAAGCAGCGGCGGCTGTAACAAGCGACGAGGAGGACGAAGATGAAGACGACGAAAAAGAGGAGGATGATTCTGGAGAAACAGAGGAGAAGAAATCATCGACAGCTTCTGCGCCGAAGCAGACGATGTCGCTGATGGATCTGTTGGAAGAGCAAGATCGACTAATGGGATTAACAGGATCAAGATACGCCATGGAAGACGATGATGAGTACGAAGAAGATGAGAATTACGAAGAAGAAGAAGATGGTCAGGAAGGAGGAGAAGGAGAGCTTAGTTGCTGCGTTTGTATGGGCAAAATCAAAGGCGCGTCTTTCACACCTTGCGGTCACACGTTTTGTAAACTATGCTCTAAAGAGCTTATGGCTCAGAAAGGTCATTGTCCTGTTTGCAGTGGCTTCGTCCTCGAATTCCTCGAGATCTTTTAGAAACAAATTTTGAAGCTTTTTATTATTTTTTGATAAATTTTGAAACTTTTATTTTCTTGAAAAACTCCTTTGTTGTTGTTACATCAAAGTCCCAAATCTTTTGATGGATGAAGCTATTATTGTTCGAGCCTGAGCTTAGAAATGGCTGACAAGACGGTTGTGATGGAGACATGGATGAGGTTGTCTCACAATGTAAATCTGATATCCGAGTTTACTGTTCGAGTCTTGATTACCCATTTCTCGTTCTAGTGGTAATCAAGGATTCAACACTGCATCGGATTTGATAAGGTTTCCCAATCATTATTCATGTTTTGTTTTCAAAGAATAACTCGACACCATATTATCAAGATATACGTTAGAGAAGCGATGTAAGACTCAAAATGGGTTAAAAAGTTTATGGCTTTTAGCCCTTGATTAAAGACAATAAATATCACTTGTCGTCTGCATTGTTGCAGGACAAACCCTTAGTGTGCTCTGACACTGAGGTAATCCTCTAACCTTTAACTTTTGAAGAGACACAAGCTGTACGAGACAAGGTAATTTTGGAACCTGTAAGATTTGCTCTCAAAGTTGGAATTTTACATTTCATGACAAAAAAACTATTACAGCCTGCTCTATTTCTACATTGTTCCTTTTAATCTTATCTTCTTACAAGAGACAGAACCAATCATGTCATCTTCTCTTGTCCTCTTTAGATCATTCATGACACTGCAATTCAATGGCGAACCGCTTCCGTTGACTCCATTTTGTCTTCCTGCAATATTTTTTTCAAAGTTTATAAACCGCAATATACATTTCATAGCACACCAAAAGGAGACTATAATGAAAATTTACCTAAGCTATCATTCATGTTGAGTTTAAGTTTCTTGGGCGAACGTGAGTCTTCAGACACTAGCTTTCTCTTGTCGCATCCATAGATCAGAGGTTCTTCAATTTTTGAGAATGGAAGAGTCAGACGAAACACAAACAGAAATATCTGAAAACCACATGGTGTAAAGTTCTCAACTTCTCATACCTAAACACTTATTTTTGAACTTCTTGTTTTTGATTAGACCAAGATCGTTGCAAGGTAAGTCCTCCGGAGGATCAGAGTGTGCTCCTGGGAAATCAAACACGTATCATTACTAAAATATTAGACAAAAAATTCAAATTAGAAATTTCTTAAATTTTACCCTATCAACAGTAAAGAACTCACTTTTGGTACCGACTTTAGAGGGTTTGCCTTGGACAAGGAGAGCATCGGCTTCGTCTTTTCCAGTAGACAAGCCTTTAGCTGAGAAGAAAGCGAGCAAAGACCGCCACGTCACGCAAGAAGCAATTAGATCAATATCTCTGCTTATGAAGTGACCATTGAGCTTCACCGTCGATGGTTCGAGCCCAAACGCCGCGCCTATAGCCCGAAAGTCCAGCTTCTGATCATTCCAGGCAACCCAGTCGAGAATCTTCGATACAGAGGGACAAAAAAGTCTCATCTTTCTACGACCCTCGTCTCCCGCCATAGCTCTCCTCTCTCCAACGAAATCTAGAGTATGCCTAAATCCCTTCTAGAAATGTGACTAGAACCTTCTGCTTCTCACAGCGATTCTTAGACCGTTTGGGGTTTGATGGGCCCTAATATTAAATAGGCTTTCAAAATAATTATATAAGTGGAAAAAATTTGTTTTCTATACAGATTTTTGAAAATAAGATATAACCAGATTTTGGTCCACGCAACTAAAAAAATATTCGCACCTACTAATTAATTATTTATTTTGTTAATTTAAATCATATATATAATTTATTTCATATTTAAAATAATTTTTTTAAATTTTTAATATTAATTACAAAAATAAAATAGGTAATAAAATTAGATTATACAAATAGATTTAAAATATATTTATTTTGGATAAATTATAAATGTGATAAATATTCAATTAAACTAAACTTTTATTTTATATTTTGTTTGACTAATTTTTCAAAATTTATATTTTGTTTTATATTGTATTTGTATTTTATGACAAAATACATTGTATGTCGAAATATTAAAGATTTTATATATAATATATTATCTAATGATAATTTTCATAAATACTATAATACTAGATTCATACCCACGCCATACGTGGGGAAAAATATTTGCAAATTATATTTTATTAGTAAATATAAATTAAAATATTTATATAATTTTAACTTTTATTTAAAATTACTTTTAACATTAATTTTTGTATAGAAAAGAAAAATAATTATTTTTTACGAATTTAATAGTATTTTTTTGTTAGTTTAATAAAATATATCAGTTATATAACCAAATTAATAACAATGATATACTTGAAATTATTCTAATAAGTTAAACTCATTTATATATTTATTTGAAATTTACTTTAATAATAACACGTCAGCATGATATTTCTGTTAATAACATGTCAAAGTAAAACTATTTTATTAAAATATTTTTCAAATAATGTATTAGAGATTACGGTAGTAACTTAAATCTATTTATATTTATTTGAAATTATTTATAAATTAACGTATAAAAAATTTAAAGAAATAAAAAGTATTGTTTTTGCAAATATAATAGTATTTTTTGATTAGTTGAATAAATTATATTTATTTTCTAACCAAATTAATATCAGTGGTATGTATTGTAATTATTCTAGTAAGTTAAACCCTTTTATATATTTAACCTGAAACTCCATGTGGTGTTGACACGTCAACATGATATTTTTGTTATTAACACGTCATGATAAGATTACTTTGTTAAAAAATTTCTCAAATAATATATTAGAGATATTATGTCTTATATAATATTTATCTTAAGATATTTTAATAGTATGATACATCAAAATGATATTTTTGTAAATCATACATCAATATAATGTTATTTTGTTAAAATGATTCTCAATTAATATATTACGGATACTAAAACCCGATTTGCTCATTAGCGAGAAGAACGATATGTTCAGGCTGATTTGAGTCGCTGTGTTTGTGAGCCGTACGTCACCTCAGGGAAAGCCGTAGTGGATTTGTCGTGACAGGAGCATCAAGAGGAAAGCAATTGTGTCTTCGCTCATTGTAGCGTCTGATCAATAACCTTAGCCCAGCTATGTCTTTCTGAGTTTCAAAAATGTGTAGGGACTTTAACGGTTTAACCCAAAGACATTACAACACGAAGGAAGCCAACCGCGTGGTGCAAGTTGACAGAAACAGTAAACGTAAAATGAAACTGAAAAAGCAAGCGAACCGAAAAGCCTTTTTGGATTACTTCATTAAACCGGTTAAATTGCAGAACAATATATTTTGTAATTCTACAAAACCGGATCACTCGACCCGACCTGACCCGAGCTTATTACTTGATTCATTGGATGATAATTCGCCGAATTCTCTCAACGTGAAGCCAAAAGGCAAAATCCTGTAGACTGCAATTCCTGCAGTTTCACATTAATCGGTTGTTTCTGTGTTAGAGTTTTTTTTTCCTCTGTAATTTCTGGATAGATTTTAGGGTTTCTGTTTGCGTCTCCTGGAAAACGAATAGACTAGAGGACTTTTCTGTTCTCTGTTTGGGTATTCTGTTGGGGGTTTTCCTGATTTAGGGTTAGGATAAATTTCTGTATTTTTTATCCAAGAAGGATAAAGATGTATGCTGATAGATTGGAGGCTGAGTCTGGAAGCAGGAAGATGGTTAAAGATCGTATCAATGGCGGTTCTGGCGACATCTCTACTCGCGTGCGACAAGTAACTGGGAAGAGGTTCTAATTTGTCTTCCTCTTTCCGCCATATCATGTTCTTATTCTATCGAGATCTAACTTGCTTTCCTAGAGGATTCTTTAGTGTTTGTTAGCTTGGTACTTGGGTTTAGCTTAGGAGGACTTACGGATTCTCTAATTTACGCAATTTGATTTCGTAATTTTATAAACAACTTCACCTACTGAATCTTTGTTTGACGAACTATGTTTGTTTTTATTTTGGACTCGTTCTGTTCTGTAGTCTACATTGTTAATTGCGTATCATACCGTACGTTTCTCCTTCCCCATGCTTTCAGGCAAAGGCAGGACGACAGATGGGAGCATGATCTTTTCAATAGTGACAAACCTCAACTTTCAAGTATGCTTTTTTTTTCCCGTAGAAATTAAGTATGACAAATGTATCTCTGCTTGGTTGTTGATTCTCTGTTGGATGATTGACTAAGATCGCAGAGTTGAACCTAATGATCTTCGCCTGAAGCTCCAGAAGAGAAACCATGGGTCCCAAACCGGGCGAAAAGCTGATTCGGGCGTGCAGGATTTACGAGAAAAGCTCTCTGGGACAATGAATCCGCAACCAAAGAACAGTGACCCTCCAAAATCTAGAGTGGAGGCTGGTAGACCAAGCATGAAGAGCGTAGCGACTGAAACAGAGACTAGAAAAACTTCCAATCAAGCTACCAGGAATAAATCACAGCAGGCAATATAATTTTCTTTTCTTCAAAATTATATGTTTCCATCACATTTTTCTGACTGGTGCAAACATATTATTGGAAAAATAGCTTGCAATGCCCCTTCCATTGTATGGATGCTGTTCACTACTGTTTCTTAGCTTGTCATATTTTGGTTCAGGCCAATGCATCGGTTGATAGCTTTCTGGAGTCATTGGGCCTCGAGAAATATTCAACTGCTTTTCAAGTGGAAGAAGTATGTAATATCTGCTATTAGGTTGATGTATATATTATGCTAGTGGTGTCATCCTTTTGCAGACGAGTTTTAATTCTTTTTGTTCTTTCCCAGGTTGATATGGATGCTCTCATGCATATGACAGATGATGACCTCAAGGCTATGCTCATACCGATGGTAAGGTCCATGTTTAAATTGCTGCAACATTTACTACCAATCTGCTTATGTCAGCCTACTATAGAGATTCTGGATAGAAGTCATTTCTCAGTTCTGTTTGATATATACCACACAAAAACAACTTACAACTAAATTCAAGCTCTTTGTTCAGTGTTGTTTTTGCTCTTTTTCACAAGCTGGGTTTTTTTTGGTTCAGGGCCCGAGGAAGAAGATACTTCTTGCTCTGGGATCTAAACGCTAATACTTCCAGTGTCTTTTACAAGATGGTTTCAACCTCAGCTGAGAGCGGCCTCTAGGAGTCGTTATATTTACTGTTTTACTGATTCTGGATTTGGGTTACTTTTTATCGTATTTTATTGATTGCATCTGTCAATTTCAAGAGGTTAGGATTTTGAGGTTAAACCTATCAAAAAGGCAGAAAAAACGGCTGGGCAAGAAAGTATAAACATAAGAGACAAGAAGGTATTAATAATTTTGTTAACTTAGAAGAGACAACGAATCTAGCCGAATACACTGCTAAGCAAGGTCTTCTCTTACGGGCCAGATGGATGGTGGAAGAGGGCATTCTCGGCTAGGGACATTGCTTCTCTCGATGAACCTGTATGGAACACAAAACCGCAAATAGATTCACTTCAATAAGGTGTGTAACGTGCAGAAGTATTGCGTATAGGTCAAAGTTTAGCATAATGCCTGAAGAATTGTATCCACCCAGAGAAGCATTAGATTAACCCAACTTTGTTGCCCTCAGGGAATATTTCTTTGGAGGGGCACACAATGGAATGATCCGAATAGTCGAGAAACATAAGTATGTTCTCCAATTTCATCCTTGGTGAAGTGACTGAGCCTTCAACTGCCAAGTGGTGGAAAAATTGAAATTAAAACACCACGATGCAGCAGAGCGTGCTATGATCAGGAACGTGGAGCTAATCACACAACAATCTTAGAGAGAGAACCGAGGGTTGTTGAAACACTGGGAAAGCCAACACTTGGGTCAATATTCATTATTCACAAGCACCCTTGCTTTTAAGTAGAAACCTTGTTTGTCCATAAAAGCCTCAAAGCTAAACAAATATCACATTCTTACCACTAAATAAAGCCTCAATAAAGCCAAAATAGTTGTCGAAATTCCCCCATGAAAACTTCAACAATTTGCTAGAGATTCTGTTTCAGAAAGTACAAACAATTACGAGGCGTCAGTGACCTTCCAAGATTCTCCAAATACAGAAGAACGCGTGGTTCTTGGATCCAAACCCGGCATGAGTCCCGGAGTTTCAGTCGCCGGAGTCAGACGATCGGAGGTTTCTTCCATCGGCCTTCCAAGAGTTAAATATGCCACGACACGTGTTCTACAGTCTACTACTGTCAGTACTGCGTCCATTTTTGTCGTTTCGTATACCGTAAATTCGTATAAAATGACTATGTACAGTATTTCAACAGCCGTCTTAGCTCAGTGGTAGAGCGCGTGGCTTTTAACCACGTGGTCGTGGGTTCGATCCCCACAGACGGCGAAGGTCACTCTTTATGTATGCTATATATATATATGTCTTTTGGTGATTAATTAGAAATAGTTTAATTACTGACAGTTGTAACCATGTTGGCATTCGCCAGCTAACCAAGAGACGCCACCAAATTTAATAAAAATAGTCGCAGGAAAACTATTATTCCAACTAATTGATTCAGCAGCTGTCATTCAATTTGTTTTCTCCAAACTTATTGTATATTCAGTAAACAATTATTTTTTCAAATGATAAAAGTATTTTTAACTATTCACGAAAATCAGAAACTATCCCAATCATTTCTAAGATAAAAACTTAATCTTAGATAATTCTTCCTAAAAAAATAATTCTACTTTCATGGAATTTATTATTAAGCGTGGTAAGCCAAGTCATGTCGTGTCGTAAGATTTTGAAGGAGTCGTTATAGACCATTAGAGAAGAAACGGAGACATTCAAAGTTTACAGTGTAACAAGAAACGAACAACGATTCGTCAACGTTTTCATATACATACATAACAACATACACATTTTATGTTTCTCTCTATCTCTATCTTCAACACTTCTCATCTCTTCTCTCTGTTTCAGAGCTAGCCATTGAAGCCTTTCTCGTTCTAGATTGAGAGATAGATATATGGCAGTAAGTGTGAACATTCTTTGTATCTAAATTTATGTTTAATCTCCCTCCCTCGTTTAGTTATGACAAAACCATCTTAGTTTGTCTGAATTTTAGCTTATCCATTCGAATTCTGTCAGTTATTTGTCCCACGAATAGTTAATTAGCTTGATCACATCGGCACAAATAATCTAGGACTGTTTTAAATCAGTTGACTTTTGTATATATATTCTTCTTCTGAATCGTTTGTAATGAAAAGGTAGACCAAGATCTTATGATATACGAGTTTGATCTTTTAAGCCATTTAAGCTCAAAGCCGTTTTAACCATTGACTGATTGATTGCAGAACCGTCCACACGTTCCGAAGTTTGGGGACTGGAACAAACAAGACCAACCATTCACGGTCGTCTTCGACAACGCAAGGACGAACAAACGACAAGGCTTGTATGAATCTTTAGAGAAACCAGAGAGTGCTACAACTCAAGCAAAAGCTCCTCCTCCTCCTCAGCCTGCTCCTAGAAGCCAAAGACCGGAACCACCAAAACCGGACATGCCGAGAGCACCTCCATCAACCGATAAAGCCAACAGAGTCAGAGCTCCACCGGCGGATCAACTCTACGGAGGCGGCCTATATGGGGGTTATGGAGGTGGAGGCGGATCAGTCAGAAACCAACGACCGCCACAAGCTTCTCGTCCCGTGCAGCCTAAACACAATCCTAGAGGCAACAACAACGGGAGGGTATATATAGAACAGTACACACTATCAACCTCAATTGCTCACCACAACTATTAGCATTTTAGACAAGAGTTACTGTTAATTGTTAACGCAAACGGAAAACAAATTAGGAACCTTCTGTACTTGCGTTTACAAGTTACGAAGATTAATGAAAGTAGAAGTAGAAAAAATTGGTGTTTGAGACGTCACATATACTATCTACGAACATCAAAGAATTAGTTTGCTTATTGGATTTGTTAATATGTTAGGGAGCGACGACGATTCCGCCATTCCCAGGATCAATGGGTTCAGAAGAAAACATGAGTTACACACACATTTTCGACCAAGTCAAACAAGAGAGAAACAGAGAAAGTGGTAGATCTTCATCCTACGGTGGAACTGCCACCAGCACTCCTTCTCGCCCCATCATCAACGGTCCACCTTCAACCTCCTCCAAGGTACTCTCATCTACTTAGTATATTATATAATCTATATATATATATTAATTGAGAATCGTTTTAATATAGTAACCTTATATTAACATGTGATATACAAGTGTCTCAATGTGTCACACTATTACAGCATTTTACTATAAATATTATCCAAGACATCATTAGAATATTTACAAAATTGCCATTATACGGTATATTATATGTAAATCTCTAATATTTCGACATATAATATATTTTGTCATAAAATGTAAATGCAATATAAAATAAAATATAAATTTTGAAATATAAAACAAAAATTTAGTTTAATTGAATATTTATCATATGTATAATTTTATCCAAAATAGATACAATTTAAGTATATTTGTATAATCCGATTTTATTATTTGTTTCATTTTCGTAATCAATATTAAAAAATTTTAAAAAATTATTTTAAATATAAGATAAATTATATATATCTGATTTAAATTAATAAGATAAATAATTAATTATTATTTATGAATATTTTTTTCCCGCATTTGATTGCTCAAAATCTAGTATTCAATTAAAGCATTACTTTGGTATCTATCGATTCAATGTATACTGAACTAATATTGTTGCAGGTCTGTTGCTTTCCATGGTAACGAAAGGGAACCAAATATTGAAGACTATGTGCATATGTACATGAAGTTACAAAAAAGAAAGAACTTACCTACTCCCTTTTCTCTATTTCATCATCTTAGATAAATCCTCCTTTTTATAATTTACGTGTATGTGTATGGTTGTTTGTAATTTACTTTGGTTTATTTCCATTACAGATAAAACATTTGCGTACAAAATAAATTAGGATATGTTATTATTTTGAAAAATTTCTTAGGTTATCGAGTTCATTAATACAAAATTTATTAGATATTAACATAAACAAAATTCGAATTTGTCTTTATAAACATCATATATTTATATGTATAATTAATAATTGTCTTTACCAAAGCAAAAGCCCATGGGCCTTAACGGCGGCGTGTAAGTCAGCAATTAACAAAGTATGAATAATTTATGGATACAAAAGTGTAAAAGTGTAGCCATCTCTTATGAAAACAAAACCCCTTTCACTTTTCACTATTTCCTCATGCTTTGAACTCCGGTTCTCCAATTCTGCTTCATCCTCCACATCTTCCAGGTTTCAAAGGTACAAACTTTTTTTTTTTTTTTTTACCTAATATTTTGCTTCTCTGTTTCTGGATCCGTCGATTGATTTAATTCTTAGTTGCTTCTGTTTGTTGCTTGGGTTATTTTCTTGTGGGTTCTTCCGCCTTGCTGGATATTCTCAAGTTTAAATTTATTTTCTTGTGTTCTCTTAAAGCGAAATTCGATTAAATCTTTTAAGTTTTTCTCCGAAATTAGGGAAGTCTTTGATATGAGATGTGACAAAATATTTGATATTTCTGTTGAAGACAGTATCCTGAGAAGTTGTTCATCTTCTAAATATGATCTAGACTCTTATGTTATCGAGAGAAGTCTAATTCAGTAGTGTGTCAGATTCTCTTTTTACGGAATCCTAAACGTTTGTTTAACTCTCAGTTGAAAGATGAATTCTCCGGCGGTGAGGACAAATACTAGACTTCGAAGGAGGGAACAACAGGTGGCTGATGTGGATGGTAAGCAGAATGATCACCAGCGAGATCAAGAAGTGAGACAAGCTCCGTTGGTGCCTCAGATTGTGTCTGGTCCTACTGTGATCGATTTAGATTCTACTGACGATGATGATGTTGTTGAGACAACTGCATCTGCTTTTGCCCAAGTCTGCTCTCTCCTTTTGCATTGTTTTTCCATCTTCAGGTCATGTTGTTTGTGTAGAAGTTTATTGATTCTGTTTCATTCTTACGTCAGGCTAAAAGCAAATTGACAAGTTCACGCCGAGGACCCTTAGTAGTTGATGTAGAATCAGGTGAAAATTATCGTATTTTCTTTTCTTTTTTTCCCCTGCACGGCTACCAGAATTCAATGGTACATTTTTGGTGGATAATTATGTCTTAAATTGTCAGGAAAATACAGTTGTGTGATTTTCACTTTGCTTAGTGTGATGGTATGAGTACAGGTAGTACAATTAGATTAAGCAAAATCCGCACCAGGCTTCGTTCTGATCAAGATACTGGTGAATGTGATCAGCTTAAGAAGTCGGTAAGCGATCTGTTGCTTTTGTATTAGTTTAATTTTTCTGTTTGGCGTTTTTAGGCTCACCACAGCTCATTTTCTTGTATAGAGAAAGTTCAAGGCTGTAGCTCCTGAAGAGGAACCAAAATTTAACTGTCCAATATGTCTATGCCCATTTACTGAGGAGATGTCAACAAAATGTGGTCATATTTTCTGCAACGGTTGCATAAAGAATGCAATATCTTTGCAAGCTAAATGCCCTACATGTAGGAAAAAAGTCAGAGCTAAGGATCTGATGCGGGTTTTCCTTCCGACCACCAGATGAATGATACAGAAACTTCACCAATAACCATGTAAGTCTAGAAATTGCTTTTGTCGTTAATTTACAAACAATATTACTCGCTCTTCCCTGATTCTGGTTTCCTCTCTTGCAGGGCTAATGGTCTGTGGACTCTATACCCCCAGATTGGTTTCGGAACAATGAGGATATGTTCATCAGTTGTAGTTTGTTATGTCAATATCTTTCTGTTTTGTAAGAGAAATATCTAGAGAATGCATGGAAGACTTATTTTTCTAATGAATATCATTCATCGGTGATCTTCATTATCTGAGTAATTACTTTATTGTTTAGTGAATGCCGAGGTATTTTTGGCAAGATAATGTTGAATCTTAAGAAAGCATTATACATCATGAGCCTCTGCCCTCTGGTGTGCACAGCCTCTGATATATCTGGTAAATCAGTTTGAGCATATTGCCCTTTGGTCCACGGTTTCCTGTTATATGTGATATGTTTGTTCTCAAGGTGTCATTCCCATGAAATTATTGACTGTACAGCTCAAAGAACACACCCATAACTCATAACCATGTTTGTTGATATTTAGCTTCGCTATTCATTATAACTGCTTGCACGATGCTCCTTGGGTTTCCTCTATTGTCTTTACGGAACAGTAGTAATCCCTGTGGTCTGATAGCAAAACCAAAAGTAAATTTCAACTTCTAGGAACTTAGAATCACAAATTGCTTTCAAGGCTTAACCTCGACCAGCTCATGATTATATGTTTCCTATTTGTTGTGTCTTCCTCAATGTATGCACAAGAGTTGATACAAGAATGCAAGACTTCTAAATTTAAACAAAGATCTCTATATTCTATGAAGGTGTTTGGCTCTTTTTCTCGTCTGGAGCAGCCTCAAAACATCCATCTCGCGGAAGAACTAACAGCTCGAGGTCTAGGTACCGGTTTAAAAAGCGGTTGCGCTGAACTATTAATTCTTTTCTTCATGACGGAGGAGACCGTGGGGGTGTAATATTCATTACTCCTCTGTGACGTTGCTCCTTGTGAGAGCATTTTCTTTCCATGGACGAAGCTTCTCTGTTTCTCCAGCATTGCTCTTCTACCGTTTGAACGCTTCTGAGTTTCCCATCTGCTGGAGCTCACACAGCTTTGGCTCCTTCCAACTTTCTCATGATGAAGCTTGCTTTGTCTTGGAGGAGTTGGGTAGTTTCTGCTCTCTGCTGTTTCTGCAGAATACATCGTCTCTTCCTCACTGCTGAATCCATGATTGCTATAGACATAGTGCACTTCTGATGGTGGTGAATTTGAGATGACTTCACTTAGAGCACCGTTTACTGATCCTGTCGATGCAATTTGTGCATCTGATCCCTCAGACACAATCACAGCCTCTTCCACCACGTGGTTACCTCGTGGAGAATTGAGCCGAGGAAGAATGGTTGTAGCGTTAGGTATTCGCGGTGGGAAGTTGATATCCAAAAGATGAACTTGGCCTTTCTCCATTTTTAGAGGACCAGAAGTAAACGTTGGTGATTCATATATCTTAGGGGTCGGGATACCCTGCGCATGAGTAGTTGTTCCGCTTTGTTGATTGTTCTTTGAGGTTCCTTTTTCTTTTTCTTCCTCAAGGGCAATAGACGAGCTAGGATCTCGAGTGTTAGATGAAGATGGTGTTCCCACATCAGCAGAGTCGTTTGGCTTAAAAACAGGGCGCATGGTGAATGAAGTACAAGAACGCTCGCTCTTCTGACCGGAGGACATTAGCCGAATGAGAGGCAACTTGGGTTTTGTCGTATGTTCATCCAAACTACCTTCCCAATGCTGATTCAGCCAGTCACAGATCACTGCTATGGGTATACCAAACTGCATTATCAGTGTTTTGTTATCTTTCTTCATTGACGAAGAGGAAGATGAGGGTGTTGAGGTTGGTAATGTGGCTAGTTTCCTCGGATCACAGATCATGAATGCAAGATTCCCTTGAACATCAAATCCAGCAGATCCAGGACTCCAGATCATTTCATCAGTTGAGAGTTTGATGAGATTGTCTGTCGCAACCACTAACTTTCCTTCACCAATCTTCAGCTCGTTCTGAGCGGCATAGCCTAAGAGATACACCACACTTCCTAGATCCAGGTTTGGTTTGGAACATGTCTTCAGGTAATGTGGATGTTGGGTTTGAGTCTGGGAATTTGAATCTCCATCAATGACGTCTAAGCCAACAATGGTGAGATCAATAACCGAACTTGTAATGAAAAACCTGCAAATGGCACCAAATAAGATGACACTGATTTTCTCATAGCTCAAGAACAGAAAATATCATTGACCAACCAATCCACAATTCATATTGATCTCCAGCTTGTCCATTGTTGCAAATATGAGAATCTGATTTGCAACAGATTGGTAAACATCCTCGAGATAAGGGTGGGATTCTAATAATTACAAGGTGATATTTCAAAGTGTTTGGCTTTTAGTTTGAAAAAGTAAAACTTACCAAATTCAGCTATAGATCCAGAATCAAAACCATATAACATAAGTACAGTATAAAGCTCCTCACTCTCTTTTGGTCTGACGAAAAGCTACGTTTTTTTTTAATGTGAAGAGACAATTTATTATGGCATTAATTCAAATTTTCCCTGGATTGTGCAACCGACAATACAGGTTGCATTAAACTCAAGAGAGTGGTGGACCTGTGAGGGAAGAGAGCAGCGGCGACACCGTTCTGGAGGCGGACCTTAGCGGTTTCGGTGGCGGAGATAGAAGGGAGATTGAGGTGTGTGGTCAGAAGAAGATTCCGGTGAATGAGGAATCCTGTTCCGGAAGTAACCCCATTTGGTCCGGAAACGGAGATTCGAGCCATCGCCGGAGCTTTGCCAGAGAAAATGGAAGCTTTCATTTTCTCGCTTTTGCCCACTCCTTTGCAAAAGCACCATGAGTCCAATATCATTCCCATTCTCTCTGTCTCTCTCTCCTCGTCTTGGTTTTGGGAGACTGTTGGATCTGAAAGGGATGGGAATTCGGAAGAGATATATGAATCGGTGGTGATTTAATAATAATGGGATTATGGAGACAAAACACATGTATCTGTCTGTGTCTGTTTGGGCTGTAAAAACATCAACTTTCTGCAGATTTGGTCTCGATGAAGAGAAACCTCAACAAGGAACGTGAGAGAGAAACGAGACACAGGAATCGTGACATGAGTAAAGAGATGTGCTTCTTTATGCTAGACTTCTGCTGTAGCCACTTTTTTTAATAAAAAAATTGTTATTTTTTACGAATTTGAGAGAATGATTTTCTTATTTTGGTTCGAGTGTGCCATTTTTGTAAGAAGCGTCAAACACGGGAAATGTCTTAAGAGTGACAGATCGGCCTTGGGAGGATCTTGTTCCATGTGAGGAACATGGACTTTTTCATATTATGGTCATTGATTATTCTTTCTTCTTTTTCTTTACGTTTAACTTTGCATGTCGCTTTGTTTAATCATAATTTCGTTTGAGCTTCATTCACTTTACAAAGGAATATAGCAAACAGGTTTGGAAATTTATCTCAATTGTAATATGGATTTTCCATTTCAAAACTCTTGTCTACAAATTAAAATAAATAACTCTCTCAATTTGTTAGAATGATTCAGTTATTGTTAGTTGTTACAGAGCAAATTTAATCACTAAAGAAATTCAACTTTTACTACTTCAAGATGATCAAACCAGATTTAGAAGCAGTTTAAACTTTTGAAGGCTTGTCAGCATCCATCACTTCGATCCAATATCAGCAAATGAGCAACAAGAAGCACAAGAACAAGATTGGAGTTAACAGAGAAAGAAAGAACAGAGCAGAGACAATACATGCCACACGAGAAAAGCTTAGGATATTAAGGGAACTGCATTAGCCCGATTCTAACCATTAATAGACCATGGCATCCAAATGACACTACAAAGTATATCGGTAGCTCGTGCAAACAAAATCATTATTACATTTGGATAAACATTAGCTACTTGAGAATCCTTAAGAGATTACGGACAAATGAGCAGAGTGGTACCCACCAACCATGTAAAGCTTCGTGGAATAATTGCAGCCGGCAAAAGGGCAATCAGGAACTTCCACTAGCAAGCTCAAGATCTTTACGACATGCTTCCTAAACTAAGAATTTGTACGACTTAAGTATTGCATCGCCAAGACGTATAGATACCAGAAAACTAAACTCCATAACTCTTAAAATTATCAAATACAAATATTCATAAACAACAGAGTTTCCCTCATGTTTGGAGCTGGTCACAAACTCAAATTACCAAATCCAAACCACAATAGTCAAACTGGTAGTACTCGGATTCAATTAAATTAGATGTTAGAAGTATATAACTTCGATGATTCATTCAGATAACAAAAACGAAATCTTCACTGATTCTGCCAAACAAAAACTCTAAAAAGTACATTCTTCTTTAAAATGATTCTGACTATTCGGCTCTAACCAAAATAGCCACAAGTCGAGATTGAATGTCATTATAACATTGATCAGTTGCCATCAGACAATAATATAAGAAAATGATTTTCTCATGGTTTCATTCAGATGAGAGTATCCTCCAATCTTCTGAAACTCAAAACCCTTGCGCAAAATTTTCCAAACATCATTTGGCAACTTAAAACGATCAAAGACATAACTAAAAAAGACATAGTAAAATGTAAAGAACATCAACAAAAATTACTTAAACCAATCGAGATATGTTCTACAACGAATAAACCAACCGATCGGCCATTTCTAGGAAAGAATGAGACTTTAAGATAACGAATCTCGCCGCCACACTTAAAGTTTCAACCTTTCGGATGTAGATGTAAACCCAATCGAGTTGCTAGGGTTTTTATTAAGGCTTAACATGATGGGTATAATAGTCATTGCGCAAAAGAAGCCTCTAATCTATCCTACCTGGACTTTAGATAAAGCTAAACCGTTTTCCAAACAGATCTTTCTTCTTTTCAGAAATTATTACGATTGCAATCCCTAATTCCACAGTCCCGTTCCTCTTTGATCTTAGACTTCTAACCTGATCAAACCAATTTTCTGAAGAATTTTACGGATGGGAACGTCCGTTGGAGGCGGAAGCGACGTAGAGGTCGGATTTGCTAAGCTACAAGGTGAAGATTTCGAGTATTATATGCAGTCATACTCCATTATGCTTGGCCGGAATTCTAAGAAATCGACAGTCGATGTCGACCTTTCATCCCTCGGCGGCGGGATGAATATTTCGCGCAACCACGCTAGGATTTTTTATGACTTCACGCGCCGTCGCTTCTCCCTCGAGGTCCTTGGCAAAAATGGCTGCTTCGTTGAAGGCGTCCTCCATCTCCCTGGGAACCCTAACGTCAAGCTCGACTCACAGGACCTTTTGCAGATTGGAGACAAAGAGTTCTATTTTCTGCTACCGATTCGGAGTATCCTAGGCGGGCCGTTGGGACCTAGGCACCACGTCTCAGGGCATACTAGTGCCGGGACCGTGGTTCCGTACCATAATTATCATTCGGGGCCAGGTTCTGGATCGGGTAAGCTGGGCGGACGGAGTAGAGAGTTGTACGAGTATGATGATGATGACGATGATGATGATGAAAATGACAATGACGAGGATATCAGGGGCAGTGGGAAGAAAATAAGGAGAGATGGACATGAAGGATATGCTTCCGGTTTGGGTTTTCAATTATGATGCTTTGTTCATCAGATCATGCTTGTTGAGAATAAGTTGTAGTAATTGTGTTTTCTTTTGTGGAGCGCAACTTTTGCTGAATTTAACGTTTTTATTGTTTTATACTGACACCATGATATTGCGTCTGCTTCATGTGTGCAGAGAAGAAGAGAGAGGGTAGAGCAAAGGTTGATCGTGAAGCTGATGATCAACAAGTTTTGCAGCTGGAGGAAAAGGATGTTGTATCATCTGTCGCCACTGTGCTTTCTGATTTGTGTGGTCCGGGAGATTGGATGCCTATGGAAAAACTTCATTCCGTGGTTAGTTCTTTCTGGAAATTATCCTGTCTTCTTTTAGTACAGAACCTAGCACGACTGTTATACAATCGAAAAGGCCACTTTTTTGTGCAAGAGTGCATGTTATTAGGACTATAACAACCTATTGAAGTTCATGGGAACATCCATGCTTAAATGCTAGATAGTATTTTTTAATCAGTGGTAATATTCAACCTCACTTCTTACATTTAAGGCTGCTTTGATCTGACTGTATCATTGGTAATGTTAATCATTTTAAGATTAATGCGTTGCAGAAAGACAAATCAACCTATTTGTGATTCAATATAATGCAAATGCATAATGGTGACAGATATTAAAGAAGTATGGGAACGTATGGCATCACAGTCGAGTAAGAAGATACCTGCAACAAGAAGACTGGACAATCCCTGAAGCAAAGAGTAAACCATGGTACGGTTTGCTGATGCTGCTGAGAAAATACCCGGAGCATTTTGTAATCAACACGAGATCAAAGGGAAGAGTTACGCTTGAATTCGTATCCCTCGTTTCCCTACTCTCATGAAACCCAAATAATCACCAAGAAAAGTGTTACATCTTTTGATTTTTCATGAAATGAATGTATAAAATGGAGTTAGTGTTTTGACCTTGGTGACTTGGATTCTAATGAAATTGTAGTAGAATGTTCTTAACACCGATGAGTAACACGCTCTGTCGTTTTTCTGCACCAAAAACGCAAACTTTTGTGTCCTTGTAAGTCGAGATTTTTTTTTCAACAACATCGAGATTTTTCTTTTCATCTTTGACATGGAACAAAAGCTATTCCCGAGGGCCGAGTCTGTAAAACCGAACCGTTGTGTTTGGTGGTCTTGGCCCATATATAGAAAGAGAAAAAGGCCCAAAACGAAGGTTTTCGATAAGACAGTATAAATTGTCAACTTAGGTTTATCCTCATTTCTGGTGCAGCCAGAGAAGACATCTGAGATCGAAGCTACGTGATACATCTGAGTGAAAATGATCTACGACGTGAACTCCGTCTACTTCAAAGCGTTCCTGAGTCAGAAGGGTGGCTCTTCCGACAAAAGGTACAAACTCTTTTCTTTTGCCTGATCCAAAAATGAGATTTCTGGATCTCAAGATGCTGTTTTTGTCAGATTTGTGATGCTTGTCTCTCTCGTCTTCCTTGTCTGTTAATTAGGAAAATCGAGGATAAACCAAGAGAACAAAAGCCGAAAGCCAGCGACAACAAACCTGTCATGAACGAATAGAACAGATTTACCCTTTGTGAGCTAGTTCATGTAACAACATTTCTGTTCTAAGGAATAATAAAATTCATTTCAAGCTTTCTTTATTGTTGTTATCAAACCAGTTTCTTAGAATCAGATCCGAAAACTCCTATTCGTTGATCTAAAACATGTCTGCCATTGATGCCATTATCTACATAGCTAGTCAATTTTCGATGGTTTTGTAGTCCTTCAGGCGCAATCTTCATCTGTTCCGAAAGGCATAAATATCTGATCCTCTTAGTCCCATAATCATCTTCTGCCAATTCCAAAACTACTCCCTCGCTTTAGATGATTTCTCAACCAAACAAAACTTGAGGTACATCAGCACAATTCTTTAACAGTTTCAGGGAGACTAGACTAATACACAGACTCACATCTGTAGCTAGGTCGCAGTTTCTCCACCTACGCCCATCAATCTCTATAGGAGACGCCTGAATAAGATAAAAAATTCTATAACACATTTCTGCATTTGTGTCTTTAAGAAACAAGGTTCCAAGTACCTCAATTGACGGCATTAAGCTTCCTTAAACGCCACCAAACATTGGAAGAATTCTTGTACCAGTAGTTTATACAAATGAACAGTTAGTGTTTGTTTACTTCCATGAAGATGATGTGTTCGAAGATGGTCTTTCGCATATATAGTTAACATTTACCAATCTGTTTCGAACTTCACAATTCCACCACTTATAATTTCTCCAAATTGCTCAAATGCATTCTCAAGCAAGGCAATCTTCTAACAAAATCTTCTACACAAACATAAGAGACAATCGAAGGAGAAAGGGACATTTATTAAGCAAAAAGAACTGACATAGTTTTGTTAGTAAATCTGTTTTGGTTAACTGATTTGTTATCGTTTTCGTTTTGATGTGAAATTATTTGTTGACCCAAAACAATCAAAAGTTTTTGATGTGATTTTAATCTGTTACAGAGCTTTTGCATATAACATTTCTGCTCTAAGGAGTTTGTTTTAACTTCTCTTTCTTTTGCTAGTGCTCTTTTTCTTTAATCTGTTATTTGATCATAGCCAGTTTCTTAGAGTCAAATTGCAGAAATTCAGTACACCGAAACACAAAGTAAAAAAAAAAAAGGAACCATAACCATTCTGGTTTTTTCAGTCTACTCACAAAACAATCAGTTGGTAAGATTCTTGTCCTATCTACATACCTAAGTCAGGTTTAGTTTTGATTCTCTTCTTCTTCTTCCTCCTCTTCAAGTTTCTTCTGTTGTTCTTCGTCAAGCTTCTTCTGTTGTTCCTCCTCAAGCTTCTTCTGTTCCTCTTCTAGCTTCTTCTGTTCCTCTTCTAGCTTCTTCTGTTCCTCTTCTAGCTTCTTCTGTTCCTCTTCTAGCTTCTTCTGTTCCTCTTCTAGCTTCTTCTGTTCCTCTTCTAGCCTCTTCTGTTCCTCTTCTAGCTTCTTCTGTTCCTCTTCTAGCTTCTTCTGTTCCTCTTCTAGCTTCTTCTGTTCTTCCTCTTCAAGCTTCTTCTGTTGTTCCTCCTCAAGCTTCTTCTGTTGTTCCTCCTCAAGCTTCTTCTGTTGTTCCTCCTCAAGCTTCTTCTGTTGGTCCTCCTCAAGCTTCTTCTGTTCCTCTTTTAGCTTCTTCTGTTGTTCCTCCTCAAGCTTCTTCCGTTGTTCCTCCTCAAGCTTCTTCTGTTCTTCTTCTAACTTCTTGTGTTGTTCCTCTTCGAGCTTCTTCTGTTGTTTCTCCTCAAACTTCGTCTGTTCCTCTTCTAGGTTCTTCTGTTGTTTCTCCTCAAGCTTCGTCTGCTCCTCTTCTTCTAGGTTCTTCTGTTGTTCCTCCTCAAGCTTCTTTGGTTCCTCTTCTAGCTTCTTCTGATGTGCCTCTTCTAGTTTCTTCTGTTGTTCCTCCTCAAGCTTCTTCTGTTGTTCCTCGTCAAGCTTCCTATTTTCCTCTTCAAACTTCCTATATTCCTCCATTATCTGCTCATAGTCCCAAGAATGATCAACTCCTGTTCCTCCCTCGCCCTCCATAAGCCTACTCTGTTCCGCCATTGACCTCTGCCAGTCCCAAAAGTCATAATCTCGTGTTCCTCTCCCTCGTTCCTTAAGATTACTATGTTCTTCCTTTGACTCCACCCAATGCCAAAAGTCATAAACTCCCGTTCCTCTCAAATGCTCGCTTCTGAATCTGTTTTGATTGTGTTGTCGTCTCTCTTCCTCGTAAATCTTCTTCTGTACCCAATAGTCTAATACTCAAGCAAAACAAAAGTTGAGTATTCAGCACCATTCTTTGACCCTTTCAGAGTCTAAACAATGAGATACTCCAACATTCATTTCTACCTTTAACTCGCTTCTTCTCCACACGAACTTTTCGCCCACCAATCATCACAGGGGACGCCTGTATAAGATTCATTCCAGCATTGTAAAAATCATTATATCTCAATTGCGCCATTGTGGCTTCAAGAGATCATTGAATCCCAAGAGTCAGACCAAATGTTTAAATAAAGATCCAGGTCCAAAGCGTATACCTTCACTGCCTTCTCGGCGGCATTTGCATCCTCAAACGTTACAAAACCATAGTAATAGTCCTACCAGTTTTATACAAGTACACAAATTAGTGTTTGTTTTACCTTCTTGAAGAAGAATTCGAGAAATGCTTGTTAGTAGAAATACTTGACATTTATAGTTTTATACCATACTAGGGTTTCTGATTTCAACTCTTTTAAGTATTCCAAACTTCGTAAATGCTTCCTCGATCATGGAGAAGGCGTTTAATGAAGGAAGATTTTTGACGTAAACTTCGGAACGCTCATATAACGCTGTTAAAACAAACAAACAAAAGGTTAAACAGAGTGAATAAATAGATTAAAAAAACGCATAACAAAAAAAGGAAGCATATATTTTATGAATTCCTACCCGGAAACTCCAGATTGTTCACATCTCGAACTTCCTCAACTGCATCAGCGTTTACAACAGAGGCAGGAGATATCTTGGAGCCGTCTTCAAGTTCATCATTTTGTTCCGAAACTCTCAGTGAATCATCTGCATCTTCGTTGCCAGTGATCTCTGTTTCTGGAACCATCCATTAAATCAAGCTCTTAGAGACACTAGCTCTTAGTAAAATATGCAGGCTACTTTATTACTGCTTTGTTACCCACCATTATTGGCAGTTGGAGTGGATTGTTCATCGTGAAGACGTAACATGTCATTCAAAACGAAGTAGCCGTTTTCTTGGGGAGCAAGATAGAAAACTTGGGTGAAGTTCTTCTCAATTCTCCCGTTTAAAGTGAAATAGCCATAGACATTGACCAAGACACTCCCACCTAGAGTGTCTTGGGAAATGACACTTGTTACCTCAGCTGAATCAAAAGGTCCACAGGTTAGTATATTAAGATTCTCATCTGTATCCTGCGCCAAAGAACATATACAGGAACTAATCAGACCAAGAAAAAGAACGAGTCTGTTTTTCAGTCAATCAAGAAAAAGTACTATTACCGCTAAGGTGGAGTAACGCATCTTTCCATCCTCTCCAGGCCGCCCAATATGACTGTAATCTCGATAAACCGTATGGAAAAGATGCGGGTAACTTTTCATGACGTAATAGTACTGATGTACAAATGCATTCCCCACCTATTTTTTCATAAACAGATACAAATCTCAAGACATTATCGACGAAAACAGAAATTGAAAAAATCTCATTGCATTATATTATACCTCTTCTGGAGCTGGTCGTTCAGGAGTATCCATCGGTTTAACCGAATAAGCAATCCCACCCTGAATCTAAACAAGATCAAATCCTTAAACTGGCGAACAAACACAAATTACAGAGACTACCCAACGAATACTACCGTTTCTCGAGAATCGCAAACTAACAATGCAATATCGACAAAAGAAATAGCTACTTCTTGAGAAAAACCCAACAAAGATTGCAAAGATCGCCTTCGCGTTTCATTCAATCGAATACTCGAACCGAAGATTAAACGAGATTGTTGAAATACGAGATGCTCACCTGGAGTTTGTAGTAATGATGTAGAAGGGATTGAGTATGAGTTGCTCCGAGTACTGTCACACCCACTCAAATGGAGATTCCTTGAGTTTGATACTTTGATATCGCCAAGGAAAGAGAAGAGCTGAGAGACGAAGAAAAGCAACAAAGGATGACAACTTTCTGATTTGCTTTCACTCGCAGAGTCCTACTTATACAAATTCGTCAGATGCATATTTACATTTCTTGGCACGGATCTTTACTCGGCATCTCTAACTAACCGTTAAAGCGTTTTTTAATTGGAAGAAAAAATAATTAAGATAATAAATCTGTTATGCTTAACTGAATTAGTTATCGGTTTACTATTTGGATAAGATGTTAAAAACGTAAACCATTTCCCATACAGCTCAAGAAAATCGCCGATGTAGATTGAGGCTGGGGGAGAACCAAAAACCGGATATCAATAACCCGGAGGCGAGCCTTTAGAGCTCAAAAGACCGATCAACAACAAATATCTAATTTGTAAAAACGTAAAAAACGGTTTATCAAGACACAGTCTCCTGTTCATCAGCCAAATCAGAATATAAGGCAATGGCTTATACTCTCCGTAAGTTTAAATGGCTCAAGTCAATGTTAAAAGCATTCGGTGTCGACCATTCCACACCTATAAAAATGTATTGTGACAATCAATCTGCTTTACACATTGCCGTCAATCCACTCTTTCATGCACGAACTAAGCATATTGAAGTTTATCGTCGGTTAAATAATAAAAGAATTAGTCCTATATTAGAGAAAAATCTAAAATTTAATTTATATTTGACGAAAACTATTAAAAAATACAAACTTCGAATGTATTTATAAACAAAAGCGGATAAAAAATTGATTTAGTATAGGACGCATTAAAACAAATATCCAAATAAAATGTATTTTTAATAAATTCTTATATTAATTTAAAAAATAATAAAAGTAAATTTCAGATATTTAAATAAATTAATATGAGATACATACTTACTCCATATTTTTATATCTAGTTTTGCCTCTGAATTTGTGCAATTAGACTGTCTTATGAACCACCGAAATATTAAAAGTCAAAAATATATAGGAATAAAAATTTCAAGAGGTTCTAGTATTTGAAATTATTTTCTAACACAATATAACTCACATTCTTAATATCGAAAATGAAATTTTTATGTTTAAATAAGTTTCAAAATTTTACTCTAAACAAAGTAAAATATTGTTCAAATTTTTCTTTTTGTTTGAAATATCATTTATAATTGCACTATAAAATTTGATAAAACTTATTTTGTTATAAAGTTATCAAAATTTAAAATGGAATCAAAGTCCAAAAGTCAATCGGTTTTATATGACGATTATAAAATACTTAATTTAGTTTTATTTGATATGACAACTTGAAGATGACATTAATATTAAAATGAAATGAAATGTTTAAGAACAAGAGTAAGTAATAATAACGTTACTCTATTTTATGTCAAGGAAAGATGGTCTTTAAATATAATTTCTAATATATCAATTAGAAACATTTAAAAAAAACAATATTATCTCGATGTATTATTTATGTTATCATCAAAATGAATTTCAAATAAACATATAAATATATTTAAATTATTATAATATTTATAATATGTGTCACTCATATTAATTTGGTTATAAAATCTATATATTTTATTAAATTAACCAAAAAATATTATTTATGTTAAAAATATATATATATTTTAAGTTACACATACAAAAATTTATACATAATTAACAGTAAAATCGCATAAAAATAATATATGTAATTAAATTATGTCATATTATTTATGTTTAGTCATTATATTTTTTTATCATTTAAAAATAAAATAATACCACTAATTGTTTATAAAAAAAATTATGTAATGAGCTTATATTATAATTTGATATTTAAAACATGGGTATTTGTTATTTAATTAAAAAAATGATCGTTTCTAATATTTTACGAGTGAAATATATTTTGTATAGAAATTATCAATTAGTCAAATAGAATAAACACTATCATTATGTTTTGTAATCATAATCAGATTTTAAACAGCAAATAATAATATTTCAAAAGAAATATAATAGATTTTATAGCTTAACCTACATTATATTTATTCAATAATTATTTTATTCCGTACATAATATATATATAAATTCGTAATCTAATATTTTCAAAATTTAATAATGCGGTGTTAAATTTGAAAACTTGTATTTGAAAAATGGTAGTTTTTAGAGGTTTTTGATCTTTATTACTAAAACCAGTTTTTAAATGGGATATCCAAAATTAGCTTTTAAATTTATCAGTTTCTAGTCAGTAATTAATTGACAAAATTTTGGGGAAAACAACTTTAAATATAATGTTAACATTATGTTTTAGGGAGAAAAACAAATTGAAATAACTTCATTAATTATTACGGGATAACGTTTGTTTTATTTGACCATTTTTTTTTTGCCAACATGATTTATTAATTAAGAGTAAGATCATTGTTTACAATAGTACTTAGGAATAAAGGACATGTTTGATATAAATTCCAATTTGAAATCCCCGAAACCGCAGTTGAAGCCAAGGTATCTGCTGCTTGATTAGCCAACCGTGAACGGTATGCAAAACGAATCCCTTCAAATTTTGAAGTCCAATGTCGAATTGTGCTGATATAATGATGTAAATGCAGATTTCCTTCATCCTTATTAAGAAGGTTATTTAGTATTAAATTATCTCCTTCAAATATAATATACTGATACCCCAAGGACCATGCTGACTGAAGAGCCCATATAAGAGCCGTAGACTCCGCTTCAATCACTGAGCTACGTCCCTGGAACTTGCCTCTTCCCGCATGTAGAAAAAAACCTTTGTCATTACGAATGATCCACCCTAAACCTGAAGGAGAATTACCAGATCGGTGAGCAGCATTGTAGTTACATTTAACCCAATGTAAAGATGGGACCTGCCAGTGAGTTGAAACAGGATCTTTATGTAGTGTAGAGTTGGGAACATTAGTAATTAACATCAAAGCATTCAACCATTCTGTAGCATCTTCCGAACTCTTCTGAATTAATGCAGCAGGCAATACATTAATTTGATTAAATAGCAGATCATTTCTAGACTTCCATAGGCGCCAGAGTAGATAGAAGGGTTGATATCTTTGAACAGAACCTAATGTCATTCTGTTGTAGCTTGCAACTAAGTAGCGGATATTATCATAGATGTTAGAATTGAAGTCGCTAAATGAAGAAACCGAGATCCCCAGCTGTCGCCAAATACACTGAGCAAAAGGACATTGAAAAAAAGTATGAACCTCTGTTTCTTCTAAATCACAACATCGTAAACACTTATTATCTGGAATAATCCTCCGATAGGATAGATGAGATTTCAGAGGCAGCGCTTTAGACAATAGTCTCCACAGAAAATGTTTAAGTTTGGATGGAAGTTGAAGCGACCAATCTCTTTAGCTAGATCTTGATGGTGTACTAGTGGTGGATACTGAGCCGTAGTAACTGAATTATTAACAACCGCATAGCGATAACCCGATTTGACAGAGTATATTCCATTATTCGTATAATTCCAATACCATCCATCATTATTTGGATCCGTAGGTAGGAAAATCTTGTAAATAAGCTGATGGTCATCCTTCTCTATAAGATCATTAACCATCTCCTCGTTCCATAACCTAGTGTCTGGATCTATTAGAACATTTACCTTTAATGTTGGATTTGTGAATGGTAGTAATCTTGGTTGTCGTGGTGGATTTACAGGGAGCCAATTGTGATCTTCAAGTAGAATGTTATGACCATTCCCGATCGACCGTCGTAATCCTGAATAGAGTAAGGAGCGTCCATGAATCAGTGATTGCCAACCAAAAGATGGGTGTGATCCCAAAGTGGCAGAGATGAACTCCCCAGATTTATAGTACCGGCTCTTCAATATTCTTGAAAGCAGACATTGAGGCCGTTGCAGAATTTTCCAACATTGGTTAGCTAGCAAAGCCTGATTAAATTTCTAGAAATCCCGAAAGCCTAAACCCCCATAAGCTTTGATGTCGACATCTTTTGCCAAGATACCCATGAAATCTTTTTTTGTAAGTTAGAAGATCTCCACCAAAAATAAGAATTTTTTTTTATTTGACCATTTAGACGTGGCCAGAAGTCCAAAAATAATAATATTTTTTAAAAATTATTACATCAATAATTAATGGAAAACTGAATGAGTTAATAACTGCTATACTATTTTTTTTTTTGCCAACTAACTGCTATACTATTTATTTAATATGTCAATCATGATGTAACATGTTAGTATTATCGATGTTTATGCATGAAGACAACAAGCTTTTTTGGTCAAAGGTTACTTTTCATTAGTACTAAATACCAAGAAATTAATTACCATTTAGTTTATTATGTAACTCATAAAATGATTTAGATACATTAAACATGAGGACAATAGTCATTAAAACACTGAATTTTTAAGTTTAAATCATAACAAATTTTTTAATAAGTTATTTAAATAATAATTTATAGTTAATTGTGCCGATTTACACATGCGATTAGTTAATATTAATATCAGAAATAATACAGTTAACTGTGTTACTTATTTTTTATTTATTTGTGTCTAATTTTACTTGATTAAAATAAATAAGAAAAGTTAAAAATATTATTTCTAGTATTATTGTTGAATAATCGTATATATAAATCAATATATTTAATTATATATCGTTATTTAAATGGTTAATTAAAAAATTCGTTATTTAAATAGTTTAAAAACAAAAATTTAGTATTTTAATAACCATTTTCCCAATAACTAATTTTTTTTTGGTTATTTAAAATCGAATTTTATATATGGATAGAGATAGTGTAACCTGTTGATTTGCTCATTCATAAATATACTTAGAAGATTAATTAATTATTTTTATATGGACTAATTAACCAAAAGAAAGTCTTCTTCTTCCTTTTTTTCTCTAACATAATTCCGTAACACACAGACTTTCGATATATATAAAGAAAAAAACCAGAACGTGACGTGCAAAAAGCAATCCTTCTCCAATGGATACCACAGGTACTTTCCTTGTTCAATCTCTCTTGTTACATCATACACACACTTTTTATTACATATTAACATACATTCATATGCTTTTGAACGATCGTTTTGGCAAGATTTCTTAGCCAACCATTGACTTTAATTTCATAGCTTAGTAATTTAAGGTGTCCGTATAGCTTTCCAGAGAGACAGAGAGAGAGAAGATTAACTCTTTATTTTCTGTTTAGTTGTGTTCCTTCTTCATCAATGGCTTCGTTGAGGAAGACAATGCAACGTTGTTTTCAATTTCTTTATAAAAAACATCGTTTTCAATGGCTTTTGTCTGACTTTTGCTTAACGAACTAAAGCAACCGATTTAAAGCTAGATATAGTCTAGATTGGTTTGACAGAGTTTTAGAATCCAATTTAGATTTGGTATTTTCTGTCAAAACATATTTTTTTACTTGATTTAGTAAACTTCCATTATTTATTTTGAATCCACTAGGTGAGAAAGAAAGCAAAGAAAAAGACAGATAAGAAAACTGTTCGCCGATTTGCGAGAAGTTCAAGGAAGCTTTTTTTTTAGTATTTAATAATTTGTTCAATTTAAACGATTTTACGAATCCACATATTCTTGGATCAACGGCAACCCTTCGTTTCGCTTATTATCCCGTTTCTAAAATCTCTGAGAAAACGGATTAGTTTTCCGGGAAAATCACTTTTTGTGAGAAGATTTTTGTGTGGTGTGAAGTTTAAGTGGGCATCTGGGAAATCTTAGACTTTTCGAATTTTCTTCTTTGTTAGTGATTTATTACTTAATCCGGATTTGCGGATTTGAAGGAAAAAGAAAAAGGAAACACCCACTTCTTCAAAATCTCATTTAGGGATTGAAAATAGCTTGAATCGCGTGTCGTTATATTTCTGATTTGTGTGATTATTGCTTCTGGGTAAATTTTTTGTCGATCGGATCTGGTGTTGGTGGTGGTGTGGTGGGTTGTTATCAATGGGCGCATTAGATGAAGGACATTTGAATCTGGAGCTTGACATTGGAATGAATAATGCCTCCATTGAGCTAGCTTTTGAGCACCAACCAGAGACTTTAGCAATCCAAGACGCTGTGAAACTTTTATTGCAAGGTCTTCGTGAGGATATCAACAGGGAAGGCATTAAAAAAACTCCTTCTCGTGTTGCCAAGGCTCTTCGAGAAGGGACCAGAGGTAATCTATGTTACTGTTTTTTTAGCATGATTCTCCTTTTGTGTGCTTTTTGATTCTCTCCATTAGTAATTGTCTCGAGTTTATTGGTCTAGATTTGTTTCATGAACCTCCATGTGTTAGCTTGTTACTTCACTGATTTGTGGTTGATCTTCTGTTGTTATGGTCTCTTAGGATCTACCTTTTCTTTGTCTCCATTAGTGTAGTAAGTTAGAATGAGGAAAGGATTATGGTCAATATTTCACTGGTGGCTTCTTTTCTCAGGTTATAACCAAAAGGTGAAGGAGTTTGTACAGAGTGCTCTGTTTCCAGAAGCAGGGTTAGATGAAGATGTTGGACAAGCAGGAGGAGTGGGAGGGCTCGTGGTTGTGCGAGATCTCGATCACTACTCTTACTGTCAATCTTGCTTGCTTCCTTTTCATGTGAGATGTCACATTGGTTATGTCCCTTCGGGACAACGGGTTTTAGGACTAAGCAAGTTTTCCAGAGTCACTGATGTTTTCGCTAAGCGTCTCCAAGAGCCTCAGCGTTTGGCTGATGATATATGTTCAGCTCTCCAGCATTGGGTTAAACCGTCTGGAGTAGCTGTTGTGCTCCAATGCTCTCACATTCACTTTCCGAGTTTGGACTTGGATTCACTGGACTCGTCTAGCCACCACGGATTTGTGAAGTTACTGGTTTCCTCGGGGTCAGGAGTTTTCGTGGATGGAAGCTCGAATCTTTGGGGTGAATTTCTAAGCTTTTTGAAGTTCAAAGGCGTAAAAACTCATGCTTTAGGCTTTGTGAAAGAGTGGTGCCCGAGCGTTAAAAGCTCGTCTAATCTCTCACCTGAAGAAGACACGGAGATGGTCTGTGCTGTTGTTTCCATCCTGAAATCATTAGGAGAAGATCCGTCGAGGAAAGAACTCATTGCTACACCCACTCGATTTCTCAAATGGATGAAGAACTTCCAAAACACCAACCTCGAGATGAAGCTAAACAGCTTTAACTGTATCAAAGCTATTGGTGAGGTCAAAGAGAAGAGGCTGCACTGTGAAATGAACATACAATTTTGGTCAATGTGTGAGCATCATTTGCTTCCTTTCTATGGAGTTGTTCATATTGGCTACTTTTGTGCCGAAGGATCCAACACCAATCCTATTGGACGTTCACTCATAAAATCGATCGTACACTTTTACGGGTTCAAGCTTCAAGTGCAAGAGAGGATGACTCGACAAATCGCTGAAACATTATCGCCTCTTGTCGGCGGGGATGTGATTGTAGTCGTGGAAGCCGGGCATACTTGTATGATCTCTAGAGGAATTGAGAAGTTTGGAAGCAGCACTGCTACAGTTGCGGTTTTGGGTCAGTTTTCAAATGACATTTCCGCAAGAATGGTGTTTCTAGACAAGATCCAGACAAGAAATGACATGAAGACAGATTCAAGCTCACCAATTTGAGAGGGTTTTATGTTTGTTTGTTGTGTTTTATATGCTTCTGGTTGGTTTTTGTTTTTCATATGATAATCATTTCGAAGTCTCAAAACCTGGGAAAAGCGAATCGATTATTTCTTGATTTTTGATTGTTGTTCATCATTATGCTTATGTTAAGTGTAAGATTCTCTGAATAAGTATGAGATTGTGTCAGACATACTGTTAACATTGGAATTTGTTTACAAACTGGAGAATTACAAAAGCATTTTCCCAGTCATACAGAGCTCGAGTTAAACCATCTAATGCTCACAAGTGAACGAGAGAGAAAGAAAAAAGTATTCTGTACAAAAGAAAGAACAAGATTTTTGGATTCCAAGAATATGTTTTGGCCCAGGACTGGGGAAACAAAGCAGATACAGATGTAACATCAGTGGGTAAATGATAAGATCTCTCCTCTATTCTCTATATCCTCTCTAATATACAGCTTAGTGCTAATCCCATCTACTGATGATGACACAGCAGGATCAAAACTGAACCAAAAGTCTGAAAATCTCATTTCAAACAATCACACTCAAAAAAATTATACTCTAAAACCTATCCATCCCTTAGTGGCCTCTCCTATCCTATGATTCCAGCCATTCAAAGCTTTGTAACCAGTCACATTCCAAAATTTCCCCTTTAAATTCATCAGTTGTGCCGGGCTAACAATGAATCAAGCGTCATTGGGCTGCTAAAACGAGCAGAAGTCACTGCATTCCGATGCTAGGGAGGATCTTTCTCATGTGTTGAAGGGAATGAACATCAGAATGTTGTCAAACTAGAATGGAACAACATATGGAAGAGCTACAATATCAGCAGATACAATTCCAAGAGCCTGGTTCCAAACTTGCGGAGTCTCATCCAATGAAGAAGTAGAATCTGTTCTTTGTTTCTTTAATAACTTCACACCAGACTGTCCAAATAGCCATTCTTGTTCATCACTATCAACCTCATGCAATTCATCCCTTTTCGGTACATTCAGTATCTGATCCAAATACTTTAAGTCCGAATGAGGCCGCCTTTTTACAGATGCTTCACCGTTTTCTTTCACTCTCACTGAAGAAACAGGTGACCGACTTTTAGGTCCGTGAGGATCAATGAAACCGCCAATTCTATGCCCCTTGATCTCTGGATTACACACTGTTTCTTGCAGTTCAGAAACAGGCTTTGGAGGAGTTTGGCAAGCTCCCAACTTTCTTCCATTTTCCATAGATGATAAAGGAGAAGTAACAGGCTGTATCTTGTGCGGCCTAAATCCATTCTCTGCATAACAATTAAAGAACTCGCGCTAAGAGAAAAACAGTAATAGCATAAGGAAAACGCAACAGATATTGTAGGAAAACAAAATTAGAACACACAAAGTGAAATGAATATACTAATATATATATATATAAAGAGATCAAATGAGTTATCAAGAGGAAAGAAACATGACTGAATTAAAACATAAGGTATCAGCACACATATACAATAAACATATTATCTGTTTCCTTAAAAAAAGAGATGGATCAGGGAAGGACTCACCATACACCAATCCATTTGTCTCAAGATCCTTCCGTTTGCCAAGAATTCCCTCAGCGGTATGGTTCTTGACGCCCTCCCTTGAAAGGTCCTGCACTGTAAAATTCCTAGCATCCAGAGAGTCATGTTTTCTCTCTATTAATCTGGGCCCTCCCTCGACAAACTTTGGTTTCTCCTGAACAGTTTTTTTTATCAGCTCTTTTCTCTCCTCATTCTTCTCTTTACTACTTCTATCTGTTATCTTCTTTGGTTCACTTTTCTTTATCCCTTCGTTATCCAATAGCTTATCACTCTTTGTCACACTTACCTTGACGTGATTCTTCTCTTCTAGTTCTTTTTTCTTTGTATGATCTGTTTTATCCACTGGCTTAACCATAACCTCAGCTCCTTTCTGATCCATGCAAGATGAGACTCGAAGAACTGCGTTTTCAGACCTTTTTTCCGTGGTAAAGTTTCTGTGGTTATTGATTTTCTTTCCCTCAACTTTCGTATGGTTGGTTTGCGGAACTGAGCAGGAAACGTTGTACTCTGTAACTCCGCCAAGAAAATCAACCTTTCGTGGGCTATGACTTTCTGAAGCTTCTTCCCCATTTCTAATCCTTCTTGCCAGGTCCTGTATAAACTTAGACTCTCCATTATCATTATTCTGCACGGTGTTTGTTACAAGTTTTTCACTGTCTCCACTGCCTGGCAAAACACTAGCAGCTTTTTTGTCCTCCGAAGTTCTGCTCTTTTCTTTATCCCGATCTTTGTGTCTCCTATCCTTATGTTTCTCTTTTTTTTCCTTCCGTTTCGTATGTTTGTCTTTGCTAGTTTCTCTATCCTTTTTCTCCTTTTCTTCTTTCTTTTCTTTATCCTTCTTCTCCCTTTTGTGCTTTTTTTCCTTCTTTTGCTTTTCCTGCCATTTAATTCCCAAGAGAAAAAGACCACACATATATAAGTGATGGGTAGAAGAAAAGAAAACAAAGAATTAGTTACCTTTACTAGTCATTTCTTGGGTAAACTTAAATAAGTTTTGAGAGAAGAAACCAGGTGAATCATTATTTCAAGGCGGAAAACCTCCAGGAAGTACTTATCTTATACATTCGCCTTTAGCTAATTCCAGCAAATTCAAGCTCACACATGATAATTTTTAAGCTCCTTACTACTCTATCTCATTACAGTTCCTGCAGTTGCTCAAGATGAGCAATTCCTAAGAAAATATTCTAAAGTTTTCTCTCAAATTGGTTAACACAAAGTAATCTCTATCATTACTACGAGGAAAAATAGTTAACCAGATTTTCCTAAGTGTGGAGTCGAGAGTAAACTTCACGTCAAATCAGCAAACCCCCTACGCCAATAATTCATTAATCCGTACAAATTACTATCAAAACCATTAGCTACAGGAACACATAATCACTTCAATATGTTAGGATCTCAGCATTTCTAATCTAGTCAAGGATCCTGCAAAGCTTGCTGTGTACTAGGAAAATCATAAGAAAAAAATAAGCGGAAGGACAATTAGGGAAGACCAGAAACTACTAGTGCAAGGAAATGAAAAGGTAGGAGTATTAGAGCACCATTTTATGGTGACAAAGGATAGAATATGGAGGATTCCATAATTCATCTATGCCAATTCTTTAGCATTTATGATTCTCTCATATGAGGTAGCTTAAGTCCATGAGCATTGATTATTTTCATTACAGGTCTCTACATAACTGTTTTGGGGGGGGGACAATACCTCGGACTTGACCAACTAACAGTAATCGTACATTTAAAAGAAACACTTATTCTAAAACAGCTTCTAAGTCCCTTACACCAGCACTTTACTAGGTCCATCTTTTCTAGAAAACAACACATAGGATCCCACAAGTTCGTCCACTCAAAACTCTCCTCCACTCAATAAAAGCATTCAAAGCAGAGGAATTCATCAGAGTCTAGTCTCATGATATTCTAAGTTTTCTACATTGGTATCTAAAAGCCTAGAGACAAGACATGCGCAACCTAACTACTCTAGTAACTCTCCAACAAAACTGAGGGAGCATCAAGCAGGATACAAGCTTTGAAACACCAGAAACGATCATGATTTTCAAAGGAGAATAGATCCTAAGGGTTAAAATGTAAACCTTTATCACAGAGTCTGCTTCTTCGGTTCTAATCTTCTTCTCATATCCTGGAGGTGGAAATGGGAAGCAACGAGACATGGCACGTATCCGTCAAAAACTTAAAGTGGTGTACTTTCAACCACTTTTCTTACTATCTCGCTCCTTTATCCCAGCACCTGACCAGATCAGAATCTATGATCCAGTCCATCATATCAATAAAAACACTTAAGAAAGCTCCACAATTCACTTCGATCCTAACTTCACAAAGATCCTAAATATACTAAGACATTAGCAATTCACACCTTGGAACCTCAAGATATTTCGCTAACCTGCCAAAACCATCAGCAGAAATCAATTCAGTACTATTCATTTCCAGAACACAAACATTCCTGTAACTCTGAGTTAAGATATGAGCCAGCTTAAAGCACCTTATGCTTATGGGCAGCCGCCAACAAGTTGGCCTCTTTCAGATTGAATGTGAAGAAACCCCCAATTTCGCGAATCAAATAGATAATACTTAATTCCGTGACTACTCAATCCCACAGACTCTTTCGACAATTCTTTAATCTCCGAGAGCTGTTCCTAATAGTATAAGAAACCGCAAATTAGGGTCCAAATTCCAACCAAACCCTAAAAAGCCAATCGAAACTAAATCGCCCAAGTAAGATAACCGAAATTTTTGGGATAATTCAGATAGCAAAAAGAAACGTAAATTAGCTCTCAAGCATCGACAGATCAAATTTCCAAAACTTTGTGGGGGAGAGACAAAAAAGACACGAAATTTCACTTTAAAATTAAGGTTTTTTCAGCTCATGGAAAAATAGAAATCAACGGGATGCTCTATGAAACAGCTTCGGTTCTTTTTTTTCAAAAAAAAAGCTGATCATATAAGAGAGAGGGAGAGAGAGCGATTGGAAGATCTAAAAGAGAAGAGAAGAGAGAGAAGAAGAAGAAAGAAAGAAATACGCCGAAGAAAGTGAAAAATATCTCTCTTTTCTCTCTCTCTCTCTATATCTCAATCCCCATGTGTTGGCATATGGGTGTGTAATATACCTTCTCTTTCTGTATATATCTGTAATGTTCTTGTGTCTTTTCTAATTACGTTTTTTTTATGGGTATGTTCTTCAACAAGAAGAAGAATCTCTCTCTCTCTCTCAAAACCTCAGCCAACAAAACAAAAACTTTGGTCTGAAGATGTCAAAATGTTATTTATAATGATAGATAAAGAACAATGGGCTTTTAACCATTTGGGCTAAGCCCGAATTCAACTTGTCCTTAATTCAACTTAGTATAAGTACTACATTTTGGGAATTTGGTAGATTTCTAATTTATTTAACTTGCAAGTATTTGGAATTAGCAAATCTAAATCCTTAATATATTATTTGAAAAAATTTTTAATAAAATAATCTTATATTAACGTATTAATAACAAAAATGTTATACTGACGTCTCCACACTACCGCGAGTTTCAGCTTAGATATATAAAAGGTTTAAATTACTAGAATAATTACAATACATGTCACTGATATTAATTTGGTTAGAGAATACATGTCATTGATATTAATTTGGTTAGAGAATACATGCCATTGATATTAATTTGGTTAAAGAATACATGCCACCAATACTAGAATAAATACATGCCATTGATTTTATAATACATGTTATTAATATTAATTTGGTTAGAAAATATAATTTATTCAACTAACCAAAAAATATTATGACATTTGCAAAAATAATTATTTTTATTTCTTTCAATTTTTTATACGTTAATTAATAAATAATTTCAAATAAATATAAATATATTTAAATTACTACCGTAATCTCTAATATATTATTTGAGAAATATTTTAAGAAAATAACTTTACTCGAACGTGTTATTAACAGAATATCATGCTGACGTGTAATCACTACAATAAATTTTAAATAAATATATAAATGAACTTAACTTATTAGAATAATTATAATTATACCATTGTTATTAATTTGGTTAGAAAATTAATATATTTTATTAAACTAACAAAAAACTATTAAATTCGTAAAAATAATTATTTTTCTTTTCTTAATTTATATATACAAAAATTAATGTTAAAAATAATTTTAAATAAAAAATAAAATTATATAAATATTTAATCTATATTTACTAATAAAATATAATTTATTAATATTTTTCTAATGTAGGTATAAATCTAGTTATACATTAACCCGAAAGAAGAATGATACAAGTTTACAACAATGGGGGTTTCGAACTTTCTATTTCAAGAGGACTGTTAACAATCAAAACACTATCTAAAGAGTTAATAATAAATTAGAAGGTGGGTCTTTCTTTGGAGTGCAATTGATCAACCAAATCTATAACTTCACTGCAATCACCAGTTTCATTTCCTTCCATGAGACACTCAACGTAAGGCAACACTTCTGTTTGCTCTACAATTCCATTTAAGCTCAGCAGATCCATTACAAGCTCATGCGCCCGCTCCGTATCTCCTTCCTTCTTCAAACCTTGAATCATTAGGCAGAAGGATTTGAAACTAGGGACAAACCCGGTTCTTAGAGCAAGTGTTATCAGCTCCATACACTTGGTGTGTTCCTTCCTGCTGCAATAAGACTCTATGATGATGTCTATGGCCTTCTCAAGAAAAACACCGCTCTTGAGCATAGTTTGGACCAGATCGTTGGACTCATTTGTTCTTCCTTCTTTGCATAACCGTGTGACCAAGAACTCACATAATCCGCTGGTAGAGCCACCAAGTTGTTCAACCATAGATATGAGTTTATTGATACATTCAGGATCGAAATCTCGAAAAGCAATATCTGAAACAGTTCTCTCATCTGAATGATCAAGACCCTTCTGAGATAAGGCAAATCCTTGTAACAAAGATGAATAGATACGATCATTTAGTTCATATCCCCTTTCAACCATTACTCTTACGGTTTCAAGAGCACGGTCTAAAATTCCATTATTGACGTAGCCTTTAACCATAACGGTATAAGTAACATGGTTTGGTAAAACTCCTGAATCTTGCATAGCAGAGAGAAGCCCCTCGGCTTCCTCTAGTCTTCCAAGTTGACAAAGACCGTTGATGATGATTGTGTATGGATAGACATTCGGCAAACAACCACTTAACTTCATCAGCTCTAGCATCCTCAAGGAACCACTAATATCACCTGACCGAATCAACCCATCAACCAATGTTGTGTAAGTCACCACAGAAGGAACTAAGCCAAGCTTAATGATTTTCCCGAGCATCGCTAATTCCTCTTTCACTTTACAACCTTTACTTAGCACATCTAGAAGCACATTCAGGGAGTGAGGAGTTGTCAATATTCTCATCTTCACCAATGTCTCCAGGATAAACAATGCATCCCGGGTGTTACCGACTTTACAGAAGCCATCAATAAGAGTTGTACCTGTTACTTCATCTAGATCTATTCCTTTTCTAAGCATCAAGCCTAAGAACGTGCTAGCTACATCAGCCTTCCCTTGTTTGCAGAAAGCATTTATTATACTGGTGAACGTGAGACAATCAGGCTCCAGATCAAATGAGTTCATCGAGTTAAGTAGCTTGTAAGCCACATTCATATGGCCTTCTCTACAAAGCCCATCGATCAAAACGTTATAGCTCACAGTGTTAGGTGACAGAGCATTGTCAAGCATTCTCTTCAAAAGGTGCACCGCCTTGTATGGTTTCCCAACTCTACACAATCCTTCCATAAGCTCGTTGAAAGTTCTTACATTTGGTTTGCAAGCCCTCTTCTCCATTATGGCAAGAAGTTCAAAAGCAGGAACAACCCGTCCAACTTTGCAGTAGCCATTTATCAACGCGTTATAAGTTATTACACTAGGAAATATCCCATCTTTAACCATCTTTCGACATATCCCATTAGCCTCTTCAATCTTTCCGTCTCTACACAGCCCATCAATAAAAACGGTGTAAGTGTGAACGTTTGGTTTGCACCCGCTAGCAATCATCTCATCAAGCAAGTTAAAAGCTTTATCAATTAAACCTCTATTGCACAAGGCTTTAATAAGCACAGTATATGTACGTGTGCTTGGTTGGCAACCTTTCTCACGCATTTGTTCTTTTAAGCCAAAGGCTTCTTCAAGTCTCCCTACTTCGCACAACCCGTGAATCAAAATGGAGTAACTAACAGAGTTTGGTGCACAAGTTTCCTCTCTGGACATTACATCAAACACCATGTGTGCATCTATAAGATTCAATCCACGGCAAAAACCCAGCAACAAAGAAGTGCATATATGGGAATCTAACACAAATCCAATTTTAAGTATCTTACACATGAACATCTCAGCGGCTTCCGTGAATCCATTCTTGCACAGAGCATTGACAATGGTTCTGTAATCAATCATGCCAACAACGAAACCGTCAGCTTCCATTCGTCTGAAAGTCACGTAAGCCAAGAACCCTAAATCAAGTTTAGCCAAGGACATCAAAAGAGAGCTGTAACAAGGGTAGTTTAACCGGAATCCAGCACTATCTCTCAGCTCATCAAAACAACGCATTAGTTTCAACATCCCTGTCTCGTATCTAGCATATTCCCTAATCAACGCAACAATAACATCATGTGCAACTCGATATAAACCGGAAGAAACGATCATTTTGAGAAGCTGAATTTTCTGACAAGGGTCGAAACAGTACGAAGAATACTTGCAGACCCAGATGAAAAAACGAACGCAAATGTCGTTGTCGCTGCGTTGAAGCGAAATGACATGTGAAGCGACATGTGGTTTCATGTGAGAGACTAGTGCTTTAAGAGAACTGTTCTTCTCCCAATTGGGGCTTCGTAGTAAAGATGCGACATCGTGAGCCGCCATCTCGTCGGAGCAAAACTGAGAAGAGACGGAGAAATACGCATAAGAAGAAGAGGAAGATAAAACATGACGAGCTAAAGCCGAGATCTTTCGAGGACTTCTGATATGTATCAGCATGCACAAATTGAAGGAGCCGGAGAAGATATAATAAAAATTATTGCTTTTAACTTGCGCGGGTTTAGGGTTTTATCTCTCTGGCTATTGAACGACAATGGGATTTATGCATCCAAAACCAGGTGGTGTCGGTTTGCATCTCCATACTACAAGATATACGGTTATGAAACTTGAACCGCACTGAACCACTGCATCGCCACATAATTTTGGACTTTTCAATCAAATTTGAGGAAAATAAAGTTGCTCGGTATTGTCATGTTAAGTAATTTTAACGACTGCCGACGAAAAAAAAAGTATAAGCTTAGTAAAATAGCACCCAAAACTTTTGATAAATAAGATGTCTACATCCAGTAGTAATTCTCGTATTGGCAAATATAAAAGACAGAAAGAAAATGTTTCTGTTGAGGGAAGGTTCATCAAAACGACACGATTGAGACTGAGCCAAAGGAATTATACTCCAAAACACGGCAAAAAAAGTGAAATAAAATTGACCTGAACGAATTCAGACACAAAGATGTTTCTCTTTGTCAGTTCACAATCCTTGAGCAACTGTTTTGCGTAATGTACATATATTCTCCAATTGCGAATGAGTGTTGTGTAGACCCAGGCGGCTGAAAACTAGTTCTTTTATTGCTACATCACCAAATCATCAGCAGAGTAATAGTCGGCAATAAGACGATACATGTAAGATGGATTGTGTCCTCCCCTGCAACCAAAACGGTAACGACTACATTAAGTAATGCCATGAAAATAGATCAACCAACTAGAATGAGCCAAAAGGGTATATATAAGACTTACGTGTCGGTAATAAAGAGACTAACAAGGTTTGGTGGCACATAGTCGAATGTTGGGTTGACAACTTGAAGCAGGGGAGATCCGGAACCAGCTCCAAAATCCAGGCAATCAGAGAATTCACCAAAATCCAACAGTTCAGATGGAGATCTCAGCTCGTTGAGTAATACCTCCGGATTGTGAGGATAGAGTGGACATAACTGTTTAATTAAATTAAAACCCATAAGTCAAACTTTGAGGTTCATGAGAGCAATCAATGATTTGAGCAAATGAATAGCTCGGAACCAAACCTTGTGACTACCGGCTAGAACCACAAATGGGACTGCATGCTTTTGTGCTGCAAGAGCAGCCATGTTGACTCCAACAGGTCCTATAACCCCACCATTAGCCATCACTGCATGAGCTCCAATTATAACCTGTGCAACATAACATCATTCGTAATCAACTTAGAAGAAAAGGAGAACATAAAATTGGGCAGGATTGAATTGTACCATATTCACTCGAGATATCATAGCAAACACTGCAGAGTCAGTGATAACTGTGGTCTGTAAACCTCTAGCTACCAATTCTTTTGCTAATAGATGGCCTTGATACCTAATATAATAGTATTGGAAAACAGCTGATGTAGATAGAAAGAAAAACAATATTGGGACAACCAGAACACTCTATTGATGTTAAGAATTAAACATATGAGATATAGAAGCCACCAAACCTTGGAGCACCTTCAGCAACAAATACACGAAATGATCTTTTCTTCTCCTTTGCGGCACACAGAAACTCAAGTACTGTTCTTGAGCTACCCAGGGTTAGAATCACCTCACTGACAAAAAAAAAGAATTTAGGCAATTGAAATGTTGTCATCAAACAAAGAAACTCATAAACGAGTGCCTTGGTTTTCCATCCATTGCATGTTACAGAAAATTAATAGTATAGAGACGAATAGTACTTTTGATGTATATGCTCTACAGCTTGCTCAGCGATCTGTTCATGACAACCAGCAATCTCTTGGATAAGTTGATTAACTCCTTCTATAACATCATGCTTCAGTTTCCGAGTTATTGAACTTTTATCCGCAGCTAAAAAACATACACTAGACCATTAACATCAACAAAAAATGTAACTTATTGTAGCTGCCAACATAATATTGTCGTATGATTCATCCAAGAAAATTTCAATGAAAGGTGATGAACCCCGCAAACCAGACTGTTAAGAAAAGAAATTGATTTTCTTTATTTGTCTCTCTAACTCAGCAACACAAGACAAATTCACGAAGAACTCCAGCAACAAAACCACAGGGGTCAGTAATCTAATGTTTGTTCTAGACTCTAGAGTTCACTAAATACTCCCACGCCAAAAAGTCCCCAAAGTGAAACCAAATTCCTGGACACCTAAATCTGTTACCCTTTCTGTCAAACTATAATCTCCGTGTAAGACAGTTCCCAAAAGAAAACCATGTGTATCAACTTGTAAAAAAGAATGTAAATTAAATTTGTTCTATTCCTACCATAACTTCTCTTCAAACCTTATCAAGGGCATAACTAAAGAAAGCAGCATCAGGCTCTACTGAGAAAAACAGAATTTGAAAAGGAGGGCCAAAGGCATGGAAAGGTACATTTACTTTTGCTTTCAGAATCAGCACCAGAGGAAGATGTGTACGGGACAGTTGCAGATTCAGGAGTGCCTTCTAGAAGCGTTTGCAAAGATGGAGGGCGTAACGTACTCCTAGCTGCAGCTGCAACAACTGCTGCAGACATTGCAGGATATCCAGTTCCTTTGCTGTTATCTTCATCATCATCATCACTTGCATCTAACAAGTCCAACCCAGCCATGGCTGCCGTGGTGAGAGAAAGATCTTCCTCCCTTATAATATGCAAAACCCGTCTAACAACATTGCCCACCGCAAGCTCTACAAAATCATATCCGACAATATTTATCCCTTGCCCAGCTTGAAAGAAAAGATGTCAGTAAAAAGAGAGTTTTAGAAGACATACCCACAGGATTTGCAGCGACCAATTGTCCACCGACGGCTTTCACGGCATCGATAAGAGCTGAAGCTTGGTTTGCATGAGGCACTCTCTGCTGGGAAATCACTGACCTAAGAAGCTCTACGGTGTATCTGGCTGTAGCCTGTGAGCCCTCAATTTTACTGTAAAATGCAGGATCAAATCAGCAATTCTCTTAACAAAGGGTTTCCGCAAAATTACAGAACAGAAATGTGCAATTGATTTACCGCTTTCTGAGTTTGTTAACAAATTCAACCACCGTTGATTGGACGTCTGGCATCTTCTTTATCCAAAATCACTGAAAAACTTGATAAAGTACGAAACCTGAGACGTCAGATTTTCATAAACCCTAATCACGCGGTATTCGCGTCAGAAGAAACAAGGAAATACCACGCAGGGTCAGGAGGAGGAACCTAATGTGCGAGATAAAAGTAAAGAAGCAAAACGACTATGCTTACCGGTGACTATATGACAATGGCGAAGGATAAAAGAGATGAAGTAGACGAAATATTCCGGCGAGAGAAAGAAACGGAATTGACAAAAGAAAAGCAGATTTTACGTTCATTTACTCTCATGACAATTGGGGGTTTGGCAGGTCTATGATTTTGGGCCCAAATAAGGCGATGATTGGGCCGAGAACATGAGAGGCTGTCTTTCCATTGGAAAATCTAAGTTTTGGGGGCTTTTTTTGGGGGTTTCGGCCAATTCATACATGAACTTCGACCCGTGGTTACGATTCGATAACGAACTTTGTTGTTGTGCACTTTCATACATTAACTTAGTGTTTGACTCCATAACATGCATTGATTGGATTAATTAGTATTAAACATACATTAGCGATAAACGACGTTTAATTCACCGTTAATCCTAGCTGACTAGGATGACACATCAGCCACGACAACATCTTAATAAACACGTAAAACGTCGACGTTTTGATAAGTGGGAGATACCCTTAATTATTTTCCTCTTCCCCTTCTTCCCCGAGCTCCTTCTTCCTCTTTGCAAAATTAGGGTTTGCAGAGCAGAGGCTTCCTCTTCTCTTCTTCTCCAAACCCTTTATTGCTTCAAGATAGGAAGCATGTCTTCTCTTGATGATTTAGGAAGCTTCAAGACTTGACCCAATTCAAATATTGATAAATGCTTTGAAACTTCAACGGCGACTGGATTACACAGTCATATCAAATTCATCATCTCTGCAAATTCAGTAAAAGCAACAGAATCAGTGATTTTTCAAACTGGAAAAGCTACAGATTTAAAGAGAACAAAGCCAGTTGATGTATACCTTCGCTTCCTCTGGAACCTTATATGCGTCAAGTGTCACTTCAGTCAGATAAAACCCTGGAAACAAATTCTGTAACCATTGCAGAGCACAAAGAAAGAGGAGCAAGTCAGATTAATATTTAAAAATCGAGTAAATTTATCATCGAATCGCAAATCCAATACTTACATCTAATTTCTTCTGAATTGTCCTTGGCCGCTTTTTTGGCCGGCGCGATGATCGGCGACCTAACAACGACATGAAATCCTCATCTATTTCCTTCTTCGAGAGCTTCATGGAGAACTTCGGCCGCATCATCTCCTTCTTCGTCTCTGCAACATCGGCCGCAACATCGACCCAAAAGACATGCTTCCTATCTTTGATCATATAAGCCTTCCCGATAGCACCCACAAGGTACTCGGTGAAAGGAAGGTGAGCTAAATCAGCAAGGCTCACGAAATCTCCAGCCAAGTATTCATTATTTGAAAGTTGTGCTTCATACACGTCAAGCACTTCTCCAAGCTTCTCTTCGCTCTCCTTTATGACTTTCTCATCAGCAGGAAACCCCATGAGTGGTGCAAAGACAATGTTGAGTGTTAGAGCAAGTAGTGGTGGGTGGCAAATTTAAATAATTTATTTAAACATTTATTATCTGACTAAGCAAATTTTTAACGGTTTGACTAACACCGTCAAGTCAATGCATGTTACGGGATAAAACACTAAGTTCATGTATGAAACTGCACAGCAACAAAGTTCATTAGCGAATTGTAACCACGGGTCAAAGTTCATGTATGAATTGGCCGAAACCCCGCTTTTTTTGACAAATACTTTACAAAAAGACATAACTCAATTATAAATCGACAATAACTTATTGCAAGTCAAACTCAAATTCTAAAATCTTAATTTAATTCATGATTAGTAACATTTTTAATGAATTGTAAATCAATTGTAACTCATACTATCAATCAAAGCATTAAAAAGGAAAAGGATTGAATTCTCGCATAAGGCAACAAAATGCCAATTTGTTTATCTTCATTATAATCACCGCACTAGATTTTGACTCACGCCATACGTAGAATAAATATTTATAGATAATAATTAATTGTTTATTTTGTTAATTTAAATCAGATATATATATATAATTTATCTTATATTTAAAATAAATTTTTTTAAAAAAAAAATTAATATTGATTACAAAAATAAAATAGATAATAAAATCAGATTATACAAATAAATTTAAATTGTATCTATTTTGGATAAAATTATACATATGATAAAAATTCAATTAAACTAAACTTTTGTTTTATATTTTGTTTGACTAATTTTTCAAAATTTATATTTTGTTTTATATTATATTTACAGTTTATGATAAAATACATTGTATGTCGAAATATTAGAGATTTACATGTAATATATTGTATAATGGCAATTTTCGTAAATATTCTAATAAATTATGTCTTAAGTAATATTTATTTTAAAATGCTCTAATAATATGACACATCAGCATAGCACACTTGTAAATCACACTATTAATTTGTTAAAATTATTCTCAATTAATATATGATAGATCCTTATCTGGTCGTCAAAATATTTATTAACTCAGACATTATTCTGAGAGATTCGGCAGAAACATTTCTCTATATATACACAACACTAACCATGACGAAGCTTTTCTTTTGAACAAACTATTTCACACGCTTCTATTCTCTTCTTCTTGCTCTTCTGCATTCCCATTCTCCTTGAGCTTATACGCACCATCTACATACAACTCCGTGTCCCAAAGAAACGTCCCAAACGCCACAGCCTCTAGAACCAACCGCTTCAGACTTGAAAACGATGTCACAATGGTCTCATCACTCTCCTCTGTGCCAAAAAGGGCCAAACATTGCTTCTCTATCAGATTCCTCGCTTCTTCTGTCCTTAGTTTTGCGCATCTCTGCAACATCTCTGGATCAAACCCTGAGATGTAATGTCTCAGCTCCTGCTTGTTTGAGATCTGTGCATTGCCCGTTGTGAAAGAGCATCCAAAGCCGGGACTTTTTAGATGTCCACTTCCAAGGAAATCCGACAAGGAACACTCGAGTTGGTGCCTGAGGGAGGCGGATTTCAAGAAGTAACCGAACAAGATAGAGGCAGCGTATATTTTCCCAAGATGAAGTTTCTGTATCTGGGTTGTTGCCCAGATGTCAGTCACACATGAATTCACCCGCAAGCCGATGACTGCGCTCACGTGTTCTTTGATGAGCTCAAGAGCATCGCAAGTGTGAATGGATTCTAATTCCCAGTCTTTTGAAGGCCAAATCTCGAGCCTTCCATTGTAGATGCATCTGGAGAGCTTTGGAACAAGAGGAGTTCTTATCTCGGAGTATTTGTAGAAGATTAACATGTACATGATGTCTTGCACTGCAGTTTTGCTGTAACGTTCCTTGAGTTGAGCTATCCTTCTGCAGACCAAGGAGAAAATCAGAGATAGCATAAAGGAACCTTAAAAACAGAGCATAGAATGGCCTGAGCTGCAAGTTTAACTTAAAAAGAGTTGCAGAAACAGAACAGCAAGTGTTGGCAGAGTATTAACAGATGCAAGAAGCTAACACAAATAACTAAAACATACTGAAATCTCTAGCTAAACGAAGTAAAAAGGCTTCGAATATCAAAACCAGTCTGTTATGAATTTCATAGGGAATATAAAAATTAACCAGTTCTTGAAACGTCAGAGGAGCTTAATTAGGCTAATCAGCCTTAATCGAGCACTAAAACAAAACTTGCTTCACAAGGCAGAGAATGAGAAAGCACCAGAGAATGGTTACTATATAAGTTTCTCTTGTTTCAAAACAGCCACATCGTTAGTATGATTCTTCGATCACCGTAAACAGCATCAAACTTACTCTCAGGCTCAGTAATCAGACAAGGTATAATTGGAATTTGCAAGCTCATGTGGCAAATACACGAACTGAAATATACGTACGTATGTATGTATATAACGATATAGACAGGTTACATGTGTGTTGTCAGAGATTAGAGAAGCAAAGGTTAACAGACCTGTGTAGAGAAGCTTCATCGGAGCCAGAGCTAAGAGACACACGAGCTAAGGTGGTTTCTCGGTCATCAGCCAGTTGCTTGAGCTCATCAGCGACAGCGTAGTGAAAAAGCTGCCGCTTATTTAGCAACACGCTTCTCAGAAACCTTCCCTGAGCCGATCGCGGCTCAAGCGGTGCGTTAAGGCTGCTTCCAGGCTCACACCGGCTAGGTCCAGCCGCCGCAACCACGACCATCGATTTATACACGATCTTCCGTCTCGCCGGAAGAACAAAACCACAGCCATCCCCTCCATCGCCAGTCTGTCTCCGGGAACGCGACGGGAGAAACGGGAGTGCCGCTTGATTAGAGAGACAGCTGTTCATGAACAGAAATAGAGAAAACCTTAAGAATCTTTGATGGAGAGAATTTGGGATTGTGAATGGTTGATTATTGAGAACTATGGCGAAGATTGGATAAGGCAGCAGAGAGTATATTTTATTTGATTCTTTCTATTAAAATAACTAAATTTTTCTATGGGCACCTTAAGTCGATGTATGGGTATTGTTTAAGTGGATACATATCAGTGGCTTTTAATTATTTATTATTTTATATTAAAATCTTAGTTTTCGTTAAAAAGGAAGTTTATCCTCTCCGATGCACTAAATCTTTATCAACTACCCACTTGGCGGCTAAATAATCATAAAACTAGATTTAGATCAACACAAGAAAATATTCCCATATTATAATTATTTATTTATTTATAATTGATTTTTTATTTAAAGTATTTTTTTAAAAATTAATATTAATTATACAAATAAAATATATAATAAAAATCAGATTTTATAAATAAATTAAATTATCAATATGTTGGAAAGATAATATTATTAAATAGGTAAAAATTGTAAATATGATAAATATTGAATTATTCTAAAATTTAGTTTTATCTTTTGTTTGACTAATTTTTTTAAAAATTAATATTTTATTTTATATTATGTTTGTATTTTATATTAAAATATTAGGTATTTACATATAATATAGTAATAAATATTGTTGTAATGTCATTTTCGTAAATAATCTAATAAATTATATCTTATATAATATTTGTTTTAAGAATCTCTAATGGTTTGACAGATATAAATCATATGGTATAATTGTAAATCACATGTAAATGTAAGGTTTTGGGTGTTAAAATGTTTTTTAAATAATATATTAGGAATAACTAAGAAAATACAAATTAAAGAAATTTAGGATACTTCCATTCAATAATCAAAGAAAATGTTTCGGAAATCGTAAAATTTACATGAATTAGTCGTATGATTTTTATATTCATAATAGTTAGGTGAGTGATGTTTACAGATGTATATATACAAATAGATTATAGTTAATAATTAGTAGTATATTGACACCTAAACTTGATTTATCGTAAATTTTATAATAAAAATTCAGATGACCCATTCCATCATGCGTTTGTGCCTTTGTATATTACGGATTGGACAGATTAATGTTTTTTAAACCAACTTTTATAAAAAACCCCACAGTTTTTTATAATCACTAATTTATTACGGATTTGGTTATCCTAATATATTATTTAATAAATATTTAAAGAAAATAATTGTATTATTACGTGTTATTAATATAAATGTAATAATAACGTTATCATCATAATAAGTTTTAGATAAATAGATTTAGATTATTAGAATAATTACAAAATATATTATTGTTATTAATTGGTTAGAAAATCAATAATTCATAAAAAAATAATTATTTTTATTTATTTAATTTATATATACAAAATTAATATTAAAATTATATAACTATCTAATTTATATTTATTAATAAATAATATTATATAATTTATAAATATTTTTCTAATCCTTAAAATTAACTTACATGTAGATTTTGCTCCATATGAAAAAAATTCAATTTTTTGAACCTATCTTTAAAAAAAAAACATGTGGCCATATAACAAAGAACAACATCGTATCGAAAGAGTCACAAATCCCATGACTCTTAAATCAATAAAATGATTGTTATGATAACTTGATAAGTGGTAGCTCCTATCATACATTGTTTGCTATCAATAGGTCAACAACCATGATTTAGAGAGTCTTAACTCTTGTCACGTCTTAACCTAAACTCGATAAAACGTTGATTTTAACGCATCAATATATTAAAAAGTTTGAAGGTATCAACTTTGAGACGTTTAGTTATGGTAAATAGTGGTTCAAAATATTTATAATTGAATTTAAATATCATTCTCATACCCCCTTTCAATAATCTATTTAAACCCATTACTATAAGAAAAACTGGATTATCTAACGGAAAACTGAAAACAAAGCGAACATATGAAACACTGTTGAATGCAGAGCCGGCCCTAAATTTAATAGGACCGTAAGCAAAAAAAAAATAGGTCGTTTTATACTATAAAAAAATTGGGCCGTTCTAATTTTTAAAATTTTTTGTTGTTAGAAGGACTCGAACTGAAGAACTCAAGGAAGCAGTTTACTTTTATTTACCATTTGTGCAGAAATAAGAGCTGATTTCTTTATATTAACATTGAGGGCCGCAAGCATGGGCTTGCTTTGTTTGGGTCCAGACCCGGCCCTGGTTGAATGCAAAAGCTTGCATACTAACATGAGTGATGTTCGTTTTGTAGCCGTAAGAACCTGTAGCTGCGTTATGCGGTAAAACGTTGTTTGTTTGATCGTTGCAGGTTCTTGCGGTCAAACACTGCAGTCGATCGCAGAAAGCTACAGTCAAAAATTTTAATCGCTGCGAAATTATAGCGTTTGCGATCAAACAATTACGATACAACATTCGGCGACAACCTGCGACGATCAAACGAAAACAATATTACAGCGTCTAATCGCAGCGTCTGACCGCAGGTCACAGCCGCTATGATTGAAAAACGAGGAGACAGTTATTGGAGTTGAGCAATACACTATCCCTTAAAGAATGACACAATGACTAATCAATCAACCAAAGAAGTAACACAAACAATCTTTCCTTTATATAGCAGAGAAAGGCATAGACAGAAGTTTATGGCTTTGCCTTTTAATGCAAAAGGTAAAAAAGATTTATCTTACAAAGTGAAAAGAGAGATATATTCTCGATGGAAAAAGCTAGGTAGCATCGGATTCTCACTAGGTACGTGTTTTTATTCAAATTTATTTATTATTATTTTCACTAGTATTTTACATAAGAAACCGTAATCAATAGGAGAATTATAATAGCTGTCATATATTTTAAAAATCGATCATTCACTGTTATATTTTGGATATCAAATAACTTAACTGATCAAATTGTATTATTTTTTTTGTTGCTGAACACATAAAATTGTTAAGACATAAGATGTCGGTTACATTACCCGACAAAAAAATTTATTACTCGTGAGTTTTAATTATTCGCAGCGAAAAAATTGAGAGAATCAAACACCGGACATAATCACGTGCCGTTTCTAATAACCAAAACATAGTGAGAGAATCACGTGTGGATTCAATTAATTAAGCCGGAAGATCGTGCGGTTTTCACTCGGACGATGTCACAATCTCACGCTTGGGAACTCGCAACGTCCGTAGCCTGGTCAAAATATAATACTAATTAAACACCGGTTTGAAAACATTAAGTAATTATCGAACCGAAACTAATTTCTGATTATAAACAAGAATCGGTTTGATTTGGAATTTTGGCTTACTTGGATCTTTGATGGTTTGGGTAGCGAGTCCGTTGAAGGAACAAGTCCCACCAAACTTGCGGAATTGGGCCCAGTAAGAGCTGAAGGCGTAGCTGGCGTGCAAAACAGTCAACTCAGGTTTGTGACATGAGCCTCCGGGTTGGATTGCATCGCAGGTATTATTCCCTTGTGAGCAAGCGTACGTTAGAGCTTCACCAAGCTGAGTCCAATTCGCTCCTTTAGCCACCACGCACCAAATTTTCCCCTTGTACAGTTCGTTGTTATCAGGCGGTGGTAACGAATCATTGTAATCCGTTGTCTTCCCAGAGAGATCGATTCCGTATACTTGAGTCCCGTTTGGATGAAGGAGTCCAAAATGCCTCTCCGTGCCCGGACCCGTTTTCTGGTTCTCGTTGTAGAGTGCGAATAGAAACGCCGGGAGGACCTTTCCGGGTCGGGCTGGCGTACCTACGGGAGGGTCGGCAGCGAGTTTTTTGACGACGTTGCGATTGTAAGTGGCGGCGTTGAAGATGTTCGCTCCGATTTGGTCATAGTCTCCGCCGTTTGGCCAACCCGTTTCCGCAACCCAGATCCGGATATCCGGATATCCAAGGCGTTTCATAGCGAAGACGAAAGCGTCGATCATCTGGTCAAAGAGGTTGTGGTAGGTCAGATTCGTGACCGGATCCGTGACTGTGACATTGGTAGATTCGAAAATCGCGTAATCAAGATTAATATGGCTGGAATTCTGGGCCCACGCGAAATACGGGTAGACGTCAACGAAGAGGAACGATTTGGTCCGGTTCAAGAACTGCAGCATCGGTTTCATGAGCTGACCCGAGATATCTGCCCGGAATTCACCGCTCGACGGAGGAAACGACGAATTAAGAACATCGACGGCGAGTGTAGTCCCCACTTTGACTTTGTGCACGCCGAGTGACTTTAAGGACCGTTGGATCTTGCGCATTGCCGGAACGAGGGCGGATTTGAGCTCTGAATCAGGGTAAGAGGGGATCTCGTTGCCGACGAGTAGGTAACGAATCTTGGTGGTGGGGTAAAACGGGAGGATGTTGGATCGGATCCAGTCGTCGGAGAGAGATTCGGATTTGGAAATGTTAACGATGAGCTGGTTCGGAACCATGACAGAGACTGTAATGTCGGTGGCATTTAAGGCAGCAAGGATGGTTGGATTAGCGTCATAGAGCTTGACGCGTTTTGCGTTTAGAGATTTGATGAGGTTGACTGAGTCAGACGGAGACGGGAGGTTGTTGCCGAGCTGGCCGTAATTGATTCCTGGTCGGCCGGAGAACTTCGCACCTATGGTAAAGACAGAGACAAATAAAGGATTAACATTTTAAAGTAAATATTAAGTCGCCATTAACAGATATGATTCGAGGTCGAGATAAAGGTTACCTGCAACACATATGAGCAGAGACAGAGCAAGTAAATGTAAAAGACTCATGATGATAAGTCTTCTTCTTTCTTCGTCGTCTCTGAATCAAAGGAAGTGAGAAGAGAGAAACTTTGATTCAGACAATAAAAAAAGAAACTTTGGTTTTACTGTTTGGAGAAGAAGAGATTGTAAGTCTATTTAATGGCTAATGTGACGTGTTAAATTAACAAAAGATACAATGTACTCCGACTTCTGTATTATTCTATCGGAACTTTCCAGTGTACATAAACTACGACTTCTGTATTATTCTATCGGAACTTTCCAGTGTACATAAACTACGACTTCTGTATAACATTTACTCATTCTGTTTTCAAATTAATCATGTTTTAGTATTTATGTGCCAATTTTGTTTTTAATTTTTTCTCCAAAAGGTCGAATTGTTTATAAAAATGAATTTTATAGATGGAAAAAAAAAACTCTCAAAGAATTCTCACCAAACTATACCGTATGCATACTGGAAAATGTGATTGATTTGACGAAATCTCTCAACAAATCTGCGATTGTTGGTAAATGTTAAAAAAAGAGACTTTGAGGTATGAATTAGTCAAGACAACGTTGATTGGTTTCTTAATTCTAAACTAATCTCAACGGTCTTCTTGTAATAAAGAACTATAAACTTCATCGATGAATTGAGAAAAACGAAAAAGTAACGTTCTGATGATGTGACGTGACATTGTGCTCTTAGGTCTCATTGTTTATTATTTCAATGTCGAAAAACAAGAATCATATATATATTGGTATATAAAATGATAAATATAGGTAGTACATTTTTGGTCGGGTAAACCGACCCATATTAAACCGGAATAATTCAGAAATTGTGAAGTACGATAATTACAAAATCTCAAAAACTACTAAAGAATTAGAATTTGTTTTGTATTGCAAATACCCTTACACTCATATATCTCTAACTTGATAATATTATAAATTAATGTTAAATGTACTTTGTAAGAGCTTTTTTTCTCATTACATAGCATCTTTATTTTAAAATTAAACTTCCAAAAATACTCTAAAATAGCATTTTTATAGCATCTAAAATTAAATTTCCAAAAATACTCTAAAATTAAACTTCCAAAAATACTCTAAAATAGCATCTTTATTTTAAAAGTTTTTCTTACAAATTTAGCATATCAAAATTAAACTTCCAAAAATAGCACAAATACTTATGTAAAATATTTATTTATTTTTTAAAAATTATATATAAACTTAAAGTATTGTATTTCAGTTCATTTTTTCTAATTTAAGGTTCAGTTTTTTTTAAAAAAATATAGTTTTAATATATTTTAATCTTAAATTTGTGCTATTATTGGAAATTTAAACTAATGATGCTATTTTGGAATAAAAAACTTAGAAATGTGCTATTTTAGATATTTACCCTTTATTTTACTTTTCTTTTTTTTTTCTTTTACCTTTTCGTTACTTTTTCTTTTATCAATCAATTTTTTTTCTTCTCGATCTCTCATAATAAATATTCCCTACATATCCAGGAAATATCCAAAAATATTTACTTTTGTTTTATCTTTGTGTTTGTTTTCTTTACTTTTTGGAGCTTTGTTTTCCTTTTTTGGGTTTCAATTCCGGGAATTTCAATGTATTTCTTCATCTTTGTTTGTTGACTTTTGTATGTTTAACCAACAATTTCCATATTTAAAATGCGATGAACGGAAAAGAAAGGAGGTGAGAAAATTAAGGAATGAGAAAATGAGAGGAAGAGAGAGTGTTAATCAAAAAGTAGCCAAAATCTTTAATGATCATTTACTTAATCCACATAGAATTCACACACAATTTGTCATATTTCAATTGGCCTTTCAAATAAATATCTCAAATTAGATAAATCGGGCATGTGGATACAGTTCATGTCCAAAATTCTAATCAAATAATTACACAAGGAAAATGACATTATAGTATCCCACTCACACAATCTTTTGTTCTTTTCTTCTTTGTGTTTTTGTCGTTTTTTTCTTTGGTTTTTGTTAGATATTTTTCTCATAATCTTTCAGAGTATAATTATAGCATATGATCATTTATGTATTTGTTTACGTAATTTTCGATAACTCGTTCTCAATGCTTCTAACTCTGCATTGATTTGTCTGGTTTACAAAATGACAAGTAACATTCAATTTAAAAGTATAAATAATTGAGAGAGAAACAACAACAAATTGCTCAAAAGAATTGAGAGTGGCAATTACATCAAATGTTTAAATGGAGCTGTTTCTGCCCCCAGCATCCAAAAAAAACACAAAATTATTGCACAACAAAGAAGAAAAAACCATGTTTTGGTTTAGTAGCACCACAAAATACAGGTCTCGTCAAATCTTTGACGGTTCTTTCTGCCATTTTCTCTAATACTATCCGTTAAAATAATAAGAATCTAAAGCCAATCCATGTAAAGTATAAAACCATGTTCGCGAGACAGAAACCTCGAATGAACTGTTTTCATGTATCCACCAGCGAGTATCCATAACTGAGTTGGTTCATTCTTTTCTAACTTGGTCTTTAGGCCCTGTCTGTTTTCCAGGTGGCATGGTTCAATGTAGTATAAACGAGGAAAGGGTTATATAAACTAACTGACCTGTTCCCCGATCAAATCTAGACCGACAATAACGAAAGTTATTCCTTGGAACAAGAGGAAGTAGAAGTGGATCCCTTGTGCAGACAACAAGCTTCTCACTGACGCTGCCAAGAGGATAAAGGCGAGTGCCATTTCGGTTCTGTACAAACGGTTTCTTTTGGTTTTGCTAGCTTTCTTTGCTGCTCCTAGTTTGCTAAGCTCGGTCAGACCTGAATCAGAGGTTGATCTTTGGATGCTTGTTGATTCGACCAGAGAATCTGATTCTGCGTATGCAACCAGATCAGCCTCAGAGGACCTCCCTAGCTTTTTGGTGACTACCCATTCGTAAGAACTTCCAAACTTGAACAAGCCAGATATCATAGCTCCAAATTTGGTAACGGACATGGTGTTTTCAAACAGGAGATACGGGACTATGAAAGGGAAGGATCTTGGGGCTGGGATGATGTTTAAAATAGACATGATCCCAGGGATGTAGCAGACAACCCAAGATGGTAAATTAGCTTCTGGGAAGAACATGGTTAATGGAAGAATGACGCAGAAGAGAGTGAATGAGTAGAATGGCAAGATAAGCTTCCTTAGCAAGAAGAAGAGAAATATCATATTTGCTTTCTTGGCAACACTCACCTGCAGTAGGGAAAAAGAAAGCCAGATTAATACAGAACAAGCTATCTTTATGGAAACTTCCATGAACATATGATACTCTGAAGGGAGAGCGAGAAGAATATATCTCAATATAATTCTCAACTTCACCTTTGAACGAAGAATGTCTAAGAAGCACAAACGGAACAATTGCATTGGACCTGAATGCCAACGGTATTGCTGTTTTTTGTATGCCTCATAGGACTCCGGTAGTTCACAGAGACACTGAGTAAAGTGGAAACAGATGGTTGAGATCAAAGAATTCTGTTTCCTACCATCTAGTGAATCAAAGGAAACTTCTAAGCAATTTAGCTACCACAACTACCTGCACATCATTCAGATAAATGAACTTCCATCCACAAAGATGTGCACGAACAGCAATATCCATGTCCTCAACAGTTGTACGCTCCAACCATCCCCCGCAGTCCTCGAGGGCTTTGATTCTCCAAACACCAGCAGTTCCATTAAAGCCAAAGAAGTTAATAAAGACACCATTGACTTGCTGTTCGACTTCAAAGTGGAAAGACAAGTTTATGTTCTGGAGTCGTGTAAGCAAGTTTTCGTCTTTGTTAACAAAGGCCCACCGTGTTTGGACCAAGGCTAAATCATCATTCCCCTGGGAAAACATAGAAACAGCCATGTGAGAAAGACTAGTGTATGGCAAGAATACTTTATCCCTGTGCGTGGTATAAACCTTTAACCAAAAATGAAAGAAACCCCAGTTTCATGGCCAAAGTCAAAACTCATGTCATGTCAATGACGAAGCCTTCAAAGTTCAAGCACAGTGAAGCACATACAGGTTCATACTTCATACCATGTGACAGATCAATTGTAATGAATTCATGATTTGTACAAAATTTGGGTCCAACCAAAGAGGAAAAAGTGACTGTTGTCATTGGTTGTCCCAAGGCCGTGACAGTTTGATATTTGAGTTTTGATCCAAGGTTCTACCAAGCTAGAGTTGATTAAAGAACACAATTTTTATAGGAGCAAATTCTCTCCATTTCCGTGTTAGATATTCATCCTAGAACCACTGAATGAAGATAGACATACTCTAATTGTAATGGAAACAGAATGGTCAGCATTATGTGCAACGCTATGCCACATGTGTCATTTTTTCTCAACCACCAACTTCTGACCAAATACCATTAAGCTCAGGATATAACGATCCCCTATAGTTTTGAAATGAACAACTAATATCCTTAATCAATAAAGCAAACTGGTCGCATTAACATCTCCTATGACCACAAAACACAAAAGAAACCATTTATTACCTTGAAATGAGGCACGGTTCTTTTCAAGAAATCTGGTGGTGGCTGGAAATCTGCATCAAATATAGCTACAAACTCGTAGTCTTTAACGTAATCACAGTTCATGGCAGCTTTAAGGTTTCCTGCCTTGTAACCAGTACGTATGAGACGGTGTCTATACAATATCCGGACACCTCTTTGTTGCCATTTCTGTACTTCAGCCTTTATAAGCACCTGAACGTCTAACTCACTGGAGTCATCAAGAACCTGGATTAGCATTCTCTCCTTTGGCCAGTCTAGCAAACACACAGCTCCAATAGATTGTTGGTAAACCTGCAAATGACACACACCAAAATCAATTTAACGAGGTAACAAAACCGGAACTGCAAGAACTCAAAAAGTAGACATATTAAAATGAGGTCTTACTATCGATGAGTTTATATGAAACCATTACTCACACAAGAAACACTTAGATTACAAGTAACCATAACAAAAAAAAATCCTACTTACCGATGCTTGATTCCTAATTCAACTCGTCTTAACAAAAGTATCGATTTTGAACAGCAAGAAAGAACTAGGGATTTAGGGACCTACATACATGTGCTTACCTCCTTCTCATTGCACATTGGAATCTGCACAAGCACCATTGGATAATCTTCCAATCTGACCCCTTCTCCAACCGCTTTAACCGGGTACTCCATAGAAGCGACAGGCTTTATGCGGCGTAGCTTGATCCAGAAGCATCCGAGCACGAGCACCAGACGGTCGACAGATTGAATCAAAAAGAGAACTATGCATACGTTTGTCAAACTCTGAAGCGGCGGCGCGAGGTACAACGCCCTGATCTCCAGCCACCAAGCGTAAGCCACCTCCACCGCCACCTCGGCGGACGCGACGGAGGGCGGCGTGAAGTGCCATCCTTTAAAATAAGCGGCAAGCTCGAAACAGAGGAGTAAGACGACAACGACGAGGAATCCCTTGATTATACGGTACAATCTAAGGGAGGAGGAAACCGAGGGCGGATTGTCGTTGGCAATGCGGCGATTGGCGGTGCGCACCAGGTAAATGAAGGAGTTAGCGATCCAGACGAAGGAGGCGGCGAGTTGCTTGAACTTGAGGAGATACAGACGAGAGAGCTGGCGAGCAGTACGAGTCCGGATCCGATCCTTATCCGGGTCAACGGCGGGAGTTCGGATTTCAACGGTGAGGAAAGCTTCATCGTCTCCGGCATAAAGAACATCATGGTTCATATCTCGCTGCTTGTTCCACCATTGCTGAAACTCCTCGTGCTGAGATCGAGACATTCAACGAAACAGCAAATCTGGCAGATCTGAGAATTTGGGAGAGAAGGAGATTACACGATTGGGCTAAACAGAGTAACAAGAGATGTTGTCTGCTCCGATTTCTTTTCCCTTTTTTTCTTTTTTAGTTTGTTGTATTATCTAATAATTAATTCTATTACATATCTACTGTCTTAAGCACAATGAATCTCAACTCTTTAATTCCATTACAACTTATACTTTGGAGTTTGGAAGTTCTCCCAGTCCAAGTGTAGTTTACAACTTCATGTGGTTCTAATTAGGTTTTTGTAAGAATGGGCTTAATCCGTTTGAGTGTGACCCATTAGATCAAAAAAAGTTTTATTTATTCCTCAACTACAATATTAAATCTATTTTCATCCGAATTTTTTGAATTTTCTTATAACTACATAAACTGTATCTTTCTTTCATAAATTACACAAAATTTATAAATTATTCTAATTGCATAAATTATATTAATGTTTATACGTTAAATAGCTACTAAATATGGTTTTAATTCAAAAATCTAGTTTTAACTTGGATGAAATTAAAATCAGATTTTTAAAGTAAAATAAAATTTATAACAATTTAATGTGTAAACATTAAAGAAATTTATGTAATTAGAATAATTTATAAAATTTATGTAGTTTACGGAAAAAAACATATTTTATGTAACTTATGAAATATCCAAAAAGTACGGATAGAAATACGTTTATTCGTATAAATTCGTTTAATTGACGGAAGTGGTAACCAAACTTTTTTATATTATCCAAACTATTTGCCATATGATATCAATGATTCTTCCAGTTTGTGATCTGTTTTCGGATTTGTGAGTTGTCCCTATTTGGCTACTAATGGAACAAAAGTTGTGTGTTTAATTTCTTGGGATGATGTCAAACATTATATTTACTTGGACATACAAATGTTAATTTAGTTGGTTAAATAGTTATTAATGTTGGTGGTTATGGTGAGAATAGAAAGAGACGCTTCTGTGTTCTCTAAATTATCATTGAAATTAACACATCGTTCCCAGAAATCACGGCGTTGATTTCATTATAAAACTCTTACTTAATCAGATATGGTTTTTAGCTCATAACCACTCATATTAGACATTTTAACCAAGTAAGTAAAATTAAGTTTCAAACTCTATAATTAAACTTAAAAATTTCACAATTTTGCTTTAGCGTTTTGTTTTGAGTTTATAGAGTTTTTCTTTTCAAAATAAAAAATATAGAGTTTGTGAAAATTACAAATTGAATGGGCTTTTATCGTTAAAGCCCATTAAAGAATTTAAGTATTGTTCCACGCATAACATTCGTAGACAATTATTTAGTTAATTGTCTGATATGTTGTGATAGAAGACCTCATTTTGATTTTGTTCGACATAGGCATGAGAAAATAATCCGAACCAAATAAACCGAACCAAAAAATGATTTAACTTGGTATTCGATTATAAAGAAATAATCGAACGGATATTATTTTGGAAAACCATAGTTATTACTTAGTAACCGAAAACCGAAATAATATCTAAAAAACCGAATTATTTTTGGTTATTTTCGGTTATCCGAAAATATTTCAGATATTTCGGTTATTTTTGGTTATTTTTTAGTTATTTTTGATTATTTTTGGTTATTTTCAGTTATTTTTTTGTTATTTTAAGTTATTTTCGGTTATTTTCCATTATTTCGGTTAATTCGTTTATTTTGGTTATTTTTTGTTTTTAAATTTAATAATCGAACTGATTGAAACCAAAATATAACCGAACTGAAACTGAACCGAAATATAAAAATAACCGAATGGATTTTTAATTTTACCAAGCAAAAAAATCGAAACCGAAAATAACCGACCAAAACCGAATCGAATATCCGAATACGTAGCCCTAGTTCGACATTTGAAGTTTTAGAAATTTAAAATTTTTAGTGTTTTTGTCCATCTATATATAGTTTTTTATCTATCTGTATAAACAACACGATTTAGGAAAAATGCTTGACCCATTTCATTAATTATAAACTGCTAGTAGAATATTTTTTTAATTTTTTCTCGAAGTATCTTTTTCGCATTATTCCTAAAACTTTATATAATTAAAGAAGCAGAATTTTGAGGAATAATTAAAATATTAGGAGGAATAGCCCTTGACTCTTCGGGTTAAACTAAAATTTTGAATAAAAAGATTTGGATGGTTTTTGAATAATACTACAACCTGCATGGGACAACGAGTAGACACCACATAACAAAACCCACTTGTCACGTTCCTGTTCTTACAAAAGATTATTAGATATTGTCACTTGTTCGTTATCTCGTTTCCAGAACTCTTCACACCTCCCAAATTCCAACTTTTTCTTCTACTAAAGTTTTAAAGCTAAAACTATTTCTTTATAAAAGTTGTTCGAGGAGATTCTGCGTCACAATAACCTCAAATGTCGAAAGAGACAAATACTATAAGTTTTTTTTTTTTGTGGAAAATATGGTAAATCGTTACATAATCTTTGCTTTGCAAAAAGATTACAGCTGTTCTGAGGTGAATTTGACTTTTTCAGTCGAATTAGAGAAGAAAGCAAAGAGATTAATGATCTGTATTAAACAACAGATACATAATACATAATTGGTTTTAATAAAGTGCTTGCAATTAATTCTAAGATCATTACATATTGCTAACGAAGTCCACAATACCCTCTTATTCCAACGAAATTGTTAGCATTGGACATTCGGATATTCGGTTCGGTTTCGATCGATTATTTTTGGTTTCGATTTTTTCGGTTGGTAATATTAAAAATCTATTCAGCTTTTTTTATATTTTGGTTCGATTTCGATTCATTTATATTTCAGTTTCGGTCAGTTCGGTTATTAAATTTAAAAACCAAAAATAACAAAAATAACCGAAATAACCGAAAATAATCGAAAAGTAATAGAAAAATAACCGAAAAATAACCAAAACTAAGCGACAATAACTAAACAAATAACCAAAAATAACCGAAATATTTTCGGATAACCAAAAATAACCGAAATTAATTCAATTTTTTGGATATTATTTTAGTTTTCGATTCGATTTTGGTTACTAACTAATAACTATAATTTTTCAAAATAATAACCATTCGGTTATTTCTATATAACCAAATACCAACTAAAATCATTTTTTTGGTTCAATTTCGCTTCGATTTATTTGATTCATATTATTTGATTGGGTCTAGAAATTGCTCATGGTCGTTGGAAAGTAAAAAGCAACACGTAGTAATATTTACACGTTCAACAACTAATATATAGAGATCGAGTCGTAAATTGACTTGTTCTCAATCACAACCATAATAATCTTTACTTTACTTGAGAAAAATTGATTCGTGAATTAAAATTAACAGAGAAGCTGCTACACCTTTCCCTTTCGTGAAGAGCCAAAGAAATGGATTAAAATGAAGAAAACATGATAAAAAAAAGACAAAAGGCTAAAGACTCTCTTCTTTGGTTGTTTATTGGGCCTACGTTTCCTTTCGCAATCATACTTCTATAGGCCCCACCACACTCATATTCCCTCTGTCACGTGTCCTCTTTTCCTCTATTCTTTTTCTTTTCTGGATAATCTTTTTCTCCTATCATTCAATCCCGACAAAACTGATAACTTCCACCACATCTGTCTTGTAATTCTATCTTTTACTTAAATTGAGAACATGAATTTGAGATCTAAACTACTCTTCTAATTTCTAAAGTTTTAAGGTTTTCTATTATTTTTCAAGAATGGTCGATGAAAAAACATATTCACAATTAGGTTTTCGAACAAATATTAATAGATCAACCTAACCTCTAAAAATATTATGTGTGCTACGGACCACTGTATTTGGATACAAACAATTTATTAGACCACTAACTATCTTCTCATTTTTGTTTGGTTATTGATTTGTTAAAGTTTAACTATTTAATAATTTTCAAGATATTTTAAACTAATCAATTGTTTTTAAAATGAACCTGCCGATTACTTGATTTTCTTTGGTCAAATCGAATCAGTTCTCGCATGGGTCATGGAGTTATTAACAAAAATACACATGCCCAATTATAAAGTGTATATATATTCTTTAGTAATGTAATTAGGATTTTCAAGTCATATATTCTTCAGAAAAATATAAAGATGAATAAGATTTATCTATATTGCGTTGTGGTAGAGTGTATTTGCACATGGCTCGGTTAATTTTTTTTTTAATTTGCTTTTATTTATAGAACTTAATATTTTTTTAACTACAAAATAAAGCTAAATCTTTATTTTTAAATTAGATAAAAAATCGTAAACACATTTTTCCTGATAATGAGCAAAAGACAAAACCCTAAAATAATTGGTTACTAATGAGATCCTTGATTCGTGAATTTGCAGTTTGATAAAGAGATAAAAAAACAAAAGATCAACCTGTGGTGACATATTGAGGTTTGAAGCCGCGACCCTTCAGTCTAATGTGCTTATATATCGACCAAAGATACAGGTATTCTATAAACAAATTAAAACCCTATATATGAAGTGTTTAGTTATCCTCTGATCATTGTATCTAATCATTCTCCGTTTAGCAAAATTTACATTACAAATATATCCGTAGGTTTAAGAAAAATGTTAAAAGAAATATAGTCAAAGGAGGACAAATAGTAAATGCGAGAAGAGGAATAACCCAAAAAACCCGTTGGGATATGCCTTTATTTGCACATAACCCATCGAACCAAACAAAAGTCGTCATGCTTCTTAGCAACCAAGAAGTGGTATATCCTCCGGTTCTGCTTTTTCCTCACCATTACGTGTCTCCTTATAATATTTACTTACATTTCAATTTTTTTTTATTATGAATTATTTTATCCTTGTTAATAATATAAATAACTTTAGCTGATTTGGATTTCGCGTCAGCTCAACAAATCGCGAGCGTCGGACGAGGTGACGATCTGAAGCGAATTTTTTTCGCGAGCCTCATGTCTTCCATCCGTGGTGCTCGAAAGTAGTCGAAGTTAGTTATCGCATTGTACGTGGCGTAGTAGGCTAGAATGTTTGGCGTAACAAACGCACCGCAAATCTAACACCGTCTTCTTCTCGAATCGTAAACGCACAGTGATATCGTCGTGTCTGATCTGGCTTTTGCGATAAGTGCAGCGTCGGTGGCGAAGACGTCTATTGTGATCTTGTCGAAACACGATAAAAATATAAACGAAATCCACGTGTCAGATTTTCATTAGAAATTTTCCGTTATTCTAGAGAACAATTATTTATTTTCTAAAGTTTCTCATCTGAAATTATTAAAATATAAAGCTAAAAAAATCCAGAGACTACGAAGAAGAAAGAGTTATACGCGGAAAATGAACATCGTGAAGGTTAGAAGTAATAATCAAATGGGACAAAGACAGATATAACTTTGGTTAATAGCCGTCGGATCTTATCAAAGAGTCACATCCAAAGGTTATCGAGAAAAAATAAAGGATAATGCATTATATTAATTAATGTGTCGACGTGGCAGTAATACGTAACGTAGTTTTCGCGTACATTGAATGTGACTTGGCGTAAGAAGTCACGTCCAGGTCGAGGCGCATGGATTTGGCATGTAGTATCGACCACACCAGATAAAAGCCTTTTAGGACAGACAAGAAAAAATAGGAGCACGTGGCAGAGATAAGGTTTATTAATATTATTTAATGTTTGTTTTTATTCTTTTGTTTTATACGAATATTCGGTTTTTCTTTTTCAGACCAGATTTTGTTATCCACAACTGACCTAATTCTTCGGTCTGAACGATTAATACCAGTTGTTAATATAATTTTAATGATTTTATGTTGATGGTCCACTTATATACATTAATTAATCATGTTATGCTAAAATCGAATTGTATAATTCCATAGAAAGATTATAGAAGTAAGTGTGAAAGATCATGATTCATGCCCGAACGAGTCATTCTATATACAGTTGGTCAGAATTGATCTCATCTACAAAACAAATGTACATAATTTCGTCTTTTCTCTTTTCATTTTTTTTAAATATCCATCATTTTTGTTAATCTGTTTGGAATGTTTGTAGTTTTTTTATTTTTATTTTTTAAATAACCATTTTTTGTTCATCATGAATATTTATTAAATAATAAAATCGGAGAAATAAAAAGTAAGATTGAAATAAATTCTAATTTAAATTTCCAGTAATCGCAGTTGAAACCAAAATATCCGCTCTTTGATTAGCCAACGCGATCAATATACAAAACGAATGCCCTCAAATTTTGAAATTCAATGTTGAACTGTTCTGATATACTGATCTAACTATGGATTTTTGCCATTCTTATTAAGAAAATTATTTATATTTAAATTAGCTGTTTCAAAAATTGCATACTTATACTCCAAACACCATACGAACTGAATAGAACAGATAAGAGATATAAACTCCGATTTGATAACCAAGTTTCGTCTTTGAAACTTACCATTTTAGTATTCTTTGAATATTATGAAAAATAGATTATTCGAAAGTTGGGTAAACTAATTTTTGAATAATTTAACAATTAACCGAAATCCATATTTTGGGTATTCCCCCAACAAGCAACTACTTTATTTGTTTATTATTTTTATAAAAATATAATCCATCAAAATTTACCTATATCTTATTTTTCACTTAATTTTTATAAAAATATAATAGAAAGTAGTCAATGATTCACCAGTTTTGTTCTTATCTTAATTGTTGTGGAAAGTATAACTAATAAATCAAACTATTGTAGTGAAATTGACAAAAAAAAAGTTATGTGTACAACTAAAAAGGATAGGAGTAACAAAAAAGGGAAAAAGAAATGGCCTTTGGAGAAGGATAGAGAATTGAAAAAAATGGCCCAATGAAGCAAAGGGCAGTCAACTCCAAATGTGGGGTCTCTCTCACCTCTCCACGTTTCTATTTCTCCATTTGTCCTCTTAAGAAATAAACGAATTATTATTAGCTAGTCAATGTAAATATAAGTTTACTCAATAAAATAAAATCCGATCCAACTAATTAAACCCGATTGAACCATTATCTAATCCAGATTTTACTATAGATAAATCGATATGAGATCTTGAGATTGAGTCATTTCACTTGATGGAGACAAGTGGGCTCAACTCACTCAACAACATATGTTATTGCTCTAAAGGTTTGCTTGAACGAGCAAATGGGCCTCAAGATCAAGTTTGTATCTTATCTATCATCCAAACTGTTTTTTGGATTTATAGTATAAATTATTACAAACCCATCAATTGGATTTGTTAGGCTTTTATGTATGTTCCAATAATTTTCTCTATTTCTATATTATATCGTGTAGATTTTCTTTTGATGTAAGTAGTTTTAGGTGTTAATTTAAATTCTGGTACAAATTATATGATTTTAACTTCAAATTTAATACAAAATTCTAAAGTCAATTTGAGATTAAAATTATCACGTTTATTTTTAAAATACGAAATGAGTAAAAGTCTAACTTGGTCTCAATTATTGATCTTGTCTTCTATCTTAGAGCACATTAATTGGTTTCCAAGTACGTCCAAAACTTTCATTAATGATTCTGTATACATGTATTTTTATTTCTGATGCAAAAAAATAAAATTGAAAATACGAAACTATGTTTGATATCCAAAAAAACTCTAAAAGATCTTCCATTTGGTAAGTATTTTCAATACCAAAATAGTAAATACCAGTAAAATTCAGCTTAATAACAACACTATCTCCTTTTTTATTTTGACTATCTTTGTCACGACCATGTATAACAGTTTAATTACATCTGAATTACCATCAATTTTAACGTACATTCAACATTTAATATCTAAGCTTTAATTCATGAATTGTTTCATAAAAAAAATCTCAACTTGGTTTTAAATCTTCAATCATTTCAAACTGTTAGAATATCATATATATTCCGCCGACAAAAGCCACAAATCACCAATAAACTATAGAAGTTTGATAATTCAAACAATCCAAAAATGCCACATGTTGAAAAAGTAAAAGAGGTGACTAATTATTTTATTATAATAAATCGATATTTTTGTACTATATATATATTTTCAGACGAGTATGATATATATACTGTATCAAAATTCATCTTTAGATTTATATTATAGATTTCAAACTTTCAATTAGGATTTGGGTAGAATCTTTGACAAAGCTTCTACACAAGATCGTTGGATTAGTTTGCTACCAAAATGTTGGAAATGACATGTTACGTTCTAAAAATGGAAAATCGTGAAAATAAATATGTTATCACACTGAAATACACATACTTAAACAATTTTAGAAAGCAAAGATGTCTGACAAGCAGGAAAAAAAAAGAGTTCGAAGATGATGAAGTCTTTAGAAATTGACACGTGTGTTAAGAGGTCCCACGTTAGCTGATTTACGACCAGCAGTCCAACTAAAACACGTAATTTCTATATTCAAACACGTTTTCTATTTCATTTTAATAATATAAACGGTTCCTTTTTTTCGTATTCCGATGATGTTCTATTTTTAAATATTTTTGTTTTTAGAACAACTTCATTTTTGAACTGACAGTATTCTCCAACCTGAACTCAGAGTGACAATTAATTGTAATAGACATAACAAAACATCCAAGAGTTTTATAGTTCAATGGTCTATAAAACACTTGTAGACTTTATAACCGAAGAGGTGGGATTATCTGATGGATTTGCATACGCAATCGGGAGAAATATGGGCTAAAAACATAAGAAATGAATCACAAATAAGGAAATTGCCGAAACGTAAAACATGAAATTGGCAAAAAAAAACCATAAAAGTTGTGAAAACAAACAGAAAGTTTCGTATAATGAAAACATGAAAGTTTTTGTTAGATGAAAATTTTCTCATAATATAAAAACCAGACGAAAAAAATTAGAAATCAAATTTTTGAAAAAGGTCGTTGTTCAGAACAGAAAAATGATTGGCGAAGAGTTGATCGAAAAACAATAAAAAACTGTAAAGTTTAGGTTAAGATTTTATTGTTTTTTGTAATCGGTAGCTAACAAATCAATAAATTAAGTTTGTGTAAAACCTACTAAAATGAACTAATTTGATTGATTGAAAAAAATAAAATAGCTTGTTTTAGATAATCAATTATGTGATTTTGATATATTTTCTACACTAATAATAACATATTTATAACTATTTCAAATCTTGGTAAAAGAAAAACATTTTAATTTAGTATAAATCGAAGCTTGAAAAAGAATTTTAATTTGAAGACTCAACCCCATACCCTTACTTTAATTGATTTGAATGGATTACATCTAGTCAACGTTGTGATTTTCATTCAATAACGCGTCGAAAGCATTAACAAAAGAAAAAAAAACTGTGGGAAACGGCAGGGGTATAAAGGTAAAAGAAGAAAATAGAGTGAGAGAGAGAGAGAGTCAGAAGAGAGTAGAAAAGAATCCACGCGGAAGACAGCTGTTCGCATGTTGCCATGTTGGAATAATGTAATGGGTCCCACTGAAGTTCACCACACTCCTCCCAACGAAGTCACAATATCTTCTCATCTACACATTTCGCCGCCATTACCGCCTTTCATTATTTTCCTTTTTGTTTTTCTTGTTGTCTTTTTTTATCACGTTTACATTTTTTTGAAATTTGAATGAAACATTTACTTTGATTACAAAACTTAATATAGTTGGAAACATTTTCTCTTACGGTATAAAAAACAATATGTTTTAGTTTATTAGGAATTTTTGTAATCACCTGTTAAAATTTTATGAACCTTTCTGATTGTTTTTGATGTTAGTTTTAGATTGTTTAAAAATAAAAATATAAAATTTAACTACCGAATTTCTAATTAAGATACTTCTCGTATAGGATCTGTCTTCTATAAATTTTATTATAAATCTGATGAACCCTTTTAAAATAAAACAACTTTAGTGAAAAATAGATTTAAAAGAATTACAATACAATCAAATAAATCTCTTTCTTCTCTCTTTCTTCTCTCTTTCTTCTCTCTTTCTCTCCTCACGAATTTTCTCTCTTCTCTTTCTTTTGGCCGTTTTTCTTTTTGGTGCTACTAGAAAACCTAATTTTATGATGTATTTATACTTATTAAATACTCATTAGAATTTACCTATTTTTGGTTCTCTTTAGCCCAAAAAAAATAATTTGACCATTTTACTCCACAACACCATATCGATCAAAACAATTTCTAGATGAGATGGATGATCTACCCTAACGACCAATATGTGATGGCTAAACCGCCATGACTCGCTACGGAGGACAAGAGTTCGAATCCTCATACTAAATAGATTAGAGACTATTTGGTCTTCTAATATTTCATGTACTTACAGTTACATATATGCCTAAAATCATCATTAAATAATTTTAACATGTTATTAAAAAAGTCGGTAGATTTCAGTCCAGAAAAAATAAGTTAAGAATTGCGACAAGAAAATCAAAAAAAATGAATAACGTGTATGAGTCTATGGGACTATTCGTGTCGGCTGGATTTTGACACCTCACGAAGTAGGCCATACGTGCTGCATTGTTAAACTATTTAAAATCCTTCATTTTAATAACTAATTACTTATTATAAATCAATTAACGACGTGGCGAATTCGGTGCAGACCACAATTTTTAGTACACTACAAGTCTACAACACTTCCCCTAATTTCTCTTCCTCCTCATATTTATTTTTTTTACAGAGAGAAAAAAAAAAGAATTTATGAGAGAATCGAAATCATAATCCGACGAGCGTTTGGTGGTGGATCCGACGGCGATGGCGAAAACCGGTATTTTTGATTCGGATCCGACGGCGATTGCTAAGGTCAAGGAATTGAAGCGTGAGATGCAGAAACTGTTAATGAATATCGAGGGTGATGATGATTTTGGGGTTCAGATAATCGATCAGTTACAGGAGGCTTTGTCTGCGTTGAGAGAAACGGCGATGAGGAAGATGGCGAAATCTTCTTCTCTAGAGATGCTTGAGACAGTGTCTTGTCCTGAGGAGTTTCGTTGTCCTCTCTCCAACGAGCTCATGCGGGATCCTGTCGTTTTGGCTTCTGGTCAGGTTAGAGACGTCACATTCCGATTTGATTTTTCTTCAAGGGTTTTTCCTCTTTCTTTTACTTTTTTTCCTCTGTTAGGTGTGTGACTGAATTTTGCTTTGGATTTTGACTGGCTTGAAAATTTTCATCTGTTTTTGAAATCCGACTCTCAGATTTAATGATGTGGTAAGCAATTGGAATCTCAGAACACGACGAAATCTGGAAATTCTATCATAAAAATGAAATAAATAAAAAAACCGTTCTGAGATTGTTATTCTGTAATGTATTGTTAAAAAATCCCTCTTTTGTTTGATAAATCTAGAAAGAATTATGTCGAATATGAGTTTACTTGAATTGAAATTTTCGATTTTTGTTTGCAGACATACGACAAGTTATTCATCCAGAAATGGTTGAGCTCAGGCAATCGAACATGTCCCAAGACACAACAAGTTTTGCCTCACACAGCTTTAACTCCCAATGTCTTAATCCGTGAAATGATCTCAAAATGGTGCAAGAAAATTGGTCTAGAGACGACGAATCCTTATCATCCAAACCATGTAAATGATGAGGAAGCTGTCACAAGATCAGATCGTGAGGTTTTTAATTCATTGCTCTGTAAAGTATCCTCTTCGATTCTTCAAGATCAAAAATCAGCTGCAAAGGAGCTAAGACTTCTGACTAAGAAAGGGCCCGAGTTCCGAGCCCTTTTTGGGGAATCTTCAGATGAAATCACTCGGTTATTGCATCCGTTGTTGCATGGGTCAAACTCAAACCCAGATGAAAATCTTCAGGAGGATGTGATCACAACATTGTTGAACATATCCATACATGATGACAGCAACAAGAAGCTCGTCTGTGAAAACCCTAATGTGATTCCTCTTCTGATCGATGCATTGAGGCGTGGAACCGTAGCCACGAGAAGCAATGCAGCTGCAACGATCTTTACTCTGTCTGCGCTCGATTCAAACAAAGTCCTTATAGGGAAATCTGGAATCCTGAAACCACTTATCGATCTTCTAGAAGAAGGGAATCCGTTAGCTATCAAAGACGTAGCTGCAGCAATCTTCACTCTGTGTATTGCCCATGAAAACAGGAGCAGAGCCGTGAGAGACGGAGCTGTTAGGGTTTTAGGTAAGAAAATCTCAAATGGGTTGTACGTTGATGAGCTTTTAGCTATATTGGCAATGCTTGTTACTCACTGGAAGGCTGTTGAGGAATTGGGTGAACTCGGTGGGGTTTCTTGGTTGCTGAAGATTACTCGAGAGAGCCAATGCAAGCGAAACAAAGAGAATGCGATTGTGATACTGCATACAGTATGTTTCAGTGACAGGACAAAGTGGAAGGAGATCAAAGAAGAGGAGAATGCTCATGGAACAATAACAAAGCTTTCACGTGAGGGAACCTCAAGGGCACAGAGGAAAGCAAATGGGATTCTTGATAGACTGAGGAAAGCTATGAATCTTACTCACACAGCTTGAGAGAAGCCCTAAAATCCGCAGTGTAAATGATCTAGATCATTCTCTTTTTTTTTTTGGGATATTATGGCTTTCAAAATTTGTGTAAATTATTCATATCTTTAGTATTTGAATATACTATATGGGTTTTCGTATATGAGAGATGTAAGTAGAAATCTGTGTGAATAGTTTTCCGTATGATGTTTTCTGGGAAGATCAATCAAATAATAAACAATGTTGGCTTTAAGCAGCTGTTAATGCCTTGGTCAACAAGTAACTTGTGTAGCTTTAGTCTGTGTTTTGTATAATATTAAAATACGAAAGAAAAGGCTGTCATGTCGTGTTCTTCGTATCACACGGAACCACAAAACAAAATAGTCTTATTCCACTCTCTCTGGAAAAAAGAGTTGATTACAGTCACGAGTTTACATGAATTTCGCTTGGAAGCTAGAATTAATTCAAGAAATTGAAAGAACTCCGTGATTCGTAAATGTTAGAGGTGAATAGATCGACAATGGGAAAGTATTGAATATGGCATCGTCCTAAACCACTCTTTAGTGTTCCTCACCCAACTTTTTGTTTTTTTTTTTGGGGTGTTTCCTCATCTAACTTTCACAGAAAAGCCAAGAAAAGAAAGAATTTGATTCTTCCATCTCTTTTATCCAGATGAAGTAATTAATTTTCATTAAAAAAGGAATCCTAATAACCCTTTATGCAGACTTCAACCTTTGAGCAGATTTACGCAACTATGAAACTGCCTGGTGTGTTATAGGGTATGGAAAAGAAATAAATATATATACATGACTGACAGAGAATCTTACACTGACAAACACATGAAACTGTAAAAAAGTAAACGCATTCGTCTGTTTTGTTCGGTCATTGAGTGATTCAAACCTCAATTTTCTCATCCACATCATCAACCCATCTTGTAAGCCCATACGTGCTTTTCTAGATAAGCAGCCACTGCCTCTTTGATAGCCAGATTCGGAACAAGCTTGGACACGTCGATATTTTCACGAGTTATAGGATCAAACTTCCCTACCTAAGCAAACAGTTAAAACGACCAAACCTTAAAAGGAATGAAAACTGGAAACAAAATTTGGAGATCCCTGCTACAACAAAGAATAATGCCAACCTGTTTTATATGTTCAAGAATTGCTGCTCTTTCATATGTCACCCCACTTGGAGAAATCACAGGATCTCTGAATATCTCAAGAGTTATTTTGCAACACAAATAATCTGGCACCTGAAAAAATTACCCAGAGAATGGTAGTGACCTCAAATTTGCATAGAAGAGGGGTTTTATAACACGTTTTAAAAGTTAAGGCAACCTCAGTTGGTTTATCTTCTTCTGCAGCTTTCTCAAACACTCGATCAAGAGCTCTTAATCGCTCAGTATGGGAAGAATAGAATTCTTGTGAGAACTCTTCTGTTTGAGACATATCTAAAGCATGTTGTTGATTAAGAGCAGCCTCACAAGTTTCCCTAATTAGACGAACATTAATAGTTTCATAAAGCCACGGTGAAGCATATTTCCAACTAGATTGTTTGCGCTGGATTAAGAAAAGACATAACCTACTTCAAACTATTCAATTCCCAAGAGCGGCTGGCAGAGACCACTTCCCATTCCATGTATTTCGCTTTAGAAAGTTCTTCCCATATTTCTTCTACCATATATCCTGTTGGATTTGCACATCTTCCAAGATCTAAAGCCTGTAGTATGATGTTAGCAAGAAACATGCATTTATTTTGTGATAGTGATGATTTACTCACTTAGACAGTTTTGCATAAAGTGAAAGATTAAGACTCAAAAGAATTTCATCAACTGTGCTACCGTATATCTTCTTTAAAATGTTTGGAAACTACACTATACTTAGGTGTCTATGTTACGGCATAAACAATCATGCCCAGGAATAACTACTACGAACAAGGATCCATACCTTTTGCAACTCCTTGACTCCATCAGCATATTCTTTCTTCTGCAATAATGCAAGTCCTAGCATGTAGTGGGCCTGCCACAGAACACAAGTGTAAAATCCCAATGTGAAGGAGATGAAGGCCAAAAGAAACAAAACTTGATAGATTCCATGTATAGCACGCCGAACAAAAGAGAACCGTCCAGAAAAAACCAAAAACAAACCTTGACGGAATTGTGTTCAAGCTGAATAGCCTTGCGACAATCGGCTTCTACCCTAGTCCAATCCCTGATTTCGATGCCAGCCATCGACAAGCAAACATGTCAAACATAAACAACAAGATGAAAAATAAACAATTTAGGCATAAGAATTAATCACAAGTATAAAATTTATTTGGCAGAACATACATACTTTCGCTTCAAGTGGCAAAGTGCTCGATTCGTCCAGTAAACAGGAACATTTGGAGCCAAGGTAATCGCCTTTAAATTAAACAAAGATGATACGAAAAAAACAAATGAATAATATACTGTTGCTTCTCGATGACTGCAGTATCTCTGCAAACTGATAATTTATCGATTGACACATAAAGATTCATAAATCCCTAAATTCTGCAAACAGTAAACTTTCTGCCCAATTGTATATACACTCCATCTAAACCCAATCTTGATGAAATTATGTTCTGATTATAAAATATTGTCCAATTTCGAAACTTTAATCAAGGGTATATTCCTCCACGCAGATTTAAATCAAATTTCAAGGGATATGCCCAGGAAACAAAACCCTAACGATAAAATGAGAAAGAGAAGTGAAAAGTTAGTGAGAACCATGTACCTCGGTATAAGCATCAATGGCGGCACCAAAACGTTCTTTCTTAAAGAAACTGTTCCCGTCTTCCTTTAACCGCTCGGCTTGTTTTGCCGCCATGGCGGAAACCGCGCCTGTAACCATCTAAGGCACTCCAACCGAACGGATGTGTCTTTTTTTTGCTAGAGTCCCAATATCTTATACGGCGGCGCGCGCGTAGAACTCCTGGATTGTTTCAGACTTCAGAGGGAAAGGAGAAGAAGCCGCGAAATTTCTCAAGGAATGAGAGAAGTAAAGCAAAGGTGGATTGAAATTTTTAAAAGAACCGGTTTTGGAAGGCAATAGAAGACTCTTTACTTTATCGGGTTAACCTGACAAAGACTTGGATCAAAACCGGGTCGGCAAGTCTACGTTCCAATGGGTCCAAATCTTTATTGAAACGTTTCTACGGGCATATGCATGTCCTTCCGGATATTCATTACAGTTTCGTTCGCTTATTTTTTATTTTGATTTTTTTGGTTGGTAATATCAAATATTTATTTGGTTATTTTAATATTTTAGTTGCATTTTAGTTCGGTTATATTTTGGTTTCAGTCGCTTTGTTTATTAAATTTAAAAACCGAAATAATCAAAAATAATTGAAAATAATCAAAAATAACAAAAAATAACCAAAAATAACCGAAAATAACAAAAAATAACTGAAATATCCAAAAATAACCGAAAATAATTTAGTATTTTTGGATATTATTTTAGTTTTGGTTTTGGTTTCGGTTAATAACCAATAACCATAGTTTTCTTAAATAATATTCGTTCGCTTATTTATTTATAATCAAATACCAATCTTAATTTGTTTTTCAGTTCCGTTTCGATTCGGTTTATTCGATTCGAATTATTTGACCACCCCTAAAGATCCGGAATTTCTACTGTTCAACAAAAAAGATTATTCGTCCGCAATGAAACCACCATTATTTTCTACACAGAGGATGCGTTAGATATCCCTTTACCAGATCACGAGGTCTATAGCATCATTTTGAGAGGACTACGATGAGTAATATGAATTTACAATGATAGAAACTAAATCGGTAACTACGAGTTATTCTGTGGTTCATACAAGATAACTATCTGATAGCATCATTTTGAGAGGACTACGATGAGTAATATGAATTTACAATGATAGAAACTAAATCGGTAACTACGAGTTATTCTGTGGTTCATACAAGATAACTATCTGAAAGTGAATGGTACGTAATGAACAATGCTGGACAGAGTTGGCCCTGAGCTAAAGCTCGTAAAACATCCGCTTTATGTACAAAATAATAAAAAGTTTTTTTTGTTAAATATAACCAAAAAATATATAAGTAAGGGGCATCATTTTTTTTTGATTTGTTTGGTGCATAAAATTGTATAGAGCCCTGATGCTCGATCTGTTCATGAGACATTGAGATGGAACAAATAGAGGATGAGATTTTCTCAAAACGTTTTGACAAACGTATGGGCCGAAAGCCTATTAGGTTTGAAATTTGAAGTGAGCTTTGACCATGTATGGCCCAAACTTGCAAGCCCTTGATTATTTTTGTAATAATCGATTCGCATATTTTTATTTTATTAAACTTTTTTTTATAATTTTTAAACCAAAGAAATTATCCATTTATTGGATTGAAGATTAGAAATTTAGAACATGTAAATTATTAGGCTTCTCTTCGTAATCGATGCTTGAATTCATTAAAGATATATCTGAAAAATTCTAAAACACAAAAGAAGAAGAAACCATAACAAATTGGTAAGAATCAAAATATTAGATTTTTATACAAATGTGTTTGGCAATTAATCCTTTTCCACGATGAATATTCAAACATGTGCAGTTTTTCTCTAACACTTTTTCAACAAAACTTTTCCCATTTCTTCGGATGCTTCCATTATTTTTTTATTGATCGTTGAAAAATATGTTTTTTTAACAAATACATGAAAAGGGTTGAACTCAATCATTTTTGAAAAGTCTAATATCCATTAGATTTTAGTTTATTAATAGCAAATCATATAAATGATGGAAAATCAATGCACGGAATTGTTGACAAAATACCTTTTTATTTTCCAATACGAAAAATTACTAAAATTGTCACAAATATCCTAACTTTAACTTATATAAAAAAAATGTTTTATGCTTGTTTTCTCAACCATAAATAATATAGTAACTTTATCATGCATCAAGTAGACCGTGAAACTAATTTCAAAACATTTGTATTAATAACATCAAAAATAAATTACATGATTCCATATAGATTAATATAAATATAAGAACATACTATAAATAGGAGGTCATTATTATATTTTCGACAAAGCATGTGAACAAGAAAACACATGGATTGTATAGACGTCACTTATCATAATTGTTTACGTAAGCATCTTTTTATATGTTCTCTATATTTCGTCTCCATCCCACGAAAACAACTTTTTAGGATTTTAGGATTTTTTTTATTGATTTTGGTATTGGTTTTGGATTGCTTAAAAATAAAGACACAAGATTTGATTACCGAGTTTCCACTTAAGGCATCTCTCGGATAGGATCTGTCTTCTACAAACTTCACTATAAATCTGATGAATCCTTTTACAATGAAGCAACTTTAGAAAAAATAGATTTAGAAAAATTACAATACAACCAAACATGTTGTAAATCTCTCTCTTCTCTCTCCTCTCTCTCTCCTCACGAATTCTCTCTCTTAAAACTCCCTGGGCGTTTTTCTTAGTGTGTACTACCAGAAAACCTAATTTTGTGATGTATTTATACTCGTTAAATACTCATTAGGGTTTACCTATCTTTGGGCTTTCTCCAGCCCCAAAAGAATTTGGAAGAACTGAGCCTTTTACCAACACAACGGAACACTTTTTCGATTTTTATATATAAGTTGTATAAATCTTTTTATTTAATTTCAAACAATTTCGAAGTAGAATTTTATGATTTTAAAATAATATAAAAATCTATATATAGTTTTATTTATTATTAAAAATCTATATTTTTGAATTAGAAGTTGTTGGAAGGAGGTTTTTCCTAAGAGTGAAAACATGGACTTTTCACCTATAGATATTAAATTAAAAAGAATAATGGGAACATTTTACAGATATTTGGTATTGACAATATGAGAGTAATGGGGTGCATAGGCCTGAATTTATGATAAAAATAAAAGAAAAAGACAATTAAAAAAGAGTAATTGAGTGTGACGGGCATTGGTATATGTTCAAAGTTGCCCAACAACTAGGAAAGAAAAAAAAACAAAAATTCACAAAATAACTAATTAATTGAAAATTTTGGCTCATTTCCAATTCACATTAATGACCTAAGAAAAATCCTCATAATATGCCCCCTTTATTTCAACTTTATTGACATTTGACACTTGAAGAAAAAAAGAAAGCATTTTCGTCCCTACACTTTCCCAATTCCAAAAATTGAAATTGAATTGTACGTTGTAAACTAGCCAAACTAAACTTGTAGTTTTTGTAAATTCCGTCTTCATATTTCTAAAATCACATTACTCACCTTTCTTATGTCGATTTTATGAATTATATATATTCAACTCATTTGACTAATGAGAAATGCAAAAATATAACAGAGACGCCACTTGCAGTCAACTTCCGTAAGAACACGCACTCTCCACATGCTCTACCCAAATTTCTCCAAACCAATTAAATCACCTATTCACATCGTCAACGTGACTTTTCCTGGTCAACTTAACACGTGGCGAAATCTTAATAGCTCCCTCATCTGTAGAAGCGATGTACTGAATCAAACTCCACAACGTTAATTAGGTCTTAACCGTCTATATAAACCCGACGTATGTATCTTACCAAACACCACATCACATCTGATCATTCAGCCATGGCGTCTCATTCTCATCTTATCTTAGCCATTGCCTTCTGCTTCGTGTCGCTATTCTCACCGGCGATTTCACAGACTTGTTCTTCGCAGAATCTAAACTCCGCTCGGTTTGAGACTTGTTTGGACCTTCCCTCACTCGATACTTACCTCCATTACACATACAATGCCTCCAATTCATCTCTTTCCGTCGCTTTCGTTGCCACTCCATCTCGATCAGATGGTTGGGTCGCTTGGGCTATCAATCCAACGATGACTGGGATGAATGGTTCTCAGGCGTTCCTCGCCTACAGATCTAGCGCCGGTGCGCCTCCCGTCGTGAGAACGTACAATATAAGCGGCTACAGACTCTTACCAGGAAGACTTGCTTTCGAGTTCTGGAATCTACGCGCCGAGTCCATGAGGGATGGTAAGATCGCCATTTTCACGACGGTTAAGATTCCTACAGGAGCCGAGCAGGTGAACCAGGTGTGGCAGATCGGTGGGAACGTGACAAACGGTACTCCGGGAGTGCATCCATTCACTCCGGGTAATTTGAACTCCAGAGCTGTGCTGAAATTCACCGCCGATGCACCGAGTTCTGCTCCGGCGCCGTCCACCGGTGGCTCAACAACTCCCGGTCAGACGGGAGGTCCAGGCAACGTGGGGTCACTAACGACAAGCGTAAATTTTGGGGTCAATTTGGGAATTTTGGTATTGTTGGGTAGTATATTTATTTTCTGAATATGATGTGCTTTTTCTCTCCCAGTCGGAGTTTTTCTCTACATTCCTTTTCTTTTGTTTCGCACAATAATGGAGCCCTATGCTTTTTTACCTTTTTAGGCTTTATGAGTCATTTACTCTTCTCACATTATTTAGAGTTATTGGATTGTATGGAGTATGGACCATTACACTATTATCATCTTATTCTTATCTGCTTAAAATATCTCTGTACCGTTCATTGGACTATTTTTCATAACATAAACATAAATCCATCCACAATGTTTTTTTTTAAATATAAGTAATCGACATAGATTTCAAAATTTTGTTTTTAATTTAGACAAACCAAATCTACATTATTCATGTGTTTCTCCATTTCATTAGCGAATAATTAATTAATTTGAAAATTTAGAAAAGTGACGGTCTGTTTGATTTGTCTATTGTGCGTGATTGTCGGTAATAGTTCAACGAGACATTTAGACAACACCATTATATCTCGACAACATTAGTACATGTATATAATTAATTCTTCGCAAAGTTTAACGTTTGAACATGTAAGAGCTTCTGGGAATGCGAGGCCGAGGACAATCTCCGTTACATACGGAGTTTTTTAGTCTTCGATGAGCAATGTTTAACCTACATAAGAGGTGAAGATTTTTGCGGATTTTTCTGTACCGATTCCTTTGATCTTATCAATTTAATCAACAATCAAGACAAATGATCAGCTTTTTCAACGGAGATAGATGAATTCAAAGAGCTTCAACAGCACTATCCAGAGTTCGCACTCATCTACCAACCAAAGAAGATGAACATATAAGCGGACATGCTATGGAAACAAGAAAGAAAAAAAACACTATCTTTTCATATCTAAACACATCAATATCGCCTTGGTTCGAAGATACCTTAAGTGTTTTCTGATCAAATAAGAATTATAATGTTTATGAAAAAGTGAAAAAAAAAAACATGTAAGAGCTAAGCGATTGCTTTACGTATATTCTTATCTGGACCAAAACAACAAGACGAACATAATAAATACATGGGCTTAAAAAAGCCCAATGATGATTTTGAGTTATAAGGCCCAAGAATGCAATTACGGTACATGTGTCTTTTTTTTATGCTCAGTTTCCAATCACCCTCTCTGCTACATAATATCATTACTACGCGCCTCCTTGATTCCTCCTCTCATCTTCTCGAATCTCACCCTGAATATTCCATTTTCAATACTATACGCGTTTTCCAAAACTGGAATGCTCGACCGTTATCGCGGTCTTGACTCCCGATTTAGAGTAATGGAGTCTTGGATCAGGGACCAGAGGGCGAGGTTCTTACGGAATTCGTGGGGCCCTCTTCAATGGAGATTCCGTTGGCCGCCATGGAACGGAGGAGATGTAGATCAGAGGATTAAGATCCGTCAGGAGTATGAGAAGCGCAAAAAGCAAATTCAGGATCTTTGTCTCGCTCTTAAATCTGGCTCGGTCGAAGATTTACAGGACATACTCTGTTGCATGGTACTCTCCGAATGTGTTTACAAGGTAATTTATCCTTACTTTCATTAACTCTTTTGCTATAATGTAGTAGCCAATTTAGTCTCGTATTACGGTAATGATCATCTACGCTTTGCAAAGTGCTACAACTTAAATAATTTTAACTGAGAGATTTGTTAGTTAGTTTAAAGGTTTAGTTAAGGTGTAATCAGCTTTTATGCGTGTAAAGTGTTCACAGTACACAGGAACTTAAATTTAACACTGTTTTCCTACATTCTACAATTTTTCTCTCTCTGTTTCATCTTCTTTTTAGTCTCTTTTCTCCATCCATTATTTGAAATGTAACTTTGCCATGAGAGACAGCTAATTTCGAGAAGTTTTTTGTTTACGCTATTCCATTGTTATTTTGATGGATGTTGTTTTCTGACAGAGACCTGCAAGTGAGATGGTTCGAGCTGTAAACAAATTTAAGGCTGACTTTGGTGGCCAGTTTATTTCGTTGGAGCGAGTTCAACCTTCATCAGATCACGTGCCTCACAGGTAGTTTTACATCTATTTGGTTTCTTGCGCTATTTGGTTTCTACTTTACAGAAAAATCTGGGTTTATTTCTGGATTTTTCGAATCATGGCTGCATTTGTGTCCCAGTTTGAATGCATAAGTTAGGATAGGCTCTATCAGAAATGAATATTTTCAATGTGTGCTTAGGTTATGCACTTGTTTTTTTTTTGATAGAATTCATTTGATTCATCGTGAAATAATTTAGTTATTGAATGATGCAAGTTTGTTCTTTCATTTGATGGGTGTGGTTCCTAATGCTCAAAGTTAGTTTATGGATATGCAAATTGAAAATTTCTTAATGCAGGTATCTACTCGCTGAGTCAGGTGATACCTTATTTGCATCCTTTGTTGGAACTAAGCAATACAAGTAAGTTTCGAGTTTCTATTCCCTGGAAAACAAACTAGGTCAGATGTAAAACGTTGTGTGTTTCGTGGGTGGATTTTTAGGGACATCATGGCCGATGCTAATATACTTCAAGGCCACATATTTCACGATGATGTCACAGAGGATGAATGTATCACATTGTCTGAACCTATATTAAGTGAACCACATAAGAGTAAAAGAGACGGTCTGCGGAATCCTCTTGAATCGAAGGCCAAAAAAATAAGACATAAGCCCAAACCTGCTGCTCATCGGGTACGATTGTTGCGCTGTTGGAATAGAGTAGACTTCTTTTTATTTATTTACGGTATCTCCGATACACTATTATCTTATGCAAGGTTTAAAATAAGTTCGTATATTCTAAAATTGACCCCTGTAAAATTTAACAATTAGGGATTCTTAGCTCGTGCTGAAGGGATACCGGCTGTGGAGCTGTATAGGCTTGCCCAGAAAAAGAAACGAAAACTTGTATTATGTGGACATTCACTTGGCGGAGCTGTAAGTCTGATTGCTCTAGGTTTTCTTACATTTGTAGCTTATTTCTCCATCTTACTCTGTTTGTATTTGTTTTTGAATTTTACATAGGTAGCTGCGTTAGTTACACTCGCCATATTGAGGGTTGTTGCTGCCTCTTCGACAAAGAAAGAAAGTGAAAATATTCATGTCAAATGTATAACCTTTTCCCAGCCTCCTGTTGGGAATGCTGCGTTGAGAGAGTATGTTTTTGGAACACTAGTTAAGCATGCGGCTGGGCTTAGCAACAGCATTCTCATACTGTTTCTCTCGTTTGGTTATTTTGCAGTTACGTACATGAAAAAGGGTGGCATCATTACTTCAAAAGCTACTGTATACCTGAAGATTTGGTCCCCAGGATACTATCTCCTGCATATTTTCATCATTACAATGAACAAAGAATGTCTGGAGAGGCTGAAGCCACAGATTCGTCATTATCAAGAAAGAATGGTCAGGGCGTAACTTCAGAGTCAGAAAAGAGAAAAAATAAAGAGCACGAACAGTTAGTCATTGGTGTTGGCCCTGTTCAGAACTCATTCTGGAGGCTTTCGAGGCTTGTCCCTCTAGAAGCTGTAAAAAAACAACTGGATAGGTATAGAGGAAAGAAAATGGATCCTGCAGAGACATCTACTGCAACTGAATCTGCAGTGTCAACTCCTATTGAGGACGTGGTTATTGAACCACAATCTCTTGAAATAGAAGAGGGCAGGGATGGTATATCTCTGAAGCCATTGCCAAATACTGGTAACAAACAAACAGTTATTGGAAGGAGTGAAGGAAAGACCGATTCATCCAATGGGTTTGGAAATAGTTGGCGCAGGGTTCCTTATTTACCCTCTTACGTTCCATTTGGACAGGTAGATGTTATAACTAATACAAAAATGTGATAAGATATAGGAATACTACAATACTAAGTCTTAGTCTAGCTAAGTGGCCTGTAGTGTGTAGACTGAAGTAACTTGGAATGCTAATTCTAGTTATCCATCAATGGGATATGATCAGCTTTGATGGGTTTTTTCAGTAGAATCTTGGGTTCTTAAGAATATTAGACAGCTCATAAATTTTATTCTGTGTATCACAGCTATATCTCTTGGGAACTGCATCTGTGGAATCACTCTCAGAAGGAGAATACTCTAAATTGACATCGGTACGAGCTTCCTTTCCTAATAAATATGCCAATAAGTAAAATTATCTCAGCTATTGCATTTATCCAGGAATCTAAGGCCTAATAGATCAAATTGTTCCAGTTTTGGGGTTCTCTAACTTTGGGTGTATGTATATTCTGATGCTTGATATCTTGAAGCTATTATTGGGTCCTGTCATTGTGTGCTTATCTTCATACATACTTTCTTGTTAAGGTTCTCTTATTTAGTTGCATTTTTCTGGCAAAGATATTTTCAGGTCAGATCTGTGATCACAGAACTGAGGGAACGTCTTCAGTCACATTCTATGAAATCCTATAGGTCTCGCTTCCAGAGGTGATAATTCCTTTTTCCCTAGTCCGTAATTTCACATTTGGGTCGGTTACCCCTGGATTCATGCATAAGCAGGTGATTAGTTTTGGTATGCTTTTTCACTGAGTTGCATCTTTCCTCTTGTAGAATACATGATCTCTGTATGGATGTTGATGGTATTTTTGGAGTGGATCAGCAGAAGCAGTTTCCACATCTACAACAGTGGCTTGGACTTACTGTTGGTGGTAGTGTCGAACTTGGGCACATTGTTGAATCACCGGTTATTAGAACTGCCACTTCGATCGCCCCTCTTGGTTGGAATGGTGTTCCGGGTAACAAGAATGCGAAACCTCTAAAAGTTGATATCACTGGATTTGGCTTGCATATGTGTTCTTTTGTTCATGCACAAGTAAACGGCCACTGGTATAATCCGTTATGGCTTTTCTTTTCTTTTATAATTGATGACCAAAATGTGATGCAGTTGTTAAATCTCAGTAATTAACTCTCGTTAGGTGCTCAACTACTGTGGAATCCTTCCCTTCAGCACCGGCTTATTCTTCAGATAATGTAGAACAGACAGAACTACAGAAAATTAGGGTGATCATTGAAACTCCTTTGAAACAACCTCCGAGCAATCAGATAGTTGAAGATCCTTTAGTTCCTATGTTCTCGTCTGTTGATTCAAACACCGGTTTGCTGAAGGAAGGAATTAATATAGGATTTTTTCAAGAGGACAAGTTTGTACGTCCTGAAGGTTTGGAAGACTTGTACATATTCTGCACTAGTGATTTCACTACTGTAGCTAAGGAGGTTGAGGTCAGAACACGGAGGGTGAGATTACTCGGGCTTGAGGTACCTAAGTCTCTTGTTTCATTAGGATGTCATTTTCTGCTCCCGTACACTGCCTGTAATTACAAAATCTGGCTCATTTCCTGCGCAGGGTGCGGGTAAAACCTCTCTGTTCCGGGCAGTACTGGGTCAAAGCATGCTGAATTCGATGACCCATGTGGAGAATCTGCAGATACAGTCTGATGTTCAAGAATGTATTGTTGGTGGTGTTTGCTACTCCGACACAGTGGGTGTGAACCTGCAGGTCTATTTCTATCTCTTTTTGGTTTCACAAGTTTTAAGTTCCTTTTTTCCCTGAGTTCTTATGGTATTCTGATGCAGGAGTTACACTTAGAAGCTTCTCGTTTTAGGGAAGAACTATGGAGAGGAGTCCGTAACTTAAGTAAGAAGATAGATTTGATTGTTCTTGTGCACAATCTGTCTCACAGAATACCACGTTACCAGAACTCAACAACACAACAGCAACCAGCACTTGCTCTTCTGTTAGACGAGGTTAAATCTCTAGGCATCCCTTGGGTCCTCGCTATAACAAACAAATTCTCAGTCAGTGCCCATCAGCAGAAATCCGCTATCGAAGCTGTTCTTCAGGCATATCAAGCGTCTCCAAACACAACCGAAATTGTCAATTCTATCCCTTATGTTATTTCTGGCTCTGGAAGTTCCTCAGTGCCCTGGGCAGCTGTGAATGCGGGTAATGAAGGATCAGTAGGCGCGCAGAAGCTGATATTCGCTCCACTCGACCTTGTCAAAAAGCCTTTTCAGAGAAAAGACACAGTTTTTCCAGTGGACGGTGTGAATTCTCTTTGCCAGCTTGTCCACCGTATCCTTCAAACTCAAGAAGAATCTTGCTTTCAGGTATCAACACTCTCCAGCCTTTCTTATTAATTCAGTGCTGTGGATTATATTTGAAGCTATAATCCACAGCTTGTTGAGTTATATGACGATAAGTAAATATCCAAGTAAACTTTTGAATCCAAGATACAATCGAGTTTGTGGGGGTAGTTGGTGAATCTTTGCTTAACATTTTGATGAAAATAATGTCATAGATGTCTGATGTAACTATGCCCAACTCGCTTCATTGTTTTGTTTTTTATCTTTCCATAAAACTATCAGGAACTTGCTGGAGACAGGTTGTTGGTGGAACTAGCCAAAGAACGTGCCGTAGATGGTTCACAGCCTAAGTCATCATCAATGTCAGCAGCGGCCGTGGGCGCTTCACTTGGAGCCGGTCTTGGCCTTGTCTTAGCAGTAGTAATGGGTGCGGGTTCCGCTTTACGAAAGCCCTGATTTGTAACCAAATCAACCATAGAATTTGTTATATTTATCTTTGCATGTACATATATATATATATAGTCCCAGTAGATTTGGATTTCAAATTCATGATTTCGCCATTTTCTTGATTCAGTCGGGTCATTTGCTGTAATCCCTCGGCCAAAACCCAATGTGTAAGTGTAGCATCAACCCAAAACAAGATTGCAAGTATCTTATAAATCCGAATGATTGAATATAACCTCTATAATGTTCTTGCGAAAACAAGATTGTGAAAACATAAGATATATCATCTATAAATAAGACTTCTTCCAAAAATTTGGATCATGCAATCCACGTAACACCAATCTCTTGATCACTCTCATTTTACTTAGTTTTTGTCAGCTTGTGATTGTTTCAGATTCATTTTTTCCTACAACTTTTCTTAAACAAATCTTTCTCCAAATATACAAATATACAAATATACAAATATACATTCTCCAAATATACAAATATACAATCCCCAGAATCATTATGAACGCTTTGGGATACAATTCCTTTTTTTTTATTTAACCTAGATTACATAACAATATAGTTGAGTTTGTACATAAAACTGCTTTAATTGTTTGCTTTGCCCCAACTTCTTGGGAAAGGAATTGCGTCTTTGATATCAGGAAGTCCAGTCGCAAACAGAAGCATATGTTCCATCCTTAGGCTTATTCCTGAATGCTTCACTGTCCCATGTCTCCTTAAATCCAAATACCACTCGTACTTCTCCCTTGTCAATCCGAATTCCCCAATCCTCGCATCCAAAATCTCAAACCGTTCTTCATTTTGACTCCCAGTGATCACAACACCAACCTGCAAACAAAGTTGAGGACTTAGGAACACTTTTGAATTCCTAAACTTTGGTTTGGTTCTCTTCTTACCTTTGGTACGACCAGATCAAATGCTGCTACCGTCTTCTTGTCCTCGTTCAACCTAACGTAAAATGGTTTAACTGCTTTTGGGTAGCTATGTATAATTACAGGACCCTTGTAGATCTCATCAGTTAGATAACTGCCACATTAAACGGTGAACATAGAAGTTAAGAATTGGATCTTGATATTCAGTTGCATTTTCCATAGACAAAAAACAATATACCTTAGATGCTCTGTTGTTAAAGCAATCCCCCACTCAGGCTTGGTGTCAAATGTTCTAGCGGTTGCCTGTTTTAGAGAATCAGAGATCATTATGATATAGCAAAACAATCAGTAAGTGTGAGCTATCTGGGATTTGATAGTGTTTTACCTTTCCCAGAAGACTAATCGCTTCTGTATAGGAGAATCTCAATAGAGAATTGGACGCTGTTGCTTCCAGGCGTGTGGTTATGGTCTTGTCAACTCGTTTAGATATGAATTTCATGTCTTCATGACGATTTTCCAGAATATATTTGCAGAGGAATTTGAAGAATTCATCAGCACAATCCATAGCATCCTGTAATATCCAAAAGAAACAAGTCATACGATTATCCAATGTCATTGAATAGCAACTACCAAATCCATGTTTCAAGTAGTTACATTCAATTCCGAGAAAGCCATCTCGGTTTCTACATTCCACATTTCTGCCAAATGCCTTGCATTGTCGATTTTATCAGCTATGAATCTCGGTCCAAAGGTATAAACTTTTCCAAGAGCAGAGGCATAGCTCTCAAGATGAAGCCTCCCAGAAACAGTCAGGTAAGCGTCACGGCCAAAGAAATCTTTTGAGAAATCATGCTTCTCAGATTTGTCCAAAGTTCCTGTTTTGGTTTTCTGTTTCATCTCAAGCTGCGATGCAAGATCGCTCGTTTTCTTCAAGTCGTGTACAGCAGCAACCACAGCTTCTCGATTGCTGTCAGATCTCTTGAGGTGGTCAATCAGCTTAGTCTTTTCCTTTATCGCAGCCTTTACGGTGTCAATGCTAAATCCATCTTTTTCTTTGCCAGGCTTCTTCTCCTCCTTATCATCAGTATTACCTAAAAGAGTAGTGACCCTAAACATTTCGCCAAATCCAGTCGTCGTGATGACTGGTACTTGAACATACTGAAATCCATTGCATTGAAGAAATGTGTGGCTCGCTAAGGTTAGCGCACTATGGACTCGAGTCACTGACCCAACCTTCACCAACAATAGAAAAGAAATCAATATTAGCTTAATTGCTCTTTCATGACATCACAAAGGGAAAAAGACAAAGAAGTGCACAAGACCAGCTTTCTGAAATATTTTCTATAACCTAAGATCATCCGTGGGAACTGGGAAGGCTTGAAATAGATTATTACCGTAGTTGTTCGGGGCCTGAAATGAGAGAAATCTCTTAGCATATGCAGAGGAAGCTGTTTCTTTGACAGTGGATACTTCTCTGGATCCACTGTTCCTATATGAAGAAGCTTCTCTGCCTCGAGCTCAATTACATGTTTTGCAGAAGAAGCCGTTGCTTGTCTTAACACACCTTCTACTACAATACAGGTCCCCAGAGCCATAAGCTGAGATGCTGGAACAGTCGACAATGCAGAATCAACAACAACCTGAAAGACACAAAAATGGCTCTTTTGAGTATATCTCTAGCAAAATGTCTTATTGATATTTCATCGAACATCTTCTGCGCCAAAACATTTCAAAGCAGTTCCGATAAATTTGAAGTATACGCGTTACCTGGAGACTGGAGACGGAGGAGCCATCACTGATCAAGAAGTAAAAGATATATTCCGGTGGTGGCGCGGCCTTCTGACCGGAGAGTTCCGGCTTACCGAAGATTGGGTAAGTCTTTCCACCGCCGCTTAAAACATCGAAAAGTTTCCTGAAAATATTCATTTTCGACTGGATGATTTCCGTGCACCTGATGCTCGCCGTCGTATGAGCTTGATCCCCACCGCTCGAAGGCGAAGGGACTGTTACTACAGGCGGCGGAGGAGAATCTTTCTTAACCGCTCTAGAAGACTTTAGCCATCCACCGATCACAACCCTTATCCCAGCGAGTCCTGCGCCGCCGTCGCTTCGTTCGAGTAGAGTCTTCAACTCGACCCGGCTCGAATACTTTGATAACGTAACAACATTGGGAGGGACATGAACCTTCTCTTTATGGTGGGTTTTTCCGTGAGAATCCATTTTGGGTAGTTTAGAAACTGAGAAATCGGAAGGTTGACGAAGAATAATCGGAGAAATTGAGAGGAAGATGTGAGGTTCCTTGAATTGGGAAAATCAAAAACGGAGAAGGGATTATATATAAACATGATAACTTGAAGATAATTTGATTGAGAGAAGAGAGATTAGAGGAAACTTAGATTGTCGAAAGAGGGAAAAGGATTGTTTATCATATACACAGAGAGAAAGAGAGAAGGCAAGGTTTGGTATTTTCAGTCTTGGGTGATTCGCGGGAACTACGAAATGTGGGTTTATAAATTAATATAATCTAAAATAATATTTAGGCCCAATAACTACCTTTTCACTCAGGCCCAATAGCTACCTTTTTATTCAGGCCCAATAGGTACCCATTTAGTGTAAATGCTGAAACATAAATACAAATGTCGTCAAAATCTATAACGCTGGAAATATCAGAAGACTTATGCTTCCTCAAATAGTCTCGAAGTTAATTACTAACTACGAAATTACGAAGGTTAGTAATAATTGATAGTCCGGAGTGTTGAATCTCATCTATGTAGTAGTTGAAAGATGATCTTCAAAACTCAAATGTATTTTAGGATAAAGTTATATTAAACATAGTATATAGGGTTTACTTCCATCAACTACACAAACTTATGTAACTAAACTTATTATACACAAACTTATGCAACTAAATTTATTTCCACCTGTCCTTTTTGGGTTTTCTTTTAACTACATAAACTGTATTTTTCTTTCATAAACTACATAAACTTCATAAATTATTTTAATTTCAGAAATTTTATTAATGTTTACACGTTAAATAGCTACTAAATATGGTTCTAATTCGAAAATCTAGTTTTAATTTGGGTTCATTTTGAAATTAAAACTAGATTTTCGAAGTAAAACAAGGTTTAATACTAATTTAACGTGTAAATATTAATTAGAATAATTTATGAAATTTATGTAGTTTACGGAAGAAAAATATAGTTTATGTAATTTATGAAAGATCTAAAAAGTACGGATGAAAATAGGTTTATTTATATAAATTTTTGTAGTGGACAGAAATAAATCTTAGTATATAAGACTTATCGAAATGGAATATTTTCTAAAAGGTTTACATTTTTTTTAAAAGAAATGAAATTCCGTTCTTGTTTTTAAAGATTGGGTTTCGGTGGAGTTTTAGGATATACTAAAGTCTTCTAAAAACCTATCGTCATTATCTTCAGGCGGAAGAACGGAGATGGCCGTCATTTTATCTCTTGCACTCCGGTCTCCTGTTTTCCTTCTTCCTTCATCTGCTATAGCTCCTAAATTCCTTGGCTTCAACAAGCGACCACCGGCTTGTCTCTTCTTTCCTTCTATATCCTTTGGAATTCCTAATTCCATCCGAGTTACCGCTTCCGCTTCGCCTTCTTCTTGTACTCCAATAACTCAATCCGTCCCGGCGGTGAAATCATCGGCAAAGTCATTTTCACCCACATTCACCGGGTCGACTCGGTCTCTCGCTACTCTCGCGGCTTTAACAATCGCTGTGGCAAGAGTCGTAGCGCAGAGATTATCTCTTGCAATCCAGACCTCAAATGTCAGAATTGCAGACGCAGCACGGTTCTCTCTCCACACCGCAGGTCCAGTCTTCTTCGCGTCTCTCCGGGATCGACCGGCGGGACATTTGAACACGCCGCTTACGGTGGTAGCGGTAGGGATAAAGAAGTGGTTAGATATATACAGTGGAGTTTTAATGGTTAGGGTTTTGCTCAGTTGGTTTCCTAATATTCCATGGGAAAGACAGCCTCTTTCCGCCATTAGAGACCTCTGTGATCCTTACCTGAATCTCTTCAGAAACATCATTCCTCCTATCTTCGACACACTTGACGTTAGTCCATTGCTTGCTTTCGCGGTTCTGGGCACACTCGGATCGATTGTTCACGGCAGCACGGGTTAGAAAACTGAAGAAAATCATACCGAGCTTTTGAAACACTCAATTGGGAACTTTGCATCTTTTCTCCCAGGATTAGGAAAGGTCAGAACTTGACGTTGTTGTTGTTTTCTTCATGTTGGATGCACAATGAGCCTTGTGAGCTTTCTCGTTTTTTTCGTTTCTTTTTGAATAATGAGATTTTTGGGCTGTTGATTGTCCCTTAATTACATGTTCAATTCTCTACAGACTAGAGTTATTAATGATGAATTCTCTGGATCCTCTCGATTGTGGAAGCAGAAAGTTAAGAATTTAGTGTAGTGAAATGGAAGAACTTTATAGGTTTGGATATCTGAGTTTTCTTAGGTTTTCGATCGATATGCAAATTTCATGTACTTGAAAGATCATAGACGCATGAGGTTTACAGGTTTTTGGAGTTTATGATTTAGAGATGATGTTGTATAAGAAAAATGCAAATTGCATCTAAATTCATTCGTAATGATCAGAGTGGCGTTTGCTGGGTTTATCTCCATGAAGCAATTTCCTGGCGGCTACAATTGCTTCTACTCTAACATTTCACCTGCATTAAACAATTTTGTAAATCAAATTTAGAGTTAAAATCAACGCTCATCCTTAATGTTTCATCAAAATTTGTTGACACAAAAATGTTCCATCAATAATATTAAACTACTTTAGTACCGAGAAATAGAAAATTAGTTACATGGAGGAAAATTGGCGGAGCATTTTCCAGGTAACTGGAGAGCGAGAGTCCGGTCAACGCCAGAGATGGGTGGTCCCTTGGCAAGAACACAAAGACAAGGTTGACCAAGTGTCTTGATGGCAGTGCAACATAGCTTGTTCGGAGACAATGTGCTAAAAGGCGCCACCGATGGTCTACACGGCACAAGTTGAAGCAAAGCTGACAAGAATGTACGACCACATGGGTGTGCCATAGTCTCTCTCACTAGACCTGACTGGACCATTACCATAAGTAGTTGCAATATCATTGTAAGAACTTTAATCTTTTTCATCAGAAACATCTCTCTAGTTTCAAAAGGTGAGCTTTTCCTCTTATATATATAATAACTCGTACATATATATAGGAAAAGAGCAATGATAATAATCGCATGAGTAACCTAAATGAAATCGGATTAGTTAGATCATGAAACTCAGGGACTACTGTTTGCAGATTTTTATAGAATCAAAAACTTCCCTTCATTACCAAAATAAAGCAACCAGATATTTGCAGATTTTTCTTGTGACATTTATATCCATTCTTACATGCCAAAGTACCAAACAGAACAGATGACCACAACAAAAAAGTAGTATCATAAAAAACATTCGCCAACTCAACCAAATCTGTGCCATTCCTTTAACATGTTTTTCCAAACCAGATATTCTTCTTTCAATCCGCTTACTGACGCTTTCGGTTCAGTTCCTGTGCAATCTGAGAAAACAATGCAGCAAGAACTCTGCAAGAACGAATCATTTGCCTTTAAATCATGCCTAAGATTTGAGACCAAAACAAGTAAAAGTATCTTCAAGAATTGCTGAGAGCCTTTTTCTTTCTTTCTTTTTGGTACAGTATAACAACAACATTCACTAAGCTCCGGCTAAACAAAGCTTCTCCCAAGAGTTTGATCTACTCGTTTCAATGGCAACATAGAAGACTGAACCTGCAAGAGTTCGTTTCGAACACATTAGAACATTTTCATTTATAATATACATAAATTTGAACGATTCTAACGTGTTCCAATCTCCATATAAGCTTTTGCACAGTCCAGCAAAAACCCATGTGACAGACAAGATACTTAAACTTTTGATTGTCACCTTGATTTCACCAAGAAACTCAGAATCGCCACGAACAGCAACGCAATCCTTCGGTGTCTCGAACAAAGACAAGGAGTATTGCTTGCGAAGTACACCAACGTCGAAGAATATGAGACCAGAGCTCGGCACATCGACTCTGATTCCTTTAACAGGTAACCACAGGAATAGTTCTTGCGCCGATATTCCAGACAAATCCTCGATGTGAGCATAACCTATCGTTCCGGAAATGTTCGTGTCGTAACGCAACTCGGTCTCGTACTTGGCCTCACACGACTGGTTCAGATAAACCGAGAATCGTCCCGTTTGGCCGTTCACGCTGAATTCTTTCACGCCTTTTGGGAATATCCCCAACGGCAATCCGTTCGCCTGGAGGATCTCGTATATAGATTCGTTCTCGGCGATCACGGCAGAGATCGAGATCCCAGCGGTAAGAATAACACTAAGAAGCGCGATTCGGATAATACGAAACAGTGGCATGTCGCCGCTTTTTCTTTCCCGAAATCAAGAATGGTTTTTTTTTCAGATCTCTTTGTTCGATATCAGGTAATTGCATCAATGGGTTTAAGTGAGGAAGAAGAAAGACGACATTTTGGTGACAGCTTTGAAACAGAGTAGATCAAAAATTTATCAAATTATTGAAGGCGTAATTTCAGACGGAGAACAACCAATGCGATTTCGTTAAATGTGGACCAGACCACATGGTATCATAGAGACATGGGTTTACTGAGTGGATCGAGAGATGCGGAAGTACATAAGATGAGCCGACAAAAATGTATAACCACATGCCATAGTCTCTGTCTCTCTTTCTCTCACAGTTAAAATATCATTGTAAGCAGAACCTTGAAATTCTTTCTATTATAATCTTTAGTTTTGAAAGTATCGTTGCAATTACTGTTTTACTGATTCATCTAATAGATTCCGACAGTGACTTCCGAAGCCAGCTGGAGACAGACTTATACTTCAAGGTCAGGTTATTAGAACGACAAAAAAGCCATATATTTATAACCATTGATTTGACAGTCAAATTTGGATTCATTTACCACAAATTAAAGCAACCAGATATTCGTTGAAGTGCGAAATGATTGCCAATTTTCTGTTACACTTATTTCGCTAAAATATAGGATTATATCTCCACAGATATGACACAAAAAATACAACACAAAAAACATTCATCACCACACAGTTATCATCACTTCAACCAGTCTGGGCCATTCCTTAAGCATCTTCCAAAACAAAACAGATATTGTTCTTTCTGTCTCACAGATTCTCTCGGTTCAGTCCCCGCGCAATATGATAATGGAGTACAGAAGCCAAACTGGAATGGGGGATTAAACAAATGAAATGAAGTACTTGACCTTGAATCATGCCTAAGATTTGAGACCAAAACAGTTGAAGTATCTTCAAGAACGATGAGAGCCTTTTTCTTTGATTCTCTGGTATTGTATAACAACATTGCTTCTGGCTATATAATGTTTCTCCCAAGAGTTTGATCTATTTGATACAACGGCAACATAGAAGAATGAACCTGCAAGACCATTGAAACGCATTACAGCATTTATCAGTGAATCTGAACAATGCAACACTTTTAAAAACCATCTGTCCTAGTTATAAAGATATTCTCAATGTCACATGTTCAACAGTTCCTCACCGATCATTCAATTCCAGAATGAAGAAAAGGGTCCTCCAACAGGTTCCGGATTATGAGGAATGAGATAAACTAAAAACTTTTTAACAAAGGTTTCATTTGAAGAAGAAATCCCTGTTTTTCACTATTACAATAAATTCGAGTGGCAAGCCTGCAACTTTCTGAATATACAACAGCTCAACACTGAAAAACAAACCTCGAAATCTAGCGACTATGAGCATTTTTATGGTGCTCCAAACACGTTTATGCACATTAGTATCCTTCAATAAATATCACAAACTTCAATTATAAACTCAATTCGCAAACTGAAATTGTCGAATCCATACCTTGTTAACGCCACGAACAGCAGCAACGCAGTCTCTCGATGTCTCGAACAAAGACAAGGAATATTGCTTTTGAACAACACCAACGTCGAAGTAAATGAGGCCAGAGCTAGGCACGTCGACTCGGATTCCTTTAACCGGAAACCATAGGAATAGCTCTTGCGCCGAGATTCCCGACAAATCGGAGATTTGAGCAAATCCTATCGTTCCAGTAACATTCGCGTCGTAATGCAGCTCGGTCTCATATTTGGCCTCGCAGGATTGGTTCAGATAAACCGAGAATCGTCCAGTTTGGGCGTTGAAATTGAATTCTTTGACGCCTTTGGGGAATATACCGACGGGCAATCCGTTTACCTGAAGGATCTCGTATATAGACTCTTTCTCAGAGATCGCTGTGGGGATCGAGATCCCAGCGGCGAGGACGAAACAAAGAAACACACTTTGAACAATACGAAGCATCGCGTTTTCCACGCGGTTTATTCCCCAATCCATCGAATGGGTTTTGATTTGTTTATATTCTCGTTGCTTGTTTTAGGAAATTGAATTAATGGGTTTAAGCAACGCAGAAGAAGACGACATTTTTTTGTGTGACAGCTTGAAACAGAATGGATTATCAAATAATTATTATTGATGGAAGAAGTGATCTTCTGCATCTCAAACCATAGATAGAACAACCAATAATTGAGTCCCACGTAGGTCATTTACACCGAAGCAATTTCGTTAAATGTAGGTTGTTTGTGTTCGTTAAGCCTTGTTCTAACTTGTTAAAGTAGGTGGACGACTGTACCACTTGGGATGGAGAGATGAGATGAGACAGTCCCAATGTAGTAATAGGTGATTGTGTCTTAAAAGCCTCATACATATAGCACGTGACCTGTTGCATTCATGGACATGAGTCGTGAGTCACATAACTGAATAGTTATTGCTTCACCGGTTAACCAATAAAGATTCAATGGTCTTAAGGGATTCGGATTGTATGTTTCTACGTTATTTGGTTGGTTATATATTGATTAAATTGAAATGTTTGCTAGATGTTCGCTAGGTTCGTTTGACATTAAACAACCATACTGTTTAGATATATATGTGGGTGGTTAAGAGGAATTTTTCAATGCAAACAACTCTATAATATAGATATAAATGCAACTCAACTATATATATATATATATAACAAGGACTAAATAGTTTAGTAGTTGTACCAATTCACGTTCGATTATAAAGTTCGATTCCACACTTTTTCGTATGAGTATGTTAAATCTTCATATAATTCTGTTAAATTTTTATATGAATATATTGATTTATTAGATTGGTACGTTGTGGTCCCGTGAAAAAAAAAAATTCTTTACCATGAATATGATTGGACTACCGTTGAAACCGGTTAAACCGAACGGTTCAGTTTGTCCTTACCTGTTTTTGGACCTGAAACTATGTTGACTTTTTCTAATGGCCCACCCATATTAGCATCTTGACTCTTTAGTGGAAAGGTCACAACTCACAAGTCACGACCATAACACAGAAAGCTCTGCAACTACCAACTTGGAGAATAACAATGGCGACGAATCTCCAAAAACTCTACTCCCAAATCCACCGCCTCTCTCCATTTGCCAGATCCCTAATAGTCCGCACGTCTACCAGTCTGCTCCTGTCTGCGCATCTTCTTCGTCTTTAGGATCGAAGAAAGTCGCCGACCGAATCGTCAAGCTTTCGGCAATCGATCCGGATGGTTACAAACAGGAAATCATTGGGCTATCCGGCCAGACTCTCCTTCGCGCGCTCACTCACACTGGTCTCATCGATCCAGCGTCACATCGGTTAGAGGATATCGAGGCTTGCTCGGCGGAATGCGAGGTCCAGATCGCAGAGGAATGGCTGGAGAAGCTCCCGCCCCGTACGTCCGACGAGGAGTATGTGCTGAAGCGTAGCTCTAGATCGCGTGTTCTAAACAAACACTCACGCCTTAGTTGCCAAGTTGTACTAACGCAAGAACTTCAAGGTATGGTCGTCGCAGTCCCTGAGGCGAAGCCTTAGGATATTCCCTAAGTTTTTTTCACAGGCTCTTCATTGTTGTTGTCGAACAAACTGGCAATGATTCACTGGAATTAAGTTAGAACGTATATGGATTTTTGTACCGATGATTTTGTAGATTTGAAACTTCTTGGTCTGGTAATAATATTTTGGCTTGTAAGATCATGGAGTACAACTTAATTCAAACCTGGTTTTGTTGACTACCTCTTTTTATAGATTTTTATCAAACTATTTTTAAACGCCATTTTTATGTTTGAGTTTACATTTACAAATAACAGAAAACATCAATGCCCTGTTAAGATTTAAGTTATCTCTTTTTTATTGTTCAAATGGCCCTTGAAGATCAAATGTGAGATAAAAGTATACATTCCGTGTGTATCTATAGATAGATTTAGTTTGTGTGTCTCCTGGAAAGACATAAACCTAATTTTTAGACCAATTCAACAGAAAACTGGTGCAGACCACGATCACAGTTGTGATTAATTTTCTAAAATGGCAGCCACTCCTTTTCTTTATAAGAACCAACTTCTTCTCTTGATCTAATTTCTTATATCTTCTTCTTCTACTTTTGTACTCATTCATTCGCCTCTAATATACAAACCCATTTAAGATGGACCAAGTGGAGATTTGCCGGATATTCCAAATGTTCGACAGAAACGGCGACGGGAAAATCACAAAGCAAGAGCTGAATGATTCATTAGCGAATCTTGGAATCTATATTAAAGACAAAGACTTGGTGCAGATGATTGAGAAGATTGATCTCAACGGTGATGGGTACGTGGATATCGAAGAGTTTGGAGGGTTGTACCAGACGGTAATGGAGGAGAGAGACGAGGAGGAAGACATGAGAGAGGCTTTCAATGTGTTTGATCAGAACCGTGACGGGTTCATCACGGTGGAAGAGCTGAGATCTGTGTTAGCTTCCTTGGGGCTCAAGCAAGGAAGAACCCTAGAGGATTGCAAGAGGATGATAACCAAAGTGGACGTTGATGGAGATGGGATGGTAAATTTCAAGGAGTTCAAGCAAATGATGAAAGGTGGTGGATTCGCTGCCTTGGAATCAAACTTGTAAAAAAAAAAGTAAACCCATTTTCGTGTTCGGGTTTGAGACCCAAAATCATTGGTTTTTGTCTTCGGAATGATTAGGGCAAAGACCTCGAAGGAGTACAAGAAAATGCTCAAGAAAACTTTATGAGCTTTGTTTTGAATGCTCCTCCACAAATGTTGTCGATGAATATTGCAATTAGGGATTTTGAAACATAACCATGTGAATCCACGGATCATACGATCCCCTATTGTTTTAGTTTTGAGGATTTCAGATTGTTGGAAATTGTTTTCTTATTTGTAACATTTGGATGTGGTGCACTTAACTTTATAAAATCATGATTCATGACATACACCCTTGTTTTTAATGTTTAAATAATCTTCTCTATCAAATTATGTAAAAAAACAAAACAGTATAAAATATTTCACAAACACAAAATGAAATAACGAAATATGTACAGTTATTGGGTGTGAACATGTTAGTAAAATTAATTTAAAAACATTTAATACATATCATAACAATGTGTCGGTCACCCGCCAAATATAGAAAGTAGTCAAAGTGTAAAAGAAGGAAGGAAAAACTATAAACTACATGATGTTTTCGTAAAACAGAGAACTACATGATTTTTAACTCGTAAACAAAAAGTCACAGAACTACATGACGTTTCCTTGTTTTCGTAATCCAACTGGCGAGACTGGACTGTGGAAGAAATTTACCCAAAATTATAACCAGATCTTCGCTATTGTTGTCTTCCTCACCGCTTCCTTTTCTTTCCACTATCTAACTTCACTTTCAGAGATCATCACTTCCCCTCTCGAAACACACTTTGTTGAAGTTCATCGAAGTGAAGTAAGTTCTCTGTCACTTCTACGAGCTGACCTGCCTGCTAGCTGCTATCTGCAAGCTGTTGTGTATTTGATAAGATTTGAAGTTCATCAACTCAATTCTATCTAGCGTAAGACTGAGTTTGGTTGGGCATCTGGTTGAGAGTTGAGTCTCTCAATTATTAGTCAATGTATCTCTGGTTTGGAGAATTGGAATAAGAATAGCAGTTTCCATAGCTTTGTTTCCGTTAGTATTCAACTACTTTTGGGTAGATGGGCATTGTATAACGTTGCAACAGCAGCTTGATATGTCCTTAAAGGTGATAGAAGAACATTCCAATCATCTTTCCATTAACATCAATAATGTTATCCAAAGTGTTAGAGAAATTGAGTCTAATACTTTCACCAAACCTAGGTTATAAACAAACAAAAACATAGCTTCATCTGTGTTCATAAAAGCTTATCATCAAGGTCTCTTAATCCAGTGTTTCTCTTCTAGTCATATCTTTTTCAGTCTCCCACACAAACAAAGAAATCTAGAGAAATTGTAACTGTTAAGATAAGTAAACAACAAGATTTTAAGATATTGATAAATTACATTGGCCAGTCAAAAAACAAAGTAATGAACTTGCATGAGAATTCTTTGGTGATAGATTCATCAGTGCCAGAAAGCGTAAATGGCAGTTGAGATGTAAATCAACAGAGCAGAGGAAACCAGAGTGACAAGAGTTGCAACCGCTTGGACCGCCGATTTGCTGCCGCAAGAAAGTAAACCGAGACGGATCTGAATCACATTGACCATAGACAGCATTAAGAACAGACAGCCCATGACGGATCCAACAGCAGATGCCATCATTCCCCATCTCAAAACCTTAAGGTTGATGTGAGCTCTGAAAATCTCGTCAACGTCTTTGCTGTTGAGAAGGTTTAAGGCAAGCTTGAGACCCTGTGCTACGAGAGAGGAGAAGAGGAAAAAGCTGAAGGAGACGACTTCAAAAACCAGTAGCTTCTTCGCCACGTCAGCACTTGCGTCGCAGCTGGATCGCTGCTCGAGACTATGTTGTCCTGGAGTCGCTAAGGAAAGACCTACGAAAACGGCGATGGTGAATAGAGAGTTCACGTTCACGAGTCCGTCAAGAGCGCTTACGTGAACACTAGTGGTGGCGACGGAGGATGTTGAAGACATCGCCGGTGACGTCATTCTCACGCCGGTTTCAAAGCCTGTCATGTTTTTAACTTTCGAGTTAGATCTGGCCGGAAAAAGAAAAAGAAAAAATAACGGAGAGAAGCAAAATGGTAAAGAAAAGGCGAATTGATTTTAGGGGGAGAGAGAGAGAGAGAAAAGAGAAAGGAGTTTGCTTTACTCTTCCATGGAGGAATCTGATTCTGCGTTGAGTTTGCTTTTCGGTCGGGGATTTTAGTTTAGAGATAGAGATGGATTGTCTTAAAACTTGAAAGAGACTAAGAGAGCCTGTCGGAGTCGGACGCTTAAATTACCCAAATACCCTCTATCTCTAGATTTTGTATAAACCAGTCTCATTTAGGCGTTTTATTTCCACAACGCAGTCAACTGAAAGTAAGAGTTGTTTACACACTGTTGTGTTGTTGCGGGTGAAGGACATAACGGTATAAATGGTGTTAGCGAGCACCTAAAATTAACAAGAAGACGAAGAAGAACAAAAGAAGAATAGGTCAAATGAAACATGTGCCAATCACATGACCATGAGAAATCAAACGTCTCGTGCTTGAAAGTTATAAAAATTTGTTTTTTGTTGTTGTTGTCAAATTAAAATCTTAGCAACAAATAAATTAGTTCCAACCTCTTTTCTTTTGATATCGTGGGAACAGGTTTTACGTTATCTGCTCTCAATCACAAAACTTGGTTTGGGATTTCAGATTCGGTTTGATTCGGTTTGGTTGATCCGATTAGCGATGTGCTAAATCGACTTAAGAGAGACCAAGAGAGCTTTTTTGGTTTATTTGCTGCGAGGATGGAGTCAGCACGAGATGTCAGCGATTTCTCCTCTGATGATGGTAGACTTACCGTCGAGGGTTTCTCTGTAGCTGCTCGAGCTTTTGCCGATAAATGGAAAAGACATAATCAATCATTACCTCCATGGTCCTGGGTTCCTCTGGTCAATCGAACTCTACTTGTCTCAAATAAGGTTAACGTCGATGAAGACGATCGATCCTCTAAAATCCAACTATGTTTAAGATACTCTTTTTTTAGATTCTGACGTCTTTTTTTTTTGTTCTGCTATGAGCAGGAGGAAGGTTATTTGTCGCTCGAGAAGATCGTCATTTTCAGTTCTCTTGAGGTAGATACCATGGCTCCTGTGATCATTCTTTTTCCTTTTTGTTTATCACCACTACCTTTGTGCATAGGAAAGTTCAGAGGAGGAATCTCTAGCTGGTTGCTCGGAAGAAGAAGAATCAATTGATCACACGATCTTGGTACATAAACAATTTCTCATTGCCAACATCTCTAAAATAGAAATCTAGAATCTCTGAGATTGTTGAACTTTTCTTGCCTCTAGGTACAATACCTAGAAAATGAAGCACACTACTATGATTTTCATATAGTTTACAGTGCATCATACAGAGTTCCAGTGCTATATTTCCGTGGATACAGCAGCTGTATGTCACAAAAAACTGCAACTTTTGTGGTTTGTTCCTTTGTTTAGTTTAGCAATTATCTATGTTGTCTCTTAGGTGGACAAGCTCTTTCTTTGGATGTCATCAAAAAAGATTTGCCTTCATCCTCTGTTAGTCTTTTGATGGAATCTAAGTGGACATTTATAACACAGGAGGTATCTGAGACACCAAGTCTAAAATCCGTTTATACATCTTGTATAAGCTTGGTATCAACGTTTGTACAACTATGAATTTCAGGAACATCCACATCTTAGCAGACCATGGTTCAAGCTACATCCTTGTGGGACTGAGGAATGGATCAAACTGCTTTCCCAAAGCAGCCGCTCGGCCGGGTGTGGGATGCCGGTTGAGTTGTATCTGGTGTCATGGTTTTCTGTTGTCGGGCAGGTGGTTGATCTTAAGATCCCTCTTGAGATGCTGAATTAGAAAGGATTCATAAAAATACGATTATGTCTAACAACAAATAGTCACCTGTAGAAACAAAGGCAGTAAAGAAAATGTGAGCATTATTAGCATTTACTTAACAATGCTCACATGAGCAATCAATCTTCGATCCTGTGTTACTCAGAGAACAAGATGCTATGTTTGCAGACCTAGAGATTGCGACAGACTTGGCCTCCAAATTGATCTGGAGGCAACGTGAAAAAACTGAAAACTTTGGTATTGAAGCTTCTAAGTGCTCTGGAAATGGATGCGTAGAACACATGACAGGTGAAAATTGATCAGAAGAAAACAGTATATAATCCATATAACAAATCCTAGCTTTGGCCTGATAGAGACCCCGAAGATAGGTACTTCTAATATAACAGGGGAGGAGAATGTAGCCGCTCAAATCATCAAGAGTTTGGGATACTATATGGCTTTCAAGCCACTTTATGTCGTAAAAGTTGCATAAGTACACAAACTAACACAACACAATGCCATTAGTCTTGCACGGATTCTACGAGCTTCATTAAACTTTAAAATTTAAGCCAGAACACTCTCTTTGTAGTCACCTCAAAAAGTCTATTACGATCATGAATTCTCTCAATGGCTGAGGCTTAGATTATGAAGAGTTGGATGGAAGACGGTCCCATGTATTTTTCCGGAAAGAACTTGGTCGGGCTTTGTCCCAAGGCAGAGGTTTCAGCTTTGTCTTGGATCGGTCCATTCTTGCTTCCCAACTACTCTGTGGTAACTCCGAGAAAGATGGCTTTTTTCCAGATTTCTGAACCATGAAAGGCTGAGCCGGTGGCACAAGAGGAGGAGGCTCCGGTATTGCCGGCGGTGCCCGTTGTGGAGGAGGAGGAGCAGTCGATTCACTTTGTTCACTTGTATCAAGCGTTGGATTTTCCCAAGAAGACTTCAAAGTTCTAGAAGATTCAGAGATGTTGATACAAAAATCTCTAGCGGGTGACGCAGAAGTGGAAGAAAGGAACAAAGACTTTACATTTCGAGTGAAATCGTTCCATCTCGGCGGCGTACTTTCCACAACCTTCCGGAAAAACCTATCCGGCGAGGTGGAAACTGAGGAGTACATTGAAGAACGAGCATATGCGTCGGGAGTCCTAATCGCACCTCTCTCCGGTGAAGTAGAAGCAGAAGAAATTCGTGGAAGCCCTATATTTTGATTCCAGAGGCTAAACATTCTCAGAGACGGTAGATATCTGTTCTTTGCCCGTCTTTCCGGCGATGGAGACTGAGCGTTTTGGATTGTCCAATGTGGAGCCGTGGAGCTCATCGGCGGAGAAATGGTAACGGACGGTGACATTGCCGGAGAATCCGAGGTTGAGGAGAGAGAGCAAGAGCCATTACTGTACGGATTGTGTCTCCGGTCACGTGATTCTCTACCAGCTAGAGATGCGAGAGGCGTGTAGAAGTCGTTATCGTCGTTTTGTTCTTCCTCGGTGATTTGATTAGGTTCAGTGTTATATTGGATGAAGCTACGAGCCGGCAATTGCGGAAGAGGACGGATCTCCGGTGACTCCTGTTTGACGAAACCCGACCCGGAAGTGACGACGTTGCCGATGTAGAGAACATCGGAGGTAGAAACAGCCACGGAGAGTTTGTTTTCAGTGTTGTTTCTTGGTTGGGGACATGGAATTTGTTCGGAAGCTGAGCTCTTGGATTCGTCTTTGAATTGACGGGTATGCCCTCGCCACCGTCCGTAGAGAAACAAGGCCAAGCCGATTGCTGTCGCGCCGGCGAGTACGGCGGAGATAGCAATGATAAGGAGTGTACTTGAAGTAGCCTGCGGTTTAGGAGAGCGAGGGAGGACGAGTGCGGAGATATTCGACGGAAAGTTCGCAAACGCAGTGGCGGAAGGCGTAAGAGACGGCGGAGGAGGAGAAGATGAGGAACTGTAAAGTGGGAAGAACGGCGAGCGAGCAGGAGTAAATGTGGAAGGATCAGTTGGAGGAGCTTGTGAAAGGTGACGGCGACTGAAACTGGCCGAAGAGGCGCATGATAGGAGAGAGAAGAAGATGATGACGTACCAAAATCCATCCATTTTTTGGGGTTTCTTGGAGAGCTTGTGCGTTCTCCGATGCGCACTGAAGATGCAGAGGAAATGCCACTGAACTTTTCTTCTATACTTGAAGTAATTCTTCTGGGTCCTCTCTTTCAAAAATAATGTTTTTGACCTCTAATGCTCTCTTTTTCATTAGTTACTGTGTAAACACTATCTTCTCTTTATATATACAATTATTAAAGGTGATTACATCTTTTATATAATATCTACACAACACTTCCGTATTGTATGCTTTAGATTAACTTATGTAAATAAGAATCACAATGGACCAATATTATAACAAATGATTTTAGTTGGGTATCTCAGATCGTGCAAACTAGCTGTTTTTTTTTTTCATCGTTAGAAGACAAAATCATTTATAAGCTACTTACTGTCTTTAATGATCTACTGAACAGTTTTTAAAGTTCATTTATTTGTTTGTTCATTATTTTTTTAACTTAAGGAGATAGTGTATGTTTATGAGTGTATTTCTCATTATATTAAATCTACAGAGGGTTCTAATTATATTATATTCACTGCCACTAGAAGTAAAGATACAGAAAAACTTTCAGCTCTCAAGAATTGTGCTAATTAATAATAAAAATAAGACTGTGCAAGCAAAAGTCTAACTTGTACACAACATCCAAGGAGACACTTGTTAACAAAAATGTTTTCCACGTGAGTGCTTTCACATGTCTTTAGCAACATAGGCCCTAATAAAAAGCCTCTAAAACTTCTATCCTTCGCTACTTTCACGGCTCAATAATTCATCTTTATTCTTTGATTTTCCTAGATTTGAACGGATCTCAATTTGTTGATTAAGATCTTAAATCAATCATTTTGACAAACCAATTTCACATGAATTTTTAAGTTAATTAAAGTTATAAACTTTGCAAATGTGTCATTAATATGATATTCATAAATATACATTAAGATTAGAACTCATACATGTTAATTGGCCATTAATCACCTAATTATAACAAAAAAACGAAAACTTCAAATTGAATAATAAAGGGGGTCGAATTGGAAATACAAAAGTTAATATGAAAACATTTGTAAAAAAATAAATTTGGCAAACAATAACTTTTAGCTTTTCTTTCTCTTTGGCATTTGGATCATTGATCAAGTGAGCGATTTTCTTGTGTTCGGTTTTGTCAACAAGATTTGGAGTTTATGTCTGGGTTTCCAGTTGGGTTGCAAAATCTTTCCCGTGACGCTGTGTCTGTGATCAACCGAATCAAATCCCAAACTTTTGAGTCTTAAAGTTTCGCCTTTTCAAGTCTGTTCTACAGAAACCTGAATAGCTTTATGGGTTTCTCCTGTAGATTGGTTATCTATGCTTGCAATGTATTCTTTGCCCTGATCTTGTCTAGTGGTACTGATTTCTAGTCACCACCGTGAATTTAGAATTTCGCTTCGGACAACACTATCATCTGGTTTAAATTGATGTGAAGGTCCCCTGGATTACTTCATTTCGATCGAAACAGGGGTTTATATGACTTGATTTCAGTTTAATCCAGTTGGGTGAGGCAATCTTCGCTTAGGGTGTTTGTCAAACAGATTTGAGTTTCTGTTCCTTATCATAGTAGATATGTGGAGGAAATGTACTGAAGGCTTGTACGAGGTTTAGGTTTAAAGATTAGAGTTTTTCTGTTGTCCTTTTATACCGGAACTGAAGTGAGCGATGGAGGATGTGTCCGAGGAGTCTGATGATGTTAAGACTTCCATTATCCACCTTCCAGATGATTGCCTTTCCTTTATCTTCCGACGACTTGATAATGCTGCTGACCATGATTCATTCGGTTTGACTTGTCATCGCTGGCTCAACATCCAAAACATAAGCCGTCGATCGTTGCAGTTCCAGTGTTCATTCACGGTCCTGAACCCTTCAAGTCTGTCTCAGACAAATCCTGATGTAAATTCCCATCATCTCCACAGGCTTCTCACTCGGTTTCAGTGGTTGGAGTGTCTTTCCCTTTCTGGTTGCACGATGCTGAATGATTCGAGTCTTGCCTCTCTCAGGTATCCCGGTGCAAGGCTGCTTAGTCTTTACTTAGATTGTTGCTTTGGGTTTTCTGATAATGGGATCTCCACAATTGGTAGCTTTTGTCCCAACCTAAGAGTCATTAGTCTTTACCGCTGCAATATCAGCGACATTGGGCTAGAAGCATTGGCCAGGGCCTCCTTACCTCTTAAATTCGTCAATCTCTCATATTGCCCTATGGTGTCTGATTTTGGGATAAAAGCATTGTCACAAGCATGCTTGCAGCTTGAGTCAATGAAGATCTCAAACTGCAAGAGCATCACCGGTGTTGGCTTTCATGGCTGTTCCCCAACTTTAGGCTATGTGGATGCTGAGTCTTGTCAGCTTGAGCCGAAAGGTATAACAGGGATCATCAGCGGAGGTGGGATCGAGTTTCTAAACATTTCAGGTGCAAGTTGCTACATTCGCAAAGATGGGTTGGTACCTATTGGATCTGGGATTGCCTCGAAACTTAGAATCTTGAACCTAAGGATGTGCAGAACGGTTGGTGATGAATCCATCAAAGCTATAGCAAAAGGTTGCCCGTTGCTCAAAGAGTGGAACTTGGCTTTGTGTCATGAGGTTAGGGTTTTGGGATGGGAAGCCATAGGAAAGTGGTGCCGTAACTTGCAGAAACTCCATGTGAACCGTTGTAGGAACTTATGTGACCAGGGGTTGCTTGCTCTGCGGTGCGGTTGTAAGAACCTCCAGATTCTCTACATGAACGGGAATCCAAGGCTGACCCCTACGGCAATTGAGATTTTCAGACTACACAGAGCCGATATAACACTCAGGATAGAAGAAGTGATGGTCATAGGGCCAGACTGGAGATCCATACACGAGTAAATGATTCTGTCAAGTTTAGGAGTGTTCTGTACGAGGTTTTGGGACCAATGTGTAGGTCTTATACAGAGGCCAACTATTCTAGAATAGGCTTCAATGTGGTAATAAAGTATTAAACGTTTCAAAGATCAACAGTGTTATTTCAAATCCAGTAAAAGAAGAAGACAGTTGAATATTATATCAACGTCAATAGAAACGTCTTCAAACAAGAGAGGAGAGGGAACAGGACATTCGATATGTCAACAAACATACAATCTGGCTTTCGCACATCACAAACTGGTTTTTGCACATCACAATCTGGCTTGGAGACTGCTGCACGCCTCGACTTGTCTTCTATTTGTAAGCTACTGCTTTCATGGTGTATATCGAGAAATGTTGATAGAAGTAGTTTAGTTGCCCCATACATTGTCCCAACCACCACCTGGTGCAGCGGCTTTAGGTCCTTCGATGTAGTTCTGGTTTCCATGTGGCTGGTTGGGTAATGGGTGTCCATTAGGCCCTTGTGGCTGCTGCTGCATCTTTCTAGGCTTTGTTTTGACCCCAAGCATCCGTAATACAAATCTTGCTAATTCTCCATATAACATACCACCACGATCGAAAAGCTGAGGACAAACAGTATATGGTTAAAGTGAGGACTACGGAACCAATCTTTGAACCAGTAAAAGACAAGTAGCTAGATCAAAAGAAACGGAAAGAACCTGAAGAAGGGCAGACATGAACATGTGAAAGGCCTGTGTGTTTTGGTCTATCAGCATCGCTACACGGCCAAAGAAATTCACAGCACCTTGCATCTGTCATCAAGCAAAAAATGACCACTAAATGTTTACAAAACTCTTCAAACTTATCAATTTCTTTGATTTCTTAAACAAAGCAAGCATAAAGGGATGAACAAATACCACGCGGAGAAATGATATCCAGAAGCTTGGTGGAGAGGGAGGCTCGTTAAAAGGGTCGTTTGGATCTTGACCACCATAAGGACCCATTCCTGTTCCCATACCCATACCATAACCACCCAACGTGCCACCGAAACTACTGTTGTACATCCCACCACCACCATACATACCTGAACTTCCATAGAGACCACCACCACCATACATACCTGAACCTCCGTAGAGACCACCACCACCATAACCTCCTCTATACATGCTACTACCACCATACATTCCACCTCCATATGATGAACCATACCCACCTAATGCTGAACCATATGTACCTGACCCGTACCCAGAGTTTATACCTAGATTTGAACCATAACCTGCTTAATATATGTGCAAATCAAAAGATGTAAGCTTTATGTCATCAACCAAAACCCAAAAAAACTCCAAGTACCAGTAAAATAACATACCTCCATATGTGTTCCCATAGTTCTGCTGCTCCCAAGGTCTAGTTGGTACAGGCCTACTCAGTGCATTCATATTAGCAGCTGAATTAGTCCTGTTTGTGGTTGAAACTAGTTCACCGGGATTAGCTGTGCCAGATGCCTCAACTGAATCAGCCGTGCTCGTATTTGATGGAGGCCTGAAAGGTTTAGGACCGGATGTATTTCCTTCTTTTTCCCAGGGTTTAGGAGGACTGCCACCTACAGCAGCAGCAAACTGAGAGTTATTACATGTTGAGTAACATAATAGATAATATTCTGAAAGTAAGACTGAATTCTAATCATCACAGGAAAAATCTTTAAAGAAACTTTAAGAAGCAATTAAAAAGAGATGTAAAGATTGGAAACAGTATCAGCGCAAAGTTATGTGAAATACCGACTAGAACACTACAATATACAAGAGAAAGCATCAAATTACAATCAAAACCAAAGTAATCTAACTAGATCAAGCACAGCTAAGTCCAAGGGAATCAAGATTTAAAGTTATCAATCCATTATCAATCAGACTATCCAAGGTAACAAGATGGCAAGGATCACAATCCAAAGAGCTTTCTTACTTAGTTAATAGCAACAAAAACCCAATTCGTCTGCTACAAAACAATGATTGGAAGGTTCTCTATAATTATTATCGATCAATTACAACTCTAACTAATTCTAGTATAGGAAAAATTTAATCAATTTCATAATTTTAAAGCGGGCAACTCAAGGCGTCTCATCGAACCGACCATAGTAGCAGACGATTATTCAATAGACGAAACCCAGAAATGTCATTGAAAAGCCTCAAGATTTGTGATTAAATAACCTGATGTCTGAGACGTCGCCATAGCGGAGATACGAGAGCTCTTGGTAATCGCCAACGCTTGTCTCAAGCGTGGAGAGAGACACAGAGAAACAGAGAGAGAGAGGTAGAGGACAAAGGAGGAAGAAACGGATTATTTTCTTCTTTTAGCTTATTATATAACAGCCCCTATAGTTATAATAGTTACCAAAAATGACTCTTAATAACTAAAATTATAGTAAACAACATCTCAAAATAGAAAAGAAGAACCAAAAAAGGATCAAGGTGAAAAGGAGACTTGATTTTTATAACCAAGATTCCATATTTCGAGGGAAGCTCAGTCGGCGGCCGGATTTCTCTCCATCTCTTTCTCTGTGCCTATCCCGGCGCAGTCATATCTGGATCCCGGAATTGCCCGAATTTTTACCGAAAGGTGAAATCTTTGAGAAAGCCAAGTGAAATTTTATCTCGAGAGATTGGGAATTGATGGCGGCAAGCGCAAATCCGTCGGTGAATCATCAGGACGGTTCGTCGGAGGCGCAGAAAGTATCTTCTTCTTCAGCGGCGGCAAAGAATGACGCTTCTTTAAATTTAGTCGATAATGGTGGTAATACTACAGGTGGTGCGGCGGATAATTCTCAGACGATTAACGCGTTGAGGCATAATCCCGGGATCTCTGTCAGTTGGACCCATGAGGAGCAATCATTATTGGAAGATTTGCTGGCCAAGTATCTTCTTGCTCTCTCTTTCTCTGTCTCTTCTTTTCAGATATGAAATTTGCTGTTTTATCCATTGTTCTCTCTATCTTTTGGAATATCTTACGTTTTGTATGTATAGGAATTAATTGGAGGTTATGTGGTCAAATCTTAGGTTGTGAATGTTCTTGATTTTTGTCTGAGACCTTGTTAAATGCATTAACTCTTTTAACAATGGGGGTTTATATAGGTACGCTTCAGAACCTACAATTGTTCGTTATGCTAAGATTGCGACGAAATTGAAGGATAAAACTGTCAGAGACGTTGCCCTGCGTTGTAGATGGATGACTGTAAGTTTTTCAGTTTTGCTAACCGGCGAGTTCTTCTTCGCCATTGGCGTTATTCATTAGTAGCAATGCACTGGTGGTTCTTCTTATCTCTCATGTGATTTCTGAATGAATTACAGAAAAAGGAAAATGGAAAACGTAGGAAAGAGGACCATTCGTCAAGGAAAAGCAAAGAAAAGAAAGTACGTGGAATTCAATACCTATTCTCTGCTGCTTGAAAATTTTGATTACTAAGAAAGCCACGAGTAGAAGAAAATGGTGAATTACCTTGATTGAGTTTTAATGTATAACTAGCTTGAATTTTTAGTCATTTACTTGTGATTTTGGCGAGGTAAAAGTTCTTGGGTAGTCTTGTGATACATTTGGAAGTCTACTTATACAAAATGATTTCTTTCACATGTTCGTTTAGCAGGAAAAAGCTACGGATTCTTCGGCCAAGTCCTCATCTCATTTGAATGTGCATCTGAATGGTCCTTCACATGTCCCGCCTATAATGCCTATTGATACTGATGATGGTATTTCATATAAAGGTTTGTTGAAGGATCTAGTTTTTTTTCTTCTTTTCCTTTGATGCTAAATCGTTTAGATTGCATTAGAATGAGCATAAGTGTCTTGATTCTTGCAGCTATTGGTGGTGTGAGTGGGGAACTTCTCGAGCAAAATGCTAAAATGTTCAATCAAATTTCATCAAATTTCTTATCTTTCCAGGTGAATTCAACTTCCACTTTTTCATCTTTTATAAGTATTGTATGCTTGGCTGGTTTTGTTTAGACTTCATCTGTTTCTTTGCCTCGTTTTGCTGACTTCATCTATCCTTAAGTTGAATGATCTGACATATTCTGGGACTATTATCCGTGTAACTTTACGCACTAGTCGTATGGAATTGTGTAAATTCTCAGAAATTCTTTCTTCCCATTGCAGATACATGAGAACATCAGTATCTTGTGCAAAGCTCGGGACAATATCCTTGCAATCATGAACGAGTAATACATTTACTGAGTTATCTATAGATCATTTCTATGTCATTGGCTCTCTATGGGAAATGCCGTTCTTTTCCAACAAATAACCAGTATTAGAAGTTTTGAAGCTATTATGATGTGTTAACTCAGATCTTTATACTTGCTTTGCTGATTGAACAATTGGGTGCAGCTTGAATGACATGCCAGAGGTCATGAAGCAGATGCCACCTCTACCGGTGAAGATTAACGAAGAGCTGGCGAATACAATCCTCCCTCGCTCGTCCAGCAAATGAAGTCATGATCGACCTTATAGAGCGAGCCCGTCGGTGGATGGTTCTGACCAACAACACTTTAATCTGGGATCAGTGAAGAAAGAATATAAATCACAGGATAGAGAGAGAAAGAGAGTTCCACTCATACTGGTTATAGAATGCGGGTTACTTCTTCTCCTGACTCAGAGCGATAGTTTCTTTTGCAATTTCCATCGTCTCTGAATGTTTTAGCGAAATGGTTAATTGATACACGAGTAGGGTTGTATTTTGGTTTTTAGGATGTGAATATATTTTCAATTGTTATGGTAAAAATCTGTATAAAAGTGGTATCAAGCTGAAAGGTTTGAGAGATTACAAGGGCTGAGTTCTAAAGATGCACACACGTGATGCTGAAGATCACATGATGCATTTCTCATTACAACCCCTTTTTGGAATGAAACGAATGTACTGAATCATTATTTCTTGTAATAATAAAGCCGGATGGATGTTTATAACACAAATGCAAAGTCTTGCTCGTAGCTTACAGAAGAAGTATTGAGTCAAAAGGTGAAGTCTTTTTAAGAATCCAAGCGTCGTTCAAGTTCCAAACGAAGATCGCAACTCTCTCTCTCTCAAAGATCAAGCCATGTCTTGGGCTTGGAAGCTCCCAAGAGTCTAGCTCTCAACCTACAAGAATACGCAATGGTGAGCAAGAAATTGATAGTAAGAAAAACGATACATGATGTGAATATTACAAGAGTGATCTGCTTTTTTTAATGGCTTTTTTTCATTCTACAACAGAGTGGAATATATACATGATTTAACAAGCCTAACAAAACACTAAATGAATCATTTCAAGGTGCGCAATGTAACTTCACGTAACTCTTTTTCATAGTTTGACAAATTCAAAAAGAACAATCAAAAGGTCGATTGGTTGAAACTACATATGAAATGATAAGCAAAAGCAATCAAAAGTGAAACACCAAGAACAGAAGCTGTGAAACGGTATTTGTTTTCAAATTCACCAAACTAGAAAAGACTTGATTAATGACAGAGACCTTACTCTAAAAAAATTCTCCGACCACACTATAAAATCAACAATCTAAAGAATCTACACCCTTACACGTTACAAATCCAGCCTTCACTAAATAATCTCTAACCAACTTACAACAGTGTCAAGGCTTATCAAAAACTCAGTTATCTATCAGCATGAGGCATGCACCGAGATGGGACCTGAGACTGACGGGTGATGCAGGAACGGATTTTGTTTCGAAACTAGAAAATTCGAGTAAATACACAACGTACTGTGGCTATAGGCAGTGGAGGAATCGCTCAACGTCCGAAACTATTCGTTCTAACATCAAAAGAAGTACCCCAAAAATTATAACTTTTACTTGGACTCATGAAATTTTTTTCCTTTTTCTTTGGCCTTGGATTCTTAACGATTAAACAACTTTCGGAGAAATACAATCGACAATGAGGAAATGACCCACTTAACCAATAGCTTTCTAAGAATTTCATATCACAAAACTTAGCCTGATTGATCCACCAAGTAACAAGATAAGCATAGTTAGAGAGGTAGAGAAAGATGACCTGAGCTGGACTCGGGTTCTCACAACCAGCAGACTCTAGACCCGAAACTCTACCTTCCAGAGCATTGAATTTCTCCTTTATCTGCAATATTAAAACGATAGATGTAAGAAAACGAACATTTTGATCCAAGTTTACCCTATACTTCGCATGAAAATTATCCCAGGGATGATCTTTCAGAAACACGGAAAATTACATCAGATGAAATAGCGAAACGTTCGGCATAGAGATCTCGCCAAATGAGATGAGCAATCGAAGCTCCGGTGACGGAAAACCCAAGTGTAAACCAGAGAAGGCGAGTTCTCAACATCTTCTTCTTCCTCTTCCAAATTCTGCAATGTCTCCCGTATCTCTCTCTCTCCGACGCATAAGCCGGAAAACAGTACCGAGTCGTCAGGCATATGGGCTTTCTTTCCAATAGTCATGGGCCATTGTTTTCAGCCCATTATGCGAAAGCCAGTATGAATGTTTAAAAAATAGATTTTTAATAATTATTATATAGCACATACATAAAATTAATTAAATTATTTCCACATCAAATAATTTCATAAATATATATAATAAAAATAGATTTATCAGCCCGTGCACTACCTAGTTTAACTTAAAATGATAAAAAAAAAAATCATTGAAGTGATTAATAAAAAAAATGGTCAATACATCACAGTCACAGTTTCCTAGGAAAGATAAATGTTGTGGGAAGAAAATAAACAGAGATGTTTTAATACAAAATTATTTGTTAAAGAACTTTCTAACTTCTAATCCAATAGCAGCAAAAGCCAAGACAGCAACAGCAAAACCATAACCGCCATTCCAAGCAGAACCAGCTTTAGCCAAATGAATACCATAAAAGATATTAGAAATAGCAATTATTATCATCACTCTTCCTATATTATGATGATACCAATTCCAATATTTTCTGTATTTTGATTCTTTGTCCGGCCGAGCCAGCAACGCCAGGACCTGTAAAATCGATATTCATATTTATGTGTTTTCATACTATTTACTTCAATTTTGAATGTCTTAAGAAGAATAACCTGGAGAATGCCCATGACAAGTATGGTTATCCCAAGGACTTTGTGAGTAGATACATTATTGGCTTTGGTCCGGTTTTCAAGAACCAAACCACAAATGATACCGGTTAAACCGAGGAGAAAACCAGTGGTTTGGAAAGCGATATGGGCGTAAAACCAAATGGAGTCCAATTGTTTCATGTAACGAGCCACGATGGCGCCGATGATGATTAGTATTCCCCAACCCAACATGTTCATTAGCCCATGTGTCTTCCTTAGCTTAGAATGTGGTGAACCTTTAACCACACTTTGCGAACCTTTTAATTCATCAATGGAGACCAGAAAAACACATCAATGGATATAACCTAAATAGAACTAGGCAAATAATACGAAACGAATAAACCAAATCAAAACCGAACTAAAAATATATTTTGGTTGGTATTCGATTATAAATAAATAACCAAACGGATATTATTTTGAAAAAACATTATTATTAGTTACTAACCAAAATCGAACCAAAAACCAAATTATTTTCGATTAACCAAAAATATTTTGGATATTTTGGATATTTCGGTTATTTTTAGTTATTTTTTGATTATTTTTGGTTATTTTTTAATTATTTTTGGTTATTTTCAGTTATTTTTGGTTATTTTTTGTTATTTTTCGATTATTTTTTGTTATTTCGGTTATTTTGGTTAATTTCGGTTTTAAAATTTTATAACCGAACTGACCGAACTGAAGTATAACCAAACCAAAAACAAACCAAAATATAAATATAATCGAATGAATTTTAAATTTTACCAACCGAAAAAACTAAAACCGAAAATAAGACCAAAACCGAACCGTATATCCGAATGTAAAATACTACACCTAAAAGTACAGTATTGGATAAATACAAATAGTACCGAATTCTATTTTGAATACATTCCATAATTACGGTGATTAACTAGTCAAATAATGGATTAAGTCAACATTGACTTTAGTGAAATAAAATAACTAGAGAAGCGCTCGTTGCATACCTGTAATATAATTGATGGTGGTGGTGGTCACGAATTGGTGTTCCCTCAACCTAAAATCCGTCAGAGATGGGAAGAATCCGGCAGGTCCCAGAGCGTAAAGAAGGTTTGGTCGCGGCAACTCCGTCGTTAACTGGAAACTCATGTAAAGACGCGATGACACTGACTCGATCTTCAGCGAACCGTTGACGATTGTCAGATCCCCTTGGTCAGGTATCACCTCGCCTGGAGATTGCCCTCCGAGAAAATACGGTTTCACTTGTCCTTTACCGCCGTTGGAAGGTAACCATCCAACGATTGCGCTGCTTCCGATCATCTGACCGTTGGTTGAGAAGCCGATCCCGATGAAGGCGCTGGAATCCGGTGCCGATAAGATGAAGCTCCATGTGTTCTCTACCGTTCTAACATACTTCGCGAGATTTCAAAATTCGAAATTGAGCTTTTCAGAATCTAGAACGACTGAAATAGCAAAATGGAAAATCGACTTACACGGAGGATGTAATTCTGGATACTCCAAGCTTCGACGCATTGAAGGAGACTGGAATTGAAGGTGAGGTCGTTCAGGGGTAAGGTTGAGTTGCAAGAATCCCTAGCTTGTTGAGCATTAACTATGGTGGGATGAAGTAGAAATTGTAGAGCTATTAAGCCCAAAACGAATGAAACGGAACAACAAAGTCTCATCTTTTCTCTCTCTCTGGATCTGAAAGATGAAAGAGAAAGGAAAGTAGGTGTAATGGATGATCATGTTGATGACGGCGACAACCAATTATATATGCAGTAGTTGATGAGATAGTGTGCAAAGAAGTATTTGATAACTGATTCGTTTTTTATTGCTCTGAATAAAGAAACTCCGTTATATTAAGTCAAGATTAAATATATGTGTCGTGGGATACTAATTTCGATCTCTCTCGTTGGGTAAGATCGTGGAAATGATTGAATTGTACCAGTTTCTGATCATTTAAAGACAACACACAATAACTTTGATCCAAAAAAGAAAGAGACATGATAAATACTTTTTCAAGCTCTGTTATATCTCTGTCTAACATTTCAAGATTTAACTCGTTGAAGATGATCTTGAAACCAAGAATCCTCGGCGCATTTCGGTTATGTAATTGGTTGGCAACATCGATAGAGGAGGCAGTGTGTTGTTTTCTGAAGCCAGAATCTGTAATTCTTACGTCCCAAAACACAAGAGACAGGGATCTCATCACTCATGTAAACGCATCTTAACAGAACTAAAGACATATAAAAGTGTTTCAAGTGGTTTCCACCTGACGAGGTAGTTTGAGATCAAAGGACCTGTCTCTGTAAAAATAGGTAAAATGAATTAAGGACCATGGAGTTGATGGGCTTTATTAATACATTTATTGTTGGCCCATTTTTCTGATGGATTCAAAGTCGGAGTCGGACACGTACCCGTTGCGTAGGAACCATTTGGAGGTATCACAAGGTTTTGAGGGTTTTCAGCTTCTGCGGTTTCCTCGTCATTTTCTCTCTCGTTTTGTTCTTCTTCACACCAAAGATGAAGCTCGTCAGGTACTGTTTCGTTTTCCGTTCTTTTTTGTCACTTTGCTTTTAGTCTTAGCTAAATCCAAGTATGGAATGTATTCCCATTCGTAAACGCCTGAACTAATTTGTGTGGATCGAATAGGTTTTTGATGAAGTTAAACAATGAAACTGTGTCTATCGAGCTGAAGAATGGGACTGTGGTCCACGGAACCATCACTGGTAGGTTTTATTAAGCTTCCGGTGTCTTTATAGTTCTCATTTTTCGTTTCTTCATTAGTCCGTCTCTAGTTCTAGTTTCAGTTACTGATAAAAGTCGCCATCTGTTCTATAACATTTCAATTTGATCTATTGACCTAATCTCATCTCTATGATGATCATATTAGGTTTGAGAATAGATACTGGCCAAAAGTATATTTACTCAAGTTAAGCTCGATAATTTGGCAGGTGTTGATGTGAGCATGAATACTCACTTGAAGACAGTTAAAATGAGTTTGAAGGGGAAAAATCCTGTAACACTAGATCATCTAAGCTTGAGGGGTAACAATATTCGCTACTACATTCTTCCTGATAGCTTAAACTTGGAGACTTTACTTGTGGAAGACACTCCTAGAGTAAAACCAAAGAAGCCTGTTGCCGGTAATGCTCTATTCGTTTGGTTGTTAATAATGTTTGTCATCATATGCTATAAAACTCCTTTATTCACTCTTTTTTTCCTTCATCCTTAGGGAAGCCTGTTGGACGCGGTCGTGGACGTGGACGTGGGCGTGGTCGTGGCAGAGGTCGTTAGATGTTGCAGTGCTTGGAAAAAGGTTATGGCAAGTGAGTTTAATTTGTAGGAAGAGGAACCTTGTGGTATCTGAAATTTGGAGGACAGTCAACCAAATTATGTATCTAGCAACTCTTGCAAAGGAAACGTCGGATCAAAAAAATGGTATGACTGATGCTCGTATTATGTAATGCTATTCCATGTATAAGAAGATTTAAATTTTCATGTTATAAGACTAGGTGCAAGTAGAGAATTTGTGTGGTTTTGGGTGCTCAAGGCCTTTTAATTCATGGTAAAAATCTGACTATAAAATCCAGTAACACATTGTCACTCTAAACATAGTAAACGGTTATCTCCTCCGTTAGTTTTCCTGCAATTGGCTTCAGGGTTGTAGATAGGTTCCCCGGTATAATGGCCGGGATCACACTGGTGGCTCTGGTTTCTTGATATCTGGCTTTTTGTCACCATCCTTGGGTGGTTCAACTTTGCTTACGCTAACCAACTCTGCAAAGGCTACTTTTTTCCTTGTTGGTTAGAGCTATCATATCGACATCAGCACCAGTCACCTCAATCTGGTTCCTGTGATCTCCCTTTATTTCCACAGCCGTCACGCCTATAAACCATTGCATTACAGCTTAAGATTCAACAAAAGTAGGAGCATCAGGTTCTTTAGGGTTTGCATCTTTGTTACCTGAAGAATGAACCGCAGCTTTCATTGCTTTTTCCCGGGTTGTATCATCGGTGATAGCAACTCTTATGAGGATGTTTTGCTGCATACAGTAAGAAAACCTACTTGATCATACAGTAAGTTACCGAAACCTGAATGTTTTATATATTATTGAATATTGAAAACGATACATACAATAAATATAATGAACATAACATACGAGAAGAAAAAAAAAATTATTACTTTTTTGCATAAAACAAAATATAGATGAATTGAAAAAGATTGGTGAGAAGTCTATGAATGCTAGTAATTTCTTCTAAAACAAATCTATTGGTTATAACAATTTAACATTTAATCTACGTAACCAAATCGAATGTATAATCATATTAAACACATCGTATCTTTTTGGAGGATCATTAACTAACATATGCCTCTTGACTTTCTTCACTCCCTCGTATAGTTTCATGTATCGATCTTCCGTTATATCCATCAGTATTCTTTTTAGTTCTGGTATTTCCTTAACCGATACCGAAACCGAAAATTTCTCCCAATTCAAAACATCGCTAAACGGTAAAACATAGTTTTCCGAGATTAGAACCGGTACACATTCGCTGTATATAGCCTCCGGTATTCTCGGGCTAGCCACTTCGTGACCGCTCGGACAAATACAGAACCGGCTTCTCCTCATCATCGCCTTATAATCTAATCCGTCTGGTAAATTCTCGTAAACCAGAATATCTTTGTCTTTTTCTTTCCAGTGGTTTAGAAGAACCGGACGGATTTTCCCGTGTGATTTTCCAGCGAAGAAAGCGAGTGTTGTGCGAGAATTTGGATCTAAACCGCCGGTTAAGTTGTTGATTTCTCCGGTTAGTAAATTGATTTCCGGAAATGGAGCGTCTTTCTCCGGGTTGAAATATTCTGATATATTGGCGTTGCATAGGACTCGTATGGAATTGAAAAATAGCTTCTTCACGTACCATGTTGCTCTGTGACCCTGTAACAATGTCATCTTCAGAGATATTTTAAGCAAAATAATACACATGTAACTTCTGTGTGACAAAGTTAAAACATGGAAGATCAAGAAACCTACATTAATCAGAGAGATGTTTTCTACTGCTGCGAAAACATTCTTGATTTTTGGTAAACTGAACCGATCAAGTTTTCGGTTATTGGTTAAACCTAGAGAGAACTCAAACAAGAACAACTTACCCAGTCGTGGCAAGACAACATGAAGTGATCAAACCCATCGCTTGTGTTCCAAAACGGGTATTTCTTGGAAATAATCCGGACATAGTCGACGATGACACGTTCCAAGATGGCCTTGTCTCGAACAACAGGGTCGAAAAGATGGTGAAGGATCATAACAACACTAAAAGGTAAGAAGTAGACATGAGCCTTGTCTGGATCTCTGGTTTTGTACTTAAGTACATCGTTTTCCATAAAGTTTAAGAACAACCCTTCCATTGAGTATATGTCTTTACATAGACCATAATGAAACATTGGTGGATCTCCTTCTTCGTATACGTATATTCTGAAGATTTTCTCCATAAGAAGATAACTTCTGCCTTAAGGAATCATGTCAGTGTATGATAACTTCTATGACAATTAAACACCGAAAAAAAAACTATTTATACCGGTGAAAGGCATAAGGGTTTCTGTAAATATCGCCATGCGGAACATAGTCTTCGTCTCTTAGGGGAGATGAAGTTGTATAATTAGGGTTTAGTTGAGCTTCTCTAATCAACACTCTTGCTGTTGATAATTCCGCTTCTACTTTTCGGTCTCTTTTCCAGATTTTGGTCTGCTCTTCTTCCTTTTCTCCTTCAATACATTTTGATCACATTATATATGCAAACAACACACCAAATGTAATATTTTTGCAAACATTTTTGTTTCTATGCAGAACTTGATGTTTCATTTTGAATACTTGCAAACATTAAACACATAACTTAATTAGGGTTTGAAGCAATTAATTACAACCAAAATTAACGAAAGGAACCAAAGGTGGAGGATGAAGGAAGAGGTCCATGGAGAAGATGATGTTGAAAAATAAAGATGAGAAGAAGTTTTTGAACCTTTTGCTATGAAAATGGAAGAGATTACAGCCAAAGTAGCAAATACCAAGAGAAATGCATTCAAGTATCTCGGATTGTAATTATCTCTCATATTTTTCTGTTTACTGAATTTGTGTCTAGTTTGTGTCTGAGAGAGGAAGATGATGGTCATAAACTAACACAAAGGAGGTTATTTTCTGAGAGAAAGTTTCTCTACACCACAAAACATAACTACTTTCAATAACACAAATATTATTATTTGTTGCTAATGACCACTTCACTTCATTGATTTACAAATTAAAACTAAGATGTCAAACATATACTCCTTATTTTCTGTTCTTCCATATAAATTGAAAAGCAAAGAGGATTCAGATTTATGATTAGTTGTCATTGATTAATATAAGATAATGAATGTTATCTAAAGTGTGACGAGGTTGAAAGGCGGTGATATTTAATTAAAGAAGAATACGATGTTTTTGTAGGAACGTTTGAATGGAAGAAGAATCTTTATTAAGATTTCATTATCTTATCCAACTCACATTTCAATTCACCATTATGATTTATTTTATTTTGTTCTTCTCCTTTTTCAAGTGCGTCTTATCGTTCTCTTTTCTACTTGTTCCTTTCAATATCGTTTATTTCATTACTCTTCACTTATTTTTTTAACCTTATTAATTATTACTTATTCAATTGAGGTTTTCATGCTTTTTTATATTAAATGAATCGTATTAATTAATACTTATCCAATTATATATTATCTATCATGTTTCGATTATCCGAGAATTTTGAAATAAAGCTAAACAAGAATAAAAACGACAAAACAAATGACATTTTTGAAGCAAAAACGACTAATTCCACCATATATATATATAATTTTGGAATTATATATAAACAAATTATCATGTTGATTTATATATAAATTATCTATAAATTTTAATTTAATCCACAAATTTTAAAATATTGGCTAATTTCACAAAACAGATGGTTTTCATGTGTTTTTTCGTCACATGTGATGACGTGACTACTACGTTGGATGTTCAAAATTCATAGCCCAAAACGACGTTGTTTTAGACTTATTTTGGATTTGGAAAGAATAAGCCAAAACGACCTTGTTTTAAGCTACGAGTTTTGGACATTCGACGTGGCAGCGATGTCAGCACATACGATGGAAAAGTACATGAAAACTGTATAATTGATGAAATTAGCTACGATTTTAAAATTTGTGGATTACATTCAAAATTAAAAATATTTTATGTATATATCGACAGAACGTGATAATTTATATATATATATATATATACAATTTTAAAATTGTAAGTGTACCGTGGAATTGACCCTTTTTCCCTTATGAGATCCTTTATGGTTATTATTGGTAAATCCATTATTCTATTTTAAAATTGGCAGATATGTTTTTGGTTTTCTTTTCTTTCCCGTGAAAATATCTCTCTCTTTTTTTTTCTTTCCAAAAGATATTTAGTAAATGGTCCACCAAAAAAAAAGAGACTTTATTTGAAAGGTCAAAGCAAAGAGAGATTTATGATGACTGTAAGCAAAGGCCCAATATGTACTTATTATAATTAAATCAGAGAGTCTTTCTGATTCGTCCAAAAGCATCAAAAAAGTGAACACTTAGAGAATCCATTAGGCATCAAAAGCCACCTGTCACCTTAACCTCGACTAGTTTGGTTTCAACACTGACAAGCGCGTGAGAAAACATAATCTGTGGGTTCCTAAAAAGTGTTTTGCTTTCATAATAAATACCAATGGGACCCACATGCCCTACACGAACTTTTTTGCACTTTTACGGAAAAATTAATTTTAAAAATTAGGCACTTTTGGTAATCAGATTATGTCAGAAGCCTACATGTCTCTTTGCGGACACACCCACCCCATTGTCTATCCATTCATCTCTCTTTTCTTATTTTCTTCTTCCAGTTTTTGACAGAGAGAGAGAGAGAAGCTGAAGCAGAAGAAGTTCTGTAATAATCGGCTTTGTAGGGTTTGTGTTTGTCTCCAAATTTCCTCGATTCAACTTCAGAAGATAGTTCAGAAGATCTTTCTTATGTGAGTTGTTGTTCAAATTGGATCTTTGATTAAGGGCTTTTGATTTATTTTTTTGTTCAACTTGTTTTGATGAAGATGATGATTATGATTGTTATAAAAGGTTGATTATTTATAAAGAATTTAGAAATTTGAATACGGTTTCATTTGAAGTAGAGGTCAAACAAAAACCTGTAGATTTACTGATCTGGGTTTTGAAGCTTGAGCAGCTCATGTTTTTATTTCGATTTTGATTATTTCATTTTGTGGGTTTTGGTCTCTGTCTGTTCATATAAACTCTCTGTACTGATCTGTTACAGTAAATCTCATGAAATAGCTTTCGTTTCCTTTTTCATCCTTCTCCTTTGGTTATTAATCATCCACCTGTTTATAGAAAACACAACCTGAATTTTTTTTTTTTAAAGATTCGATCAATTTCGTTTCAAGTCTCTGTTTTTGTAACAGCAGAAAATTGATTATTGTTTTTTTGGTGTGGAAGTAACAGAAATTGATTTGGTCAGAGTGAAAGAAGATGGGTTACATGTGTGACTTCTGTGGTGAACAAAGATCAATGGTGTACTGTCGATCTGATGCAGCGTGTCTCTGCCTCTCCTGTGACCGAAGTGTTCATTCCGCTAATTCCTTGTCCAAACGACATTCTCGGACACTTGTCTGCGAGAGGTGCAATGCTCAGCCAGCAACAGTCAGGTGTGTTGAAGAAAGGGTTTCACTCTGTCAAAACTGTGATTGGTCTGGCCACAACAACAACAACAATTCATCGTCTTCTTCAAATCATCATAAGAGGCAAACAATAAATTGCTATTCTGGTTGTCCTTCGAGCTCGGAGCTCGCCTCTATCTGGTCTTTTTGTTTGGACTTAACGGGACAATCCGTTTGTGAACAAGGAATGGGTATGATGAATTTAGATGATGATGGTGCAGCGGACCAGAACTGTAACGATGATGATAAGAAAGATGCCTTGGTTGTATCCTCTTCAATGCCTGAAACCAGTTCTGCAGCAGAAGGAAACTCTTCATTTGCTAAGGTAATTTTTTTTACTAGATATGTGCGGCATCCATGGTTTTATCACTCTTTTTTTAGTACTAAATTCGAGTTCTTGTTTGAAGAATGCCGAATTGTGTGAAGATGACTTCAATGGGAGCCTCGGTATGGATGAGGTTGACATGGCGCTTGAGAACTATGAAGAGCTCTTTGGTGTCGCCTTTAACTCTTCGGAAGAGCTATTTGGACATGGCGGAATTGATAGTCTTTTCCAGAAGCACCAAACAGCTCATGAGGTCTTTATCCATTTTGTTTCTCTGTAAACTCGCATGCAATTTGGATTCATCCCTGTGTGGTTCTAATAATGCTTTGGGGTTTGTGTTTTTGTCTCAATACAGGGAGGGAGTTCGGTGCAGCCAGCTGGAAGCAATGATTCTTTCATGAGTTCGAAAACCGAGCCAATAATCGGCTTCACATCGAAGCCAACACATTCGAACATCTCTTTCTCTGGAGTCACTGGAGAAAGTAGTGCTGGAGATTTCCAAGAATGTGGTGCATCATCTTCGATGCAGCTCTCGGGAGAGCCGCCATGGTGTCCTCCAACTACACAGGATAATAATGCTTGCTCACATTCAGTTAACCGAAATAATGCGGTTATGCGCTACAAGGAAAAGAAGAAAGCTCGCAAGTAAGTAGCTACTGTAATACATACATGTGCATCATAGAAGTAAGCTCAAGCTTTTTTGTAATGAGACTGGTGCTTTCTTTGTGTATGTTTGATACAGATTTGACAAGAGAGTGAGGTATGCTTCTCGGAAAGCAAGAGCTGATGTGAGACGGCGTGTAAAAGGGAGATTTGTCAAAGCTGGTGAAGCTTATGATTATGATCCACTCACCCCAACCAGAAGCTATTGAAAGGTAAACAAAGTAGATACACATGGTATAAAATCGAACAAGAAAGGTTTTTGACTTATGGGACAGTTTCAAGTGAGAAACTTTGGAAATTGATGGGTTAGTCACAAAAACAAGACTAGTCCAGTTTGAACAAAACCAAGACTGCTTCCTGTAAGGCAATCATTAATTCAATCTTTCTTTTCTTCGGCCTCAGAAGCTTCATTCTTGTTCAGAGAGATCATTCTCTGACTTTCCTTGCACAAAAAAGAAGAAGTTATTCTTCTTCAGGGGTTACAGATCAGGGTTACATGAATTTTGTTCTTCTCTTGGTAGTTAAAAGCAGGGAGATTTAGAGTAATCGAACAATATGATTGTATATGCGCTTTGTCTATTTGATTGTATACTTATAAATGCTATTAAAGACAGCAATCTAGAATCTATCAAACAAAAGTCATGTGGCTACCACAGTGTCTAACGTTTTCTTTGAACCTTAACTAAACGTGATGTAATTGCAGAGAAGTGTATTTCTATTCAATTATTGAATAACTTTTCGTACTTGGGAGGTGGGACATTGAACTATTCTATAACTTACATTTATATTTGAATGATTAACCGTATAGACAATAAATAGTACATTATTTTTTCTTGAGACAATAATACATTCATTAAAGGTTAAGTTTAGATGTTCTCGAAGTTAAATTATAAAAAATCCAGAGAACACTGTCCAATGTGATTGCTGGGCTGACCAAAGGCTAAGGAAAGAAGAAAGATAAGGAAAGAATCTTCAGATACAGACTCAGGCACCAAAGTTCTTGGAGTAGCTCAGAAACGAAGAATAAAACAGAGAGCTAAATAAAAAGACATCTTAAAACTACTAAAGTCAATTTTTTTTAAAACTAAAACAATAATATAAATAATATAGAAACACCAAAAAACACAGGATTAATAAAATAGCATCCCCTAGCCTTTATGATCGTTCTCTGTCAATCCCTTCATGCTTAAGCTTTCAGCTTCATTTCTTCAGTAATTTGTTAGATCGCACACACACACACACACGCTAGTCAACAAAAACCTGAACCATATTTCCTGATTTCTCTGGACTTTGAAACTTGTTGAATCCTCATGATCTTTTTTTTTTCTTCTTCTTTCCTTTTTTGACTTCCTGTTTCAGTAATTACTTGGCCAATTCATCTGTGTTTGCTGAGGCTGTTGGAAAACGTTAGGAGCAGGTGCAACCATTTCAGCTCCAGCCACACCTTGAGACTGTTGTTGTAAGAGAGGATGATGAACTCCTGCTGCTGTTACTGCTTGTCCTGGATGATACATACCTGGGAACGTGACATGACCAGCTTGTGCTGGTGCGTACGTCACGTGTTGCCCATGGTGCTGTAAACCGTAGAAAGAGCTTGACACGTCTCGTCCTTGTCCAGCAATCCATACAGGTAATGCTTCACTCTGCAGAGACCTCCAAGTATGTAACTTTTCATGAATGGGAACTTTTAAATAAGCTTTCAACCGAATTGGTTTAGAGAGAGGAAAAGGAGATCTATACCTGTTGCCCTGTTGTGCTGTAGCCGTTGTTTTCTTTCATCTGCAATGAGTTGAGATCCTCATTGGAAGTCGTATTCCCAGCTGAGGCAGCAGAACTGGGGTTATATCCTGCTGGGAAGGACCCATAAGTTGGTGCGTAACCACCAGGCATACCGACCACATGAGACAAGTTTCCTGTATTAGTCCCGGGCTTGTAATGAGGAAGCATGTATTTGCCACCTGTTGCAGCTCCAGGGGGTGGAGGACCTGGATATACACTGCTTGCCGGAGGTTGCTGAGCAAATGCACCATTGCTTAAGAACTGGTGCATTGTCGGTGGAGGTAAATAGAATGGGGAGAAGTAATGTCCATATGGTAGGTAATTTGGTGGATAATGCGACATGTGTAAGCCCGGAGGGCGGAAAACAGGAACAGGCTGCTGCGTGACAGGTATAGAGCTCTGCATCAGCCCAGCAGCCTGCGTTACCAATGGTGTTGGACTAGCAGTAGACAGAACTAAGTTGTTTCCACCCTGAAAATCAACATATTCAAGCATTTCAGACACAGAAAGTGATCAAATATATTTGTACAGCTGTATCTTTTATCATTCAAACGTGTTGTAATGCACCTGAACATAAAAATATACACACAATAAGAAACTGTAGATTAACTTGACTTTTATCAAGAACAAAAATTGAGGCTTAAATCCAATAAGCTGACATGACGAATTTGGCTACTGATGCTGATGTGATGTTAAACACGAGTCTTAGAACCATCTTAAAAGTAGATATAAATCACAAAGGTATGGGAATATATACTAAACCACTAGTTTACTCCAAGAGTTGCACTAACCTCTTGCATGGTTTGAGATGAATGCGGAGGCAACACTGTAACATTCCCATTAAATTTGGAGGCAACCCCTGGGGAAACAAAGGGAGAAACACGGCCATCATTTTCAGGGCCTGAGTGATAGAATTGAGTATAGTAACTCGCTGTATCAAATGGTTGTTGGACCTTCAAACAACAAAAGCATAGTTCATTCAGAAGACAAGTTAGAGATGAGAATGGATATAAAATCTGTAATGAGCAATATGATACTGATCAATGATGAGTAAAAGCCAGGCATAAAAGGCCATCAACCATGCGACAACTTAACAAGTTAACTACAATAATTTTATAGCATACCATAAAATTAGGAATGCGAAGGGCATCACGTGCTTGAGGGTCAGCATTCTCAAATTGTGGAAGCTGGCTCCCAGGAGCTGGAGGAACAAGGCCGATAACATTACTTTGAACATATTCAAGAGAGTTTTGATTGCTTTCTGACTCCAACACATTCTCTTGTTTGGAGACATCATACTCAGGAGCTGCATTTGATGCAGTAATACCTTCACCAGCTGTATCATCTGGAACTTGTGAAGGCGATTCAGAGTAAACATTAGTGTCCTCTTCCTTTTCAGTCGAATGTACAGTTTCGCGACTGAATTCATAAGAAAAAAATCCACTTTAGGCACTGGTTATATGAATAGTCTTAGTTCAAGACATGAAAATTTTGAGCAAGGACATGACAAAACAGCAAAAAATATAGAAGAGTAGAATTAATAGAAATAAAAATTTATGTTTCCGGGCTAAGTGCTCATAATGGAAAGATCATTATGACTTCCCGAAAATCAACGCACAGAAGTTGTTACATTCTGTTTCGGACAACAGTCAAGCAGCACTAGGAGTTTTTTCTAGTTACAAAACCCACTTAACCATTGACACTATTAGATCAGCTGACAGCCTACAACATGACAGAAATATACGCTCTGTCACACATAAATAAGGTCCACCATAGTGCTTTGGAAGTTTCAGGTATGGTTACACTAGGAAGAAGCTTCTTTTACCTATTTCCCATAGTAAGCTATTCTTATCAATTTCTTCTGAACTCTTTCACTTTAATTTGAGAGTATTTAGTCGCTCAACAACATCAATAATAATTGACAAAGCAAAGATAGGTAGATACCTTAATTCTTCCTCTTCAAAGCTTTCTTTAACCTCCACCGAATTCTGAGGTAGCGTTTCAGATCTCTTTTCGTTCTCAGGAGAAGCTACTAAGTTTGATGTGATAGAAAAGCCAGCATCAAAGCTTCCAAAGCTTAACTTGGTTCGTTCAGCCTCCGGAACGAGGATATGGTTTGGAATAATAACATGTTGACGTTGAATCTTCAAGTCTTCAAGCTGACTCTGTAATGTAGATGTGGCCTCTGTTAATGGGACAGCATCTTCAACAGATTTGTCACTGGCTTCAGTAGAAACTGCAAGAGCTTCAGTGGTTGAGGAAGCACCACCTTGAGTAATATTATGGTTCACTGGCTTTGGTTTCCATTCTTTAATGGAACCAGTACCTAGAAACAAGAGTCATTCAAATAAGATGTCAGAAGACTACAGTATTACGCAAATTAGAAAGAAAAAAGATACAATTATGAAGAACTATAGCAGACAAAGTCTTTCATTTGAAAGCATAGCCCAATGTTTCTTATTTAGATAGTCCAAATGTTTCATATACACAGACCGCAGCAATCCAGAACCGTAGAAGAAAAATGTAACACTGTTTACCTCTTTGAGGGCCAACAGTCTGATGTGAACGATTACTGTAGTTAGAAGAAGGCCGACTACCCGTGCTATTGCTATGAGATGAAGTAGGCCTTGGAACATAGGTGTCATTCATGGCAGTCTTCCCAACCCCACGGGATCTGGCATGAAACTTGCTTTCTCCAATGTGCTGTTCATGCGCTGTTTGTTCACTCACTGGTTTGGGGTTTGACAATGCATCAGAAGTGGATGGACGAGGGAGTGGAAGAGAATCAGTGGACTTTTGCTCAGTATACACATCCCTAGAGCCAAATGCTACACGATTTTTGTTCAATTCAACAGAAGATGGTGCACCATCAAGATTGTTTGAGGGAACGGAAGATCCAGTAGCTTTAGGTTGACTTGAATTATCTGGCTTGTTGGAAGGCTGATGGACATCAGAGCTTCCTGAAGTCAAACCAACAGAACTTTTATCCATCACGACTGAGGGGCTGTCAACAATACAATAAAGAAAACAAAGATCATGAACAAGTTCATCTGCAAGATACATACACATATATATACATTCCGGAAGAAAAAAGGGGTCCATCCCCACTAGAGTAAGGCTGTAATACATCCACCAGTGCGTCATGTAGAATTATGGAAAATAATACAATATGGAGATTTGTAGTTCGGATGACAATCACCTCGACACCACAGAAATCTCTTTGGTTTTTATCTCTTGAGAGGTTGAAGTGGATGGACCAGTGACATGCTTTGGACCATTTTCTTTTCTGAAAGAATTCTTTGCACCAGCAACATCTGATGATTAGAAGTAAACATCCAAAACAGAGAGTTCGTCAACTACTGAAAAACTCAAATCGCAACAAGATTACCACTAGGGAACTTTTGATATCACTTACTTTCCCTAGACATATTAAAGACCAGTCATGAACACATGTAGTATAGTAGATTCTTAAAGGAAACACAGGCAAGAATCAACTGAGTAAATATAACAAACAGGATTGTGACCAAAGTTACCAGTTACCACCTTTCAGAGAAAGCTAGTGTTGTATACTAAGAGATGTAATAATGTAAAGCAGCAATTTCATATATCTGTTGTTTACCATGTGATGCATGACGGGAAGAAAAATTCATCCGACCACCCCTGCTACCACGGCCCTGGCCACCAGATCTCCATGGTGATTCAACAGACTCCTTGATGCAATGGTTCTGTAGCATTTAAGTAACAATTTCAATAGCCCATTTCAAAATATACGCTATTTAGTGCACTTTAGACATGTTTTACACATAAACTCGCAAAATGGACCAAAAGAATTGCAAACAGCCCATACCTCTTTTTTCTTATCACGCTTTTTTTTAACCTCATGGAATGGATCTGCAGAGTAATCAACAATGTTTGCATTAGCTCATAACAAATTATAGAATAACTCAATGTTGAACATAACAAAACATAAAACCTATCCTACATAAAGTTTCCGAATTACATGATATACAGTACAATACCACAAACCCCAAGCAAATCTGCCCTGACTACCAAACCAACAGAAAATTTGATTAACAGAACAGGATAAAGACAACCACGGTACCACATATATATCAAGCGACCTGGTCTTAGAACTCTTACTACACGTATCATCAATAGAAAAGAATCCTAATTAAGGTGATGAACGCAGAACGCCCTAGTAATGTGAATTCTGAAGCAATTGATTCATCCACAACGTAACAATCTTTGTTTGAAACTCATCCATAGCAAGTATTCCCCTAGACACTAAGAAAATTTCACTTAGAAGCTGCTACCATATGCTGCACACATCACTACTGGAAGTAATTGATTCGCGGATATTCTAAGAACTTTATTGTGGAAAAACGGTTATAACACAATATCACATAAACAACTAAAGAGGGTCGTTATATGAACAGGCGCGAATCCCATGATATCAAACCCTGAAAAATCAGATAAAATCAAGGGAGAAAAAGAGCAGAAAAATCGGATGCTAAAACCTAAGTTAGGTGCGGGGGAGAAAACCCCAAACCGAATCATAGAATATCATGGATCCAGTAAAAGAAGGAAAATCAGGTATGAAGAGAAGGATAAGAACATACCTTGAAGAAGTAGGCGTTGGGCGGTCTCGTCGGGATCCATGTTGCATTCATGGAGCATTGCGAGAATCTCATCCTCGCTGTAGTTTCCAGCAGTAGTCTCTTTGATGTTCTGAATCGTCTTCCGAACACTCGCTGGAATCGAAACCCTAGCCCCAGTGCCGACCATCCTCGTCTTCAGACGTAACTCGCTCTTCGCTTATGCTATAACACAAATCAAATCTGGGACCAGACCAAAAGGTCTGAGTACCAATATGTGTATGTATAAGAATACGCGAGTTATAAATCAGCACAAGAGAGGATGGGATTTGAAAGTAGAAGAAGGAGAAGAAGAAGAAGAAGAAGAAGAAAAAGCAGAGGAAGAGGAGAGGGGGGCGTGAAAGAGAGCAATGTACAAATACGTAGTGTGATTTTGTAAAGCGTAGGGCTTTTTTTTTTCTTTTCTGTTTTCCAATTTTCACTTCCTCCTTTCTATTTTTTGTTTTGTGTTTTCCTTCCTTTTCTCACTTTCAATTTTTTTTAATAATTGAGATTCATGAATCTGAATCTTTGATAACCAAATGATGCCTTAACTATTTTTTAGATAAATATATATAGTTTGGTTAAAACTCAAAAACCGGTACAATAAGTAAAAAAATGTGACAATTATTTGGATTAGTGATAATTTTGTATTTTACTTAGTACAATAATACTATCGATTAAAAAATTAATTGTAATTATGCGAAAATTGTTATATAATGATTAAGATAGGTTTGTGTATATTGCAATGTATGATTGTTTTGTATAATGTTTGAGTCAAAATATTCAAAATAGGATGAATGTGCAAAGGAAATAAAAAAAATTACAAACGTTGAAACATTTACTTCAAATTTTATATGTTATAGTTATTGTATTTTTCATTATGTTTTTTTCAAACAATATATGTATTAATATGGTAAATACAATAAACTTTGAATATATTGATCATACTAAAATGTATTGTATTTTATGAAAATTTGTGTTTTAGTAACAAATGATACATAATCTAGTATTATTAAAAATAAATTGATTATATGACTAACAAAAAATTGATTATATGAAGTAAAAATCGATGATTGCGCCTAAGTTAAAACACTTTCTTGTCTTCAAACAGAGAATTGCATCGCGAGAAAGAGCTGTGGCTGAAGACTCGACACGTTGGCAACTTAAAAGTCAACAGGTTCTTGTCTTCAAACAGTGATTGGTATGGGAGCAACTTAAAACACTACCAGAGGAGGAGATATGTAATGAAGTTATGAAGAAAATGTGATTTTAACATCATAATATACAAAACATCTTTGATTAGTTAATATCCCTACTATTCTCCACCATCAGTTTCTTTTGCAACTTCATCAGTTTCATCTTTCTTGTCAATTATATCAGACACAACCTCCATCCCTTTCTTTACCCTCTCTATCTCCTTCTCCTTCTCTTCCAGTTTCTCTTGCAATAGTATCACCTGAAATTCACCATAATTTCCAACAAAACCATAATCATTCGTCCTGTTTAAAAAATTCCAAAAGAACTAAGAGATAAGACACGGATCAATACCGTTTCGTTTGATCTCTCAACATCATTAGTTAGTTCCTCCATGTGCTTGAACAGTCCTACATTCCACAAAACCTCAATCCAAATCCCATCTGTTCAAAATCATGGCTTGACATAACATCAACATCTGAGTTACCTTCAAATTGACTTCTAAGTTCTGCGTTTTGAGACTTTTGCATTGTAAGCTTTATTGCTAATTCATGAACCTATCATTCCACGGCAACATAGAAATGAATAAATTTTCTAAAGCATTTCAGGGAACAATATTAAGGAAAAAGATAACTACCACTGCTTGTTAATCTAATCAAAATTGCAGATTTAAATAGAACAAGCTATACCTTTCCTTCAGCAGCCTGGTGTCCAATCTCCTCGTTTTCCTCTTGCAGGGTTTTGCACTTTGCCATAAGCATCTTGCCCATCTTGCTTTGAGGGGTAAAAGTAACTGCTGCAATATTATCCTGGAGTTCTTTGATCTTCTTGTCTTTCTCCTCAACTAGATTCTGCATAAACCAGTAGCATGATGTCCAATTTCAAGTTATCAACTACTCATCCTTCATGTAACAAATAGAACAAATAAAATTTACATGTTTTCATCTCCAGCTGTATCAATAACCAGGCTGAGTGTTTACCAGGCTTCTCCAAATGAAGACAGAAGTATTTAAGGAGTCATCTTTCCAGGTTTTCATATCTTAAAGGAGCTTTGTTTAATTTCAATTATACTAGGACCAACTATATATTCATATGACAGCTAGAAAAGGGTAGGCACAGACCTTTAAACGTGAAAATTCTTCATGAATTGCTGGATCCAATAACAACCTCCTTGCCTACAAAGTTAAAGCCAAGGATAATTCAATTGCACTGCTATCTAATCACTTCGAGCTGCTAGATGACTAATGTAATTCGAATTTATAGCAATTTCTTATATTCCAGACTTACGAACAATTAGACGCCAGGAAAAGGTTTACAAGAAACATAGCTTATCAGTTATCATCATTGTAATCAGACTAAAGAAAACTACGGGACTATGATAAAGTTTCCCTCTACATGACAATCCTCAAAAGGAACACTGACATAAAAGTGGAAAAACATGCCTAGAAAATCCTAATTGCTTGAACAACTAACTTTCATGGTTTGTGTTGTTGGTATAGCTTACACCAGAATGAAAACATTTGGGGGAACTGCACCTGCATTGACGCTGGCTTGAGTTGAGATTTCAAATCACGAACAGCTGACTAGAAATACAAATCCAAGACTATGTTAGCAACATTTATTCAATGTAATGGTCAAGAAAACATGAGATATGCAATGAGGGCATCAGTTTGATGAGTTCCTTGAGAATTACTTTCAATTCTGCCATGTCCTGTTCCCGTTTTGCATATTGTACAATGCATGAAGCTTCTTTTCTCTTTGCGATTTCTAACTGAAAAGAGAATTAACCATCAAACCCTGTTTGTAACAACAATACCTTCATATGTTAAATACACAACTTATTACTCAGCGCCAACCTGTTCTTTCAAGGATCTCTCAGAAGATTTTAGATTTTGAATATAGTCAATCAGAAATCTAGGCTCTGAAAGAAACAGCATCAAACAAAGTCATTTTGGACTGTCAAGAACTAGCACTACATATACAAATGTTTAAAGCAATATTGCACGGAGAGACTAACCAGGAGATTTTCCAGCCGGGATGAAGGATTCATTCTCAAACGCAGATTTCCATTTATGAATTTCTGTTTTCGCTGATTCAAGCTCATTCTAACAAAAAACACAAAAAATATAGTTAGATACAAGAGGCAAATGTGAACAGCAGTAGTATAGAATTAGAGAGTAGTAACAATACTTGACATGAAGCAAGATCATCTTTACAATTCTGAAGACTGCCACAGAGAGAGAAAGAGACAGAGAAAAAAAAGAATTAGCATTATAAATTTAAAGCAAGCACTCTTCTCGGACAAGATGCATTGAAACCGTAAATCAGGAAATTGGATAAAAACCTCTCTCGGAGTGACAAAATCATCCCCGTAGCAACACCAGGGGCAGCTTCCTCCACTTTCGTTCGACCCTGAGGATACGAGAGATTCAGGAGGAGCCCATGCGGAATCTTATCGTTGAGCAAAAACTTAAGTATGATATAGAGAATTCAGAAAAAGGTACCTTTTTTGACCCGAAAATATCATCTTCATCGTCTTCAATATCACCGAAGCTTCTTTTACCACCTGGAAAATACGGATTAATATTAAAAAAAGAAGTTTCCATTTCAATCTACCATAGGAATCCATTAAATGTGGAGGGAGACCTGAAGTCCTAGTGACATTTTCCGCAGGATAATCTCCGCCAAAGTCGTCGTCCTGTAATGAAAAATCCATTAGCTCAAGTTTATTCAACAAAAACCTGAGATTTCTACGGTGATTGTCGCTGGTGGAGTATGACGAGAGCGACTGCAATTGAGAATTTAGGGTTTTAGTTTTTTGGGGAAGAGGAGAACGGGATCAATCCAGTCACGGTCACGGTCCGAACCGAATCTTTCTCGAACCAAACCGGTGATTTACAAACTACAATTGGTTCGAGTTTATAAAATAGTATTTGTTTTGTATCATCATGTCTACCGCCTGCTCATAGCCTTATCGACAGCCACTCGTCTCCTTTCTTATTCGCTTCTTTGCGTTATCCCCTCATATGGCGAAAGCTTCTAGCGTCTTGCAGTCAACTCTCCTCCCAGCGTTCTCTCCACTCCACAAGCTCCGTAATGAAAATTTTACCCTCTCTTTCCCACCGCTTCCGGTATTCCGCTTCCGCCCGGGAATCCATTGCTCAGTTTCAGCCGGTGAGACCACAAGACGACCCGTGGAGGATGTTCCGGACATATCCTGGGGCTGTGAGATTGATTCCCTTGAGAACGCCACTTCTCTTCAGAACTGGCTCTCTGATTCAGGACTCCCCCCGCAGAAAATGTCCATCGACAGAGTTGACATCGGCGAGCGAGGCCTAATCGCCTCTCAGAACCTCAGAAAAGGAGAGAAACTACTCTTCGTTCCTCCTTCTCTCGTCATCAGTGCTGATTCCGTATGTTCGCACTTCTACTTTCACTGGGAATCAGTCAATTCATCACCTCTTGTTCAGACTTTCCCTTGGAAATCAAATCAATTGCTTTCATGAATGTTAATATCTGATTGGGTTTTAGGGATGGACAAACTCAGAAGCCGGTGAAGTGATGAAACGTTATGATGTACCGGATTGGCCTTTGCTCGCCACTTATCTTATAAGTGAAGCAAGTCTTTTGAAAAATTCAAGATGGTATAACTATATCTCAGCTCTTCCGCGACAACCTTATTCACTTTTATACTGGTATTTTTCTACTTACTCTTTAACTGAATCGTTGTCCTTTCCAGAAGATGGGCATTTGTCTCACTTTCTTACTCCCTACAGCCTTTTTGTACTACTTCAGGACTCGTACAGAACTTGATATGTACTTGGAAGCTTCGCAGATCCGAGAACGGGCAATTGAAAGAATCACAAATGTTGTTGGAACGTGAGATATTGTATTTTCTTACTTTCTCTGAACTTTGCTTTCCCGAGTGCTTCAGTCTTTGTCTAGCTCTAATCTTCACTGTCATTATTTTTGTTTTGGATTGATGATAATTTCTAGCATTAGACACATGTCATTTTTCTTTTTCTTTTCCCCAGTTATGAAGACTTGAGAAGCAGGATATTTTCCAAACACCCTCAGCTTTTTCCTGAAAAGGTAACTGTTATGCCTGTTTTGGAATAGTTGACTCATTGGCAGAAGTAGCTTGCTGTTCTCTGCTCGGACACATGCTTTCTTCTTCACAGAATGAAAAAAAGAAACATTGCAAGGTCAAAGTAATCTTCATATAATGGTCAGGCATTGCTTTTGTTTGGTGGAGGGTTTTTTGTCACTTCTTGTGTTTTTGTAACCAGTGTTGGATCTGTTCTATCATCTGAGATAGCGTGATCTCACATCATGAATATTTTTTCTACATGTATATCAGTTTGGTATTTATTGGTTGCAGGTTTTCAATGATGAGACATTTAAGTGGTCTTTCGGAATCCTATTCTCACGGTTGGTAAGAGCTACTTTATCAGAAGCAATCATTTGCTGATTTTGATAATTGATGTACCGGAATTATATGTCTTGAATCAGTGACTCAACAGACTTTATAGTGTGAACAATGACCACTCACAACCCGATATATTGCATTATTTCATTTCTCTTTCCTATCCGGTATCCAGTGTGCTGTCTGTCTATGTCATTCAAACTTAAGCTGTTGTAACACAGGTACGGTTGCCGTCTATGGATGGAAGATTTGCCTTAGTTCCATGGGCAGATATGCTTAATCATAATTGTGAGGTACTTATGCCTATCTTTTTAGTCAATCAATTAGCTCCTATATTCTCCTAACAGAAACATCGTTAACTTACTATTAAATATTCCAAATTCTGCTTGGCTAGGTTGAGACATATCTGGACTATGATAAGTCATCAAAAGGAGTTGTCTTTACAACAGATCGACCATATCAACCAGGTGAGCAGGTAAATAAGACCTAAAAATTCATTCCCAAGAAAAGAATTATGAAGTGTATACCTATATCACGTCAAATTCTTGGTTTGGTCTAAGTTCAAATAAACCTGAGCATTGCTGTAGTGGGAGTACAAGACAAACAAGCCTCATCCACAATTTGACATTTAGCACCCTAGAAAGCCAGTCCGACGTGGAACCAGAGTTGTCTAGAGTCTGATATGTTTCACTATTTGACTTTCTGCAGGTTTTCATATCCTATGGGAATAAATCTAACGGAGAGCTATTGTTATCTTATGGGTTTGTGCCCAGAGAAGGAACCAATCCCAGTGATTCGGTAGAGCTAGCACTGTCACTTAGGAAAAACGATAAATGTTGCAAGGAAAAGCTGGATGCTTTAAAGAAACACGGCTTATCCACGTAATCATTCTCCCACCATCCATGTTCCCTCTCAAGTTCCGTAGATTTCTCTTTAATCAACTTGAGATTTGGTTTTGACTATTACTGCTAAGTATTGACTGGCAGGCCTCAGTGCTTCCCCGTAAGGATAACAGGTTGGCCAATGGAGCTAATGGCATATGCTTATCTAGTCGTGAGCCCTCCAGATATGAGAAAAAGCTTTGAAGAGGTTTGGCAGCTCCACCTTTTTAGTTGAAGCCATCCAATTCTTCCTAACTTCTTAATGCATCCTTTCTAATTTATATCCATTTCAGATGGCAAAAGCTGCTTCAAATAATTCATCAACAAAGAAGGATGTAGCATATCCCGAAATCGAGGAAGAAGCATTGCAGTTCATACTGGAGTCATGCGAAACAAGCATATCAAAGTACAGCCGGTTTTTAAAGGTGAAAAAATAACTAAAACAGCTCATGTCTCTCTGTGGGAAAAAATTCATTGCATCTGCTTATGGTTGGTTTTTGTTCATTATCTAACTGTAGGAAAGTGGATCAATGGATTTGGACATAACATCTCCAAAACAATTGAGCCGAAAAATGTTTCTGAAGCAGTTAGCTGTAGACTTGTCCACCAGCGAACGTAGGATACTGTTCCGTGCCCAATACGTAAGGCATCACTTTCTAGCCAATACAATATATATAAGATTATGTGGATCCATCCATGATATTTTGGATCCTGTGCTACATTTTTCTTTGGTTTCAGATTCTGAGGAGGAGACTGAGAGATATAAGAAACGGTGAGCTGAAGGCTCTACGGCTCTTCAATGGACTTAGGAACTTCTTCAAGTGAGTGTTGAACGAGAAACATGTCAGGTTTCACAACGCACCTATATAGTTATGCAATTACCATAGCGAAAGACCATTACCTAATTATGAAAACACCTTCTAAAATTGCATTCAGAATCCTCATAACGTGCTTACTTAGTAGAGATATGTCCTTAAGACTGCGGTCAGTGACGTAAAACAAAACCCCAAAAAAAGACATTAGGCGATATACAAGTGACATTAGGGATCCTCTAATCATTCATCTTTTTCATAAACTATCTAATATCAATAAGAAGAAGAAAAAAATTGTTATGAGATGATTTGATGGATTCAAGGTTTCTTATTTACATACTCAAACATCTCATACACAACAAAACTGGGACATCAATTGGCATTTGGTAAATGGGGAATCAGGTCCAATGAACAAAAGCTCCAACAATATTAACAGAAAAAGCTTTTACTATGATATTTCATATGTTTTTATAATAATTGCAAATTTTATGCTCATGATTTATTCTCGTTTTCTATTTCTCTTTCTTTTTTGATTCATTATTTCTCTTTGATCTTTTTCTTTGAATATCTTCAAAATAAATTAATTCAAATTTCAAATTACACTTAAAAAATTATGAATATGACATGACTTGAATTTTTTTAATAGACACAAATTTGTTTTCAAAACTCAATAAAATAATTATAAAAAAATAATTTCGTACATTAGAATATGTAATATTGTATTCCATTTGTTTTTTTACAAAACTATATTGTATACTGTTAAATAATATCAAAAGGATTAAATATTTTATTTTTTTTAACGAGAGCACTAAGAGATAAAGTGAAAAGAAAGAAGGAAGTCACTTTCTTCAATTATCTCTTTGCAAACATCAAGTACACATATATATAGGGTATTTAACCGACTTAGTAAAGTCGGTGGAGAAGGATGGATAATTATTCATTTTTATAACACTCCCCCTTAATTATCCATTATTACATACTGTCTCGTTAAAAACCTTATCATGTAAAAAACCCAACGGGATAAAAATCATGATAAGGGAAAAAGAGTGCAGATACGTAATCTCCCTTTCAAAAAGATAGTTGTGTTTTTCCTTCATAAATCTCGAAGATGACGCATTCCAATATTCTGAACATGTTTTCTGAACGTTGTTGTAGGAAGTGCCTTTGTAAACAAATCTGCTGCATTATCACTTGAACGAATGTACTCGATGTCAACTTCTTGATTTTTCTCAAGTTCTTGGATGTAGGAGAAAAATCTCGGAGGAATATGTTTTGTTCGGTCACTCTTGATATAACCTTCTTTGATTTGGGTGACACATGCAGTATTATCTTCGAATAATTTTGTTGGCTCCTTATTGTTGGTTAGTCCACTTGTTCCTTCTATATGTTGAGTCATAGATCTGAGCCATACACATTCTCTGCAAGCTTCATGAAGGGCAATGATTTCGGCATAGTTTGAAGAAGTGGCAACCAGAGTTTGTTTTTGAGATCGCCACGAGATCGCAGTTCCACCGAGTGTGAAAACATAACCAGTTTGAGACCGAGCTTTGTGTGGATCCGATAAATACCCAGCATCTACAAAACCAACTAAACCAAACTCGGGGTTTCTAGAATAAAATAATCCCAAATCAATCGTACCTTGGAGATAACGGAAAATATGTTTTATTCCACTCCAATGTCTACGTGTAGGTGATGAACTATATCTCGCAAGTAAATTTGTAGCAAATGCTATATCTGGTCGAGTGCAATTTGCGAGATACATAAGTCCACCGATGGCACTCATATAAGGTACTTCAGGACCTAAAATGTCTTCATTATCTTCACAAGGTCGAAATGGATCCTTGTTTATATTAAGCGATCGATTAACCATTGGAGTACTCAAAGGATTCGCTTTATCCATATTAAATCGTTTCAATATTCTTTTTGTATAATTTGATTGATACACAAATATCCCATCTTGGAAATGTTCAATTTGGAGTCCTAGACAAAATTTTGTTTTTCCAAGATCTTTCATTTCAAACTCTTCTTTCATATGAGTTCTTGCATTATCAACTTCCTTTTGAGTTCCAATTATATTCAGGTCATCTACATAAACAGCAATGATCACAAAGCCTGATGGGAATTTATTTATAAATACGCAAGGACATATCGCATTGTTAATATATCCTTTTTTCAACAGATATTCACTTAAGCGATTATACCACATGCGTCCGGATTGTTTTAACCCATATAATGATCGTTGTAATTTGACTGAATATAGTTCTTTGGGTCCTTTAGAGATCTTTGATCCTTCTGGGATCTTGAATCCTTCTGGGATTCTCATGTATATATCACTATCAAGGGTTCCATACAGGTATGCAGTCACGACATCCATAAGGTGTATTTCTAACCTTTTCGATGATGATAAACTCATTAAATATCTAAATGTAATTGCATCCATGACCGGAGAATATGTTTCTTCATAATCTATTCCCGGCCTTTGAGAAAATCCTTGTGCAACAAGACGTGCTTTATATCTAGTGACCTCGTTTTTCTCATTCCTTTTTCTTACAAAAACCCACTTGCACCCAACTGGCAATACATCTTCAGGTGTAATGACAATGGGTCCGAAAACATTTCTTTTTTGTAGAGAGAATAATTCATTTCTCATGGCTATTTGCCATTTTTCCCAATCAGATCTTTTTTGACATTCTGTTACAGACATTGGTTCTGCATCATCATTTTCATTTTCAATTTCTTTGGACACAGAAAAGGAGAATATTCCATTAATATCCTCTATTTCATTTCTAACCCATAATTTTCTATTTTGGGTATAGTTAATTGAAATCTCATATGTTTCTATATTGCGTTCGTCTTCTCGACGGAGTTCCACTTCACGGTTTTCAGAAACCTGTTTGCATATGTCTTCCGGACATTCCGTTTGAGTTGGTTCCTCTATAACCTTTTCACAAGTATTTTCGAGACGCTTTTTGTAAGGTTCTTCCAGAACCTTTTGATTTTGTTCTCCCAAATACTTTTTCTTACGGGGATTTTTATCTTTTGAGCCCATCGGTCTCCCCCTCTTTAACTGAACTATGGGTTCATTTATTTTATCGCCATCAACATGTTCTACAGGAACATTAATTCTTGATGGGACATTCACAGCGGGTATATATGATTTCGTCACTCGTTTTGTATCTGTGAATGCATCTGGCAACTGGTTTGCAATATTTTGCAAATGTATGATTTTCTGAACTTCCATTTCACGTTGTTTTGTGGGAGGATCAAGATACAACAAAGATGGCGTACACCATTTAATATCTTCTTGCAGTTGTTTAATTCCTCCCCCTAACGTAGGAAATTCTTCTTCATCAAAATGACAATCGGCAAATCGTGCCGTAAACATGTCACCAGTTCGTGGTTCAATGTATCGAATAATACTTGATGATATAAATCCAATATATATTCCTAATCTTCTCTGTGGCCCCATCTTTGTTCTTTGTGGTGGGGCTATAGGAATATAAACCGCACACCCAAAAACTCGGAGATGAGATACATCAGGCTTCTGGCCAGATGTTAATTGTAATGGGGAATATTCATGATATGCACTTGGTCTTATTTGGACCAATGCTGTCGCATGCAATATAGCATGACCCCATACTGAAATTGGGAGATTTGTTCTCAATATTAATGGTCTCGCAATGAGTTGTAACCGTTTTATCAAAGACTCAGCCATACCATTTTGTGTATGAACATGCGGAACCGGATGTTCAACATCGATTCCGAGAGCCATACAATAATCATTAAAGGCTTGTGACGTGAATTCACCAGCGTTGTCAAGTCTTACTTTCTTTATAGTATAATCAGGGAATTGAGCTCTTAACCTGATTATTTGGGCAATGAATCTTGCGAAAGCCATATTTCGTGTGGTTAACAAACACACATGTGACCATCTACTAGATGCGTCAATTAAAACCATAAAATATCGAAATGGCCCACATGATGGGTGAATAGGCCCACATATATCACCATGTATTCTTTCTAAGAATACTAGGGATTCATTACTAATTTTGGTTGGTGATGGCCGAGTAATAAGTTTTCCTTGAGAACATGCTTTACACGAAAACTCGCGTGATTGAAAAATCTTCTGGTTTTTCAATGGGTGGCCATTAGAATTTTGAACAATTTTTCTCATCATAACTGATCCAGGATGTCCTAGTCTTTCATGCCAGACTTTGAATGTACTCGTAAACTTCTGGTTTACCGTAATATATGATTCAATTATATTTATTTTTGTGTAATATAATCCAGAGGACATCATTGGTAATTCTTCCAATATTTGTTTCTGCTTCCATGTAATGCAAAGATATTCAATGTTATTTTTGCTCATTGTCTCTATGTGATATCCATTTGTACGGATGTCTTTGAAACTTAATAAGTTTCTATGAGACTCGGGGGAATATAAAGCATCATTTATTTCAAATTTTGTTCCCCTTGGCATTGAAAAACTAGCTCTTCCGGAGCCTATGATAATATTTGCATTACCCGATATTGTATTCACGCTTCCGGCGGAATCTTTCATTTTAAGATAAGAGAAAAACTTTTTGTCTTTAAGTATTGTATGTGTTGTAGCACTGTCTGCTAGGCATATATCTCCATTGTCATTCTCAAAAAGATACATTTTCTGGATTAAAATATTGATAAAGATGTATTAATAAGTGTTAAACACACATATTTCAAAATCAACTTATATTATAACAAAACTATTTTACATAAAGTAATTAAAGTTCAAACTTACATATATTTTTAAAACAAACATTAATTTTTGTTTTTTTTTTTTTTTTTCGTAAGAAAACTAAATACAACTTGATATATATAACATTAAACTTAATTATCTTGTTCTTTGGTATTTTCGGAATCAACAAGAAAATCAGCAACATCGAGATATGCATTTCCATCGAAAGAAGGTCCGGGTTCATCCGAGATAAAGTTGGTTTCACTTTCTTTTCCTTTTTGTTTCTGTGACTCTTGATACAGATTAGCCAAATGTTTTGGTGTACGACAGGTACGAGACCAATGTCCTTTCATGCCACATCTGTAACAAACATTTTCGTATTGTATATTTTGGCGTACAGCAGGTACGCGACTAATTTCATTTTCGTGGACTTTATTCTTTCTCCCGAATTTGAATTCATTGGGACGAAAAAACCTTCCTTTTCCACGTCCACGTCCACCTCCTCGTCCACGTCCACGACCACGACCATGACCTCGACCACGTCCATGTCCTTGCCAATTATTGTAACTGGATGATGCAACATTCACTTCTGGGAATGGAGCTGATCCAGTGGGACGAGATTGATGGTTCATCATCACAAGTTCATTATTTTGTTCAGCAACAAGGAGAACTTGCATTAACTCCGAATAACGAGTATATCCCTTTGCTCGATATTGTTGTTGCAGGATTACATTTCCAGGATGAAATGTTTGGAGAGTTTTTCAATCATATCATAATCACTTACTTTTTCTCCACATAATATCATCTTAGAAGTGATTCCGAACAACGCGGAATTATATTCACTTACACTTTTATAATCCTGAAACCGGAGGTTTAACCACTCATGTTTGGCTTTTGGTAAGATCACATATTTCTGGTGATCAAACCTATCTTTGAGTGATTGCCAAAGATCTACAGGATCTTCTTTTGTGATATATTCATCTTTTAAACCATCATGGATATGGTGGCATAAAAATATCATGGCTTTTGCTTTTTTCTCATCGGATGTTGTTTCCGACCTATCGATGGTGCCAAGAAGGTCTTTTGCCTTTAAATGCATTTTTGCAGCTACTGCCCATGTCATGTAATTTTTTCCAGATATATCAAGGGCAGCTATCTCGAGTTTTGCCAAATTTGACATTATAACTATACACATAATAAAACAATGTGTTAAACATCAATTTTATATAAAACAAAATTATTTTACAATTATTTTTAATAAATAATCATGATAAAATTTTGGATATCGATTTTAATTTATTAATATTATTATTATATATATTTTTAATAAATATGTATAATTAGTTTTAAGAATTTAAACATAATGATGACATAAATTAATTTATGATAAAATTGTAAAACATTAGTAAATATAATAACACATAAATAATAATTTCAGGAGGCATTGCCTACCATATAAATGAGGAGGCAGTGCCTACCATATGATATCCAGAAGGCAGAGCCTACCATATAATATTCAGAAGGCAGTGCCTACCATATAATATTTAGAAGGCAGAGCCTACCATATAATATTGAGAAGGCAGAGCCTACCATATAATATTTAGAAGGCAGAGCCTACCATATAATATTTAGAAGGCAGAGCCTACCATATAATATTCAGAAGGCAGAGCCTACCATATAATATTTAGAAGGCAGAGCCTACCATATAATATTGAGAAGGCAGAGCCTACCATATAATATTTAGAAGGCAGAGCCTACCATATAATATACACATATTTTAATAAAATAGAATTTTACCTTATTGTATGATCTCAGGTAGGTGGTAGAAACACTCGTGCTGATAACGTGTTAAATAATATCAAAAGGATTAAATATTTTATTTTTTTTAACGAGAGCACTAAGAGATAAAGTGAAAAGAAAGAAGGAAGTCACTTTCTTCAATTATCTCTTTGCAAACATCAAGTACACATATATAGAGGGTATTTAACCGACTTAGTAAAGTCGGTGGAGAAGGATGGATAATTATTCATTTTTATAACATATACTTTGTTCTTCAAAGTTAAAAAAATAGAAAATATACAAATTTGTTGTTTATCAATTGAGTAATGACGTAATGATTTACGAAGTTAAAAGGGAATATTTTGTGATGTGGCAGTATTTCAATGGTTTTAAAGTATCTTAGCTCGAATGAGATCATGCCAAGTAAGCATTCTGACCAAATTGTTCCAAGAGCAAGCAATACGACGTCGTTTCTAGTTGATGATCCTGCCGGATACGAAACTGCCCTTCAGTCAAAACAGACTCCTTCGTGTCCGATTCTGAACAATTTCGCTCTTCCTCCCCCAATTATCTCCACCGTCTTCTCCTCCGATCAATCTCCACCCCATCGACCAGATCGAATTTCCTTCGAGTTATCTTTCACTCTTTCCGATTTTATCTCTTCAGTTCTCTGATCTGGAAGGTCAATTTCTCTCACTCTCTATCTCAAATCTATCACCTTGTAATAATCGAAACTGAAACAATTCAATTTGGTTTGGAATCTCTTATCTAGGCTTCTCCTGAACAATTGAATTACGTTTTGTTTTCGAAATAATTCAGAATTATTGTGGCAGATGAGCTTGAAAGCTACGATCGTAATATTAGGGCTCTTATGGAGCTTCCAGGCAACGTTAGGGATTAGATTCGTGATAGACCGAGAAGAATGTTTCTCCCACAAGGCTGAATATGAAGGCGATACACTTCATGTTTCTTTCGTCGTCATCAAGTCTGATTCTCAATGGCACTTTAACGAGGATGGTGTAGATCTTGTGGTATGATTTTCTTTTTCTCTTTCTTGATTGAATCCTTTACTACATTCTATCTTGAAAAGGCGTCAGAAAGAAATCGACAAACTTAGTATGGATTAAGCTATGTATGTTGCTTTTTGTAGATTATTGCTAGCATGTATTGATAAAGAGTTTGATTTCTCTTAAAAGTTGTGATCTTGTTCCTTCTGGTTAACTTGGTGTTTGTTGTAGTTACAAATCTCTTGTGTATTGTTGGGTGAGAAAACCATTGGTATGTTTTGGATATTGTGCAGATACACGACCCAACAGGCGAACAAATTCATGACTTCAGGGAACAGATTAGCGCAAAGCATGACTTTGTTGTCCAAAAGAAAGGGGTTTACCGTTTTTGTTTCACAAACAAGTCTCCTTATCACGAGACTATTGATTTTGATGTGCAGCTTGGTCACTTTGCATACTACGATCAACACGCCAAAGATGGTGAGGATCATTTGTTCTGCTTTGTATCAGTTTCGTTCCATATTGAGCTATCTATCTGAAGTTAGCTCTTCTTTATCTCTGTTAATGTGTGTGTAGAGCATTTCACTCCATTGATGGAGCAAATATCAAAGTTAGAAGAGGCTCTTTACAACATCCAATTTGAACAGCATTGGTTAGAGGCTCAAACGGATCGCCAAGCTATCGGTATCATATTTTTCTACCCATTTGTTTAATAACTCCATTGATGGAGATAGTTTGATTTGAGAAGGTTTCTTTGTTGCAGTGAATGAGAACATGAGCAAAAGAGCAGTACACAAAGCATTGTTTGAGTCATTAGCACTGATTGGGGCAAGTCTCCTCCAAATATATCTTATGCGTCGCTTGTTTGAACGCAAACTCGGCATGTCTCGTGTTTAAAACTAAGAGTTTTATTATGATTTTGGATGCTTTTGTTTTTAGGGTCTACAAACTTATTTTACCTCATAAGTTAAGAATTTTTACTTTAACTTTTGTTTACAAACACATCATAGTTCACTCTAAGATTTTCATTTTTCCATGTTCATGAAATTTATTATATGATTTAATAGAGTTCTTTATCAATACAGAGTTTTTCTATAAACAATGGAGAAACCAACAAATGTGATTGATTTGGTTTTTCTTTGAATCTTATTTGTGAGGAAAACAATACTTTTTGTTCTCAAAATTTTCTCCAAATAATCTTGGAAAGATGATTTAATGATTAAAACAAAATAAGATATTGAATGAGACAACAAAGTTTCTAAAAGAAAGTGAAGATGATGAAAGCTGACGATTTAAAAGACTTGAAGCTGTTTCTTTGATTAGATCAGAAGAACATAGAGCCTAAAACCAACACATTTGTCATTTATTTTGCCTTTAAATTTATACGTATTTGTTAGTTTTGAACTCTGTTTATGATTGCTTCTACTTGTATTGTTGATGTTAACTTGAAAGGAATAAAATTTCAGATTGAAAGAAGTTTGTCACAGAAGTTTAACATTCAGTTTAGCTTTTCTATGATATGGACTGGTTTTGATACTACCTGAGATGGTCGTGAACTAACTTGATTTTGAGATTTTAGCTGCAGTGGTCTATAAAGCCGATCCTTGACTTTTTCAATCATTGGAATTCTCACGTAATCATACATGTTTGCAAGGATCAAACCATATTTGAAGTCAAAACAGATTCTTTTTCCTTTGTCCTAGTGTTCCATGCTCTGTCAGTTTATTTAAAAGCTCTTCCGATGGCCATTATAGTAAAATTACATTCCATTTGCAGATTTTTAAAGAAGCAACAAAATAGATTTTTGTAAAATGATATTTTTTTTTGAAATAGAAATGAGATGATTTCAGCAAAAAGAGAAGATTGGTGGTCCATGATTAAACCCAAAGGTCAAAATCAGTGATGATCACGTGTATTTCAGCTTTGTGTTTGGTAATTGGCTTTGAATCAATCGAACTCTTTACTGCCAACTCCCAAATCCTTCAATATGCAAAATCAACCCATTTTAAATTTAGGGTCTATAATCTTGTTCTCAACATCTAAATAAGAAATTAAATATCTTAGTCTTCGTTCTAACACTAACTTCCTTTTTTTTTTTTCTAACTTCGTAATATTTATGTGATATGGTGATTTTAAAAAAAGGATAAAAAAGCATAAAGAAAGTGATATAAACGGTTTCCACTTTCTATTGAATCGAAATTTTAATTATAATAAACTCAATGTAATTTGCAAACCGGGTTAAAATAAAAAAATTCTGAGTTAAAATTAGAAGCAGCTGCTTGTTTTATTTTTCTAATATCCACTTTCTTTTCTAATGGTAAAATTTTCATTTCAATCAATTGTATAATTTTCTTCTTGTATTCCTTTATTTATCCTATAACTTTCAAACGTAAAATAAATTCAATAATTTTTTATTCTAAATTATCAACAAATTTAATTAAATTAAAGTTTTAATTCGATTTTGTAATCATATTCAAAATAATCGCTATTTTGCTTTTTAGGTTAAGGATTAAATTTTTAAATTTACCATTACTGTTTGAGAGCTATTAGGTTTATTATATTTTCTTAATTTATTAGATTTCTCGTTTCTTAAACTTTTTTTTTAAATGATCTCATTTTAAAAAAAAATCTTTTTAATACTTTTTATTCGCATTAATATATTAATACATGTCAAAATTTAATCTAATAAAAACACATATTGTAATTTTGTAAACTATTTTACCATGTTGAATGCATTTTATATTATTATTCGTGTTAATGTAAAACTAACGTGAAACATATCCATTATATAAACTGCATTAGATATTACTATAAAGTTTTGGAAAATAAAAGGTCGTGGTACGGAGAGACGGTGGCGCGTTGCGGTGAGAAAGGCGCGTGTGAGTGAAATAAGGGAGAGAGAGAGAGAGAAAGAGAAAGAGCCAAAAGAGAAAAGCACACTTTCACTGATGGACCCATTTTGTCCCCAACTCTTTCATCTCCATTTCTCTCTCGCACTTCAAACCCTAAAGTTCACACATTTCACCTTGTAAGTTCGCTGAATCCCGCTCCCCTCTCTCTCTCTCTCTGTTTGTTTCCCGAGAAATCAAAATCTCTCACTAAGTTCAAAGCTTGAATTACGGATCTTACAGCTGTCACTTCGGTAGGTCATTTTCTTGTTCCTTCTCTGTTGTCATCATCAAATCAGATTGGAGGATAAGGAATTCGTGTTTCCTTTCGTTTTTATTGGGGTTCTGTAAAATGATTATGGGCGAATTGTATTGGGACTTTTTTGCAGAGGAGAGGATGAGCAGAGAACACCCACCCGAGCCCCTTGATTTCTTTATCTGGACTGTTGAGGTAATCAATCAATGCCTTCATAAGTCTTTGATTCAATCACGCTATCACTTCTTCATTTCGCATGTTTCTTGGATTGATCAGCAGAATCTTATGTGAAGGATCATGTTATTAATTCAGCCTCTCTTTTCTATCTTGTAAATTCAGCCAGTTTAACCTGTAAGCCATAAATTGATTGATTTTGATAAAGATCTTTGTCAGGTTTAACCCTATTTTGCCTCAGGGTTGTTGTTAGATCCAGTTACTCGAGTTGATTCTTAAGAAATTGGGACTGCTGTTTATCGAAAGAACAAATCTTACCTTAAAGTTGTGACCTTTGATTGCGATTACATCAGGCAAGCTCGAAACTGCTATACCTCTTACCTATCCATCAAGCTCAAGTTCCACTAGTGGTCATTTAGTTTAGAATGTTACTTGTAGCCGTAATCCGTGGGATCTCTGTGTGTTGTGGTAAATACATTCGCAAGTGATGTTCGCATGTGTAACTTGCTGATTTGCTTTTCAAGCAAAAAGAAACTTTTCAACAGGTGAATGCTGGAAGAAAACTGTGGAGAAGTTGGAGCTTGTGTTTACTGATTGGTTTTGTTCTGTCTGATGCTACTTTGGATTTTTTTAGTCTGCTCGTTTGGAATACCCCTCATCTTGTAGATGAGAAACTTTGTTCTTTTTCTTCTTTAGGATGTTGGATCTTGGCTCGAGGAGATAAACCTTGGAGGCTACCGTCAGATTTTTAAAGAAAATGGTGTCAATGGAGAATATCTAGAAAGCATGTCTGTATTTACAACCGAACAGATCCTCCACTTCATTAGGAGGCATCACATGAAATGGGGAGACTTCATTACCCTCTGTAAAGAACTAAGAAGGATTAAAGGTTCTCTCTCTCTTTCCTCCCTCAGCTTAAGTTGCTGCAGGAATTTGACTAAGGGAAGAAATGTGTGTGTTTTGACAGTGGCTTGCTTGAAAGGTGAGCAGAGAGTTCGACGGCCATGGTGGGCACCGTCTTGTCTATCAGTAGTCTTTGTTAAGGCTGCTAAGCGCAACCGACAGTCTCGTGTTGTATCTCTCAAACTTGAATCTTGACATTATACTGTGGCTGTTGTTTATGTACGTACTTGTCTCTCTTCTCTTTTCTTGTCTTCTTTTTCCTTTTTTTTGTTCTTGGTTTGGGTTTGATTGGGGTGATAAAGCCACATGCACTAGGAAGAAACAAACTCAAGCCAAAAAAGCTGCTTGGCTTAGTAAAATCTTGTCTTTGTACTTTGGTGTATACAAAGCTTGCTTTAAAACGTTTAGTTATGGCTTGTGCAATAATAGCGTTTTTAAGTAATTTGATTATATGTGGAAGAAGGGAACCTTTGCGACATCAAGAGCATATAAATAAATTAAGCTTAACATTTTGTGGTCTCTCCAATTCACATCTTCCAGTAATTTTGGACACTAGAGAATAAATTATTTTACATGTTCTCTTAACTCTTAAAAATTAAAGTTGATATCTCATACCAGCCAATACCGGTTTAAGTTGGGGTTTAGGATTAATCATCAAAGGATTTAGTATCGGTATAACAGTATTTTCCGTTAGTGTTTGTTCAAACTCTGTAATTGGAGTCTTTGGAGAGAAAATATTATCGAAACAAAAACTTATATTGCCGAATTTACCCTTCACATCCAGAAGCTTCGTCTTTAGCCAAATAAAAACCCTACTAAAACCCCATTTCCGCAACTTGTCTCTCTTCCTTTGCTCAGTCTTCCATCGTTTTAGAACTTGCGACTATGCTCAGCCTCTCAAAGCGTTCTGCCTCTACTTTCCTCCGCTCCGGCGACGTAAGTTTCCGTGTCATCGCCGCAGCTTCGGTCTCCCGTTCTTCCCCATTGATCACGGTATTTCTCTTCATTTTCCTCTGAGATTGATGCGTCAAAATAGAAATCAAGTTTGCCCCTTTTGTTGCATTTGGTTTACTTAACAGTCTCAATTTTTTCCCCGTCTTAGGATGTGCCGAGAGGTGAAACTGAATCCAGATGGTATTCATCTTTTACCAGTGGACAGAAAAATGGGTCATTGGCTCAATTGAACATGAAAACCAATTGGTTTATGGGCTACCGGAATGAATCCACCGCAGCAGCATCAGACTCCCAATCTTCCTCTCAGGCTCCTCCGCCGGCTGAGAAGTTTGAGTATCAAGCAGAGGTTCGTACGATCTCTGTTTAGTGGATTTCTTGTTTTGTGTGCGTCTGTCACTCATTTGTTGAAACAAACGGCAGGTTAGTCGCCTCATGGACCTCATTGTTAACAGCTTATACAGCAACAAAGAGGTGTTTCTTCGGGAGCTTATTAGGTATCTTTTATCATATGTCCTTTTTGGTTTAGTGACGTCAATAATGGGCAACATACTCAGTCTTTTGGTAATTGAGTTACTTTTCTTTTTCTTTTTAACGATCGGATGATTTGTTGTTCAACAGCAATGCGAGTGATGCATTGGATAAGCTTCGTTATTTGAGTGTTACCCAGCCTGAGCTTTCAAAGGATGCTGCTGATCTCGATATTCGTATTTATGCAGATAAGGAGAATGGAATTATAACTCTCACGTGGGTTTATGCAACTTTCTGCTCTGACACTATAATTTCGTTTTGTGTAGTGAAATGATGTATTTTCTTTGCTTTTTTGAACTTCGTCAGTGATTCTGGAATTGGTATGACGCGCCAAGAATTAGTTGATTGTCTTGGAACTATAGCGCAAAGTGGAACTGCCAAGTTTCTGAAAGCTTTGAAGGTCCTACTAATTTTTCTGATACAACTATTTTTCAAAAAAAGGTTCAGTGAATCATTGAGTTGACTAAGCATTATTTTAATGATTTCAGGATAGCAAGGATGCTGGTGGTGACAACAACTTAATTGGACAGTTTGGTGTGGGGTTCTATTCAGCGTTCTTAGTTGCAGATCGGGTAAGTTCTTATGTTTTGATGGTTGTGGATTCCGTTTATTGATACGCTCACCAATCCACCAACACTGTATTTCATTTTCGTTCTTTGAAGGTCATTGTATCAACCAAGAGCCCGAAGTCCGATAAGCAATATGTATGGGAAGGAGAAGCAGATTCAAGCTCTTATACCATTCAGGAAGAGACTGATCCTCAGTCGATCATTCCTAGAGGAACACGTATAACTTTGCATCTGAAGGTTCGTTATTTTTTGGTATTTGTTTTGTAGCTCAATCCCAAATATTTCTTACTTCATAAAAACTTTACCTCCTTAATTTTCCTTTTTTTCCAATGTAGCGAGATGACAAAGGCTTTGCAGATCCTGAGCGGATTCAGAAGCTTGTGAAAAACTACTCGCAGTTTGTTTCTTTCCCCATATACACTTGGCAGGAAAAAGGATACACAAAAGAGGTATGATGGCCATTATGGAAGATATCTGAACATAATCATAATAAATTCCCAAGTTATTTTTCATCTTATCGGCCTGTTTTGTACTTTTGGTTCTTTTTTGTACAGGTTGAAGTTGATGATGATCCAGCTGAAGCAAAAAAAGATGACACGGACGACCAAACCGAGGTATGCCTGCTTTTCTTTGCATGTTCTGAGAATATCTTGATAAGCATCACAGAATAGCTAGTTTTGCAAGAATAGATGGCTTAAAGTTGAAGAATTTTTTCCTCATTACAGAAAAAGAAGAAGACCAAAAAGGTTGTGGAGAGATACTGGGATTGGGAGCTTGCGAATGAGACACAACCAATTTGGGTAAGGACGGTTGATGTATTTTATGTGCCCTCAAAATCAAAATTATAAAAGTAATTATAAAGTCTGTTTTTATTTGCAGCTCCGGAATCCTAAGGAGGTGACAACATCGGAATACAATGAGTTTTACAGAAAAACTTTCAATGAGTATTTGGACCCATTGGCATCTTCCCACTTCACGACAGAGGTACTTCTGAGGGAAAACGTGTTGAATCATATATCTCCATTAAACGATATATCTGTTGATAAGTGGCGACATCAAGACGATCCGCAAAATAAATATATTTCTCGTAATGATTGTAGGGTGAAGTGGAGTTTAGGTCCATCCTTTACGTGCCACCTGTCTCACCAATGGGGAAGGATGACTTGGTTAATCAAAAGACAAAAAACATAAGGCTCTATGTGAAACGTGTTTTCATTTCAGATGACTTTGACGGAGAGTTGGTAAGAAGAATTTCTTTTGGTTTGATTTTAAATGTCTTTCAAGAAATTTGTGTTCGTTGGTGTTTGATGCTATGGTGCGTCGTGGGCAGTTCCCTCGCTACTTAAGCTTTGTTAAGGGTGTTGTGGACTCGCATGACCTTCCACTTAATGTGTCCCGTGAGATCCTTCAAGAAAGTCGCATTGTAAGTGCTACTATCCATATCTTATGCAAAGCCTTTATAAGATGTATGTTCTGTTTTGTTTTGGTATAACCCCAATGCTCTGTTTTGTTTTGGTATAACCGCAATGCTCTGTTTTGTTTTGGTATAACTGCAATGCTCTGTTTTGTTTTGGTATAACCGCAATGCTCTGTTTTGTTTTGGTATAACCGCAATGCTATGTTTTGTTTTGGTATAACCGCAATGCTCTGTTTTGTTTTGGTATAACCGCAATGCTCTGTTTTGTTTTGGTATAACCGCAATGCTCTGTTAAGCTTATGATTTTGCATTGTGTTACGAAGGTGCGGATCATGAAGAAACGTCTAGTGAGGAAAGCTTTTGATATGATTTTGGGCATATCCCTAAGTGAAAACAGAGAAGTATACCTCAAAACACTTTTCCTTTGCATATATTTTGGTTTTTTACTGCTACTAATGATTTTTTACTTGTACAGGACTATGAGAAGTTTTGGGATAACTTTGGCAAACATCTAAAACTGGGGTGCATTGAGGACCGCGATAACCACAAGCGTTTAGCCCCGCTGCTACGATTTTTCTCCTCCCAGAGTGAGAATGACATGATCAGCTTGGATGAGTATGTTGAGAACATGAAACCTGAGCAGAAAGCCATATATTATATTGCTTCCGACAGCATTACAAGCGCTAAGAATGCACCTTTCCTCGAAAAGCTATTGGAAAAGGAACTTGAAGTATGTGCCACGTTTTGTTCTACCTTGCAAAGATTCCTATATTCCTCTCAGCTCTGAGGTGATTGATATGCATTTCTGTCTGTGAATATAGGTACTGTACTTGGTAGAACCCATTGATGAAGTTGCCATACAGAGCTTAAAATCTTATAAGGAGAAGGATTTTGTCGACATCAGCAAGGAAGACTTAGATCTAGGCAAGTGTCTGTTGTAATGCCCGATAATCTCACTTCATCACATAATAACACTTTCTGGCTATGATATTGTACTGACAGGAGACAAGAACGAAGAGAAAGAGGCAGCCGTGAAAAAGGAGTTTGGGCAGACTTGTGATTGGATAAAGAAACGATTGGGTGAAAAGGTAGCGAATGTTCAAATCTCCAACCGTCTTAGTTCTTCTCCCTGTGTTCTTGTATCCGGTAAATTTGGTTGGTCAGCCAATATGGAGAGGTACGATCTATAACCTCTTTCTCCCTGTAATAACTTGTTGTCTCCTTTTTTTAATCATGGTGCACTAACACATAGAGTATGTTATCCTGACAGGCTAATGAAGGCACAATCATCGGGTGACACAACAAGCCTCGATTTCATGAAAGGGAGAAGGGTGTTTGAGATCAATCCTGACCACTCGATTATCAAAAATATAAATGTGAACTCACAACTCATTATATCTTGGAACTGGCAATCGTAGTAAATCTAAGAGCCTCTTGTTGTATATTGACATGTGTGTTTTTTTTCACTCCGCAGGCTGCTTACAAGAGTAACCCAAATGATGAAGATGCATTGAGAGCCATAGATCTTATGTATGATGCAGCACTAGTTTCTAGTGGGTTCACGGTAAGACTCTCTGCTTGCATCCTGTGGTAACACAATTGTTTCTCTAAGATCAAATGAGAGAAGATTGGTAAAACCTTGGTTGTTGTTTCTCAATATGTACAGCCCGAGAATCCAGCGGAGCTCGGTGGGAAGATATATGAGATGATGGGTATGGCACTTTCTGGGAAATGGTCAAACCCTGAGGAGGTGGCACATTCTCACGATGCAGAGCTGTTAGAAGCTGAAGTGGTTGAACCAGTTAAAGTAGATGGGCAGAAATGAACACAGAGCGGATTTAAAAACAAGCAGAACAAAATGTCTCCTGTCATGCTACGATTCTCAATTGCTTCTTATTGATGATTGTAGCAGCAGCAAAATTCAGAATTTAGCAACAATAGGCAATGAGCCAATCAATGATAAGCTATGCTGAAAGATGTTGAGCTGGCTTTTGTTTAGTTGTTATTAATCATAATGAATTATAATTTTAAGTTTATAAACAATATTTATTTAGTCAAAACATAAATCTGAGTTAGTGTTGAAATTAAAACTTTTTTTTAGATAATTAAATCAAAATGTTCGAATAATTTTACATAGTATTTATTTGCACTAAGTTCCTGGTGAATTTGTTAGAGCTTATCACTTTGATTTATTTAGGGTAAAAACAGGAATAATCAGAACTATTGGGGAGATGGTGTGATATTCTGGAAGCTAAACGCCAACAATAAAATAGAACGCGTTTTTCTAACTTTAACTATTTATTAAGGAATCCTCGCTGATGAATTCATCTGCCACTGTTGGTTTTTCCGTTCTTACCAAAAACAAACCCTAGTTTTCGAGTTTTCGGCAAAGTTCGTCGGATTCGAAATTCGGATTGTAATTTTTTTGGATACTCGTTGCTTCTGATTCAAGATGTTTCTATCGCCTGGTCACTCTCCGCGGCAGATTTCTTCTCCAACGCCGTCTTGTTATTCAGATGATGGTCTCCGATCGACGCCTCGCAGTTCCTCCTCGGAGATCATCCCTCGTAATTCTAGAAAGCGGATGAGAGTCCTCGATGAAGACGCGTATGTGGAAGCGATCGAGAAGATCATCGAGCGCGATTACTTTCCGGATATATCCAAGCTTAGGGACCGGCTCGATTGGATCCAGGCGGTGAAAACCCGTGACCCGATTCAAATCCGAGATGCCCAGTTGAAGATCATCGAGAGGCGTGGAAAGAAGGCGAATTATTCTCTTGGGGACACCGAGGGTAAAACTCAAACCCCTGGGTCTACTTTTCTGAGAAATTTTACTCCTTTAGATGAATTTGAAGGTAAAACCCCTAGAACACCTGGAGTTTCTTGTAGAGAAGTGCCTGGTGGTGAAGTAGGTGCTGATGATGGAGATGTCGATCTTAGTTTGTCCTTAGATGAATTCTTTAGGAGATATACAAGCGAGGATAACGATAGCTTTTCGAAGATCCTGAAGAAGGTGAATAGGAAGAAGAAGGAGAAGTATGGCTATCTCCTTGGAGGTGAAAAGGAGGATGGTAATTTGGTCGAGGATGCAAAGAGAGACAGGATTACAGATGGGTATGGTACATCTGATCAGCCACCGAGTACTTTAGAAGGATGGAAATATACAGCAAAGAATCTTCTGATGTACCATCCAACTGATCGGGGTGAGGCGCCCTTAACTGCAGAGGAAAGGGCGGTGAGATTACTTGGATTGACAAAGGAGATAGTTAAAGGGAACACTCGTTTTCATGGGAAGACAATGGATTCTAGGCCAAGAGAAGATGGTACGGTTGATATTCTCTACACTCCAATCGCAGGTTCTTCCCCGATGCATATCTCAGGTAGGGACAGAGACAAATCTAAGAGATATGATCTGGATGATCTAAGGAAAACCCCGAATCCTTTCTATGTTGAATCAGATAAAAGGGCAGATAATGGGTATAGTTTTGTTAGAACGCCTTCTCCTGCCCCAGGTCTTGATGAATCACCCTTTATAACATGGGGTGAGATTGATGGGACACCAATGCGATTAGATCCTGAGGATACACCTATCGACATTGGTGGTAGTGCTGATGGACCGCACTACAATATTCCATCTGCACCTGCTAGAGACGTAAGGGCACATTCTTTGTCAAGGGATGCATCACGAAAACTGAGAGAGAGATCAAACAGTATGTTTAAGAAACCTCCGTTGCCATCCCCACATCGAAGTGGAAGTGCAAGTCCAAATGTTAGGACATTTTCACCTGCGGCTCAGAAGTTTTTCAGACGGGCAATAGCTAAATCATCTTCTACTGTTGATGAGAGCCTTCGTGCTAGTTATCGTGGAGCAAGTCCTGGTGCTATGACTCCTAAGGGTGAAAGAAGTGTGTCGAGATTTGGCAGAGATAGGACCACCTCTGATCAGAGGTCGCCTTGATGATATGATTATCTGATGTTGAATGCTTTGTTGCTCAGATGAAACAAAGATACTTCTTGTATTTGTAATTTTGATATTCACCGGTTCTCTTTTTTCACCATGGCTAAATATCATCACAATATCCGATTCTTTCTTTAATAATCAGTATTCTTTTGTTATCTCTTTAGCTTTTGATATCAGTAAGCGTTGTTATACTCTTATGTTTGTGTCTTTACTCTATAGTAAGGAGACCAGCCCGCTTCTAACAAGTGTTTCGATGAACATCACAAGTGTTTTTCAATTACAACATTGAGGATACACCCAGACTAGTAAAGCGCAAAGAAACAAACTGTTAATATTGTTACTGGTTCTAGATTAATTAATAGTTAGATCATAGCATCAACTGTGTCCATAAAGGATCCTGTTCTTGTCTTTTCAGAATCTGACACTTCCTTTGAAGCTTTGATGACAATTTGATTAGAGATGTAATGCTTGCGACAAACTGGCATATAGACATCAGCTCCACCAATCAACTCAGTTCTAGTGTCACAAGTCTTTCTTAAAGTGAAGAAACCTTTCTGTCCACAAACCTCACACCTTGCGGTTAGCTTTGTCACAGAATCAGCTATTGGTATAATGTCAAGTACAGCACCAAAGCTCCTTCTGCATATGGAAAGGATCACATTCACAAATTCACATAAAGTCAACAAAATTGTTAAACTAGAAGTAAAGTATCAAACCACAGCTTTGAAGATAGAATCAAGCACCTTAAATAGTCACCATCTAGCCCTGCGACAATCACTGTTTTGCCATCATCATCAGCGACTTTGCAGCAAAACTCATAAAGATCTCCAAAGAACTGAGCCTCATCAATACCAATCACATCAAGCTGCCAGTAATTTTCAGAGAGAAAAAAACCCATACTTTTAGTACAGATCATTCGCAACCAAGACTTTGAAACCATCAAAAGATTTACCTTGTCATAAGCATCTTGTCCGAATTTCTCTGGAAATGACATTAGATCTGGAAGAGCCCAGCAAGGGAATCCAACTCCATCATGTGTCACCACCGAATCTTTGGCGTATCTAGTATCCTTGCTCGATTTCAGCATCGCAACATTTCTACAATAACCAAAAGACGAAATTAAGAAACTAGATCTCTGAATCGTGACAACCAAAGCTTGCCTTTGAACACCAATCCAAATCCCAGTTGGTCTCATCTAGGATATCACAGTTAAAGTTTAGGGTGGTTGTGTTATTTATACCTTCCGTCGCTGATTTCTGACTTGATTCGCCGGAGGAGAGAGGTAGATTTCCCAGAGAACATAGGACCCATAATAACATGAATAGAACCGGACCCGCGATGTCCCTGCTCGGCGAGAACATCTCCGGAGATGTCACTGTCAAGGGTTCTAAGAAAAAACGAAGCTTTAAGGGTCGACATGGCAGATGCTTGAAAATAAAAGATTGTGGGAGTGGGGATGAAAAAAAATATTCAACTTGTGGAAGCTCTGTATACATATAGAGAGATCCAGCGGTTGAAGAAGGACGAATAGTGTTGGAGAAGATTTGTCAAAGCTAAGGGTTTCAAATATTTGACACTTTTGGAGGGAAACATTTTTTTTTGAGGGAATTTTTACTCTCTTTTCGTAAACAAGAATCACTAAAACGATATATCCAATCATTTTTCGAATTGTTCTTTAAACATGGACTTAGCCCAACAATCTTAACCTTTGTTGGGCCTTAGGTGTGCATATGTAGTTTCTTGCTTCTTCGAGCTTTAAGCTATACCTTCATGTCTAATCTACATAATGAACAACATTTTAAGTGCTTTTTCTACCTCCTAAATTACTATTTCATTGTTGTTCCCAAAATTAGTTATCCTGGAAACCCTTCGTCGGCTCCATAGATTTCGGATGGCCGAATCCACAGTGATCGGTGATAGACTCTTGGCTTATTGAGCTTTTTTGTCATTGTTGTGTTATGTTGATGTGCCTGCCTCTTCTTTGTTCAATGAAAAAAAAGATTTAACAATTTTATAACGAGAAAAGATGAATTCAAACTTCATAACGATGGATGTAAAAGTATCTCAATTATTATCCTATTTATTTTTTTATTATTTTTATCATTTAAAATTTTCATTTTGCCATTTTAAAATAATAATATATATAATTTCCAAAATCTATGAAATACAAGACAATCTCGTAGAAATAGTGCAATTATTATCCTATTTATTTTTCTATTATTTTTATCATTTAAAAAATTTATTTTGTCATTTTAAAATAATAATATAGTGCTATTCGTTTGTTTGCCGTATCATCTGCGACAACAACCTGTGGTCAAACGTTGTGGTTAGATGCTACAATATTGTTATTCATTTGATCGCCGTAGGTTATCGTCGCAGATTGTATCGCAAACGCTACAATTTCGTAGCGGTTAAAATTTTTTACTACAGTTTTCTGTGTTTGACCGTATGAAGTTACGGCAGTCAAACGAACAACGTTGGCCGCATGACACACCCACAGGTTCCTGCGGCTACGAAACTAACAACACTTATATATAATTTTCAAAATCTATGAAATAGAGTAGAAATGGTATTTGGATATTGGTGTCTCCAAAACATATTTGTATAATTAAAAATGTGATAGTTTAAGGTTCTATTTTGTTTATTTTTAGTTCTGTTTATTTGAAATATGTAAATTTTTGTATCTCGTGTATTAAATTTTGTATTTCGAAATTTCGAATTTTGTTAACGGGGATTTTTTTTATGTATTATCTGCCTTTTATAAAATATATTCTGGACTTTAATATCAAAACATCAAATGACAAAAAATGCTTCCTAGCAAACACAAAGACAATTTGAGCATTTTTAATTTGTTTTGTAGAAAATAATTTTACTTATGAAAGTTATAATTAGTTCAACAAAAGTTAATTAACATCTTATCAAAACCCATTAACATTTTTAAAAACATGATATAGACTTAAAACCTCTACAAATATTAGTTTACAAAAAGGATTACAATTGTTTTTTATAAACATGATATAAGCGCTGTTCGTTTGTCTGCCGCAGCGTTTGCGGCAGCGACCTGCGGTCAGACGCTGCGGTTAGACGCAGTAATATTGTTATTCGTTTGATCGTCGCATGTTGTCACCGCAGATTGTATCGCAATTGTTTGATCGCAAACGCTATAATTTCGCAGCGATTAAAAATTTTGATCGCAGCTTTCTGCGGTCGACCGCAGCGTTTGACCGCAGGAACCTGCGACGGTCAAACGAACAACGTTTGGCCGCATGACGCAGCCGCAAATTTATGCGGCTACGAAACGAACATGCCTATAACCTTTAAGAAATGTTTTAACTAGAAAGCCATATAAAAATATAATTGTGAGTTGTCATCTCTCTCACCATTGTAATAAAAAAAAGGTTTATGAGTGAATTGGTCATAATTTATTTTGGGGTTGAAGCATTTTGATATCGATCATAATATGCTTTTAAATAGTAGTAAATTTGCGTGTAATAAATGGAAAAAATTCCGCATCTCCTTACATAGGTGCATAGCTCGTATTGTAAAAACTCCACTTTTATGTAATGCATATATATACACAGACATATCTTCTTCTTGCATCCCAAAAGCCTTTGTCTTTCTATCTCTACAAAACTCTCTCTCTCTAGAACGCGTTGTCAGTATGTTTTCATTGACGCCATTGAAATTGGGTTAAATCGGATTGAAGGAAAACAGCAAATTTGTATTCCGACTTTTCTTCTTTCAATCTTTTAATTCTGGGGAAAGGGCAGGTTAAGTTATGCCCTCTATTCAAATCTTGCCTATCCTCAGATCTTAGTGTTTTCTCGACGAGATTCGGCATCTGGGCTTTAATCTGTTTGGTGGGTTTTCGATATATCTTGTTTTCGTTCTTTGATCTGAGATTTCGTTTCATTTCTGATTGGATTTCTGAGACTGAATAATCCGTTTCCTTTTTCTTCTCTTTCCGATCAACTCTCCGGCAGATTCTCTTTCCTATATCGCTAGATGAAGGATCTAATGTTCCTAGATTGAATCCGACTGGCTTTAGCAGATACGAATTCTGATTTGTTTTTCTATTCGTGTAAAGGAATTTCTTTTTGATCAGATTTTTAGAATCGATGAAATCTGATTCATCGTCCTTATAGCAAAAAACCGAAACTTGTTTGACTTATATACGATCTGTGCCCATTTCTTCGATCTTCTGCAAATTTTGAAAGCCATTTTCTTATGTGCAGAGCATAATGCAATCCGATAGTGGGAAGCTTTTCATCGGGGGGATATCTTGGGACACCAATGAGGAGCGTCTCAAGGAGTATTTCAGCAGTTTTGGAGAAGTGATTGAGGCAGTGATCCTGAAAGATCGAACCACAGGTCGTGCCCGTGGTTTCGGTTTTGTAGTGTTTGCTGATCCTGCTGTTGCTGAGATAGTTATAACGGAGAAGCATAATATTGATGGAAGATTGGTATGTTTCTCGATGCTACAACTCTTCTCGCCATTAATTTTGTACAATGTAACTTGTTTTCGAAGCTTCATTATGCAATTAAGACTTCTAAAGTTACAGCTTGTTCTTATTTGGTTCCGATTAACCATCAGAGCGTTATATAAAATATAATCACTTCCTCTGTGCTTTGCTTGGGTTTAGAAACCTAGTGATTTTGTTATATGAGCTTAGCTTTTCACTTCTCATGCTGTTGATCTTTCCCAGGTTGAAGCCAAGAAAGCTGTTCCCAGAGATGACCAAAACATAGTAAATAGAAGCAACAGCAGTAGCATCCAAGGATCTCCAGGCGGTCCAGGTCGTACAAGGAAGATATTTGTTGGAGGATTACCTTCGTCCGTCACAGAGAGCGATTTCAAGACTTATTTTGAGCAGTTTGGGACAACTACGGATGTGGTTGTTATGTATGACCACAACACACAAAGGCCTAGAGGTTTTGGATTTATAACTTATGATTCTGAGGAGGCAGTTGAGAAAGTGTTGCTCAAGACATTCCATGAACTTAATGGTAAAATGGTTGAGGTTAAACGAGCTGTTCCAAAGGAGTTATCTCCAGGCCCAAGCCGCAGCCCGCTTGGTGGAGGTTACAGCTATGGAGTTAATAGGGTCAGTAACCTCCTTAATGGATATGCTCAAGGATTTAATCCTGCTGCAGTTGGAGGCTTCGGACTTAGGATGGATGGTCGGTTCAGTCCGGTTGGTGGTGGAAGAAGCGGGTTTGCAAATTTCGGTTCTGGCTACGGTATGAATGTGAACTTTGAACAGGGATTGCCCACAGGGTTCACGGGAGGTTCAAGCTTTAATGGAAATGTTGACTATGGCCGAGGAATGAACCCTTACTATATTGGTAACACAAACCGGTTTGGTCCTGCGGTTGGTTATGAAGGTGGCAATGGGGGAGGAAATTCATCCTTCTTCAGTTCGGTTACACCGAACCTCTGGGGAAATAACGGGGGTCTTAACTATAACAACAATGCTACAAACTCGAGTTCCAATACATACATGGGAGGATCAACAAGTGGAAACAACACACTTAATGGTCCATTTCGAAATTCAGGAGTCAATTGGGGTGCTCTTGGAGGAGGAAACAATGTTGTTGGTAACGAGAATTTGAAGTTTCGCTATGGAGGAAATGGTGAATCTAGTTTCGGACTGGGAAGAGGTGGATATGCAGCAAGAAACATAGGGGCTAGCAAGGCAGCACCATCATCTTCATTCTCTTCCGCCTCTGTAACCAACAACACTGGTTACGATGCAGCAGGACTAGGTGAGTTTTATGGGAATGGTGCAGGTTATAGTGATCCAACATGGCGATCACCAACTCCTGAGACAGAAGGGCCTGCTTCTTTTAGCTATGGGATTGGAGGAGGAGGTCCTTCTGCAGATGTTTCAGCTAGAAGTTCATCCCCTGGTTATGTTGGAAGTTACAGTGTGAACAAGAGACAGTCAAACAGAGGTAATTTGAGTTAAAAGTAATGTTTGCTTTAACACGTGATTTTATGCTTAAAGAATGCAATGCACCTAGTTGATAAGTAAAGGAATAGAACTCAAGATCTTCTTTTCAAGTCTTAATCCTTGTCTAAATTAGAAGATAAAAACTAGCACTCTAAAAAAGGAAATAGGAAGCTTAGATAGTTTCCAAATCACACATTGGCTTGATTTTGATTATCCTCTCTTCTTTAGGGAATAGACAAAGCATGCTTTAGGGTCCTGAACTAATATTGGCTTTTCTTCAGAAAAAGAAACTTGTTCCATACATAATACTAAAAGCCGTAGTCACTCTGCATTTTTAGCTAGGAAATTAAGTAAATCTTATTTGTTTCTCACACTAGAGCATCTGGGAAGTCTAAAAAACTTGTGATGAGAAGAAACCCAATAGAATGACTGGTTTCTTATCGCTCTTCTTCTCTGAATTATTTCTCCCTTTTTTTGGCTTTGCGTTGCAGGAATTGCTACTTAGTACAATCGTTTTTGTTTTACCACGATATTGTAGGCGAGCCATGACACTGAACGATCTGTGTCTTTTGGCGAATCTTTTAGGCTATCTTATCTTTCATACAAAGTGCATGAGGACGAAACTTGATCATATCATCTCCTAGAGCTAACCAGAGAATCCCACAGATTTTTCTGTCATGGTTTGGTTTTTAAATTCATTGTTCCTCTTAGGCTTTTGCTGCTTTCTTTTTTTCTTCTTTTCTTTTAATGAGGGAACTGTATCAGTCTCTGGCGAGGCGGTAATACATAAGAAGAGTTCAAAACAAAAACCAAAAAAAAAAGGATGATCCTTCTTCTTCAGTTTTCTTTATTTGTCATGTAATGGTTCTTCTTCTTCTTCTTCTTCGGGTTATGGATAAGGTTTGTGTTTTGAGGCAGATTGTAGTAGAGGATAATGTTTGTTTTGTCTTTGTCGTTTTTTAAGGGTTTTTGATAGTGTGAGATATGGAAAGAGGATTTAGCCATGTAGGGCTTTCGAGAATAAGTCTTTCTTTTTATCCCTAAGAGATTATTTGGCTCTCAAGCTGTTTGTATGTCTTATGCGAACGCAAGCAAACTCAATTAAGTTGATGTACTTCTTCTATTTAATACAAACTATTTCTATGTTTTATTCATCTGTCTCTTATGCTAATTCTTTTTAACATCGCAATGAATGATAACATTTCTTGGTTGATCTGGTTAAGTACTCTTGATATCATGATTTGTGAGCTGTTCCATTTTTCTTACGAATTCTATTGATGACTTGCTTTCCATCTTCATATGTATTTTATCCAAATTGAGCATAATGGATGCATTTCTCATTGTGGAATTAGATAGAATGAAAGCATACAGTTATGGGCAATAGTTAGTGTATAGAAGAAAGCAACAAAAATGTATGGGTGTTTAATAGTTGAGGTTCCACATATTTAATTAGGTGTCTTGGTGGCGGGGGGCACTGCATGCTTCAGGGCTCTGAGTTCCCAAGAGTTATGGGACTTACGTTTAAGCACTTGGAAGTCGCTGGACCATTGGCTCCACTCTACTTAATATCATTGTCTCCAATCTCAACGCTCTCGCAAGGATATTCCTTGCTGTAAAATAACAAAACAACCGTTGGAAAATTCAGAGTCATTTGTTGTTTACAAAACGTGATCTATTCTTTGGACCAAAACCTAGGCTAATTTATGAGGTACTTGCCTGTTGCATTGGTTCCAAGGGCAGTACTCTTGGTCGATGAGGATAGGATTGCTAACGTTCTTGACGATGATATCCTATAAATGGAGGGCGATGGTGGAGCAAGAAGCAGATGGCCATGTTTTAATCATCAATCCGTTGCGGTCTCTTGGATCAGGAGTGCAGTTCACGACCCTAATGCCGGACACATCTTGCTCGTGTCCGTACTTTCCAGGGCTTCCGACACTGATTCTGTGTCCGGGACAGCAAGTGAACTTTCTCCACGTGAAGGTGGAGATGGAGTACTTGACTCTCTCACGTCTTCCTAAACTTGATCATGTTATTCATAATCATCTTCTTGGCTCCCAACACATTTATGTGGAAGTTTTTGGCATCTATCGAGGATTTGCTTAGCGTTCAACACGAAATCAAACTTTATACACTGTAAAAACATAAGAAATAACATCATGCATGCATGGCCAACTAAAAACTAGGTAATAATTTGCCCTTGTTATGAAAAAACCGATATAATCGAAATTTTAATTTACAGAAAATATGTTTTGAAATTTCAAAACTGAGAAAAATACAAATGATTTATAATAATTCTTGTAGATAAATAAATCATTACGCCTAAAATTTTGTATCATTAATTTTGTCTCATGTGCACCAAGGGTCCCAATATCAAACCGGATTAAACCGGTAATATCATTAATGCAAATACGAATGTGATTAGAGTAAAATAAAAACATTTGTCTTGTTTTGTCGTGGTTCGAGGTTCGGTTCTTGTGCGCGTGGAAGAATACAATTATGGTTTTTCGGATTTCTCGTTAGTGACCCACACGATCGCTCTCTCTCTCTCTCTCCTATAACTCGGATCACCACATGACTTCATCTCCTTCCTCTTACCAGTACCAAAATCCCTAAACTTTCCCCGAAATACTGCAAACCCTTCACTTTTTCCTGGGTTTTCTTCCATTAGCTCCCCGAAAAGTTAAGACATTTGTTTGGAATTCCAAGGCTTGGGCCGAGTTGATTGATGTCTTTGGTATCTGGAGCTGTATCGGGTTCCAGGGACATGGGGTTCGATGAGAAGAAGAAGGAAGGAGGAGATGAAGAGAACACGTCCAGATCCCATCACGAGGGTACTGACGATGAGGATGTTGGATCCTTGGGGAGACAGATGAGCGAATCGTCTCTCTGCGCTACCGAGGAAGAGGAAGACAACGATTCCAAATTACAATTAGGCCCTCAGTACACTATTAAGGAGCATCTCGAGAAGGATAAAGTTGTTGTTTTTTCTTCTTCTTTTTTCTTTTTTAAATCTTATATCATCAGAATTTCTCTGGAAGGTATGATTTGTTTCCGCCGAATCTGTGCTTGTAGGACGATGAAAGTCTGAGGAAGTGGAAGGAACAGCTCTTGGGAAGCGTGGATGCCATCAACATGGGAGGTAATAGCTCTTCAAAAATTTATGATTATTTCAGTTTCGAAAATCGGGAAATTTTTAATCTTGGAAATTGATTGGTGCGTTCATGTGAATCGTTTGGTTCTATTAGATCTGGTTGGTTGGTCTTTGTTTACCACCAAATGGATACAATCTTCGTGTACATTAGTTTAAGAAACTTGTGTTGATCTCATCACCTATTGCTTTGATCGAGTAATAGTTTTGTTTTAAACGCAGAGACTCTTGATCCGGAAGTGAGGATCCTTAGCCTCGCCATCTTAAGTCCTGGAAGACCTGATATTGTTCTTTTGGTCCCGGAAAATGGGAATCCAAAGGGCATGTGGTTTACTTTGAAAGAAGGGAGCAAGTATAACTTAAAATTCACATTTCAAGTTAACAACAACATTGTCTCTGGTCTTAGGTACACCAATACAGTCTGGAAGACCGGTGTCAAAGGTAAAACAACACACAAGTTTGTCTTTTAATCTCAATAATTTAGAGACAATGTGATCCAATTTCCTTTATAATTTGATTTCTTGTTTCAGTGGACAGTTCAAAGGAAATGCTTGGAACCTTTAGTCCTCAGTTGGAGCCATACAACCACGTGATGCCAGAAGAGACCACTCCTTCTGGCATGTTTGCTCGAGGATCATATTCTGCAAGAACTAAGGTTGGTTGGTTGGTTTGAGACCTTCATAAGCTAACTATGTGGGTATCCTGTGGTGTTGATTTTTAAAGTTACTTGACAATCTCGTTTCAGTTTCTTGATGATGATAATAAGTGCTATTTGGAGATCAACTACAGCTTTGACATCCGTAAAGAATGGCCTGCAGTTTGAAAAACCTCAAGAACAAGAGTTTTTCGCTGAAATGTGTTGTCGGTAGAAGAAGTGTTTGTTTCACTCCCTATCTCCTTTTTGTTCGTTGAACTGAACTGTGAATCGTTTTCGATCATCGTAGAACAAGAACGACATTTACTTTCCTCTTTGATCTTGATTTTTTATTATCTAGTAATGTCTTTGGAAACCAGTATGTATGTGTTTATTCTGAAGTATGTTTCTCCTTCTGCTTAACATGCGATTTGATTGTGTCAGATCCTGAGATGTATTAATGATTGTCTTAGTCAAAAGAATAAGCTGTAGGAGATGATAGTAAAAAAAACGTTTTACTTGACAGCAAATGCATCTCCTTTATTCATACAAACAAGACTTGAAATGGATCTGTAAAAAGCTGAAGATCACAATTGATTTATATCAGAGAGGAGTAACAAAAACGCAAAAGGCAAGTAACACCTCTTGGAATGTGAAGAAACTTGACATTTACCTTCTCAGAAATGGATCTTGGTTTTGTTGTATTCTCAAAACTAAAGAATCCTATTTATACACTTAGATGAAGGAAAAAAACCATCAACTTGGTCAAATAAACCATTGTTGGACTTCGTTTACATTTTTTGGCTCATTTTCTTCAACCAGGTTTTGTTTTGTTTATGTGTTCTTACCCTTTTCTTTAAGAGAGTTTAGTCTCCGAAGTCTCTGGTCAAGTTCTGCCATCACTGCTGGTTCCTGCTTCTTCCTATGCTTTGATATGGTGTTGGTAGTCATTGATCCGATCTTCTCAAATGCTACCTGTGAAAACATGTTGGTCGATATTAAGGATTATGAATCTTTAATCTTGACTAGGTTTTTTATTTCCGGATCAGGGCTTGGCTCACCGTTAATAATTCATCCGGGTCGAAGAGCTGGTGTGAAGTTGTTTGTAATATATTGATTACATCACCAACCTGGTGAGTCATAAGCAATTCGTTTTCTTTCATCTGCAAATAAAGAAAGATCCGTGAAATGAGACTCATGCGAGGAGAATGGTATTTTATGGAAAAGGCTGACCAGAGGGAAGAGAAGTAAGTAAGAACTAAGAAACCTTGAATAATGCTAAAGCTGCATGGAATAGAACCTTTGCTCCTTCATAGAAAAGTACATCCCACACCCTTAGAGTTGTCTGCAAACCAAAAGTTCTCTTTATACATAAGAAAAGTAATCTTAAAAGACACATAATTCGACAAAGGTTTTTTGTTTAAGAACCTCGGAAGGAAAGCTTTTCGAGAAGAGGCATAGAAACCATTCGGTGGCTACAAGGGAAACATCAAATCCCATATCTTCAAGATGAGTTGCCATTCTGCAAAAAATGCAAGTTTTTCTTTCAATGAGTGAATTTTTTGTGGTTAAGACACAAAATGATACAAGGATTTTATCAACAAGTGAAGCTCAGCGACCAAGAACCAAGAAAGAAAGTAAAACATACCGAGGACATTTTTGGGCAAGCAAATCTTTGAAAACTCGCTGCTCAACATGGCAACCAGACAAGTTGGTTGTGTAGCAGTCACGGACCAATACGTTTTCCAGAAGGACTGCTAGCATCCAGAATGCGTCTTCCTCTGTCTTCATAACAAGTAATAGTAACGCTGCAACATAGTTTAGGCCCTGCAACAAAAAAGCATAAATGAAAGCTCATTTGAATAAAGAAAATAGATACTGGAAAAGGATAAATGTGTACCTGACAATAGCCAACATCAGAATCGCGGAAGGAATACCCAACAAGGACACGTCGTAGAGCAGCATGACCTTCTGGAGTGTCCAACCATGGATGCCCCGGGAAAGTCCGTGGCAGATCCTGAAAATGTAGAGACACAATGTCAAAGGCAAATGATCAGAAGATCCAAAGAGATCACATTATAAGATAATTAAGTCAACTATGCATAGCGTATAGTTTAAAATGACTATCAATCAAACAGTAATAGCAGAAAGAAGAAAGGCACGACATCAATCCTTGATTTAAACAATAACTGTCTGAGATGCACGACATCAAGATCCAGGGGATGAAAACAAACTATTCATAGCACATAACATATGAAGTATGAATCAACCTATGACCATCAATACAACAGAAGTAGAAAAGATATACTTGCATAGAGTTTCGAAAGTAGTTACTTAGTTTGCCTAAACACAAGAATCAGAAAGACATGCCCAACAACAGACCAAATCTATCCTAAAGCATAGGAACAGTAAAAAATCAGTCCCAGATTTCCTTAAAAGATTAAGTTCTGTCAAAAACAACAAAACTAGAAAATTCATCGGTTGTCCTGGAGAACAAAACGAGCAGATTTGAAACTTTGGATATTCAAAAACTCACATGATCGATCTGTCGCGTTGCCGGCGTGACCTTCCCGTCGACGGCCTTGGTCAAGTCACTGTAATAACTCTCGGGGACGGTGGACTTCTTCTTGGCAGCACCGGAAAGGGAAAACCAGACCTTTGGCCTCAGCATCGGCGGGATCCCTTTCCTAATCAATCTCTTCAACGTGATCGCATTCGTCAAAGTCGAGATCTTCAGAGATGTTTTCAAGGCGATTCCGTCGCCAATCAAGAGAATATCCGGCTGAAGATACCAATTAGCTCCTTTGCTAGCTTCAAGAGCCCACCAGACTCGGCCTTGATTCCTCACTTTCTCCCTCACTTCGTTTAACACATTCACGTCGTCGACATTTCCCTCCACCGTGAATCCGTACAAGTCCTGAAATTTCACGATGATATTAGCTCGTCTCGCGTGGATGCTAGGCCGGAGAATCGGAATCTGAGATTGCAGCTCCATCGTTAAATCCCGTCTGCTTTGGATTCCAAACATCCTCGGAATAACTTGGGATTATTGTCTGGATTCCAAAATCTTCTCCAGATTTTATCACCTTCTCGAAATTTCGTCAATTTCAGACGAAGCACGAGAACTGAAACATGACACCATCAAAAAAAAAATCTTAGCTCCTACAGAAGAAATTTAATGAATTAAAAAAGAGTAAATCTTATCAAAATCGAAACCTTTCAATATTTTAATATCGTCACGTTCTGCAAACGTTATCGCCTCGAAGCCTTCCCTAATCTTCTCCTTCACGCAGTAAAAAAAATTTCGAATTTTTGTAAACTAAAAAAATCCAGAAACAGAGAAAGAAGCCAAGAACGAAATTTTATTCCTCTCGTGAAGAATGAAACTAAAAATGGAGAAATGGAGAAGAAGAAACAGAGGGAGAGATTATTAACTGAAAGAACTGTAAATCCAGAGGAGCATTGAATTGAATCCCGCGTCTCTCGGGTTCTTTCTAAGAGAATGATGGTAAAGTTGAAGGAGAGATGTAGTAAATGGAAAGACTATCGCAAGCTGAGGTTGGATCGAGACTATCCAGTTTTTATGGGGTCATTTTATAATTTCATGAAGATAATTATTTTATTGGAACGTTGGAGACTGGATTTAGTAGGAGACTTCTGAATCACTGTAAATGACTATTTTACCCCTGATCTGGAGTAGCTTTGGCTTTGTTCTTTTCGAGGACACATTTCGTAATTTGGAAGAGATGATGTATGAAATGAAAGCTATATCTCATGAAATGAAAGCTATATCTCATGAAATGAAAGCTATATCTTATGAAATGAAACCGTTTGTTTGTCAGTTATAGGTTTTTGCGAACGATAAATAATTATTGTTTGTTTAACTATTGTAATTATAATTATTGTAATTATATGGTATAATTTTTTTGACCGCTGATTAAAAAAGCGTTGCGATTAAAAATTTGTGATTAATTTTAATCGCAATCACGTACGGTAGATAAACAAATAACATCTGTCATAATCGCAGTTGTATTGTTAACCGGAGTCGTATGCATTAATCAAACGAACAAGATTTATCTCTTACTTAGTTTTCTTGATGCTTGATTGGAGTAGTGATTGAACAACACAAACAAAATGAATATAAAAGCACTATTTCTTAGATTTGTAACTTTTCAGCCTGATGTTAATGTCTATATATTCCTATAGACGTTTCAGATTTTCTCAACATTAAGATTGAATGAACTGAAGAACATACCGTGTCTGAATGAGTGAGTGCATAGCATATATTACCAGTTTGTCTTGTCTAACTAATCAGTGATTAACATGAATGTAATAAAATCTTCGTTAATCACCGATCATCTTCAAACTACAGCCTTGAAAAGACGAAAACGTGCTCAAGTGCCATATATATGATAAAGACACGTACATTTCTTACAATACATAGTCTACATATTACTATATAGATTATTATTCAAATATGGTATCGCATAAAATTGATTTTTATTTGATAAGATTTGCTTTGAAGATACGTGAGTCCACGACTCCACTAACTAAACCTTCTTAACTTTAAGTCTATCAATCCCCTCACAAATCGTTCTAACAATACAATATGTTATATAGTTTCTCTTTGTTGCAACTCAAAGCCTACCATCAAAATGAAATGGCAAGTCTCGTTAATTTATTTATAATTACATACCAAACATTATTGGATACATTTATATACGATTACAGCCACGGCCTACAAAGTCAAGAACCAAAGTTGTCGATAAGGAAAACATTCCAGTACCATTGGGAAAGAGAGAGATTAAGAAAAATTTTAAATCCCCATCAATTTTCTACTTACAGGCTCCATTAATTTGTTCAGAAATATTGTTGCAGTGATTCCATATATTGGCTCATAGAATTTTCTCGGACTCCATCTAAAGCTACAAAACAGAGAAACACATAGTACACAGATTATCAGACATATCATTAGATCTTGTACTAATCATGCCCATGTATGTTATGGAGTATGAAGATCCTAAACTATATTCCATACAAGTGTAATTTTGCAATGTAATAACCAACTAAAGATAAGCAAACCAACCGTATATTAGATAAGTAGATCACACCATTGGCCTTAGCACGATCTCCATCTCCTCTGGAACATGAGAAATGAATGTCAGACAAATGCTTGAGACCTGTATGTCTTTTCGTTTCTGAAAATCTTTAGAAAAGAAAAAAAGATTGAAAGCAAATAAAGCAGAATTGAAACTAACTATGATATCAGCAATTTCCAATTTCAGCAACAAGATCGAAGTCAGACTACTTTTCTTCTCTGATTTTGTTATTATAACCAGGCTTCCTTATTGTGATGCTAGAAATTTGGAGCTTCTTCATATTTGTACATCAAAACTTGTTTATCTATCAAAATCTAACGTTTCAATTTGTCCATGTATATAATACTTAACATTCATAATGATTCGTTCACTTAACAATCTACAATCTCTTTAAAATCTAGAAATCTAACATTGTTCATGTATGCCAATACATAACATCCATATTTGATTAATTCAACTAGAAATCTACAATCTCCTATGATATAAAAATGAAGACCATACCGAAAGCTACTGAAACCAACTAAGATTTTCAGAATTTCAGAAAATAGATCGAAGCCGAAAGAAGCTTAAAGGGCAGGCTATTCTTCTATGGACATTATCATTATAAAAACTTATTTATCCATTAGAACCTAGCATTTACCTAGAACCTAACAATTATCCATCAGAACCTAGCATTTACCTAGCAAGCTAACATTGATTCGTTCACCTATCAAGCTAAAGTCTCATCCTATCAATTTGTGGAGAAAATCTTAGCCACCAAATTAATCGGAAGATGCGTGAGAAGAAAACATTACAATGTGAAAAAAATTAAACAAGTGGAATCGCTAACGATCGACAGACTAGATCCATTTTCAATTTGTTTCCACATATACGCAACTTATCACTCATTCTTCTTTATTTAATTTGGTAATCTAAAATCTCCTCCTAAATTATAAGCTGAAAAAAGTCATAAGTCATGTTTTGTTCTCTTTACTTAATTCCTAAGTAAACTAAACCAGTTTCTAACTAAGAAGAACACTAACATACTAACATATGTAATAAAATATCATAGTTACTGCTTAACTCTAATTAAGTTATATTCCGTGAGCTTCTTATCCTTTTCAAAATCTAAAAACCTACCATTGTCCATATATAACTTAGCATCCATATTGATTCCCCCACCTAACAATCTATAATCTATTCAAAATCTAACATTGTCCATAGCATCCTTAGTGGTTAGTTCACCTAGCATCTATAAAATCTCTTCAAAATCTATGCTTAACATTCATATTGATTCGTTCACCTATCAATCTACAATCTTTCAAAATCTAAAAACCTAACATTGTCAATGTATAACTTAGCATCAATATCGATTTGTTCACCTATCAATGTACAATCTATTCAAAATCTAAATATCTAACATTGTCCATAGCATCCTTAGTGGTTAGTTCACCTAGCATCTATAAAATCTCTCAAATTCTATACTTAGCATCTATATTGATTCCTTCACCTAGCAATCTATAATCTTTCAAAATCTAAAAACCTAACATTGTCAATGTATAACTTAGCATCAATATCGATTCGTTCACCTATCAATGTACAATCTATTCAAAATCTAAATATCTAACATTGTCCATAGCATCCTTAGTGGTTAGTTCACCTAGCATCTATAAAATCTCTCAAATTCTATACTTAGCATCTATATTGATTCCTTCACCTAGCAATCTATAATCTTTCAAAATCTAAAAACCTAACATTGTCAATGTATAACTTAGCATCAATATCGATTCGTTCACCTATCAATGTACAATCTATTCAAAATCTAAATATCTAACATTGTCCATAGCATCCTTAGTGGTTAGTTCACCTAGCATCTATAAAATCTCTCAAATTCTATACTTAGCATCTATATTGATTCCTTCACCTAGCAATCTATAATCTTTCAAAATCTAAAAACCTAACATTGTCAATGTATAACTTAGCATCAATATCGATTCGTTCACCTATCAATGTACAATCTATTCAAAATCTAAATATCTAACATTGTCCATAACATCCTTAGTGGTTAGTTCACCTAGCATCTATAAAATCTCTTCAACTAGCAAGCTAAAGTCTCATCCTATCTGTTTGTGAGGAAAGTTTAGCCACCAAATTAATCAGAAGATGTGCGAAAAGATAGCATTACAATGTGAAAAAAATTAAACAATTGGAATCGCTAACGATCGACAGACTGGATCCATTTTCAATTTGTTTTCACATATATGCAACTTAGCACTCATGCTTCTTTATTTAATTTGGCAATCTAAAATCTCCTCCTAAGTTCTAAGTTCTAAGTTCTACTAAACCAGTTTCTAACTAAGAAGAACACTAACATACCAATATATGTAATAATAGAATGCCCTATTGCTGCGTAACTCTACTTAAGCTATATTCCTTGAGTTTCTTATCCTCTTTCCAAATGTCTAATTCGTTTTGTAAATCTAATAGAAACTAAACCAAAAGAATAATTGTGTACCTGACAATAGCCAACATCATAATCGTGGAAGGAATACGCAACAAGGACACGTCGTAGAGGACCGTGACCTTATAGATTGTCCAACCATGGATACCCCGGAAAAATCCGTGAGAGATCCTGAAAGTGTAGAGACACAATGTCAAAGGCAAACGATGAGAAGATCCAAGGAGGTCACATTATAAAATAATTAAATCAACTATGCATAGCGTCTAGACTAAAATGACCATCAATCAAACAATAATAGCAGAAGAAAGACTCTGCTATAAGTTGCCTGAACACAAGAAAACAACGATAATCTTTCTTGGTTTCCTGTAGCAAACATCAGTCACCAACTAATAGCACATAACATGTGAAGTATTGGATAGAGTTTTCGAAAGTAGTTACTTAGTTTGCCTAAACACAAGAATCAGCAAGACATCTTCAACAACAGACCAAATCAATCCTAAAGCAGAGGATCAGTGAAAAATCAATTCCAAATTTCATGAAAAGATTAAGTTCTGTCAAGAACAACAAACCTAGAAAATTCATCGTGGACGGTGGAATTCTTCTTGGCGAAACCGGAAAGGGAAAACCAGACCTTTGGCCTCAGCATCGGCGGGATCCCTTTCCTAATCAATCTCTTCAACGTGATCGCATTCGTCAAGGTCGAGATCTTCAGAGATGTTTTCAGGGCTGTTGTAGATTTTATCTTTGAGATGCTTTCTGTTTGTATCTTAACTTGTGTGTTTATGATTAATTTACTTTAGGTGAAAGATGAAGTAGTGAAGAGATGGACACACTGTGTTTACGAGTTCCCACAGTCAATGTGACTGTGGTACGTCTCGGTGAGCTTGTAACCAGCTCACGGGAGTTTCTTATTTCTTTGGTTTCAAGATTTACACCAGAAGAGATATCTCTCTCACTCACACGCTCTCTATTACAAGAAGAAAAGCAACACTTTGTGATGAAAGAACTCACTCTGAACTTCTGCAATCTCTTAGAAATTTACCTCCCACACACCACTCTTCGCATAAAAGATAAGTCCTCCTTTTATGCTACCTTCGGTTTGGTTCTTCCTGCAATAGTCTTAATGACTTTGCTATTCTTGTATCTTCAGACATCTCTTGAGTTGCCAATTGTGCTTCCCCTATTTTCAGTCGATTGTACCTTTGTCTTCAGACTGTCAAACACAACACGCTTGTCTCCTCCAAGTCAAAACGACATTGTTGATGTCGTTTGGGCTTGCTACTTACTTACCCATTTTCTTTGTGCTTTGGGCAGGTAAGGTTGCACTGGCCCAATACGAGCCCACACGCTGAAGCATACACATAACGGATCACACGACGGGGCCCAATCGTCTCAACAAGGGCGATTCCGTCGCCAATCAAGAGAATATCCGGTTGAAGATACCAATTAGCTCCTTTGCTAGCTTCAAGCCTTCAACAGCCCACTAGACTCGGCCTTGATTCCTCACTTTCTCCCTCACTTCGTTTAACACATTCACGTCGTCGACATTTCCCTCCACCGTGAATCCGTACAGGTCCCGGAATTTCATGATGTTATTTTCTGAATTCCAAAATTTTCTCCAAGATTTTATCACCTTCTCGGATTTTCGTCAGTTTCAGACGAAGCACGAGAAAACTGAAACATAACACCATCAAAAAATAAAAAATCTTAGCTGCTACATAAGAAAATGAAATTCCTTTCACGAATTCAAAAAGTGTAAACGTACGCTATCGCCTCGAAATTCCTTAACAAAATTGATGCCTTTCAATCTTTTAATATCGTCACTTTCTGCAAACGCTATCGCCTCGAAGCCCTCCCTAATCTTCTCCTTCACTCTGTAAAAAAAAAATCGAAATTTTGTAAACTAAAAATTCCAGAAACAAAGAAGAAGAAAGAAAACCTGACATCAAAGCGTAAGGAAAACATCCCATCTGCGTGTCGTCTAACAATCCTACCCAAGAATTAAACAATCGACAAAGAGAATTCAAAATTAACCTAGAGCGAAAGAGAGAATCGAAATGATGAAGAAATGCGAAGTGTTTAAGGAGCCTTTTCCTTATAACAAAATTTTAAACTCACAACGGTCACAAAATATATGCTAAATACATAGGTAACCAAAATTAAATAACTCACGTTATACGTTTTTTAAAATATATTTTATAAGATTTACCTACTCCGGAATAATCTTCTAATTTTTTTTATATATAAGAGATATATGATAGAGTAGTACCCTAAAATAACATTTTTTAAAGTTTTTTTTTCAAATATAGCATATCAAATTAAAATCCCAAAAATAACACAAATAATTATGTAAAAATACTTATTTACTCTAAATAAATTATACATAAACTTAAGAGTAATACCCTAAATTAGCACCTTTTAAAGTTTTTCTTCCAAATCTAGCATCATAAAATTAAATTTCCAAAAATAGCACAAATACTTATGTGAAAATACTTATTTATTCTAAATAAATTATACATAAACTTAAAGTATTGTATTTGGGTTCATTATTTCTAATTTAGAGTTTAATTTTTTTCTATTAAAATATAGTTTTAATGCATTTTAATATTAAATTTGTGCTATTATTGGAAATTTAAACTAATGATGCTATTTTTGGAACAAAAACTTAGAAATGTGCTATTTTAGACATTTGTCCTAAACTTAAAGTATTATATTTGGGTTCATTTTTTCCAATTTAGGGTCTAATTTTTTTCTATTAAAATATAGTTTTAATACATTTTAATCTTAAATTTATGCTATTATTGGAAATTTAAACTAATGATGCTATTTTTGAAACAAAACTTAAAAATGTGTTATTTTAGACAATTGCCCTATATGATAATGTGTTTGTTTTTAGGGCAATTGACTAAAATAGCACTATTTAAAGTTTTTGTTCCAAATATAACACTAATAATTTAAATTTCCAAAAATAGCACAAATTTAATACTAAAATAATTAAAAACTTATTCCTAATGAAAAAAATTAAATCCGAAATTAGAAAATATGAACTCAAATATTATGTTTTAATTTTATATATAGTTTATTTAAAGTAAATAATTATTTTCACATAATAATTTGTGCTATATTTGAAATTTTATTTTTGATGTGCTAAATTTGGAAGATAAACTTAAAATAGTATTATTTTAGAGTATTAATCTTGTTTTTAGACATATTGGTCAATAATTTTGTTAGTTTGATATAATTTAAAAGTTGGGTGTGTTGTTGGGTGCATTTTTAAAGTTGACCCAATAAATTACCAAAAGTAGCGATATTCTCTAACTAATTTTGATTATTGCACTATAAACAAAACATGAGAATCTCCTTTGGATGAAAACGAATCTTTTTTTTTTTTTTTTTAAGATGTACCTCAGAAATTGATAAGGATGTGTTCCCGCCGTAACTAAACTCCTCATAAAGCTCTCGTTTTTATTTTCAAAAGAATCATCTGTTAAAAGTTTTGTGATGGGAGGAAGATGGCAGAAGAAAAACAGTTATAAGAACAAAGCAGTCCTAGCTCATATCATGAATTCAGTTTCCTCATCATCTTTACACTCTTTTCTCAATTTACCTGTTGACAAATCTTCAAAGATGAACCAAAGAAAATTCTTCAATCTCAAACTTCCTTTCCTTAGAAAGCCAAAGCTCTGGGTTTTCTCTATCTTCTTACTTTCTATTTTTGTGGTTTTACTAAGACTCGGTCTTTGTCTTTCTCCTTTGGGTTTCGGCGATTTTTGTGGATACCCATATCATGAAAGTCAACTTCAGAGCTCGGATTCAATTGAGTCTCTAAAATCCCATCTGGGTTCTGCGTATAGCCGATCAAGCAGTACTCAAGTTGAGATTTCGAATGCCAAGGATCGATCTTTAGATACGGGTGTGGGGAAAAATGAGCCCTTTGGTGGTGAGTCAATGCTGATCACCTCTAATGGAAAAGAACATGATTGGGAAGATAAGAATGAGTTTTGGAAACAACCTGATGGATTAGGATACAAGCCATGCTTGGATTTCAGCGTTGAGTACAGGCGAGAGAGTAAGAAAATTGTTAGAGAGAGGAGGAAGTATCTGATGGTAGTTGTCTCTGGTGGGATGAATCAGCAGAAGAATCAGATTGTGGATGCAGTTGTGATTGCGAGGATTCTAGGTGCTGTTCTTGTCGTCCCAATATTGCAAATCAATCTCATTTGGGGTGACGAGAGGTAAATAGAACCAAAAGAAATCAAACTGATAATGGATCATAAGAAAGTTCATCTATGTTCATCCATCATTCTGAAAGTGTTTTTTTTGCAGTGAGTTTTCAGATATATTTGATTTAGAGCAATTCAAGAGTGTTTTAGCAAATGATGTGAAGGTAGTTTCATTGCTGCCCGCAAGCAAACTAATGACTAGACCATCGGAAGATGGTGGTATGCCATTTCATGCCTCCCCTCAATGGATCCGTTCGCACTATCTAAAGCGAGTAAGATCATACAACATCCTGACGAATTAGTGATGGATAAATGTTCAATGATTATGATTCCCCTAAATTGTCTTTCTTGTTTCCTGCAGTTCAATAGGGAAGGAGTTCTACTTATAAGGAGATTAGATTCAAGATTGTCTAAAGACTTACCCTCTGATCTTCAGAAGCTCCGGTGTAAGGTATGTTGACTAGGAAGCTAAAAGAGCTTGTTTTTGTATTTTCTTCATTTAACAAATTTTGTGTTTCAGGTAGCATTTGAAGCACTGAAGTTTTCGACAAGGGTTATGGAGATGGGGAAGAAGCTTGCAGAGAGGATGAGGAACAAAGGGCCTTACATTGCGCTTCATCTTCGAATGGAGAAAGATGTGTGGGTGAGAACAGGCTGCCTTTCCGGTTTGAGCTCAAAATATGATGAGATTGTGAACATGGAAAGGATTAAGCGGCCTGAGCTCTTAACATCCAAATCTAGTATGACGTCTAGTGAGAGGAAACTTGCAGGTCTCTGCCCATTAAATGCCAAGGAAGTAACAAGGTAATCAGTGAGCTTCTGATTTATAAAACATGGTTTTGTCTGTTGAGAGTGACATTGGTTTTTCAATCCCATCTGTTTTAAGGCTGCTAAAAGCACTTGGAGCACCGAGAGATGCCAAGATCTATTGGGCGGGCGGGGAACCGCTTGGTGGAAAGGAAGCTTTGAAACCATTAACAAGTGAATTCCCACATCTATACAACAAACACGATATTGCACTGCCCCTTGAACTCAAACCTTTCGCACACCGAGCTTCAATAATGGCAGCAATCGACTATATTGTGTGCAAGGAGAGTGATGTGTTTATGGCATCCCATGGAGGGAACATGGGCCACGCGATTCAGGTTCACATTCTTACGTCTAAATTGTTTCAAATGCTGATTTCTACGTTTGCGTTTCCACATTCTTAAGGTAAGACGTTATATTAATCTTTCAGGGTCACAGAGCTTATGAAGGACACAAGAAGATTATAACACCAAACAAAAGGCAAATGCTCCCATACTTTTCGAACACATCAATGACTGAAACAGAGTTTAAGAAGATGATAAAGAAATTGCACAGACAATCTCTAGGACAGCCAGAACTAAGGATTAGCAAAGATGGAAGAGATGTCACAAAATATCCTGTCCCTGAGTGTATGTGCAATCAATCAACTTCCATTATTTGAACCATGTTTTTATTGTACATATGGTTCTAAGACAATGACTATCTTTAATAAGATTATAGTATGCTCTTTTCTAATCCACTTTCTATCCAATATTTTCATGAAGCTCCTTGCAACATGATCTTTTCACTAACAAGATTATCTTAGGCAAAAGGAATAAGATGGTAAGAAATATGAAAATTTATAATGAGTTGATTCATGGAATTTCTTATCAAACAAAAAACTTAATATCTTTCAACAATAGAAACCAATCTTTCACAAGGAGACTATGCGGGACACAACTGAAGGGGAATCAGTACGACTTTCCACAGTGTATCAAACTGCCCGCACCTAGAAAAAGCCCGAAAATTGCTGCACTGCCCATGGTTGTTTGCCCTATGTATCTAATCTTCATAAGGCCAGGGACCTGCAGAAAAAAATAGACCAAATTATCATCAACCAGTAATCTGATATTAATCTCACACAGTTAATTTTGACATAAGGCATCTATTGAGAGTCTTCACAATCGTTTGTGCAGAGTAACACAAGCATTTCTACTCTGAACATTTTTCTTATCCAACTTCAAGCTCTAGAATTGGGGATTATCATCCTCTCCAGCTCACAAATAACACCACAAGAGCAATCATAACGTATATATACAAGTCCATAAGGTAATGCTCAAAATTGAAGGCACATATAAGACTGAGGTGTCCAATATGACTTCGATTTCAACAGATAGAGCATATGTCTGTCAATAAGCAAAAACCTATGTGCATTCCTTAGTGTTCGTTCCCGTTTTATCAGAATTGCAGGAAAAATTGATTTCATTTAACAAAATCAAATTTTACAAAGCTAGGAAAGACGACAATGAAAAATAGCCAGAAAAAAAGCTTACCTTGAATCTAATCGCCTCGTAGGTTCCATAAACAGCACCTGAAACATAGATTTTCTCATCAAACAATTATAAATCCATATACCCAGTATCCAGACAACGAAGATTCGTGTAAAGAACAAATGAATTACACCCCCAAAATCCTGAAAAAGATTATTCTAATCGTCGATAAAGGAATAAAAGGGGAGTTGTGTTTTTTTCCAGAGTGGAAATGGAACATGAATGAAGAGAAAGTTTACCTACAGCGCCACCAACCGCGCCGCCGACGGCAACTCCGGCGGTGATTCTGGCCAAACAACTATCTTTCGCCATCTCTGACCAGTTTGGTTTTTTTTATTTCGCTTTAGAATAGATTATCCTGTGTTTTTGTCTGAAAATAATTTTGCGGTTTGCCCTCGCCGCTTTTAAGGTTTTTGACTTTGCAGTTTTGCTTGCACAATGGATCGAATTTGCCTTTCGCAACAAGAACATGTAACACCGACCGACCTGATCTAAAGCCGGCTTAACCGATTCGAACCAATTTTGTGGAAGATGTCATTGGTTTACTTACAGCTTGACCCAGATTACTAACCCACCCGACTCGAGCGGACCCCTACCCAACCCGGGATAGATTGTTCTTAGTAATAATATGATTGTATACGCATGTAGGAATTCTATATATCAATAATTTGCTGAGATTGAGGAGATTCTATTGTATGTGTGAGTTGTGAGATGGTTCCTCCAATTATTAATAAGTATCGGCGAAGGAGAGATAGACTTGGAAGGTACAATGACAGTTCAGTGATGAAGACCCGTCAGGTCTCGCCTTACCATTCAAACGACAGACCCAGTTCTGATGTCATCGAGGTAAGGGATGAGAATCGCAGCTTTGGTCTATTTAATGAGGATGGTGGTAGAATTCGAGACTTGGGTTGCGTTGATGAGACTGAAACTCGGCATAGTTCCAGTAATTTGGTTCTTCAATGCGATGATGATTGCCGCGAGAAGAAAGAGAGCAACAGTTTTGTTTTGTTTAGAAATTTGGATGATTTATTCTCTGGGTTCGCTTATAAAGGTGTGAAGAAGGAAAGGAATGGACTTGGAACTAACACAAGAAGTAATTCTGTTTCTACTCAAAATGCTTCAGGGAAGAAGGAAAGGAATGGACTTGGAAGTAACACAAGAAGTAATTCTGTTTCTACTCAAAATGCTTCAGGGAAGAAAAAAAGGAATGGACTTGGAACTAACACAAGAAATAATTCTGTTTCTACTCAAAAAGCTTCAGGGAAGAAGGAAAGGAATGGACTTGGAAGTAACACAAGAAGTAATTCTGTTTCTACTCAAAATGCTTCAGGGAACACCGTCAAGGAACAAGATTTTGATGATGATAGTGTTTTTGAATCTCACAGTGTAAAGCAAGGAAAGCAAGAATGCAGTGAATTTCAAACTGAAGTAAGAAGAGTTTCTCCATACTTCCAAGGATCAACTGTTTCACAACAGTCCAAAATGGGGTGTGATTATGATTGTGTTTCTTCTAAAACTGGAGGAAATTATGGGAAAGGATGCAGCAAAGTTCAAGCTAAAGTGCAAAAAGTTTCTCCATACTTCCAGGCATCAACTGTTTCAAAATGTGATTCTGACAGTTTTTTCTCTCAAAATGGAAGAAAATATAGGAAAGAAAGCAGCAAACTTCAAGCCATGGTCCAAAGAATTTCACCATACTTCCAGGGATCAAATGTTTCAGAACGGCCAAGAAATTTGCATCAGTATTTTAAGGTCGTGAAAGTTTCAAGATATTTCCATGACTTGCCTGCGGATGGGATCCATTTCAATGAGTTACAAAAGAATAGATCAAGGGTTAGGAAAACGCCAGTTGTGAGCCCTTCACTTTCACTCTCTCAGAAGATCGATGAGGCATACCTTCGGAAAACTTCAGATAACTCGTGGGTGCCTCCACGATCTCCATGTAATCTGCTTCAAGAAGATCATTGCCATGATCCATGGCGGGTGCTGGTCATATGTATGCTTCTCAACAAAACATCCGGCGCACAGGTTTTTCCTCATTCCTCTGATTTTTTCCATATGTTTGCTGATTTTTTTTAACTTTAGGTTTCTTTAAAAACATTTGAGACCAAATTAGTTAAGTGGGTGTGTTTAGTGTGGCCATTGCTTGTTGCATACATCAGTTACGGAAATTAATACACTTAAATCATTCTTGAGAAAGTAAGAAGTTAGACCTCTGTTGGCTTGAATCTTTCAATTATACTGTTGCAGAAGAAATAGATGCAGTCTTTGGATTGACCAGCAATTGATTATCCATGAATTACATTGTTTGCTCTTGATGAATTCGGTAGAAGAAAAGGCTTTTGCGGGTCAATGAAAATTTTAAAGGTGATTGCAGACGCGGCGAGTGATATCAGACTTGTTTGCACTGTGTCCTGATGCAAAGACTGCAACAGAAGTTGAAGAAAATGAGATAGAGACTGTAATAAAACCTCTTGGACTACAGAAGAAGAGAGCCAAAATGATACTACGGTTTTCTGTCGAGTATCTCCAAGAGAGCTGGACTCATGTCACTCAATTGCATGGCGTTGGAAAGTAAGATTCTGAATCTTGATAAGTGTTTTTCTGTTGAGAGATTTCTTAATGCTTATTGGAGAATTATTCATAGGTATGCAGCGGATGCATATGCGATATTCTGTAACGGGAAATGGGATCGTGTGAAGCCTGATGATCATATGCTAAACTATTACTGGGAATTCCTCAGAATTCGGTTTAGATTATGAGTAGGAAGTGATAAGTAAATAGTGTACTAATAATATATATGTTTGGTAATCTTATTGCTCTGTTTTGTCACCAATGTTGACAAGTTGATTAAATTGTATTTTGTTTTGGTATCATTCATGGGTTTTGATGTGTTTAATATTGTCAAACAGCCAGAACGTGGCAATTGAAGGGCACCATATAAAAAAATTGTTCCAGGTTAGATTGTGTACCAAATCACTACATAATTTAATGATATAAAGTCGATGAGGCAACTACTGCTATGTGCCAAATCAAACCATTATATATATCATTAAAGAGAGCTGAATATTTGTATAAAACCAAAAAAACAACTCTTCTTTATTGAATATTTAATTTAGGTTTAACATAACTAATATCAGAAAAATACCACAAACACCACAAAACCATAAAAAAAACTTTTCTTTATTGTATGTTTATAGCTTTTTTAACCTGTGTTTCTAAATTTATTAGGCTATCTAAAATGAAGAAGTAATAGATTTGTAATGATTGTTTCATGACGTGTCAATTACGTTTCACAAAACTTGATTGAAAATCCCCTTCGTGCATTTTCTCCTCTCATCTCTTCTCTGGCCGACAAATAAAACAAAAACACCTAATCGTCGCTTCTCCATCTCCTTGTCTGCAGGATAATGCAATTTCTCAGACATTTTTCGTCCAAATCCTTTCGTAATTTTGTTGTAATTTTCTTCGTTTAGGTTTTTACCCTCATCGGTAGTTATACCAACATAACTTTTCCCCCTCTTCTCAAAAATTTCAACTGATCTCTAGAGTTTTTAGGTTCTTCCAAGTAATTAAACTGGAAGGAGGCTTGATGGTTTATGTTCGTCCCTTGTTGACGGTATTCTCGAAGAATATTTATGCTTTTCGTTTGTCATTTTGATTCAGATAGTCGTTGTTTGAAAATGCAATGTCTCTTCAGGGGATGTCGTGATTTTGGGAAAATCTTCCGGACAATTCTTTATGAATGTTCCAACTTTTTCTGAACATTCGCGTGTTCTTTATTGTCTATGCTCTAGTTTGAAATGTCTTTCGGCCACGAAAATGTTGATCCTGTTGAAGTTTCGGGTATCCAACACAATCCCTTGATTTTCTTTCCCCACTATATCATCCATTTACGAAGGCTTTCTATGAAAACCTTAAAAGGGCTTCAAAATGTTGGCTTTGTAGGGTCCCATGCTTGCTTATATGACCTTTTATGTTCAGAGACACCCAGATGGACTCCTCTAAAGGATTTGCAGACGTCTTCTTCTGGTAATTGAAACTTCCTAGTTAATGATGGAGATGATTTCTTGAAACATTCTAAGATACGTTAGCTTTAGTTGGACATAATCTCATGTCTTGTTTTTGTAGATCCCCGAGATCGGTTGGAGAAACTGCTGAAGCAACCTGGGAATAAATATTGTGCTGACTGTGGATCTCCTGAACCAAAATGGGTGTAAGTTGATTGATATTTGTATTTTCTTTGTACATTTCTTCTGATAAAATTGATTCATTTCCTTTGATGTTGTTTAGATCGTTGAGTATCGGTGTATTTATCTGCATAAAGTGTTCTGGTGTACACAGAAGTCTTGGAGTTCATATATCAAAGGTAGTTTCTTTCTCAGCAACAATATGAGTTCTCTCTGCTTTTTATGTTTTTTTAGCCTTTTAATCAACATTGGTTAATCACAGATTCTATCAGTAAAGCTAGACGAATGGACAGATGATCAAGTTGATATGCTCATGGGTTACGGTGGAAACATTGCAGTGAACCAGAGATTCGAAGCTTGCAACATCGACCAGTTAAAGAAACCAAAACCAGATTCCAGTAATGAGGAACGCAGTGATTTCATCAGGTGACATTTTGACTTACAAATGTTATCATGATGTGGATGTTGAATTCATCTCATCGTTATCTGTGAATATGCAGGAAAAAATATGAGCTGCAACAGTTTATGGATCCAAAGAATGGTGCTTTATGCACTTATCAGCAACCTAGCAAACTAAATACTTCACCATCGTCTTTATGTTCGGCAAACCACCGTCCAACAAAAAACCGTATAGGTAATGCATTTAGGAATAGCTGGGGAAGAAGAGAATCTGATCACAAAGGACCAAAGAAGAGCTATTCACTGGTAACAACAGCCACTATGCATGTATACATACCTACATACATGTAATAAATGTTGTTAATGTTAAAAATGTTGGTGTTTTATAGGCAGGTATGGTTGAGTTTGTCGGATTGATTAGAGTTAATGTTGTAAAAGGAACCAACCTTGCAGTTCGAGATGTGATGACCAGCGATCCTTATGTTATACTGGCTCTTGGCCAACAAGTGAGCTCTTTGCAAAGTCTCTCAACACTCCTATGATTTGAAACTAAATTCTCATAACTATATTGGTTTTTTCTGTTGTTGTTGAAGTCGGTAAAGACAAGGGTGATAAAGAACAACTTGAACCCAGTGTGGAATGAGACGCTAATGCTTTCCATACCCGAGCAAATGCCTCCTCTCAAAGTGGTAAGTGCAGTGATAGCATAGATGTTTTTAACTTGATGGGTCATAGTTACTATTACAGATGAGAGAATAATCGAAAAGGAGAGAAATGTGGTAAAAGATTTTCATGATATCTCTTAAAGCGGAAAACAGAGTGCTTTATATACTTAAGCTCATTGACATAAAACAAAACTCCAAATATGTGATTTTTCAGCTAGTGTACGACAAGGATACATTCTCGACGGATGATTTCATGGGAGAGGCAGAGATAGACATACAACCATTGGTGAGCGCAGCGAAAGCATACGAAACATCAAGCATAAAGGAACCAATGCAGCTGGGAAGTTGGGTGGCGAGCAAAGAGAACACATTGTTGCGTGATGGCATAATCTCACTTGAAGAAGGAAAAGTGAAACAAGACATATCACTTAGGCTTCAAAATGTGGAAAGAGGTGTTCTTGAGATCCAGCTTGAATGTCTTCCTCTTACTCAATGATATAATACTCTCTTTTATCCCTCGTTTTCTCCTTTTTTGTTTATTTAATTTCATTTGTGTGTTATTAGTGTTAATATTGAATAGATGCTGTGTCAAAAAAAGAATTAAAAAACCCATAATTGATTGATGATTCTTCAGACCCCAATCCGACACATCTCAGCACTTTTGTCTAGTTCAAACTGTCGTTAACTACAATGGCTAATCATTAGCATTTAGCAACAACAAAATATAAACCATGGGAATATTTAGTATACACGTTTAGTATAGTAATGATATAGCAGTTAGATAATAATTTTTCGGCTTCAGTTGCGTCGACGAGATCTATCGTCAGGATCTCATGTTTTGTAGTCTCATTGATATCCGACGACATGAGTTCTCCGGTACGATCTTTCACGTTTTCTTTGTTTCGTGTTTAAAAACCGTCGTCAGTGATTCGACGAATCTTCTTTTAACATTGATTTAGGGAGCGAGTATGTTCACCAATTTCACCAAGCTCTGCAAAGGACTTGCTTTGGTGCTTGTTGTGGGTCACGTCGTAGTTCAATTCATTCCCTCTACCGTCCAATACCTTGCTCTGATTCCGGCTAGGTACTTCCTTCTGTTTCCTTCTTAGTCCTCTGTCAATATTTTCGATTACTGAATGGATTTTCTTCTACCTCCATATTTCCTTGATTTTGTGTGATTGCTGTCTGCGCTAAACTATAGCTAATTCTCGGTTTGGAGGAAATTAGGGTTCCAATATGTTAATCAGTTAAGAAAGATATATTTGTTAGGATGTGAAACAGGGTTTTGATGCTCGCATGGACAAATACCTGATTGTTCTTCAAATTCCAATGTGAGAAATGAGAATATTGTGATGCTCGTTGCACAGTGTGAAATCGAGTAATCAAAATGATGTTATTCTCTAGTTTGGGCGTGAAGTATTATGATTATGATGCTAGTTTCTGACTTTATACATTTTGTTAACTCCATTCTAGGACTATTCCTTTTGCCTGGAATCTGATTACAAGCGGTTATTTTGAATTGTCAGTATATGGGGTATGTTCTTATTGTTCCCTAGTTCCACTTGTTCATAGATTCATTCCAGATTTATGATCTCTAGTAGTTGAATACACAGAGTGACTCATTGCAATCCCGCAGGTTGTCTCCAGCACCGTTTCTCTCCTCTTTATGGGAAAGTTCCTGGAACCAGTCTGGGGTTCCAAGGAGTTCCTTAAGTTCATTTTTGTGGTGAACTTTCTTACCTACTTATGTGTTTTCGTAACAGCCATTGCCTTATACTACATAACAAGACTTGAAGTTTACCTGTAAGTACTCTACCAGCCTTTACATGCGAAGTTTCTGCTTGGTTAATCTATTCACTCTCTTAAATATGAAGGGATGTATTCATTATAAAAGTTAAGTCGAAATCCCTTTAAACTGTAAATTATAACTTGTTTTGCTCTCTGTTAGGGTTGAGTTTAATCTTTAACACTGTATATAATCATTCTTCTCTGCTTTGTTTTAGTTCATAGTTTGGTTCCACTGCATAACAACGTGTTCTCTGTTTCTCCTGGCTAGATATATGCCTTTTGCAGGTTTTCATGGTGTCGTGGCAGGCCTTCTTGTTGGGATAAAGCAGATTATACCTGACCAGGAGGTATTGCTGTTAAAGCTCAAAGCGAAGGTAATCTTTTGCTTTCTAATAAGAAATTATAAAAGCTTTGACATTTTTCTTACTTTAAGTTTGGCTAGTCAAGAAAGTTCTCACATCCTATTGTTGCTTCTGGTATCTGTGTGCAGTGGTTGCCCTCAGTTTTGCTAATTGTGTCAATAGCCTCAAGCTTCTTCACACTAGATTCAGCAGCATATCTTCCCACTTTGATATTTGGTACATATATGGGCTGGCTGTACCTCAGGTACCTACAGAGGAGACCAGAAACAAAGCTCAGAGGGGATCCAAGTGACGACTTTGCCTTCTCTACTTTCTTTCCTGAAGTTCTCAGGTGAAAGAATAGTTTTCCTCTTTTTTTAAACCATAGTTTCGATTTTGTCCACAAATTAATATATGCCTCATATGCTGTTTGTATTTCTCCCCCAAATAAAATGTAGACCGATAGTTGACCCTATAGCCTCAATCTGTCATCGGATAGTTTGTGGACAATCAAATACCAACAATGAAGGCCATGGTTATACTACCAGCAGTGCGCCATTACCAGGTTCTGATTCTACTGAAGCTTCGAGGAGGAGGTAACTTTGTTTCCTTTTTTCTCTTCATCTCTTTCCTACTCTACTTCAATGGTAATTTGATTTTACTAAATCCTCAGTTAATTATAAGAAGAGATAGTGACGGCTTTGACATCACTTTTCTATCAAAATGTAAAGACTTAGACTTAGGCTGGCTTCTAGAAACGAGACACATTGATTTATATTGGCAAAAGGCAAGAAGTTGTAACAACATTCATATGTTGCAGAGAAAGAGGAGCAAGGGCTCTAGAGGAGAGACTTGCAACGGAAAGGTTGGTTCCTCCAAGGAACAAAGATGAGTTGCAGAGTAATGCTTTGGATAGCGTTTAAGTTGAATCGTTACTTGTTTCAGGTCCACAGGTTTTTTTTTGTCAACTATGAAATTGGTTTTGCTACGAATTCAGCTTCTCCGTAAATTCCACCTATTGACAGTAGTGGATTTCCTTAGACCATAGAATATAAATTTATACATGTGTCATTCTCCAAATTCGTTAATTTATTGTTTTTTACGATAACAGTTTCTAAACATACAAAATATTAAGAAATTTAAATGCTCATTATTCAAAAAACCAAAGAATTAAAATTGTATGACGCGGAAGCAATTAGTCTTTCAAACCAAAGAATTAAACCCATAATAAAGAACATAAAACTATAGTGTTCTTCGTTTGGTCGCGGCTGCGGTTGCGATCAATCCTGTGGTTGTGGATGCGGCAGATGTTGTTCGTTTGTCTGCCGTCGGCGGTTGCGGTTGCGGTTGATCGCAGATTTTTAGTCGCACCGCTGTTTTAATCAGCGGTCAAAAAAATTGCGACGCAAGACGCAGCGTCTGACTGCTGCGTCTGCTGCAAGTACCTACGACAGCTAAACGAACAACAATCTACCGCAGCCGCAGCCGCAGGAACCTACGGCTGTCAAACGAACATGACAAATATCAATAATATCCTAAAATAATATCTTTACATATATCCATTGTTATTTTATGTTCTTCTCTTTACTTTTTTTTCTCTTTTTAACTTGTGTTGGTATGATGAAGATCATTTTTTGATTTTTATAGTAAGAAATGTTGCTAATTAAATGATAAATGTTACATAAGATTACAACATAACATATGATTATAATAGTGTTTGACTACCATCATTACTATATTTGGTTTGCAACATTTTTTACTATCTTGAATATTTCAATAAATTTGGCATATTACCTTTTTAAGATATATTGTTTTTAATAGAATTTGACTATCATTATTAGCATTTCATTTTTGATTTACAATTTATTTTATAAGCCAGAATATTTAAAAAATTTTACATAATATTGTGTTAATATGTTGTTACATAAGGCGATGATGCACTATATATTTGTTGGGTTTAATTTGATAGAAAAACTAAAACAAAGAAATTTATGCTGTAAAGAGCTTATTTAGCTTATTTACATGAAAATGAAATAGATAAAAAGATAGTTTATAAGAGATCTATTGTGCAAATAAAAATAAAAAGAAAGCTTGAAATAATAACACCAAAATCAAATGATTTTTACGTTGATATTCATAAAAGATAAGAAGAGAGTTGTTTCCAAAACAGCACCCAAAATTATCACATTAAATTTCATTACAAACTATTTATATGAATCTACTTGCATAACCTAATTGCATGGGGTAGACTTTTATATAAAATAGTTTTTCTTTTTGGACTTCTCAATATAATTGTCATCACTATCATTGTAATTCTTATAAAAACTCTAAAATGTTAAATGATGGAATTATTTTTAAATATCTAAAACTTCAACATTTAAGATATATTTTTATCAAAAACCGATTTGGAATTAAGTTCAAATTAACGATATTTCTAATTTTTTTATAATAATCATGTTTATTTGTCAGTTGCAAAAAATTATTATTCCAGCACATTATTATTCATTTATCTATTGCAAGTACATGCAACCAACCATACCAATCAAACACTCCAATCAACATCGTAATTTTTTTTACTGCTGATTAAAATAGATATACGTGTAAAAACATGTGATAAACTACAACCATAGTCATTGTTATCAGATAAACAAATAACATATGTTGTAGGTACATTCAAATCCAACAAAGAAAAGAACAAAATTATTATTAATCAACTAAAAAACCTCCTAATTAAAAACATAAACATCTTTAACCTCTTAACTAAAAAATTATAAACATGAAAACTTTAAATTAATACTTAAACACACAAATTAATTTATAATATATCACTACATATACGGTTCAAATAAAGTTATTTTTAAAAAATATTCATCAAATAATATATTAAAAAGATATGAGTTACCCATTTTACTTAATATTCAACTATTAAGATATTATATTTTTATTTTTTAAAATTTTCTATACAGAAATATCAACAACGAAAGACTAATGTGTGTGCTTCAATAAATACGGGAAGTGACGATAAAAGAAGGGATTCAAATTCAATTCATGACGAAAATAAAATAATAAAGAAAAGGATTTCCGGCATTTGGTTTGCCGGAAAGTTCAAAGTTCTCGTTTTTTCATATTTTATGAGAAGAAGAAAAAAAATAAGAAATGAAATAGGAAATGACGTCAGCATTGACAGGGTAACCACGTCGCATTCTGCGAGTCCCGCCAGATGTCTGGTTTGATAGTCGCTTTAGGAATCAAACGCGGAGCTCCGATAACAATGGCCATTACCAAACTCAATTTCTCTCTCGAATCACCATCGATTCTACACAACAACAACAACAGACATTCCTCTTTTTTCCTTTCTTTCTGCGTTTTCGATATTCTTCTCTCTTCTTTATGTTGCTCTTCGTTTTCACGCCATTCAGAAAACATCTCTTCTCTCTCTATGTCCTTAACTTTTACTACGTTTTCCTCCATTGAAATCCGATAAACTCTGAAGACTCAGATCCTTCCATTTTGAGAGAATCCTGCAAATGCGGCTTATCTAGGTATGGAGGAACGAATGGTAGAATCCAGGAAGAAAATGTGAAAAGAGACAGACAAAAAAAGCGAAATTTTGAAGAAGAAAAATAAGAAACGAAGCGAGGGAGATAGAGAGACATGTCGGTAGCACACGCAGACGACGCCGACGATTACAGCCGACCAACGGGAGAGACTTACCACGCCGAGAAAGCATTACCGAGTGGGGATTTCTACACAGGACAATGGCGAGATAATCTCCCACACGGCCACGGCAAATACCTCTGGACCGATGGTTGTATGTATGTGGGAGAATGGCACAGAGGCAAAACCATGGGCAAAGGTCGTTTCAGTTGGCCCAGTGGTGCCACCTACGAAGGCGATTTCAAAAACGGTTACATGGACGGCAAAGGTCAAATATCACAAAATCGCCCGCAAAAGCTTCTTTTTTTTTCTTTTCTAAAAAGTCCGAATTGTTTGACAGGTACTTACATCGATTCGTCTGGAGATTTGTATAGAGGATCATGGGTTATGAATCTAAGACACGGACAAGGAACTAAAAGCTACGTCAATGGAGATTGTTACGACGGAGAATGGAGGAGAGGTCTACAAGACGGACACGGGAGGTACCAATGGAAGAACGAGAATCATTACGTCGGCCAATGGAAAAACGGGATGATGAACGGTAACGGCACGATGTTATGGAGCAACGGTAACCGTTACGACGGATCTTGGGAAGACGCAGCTCCTAAAGGCAACGGAACTTTCCGGTGGGCAGACGGGAGTTTCTACGTCGGAGTTTGGAGCAAAGATCCGAATGAACAGAACGGGACTTATTACCCTTCGACACCTTCAGGGGATATCGATTGGCAACCACAACAAGTTTTCCATGTTGATTTGAGTGAATGTGTTATTTGCACTTGTCAGAGAATCCCGGTTTTGCCATCTCAGAAGATGCCTGTTTGGTACAGTTCTTCTGAGCAGAGTAGTAGCGGTAACAGGACGAAGAACAGCAATAGCAGCAGCAATGAGAGGCCGAGGAGGAGATCTGTTGATGGAAGGGTTAGTAATGGTGAAATGGAGTTGAGGACTAACAGTGGTTCTGGTTATCTTCCATTAGATGATAGTACTACAGAGAGTAACAGATCATCATTAGGGCCTTTGAGAATACAGCCTGCTAAGAAACAAGGACAAACTATCTCTAAAGGACATAAAAATTATGACCTCATGCTTAACTTGCAGCTTGGAATCAGGTTTCTATTCGAAATTGCTTGTTGTTTGTTTGGTTTTGCTTTGTTTGTTGTTGATCAATGTTGTTTTGCTGGTCTCTTTTTCGTAAGACATTCTGTTGGTAGGCCAGCGCCGGCTACATCTCTTGATCTAAAGGCTTCGGCGTTTGATCCAAAGGAAAAACTTTGGACTAAATTTCCATCCGAGGGATCTAAATACACTCCTCCACACCAGTCTTGTGAGTTTAAATGGAAGGATTATTGTCCTGTGGTTTTCAGGTTAGAATCTCTCTTCTTTGGGTTATTTTCGAATTCCTTTCTCTAATGTGTGTTTGGTATCAAGAAAATTGATCATTCTGTCTATAGGACTCTGCGAAAACTGTTCAATGTGGATGCAGCAGATTACATGTTATCGATTTGTGGCAATGATGCTCTTAGGGAGCTATCATCTCCAGGGAAAAGTGGAAGCTTTTTCTACTTGACCAACGATGATCGCTACATGATCAAGACTATGAAGAAGGCAGAAACCAAAGTAAGAGCTGAATTGAAACCAGCAAACTCTCTTTATCAAGATTCACTCATTTGTTTCTCCATTGAAACAGGTTCTTATAAGGATGCTTCCAGCTTACTACAATCATGTCAGGGCATGTGAAAACACTTTAGTTACCAAGTTCTTTGGTCTTCACTGCGTGAAATTGACTGGCACTGCACAGAAAAAGGTCAACTACCTTTTTTTGTATTCATGTTTGTGTATTGCTGTTATTAGCATCTTCAGTTTGGATGGTACTTTTTTGAGAATACTTGCGTCTGCAGGTTCGGTTTGTGATCATGGGGAATCTATTCTGTACTGGTCACTCCATCCATAGGCGGTTTGACCTCAAAGGATCCTCTCATGGCCGTCTTACCACTAAACCAGAGTCTGAAATCGATCCAAACACAACGCTTAAAGATCTTGATCTAAATTTTTTATTCAGGTTGCAGAAAAATTGGTTCCAAGAATTCTGCAGGTTTACTTCTAATAACTCTTGTCATCTGTTTTCACTTCTTGAACCCAAATTTGAGCTTACGTTTTTAAACAGACAAGTAGACAGAGACTGTGAATTTCTTGAACAAGAGAGAATCATGGATTATAGTCTCTTGGTCGGTCTTCACTTCCGAGAAGCTTCATTCAAGGATCCTACCACTCCTCCTTCCGGTTCTCGAACCCCAACCGGTAAATTTTGTACCTCAACAGATTCCATCTTAGAGTATCTCAAAAGCTTAAGTAAGGCAACTTCATCATCTTTAAGCAGGAAGTCATGATAGTGGAAACACTCGTCTCTCCCGAGCAGAAATGGACCGGTGTCTTCTTGATGCCAGCAAGTATATTACGAAAAGCTAAATGTCTTTATCGCAGTTTAAGTAAAACCTATAAATGGGTTTCTCATAAAACAAGTGTGGTTCTTAATGATTTTCCAGGTTAGCATCAATGAAATTGGGTATAAACATGCCTGCAAGAGTTGAAAGAACAGTGAGAAGAAGTGACTGTGAGAATCAACTTGTTGGAGAACCAACTGGTGAATTTTACGATGTGATTATCTACTTTGGTGTTATAGATATTCTCCAAGACTACGATATAAGCAAGAAGCTTGAACATGCCTACAAATCGATGCAGTATGATCCAACATCGATCTCAGCTGTTGATCCAAAGCAATATTCTCGACGTTTCAGGGATTTCATTTTCAGGATCTTCGTTGAAGATGCTTAAGAGAACAATCATCTAACTTGCACACCAAGGCCCAACAAATTAAGTTGAGGTTATTTTTTTTGTTAGATTATTTTTTTTCTATATAGAAATATTTGTAAATTTTATTATTTAACCAAATCTTTCCAAGTAGAGAAAGAAATTATTTTTTGTAGTTTAAAATTTCAAACTTGTATTTTTCATTTCTTTCGTCCAATTTTATATTTTACTTTATAGAATTAATTAACCGATAAATCTTGTATTTTTGGTTGAGAAAATGTTTTGGTTTTTCTGATTTTTTTTTTCAATTATCTAAAATTACTCTAAATTACGTATCCTAAATAATTCGATTTACACAAATCCAAAATCGAATCCAATCGTTACGTTACTGATCTAATAAGAGTCATCAAAACATGATCGTAGTAAAATATTGTTGGTTTCTCAATATAATATTAGTTATGTTCATTTTTTAGCCGCATTGATAAATTGTTGTTTGTTTATCTATCGTATTTATACGTGGATAGACGTTATGTCATGTGTTGTAATTTTTTGACTATTGAAATAAACATCGGTATAACTAAAAGTTTGTGATCAGTCGTAACTGTAACAACTGACGACAAACAAACAAGAAATATATATCATAATTATAATCATCATAATAATAACCGTCGATGACCAACAAACGAACAAAACTATTTATTTTTTTTTTAAATTGTAGTGGGATTCTTTCTAGGAGAATTTTTTACATTTTAAATAATACGAAAAAAATAGATATGAGTTTGGTTTCTTACCGAACCACAATACAATAATGTTGATGAAGAGAAGAAAAAAATATTCAAACTTTCAAAGTAGATGGTTTGAATTATATTGTAATTGGCTATGAATTTTGGGCTTTATCTAACACTAAGAAAATAAAAAATAATTATGAAAAAGGTAAAAGGTTGGATTGAAGATATATCTAACAAAGTTGAAGTTAAAGCTTTAACCAACAAAACTACTTTTACTTTGAGTCTTATGTTTCAGTTATTTGCAGATAACCTAATTCAAAGCCAAAGTCAATACTTACTTCTCTATTTAGGCTGAGATTATCTCTGCTCTTTCAACATTCTTTCTACTAAAATCTCTTTCTATATTTTTTTCCTCTTATCCATGAATTTAGGGTATGACCAAAGTTTTCATATTGTTAGCCAATCCTTTTCCATCCTGAACGAATAATTGTAACATATATGTATATAAACAGTTTAAACTGTTTTAGTTCTCTTTTTCTATTTTTTTCTAATAAAACAAAAACAACTTTAACATTTTCAAATAATTTGACACTATATTTTCAACCTTTCTATTTTCAATCATTTATGACTCTTTTGTCAAAAATATGGAAGCCTAAGACAGTTATGGGTTTATACCAAAATAAAGATTGTAAATGTCTAAATTTATTCCGATATATCTCCATCAATTAGGAATCCAATTGGTAAAAACTGTAATTGTAGACTTTTGTATTTAGTTGATAAGAATTTGATTGTAAAAGTGGTAACTGTTACTTTTAAATATTATTAAAAATATGATTAGTAATAAAATGTGTAGTAATTTTCATTGTCTAAAATTTATTTTATTAACTATTAAAATTTAGGGTAATGTGATAATTTATTAAATAAAACAAGAAAATACTTTCAATGTACTGTTTTGAACTAATGTCATTAGGTTTGAAAATTTTTCTTATACGAGTCATATTCATTTACATGCTTGTGTTCTTATGGATAAATTGGAGATGGATGAGATGGTATAGACAGGAACAGGGCCGGGCCTAGGCCCAAGCAAAGCAAGCCCGTGCTTGCGGCCCTCACTATTAATATAAAAAAACCAGTTATTATTTCAAAAGTACTCTTAGCACAAATGGTAAATAAAAATAAACTGTTTTCTTGAGTTTTTTTGGTTCGAGTCCTTATAACAACAACAAAATTTAAAAATTAGAATGACCCAATTTTTTTTTAGTATAAAACGGCCTATTTTTTTTTTGCTTGCGGCCCTGTTAAATTCAGGGCCGGCTCTGGACAGGGATCGGTAATAATACAATGAAGCTCTAATTTGGTTTAGAAAATTAGAGCTGAATTTTATTTTCATTTAAAAGGGTCAAGGGAGAAATTGGAAAAATAGAAAATGTTGATCGTATTTGACTATAACGATTAAGAATAAATTGTAAACGTAACCACAACAAATAATCAATATCCAAATAAAATATATCATTACAATAGATAAATGATTGAACGATTAACAGTTTCGTACAAGTAACAAATCTCAGTTTTGGTGGTGAGTTCTGCGAAATAACAAACGCTTAGTGTAATAAGAGCAGCCAAGTCAAAATCTTCACGAGTGTTATGCATCAATGCGTTTTTTCTAAGTTTGGGTATGGTCAATCCATTAAAATAACATTATTTAAAAAAATTATTTTAAATATAAAATTAATTATTTAAATTTTTTAAAATAATATAAATTTAATATTAAAATAATTAAAAACTTAATTTTACTAAAAAAAATTAAACTATAAAATGAAAAAAATAAATTCAAATATTTTGTTTTAATTTTATATATATTTTATTTAAGGTAAATATTTATTTTCATATAATAATTTATGATATTTTTGGAATTTTAGTTTTATTATGTTAAATTTGAAATATAAATTTAAAATAATGTTATTTTTAATATATTACTCTTTCGATATTTGGTTATGTATTTAGTTTCATATCAAATTTTTAGATTTCAAATATTTTTTCAATAAAAATTTAAAATATTTCACATAATTTAAAACGACGTCGTTTTGGTTGAAGTTCAAAACGATATCGTTTTGTGCTACATATTAATTGAATATTTGCCACTGTGTCGGCTGACTCATCATTTCTTGGCGGTTTATTAACACCGTTAATGAATTTGCTGAAAAATACACACGAAGTAAAGTTTGTGTGGGAAATTCAAATTTTGTATATGTTTATGTAATATTATGTACGGCTACTAAATTCGTGTTTAAATTAGCACGACGGCAATTATTGATGTTGGTATAAGCCTTTTACCCGTAGATTTTTGTTATAAGTTTTTGGTTGATAAAAATTTGATTGTAAAAGTTTTAAATGTTATTGAAAATATTATTTATGGGAGGTAGAAAAAACGTTTTTTTAACACACAATAATTGTTTTTACAGTCAAACTAAATAATTTTTTTTTTTAAAAACATAGAAACCAGTAAAAGGAAACCGTAACAAGATAAAACTTAGTAAATTCATTAAAACATGAGTGGTCAAATATTGACTATAAAAACTGTAAAAGTGCAAATAGTCTTTACCGTTTAATCCCTCCATAAGTCAACGATTAATTAATTAAGCCCACGGATTTTAGATTTATACAATATATAATAAAAATGAAATAATACATTCATTAACAATATCCAAAATATTTGCTTTAGACTTTTTTAAATGATTAAAATTATTAATATTTAAATATCTTTATTCAAGTTAAATATACACATATAGTGACAACCAGTTCAAGAATTATAGCAAAAACAAAAGATACCTATTTTTTAACAAAAGATATCTATTTAGTAACTTGTTTTAGTCAAAAAAAATTATGGTAAAAAAATCAAAACCATTTCTTGTGAAAGTTTTCTGTTTAGTAATGTGATATATAGATTGTTTATTCTAACTAATGAATAGATAAAGATAAAACAATCAAATAAAAATATAACTAATTCTTTTTATTTTTTCAAAAGATTTGGGTCTTAATCCTTTAATATCTTAATTTTATTAATTCTATTTACTAATTTTAGGATAAATTTTTATTTAAAATAACATATTTAAATTTTTTATTACAAAATAGCATCATTAATTTAAATTTACAAAAATAGTTATATTAAACTTTATTTTATTAGAAAATCAAATCATATACCGAAAGGGAATAGAAATACTTATGTATAATTTATTTATAATAAATAAATATTTTACATAATTATTAGTGTTATTTTGGATATTAGATTTGAAACAAAAAATTAAAAAAATACTATTTTAAAGTATTAATTTTAATTTTTATATACATATATTTGATCAAAATCAAAAGTGTTTTATTGTATATTAATTGAGTAAAATAAACTTTATTGTCTACATGGTTTGGAAACGATTTTGAGTCATGAAAATGATGAATTAAACACCTCTATAAATACAAACACATAAACATTCTCCATGACACACATCACTCATTTGTTCCCTCATCATTCAAACCCAATCTTAATCTAACTTTGAGAGAATCCACCCAACAAAAAGAAAACAAACCAAAAATGTATGAAAAGATCATATTCTTATCAACAATTCTCTTAACATCTCTTTCTTCTTGTTTCAGCAGCTATCCATTTGATGAAAGATATTATTCTCTAATACCTTCTAAAGAAACCAATCATCATCTACTTGGCCACAATACACACAACAGTCTCACGTATAATCGCCATGGTTATGCTCCTAAACCTTCTCCTAAAGCTTTTAACATCAACTCTTTTGGTGCTAAAGGCAACGGAAACGACGATTCTCAGGTAATATTACGAAATCTCTTACAATCAATTAACGTAAATGAAACTATGTTTTGTGTTGTACGTACGTAGGCTTTCATGAAAGCTTGGGAAGCAGCTTGTTCATCATCTGGAGCAGTTTATGTCGTCGTTCCCAAAAACAGAGTTTACACTCTTAAACAGATTAAATTCACCGGTCCATGTAATTCACCCTTAATAGTATTCAAGGTATGATAGAAACCAAAACCAACTACTTAATTATAGCCTTATAAATAACTGATATAGTTTCGTGAATGTAATAAGATATACGGAAAGATTGAAGCATGGAAAATCCCATCAGACTACAAAGAACGAAGGCTCTGGATCGTTTTCCAGAACGTAAGTAACCTTCGTGTCGAAGGCGGCGGATCAATCGACGGTAATGGAAATATTTGGTGGCCAAACTCTTGCAAAATCAACCCTGAACTTGTAAGTATTATTGTTTATTCAATTTGGATAATAATTAAAAATATTGAATTAACATTTAATTTATTGTTAATTAAACAGCCATGCGAGGGAGCTCCAACGGTGAGAACCTCAAAACATTCGTATACATATATATTGATATAAAAGTATATGAAGATTTAATTGAAGTAGGTAATGAAATAAATGTGCAGGCGGTTACATTTGTGGAGTGTAATAAGTTGAGTGTAAGTGACATTAGGTTGGAAAATGCACAGCAAATGCATTTGACGTTTCAAAACTGTGAAAACGTAAAGGCTTTTAATCTAATGGTCACATCTCCGGCTCATAGTCCTAATACTGATGGTATTCACGTTACCGGAACTACCGATATCTTAATTCAAGACTCTATCATCCGTACTGGTAATTCTTTTATATATATTTTCATGAAGAAAACACTTCACTTTTGACATTTTATTTGTATATAGCTAGATGTCTTTTTTATTAGTTTTAATTGTTGTTTGTGGATAATGAATTGAAATGTTTTGGGGTTTGTTGACGTTGTGGTGAAGGTGATGATTGCGTATCGATAGTGAGTGGGTCGGAGAATGTGAGAGTGACGGGTATTACATGCGGGCCGGGTCATGGAATCAGGTCTAACCATTTCTCTTCCTAATTTCACCTAAAGCTTTTGTTTTTTTTTTATATTATTTTAATCAACATACAATGTACAATCATTCATTTTCTATATTTGTTTTTCTAATTTTATATTATTGATATTCTGTTTTATAGTATTGGGAGTTTGGGAAAAGATGGCTCAGAAGCATATGTTTCAAATGTGGTAGTCAACAGAGCGACTCTTATAGGAACCACTAATGGTGTGAGAATCAAGACTTGGCAGGTAAGTTCTCAACACAATTACAATGATGTTTGTAAAACAAAACAAAACACACATTATTACTAAGTTTAATGTATATGTGCATGATTAGGGAGGACGTGGAATGGTGAAAAACATCATATTCAAAAACGTCATAATGAAAAACGTGACCAACCCAATAATCATCGACCAGAACTATTGTGATCGTGATAAAGCATGTCCCGAGAAGGTTTGAACCAAATTAACATTATTTTGTGAACACAAAGAGTAGTAATAATAATAATAAATGATGAGAGATGGAAAACATGACAGAAATCGGCGGTACAAGTGAGCAATGTGTTGTACAAAAACATACAAGGAACAAGCTCAAGACCAGAAGCTGTGAAATTTGAATGCAGCAAGAGCATTCCATGTCAAGGCATTTTAATGCAAAACGTTGAATTGGTCGACCATACTGAACAAGATGTCTCCACAGCTTCTTGCTCTAACGTGCAGTTGGACACTCAAGGACGTGTTTCTCCCCTTTGCATTTGATCCCTTTATCATCCACTCCACAGTTTGAACAACATTACTACTCAAGTATCAGTGGTGACGTATTTGATATTTGGTCGTGATTTTTGTATGTACATTTGTACGTACCAATATATTTGTAGTAGTCGTAAGATGGAGATTAATTGATGAAGTGGGATTTTAAGGTTATCATTAGGGTATTTTATCTTGGTTCTATGTTAAATCAAGTGTCATCGGTTTCTGAAGTTTTTGAACTAGTCCTTACTTCTAAACCATTTTAAATTGAATGATAGACGTATTTTACTATAACATTTCATCATATTAATTATGTTACTCTTATATAAGATTAAAAACATTGCTAAAATGATGTCTCAGAAACATTGCTAAATGTATTACAAAAATTGGCATCTCTCGAAGGACAAAACACAAGAGAGCCACACAAGCCAACAATTACAAATCTTTAATAAATGGAAAAAATTGGGAATAAATGTACAGTTGGAAAGGAGAGGTCGGTTTTGGACTCTCACAAGACAGTGTTGATGTGAAGTGCTTTGAGGAGAGATGTGGCCATTTGCTTCACCAAAACTTGGCCTCCTAAACGTTGTCCATCACGCCGTTCTTCTATCAGATTCTGTAGTTTTTGAGGAAGATCGTTCTCTACGATTAGCTGTTTTGGCCTTGGATGGTGCTCATAAACAGCCTGTGTTTCAATGAATACAACGATGAAAAATAAAATAAAGACCAAGCAATGAAATATGGCTATTCAGTGATCCATTACCTTTATGAGTTTTAAGAGGTTAAGTCGGGCAATCGCATCTTGGTGGTCTAGCCTTGAAATAAGTAGGGGAGTTAATCCATTTACAGCTAATGTCGTATTTATTCGAGATGATTTCCTGGATTCAACATGGATTTATAACATTCAATATCAGATTTTGGAAAGATTGGAAAATCTGTTAAAAAAAAGAGGAGAGGTTCGTACGTGATAATCTTCAAGAATGGCTCCAATATGTGCACAAAATGTCTCTCTGGGCAGCTGTGGAAGAAGTTGACTAATTTCTGAATTGCATCTTTCTTGAGCAACGCCTGCTCTACCTTGCGGTTGTCATTGTCTTGTGCCAAGCAAACAGCGATTGAATCCAAGGCTATCACGGACCAGTATTCATCATCGAGCAAACTCAGGTAAACATCCAGACCGCCCTGGGCCCTTAACTGCTCTCTTGAATTCCGAGATGCATGAGCCATATCACATAGTAGTGGCAATGCATATTGTTTCAAAGGAGAATCTGACATTACAAAAAGCATCAGGTGCGGAATAATTCCATTTTCAGCCGCTTGTTCCTGCCTCCTCTTGTTTATCTTGCACAGGTTGAACAGTGCACTAAGTACCTACGCAAAATAACATTTTAAGTTTGGTTTAATCTGACCAAAAGCAGCAACGGGTGATATAAAGACTAGAACAAGAATCCAAATTTCAATACTTCAAACAGCATAATGGACAAGCTGTTGTAACCGACAGACAAAGAATATCTTTATGCAAGTCATGAAGGTAAACCTCATGATGGATCTGATAAACAAGATGGCCATCCTTAAGCTCAAGGTTGGGGATCAAGTGCTTAATTGCATCTGCACGCTGAAGATTCTCCAAGCAATTTGGATCAGTGGATAAATGGTTGGTACACTCCAGTATCTGGACAAACGAAAACCATTATATGCACCTGAAGATCCTCTAAATCACATACCCAAGCTTGGGCGAAACATCTTTGGAGAAAATAGAAAAGAAAATTCACAACATTTTTTATGTACCTTCAAAAGAATAGGAGGTTCTACAAGGTTGAACATTTGGAAGAGACGACTGAGTAAGCTTTGGCTGCACATGTATGATTTTACTGTTGTATCAGCTCGAGCAAATTCAAGAAGCAGATCAGCCACTTTCTCCAAGTAGTCCCTTGCAACGTCTGCACTTGTTGTAGAGACCATATGGGCAAGCAAACCAGATGATGTGGCACTTCCTAGTCTAGCATTTAGAACACCTGAACCTGACAGTACTCCAGATGCTGTCTGAGACACAATCCCCGATGTAGAAGCGAATCCTTCAATACCCATAACCTTCTTTGTCATCGTTTTACTAGAATATCTAGGTGTAGTTACTGTAGTATCGAGATTGCTGTTTTCTTTTTCACACCCAGAGACCGCTGAAGAAACAATGTAATGATAAGGCGCAAACAAAAAAATCATATATGTGCTAACAGTTTAAACAGTGTCTAGCTAAACATAAAAGTTTGAAACTTACCTGCAAATTCGGCCATCAGAAAATCTAGGTCTCCATTGGCTTTCTTTTCGTTTGATGCATGCAAAAGAGGAAGTCTACTTTCATGTCTCTCTATGCCAGTAATGTGCTTTACGTAATCAAGTTGACCAGAAAAATGTCCTGAAGGGGGTTCTTTCTCCAACAAGCTAAGCAAAGGTCGAACTTGTTCTGGCTGAGTAACAGGAAAACCATTCAACACACCCTCTGTAAGTTTCTGAAGCTTGTCCGTCGATGTTCTACTGGCAGAGATAGATATCCTATGCTGTTGTCTAACATCTTCTGTGGAATCTGGTGCAACATTGCTTAATCTAGGCCTATCACCATCTGGGTGCAAGGCATCTGGTTGATGTACATCTGATCTTTGATAATTTAAACTTGAAGCAAGAGAAGGCTCTTCACCATTCCCATTCCTAGTTTTCAACATATCAGGAGGATCAGTCACACTGAGCGAAGTCTCATGCTGACTAAAAATTGGATTGTTAGGGTCAAGTTGACCAGAGCGTGCTCGAGGAGTTTGACCATCCACAATCAATGCGGCACCTGATATGGAAGCCAGTCGAGTTGCCTCATTCAAGCTATAAAGAGTGTTGATTAAACGAAGAAGAATTCCATTCTTTGCAGCTATACGGCAGAAATCATTTCTCGGGGTGGATCTTTTGAGTTTAAATACCTGCCACATCCCATCAATAGCTAAGTGAACCATCTCCCTGTACAGGAAACCTCAAATCAGTAGGTATAAAGAGTGAAGAAGAGCCAAATCAAGAAAATGGTCAGTTATTGGGATTCGTTGTTTTCAATAGAAAAACCACACATCACATAAACAAGCCCAGGAAGACAGGCAAATCAGATGCTGCTGGTACTGGTAATGAACTTATGAATCAGGAAAAACTCCATGTTCTTGTGATATACACAATATATCTCACACTAATTTCTGCACCTAGAATATTGAAAGAAGCCAAGACACCATAAGAAGCCACCTGTATTTGGCATAATCTGCTTCAAGAAATCCCACCAAAATAGGTATTCCACGACAAGCTATGAACATTTGCAACGTTAAGGAGCTGTAAAGAAGCAACCGAATCAACTCATGACTTACAGAAATTAAAAAAAAAAAGTAAAAAGAGAAGCAAGGTAACTAATATTTGATAACTCGTAACCTTGACTGACAAAGCTGCTGCAAGAAGTACGCCGCTTCCTTACGAATATCTCTAGAACGCTCCCTATCCGGACCAGCAAAACTCATTACCACAGGAATCTGCAATTTCACTTGGAATAATCAATTTTCATGATTTTTTCTCACAAAAAAGAAAACAGAATTGATTACTTTAGAACATCATGATTGACAACTTAAGTGATGAGCGACACCATGAATGGTGTAGCTATTGAAATGGATGTGTCGAAATGACACAAGCCTTTTATAAAACAGAATGGACAAATCCACCCAAGTACCCAACTATACCAAGGAACTACTGCCGACCACCAAAGACAGCAACCAAATGGAAAGTAAGACTTACGAGACCAACAAGACAAGCATTTTCCTGGAAGTCAGTGTTATCTTTTATAATTTCGTTTATCAGCTGCAGCACGGCACATATCACCTGAAACACAAAAAAAAATAACTCAAACACAATACAGTCATTATTCACATCCATTTGATAGCTACTGATGATGAAGGAAAAATCCCGCTTGATTACGATTAAACATACTTGGGATTTAGGAATATCGAGTAGATCCATTAGAGGGAGGAAACCATGCTGTGTCACAAACACTGTTTTCTGCTCAGGTCTCTGACGAAACATGGCGACAAGTTTCTGACAGGAAGTTACTATTGCATCTTCTGGTTCATCTGGCCTTAAGGAGCTCACCAATCTACTGAATTCGACTGCCTATAGAAATACAACCAGAAATACTAAGATTTGAAGCAAAAAAAGAAAAAAGAAAAAAGAAAACAACTAAAATTGAATTGAGAAGCTACGGTTCCATTTCAACATTTAATTGCAGTTCTCCGAGGATGAAGTGGGTCGGTCATATAGAACTGACATGATATAAAATGCCGAAAGATTGGCAAAATTTCACGATATAAATTTGTAGAATACCTGAAGAGGAAAAAGATTCTCTGCAGGCACTTTTTCATCAAATACCTGGGAAACAAGATATGAAAATATGTTAACAGAAAATTACTTGAAATTTTGAATTATCAAACCTGCGTATTTGAGACAGAGCATACCACGCCATCAATGTCAATAACGTCATCCTTTAAAACACCCATCATTAAGCGAAAAAGATCACCACCATCATTTGAATGCCCTGTTTCACCCTCCATTTGCTTCTGAGCAATTCTAGCCCTCAATTTTGTTGCCAGATCATTCCTTCCACCATCAGCAACAGGAGAATCACCCTGATTGACATTGGATGTAGGCATCGATGTTGAAGTGTCATTTAGTTTTCCCTCCGGAACTTCACCCAATGGATGAAACAAATCATGCAAAGAAGCATCCCCGGGAGGATCACTGAATCTAGTCAGTTCATTCCCACCAAAACTAGATGGGGTCTTCACAGCCTGGAAAACAGATCTAGTCAATTTGCAAGTCTTGAAATCAGTACAATGGAGCTATCAACAACCTGCTCCCGAAAGTAAGAACTTTTTTTCTTAAAATAAAGCATAAGAACTTTTTTCTTTCTAAAGCATTTAGTCTAAACACATATCAACAAAGAAAGGGAAGGTATTGCATAAGATATTGTAAGAACAAGACCAAATTGCTCTCATTTAGAAGCCTCTAAGCGTGGAAGGATGGAATATGCCAAAAGAGTATAGAATGTACAAGCTCAGAAACGGTTTTGTTTCTATTAATACAGAAGAAAAAAAGAGCTTATGAATTAACTCAACACACAAAGCACAGCAAATTCCCACGTGATTGACCATATTATCAAGAGGTGCTAGGAAATGAATGAGATAACAACACAACCGACCTTTAGAAGCCCACGATCTTCACCTTTTTGGACAGAACTATGTGATATCTGCTCCATCTGGATAGAGCATTCTTTTCCAGCCTGCTTTGTTGCTAGAGTATTTCGTCTACCTTCAGAAGCTTCTGTTTCAATTTTTCGCGGTATTTCATCATGATCAGATTTCCCATTAATATCTAATACATCTTGAGATTTCCCCTTTGCATCCGAAGAAATATTGCAAGTACTGGATTGAAGAGAAGACTTATCATGGATAGATAACGTAGGAACTTGATCTGACGTAAGATCATCATCTAAATCCGTTCCTTCTTCACCAAGATCACTAGGTGAAGACTGGTCTTTCTCAGACCTAAAACTCCCCACACCTACCACAGGTAATTTGCTTTCTGAGTTCTGGACAAAAAAGGTACTAGATCAGTAGCTTTAGCAAAGTTCATCTCTAGCTTTAATGTTTTATTCTGCTCATCTCTTAATTCCTTATCTGCATCACCAAATGATTCATTGATGGTAAACTAGAAATGCAGAATCTTACAGTTTTTGTCATTACCACTTTTTCTACTGAACGGCTTTCAGCTACATCTTGACTATCTCCATCATCCTTCTCTGAAGTTAAAGAAGCTTCCTTAATATATCTGCAAAAGATGAAGTACCCAATGACAGTGGAAGCTAGGAACACTTGTGGTAAACCCTAAGATGAGATAGATAGAAAACTTTGATATATCTTCAAAATTAAAGTATATCTTCTCACCTGATGGTTCCACTATGCCGAAGTGATGACCGCAATGCTCGTCTAGAGTTCCGTATCCATGGGTGAGAGAGCAGTGTCTTCGCATCAGGCCTCTGCCTGGAATCCTATACTATGCAAGATACACATCAGATGTACATAGTACATACTGAATATTGCGTAATCAAAGTGCCTAGGTTCCGGAAAAGAGGTAGGTAGAATGATTAAACACTATTTCAGAAAACTATACCTTCTTAAAGCACTGTCGTAGGAAGTCTGTAATATCTGGAGAAAGACTATCAGGAATAGGAGGACTATCATCCTGAAAAAAAAACCAGAAAGGGCAATAGTTTGAAATTAATGGCTAGCTTTTGAGTTTTCAGGAGAGAAGTGATTTACAACAAGGACGAATAAAGAAAGGGCAAAAAATGAGCCACTTAAATATTTGACTTAAAGCAAACTCTTAAGATGTTGGAAAAACCTGAACAATACGAAAGAGGGCAGGCATGGGTTGCAGATCATAGTAAGGAGGTACACATGTCAAAAGTTCGATAACAGTGCATCCAACACTCCAAATGTCTGAAGCAGCACAAACTCCTGACATTTCAATAACCTGAAACAAAGTTTACGTTTACGTCAGTACGCACATAATCAGTTTAAAGTTTTCTAACTAAAGGCGAAAAACAATATGCATCCGTCAAAATAAGAAGAAAGTCAAGTTCAAGAATGAAATACGACAACCTATAAAGAATATGATGATAGAAGATACATATACATTATCAGATGTATACCTCAGGAGCCATCCAATAGGGAGTTCCTACCACTGAGTGAGTGTTAACATCAGCCTCGTTTAGTTTAGTGGCAACTCCAAAGTCAGCAAGCTTAACAAGGCCCTGAAGTATGAGATGGCCATTATATTAGGAAGAATATCCTAGAAGAATTTTGTGCATCCCACAATACAACAGATGCTGAAACCAAAAAACGTACAGAATACATCCCTGAAAAAATAACTACTAAGATCCAAAAGGTGCAGAAAAACACACCTCCTTTGTTGTCAAAATATTTGCACCCTTGATATCACGATGTATGACACCCTGCTCATGCAGATATACTAAACCTTCCAAGACCTGTATTCACTAGTTAGTACACAAATGTTCCAAGAAACGTAACTCGACAACAAAAAGATATATACGGACCTGAGCAATGTAAACAGTCACCAACGATTCTGGGAAAGGTCCAAATTTATTTGGTTTAATAATGTTTGCAAGAGAGCCGTTCTCAACATACCTGCAAACACAATATTGAACTTAAATTTCCAGATCATATTCCAGTGTGGACCAAATAAACACAAAATTATTACTTACTCCAGGATAATGTGAAGGTGAGTCTTTGTCTTCAACGACCCACGATACTTCACAATGTTTTTATGGTTCAAGTTCTGCAATGAAATACTCTCTTAGAAGGCACAGAGAAAGACTGCATCTTTACCGTCATAACCAAATGAGAGAAGAAGCAAAATTCGGAAGGTGATTGATTTGACGCAAGTTCAAGGATGCTTAACATCAGGATCCCAAGTTTATAAAACAACAATGTCCACAATTCGGAAACAGGGTCAAGCTATCAACATGGAATTTTTAGATGCATACCAGTTCTAGGAAATGTTAAAACTAAAGAATGTGTAGTGGAGAAATGAAGAATGTGATATAGAAGAAAGAAGATACCTTTAAGAGATCGATTTCTTGCTGGAGAAAATCATCCCAACAGCCGAGAACCATCCACATGTAAATAAAGATTCTATCAGCAAGCAGTGTTAAGGAGATGAGAAATCACATTTAGTCCATAAAGGCGGAAATATAGAAAAAAATGACAAAACCATTATGGTGTTGAGATCCTCTTGAACAATATTTTCCAATGAGACTTGTTTAATGGCCACAAAATCTCCATTCTCCAGGTCTAATCCTTTATAAACCCGACCATAAGCTCCTTTACCAATTTCGTCTCCCAACATCTGCACTCTCAGAGAAAGAAAGAAGAATCAACCTTTGAGTGACTACTATCATATACAGAGTTTTCAAGCTTTAGGCAGACAAAGATCAATAAAGCAAACAAATTTCATGTTTGTCCGTCTATGGTCGAAGAATTCTACCAAGTGTGTGGCATTCCAATTTCAAATTGATACCCATATCCCAAAAAAAAAATGCGGAAGAAGAAGCTCACATATTTGTTGTCGAGAGTCTTTGATTTGTGGAACTGAGATGACGTCATTTGTCGTGCCATCTTCACCTCCGTCGGCGAAAATGCAACGAACAATTGCTACTCAAGGAAACCGATCCATTTACGAGGGAAAATTGAGAAGAAATATGAATTAGGGTTTTAATTTGAGAAAGTTGAAGGATTTGAGATGAGTTAAAGATTCCATGCCAGCCCTAATACAGTTGGTAAATATTAATAAATAGTAATTATTATAAAATCGAGAAGAAAAGAACAGAACAGAAATTTATGTGTTCTGTAAAAACCAAACAAAAATAAAAATCAGTTTACTAAATATGCAATTGAAAATAATAATTCAGTTAATAGAATGCTATAATTTCTTCTATTGGTGAAGTTGGAATAATTGGATGTTTATGATTAATTTCATAAAAATGTGATCTTTGATAATGTCAGATAAAAACGAATTAATGTGTACAATAAACATGATGATTTATGCCTATTAAGGCATTCATGATTATGCAATGTACATTTTCAGGTTAAAGATAAACACAGTCAAATTTCTGGATAAGTCAATTTTGTCAAAAATGCTTTCTTGAAAGATGCAAAAAGTACTAAAAGACAAAATAAAATTTTAGGAAAGCGATTATGTAAGGCATGCTCATGTCAGACTAAACTAATGTTAAAGCCTGTCCTAATATGAGAGAATAGAATTGGTCAATTGGGTAACATCTATCAACAAATTGTAGGCAGAAAAAAAGTTTGTTCTTATTTTAATTTTGTATTACGGTTAGGGGAAAAATCCTTCACTATAAACAATTTAGTTTCACAGTTAGAAGAAGAAAAATTGTCCTTTTTTAGCTAATTCCTTATGATTCGTTTGTTCAAAGACTAATTATGTATTCAGTGATCTGTTAAGTTACCTGTAAGCTTTGACTTTCAGAAACTTAAATGTCTGTCACACTCACTCTCTGAAAAACCTCCAAATCGTGAGGGAATGCTGAGTTCTAGATCTGGTTCTTTTAGATCTGATTTCATGAATTACTCCCTTCTTCGAATCTCTCTCTTACTCACAATCTCTTCATGTTGTGCCTCATCTTACGTCGAAGAGCAAAAGAGAGACAGAATCATTGAGTTACCCGGACAACCCAGTAATGTCGATTTCAGACAGTATTCAGGTTATATCACTGTAAATGAAGAACATGGAAGGGCTTTGTTCTACTGGTTGGTTGAGTCTCCATCGACCCGTAACCCAAAGTCTAGACCTTTGGTTCTGTGGCTCAATGGAGGTCCAGGTTGTTCTTCTGTTGCTTATGGTGCTGCTGAAGAAATTGGACCTTTTCGTGTTGGGTCTGATGGGAAAACTCTTCATCCCAAACTTTATGCTTGGAATAAATGTAAGATCCTTCTAAATCTCACCATTAATCGCTCCTCTCTTCACAATTCCGATTCAGATTTGTTCTCTTTCTCGTTCAGTGGCGAACCTACTTTTCTTAGAGTCTCCAGCTGGAGTTGGTTTCTCATATTCAAACACTACTTCAGATCTTTATACAACCGGTGATCAGAGAACTGGTTCTGCTCTTTGAATCTATTTTTGCTTCTCTTTTTTTCTTCTCTGATTGTTATTACCTTAATCATGCTCTGATGTCTTGTCTTGATGAATCTGTAGCTGAAGATGCATATAGATTTCTTGTCAACTGGTTTGAAAGGTTTCCACAATACAAGCATAAGGATTTTTACATTGTCGGAGAAAGCTATGCAGGTTACAAAATTTCTCCCTTCAAGCTCTCATCACGTAAGGAAAATGACTGATGCTTAGTCTTATGTGTGTGTCTCTCTCTCTCTCTCTCTCTCTTGGACAGGTCATTTTGTACCTCAATTGTCTAAACTTGTATATGAAAGAAACAAGAGATTCAAGAACCCGGCTATAAACCTCAAAGGTTTAATGGTAAAAGATTTGAAAACTTATTGGGATTTTGATGGTGATTGTTATTCATAGACATCTTTCTGAAACATCTGCCTAATCAGGTGGGAAATGCTGTTACAGATGACTATCATGATTACATAGGAACATTTGAATATTGGTGGAATCATGGTCTCATATCAGATTCCACTTATCGCCAACTAAAAACCGCATGCTACTCAGTATCATCTCAGCATCCTTCACTGCAGTGTATGGAAGCTCTGAGAAATGCTGAACTAGAACAAGGAAATATCGATCCATATAGCATTTTCACCAAACCGTGCAACAATACTGTAGCACTTAAGAGCTTCTTAAGGGGTCGCTACGTAAGTTCATCAGAAAGCATTTACGATTTGGTTTTGTTTTTATGGGCTAATATGCTACATTTTTGTTTTGTATCGAAAATTCAGCCATGGATGTCAAGAGCTTATGATCCTTGTAGTGAGAGATATTCGAGTGTGTATTTTAACCGCATGGAAGTTCAGAAGGCTCTACATGCAAATGTCACTCACTTACCTTACCCATGGAAATCATGCAGGTCAGTGTTATAAAGACAGTTTTATTTCTGGACCAGAAAACATATACTTAACAGAACATTTTGAGTTTTTGTTTTGGTCTCATGCAGGCTTGTAGGAACCTTCACTCTTTTTGAACCTTTTTTGGTCAATATCAAAAGGCTTAAAGGCATAGACTTTATTGAACTTGAGTTGTTTTTTGTTCTCTTGCAGTGACATAGTAGGAAGCTACTGGACAGATTCTCCTGTTTCTATGCTTCCTATATATAGAGAATTGATAACTGCAGGTCTCAAAATATGGGTCTTCAGGTAACAAGAAATGAGTGATTACAGATGAGATTAACCAGTGTAGATGTATGTAAAGCTTAATTACAAATGAAGATTGCTTGATCAATCTCCCTACACAATGTGCAGTGGAGATACAGATGCAGTGGTTCCTGTAACCGCAACCCGTTACTCTATAGATGCACTGAAGCTAGAAACTATCACGAATTGGTACCCTTGGTACGATCATGGCAAGGTAAACAAAACTGGAGCTTTCTCAAGTTAATGTCTATGCAAAAAGCAGAAACAGATTTGAGGGGCATTGTATTATAATTTGTAGGTAGGTGGGTGGAGTCAAGTGTACAAAGGGCTTACGTTAGTGACAGTAGCAGGAGCTGGTCATGAAGTGCCTCTTCATCGTCCTCGTCAAGCCTTTATTCTTTTCAGATCCTTTTTAGAGAATAAACCAATGCCAATGACCTGAGAGAACAAACCTTGAATGGATCTCTTCCACAAAATCCTATTCTTTCTTCTTCATCATCAATAACCCAATGCTTCTTCATTCGTTGCCTTCCTCAATCGTCAGTGCATCCAAATGCAACACACGATTAGTTAGCTGTTTAGCAAAGTAATAATCTACCTCTGCTTCTTCGTGTAAAATCTGTATCTCAAACAATTTTTCTATCAGTTCTTCAATATTTTACAATCACTTTGCATCAGAGTCTTTCACACTACAAATTATGAGATCATATAATCTTTCTTCTGAATGTAATTCAACATCTAAATGAAACACCCCAACCATGAGCTTAGACAACAATGTTGACCATTGGTTTGGTTTGAAAGAGTTTACGAGATGCTTCCACCACTTGAAGACTATCTCCCTCTGTCTCTCTTAGGTTTCCCAAGACGTGGAACCACAACAGGACCACCACGCACTCTTTCCAGTGCAAAACTTATCCTCAATGGCCGCCCCAATAGTCCCTGTAACAGAGAAATCACTTAAAACACCATTCGTAGTGATAAAAACACAATTCCTTCTTGCTTTACCTTTCCATCCATGGCATGTTTTGCAGATAGAGCATCTTCTTTCTCTGCAAAATCAACAAAACCAAATCCTCTTGATCTCCCACTTCCTTTGTCGTACGCAATCCTAACTGAAGACACGTTTATTTCACATATTAAAGAATTCCAAGTGGAAAATTTGCAGCTTGAGCTCTTCATTGTCATATTATGGATTTCCGGGTGAGCGCAAGGGGCTTTTCAAGTTTCTACAAACTCATTAATAAATTAATGTATCCTAAAAAACGACCATATCAATCCATATATCCCCAAAAGTCTGAGCCAAAATTTCATTGAGACATTCCATCGAACACCTGGAGGAGTTTCTAGATAGCGAGTAAAACCGTTTACCTTCTGCAACCTCCCCAAAGCAAGAGAAAGCGTCTTTGAGCGATTGCTCGTCCACCGACCAGGACAATCCTGCGTACGGGCATCAAAATCGTCATTTTTATGTAAAATATGTAAATGCGGGTACTTTGCCCATACTATCTCATTCGAACCTCCGATGAATAGCTTGGAACTGGGCGAGGCAGAAGAAGATGAGCAAAAATGAGGAAGAAAATGGAAGCTAGAAGAAATTGAGTGTCGAGGTATAGCTGAAACACGTCGCACAAGTAGCTCAATAGCATTCCTCATGATCAATTTTTAGAAATTTGCTTCTTAAAATTAAAGCTTTGGTTTGTTGTTTTTTTCGATATAATTTGTGCAGTGACGTGACAAAGAAGAAGAGGAAAAACAACAACTTCATGTTTATTCAAATTTCCTTCAAAAAATGCGGCTTAGGAAGGACCAAATAAAAAAGGTAAATCATTTCTTCAACATCCTCTCCTCTTCTTCCTAAAGCTTCCTCCTTCAATGGCGTCGCTAGGCTTCAACACCAGTCGACTCCAGACACCTAGAAGCCCTAGATCATCTTCTTTTACTAAACCCATCGAAACTCATCTCACCTCCTTCGAAGCCCTGTCGAAACGCGGCGGTTTCGTCTCTAGATCCTTGCTCGAGAGCTCAGTGTTGATTACAAAAGAAGAGATAGTCAAACAAGAGGAAGATGATCCAACGTCGGAGCTGAGTTATCTGGATCTGGAGATGATTCCAGGTCTCTCTGTTGCTTATTCGTGAGCCAAACCTCTTGCAGGTAAGTGTGTGGTTTCTTCTTTAAACCATCTTGAACAAATTAGTTGTTGTAATGTGGGTTTTGATCCTGAGCTTCTACATGGTTGTTATAGCTTGGGTTTTGATCCTGAGCTTATACATGGTTGTTGTAGCTTGGATGAATGGTCTTGAGGTATGTTCGATTGAAGCAGACAGTTCAAAAGGATGTTTCATTCTATCCGTTGGGATCTCAACAAGGTATGTCTACGCGACCTTCAAGAACCCGTCTGTTACTAGTGATGAAGCTGAAGCTGAAGCTGAAGCTGAAGCTGAAGCTGAAGCTGAAGCTTGAGAATCTGCAAAGGAAGCAAGTGGAGGCCTGCATTTTCTTGCAATTCAATATGACTTAGATTCTAAAGACTGTGTTGCCTTTTGGCCTCTTATTGAATTGGTACCACCCCCTGATTAATTTCCCTTGATAAATTGTGGACCATATGTTGCCAATTTGTAACAGAGAAAACATGGAGATTTTTCACATGTTTGAATTTGAACAAATTGTTACATGAGTCTGCAAAAAGTATGGACCTAGCAAGTGAATGAGTTACATGGAAGGACTAATCGAGCCTTAACAAGATCATAGCTACCTTCAATGTCACAAGTAATATCTACAAGGTTTGGCGTTTTTTCCTTACTGATAATTACCACCAAGAAGAGCTTAAACGTACGAATTGCCTCAACACTCAAACCTTCTTCATGACTCGCACGCAGAGAGTTAGTGACTAAAGCTGCTCCATGGTCCAATCAACTCCTTGACCTCTTTTGCTTCTGCGGTATGAAACGGACACTGTGCTTTCCAAGTTCAAATGTCTTGATGCTTCCATCATCTAGAGAAACAGACAATGTGGATGTATCTCCAATAACGTCTGTCACTGTTCCCTTATGCCTTTCAACAGGAAATGCACTATTAGTTTTACACGTTTGGATTTGTATACATTTAGCAGGCCAAACATACGAGCTTAATAAGATCAAACTAACCATGAGTTTTGAGATCCATGGACTTCAACTCTCTTTCCTATTGAATCTTTACCCAACTTTTTCAAAATCCAGTTAGCATCCATCATCTCATCGTTTCTTGAACTATCCTGATAAGAATGTGTTGTAGCTTCTTCATCTTCCTTCAAAGATACCTTATCCACTAAGCTTGAAGGTCTCTTTCTCTTTGATCTTTGGCCCTTTGCAGAACTCAGCTTTTCGTCGTCAGACTTCTGATCTCCCAACGTAGGTTTCCTGAGTTTAAATTTCAGTAGGGGTCTTGTTTCTTTCTGTAATGACGGTGAAATGGATGTTTTGTCATTCACATGATTTACTTCGCTTGTTGATGCAGGGAACTGTGTGATCGACCCAAATGTAGTTTTACTTCCTTCAGATTGAGTTTTCCCAAACCTTCCAGAAATCTTCAGGGTTCGTATTTCGCCAGTCTGATCAACTTTATCCCCTGCAGAAATGCAGCATTAGCAGAAGGTTAGGAAAACTATAGACTTGTAAAATGTTCATTATCCAGTTAATGTAAAATATATGCAAACAAACTATGCATTTAGCTAGGTGCATATTGAAACAAAGATTGCAACATACCACCCGAAGACGACTGATCTTTATCTTTGTCCCTCGGTAAATGAGACACAACATTGGAATTAGAAGAACCACTAACATTGATTTTCCTAGCACCAAGATTAATAACCAACTTCTTTGCCTTAACAGATTTTTCCTCGCCTGCATTCTTTTGGGTATCCTCACTATCAGAATCATGAGGCTTGCTACACTTTATTCTGACTATTCTTGATGGCTTTTCCTCATCAGTCACCATAACATCATCAACCCTCTTGTGTTTTACAATCTTAGGTTCATGTGTGGAGCAAATTCCAGCTACAGAAGAATGAACGTCAGATTGTTCGTTTATCTGAAACCCCAGATTATCAATTGTAGCACCACTTAGTCGGCCTCTCTCAGATTCAATCTCCTGCTGAACTTCAGGATCCCATTGGGGCTCTAACTTAGTGTGATTACCTTTTTTATTAGCATGCTTTTTATTTAGAGAGTTCTTCCCATACTCCTTGCTTTTCTTTGGGGACTTTTCCACCAAACCTTTAATAGAGAACTTTAATGAGCGCCCAGATACAGGTCCGTTTTCTTCATCATCTGAAAACGGAAATATCGAAAATATTTCTTCCTCAGTTGGCAAACCAGCGGCTGCTCTTAAACTAGCAATCAACTCTTTGTCCACCACATCTTTTTTCTTCCAAAGCTCTTGTACTGCATCCTGAAGATCCTTTACCTGAGAACAAAGATAGAATTTGAAAACCAAAAAACTCATCTGATCAACACACTAGCAAATTGCAATGTTTAATCCTTCCCATTCCAAAGGAAAACCACCAACTCTACAAGCACTACTCAGAAGACGGAAAGAAATAAGAAGAATGACCCGAGTGAGTAAGAATCAATGGTACTAACAAAAACATATATACCTGATAACACTCTCCACGGCATGTGGCACATTTATACTGTAGGTTTCCATCAACTTGAAACTGCAGATATTTCTCATCACTGCATGACAATTCCAGAGGCAAAAAAACCCAGATTTAATATATCTGAATTAAATTTTGTGATGCATGTTTAAAGTTCCTAAACTAGATAAACAGATGAAAACAAGATAATTTTATCTAAAATATATAATGACAACGAACCTTATTCCATCGCAGTGGCAATGCACCCAGCGTTGACAAATATCACAGCATACCATCGGTGTAGATTCTGAATCCCTATACACCTGTACAAGATAAGCAGTCTAATAAATGCAACACTTAAGATGTGCAAATTTAACAAAACTACATACGCTTTGGATATGGGCTTTGTCATTAAAAAATAAAAATGATGGTAAGCCTAAGACGTGCTTTGCTTAATATACCTTCAAGCATACAGGACAATAATTTCCCTTTACAAACAATCTCCCACAAGCATCACAGCAAGTATATGATAAAAACCACCTGTTACATTAAAAAGAAACAAGAGAACCTGATCAATAAAATTTTAAAATGTCAATCCATCTGCAATTCCATCACTTGCTAAACAAAGTTTATTTGGTCTGCTATCCTACAAAGTACTAAGAATGTATACCTGACACTGAGGCCATTTCCAGGGACAGTAGAATCACAGCTGTAGCATCTTGTATGCTTCGGGCACAGATATGGCCCAGAACTTACATTCTGTGCGTTCCAGATAAATCACATAAGCCATTTTCGATTAGTTTCAAAGATAATTGCATGAACAAGTTATTTTTCAGGTACCTTGTGTGGAGGATGTTGGCAATAGCAATGGTAAGCAGCATCACACCTTTTGCAAAACATGAACTTGTTAGGATCTCCTGTTCTACGGCACACCTAAGGATGGTAAAGACTCAGTGAGCCAGGTTTAAAGATCTAAGGCACTCCATATAGCAGTTTTATACCGTTAGCTACTTTTAGAGCAAAGAGGAACTGTTCCGTTAAGACACAACTTGTTTCGTTATTTAAAAATGGTAACATATGTTTATCAATCACTTTAGGAGCAATTGGCAGTGCACAGAAAAATTATGTGCAACAAATATCACGAACAAGAAAAATGAGAAACTGGAAACAAATTTGACTGACCTCACAAACTCGGCACGAGGGACAACTCCATGAACTCCAATGAAATAAATCTGCAACTTACAGAAATTAGACCACAAAGCCTTTATCGAGTCAAGAGAAAAGGACAGCAATGAATTGAATGAAGTACCTCTATGTTGGGCCCAGGACTTTAAGCAATTCTTGTGGTACTTCTTTCCACAGTTTTTACAGGAGAGCATCTTCCTTGCTCTCTCACTTCCGTCGCTTTCTCCCAAGAAGCACATCCTGCACATTATATTCATGCCGGACTGAGCTAGTTCTTCACCAGCATGATCTTTTGAGGAAAGCTATACAAGAAGCAAACAAAAGAAAGCTCAATTGAGGCAAGTCAACACAGAAAACTCTATAAAAGTAGAAGGCGACATATTGAGGCGATAAAAGTCTAAAACAAGTAATAGAAACCAAAAAGAAAACTCACCTCATTGACACCAGATTCAAACCTCCGAGCATAATCCTCGGCAGCCTCCACCGTAGAGGCGGCCTGTCTCTGCAGAGCCAAACGCTTCTTCCGCGCCGAAACCTCCTCCGTCGTTTCATCAACACCACAACCAATAACGCCATCTCCAACACCCAAAATCGAAGCCGCAGAAACCGTCTGAGGAGCAGGAACGACCTTAGGAACTCTAACCTGAACCGTACCTTCCGTAAGAACCCTAGAAGAAACCCCAGGATCCTTGAGAAAATCCTCCACTCGATTAACCTCATACAGAAACCCCTCCTTCGCATTGGCGCAACGGAGACCCCGAGAAAACCCTAGGGAGCAGAAGCATATCCGACGGCTGCAACAAAGACACCAAAATCGAACCGAGGCAGATCAGAAAGCGAAAGAGACGGAGACAAAGCGAGAGATAGTTAATAGTTTAGAGAGATTAGAGATACCAAGTAATTGGGCAAGCTACGTGAAAGGCCATATATCCCCCACACACCCAAAACAATTATTCCTCTGCCTCCAAACGGAGAAAAAATTCGAGATTGATTTTAGAGATCGCTTCGCTCTTTTTTTTTTAATTTATTTTTCTTAAAATAATCAATAAAATAATAATAACGATCGATATAGTTTTATTATTAATCAGTAGTTTCTTCTCTCTGTACTCTCGAAGAGAGATAGCGTAAAGAGGTCGTCCCTTTTGTGCGTTCAGAGTTTGGTTTGGAGGCCGAAGAAAGATGCCGAATGCTTTTTTCTTTCCCCCAATCAAATGATTCCACGTCAGATAGCAAATTTGTTTTTCTCTGGTATTTTATGTACATTAAACAGACATCATTGGAATTTCCATCCAAACCTTCTCAAATAGGGTTTAATTCTATCGAGTACATAAATTTATACGAATTTCCATCCATATTTTTTGGGTCTTTTGTAAGTTATATAAACTGTATTTTTTTCTATAAATTAAATAAATTTCATAAATTATTCCAATTACAAAAATTTCGTTAATGTTTACACGTTAAATTGTTATTAAACTTTGATTTACTTCGAAAATCTAGTTTTAATTTCAAAATAAACCCAAGTTAAAATCAGATTTTCGAATTAGAATCAGATTTAATAGATATTTAACGCATAAATATTAATAAAATTTTTGTAATTAGAAAAATTTATAAAATTTGTGTAATTTATGAAAATAAACTTTCCAAAATATTTTTTTTTTTCACTTTTGTATGAGTGTTACAATCATGCACCAGTCAAAAATTACATGTGGTATTTTTAATGTGGTATTGAAACACTTATGTGGGAAAAGATAGTATTTCTCTTCCTTGCCCCTTTAGCAGCTTGTCCACCTGTGTGTTGTTCAACAATATAGATGAGGAGTTTACCACAATGCAACTAGTAGTATAACCGACAATAAACTTGAGAAACAAATCACATAACAGTCTAAACAGTGAAATTGACGAAAAAGGTGATATGCACTTTTAACTACTTAATCAACAATATAAAAACTGATTAATGAGACCAACTGTCGGGACAATGAAAGTCTTTACACCCACACAAGACTAACAAGAAGAAATACATGAAACCATCAAGAGAACCGAGTTGGTTCAACTCGTCTATCTCTCTCTACTCATCATCTTCGTCGTCTTCAATATCGTCAAACTCAGAATCATTCCCAGACTCGCTCTCCGAATCACTTAAAACATATTTCATTACCCTCCTGTTTGCTCTCTGAGGCCTTGATTTCGCTGCAACGTCTTCTGAATTACCCGAAGACGAGTTTCCAACAACAATCTCTTCTTCGTCATTGTTCTTATTAGCCAACCTCCCTAACATTGAACTACTCTTCTTGTTGAACGGAGACGATCTCATCTTTCTCACTTTTTTCTCCGGCGAGTCGCTAATTATTACAGCCTCCGTAGTAACCGTCTGCTGCTTCTTGCTTGCTGCTGGCCCTCGTTTTCTCGGAGCTGCTGGTGGTTTGGAAGCTTTACTCGCCGCTGGTTTTCGTCCTCCTTTTGTTGGTGGTACTTCAACCACCACGTCATCATCGTCATCCAAAGCTATTGCTGTTTCTGTTGATTAATCCATACAAAGTAGACAAGATTAACTTCACGACCGTTTTCTGTTTGTGTGGCAAAAAAAAAACTGTTTTTGTTAGTTATTAAGATCTTACTGTTTGAATCTTCAGACGTGGAACCGAAATTGTATTTAGCAAGCCTTTGTGCTAGATCCAACATGTCATCCTCCACAATCTCCTACAATACACAAGACAAGTTTTAGCCACTTCAGATTGGATTGGTCTTTAGTCTTAAGTAAAGAATATGAATTGTGTTTTGATTCACAACCAGGTTAATTACTGTAGAAAACACAGTTATATGATTCAGCGGAATTTCCTGTCAACTCAGACAAGGAAGAAAAGATACCTTTGCAGCTGGAGCCTTCTTTTTTGCCGCTGGTCTACTTTTTGGCTTCGCCACTTGTGCTACGTTGTTATCTTTAAAGAATCGAAAAAAATGTTTCCATTGTGTGTCAGATTCATACAAGAAAACAAAATGCAAATAAACAGTTGTGTACGAGACGAACCTGTGTCCATCTCGGAATTGCAAGCCTCTGAATCACTGGCTTTCTTTGGTGCTTGTTTCTTCGGTGCTGGTTTCTTTGGCGCCTGTTTTCGACCCTTTGCTGGTGCTCCAGCAGCCGCCCTGAGTTTGAGTTGTGCTGCATTCCTATCCTTTTCAGCTTGAGCGTCAAACAAATCTAGTTTCTGCAATACATAAAAAAACATGTATCAATGAAAAATTGGTAGTTTGCTACATGAAGCGTTTATTAGCTTTGTGATTCCTTACATCTAGTTCATTGTCAAGAGACTCTAGGTCTCTGAGCCAGAGAGATCTCGCTGTGGCTTGCTTTAAGTCTTCAACTTCTTCCTTCATTTTATCTCTCTCTGCGCACAACTCCTGGACTTTTTCTAAAGTTAACGTTGAAATAGCCAATGACAAGAGGTAGTCATAGTCAGACCCAGGTACAAACGTGGAGCTTGGTGCAGGAGCCATAGAGTTTTCTTCAGATTCTTCAGTTGCATCGACTACTCCAGCTATTGCAGCTTCGACAGGCCTGGCCTTTTTCGGGAATGATGTAAACCCTTTCTGTCTTAACTCTTGAACAATATCAGCCTTCTTCCTATTGTTCACTATTATTTCTCCAGAGACAACTCCAAGAATGAACTTCACTTTGTTTTCTAGTTTCAGCAGTTCAAGTTCAAGGTTCTCCAGCATAACTTTCTGTACGCATCAAACAGTTAATTTTTAGACCATTGTCTTAATAAATAGAACCTCTACAAAGACTGAATCACAGTTTGAGATTTTCAAACCTTTCTCATCTCATAGTATTGGAGCCTGAGGTCGAAGAAGTCTACAAGGACTGCAAGGTGGGATTAAAATTTAGTACAACTTATTAAAAAGTAAAAAAGAAAAAAGCAAAATGAACAATTGGGATCTTTTCTTACTTTCTTCTGGAGTTGCATACTTCTTTATCACACCGTTTTTATCAAAGAGATGCATGTTGGTTGTGGCGATTGTCGTGGTGAGTTTCAATATTTTCAGCAAGCCCTCTTGCCGAGCCATCATCATGTTCTCTTCACTCAATGTAAGCTCAAAGTCGACAGACGATTCATCATTGTACGCCTTGATGCTCTGCAGAAAGAAGAAGATCAAATAAGTGAGGAGCATATGAAAATACTATCACAGTTTCTGATTTTAAGCATTCTACCTGGAAATAGGAGCCATGATCTGTCTTCATTGCATGTAAGAATTCCTTATAATCATCTGTCCACCTTCTGATTGGTAACTCCGTAATACGGAGAGTTGTCTCATCAACTTCCTCATATATACCTGTGACTGTGTAGGTAGACCCAGCTTCTTTGGACGCAGTTTTCTCAATAGTTCCTTTAAAACCCCTATACCACGGATCCATAGGCACCATACTTTGACCATTCAGCAGACGCCTTATATTAGCAACAATATCTCTCGGGTTGTAGTTTGGTATGAAAGAACTCCACCCAGTTCCAATTCCTTCACACCCGTTGACAAGTACAGTTGGAATGATGGGCACGTACCTAACAACACAGCATTAACATGTTAAGGTCACTAGTCTTTAGAAAGAACAACTAAAAACAAATGAACTCCTTTGCAAGAGATGGGAAAAGAATTACCAAATTGGCTCTATCTTTTGCCCGTCTTCATTCAAGTACTTCAGAAGGACATCATCATCCTTGGGAAACAAGACCCTTGTCACTGGAGAAAGCTTCGTGAAAATGTATCTTGCACTGGCCGCATCTTTCCCACCCTACAACCATAATCATGTACTCTATGAGAAGAGCATAGATGAACGAAAACAGTAATCTCGATCAGCAATACTTACAGAACTTCGTGTCCCAAATTGACCCAAAGGTTCAAGAAGGTTTATGTTGTTGCTTCCCACATAATCCTGAGCCATACCAATGATGGTACTGGCAAGACTCTGCTCACCATGATGGTAAGCTGAGTGCTCTGATACATAACCAGAGAATTGGGCAACCTTGGCTTCCTTAATGAAGTTTCTCTTGAATGAACAGAAAAGTATCTTCCTCTGACCCGGCTTGAGCCCATCAACCATTGAGGGAATAGATCTCTGAAGATCCGCCATGGAGAACAAAATAAGCTCTTTATTGACGAAGTCACTGTACGTAATTTTTGGTTCCTTCTGGTCAAGATGTGTGCCAGGCTGATTAAAAAAACTGATATCAGTACAGGAAGGTCTAATCAAAGAACAGATATTTGTAAGGATAATTACGTTATCCTTCACACCTCGAAGTTTGAAAGCCAGTTTTTTCGGGCTTCAATCTTCTTTTTACTGAATGCAAGTTCAATAGCTTCTCCATCTTGTTCATCCTCCCAAATAAAATCCTTTTTGTGGAGATTGAGGTTAGAAAAGTATTCTCTGCCCTCCTTAGACGTACTTGTACCCAACCCCTGGAAAGACATAAGAACAATTAGTATGCAGAGAGAATATGAGCTCTCCAGAAATGCTCTCGTAATAGTTAAAACAAACAGCAAACCTTATAGTATTTGATAGTCCATCCTGTTGCATTACCCCTCAGACTTTCTTTCCAGCCTTCGTACTCAGGCATTGAGTAAAAAGACAGAACTCCTTTACTCTTGTGCGTAGCCTGAGAGCAGTTGTTAACATCATTTTATCTACTACGTGAAGAACTATAATATATTATGAAAGGATCGACTTCTTCTACATACCTTCACAATGGGTGTTATAAACTCAACTAGGAATGATGGAACCCTGAGTAGTGTCGGCCAGAAAGAATGGATGAAATTAATTAAGAGCCCCTTTATATGCGAACCATCATGATCCTGAACAGGTTGGAAAGGAAGTTTTATTCAAGGAAACATGTATAGAGAGACGCATACATTAGTTTTATACCCACATATATGTAGAATAAAACACTAAGGGTACAGATAGGAAGTTCAAATGTAAACTTACTTGATCAGTCATGATCATCATATGGCCATATCTCAATGAGTTAACGTTCTCGTATTTCATATGTTGCTTCAGTCCTAGAATCTTCTTGATGTTCTCAATTTCCCTATTGTTAGTAATCTGAGTAGTGCTGGCTTCCCTTACATTCAACAACTTTCCTCGAAGAGGAAACACACCGTAAAAGTCACGACCAACCACAGAGAGCCCCGCCATCTGAACATAACAATTATTAGGAATGAGGAAAACACTAGAGTGGTGGCTGTACATGGTAAAACCAGACTGAGAAAGAGGATCAAACTACTTACAGCGAGAGCTTTTGCTGAATCACCTTCAGTCAATATTAAGGTACACATTTGGGAGTTTTTTCCTCCGGCTTCGTTTGCATCCTCCAACTTTTCCACTTGAACCCTATCAACTTTGGCTCCATCACTTTTCTTTAGTTCTTTGCTCTGCTTAAAAGTTGCCCATGAAAGCAAATTCTCCACTACGCCAGATTTCGCCACTAGAACAAAAAAAATAAATACAAAAGTGTTTAAGCAGTTATCACTGACTCAACAAGACAGATCAAACATGCGCATACCTTTCTTCAAAATATCTTCTGAAAGTTCACATTTAGACCCGAAACTGCTCTGTCGAAGAGTCAATGTTTCTTTTGTTTGAGAATCAAACGCAGGATTGTCAATCAGGGCGTTGACAAATACCCAGAGATGGTTCTTCACATTGTGCGTCTTCACATTAGCGTTTTTGTTCTTTTTGTTCACAATACCAACAATGTAGTTTGTGATCTGACTGGTCACATAATCAACATGTGTACCACCCTTGATTGTGGCTATTGAGTTGACAAAACTGACCTGATAACATAAGAAAACATTGTTCAAAGTTCACTCAGTAGTCATGAGAAGAAGGTAATATCCAGTCAAATACATACCTGCTGAAACTGTCCCTCACTTAAGCTCACACAAACCTCCCATCTGTCATTGACTTTCTCAGCCATCCTAACCACACAAACCGCAAAAGATTAAAATTCGAAGACACAGTTATACTAGGTGAGCAAATAACCGATCATAGAACAAACCTTGGGAGAGGATCCGTCCTTGATTTATTGGCTGCAGTAAGGTATAGATCAACATAATCACTGAATGATTTTATTGGAATCCGTTTGCCATTTAGCTCCACTTTAACTGTCTTCCCCAAACATCCAGCAATATCGAAAACTCGTTTGCTCATTAGAGCAACCACATCCTCTTCGAGTTGACTCATATTAAACTTCTTCAAGTCCGGTCTGAATGTGACCTTGGTCCAGTTCTCGCTCTTATTGCACTTGGTTATAACGGGTTCAGACTTCTTCCCCATGTTGTTTTCGAAGACCTGGAGATCACCATAAAAAATTAAGTTCCTAACATTTACGATGTCAAATCACCCTTAGTAAAGGCTTTACTCAGCAAAAGAAGAATCCTAAACCAGGCGAAAACAAAGTCAATGTAATCATAAGCCAAACAATAATCATGTGCGTGTGTCAAATCATTCTTAGTAAAGGCCTTGTAATTAAGTGAGATACTAAATCCGAAAGCGAGGAATCATAAACCAAACTAAAACAACGTCACTGTCATCACTGATGACACAATTGCACCAGAAACACAGAAGCAATCAAAGGTTAATACCTGCTTGTATTTTTTCAGTCTCTTCCCGTCGGCTGTCTCGATAGTGAATTCGGTGGAGAAGATGTTGGTGAGCTTCGCGCCATATCCGTTTCTTCCACCAGTGGTCTTCTTCACATTGTCATCGTAGTTACTACTCGTTAATAGATGGCCAAAAATCATCTCAGGCACATAAACCCCTTCCTCTTGGTGAATCTCGACGGGAACTCCGTCTCCACTGTTACAGACACTGATCAGATTCTGCTCAACATCTATCACAACTTTGACAGAATCCATCGACGGATCCCTCTGTTTGTTGTCAGCAGCATTCACGAGGATCTCATCGAAAATCTTGTAGAGACCAGGGACATAGGTGACGGGGCGGTAAACCATCTCTTCGTTTTCGTAAACCCAAAGCGTTTGGGTATGCTTTTCAATCGATCCGATGTAAGTATCAGGACGGAGTAAGATGTGCTCCAGCTGCGACTTCTTCTGGTACATCTCCTCAATCGTCTTCCCGGCTTTCGATGCCGGCGCCTTCGCCACATTGACATTGTTGCTACTTTGCAACGGAACTTTGGCAGCCATGGTAGAAACAAGAGAGTTTCTGAGATGAGAAACTTAGTAGATCTGATGGAATGAAGGAGGTTTACAAAGAGTAGAGCTCCAATAGATGGCGAGAGAGAGTTAGGGTTTTCTGAAATGCACAGAGAGGAGAAGAGCGCACAGTCTTTCGGTTTGAAAAACAAAGTTCTAGTGAAAAAGGGAATAAATATTTAATAATACAATGGAACGTTAGATGCTGACCAAATCAAATTTCAAAATTTGAAATTGCAATAGGAGCGGGAGAGGATATTTTATAACTTAGTTTGAAGACACCGTATGAAATCTGACGGCTGTAATTAACCTAGCCTCCTCTTGAGATCTCTTATCCAGAGATCCCCCAGTAATTTATTAACATATGTTATACATAGAGAAACAATTTGGGCCCTTGAGTGTTTGATATCGGTCCCTTAATCTTGTCTTAATTTTGCTATAAAAACAATTTTTCTCTATATGTCATCTCTTGTGTTATTTTATTTTTAATTTCGTTTCTGTCTTTTTGGTTGTTAAAAATTAACAATTTAGAATTTGTTATACAATTTAAAAACAAAACTTGTCTTAAACGATAATTTTATGGGACGACACTATTTTATCACATAAATTATAATTGTTCACGGTTTTTTTATCTGAACTTCAGATCTCTTTACTATACCACACAAACTAACAACGTGTATTTCAATTTTATACGAACGATTGATATGCCTCTATAATTATATAAATCATTATTTTTGGGAAAATTGTGATTAATTGAAGTTAATTACGTTTATTATATAATTTCAAACTGATCCAATTAATAAATCGAATCGGAATATGGATTTTGATATGGAGTACTTATTGTTTTTCGTGAGTTCGATTTAATAATTGGGTCAGTTTTCGAATGATGTGGTAAATGCAATTAGTTTCAATTCATCGTCATTTCACTAAAAAATAACGATTTGTAAAATTGTAGAAATATATCAATAATTCATGTAAAATTAAAGTGTGTATTGTTAATTTGTGTGGTTTAGTAGAAAATTCTGAAGTTCATATTAAAAAACGAGGGCCGACGATCTATTTCCCCCTCGAAAGTATTATATAGCACTACGTCCACCCCAAACTAAACGATAAATGTAAATACACATGAGTACAAAGTCGTAAGCATGAATCCCCCTAAATCGAAAGTTGAAAACTAATTTACCCTCTATAACAAAGTTGTAAACGTTAGAACACATAATTATGGTTAATGTTGGTTTACTGTTTCGAAACCTAAACAGTAAACCGTTGATAACCCAGATTTTAATCTTAACCAAACCCGATAACCCGAATTAACCCAAAAACTAGATCCGACCCGAAAAATCCCCCAAAAAATCCCCGAGATCCGACCCGAATTAACCCTAAATCGCGAAAATCCCCCAAAAAATCGCGAAAAGTTCGGTCAGATTTTCCGGCCGGATAACTTCGTATTTGGGCAGTCTGGTGCCGGGAATAACTGGGCAAAAGGTCACTACACGGAGGGAGCGGAATTGATTGATTCAGTGCTTGATGTTGTGAGGAAAGAGGCTGAGAACTGCGATTGTCTTCAAGGTAGGTACGGATTCATTTTATAGATTTTTGGTTTGTGAATCTATTTTTTTCTGTATTCATTTGATTCAAGATCTGCTATTAGCTCTTGTTCGGTTTTCCTCGGGGTTTTAGTTTCGTGTGTGTCTTTCTCTGTCATCTCTATTTATATCAACTTAAGAAATATATTGTTTGCTCTCACCATTTTAACACACGACAAGGAAACACATCTTGTTAGCCACTGATGTTGTCGATTTAGAATCGTGACACGCCATTTTCTGATGATGGTTTATTTCTTGAACAGGTTTTCAAGTCTGCCATTCTTTGGGCGGTGGAAGACGAAGGAGGTGGAAGACGAAGGAGGTGGAAGACGAAGGAGAAGGTGAACCGAAAGTTGAAAACTAATTCGGTTGACTCTTTCGGTTAAATGGTTTAGAATCTGGGTACATGTCGTGAACCAAGGAAACCAACATTTGTGGAAAAATTGATTCGAAATTTCGATTTAGGGGGATTCATGCTTACGACTTTGTACTCATGTGTATTTAAGTTTATCGTTTAGTTTAGGGTGGACGTAGTGCTATATGATACTTCCGAGGGGGAAATAGATCGTCAGCCCAAAAAACGATTGACAACTATAATATGTGTGGTAAAATAGTGGCTTTCTTAATTTTATATCAAGTGATCAAGTTTCTCAAAACAATCGTTGTTATAAGATGAAAAAATTTTAAAAGTGCAAGTGAAAGAAGATCAAACGAATTTGTAGTCAATAATTGCGACAGGGAGCAAACGCGGCCGCATGGGCGTGAAGGCATCGAGTGGATAATGACATTAATAAATGAAAAGCGGAAAGGACCCACACACGTAATTTTGTGATGTGTAATACAATAATTCAGCTGATAGTCACATGCCTCTTCTTTTTCTTGCCCTTATATGTATAATGTATGTTTTCGTTTATATCCTAATTATCATTGGAACCAACCGAAGCGTGTATTACTAACACTTTCTCTTTCTCTATAATTTACAGTACCATCTGCCCAATCCCATAACATAAGCCCTATACAATTCTTATGCGATATTGTCCAACACTTTTTTTCTTTCAAAAAGTGTCAATTCACTGATATTGTCAATTCACTGATATTCACGAAAATTATACAGATTTACGCTAAAAGTAAACGAGAATACCTCAAAAAAAAAAAGTTACAAGGTATGTAAAGGAACCATCTTCATGATTAGTTGATAATTCTATGAAAGATTCATGTGAAAATGATCGACAGAATCTTTCATGCTAACCGGTTCTTGAGATTTAAGAAATTACAAGCTATAAATGAAAGATAAGTCTTTTGAATATATTTTTTTAAATGGATTATATAAAAAAAACTAATATTTTAAAAGAAACAAACCGCAAATTTTTATTTGCTCTACTTGAACTAAAAGCCGATCATCATTCTAAAACTCTCATGGTATGAAAAGAAATCCTCTTCACTATCAACTACAGCACAACTAGTTCTGTCAAACAGATCGGACCCGTCCGCATGACATGCTCCGCCGCGACGGGTCAAAATTTTTTTTCATAAATCTTTTTTACCCGTAAAATCCACGAATCATTTTTTAAAAATTCACATCCATTTCGCATTAATCTAGCGGTTTGCGGATGATCCGTGATCCGATTCGTTTTCTAAATTTTTAAAAATATTTAATTAAAATAAATTTAAATAATAATAAATCTAACATTAATACATCAAATATATCCAAATTCAATTTTTAAAACATCAAACTAAACAAATTTTGAACATTAAGTTTGATATTAAATTGATTTAAGATTAAATTAGTTTAAAATTAAATTGGTTTATATTAAATTGCTTTAAATTTTGGTTAATTGATTTTGACCCAAAATTTGCGGATACATGCTAATCCACAAAATAACAAAACGAAACCTACACCCGGTCCGATATATCAAAACTTCGATCCGTACCCGCCGTGCATATGAAATTTTTTTTTCGACGTGTACCCAATCCGCAACGAGTCAAACGGGGCGGGATCCGATGATAATGAACCATAATGACAAGCCTAAGCACATCAATACTGGCCTTGAATTGACGTAATATTCATGAAGTCTTAATCTCATAAACGAGATCCCCACCGACAGCATGTTGCCGCCGGTTTATACTGTATTATATAGTGTATGTAGCTTGTTATTGTAGCCTTGAGAATATCTGCATTGTTACCGACTGAGAATCATTTTGTCTGTCTTAAAATTATAAACTGTTAGTTGAATTTTTACATTACTAACAAAAAACTATGTTAACTCAATTTTAATTCGTTCCCTCATCTTTAATTATTGTATATATATGGTCTCATCAGTATAATTCCTCTAAATTCCTCTTGTAATTATCATTTGATAATGCACGATTATTATGTAGTTTACTACCAAATGGAAGCTTAGACTTCTTCGATGGGAAAATTGAACCAGGCACAAGTTCCAGTACGTAACCAGAGAGCATGAATTAAGGAGAAATCTGGGTTCAGCTAGGACAAAATGCATCAATGGGGCCCATTTCCATTGATTCTCTCTACGTGATTTACTCTCTATCTCTATCTCTCCCTCTCCCACTCACTTAATTTAAATCTCTTTTCTACTCACTTTTCTTGTATAAAGTCGTAGCATCTCAAGATCGTCTTCCTCTCACAATCTCAAATTCGGAGCCTCTATCTCTCCTGAAGCTCTTCACTCACTCTTCTCAAAGGGAGAAAATGACGGTGCCCAAAGCCTTTGTTATACCTTTCTTGTTAATCCTCTGTGGTGCTGCTCTTGGAGCTCCTGCTTATGAAGGTAAACCTTTCTCTCTCTCTCTTGATTTTGGAAGATGGGTCTTTTCTTAGGAGTTAGGAATCTGAAGCAAGAATTGATGTTGTTGGAAAGAAATATACTATCTGTGTATGTAGATCTAAGATCTCTCTCTGTTTATTTCTTAAGGATACCTTCGGAATGGAAACTTCGAGGAATCCCCAAAGAAAACCGACATGAAAAAAACCGTTCTAATTGGCAAAACCGCTTTGCCCGAATGGGAAATCACCGGTTTCGTCGAGTACATCTCCGGTGGTCCTCAACCTGGAGGCATGTATTTTCCGGTGGCTCATGGAGTCCACGCGGTGAGGCTCGGAAACGAAGCAACCATCTCTCAGAAGTTACAAGTGAAGCCAGGTTCTCTCTACGCACTGACATTCGGTGCATCGAGAACTTGTGCACAAGACGAGGTTCTTCGAGTCTCTGTGCCGCCTCAGTCAGGTGACTTGCCGCTTCAGACACTCTACAACAGCTTCGGAGGTGATGTGTACGCTTGGGCCTTCGTCGCCAAGACTTCTCAAGTTACAGTGACTTTCCACAATCCAGGGGTTCAAGAAGATCCTGCTTGTGGTCCATTGTTGGACGCTGTGGCCATTAAAGAGCTTGTTCATCCTATCTACACCAAAGGTAATTTAACCCGAGTCTGATATATATAAGCTTTGGTTTTCTCTCCGGTTAAGGCAATTTAGATTAGGGTTCGGTTTCGTTCCATTTGTTTCTATTTTTGGTTTTAATTGTTTATCGAAACAATTAGGTTCTGTTTTTGGATTTTTGGATTGAGTATATTAAAATATATATTCTATTATCGAATTAACACAATGACATCTATTATCTACTAACTATAATTATTAAACGTATAATGTTTTCTTGTTTATCCGGTTCTGTATAAATACGGTTATACCAATCGATTATCTGTTATTGGTTTAGTAAGCTTTTTATGTTCACCCCTTTGGTAAGCTATGGCAAGACTTGTTTCATAATCTCTCCGACAAATGTAGGGAACTTGGTTAAGAACGGAGGGTTCGAAGAAGGTCCTCACCGTCTTATGAATTCGACACAAGGAGTCCTTCTCCCACCTAAACAAGAAGACCTCACATCACCTTTACCTGGTTGGATCATAGAGTCACTCAAGGCAGTTAAATTCATAAACTCTAAGCACTTTAATGTCCCTTTTGGAAAAGCGGCTATAGAGCTCGTTGCAGGCAAAGAAAGTGCCATTGCACAAGTCATTAGAACTTCACCAGGTCAAACATACATCCTCTCCTTTGTCGTTGGAGATGCTAGAAACGACTGCCATGGATCCATGATGGTTGAAGCTTTTGCGGCCAGAGATACACTGAAAGTGCCACACACTTCAGTTGGTGGTGGTCACTTTAAGACAGCGAGTTTCAAGTTCAAGGCGGTCGAGGCAAGAACTAGAATTACTTTCTTCAGTGGTTATTACCATACCAAGAAAACTGATATCGGATCTCTCTGCGGACCTATCATAGATGAGATTCGTGTTTCGCATGTCGCGTAGTTCGGTTTTACTCTTTTATCAGGACTGCATCGTGTGATCTTACTCTCGGTGTTGGACTGCTCCTGGGATCTTGGTTCTTTATTTTGTATGTCTTGTTCCTTTTGGAACTAAGTTGTACTCTTCAAGTTAAATTAATGATATATATCGAGAAACATGAGAAGTTTTTGAGTTAAGTCAAGAGTAAGAACAACGAAGCTCGAACAAAACCTTAAACATAACTAGAGACTGAAATGTTCCATTAACAAATTTGAACTTTAGTTTAAAGTGTAAAATTTGAAAATGTTGAAAAAGGTGTAAAATTAAAGTAGTTGAAAAACTTTAGAAATAACATTTAAAAGTGCAACTAAAAGCTTGAGAAATGACAAATGTAATGGTTACACTTTTTGAAATCGAAGCCTTATTGTTGGAACTCCTTTTAAGATGACTGGAAATCAAAGATAAATATTCGACCCAATTATTTATCCGAAACTGTAAATTTATAGATAAGGGTCTTTCGAACAAAATGCGAAAAGGCAAGAAACAGAAACCAAAACGAAGAAGGAAGAAGAGAAGCAGCTCTGATATAACTCAGAAGTCAGAACTAATTCCCCTAGGAAGATAAAGAGGATCTCGTGCACGCAAGAATTTCCACGGTCCAGTACCTGTTGCTATCCTGGAAAAGTAAATTAAACTCGAGTAAAACACACTGTATCCACTCTAATGAGCTAATGGTTCATTAAGTCCCAATTGAGTCACCTGGCAATTCCAGTAATAGCACGAAGACCCATGTAGATTGTAAGAGCTACCCATATTCCTATAAACCCATTGATCTTCGCCATATATATTACTGCTACGATGCTCACAGCCGCAACTCCTACCTAATGTATCATAATTAAATTAACAAAGAAAAAGAAATTTAATAAAGCAAGAGCATGCGTACCATGGAGTAGGCAGTGTAGGCAAAATCAGATGCTCCAAAATTGACTCCGTCCAATACAAAGGCAAGTGAGTTTATTGGCTGTGTTGCTGCTACAAACTGATGTTTCCGACATGGATATATAAACACTTATTATAAGTTATTCATTACTTATTACCAGATCCAGTTTAATGGTTTTTATATAATTGAACTAATATTTTCATTGGCGATCTATTAATGTTTTTAGTGTTGTTATAAGTACCGGTATTCCAATGGCTATGAGGTGAATAACGGTAGGGTCTTTGGAGAATATTCCAGAACCAAAGTAGAGACCCAATCCAACGAAAATGGACAGCCCAAGTCCTAATACAAAACCCATCTGCATATCAAATTCATTTGTTTTAGTTACGAAATAATATATGTAGTAGGCAAGAAAGGGGGAAAAAGAAGAAGAAATGGACAACTTTGTGGTTTGGTTAGCATTTGAAAAGGAATGAGATCGAATTAGTTGAATCAATTTTGTCTTTTCTGTTTTATAAACATGAAGCCCTTCTTAAAGTATATTTTATTCACCTATATATATATATATTCACAAATTAAAATGAATTTAGTCCTATTATCATTGTAAAGCTAATTTAAGCCAACACAAAATTTCTTTAATAAAAAGAATTGGTTACAAGTTTTCTCGGTATGACTTAAACCGACTGGAACCTGTATAACCGAACCGAATATACAAGATATGATTTGATGAAATTTTTGTTATATAAACCAAATGGAACTGAACTAAAATATCCAAAAATATATATATATATATATATAATGAATTGTATAAGGCAATCCTTTAAAATATTATTTTTTAAAAATTTTATTTCAATTATATTATCATTAGTTTAAATTTTTTAAATTAGTAGAAATTTAATATTAAAATATTTTAAAACATTTTTAATCAAAAAATTTAAACTATAAATTAGAAAACAAGAATCTAAATATAATCTTTTATTTTTATTTGTATTTATTTAGGATAAATAATTCTTTTTACATAATAATTAGTGTTACTTTGAAATTTTAATTTTAATTTGATAAATTTGAATTTTTTTTTTTGAAAAAATGATATTTTAAACTCAATTGGTACATATAGTTTCATAAAGTTACATAACAAAAACCTGTAGAACCCGGGATGCAGTGGCAGTCACTTTGTTATAGTCCTTCTCAGCAAATGAACAAGCCAAAATCGCCTGCAAAAGAGAAATCAAATGATAAGTTTCTTATGCAGTTAATTTGATCAATCACATTGTATATATACACAGACTATACAAACATGATGATGATTAATAGATAATTGATTACCTGACCAGCAACGGCAAGACCATCATTGAGGAGAGAAGAAGTTAACCAGACTTGTAAACAAATCTGAAAAGCAGCCATTGGTGTTGTACCAAGCCGAGCCGCCATCGCTGCTGCTAAGGTCTGACAAAACGTCACAGCAATCGTCCTCGCCAGCAATAATATCCCTTTAATTTTCATTTTCACAATCTATATAAATTACTCATTCATATAACATTTTTCCATACAGTTTATTCAGTTTAAAAACTTAAATATAGATAATGGTCATCATCGTTTATCAGCCACACATTTCTACGGCAGCGGCAACGGTATATTGTTGTTCGTTTAGCCGCCGCAGTTACCTGCGGCAGACGCTGCCGTCAGACGATGCATCATACATCGTAATTTTTTCGACCGCTGATTAAAACAGCGGTGCGACAAAAAATTTGCGATCAATCGCAATCGCCGACGACAGATAAACGAACAACATCTGTCGCAGTCGCAGCCGCAACCGCAAGATTGACCGCAGCTGCAGCCACAAGATTGACCGCAGCCACAGCCACAGTCGCCTGTGGCGACCAAACGAACAACACTATTGTTAAATAATGAATTGAATATATTATATATGCGCCCCCCACCATTTCTAAGGAATTTTCCGAAGTGCAAATCTCCGAGGTTTGGTGGCATCAAATTAACTTTCTTCGCCAGGCGGATGAACAATATTAGAGTCATAACGTACCTGAACACACAAACAAATCATTACTTTTTTCAATATATAGACAAAACTCTTGTTTCATGCGGTTTAATTAAGTGAATTGGATGTGTGAAACCATTTTTGAAAGTGTTATCTTACTGAGAAATGATATGGGCAATGGCAGCACCGCTGATACCGAGACGAAGCACAAAAATGAAGATGGGGTCGAGAATGATGTTGATAACATCTGCTACGACTGTTTCATGTATTAATACGATACATTAGTTTAATTGATGGATGCATACCATTAGATTAGTTAAAAACGATGAAATTAATGTAACTACTTACGAGTAGCATAGAGAGGAGTTTTGGTGTCCTTGAAACCACGAAAGATGCCTTGCATTGAAAGAGATAGAAGCAATGCAGGAGAACCCAAGGCTCGTATGCTTAAATACTTATGTGCTGGTAATAACACTGCTGATGTCTGTCATGCAAATTAAAACTCAACTCAATTTAGTCAAATATTTTACCCTACGTACTCAACTTAGTACTCTCAAGCGGGTCCGACCCACCCCGCATGACCCGCCCCGCATGACCCTCCCTGGATTAAAGATTTTATTTCATAAATTTTTTTTACCCGCAAAATCCGCGAATTATTTTTTTAAAACCCGCATCCGCCCCGCATTAATCTAGCGGGTTTGCGAATGACCCGCGACCCGCTTGTTTTCTAAATTTTTAAAAAATATTTAATTAAAATAAATTTAAATAATAATAAATCTAATATTAATATATCAAATATATCAAAATTCAATTTTTAAAACATCAAATTACAAAAAATTTGAACATCAAGTTTGGTATTAAATTGGTTTAGCATTAAATTGGTTTAAAATTAAATTGGTTTAAATTTTGGTTAATTAATTTTGATCCAAAATTTGTGAGTATCCGCTAACCCGCAAAATAATAAAACGAAACCCGCACCCGCCTCGATATATCAAAACTCGACCTGCACCCGTTCCGCATATGAAAACTTTTTTTCTCTTCGACCCGTACCCGCCCTGCATCGGGTCAAACGGGACGGGACCCGCGGGTAATGAACCAGTATGACAGGCCTAAGTCTCAACTTATTAGTTAGTCAAACGTAATGTGTTAAACTCACAGGTTTTACTCCCATGACGCCTAGAAGCACCTTCGAACTGAAAATCAAGGTAAGAGCTTGGACAAGCCCCAATATTAACCCTAAGATCATGGCTGTTGATGCTGATTGAATAGTCTTCTTTCCCTTGTTGTTACTTGTTGGTGAAGGAATCCCTTTTTCCAAGGAATCTTGAACTACATGTATATTATCTGCATGAACAATATTGGCTTTGTTTGCTTCTTCTTTCATCTTCTCCATTGTGTCTTCCTCTGCGACGAACGAAGTTGTGATGCTCACTAGTGGGAATATCGTAATTCTAGAAGCTTGATTGAATATGGCAATGGAGACTCCAACCGCCGCTAGCTGAACCGCTCCTAAACGTCCGATAAAAGCTGTATCGATGAGAGAAGCAACTGGATCAGAAGCTAACGCCAAAGCCGCTGGAAATGCCATGCTGAGTATCTCTCGACCAATTACATCCATACTGAACACATGTCTGCGCACAGTTTTATTATAACACAAATGTTATGCATATATCCTCACAATTTCATAAATTGATAGTACATGCATGAACACACCTTAAATCTTTGAAGATGACAAGTAATGGGATTGGCCTCACGCTAATTGGAACTGTAGCAAGATCACCAGCTTCCGTCATAGATCTTCTCCTTCGTGGCTATCTCTGTAAGAAATTTGTCGGCTCTGGAAATATCGATAATATATATTGGAGAAAACAAAGGTTTTCTTCCCTAACTTTTCTGCTACTCTTTTATTTCCGTCGAAACTAAAGACACGTACCAATTAATAGTATATAATTTTTATGTATTGAAAGAAGATCGGTACGCATAAACATCGTACTAGACTTCAATGATTTCTTAAATAAATTGCCAAAAATAATATGGAATTGATAAACCTTAATTAACAAAAATATATGGTACTGAAGCTGACTGTGAAAGAGAAAGAGTCCTATTTTTATCTACTGTGAATATTACCTTTGAAGTTTTTGAGTATTAATTAGATAAAGGAGGGCGACAGTGGAAGAAAAGTAACATGTATTTATAAAAAGATGGCAACAGAGACCAACACAGGCAGGTGTGGGTGTCGTATATGTAATTGTTCCGTAAGTTAAGGCTGTGTTTCCCAAAATATCGACGTCTATTTCATTACCAACATTACCACTTCCCTCATTCATAACTCAATTTATTAGGCTGTGTTATATGATTATAGTCTTATTATTTTCAGAAACATTTTTAAAAAATAATTTTACTCTAACGTGTTATTAATAAAAATATCGACGTATCATCATCACAATAAATTCTAAATAAATATATAAATGGATTAAATTAGTAAAATAATTACAATATACATAATTGTTATTAATTTGGTTAGATAATCAATATATTTTAATAAACTAACCAAAAATACTATTAAATTCATAAAAAAAAATTTTCTTTCTTTAATTTACATATATAGAAATTAATATTAAAAATAATTTTAAATCATAGTTAAAATTATATAAATATTTAATTTATATTTACTAATAACAATGTTATATAATTTGTGAATATTTTTCACGTGTATGGCGTGAATATAAATCTAGTATTAATGTATGTCAATAGTTAACTAGCTATACTTGTTGAAAAGATACAATTTCAATCTTTTTCTTTAAGAAATTTTAAAAAATTCCAATTTTGTTAACTTGTTTTTCAGTTCCAAGATAAAATTATTCCAAAAATTTATATTAATAATTTTTGTTTAATATAGCGAGATTTTAATTGTGTGTATAAATGTAAGTGTATGTAGCAATATTTTATACATATGTAGCAAAAAGTAATTAACCAGATAAGATTGTATATGCAAAATAGGAATAATGAATCACTTTAAAATAAAAAGAAGTAATGATATATGAAAAAAAGAGATAATTATATGTTGGGATTTTTACAAAAAAAACAAAAAAATGAGGTAGAAAATAAAAATCGAAAAATTAACAGTTGGAAAATTAATCAAATGGAAAAATTTAATTTCTATGAAACTATGTGTATATATGAAGAAAAATATCATACCTGTATATATATAGTCAATGTTTATATAAATAATCACTTGAACTTGAGATGATGTGTTTGGAATGGATTTTATTTTCGATTAGGGAGAGAATAATAAGGAAATGTGCTCCAATTGTACAAATGTGTGCTAATGCTTAGCTCCAATTTATACACAAATTCAAACCATACTTTCTCTCTCTCATTTTTGTCCATATGTTCACTAAACTTTGCATCACATTATAATAATTTTGTATTGAATTAGAGTATGAAGTAAATTAACGAATTATCGTATGAAACCAAATCATTCAGTAATGAACAAAAAACGTGACGAGAGATGACAGATGTGACGTAGTCGCTGAAATCACCAAAGTGGGCTACGTAGGATTCCCAATTAAGATTAAACATTTATTAATTAGTTTAATTTTCATTCAAATTTATTTAGGTTTAATTCACTCACCTAAACGAATTTATACGAATACACTTATTTATATCTATACTTTTTGGATTTTTTATAAGTTAGATAAACTGTGTTTTTCTTATGTAAACTACATAAACTTCATAAATTATTTCAATTACAGAAATTTCGTTAATGTTTACACGTTAAATTATTATTAAACTTTGTTTTACTTCGAAAATATGGTTTTAATTTTTAAAATAAATCCAAGTTAAAACCAGATTTTTGAATTAAAATCTGATTTACTAGCTATTTAACACATAAATATTAATAAAATTTTTGCAATTAGAAGAATTTATAATTTTTGTGTAGTTTTTTTTTGTCACTAAGTCACAACGGGCCGACCCAATAGCCCAGTATCTTCATACGAAGATTTAGTACCCTCCTACGAGGGGCGGTGGAGTCAAACTCCACACCTCTGGAATAGACGTAGAGGTGGTACAACCACTAGACAACTTGCTCATCCCAATTTTTGTGTAATTTATGAAAAGAAAATACAGTTTATATAATTAAAAGAAAACTCAAAAGTACATGTAAAAATATGTTTAGTCGCATAAATTTGTATAGTTGACAGAAGTAAACCCAATTTATTTATACAGTTATATATATATTACTCTCACCTTACCTAATACTTTTTTTCCCAACACTATATACATTTGATACCTCTCGTTTCTTATCATCTACTTTTATAAGATTCTCTAATAAGTTATTTAAAGTTCGAACTATATATTAGCAAATGATTCGTGGATGAAATTGTTATATATGTATATACATGTTGTTTTGACATTTATATAGTTATGTAGTGCAAATGTAGCACTTAACGTCAACACTGGAGAATGACACCATTATGTGTATAGTCGCACATCGAGCACGCGCAAATGTAGCACTTAACGTCAGTATCATTTTTATATTTTAGATATCAGTTTTGATGTATACAATCCGCAATTTACATTCTATGGGTACGAAAATGAGGAGAACAGCACATTTATAACTGAACCTCTAATAGTCATATTCTTCATATAAAATGTAACCATATGACTTTGGGATGTCAAAATGAATCGTTATCCATGATTTGAATCAATTTGCCAATGCTTTAACGGGTTCGGATTGAGTTTTCTAACCCATATAAATAACTTGGGTTACTTAGTTTTAATGAGTTTTTCGGATTTTACAAGCTAATCCAAAGTTATGGGTTTATCACTAAAAGGTAAAAATCATAAAATGTGAAAAATATATACGTTATCAATATTTTATAAATACTACAGTAGTGTTCGTTTCGTCGCAGGGAGATTCGGTTGCGGTTAACATTGCGGTTGTAACATATATTATTCGTTTGTCAGCCGTCGATGGTTGCGGTTGTAGTTGATCATAAATTTTTATTCACACCGATATTTTAATCAGCAGCCGAAAAATTACGACGGAAAATACAACATTTAACCGCTGCGTCTACCGTATGGAATTACAACAACTAAACGAACAATGATCTGACACAACTGCAGCCGTATATATGTTTTTGCGTCTGACAAATAAAGATTATCTATATATAACTTCAGAATTTTCATTAACCGACTTTTTCTTTCGTAAATATGTTTAAACTTTACAGTAATTTCTCTTATCGGTGAATTTTCATTAACCGACTTTTTCATAAATATGTTTAAACTTTAATTTGATTGTCTTATCAATTATCACTGCAGTAACTTTATTTTGTTAATATGTAAGAATGAAAAAAGAATTGTAAATTTGTAAGCAAGAAGAAATCAACACTCGGCTTAACGATGGTATACTAATTTAAGTTTATAATATTCCAGACGATTCCAAAGTCAGGGAGATTAGACTCATCCATAGTATTAATTAGCTAGATTTAACCTAGCTAGCTCTCGATTAAAGCATACATTCCATCTCCCTACGTACCCGCACCATACATCGCCCTGTTCTTTGTTCCTATGTATGTATATCTGAACTGTTGTCGACTCATATATGTAGTTAAGTTCCCTAATTTGAAGAAAGATCAATGCATATGGATACATATTACTTAAGTTTATATTACATTTCTAGGTTTATATATATGAAGAATTGCTTGACTTTGCAAAGTTGAGGAGCCCAACGAGGAATTTGATAGATGGAGGAGGAATGTGAAGGACAAAGACATTATATAGACTTGTTATCTACTATGATCTTGGTAGAGCAATTGCAAGTGATTTACTTAGTCGACGCTCTTCTTCTGGCTTCTGCTATGACCCATGGCGTTGAGCCAGATTGGGGCCAGGTGGTGGAAAACCAATGCAGGGCTTAGATGAAGTAGTTTGAGTAGTGTTCCTCTCCATTGATAAACTAATTCCCCTTATAATATTCCTTTTTTGGTTGGTTTTGACAGTGTTTGACGACATAAACTGTATAATTAATGGGTTCATATATATAGTTCCAAAAAGACATGAATCATATGATTGGCGTATATCTCTGAAATGTTCCATTGATGTGGAATATTGAACTAAGCATTATGACGTTTGTTCTTTTATTTTATGGTGGAGAAAACTATAATTACACAAGTCATGATTTGGGTTTGTTGTTCTTGTAATCCAATTGACTTCATGCTTAAGTTTAAATAGGTAATAACCACTTAACCAATCATTCTATCTATATTCATACAATTAAACAATATTTATCGTACTAACTTTATCTTGGCTTCGGTTTTCATTTAACCGAATTGAATTGAACCGTGTCAAACCGAACGGTTATGATATTATAATATCAAATAAAATCAAGCCGAAATTCTTTTCTGAAGCGATATAAGAGAATGTAAGAGATAATGCTTTGTTATTACGAAACCGTGTTTTTATTACAGATCAAACTCAGATTTGTACAAAGAAAGAAAGAGAAAGCTATACAAGAAATGAACCAACTAATTACTCAATAGGTGGGCCATTATTTAAGTACTTCCTCAGCAAATAAAATCTCAATGTACCTTCCTATTCACATTTCACGTACTAAAGGAACCCTGCATGGTCACTAGTTTCCTCATCTTCTATATTATATACTATGCATCGTTTCCATGAACAATTGAATATATAGTAGACACATATGATGGAAAAATCAAAAAGACAATAGAAAATGTACCAAATTTGATGGAAAAAAATGTACCAAAAGAAGAGAAAAAACGACGCAAATTGCTCAAATGTGACTCTCTTAGAATAGAGAGGACCAATTTCAAATTCGAGCTTTGTGGACTTGTATCCGGTCCATGAAGATGTATAAACCGTATATTGATATAAAAAAATGTATAGAAGAATGAATAAAGAAGATAGAGTGAGGGGGAGATGAGAGAGAGAGAGAGAGAAATTTATAGATCAATCAACTTGGAAATCAAGGAATGGGAAAGAAGAGGTGTTATCGATGAGACTATCCAAATCCCAATCTCCGATTTTATGGTTTTCTATTTCCCATGAACCATTCTCCATTCCCAACATGTTCCCTACCTTGAAGCTTTCTGAATGACACATATTTCTGCTACTAAAGCAAGGATCATCAATGACTTCTAAGTTTAGGTTGTTGCTTGTATTACAAGCAATAACATTGGTATTCTCCGATGGAGGAATACACCATTCACCTTCTACTGATACACTGTTTCTAACTGGATCAAGAATTGTGTTTCCATAATCTCCCAACTCATTAACGTTGAACACATTCCCTGTGTTTCCCATTTGGTGATATCGGTTATCAGGCATTGATATCAATGAATCGAGCTTGTTTAAGCCCACACCACTAACCATGGGTGCAAAATTGTATGAGGGAGTTGAGGAAGATGAGTCCATGTTCATGGTGTTCCCCACTAACATCATGTCTTCATGTTGATGATAGCAATCCATCAATATCATTGGATTTGACTTGTCCACATGTTGATCTCTTGGGTCCAAAGAATTATTAGTACTATTGTTAGGTGATGATCCTGAAGACGTATTGATGTTGTTGTTCTTAAGCCTCTTCTTCAATGTCGAGTTCCAAAAGTTTTTGATCTCATTGTCTGTCCTACCTGGAAGCCGAGTAGCTATCTGAGACCACCTGAAAAAATGTTTGTTGCTTTTTTGGATAAATTAAAAAGGTTATATATTAACAAACTCATAGTGTCAAACTCGGACTTTGAAATTGTGTTTGCATTTGGGTTTACATGTGAAACTATTTACCTGTTGCCAAGAATGGAATGCAAATGGAAGATGAGATCTTCTTCTTGAGGAGAGAAGGAGCCACGTTTAAGATCAGGTCTCAAGTAATTGATCCAACGAAGGCGACAACTTTTGCCACAGCGTAAGAGACCAGCATTTCTAGCGATGTCACTCCAACAACCTTGTCCATTGGTCAACATATATCTTATGAGCTTCTCATCTTCATCAGGAGACCAAAGTCCTTTTCTTAGCTTCGGTTTGTTGTTATTACCACCACATACACTACTTGTCTTGCTCTTGTCTCTCATGTCTGGTTTCTTCATCATCATTTCAACTCTGGACCCTTTTTGAAGAAGACTATACAGAGATAGAGAGAGAAAGATTTAGAATATGGAGAGGTTAATTGTAAGAAGCAAGGAAAGATACAGAGGATGCTATGATTTGTGGGGATTGCTTTCGAATGATATGAATGGATATGAAACAGAGAGAGAGAGAGAGAGAGAAAGAGAGAAAAGTGTTTGTTGGGATTGATAGGTGGAGTAGAGAGAGAGAGAGAGAGAGAGAGAGAGTCTCTAATAGAGAGAAGAAATGGGGATGTGAAGAAGAAGCAAGAGGTGGGTCATTATTTTTTTTGTGTTAAAATAAATGTTATCGTTAAAAAACATGATGATAGACTTGTGAGTGAAGAAAAATGCATCGAAAAAGACTGGTTAGAGTCAAAGACAAGAACAAGACCAACCTCTTTCTTTCTTTCTCTTCCCCACACCACACACGTGTGTTTGAAGTATCAAATACATTAGTTTTATTTTATATATTTTAATTTCGTTTACTTTACAAATTCTTTCTAATTATAAACGACAACTAAATAACTAATTTTTACTGTCTGAAAAGTATTATTTGTATATATGCCGACAAAGAAAAGAAGAAGTAATATTATGGCATATCTGTAGAGAGGCTTATTATGAAGCAACTTCCATTTTACGACACAATCAGCCGAATCTATTTAAATTAAAAGAATATTATAATTAGAACCTATTCAGGATCCTTCGACAAAAATATGGAGAATAATTTTATATATTTTAATACATTTCACGTGATATAAAAACTCTATTATCATCATCTTCAAAAAGAAAGTATATTGAAATTAATGTGTTCTAATAACAATTAATTCATCTCTTTATTCAATCTAAAAGGGATAGATAATATCAAATATTAATTTGGTGGGAGCATGCATGGTTCATGCTCCATCTTACTGCACCATACTAATCATCTTGCATTAAATACCGCAAGGAAGCCCATTGGGCCTATAAATTCACATTGGGCTTTCACTTTGCACCAAATCCTTTGTTGGCCATAGTCCAAAGGAAGAATAACTATTAGTAAATCTGAAACCGAAGAATTTACAAAGAATGATTTTATAATAGAGCTTATAAAATAACAATTGTTCCAAAAAAAGCACAAAGTAACAATTGAAAGTGTTTATGAATTGGTGGAGGTGGTGCTACCCCATCTAAAAATCCGGAGCTCGGTCCATCGCAAATTCGGCTCATTACGTCCAAGATACAATACTAAAAAAATGAATGCATTCTTATCGATGAGCCGTCATACAGTTTAGAGACACATCCGATTTCACCAATTATTGAGGTCGGCGGCGAATTTCTCTATTGTCAGCATTAACTGGCATTTATGAATATTTATGGCAAATAATGATTAATACGTTGAATATTAGACGATCTGCGAATATAAAAAAAGAAACTTGCGCTATAATTAAGAAAGAAGGATTCAGTAACTCGGACACAATAAAACACTAAAAATTAGAATTGATCTCAGTAATAAAGCATTCAAAACTTTTCACTCTTTCCTCAGATTCTAACAAATATATGAGGTTGATCTTATACGTTCCGATATAAGAACTTATATCCAACATGAATCTTATGCTATCAAAGCCTTAGGCAAAGTGAATGTGTTTTGTAGTAAATGGGCCCGGTATTTTTTTTACTTACTATAATAGTAAACAATAATTTCATAATGTTTTTTTCCCTTTATTTTGTTGTCTAAAATTGTCAATAAAGGAAAACATCACTCTTCTCTTTCTTGTGCTTTTCAAACTTCGTTTGTTGTCTATATTATCACATAAAGCTGTTCTACTTATAATATAAAGTATAATATCTCAAAAGTATTTCACTTGAGTGTCATGAAAGCATTATTTACATTATTTGTTGGGTATATTGAAAGATATAATTTTTGTTTTACATAATTGTGTAGTAGACATTCCCTACCTAAATATTATTACAATGAGTTTCTTCTGTATCCTGTTTAAACTATTATCCTCTTTGAGCATGTCTTCATTTCTATTATCAGAAGAAAGCTTTAATCAGTCAACACATAGTAAAGATAATTTGAAAGTTAAAGAAGGAAAAAGAAGAAAATATTTCACCTAATTTCAGTGGATTTTCAAAATTCGGAATCAAATGAGTTTGGAAAGGAAATAAGTTGTCATCACCACCTTTGTCTTCTGTGTTTGGAAAGAAAATTTAGTTGTAATAGATAACCAACAAGCTGACTTTTTAATGGATTTCAAGTTTTGAACACATAGAAAAGGTTTTGAACTTACATTCGATTATCTGGAAAAGGAATATTTTAGATCTGAAGGCCACCAAGGAACTCTGATAGCCTGAAGATAGTAGTAACACAGTATCATTATAATCAATGAGAAAAAAGAAGAGAAAAGTAAACGATGTTTGAATTGGGACAAGACCTGAAATTATCTTGTATGACAGTTTCTACTTGAGAACCAAGATTCCTTAAAGCAACTTCTTCCAAGTGACCATCAGCATATGCATGCTACATATCAAGACCAAATCGATATGACTAAATCAATAGTCTGATGCTTTGGAAGACGATGAAGAAGAGGAACACAATGTATACCTTGTAGAAACAACTTGCTCCAAATGGGCAGTTTCCATTTCCAAAGTTGAAGTGCTTACAGTGGATTGATCTGCAAGACCATTGGAATAGAACACAATGTATGTTAGAAAAGTAAATAAAAATTAAGTGTTCAAGAGTTAGTTATACATACCTGAGTTTTGCCTTGTATATGTGAATGATTTCCATCTTCTGTTGAGGATTGGAGTACCAGACAACACTAGGGACAACAAAATAAGAGAGTTTGCGACATATAGGACAAGCTCTCAAAGTGCTGTTGACATCCATTCCTGAAACAGGAGCACTGCTACGCCAATTACGAATGCATTGTATGCAGAAGGGATGATCACACTCTGTTAACAGACCAAACTTTCTTTCGCTTGGAGTGGATTTGGACAACACTCGATCCAAACAAACGCTGCACTCTATGTCTTGACTTTGTTTCAAAGCTTCCATGTGCTTTTGCTTCTTCTCACATTGTTTTTTGTGCTCTTCTCGTTCTTCGGGTCTGAAAGGATGCAAACACTTCTTACCACAAGTGTTGCAAAGGTCTCCATGCATATGTGAGCATTGGTTTCCTCGAGGGCAATCACCAGCTGCAGCGAATGAGCAGATTGGGTATTCTCTTGGATGGACATAACAGACGTTAAGAGATTTTTCCCCTGCAAAACCATAGCCTTGTTGTTGTTGTTGTTGTTGCAAATTCCTAGAGCTATCCAGATACTCAGAATCTGAGCTAAGATGAGGAACATTGGATTGTGTCTGAGAAGAAGCCCTGACATGTTCATATCTACATCTACTTTCGTATAAACATATTCCTTTCTGGTAGAATGTGCAGACCTAATTACGTAACAAGCCAATGTTTATCGATGAATCTTCACAATAAAGAGAAGAAAGAAAGATTGATTCTTGAGAAGATATTACATTACATTATTCGCCGGACATTTGGATTCATGTGAATATTCACAATTTTCACCTTTCAAGCACGAGCCATGTACAAAGAACTTGCAGAGTATCCTAAACGAAAACCAATAAGATATTCAACGATAACGAAAAACAAAACACACACAAAAATCGAAGAGAAAATGTTTGAAGATCAACACATCGAAATGAAGAAATCAACAAGTTGAATAACCTGTCGGACATTTGGGGTATTGCGAGAGGAAGGAGAATTCAAAAATTGAGAAGAAGAGAAAAAGCAGAAGGAAAACGAAGGCATTTTACGTGAGGAAATTTCTGAGGAACTTGAATGGTTTTTAATTGATGAGAAGAGATAGAGCGCGCTTCAATTTCGTTCTTCTCTTTCACTCATTTCCTAAAATATCCTTTCATCAAAACGACAAAACAGCAACTGATTAGTATATAATTACATTTTAGATGTTATCCTTTATAATAGATTGTTGGTTTGGTTGTTTGGTAAATTCATTCGAACAAGTTCTTAAAACAATTAGTATCCAATTATATTAGCTTGTAATTAGCTATATATATAAATGTAGGAAGACATATATTTAAGTATCATATTGTTACAGTGTTTACACGACGACAGCTTCAGCTAGTAATAAAAATACAACACACGAAACAAGACCGTCTCTCTTGCATTTTTTACATAATATCACATCAAGCAAATATTCTCTCTTCACACGCACAAACACGCACACACCAAATCCTCCGAACCGAACTGAAATTCACAAACTCGTGGTACTTAAAACTTACCAGACTGGCCTAAAGTGGTTGACACAAACACCGAATTCTTCACACAAACTCCAACCTCACGAGAAGCTTCACGGATTTGTACTTCTCTCCTTTGCGACTATGTAAAGGAAATGCTCTTATTCCTTCCTGTAGCTCCCAAACAGGCATGCATGTCTGTCCTCCAAAATCATCTTTCTCTGACATGTCATATTCATGCACTTCTAATCGCAGGAGTGCAAGCTCTGGAACGGTTAATGGGAACTCAAAAACCTCATCCCAAGCTGGTATCCAATTATCCTCCAATGTCTTTGTCTTCTTCATAACTGTATCCACTGGAACTCCAGCTATCCCAACCTGAATCAAAGCTCAAATATGTATCACCTTGTCATTGCAATCTAAGTCACAAGGAATAGTTCTACATCAAAACATTTGTGTGGGGTTTAAGGGAATTGAATTTACCCTTGTATAGAAGTCTGGTGGTGAATATTGATCGAAGTGGGTGTGGCGGAAATCAAAGTACCACCCTTCTCCCATGTATATAGTTACCTGTGGATAAAAATAATAATAAATTCACCAGAATTTTATCAGATTTGCATTCGCAACAAAGAGACCTAGCAGGGACTCAATGATCTCACTCTCAGTGTTGTTTTTACAGGTAGAGTGACTTTTGGGTCAAAGATGTCATTGTCCGAGCCACCTTTCAGGAGAATATCGGGTTTCTTGATGTAACCACATCCACCATTGGCTCTAAACATTCCTTGCATTAGCCACAATGATCTTCCATAACCCTGCACATGGGGAAATCAGAGTAGAAATTGATGGAGCATAGCTTCCCCAAAATAATGAAATTTTACTACGAAGTTAAAAGAATTTGGTGATATAGTGAAAGAGGAAACCTGCATATTGAAAGCCACCATTTGAGCACCGTGGCTCCAGCCAACCAATGGGTTATAATTTGATGAAGTAACTCTTGTTCCTTTTGGGTAAATCCTCAGCAAATTACGCTGAGTAAACCTGCACCACACCGTTATTAAGAGGATTCATACTGAATTGATGGACTGCAATTGCTACTTTGAAACATTATCAAACATAATATGCCCATAATTCATGGGATTACCTCACAATTTGTTTCGCATATTTCTCTGCTGCCTTTTCAAGTTGTTCTTCGCTCAAGCTAAGGCGACGTACCTTGTCAGGATCTACCTTTAAACACTCTGTAATTCCGCCTTTTGGTTTCCCAGCATGGATTGCAATCAAATGTTTATATTGGGGCGGTGCATTCTTCTTAGACTTGTCTTCATCATCCTCATCATCATCCTCATCATCATCATCATCCCCATCTAAGTCATCCTGCAACAAAAAAGAAATTAGCAACTTTTGTATATGAACACAAATGATCTGAACGAAGATGCTTTTTCTCCATACCAACCTTGTTACTACTTTTGTTCCTCTGAATAAAGCTCGGAACTTCTCTTCCCCAAACTTCTTCATCACCCAAGGATTTACCTTTCTGTTCCACCTCTTCATCTTTTCCTTCCTTGTACTCTTTCGGGGGTTTGGTTGAGATGATAATCCGTCTTTTTAAAGAGTTTGGTGATGGGAACTCCTTCAATGATTCTCCAACAGGAGGCGTAAACAGGATTTCCCCAAATATTTGGGTAACCATCTAGAATACAACAAGACCAATTCAATGTAATGAAATGGCCAAGCGAGAAAAATCTCCATGAAATGGAAATGCAAAGTGGGGCTACCTCAGCAACTTTGGACTGAAGTTCTGGAGTAAGATGATCTTCAAGAGTTACAACAACAGGATAGTCAGATACATCAAAAGCATGTGCTCTGATAGCTCTTAAACATTTTATCAACTCCACAGGTGTAGTGAGAGTCCTGTTAGAATAGTTCAGTATACAAGTACATAACATGCATCCTTAAATTCGTTTGAATGAATTTCGGTAAATTATACCTTCCATGAAGAACCTCGATATCATTTTTGTTGGAGTTCGGCCATATATCCAATTCAATCACTCTGACACCTTTCCTCAGTGCATCTATAATAGGTACCTCACTGCAGTCACTGCTCAACTGATTACCGGTAAGATATGAATTATGACCTGTGAATATGAAATAATGCGAAATTGGCGCATCCATGTCTTGATGCACCTGAAAACTCATAAAACGAATTCATTACAAATGAGATAACTTGGCCGAAAAAAAAAGAAGAAATGGAATAAATTGCGAATCAATTTAAAAATGAAGGCTAACATAGTTGAGCCACAATAACAACATGTACGGAGCCGGAATAGTAAAAAATTAAAGATTTCTATCATGGAATTTGGAGTCAAACTTTCTAAAAGAGTAAATGTCATTTTCCTCATTTGCTACTTTGTTTCACAGCAACTAGACATATACGATCAACTGTGTCCGTCAAACACCCAACAAGATTAGTATTTTCTACAACTCTCTGAATTTCTTACGTTAATCAATCTAAATTTTGAAATCAGACTATGGAAATAGAGAAAAAAAGAGAATTACCTCATGTAGAGCAAGAGGAGGGTTATTATCACCAAAAAGATACTTGAAGAAAGCATCAAGATGGAGACCATTTCGATGAAGAAGAGAAGAGGAGGAATTGATAATTGACTGAGCATCCTCTCTGGTGGCTTTACCTTGCTTCTGAACATCAATGAGAAACCTGTGAAGATGATCGACAGACATAACCCCATTTTCAGAGTACTTTTCGAAAATAGACTTGATCTCACGCGGTGCTTCCGATGCAGTATACCGAAACCTCCGGCGAAAGCAGAAACACACTCGGTAAGTCTGCTTCGACATGAGGAAAGGAAAGAATGATCCTTGGCGGGAGGGGGATGATTGCAGGAGACGAAGACGATGAAGGAAGCAAAAACAATTCCTTTTAGGGTTTGTTGCTTTCACCAAGTTGTCTTCTTATATAATCACTTTAAAATAAATCTCCTCCATGTAATCAATCTTCATCCTTCTGTCTCTTTCTCGAGAATATCTCCAACCGGCAAACTATTCACATGACAACGAAGCTACAGAGGCTTTGGGCTTTATTGGGCCTTTAAATTTGTAGAGCCCATTATACGAGTGTCTAGGGCTCATTTTTTTTTGCTGCCATTTAAAGGATCAATATGAGCTCAATCTACAAAATCTGTCTAACATCTGCGCCGCCCCCTTTACCTGAAATCTACACACAATCGTAGGAGTAAAAGGGCTTAACCAGCATGAGAGCTAAGGTCAGTAGTGGATTTTAATATTTAAGGTATTCTAATTCGGAATCATTGTAAGTAGATCGTTTATTAACTGTGGTGATTGGATTGAATCAGTGGAAGAAGAAGCGTATGAGGAGGTTGAAGAGGAAGAGACGAAAGATGAGACAGCGATCTAAGTAGTTTCGAACAATCTGTTATGTGTTTCTAAATTTTGTAACACCAATGCTTGAGGGAGTTTTGGTGTTTTTCAATTTGAATTATAATGTTTTGTTGGACCAAATGAAAGTTATGTTCTATCACATGGGCTCCATTAATGTTTACAGTTTGCTTTTATAAATGGTGTTTGATGATGATTTTTAGTTAGTGTCTGCTTAGGATGAGTTTTGTCGAACCTTTGATGTTAGGAAACCCTATGTGAAGCTCTTCCAGTAGTAAGTTATAGAAACGGAATGAATTTGCTTGTTTGGCCATATGTAATTTATTCGAATATACCGTCACTGATTGAATTCTGTTTTCAAGTCTTGGTTTTATGTTTATAGAAATTGGAATTGCATTTCTGATTTTGAGAATACTTGTGCAAGTGGCCATTAGGAATTCTTTCACTGTGGAAAAAGCTGAGTGCAACGAAATTTTATAAAGGGAAGTAAATCACGATGTCGAACTTTTAATTTTTTACCTTTATATTTTGTTATGATTTTTTTGTCAGTCTCAACTCCCATAATGGTTCATACACGCAAAACAAGTGGAAGTAAAAAGGTCGTAACAATTCTCATAATAAAAAACGGTCAAACAAAATCGACAATCAAGAAGAGTACAACAAAACTGAAATAAAGTAGAACTAAAATGAGGCCTGAGGAGTCTGTCTAACCTAATACACTCCATCCCAAGAAGAATGAATCACCTAATCCCCCAAAACAATATTACAACGAAAGTAGGTTATAAAAACCAGAAGAAAACATTATTCCCACTACACATTTCTTTCTCCCAGACAAATTCAGAAACTTTGCAAATGTGGCGTATGTCTCAGTAGCCACCCATCGGTGGCATTCCAAATGGTGGCATGGGAGGCATTCCTGGCATACCGCCCATTGGTGGTGGTGGTCCATACCCACCACCACCACCCATTCCTGGCATTGGTGGTGCGGGTAAGGCAAGTGGCAATAATTGGGCATACATGTTCTGTTAAGAAACAAAACATCATTTTTTAAAAGTTCAAGACAGATTCGGTATGATATCAGAGTGTAAGCTGTGTAAGTTGTACCTGTTGGTTCATGACATCCTTCTCTTCCTGCTCTTTGGCTTTCACCTCTTTTTGTGCCTCCAGCTTGTCCTTGATTAGCTCATCCACTTTGCCAGTGTACTCTCGGATAAACTGCCCAAAAAATGAAGGGTGGGGTTTAAGACATAAGAGAATTCATCATAGCGGCACATATGGAGGTTTCCCAAAGGGTTAGGATTGATCACCTGGAGGAGATATGGGAAGGCAAAATCGATCATATTGTTGATCCAGGCAAGTTCAAGAGCAATGTCTGGTCGGATTAAATCATAACATACAAAGAGACATGTAGCAAAGCATTCCTTTTTGCCCTGTATGATAAGCACATCATAAGACCAAGGGATACTGATTCATCATCTGGACCAATAGTCTTTCTCTTCTACTAAGCAAAATATATTGCAAGCAGGTACCATCTTGTAAATGCTTAACCTTCGTACCTGTTCAATGAAGTAAGCCAGCAGTTGTTCTGCAAGTTCATGGTCGCCGGATTGTGAAGCAGTCTCCATACAGTCCTTGTACATGTTATCTTTCTTTGACAAAGCAATAGATTGCTTCCATCTGCCTGCTTTCTTGTAGATATAAGCAGCCACACGTCTCATCTCTACAAGCTCGTGTTTCTCAATCTGTTCGCATCATCCAGAGTAAGATTATATCATCACTCAAATAATTTTTTTCTTGGCAGAAAGGTGTAATAGATTTAATCTCTACCTTCTGGGCGAGGCCTATCTGGTCAAAGCTGTCATGTAAATCAATAGACTCGCGCAACCTGTCATAGTCTTCTTCTTCGACATATATCTCATTCAGAGCTTCATTAACAGCAGAGACATTGTTGCTCTGAACTGCAACCATGTATGGCTTGATAAGACGCAAATGACCAGCCTGTGATCAGAAAAAACAGCTTGTTAAGTAAGACAGCTTGGTTGTTTTAAAGGAGAAAAACATCGATAAGCTTCTAACCTTCCGCAAAATATCAACAACACGCGTATGGTCTAACCGCAAAGCAAGCACGTTGAGAAGATCATTGATTAGATCAGGATGTTCTTGCAAGTAGAAGTGCACAGCCTTGTAGTACAACTCTACATTCGCAACCTTGGCAACAATGTCTTTGAATTGCATGTGTTCCCAAGCTCCAGGAGAATGGTTCATGACAGTAGTCGCAGCATTATCAAATTCATCATATTGAATGTACAGATAGGTAAGTTCCTGCCAGTGCTGTTGTTCGTCACAGGCCCTTATAAGCTTGGGAATGTTGAGGCGAGTCGAGAACAATTTGATGTGTTCCATAAGCTTCTCATACCGATATCTAGCATAGAGTACACCCAACTCCGTGAAGATACCCATGTGAGCACGTTCCAGCCCAAGTCCACTCTCCATAAGTGAGATTAATTCATTGAAGCACCCTCTGTTCTGGTAGTATTCGCTGACTTCTTCCAGGTCATCCACCTAATAAGCACCAAAAGATTACCCGTGGCCCGGGAATCCAGAATACATATGAGATATATTGGAGTAGATAAGATAATACCATATAGAATTTAAACCCATACGAGGAAAACTTTTGTGCTAACAATCCACGGAACTAAGATCAGCTATTTATTCACCTGAATGATAATGTTAAGCCCACAGATCTGGGCCAACCGAAATTCCTCTGCATCAACACAAGCAAAGCAGACTTCCTTCCATGTCTTTGCACTGTTTGCTTTCCTTGCAGCATCAACAGCACCTTGGAACTGTTGCAACTTCACAAGTGTGACAGCCAACTTTCCCCAGTTCGATATGAATGCATAGATAATTTTTGCAGCCTCATAGAGAGCTTCGTCATACAGGCGATCACCAACACTTTGTAGGTTAGCAACATTTGGCATAAGAATGAATTCTTCAATCTCACCTAACCTATCGATCTTTGCATATGCATAGATGAGCTCACTATCAACTTTGGGTTCCTTCACCTTTTGTCTAACCATCAGAAGGTATCTGACCAAGTCATCATAGACATTTGTATCTTCAGAGGCCCGTATGACCTCCAAGAAATGAGTGGCATCATCAGCACGGATAAAGGACTCAATTGCATCACTGACTAGGCCTTCCCTGAGTTGCGCTTTAGCGACTTGGCTCCAAACAGAATCTTCTTCGACTCGGAAAGCAAACTCAACTGCTCGCTCAATGCTTCTGACATTATCCAACAATACGTTGACAGCTTGAACATTTAAGTTAAATTTCTTGAAAATAGCAAATGCTTCTTCATATAATTGGGCATCAACTGCCACTTCTCCAACAGCAGGTCCATCAAAGTTATCTAGCCTGTTAATGTAATCCATAACTCTAGATGGATCTGCCTTAATCGCTGTCAATATAAGCAGATTTTGCAGATTGAAATTTCCACTGAAGGCAGAGTTTTGAAGAACGATCTTTTCGAGAAGCTCAATAAGCTCATGCGGCAAATCCGCAGTCATGAATGCTTTTACAGCTGCAGAAACTTGCTCTGGGCTCTTGCTTTCAGGTAAAGCAGTAGACACAACTTGGTCAATAAGTTGTCTTCTATAATCATTGTTTTCATTGAGAACCTTATCCCAAAGATCACCATCCATCCTCTCCACTACATACCTACAGTTGGAAAATTGTGTATTAAGTAATCCACAGTAAGCACTGTGAAAGAATTAAGATTTTTAGTAAGCAATGATAAAATACCTGGCTTGTAACTTGAACAAAGAGTTTTTGTTGGTGACATTGATGAGTTCCTCGTCACATTGTCCTCTTCTATATGCCACAACAGCCAGGGTAGGGTCACGTTTCTCACAGTACTTACCCACTACCCGAGAGTCATAGTAAGGGTTGGTGGTCAGGAAATGCTCCGGGTTATTGTTACTATCGATGATAATTTTACCCAAGGCATTATGGACATGCACATCTTGGCTTCCCTCGCTAACTAGATGTTCCAAGAACTGAGTGAGGAGACGGAGTCGATTTCTGAAAAGCAGAAATATATTAGAGCTTCTGAAACAAACAGACATAATTGAAAACAGAAACCAGGATGACCAAACGGATATACCTCTTCTCGCATTCCTCGACAAGGGGTTCAACAGGGAGCAATGACCGAACAGAGAGAATGAGGCCTTTTATAAAATCTTCAGGGCATTCATCATCAAGCAATTGCCCCACAACTAACGGAGCATTCCCAGGGTTCACCTTTGAACAGAATAGCCCATATAACAAGTTAACAGAAAACTGAACCCCAACACATTGAAAATAGTCCTAAGAAAATTCATACCTTCTGAACGTAACCTTCAATGTAACGCAGCATGTTGTTCGTGTAAAGGTAATGAGTAAGATCAGGCACAAATCCGAAACGGTCGCAGACATTTATCAAAGGTCGGGCATCAGGAAGCTTAGCTTCCATCAAAAAGTTCTTCGTCTTTTCAGCATCATAGAAGTTAGACTCTCTAGTCACACGCTCAACCTCCTTTATTTGACCTGTCTTTGCAGCTGCTTCAATGTACTTGAAATGAATCTCAGGATCCTCACTATTGCACAGAGGCAAAACATTGTCATCATCAGCATACAATAAAAACACAATAAACGTGCTTGTTTACAGAAATGACAGAAGATTCTATAAAAATCACCTCATACTTAAATATGAACCCAGGAAAAAGTACAGGCCTTCGTACGACTTGAACTGCTCAAAGAGCTTAATACATGCATCAACACCAAGTTGCTCGCAGTACTCCTTACAAGCCTGCAATTATATGGACATGTTAGTATCACATCAAACAATAATTTCATCATAACATACACCACTTACCTGAACGATTATCTGCAAGTTGCCTCTCAGGTTGACCAACAAAAGATCCTTCATGCACTCCATAGCCCAATCGCTAGAAAGAGTACCAAAAAACTCAACAAGAGCCTGCATTTTGCAGAGTATTATGCATGATCACCCAAGAGTTTAGCAACCAAAATTTATCTTAGAGGCATTACCTGTGGCTCGATAGCATGTGTATTCACAATTACACGTTTTATATCAGGTAATTCTGAGTAATGCTGCACAATCAGAAGGAAAAAAAGTTGAAATGATAATACATCAATCTGGCCAGGAAAGAAAGCTAGACAATGCGCACCAACCTTTAGGGATTGGATATAAAGTCCAGCCTTTTCACAAAGTTGAGCAATACGAGGCCTATCATAATGGCTAAACATACCATTTGCTAAAATTGCGTCAGCCACATTAGGAAAGGTTACCAAATTGATCTCCAGAACCTGTGTTGACAGTTGATCAAAAAGGTCTAAGAAAAGAAGGTGAATAGGGAAAGCACAAAGATATACAAGGGACAACTATTTTCAACCTTAGTTTGCAGAAAAGCATGCTCGGGTAGATTTGGCTTCAGCACATCCAGAAGGAAGGCAGTTGCTTCACGGATCAGATTTCGCTGAATATGCACAAATAAATAAATTAGCACATGATATCTCTCATGTACTGTAAACAGTTCGGTACAAAGGAGAAGAACAAACAATGAGCTATGAATATCGTTACACAAAAAATTATATATTCACCTACCTGAAGAAATAGATCAGTGATGGTGTTGAAGTCAACTGGACAACCTCCTTCCATTTGAGACATCATTAATGCAAAATTTACTGCTCCCTGCAAACAGTGTTGCTATTAATGCAGAGAAAAGTATTTGTTTGCATTCTAAAAACCTTCAGATTAAAATTATTCAACAAGAAGCAAACTGATTTGTGATAATGCAGCAAATATCCAATAACCAGTCCTTTCATAGTTTACTATGCTGCAAGCACCAAAAGTGCACCACACTAACCTGAGGATCTGTACGGAGTATAGTTTGAAGAAGAAACAGGTAATCAGGTGTGTATCCAACCTGAAGTCACATTATGAACAGATGGTACTTCTTGAGCGATATGAACTTAGGGTAATCATAACAGGGGAGGGTAAACGTTAGATCTTGTTGTTTACCTGCTTCGAGTAAATCAGTATTTTATCAAACTCCCTTCTTTCTGCAAAAGCTGCTACAACTTTTGGAGTCGCCCGGGCTTTAATGTATATTTTTAGAGCAAGATCATTATCCACAGTCTGGAAGAGAAAGGTTTTCGTCACAGCATACTAAAGGATACACATCACATATTTTCAAGGAATATAGTCCATTTTAAGATTACCTTGACAAGATCTCCAAGTTCTTCACTGCATTCTAACTTATCCTCTGCCAACCAGTTCTCCAAGAGGTTCTTCTTGTTTTGATTCACAACAAGCCGGGATAGTTCCAATGACTCATATGCATTGAGCTTCCCCCTAGTTAAAAGAGTCCCAAAATACTGTAACAACGGAGGAGTTTGCCCAGCTTGTACAGGAACACTCTGAAAATTTATATAGTGCGATGTTGTCGGTTCATATTGGTGTTACCTACAATTAATAATAGCACAAGATAAGTCGATTTAATATGGAATAATACCTGGAATTTGGCCACTGTATCAGGTGTCCTTAGAATTCCCTGAGGAGATTCAGCAGCAAGCTCTGCAGCTTCTTTGTACTTTGTTTGAGCAAACAACTCTTGGAACCGCTGGACAACCTGCAACATCAAATCTGAATATGAGAATCACATTACCAACTACCTTCTTTTTCGACAAGATGGCATTTGTCAACTATAATTACATCATCAAAAAACAGATTCAAGATAAACACCGCATACCAGATTTTCTGCGCCTGGAAGGTTTCCTCTTTTTGCAAGATTGACAGCAAGCTCCAAATTGTTTAACTGTGATAAAAAAAGCATGGATTTTTCTTGACATGATGCCATGGTAGCTTATACCGTGAAAACAGAATAGAAGTTGGAACATACTTGACCACTAATAAAAGGTATTATGGTAGCCTCGTTTACTGTAGCCAAAAGAACTTGTCCTCGCCTGTTAATAGCATAGAAACCCCCAACGGAAGAAGCTTCAGAAGTCAAGAAAATTGGGTCTGGACTAATCCTATTTCTGTAGATAGCAGAAGCAGTCTCTAGATCGTATACAAACAACAAGCCAAGCTTGGTGATAACATATATCAAGTTAAATTTGTGAGAGACCTGTCAGGAAAAAGAGAAGTTTGGGTTGAGAAACTTTCACCAAAAAATTACTGAATATAAATAAAATTTAATGCAACTACAAACCTGCATAGCAACAGGAAAATCATCAGCAAAATCAGGGGGGAAAAAGAGATCTGCTTGCTTTTTTGTAAATGATGGTTTTCCTGAAGAAGAAATCGCCCATCATTAGAGATCAGATGCATATAAACTAAAAATGTAACCAAAGACACTAAATAACGGTGAAATATAGTTTATGCAGAGGAAGCTAACCGGATTGGGCCCCAAGCTCAATGACATGCAACTTTGATGTGATCTGCCCCGCGTTAAAGCTCTTGCTTGCAAAGGATATAAGAATAGAAGGATTCTCATTCCCGGATACCTAAGATTAATAATGTTGCAAGTCATGCTACAGTTCGAGACTAGACCATAGAATGAATTCTCCAAAGAGTAGCTAACCTTAAACTGAGCAAATGACGCCGCATGTGCTTCAAGGGCCTGGCTCCGCTGTTGATCCACAGAGAAAAGCTGCATATTCCCTTTTACTAATTGTGGTCTCTACAGCACATAATAATGACATGAACAGTCAATAATTTACTATCTGACTACAGTTTGAATGTCTTTATTCAACCTAATATGAGTGCACTAGTGCTGTAAAACTACCTCAGGAGAGCCAGGAGCAATTCCAATTAACACCAACCACTTCTCATTCGGAGAACATTTATAGTTTATAATTTGATTGTTTGTCAAATTGGCTGTTCTATCAAACATCTTAACTGGCCCAGAATCACCTGGAAAATATTGGAGCAAAATTAGAAACATATACACATGATATGAAGAAAATGACAGTAAGTTGAAGATATACAACCTTCAATTGACCAATGATACACGGAAGTTTGTGTGACCAGCCCCAACATCTTTGGTGTAATCCACTTCCAAAACACCACCTATAAAACATGTGAAATTAGTATCCCAAAAATAAGACTCGGATGATAATAATCAGAGTCCGAATTAAGTGTGCATCAGAACAAATAATAGGATTACAAAATTTTTGCATCAACACTCACTTGCTCAGGCATCTGATGTGACTTCAACTTTGCTTTTGCTTCAATGTTAAATATCTGTAGATGATCCTGAGTAGTTCCTGGAACTTGAGCTGTATACAAATTGAAGGAAAAAAAAAGTGAACAATAAAATAAGCAAGAAGAATTTGTAGCCACTATAAGGAAACATCCATTTACAAACAAGATTTCTAGATTAATTACACAAGGCTTGAGACAAAACAAAGCCACCGGGAAGATAACACATGTTGGGAAAATCCTTGTAACTGATTTGTATGCAATAGGACTGAAATAAGATCCATGAGTATAGTTACATTATCATACTTATCTAACATAATAGATCTTCTATCAAGTGAGGTTTTTACAACATGTACAAGCACCGCTACTAAAAAGCCTAACTCGTTTAAACTTGTTATCCATGTGGTTTTATGATTTTGTTCAATATGAAGGCAGTAATAAAATCTAAGCGCAAGAAAAATCAAAAGCAGCCAATTATAGATAGCGAATGTCGGTAACAAAAAGGAGTTGCCAGTGGTAGTTTTAAAAAACATCAAAAGCGAACTATGTAAAAGCTGAGAAGCATAACGCAAGCTTTTATATAAGTAAGTTCCTATGACCGAGTCTTTCTGGCCCATGCGAACATCTTTTCTTAATGTATTAAAGAGGGCCTCTCCAACCGGTGAAAAGTAGTCCTAAGGAAACTCCGATTCAATCCACCCCCGGCAGAAAGGAAAAAACATAATACCTTTTAAGGCAAGAATCCTTGAGTTTGGGTTCATAAGAGCAGAATCTGCGGTAATAGGTCTCCTTAGAGGCTGCATCGGCATATTCATATCTACGATTACAACACTATTTTGTGGTGCTGTTTCTCGTACACATATGTACTTGTCAGATTCCATAGTAACATTTGTAAACGTGATGAATTGCTGGTTGATCCCAATGCTCGGAAGCTGGAAAAAAAAGAAATGAAGCGTTATGTCACATAGTTCATTTACTTAGTTATGAGATCCGCGTATATCCGAACATTGCACTGAACAATAACTTGAAATTCAGGACCCATTCACTAACGAATCACAGATCTGAGAATACAGAAATCTAATCCAAAACATGCATTACACAAACTAGCCATCCGGAAAAATTAGACAGCAGCGCAACGATCGAGAAGAATTCAGAAGAGCATGGAACTAAAATCAATCAAACCCCACTCTGGGCCGAGCGTAATCATCAGAAACAAGAAAGAACAGCTACAAAACCATCTAAGCTCGATTCCATAAGATCAGATACTTCTCTACAAAAAAAGAAGACCAGAGTAGAACTCACCGTCAGGACCTCCTTCATCGTGATGGGGGCGTTTGCTGCCGCCATGTTTGACCTCAGATCGCGGAAAACAATCCGGGGCCAGAATCAGATCCACGGCCGGGACAGACCGTCAACGGCCAGGTGTGAGAGATAAACGAGACGAGGAAGAGAGAAATGAAAATCGCTGCCAGATCTGAGGCAAGTGAACAAGAAAGGTGATAGAAGGAGAAAGGGAAAAAAACGGGAAAGGCCAAAATAAAACGAGATTCTTCTACATAAATATATGTAATTAGTAATGTAAGTAATGATGAGCGGCGATCCAATCTGAGTCACGCGTCTCAGAACCAAAGGTGGGAAGAAAAGTTGACGACGTGGTCGAATCGCCTCAGCTGTACGATGCGTTTTTGCTAATTAACGGTAAAACGGTGGGTTTTACGTTTCCCTCAACTCTAATTAACTAATTAACTATTACAAATAATGATCTTTTTTCCTAGTGATGAGTCTGTTAGCGATATGCCTATGGGAGATGCGCTACGCTCTCCTGGTGAACCCGAGCTGGATACAATATAGGTCTAGCCCAATGTGGTGAAGATCCATTATCTGAAAGATCGTTGTGCTCTTATTGAGAAGTCGCAGGCAAGTAAAACATCTATTTGATTTCACTAACTATCGAGTACGACGGCGAACCTCTCAATATCAGCATTAAATATTATTTATGAGTTAATAATGATTAATACGTTGAAAATTATGTATTGCGAGTATAAAATGAGAAATTCACGCTATAATTAAAGGAACATATTTTAATAGCTCAGACTTGTATTAGACAGCAATTATTATAACCGATCTCAATAATTTAATATTCATAATCATTTCTTCCCTTTAGATCTCTATCTTATTCTCTATTCGATATTGAAAATACCAAAATTGATCTTTTGCATTCCCATGTAGGAATCTAAGATCCAACAATGCCGAAATGAATGAAGATATAACCTCGGTCTCTTCTCTTGCCATGAGACAAAGCTTTTATCGAGATTAGCATAAGAACTTTTTGGAAAATGATACTTTTAACAAATTTTAAGATTGAATGAATATGACGAGATTCTCTGAATTAGTATTTTGTATCAACAACATTTCAAAAGTACGTCAATCACATCACAAAATTTTGATATTTATATTTTTCAGTTGGGTTCGGTTGATCGAAATTGAACATTCATGCTTTTCACAAAATGTTTTAATTCGTGATTCTTATAAATGTAAAGTTGTCTTACGTGGACAACATAGGAAATGAGTAAGAAACTAGAAATAGAAGAAAATCATCCATTCGCGTTAAAAGTAGAAGAAAATCTCTCATTTTAAAGAAGAGATGACTTGATGTTAGCCTTTATAGTTCTAATTTATTGATTAGATCTCATCTCTGAATCACGAGACGTCCTTCTTCTTTTTCATTCTTCCTCGTAAACTTTGTTTCAAATTCGCCGAGATCGCCATGAAATCGATGCACCACCAAAGAGCTCCGCTAATTTCTGCTTCTTCTTCTTCCTCTTCTTCCCCAACCAACTCTTTTATCTCTAGGCTTCTTCTTCTTCTGACTTTACTTCCTGTTTCCCTTGCCTGTCTTGCCTTTATTCTCCAATGGCGAGGCGGTGGATTAGCCGATCCTGCCACTGCTTCTGTTCGTTCCTCTACGTCGGTTCCTAGCGGCTCCGATCTCAACCATGAGGTGTTTCCTGGCATGGAAGCTGTTTCCTCTGCCTCCCCCAAAGCTCACCAATCCTCTTCCGACTGCTCAAATCTAGTTCGCAGCTCTTCTCCTTCATTTCCATATTATGGCGATTGGAAGTTCGGCGTTGATACGAGTTTAAAGCCTAAGGTAATCGTAAATTCCACTGCTTTGGAGTTTTTGGGTCGATCTAGACTTTGAAATTGTATTATCCTGGTAAATCCTACTCTAATTACTGATCTGGAGCGTCTGCTGCCTGTTGAAATCGAATGTCTTTTTTTTATCATTGAGATTTACGCGAAATCCGCAAGTTAATAATTTATTTGATCAGATCTGCTTTTGGGGTTTCCCATTGCGAATCTCTTTCTTTTCGTGATATGAATCTGACATTGCTACTGTTACCTCTTATTTACAGATATGCATCACGACTAGCACATCGGCCGGACTGGATCAGATTCTACCATGGATGTTCTACCATAAGGTTCTAGGCGTCTCCACATTTTTCCTTTTCGTGGAAGGGAAAGCTGCTACTCCTGCTATTTCGAAAGTGCTGGAGTCTATTCCCGTGAGTTCAACTATCTTTCCAGTTCCATTGCTTGATTTTATTTGTACAACTCTAGCTCCTTAGTCCTGTAGGTATAACCGGAATAAGCTTATCTGAGGCAAATAATTCGATAAATGTTGTCCATTGTCTCTTTCAGGGGGTTAAGGTAATATACAGAACGAAAGAGCTGGAGGAGAAGCAGGCAAAGAGGTCAGTAAACTATGCCTTTGCATATCTTTAGCTATGAAGGCACCAAGTATATGTTTTGTGTTTGTATGTTTCTGGGAATTCTAGCATTGTTGTTTCATTTACCTGATCAATTTAGTCTGATGGTCTTTTTTTGCTTCATCAGCCGGATTTGGAATGAAACGTGGCTATCTTCTTTCTTTTATAAGCCCTGCAATTATGAGTTATTTGTCAAACAGTCTCTCAACATGGAAATGGCTATTGTCATGGCAAGGGTATGCATTTCTATTTACCTTCTCTGGTTGATTTCTGCTCTCGTCCCATGCTATATTCACACTGTTTTGTTCTTCTTACTAAATTTCAGGATGAAGGCATGGATTGGATACTTCATCTTGACACAGATGAGTTAATATACCCAGCAGGTGCTCATGAGTACTCATTGAGACGGTTGCTACTTGATGTTCCTCCAAATGTTGATATGGTTATATTTCCAAATTATGTGAGTGACATGTAATCACATATCGTACATCTCTTAATTTCAGCTAGTTTTGTGAATGTTAAGAGTTCCTTATATGGTCTGGGCTTGGGTTTGAATAATTGTTTTTGATTCTTTAGGAAAGCAGCGTAGAACGAGATGATATCAAGGATCCTTTTACAGAGGTAAAACCTTGTTCCTCTCTTTTTACACGAGACAGTAAAACAAATTGAAGAACTTCATTGTCAACAGTCTTTTTGTTTCATTTGTTATGTTTGTATCACGTCTGAGATGTGCTTGATGCAAGCAGGTATCAATGTTCAAGAAGAATTACGATCATCTTCCAAAAGACACTTATTTTGGAATGTACAAAGAAGCAACAAGAAATAATCCAAATTACTTCTTGACTTATGGTAACGGCAAATCTGTTGCTCGGATTCAAGATCACCTCCGTCCAAATGGAGCACACAGATGGCATAATTACATGAAAACTCCCAAGTATGTATTATTATTATATATATAAAAAAGTAATTTTTCTATTGGTCGAGGAGCATGATAAGATTATCTTGTTAGTCTACTAATGAACCATGTAACTAGCTAAAAAAGTTTGCAGTGGAGTGCAATTACAGTTCATAACAGATTCTAAGCTGGTTAGCTGAGGGCTGAGGCTTTAAGATGGTTCTGGGTTAGATCTGTTTGAAGTATTCTGAATTTATTAAGGTTAAAGTTAGGGATTTGGTTGAGTATTGAGAATTCATTCCTTAGTCAAACTCTCTGGTGTAGTTCTCTAGAATATTGAATAGAGAAAGGGTTTACTTTGATTCTTAACATAACAACTATGAAATCATATATCCTTCTCTCGCAATTTGAATTTCATCCATGTGTTAGTCACTCAATTTTTTAATAATAAATATAAGTATTGGCTATAATCCCCTTTTCGAAGCTTGGTGATCATAACATTTTAGTGCTGAGTTTTTTATTCTGTAATTCTTAGTGAGATCAAATTGGAGGAGGCTGCTGTCCTACACTACACATATGCCAAATTTTCTGACTTAACATCCAGGCGTGATCGATGTGGCTGCAAACCTACAAAAGAAGATGTAAAGAGATGCTTTATGTTGGATTTTGATAGATCTGTAAGCATCGTTTCTTAAAATATTATAAACTCACTACGTCATTTCTTAAAATCTATGTGTTTGGCTCCCATTTGCTAATGTACTTATAATGCCGTCTGGATGATGAACATTGTAGGCATTTATAATTGCTTCAACAGCAACTGACGAAGAAATGTTAAGCTGGTAAGAGCCTTAGCTGCAGAGTTGTCTTCTCTCCTGTTTACTTGTGCAATGGAGAACATATGACACACTTTCAACGTGTTAAAAAAGAAGTTAAAGTCCTATTTTGGTTAATAAGAGTAGTCTGGTCTTGATACGAAAGTAATGTATCCTGTTTAGGTACCGTGAACACGTTGTGTGGGGCGACAAAGAAGTGAAGACGAAACTTCTTAGGAAGGGTATTCTGACTCGCATTTATTCGCCATCGGTAAAGCCTCCAAACACACAATTTTGGATGTTGAGTTGTTGCAAAGTGTCAGTTGAAAAGTTAACAATACATTGGTGGTAAATGCAGGTTGTTATACAAGCATTGAAAGAATCGGGTGTCTTCAGCTCAGTTGTGTCATCAGCTTCTACAAACCTTTCAAAGAAAAAGTTCTTAGAATCAACTCACAAAAGCAACTCATCAAAGGAGAATGAGACTCGGAGAATCTCAGCAAGGCATCTTCTTGGGGCTGAGACAGCCGTGCCTCCTTTATCGCCACCTGGGATTGAACACTCTGGACTTGTCACAGAGGATTAGAATGTTTTTGCACGGAGCTGATGCCTTTGGTTTCTCCTTCCTACCGATGTTTATACTTGGATGCAATTCTAGTAGTGTGTAGCTTTAGGAAGCCAGGTGAAGTGGGACAGAGAGGAGTGAAGAAATCGGGTTTGTTTGATTCTTCCCATTAGAGAGAAAGGGTCTCTTATCTCATTGTGTAGAGTTTCCTGATAGGATTGGGAATGAGTTTCATATATGATCCAAGACTAATGAACTAGTGGGCAACCACAAATAGATATTGTGCGGATTATTTCGTTTGATGATTTTTTTATTATAGCATTTTTAATATTTTGGTCCATTTGATTGGTGGATGGATACAAGATGTATACATGTATTTTTCTTTTTTAAATGTTAGCATATCTCTATCGAAAATATGATGTACTGGCTACAAAATATAGATTCTTTAACAAATAGTTGAACATTGTTTTGTCTCTTAAAACAGTATAGCCAATCATGTTTAAGCTGACCTATATTGTTACAAATGCTTTTTGTGAATAATAAAAAAATGGTCATAAAAAAATAAGAAACAAAAATAAACTTAATTAATCCAAAATTCTTTTAAATCAAAGAGTCTAACAACTCTTTCAAACATGAATTATTCAATAAGAAAACAAAAAAAAGTTGGCCTCAAAAAGATATAGTATTTTGTCTAGGGCTCCTGCCTCCCTAACTCTTTAGCAAAAAAAATTTCATCAACATCTCAGTTTCTTGCGACTCTTAAACCGCACTTCAAATCGGAAAACAAGAGGGAAGGCCAATTTATACTTAGGCACCACCTGATCCGTACTTCTTACCAAACACAAGCAGCTGCAATTTGTCATAACCGGAAAGCACACCAGCACCTGCAACCGCACGCAGAATGTTGGCACCAGCTCCCTTGAAGAGCGACTTGGCTCCTTCGTTTTTGAGGATCTGAGTAAAAGCGTCCATGGAACTCTTGTACTTGACAGCTTCACCTGATGTCATCATCATTCTTCTTCGGACCGTGTCAATAGGGTAGGATGCAAGACCCGCACCATTAGTAATGACCCATCCAAGCGCAAAACTAGCAAAGAAACTGTCCTGAAATCACCAAAGTACGACCACACACCATGTCAAAACCAACCGGCGATAAGTCAAAGAACACACACAACAAAGAGAGAGAACACGAACCTGTAAGTCTCCGGTGAGGAGAACAGGCTTCACAGAGTCATAGAGTCCAAAGTAGAGACCACGGTAGACAATGATACCAACACAGGAGATGTTGAAGCCACGGTAAAGACCAGCAATACCATCAGTCTTGAGTGTCTTTCTGTAGACATCAACAAGACCGTCAAACTGTCTGCCACCACCTCCTTTCTTTGCAGCCTTAGCGTCATTGGCTAGACGGGTACGTGCATAGTCAAGGGAGTACACAAAGAGAAGAGAAGAAGCACCAGCTGCTCCTCCAGATGCCAAGTTACCAGCAAACCACTTCCAGTAGCCATCCTTGTCTTTCTTAAAGTTAAAAAGCCTTTTGAAGTAATCTTTGAACGCAAAGTTCAAGGCCTAGCATAGAAATGAAGAGATTAGCATAAAATTCTTTCATTTAAAAAGCATAAAGATAGGTGTGAAACTTAATCAACCTGAGTAGGGAAGTAACGGATGACATTGGCAGTGTTTCCTCTCCATAGAGAAGCAAATCCTTCATCCTTTACTGTCCTGCCGAAACAATCACCAATACCCTTGTATGGCTCAGAAAGCCTACCAGCTTTAATCATCTCATCCTGGTTCTGAATCAAAAGCTTAACACGCTCAATAGGAGCAGCAGCAGTTTTTGAGACAGCTGCAGAAACACCGCCCATCAGAAAATCAAGGGCGAAGTTAGTGAACCCTTTCTCTCCTGGAGCTTGGACAAACACGGGAGAAGCAGTTGTTGCCATCACTCTGGACGTGGGGTTAAGAGGAAACTGAAATGCAGCATTGGAGTAGTTTCCATAGGTTGCATGTCTTTGGTATATGGAAGGCCTCTGGTAACCCACTTGGATGTCCTTGGAAACACTTGAACACAGGAACTGGCCAGCAGTTTTTTGCACGATAGTCGGGTGCTGAACTTGATCAACCATTTTGAACTCTGCAGAATTACAAAACCACTGATGAGAATTCAGACGTGTAAATTATGCTGTAAGCCAGTACATATCAAAGAATGCTTTTAAACCACAAAATCAAAATCTTTTGAAATGGGCAAGATTCTCATGGACAAAACCAGAATATAAATTGTAAGCAAAACAAAGGTCGAAAGTTTTTCTAGCAAACCAATTACCTAATCCAAGCTTTTAGGAAGTATAGGGGAAATTCCGAAAGTATACGTTCCTAGTAAAATCCTCTTGGTTGAAGAGGTTAAAAGTATTATGTTGTATACATCATACAGATTTTCATTGGCAGATGGCCTAGCAAGGCTAAAGAACTTGAAAACTTTAAGAACGAAACTGGATAACAATTCCTGTTAATGGGGTCGCAACAATAGATAGAATACATGTTAAACTGAGGGGAACAGATCCGAGCCAATTCGGTGATTCAAAAACCAACAGATTAAAGAAAGGCACAAACATAGCAGATCTATAGAATAGAAAATTGAAAATTCGATCAGGAACAGTTTACATTCCGATCAGAATAGAGGCAAGCAAATATCATCATTAATCAATAGAAAAAAAAACAGATCTAAAATACGTAGCATTTCATTTACCTTACAGATCTAAGGAAAAAATAGCAGATAGATGAAACAAGAATGACAACGATTTGAGAGATCTGAGAGAACGAATAATACCAAAGACAGTCGATGGCTGAGCAAAATACCCGGAGAAGTCTCCGCCTTTTTCTCTCGGAGGTGAGAGGCGAAGTAAGAGATAGATATAGTTTTCTCTGTACCAAAGAGGCAAGCTCTGAAGAGACCGATTCCTTGCCCTTTTATTGCCTCGAGAAATAGGGCCGCAGGCTCGCGCAGTGTGGACGTTGGGTTGTAATCGTATGTAACACAAATCATTTGAGTCTTGCTTCTGTATATCCGTTGATTATACTGATTGAAAGTATAAGACCTTTATTACCGTCGATTATGTTTACTTCTTGTAAGAATTGTTTTTTTCTTGATTGTACGACTCTGCTCCTAGCCGTTAGATCTCGTCGCTTTTCTTTCTAGAAAATAAATGTAAACAAAAAGCGTAAAGTGTTGAATTTTATTTGTATTTATTCTCCGACAGTTGAATTTTCAACCTCGCTTTGCTGTAAGAATATGAGATTTTGAATGTACAAAAAAGGTGTTTATAAATTATTATAGTATTTGTATGATGCTTACTATATTGTACAAAACATCTAAATTGTATGAGATATACTACAATAGTTCTTTTTTTTTTGTCGACAACCCTTTTCGTGTTTGAGTCCACAATTTATCAGCTATTACCGTTGGCTTCTCTCTTACGGTGCTTGACCTATTTTTCTATACATTGATTAATCTATCCCTAATATTCAACTGTGTGCCATAATTCGTTTAGTTAATTCTGAAAAGTAAACCTGCGACACAAAACATCAAATGTAGTCTTTTAAACAAACTTTAACAACATCGTGTGAGGTTGGCGAATAAATAGTATGGCTCCCCGAAAATCACGAGCCTTTATTATAAAAGAGGCACAAAAAAGAGTAACTAAACAAAATCCAGAGTTAAGAGAGGCTCCGCGGAAGAAGAGACACCATCCTTACTTGTCGACTACTTCAATTAGACTCGGCTCATAGTCCTTCGGGGCCACAAATCCATGGAGGTTCATCACTGTTGCAGCTACATTCGCAAGACCAGGTGTCTCCAAATCCTGTCGGAACTTAACACCTGCCGACAAGCCAGGACCTCCTATGGCAATTGGCACCTGCATTCACATCATGTCGAAACTTCACATAAGACACATTTACAATTCTATGCTTAGTCTAATCTTTAAGATGCACATTTTACAACTTCTACAGTTTGGGTCATGACACAATAGTTGTTGTAATTGCTACAACTTACTGGTTTCAGCGTGTGAGAGGTGAGAATCTGAAGGTTCCCTTCCTTGTCAAGAGCGGGCTTACCAGCTTTGTCCCTTTTAACCATGTCCTCAGCATTCCCGTGATCTGCAGTGACCACATATATCCCTCCCACCTTTTCTATGGCATCGAGGATTATCTGCAAAGCGAGCACCAGCACTTTTGAGTCATTTGGTACTAAGACTGGCTACTCACATTCCCATTTCTCCAAAATTTACTCGAAACCATACATACCTTCACAGCAACATCAGCAGCTTCACAGGCGACAACAGTTGCTTTAATATCGCCAGTATGACCCACCATGTCTCCATTTGGCAGGTTAACACGAACCTTAATAAGCATTCACACCAAAATCAGAAATGCCTTTTTAACGTGTCCATACAATATGATAAAGATCCTACACCTTACCTGGTCAAACTTGCCACTAAGGATAGCATCCCTTGCCTTCTCAGCAATTTCTAGTGCTTTCATCTTCGGCTGGACATTGAATGATATTCCACTATCACTAGGAATTTCAACGTACTCTTCTAGCTTTTCGTTGAAATATCCAGAGCGGTTTCCATTCCAAAAGAAGGTAACGTGGCCAAACTTAACAGTCTCACTGTTTCAAACAAATAAATGAAATTTTTTTGCATAAGGTCAAATATCTGAGGTTTCATTCATTCCATGTAAAATGCCCTCGAATGTATAATATCATAAAAAAAGACAGCTGAAAAATTCACCAGCTTTAAACAGCAAGAAACTCCAAGCATAAACTAGACCTCTAACGAGCAAGTAGAGAAGACTTTGTCACTAATGTCACAACATCTATTCCACTTCTTGCAAATAAATAATGAAGGAAAGCTCTCAAAAATATCTTACTAAAAGTATATTAATTTGCAACTGAAGAAAGGAAAACAACGATAAAAGGACAATACACCAATGGATCAGGAGAAGAAATAAAAGATTTGAGAGATTTTGAAAGTTAACCTGCAAGCAAAAGTACGGATGCCATTGTGTGTCAGATATTCCCCAGAAGTTCTATCAATCAATGGTGGAGAAACAAGATAACGGCTAGGAAGTTTTAGCTCTCCATCATATTGGAGCATTCCTGCATAACGTATCTTTGGCACTCGTACGCGATCAAACTTATCGAAATCTTCATACTCGAGCGCCTTTGCCAGCATAACCATTCGATCAGCACGGAAATTGAAGGTAACAACTGCGTCACCATCAACAATTGGACCCACGGCCTTTCCGCTATCATCAACAACGACAAACGGAGGCAAATACTGGTCATTTGCACCAGGTTCAGCTCTCAGTGTCTTAACTGCTTCAAGAGCGTTTCTGAATTTGTGGGGAGCTTCTCCAAGGACTTGAGCATCCCACCCTCGTTTGACAACATTCCAATCATTCTGTACGAGAGAAAAGCAGAATTTCACTAATATATTGAAAGATCTGAGAACTCTATCTAGATGATTATGAATTCATACCTCATAACGGTCCATTGTGACATACATCCGACCTCCACCAGATGCAATCTGAGCATCTACACCTTTTGAACGTAACTCAGCAAGTTCAGCTTCAAGAATTTCCACAAAGCCAACACTAGAACCATCCAAAACATCGCGACCATCAGTAAGAATATGGACGCGGATTCTCTTAGCACCACGTTCTGCGAAACCCTTTAACAACAACTGCGCAAGAACAAAAACCAATTCAGGAAAACTAACAAAGGCTTAACCTTTCAACTAAAAATGTTGAGTTGTAAAAGCAGAATTGGGTACCTGCACTTGATCGAGGCGGGAGTGGACCCCACCGTCGCTTAGAAGTCCGATGAGGTGCACGGTGCCTTTCTCGAAAGACTCAGAAATGTACTTGAAACCATCATCATCATAGATTTTCCCAGAAGCAAGGGCGAGATCGACAAGCTTAGCACCTTGAGCGTAAATTCGACCGGCTCCGAGAGCATTGTGGCCAACTTCACTGTTTCCCATGTCATCTTCGCTGGGGAGACCAACGGCAGTACCATGTGCTTTGATAAGTCTCCATGTGTCGGGAGCGCCCTGTTTAAGATTGACAATCACATGGTTGAAATTAATAATAGGACACTGGCGATTTCATCGAGAAACAGAGGGAAAATAACGAAAAGTACGTTTTTAAGGGAATCCATGGCAGGAGTTGGAGCTTTGTGGATGCAGTTGTATTGATCAGGATCAGATTCACCCCATCCATCAAGAACAATTAAACCGATGGTTTTTCCTTTCGGAAGCTTAGGATGGTCCTCAAGTTTCCAGTTAACGTCGGAGTTAGCCATAACTGGATTCAGATCCACTCGGCGATGAGAAATCCAAAAGTTAAAGGAACAGATCTGAAAAATTTGTGTGAGAAAGAGAGAGAACAGAAGCTTACCACCGGAGATGCAGAGAATCTTCAAAGTCGAATGGAGAATCGCAGAGACGGAGTGATGTGGTGAGGTATGGTAGGTTGTTCTCGCACTGACAAAATACGTCGTTTAAAAAGAAAAAGTGAGTGATGATGTGGCTCCCTTATAAATGGGCTTTACTTTGGGCACAAGCAAATTTTAAGAAGCCCAAATAACATCGAATATTCTAGTTTCAATCGTGTGTTGGTATAATATTCTAAATTATACCAATGTGCCGGCTCGTGCGGTACGTCTGTAGGAAAAATAAGAACCAAACTTTGACTATGTAAGGTGAATTGTTTATCAATTAAGATACAAATTAGGAGAAAAATATTTTCAAATTTTATAATATTATTTATTAATAAATATAAATTAAATATTTATATCATTTAAATTTTTATTTAAAATTATTTTTAATATTAAGAAAAAAATAATTATTTTTTTACAAATTTAATAATATTTTTTGGTTAATTTAATAAAATATATTACTTTTCTAATTAAATTAATAATATATATATATATATATATTATAATTATTATAATAATTTAAATTTATTTATATATTTATTTAAAACTTATTATATTCATAACACACGTTGAACCTAGATTTTATTTTACTTGAAAATATTTTAACAAAAATATACTTAAAATTTTATATTTTACTTGTATACACATTCATCATACAATTGTTATAAATTATTATTATTACTATTTATTTTATTTTTAAATGGTGTGATAGTTAAATTGTATTGAAACTAAATCAAATATAATTAAAAGCATAATTGATTAAATACAGATGTAAAAACTTCAAAATAAATAATTGGATCAATGATTTCATCGTTTTATAGTTATTTATAGATATAGATTTCGATTTTACATTTATTTGTAAGATTATGTCATTATTTAGATGTGGAATTGGATTTTACATTGAAAATGATGTCATTTTATTATCAAATGACGTAAAAAGGGATAATTTCAAATGTGGGCTTAGTTTAGAAATAGTGAATCTTAATGAAAACGCTGGTAATGGGCTAATTATTAATGGGCCTAAAACCGATATCCATGGTTTCAAAAAGCCTGAAACAATTTGATGTGGTTAGAATCTATAATTGGATAAGTAGTTGTCAAAGAAGATAGTTGGGCCATGATAAGGTATGTAAATTTATACATTTTTGGCAAATTAAATACCACAAATGTATCAATATGATTGGTGTGAAAAGGGAAAGTAGACTAAATATTTTTAAGAAATTGAACACATTTTAATGGAATTATTGGTTTTTTAGTTTAATGGGAAAGGCGAAATATAAGATGGAACAGGCTGTATAATTTTGTGAACAAATGATACTGACGACAATGCTCTTCTTCTCCTTTTTGTCCTATTGGCTCTCTCTATCTCTCTCTCTCTAACAGGCAACCAATAATCATCTCTCCTCCGCTTTCCATTGTTGCAAACCCTCATTCCTCGATTTGTTTCTTCTCTCTTTCTGTTTGAAGCTTCGCCAACTTTTCAATTTTTGCCCTTTTGAAGTTTTCACACTCAGTCGTGACGGCGACCTTTTACTGAGTCTGACGGGTTTGACTCGCCCTGGGGATTTTTGCTCCAGAGGCGAAGAAGAAGTCTACTATCAATGGGGTTACTCTGTTGTCTTCATGTGCTTGTGTTTCTCTCGTTCTGCTCTAAACTATCTGCTCAATCTCCGACCAATGCGGCTTCTTCTCTCGATTCCCTTCTCCAAGATTACTCTTTCAGAGCATTCGTTCGTCCTCGCACGGGCATTCTCTATGAAGGCACTGTCCCTTCCAATATGACTGGGATCAAAGTCGCCGCCATGAGACTCAGAAGCGGGAGTTTGAGGAAACGAGGAGTGCCTCCGTTTAAGGAGTTCTCGATTCCGAGCGGCGTAATGGTGAAGCCTTATGTGACAAGAGTCGTCTTGGTTTACCAAAACCTAGCCAATTTCTCTCACTTGTATTATTCTTTGTCTGGCTACGATTTCGTGACCCCTGTGTTGGGTCTTCTTGCTTATGATGCTAAGAATCTCTCAGCTACTAATTTGCCGGAGCTGAATTTGTCGGTATCAAATGATCCCGTCAGAATCAATTTCTCTGATCTGGAACGAATCCCTCAAGGGTCTAGTGCTAAATGCGTTAGATTCGATTCACAAGGTCGAGCGACTTTGAGCGAATCGATTCAGCCTGGAAACACATGCGAGACCAAGCATCAAGGACATTTCTCATTGGTGGTGAAATCTGTGGCCTCTGCTCCATCTCCAGCTCCTCCAGCGAGTGAGAAAATGAACAAGAAGAGCTCTTTTTCCAATTCTAAGACTTGGATAATCGTTGGATCAGTGGTATGTGGATTGATATTGTTGGGGCTTTTGCTGTTTCTGGTATTGCGGTGTCGGAATTACAAGAAACAAGAGAAAATGAGGGAGATGGAGAGAGCTGGAGAGACAGGGGAAGCTCTGAGGATGACTCAGGTCGGAGAGACAAGAGCACCAACTGCTACTACAACTCGTACACAACCAATGCTTGAAACTGAATACGCAGCTTAGGAAACTTTTGATGCGTTCAACTTTTACTGTCTTTTCTTTTCCTTCAATTAATTTTCTTCTGGTAAAGTGTCTCTGATTATTTTTTCTTCTTTGTGATTAACAAGTTGAAACTTCCATTCATCTTGTTTCTCTACTGGTGATAGGAAATAAAGTAGTATTGTTTCTTTTTGGTGCAATCAAGTCACAAATTTTGGTGTTCTCACCACTGGAATGAAAAAGAATTGAATTGTTTCTGGAGTCCACTCACATTGGTTTCTTCTAACTACTTCTGCTGTAAAGCTTTGATATTTTTGTGATAAATGACAAGCATACAGATTAAGAAGATCCATTCCATCCTTTAACTTTGTTACTTTGTGCTTAAAAAGGGTACTTAGTGTGTTCTTGAGACTAACAATATTTGTTGTAGCTATCTTCATCTCTGCAACTTGTTGATTTTAACTATGTCTCTTATTAGAAGATGAACAATGAACAAGAAGAAATTATGGAGGATTGATTGTATTTGCAGAGATTCACTTCTTATTTATGGTTGTTCTGTGTATTTCTTGTACATACATGGCTGGATTAACATTGACCTCTGCCTTCTTGTGGCTTGAAGTCTTTTTCATATAAAAATGCCATGACAGTAATGCTACAGAGAAGCATTTCTGTATCTTCTCTGACTTCTGCAGATATCAGGAGGATTCTCAGTCACTTAAGTTTTTTGTCCCATCAATCCAAAATCCTAATGGGTTCGGAGATGGAGATGGAGATTGAGATGAAGTGCAATGAATAAATGATGTATTAATTGTGTGTTTAAGGACATCCAAACACTTACCAGTTTGCCCAAAAGGAAACCATATTGTTGTAAAATTGAATATACGTCTTTTTTCTTAATTTTCTACCCTTCTTTTTTTCTGGAATTTTGGTTGAATTCACGAATCAGGTCGGTTAACTATATGAAAGAAAGAATATAGGGGAGAGATTTGAATACATAATTAATTGACCATAATCACGAATTTGTCTATCTACCACATGAAAGAATTTGTCTATCTACCACATGAAAGAATATAGGGGAGAGAAAAATATCTCTCTCTCGCTGCCGCAGGAGCTGCAATTTGGCACACTCTGGTATCGATCTAAGGAGAAATTAGAAATGAATCTATGTAGTTATGTTAGTAAAAGCGATTTAGTGGCATTAGAGAAATACCACCTTTGGTTACTTGCGTGGACCATTTTGGGGAAGAATTAAGAGATGAGCCCACTTGAAAGGGACGTAGCGAGGGGACCCCATGTGAATCTGTAAGTAGAGACAGGTTTTGACCATTCTCATTCGTCAACCTCCATTATTAACCACAGTCATAAAGCTCGTGATTCTTCATCGCAAGCTTCATTGGACTCTCTTGTATCTTCACAATCTCCTCTTTCTCATCAATCTACCAACACATTCTGTACAATCAAATACTACCCGCAACAGATGGCACATCTGAAAATGGTAATTCCACTTTCTAAAGTTTCCGTTGAGCTATATCTTTCAAGATATTCATTCACACAGCAAGAGAGTAGCTCAGTGTATCATGCAATTTAAAAATATGTAGAATTTATCACAAAATGAGAAATGATAAACCAAGTATCATTATGGTAAGTCTGAAAGCATGAAAAAGGGTTTTTTTAAGCTTCAAAGCTTTTAGTATGTCCAAGAAAACAAATGGGAATGGAAGTATTAGATTTTCCACCTTCTTCTTCTTCTTCTGAAGTATACTTTACTTGTCACCATAAGAGTTCACCTTAAGCCTCTACATCACATCAATATGTTACTCAGAGTTAGCATTGCAAGCCAATAGGAGAACAATAAAAAACAGCACGACAATTTTCAACGCTGCCCTAGAGCTTAACATGACAAAGAAATAAGACCAGCTAGCAAAAATGATCAATCATAACCAGTATTAGTCATTCCTAGACAGGAAAAAACAACATCCAGAAGATACTTTGTCTAGAATAACTTTACCCTTGAGGGACCTTTTTGATTTTTCTGAGGAGTGACCAAACCAATAGGCCTGAGGAGTGAAGATACAGAAAAAGAACAAAGAAGTTGTGTGCTTATTGGCTATTACTTAAGATAACTGATACAATAGCTACATGCACAATTCCCGTCTTATTAACTCCTAAAGCATTTCTATCGAGAACCAAAAACACAGGGCTTGTAGTTGTCAGTGATCATACATTTTTTTAACCTTCACTGAAACATTAATAGCTTAAGAAACAACAAAATTTGTATACGTATTTGCATACGAAATATGTTTAAAGTAAGAAAGAAAGCTGTATTTGGCTTTTCTCAAGGAAGAAACAAGCAATATCAGCCGCTATCCAATAGGACTAAACTAAGAAGAATCGTATCGAAAAATCAAGTAGAGAAAGGGATGTCAACCTGAGGGACAAAAGAAAGCGGATCATGAGGAAGGAGCTGCGGCTTTCTCGACGACTTTCTTGTCGCGTCTTTCCATAGCAACATCCCATTCATCGTGTCCGATGTGCTTCGGCTGCTCAATCCCAAATTTAAATCATCAACCCAAATGCTGACATAATTCGGGATCCAAAAGGGATCAAACCATGAAAAAACCCTAGGAGAGAGAGAGAGAGAGAGAGAGAGAGAGAGAGAGAGAGACGGAATGAAAGAAATGGGCGTAAATATCATACACGGCCATGATAGGCTTTGTGGATGTAGTACTGAGAATTTCCCATGATGCAGAGCATCCCTCCGATGATTCCGAGAGGCAAAGCCGCTTCTAGCCACACCAATGACATCTTCGTCTTCTCCTTCCTTCGATCGATCTGAAAAAATTCCAAAGTTAAACAACTAATGATTGGAGAGCTCCTGACCACTGACTCCATAGATACATAGTGGGCTTTTCATGGGCTATTTTAGTTTAATAACTCGTAAATCTTCAAGCCCAATACATTTAAATCAAGCAATTTTTAAAAAAGGAAAATCATAGATACATGGTCTCGGTGAACAACTCGAGAACCAGTTTGGTACATGTAAATTGCGTGAAGACAGTAGAGGAGCAGATCCCTTTGCCATGTCCGGTCTATATAATCCCAGTTTCTCACCTTCTAGAGCTGCTTCTCCACAGATTAGAACCACCTCTGATGTTGACAGGTGTGTTTTCTTCTTCGAATTTGGCTTCTTTCCTTCTTCTTCGGTGAACTAACTCTCATATGTCTCTTAATTATCTCCTTGTTTTTGCTCATCTTTTGCAGTCAGTACTTATCTCAGCTGCTAGCAGAACATCAAAAACTTGGACCTTTCATGCAAGTCTTACCCATATGTAGCCGACTCTTAAATCAAGGTCTTACTCTTGTCACTTTTTTCATTTCTTAGATCTAAAGTATCTTGTTTATAGGCAGTGGAAATTTTTCTTGTCTTGATTTGATACCTTAGCTTTGGTAGTAAAACTTTCAGCTTTGTAAAATAGATTCAGATGTACAGGTAAATTTGAAGATTCGTGTAATTTTGGGGCAAATCAAACTAACTGCTAGGGGTTTACAGTCTCAGTTGGTGATATGACCTCTGTTTGCTTAATTTTATAAATCCTAAATTCGAAATTTTCCTGTCTACTGCCATTGCTCCTTACTCGTTTTTGGTTGGTATCATGACATTCTTTTTTTGTTCTTTCTGTCGTACAGAAATTTTACGGGTTTCTGGAATGATGTCCAACCAAGGGTTTACCGATTTTGATAGGTTAAGGCATCGAAGTCCTAGTCCAATGGCGTCACCAAATCTTATATCTAATGTTCCTGGTGCTGGATTAGGTGGTTGGAATGGTTTTCCACCAGAGGTAGCCAATTTACTTTATTATCTATGTGTATTCTGCTCAATTTTCTTCCAAATTTTGTGTTTTGTCAGAGTTTTCTTCTATCTGTTTTTAAAGATGCGTCCTTTTTATCCCCAATTATTTAATAGAACATAGAAAACTTCTTAACAGAGGATTGTGGTTGAGACCCACTCGCATATATGAAATATCTATGGATGGCTCATGTATTCTTTTGTGGGAGCAGCCTAATATTCCTACTGCAAGGAATATAAGGTATGAGTATAGCTCTCCATCTCCTTATTTGAATATGTGGTGCCATCTATAGCCTATTAACAAATAGATCATCGCATGTTCTAGAATTAGAAGTTTTGGTCTTTGTATGCCCGATAAACAATGGATAGGCTCGAGTGTCTGGGTGATGCCTAATAGACAATCTCTCTGGAGTTACGAGTGGAACCTTTTTAATTCTTGTAGAGACTCTATAAACCCTTAATCTGGGATGATGTTCCGGTTTTATTTCCAGTTACTCATTTCATAACTCTAATAAAAATGTAATCTTTTTATGTATTGCAGAGAATAGGTGGTCCTCATGGAATGGCAATGGAGTGGCAAGGTGTGCCTGCTAGCCCAAGTTCATACACAGTGAAGCGTATCTTGCGTTTAGATCTTCCAGTTGATACCTATCCGAATGTAAGTTTCAGCAGATTTGTATTCTTTGAGACAATGAAATTCAGGTGAATAACCATTTGTCTGCTTTTGGTCGTTAGTTCAATTTTGTTGGAAGGCTTTTGGGTCCTAGAGGGAACTCATTGAAACGTGTGGAAGCAACTACTGGTTGTCGTGTGTATATTAGAGGGAAAGGTTCAATTAAGGATCCTGAGAAAGTATGGGAAGCCAACATTTTCTTCTGTTTCCCAATCGTCTTTTCCAAATTTTGTTCATCTTAATTTGATCTGTTTATTTGTAGGAAGAGAAATTAAAAGGGAAACCTGGCTATGAGCATCTCAATGAGCAGCTGCATATCCTCATTGAAGCTGATCTTCCTGCTGATATTGTGGAAATAAAATTGCGGCAGGCCCAAGAAATTATCGAGGAATTGGTCAAGCCTGTGGTGTGTGCTTTTAGCAAACTTGTTCTCAACTTATTTTTGCTTTGAAGTTTGGTCTGAGAGTCAGGAAACTTAACTCGTTAATCAAGTTTATTCTAACAGAAAACTTCATTTTTCCAAATAACATGCTCTGTGTTCTTTTTGCAGGATGAGTCACAGGATTACATAAAGAGGCAGCAGTTGCGAGAGCTTGCAATGCTGAATTCAAACTTGAGAGAAAACAGTCCAGGTCCGAGCGGTAGTGTCTCTCCTTTCAATTCAAATGCAATGAAACGCCCAAAAACGGGACGCTAAGAGAGCTTGAGGTATGGATAAAAGCATGTGTATATGTGTGTATAACTGGTTGCGTCTGCTCTTGGTTCTTCTGATCCACACTAATTCAGCACAAAGCACCAAGAGAAGCACTCATGTTTTCTTCTTAAAGCGGAAAAGACAGGATGTGCCGTTTAAGACAATAGAAAGAATGTGAAACTAGCGGTAGAGGTTGATACAACATGTAAAAACCATTAACTTAAGATACAATCTTTGGATTTATTCATGTAGTATTATTTAAAAGTGGAGATCTATACATATTTATATATAATGGATAGATATAAAACCATGCCAATTGAGTTATGATCATAAACTCCATGGCAGGTTTCAGGGAGTTAGTTTTCCTGCAGTCGTGAGAAAGCTTCCAATTTGCCGAACAAAGATGACTTTTCGTAGATTCATCTTCAAGAACATTGAATTTGGGCAAGAATAAAAGTGAATCCTATAAAAGAATATTCAACAATGGTGGTGGGTCAAGCAAAAGCTTTAACATGTTTTGTTGGTGAAGTAGTTGAGAGTGTTGTAGCACGTGGGGGCTCAGACACTGCTATAGTTTCGCACGTGGGAAATAGGGCGTTTTGAGTTTGATTGTTGTCAGAAGAAAATTAGGGTTTTAAAAGGGATGAGGTTTAAAAGGGATGCCGTTTTTCCGTCCTAGTATTCTAAAGGAAGCCATTTTCGATTTTCGGAGAGAATCACTGATCATCCGTCAACTCACGGCAATACGGTTGAGAAGATGGCGGCTATTGCGCGTCTTCATTTGACGCCTAAATCGAATCAGAGCAGTGTGACATCGCCAAGAGTGATCAACCTCTCACGCGATCCAAGGATTGTCGTCTCGTTTCCGCGAAATGGATCAGTTCGTTCACTTCATACCAATTTCTCTTCCCTAAATCTCGCGATTCCATGCGCTGGAGGTGGTGAAGGAAATTTCGGTAATCCAGGTGCAGGTGGTGGAAGCGGAGGGGGAGGTGATGGTTATGGAGGTTCAAGCGGCGGAGAAGAAAAAGGATCTTCTTCATGGGGACCAATTGGAATGTTCATCCAAGGATGGAGATCTCGAGTTGCAGCTGATCCTCAATTCCCTTTTAAGGTACTAATGGAGGAGCTTGTTGGAGTTAGCGCCTGTGTCCTTGGAGACATGGCATCACGCCCAAATTTCGGTTTGAACGAGCTCGACTTCGTCTTCTCCACTCTCGTTGTAGGTTCGATCCTCAATTTCACACTCATGTACCTCTTAGCTCCCACTGCAGCTACTGTTGGCTCCTCTCAGAGCTTGCCCGGAATCTTTAGAAACTGTCCATCAAGTCATATGTTTGAGCAGGGAAGCTTCACCGTTATGAACCGGTTTGGTACTCTTGTGTACAAAGGAATGGTCTTTGCCACGGTAGGATTAGCTGCAGGTCTTGTGGGTACCGCCATCTCTAACGGGTTGATCATCCTGAGGAAAAAGATGGACCCGAGCTTTGAAACGCCAAACAAACCGCCACCAACTCTGCTGAATTCCTTAACTTGGGCAACGCACATGGGAGTGAGCGCCAATGTGAGGTACCAAACGTTGAATGGTCTTGAGTTCTTGCTTGCAAAGGCGTTGCCGCCAATGGTTTTTAAGACAGGTGTGGTGGCTTTGAGGTGTGTGAACAATGTCGTTGGAGGAATGTCGTTTGTTGTGTTGGCGAGGATGACGGGATCACAGTCAGTTGAGGACAAGGCAGAGATTTTAGTGGATGAAAATACAGAGATTTCAGTGAAGGATAAGGATCTTTGAATCTCATTATAATCTTTTGAAGTTCCTCTGTGTTTTCCGTTGCTGTTCATAGGTACAAAAGAGGGCATCTTGAGTTAAAATATTCCTTTCTACAAAAGCAAAAGACAGTTCTGTTATGTTGCGATTAAATAAGACTAATCCCTTTTTAGGTTCATCCTAATATTTGGATGTCATTGTTTGGGTCAATTCTACTGCATAGTTTGTTGTTTTCTTGAGCATCACTACAAAGAAAATAAATTCAATAAAAACTTTTAAAATACGGATACTTATCGCAGATGTATACTTCATTTTTCATTCGGTTGTGTCGAACCCTTTAGGATAACTTTTACAAATCCATTGAATTCTGTGAATGCTCGGATAAACAAGTTTCGTTTGATTGTTCTCAAAGAATACTAAAGATAAGGTGGTGTAAGAGAGAAAAAGCTCTTTGTTTATTACACAATCAAAAGGTGGTTGGTCTTCTTACAAGCAAAAGAGATCCATTTAAAAACTATATTTGAAACTCCAAAAGCAAACTTTATTCACCTCTTACAGAATCAATGGAAGAAATGAATCATAAATACGCGAATTAGATGGCATGAACAGACAGAGCTCCATCAACACAAATGTTTTGATCTGTAATGTAAGAAGCTGCAGGAAAACATAGAAACACCGTATTGCAGCCACTTCTTCTGTCTCTCCAGCACGACGCATTCGTAAATTTGGTGCAATATTCTTAGGAACTCGTCACATTCAATTAATTAACAGGAACCAATCAATTTAAATGAAAAGTAAAACTGTTAAAAGAAAAGAGAGATTTTTTAGAAGTTATACAGGTTTAGCTGGAGGAGTTGTGATGACTCCAGGAGCAACGGAGTTAGCTCTTATGTTCTCACCAGCCCATTCGCACGCTAAGTTCCTCGCCAGCTGGCTTATGGCTCCTTTGGTTGCACCATAGATGGATCCGACGCTACAACATACAATTCCAGCAACAGAGGAAACAGAGATATATGTGTAAAAACCTTAAGGGTTTGTTTGTTTTCTCGTTTGCATGTACTGCAAGAAATATGAAAGATGATAATGTGTAATTCTCGTTTCTGTTGTTCTAGTTTGATGAAAGATGATAATGTGAAAATGGGTATTTATAATGGTGCGAGCTCAGGAGTAACTGAACAAAGATACGATGTTACTAAATGACGTGGTGACGATGGTGGTGATTGGTACACAAATCGAGGTCAAAGTAAACTTAAGAATAGATCGGTTTTAATCGGGAAAGTGATGACTTTAACTAATGATGCGTCGTCCATCACAAAGGTGTTAATTAATATTGGATTTACGGAGTTGATGATGTAAGTGATTATTATATAGACACACGATTTCAGAAGAGTCATGGAGCATATATCGTACAACACAGAATCAGAGTGTGTGTGGTCACAAGAGGATCATGAATCAATCACCTAACAGCCTCTGGTGCAGAATTGCAATATGGCGTGTGCAAGCAGACTAGTCTCGTGAATGTTAGACATACAACGGCGCACGCTACTCCCAGCACCATCCCAGCACTGCCTTTCTTTCTCTCTAACCTCACAGCTCTCTTAATCACCTGCAAGAAGCTGGGCAGTAATCCACCGCACGCCACCACCATCACGTGGTCCAGTCCACTATAATCTATCCCAGCTAAGATAGATGCTATGGCTGATACAGGTCCCACAAATCCGATCAAAGCTGCTGCTGCAAGAGCTGCGTGCCAACTGTCTGTAGCCCCAAAGACACAGCTTGCAACTGCTGTTCCTCTTGGGAGCCCGTGTAAGGAAACCGGGAGTACCATGTGTCTGCCCAGCCCATAAGCTTTCGGAGCAGCCACCCCAAGAGCAAGCCCCTCGGCTAGTGCATGGAACCCAACCGCTCCACACGCTAATAATGATTGGAGTGTTATCACACTGGTTGGAAAATTGCTTACCGGGGTTATAAAACTGCCAGCCCGGGACTTTTTCTGACTAGTAACATTCAGGATGGTCGAGCTCGTGAAATGGCCGAGTCCGGCTCCAAATGCAAGTAAACTAACCAGAGAGATGAATCCCATTTTTGCAGATAGCAGCAGTTGAAGCGGACGCCATAGACCGAGGACAAAGGCAATGCCTGAGGCTACTCCCATGAGAAGGGCGTGCTGGAGACGGAAGGTGATTGCAGATGCAACCAGAAATAATCCCCCAAGCAATGGGCCTAGACCAAAGAGGAGTGAAACGAAGAATCCAGAAGCATCTTCTGAGCTACAGATTGGAGAAAATGAAACATTAGTTGAAATTAAGAATCAATCAAATGCAACAGCTTGTAATAATTTTACTAAAACTCCATTGCTTTACTTGTAATCATGCGTGAAATTCTCAAAAACAGTGGTAAGAGCTTCCATGGATGCTACTGATATTGTGGCTGCAGATGCCACATGTGATGGAGATGCTTCCTGTTGTGGTTACAAAAGAAGAGGTATGAAGTCAGTATACTTACTGAAATTCGCATTTTCCTGAAATATGAACATCAACATTGGTTTCATAAATCACCACATGCAAATCACCTTGAATGCATCAGGAAGCACTTCAGCAATAACCATCCAAATCATACATCCAGCTGCAAATCCAGTGCAAAAAGGCAAAAACTTGCTAAATGCATCAGCACACAAAAATGCTGGCACTGCGACAATAGGCTGGATAAGAATATAGAGAAGGAAAAGAATCAGTAACCTGTTAATATGCAATGCAAACACAGAAATCAGATCACAGAACATCGTATGATTACCTGAGGTAAGGATGTTATTATACTCCAGAGCATGGCATTTTGTGGAGAGACACCCCTTGATGCCAATACCATGCTAACAGCCAACCCTTCAGGAATATTATGAACAGCTATGGCCAAAGTGACCAAAAGCCCTTGACTAAAACCCTTTGAACCAGCAAACGATACACCAACTCCTGATCCCTCCCCAAAAGAGTGAAGTGTCATAATTCCGATGACGAGAACAACTTTTGCTGCATCTGCACCTTTGATATCCAGCATGCTAACTTCACCATATTGCTCAAGAAACTGCCCAATATACAGGGTTATGTTGATAAAATGATTTACCAATTCTGAGATTTCATGCAACTTGGCAGGCAACAAATGCAATGAGGAAACTAGAAAAAACACAAGAATTTATTGGCGTTCCGAGTCTAAACGTTATGATGTTCTACAACTCTGATGTTAATGATAAAACGAAATTACAGAAGAAATAAGTTTCTGTCAACTGTCAACACATTAGATTTAATTTCAAAATTTAGTAACTCGGTGACGGGACAGCCAAAGAATCAGTTTAAAATTACCTGCTTGCAAAGCCAAATGAACAAACCACCAGCTAGAATCCCAGTAACAACCCAATTTCCAGAACCATGTTCCTGCCCCTCCTTTACAAGATCGAAGCTAGCGGCCAACATAACACCAGCAGCCATGCCATTGCATATTCCAGCCCATTGAGGATCAAGCTCAACAAAGAAGAAGGGCACTGCACCTAACCCAGTGGCAGCGGCCATTGCTAAGGTGAACAATGCAACTGTTGAGACTGAAACTTTGTTGTGACTGCCTCTCTTCTCACCCATTCCAATGTCATGTAAGGTTTTCTCTACACCACTTCCATCTATAACATTTCGTCCCATGTTTCCATGAGGAGCAGCTCTTACTTTATGTGAGATCTCCCATTGGGAATTTGCGCCAGTGCTCCCAATGAATACAACGACAAATAAGAATAGAAGCAACAGAACTTTTTTGCAGTCTGAAGGCATCATTTTGATGCTGAAAGATCTTGAAGTAAATTTTCTCGCTCTCTTTATACAGGAGATAGAGAGAAAGTTCACGAATTTAAAGGAACCAATTAAAATCCGAGGCTTTGTAGAATCAAAACTGCATCAAGAGGAGGCAACGGTTTCCTGATTAACACGTCACAAGAACGAATTTCAAAGAAAAATAAATTCACTGAGCATAATGCTGCGTTTAATAGATCACAAAATTGGAATTCAAACTCATGGATTTAATAGACAAAAACGTACAGGTTATGCTCTGTGCACAACATTGATCCAAATATCGTATTTTGGTGAAATTAACTCAAATAGAATCAATATAAACACATTAAACCAATTTGCAGAGAAAGATTAATTTCATCATCCAAAACCTAAAACTGTGTGTCTTAAGGAAACCCAGAACAACAAAGCAACAATCTTTATCACCCCGAATCGTTCACATTCTCCAGCCAATGAACAAACGCGATAAGAGTCTCTGAATTCTCGCAGTTCTGGAAAAACGCTTACCAAATACAATCTGCGAACCCAATTGCAGAAATTTACGATTCGATCTACTATTCTTTAGATACCATGAACCCAGATCAATGCCAGTACAGAAACGGAATCGCAGAACTTACCAGCACAGGAAATATCGGAGCACGAAAAATATTGGATCCGTTATACATGAGCAAAATTCCAGGCGATGAGATGTGGTCAATGAATGGAAAGCTTTGGACCCCCAATCAAAAAAAAACTACTGTGTCATATACCTTCTCGCTTAGGTGACTTTGAGATTATGTAAGTCAAATTTTATCTAAAATCCCCAACATAAAAAAAAAAGCATTTTAGTTAAAGATATTGTAAGTAAGACCCTCAAAGTTTGTTAATCTCCCAAACGACTCAGTAATTATCTAAAACGATGAAACTCACGCCAATATGAAACGGCTCGTGGCAGTATTTATGAATTATATTAAAAAAAATATTTATAAATTAAATAATAGAGTAATACCATAAAATAGCATCTTTTAAAATTTTTCGTCCAAATCTAGTATCATAAAATTAAATTCTCAAAAATAGCACAAATACTTATGTGAAAATACTTATTTATTTTAAATAAATTATACATAAACTTAAAGTATTATATTTGAGTTCATTATTTCCAATTTAAAATTTAATTTTTTCTATTAAAATATAGTTTTAATGCATTTTAATCTTAAATTTGTGCTATTATTAGAAATTTAAACTAATGATGCTATTTTTGGAACAAAAACTTAGAAAGGTGTTATTTTAGACATTTGCTCTAGATAATATCCTAAAATAATATATTTTAAAATTTTGTTTTAACTTTAATATTTTAAAACTAAAATTTATAAAATAATATAAAAAATTATATAAAATATTTATTTAATTTAAATAAATTATATATAAATTTAAAACATTATATTTGTTTATTTTTCTAATTTAAAATTTAATTTCTTTTTATTAAAATAAAATTTTAATATATTTTAATTTTAAATTTGTGTTATTATTAGATATTTAAACTAATTATGCTATAAATAAAATGTTAAAAATATTTTATTTTATATAATTGTCAATGGATTGAACTAACAATTTTTTGTTTTTAAAGCAAAAACAGTAGATTTTAAAGTAAACCAGTATTTTGATTTTATTGTTGTATAATATCACCAAAAGTAAAGATAATAATTGATTTTATATTGAAAATACAATGAACCAACTTTTGCTAGATATGAAAAAATCTATATATGAGCTAACAATGAGTACACGTGTGTTGTATATAATATATTTTGGATAAAAACATATCTTCTTTATTTACAAAGTGTAGATATGCGAATCTCGACATATATTTTCATATTTTGATACAAACTGTACCGTTTTATATCCAAATTATAAATTTGAATTATGTTCTTTCATTATTCTCATGTTTTAATGATGATTCATTAGTCATCCGTAGTAATCGCCGTAATATATCGATCTAATAGTTCAATCTCTTTGTACAAAAATTTACATATAATTTATGTATAAAATAGTATATAAACCAAAATTAATTACGAATCGTAACACACATATATATGATAAATAGCAAAATTTATCAAAGTTAACCATCTAGTATCTTAATATTTCTTTACATTTTTGTCATCATCCCATTAGTGATGAGTACGGAAATTGAATCAAACAGAAATTCTAATAATTAGTAGATTCGGATAGTTGTTATACTTAGTCATTCAAAAGAGATTATCACCAATATTATTATATAAAATCGTTACCATAATATAAAAATTAAATCTATGTTAGTTGTTCTTTTCAACTATTATTATCATGATATAATATAAAACAAAAAAATATTTGATAAATCGGTAATCTCGAAGATGTGAAAAATATATAATCTCTGTTTGTGTAATCACAATTAGAGCACAACTACTACAAAATTATTCTTAAACGCATCGATAATGTTCCTAATACAGAAACAAGAAAGATAATATATATATATATATATATATATATTATATATATATATCCCGATCAATAAATATCAATTCGAAACTATACTAATGGTTATATAGCCATCAACAAATCACATCTACTATTTATATATTAGTGTTGTTCATTTGGTCGCTGTAGAGGATTGCGGCTGCAACTGCGACTGTGATCAACCATGCGGATGCGGCTGCGGTAGATTTTGTTTGTTTGTCTGTTACTGGCGGTTACGGTTGCGGTTGATCGCAGATTTTTAGTCGTACCGATGTTTTAATCAGCGGTCGAAAAAATTGCGACGCATGACGCTAAACGAACAACAATCTACCGCAGCCGCAGTCGCAAGTTCTTTCGATTGCCAAACGAAAATGACCAATATAATTCTTATACCAAATATATACATATAATTTTGTGGTATAGAAAAATAAGCATTATCACCTTTGGCCAATTAACATGTATAGAAATGAAAAGTATGAGAGAAACTACAACAAGAACATCCCAAACACAAAACACATAGTGATGCGATAAGTGATTGAGAGCTTCGGATATCTCTGCCAAAAGTAAATCTGTAGTCCCTGTCCTTTGCAGTTTGTTTGCTATTTTTTGGTGGATTTTGATCAAACAACGACTTCTTTGCTCAGTTATATATCAATCTCTTTTCTTTTGTTAACCAAAAAGGTAACAAAAAATCCACCAAAAAAACTATTAATTTGTTTATAGAAGGTAATGTTTTATCATTTACGTATGGTTTAAGCAACGTGTGATATTACTTTGAAAGAGGTGCAAATATAATGGAGATGCAGAAAAAGGGAATGTGTACGTCTCCAAGATAGAACAATAATGGAGTATTTATGGAGCTCCGTGCCACATCATCTTTTCGCTTTTTTCTCATGTGCCTTAAATCATAGATTAATGTCACTCTTAAGTAATTGAGAAAGGGCATTATAACGTCTGTACCGGGACGGTCAAGCGTCAAATTTTCAGATAGTTTAAAAAAAATTGTATTAGCTAACCATGATGATTTTTTTATTGGTTGAATAGAGATTTTTTTGTTCAACTATCTCGCATGGTTTAACCACAATGTATACTGTTAATGAGAAACATACAGAATAAAGAAACAACTAGATGATTTATAAAATATTTATAAAATATATTTTATTAGTAAATATAAATTAATTATTTATATAATTTTTATTTTTATTTAAAATTAATTTTAACATTAATTTTTGTATATATAAATTAAGAAAGAAAAAAATAATTATTTTTTATGAATTTAATAGTATTTTTTGGTTAATTTAATTATTAATACTCTAACCAAATTAATAACAATGACATATATTGTAATTATTCAAATAAGTTAACCATATTTATATATTTATTTGAAATTTATTGTAATGATGAAATGTAAGTATGATATTTCTGTTAATAACACGTGAGAGTAATATTATTTTATTAATTTTTTCTCAAATAATATATTAGGGATTATGTAATAACTTAAATCTATTTATATTTATTTGAAATTATTTATAAATTAATGTATTAAAAATTTAAAGAAATAAAAATTGTTGTTTTTGCAGAAGTAATACTATTTTTTGGTTAGTTGAATAAAATATATTGATTCTCTAACCAAATTAATATCAATGACATGTATAGTAATTATTCTAGTAATTTAAATTCTTTTATATATTTAAGCTGAAATTCGTTGTGATATTGACACGTCAGCATGATATTTTGTTATTAACACGAAGTAAGATTACATTGTTAAAAAGTTTCTCAAATAATATATTAGGGATAATAAAAAAAATTCGACTTGATTAGATTTTTTTATAAGAGAAATTCCGCTATTGGAAAAAGTGTTTACTTTTCAAAATCAAAGATGATTAAAACTATTTTCAGTTATGCTTTTTAAGTAAAGCTTCTCCTTCATAGCAGTCACAAGCTTTATTCTCTGATACTTTCTTTACTTGGCAAGAATGCCGCAGCGTCTGTGTGTCTGCATACAAAGATAGGAAAGCACGCAAACTTGTCTGTAAATTCCAAGAGAGTATTTTCACGGCAACTGGAGAATGAGACACTGATTTACAATGGGGAGTTTATCAGACACAGACAGTCCTTTATCTCTCTCTTGTTCCTCTACTCCTTCTAATAGACGCTCCTCTGTTCCTACCAACTTCTCTACATGGTTTGTCCTCTCTTTCTCTCCCAGGTTTTGTAGTCTCTGTTTAGCTTTACAGTATTAACTTTCCTCATATGGTGAGTAAACGACTGGAGTTCGAAAATTGCAGCATATTCTCCGATTTTGCGGGAGATATCACCGTTGTTGTCGATGGAGAGTCTTTTCTACTCCACAAGGTTAGTGCGTACACATGTTGGTCGACGTTTTTCTTTTTAAAGTTTTTGAACAAACGTATCTGAAACCATTTTTTTTCCAGTTTCCGCTAGTATCTCGGTGTGGAAAGATGAGAAAAATGATAAGAGATCTCAAAGAATCTTCTTCTTCCAGTATCTTCCCCATGATTGAGTTCAGAGATTTCCCAGGTGGACCCCTGACTTTCGAACTCGCCATGAAATTCTGTTACGGCATCAACTTCGAGATCACTGCCTCCAATGTGGTAGCTCTCCGCTGCGCTGCTGGTTATCTCGAGATGACTGAGGAGTATAAGGAAGAGAATCTGATCGCTAGAACTGAGAGTTATCTCGACCAGATCGCTTTTCGCAGTCTCCAGAAATCTGTCCAAGTACTCTGTTCCTGCGAGAGGCATGGTATGGTTGAAACATTCCAGATTACTGACCAGTGTGTGGAAGCCATCGCCATGAATGCTTGCAGGGAGCAATTAGTATCAGGTCTATCAGAGGAGATCAAAGGGAGGGATTGTCTCGAATGGTGGATCGAAGAACTCTCTGCGCTCAGGATTGATTACTACACCCAAGTTGTCTCTGCGATGGCAAGAACAGGCGTGGAATCCAAAAGCATCGTCGCTTCTCTGATGCATTATGCTCAGGAATCATTAAATGATACTATCAATCGAAATTGCCAGGAGCAGAGGAAAATCGTTGAAGCTATTGTTACCCTTTTGCCGAAAGAGGAGAAAGGATCTTATCCATTATCAGTTATTCCTCTTAGTTTCCTCTTTGGAATGTTAAAGGTCGGAACTACAATAGATGCAGATATGTCTTGCAGGTTCGAGCTTGAACGCAGAATCAGTCAGCAGCTGGAGAACGTATCTCTTGACGATCTACTTATACCGTCTGTCCAAAACGACAGTTCCATGTACGATGTGGATACTGTCCAAAGGATACTCGCATGCTTTCTTGAGAGGATTGAGGAAGAAGATGAGGACTGTGGTTACGATTCAGAGTCCACAGGAAAACACGGTTCGTTGCTCAGAGTAGGACGGATCATGGATGCTTACTTGGCTGAGATCGCACCAGACCCAAATCTGAGTCTGCACAAGTTCACGGCCATTATAGAGACATTCCCCGGTTACGCACGGATCATAGACGATGGGATTTACAGAGCCATTGATATGTATCTCAAGGTAATTAATCAAACAAAAAAATTCTTCTCTATGTTTTGGAAACATGTGATCAGGCTAATGATCAAATATGGATATTAGGCTCATCCATTATTGACAGAAGAAGAATGCAAGAAGCTATGCAAATTCATAGACTGCAACAAACTTTCGCAAGAAGCAAGCAACCACGTGGCACAGAACGATCGGTTTCCAATACAAATGGTGGTTCGAGTGCTCTATGCGGAACAGCTGCGATTGAAGAAGTGTCTGTCGGGAGATTCAGAGGAAGGGTATTTGGTTTTGTCGTCTGGAGTACAAAGCCAAGCGGTTTCGCCAAGAGACACGTATGCATCACTGAGGAGAGAAAATAGAGAATTGAAGCTGGAGATAGCAAGGATGAGAGTGAGAGTAAGCGAGTTAGAGAAGGAGCAAATGTTGATGAAACAGGGGATGATGGAGAAGTCTGGTAATAATGGTGGAACATTCTTTACGTCATTATCCAAAGGAATTGGGAGGATTGCCATTTTCGGTGGAGAAAACCGGCGGAAGGTTAATCGGAAATCGAGATCGGTGTCGGAGAGAAAACCAAGTAGAAAGGGTAGAGGATGACAAGTGACAACTCGTTGAATAGGTAAACGTCAATGTTTCTTTGAGGTTGCTATCTACAATTCTACAGAGACAAATCACATGCAGAGTGCAGTGTAGTGGGCCAGATAAAGTGTGAACTAGGCCCATAACAGAACAAAGGAGACATCATATTTAATCTAAAGAAGAACAAGGAAAGCTAATATAATTGGTGTGACCTGTCCAAGCCGTCTTTATCCATATATATTATTCTACTTTTTCTCTAAAATGAGGTAAAAAGAAAAAGATATCAATACTGTAAAAAAATTATTATTTATACGTTAAATCGTTATTAAATCTTTTTTTAATTGGAAAATTTAGTTTTACTTTCAAAATAAATCAAAGTTAAAACTATATTTTCAAATTAAAATCATATTTAATAGCAATTTAACGTATAAAATTTTTGTAATATAAATAATATATGAAATTTGTGTAGTTTACAAAAGAAAAATATAGTTTATTTAATTAAAAAAACATTTAAAAAATAGAATGAAAATAGATTTATTTGTATAAGTTTGTATAGTTGAGGTCAATCCAAAAATATATCAACAAGATAATCTGTTGTTTTGCGGGTCCCAGCCAAAAAAATTTCTTGTTACGGTTGGCCAAATATTCATCAGCAACAATCAATAGCATAGCTGGTTTCGGTTTGTTAAATCAAAAGTGATGGTTAATGAAATTTTGATAAGCCCTAATATGCAAAATCTATTGTGCTTCTTTACTACCTATTGTATAATTTATTCTCTATAGGTTATGAATATAGTACATCGCCTGTGATTACAAAATATTCAAATATTTAGTTGAATATTTTGTAAAAGGCCGTCTTGGTCGTAGTGCGCAGCATCACCTCACAGATGCGCCAGAGCCCTGAAACGTTTCAGACATAACTTCACGGATAACCCTGAAGACCTTTTCAAATGTCATGGATAATAACAACGAGCCTGGAGAGATCTTTCTCAAAAAAAAGTTTCACTCGATATTGTCATTGGGCACATGGTATACGTTCATCTCTTACTCACTAGATGACCAAGTCATGTGTGCATATTAATCTTTATTATGTTGTAATTAAATAGCTTTGAATTTTGATGTTTAAGAAGTTGAGCGACATGTACGAGGAGCTCAAGATATGAAGCATTGTTGCCGAAAGAAGCCGTCAAAAACACAAACTGGTTTCATAGCATCGACGATAGTCGTCAGATCACAGATTCATGTTTGACAATAGCATATTCGAGCTTCTTCCAGAGCCATTTGCCTCACTATAACACACATGCATGCATGCACACACCACCACCAGTTTGTTTGCTTGCCAATGGTGGAAAGAGATGGATTATCACTTATCATACATATATACTATAAAAGGCTATGGTGGTTCTTGGTTCTTTGGTTATTAATTCTTGATTGTTGAACTTTGTAGTTATAGTAATGTACTAGCATTCATAATCTCTAATATATTAATTGATAAGCATTTTTAGAAAACAATTTTATTCTGATATGATATTTACAATAGTGTATGTGTCATTACTAGATTAAGTTTTAAATAAATATAAAAAATAAGTTTTAATTATTTGAACAATTACAATATGTGCCACCTATTAATTTGGTTAGCGAATCAATATGTTTTATTAGACTAACAAAAAAATTTATTTATTTCAAAAGAATAATCTTCTTTATTTTCTTAAGTTACGCATACAAAAATTATAAATAATTAATATTTAATCATAACATGTTACCATATGTTATAAATTTGATATTTTAAAATTTGACTATTTGATTAAATAAGAAAATAAATTATCGTTTCTAATATTTTATGATAGAAATATATTTTACAAATAAATTATTAATTATTTAAATAAAATAAAAATTATTATTATATTAAAATAAAAAACAATATTTTTAATAGATATAATTGGATTTTAAATTCCAAATAATAATATTTGGTAAATAACTATAATATATTTTATAAATAAAATTATATTATATTCATTCAGTAATTATTTTAGATGCACCATATAAATCATGTAATTATAAGGATATCGAAGGAAACAATGAGAATGTGAAAGAGGAAAGAAATGTTCACGCGCCGTACGTGAATCGGGAGACATAGCAAATTTATTAATGGAAGACAGCGAATCACAACCAACAAAGGCCACCTTTTTTTTTCTTTTAATATTTTAATCACATAAATTGACTTTCACTTATGAAATACTATATTTTGATATTTTTATATTTAAGGATCCTCATTTATGTCACATTCATATACCAAACTCTTTCCCTTCATGGGTCCATTTTTTAAAAAGATACCCTCTTACAATCCAAATTAACTTTTTTTTATAATCTAAAATAAAGTAAGCTGACCCAATCAATACGAAAATAACAAATAATTTAAATGGATAAGAAAATCGGAAGTTGGGAATTTAGTAAATGCTTCTTATTAAAAGCTAATTCGCATAGAATAAAACAAAGAGAAGTTAACAAAAGGACAGATAGTTTTGCTAGCAATTAAAACCTAAAATTCCAAAGCGACTCAAACCATTTGAGCCAAGAAGAAAAGCACATCACAGTCCAGTGTCGAAGAGAGAGAGATAGAGAGAGGAACAGATCATCGAGATTTACATTTCTCCGTTGGCGTCACGCCAAAGCTTCCATACGCCCTTCACCAAAAACCCGACGTTTTAGCAAAATTGCATCGCTCAACTCTCTCTTATTACTGTTCATCACTCGGTGGTCACTGAATCTACGGCAATGGTGATTCCAGATTCCCTATCCTTTTCTGCTTTTGCCTTTTGCTCAAGCTTCTCCTTCACAAAATGCCGTTAGTAAAAGTGATTTCTTCACTACCCTTTCCGTTGCATTTATTCCACTCTCACTCGTCTTATACGATCAGCTTCATATGCCTCTCAGGATTCTCGTCTGAACCCACCTCAAAGGTCTCTCTCTCATTTCCGATCTTTGTTATCTTCTTGTTTTCAGTTTAGCTTCGCTGCTTATTCCTAAAAAATTTCTTCGTTTTCATTTTCAAATTCGACGCTTGGCTTTCTAATGTTCATTTATGTTTCAGATCTGGATGAACAAGTACGTGACACACATTTCTCTTACTAATCATTTCCGAAATTAGTAACTTTTGTAATTTGGGTTTTGAAGTTTGTGTATAACCATGATTCTAACTCGAGAATACTTCGACCTCTGGCTCGAATCAATGCTTACATAAAGCTTCCATAAATTCTGATTTTGATTGATAATGTCGCATTGGATTTATCATCATTTTCCACTACATTTCTTGCTTTTACTTTATAGTGAATTTGATTCCGCTTTTGCATACAACCTCTTTTTTAGTTTTTCTTACCACTGATGATGTTCATTACTAAGGAAAATTTCCATTGTGCTCATCTTTACTCCTGATACCTGTGAAGGGTTCGGTGCCATTCTTGGCCACTTATTCATAGATACAATTCTGATTTAGAAGTTAACTGTTATGTGGCTCTAAATCATGACATGCCTGTGTTTTGTATTTTCTTGCAGTTACAGGGGAGTGACAAAAGCTCCTGAGAGTATTTCAAAGGAATGATGGTGGAGAGGATGATAGTTGCGGCCTGCATTTTTCTTTTAGCCTCGCCATTTGTTTCCCGTTGTTTGTCTGCAGACATAGACTCAGACAAGCAAGCACTGCTTGAGTTTGCATCTATTGTTCCTCACAGTCGCACACTCAACTGGAACTCCACAAATCCAATCTGTGCTTCTTGGACCGGAATCACCTGCTCCAAGAACAACGCCCGAGTAATTGCACTCCGTTTGCCTGGATCTGGACTATATGGACCTTTACCACAGAAGACATTTGAAAAGCTTGACGCCCTCAGGATCATTAGCCTTCGATCCAATAACCTTCAAGGGAACATTCCGTCTGTCATTTTTTCTCTTCCTTTTATCCGATCACTCTACTTTCATGACAACAACTTCTCTGGTACTATCCCTCTTACTCTTTCTCAGCGCCTTGTTAATCTTGATCTCTCCACCAACTCGCTATCGGGAAACATTCCCGCCAGTCTACGAAACCTTACCCTGCTCACTGATCTCAGCCTACAAAACAATTCTCTCAGTGGACCAATTCCTGACCTCCCTCCTAGCCTAAAATACTTGAATCTGAGCTTCAATAACCTGAGCGGCTCAGTTCCATTCTCTGTGAAGTCCTTCCCAGCATCCGCATTTCAAGGTAATAGCCTTCTATGTGGAGGTCCTTTAACTCCATGCTCAGAGAACACCACAGCACCATCTCCTTCCCCGAATCAAGCAACCAAAAGTCCAGATACAACCAAAAGAGTTCTCTCCACTGGAGCTATAGTTGGCATTGCAGTTGGAGGTTCGATTCTTTTGTTTATCATCCTTGCCATCATAACCCTTTTCTGTGCCAAGAAAAGAGATGGCGGGCAAGAGAGCACCGCAGTGCCAAAGGCTAAACCTGGGAGGACTGACAACAAGGCCAAGGAGTTTGGGAGTGGGGTACAGGAGGCAGAGAAGAACAAGCTAGTATTCTTTGAAGGAAGTTCATATAACTTTGATCTTGAAGACTTACTTAGAGCCTCGGCTGAAGTGTTAGGGAAAGGAAGCTATGGCACAACGTATAAGGCCATCTTAGAGGAAGGAACCACGGTGGTGGTGAAGAGGCTGAAAGAAGTAGCAGCTGGGAAACGAGAGTTCGAGCAGCAGATGGAAGCCGTGGGAGGGATCAGTCCAAACGTGAATATAGCTCCTCTCCGCGCTTATTACTTTTCAAAAGACGAGAAACTGCTCGTGTATGATTACTACCAAGGGGGCAATTTCTCCATGCTGCTTCATGGTAATGATATTGCACTTGGTTATTAACGATCATAAAAGGGGGCTTTAAAAGGTAACACTTTAGATGAATTCTGTGCAGGAAACAACGATGGAGGAAGAGCATCGTTGGATTGGGAAACAAGATTAAGGATCTGTTTGGAAGCTGCAAGAGGAATCTATCACATTCATTCAGCATCTGGTGGTAAACTCCTCCATGGAAACATCAAGTCACCAAACGTCCTCTTAACCCAAGACCTCCATGTATGTGTATGTGATTTTGGTATAGCTCCATTGATGAGCCATCACACCTTGATTCCATCAAGAAGCTTAGGGTACAGAGCACCGGAGACCATAGAAACCCGGAAACATACCCAGAAATCCGACGTGTACGGCTTTGGTGTACTGTTGCTGGAAATGCTGACAGGGAAAGCAGCCGGGAAGACGAACGGGCATGAGGAAGTGGTGGATCTGCCCAAGTGGGTGCAGTCAGTGGTGAGAGAGGAATGGACTGGAGAAGTGTTTGACGTAGAGCTCATTAAGCAGCAACACAACGTTGAGGAAGAGATGGTGCAGATGTTGCAGATAGCTATGGCTTGTGTCTCTAAGCATCCAGATTCTAGGCCTTCTATGGAGGAAGTAGTTAACATGATGGAGGAGATACGGCCTTCTACAGGTTCTGGTAACAGAACCTCCTCCCCAGAGATGATCAGAAGCTCTGATAGCCCTGTTTAGATTGTTTTTTTTCTTCTCTTTCTCAAATCATTATTTATTTTGCCTTTCCTTTTCTTCTTCTTTGTAGTAAACCTTCTCGATAGGTTCTATGTCTGACTAGTAAAGTTTCATTTCTCAAATCATTTTTTCGGTCACGAGTCTACTATTTATAGACATGAAAATCAACACCCGTTATTTTTTTTTCAAGAAATCATGTGTATTATTATTAGTTTTATACAATGTGTAAAAAAATTATCTTTCTGGTGCACAGACTCAATAATTTGATATTTGATCAGGCATTGTTTTGATTCGATGCACACCCAATTAGAGGCTCACAAATCATTATACTGTATATTCCTTCATTTTAAGTTTTTAACGGATCAAACTTGAAAGCTGCTTATTTGTTGGTGCCTGGTGGGTTTATCAAGTGAGGCAGAAATCAATTAATTGGGCCTATGGGCCATGAGCGAGCCCATTAAATTCTCTCTCTGAGTATATTATAAGGAGGGGAAGTAGGAGAGGAAACGAATTTCTCGGTTTCAGATCCATTTCCTCTTGGTTAAACCCTAATTTTTACTCTCCAGAACCTTCCTTTTCATCATTTACGCTTTGTCTATTTGGTTCGAGAATCTTCGTCTTCCTCCGTGATCTGTTGTGTTCTAGGTTGATTGCTTTAAGGTCTATCCGTAATATTCATATTCTTTCTTTGGGCTTGTCTCCGCAGGTTTTCGTGTTTGACCCATGGCTTCCAAGAGGATTTTGAAGGAGCTTAAGGATCTGCAAAAGGATCCTCCTTCAAACTGCAGCGCTGGTAATCTCCCTTTTTCTAATATGATTTTAACCGATAATTTCGTACAAGATACTAAATTGATATTAGGGTCTTGATATATAATAAACTACTTCTGAGTTCTTTCTTTGGGTGATTTCTTAGACACTTTCTTGGTTTTGTTGGCTTCATATATCATACTATCTTTTGTCCTTTATTTAAAAAAATATTCATTGAAGAATTCTTTTGAGATGAATATCCAGACTTTTCATCGTGGTTTGAATTTTGTTCTGCCATTATGTCTTATGTTCAATAAGAACGCTTTGATGTGTTTTTGTTGTCTGAGTTGATGAAGAAATGAGTTATTTTTTTTTATAAGGTCCTGTGGCTGAAGACATGTTCCATTGGCAAGCAACTATCATGGGACCCCCTGACAGTCCCTATGCTGGAGGAGTATTTCTGGTCACCATTCATTTTCCTCCGGATTATCCTTTCAAGCCACCAAAGGTATTATGCTTTTGTATGATCATCGATCCTCTCAAGGGATCTTATCATCTATATCTATCTGATTTTGCAGGTTTCTTTCAAAACCAAGGTGTACCATCCCAACATCAACAGCAATGGAAGCATTTGCCTTGATATACTGAAAGAACAATGGAGTCCTGCTCTTACCATATCCAAGGTTTGAGTTTGCATCTCTTCTGCTTACTATTTATTTAACCAATTACGTGTGTTGATTCTAATGATCAATCTTGTGGAATTAGGTTCTGTTGTCGATTTGCTCTCTGCTGACTGATCCAAACCCAGATGATCCTCTTGTGCCGGAGATAGCTCATATGTACAAGACTGATAAATCCAAGTACGAGTCAACTGCTCGAAGCTGGACACAGAAGTACGCCATGGGGTAATAAGACAAAGGGCATGGTCAAGAGTCAAGACAAGCAAATAATCTATCTATTATCTCTCGCATGGAAATATAAAACTGAAGAATCTTATATGCTTTTGTTTGGTTTTAGTAAAAAAAAACCTATCATATCATCACCAATCTAATAATTCGTTGCTCTTAACCCTCTTTATATATTCATTCACCTCTAAATTTCGATTTTCGTTTATTTGTGAAGGAAATTTCGTAAATTATTATTTTCAAAATGTGTTCAAAACATCTCAAAAGTAACATTTCTTTTCCGTTGTATAATCTCTTATATAATTTCGTAATATAACTTCAAACATGTTAGCTACTAAAATGCCTTAACACAGAAAAAGAGAACAATACAGTCAGATTTCTTGTTCTTCTGTAGTTAATTGCTTTGAGCAATAAAGTTAATCTTTAAAAGAAGGCAAAAAAAGGTTGACACTTGACAGAGCGGATGAGGGCAAAGTTGTAATAAAGGAGAAAGGGGGAAAAATGTGTGTGACTTGGTTATAATGAGAGAGAGCTTCATCTCCAATCAACGACTCCTCTAAATTGGTAACGACGGCGTTTTCCTCTTTCATTCTTCGTAGATTACATACACAAAATAGGTAAAACTAATCTCTCTCTCTTTCCTTCATTCATTCATCTTCTCCACCCAACTTTTTGTTCCCTTTTCAGCCTCTGTTCGTATCCCATCTCAAAGGTCAGTTTTTGTCGTTTCAAATTCTCTTTTTTTGTCCACTTTTTTCTATGCGTATGGAATCGCCTCACTGTTTTCAATTTTCGGTTTTCGCTTGTTCGCTCTTTGATTATCTCCGCAATTCAATCAGCTGAAATTTCCCTCCTTTGATTCCAGGGAATTGCAAAGATCTCTCTTTTCTTTTTCAGGCAAATTCGAATTTCCAGAACATTCAGATGGGAAGCTGCGTCACTAAGGTATTTGATATATACAAAAATCAAAGCCCTTCCTGTGGCATGAAACACTTGTTGGTTGATTTGTATTTGTTGTTTATGGGATGATAAATTAAAAGCCATTTTTGTTGCTACGCAGAGCAAAGAAGACGATGATTCCAGTCACAACGTTGAGTTTTCCGGTGGCAATGTTCATCTGATAACAACAAAAGAGAGTTGGGATGAGAAATTAGCAGAAGCTGGTCGTGATGGAAAAATAGTAAATTCTTTTGATTTTCCCTTCTCAAACCTCCCTCTCTCTCTCTCTCTTGTCATGTAGTGTTGTGTGTTTCTCTAAATCTCATGACCAACTTACTCCTCTTTAAACAGGTGATTGCAAACTTCAGCGCGACTTGGTGTGGCCCATGTAAAATTGTGGCACCATTCTACATAGAGCTCTCAGAGAAACATCCTTCTCTCATGTTCCTTCTTGTAGATGTTGATGAACTCAGCGTATGTACCACCGTTATCTCCATTTTCTCTTTTGACTAATTGTTCAAAAAAGTTGCAATGTATCTGTGTGAATTGTTGCAGGATTTTAGCTCATCATGGGACATAAAGGCAACACCGACCTTCTTCTTTCTAAAGAATGGAGAGCAAATAGGAAAGCTTGTTGGAGCAAACAAACCGGAATTACAGAAGAAGATTACTTCTATCATTGATTCAGTACCTGAAACTTCACAACGGCCTTGATGCAACCTTTGTGTTCTTGTGTCTTCTTCAGATGAAGGTATCAAAAGGTCTTTGTTCTGATCAATGGATGTGTAAAATGCAAAAGTTATAAAAAAAACTCATAAAAAACATTGGAGTTAGATCATCCTGTTTTCTTTAGTATTTTTCATCTTAATGTGCAATCAAGAAGCTTCTCCATGGCTGTGTTTCTTCCTTATTGTCTATATAAACTTACCAATGAGAAACATGTCCATCCTCACTCCTCACTGAGTTCATCAATGCTGGATGTTTGAGCTGTGAAATCCATCAAGAAGTGGCTAGGTGAGAACCCTGAAACCACCTTATGGCCATGGATCGGACTTGGATCGGCTGACATTCCCGTTCCTAAACCATATAGATCCAGAAGATTCTCATGAGTAACTTGTACAAGGCCAGAGTTAAGCTCAATTCATACATGGCCATGTCCAGTTCATTTGAATGGAGCTTAACATAATAATTCAAGTGATAGCAATTAGCAAATGAGTTTTCTTAAAAAGATTGATATTCAATACTGCGTTAGTGTGCATTTTTAAATGTTAAGCTGGTCAAGAAAACAGCATCGTTATCATATCTTATTATATGTTTTCAGTGTTTTCTTGTTTTTCTGGGTCAAAGTCAATATTAGTCGTTCTCCATCAATAATTTAACACTTTGTTTTCAGTGTCAACAATTCCTTCTCGATTTAAATAAAATCAAGTATTATTGGTATCTCTATCAATCGTAGAATTTCAAACGTGCCTAATAAAGATTTTCAAACGTACCTAATAAAGTATTATTGGTTTCTCTATCTCTCTCTCTATATATATATATATAAGATTTTCAAACGTGCCTAATAAAGAAGCCTCTGGCTAAAACTGTAAAAGACGAATCTTTATGTTGACAAGTATGAGAATAATCAATAAAAAAAACTGTAAAAATTATGCATTAATTTTTTTACATCAAATATTTCCATAAACCCCATCTGACAATTTCTAGTTCATTTACAAAGTCGATGTGGTTTGGTGAAGGAAAGAAGGAGGCGGCCTGACGTATGTGAAGTTGGTAAAAGGGTTGGCCTTAGGATCCGAATTGGGACTGCTTGCTGGAGAATCCAACACAGACATTTCAGTCCAACACTTGTCAAAATTTGCTATGCATTGTCTTCCTGAAACCTCCGGCTTGAAACTTGGCTTTACTTCTCTAGCCTCCAGCTTCTTCCAGTTTATTCCCTTGAACCATTTGTGCTGTTTGATCTCCTCTGCTCCGCTTGGTCCACTTCCCAGTCGCCTTTCTGGCTCTTTTTGCAGCAGCTATAAGTTCATTACAAAGTCAGATCAAGATCGGTCCAAATTCAATGCATCATAATAGTCAACTCTAAAAGATTCCATGTTTGCTTACTTACCCCTTTCAGTAAGGCATGCGCTTCAGTAGACAGAAACTGCGGAAGCTTAATCTTTTCCTTTACTATTTTCTGCTGTATCTTTACTTTGTTCCCTAGGAATGGCGGCTGTATAAGGAAATAGAAATGGCATCACAACACATATAAGTTAAACAAATACAAAATCATAGGCTTCATGGGGGGAATTAAAAACAAATGAAGAAAAATTCTTACCTTTCCAGTGAGCATTTCATACAGTAGAATCCCAACGCTCCACCAGTCAGCAGCTTTATCATGCCCTTTTCCTCGAACGATTTCAGGTGCCATATACTCTGTAGTCCCGCACATGGAGTTTGATCTTGTGTTTTCTTCAAATTCCTTTGCTAAACCAAAATCTGTCAACATCACGTGGCCATCTGTGTCCATGAGTATGTTTTCAGGTTTCAGATCTCTATGCATTATGCCTTTCTCATGGAGATGAGAGACAGCAGAGACGATTTCTGCAGTGTACACACGAGCCAAGTCCTCTCTGTGAGAGACAAAAACTAGAACTAATTAAACCTTGCAAAATTCTGGTGAATCTTTAAACAAAACAGCTGAAAAAGGAAGCACGCCAAACCTGAAAAGCCCTTGGTGATAGAGCTGGAAGAAAAGATGACCTCCATTGATAAAGTCAAGCACAAGATACAGCCTATACTTGGTCTGCATAGAGCTTTATGTTAGCTAGTTATAAAGTTAAACCACTTGGATGCAAACAGAGAGCAGTTGGAATTTTACCTGAAAAGAGTATTTAAGCTGCACAATGAATGGATGATCAATTTTTGTAAGAATATCACGCTCAGCTTTCATGTATTCTGCATGGTTCTTCTCCATGATACGATCTTTTCTCATGACCTTCATTGCATATATCTCAGACGTGTCTCTTTTCCTCACCTGGTACACTTTTCCAAACGCACCTCTCCCCACAACCTTCAAAATTTCAAAATCCTCAATGCCTACTACACCTGAGACTCTCGCCAGATCTCCATCTGGAGCTTTTTCATTGTCAGTATCTTCATTACCAGAGAATTCATCTTTTTCTTTTAACGACTCACATTCAAGGAATTTCACCATGTCAACTGAGTCCTTAGACTCTCGTAAGGTAAGCTTGTTCAGCTTAAAAGAATTATGATAGAACACAATGTTAACTTAAGATTCTTTTTACTGCGTAATACCTTTTTTACATTAGAAAATCAGAGAGAAAGGCTTAATGGAGTCTCTCCCCTCCCCCGTGTACACATTCTCAAGTTCTAGATACCCCCACTCTTCCACTTGTCTTGCTACTTATACTCTCTCTCTACCTTACAACTTAACTCTACCATGGTTATTTAGTAACTAGTGCCACACCTTAAAAGGCCATGTCTCCTTTTAGGCTTGTTTGTGTGATCCATCTCAAGGCTCCACTCCAGCTTTGGTTCTTCGCTTGTAGGTGTGGATTATAGGCGGTCGGATGCCTCTTGTATCAATACCCCCCCCATTGTCATTCACCTTGTCCTCAAGGTGAAGATGAGGGAACTGCCCCTCTATCATGCTTTTCCATTCCCAAGAGTTCTCGAATTCAGGCTGTCCTTTCCACTTGACCAAGACCTCCTCTTGTCCCGAGTTCGGGTTTATCCTGCTACCCTGAATGCTTTCTGGTTCTGCCTCCAAGAATCCCTCTGCCGTGAGCTGATCTGGGATGGTGGTCGCTACCAGCGCTTCCCCAACTGCCCTTTTCAGTTGTGAGACATGAAAGGTGGAATGAATCTTGGTTTCTGGTGGTAATTGGAGGCGATAAGCGACTGGTCCGATGCGAGCTAAAATCGTGAATGGCCCGTAGAAGCGTGCTGCTAACTTCTCATTAGCTCGTCGAGCTAGTGACTTCCTGCGAAACGGTCTCATTTTGAGGTATACTTTTTCCCCCACTTCAAATTCAACATCTCGTCGATGACTGTCAGCTCTGCGCTTCATATCTTGCTGAGCCTTGAATAGGTGTGATCGGAGAAGTGTCAGCTCGGTATCCCTCTCTTTCAGACGCTGATCCAGGTCGGCGTTGTTAGTGGCTCCTGATTCGTACCTGAGAAGAACCGGAGGATCCCTTCCATAAAGAGCTCGGAAGGGTGTGGTCTTGAGAGAAGAATGGAACGCCGTATTGTAACATAATTCAGCCCACTGTAGGTATTGCGCCCAAGTCTTTGGCTTCTCCCCTGCGAAACAGCGTAGGTAAGTCTCTAGTCCCCTATTTGTCACCTCGGTCTGCCCGTCCGACTGTGGATGGTAGGCGGTACTGAGGCATAATTTAGTCCCAGCCAGCTTGAATAACTCCTTCCAAAACTGACTTGTGAAGACCTTGTCGCGATCCGACACGATAGTTCTAGGAAACCCGTGTAGCCTGACAATTTCTCGCACAAACAGAGAAGCTACCTCTACTGCTGAGTAAGGATGCTTAAGTCCCAGAAAATGAGCATATTTGGTCAGCCTATCAACCACTACCAGCACTGAGTCCAGCCCATGAGAACGTGGCAATCCTTCCACAAAATCGATTGAGACATCTTCCCATACTTGAGTTGGGATTGGAAGAGGTTGAAGAAGACCCCCAGGTGCGAGTGTCGAGTACTTATATTGCTGACAAACAGGACAAGCTGCAACAAAGCGGCGTATATCAGTGAGCATTCCTGGCCAATAAAATTGCTCAGCTATCCTTTTCTGTGTCTTTAGCACCCCCCCATGTCCTCCTAGCTTCCCGCTGTGATATTCGGATAGGATGATAGGAATTGAGCGAGACTGTTTTGAGAGAACCAACCTGCCACGCCTCAAGAGTCGTCCATTGACCAGCGAGTATTCTGCTTGTTTGGGATCTTGCTGCTGGACGCCTTTGATTACTGCTTGTAACTCAGGATCTCGGTCGACTTCTCCTCCAATTTCCTCCAATTGCATTGCCACTGGTAGAGATATAGCACACAACTCAACGACTTCTTGTTGCCTGGACAGAGCGTCGGCTGCTTTGTTTTCTGACCCCGGCTTGTACTGAATTTCAAACTCAAAACCCAACAGCTTTGTCAACCAACGTTGATACTCCATATTAACTTCGCGTTGTTCCAGCAAGAATCGGAGACTCTTTTGATCAGTGCGTACTACGAATCTCCGCCCCAAAAGGTAATGCCTCCACTTTTGTATTGCGAATACAATCGCCATCAATTCCCTCTCATAAATCGACTTCAGCCGCTGTCTTTCCGTGAGAGCCTGGCTAAAATACGCCAGCGGTCTTTGATGCTGCATCAGGACCGCGCCCAACCCACTGCCAGAGGCGTCTGATTCAACTACGAAAATCCCCTCGAAGTCTGGCAAAGCCAAAACTGGAACCGTAACCATGGCCTGTTTAAGCCGATTGAATGCCTCTGTAGCTGCCGTTGACCATTGGAACTGATCCTTCTTCAATAATTCAGTAAGAGGACGTGCAATAATCCCATATCCTCGCACAAATCTTCGATAATACCCTGTCAATCCTAGAAATCCGCGGAGAGCCCTCACTGATGTGGGTCTCGGCCAATCTACCATCGCACTTACTTTGGTTGGATCGGCTTCCATCCCTTGCTCGGAAATTATGTGACCCAGATATTCGATCCTGCTGCTCCCAAATTGACATTTCTTCATATTTGCATAAAAATGATGTCTTTGCAGCAACTGTAGCACCGTTCGCAACTGCTTCCAATGGTCCTTCTCGCTTTTACTGTATACCAAAATATCGTCAAAGAAAACGAGAACGAATTTGCGTAGAAAGGGTCGAAAAACCTCATTCATGACAGATTGGAACGTAGCTGGTGCGTTGGTGAGCCCGAACGGCATGACCAGGAACTCATAGTGGCCTTCATGAGTTCGGAAAGCCGTCTTAGGTACATCTGCTGCCTTCACGCGGATTTGGTGGTATCCGGATCGAAGGTCCAGTTTTGAAAATATTACTGCTCCCCGTAGCTCGTCCAAGAGCTGGTCGATCATTGGAATCGGAAAGCTGTCTGGAACTGTGGCTTTATTCAAGGCGCGATAATCGACACAGAACCTCCAGCTTCCATCCTTCTTCCTGACCAGTAATACGGGGCTGGAAAACGGGCTCCCACTTTCTTGGATGATTCCGGCAGCTAACATCAGAGACACCTGCCTCTCAATTTCTGTTTTCTGTACCTGTGGATAGCGGAAGGGACGAACATTGACCGGCTCAACCCCTGGCTTGAGGAGAATTCCGTGCTCCTTGGTGCGTGAAGGAGGCAGACCAACTGGTTCCAGGAAGATCTCCTGAAATTCTTCCAGCAAGGTCCGGACTTGAGCCGGTATTCCCTTCTGATCATTATCCTCCTGCTGTAGCAGTTGACCACATTCGAGGATGACACCTTCTCCCCCTTTCCGAACTGCCTTGATAAGGGCTCGGAGTGATACCGGGGCGTTGCACAGGCTCGGATCTCCCCTTAAAGTGATTACTAGCCCCTGCTCACAGTAACTCAACTTCTGCTCCTTCCAATTAACCCGCATATCTCCCAAAGTTGCCAACCATTGGATGCCCAAGATTACGTCAGCTGTTCCCAGTTCCAGAGGAAGAAAACTCGCCTGAATCGTACATCCCTCTAACCTGATTTTCACGTTGTGGCATAATCCCCTGCTTTTCACGGTAATTCCTGTTCCTGTGACTACTCCATAGCCTCCCGTATCCGTAACCGGAATGCCCAGTCGATTAACAATCCTATCCGAGATGAAGTTGTGGGACGCCCCACTATCCACCATACAAACAACCTCTGCATCGTCGATTAGGCCCTTAAGCTTGAGGGTTTTCGGAGATGACAATCCTACAACTGAGTTCAGAGAAAGCTCGGCGAATTCTGGTCCCGTTTCCCCTTCTTTCTCCTCCGTATCGATTTCCTCTTCTGGAATTTCGAACTCCCCATCTTCGTCTTCCACCAGAAGCACCCGTAACTCACGAGCTCGACATTGATGTTGAGCTGTCCAGCGCTCGTCGCACCGGAAACAGATGCCTTTTGCTCGTTTTTCGCGCATCTCGGCTTCCGTGAGCCGGCGATAGGCCGTGCGTCGCTGGTCATCCCCGCGCGTGTTTGGAGGCGCCGCTCCCATGGTTCGACTAGAGTTTTCCCTTATATTCCCCAATCTGGGCCCTAAGTTATCCCAATTTTTGGGCTTAAAATTTTGAGGCCCATTACTTTGATTGGAATTGGGCTTTTGCCATTGTGGCCCACCCAGATTATATTTGTTTGGTGCAAAGTGGTCCCCTCTCCCTGCCCCTTGCGACATTCTCCACCCTCCTGTACGTGGCACCTTTGTTGTACCTCCTTGTACGGTTCCCCATGGAGATTCTTCCATTTCTGTCCACTCCTCCACCTTTTTGGCCATTATCATCATTTTCTTCAAGGTTTTAGGCTCGAACAACCTAACACCCATCCTTGTTTTCGGTTTCAGTCCAATCATAAATGCCATCTCTAAAACCTCCTCTGATAACTCCGGTGCGTTGGCCGCCAGAGCCATAAAATCTTGGCAATACTGCCTGGCTGACTCCTCTTGACGGAAAGTCAGTAGTCTTTCTCCCGGCGAGCACTCCGACGCCTCCGTGAACCCTTCCAACACCCTTCTCTTAAGTTGTTCCCAGCTGGAAAACGGAGTACGATCTCTTTCCCAACGATACCACACGAGAGCTTCATCGCAGAATCCCATTCTTACTGCCCTCAGTTTCTCTTCTTCTGTGAATGACCCCAACTCAAAGTACTGCTCCATTTTTAAGACCCATTGCTCGACATGAGACCCATCAAAACTCGGCATTTCTATCCTTCGCACGAGTGGTTCTCCGGAGCTTTCCTTGACCCGGTTGTCTTCCCTCAGTTCTACCGGGCACGAGCGTGATGAGCTCGGAAATAGCCCGGTTTGTGTCTCCTCCTGGTTGCTGAGTTCCCCCCTGGAGATCTGCGAGTGCTCTGCAGCTTTTTCTGCCCGTGCATTCTGCAGCTCTTGCTCTCGGAGTCTCGCTTCTATCTTCTCCAGCACGCTCAACTTCTCCAGTTGTGCCTTCATCTCCATTACCACTGGTTCGAGCGTAGCTAGCTTTTCAACGTCTCGCTGAAGGTCAGCTACAACTTTTTCCAGCTGGTTGTCGTCCTTCTTTGGCGGCATTTCTTCTCAAGATCAACGCTCTGATACCAAAAATGATAGAACACAATGTTAACTTAAGATTCTTTTTACTGCGTAATACCTTTTTTACATTAGAAAATCAGAGAGAAAGGCTTAATGGAGTCTCTCCCCTCCCCCGTGTACACATTCTCAAGTTCTAGATACCCCCACTCTTCCACTTGTCTTGCTACTTATACTCTCTCTCTACCTTACAACTTAACTCTACCATGGTTATTTAGTAACTAGTGCCACACCTTAAAAGGCCATGTCTCCTTTTAGGCTTGTTTGTGTGATCCATCTCAAGGCTCCACTCCAGCTTTGGTTCTTCGCTTGTAGGTGTGGATTATAGGCGGTCGGATGCCTCTTGTATCAAATTACTACCAAAAGAAGACGGGCCAACCAATGAGTGGGATCGACTATAGACAACAGCAGGCTCGTCAAAAAGAACATCACTGGCCTCTGGTTCGGGGATTGGACCAAACACATCAGAGAATTCAAGCTCAGGGTTATCATTTAAGGCATATTTTGGCGGTTCGATGGATAAATGTAGCTGCTTCTGAAACGGCTTGCCAGTAAGGTCAACAGGACAATGAGAGGAAACCATATTCCAAACCAATGGCCAAATTTTTTTACAATGAAAGCTTCCAATGTCCACCAGATTAGTGAGGGTTTCCTACCGATGGAGGAGAAAACTGGGAAAAGGCAAACCAATATCCAAGACCAGGAGAAGAAAGTTTTCTTGTTTTCCTAATTTAAAGAAACAAAGGATGCTGCAGAAGTGCCTGAATGCCATGAAAATGCTCTAAGCTCTGCAGTTCATGAAAGTTGACAAGTTCAGCGGCTAATCAATGATCATATAAAACATAAAGATTGACCAAAATTATGAAGAGACGAATGATGAATTAAATAAGGGAAAAGATTGCTTTTGAATTACCAAAGTCAACATAATTGAGATTTAAGAAACTTCGCACCGACCAAATATCCTTAGACGATCCTCCCACCGAAAAAGGTGAATCAAGACCAAAGCCTTAAAATTGCAGGATTTAGAATCGGTATAAAAAGCCTATACAGCTTCAAGAACCAAAATTTCACCAGGACACGAGACCTAACGAAACCATCGCGGAAAAAAAAAAGAAAAAGTTAAATCTCTGTAATTCAGAAGTAGTCGTAAATAAGGGAGACAGAGACAGGTGCCGCAGAAGACATGCAAATTTCAAACAAAACCAGACTTAGGGGAAAAAAACAAAACATGAACCTAAAAGGTTGGTTCCGTGTCGTAGAAACAACTCATGAACTTCAATAAATATATGCCCAGAAAAAAAAAGACAGAGAGGGAATATTACCAGAGAATATGCGTGAGGAAGGAGACAAGAAGGAGAGGAGAAATTAAGAGGAAAGGGTAAATTCCAAAACCCGCAAGGAAAAGGTTTCAGAGGCGCGAGCGTCGCTCCTTTATTTATATTAATAGAGATTTATATTAATAGAGAAACTTTAGAAGAAGCATCGTCGATCAAGTCGTGAATAATTCTCTTTTTTTTTTAATGGGCGATTCTTATCGGCCCTTTAATGGGCTGATTGTCGTTAAACCTTTTAATGGACCGATTCTTATTAAAACTCTTTAATGGGTCAATTTTTATTAAACTTTTTAATGGGCCGATTCTAATTGAACCATTTAATGGGCCGACTCTCGTTCAGCCATTTAACGGGCCGATTCTTGTTAAGCCCTTTAACGGGCCGATTCTAATTAAGCCTTTTAATAGGCCGATTCTTATTAAGCCTTTTAATGGGCCAATTTTTATTAAGCTTTTTAATGGGTTGATTCTTATTAAACCCTTTAATGGGCCGATTCTAATTAACTTTTTAATGGGCCGATTCTTATTAAGCCTTAATGGGCCGATTTTTATTAAACCTTTTAATGGGCCGATTCTTATTAAGCCCGATCGATTCTTATTAAGTCCTTTAATGGGTCGATTCTTATTAACCCATTAATGGGCCGATACTAATTAAGCCCTTTAATAGGCCGATTCTTATTTTAATGGGCCAATTTTTATTAAACCTTTTAATGGGCCGATTCTTATTAAATTTTTAATGGGCCAATTCTTATTAAACTCTTTAATGGGCTAATTCTTATTAAACCCTTTAATGGGCTAATTATTATTAAACCCTTTAATGGACTGATTCTTATTAAACCTTTTAATGGGTCAATTTTTATTAAGCCCTTGGGCCGATTTAATTTTTATCAAGCCCTTGGGCCGATTCTTATTAAGCCCATTTTATAAACTATTAAGTGAGAAGCATGAGGTCATCTTATGCCCATGTATCGGATTTTTGTCTGCTCCAATTTGCTGTCCCTAAGCCAGATAGACCCAACTAGTTTACACAACTATAAACAAGTAGATTACAACAGAGATTGTTCAGGAGCCATCTTTATGTTAAATGCTTTCAACACCATTACTATTGCCTATTGGTAACTGGTTTGTGTTGGAACTTTGTTTTGTTTGATCATCACATAAAGACTTTTTTGCGATTGAATTATTGCAAAGACGAACGGATTTTAACCCTTTGCGATTCATAGATGGCTTTTTCAGTAAACGATTAAAAATATCCACTTTTATTCTGACTTGAGATGCTCTCTCAATTAAAAACCAGATAAAACCAAAACGAATGTGAATGCGAATGTTCTACGTAATTAGACTATAGTCTGGTCCGAAAGCAACATCGCTACTGTCATAATATAACGTTTTCAACGTTTTTTTTTTACGAGCGTCGAAGGTCAATGTTCATTGCTCTGTTTCTATTATTTACTTCTTTCTCTTATTTAAAGTGATCTCATCAAATCATAATTTCGTATGCGTGAACAAAAAACTCTTAACATATGGAGATGGATGAGATAACACAAAAATGAAAAAGAAATAAGCACAATTTGATGTTTATTGTTAGTAAATAGGTTTCAAATTATGTATATTTATTAATTTAAAATATTTCCATAACGCTATGATGACTTGCGAAATATTCCTGTCTTTGAATGGTTTCCTCTAAAAAGATATCTTGGGTTCATTCATGATACTCTAAATTCTTGTGAATTTAACAATACAATCTCATTAGAACGACCAACAAACTTGTTCCTTTTTTTGGTGAAGAAAAAAACCTTACAAATCATGGCAGTGTCATAAAAGTTCAATTAACACGCTTAGCCCAATACACAACTCTTATAAAGTTCTACAAATTCGATGTGGTTTGGTGAAGGAATGAAGGAGGAGGCCTGACGTACGTGAAATTGGTAAAAGGGTTGGCCTTAGGATCCGAATTAGGACTGCTTGCTGGAGAATCCAACACAGACATTTCAGTCCAACACTTGTCAAAATTTGCTATGCATTGTCTTCCCGAGACCTCCGGCTTGAAACTTGGCTTCACTTCTCTCGCCTCCAGCTTCTTCCAGTTTATTCCCTTAAACCATTTGTGCTGTTTTATTTCCTCTGCTCCGTTTGGTCCATTTCCCAGTCGCCTTTCTGGCTCTTTTTGCAGCAGCTACACGTTCATTACGAATTCAGATTCAGATTTATCTGTATCAAATGCCTCTTAGTTCTTAGTACACAAACATTTTCATATTTACTTACCCCTTTCAGCATCGCATGAGCTTCATTAGACAGAAATTGCGGAAGCTTGATCTTGTCCTTGATTATTTTCTGCTGTATCTTTCCTTTGTTCCCTAGAAACGGTGGCTGCAAATGGAAAAAAATGGCATCACACACAACACATCGTCAAAACAAATACCAAGACATGAGGCTTCATGCGAATGAATAAAAAGAAGAAGACAGATTCTTACCTTTCCAGTGAGCATTTCATACAGAAGAATCCCTACGCTCCACCAGTCAGCAGCTTTATCATGTCCTTTTCCTTGAACGATTTCAGGTGCCATATACTCTGTAGTTCCGCACATGGAGTTTGATCTTGTGTTTTCTTCAAATTCCTTTGCTAAACCAAAATCTGTCAACATCACGTGGCCATCTGTGTCCATGAGTATGTTTTCAGGTTTCAGATCTCTATGCATTATGCCTTTCTCATGGAGATGGGAGACAGCAGAGACGATTTCTGCAGTGTACACACGAGCCAAGTCCTCTCTGTGAGAGACAAAAACAAGAACTAATTAAACCTTGTGAAATTCTGGTGAATCACGAAAAAAACAGCTGACAAAGGAAGTACACCAAACCTGAAAAGCCCTTGGTGATAGAGCTGGAAGAAAAGATGACCACCATTGATAAAGTCGAGCACAAGATACAGCCTATACTTTGTCTGCATAAAAAGGGTATGAATAGAGCTCTACGTTAGCTAGTTATATAGTTAACCACTTGGATGCAAACAGAGAGCAGTTCGAATTTTACCTGAAAAGAGTATTTAAGTTGCACAATGAATGGATGATCAATTTTTGTAAGAATATCACGCTCAGCTTTCATGTATTCTGCATGGTTCTTCTCCATAATACGATCTTTTCTCATGACCTTCATTGCGTATATCTCAGACGTGTCTTTTTTCCTCACCTGGTACACTTTTCCAAACGCACCTTTCCCCACAACCTTCATAATTTCAAAATCCTCAATGCCTACTACACCTGAGACTCTCGCCAGATCTCCATCTGGAGTTTTTTCATTTTCAGTATCTTCATCACCAGAGAATTCATCGTTCTCTTTTAATGACTCACATTCAAGACATTCCACCAAGTCAACTGAGTCATTAGACTCTCGTAAGGTGAGCTTGTTCAGCTTAAAAGAATTACTACCAAAAGAAGATGGGCCAACCAATGAATGGGATCGACTGTAGACAACAGCAGGCTCGTCAAAAAGAGCATCACTGGCCTCTCCTTCGGGGATGGGACCAAACACGTCAGAGAAGTCAAGTTCGACATTGTCTTTCAAGAAAGAATTTGAAGGGCTGATGGCTAGATATTGCTGTTTCTGGATTTTGTTGGGGACAGGAAACTGAGAGGAAACCATAATTTACACCGAAAATCGATACAGAACCACTGAGAAAGCTTCACGAGTTCACCAGACTGGTGAAAGATTCTGTACCGACCAAGTTAATGAGGAGAAAATTGACTAAAACGACAGTTGATCTTGAAAATTTTGGCAAAAGGCAATCCAATGACGAGGAAAAGAAGCTCTAGTTGTTTCCCGATTTTAAGGAAACAGTGGATGCTGCAGAAGTGCGCAAATGCCATGAAGGTTTTATGAGCTCTGCACAAAAAGCTAAAAGCTTCAGAGGCTAAGACACAATTACATCAAATCTGAAGCACAGGATTTGACCAAATCTATGAAGAGACAGATCTAGAATTTATATAAGCAAATTCAACGACATTTTTTGAAGTCTTATATTTATTTCTACATCTAGGATCCGATTTGTTAGCACGCGACCATATATAATCTCACTCAAATTAAAAAAGGAAATTTCAATACAAAGACAAATATTGAATAAAACCCAACGCCCAACAATTCCAAGATACAGAATCGGTAACAAAACCTATAAAGATTCGAGAACCCGAAATTTCAGCAGGACACGAGGCCAAACGAAACCCTCGAAGAAAAGGACTTTAACTTCGACAATTCAGATCTATTCGTAAATTAGGGATACCAGTGCTCTATAACGTAAAAAACCGAGATCTACATAAAAACTATGACCTGAGCGTAAAACGAATCATGTCGCAGTAATAATTCGTGATTATAGATAATTTTTTTGGATCCCGAAGATAAAATTCTAAACTATACTCTTGTAAAAGAAAAGCCAGAAAGAAAGAGAGAAAGAATTACCAGAGGGGATGCCTGAGGAATGAGACGAGAGAAGAGATGAGAGGGAGAGGAGAATTTAAGAGAAGCATCGTGATCCAGGGGATGATGACACGTGGTCGTATCCTATTGGAAAAACGTTGACCATTTGTTAAATGTGCGGCGGAGGGTTATTAGTCCACCATTTCTCTTTTCAAAGTAGGCCGGCTCTAAAGCCCATTATAAGACTTTAGTTTTTATTTATTAGTGGTGATTTACTTTTGGGAGAATTCGTTTGAAATAAACACAACATAATTTAATACCAGACTCTGTTCATATATTGTTGATTTGTTTAAAAATAATATAAAATTTATGTAAATTTAAAAAAACTCTCCCTAAATTTTAGTTAAGGAAAGATAGATTCTTAAGTATCCTAACGAAATAACAGAGATTCTTAAGGAGATATGGTTGTTATTTCCATGTCACTATGTCAGATTAAAATAGAGTTACACGAGTTTTTTTATTGTTTAATCAAACAAATAGTCTTGTGGTGTTCAAATTAAATAATTTGAACCCGGATTCCAGTGTTTATACAAGGCTGCAAAAAAATGATTGATCATTCCCGGTTCACGCCCGGTTCATGTATTGACCGGTTCGAGTATCCACCAATATTTCTTCACCAACGTTAACAAAGAGTGGTACGGTAACCACTGCCCCCGTTTCAACTGTCGCCGGCTTTGATCCACCTATATATACATCCCACAAACCACTTGGTTTGAGCTTTGTTTAAACCAAACACACAAGAGACAATCACTCAACAAGAGATTTGTGCAACATTAGTATTACCTTGCGCAGTGTCACCGCGAAGGCCAGGATCAACATCAACCACTTTTAGCTGAACTGTAATTGGTAGATCGAAATCGATAACCTTGCAAAAAGAAAAAATCCAAACAGAATTACGATGGCATCATCACCGCTAGCTTAATCTGTAAAGTTTCCAATGAGAACTGGAGTGTGTACCTTGTCTTTCCAGTACAGCAAATTGCAATCCATTCCTTCTTTCAGCCATTTAGTCTTGTCACCCAAATCGGATTCATTAAGACGTGTTTCTTCATATGTCGTCTATAGAAGAAGATTTGATAAACCGATAAAACCCTATTATCAGAACCATTGTTTAAGCCTTGAATAGAAAAGTAAGGATCCATTGACATACCAAATCCATGAAAACAAACTGAGACCCGTCTTTGTACGTGAATTGTTTGGTTTCTTTGTATACATTTGCTTCCTCGACCTGTAACATATAAGAGGAAAATCTAATCATAATCAAGATGGTGTAACTAGAATCATTTGTTGGATTAAGATACAAAAAGAGGATTTTACTGAAATTCCAGCACGAAATGTTCTCTCCACTGTGCTACCATTTACGTAGTTTCTGATCTTAGTTCTCACAAATGCCGCACCTTTTCCTGGTTTGACATGAAGAAATTCTGCGAAGAAAGCCAATAACAAAACTATAAAGACTAATAATTTGAAAACCTAAACACTTCGAGTAATACAGCCTTAAGCAGAAATTATATGCAATCAAACGCGAAACGACGCTTAATGAAGCTTCCCAAGTTCAGATGACATTCCAAAATCTAAAAGCGAAACATGAAAATAAGACTAAGTGGGAACGAAGAATACCCAAGACTCGCCAAGGAGCACCATCGACTTCGATGTTAGTTCCGGCTTTGATGTCATTGGCAGACAAAGAGCAGTAAAACCCTGCAAATCAACGTCGACGGATTAGAAAATTCAAAATCAATCCCTATCATTGGCTCGAATTTAGAGAGCGGAGAGAATTTTAACTGGGAAATCTATTGGTTCGGGGAGAAATCCGCACAGGAAGCGCCGATCGGTTCGAAAAAGATAGTGAGAGGGGTGAAGTTGAAGCCACAGAATAAGGGATGCAGAAGGAAGGAGATGAAGATACAAAGAGAGTAGCTATTCCCGCCATTTTGTTTCTTCTGCCGGCGAAAAAATGCAGCCGATGAGTCTGAGCGCGTTGGATAAGGTCTTAAAGGAGGAAGGAAGGAAGGTTATGCTCAATCTCCACCAAAAAGAATATAAAAAGACGAACCGTATCGGTTCAATTAAACAATCCGGTTCTCCTAACAAAGATAGTTTATTTATACTATTAGAAAACTTAGATATGTGCATTTGAACAGTTTTGGTTCCTCTGCAGTAATTTTTAAGATGATTCTGTTACTTCTACTCAGTCATATAGCATTAGATACAAGTATCTACTCGTTGGCTTCCCATAATATCGGCGCTAACGTCAAAAGAAAGGTACTGAAGAATGATAAAACAGTACTTTGAATCTCATGGTATCTCAAGAAGAAATGTTGATTATGTACAACATCACAAACTCCCTCTCTCGACGTCTGGATTCATAAACAACAAAAACAAAACAGTTTTTATATTTGGAATCCAATAAACAAATCAACGCCAAAAGTAAAAAAAAAAAAAAATAGAAAAGAAGAAGAAGAAGAGAGATATGAACAATTCAAAACCCTTCGAGGCTAGTTCTCCTACCACTAGCGGAAGACGATCTCCGAGCATCTTCCAACGACGAACATGCTCGTGCCGGAAACACTGGTGGAAACACGAGCGCCCGTCCCCTTGTGGGCGAAACGGATGGTCGTCGTGGTGGAGGCGACGGTGAAAAACTTGACCTTGGTGCTGCCGCCGGGGTCCAAATAATGGTGTTGAGACTGCTTGATCTTCCCATATGTCTCTTTGCGGCGACTGGTGCGGGTTCTCTTAACGGAAACCTACACGAGTACTTCATGTCCTGTATAACCTTGAGTTGATCGACTATGTTTCTCATGGTGGGACGCTCTGACGGGTCCACCTGCAGACATTTCTGAGCTATATCTGCTATGCTCCTTGCAGCTTTCACTAAAAACCGGCCTTTAAGCTGAGGATCCATTATGAGCGAGAGCCTGCAATCATCTGCTAAGAAAGCTCGGCTCCACTTCACTAAGTTCCTCTCCTCTTTCGGGTATGACCCGTCCATGTTCTTCCGTCCCGTCAACATCTCAAGAAGTACTATTCCGTAGCTCCACACGTTGCTCTTTGGCGTCAAAAGCCCTCTCTCTACTGTCTCCACTGAGAGATTCGCTAGTGCTGAACTATTAGATGTCTCGACCTCAGGCACTTGGCCTGCACAACCGTAGCCTGATAGCTTGGCGGTGAAATCTTTATCGACTTGGATATTAGCCGTTGAAAATTCATTGTACATTGCCTGTTCATCAGAGCGAGAGAGAAAAAAAAGGGCCTCAGTTCATTACCTAAATTCACAATACTGATGGGATTTATATTTTTGCTCTTTACCTGAAACGGGCCTTCTTCGTGCAAGAAGGTTAGACCCTGAGCTGCGCATAGAGCAATCTTCATTCTAGTGTTCCAATCAAGCAGAGGCCCATCTGATCTCCCGTGCAGCAATCGATCCAAGCTTCCGTGAGCAAGCCTCTCATACACTAACATTCTTGTGTCAGAGCCGTCACGGGCATGATAGCCTACCAGTTTACAGAGATTCTGGTGTTGCAGCGACGCCAACGTGTTCACTTCATTAATGAACTCCTTGATACTCTGTAGAATAATAATAGCAGATAATGTTAAGAAACCAAACACATAGATACCCTCAGGACACCAAATGTTTCTTTTACCTGAGTGGTTACATGAAGGCGCACAACTGTTGTCTCGGCCTTTTTAAAGCTTGTGGTCGAGGCCTCATCACCAAAGGAAGCCATATACATAACAGATGATAGACCTTCCGAGATGCATCGATCAGAGGAAAAAGCGCTACAAGCAGACACTACTTCATCATATGAGAAGCACTTAACTGACCCGCTAGGCGGCAACGGCAAAGGTCCAGATGCAGATGCAGCCGATAACCGGCCACTACTTCCGTTAAAGGACTTAAAGCTTCCCCAATTCTTCAACGAAGAACCGGTTCTTGGAGAAGGTAGAGGAAGCGGTTGAGGGCTAGATTCTTTTGTAGAGCTACGTGGATCTTTCAATTGTTCATACTGCTCGTCGTGGTAAACTCCTGCAAGCAAATCCCGTTCCGCTGCACCATGAATGCTTGACGGAGCAGACATCACTCTCGCCCTGCTACTCACCTCTCCGGTTCCACCGTTATTAGGGTGAATTGGCTTTACCCGAGTTCTGAAACTCGGAGGAGCAGATTGCAGATCACGACTTGGAATCTTTGGTGGTGGCTCGGGCAAAGCAGTTGGCCTACTTTCTTCAAGATCCAACCTCTTGATAGAAACCGACCCACGTTTCTTCTTGCTTTTCAAAGGGAAACAGCCTAAAACCATCTTCTAAGTCCTAAAATCTGATTGTGATTGCCACCACTTGGATTCAACGGAAACGCAGCGGATGCTAATGAACAGAACACAAACTCCAAGTTTCATTCGTAAACTCGAGCATTCGAACGCAACAGGTACCCATAATCGAAGGATGTCTAGTCTCACAATCTCATCTGAAAGTGATCCAGTACACAAATTTTTTAGCAACATAAACAACAATATATACACAAAAAGACGTGGTTTTTAGGAAAAAATCCAGATCCGTTTTTGCATGTTTTAGATCAATGGCTATAGAAATTGGTCAAGACAAACAGTGAATTAATGAACTCAATTTACTGTAGAAATGGATTAAATCTCAGAGTAACAGATCTTGTGACTCAGTATTTGATGGTTAGATGGAACTTGGAGCAAGTATAGGACAGTTACATAAACCCTAATTCTATAAATTAAACAGCTAAATTGTTAAGATGTAATTTTTAAAATCTCAGACACGCTTTCAATTTGTTTAATGACGACATCCATTAGACAAACTTCCGGAAAAGACAAGAGACAACGACAAAAAGTCCAGGAATACAATGAAGATTTTTAAAATTGTACTATCATTAGCTATCTTCATCTCAAAAATTCATTTTTCACTTCTGAATAGAGCTAATTAGTGAAACCAGACTTTTCATTCAAACAAAATCATGAAAGAGATCAAAATCTGTTCCTGAAAACTCGTTACCCTAATTCGATCTAGAAAAATCAAAGCAGAGATAAGAGAAATTTGTTTAAACCTGGAAGGGACAAGAACTCAAGAAAATTCTGATGAGACAAAACTGAAACTGTGGCGAGAGAGGGAGAGAGAGACGAAAACTGAGTGAAAATGAAATCGGAAATTTCTGAGAAGAAGGATTCATCATAAGGGTCTGTTTAGGAAAGTGAGTAGATATTAGAGAGAGGAGAAAGGAGAGAAGAGAGAGAGAGATAGGAAGTGGGACCCAAAGAAGCAGTGGTCAAAGTTCAAACCAAACAGATATCCAAGATTTATTATTACTTAAAACTCACCAAATCTTATTAATTCAATTCCTAAGCTAACTATTCTGGTTTGGAATTCCTAAGCTAATTAAGATAAGGAAACGATCAGAGAAAGCCTAGATTTCCAGTAAAGAGGGCCTCGAGAAAAACGACATCTCAGTCAAACTTGGAAAACTAGTTTTGTCCCTTTTTTTAATTATTCGTTGTTCAATAAAAGTTGGCTGTATCTAATTTGGTGTTGTTTTCTGGTCAAATGGCTAATTAGATAGGTCACTTACCCTTATATCCTCACCGTTTATTTAGATCTCGACGGCTGATAATCTTTAACGTGGGACCCGCTGACTAAATTACAAATAAATTAAAAGGTTAAGCACACGCGCGGTGCACGCGTGCGACGAAAACCACTCACCGTCGACAACAAAGGACACGTGGGGGTCCCTTCAAACAACTCTACTTCTTGAATTTACATATCAATATATGGTTTTTTTATATATTAAAATTATCAGATATTTGGAAATAATTATACAATAAAAACTTAATATTTTGAACTTTGTTTGGGGTTTGCTAACCCAAGTATGAATTTCTTGCATGTAATCTGACTTTCTAGAGAAATTCTAGTGGTAGCTTACATCATTGGTTGGATTATTAATACAAAGTGTATTTACATTATAGTTAGTCAAATATGTTTGGCGTTTCAATTCAAACTCAAACTGTAGTGGTTGTCCTAAGCCTGAACAAACCAATAAGAATTTGCCGTTTTTAAATTTATAGTTTTTTATATAATTCATCTTTTTAATAAAAAAATATCTATAAAAAAATCAGTTAATTTGTAAATAATCTAATTTATTTTAGTATTAGACAAACTAGATTTCTACCACGTCTAACATAGAAAAAAATATTCGTAAATTATATAATTAAATATTTATATAATTTTAAATTTTATTTAAGTTTATTTTTAATAATAAATTTTTATATGTAAATTTATATTTTTATGAATTTAATATTATTTTTGTTAATTTAATAGAATATATTAATTTTAACTAAATTAATAACAATAACATATATCGTAATTATTTTAATAATCTAAATTTATTTATATATTTATTTAAAATTCAGTATAGTGATAACAGATTTACATGATATTTCTGTTAAAAACACATCAAAATAAAATTAATTTTTTAAAATATTCAAATAATATAAGGATGTTGTTAGGAAATAGGAACTATGTAGGTTTTACATCATCCAAACAAAAGAATAAAAGATGTTGAATAAATCTTGAACAGTGGAGTATATGTATTTTAATTCAGGCGTTATACTTTTCAACTCATGCGTAGACTTTTTGGATTTTGCAGAAATAAGTTATGATGTTTGGAGAAGGCCGGCTTACTTTGATTGATTTATTGAACATGCTACATAAAAATGATTTTCACGTTTGACTAATTATTACACTACTGTGCTTGATTTAAAAACACTTGATTATGCTCTCATACTTGGACAAATTCTAAAACTTTTAAAGAAAAAGGCTTATACTTTTTTGTTAGAACTGTGTTTACTTTTCTGTGTAGAATTTTAATATATTTATCTCATCAATTATGGATATCAAACATAGTATTTTGTTTGGATTTCTAGCTAGAATTGTTTACTGATATAACATCAAATATAGTATCGATAAAAAATGTTGGATTTATCAAAACGTTATTATTAGTATATTCGGCTTTCGGTCTCTACATTTTCGATCAGTCTCTCTTTTGCATTTCTCTTCCTCGACGTTTTGTAGGATTTGAGCGAAACCGTGTGAAATGAAGAACCAATCTTGTAGTTCATGTCTTTCTTATTTGGGTTTATCACAGCTAGTTCAGTCTGCAGTGGATTCTTTGGTAGGTAACAGAACAATAACGAATGTTTCACACTTGATCGATTTTTTTAATGTGTGAAGTATAAGTAAATGAATGGTTAATAAAGATACATTTTTTGGTAGTAAATGGATGAAAAATTTCAATTAGAACTTAGAGGAACATACAAGTGAGGATTTACAAACCATGTCCTGATTTATAGTTGGTGGAAGGGCTGAACCTATAAAGGAGATTGACATTATATTTTGCAAGCAAAGTCGAAGCATTGTTTAGGCTGTAAGAAGAGTAAGAGAGACACTTACAATGACTGTTTTGATGCAGCGACAAAAGCCCTGACGGTCCCCAAAGGGTTTGAGCCTGACCGTTGAGCGTTCTGATGTCATTGCAGGAGCTGTCGGGGACGTTGCAGCCTTGAATCACGACGTAGGAGATGGAAGGGTAAAGCTCACCAAACACCGCAGGATACGGCTGCTTCACCACAATGCAAAGCAAGAACCAGGCACATTGACTAGTGTTAGAGAATCGAGAGGTACATATAGATGGAAAGAGATTGGTGGTATTTAGTGATGAGGAGTTATTGCTAGGATACAAGTGTTGGTTGTGACTGAATTTAATGTTATCAATTTAATTGCTCAAAAAAGAAATTACCATTTTTACTAATTCAAAAGCCCTTGATTACAAATTTAAAATACCGACATCTCCGAATATAATCTTTTTTTTTGTCATATCTTTGAATATATCCAACTCAATAAACTTTTATAAGTTTTCATATATTCCTGAAAAGGTTCAATAGACTTTCAATATCATGGTAGAAGACTTTAATGATAATATTCTCCAGAAAAGAATTGAAGAAATTTTTTATCAATTGAATTAATCTCTCTATGTACATATATATGTTAGTATCTTAAGGTGTAGGTTTCGATTTTTCATATAGATGGTCCTTCAATATTATTGGCTGTTATTACTGTTTGTCATGGACTGGTCACTCTTTTTATAAATAAGACATTGTTTACATATATTAAGAAACAATACTCAAAATTACGTAAGACAGTTTACATTACATAACAAAGCAATCTGATATCATCTGGCAGTCAGAAGCAACGAGGAACTAGAAAGGCATCAATAGGAAAAGCATCAAAAGAGTTGATGATATACCAAAATGTATAGTGTCGCTAAAAACTTCTGAAGCTTGGCCCCAAACTCATCATCTTCTGTCTGGAATGATATCTCATAACATACACATGTTACATCACTCACGTCTTCTATCGGAAAGTTCCCTACTTTTGACAATTCTTGCTCTTCAAAAAATCCTACAAAATATCAGAAATATGTTCAGAGGTAAGCCATGATCAGAGTCGAGACACACTGATTCATTTGCCCCTAGTCCCAATAATTTCTTTCAAAAACTTAGCTTGCTTAATCTACTCAATCATGCTAATACTTGGTTTGAGCCATACCTTATTTCTCTATCATTTGGTTTCTATATGAATCTTCTCTATGTATCTACTAAGATATTATCAAACTTTGCAGACATATATATGACCCATTATAGAACTCTGGTATAGATATTATTAAACTTCACAAAAATCCCCTTCTTGATTGTTCTCTTCTCACAAAAACCACCCATAGAAGGTAAAGAAACCAACTCAGCAGGGAACGGTTTAACTAGGAAATAGCTAACGTGTAAGACAATGGTCTGCTGAATATATTTTTATTACTCCACTGCTCTCAGGTACATTTCCAAGTATAGTGATAGACTGAATGAATCCCTCAAACAAGCTGAATTAGTGAAACGCAAGATGAGAGAAACACATAAATTACCTGGCGCCAACAGACAGCAATCCAAGTGAAGCTTCATCGCTCAATTTTGGCAACTCGGTATCTCAATTTCCTATTTAGATTATCCTGAAAGAACCGAGGAGATATGCTACATTGATACAATTCGTACGACAACTACCAATAACAGGACAAAACCAGTTAAACTCTTGGCTTAAGACTAGCTTTGTGCAACCTAAACTATCGTCAGATTGATATACAACTTTTGGCTAATAATGGCCTTACCTGTTCAAATACCATAGCCGAACTATTCTCAACATCAGAAGCCAAACTCTCGATCTTTGCCAGCATTCTCTCATATATTTCTTCAATCCCGCCTGTGTAGTTTGCAGCTTCAGCTCCAACCAAACGATTCAGGTATCCCACCTGTAACCCGTCTGCTAACGCATCGATCTCCTTCTGATCCTTCGCTGCTTGTTTCTTCGCATTTAAGGATCCCTCATCCCGATCCACGCTCATGGCCGAGCTTCTCAACTCGCAGATCAATGGTGGAAATCCCGATTTCGGACTAAACGAACTGTAATGGCCGCGAAACGCTGGTCCGATGTTGACTATGCCAATGGATTTCGGTTCAAGCCGCTGATTCGAGGAGCGGAACTGGTAAGCACGGTACTCGTGCGTGTGGATAACTTGGTCCGCCGATGGGGTAGTGAGAAGGAAGAACACACAGGAAGCCATCCTCGTCGACTTAGGGTTTCGCAAGTCCTCGATCGGTATGTGAAATTGAGATGCGAGAGACGACGCAACGGCAAGCTCTCGCATGGAGGGAATATTGGCGGTTTTCCTGCGGGCGGAGAACCAGCCAAGTAGGCGGCCTGGCGAGTCGACTCGGAGGAAATCGATCCGACGCGGGTCAACTCGGCCAAGTGGATCATAGAAGGAGACAGTCTTAACAGAACAGAGAAAACTTGTAACGGTGGCGACAAGTTGATCAGCGGAGGAACTCGAGGCGGACGATTCCATAGGAGAATCGTCAGATAGATTAGAGGACACGATGCGGTGGATTTGGCCGAAGATCAATCCATCGACATCACCGGGAGAGGAGGACGCTCGTTGAATCAGTGACGCCAATGTTGGTCCAGAAATCTCGATTCTCTCAAGGGAGAAATCGTCCATGGTGAGAAGCACACAAAGAGTTAACACAAAAGATGCGTTAGTCACTGAAATTTCCGTGCAAATAAAAACCGTATCAGAGCGAATTAAACCAAGTTTTAGATGTACCCATACAGATTACATGCCGTTTCAAGTACCAACGAGTGACTAGCGTGTCGTTTTTAAGATAAAGAAACGGTATGGGGTTTCCGCACTCAAAGCCCGTTATTCATCTAAGCCCAATACAGAAACATTTGAAAGAAAATACAGAAAGGTCAATTCGTTCCTTAATATTCTGCTTTAACGTAGCAACGGTGTTTACAAGTGTCACCATAGTATTGTTTGTTAATTAAGAGATTTGTTTATGTTTTAAAAACATATTACAAGGAAGAAAAACAACTCTTAGTTGGGTGTTTGGAAGGAGAAGAAAACGAAGATGGTGCATCCTATGGTTGATAGAGCCACAAGCGATATGCTCATTGGTCCTGATTGGGCCATGAACCTTGAGATATGCGACATGCTTAATCACGAGCCTGGGTAAAACCTTCTTTTCACTAATCTATGATCCCAACATCCGCGATTCAATACTCTATGTAATCATACGACACCACAAACATTTGGTTCTTGATCCGTCCGGTCTATTACATGTACTAATCAATGTCCTAAAGGAAATCGATTATTCTTTTTGGTTTCTTAATCGTCTGTCGTGTGATTTGGTCTAACATGTTATACATTTTGTGTTAATTATTTTTATTTTTGGGTGGTTCACATTTGGATTTGATGTTTCTTGATTCAATACCGATTGTGATTGTTCATTTTATAGGCAAACAAGAGAGGTAGTGAATGGCATAAAGAAAAGGCTTAGTAGTAGGAGTTCCAAGGTTCAGCTTTTGGCTCTTACAGTAAGTTCTAGTTATCAATTGTTTCTACTTGGTTTTGGATGAACTAAAAGATACGAAATTGCTCTTTAGTTTATTTCATTTCCATAATTGGTTTGAGAAAATAAACATATTTTTTGTGAATTGTTACTATTGTAGTTGCTAGAGACAATAATAAACAATTGTGGAGAACTTATTCATATGCAAGTTGCAGAGAAAGATATTCTTCATAAGATGGTGAAGATGGTCAAAAGGAAGGTCAGGCTATGATTTCTTTTATCCAATAACTTTTTTTGTATAATCATATTCATGCAACGACAACAAAACTTATTATAATTGTTTGTTAAACTTATAGCCTAACTTCCAAGTGAAGGAGAAGATATTGATACTTATAGATACTTGGCAAGAGGCATTTTCAGGTCCACAAGGAAGACATCCACAATATTACGCAGCATACAAAGAATTATTGGTATGTTTCTTTTCTTTACTGCTGTAACATGCCCGTTTAAGTCCAACCGAAATTGAATCTTCAGATTGCATTTATATGCTTTATCGAATTTCAGCGTGCAGGAGTTATATTCCCTCAAAAATCTCAAAGACAGCAAACCACATCCAGTTCAGGACAAGTTGGTCCTTCCACAACATACTCTCGTGAAGCTGTAGATTCTTCAACAGAGTCAGAATTTCCAACTTTGAGGTGTTTATCATCTTAATCATCGCTGACTGTTTTCTAGGAATATTTGAAAAGAAATTACTAATCAATTGTTCTTTCTAATTGTTGAAGTTTGACAGAAATTCAAAATGCAAGAGGTATTATGGATGTCTTAGCTGAAATGATTAACGCAGTAGATAGAAACAACAAAGAGGTATGTATATATATATCTATAATTGCCAAAATATACAAACATATTGGTACGATTGGATTTAGAAATAAGTTTTTGAACTTTTTGGCAGGGACTTAAACAAGAAGTTATTGTAGACCTTGTTAGCCAATGTCGCACTTATAAACAAAGAGTAGTACACCTTGTTAACTCCACATCGTAAATATCTTTTTACCAGAATAGATAAAAACATAATCATCAGTTTTGAATATATATGATTTCTATACCTTTACTGGTTCATGTTTCAGAGATGAGTCATTGCTTTGCCAAGGCCTAGCCTTAAATGACGAGTTGCAGCGTTTGCTTGCGAAGCACGAATCTATAGCTTCTGGAAACATTCTGATAGAAAAGGGAAAAAAATCTAAAACAGAAGTCGCTAAGGACACAACAGACTTAGTTGATGTTGGTCAAAGGTATGAGAAAGATGCTTTGGTTTAGTAACTATAGCCATTGGTTTAGTGATTTAGGATTTAGGGTTTAGAAAAGACTTAACGGTTATATAGCTATAAGCTATAACATTCCAAGATGTTTTGAATTCTTTTTTGTTTTTGGTTGCAGTGATACCAAAGATGGCAATGTAGCGGCTTCTGCAACCAATGGTTCAAAAATAGACCTTCTTAGTGGAGATGACTTTGGGTCTCCGAGTGCAGAAAACGCATTGGCTCTTGTTCCTTTTGGACCTCCACAACCAACTAGTCCCTTAGCAGCGGCTGATAATTCTATTGTCTTAATCGATATGTTATCAGACAATACCTGCGAAAGCTCTACTCCAACTTCCTATCCGCATTCACAGACGGTGCAACAACATTACTCAAATGGATTTGGACATGTTCATCAAGAGCAACAATTCTTTTATGGACAAGGGTCATCTAGTCCTGTCTGGAACCTCCAAATTACGCAACAACCATCTTCTCCTGCCTATGGAAACCAACCCTTTTCGCCTAGCTTTAGTCCGCCTGCTTCTCCTCAATGTGGTACAGGACTAATCCAATGATATCTGGAAAGTATTAGGACTAATTCTAACTCGTTTTTTCTCTATCTGAATTGTTGTTTTGTCTTATCGGTATAAGGTGGACAAAACAACAATGTTCTAGCATTACCTCCACCACCATGGGAAGCTCAATCTCCAAGCTCAAGCCCTCAATACTCTCCTCCTCATCCAATGCAAGTAACTCAAGTGGTCATCACCACGCAAACTCATCAACCCCTCGGTTACAATCCTCAAATGGGCTCTCCTCAATCTGCCAACAACAACAACAACAACTTGTTCGGGATGTTCCTCCCTCCAAGCACTGGAGGCCACATGTCACCCTTTGGCCACAACCAAAACGTCACAAGCAACTACCAGAATCCCACTATGTATGGAGGAGGCTATGGAGGACAGCCTCAGCCACCACAACAACAATATCTTGTAGAGCAACAAATGTACGGAATGTCTCTTCAAGACAATGGCAGCTACAATAATAATCCCTACGAAATTTCTCCTCAGCCTTCTGCTCGTAATCTTCCACCAATGAATAAGAAACCAGAAGACAAGTTGTTTGGAGATCTTGTTGACCTCTCCAAGTTCAAGAAACCCACTTCCGGTCGAGCCGGTAGTATGTAAACCCCACTAATTTTTTTGAACTTACAAATTTAGAAATTTCGATATGGGATTTTTTTTTTACTTTTTAACAAAAGAAAGATACCTTTTTTCTTTTTCTTTTTAAAGAAGAAAATATCCAACTATGTATTGTTAATTAAGGTTATTTCGTCCCCAAGATAATTAAGGTTATTACGACTGAAGACAAATAACGGTTGAGTCTCACTTCTTCATCAATGGAGGACGACGACTCGATCTCCCCTGAATCACTGTCTCTCACTACTCTTGCTTCAGTTGGATCAATCATTATCAATGCCAACACTTCTGACTCGGTAATTTCTTCGGTCTTCGACTTCCTTACTGGTCTTCTGAGCCTAGATGACTCGGGGATTCTTCACCACATCCTAAAGCTCCTCTCCGACCTTGCCTTCTGGCGAAAGGAATTAGCACCATTGATATTCGACTTGGTCCTGTCCAACTTACTCCGCCTTCAAAATGCCGCTGTTGAGGCCAGCCACGGACGCGTCCCCGTGGAATCGCTTGCTGTGTTGGCGTCGATATCCGAAAGAAACCCTAGTATCGCCACCGCGCTTTCCAAAATCGACGGCGAGGTATTTGCGTCGATCTGTCTCGGAGCACCGATATCTTCTCGGCTGTGGCTTCTTAGGAACGCGGAGAGGTTCTGTGTCCCGGCGTCTGTACTTTTCACCTTGTTTTTAGGGTTTACTAAGGACCCGTATCCGTATATCAGAAAAGTAGCTCTAGACGGATTGGTTACTGTATGTAAGGCTGGGGACTTCGATCACGCCAATGCCGTAGAAGGTATTTATGCTCGTGCTGTCGAGCTTCTAGGCGATGCTGAAGATAGCGTCAGATCTTCTGCTGTTCATGCCGTAAGTTTTTCTATTAGATGGAGTTTTAGCTAAGAGAATATGAAAAAGTTGAAAATCTGATCATATCTGATTTGGCGACTGTGGGTAGTTCAGGTCAGTATGTGGGGCAAAGCGTTGATAGCATCTAAGGAAGAAGAGATAAACAGAAGAGAGTGTACAGATGTTGTGTTTCTCCAGGTAATTAGCTCCTCTCTGGTTTAGTGGTTTGTGCAGCATTTAAATTTTCCTAGGTATGAATCGATTTAGCATATAAAGAGTTGCCAAAATGATACAATGACCAGCCATTGCCGCATTGATAAACATAATTGTGATATCCACTATTCGAAATAACAGGCTGAAGTTTTGAATGTATTTGCTAACAAAAAAGTGAGTAGCCTTTATCGAGAAGTGTTTATCAGATTGTTTCTAGGTGATCTTGAGGAACTACAATTACCTAATGTCTGATGTTTTCTATAAACATGCTTTCAGCTTTGTTCGATTGTTAGAGATATGAGTGTAGAAGTGAGGATTGAGGTCTTTAAGGCATTTGGGAACATAGGAACTGCATCAGAAAGCGTTATACTGCAAACCCTTTCTAAGAAAGTCTTGGGAGGCGGAAAAGGGAAGAAAGCGCAGAATCTTCTTTCAAATGAATTGACTGATGTCACTGCTGCAGCTGGAGTTTTCATCCATGGATTTGAAGATGAATTCTACGAGGTACTCTTATGCTTCATTCCTTTCTCATTTTGTCTGTGCAACATGATGCCTTTATGTGCAAACCTGTTAAGTAGGTCTTCTTGTATAAATTTTTTCAATTGAATTTTTCTAGTTTCTGGACTTATGTATTTGGTATTTGCATGTGTCATTCCGAAGGTACGGGAAGCCGCGGTTGCTTCCTTCCACTGCATCTCAGTAAATTCTTTCAAATTCCCAGATGAAGCTGTGTACCTATTGATGGATATGCTATACGATGATTATATGGTTGTCAGGTTGAGAGCATTAGAGGCATTGCATCATATAGCAGACTTGGGGAACCTGAAGATACAGGAAACTTATTTGCCCGCCGTAAGCCACCATACCCTTTTACCTTTTTCTCTATAGTACTAGGTAAGATTTACAAGTGTGCAGTTATTAAAATTCATTAGTTTGGTGTCTTGTCTCGACTGATCCAGGTTTATCCAAAGCCCTTCTATGGGTTTAGGAACTTGCTCTCTAGGGCCTTACACTTAATGGGACATTAACTGATGCTACTAAACTAACCTTGCTACCTCTGGCTCCATGTGTTGTCTCTTGGTTCTGACTGTATTTTTGTAAACTAATAAAGAGGTACTGTCTGACTTGCAGTTTTTGGATGCTATTGTTGATACCTCTGAGAACATAAGACTTACAGCTAGAAACATTCTTAAATTGGTAAAGCTGCCTGATCTGAAGCTGGTCAATAAATGTGTTGATGGTGTTCTAAAAAGCTTAGAGATGTATCCACAGGTTGGCAGACTTACCTAATAGGAACAAGTAGCTTCTGCTTTTGCCAGCTCTTTCTTTTTCTTCTTCTGAACCTCAATTTACTTACTGTTTCATCCTAGGACGAATCTGGTATCTTTTCTGCTCTGTTCCATTTTGGACAAAATCATGCAAATTTTGTAGTCAGTATGGTCAAGAGATTTATTGAAAAGGTAAACGAGCATATTCTTCCCTCTTTTTAGGACCCATTAATTGTAGGCAACTAATCATTTCGTTGCGTATTCTGGCATGCTCTTCAGTTAGAGACAGCTTCCAGAAATAAATCTGAGTTCAACAGCCACCAGGTATCTGGATCTCTAATGCTGATAATCTCATCCCCTCTCTCAAATGAACAAAGCATCACTTCCATACCACCTTGGGCCTTTACATATTCGCTTTCAATGCTGGGGAAATTCTCTCGTGGTCTTCATGATATGATGGACCAGGATACACTTTTGGCCTACTTAGCTCATTGCTCTATTTTGTCTGATTCTCTGGGGATCGAATACAACAAAGGAGAAATATTTTTTCATGCATATAGGCGTACTAATGCAGTTCTTGGCGGTGACCCGGTCTTACCACAAAGTACAGATATACCTGTTGAGAGCAAACACATGGCCTTGGAAGCAGAACTGGAAAATAGAACTCAAGAACTGGAGACTGTTAACCATATAATGTTGAAAATAAAGGCTGCCTGGTTATTATCACAATCAGGATGCTCGAAAGAAGCACTTGTAGCGTTGAGGTGTCACAGCTTGCACTCTATCGAATTTCCAGGTTTCTTATAACTCTTTCATGTGTACATATATTAACTTGTTATTGTCTTCTTGTACAGGAGTTGCAAACAGGAGATGGAAAATTTGACAGCCAAATCTTCAATCTCCAATGGTACATTAAAATTTGTGTGTCACTATGTTCACGTAATAGAACTTCTCGCTCAGGTATGGCCTCATTTCGAATATTCAAGCCAGATCAGCACATGTAGATCTGTTGAACTGGAACTCTTGATGGAAGAGGTAGATATAAAATTGATGGAGGTTAGATGTAGATTCATAGGCCTGTCAACGGAAGAGTCACTAGTAATGGAGCTAATAATTTTTAGTTGCTTGTTAAGGCTATGTAAATTTGAGATTTGCTGTCGCCTTAGCTGCATGGAGAAGCTATCTTTAACCGTGTCTCAGTTAGAACTCCACCATGAACAACAATGCACCAAGCCATCAGATTTTCTAACTGAAACTAAGAAATCATTGCAAGAGATTGAAGATTCTACTGTTATAAATTGCTCTAGACTGCTTGAGCTCATCAAGATATTCAATTGCTTCTCTCCAGAACAGTTTACATTCTCAGGTAATTTACAATGTATAAGCGCAGAGCTCGAGTTTCCTGGCAATGGTCCTTACAATCCGATTTCCTTTGTGGCTGGACTCCCCGTGGCTATACCGTGTGAGATCAAGCTGCTTAATGTAAAAAGGGATAGCTGTTTGTGGATGAGAATATCCAGAAGCGATGAAACTTGCCAGTTTGTGCACTTGGAGCCAAGCCTCTACAATGGAGATGAGAGAGAGAAGAGGTTCATGTTTAGTGCAGTAGTTTACATGACCCCGAGAGCTGTCGCTTTCAAACTAGGAGTCTCAATAGGCATAGAGTGTTTGTTTGAAGACGTTTGCTACACAAGTCGACATTATGGTCCTAAGCATCCAGTGGCTTATCTTTGTAAGGAAAGAGAAGTTCACTTTTCCCTTGTTTCAAGAACCTAAGGTCTTTCTAGTAACCATATTATGTCAGATCTTGACATTCATGTAAGGAAAAAGCTGCTGATTCATTGTGGCTATGGACCGAGAGCGACATGTCTTCTTGCATCATCCGTTGACTCAACATAGATTCATCTCGTCGGTTTCTCTTCAAATATTTTTGATATTTACGACTCCTATTTATTGAAACTGTTATTTTCACATTTTTTATAAGTGATTTTTATGCGTTTTGTTATATATAAATTGAAAAATAAATCCAAAAATCTCATTCTTGTATATAATCCTTGAGCAAATATTTTGGTGGTGTTCTTTATATTTCAATATTCGCATTTATTTGTCCGTCCGTGAGAACTTTCTTTTTCTTTTTTATCATCAGAGAAAAGTAAACACAAAACTATGATTTAATCGCAAATTGAGAGAAAAAAATAGATTATACAAATTAGTTTCAAAAGATGTTTCTCTTCTTAACAGAGTGATCAGCTTACCAGTAGTCATTGCAAGAACAAGAGCCGTTTGTAAAACAATGAAACCTATTGTTGTCTCTAACGACAATCTCTCGTCTCGTGATCTTCGATATCAACTTCATCACCTCATGACAGTCTCCACATACTCTTAGATTCTTCACCACTCTAATCACTTGCCCGTGAACCGTACTGATCAACCCAAACGCAACAGCAAGCTTCTCGCTATGATACCCCAACAACCTTTCCTTTTCTTCCTCTTCAACATCGAACAACACACATTCTGTTGTAGGAACAAAACCCATAAGCCTCATTTCATTACCCAAATCTTCGAGCTTTGCATATATCTTATCGCTTAGAGGATGAGATCTATCATCTGCAAGGAACTCATAGACCGTCCCTTCCACTTCGATCCAACTATATCCCGGGATCTTCTTCATACCTTTCTTCTTCATCGTGTCCCTCACTTCAGCCGCTTTGTCCCATCTTCCACTAACCGAGTATATGTTGGATAACTGAACGTAGTTTCCTGCATTCCATGGCTCCAAAGCGATGAGCTCTTTGAGAACAGTTTCGGCTAACCGCAAATCTTTGACCAGTCTGCATCCGCTCAGCAACGCTCCCCACACTATCGCATTTGGCTTCATGGGCATATCACAGATCAAGCGGTATGCATCATCTAACTTTCCCGCTCTGCCCCAAAGATCTACCATGCAACCATAGTGCTCAACAGTGCGTTCAAATGCGTAAACACAGCTTATGGCGTTGAAAAACCTAAGCCCGTCTTGGATTAGGCCTGCGTGAACGCACCCACAGAGCAGTCCTAGGAACGTGTACCCGTCAGGTAAGACACCCAACTTAACTGTTTGCCCAAAAACTGCAAACGAGAGCTTAACGTGGCCATTCTTAGCCAGACCAGTGATTGCAGCGTTCATGATAATTCGATCTCTCTCCTTCATTTCTTTGAACACTTGAAAACCTCGAGCCATAGCCCCACATTTTGCATACATGTCAAGAAGCGCAGTGCCCATAACCAGATTGGTCAAGAATTCATGCCTATCTATTAAACTACTTCCCCATTCGCCTAGATCAAGCGCTCCTAGGCTTGCACAAGAAGAAAGAAACCCAACAATGGAATACTGGTCCGGTTTCAGATTTTCCCGCAACATCTGGAGGAACAGATCTATTCCTTCCTTCGGGAGGCTGTTTGATGCGTACCCTTGTATCATAGTGCTCCAAGTAACTATATCTTTCTCTGCCATCGAGTCGAAAACAGATTGGGCTTCCTCCATCTTCCCGCGCTTTGCATAGAGATTAACAAGTGTTGTGCACAGAATGGAGTTCTTCGGCATCGCGATCTCTTCCACGAGCTTACCAATCCACTCCGCGCTGTCGAGATCCCCTACCTGAACACAAGCAGTTAAAACCAGAACAATAAAGTAGCTATCTGGTCTCACACCCATCTCTACCATCTTCTTGAACAAATCAATGGCCTCCCTGTGCTTACCGGCAGCAATGTACCCACTAACAAAGGCCGTACAAGAAACAACGCTTCTCTCAGGTATTTCCTCGAACACTTTGCGGGCATCATCAAAACGTCCGAATCCAGAGTACAAAGAGAGCAAGCTCGTCATAGCACCGGCATCGTGATTAAACCCACATTTTACGACCAACGAATGAAGGTCAATCCCGAGCTTGAGATTCTGGGATCTGGTGCAGGATTTGAGAACGAAAGGGAAGGTGAAACCATGGAGGGAGAGACCATATTTGCGGATGGAGAGAAAGAGACTGAGGGCTTCATGGAAAAGATGATTGTTGACGAAGCCACGGATGAGAGTATTGTAGAGGAAAATGTTAGGGAATTGGGTATGAGAGAAGAGGAGAAAGGAGTAATGGGTTTGGCGGAAGAAGAGAATTCGCTTGAGAAGGAGGTTGATGATGAAGGTATCTTGGTGGAGATGGTGACTAATGAGAGAGGCGTGGATTTGTTTCAGATGATTGACGGTCGATGCGACGGAGATTAAGGTTTTCATCTGCTGGGCTTTCGATGTTGATTATTGGACGATGACGATTCTCATGGCTTTCTTTAAACCTTCATGGGTTTATCTCGGATCAAATGATCATATACCCATTTTATTTTGAAAAAACAACGATGTCCCGCCAACTAGTCGCCTTCATTTTAAGTGATTTCGGGAACTCTCTTTGATCTGTTTGTTAGAATCTTTTTGTAACTTTCTTAAATGTTTTTTCTGGTTAGATTCTATTACCTGAATGCCAAGTTGCCAACTAACACTGAGTTTGTGTCTGAAGTCAGAACACAGAAGACGACGTATGTGCATCTTACTCGGCAACATTAAAATATGTCACGTAGTCTTAACGAGATTTTTATATGGGCCGTCATCGTGGGCCATCTGCGACCCAATCTGCCGACCCATCTAATCGCATTAATACAAGGCCGAAGAAGTCATTCACTAATCACTTGCATTAAGATAAATAATAAATGGCATAGCTTATAAACCTTCATGCCTATGGCGACCATCTTGAATTTTTCAATGCATTCTTCTTTAAAATATCAAGAAAATGCATCTTTCTACCATTACTTTAACCCCTTTTTTTTACACATGAAACAAATAATTAGGAAACTGAAATAAAATGGAAATCACACACCCATGGAAACATGAGAAAATAAAAGTAAAGCAGGGAAACTATTTACAGAAACCATTTATGTGCGTTGCATAGGAAGAGAAACTTATTTGGTGAAGCCTCCCCTTCGTTAGTGTTAACATGGATCTTCTTTTTAACTTTGGGCGGAGGCTAACGAATACTATAAACCACATCCACTTTACCCTGACATGACCTTGATTGCTTTTTGCTTCTTTTTTTAATCACAAGAGCAACGCAAAACTCAACATGTTCATTTATCTTGCTTGCGAGTTGTCGTGGGTGTATATGGAGACGAATGAGTCAGCAGCTCCAGCTGCAAGCAGGACCTGGTACGGATGAAACGTGAGGCAACTCACGGAACCAATCTTCTGTGCCATGAAGGATGGGTAGTAGCGGATTATCCCTAGTTGTTCTCCTTGAAGGCTGAACACTTTTATGAGCTGTTTTGCAGATCCGCTCGCGATGATTGGAGCATGTCTGTGAACAGCTAAGGCCGTCAGTGAACCCCTGTGTGCGTCAATCGTCAGGTATGTGTCCCTTGTTGTTCTAAGGTCAAGGAACTGTATGTCACCTGCTTGTGATGCACTCACCACCTGGAAATTAAAAGGAAAAAAATTTGAGAAACTTTTGAAATTCTTGAAAATAGGTGTGAACATAAAAACCAAACCAAGTCAAATTTAAACCAGAACCGAACCAAGTTATTTTAAAACCAAACTGATTTGTAAAAAACCCGAACCCAAAACTCAACTTAGTACTGCAACAGCACCGAAGAACTCCAATATATACTGAGAACATATACCCAATATATACTGAATGTTTTAATGTTTTAATGTCTAAAATTAAACCGAATTGCAAAACTAATGGCCCGGCCTAGTAAAAAAAAGGTATGCACGCTGAGAGTTCAGAGATAAGTTTTGGTTTGCAACCTTTGCGGGATCAAGTCCAGGCTGAAAACTGAGTCCAACTACTCTTTCAACTCTTTGATGAGGCCAGGTCGCGCAGACAAGCCTTCACAATAGCAGAAATGATAATGATGTATTCAAAACTACTACTTTTTTGTTGCCATTTTCGTTATAATTAAAGTTCTTGTTCAATTGTCCGTTCAAAAGTTAACTATAAATGAACTTACGGTTCAGGTGACCGAACATCATAGAGTCTCACAGACCCATTGGCGAACCCAGCAGCAAGCTGACCTCCGTGTACTTGAGAAGCCGACTACAAAGACAATGTAAAGTAAGAAAATTTGCCTTTGTATTTCTAGACTAGTTGTGAGTATTGTTAGTTTCTTCCTGGTCATTGCAAGTTTGAACAACCATTTGCTATGAGTCAGTCCAACAGACAATCAATGAGCACAGGGTTAGAGTACTCTCAGATTAATTGTCAAGACCAGCTTCTCTTTCATTTGGATCCTGGAAAAATCCTTGATCCAAACTAAAAGCCCTATCAGACATTAGCATCTGTCTATTATTTCTTTGATTCATTAAATCTGTTTAATGGATCATAATAGATCGGTAGCAAATCATGACATTCTATTGTATTGTTCATGCAGACTTACAAGTGCTGTAACTCCGCACTCTGATTCAGATGGAATAGATCTGACAAGCTGTTCTTTCTCAAGGTCCCAAAGTGTGACTGTTGACACCTCCCCGGAAGAATACTGTTAAATGCCAGTAAGCCGTAAATAACAATAAACAAGGATTCATAACTGGGAAAAAACACTGGATAGCATGATTAAAGCAATCACGAACCAGGTAACCAGACTGTTGCTGCCAGTCCACGACAGCATTCAAGTCACGTGCACCAGGCTTGTGACCCTGGATTGAAGAAAACCCAGTAACAAGCTTTTGTTTGCCCTTTATTGCATAGTTTTTCCATATCCGGACCGAGCCATCGCCTACTCAAAATTTCAAAAGCACATGTAAGACACAAAGACCATTTCTCAATAGCCATAACCAATCAATAATTTGCAAACATCTGAAAGAATTGCTGGCAAAAGAGTTAAATATTACATGACCCAACAAGTAGCATAGAGTCATCAAGTTCATTGACGAGGCAGAGTTTTGAAATTCCTTTGTCAGGAAAATCATGATTGTCGAAGCCATTGAGAAGAGTTGCTTCCTCATAGTTCCACACTCTAAAAGAAAAATACATTCAAACAGTTAGTGCAGTAGCTAGTAGATGCAATTCAATAAAAAAGGGTCACAAGAGAGAATCAAAGTTTAAGAGCATTTTTAACGGGAAGCTTTTTCAAAATGATTATACTACACAGAGAGATCTAATCTGATAGTTGATAGCTAGGAAATGAAACACATCTTGTTCTGTGGGGAACTAGCCTGTATTCTTCCTAAGAGAGGGTTAAACTTAATGCAAGATGTTGATTAAAGATTCAAATTTTAGCTATCCTCTGTAGAAACTTGCATACCTGATCCGTTCATTCTCGTCTGCAGCAACTACAATAGGAGAGAAAGGGTGAAGGAGGGCTGTCTTAGTTCCTGTTTCAAACCTCGTATCCCAGTTGGCAATAGGATTATTGTTGAGCTTGCTAATAGCTGGTCAAGGTAAAATGTATTAAGTCAATTCAAGTGACTAGTATGGGTATAAAACAAACCACAGATAACAGATGAAACTATTTACAAGTGTGCTGGCATTTTGCAATATGCTCAATTGCAAATTTTTCTTTCTCTTCTCTTTTGGAAACTATCTCTTGACTAGCATCCACTGAACCAAGAAGAGGTTTAGAAAAGTGGCCACAACTCCAGTTGTAGATAGTTGATAGTGGAAGCAAACTCCGTTCAGATCCACTGACGCCTAAAAGCGGATCAGCCAATCCAGAGTCTGGTGAACCCAACAGATGAGGCCTGAACTCTAACGAACAAACTCTCCTGAGTCCACTTAAATAGTTTGTTCTAGGAGGGCTGACCGGAGGAGTTCTAAAACTTAAGGGAAGATTACCTGATGTCGACAACAGTGCAAGATCAAAACTCACTCAATAGTGGACAGCATTAAAAATTAAGCAAAATTTTGAAAATCTTCACATCAACCGATTATCATAAAACACTCCACTACAGCTACCTGTATGCATATCAAACCATGAGGAAGAACGAGCTAGGCCAGCAAGAGGAGTGTGAGAAGTTGTTGCAGCTTCCCCTGGTCGGCCAGTGGGCTTCGAGGGTTTAGCAACAACCTGTTCGATTCCAATAATAGAGAGCACACGCCGCCCGAGACTTGCAATACGTGGACATGGATCTTTAGCTAAAAAAAACATAGCTAGAACGCACTGCGAATAAACAGCATTATCCAATAATCTTGGCTGATGGACAGCTCCATTACTGGCACTGTCATTCATGATTCCAGAATCAGAATGTAACGAAGAATCATCAGATAATGGAGATCCATGCATTAGCCCAGAGGAGCCAAGAGGGCTGCTTGAGATCCTAGTCTCACGAGCCACTGGTTGGCTATCAGTGCTCGATCTAGTCAAAGGACCCATGTGTAAAGAAACAATCGTTGCATTCCCAGCATCATGGAGTTTTGCTATGGAAGGGAGCGAAGTTAGCAAAGAGCTTGACAGAGACTTCCAATATGAAGCTGCGGCTAACTTTAGGTGCTGTTTGTGGCCAAAGGCAAAACGTGCAAGAGCTGTAAAGACATTAGCAACAGATTGACTTGGGGATCAATTAGGAAAATGAAAGCAAGATAAGCTTCAACATAATATATGATATATTCAGAATGAACAAAGACAAACAATTGGCAATGGACAGAATTCTATATGAACTCTCTAAATGAGTTACAATTTGATTTCGAGGTAATGTAAAATACCAATCTCTCTAACTAATGTATCAAATAAACTGGATTTCTAAGTAAATTGGAATTAACAAATTCGAAAAGTGATAATTCAAGGAATAGTATGTAGATATGTATCTAATTAAAATAGATCAAAACGGCTTTTTATTAATGGAATGCCTTGATACATTTATATAAAACTTCTACCCGAGCACACGCAATTGTGGGATTATAGGATTGATCTTTTGGTCCTGAGAGTTCGACCGCAGCTGCCCTTTTTTGGGAGGGAGGGTGCAATGCAGTAAATTATGTCTCTCCGAGAAGTTGGTTATAAAAAGATGCATCAAAATAGTTCTAGCATTAGGTTAGAACTTTTTTTAGTTTTAATTTAAATGGTTCTGGACAAGAGATTAGGAACCCATAGTCCCACGATCATGAATCTTAAAGAGATGCATGTTTTGCGTACCTACAGCAACCTCTGCTCGGACAAGTGGGCTCCCATCAGAAACTACATGTAATAGACTTCTAATGATAGCTTCTTCTGCTCTAATCTTTTCATCATCATCAAATTCATCCTCCGCAACAGTTTTACTATTGTCATACCCAATATCAAGTAAGGTACCCAGGGCAAAAACAGCAGCAGCCCTGACCTGCAAGAGAATGTTATTGTAAATTACACTGCTACATAAAAGACGTACGGAAATCTGAGCATCACCTCAGGTTGGGGCTCGGAAAGCAGAGGCGCCAACTTTTCGAAAGCATTTGCCTCCCTACCCACTATTTGGGCCTCCATAAAATCTTCCCACAATTTTCCAAGACAGAGACAAAGCCATTGTAGATACAATGGCTCTGGCTGTGGATCACTTGGTCTGGATGCTTCAAGGTGGCCCAGACAAACACCAATTAAATTTGCTTCAAGACATGCTTCCTGGCCTCGTCGGTGTCCATCCACAATGACAGCCAGAACAAAAGCAGCCATAGCTCGTTGCTCTGGAAATGCACCTGAGCTATCCAGAAATCTTATGAAATATGTGTGCCCCTCATCCTTCACAAGATCAATTTGACATGACTGAAACAAAGAGAGACCAGCCAATGTTGGAACAAAACAAATGAAAAGGCTTAAGCAGCTGGAGGTGTGATGACCGGAAAAAGTAACTTGATCTCCAAGGATATGATATAAAATATGCAGAGAAATATTAGCTGGTAGAATTATGATTTTCAGCATGTATCTAAGAATAACTAGATGAAATACACAATATTTTCCCCATTAAGGTCATGCTCAATAAACAACAGATGCACACTAAGAAGATAGCCACAATAGGAACTAGCAAAATTAGTAAAATATTAAGCAGAGGAATGACAAGCCACCATGTTCTTCCCAGAAAATAGCTCATGTAATACAAAATTACCTTATCAAGTGCAAGAATTTTTGTCCATATGAAAACAAGAATCTGTCTTAGCTCATTCGTTGTTGTTTGCAGAAGCTTCAGCACGTACGGAAATATTCCAACAGACAAGGCCTAGAAGAATTTTTCACTTCACGTGTAAAGACATACACATGATAACCAGGAGAACATATGTGTAAGCCAGGAAACGGAGTTCAAATTTAGAAGTATACCAGATCCACAGCCCATGAACCCATATCAAGAAATCTTCCAAGAAGTACAAGAGCACGAAACCGATGGCATTGGCTAAGCAACACCTGAAAGAAATCAGTCTATTACTACGCTAAAATTGTTATAGGCAAGAAATCTATGATGGACATCCAGAAGGAATCAAAGAATGTTCCTTTACGTCTCATATCCACACAAAACCAGGTGCGGATAGTGAATAATGAGCATGCTCTCTCAACATAAAGGAAAATGAGAAAAATGAGTACAGAAATTTAGGTTGCACCTGAAGAACAATAGGTAACTGCTCCGGTGGCTTCTTATGCTCAGATCCATGGTCAAGCCACACCTCAAAAGCTGTCAGTTGCTCAGTAAAAAATGGGCTCGGCTAAAAACGGAAATGAACAAGTATTATCAACAAGACGGGCGCCATCTTATACAATTAAAAGGAAACTTTATAAGACAAAACAAACCTGGAACTCTGCGTTTGGGTCGAGAACAAGCTGGGGAAGGTGAGAAAGGCAGATTTCAGCAGCCATGTCCCATGCATCCCTGAAAAACATGCACCAGCTAGCTGAAAAAACTTCTAGACACAGAACATTTTATCTAATAGAAGAATATGGTTCATGCATAATACCACATATGATGTTGATGCGTAGGAGGCAGCATAGGGTGAGATATTGGATTACAATTTGCAGACCGCATTATTCTCTCAGCAAGTAAGAAATTTCGGAAAAGGCTAGCGACCAATAAGTCCTGTCTGAATAATCTCTGGAAAAGTTCTGCAGGTAAAACTAGCATTCATGAGGAGGGACATAGATACATACAAAGAAGTCCCTTGATACATTATGCAGACCGTATGCAGAAATACCATGAGGAAGCACATTCCATGCAATTGTATCCGTCACTGCTGTGAAAATCCAGTTTAGTTCTCCTAACAATGTCTTACGGTCATTTTGGCGGCCTGGAATTCTGTCAATAAGTGATTCATCGATGATTTCTTTCAGCAGAGAACGCCTGCAAAGCCTGCGATGGAAAGTCTCTGGTAAAAGCTGCAAGATAAACTGAACTACATAGTTCCATATGGACATGAAACAAACACAAAAAATTATTCTGATTAATAGTAAAAGGTTAAAAGGAGCTTAGAGAACTGAAACTGCATAACCTCAGTAGTAATGAGTTATAAAATAAGTATCATAGGAGAAAGCCATCAACCAAGATATCATCATGACTCTTTTGGTCTAATCAGAAATACTTAGCCATCAGCAGAAAGAGTCAATAAAAACTTCGATATGCAAAGCCATAGTCCAGCACTGCAGCTAAAGATAATTTACCAGTCCTGATTATCTGACAACTCTCATGATATGCTGCTTTACTCACACCACAGATCATATGCATAAAGATAAACATCATGAGCCTTTTGGTCTCATCAAAAATACTTACGCCAAAAAAGTCTTGATCTTGCCTCATGATGCAACAGGAACATGCTAACCCGATAAGTAACTCAAACTAAGTTTTATAGGAAGAATACATGACGCAAAAAAAGACAGAGATGGCAAAAAAAGACAGAGATGACAAAAAAAGGATTTTACCATTTCAACGCCATTTTAATGGGTGTCGTGAGGCAAGAGGTAAAAACATCAGCTGGAAATTCAACGCTTTGAGGAAGAGTCTCATGTACATCACAAGCAGCAAGTAGAATGCAGTCCCTTGAAGATCCAGAGGAACCAGAAGAACCCCAATCATGAAGCTACAATAAAAAAAAAAAATGGATTTGATCAACTTATGGAACGCCAATTGCAGAACCAAGTCCGGAAATCGACAGGAGGATGTCTAATATGAGCGAAGTGGTTGTCTCCTTTACCTCAGCAAAGGCATTAAGAATCATCCTAGCAGCAGAGCAGTCAAAAACGTAGATGGAGGGTGTCTTCAACCACGAATCAAGCTCACTGATTGGCAAGGGAATGTACTGCGTATAACTCTTCTCAAACACAGGATCAATCAGTACGTGGTAAAAGACGAAAAGGAACAAGAACACGGTCGAGACAAAAAGCTAGCAAAAACAGACCTTGTTGAATACCCAAATTTCACCATTAGCTGTAGGCTTTGGCACACCATGCCCATTATAATGGAAAAGAACTCTCTCAGTCTTTGCATATTTCCGACAAGTCAAGCACAGCTTCTTCACCTCATCTACCGTCGGATCTAATTGAACCTTATAGCGGGCCTGAAAAAAATATTATAAATTAAAATGAAAAGCGTAACTTAACAAAAAAAAAACAATGAAAGAGTGCTGGAAAGAAATCATCACCCTTGGTTGCCATCTCTCATACTGAGTGCTCAAATTTTTTCCAATCGTCTCGAGGGCTTTCGGTGGGGCCATGGAAAATGGATCTGCCATCAGATTAAAAAGAAAAATTGATTGTGGCAACAAAGAAAAAGCATAAACACACAAAAGAATGAGTGTAATAGGATTGAGTGGCCAAAGGTTCAACCAATCCAGGCCTCGATTCTAGCACAAGGAGATATCTTTATAACATCCGGCGGATCAACAGTAATGTTTAAACACAGAACTAGGGCTACACATCCTGTTTTCATCTGCAGAGAAGAAGAATAAAAAGATAGCAAAAAACATGAGACTTGCAAGAATTCCCCTTTACCAAACAGATCCAATAAATTCCTGATTTAGCTTACGTCATAACACAGTATTATATTTGAGCAGACATTGGGATTGAAATGAAAACGTCTATAATGGTGCCACTTTTTGAACGATTTCCATCTCCAAAATAAAATGTTAATGTAACCTTCCCAAGTTTACACCACCCAACCTAGTAGGGAACAACAGCAGATTGTATTATTGAAATCTAGATAATGTAGTCGTTCTATGAGTTTATTTCATCCTCATTTGCACTTAACAGAACAATCAATCTACGAGCTAGTCTATCATTCTTGCACCTAACATTCTAACAATGCTCAGTCGTAACTTACTCGCTCTTTGAGCCGCCATTTGGGGACCAATATAGTCTCCGAAATCCCCAAGGGCGAAGACGCCTCGGATGCATCGTGTCTAAGCTCGCAGAGCACAATAGTCTGGGGCAAGTATGCCATGCTGGTGGCGGTGGTGGTGGCGGTGGTGGTGGCTGCTCTCTCTGCTATACCATTTCCGTGGCTACTGCTCGTAGCCTCATAAGCCTTTCTCCGCGAGGGGATTGACGAATCACCGCCATCGTGACTGGAGACATAGTCGTCGTTGTAGCTGTGATTGGAGACCAAAGACACAGAAGATTGCGAGAACCGAGACACCATTAAGTCTCCTAATGCCATCCAAATCGGAGAACACACCTGAATAAACACCCCCCTAAATCGCGCAAATCAAATCTTCAGCTCTAGATTTTCATTCGGATTGGACAAGAAAGGGAAATAAAACAGAAGCAAAAAGGAGAAATCCAGATCAATCAACAAAGCCGCTGCACCAGCGGCGCAAGAGCAGAGAATCCAGCTCGAAAAATCCCCAGATGGACAGAGAAGCAGCAGTGGAAAACTTAGGAATCTGGAGAAGCGAAGGATGGAGAACGATGATGATGATGATGACGGCGAACGAGGCGGAAGTGGAGGCGCATAAACAGTGGTTGTGGTGGTGGCGGCAGAAGAGAGAAAGGGAGGATGCGAAAATTGGGATTTTGTCAAGAGAGAGAGAGACAAAGGGAAAGTCTTCAATGCATTTGCGTTTTCATTCCTCCTCTTTCATTCTTTTTCTCCTTTCCGTTTTTTTTTTTCTTGCTTTGTTTTACCCTCTTGAGATGAAATCGAGTCAAATTAAATGTATGGTTAAACACTCAATATTTAAATGCTAAGCATATATATGCATATGTCATATATGTATGTATATATTAGATACCATAACTTTTTCATTTGATCCATTAAGTGAAGAGTTTCTGTTGTAGCCGGAAGTTTTGAGTCACAGTTGGTCACGAAATCGACTCATAACATCAACCCTCTCCCTCTCACGTCTCCAGTGACTAAAGTAAGCACAGTGTATAAAGATTTCACTGAGCTAAAGTTCCTCAAACCAAAATCAAAATTTGCGTTTTATGATAGAAAGAGCAAGAACATGAATCAGCTTATACTAGATTTTGACCAAGTCTGAAAAAAAATATTTACAGATAATAATTAATTATTTATTTTGTTAATTTAAATTAGATATATATATAATTTATCTCATATTTAAAATAATTTTTTAAAATTTTTTTTAATATTAATTATGAAAATAAAATAAATAATAAAATCGGATTATACAAATATACTAAATTATATCTATTTTGGATAAAATTATACATATGATAAATATTCAATTAAACTAAACTCTTGTTTTATATTTTGTTTGACTAATTTTCCAAAATTTATATTTTGTTTTATATTGTATTTATATTTTATGACAAAATACATTGTATGTTGAAATATTAAGGATTTATATATAATATATTATATAATGTCAATTTTCGTAAATATTTTAGTAAATAATGTCTTATCTTAAAATATTCTAGAATGATATTAATTTGGTTAGAAAATCAATATATTTTATTCAACTAACCAAATAATAGTATTACATTTGCAAAACCACGTTAACATAAGATTATTTTGTTAAAGTGATTCTCAATTAATATATTATAGATATAGATATAGATATTGTTATGCCTTATTAAGTATCTAGAGGTTTTGACTTTGTTTGATCGAAGTAACGAAATCACTAATATGTTCTTGTGCTCAATTAATATAATTTTTACCTTTTTTTTACGTGGGTGCTAAACCTGAGCCTTAATGGTTACAAATTCCGGTAGCCCATTATGGAGAGTGAAAACTAAGGGCCTGGCCCATATTATCCATTCTGAAGTGAAACTCAAATTTTAAATTCAGATTCATTTCCTTTTCTCGATTTCCCCGTTCATTCTTCTGGAGCCAAGAAGCAATAACACGAATTGGGTATTTCCTTTCAGGAATTTACTGCCAGATTGTGGATTTATCTTTCCGCATCAGGAATGGGAAATCTGTCGGAGAATTTCGATATCGAGGATTTGATGTCTTATGGAGAAGATTTGATCAACTTATTGAGTGTTAAGAATGGGTTTGACGTGGTATCGCAAAGTTTCGAGCACTTGAAAGCTCTCAATCTCGCTTGCGACGAGGATTTCAGTCAGATTCAAGGATCAATTGAAGGTCAGTTTTTTTTTTCGGATTTGGGTTTCTAAGAAAGTTTCGTAAGACTGATAATTTATAAGATGAAGAACGTGGCTTTAGGGATCGTTTTGTCACTGGAATTTGATTGATAGTGTTCGATTAAGTGTCAAATTTTATTTTTGCTTTTTTGACGTAGATTGTAAGCATAAACTCGATGCTTGCAAGAAGAAAGCGGGGGAAGCACATGTAGATGTTGCTGCTGGAGATGAAACTGAACGTCTCCAGAAAGAGCTTGACGAATTGATGGAGCAGGAACGCAAGCTAAATAACGAGCTTAGATAAGTATAGTTTGATTTCACTGAAATTATCTTACATTGGTTCAGTGACATGACAAAATGAACAGTCTTTATTTATATATGGTTTCTTGTCAATACAGTCGTCGCTGATGAACTCAAAGGCCTAAATTCTCGAAGGACATTGATTGAAGAACAGAAGCAATCTGTTAAGAGAAAAGAGCGGGACGACTTGAGAGCTGAGTAAGATCCAGAACCCCATTATTGCATTTGCGTGTTCTGAATGTTTGTACATTTGTTTTCTCAAAAGGTACTTTATTGTTTCTCATTCTCGTTCCTGTTCTCTCATTTTCTCTGCAGGAAAAAGCTCTCTATGTATGCTTCTGTCACTAAAATTATACCGGACATTGATGATCCATCAAAGATCTCAGGCTGTATCCTCTTATTAATTACAAGTCTCATTCGCTTTTGTCCTTTGAGTGTTTAGAATCCTTGATTTGATATCCAACAGATATGGTTGATCGCGAGAAAAGGGTAATTGAGAAGTTCCAATTCGAGACAAATAAAATGACGAACTACGAGGCATGTAACAGTATTTGGAGCATTATAAACAAGCAGTAGACGTACTTGGCACCAGTTCATTTGTTTGATATATCTGTCTGATCAGTCTTGGTTGTAGGCTCCTAGGCTTCTAGCTTAGCAACCAAAATCTTTTTACCCACCTACGGTTTCTAGATGTATAAAACTTGCTGTCTGTTTAGCTTAGTTACCTTTTGCTTTTGTGACTATACTATGATTATTTCTACCCTGTAGCATCATCATCATCTTTGAATCTTTCCCCTGCGCTGATCTACGTGTGCAGTGTACCCAATATCTTCAGCTCTGGTTGCAGCTGCTAGTGCCGTTTTCTTGATCAATCTTTGAGTGCAGATTAATGCAAGTTTCGAAAGGAAGCAGTTTTTCAATTTCCATACATTTCGGTATATTTTTGAACGCCTTTTGGAGGGATTTAATGATTTTGAATCCAAGTTTTGGTGGCCTATCAAACTTGGGGTCTATATTACGTAGCCTCTCCATTGAACTACGGAACCCCTTAGTGTTTCCAGTGAACCTGATCCTGTTTTACAAGAGTCGGTACACTATAGAAGTTGGGATTGTATTGTCCTTGTCTCACGGGAACAATCATAGAGATACAAATCGCCATAGCCAAAGCTCAATCTTTTGATTATTGATGAACGTTGTAAACGCTTGTCTCACAAAGGTGGTCAGTTCTGCTTTCTCCCTTACAATTTCCGATTGTTTTTTTGTCATGGGAGTTTGGTGTCGTCAGAATGTTGTGCAATTAGTAATTGTTACAATGGTATACCCACCCCATTTAAACTCACCCCATATAAAACACACCCCATATAAAACACACCCCATTTAAACCTCAAATCTTATAAAACCCATTTATTTTAATTTAATAGGGTTACCCATTTAGATCCATTTATAATTACACAAATCCATTTAACCCATTTAATCCATTTTAGGTTATATTTTTTTATTTTTGTTTATATTTATTTATAACCATTATATTTTTAATAAAATAATATTGTAATTTTTATTTTAAAAATAGGTAATAACTTTATTTATTTATTAAAAATATTGTTTTTTTATAAATATATTAAAATATTTTTAATAAAAATAAAATATTGAATTTTTGTCCTATGTTTTATAGGAAATTTGAGTTTTTTTTTAACATTTTTAAATGTTTTAATGGGTAAAATTACTTTATTTATTTTTCGTTTAAATTCATTTTCTATCACGAAATTATTCTATATTTTTGTCAAAAATTAAGCATTTTTCATTCAAAACGTGATTCTATATTTTTTTGTAAAAAACGTAATTCAACATTTTCTGCCAAAAACATAATTCAGAATTTTTCCGTCGAAAACGTAATTCCATATTTTTTCACCAAAACGTAATTCAATATTTTTCCGCTAAAAACGTGATTTCGTATTTTTCCGTTAATTTCATAATTTCCTGCCAAAAATATAATTTTATATTTTCTTGTCGAAAACGTGATTTTACATTTTTTGGCAAAAACATAATTAATTATTTTTTCAGAAAAATATAATTCTGCAGTTTCCCGCCAAAATATAATTCCGTATTTTCACGTTAAAAATATAATTTTGTATTTTTTTACTGAAACGTGATTTTTATTCTTTATTTTTTACAAAAAAATTATTGATTACTTATTATAAAATATTTGTTTGAATCATTGTTGATTAAACAAAAATAAAATATAAATGAATTTAATAGGATACCCATTTTTTAAAAGCAAAAACCCTTTTAATAAATGGGTTTTTAAATTTGTAAGTACCCACTAAAAACCTATTAATATTAAACCCATTTTAACATCCCTAACAATTACAATTCATACTTCTTTTGAGTGGAAAGATAAACAACATTTTTCAAATCTGGTAAAATCATCATCATATAGTAACTGATCAAATAAATCAATATTGTCTAACCTCTCTAACCATTCACGAGCTCTAGTAATTTTGATAGTATCGCATTCCATAATGTTCTCGTCGTAATTGTATCTCAGTTTCCACACCTTAACAAACGTGTTACGTTCTGCAACTTCTGCTTTCACTAGTGGCTTAGTTTAGATTCTTAGTTCTCCTTTTACGACGACAGTAACAAACTCAGGAGTTTAGTACAAACCTAACAAAATCTAATACCTTGGAACTAAATCTTTTGCCTTTGAAGTTGGAAGTAAATCTAATACTGTGTATAGTAGTTGTATCAATTTCTATATAGAAAGTTGAATTGCTTGCTTGACTTGCTCGTTAACAGCTACCTCAAAGAGGGGAAAAAAATTTAGTTTTAATTAATAGTTATACAATCCACATCTGTCTACGTGTCAATAAATAATTGGCTACTATAATGATGTACAAGAAACGAAAAGATATGAATCGGTGATAGAAAAAATTCCGCGATCGCGGCGAGAGAGATCTCTGAGAGAGAGAGAGAATGGATCAGATCTTGAACAAGGTGGGATCGTACTGGTTAGGTAAGAAGGCGAACAAGCAGCTTGATTCCGTCGGTGACGATATCAATGTACGCGTCTCTATACTCCTTCACCACTACTTACTTTTGTCCCTCGCGAATCGATGAATTTTGGGTTTCGAGCTCTGATCTGGATCCGATGCTTTTGAAGATTTTGATTCATCTTTTGTGCTGTGTCTTAATTTGATCTATGGTTCTGTGGATTCTCAATATGTTCGTGTTTCTTTCTCTAATCTCGTTGGGATTCTTTACTTAGAAGCGCAATTGCGCTTGATCTCTGCGTTTTTCTTCAAAAGAACTTATGTACGGTTGGATTGTATAAGATTTACTGCATTGCTCCGTTTTGAGGCCTCTTGTGGTTACATTTCTTCAGTTCTTCTGTTTAATGTTCCTTCGAGTTTCTTCAAAACATGATTAATTTCTCCTTTTAGCTCAATTATGCATGTCGATCTTTCATAATCTGTAACATTCTTTGTTCCAGTCTCTGTCTACGAGCATCGAAGGAGGAACAAAATGGTTGGTCAACAAAATCAAAGGTTGGTTTTTTTATATAACTCATTCAGGCTGTTTCATCACATGATCACATCATTCCTCAACAAACCCAAATTTCAACAAGATTTTTGCTTTCTAATTTTGTTATCAGGAAAAATGCAGAAGCCATTGCCCGAGTTATTAAAGGAGTTTGATTTGCCTGTGGGGATCTTTCCACGCGATGCAACCAACTACGAGTTCAATGAACAGACAAGAAAACTAACCGTATTTATTCCATCAATCTGCGAAGTTGGCTACAAAGATTCATCAGTCTTGAGATTCACCACAACTGTTACTGGTTACCTGGAGAAGGGAAAACTAGCCGATGTTGAAGGGGTGAAGACAAAAGTAATGATATGGGTTAAAGTCACAAGTATCTCTGCAGATTCATCAAAGGTCCATTTCTCGGCAGGGATGAAGAAAAGCAGAAGCAGAGATGCTTATGAGGTTCTAAGAGATGGCGTTGAGATTGATAAATTCTAGCTCCGTTTTGCGGGTAACTACCAATTCTTTTATCCTCTTTCGGTTTCCCCATCTCTATCCTATAAGTTTCAAGTTTTTTTTATCGTTTGTTGTAGATTCTGACTTTCAATTAAGCTGGAGTTCATGAATGTGATACTAAAACATGTTTCTTTGTGTTCCCCTCTTTACATTACTGTTTAAGCAAACGACAAGACTTGGTACAATATAAGGCTTGTGTATGATAAGAAAGCCCATTAAACTTTTGTTGTCTTTATCAGATTAGCTTCGAGTTAAAAGAGAAGCAAGGATACTCATGTTTTCATCCCAACCCAAATTCACGACAACCCACCCACTATAAATCTCTAACCCAAATTATGTGACCATCCCGTGTTTGTATCAACAATGAGACCCAATTGGTAATCAATTTTAGGAATAAGGTGAATGAAATGAATTCATAATGGAATACAAAGGAATGAGATAATAGTGGCTTTCATCTTATTGATTCCTCGTCTTTTTAGTTTATGAATTATTTTTAACGTGATGCACTATTTTTTTCATTTATCTCACATGAATTGTGGAATCAATTATTATTTTTTCAGCATAACTGGTGAAATTTGAATAAAATTTACATGAATGAATAATCTCACAACCTTAGAAACAACTTTACAGGATCATTCTGTACCGGTTTCGGGTTTTTGAAAGGAGACACCGAAATTATTGGAATGGTTCTTTTACTTGGTCTTGACCGGTTCTGTTCAAGCCGGTTCAGTTACCGGCCTCAACATTATTTATACTAAAATAACGTCCTCTGGATCAAATTATGAAAATATATGAGGACTTAATCAGAAATAAATATGAACTTTCGGGGGTGTTCTTATATTGGCTCAAAATTGGAATCCTCATCAAGCAAAAAAAATTAAAAGAAAACAAAAATTGGTTAAATTCCTCAGAAAATTAAAAAATTCTAGATGACGCTTCTTCTCCCTCAACCAAACCATATCCACAAGCCACCATTAGTACCATACAAACGCTTTCGAAAACCTTACAGATTACCAGTGATCTCCGCCGTGTCCGGTAAGCAGCTCGTAACTTCCGGTGAGGTCCGGGCGGTGGAGCCGAGGGAAGCGAAGACGGTGGTGGCATCGGAGGGATACGTGTTATTAGACGTGAGACCGGCTTGGGAAAGAGAAAAGGCATGTGTGAAAGGGTCCTTACACGTACCATTGTTCGTGGAGGATACAGACAATGGGCTGATAACGCTGCTGAAGAAATGGATCCATTTGGGATACATTGGACTCTGGACGGGTCAGAGATTCACCATGTTCAATAAAGAATTTACCCTCCGTGTCGTAGAGGCTGTCCCGGACAAAGAGAGTAAAATGCTCGTAGCGTGCGGCGAAGGACTCAGGTACAGACTAAAGATGTTGCTTTCCGGTTTATGATTGACTTCGGTTAACTCCAGATTTGAGAGAAACTAGCCAAACTCGAAAAAATCTCACATCAATTTCGTGAAGAATCTTGTAAATGGGTATATTTTGGTTTAGTAAACCGAACGTTAACAAATTCAATTTCGTTTTTGTTTGGTTCGTTTTTGTCAATCTCAGGTCGTTGATGGCTATATCAAAGCTGTACGGAGAAGGGTACAAAAGCTTGGGGTGGTTAACCGGAGGGTTTAACCGATCAACGGAGGGAGATTTTCCAGAAATTGAAGGGACAGAAGAGCTTCGGTTCGCGACGATAGGAGGCGCATCATACTATCTACTTAAACTACTTGTGGTGTTACAAAGTTTTGGCAAAGAGAGTCGTTGATTTTCATTTGAGATTGCTGAATAAGAAACAATATTTGGATTTATATTTGTTCATGTAACCTCTGTTCTAACGCCAAGTGTTCATAGTTTCTGCGCCATTCTGGTGTTTGTTTATTGCCAGCAGCTTTTTTATAGGTTGAAAATTTTGGCCAAACCATTCGCTTCCGACAGCTAGACTCCGAACCTGTAGACAATTACGTTTACACCGAAAGCTATCTTGCACTGGCGCAAGTATTCCCGTAAATATATGATACTAGCGAGGTCAAGTATGTAATTTACTAGTACTGACATCTCCTCCTTGTCTCTTTCGCCTCCCATCGTCTGGTTTTCGAGTGGGTAAAAAGTCAGATCTACCAAAATCCCCAATTTCAACTTCAAATTTAAATTCCAATATTGTTCTAGCTTTCAATTGGGTTACTGCATCTTCCATTCGTTCCGGGATTGGAGTCTCTAGAATTGGAGGCCTTGTACATTGCACATGATGGGCGATTTTAACCTCGCTCTCGTGATTGTCGCGATCGTTGTTTGCGTCCTCGTCTTCATCTCCAGCATTTATCTACTTGTCAACTACCAGCATCCGGATGATGCAAACCAGGCGTATTTCCCCAAATTCGTCGTTGTTTTTGGCCTGTCTATTGCAATGATTTCGATTCTCATGTTACCGGCGGATGTGGCTAATCGGCATGCTTGTCGACATGCTATTTACAACGGCGCTTGCAATCTCACCTTGCCCATGAAGGTTCTTTGGCTTGTCATTTACATCGTGGACGCTATTCTCGTGTTCTTTGTCATCCCATTCGCAATGTTTTTCTATGAAGGCGACCAGGACAAGTTCGTGTCTCGAATGAGATTGATAACATTATGTAATTTGTAAGTTAATTGTTAATCGAATGCTGTTGACAGTTTTTGGGCTTGCTTTCCCCGCAGGAGTCTGGGAAAGAGGATAAAAAGTGCCTTAATTTGGGTGGTAACCACGGCGGTTGTTTGTGCTCTGGTGCTTGGAATTTTATACGGTTAGTTGCTCCTGTGTTATCAATTCTTTTTTTGACTTGAACTTCAGAATCTTCTTGGATTGACAAAAGTTGAGAGGTTATGCTGGTTTCGCTGGAGTGGTTAATTGAAACCATTAATGAGCATGTAGAATAGAGGATGGTCTGATGTTGGTCCTATTGCACAATGATCTTTGAAACGCACTCTTTTGTTAATTTCCGCGGATATATTATCATCTATGTGCTAGGGACAGCTTAGAATTTTTGGTAACAACTTCATCTTACCTACAGAAGTTATGAACTTTCTGAGTTATTGGCTTTACAAATTACCATGAGCCCATTGTGGTTGCGCTTAATTTCATATTCCTTGGGTTTCTTCGTCTTATGCTCTTTTACATCATGGTAGGTGTCATTGGAAAGGTGGACTTCTCTGTCAGGCATTTGGCTTCTGCCACGACCTCTTTCCCTACTTCTTGGCAATTTTCAAATGATCAGCCATGCATCGGTAACACTGCTCGCCAGGTATATTATGTTTTTTTAATGGCAGCATTAACTTATTTTTTATGAGTCAATTATCTATGCCATAGAGAGTTTCAGCCTGTAACATATTTCCTCTTTCTCTGGTTAATTGATGCCAGTGCTCAGCATTTACAGCTAATCCCGCATCAGAGAAAACATGGACCATGCGTACTACTTTTCCAGAATACGTTGTTGCTCTTGCTACGATTGTGGGGTCAGTTCTTTTCACGGTATGAGCATTGTTTTATCATGTTGAGAAATGCTTAGCTACTTGGAAAGGATATAACCTGTCTTATATTATTGTTTCGTCATTGACTAACACAACTCAACAAATGAGATGCATGGCGAGATCTTATTCTGTCAATCTGTATTCATTGCAGTTAATAGGCTTTTTTGTTTCCTTTAAAAAATTTATGACTAATTGTCCTCTCAAATGTTTCTAGATATTTGGTGGCGTGGGGATTGCCTGCCTACCATTAGGACTTATCACTGCATTCATCAGGCGACCAAAGGCTGTTATCACTCGGTCACAATATATAAAGGTTTGGTTGTTCTTTTCTGGAATCAGATGTTCTAGGTCTTGATTCATTTGCTTGGTAAACTCCACAAGCGTTCTACAGGAAGCAACCGAACTAGGTAAAAAGGCAAGAGAACTAAAGAAAGCAGCTGATGGACTTCATCAGGAAGAAAGAAATGGTGCTAAGGGCAGGAAATGGAGGAAAAATGTGAAGGCAGTTGAAAAGGTACATTATTATCTCAAGGTTTGGTGTCTTATATTATTTTTTTATAACTAGAAACTTGGAAAACTTACTTGCCCATTGATACTGGTACCCAACGTGTAACGAAACTTTTGTAGTATGTATAGTTATTTGGATGGAATTTTGTAGTAAAAAATTGCTGTGATAGTAGAATTGTTATGTCATCGTAATATAGAGTCACTAGGTTCTTAATATCCCATCAATCCTATAACTGAATGTGGTTGTCCTGCAGGAGTTGCTCCAATTGGAGGAAGATGTGAACCTCTTAGAAGAGATGTATCCTCAAGGAGAGAAGGTAAGACGAGCGTTTCTTGCAACTTTATCTATAATCTTTGAGTTATTCAACTATTTGGTTCCTTCGTTTTTTTTCAGGCAGAAACTGCATGGGCTTTCACTGTGCTCGGATACTTGGCCAAGTTTATTCTTGGAATCTTAGGGTTAGTATTTTATAGGCAGATAATCATTTTTGCAATTTCTGTGTGTGTTATGGCCTTAGTTTATTGGTCAAATGTTATATAATCATGCATACCCTTCTCACGTATTAGGTTTGCACTCTTAAGGTCCCTAGCTAAGCCTATTTTTGAATGGTAATGTTTTATGTCTTTGCAGACTGATCGTTTCCATTGCTTGGGTCGTACACATCATTATATATCTACTTATTGATCCTCCTCTCTCCCCTTTTCTTAACGAGGTTTTCATTAAGCTTGATGACGTTTGGGGTAAGTTCATATTTCTTCTTCTTGTTATGTTATTCTACAAAAGTTTTTTTATGTGTCTGACCGACTCCATACTGGTGTGTGTGGAATCTCCAGGTCTTCTAGGCACTGCTGCCTTTGCTTTCTTCTGTTTCTACCTTCTACTTGCTGTTATTGCTGGGGCAATGATGCTGGGTTTGAAGCTATTCTTCATTACCATTCATCCAATGAAGTAATCCATATAATGGTTTAACAGTATTTGGATATGTTCCAAGGTCATTCCTTTTTCTTTGATTTCTGATTAGACATATCATCTTGTTTTCAGATGGGGAGCTACTCTAATGAACTCTTTCCTCTTCAATGTTGGGCTCATTCTTCTATGTTCAATCAGGTAGTTCTTTCTGATCTCTTTCTTTCTGCCTCCACCACAATAGATAAACGGGTCTTGATCTAGAGTTTTTACATCCATACATTACTATCCGTGCAATTTTAGTCATGCATCTTGAATCAATTGTTCTGTCTGGGATATGAAACCAAGTCTTTTTGAGTAATATCCAGCTGCTACCTTCGCAATTACATGTTAATCCTGACAGTCTGAGTAACTGTATTTCAATCAAATTGCAGTGTGATTCAATTCTGTGCCACTGCGTTTGGATATTACGCTCAAGCCACTGCTGCCCAAGAGATATTCGGTCACACATTGCAGTCCCTTAGAGGAATTAAGTACCTTTACAAGTAAGTAGTAGTAGTGGTTTAGCATATAGCAGTCTTATGTTATATCTGTCTCTTGGCGTATTGAGGGATCAATGTGGTAAAATTCAGGTACAACGTGTTCCAAATTGGGTTTGTTATCCTGGCTGGACTGACCTTTCTATATTACGTTGCCTTTGTAAGTTCTCTTTGATGTTATTCCTCGGTTCTTTTCCTCTATAAACGTCTGAAGAATCACCATACGATCTTTGGTGTTTTGGCAGGGATGGAGAAGGAAAAAACCCAGCGGCCGTTTCCAGCTCTCTTCTTAATGTCACATATTTGCTATGTTTCCTTTATTGGTTCTTCGAGTTGCTTTCACTGGGGATCTGACTGAGTGCTGTCGACAAAGTGTCCAACTTGTTTTGGGATCGATACCCCAAGTATCTGGACACTCTGCATCTGCTTCTGAGTTTTTTATTTCCTGAACGTAAAAATATTTTTCTTGTGTATGGTTGGTTGTGCAACAGTTAGCAGTCGTCTTGGTCTAATGTGTATGTAGTCCATTTTCTTAATGAGAAACCTTCCTCGCAAGATGCTTACCTTCAGGCTCTGCTAGAGACTAATGATTCTTTTGTTTTAAACACTATGGTGGACTAAAAATATTAGTTCGATTAATGACATGTACTAGTAAAGTGACAAGTGGCATTGTGTAAGATTCGCCAAGAGCTTCTTTTGCCCAATCAGCTTTCTTGCCTCATCTAAAGATTCTAAAAGATCGGATAACGCAATACTTTTAATAGATAAGGCAGAGCCTATTTCACACCGTCAGATGGATTTGTTTATCGATCCAACCGTCAATATTCGTTTCCTGCGATCTCCAAGTTTCATATCTCCCACACATCTACTGCGACTTAAAAACGCCATTTGCTTCGTAGCTTTACAGAAAATCATAAACCGCAAACGCGACATAACAAACGACGCCGGAGATGGCCGCCGCTGCTTCTTCTATCATGGGCACACGGATGGTTCCCGACATCCACTCGGGTTCAGGACGATTCACAGCCCGGTTCGGATTTGGAACCAAGAAATCCGCTCCCAAAAAGACTAAGACAGTTATCTCAGACCGGCCTCTTTGGTTCCCAGGCGCAAAATCCCCCGAATATCTTGACGGTTCGCTGGTCGGAGACTACGGGTTCGACCCTTTTGGTTTAGGAAAACCGGCGGAGTACCTTCAATTCGATCTGGACTCCCTGGACCAGAACCTCGCCAAGAACCTGGCCGGAGACGTGATCGGGACCCGTACGGAAGCGGTGGACCCTAAATCAACGCCGTTTCAGCCGTACAGTGAAGTCTTCGGTCTCCAGAGGTTCAGAGAATGTGAGCTGATTCACGGTCGGTGGGCAATGCTCGCCACTCTCGGCGCTTTAACCGTCGAATGGCTCACCGGTGTTACTTGGCAAGACGCCGGCAAGGTTTGGCGTCTTTTCGTCGCTCCTACGTTTGCGTTTTGTTATTGTCTGATTGGTTTTTTTTTTTTTTGCCAGGTAGAGCTAGTGGATGGATCGTCTTATTTAGGACAGCCATTGCCGTTCTCGATCTCGACATTGATATGGATCGAAGTGTTAGTGGTAGGCTACATCGAGTTCCAACGAAACGCTGAGCTAGATTCGGAAAAGCGTTTGTACCCGGGAGGCAAGTTCTTCGACCCACTAGGATTGGCGTCTGACCCGGAGAAGAAGGCTCAGCTTCAGCTAGCTGAGATCAAACACGCTCGTTTAGCCATGGTTGCCTTCTTGGGTTTTGCGGTCCAGGCAGCTGCAACGGGTAAAGGACCACTCAACAACTGGGCGACTCATCTGAGTGACCCGCTTCACACCACCATTATCGATACCTTCTCTTCCTCTTAATATGGTGGCTTTAGCTTTTATTTTGGTATGTAATAATGCAATGTCGTTATTTCTAAGAAAATTTGGCACTTTTGTATAAACGGAGTTGTTCAAATTACTGATATCTCGCACTTTGCTTTGAGTACCGACTGTAATAGTTGGGAGCATTAAATCATCATAGTTGCGTCATAGTTGCGAGCATTAAATCGTCATAGTTAGAACTTTAAATCGTTATAATTGCGAGTCTTAAATCTTCATAGTTACGAGCTTTAAATCGTCATAGTTGCAAGTCTTAAATCGTCACAGTTGCGAGTCTTAAATCGTCATAATTGCGAGTCTTAAATCGTCATAGTTGCGAGCCTTAAATCGTCGTAGTTGCGAGCCTTAAATCGTCGTAGTTGCGAGCCTTAAATCGTCATAGTTGCGAGCCTTAAATCGTCATAGTTGCGATCCTTAAATCTTCATAGTTGCGAACTTTAAATTGTCATAGTTACAAGCCTTAAATCGTCATAATTGCGAGCCTTAAATCGTTATACTTGCGAGATTTTAAATCGTCATAGCTAAAGCCTTAAATCATCATAATTGCGAGTCTTAAATCGTCATAGTTGCGAGCTTTAACTCGTCATAGTTGCGATCATTAAATCGTCATAGTTGCGAGCCTTAAATCGTCATAGTTGCAGCCTTAAATCGTCATAATTGCGAGACTTTGCGAGATTTAAATCGTCATAGTTGCGAGCATTAAATCGTCATAGTTGCGAGAATTAAATCGTCATAGTTGCGAGCCTTAAATCGTCATAGTTGCGAGCATTAAATCGTCATAGTTGCGAGTTTTAAATCGTCATAGTTGCGAGCTTTAAATCGTCATAGTTACGAATCTTAAATCGTCATAATTGCGAGTATTAAATCGTCATAGTTGCGAGCCTTAAATCATCATAGTTGCGAGCCTTAAATCGTCATAGTTACGAGTTTTAAATCGTCATAGTTGCGAGACTTAAATCGTCATAGTTACAAACCTTAAATCGTTATAGTTACGAGTATTAAATCGTCATAGTTGCGAGCCTTAAATCGTCATAGTTGCGAGCGTTAAATCGTCATAGTTGCAAGCGTTAAATCGTCATAGTTGCGAGCGTTAAATCGTCATAGTTACAAAGCTTAAATCGTCATAGTTGCAAGCATTAAATCGTTATAGTTGCGAAACCTTAAATCGTCATAGTTACAAGTATTAAATCGTTATAGTTGCAAAACTTTAAATCGTTATAGTTGCGAAACTTTAAATCGTCATAACTGCGAAACTTAAATCGTCATAGTTGCGAATCTTAAACCGTCATCATTCCCAGCCATAAATCGTAATAGTTACGAGATTTAAATCGTTATGGCGTTTAGAAAATCGAAGCAATGCCCAAAAGTGGCACAAGACAGATATTTGACTCAAAGAGACCACCGATAAGTGAGTGGATGATGCATTACCCAATAAATAAAATGAGATTGTTTTTTCTTCTACATAGTAAAGATAAGACACCGCTTCAAAATAGAGATTACCTCGAGTAAACACAATTTCCGGAAACCCCCCTTTAAACCATCATCCACATCATTTGATATAGAAAAGAGAAAAATGCCCTTTAAATTTTAATGAAAACAAATACGACCGAGAGACTCGCGAGTAGCGATGCTGAAAAGGCACCGCAAAGACCTTGAGGCTTGAGCTGAGCAGAGCTGTTGGTGATACCAGGAACATTATTATGATGAGAGCATGAGTCTTGCGATCATTCTTTGAGTCCAGGCTGCAGTGACCTTGAGCTCTTCATCCTCTGCTTGGAGACACTCGTTGAGGAATTCACCACAGAAGTTGAAAGTGTTGAACAGCTGCTTCGTGTTCTCTCCTACAACATCCGCAAGATCACCCATTGCTGCAACCGCGGCTTTTGTCACGCTCTCATCTCTGCTCTCAAAACAACAACCCAATTTAACGTCAATAAGTTTGCGAAACTATTACAGAAACAAGAAGTCATAAACTGATACAGACCTCATGGAATCTTTGGATACGACTTCAACAAACTGCAAGAGATGTTGAGCGTACGGCATCATGAGCTCGCCTTTTGCGTCCTTGAACCCTTGTAGTATCCCAGAGTATGCCTCGAAGATGCTTCTCCGAAGTTGGTTTGCATAATCCATAAGCTCCTCGTCCAGGGTGTTCATCTGCGCACACACCTGAGCAGCCCCTTGCATGATCTGAAGAGCTGCAGCTACATACCTCTCAAAATGCACACCAATTGCCAGAGCAATGTCCCCAAATGATGAGAATATTGGAGGCTTCACTGATCTGTGGAGTGCATCACTTTGAAGGTTCTGGATAAGGAGAGCCATGATCTGATCGCAAAAAGGTAGGATTTTCTCATCCAGGGCACGACAAATGTCACCTATCACTCCTACAGTGATTGAGCAGACTTGGTACTCTTCAAAATTCTGCAGTCCCATCTGGAGATATTTGAAGAGCTCGGGCATGTATTTCACAAACTCAGCTCCAGTCGCATAGGCAAGAGCACCAATTGCAAGCATTGCTTCTTCGTGGACACTTGAACTGTGGCACCCAAACACTTTGAGGAACAGCATCATGATCTGATCAGCATTCTGGGTTATGATGGATTTCGTCTCCTCCATGCTGCTCAGCTTCTGGATTATGACCTGGAGAACACCGCACAGAGAAGCCTGGAGTTCCGCTTGCTTCTCACGGTCCTCACCTGATATTATCGGTAGATCCATCGTCTGACCTAATTTTGTCATGATGACAGGGAGGAGCTGCGCTATGATGCCTGAGGCCTCTGAAAGGTTTGAACATCGAACAACCTCGTTCAAGGTTTCATATGCAGCACCTCTTAGCTTAGACTCTGCCCCATCTGTACGCTCAGCAGCTGCAAGCAGATGTTTGATGATCTCTGTGAGATAGGGAGAGAGAAGAGAGGAACATCCCCCAGAGTCTTCATATCCCTGGGCAAGGTTGTATATCGCTCCGCAGACCTTCTCCGCCACATTCGGCACGTCTTTAACTGATTCCAATAATACACCCACAATTCTAGGGAGGTTTTTCGCTGATATAACAGAGAAGCCACTGTCTGGGGAATGCAAAAACTCAAAGATACGGCTCAGTGTCCAAGCAGTCGTGTCCCTGACATGGTTATTCTCATCCTTGGTTGCGGTAAGTAGAAATTCCAAGCCAGCAGCAACCATCGGGGCAAGCTTGTCAAGTGTTGGACCCTCCAAAATTGATCCAAAAGCATAAGTGGCTGCCTCCCGGCTACGCCAATTCGGCTTCCTTATGTTGGTTTCAACAAAAGGCATCACAAGCGGGACTATACTATCACCAACCGTTCTGGCAACGAGGCCAAGGCATGTTCCGCCAGCCATAGATATGTTCCAAACATCATCGTCATGGTCCTGGTCCTCCTCCTGCTTCTCCAGAGTTTCTAACAACATGAGAACTAGATGGGGAAGAGCCTTCTCTATGAAACGGAAATGGGGAGGGGATGAGTCACTGCTATCAGGACTGTCATACTCTTGACGGTCCATCTCTTCATCACAGATGGAGCTCCAGAACTCAATTGCTTGGAGGGCAACACTCTCTTCGTCTCCCTTGACAGCATTTGACGTGAGCTGAAAGAGTGTTTCCATGTATTGCTCCAGTACCTCGTAGTATGTTGATGCAATGGACACAAGGCACTCAAAAGCAGCTTGCCTGATCTCTGCCTCCTTGGAACATGCTGTCTCGCATATCATCTTCATGATGTAAGTTCTCTCCATTTCATTCTCAAAATTTGTCTGAGAAAAATCCAGTGCATTCAACAGTGCCTTTGTTGCAGCAAGACGAACTTCTGCAGTATTTGCAGACTGGTTCATGCCCTGCACAACTGCTGTAAGGACAGAATTCACTTCATCTTGCACAAGATCGTGGTGCGAGATCTCTTCACAGACATAGCCTAGAGTTTCTAGGGTCGACTGCTTCAAAGGTGCAGAACTGTCTTGCTGGGTCATATTGTTAAGCAGTGATGCAACAAGTTCAGGCCACTGCTTCTGAGGAATTTCAATGGCGGCTACCTTTGCAATAACCTGAGCCGAAGTACGCCTCGCCTCTTGAGCAGATGAACCAAGAGTTCTTAGTAACAGTTCCTTGATCTGAGATTTAAGAGCAACGTCAATTGCGAACCATTGTTTCACCAGCTGGTCTTTTCTGGCAGAATCTTTGGCGTCTAGGGAATTTTTTAGCAGAATACCAGCTAACCGACGGGATTCAGCAGGTTTATCATTGTTGGAAAGCTCAGAAGACAAAGAGACCAAAAAATGCGGCATGTTCTGTTCTTGAAACTGCCGCAGACTACTTTCTGCTTCCATACGAACTCTTGCATCACCTGACTGGGCAGCCAGTAGAAACTGAGTGATCTCCATCGCCATTCCTTTCTCTGCACATTAAGGAAATAAGCTAGCATCAGCGGAAAAAAGTAGGTAGATAAAACAAAACCAGCAAAGCTACTAAAGAAAGTATTTCGTACAACTATAGAAGGCAATAAGACTATACAAACCGTCCACAGGTTCAAACCAGACAGCACAACCAAGAGCAAGAGCTTAAACCGATACTAGACCACCTAAACTCTGAGGAAAGTAGGAAAGTATAGCTGAATCTCTGCACCGTGTGGTTAACAACGAAATCATTACAAACAGACCCCATATAAAATCATCCGAACCAAACTTAACCCAACATTTTCTTTGAAGTTCAAAGACAACTTATGCCCTTAGAAGTGAAAAATACCAGTTCTACTTCCACGAAAGGCTTCAAAGAACGAAGAAAAACACGTTAAGCCTAGATCACTGCGTTCCAAAGCTAAAAGGCTTAACAGTTAGTAACCCAAAACCTAATCAGAAAGCTTAGATACAGAAACAGATTTGCAAATCCAGAACGCAATACAAAGTGAAAGTAAACGACTTACATGGAAATTAAGGATTTTTGTTTGAGAAACGAGTGAGAAACTAGGGTATATCACTCCAATCCGAAGCCTCTTACAGCAAATGCTATAAAAAATGTCCTCAACGACGCCGCTCGAGCAGAGCTAACCTCTGAATCAGAAAAACCCTAGATTACCAGTATGAAAGCGAGAGTCCGACTTGAAAAATCACCCCATATTTATAAAAAGCAACCCAGAAGCACTGGTATTATTTTTTTAACCTCAAATAAGTTAATAAACTTTCTAGTCCCAAATCATTCTAATTAACTTTGTTATAAAAGTAGAACGAGAAATTCCTGATAATTTAGATCAAGCTAATGAAGTTTAGGTTTATTAATTTAGCTATAGCAAATTACCTATGTATATGAGCTAACACATGATTAATATAAGTTCTGATCAAATTTGAGATTATTAATGGAAACTACATAGGTTATTTAAGTATATTTTTATATTCTTTGTACGTTTCAAATTAAATATTTATTTCATTGTATTGTATACCTTCACCATAATTTTAACATAAAAATCACAAATTAATATGTAAAAACCAAATAAAGGTTTACGTTTTAATTATAGTTACTAGATTGTATCAGACAAATATTTTTTAAAATTAAATTTATAATAATAAAATTAAAAATATAAAAGATATAACTTATCACTTAACCAAAAGTTTAAAACAAAACGACGTAAGATAGGAAATACGTTGTCATATCAATCCCAACGTAAAAAATCATTCCATTACACAATTGATTAAATTAAATTTTATATTGCAAATTTAATTTATTAATTTGTATATGTGTGCTGTAACACGATATAAGAATACATGTTATTGTTATAACACAAAGGATTAAATACATGAACGAATAAGCCGATCTTCCCAGAAATTGCCTTGAATAAACACAATTTCCGGAAAACCCCCCCCCCCCCTTTTAACCATTATCCGCATCATTTGATATAGAAAGAGGAAAATGCCCTTTAAACTTTAATGAAAAGCAATACGACCGAGAGAGACTGGCGAGTAGTGATGCTGAAAAGGCACCGCAATGACCTTGAGGCTTGAGCTGAGAAGAGCGTTTGTTGATACCAGGAACATTATTGTGATGAGAGCATGAGTCTTGCGATCATTCTTTGAGTCCAGGCTGCAGTGACCTTGAGCTCTTCATCCTCTGCTTGGAGACATTCGTTGAGGAATTCACCATAGAAGTTGAAGTTGTTGAACAGCTGCTTCGTGTTCTCCCCTACAACATCCGCAAGATCACCCATTGCTGCAACCGCGGCTTTTGTCACGCTCTCATCTCTGCTCTCACAACAATAACCCAATATATAACCTCAATAAGTTTGCGAAACTAATACAGAAACAAGAAGTCATAAACTGATACAGACCTCATGGAATCTTTGGATACGACTTCAACAAACTGCAAGAGATGTTGAGCGTACGGCGTCATGAGCTCGCCTTTTGCGTCCTTGAACCCTTGTAGTATCCCAGAGTATGCCTCGAAGATGCTTCTCCGGAGTTGGTTTGCATAATCCATAAGCTCCTCGTCCAGGGTGTTCATCTGCGCACACACTTGAGCAGCCCCTTGCATGATCTGAAGAGCTGCAGCTATATACCTCTCAAAATGCGCACCAATTGCCAGAGCAATGTCCCCAAATGATGAGATTATTGGAGGCTTCACTGATCTGTGCAGTGCATCACTTTGAAGGTTCTGGATAAGGAGAGCCATGATCTGATCGCAAAAAGGTAGGATTTTCTCATCCAGGGCATGGCAAATGTCACCTATCACTCCTACAGTGATTGAGCAGACTTGGTATTCTTCAAAATTCTGCAGTCCCATCTGTAGATATTTGAAGAGCTCGGGCATGTATTTCACAAACTCAGCTCCAGTCGCATAGGCAAGAGCACCAATTGCAAGCATTGCTTCTTCGTGGACACTTGAACTGTGGCATCCAAACACTTTGAGGAACAGCATCATGATCTGATCCGCATTTTGCGTTATGATGGATTTCGTCTCCTCCATGCTGCTCAGCTTCTGGATTATGACCTGGAGAACACCGCACAGAGAAGCCTGGAGTTCCGCTTGCTTCTCACGGTCGTCAGCTGATACTATCGAGAGATCCATCGTCTGACCTAATTTTGTCATGATAACAGGGAGGAGCTGTGCTATGATGCCTGAGGCCTCTGAAAGGTTTGAACATCGTACAACCTCGTTCAAGCTTTCATATGCAGCACCTCTTAGCTTAGACTCTGCCCCATCTGTACGCTCAGCAGCTGCAAGCAGATGTTTGATGATCTCTGTAAGATAGGGAGAGAGAAGAGAGGAACATCCCCCAGAGTCTTCATACCCCTGGGCAAGGTTGTATATCGCTCCGCAGACCTTCTCTGCTACATTCGGCACATCTTTAACCGATTCCAATAATACACCCACAATTCTAGGGAGGTTTTTCGCTGATATAACAGAGAAGCCACTGTCTGGGGAATGCAAAAACTCAAAGATACGGCTCAGTGTCCAAGCAGTCGTGTCCCTGACCTGAGTATTCTCATCCTTGGTTGCGGTAAGAAGAAATTCCAAGCCAGCAGCAACCATCGGGGCAAGCTTGTCAATTGTTGGACCCTCCAAAATTGATCCAAAAGCATAAGTGGCTGCCTCCCGGCTACGCCAATTCGGCTTCCTTATGTTGGTTTCAACAAAAGGCATCACAAGAGGGACTATACTATCACCAACCGTTCTGGCAACGAGGCCAAGGCATGTTCCGCCAGCCATAGATATGTTCCAGACATCATCATCATGGTCCTGGTCCTCTTCCTGCTTCTCCAGAGTTTCTAACAACATGTGAACTAGATGCGGAAGAGCCTTCTCTACGAAACGGAAATGGGGAGGGGATGAGTCACTGCTATCAGGACTGTCATACTCTTGACGGTCCATCTCTTCATCACAGATGGAGCTCCAGAACTCAATTGCTTGGAGGGCAACACTCTCTTCGTCTCCTTTGACAGCATTTGATGTGAGCTGAAAGAGTGTTTCCATGTACTGCTCCAGTACCTCGTAGTATGTTGATGCAATGGACACAAGGCACTCAAAAGCAGCTTGTCTGATCTCTGCCTCCTTGGAACATGCTGTCTCGCATATCATCTTCATGATGTAAGTTCTCTCCATTTCATTCTCAAAATTTGTCTGCGAAAAATCCAGTGCATTCAACAGTGCCTTTGTTGCTGCAAGACGAACTTCTGCAGTATTTGCAGATTGGTTCATGGCCTGCACAACTGCTGTGAGGACAGAATTCACTTCATCTTGCACAAGATCATGGTGCGAGATCTCTTCACAGACATAGCCTAGAGTTTCTAGGGTCGACTGCTTCAAGGGTGCAGAACTGTCTTGCTGGGTCATATTGTTAAGCAGTGATGCAACAAGTTCAGGCCACTGCTTCTGAGGAATTTCAATGGCGGCTACCTTTGCAATAACCTGAGCCGAAGTACGCCTCGCCTCTTGAGCAGATGAATCAAGAGTTCTGAGTAACAGTTCCTTGATCTGAGATTTAAGAGCAACGTCAATTGCAAACCATTGTTTCACCAGCTGGTCTTTTCTGGCAGACTCTTTGGCGTCTAGGGAATTTTTTAACAGAATACCAGCTAGTCGACGGGATTCAGCAGGTTTATCATTGTTGGCAAGCTCAGAAGACAAAGAGACTAAAAAATGTGGCAAGTTCTGTTCTTGAAATTGCCTGAGACTACTCTCTGCTTCAGTACGAACTCTTGCATCGGCTGACTGGGCAGCCAGTAGAAACTGAGTGATATCCACCGCCATTCCTTTCTCTGCGCAATAAGGAAATAAGCTAGCATCAGCGGAAAAAAGTAAGTAAATAGAACAAAACCAGCAACGCTCTAGAAGGTATTTCGTACAACTATAGAAGGCAATAAGACTATACAAACCGTACAGAGGTGCAAAACTTCAAACCAGATAGCACAACTAAGAGCAAGAGCTTAAACCGATACTAAACTACCTAAACTCTGAGGAAACTATAGGTGAATCTCTGCACCGTGTGGTTAACAACAAAATCATTACAAACAGACCCCAATATAAAATCATCCGAAGCAAAGTTGACCCAACATTTTCTTTGAAGTTCAAAGACAACTTATGCCTCTAGAAGTGAAAAATACCAGTTTTACTTCCACGAAAGGCTTCAAAGAACGAAGAAAAACACGTTAAGCCTAGATCACTGCGTGCCAAAGCTAAAATGCTTAACCGTTAGTAACCCAAAATCTAATCAGAAAGCGAAGATACAGAAATAAATTTGCAAATCCAGAACGCAATACAAAGTTAAAGCAAAAGACTTACATGGAAATTAAGGATTTTTGTTTGAGTAAACGAGTAAGAACTAGGGTATATCACTCAATCCGAAGCCTCTTACTGCAAATGCTATAAAGAATGTACTCTCGACGACGCCGCTCGAGCAGAGCTTACCTCTGAATCAGAAAAAACCCTAGATTACCAGTATGGGAGCGAGAGTCTGACTTGAAAAATCACCCCAGAAGCACTGGTTTTATATTTTTAACCTCAAATAAGTTAATAAACATCGCAGTCCCAAATCATTACAGGTACGTTTAGTTCCAAGTGAAGCGAACAAAAATACTGTATATTATAATTAATTATTTATTAAATATATATATAATTTCTTTTTACTTTAAAATATTTTTTTAAAAATTTTACTATTAATTATACAAATAAAATATACGATAAAATCGAATAACTGAAATTGTCTCTATTTTTAATAAACTGTATTATTAAATAGATAAAGAATTGATAAATATTCAATTAAATCAAATATTTGTTTTATATTTTGTTTGAGTAAACTTTTTAATCTCTAATATTTTGTTTGTTTTTTAAAGTATTTTTTATATCGAAATATTAGAAATTTATATATAATATATTATTAAATATTTGTCTAATATCATTTACATAAATACTTTAATAAATGATGTCTTATTTAATAGGGAAATAACATCATTTCAAGTTTTTGTTCCAAATATAGCACTAATCATTTAAATTTCCAAAAATAGCACAAATTTAATACTAAAATAATTGAAAACTTATTCCTAATGGAAAAAATTTAAACCTTAAATTGGAAAAAATGAACCCAAAGATTATGTTTTAATTTTATATATATTTTATTTAAGGTAAATAATTATTTTTACATAATAAGTTATGCTATTTTGAGAATTTTGGTTTTAATGTGCTAAATTTGGAAGATAAATTTAAAATAGTGCTATTTTAAGATATTACTCTATTTTTAATATTTATTATAATATGTTATGTGACATGTCAACAATATATATTTGTAAATCACATTAAAATAAGATTTTTTATTAAAGTATTACTCAATTGATATATTAAAAAATAACTTTGTTATAAAAATATAACGAAAAATTTCTAATATTTTGGATCAAGCTAATGAAATTTAGGTATATTAATTTAGCTGTGATCTTGTTGAACTTTTTCAAAGTTTGGAGATTTAAACATGTTCTGATTTGCTTGAATTTTTTATAAGAGCTTCGATATTCAATAATAGTGGGATTTGCATTTCGGTTGGTTTATGAGAAAATTTAGTTTTAACGTAATTGTTAAATATAGTAGCGATTTCAAATTACAACAAATATAACTTTGAATGTTTGGGAAATTCAACAATGACATATTTGAACTAAAATTTTACACAAATATTTATTTAAAGTTTGTACGGTGTAGATGTGATTTGGTAACTGAAATTTTAGTAAATTTAGGATTGTTTGAAACTAGATATTTTTAGGTTTTTGTATATATTATTCTCTTGTGGTGTTTTTCTTGTGTTCGATATTGCTTTTTGAAATCTTATTCTAATGTGTTTTTATGTGGGAAAAAGAATACATAATTATAACTCATATAGTGGATTGTTTAGTGAACTACGGATTGTTTAGTGAACTACGGATTGTTTCATAGTATTTTTTCTTACATAGAAAGTTTTTTGTGTAAAAGTTTTTTCTTAAATTTTATTCTACTGGATCATTATTGCGTGTTTTGTTTTTTTCCCCACAAAATAATGCATGGAACTTCTTTAGGGTTATGATAGCTTGTCCAAGAAGACAAATCTTTTGAGTTTGAGAAATCGCCGACATAGTCTTTATTCATACCACTGAAACATCATTCTGACAATGATTTCATTACGGGCTACCGTTTGAGCAATGTCTACTTTGAAACTATTTGTAACGAGCATCATCAAGATGACAACACACATCCACAAAACTTCCATACATTTTACATTTTTTTTGTATTTTGGATTTTGGAAAAAACTATGTGTTTTTATTTGTACAATTCTTTAAAATAACATATTTATAAATATTTATTTTTAAAATAACATCATTAATTTAATTTTTTAATAATAACATAAATTTAATTAAAATATATTAAAATTTTATTCTAATAGAAAAAATTAAATTCTAAATTAAAAAATCTAAATATAATGTTTAATTTTATGTATAATTTATTTAAATTAGATAAATATTTTTATATAACTATTTGTATTATTTTTGAAATTTTAATTTTATTTTATTAGATTTAAAAGATTTTTTTTTTTAAAATATGATTTTATAGTACTGCTCTTTTGGTTTTATATTCTTAAAACTTTTAAAGTCAACTGTAAAAGAAATGTAATCTTTCTTCCATCCAGATGGTTAACCAGTTTTTAATTTGGAGGTTTAGTTAACAAAACTATTATTAGGAATCTAGGGGTGTATGTAGAATAAACCAGTATTGTTAGGGGTGATTTTCGAAATATGGTTTTTTTTAACTTTTTACTTTGCCCTTCCACCACCCGCTCCTTCCTTGTCTTCGAAAATCCCTCTCCTTTCGTCATTTTTCAAGTCGGTCTCTCACTCTCATACTAGTACTCTAGGGTTTTTCTGATTCAAAGGTTAGCCTCTGATTAGCGGCGTCGTTGAGAGGACATTTCTTATAACATTTTCTGTAAGAGGCTTCGGATTGGAGTGATATACCATACTTCTTACTCGTTTACTCAAACAAAAATCCTTAATTTCCATGTAAGCGTTTGCTTTAACTTTTTTATTGCGTTCTGGATTTGCAAATCTGCTCCTGCATCTACGCTTTCTGATTAGGTTTTGAGTTACTAACTGTTAAGCCTTTTAGCTTTGGCACCGAGTGATCTAGCCTTTAACATGCTTTTCTCCGTTCTTTGAAGCCTTTCGTGGAAGTAGAACTGGTATTCTTCACTACTAGGGGCATAAGCTGTCTTTGAACTTCAAAGAAAATGTTGGGTCAACTTTGGTTCGGATGATTTATAGTCTTATTGCCTTCTATAGTTGTACGAAATACTTTCTTCAGTAGCTTTGCTGGTTTTGTTCTATTTACCTACTTTTTCGGCTGATGCTAGCGTATTTTCTTATTGTGCAGAGATAAGAATGGCGATGGAGATCACTCAGTTTCTACTGGCTGCCCAGTCAGCCGATGCAAGAGTTCGTACTGAAGCAGAGAGTAGTCTCAGGCAATTTCAAGAACAGAACTTGCCGCACTTTTTAGTCTCTTTGTCTTCTGAGCTTGCCAACAATGATAAACCTGCTGAATCCCGTCGACTAGCTGGTATTCTGCTAAAAAATTCCCTAGACGCCAAAGATTCTGCCAGAAAAGACCAGCTGGTGAAAAAATGGTTTGCAATTGACGTTGCTCTTAAATCTCAGATCAAGGAACTGTTACTAAGAACTCTTGGTTCATCTGCTCAAGAGGCGAGGCGTACTTCGGCTCAGGTTATTGCAAAGGTAGCCGCCATTGAAATTCCTCAGAAGCAGTGGCCTGAACTTGTTGCATCACTGCTTAACAATATGACCCAACAAGACAGTTCTGCACCCTTGAAGCAGTCGACCCTAGAAACTCTAGGCTATGTCTGTGAAGAGATCTCGCACCATGATCTTGTGCAAGATGAAGTGAATTCTGTCCTCACAGCAGTTGTGCAGGGTATGAACCAGTCTGCAAATACTGCAGAAGTTCGTCTTGCAGCAACAAAGGCACTGTTGAATGCACTGGATTTTTCTCAGACAAATTTTGAGAATGAAATGGAGAGAACTTACATCATGAAGATGATATGCGAGACAGCATGTTCCAAGGAGGCAGAGATCAGACAAGCTGCTTTCGAGTGCCTTGTGTCCATTGCATCAACATACTACGAGGTACTGGAGCAATACATGGAAACACTCTTTCAGCTCACATCAAATGCTGTCAAAGGAGACGAAGAGAGTGTTGCCCTCCAAGCAATTGAGTTCTGGAGCTCCATCTGTGATGAAGAGATGGACCGTCAAGAGTATGACAGTTCTGATAGCAGTGACTCATCCCCTCCCCATTTCCGTTTCATAGAGAAGGCTCTTCCCCATCTAGTTCTCATGTTGTTAGAAACTCTGGAGAAGCAGGAAGAGGACCAGGACCATGACGATGATGTCTGGAACATATCTATGGCTGGCGGAACATGCCTTGGCCTCGTTGCCAGAACGGTTGGTGATAGTATAGTCCCTCTTGTGATGCCTTTTGTTGAAACCAACATAAGGAAGCCGAATTGGCGTAGCCGGGAGGCAGCCACTTATGCTTTTGGATCAATTTTGGAGGGTCCAACAATTGACAAGCTTGCCCCGATGGTTGCTGCTGGCTTGGAATTTCTACTTACCGCAACCAAGGATGAGAATAATCAGGTCAGGGACACGACTGCTTGGACACTGAGCCGTATCTTTGAGTTTTTGCATTCCCCAGACAGTGGCTTCTCTGTTATATCAGCGAAAAACCTCCCTAGAATTGTGGGTGTATTATTGGAATCAGTTAAAGACGTGCCGAATGTGGCGGAGAAGGTCTGCGGAGCGATATACAACCTTGCCCAGGGATATGAAGACACTGGCGCATCTTCCTCTCTTCTCTCTCCCTATCTCACAGAGATCATCAAACATCTGCTTGCAGCTGCTGAGCGTACAGATGGGGCAGAGTCTAAGCTAAGAGGTGCTGCATATGAAACCTTGAACGAGGTTGTTCGATGTTCAAACCTTTCAGAGGCCTCAGGCATCATAGCGCAGCTCCTCCCTGTCATCATGACAAAATTAGGTCAGACGATGGATCTACCGATAGTATCAGCTGAGGACCGTGAGAAGCAAGCGGAACTCCAGGCTTCTCTGTGCGGTGTTCTCCAGGTCATAATCCAGAAGCTGAGCAACATGGAGGAGACGAAATCTATCATAACCCAGAATGCTGATCAGATCATGATGCTGTTCCTCAAAGTGTTTGGGTGCCACAGTTCAAGTGTCCACGAAGAAGCAATGCTTGCAATTGGTGCTCTTGCCTATGCGACTGGAGCTGAGTTTGTGAAATACATGCCCGAGCTCTTCAAATATCTCCAGATGGGACTGCAGAATTTTGAAGAATACCAAGTCTGCTCAATCACTGTAGGAGTGATAGGTGACATTTGTCGTGCCCTGGATGAGAAAATCCTACCTTTTTGCGATCAGATCATGGCTCTCCTTATCCAGAACCTTCAAAGTGATGCACTCCACAGATCAGTGAAGCCTCCAATATTCTCATCATTTGGGGACATTGCTCTGGCAATTGGTGTGCATTTTGAGAGGTATGTAGCTGCAGCTCTTCAGATCATGCAAGGGGCTGCTCAGGTGTGTGCGCAGATGAACACCCTGGACGAGGAGCTTATGGATTATGCAAACCAACTCCGGAGAAGCATCTTCGAGGCATACTCTGGGATACTACAAGGGTTCAAGGACGCAAAAGGCGAGCTCATGATGCCGTACGCTCAACATCTCTTGCAGTTTGTTGAAGTCGTATCCAAAGATTCCATGAGGTCTGTATCAGTTTATGACTTCTTGTTTCTGTATTAGTTTCGCAAACTTATTGACGTTAAATTGGGTTGTTGTTTTGAGAGCAGAGATGAGAGCGTGACAAAAGCCGCGGTTGCAGCAATGGGTGATCTTGCGGATGTTGTAGGAGAGAACACGAAGCAGCTGTTCAACAACTTCAACTTCTGTGGTGAGTTCCTCAACGAGTGTCTCCAAGCAGAGGATGAAGAGCTCAAGGTCACTGCTGCCTGGACTCAAGGAATGATCGCACGACTCATGCTCTCTTCATAACAAATTAGCCCCTTATTATTACATCGTTGCCGGTCGTCTTACCTCTTGTCTTTATCGAATGATGTGAAAAGGCGGTTTTAAGGGGTTTTTGGGAAAGGAAGTATTTTTATTGATTTCACTCCTCAGGGCATCTCTGTTTTGAGTCCGTGTATTATTTTTGTTCTTGTGTGGAATTTAAATGCAAACTCTTTTCTTTTCCGGTTCAATACACCATAATCATCTACCAAGACAATTGGTCCTTGCATCAATGAGTGTTAACCGCAACGATTGATTTTTAAACCGGTTTAAAGGGCCGTACGGTTAGAGAACATTGGGCCTGTCATTCATATTAAACCCTTCCATCCCAACCTCAAAACCGCAGGAAATTAGCGAATCTGTGAAGATTGAAAATTCAGTGAAATTCAGTCGTCAATGGCGTCTGCTCTATGTAGAACTGCAAGCCGTCTTCGTCCCGTCCAATTCTGTCGCCGAATGCGCGTCTCCGGAGATCTTCTGTCTCCAACGTATTCATCTCCGGAGTGTATCTCCGACGCGTTGCGTCATGAAGATTTCTCTCTTCCTCGATCGGTTTGGCATTTTCTTCACATTTTTTATTTTCTAAATCTGATTTGTTTAATCTCTGATTGCAATGTTTCGTCCCTGTTTTTAGCAGCTTTTCCCACTTAACTATGGAATCAAACGGTTGAAGATGGATCAGAAATGTTTGCTGAGCACCACCTCTAAAGCTGATTCTGGTAATCCGGAAACAAAATCTTCTGATAAAAATGAGAACTCAGGAGGATCAGAGGGTTCTGATGCTGGTTCAGATCAGAAAAACGACCGTGGTTTTGGAAAAGACGTTCGCGGAGCGGTAAATTTCCTCCACTCCTATGCGTTTATTTTTCCTCCATTTTGATAATTGTCTCCATGAACAAGTCTCTAGCATCAATTATCCCATCTCTGCTCTTATTACTGTACTCTAGTTAAGCCTCTGGACGATGGAAACATATTGTGATACTGATAATGGTTTTAGGAGAAGACTTGTTCTGGTATGATGTTTGATTAGGAGTTCCTTTTTGTAATTACAGCCCGTTTCGTGGATGAGTTTTTTCTTGCTGTTTGGTACTGGAGCTGGATTGGTCTACTATTATGATAGAGAAAAGAAACGTCATATTGAAGGTACTCATCTATGGTGAGTTTATTTTTTAGCATATCTTAAAACGTAATCAGAACTTGAAAACTGTAAACTACTGTTACGCTATTTTGCTACGTAGCTCCCATATTTTTTTTGGTCGAGTTCGGTCTGTTAGACACAGTAAAACTGATGTGCTAGGATTTTGAACGAGCTCTCATTTCTTGCGTCGTGGAATCCTATTGATAATGGAATGATAATGAAATTTATGGCATCCCCGGTAGCAAATGATATCTAAAAACAATTGATTTTGTTAGTGACAAACTTTGTATAGTAAAGGAATTGATCATCCCAATCATTGAGTATACATGATTAGTGATTTCACATTTACTTATGAAAAACTCCAATATCTTTGAAAATCTTTATTCCTTTTTTTTGTTTCTCTAATCTTCTTTGTATATTGACTTTGGGTCTTGTGGACTTAGACATAAATAACAATTCCAAAGCCGTCAAGGAGGGACCATCTGCTGGCAAAGCAGCGATTGGAGGACCATTCAGCCTTATAAGAGATGACGGAAAACGAGTGACAGAGAAAGACTTAATGGGAAAATGGACCATCTTATATTTTGGCTTCACTCATTGTCCCGATATATGTCCTGATGAGCTTATTAAGTTAGCTGCCGCCATTGACAGAATAAGTGAGTTACAGAATATTTTTCTCATTTTTAGACATAATTTTCACTAAGTCTCTCTATCACATATACACAGAGGAAAAGTCCGGAGTAGATGTGGTGCCAGTGTTTATCTCTGTGGATCCTGAAAGAGACACTGTCCAGCAAGTACATGAATATGTCAAAGGTTATATATCTTTCTTAAACTCTTAAGATTCTTTCTTTCCTTTTTCATTTTCTTGTGATGAAGTTAATATTTTTCTTGTAGAATTTCATCCGAAACTGGTTGGATTAACCGGGAGCCCTGAGGAAATAAAATCAGTAGCTCGTTCCTACCGGGTTTACTACATGAAAACAGAAGAGGAAGATTCAGACTATCTCGTTGATCACTCTATAGTCATGTACGTCTACTTGTTATCCCCCTTGCTTAACTTTTGTTTAGAGGGTTACAAATAATATATATTTATTTGGTTGTTGAAATTTTTTTATATGAAAACATATTATTCATTGGGTGAAGGTATTTGATGAGTCCGGAGATGAATTTTGTGAAATTCTACGGGAAGAATCACGATGTTGACTCGTTGACCGATGGCGTCATAAGAGAGATCCGACAGTACCGGAAGTGAAGAGAAAGGTGATTACTGATTAATATTACGTTAATTCTCAATTTTGGATCTTTCGGTCAACATTGTTATTAATAAGAATTTCTCAGTACACGGAGCTTTTATATCATTTGTTCCGGTGGAGCTTGTGACCGGTGTCCGATTAAGTTGATTACAGCCAACAACATATGGGCTTGTAACGTCTCAAAACGTGACAATTTGCAGCAAATGTTTTTTTTGTTTGCCGGCAGTTGCAATAATTCAAGTATACGGGGAAAATACAGCTTGTGGTGCCATCAAACTAGAACCCGAGTAATGGGCATAACTAGTCTCTCAGAAGAGAGACATATCCTTTGACTGTCTTGAAATGGAGCACCCCAAAGGCTCCATTCAAAACACCGAACACAATTCCAGATAGAGCTACAAAATTAGTCGAAAAAGTCGGATGAAATTTGATGAGAAAAGGATTTTCTTTCTAAAGCTGGTAGATTTTGACGTAACTGTTTACAATCATTTTTTGTCGGTGTTTACAGTCATTGTTTACACTCACTTTTTGGGTCGGTCTTAGGTGACTTTCGATGTAGAGGAACTAAGTGCGATAGTTACGTCAGCTTCTAGGAGCAAACTTTGCCAAATCAGCATAGATATTCCCCTTTTAGTTTTGGCTAATTCAGCAAATAAACACAGCAACAGAGTTAAAAAACGCATAGAATGAAACTCAACTGCGACCTTTTCCGCCCCAAAATCTCCCTATATTTTTTTTGACTCTTGACCTTTCTTTTCCATTTTTGTTTATCATTTTGTTTATATGACATTGGCATATGTTGTATGGAAGAATAAATCGACATAAACTCAAGCAGGGGAAAACAGAAAGATGAAGTTTTTAATGACGACTCCTTTTGTCTTTGTTGGGCAAAAAACGCATTGGGAGCTAAAAGAGACCCATCTCGTCAAAGATATGTACGGAGTTCCTCAAACCGCCAAGTCGCAGAGCACACACCCATCAAATCCATAGCCTTTAAGGAAACAAAGCTCACTCACCTGACAGATACGAAGTGGAGAGTTAGATCAAAATGGGGGAGATGCATCCACCATATACACATGCCACTAAATGTCTCAATATGAAATACATACCAAGTAGAAGAAATAATGAGGGATGAGAAACTCACTTCAATACTGCTCCTCTTTTTAAGTAACAAGGAAACAAACAACGAAGAGGCCAAAAAACAACTTTTAATCACGGAAGCCTTAAGGCTTGCTTCACTTGTGCAAGCGCTGATGGATGCATCCTATTAATGGCAGAATTAAAGGCATCTCCATGAAGTGTAGAACACGTCTGAAGGTTCTCGCGCATTGAGTTCTCCAGTGACATCTGGTATATTGGGTCGGAAATTTTGATCTTATTAAAGATCAAACCCCCCCCAAAAACAGATTTTGTTAAAATCAGTTGTCTTATACTTATAAGCTGATTCGCTAAGACAGCGGCAACAACAACAAAAAGTTTAAATTTTACCTGACTCTTCCGTAACTCTTTGCTTGGTGGGGTTTCTTCTCCTTGAGACCTGCTTGAACTCATGTCTCCGCTGGAACTACAATTTTTATATTTTTAGTTAACAAACAACAAAAATGACTTGAAATTAATTTTACTTATATAAGCAGTTAAATAAAGTCTTACTCTAACCTTGATTCTTCTTCTGTTAAATCTTTGTTTCCACCAAGGATCACACTGGTGCATGTACTGTTGCCAGAAACACGATCAATTATATCAAACATATACATCAAAAGTTGTTAATATTATTGCGCAAGCCAGTACCTTAGTATTAGATCAAGCTTGTCAAGAACTTGAGGCATTCTAAGTGTGAGTATTATGGAAAGAGCCAACCCAAATGTCTTTTTTTGCATGGGAGAAACATGATCCACCTGCACAGGAGTAGATGTAAGAATAAAATGTGTCGGATAATGAAACAAAAACATGAATTGCAACATGTAGAGCAGTTTTGAAACGGGCTATTGCTCAGGATTAAAACAGAAAGACCATTTAATGACATGAACGACTACCACAAGCCCATTGTAAAACAAGTTGAAGTTCCAGAAAGCTGTTCGAACAGACATTATCCTTCAAGATACATTCTCCACTTACCATGTCGAGCCAAATGTCGATGAGGCAAAGGAGTATGTTTTCCTCGATTGGGACCCCTGCCTGATGGAGTAACACTGAAAGAGATGATTCAGATGTTAACTGGGCCAAGTAAGTGGTGTTCATCACCAGAATCCTGGCCAGGATAGCAGATGAAGATGCTTTAACTGCAGTCTTAGATGGATTTCGGTCATCTCCTCCACTCAGGCAGATAATCACCAGTTTCTACATGAAAATCAACAAACCAACTCCATCAAACATTTTAAGGAAGATTATGGCTATTTGCTTCATCGATTAGAAAGCTAGAAACTCACCTGCAAACAGCTGCTGATGAGAGGGGGCACTTCCACAGGAAAACACTGTTCAATACCGTGCAAAATGTTCAAATCAAGAAATTAAAACTTGGCATAGACAGTTACTAGGACACTTCACATTATAATTATGCTAACAAAATCTCTGCACTGGTCAATCTATATAACTAAGAGATGGATACTATGTAATACAGAAGATAGCTGCAGTCAGTGTATCAAATTTAACAGAATAATGGCGATGACAAAAAAAATTGGCTACCGAAGTCTTTGGGAAATTAGACATATTACTTAAAATTAAAGAATTGTGAAAAACAAAGGTTAGGTTGACAGAGCTAGAAGCATGCAAAATGGATCCCATATGGTACCAGATTCACATTATTTAACTGCTAAACACAATGATCAAACATAAGGTCAATTAAAATCTGTTGCTTGTCAGCACAGATTTGGAAAATAAGAAACTTACGCACCTGAACTAAGATGTCAATCACTGGAAGAATCGAGAGTAATCCCTTATCATTTACATTTCCAACAATAAGATCAAGAATCTTTGCAACACTTGAAGCATGCATATTTAGAAATTCTCCTCCATCCAAAAGGATGTACGATTCCATGATGCTGACAGCAACCTACTTTTAGTTAAGATGTTAGCAAACCTTTAGGGAGCATATGGTCATTTGAAGATCTCTTAAGGTATTATTGACACAGACACAGCATGTCTCAATAAATCTGAGCACACACATAAACATGTCGCTAATGAATCAAAACGTCAACCCCTTTAAAGCTAACCTGTAAATGATCAAAACTTCTTTCAATGATATCCACCATATAGGGAAAGCATGCTAATAGCTGGGGAACCATCATGGGAGCATAGGAAAGTGTGGTTTCCCATAACTGCATATGTAGTGCAGTGTCATTCTATAGCACATGTAGTATCAGCAGAACCAGAAAGGTATACATCTTATGAAGTGGAAACTTACTCCCATGCTATCCTCCAAAAGGTTGAGTGCGTCAGGGCTATTTATGTCGATGCCTTTTTGGAGTATTGGTATCAGTATGCTATAGCAAAGGGGAGACTGATAACCAAGTGCAATCACAAAATTCCGCAATGCAACAAGAAGCTGAATCTGTAGAAGGCTTTCACCAGAAGCTTCCTCCCAAACCTGTTCTTAATTCAAGCACGTCGATAATAAGATATTATTTGCACACCAAATGAAGAACAAGCAAATACAGAAAGAATGCCATTATACCTTCTGGAAGAATTGCACCAGCTTTTGTGCGTACGGAATGACTTCACTAACATGGCCAATTAGAGTAGAAATTAAATTCAGAACTTGAACCTGAGAAAAAAGAAATATTAGGACAGTTAGATGGAAAGATAGAGAGCCATATGAGTCATAGAGGAAGTAGAACGGTAAGAATGAAGTGCTATAATGAAACTGAGGCAGCTACATCATGTACCTTTGAATCAAACTCTTGAACTTCCTCAACCATTTTGAAACATGATTCCCAACAAATTGGAAGAAGATCAACAAAACTTTTCTCCGAAAAATTTGCATCCTCGACGTGCAAGCACAATGACCTACTAGCTGCCAGCTATATAAGAAAACAGAAAATCTCAGAGGCAGCGAAATATACAAAAACGAAAATGCGACCTTCATGCAAGATAAAAAGATAAAAGCAACAATAATAAGACAGGACGAGACTACCTTGACTGCGAGGTCATTGTCTTGCAATAATTTTATCAAAGAGCAATAAACTGCTCTTTTTGTGTCATCTTTTATCTGAAAGGTTGTTATTATCGACCAGAAACAATCAGTCCAAAATTTTTCAAACAAAAAATAACATTTAGCAAAAATTATTATAGAGACGAGAACACAAACCAACAATGTAACTACCCTAACAATCTCTTGTTACAATATAACCAGAAAATTCTGGCTTCCTATGATTATCCTGGATTATCTCAAATAACTCGCACAAGATATTACGTCATTTTCATATATTATGGTATAATCGTTCATGCAGATATAAGATACATTTTTTTCAAATGATAAGATGTAATTTTCCCTAAAGACTTGTCAAAATTAGCTGCATAAGAAACGGTAAAACGGAAGCAAACCAACACAACCTCTGAAACCCAATGTCCCAATATCATAGCAACTTTTCGGTGGATGATACGCCTATTCGGATGGTCATTTGACAGCTCGAGGGATAGAGCACCATTAAACCTGCAGACAAATCATCCCATAATTAAGAAGGGCACGTTAATTACTAGACTAATAAAAAACTCTTGTCACATTCTGCTGGCTAGCAAAATGAGGGTTCAGTTAGCTATCACAGAAAAATATTTAAAGGAGATCAAAACAAGAGCATACCAATCTCTGAAGTTAAGATAATTCGAGAGCTCATAGTAGACATATGCAGTAGCAGCATATGCTGCATCTTTAAGAAGCAATGCAGGATTTATTTCACTAACAGAAGGAGGACAATTATTCATCGCCTCTTGAAGGATGGACACGACAATAGGTCCTAGTAGCTGTACACAAAAATGGAGACAGAAAAAGTAAGTATCAGTTTAGCAGACTTATTTTCTCTTACTTTTGAGGTTAAATTTAGCAGTCAACTATTCAGATGAACTGTTTAAGACTATCTGCTACTTACTTGGCTGTAGTTCTCAAACAATACCATATATAGAGCTTCAGCACAAGGCCTCAATTTCTCTGTCCACTGAATCATGTCCTGCTCATGATGAAAGGACTCAGGGTTCTGGTACCATTCCTCTAAGTCGCTTGCTGTTAGAACAAAATACCTGTTGGAAGGTTGATGATTAAATGTCAGCAAACTATTCTTCCAGGCATCATTCATACAACTACCGGAGAATGAAGATTGCATGGAGATTAGGAATGCATTACATCATCACAGTTCACACCAAAAAAATAGTTTGATGCCCCAAGGCCCCAACTATAACAATGCCTTCTCATTTATTCCATGCATATCAAGCAACTGAGTATGTCCATAAAATAACGATATCCTTATACTTCACAATAAAAGCGACTGACAACAGAGATACGCAGATGTACAGCAATAAGATCATTCTTTGTCCACTAGATTGCCCCAGCTCCTATTTTATTTGGACTTTGCATTGGTAAACGAAATTTTTCTATTTTCAAATTACCTCAATATTTTGGCCACCAATGACCTTAAGAAGAACTAAGGAATGAAATAATACGAAATTTAGCGGGTAACACTTGTAAGTAAGAAAGAACCAAATAATTTCGATTCACGTATACTATCGCTGGTTGGAGAGTTACCTCCGCACTAGTATGTTGCACAAAAGAACGATCCTTTCATTGGGTAAAAGTGAAGACACAATACAACCAACTGTGTTTGAAGCATTCTTCTTCCTCTCCTCAAATGTAACTCCATTTTCATCCATCACGCGACCAGTTAGGCTTGGCTTATATTCTTTACATTCAAGCACAGATTTCACCATTACCATACACTGAATAAAAAATTCTTCAAACGGCAACAATTCATGTTCAGGATCTGTTATCTTATTTAAGCAGAAATCCACTACATTTGGAAGAACACATTTATTTCCAAATGAATAAGGATGTCTGCTTTGGATTGCGCCTAACACTTTCATCAGCTTGACACATGCCTTCTTCACGAACTCCCAAAATTTAGAATCTCGATTCTGAAAAGATGAATCTGCATGAAGACTCCACCGAAGTTAGCAAAGGCATATTGGGGAGGTAGGAAAATATCCTGTACATCCTTTCGTCATATGCATGAAAAAGAGTGTCTAATTTTTTTATAAAAAACTCACAATATGGGAGAAAGGATTGAACCGCGTTCAAGAGCACAGGAGAGACTTCTTTCACTGGTTGGATCTCCTGAGAGAAAAGCGTTAGCTGTTTATTCATATATCTGCCTGTAGAGCATATGCCCGAGGGAGAAAAAAAAAATCTATAGTCTGATAACGTTAATCAATCTATTTAGGTTATGATTTTCAGATTAACTATCAGAAGATAGCAGAAGAGATTTGGGGGAACGGAACACAAATACACCACCAGTTCATCGAAGGAAGATAACTGCTAAACAGAGTCAAGGAGAAGTATAGTGTATCTACCTGTATGCATTTAGCATCGCTTTGAAATCCTGAAATTATGAGTTGGCGCACTATTTTCAAACATAAAAACCACCTCTCACAAGTCAAAAAAAGCTCATCGCGATGATGCTCGGCACTAACTGAGCCACAGGTCTGAGCCATTGTTGTAAAGCCACGTAGAATTGTTTGGACATCAGCTTGCCAAAGGTGCCAACTAAAGTCGAACAATTGTGAAGAGATCTGCCAACAAATTAAACTGGACCTTATCCTTTACTAAAGCAAAAATCCAAGCTTTGGCCCAACTGAAATTTCATGTAAGATGAGAAAGGAAATCAATTAGGGAATGATAATGTAGTAGCACACACACCTCAGCGAAGATTCTCTGGTCTGCAGTGAGACGTTTAGTGGACAATTCCTTTAAGGTTCGAAAAAGAATCATAAAGATTCTGTGAGAAGCAAGAACGTCAGCTGAATGAAGTTGTTGTGCTAGTACAGAAAAGAGCTCAGGCCTGGCATCATGAAACACGAAGACCATTTATTTTGCTATGAGAAAACTCAGCAAATCAAGGAAGATATTATTCCGTTAATAAGAAATATAATGTGAAAATGCTGACCATTCCCTAGGATAATCAAAGCGGGCTATCTTTGATATGAGAACAGCCAATGTTTCAGCTATCTGCCATAAAGAAAATCAAGTCAGACAGATATGCTTACACGATGTATGGCTTAAGCCTAAGAAAAATAATTGATAGCAAAAACATTAACAAACAAAAAAAATTTACAGCACCTGGTAATTCTCCTCTCTCAAGTGAGACAACAATTTCTGCCTCAAATGAATCTTCTCCTCGTTGCTGATACCCCTGTAAAAATCACCACCAAGAGTGTCAGCGCCTAAGAACTAAGGCAATAACTTTACACAGGCCAGCCATTACAAATCTAAACAATCCAGCTAGCTATAATGATAAACCAGATTCTAATCTAACCCAAGTTGACACTTTTGGAAGGTGACCCCAATGAGCAATTTGGTTGCAATTTTCCGCAAAAATGCCGAAATCCAGAAAAGCTGAACTTACGAAGAATTTCTTCTACTCTTCCAATGCCGGTTAATACTGTTCTTGAAATAAACTGAGGCCATCAATCTAACGTCCACATGGGACACCAAATCCTTGGATACGATTACTTCCTGGCAACCAAACGAGAGGAAATGAGCGAGTAAGATCGAGTGACATTAGCAGAAACAACAAGAGCATAGATTAGAAACGCTACCATGAGACAGGAACAGAAACCAGGTCTGCTCTCCGACTGAGTCAGAGCCGCCTCCGCCGGCCGCCGAACGGTATCGTCACCGCTCATAGAATTTGCTAGCAAAGAGTACATAGCCGGTAAATCGGAAGCTGACAACGCCATCAGAACCAGCACCGTTTTCTTCCAAACACGAAAGAGAAAAATGGAACCAGATCCGACGAAATCCTTGACCTAATAAACTAAGGAAGCGTCGAGGATGAACCCCAAAGGGTTTGGATGATGCAAAATCTCACGGCAGAGGAAAAGAGCGAAGCTAGTGTAGACCGAGAGAGAAAAGAAGATCGTCTTCTTTCTCAGTCCTTCAACCTCTCTCTAGCGCTCTTGAAACATAACAAGACACACATTACAAATTGACAATTGCAAAGGTGAAAATATTTTTTGTTTTTCACTGTCGAAAAGAAAAGAGCTTACCGTCGCTCCGATCAAATTCCGATGCCGAACCGGAAAACATGTTTGGGCTGATAAAAAAAGAAGATTGGGCCTAAGCCCAGATAATCATAGCGCGTGACATTGGCGGCGCGTGCTTGAAACCGGCAACGATCTTTCGGTTGCTAAAATCTTATTGGTCTAAATACGTGGGAATACATGAAATTTGCCACGTTGACACCCGCCTAAATTGAGAACTGGAAACAATTGGAATTTATTTTCGGGAAATACAGGAAAACCCAAATATTTGCTTTAATGACTAAGTTTCCCATCAACTTTCATATACTTATTGACGAATTTGGTGTCTTTTGGTAACATTACTAAAGCATGGGAAATATTATAAACTACATAGTAATTTAAGGTCATTCTAGAAATATCGCTAATCGTCTTTAAACCCTGCCAACCTATTTAATGGAATGTTGACTTCCGGATCTTTCCCGAATCATAGAGCGCCGTGAATAATAAACCGCGAAGAAGAGGAATACAAAGACGCAGAAGATCACAGGTTTTGTTTCGGGATGGTGAGAATGAGACTGACGATAACTGTTGTTCTCGTGTCGACAGTTTTGTTGTTGAATGCCGAAGCGAAAAGTCCTGATCCTTATAAGGTACGGTTTTTGTGTTTTACATTTTATCCCAAAAAAACCGAGATTTCATATCGTTCTCGTTTTGCTTTGATTCACGAATCTTTTGATTGGGGGTGGAAATTATGAGCTGGGGTAGTGATGACGTTTGTTCCTCTCCTTAATTTGAAGGTTTCCCTTTGTTCATTCTGTTTGGTTTCGAGCATTGTGAAATTCGACCTTTTACTACATCGGTGCGGACTTCGGATTCGTATTGGAAATTTTGGGTTGTTATAAATAGGAAAGATTCATGATTTGATTAGATTTTGATCAGCAGTATTTCGTTGATTAGACATACAATTATTAATGTAGAAAAATGTTAAAACTTTATATGATTCTTTAGGTTCTTGGAGTATCTCGGGATGCAAAGCAGCGTGAAATCCAGAAAGCTTTCCACAAGTACGTACACTTCAATTCTAGTAAACGGCGTAGTTAAGAATCCCAAACAATGATTTACAATAAAATTATTTCTACTCATGTATGATTTTCTGCAGGCTATCTCTGAAATATCACCCAGATAAAAACAAAAATAAGGGTGCTCAGGAGAAGTTTGCTGAGATTAATAATGGTGGGTTTCTAATTTTAGCATTGGTATCTGCTCTTGTTATTGCATGGAAAATTTTGTGACTTTCATTTGAGGCTCCTGTATTAGAATCTTTTAGAATGTTTTAAGATCTTTGACATTGTCAAGGGTTTCTTGCTTTATAGTCATCGTTGGGATGAATTATTATTTTTTGAGCTGGCTTTGACAAGTTTAAGTCCTGTTATATGTGCAACAGCTTATGAGATATTATCTGATGAAGAGAAGAGGAAAAATTATGATCTCTATGGAGATGAGAAGGGACAACCTGGATTTGACTCGGGATATCCTGGAGGTAATGGTGGGTACTCATACTCCTCTAATGGTGGACAGAGTGGCGGGTTCAGTTTTGGAGGACCAGGTGGATGGCAGAATATGGGTGGTGGCGGCGGTTCCAAATCATTTTCTTTCTCATTTGGTGGTCCTAGTGCAAATTCCTTTGGTTTTGAGATGGATGATATATTTTCCATGTTTTCGGGAGGTCGTTCTAAAGGAAGTGGTCAGTTTGGTGGCTTTGGTAGCCCATCGAAGGCGGAATCTGGATCGAAGAGTGGTACGGCAGCAACTATCAGAACCATAAATTCTCAGGTTTATAAGAAGGAAATTGTGGACAAAGGGATGACATGGCTTGTGTTGTCGTATCTTCCATCTCAAAGGGAAACCCAGTACCATGAATCAATCATAGAGGAAGTTGCCGAGTTATTGCAAGGAGCTTTAAAGGTAAAACATGTGCTTGTCGAGTTAGTTGATTTTTTTTGGGTTTTGGTTTTAGGAGAAAAAGTTTAGTTTCTTCCTTTTGTTGTTAACATGCTTCAACTTTATGCTTGCAGGTTGGACGAATAAATTGTGAAACAGAATCCTCTCTTTGCAAAGAACTTGGCATAGTTCCTCGTAGGGCTCCAAGGTTGTTTGTTTATTCATACACATCAAGTGGCAAAGCTACCTTAGCAGAATATACTGAAGAGCTTGTTTCGAAGAAGGTGAAGAGCTTTTGCCAGGAACATCTGCCGAGATTCTCAAAAAGGGTTGACTTAAATTCCTTCGATGGCTCTGCTGTCAGCTCAGAAAGAATTCCTAAAATTCTGCTTCTGACAACAAAGAAAGACACCCCTGTCATCTGGCGTGTTCTTAGTGGCTTGTACAATGGACGCTTTGCCTTCTATAACACAGAGGTATGTTATATTTTGGAATTTACTTCAGATGCACGAATAATACCACTACAGATATTGTTTCTGCGGATCTGCTGGTCCTAGAACTTATGGGTGTCACAGAAATTTTGAGCTTGATTAAGTTTACTTGAGGGGATTGGGTGTCCGTCCGTCTATTGGCCAAAACCCTGAGAATTCGCTAGACATGAAATCTTTTCAGCTAACATAGTCTTTTCATGATCTTCTAGGTCCATGATACTTCTGATCCGAAGATTCAAAAGTTGGGGGTTGATGCGTTTCCAGCAATAGTTGGCTGGTTATCGAATGGGGAGAAACAAGTTTTGAAAACAGGTATCACTGTGAAAAGCTTGAAAGCAGCCGTCCAGGAACTTGGTAAATTGCTTGAAGGATTTGAGAAAAAGAACAAGAAAGTCTCCTCGTCTAGCAGTCAGTCAGGCCAAGCACAGAACGAGCCCTTAGACAGGATACGTCTTCTCTCGAGAACGAATTTTGATTCTGTTTGCGGAGAGAACACTCCTGTTTGTATAATCGGTGCCTTCAGATCTTTGCATGGTAAAGAGAAGTTGCAGTCAATATTGTCCAAGGTAAGCAAATCCAATTTACTCGCTATATAGGCCTTATCTCAATGTTATAGCTAAATACAATTCTTCAAGCCATTGTTGTTTGACTTGATGATCTATAATCCTCTGATTTTATTTTTTGTCCAGGTGTCTCAGAAATCATTGTCTCGACGACAAGCTTCAGCCACCGGTTATGAGGACTCAGTGTCCTATTCGCTTCTCGATGCAGCAAAGCAATCTTCGTTCTTGAGCTCATTTGACAGTTCAAAGTTCAAAACTTCTGATAACCTCCTAATAGCTTACAAGCCTCGAAGAGGTAAGTTTGCTATATTCAAAGGTGATATGAGTATGGAGGAAGTTGAGAAATTCGTAGCGGCTGTTCTTAACGGAGACGTAAAGTTCACAAAGACAAGACAGAAACCTCATATCGTTTGAAAGGTTTTTATTTCATCAGACCATAGTTGAGACATGTACATCGTTTTGGAGGAGAAAAAGCTTAATTTTCACGTTTCCTGTGTCGCAAGCTACTTTTGGAAATCAATAATTGTACTTGCAGATAGGGTCGTGTATTGTCAAAAGTTAGATTTACTGTAACAGTGAACTGAGTTCTTTGTAATTCTTATAATTTTATAAATTCTAGGACGTAAATAGTTTCATAACAAAATCTCACTCTAAAGGTTGTTTGGCAAATAAAAAACTTACATTTTGTCCTGGGATCGGTTATTTTTCATCTGTAAATTTCGTCTTGTTCTTAAAACTTTTCCGAACAAAAATTTACCCGGTTTAAAAATTGCTCATATATTTTTTGGTTTCCCTTTACCGTTGATTGGTCTGGGGCGGGGGGTTTCCTCCGGTTAGACAATGTGGCGAATCAGAATTTAAACGAAACACCTGGGAGCAATTCTATGTTTTCGCATCTGACCTCTTCTGGTTAGCACTCTCAATTGCAAGATAATCCTTTCAATCATAAACATTTTGGGATTAAGGTTTTAAACTACAGAAAATGTTTTTCTGATCTAAAATGTTGAGTTTGACTTTCAAAATTCAAACCAGCGATCCTTCCGATCCCAAAAACCGGAACTTTAAACCCAGCGATTAGCTTCGTGATTGAACCGACCAATATATGGTCTCGTTAAAAACCTTCTAAGGTAGTCGGAGAGTTGGTTTTCCCTGATTCTTCTTCTTAGATTGTCCCGAGTTCTGGTTCGTCTCTCATCTTCTTCGCAAAATCGATTTGCAGGTAGTCGTGTTATAGGTTTCAGTTTCTTTCTCCTTATAATGCAAGAGTCAAGCTTCATACTAGCTTCAATTCAATCGTTTCAGTTCATAAATCGATTAGGTTTAGTAAACTTACTTCAGCGTAGTTTGAGATTAGGCTCGCAAGATCGGTTCATGAATTGGTTGACAATGCTATGCTTTATAGACCGCCGTGTTCGGGTTCCAGTTTGGTATACTCTTAGTGGATTGTTTGGATTAAGAAAACTTTGAGGTTTTTGTAAGTTGCAATATGTCATTTTGTATTAATTATTCAGTATGAGATCTATCAACCCTTTGAAGCCTTGTGCTTTTTTATTGCAGATGGTTGTATGCTTGTTTTTGAGAATCACATATTAGATAAGCCATCGTAGACATGGGAATCCAGAACTTTTTGTGGGAAGTGACAAAGAAAGCATTCACTGGCGGTATTATAGGGCTTACCATTTCAGATAGATGTTGTAGCGTTGTTCCAGTGAGAGGAGATTCCATGTCTCCCACATTCAATCCCCAGAAAAATTCTTATTTAGGCGAGTGTCCTCTTTGCAAAAAAAAAAATGCTTCAAAGTATGTATACTCTTGCTTCTTTTCATCCATTCTTCTTATTAGATGCTCAATTTTTGGTGCAGATGATTATGTACTCGTGGAGAAATTTTGTCTTAAGAATTACAAGTTTGCGCGTGGCGATGTTGTAGTGTTCGGGTATGTTCCCTCTTATAGCAAGCTGACTTCTGAGTCATCCTTTGAAAAGAGAGTATAATTTGTATTGTTGATTCCATGTCGGTCTCTTGTTTAGGTCTTCTATTGAATGCTTACATCAATGGTACTGTAAACTAATTCATTAGATACTAGCAAAACGTTTTTTATTTTTTCTAATTGTGTTGCTGAATCAGGCAACAAATGCCCATAATCAGTCCCTGTACATCTCCCCGCAAGACTGTACCTTTTATATTATGTAATCAAATTAGTTGGCCATGAAAATCAATCAAACTTTTTTGGATTCAGTTCGTGCCAGTTGCATCCAAAGCTCAGTTTTTCTGGTTCTTTTAGTTCTCAATTCTGTTTCATAATATCCTTTGCAACTGTGTTGTATGTGTTCCAAGTTATATCTATTGAATTCATCAATGAGCTTCTGACAACAGGAGCTGCAATCTCTGGCAGCTCTCCAACAAATTTCAGGGAGAGATACACAAAGAGGATAGTTGGGATGCCTGGCGAATGGATAAGTAGTTCTCGGGATGTGATCAGAGTCCCGGAAGGTCATTGTTGGGTAGAAGGAGATAACAAAACATCCAGCTTAGATTCAAGAACATTTGGGCCTGTAAATCCTTTGTCTCTCCACCACAACACATCTTTTCATAGTTGATTGATACAATACTCTTCAAAGCTTGTCCTATGTGATTGATGTGGATAAACATGTTTGACAGATTCCTTTGGGTTTAATTCAAGGACGGGTCACTCGTGTCGTGTGGCCTCCTCAAAGAGTAAGCAAAATTGGTCGATAAAGCAAGATTGGTGGAAGAAGGAGGAGAAGGTATGTTTCTTTCTCTTCCAAATGAATATTCCCTTCCTCAAGATTCTCTTCTGAAGAAACTGATCTATACCAAAAAAATGGTTTATCAGATAGATTGAAAGTTGGGGTTTTTCCCCTTTTTATATGATGTAGGACTCCTCCTTCACAAGCCTTCAGGTGTTCATTCTATAAGTCAAATGGGAACTCTAAAGTGGGCACACATTCTTGTATTAAACGAGAATCTTGTTACTAAAACAAAGAAAATAATACTCTGGCCTGATTTTGGTTCTGGCTCGCTTCGGTTTAACTAACCAAATTTCTTAGCTTTATAAATTTTCCAAAATTGTTTAGGTTTGATTTGATTCTTTTTCCGGTTTAATTCCAATTTCAGAAATATGTGCTGAAGAAAAGTAAATTTCCAGATGAAATTAGGTTTGACTATGTCGATCCGGTTTTATCCGTGGCTTAATTGAACCTTATCCTCAAATCGTTAGATCATCTCTAATGATCCTTCAAATTTCACATTTTCCTTCATTTTGAAGATAAAAATGAAGAAATCTTTTTAAATGAAGTAATGAATAATGTTCCCTTCATATTTGAAAGAATACTATTCATTTCTTCATATTTTGAAGGTGAAATTTTTTTATTTACAAAATATCTTTAATTTTTAGTATTTTGTTTTATACCTAACCATAAATTATGTGGTTTTCGATCCAACTAATTATAAAACTATGTGTTTTTATTTTATCCAATGAATATATAAAATAATACAATAAATAACAGACATGAGAGAAAATAAAATAAAAACGTGTAAAATGTGACTTTTTTAACTGGCGTGATTAATTAATTAATTTCCTTGGAGAAAAAATGCCATGGGCCCGGTGTAACACCCGCATTCGGATAGAAAGGCTGGGACTTACGGATTGGGTGAATCCGGGTGTGTTTGGTCGAGCTAGGCTGGCCAAAGCCACCGAGTTTCGGTAAATCGCAGGCAATCGGAGTTCTCGGAGCTTGGGCGAGACTCAGGATGGCTGGCCGGGTTTATCGGGACTTGGTCGGCATTCGGAGTTTGGTCGGCATTCGGACAGGATGTCCGAATATTTCGGGACTTGGTCAGAATTCGGACAAGTGGTCCGAGATTTCCGGGACCTGGTTGGAGTTCGGGCAGTATTGGTCTGAGTCATCCGGGACATGGTCAGATTCGGACAGGTTGGTCTGAGTATTCCGGGACATGGTCAGATTCGGACAAGTTGGTCCGAGTATTTCGGGACATGGTCAGATTCGGACAGGTTGGTCCGAGTATTTCGGGACATGGTCGGATTCGGACAGGTTGGTCCGAGTATCTCGGGACTTGGTCGGATTCTGACAGCATTGGTCGGGAACCAATGACCTGGTCGAAAGGGCCAGTGCGCGGGGACGGTTACTCGTGCAAGGCGCGGCAACGGTTACTCGATCCGGATGTGGTCGAGTGCGCGGGAACGGTTACTCGCAAGGATGCGCGGGAACGGTTACCGATCCGGATGTGGTCGAGTGCGCGGGAATGGTTACTCGCAAGGATGCGCGGGAACGGTTACCGATCCGGACGATGGTCGAGACGCGGGAACGGTTACTCGCCCAGGTGCGCGGGAACGGTTACCCGGTCCGAGTGTTTGGGCGACGCGGGAACGGTTACTCGGGCAGTTATGCGGGAGTTCTATAAATAGAACCCGCACCCTTCCCATTTGTCTCTTTTGCGCGAGAGAGCTGAGAGATAGAGAGAATTTGTGAGAAAAACTCTGAGTGGGAAGGAAGTGCCGAGCCGTGGTCGAGTCTGTACGAGCCGTGGTCGAGTCTGTACGAGCCGTGGTCGAGTCTGTTCGAGCAATGGTCGAGTTCTGTCGAGCTGTTCGGAAATTTCAGCACAAGAGGTGTCAGATCATTGGATTTCCGTGAAATCTAAGGTGAGTGCGTGACTGTGGCCTAAGTTAGGGTCATTCTTTGCTAAGATTGATAGTCTTATGTCTGGTTGATCATGTGCTTGTCATGATCGTTCTGTGGTTTGGTTGATCGTATGTGAGTTACAATCGTTTTGTTGCTGTCCGTGAGTTTGACTCACCCGACTCGACAGTCTATAGATCGGGTAAGGCGCTTGGGGCTATGTTGCTCGCCAAGGCTTACCGATTGCGAGAGGACTGGTCGATAGGCGTGAGTGTACTGCACGTGATGATGCTATGGTCTGGAAGTAGTTGTGTGATCAGTACTTAGACTGAGATCCGATGTGCGGATCGATTCCTGATTCTGGCCTGGTGAGACGGGATGACCGCTCTCACTAAGCAATTTTGTTGCTTATGCCTCCATTTTTGGATGCAGGTTCTGAGACTAACCAGGGTGTTGGTCGAGATGTGTGATTCTGGCCGCGGGACAAGGCAAGGAAGAAAGGATGGTAGGGTTGGGTAGAATCGGCTAGTAAATTGTAATAGCTTATTGGCAAACTCTCAATTGTACTAGTTTCGATTAATGAAATGAAGTCTCTGTTTGACTCAACCCTTGTTCATGTTAAGAATGATCTAATCGAAACTCAATGCGAAAAATTCTAAGTAAATTTCCGTAGAGTCTAACTCGGGTAAATGGAAACTCGGGTTGGGGCTCTACAAGTTGGTATCAGAGCGTGTTGGTTCTAGGACGGGTTAGAAAATGAACTAGTGGGTAAATCCATCCTTTCAATGCCGAGGTCTCGCGGTAAGTTTTGTGTTTCTGTCTTTAGTCCGTGAGGTTAGTTGCCGGTTAATGTAGTGATTACATTTCAGATGGCAAGGACTAATCGTAGTAGGAGACAGGACGAAGTGACTGGTGAGAACTCTGGGAATAATGTGGCAAGGAATGCCGAAGGTGGAACTAGGGAAGTTCCGGTTCACGGGAATGTGAACAATGCGGCAAGGAATGCCGAAGGTGGAACTAGGGAAGTTCCGGTTCACGGAAATGTGAACAATGTGGCAAGGAATGCCGAAGGTAGAACTAGGGAAGTTCTGGTTCACGGGAATGTGAACAATGCGGCAAGGAATGCCGAAGGTGGAACTTGGGAAGTTCCGGTTCACGGGAATGTGAACAATGCGGCAAATGTGGGAATTGCCGAGAATGTGAATCCTGCCGAGGTAGTGAATGGTGATGCGGCTACACCAATCAGACTTGAAGCCGTATTTGGGTTGCTGACCCAATTATTGGCGAGATTGCCGGTTGTGGCCTGTGAATCCGCCTGTGAATCCACCTGTGGTGGAAGTGGATGGGGGAAATATGGGAAGGAACCCATTTTACCTTAAGGTGAATGTGTAAGGACCTTGTTAATGGGTGGTGTGGAAACTCATGTTTTGTTTGATTCGGGAGCAACCAATTGCTTCGTGAATCCGAACATGATTGGAAAGGGTGAATTCCATAAGGAATCCGGGAATAAACATGGTTGGGTCCAAGCGGCTGGAGGACAAATCATGATGACCCTTGGAAAGGTCCGAAATGTTTCAGTGATGGTCGACACTGTGAACATGCCGGCTGATTTGGAGATTTGTCCGGTGAAGTCGTATGATGTGATCCTTGGAATGGATTGGCTCGGGAAGTACAAGGCACATCTAGACTGTCATCGTGGTAGAGTTAGGTTTGAGACGGGTGATGGAGTGCTAGAATATCAAGGAATTAGGCCAACTTCTGGGAGCTTAATTGTGTCGGCAATTCAAGCTAGCCAATTGATCGAGAAAGGGTGTGAGGCGTACTTAGCTACCATCACAACCCCTGAAGTTGGATCGGATGTGCTGTTGAGTAGCATTCCGGTAGCTAGTGAGTTTGAGGATGTGTTCCAAACTCCGGCTGGATTACCGCCTACTCGTTCAGACCCATTCACCATCGAGCTTGAGCCGGGTACAACTCCGATATCGAAGGCACCTTATCGGATGGCTCCGGCCGAGATGGCTGAATTGAAAAAGCAGTTGGGTGAACTAATGGAGAAGGGATTTGTGCGACCAAGTAGTTCACCATGGGGAGCACCGGTTTTGTTTGTTAAGAAGAAAGATGGGAGTTTTAGACTCTACATCGACTACCGTGGACTGAATCGGGTAACGGTGAAGAACAAGTACCCTCTTCCGAGGATTGATGAGTTGTTGGACCAACTCCGAGGTGCTACTTGCTTCTCAAAGATAGATTTGGCTTCGGGTTACCATCAAATCCCGATAGAGGAGTCGGATATTCGAAAGACCGCCTTTAGGACGAGGTATGGTCATTTCGAGTTTGTAGTCATGCCATTTGGGTTGACAAATGCACCTGCAGCTTTCATGAAACTCATGAATAATGTCTTTCGAGACTATTTGGATGAGTTTGTGATCATCTTTATAGATGATATCTTGGTTTAATCGAGAAACCAAGAGGAACATGAAAGGCACCTAAGGATAGTCATGGGTAAGCTAAGGGTATTGACATAGGAAAATCAAATAAGACCTATCTTGACCTACAAGGCAAGTGTGAGCACGAAAATTCAGTTTGAATAACAAGGGAAATAAAAAAGGATGGGTTATTATTAACCACATGGTTAAAATGGTTAAATAGCTACCTTGGGAGAAGAATCAAGGTGAAAAGGACATGCCCATGCTGCACACAGTCTTGGCAACCACACCAAACAGTCATGCCTGCTGCACACAGTCTTGGTAACCACGCCAAACAGTCATGCCTGCTGCACACAGTCTTGGTAACCATACCAAACAGTCATGCCTGCTGTCTCCTCTCTTCTCATTGGTTGTTGACAGGCTCCTCCTCTATTCAAACTCATCCACAAGTTTGAATTCGTTTTCTTTTGTGTTCACATTGTAAATCCTCTATAAAAGGGTTGTAAAGACTCAATGTATAATATACTCTTAGGAGATTCTTCTCCATAAGTCTAAGACATTTCTCATTTTCTCATACTTCTCTTTGAGTTTTCAGATTCAATTCTTCACATTTCTCCTCTATAATCTCAATATTCTTAAATGGTATCAAAGCATAAGATCATTCTCTTATCTTTTCTACTCAAATCTCTCAGTTTCTAATCTAAAATTCTGTCAAAAATCTCTCAGTCTTTAGACTAAAAACTCACGGTTTCATTCAACCATAAAAGCTGCTTCCTTTGAGCTTTTCAAAGCCTAACAATGGAGGATACAGTTCAAATTAGTTCCAGCCTGAAACCTACGGTGATAGCAGTAGTTCTCAAAGGCTTGAACTACACATTATGGTCAAGAACCATCAAGACAGCCATTTGTGGCAAAGGATTTTGGAATCACATCTTGGAGGATAATACTCCATCTATAGATGATCCAAAGGAGAAGAAGGATGAGGCAACAAGAAAAGAAGAAGCTAGGTGGTTCCAAGAAGATCAATCAGTCCTTGGATTCCTCCAAAATTCATTGGACCCATCCATTCTTGAAGCTTATTCACATTGTGAAACTGCCAAGTCTCTTTGGGACACTCTCAAGAGGGTGTATGGGGATGTTTCAAACCTCAACCGTGTGTATGAGGTTAAGAAGGCTCTCAATGATCTACACCAAGAGGATATGGAGTTCACAAAATTCCTGGGCAAGTTCCAGTCAACATGGTCCGAGCTTGACATGTTGAGACCAAGTTCTATGGATCCAAAGGTGCTTAATGAAAGGAAGGAACAAGACAAGATATTTGGGCTCCTTCTCAACCTAAATCCAGCCTTTAAGGATGTGATTAAGTCCATCCTGAGAGAGCCAAAACTCCCTGATTTCGAAGAGGTGTGCTCACGGATTCAAAGGGAGCAAGGCAACATTGGTTTGTTTGGTGGTAAAGGAGAACTAGTCATGGCCAACAAAAGCGTGTTTAAGCAAGAGGATAGGAAGAGTGTGATGTGTGAGCATTGTAAGAGGAATGGCCACATCAAGGACAAGTGCTGGATACTTCATCCTCATCTCAAGCCAAACCGGTTCAAGGATTCAAAGGCTAACATCTCTCAAATGGTTGCGACTGAACCGGCAAGTTCATCCAACCAAGGAGGGGAGCTAGCTATGAATGTATCCATGGAGTATGTTAAGAAGAGTGACTTGGAGGATCTCATCAAGGCCTATGCCTCAAAACTCTCCGGTATCACACTCTACTCCCATAAATCGCTTGATAAACCAGATCATAAGTTGGTAGTGGATTCAGGTGCTTCTCACCATATGATTAGCAATGCTAGGTTGTTAAAGAACATTGAACCATGTCTAGGACAAGTAACTATAGCTGATGGTAAGGGTATTCCAATTGAAGGAACCGGAAAATTAAGACTATTTGACAAAGAAACTAATGCATTCTTTGTACCTAAATTTAAGTCTAATCTAGTTTCTGTCAAAAAGGCTACTAAAGACCTCAATTGCAATGTTACATTTGGGCCTAACAATGTTTACTTTCAGGATATTAAGAGTGGTAAGATACTTGGAGGTGGTGTAACTCAAGATGAGCTCTATGTTCTTGAAGACCCTCCAAGCAATTTGGATTCCTTAGCTTTCAAATCCTGTGTTTTTGCTAATAAAGATGTCTTATGGCATGCTAGATTAGGACATCCTCATGCTCGTGCTTTAAGCTTAATAATTCCTAATGTCGCTTATGATCACTCAATTTGTGAGGCTTGTATCCTTGGCAAACATTGTCGTGTTGTTTTCCCTAAATCGTCTACAATTTATGAGCATTGCTTTGATTTAGTACATTCCGATGTTTGGACCTCACCTTACATGTCTAGAGATAGGAATAAATACTTTGTGACCTTTATAGATGAGAAATCGAAATATACATGGGTTACATTACTTCCATCTAAAGATAGGGTTTATGAGGCATTTATAAACTTTCATAATTATGTTACTAATCAATTCAATGCCAAGATCAAAGTGTTAAGATCAGATAATGGAGGGAATACACAAGTCAAAGATTCAAAGCTCATCTAAACAAACATGGAATACTACATCAAACTAGCTGTCCACACACACCACAACAAAATGGAGTTGCTGAAAGGAAGAACCGACACTTAATGGAAGTAGCAAGATCCATGATGTTTCATACCAATGTTCCTAAAAGTTTTTGGGGAGATGCAGTCTTGGTTGCTTGCTACCTCATCAATCGGATTCCAACCAAAGTCTTGCAAGATATATCCCCATTTGAGGTACTCAATAAAACTAAACCTTCCATTGATCATTTACGTGTATTTGGGTGTGTGTGCTTTGTGTATGTTCCAGGTGATCTAAGAAACAAGTTGGAGGCAAAGAGCATCAAGTGTATGTTCCTTGGATATTCGACAACACAAAAGGGTTATAAGTACTATGATCCGAGCAACAACAGGACATATGTGTCTAGAGATGTCAAGTTCATAGAAGAACAAAGCTATTATGATCAGAAAGATTGGGAAGGATTGAAGGATCTCTCAAGGTCACCTTCTGATTTGGCTACGAGTTTGAGGTTTCTCTTGAATCATTTGGGAAATGATCTGCCAAAGGATTCAAGACACGAAGAAACAAGAACCTTAAGTAGTTCACAAGATACCCAAGAGAATGAACAAGGGTGGTAACTCAAGAACCAACTCCAATCCAAGAAGAAGCTATGGCCCAAAATCAAGAACAAGACGACTTGGAAGTGGGTATAGAGGAACCTATTCACCAAATGGAAGAGGAAACGGTTGTAGAGGAGGCTGCACCACCTGTTCAGCATTTAAGGAGGAGTACTAGACTTAGGAACACTAGGGTATTCTACAACAACCAGGCCGTGGCTCATCCCATACAAGCTGTTTGTTCCCTTGACCTCTTGCCATCTAGTCATCAAGCATTCCTTGGAAAGATTGAACAAAGTCAGATTCCAAGGACTTATGAAGAAGCTGAGAGCAAGAAAGAATGGTTAGATGCAGTAAGAGATGAGAAGGGAGCTATGGAAAGGAATCATACATGGGATATACAAGAACTTCCCAAAGGCAAGAAGGCTGTGAGTTCCAAGTGGGTGTTCACCATCAAGTATAAGAGCAATGGGGACATAGAAAGGTACAAGGCACGTCTAGTTGCAAGAGGTTTCACTCAGACATATGGAGAGGACTATACTGATACATTTGCACCGGTGGCTAAGCTACACACTGTAAGGGTTGTTCTTTCACTAGCTACGAATCTGACTTGGGACTTATGGCAAATGGATGTCAAGAACGCATTCCTACAAGGAGAACTTGAAGAGGAAGTGTATATGACTCCACCACCAGGCCTTGAAGATCTTTGCAAAGAGGGACAGGTTCTAAGACTTAGGAAGGCAATATATGGGTTGAAGCAGTCACCAAGGGCCTGGTATCACAAATTAAGCTCCACACTTACTGATAATGGGTTTAGGAAATCCCATTCAGATCATACTTTGTTCACTCGTCAAAACTCCAAAGGAATCGTGGCGGTCTTGGTTTATGTGGATGACCTTATCATCACAGGAGATGATAAGGAAGGAATTCAGTCCACAAAGGCCTTCTTAAACAGATCATTTGACATCAAGGATCTTGGAGAGTTGAAGTACTTCTTGGGTATTGAAGTGTGTCGTCTCAAGAAGGGCTCTTTCTATCCCAAAGAAAGTATGCTCTTGATCTGTTGACAGACACGGGAAAGCTTGGGGCTAAACCGGCCAAAACTCCTCTTGAAGATGGCTACTAGGTCAACGGAAAGGGGGAGAAAGCTGATGAGTTATTTAAGGATGTTTCTCAGTATAGGAGACTAGTTGGGAAGCTGATCTACCTCACCCTCACACGACCAGACTTGTGTTTTGTTGTGAATCAAGTGAGTCAACATATGCAAAAGCCTACTGTATATCATTGGAGCATGGTAGAAAGGATCCTTAGATACATCAAAGGATCTCCTGGTCAAGGTATATGGATGGGCAAGAATGGGAACACTAAGATTGTCGGGTATTGTGATGCGGATTGGGTTGGTGATAGGGTGGATAGGAAATCAACCACTGGGTATTGCACCTTCGTTGGTGGGAACTTAGTCACTTGGAAGACTAAGAAGCAGAAGGTGGTATCATGTTCTAGTGCTGAAGCAGAATATAGGGCTATGAGGAAGCTGACAAATGAAGTAACTTGGCTCAAAGCACTCTTGAAAGATTTCGGTATTGCACAACCAGGGCCAATTACCTTCCATTGTGATAATCAGGCAGCCATTCACATAGCTTCAAACTCAGTGTTTCACGAGAGGACCAAGCACATAGAGATCGACTGCCATAAGGTTAGGGAGAAAGTTCAAGATGGAACCATTCTGCCATGTTATACAAGGAGTGAAGACCAACTAGCTGACATCTTCACAAAGGCAGCAAGTCTCAAAGTTTGCAAGAACATCTTTAGCAAACTTGGGCTTGTTGATTTATCACACCCATGATCAAAGGTCTCCTAATCCAAGAGCAACACACTCTTTTTCCCTTATTAAGGTTTTGTCCCAAGTGGTTTTCCTTAATAAGGTTTTTAATGAGGTGTTGCCTTGGGTTCCCAAGCTTAAGACTTTAGGGTGATTCCAAAGTCTTTAGCTTGAGGGGGAGTATTGACATAGGAAAATCAAATAAGACCTATCTTGACCTACAAGGCAAGTGTGAGCACGAAAATTCAGTTTGAATAACAAGGGAAATGAAAAAGGATGGGTTATTATTAACCACATGGTTGAAATGGTTAAATAGCTACCTTGGGAGAAGAATCAAGGTGAAAAAGTCATGCCCATGCTGCACACAGTCTTGGCAACCACACCAAACAGTCATGCCTGCTGCACACAGTCTTGGTAACCACACCAAACAGTCATGCACACAGTCTTGCCATACCAAACAGTCATGCATGCTGTCTCCTCTCTTCTCATTGGTTGTTGACAGGCTCCTCCTCTATTCAAACTCATCCACAAGTTTGAATTCGTTTTCTTTTGTGTTCACATTGTAAATCCTCTATAAAAGGGCTGTAAAGACTCAATGTATAATATACTCTTAGGAGATTCTTCTCCATAAGTCTAAGACATTTCTCATTTTTTCATACTTCTCTTTGAGTTTTCAGATTCAATTCTTCACATTTCTCCTCTATAATCTCAATATTCTTAAAAAGGGAACATAAACTGTTCGCCAAGCTCAGCAAGTGCAGTTCTTGGCAAAGGGAAATTGGATTCCTAGGACATGTGGTCTCGGATAAAGGAGTGTCCGTTGACCCGGAGAAGATCAAGGCAGTCGCAGACTGGCCAAGACCGCAGAATGCCTCAGAAATAAGGAGTTTCCTTGGGCTGGCTGGGTATTATCGACGCTTTGTTAAGGGTTTTGCTAGTATGGCTCAACCGATGACCCGACTGACCGGGAAGGACGTTCAGTTCGAGTGGTCTGCGGATTGTGAGAAGAGTTTCTCTAAGCTAAAGGAAATGCTTACGAGTACTCCGGTTTTGGCATTGCCTGAGCCAAATGAGCCTTATGTGGTGTACACGGATGCATCAAGATTGGGATTAGGATGTGTTTTGATGCAGCATGGCAAGGTGATTGCTTATGCATCTAGGCAATTAAGGAAGCATGAGGTTAATTACCCTACGCACGACCTTGAGATGGCTGCGGTAGTGTTTGCCTTAAAAATTTGGAGAACTTACCTTTATGGTGGGAAGGTTCAAGTTTTCACGGATCATAAGAGTTTGAAGTATATCTTCACTCAACCGGAATTGAACCTAAGGCAACGGCGATGGATGGAATTAGTCGCCGACTATAACTTGGAGATTGCCTACCATCCGGGAAAGGCTAATTTAGTGGCCGATACCTTAAGTCGCAAACGGGTAGCAGCATTGTCCGAGAAGGATATGGACAATCTGGTTAGTATGGTCGGTACCTTGCGTCTAACTGTCCTGTCGGATGACGCAGAACCTTTGGGTCTAGGTGCGGCAGACCAGGCCGATTTGTTGAGCCGAGTACGGTTGGCTCAAGAGAAGGATGATGATTTGATTAAGGCATTTCTGAATTATAAGACGGAGTATCAGACTTCGGAGAATGGAACAATACTAGTTAATGGCCGAGTATGTGTTCCGAATGACAAAGAACTTCGGGAAGAAATTTTGAAGGAAGCTCACCATTCGAAGTTCTCAATTCATCCAGGATCGACCAAGATGTACCGAGATCTAAAAAGGTACTACCATTGGGTCGGGATGAAGAGTGATGTGGCTAAGTGGGTGGCAGGATGCCAAACTTGCCAAATGGTTAAGGCGGAACATCAAGTTCCGAGTGGTTTGCTACAAAGCTTACCTATTCCCGAGTGGAAATGGGACATGATCACGATGGACTTCGTGACTGGTTTGCCAATATGTTGCAAGATGGATTCGATTTGGGTCATAGTGGATAGACTCACCAAATCTGCTCACTTCCTTGTGGTCAATAAGAAAGACAAGGCAGAAGTGTTGGCACAGAGATATGTAGAGGAAATAGTCAAACTCCACGGAGTACCGGCGAGTATAGTCTCGGATCGAGACTCCCGGTTTGCATCAGTCTTTTGAAAGGCTTTGCAAAATTCGTTTGGGACGAAGGTGCACATGAGTACGGCCTATCATCCACAAACTGATGGTCAGTCCGAAAGGACAATAAGAACACTTGAGGATTTGTTGCGAGCTTGTGTTCTAGATTGGGGTGGAAAGTGGAAGGATTACTTGCCTTTGACCGAGTTTTCCTATAACAATAGTTACCACTCAAGTATTGGGATGTCGCCATTCGAGGCTTTGTATGGGCGACCATGTCGAACGCCCCTATGTTGGACCCAAGTGAGGGAGCGTAGTATCTTTGGCCGAGATTTCATTGAGGAAACGACCGAAAGAATCAGAGTGCTGAAACTTAAGATGAAAAAAGCACAAGATCGGCAAAAGAGTTATGCGGATAGACGTAGAAAGGAATTGGAATTCCAAGTCGGGGAAATGGTATACGTTAAGTTGATCACGTATAAAGGTAAGGATCGAGCAGCTTTGACGAGAAAGCTGAAACCAAGGTACATGGGACCGTACCGGATCCTGGAGAGGATTGGACCAGTTGCGTACCGGTTGGAACTGCCACCAACCTTGGTCGCATTTCATGATGTGTTCCACGTTTCCTTACTAAGGAAATGTGTAAGGTATGGAGATACCATTACCTCTGAACCCCCACCGGACCTTCAAGGAAATTTGATGATCGAAGGTAGACCGGTTCGGATTGTGGGAAGAAGAGTTAAGGCAGTTGGTAGGAAAAAGACCAAAATGATTCAAGTGGTTTGGGATTGCGATGGTGAAGAAGAAATAACATGGGAACCTGAATCAGTAATGAAAGAGAAATTTGTCAAGTGGTTTGAGAAACAGCCTAAGTATTCAAGGAAGAAGGGAGAATCGGGTGAAGTTTGAGATTCGAGGACGAATCTGATGTTAAGTGGGGGAGAGTTGTAACACCCGCATTCGGATAGAAAGGCTGGGACTTACGGATTGGGTGAATCCGGGTGTGTTTGGTCGAGCTAGGTTGGCCAAAGCCACTAAGTTTCGGTAAATCACAGGCAATCAGAGTTCTCGGAGCTTGGGCGAGACTCAGGATGGCTGGCTGGGTTTATCGGGACTTGGTCGGCATTCGGACAGGATGTCCGAATAATTCGGAGTTTGGTAGGCATTCGGAAAGGATGTCCGAATATTTCGGGACTTGGTCGGAATTCGGACAAGTGGTCCGAGATTTCCGGGACCTGGTTGGAGTTCGGGCAGTATTGGTCCGAGTCATCCGGGACATGGTCAGATTCGGACAGGTTGGTCCGAGTATTCTGGGATATGGTCAGATTCGGACAAGTTGGTCCGAGTATTTCGGGACATGGTCAGATTCGGACAGGTTGGTCCGAGTATTTCGAGACATGGTCGGATTCGGACAGGTTGGTCCGAGTATCTCGGGACCTGGTCGGATTCGGACAGCATTGGTCGGGAACCAATGACCTGGTCGAGAGGGCCAGTGCGCGGGGACGGTTACTCGTGCAAGGCGCGGGAACGGTTACTCGATCCGGATGTGGTCGAGTGCGCGGGAACGGTTACTCGCAAGGATGCGCGGGAACGGTTACCGATCCGGATGTGGTCGAGTGCGCGGGAACGGTTACTTGCAAGGATGCGCGGGAACGGTTACCGATCCGGACGATGGTCGAGACGCGGGAATGGTTACTCGCCCAGGTGCGCGGGAACGGTTACCCGGTCCGAGTGTTGGGCGACGCAAGAACGGTTACTCGGGCAGTTATGCGGGAGTTCTATAAATAGAATCCGCACCCTTCCCATTTGTCTCTTTTGCGCGAGAGAGCTGAGAGATAGAGAGAATTTGTGAGAAAAACTCTGAGTGGGAAGGAAGTGCCGAGCCGTGGTCGAGTCTGTACGAGCCGTGGTCGAGCCTGTACGAGCCGTGGTCGAGTCTGTTCGAGCAGTGGTCGAGTTCTGTCGAGCTGTTCGGAAATTTCAGCACAAGAGGTGTCAGATCATTGGATTTCCGTGAAATCTAAGGTGAGTGCGTGACTGTGGCCTAAGTTAGGGTCGTTCTTTGCTAAGATTGATAGTCTTATGTCTGGTTGATCATGTGCTTGTCATGATCGTTCTGTGGTTTGGTTGATCGTATGTGAGTTACGATCGTTCTGTTGCTGTCCGTGAGTTCGACTCACCTGACTCGACAGTCTATAGATCGGGTAAAGCGCTTGGGGCTATGTTGCTCGCCAAGGCTTACCGATTGCGAGAGGACTGGTCGATAGGCGTGAGTGTACTGCACGTGATGATGATGTGGTCTGGAAGTACTTGTGTGATCAGTACTTAGACTGAGATCCGATGTGCGGATCGATTCCTGATTCTGGCCTGGTGAGACGGGATGACCGCTCTCACTAAGCAATTTTGTTGCTTATGCCTCCATTTTTGGATGCAGGTTCTGAGACTAACCAGGGTGTTGGTCGAGATGTGTGATTCTGGCCGCGGGACAAGGCAAGGAAGAAAGGATGGTAGGGTTGGGTAGAATCGGCTAGTAAATTGTAATAGCTTATTGGCAAACTCTCAATTGTACTAGTTTCGATTAATGAAATGAAGTTTCTGTTTGACTCAACCCTTGTTCATGTTAAGAATGATCTAATCGAACCTCAATGCGAAAAATTCTAAGTAAATTTCCGTAGAGTCTAACTCGGGTAAATGGAAACTCGGGTTGGGGCTCTACACCCGGGCCGTAGCCTTGGCTTTATATATGTAATAGTTTACTTCTTTTTTAGTCATAAAAATGCATGGAAATTTTCGAAACCTCCCCTGCATTAGCGTTTCTCATTCCGGGTAAGATCAATTTTTGTTGTTCCACTTTTACGACTTTAGTCTTTCGATTTCCTCCCTCGATCGTACCAAATTTTCTCGTCCTTTGTAAACGTTTTGGAGATTTTCTTTTCTTTTCTTTTCCGTTTCTCTCTCTCTCTCTCTCATCTACATTTTTCTTTTTCACTCGGCGTCGATTTACTCACGTTTTTTTGTTTACTACTTCATTACCTTTTTGAGAAATAAGAAAGTTGCGAAATACATAAGCTTCTCGTCTTCTGGGAATGTTGTATTCGTAAAATGCGAATTATATTCGGGTAATGACTCTTGATATTGGATTGTGTTTTTCGCTTTTTAGCATTGCTTGCAATTTTCTCGCCGATCGTTGATCGTTTCTTTTTCCTAGTTCTGAGAAAAATTATGTTTTGTCATTTCTTTTCAGTGTGACTTTATTTCTCTGTTCAATTTTATTGTTGAATCGGATCAGAATTTCAGTCGCTAATGCTGACCGTCGAAATTAAGATATGTTGGTGATTTTTTGGCCTTTTTTACATGTAGGTGAATTTGTTCGAAATGGGAAGACTATTCGTGATAGACCTCCAAGGATTGATTTACAGTTGCAAACATTGCCAGACACATTTCGCAGTTACTAATGATCTAATCTCAAAGGTTACATTCTTGTAATAATTCCTCCATTCTTTTCTCTTCAATGCATCCGTCATTCAATCCTGCGTACTTCCTCTTTTCTGCACAACTGATAATTCATTGTTAGCTTTTACACTTGTGTTTCTACAATGCCGTTATGTTTTGTTCTATAGTGTGATTGAACAAACATTGCTTGCATTTTCAGACTGATAAAAAACAACATGGGAAATGTAAACCGATCATTCAGTTCTTGTTTATCAATTGAATTGACCAAACAGGGAATTGACACTTGAAGGCCATATATGATTGAAACCAGCCCGCATTTCCGTACTGATCTAACACCTTGGCAATTGACTCTTGAATTCTTGCTTTGTATTTTCCTGGTGAATTGATAAAAACACCATGATTTTTGTCCACACTTGTGTTTCTACAATAGATTAATGTTCTTGAATTGATCAAACAACCACCTGATTTGTCTTAGTGCTTGTGTTGTTTCCAGTCATTTCACTGCAAGCACGGAAGGGCTTATCTTTTCGACAATGTGTAAGAACTACTTATGAAGAAATTTGATCATACAAGGAATCGTGAAATTTGATCATACAAGCAACCCTTTGTTTTATTTCATAGTGTCAATGTGACTGTTGGAGAGAAGGAGAATCGTGTCATGATGACTGGTTGGCACACTGTAGCTGACATATTCTGTGTTAGTTGTGGCTCTCTTGTCGGCTGGAAATACGTACAAGTCTCAAAACACATACTTCTAACCCCTTTTTTTTACTGATTCTTTGATGTCAATTCTCATTTTCTCCTTAAGGAAACTGCATACGAGAAGTCTCAGAAGTACAAGGAAGGAAAATTCATATTAGAAAGGTTTTGATCTTTCAACAATTGAACTTCTTAATTTCTTCCAATTACCAAAATTGAACCCCAACCGCATTCATTTGGTTATCTGGTTTAATATGGGATTGGTCTAACCAATTGAAGCAGGTTTAAAGTTCTTGGACCCGATGGAGACAGCTATGACATGAACCTGGACGAGCCGATAGTTGGGAGCGACGAAGAATAAAATTGTGTTCTCTTTTCTTTTAAGAGCCAGTTATCGGAGATACTTTGGCAAATGGTGATTGCCTACTTAGATATTGCATAGATTTGATTTTGGTTCCTTTGTTTCAGAGTAATTGAATTTTGACTTGATTTTTTTAGTAAATCATTTTGTATAAACTTCCGAGATGAGAATTGGATTGATACTTTATTTGTTTATCAAATCTAGAATGAGATAAAAATGTGTCGAAACAAAAATGAATCTCATTACAACATATATTTTGACCGTATCAAAACATGATAAGTATTTCAGATTATTTTGCAATTACATAGCACCGAACAATAAAATGAGCCAAGATCAAAAATGGATCATCATTTAAACTTAGAGAATCAAACTAAAATAATGTATAATCACATCGAAAAACCCATAAATTCAAATATATTTCCCAAGTCCTTTAGCAAGAGACATGTAAATGGTTTTGGGGTTTTTTCTTGGTGATGTAAATAAAGGAACATCTATTAACCTGTCAAATTTGGTTTGTATAAAAGTCAATTTAATCGAAGAACAAGTCACCGTTATCTGAAGATTTGGATTTGGTGAGACGTCTTCACGTTTAGGGAAAATAAAATCTAAGACCTTAGTTGACCAGAAAATCCTTACATGTCACAACTCCTTACATGTCACAACTCCTTACATGTCACAACTCCTTACATGTCACAACTCCATACATGTCACAACTCCTTACATGTCACAACTTCTTACATGTCACAACTCCTTACATGTCACAACTCCCACAAAATGCGTGTAAATACAACTTTTATTATTGAACAATATGTGGGAATTCGTCAATGTTTGTTTTTGTTGTTTCTTTGTGTCAACAAGGTGGACTTTTCCAATGCACATAACGAATAGTTAAACATTGGCATTCTAAAGAAAACAGCACACGATTACTTTTCGGATCTTTAAGTTGGAATGTCAAACTTTAACTTTCCATGATTTATACTGTAATGATGACGTCATGCAAATAGTAGTTTGATGACGTTTGTTCTTCTCAAACATAAAATGTTGACAAAAAATAACTTTTTTAAAGAAAAACATAAATGCACAGTAGTGTGAACGGCGAGAAGAGCTTCGTCAAATTAATGTGTGGGTTGGTAATTATAAACATAATTAACGATGGCTATTAATTCATATTAATAAATAATATGTGGATGGTAGAGACTTCCACTAATATATTTAATTAATTATACATCTTTCTTACTTATACTTTTCTTTAACTTATCGTAAGGGTAAAGTATACATCTTTTTACATAACAGATAATACAAAGAAGTGACAAAAAAAACAGATCATACGAAGCACTTTTTTTTTAAAAGTAACAAATTTTATATCAAAATGATGTTAATCTTAGGCGGGAAAGATAATTAAGGAGGAAAAAAAATTCAATCAATGAGACTTTAATGGATTCTTCGTGCGTTTGTTGCAGTAGCAGTCGAACAAATAAATAACATATTAAAGACAACAACAAAAGTTACAGAGAAGGCTTTTAGTGTCTTCACTGTTCATGAGTTCGTGGTTTGGTGGGTTTGCTGCTCAACAATTTATTGACATCCTCATGAAAAAGTTGACAATTACTCCTCTCCTCGAATAAAAAAACAAGAAAAAAGCAAACTCATGATTTCTCTCTGATTATCTCTATGCCCTTCGTCTGCCAAATGGATTTCCTCCACTAGAGGTTTTTTTCCTCAAACAAACCCATAATCTTCTTTCTCTCTCTCTCAAATTCAGTCTCAAGGTTACCTTCCACATTTAGTATCGAGGAGTCACGTAAAACTTAAGGTTCTTTTTAGGAAATTTCATTCAAACCCATTTCTGGGTTTTGTTGGGTCTGGATTTGAGCTTCGAGTCAGGAATTTTCCTCTGTAGTTAAAGTGGGTTTTTGTTGGTATTATCTCTGGGTTTGTGATGCGCTATAATTGCTTCGGACTTCTTGATATGTGCAAAGGAAGCGATCGTCCTGGACAGAGAGAAGCTGAAGGTATATAAAACTTTCGATGGATAATATATGTTCATTATGATTTTAGGGTTCTAAAATTCGATCTTAGTTTTTGGTTATTTGGTTTGGCTTCTTTATACAAGTTATTGAACCTATGATCCATTAGTTGTTATAAGCTATTGGTTGAAGCTAAAGAATCTGCAGAATTCTACAACGGTTAACTGAGTCAATTTAGTCATTTCCTTTTTGGTTTTGTTTGCTGCTAGGAACATGGAAATTAAATTTGATCATCTCTCACAAAGCTTATGTTCTTTGAATAATCAGAGATTCCCACCAACAATGTGAGGGTATTCTCATATAACTCACTACGATCAGCCACAGATAGTTTCCATCCATCGAACAGAATCGGAGGTGGTGGCTATGGAGTTGTCTTCAGGGTGAGAAATGATGACAAGTTTTTAAAACTCAATCTGCTTAAGTATTTCTATTCTGGTGAATGATGAAAAACAGTTTTGAATCTTGAAGGGAGTATTGCGAGATGGTACACAAGTAGCTGTGAAATCACTTTCAGCAGAATCTAAACAAGGGACACGCGAGTTCTTGACCGAGATTAACTTGATATCCAACATTCATCATCCCAACCTTGTTAACCTCATTGGCTGCTGCGTCGAAGGGACCAATCGGATTCTTGTTTATGAGTACCTTGAGAACAACAGTCTTGCTAGTGTTTTGCTTGGTAAGCTTTGTTATAAATAGCAAGTGGATGCTTGTCTACGTTCCCATTGTGTCCTGTTCTTCTGATCTTATTGAGTGATTTTAGGTCCAAGGAGTAAACATGTTCCGCTTGATTGGTCCAAAAGAGCTGCAATTTGCGTTGGGACAGCTTCAGGTTTAGCTTTCCTTCACGAGGAAGTCGAACCTCAGGTTGTTCACCGTGATATCAAGGCGAGTAATATCTTACTAGACGGAAACTTTTCTCCCAAAATTGGAGATTTCGGGTTGGCAAAGCTTTTCCCAGACAATGTCACTCATGTCAGTACACGGGTTGCTGGAACAGTGTAAGGATCCTGTAGTTTCCATGTTTCCTCTACAGATATTTTCAGCTGATGAAACCATGATTACAGGGGATACTTGGCCCCAGAATATGCACTTCTTGGTCAATTGACGAAAAAAGCGGACGTATACAGCTTCGGGATACTTGTGCTTGAGGTCATAAGTGGTGGTAGTAGCAGCAGAGCCGCCTTTGGAGATGAGTACTTGGTTCTGGTCGAATGGGTAAAGATAAAAACTCTTAGATATTAACATCTTTGTTTGTGTTAGTGTTATTACAAGTGAAAAAATAATAACATCGTTTACAGTTAACAACAGGCTTTTTGTTTATAGTACTAAAAGTTGTGGTTCCATTGGGAGAAAAACCATCCAATTCTATCATGAGAATGCTAAAACAGTCACTATTGGATTCTGTGTTATGGGCAGGTATGGAAGCTGAGAGAAGAAGGAAGACTGCTAGAATTTGTGGATCCCGATCTAACCAAGTTCCCGGAAGACGAAGTGAGCCGGTTCATCAAGGTGGCTCTTTTCTGCACCCAAGCCGCAGCACAGAAGAGACCAAACATGAAGCAAGTGGTGGAGATGCTTTGCAGGAAAGAGATTAACCTCAACGAGGATGCCTTAACGGAGCCTGGTGTCTACAGAGGTGTTAACAGGGGACGTAACCACCGTGGCCGTGGTGGCCAAGATGGCAGCTTACAAGAGAGCTCGTCGACGCAACGTTACAAAGGGAAAAGCTCAACCGTTCCTCAAGGGTCGTCGTCCACGTCTATGATTTCATTTCAGAGCATCTCAGAGATGGCTCCTAGATGATTATTTTTTTCTCTGTTTATAGAACAGGATTATATTCTTGACTATATTAATTAATTTCCGATGTATTTTTATGTTAGATAAATCAAATATCATGAGAGAAAATATTGTTAATTCGATAAAATAATGATGATTTTGTTTCTTGGATTGCAATAAGCACAATACCATAACATTGAATGATTTCCTTTAGGACCACGAGATCGATAGCTCTGTCCAAACAGAGCTTTACTATCATTCAATGTTCAGAATGACATCTCCAACTTTGGTTAAGGCCTACTTCTACCAATATATTATAATCTGTTTAGAGAGACAGAGATAATACAGTGATCGATGAATCAATCTCGCAACCTGGAAAAGTTGATCGGAAACTGCAACAAATAGGATAAGTTATTAGGACTAACAAACTCAGTTTGGTCTTCCTAACAAAGTAGTTTAGCTTAGTCAGTTAGTCTCCACAAACCCTGACATGAACACTGAACTGAAGCCAATTGATTGAGCTCACAGGAGTTTGTCAGGCTCTTTGCCATACGAGGTAAGAGCCTTGAGAAAAACTTAGTTCTTTTGATGTTTCAGAAACCAAGCTGTCTGGTGAAATCTCTAGTTCTTTGAGCAACTGCATTTCAATCAAGTACCTTCACTTACAAAGAAATCTGTCATCATTTAGTGCTCTCAGGGAGATACAAATCATCAATATGCTTCAAGTTGTCAAAGAGAAGTAAGAAGTGAACCAAAAGAGCTCAAAATAAACTTTGTATCGACATATATAATGGTCAGTAGAAAGTAAAGGTGTACTAGATTTGAAGCTTATACTTACAATAGCTTATTCTGAATCACCAAAAATACCCATCTGATCAAATGCAATTTTAGTTTTCTGACATTTCCACCAAAGGCCAGCAGAACTTTTAAATTACAATTGGTATCATAATGCAAACATTCCTGAATTGAATTATTGATACTTCAACCACACCAAATAATGAGTAATATAAACATAAATATTGGGAAAAATGATGTACCTAACTATGCTTTCAATTGTCAAAGTCAAGATGCTCCCAAAACTTGACAAATTCTGTGAATGAAATCGAACTAAATATAACAAATTGATCTAATAGGAAAAAGCCTCACACGTTTACTACATAGACCTCACTTTTAGCTTTTAGGTGCTTTTGTTATTGCAAAGGAAATATTCATTTTAAGGCAATTAGTGTTTTAATTATCAGTCAACTAACTATATGAACAGACCTTGTGGATATAATCAAAAGAAAAGTCGTCGAAAGATGGAGAATTTTTTTTAAATAATTGCAAATATAATAAATATGGAAAATCATGATCGTTTATGTAAGCTTATGGTCCCATTAATTAGTTATATAATAAAAGTTTATAATAACATATTGAAGAAGTCTACGTCGAATTCATCCTTCTCTGGCGGCTTAAGAACATTCAAAACACGACAGCTTCAACCCCAAGCAAGGAAAAACTTATAACAAATTCTAAGAAGAAGAGTGTTTACAAATCTGATTTCTTCTCCAAGAATAAAAAAAATGGATTATGAAATCACGAAGAAAGTCACGGCGATGTTTGATCACCGGCGGTTAAACCGTTCTGGATCATCACTGTTCACCGCGTTTGCTGCAACAGTTATAGCTCTGATTGTTTTCACGATCGTTATTGTCTCTAATTTATCGGTGAGAGATTTCTCGGATGTGGTGACAATAGAGATCAAGACGACAGTTGTTCCTTACTTAACTCTGAGATCAGAGAAGGAGTTAAGCCAAGGCAAAAGTAATTATTCGATGAAGGAGAGAATCACAGTCAACGAGAATAATAATCTTCAAATTATAGAGATTTTTGGAGGCAAAGGCGTGTCGGAGAAGTTTCAACAGAGAGCAACAGAGTTTTTGAGAGACGATTGTGATGTCAGTTTCATGATGACGTGGATCTCTCCTGCTGAATTGTTCGGTAAGAGAGAGGTTTTGTCTGTAGAAAGTGTCTTTAAATCGCATCCTCGAGGTTGTTTGATCATTTTATCGGCGACAATGGATTCTCCTCAGGGCTATGAAACCTTGAGACCGTTTCTTGATCGAGGTTACAGAGTTATGTCGGTGACGCCGGACTTGCCTTTTCTTCTCAAGAACACGACCGGAGAATCATGGCTGGAGGAGATTCGGACAGGGAAAAGAGATCCCGGAAAGATCTCTTTAGCTCAGAATCTGTCAAATCTCATGAGACTCGCGTATCTGTTTAAATACGGAGGTGTTTATTTGGACACAGACATGATAGTTCTCAAGAGCTTTAAAAGTCTGAGGAATGTGATCGGTGCGCAGACTCTTGAACCGGTTTCGAGAAACTGGACAAGATTGAACAATGCAGTTCTTGTATTCGACAAGAATCATCCTTTATTGCTTAAATTCATTGAGGAATTCGCATTGACTTTCAACGGAAACGTTTGGGGTCATAACGGACCGTACCTTGTTTCTCGAGTGGCTCGAGCCGTGGAAGGAACCAGTGGATATAACTTCACCATCATGACACCTCCTGCGTTTTACCCTGTGAATTGGGTTGAGATTGAGAAGCTGTTCAAGGTTCCAAGAACCGAAAAGGATATGAAGAGAGTCAAAGTCAAGGTTCTTGAGATGCAGAATAGAAGCTACGGTTTGCATCTTTGGAATAAGTTTAGCAGCAAATTTGAAATTGAACAAGGAAGTGCCATGGATAAAGTTGTTTCAGATCATTGCATAATCTGTGAGAAAGTCTCTGATTCATAATATTTCTGTTTGTTTTTGTAAGTTAATTCCATTGTAGTATAGCTTGTAAATTAACAATGAAACCCTCAATCTTTTCTGTCTTTTTCCAATTAAACCACATAGCAATTCATCAGGATTTATCCGTTTTTTGTTCCTCTCCCGAATCGAAAAGAAATTATACTCTTTGAAAGAGCAATTAAGTTGAAGTTTGACCTCACAATCATATGAAGTTGGTCTTACCAACAGAATTGTTCGGCGTTTCGTCTTTATATCCAATAAGAGATTGGCCCAGGCCCACAGATAAGGCTAAAGAAGAGAAAATGTAATAATACTGAACTAGTGAAATTAATAATTCTGTAAAAACATTTTTTGATTTTGGTCTAAATAGGGTAATCATAGTTTAGTTTCTTTATTAAATATAAAATATCTCCAAATATAGAGTTATATCTCATAACTTTCAGTTCAAACGAATTACAAATTTTAATTGTAAATATTTTATAGAGAATATTAGAATTTGAATATTATTTACATTATGCAACTTTGTTTAAATTATATATCTATTTATTCTGTTTGAATAAACATAAAACAATTTATTTTAGATTTAACAAAAAAAGTAAAATAGTTAAATTATTTTTAAAAATGTATTAAGAATATAAATAAAAAGAGGGCATTAAATGCATTACTTTAGTCAGCAAGCACTAAGAGAGAGAGGAAAAATGAGTGTCTGTGAGAGCGAATCAGCGTCTCTGATCTCTGCAGAAGATGATATTTAATCTTTCTTCTGGGAGCTTCGCATAAATCCACACAACAACAACAACGCAACTTTTTCTTCTTTAGAAGTGAAATTCATTCTCTAGACCTAAAAGATTTCATAAATAAGAAGAAGAAGAAGAGGAGAAGAGCTGAGCTCGTCCCTGTAGCCAATTTTCGTTTAGTTTTTCGTCAACAGCTAAGCTAAGGCGATGTTGAAAACCTTATCTTTGTTGTTCACTTTATGCTTTGAGATATACGGAATCATGGCTGCAGATGGGAATTCCTCGTTTTCGTTCGATGGGTTCGTAAAATCTCCGAGTTTTGACAAGAATGTTGCTTTGTTTGGAGATTCGAAGCTGGTCAATGACAGTACTTCGATTCGACTGACTGAATCAGTGAGTCGAAGCGAGGGACGAGTCGTTTATAAGAAACCCATCAAGCTGTTCGAAGGTGAAGAGAGAAATTCGGTTATTTTCTCGACTTACTTTTCGTTTTCGATGCCCAATGAGATTGGTGATGTCTTGGCTTTTGTAATGGTTCCAAGTAGTTTGGATCTCAGTCTGTTTGGTGAAAAGCACAATAGTTCCTCTGCGTTAGGTTTTCTTTTACAGTATGCGAAGAACGAGACAGTTGTTGCCGTTGAGTTTGAAATATCCAAGAGAGAAAACCGTGCAAGAATCTTAATTGGTAGACCTGAATCTGCTAAAATTAGAAACATTTCGTTTGTGGGTGACTTGGTGATGAACAATGGAGGGACGTTGAGCTGTATGATTGATTATGAGGAAAGTTCTGAGAGAATGACCGTTCGATTCAGAAAATCTGGTTCGATAAAACTGTTTGATCCATTCTTCTCTTTTTCAGTAGACTTGGTGAAACTATGGAAAAGTGGTGAAGTGATGGTGGGTTTAAGCTCTGCCAATGGGAACTCTTCCAAGGCGCATTTTCTCCATTCATGGAGCTTTAAAATCAGGCATGCTCCTCCGATGTGGAGGCATTCAGTGCCACTTGAACCAAATGAATTTGTGGAGGCCGAAGTTTCCAAGGATGAGAAAGAGGATCGAGAGGAAAGTGAGTGTATATGGAGAATATTTGGGGCATTGGTGTTGGGTGCAGTATGTGGAACCCTGGGAGCAATATTGGCTTTGTGTATCTGGAGGATATGCGGTGTTCGGCGGTCTATGGTGGTGGTTCCAGAGGATTGTTCAGTGAGCGTTGTGGTGGTTGATGTTGAAGAAGGCAAGAAGTAGTGACAAGTCGTTTTGGTATGGTCTGGTGTAAGAAGGTTGTCTTGTGTTTGTTGTGCGAATGTAGAGTCTTCTTCCGCTTGCTCTTGTGTAATCTTTCTTCTATTTTATTCGTTAGTTGCAGGTTTCACATGTAAAATCTCTATGAAAAGAAGCCCTAAGCTTATTCCTCCTGTGAAATTAACTTAGCTGTTGATGTTGTTCTTGATCCATTAGGATTATAGGGTCTGCATTGAACATCTTTTTCTATTTCTGGACTGGAATCAAGAACCAGGACCCACTTTGTCTTCTTCTCACTTTGATCTTTACTGCAACAGAGTAACGTGAACTGAGTAGAAAACAAAAAAGTCTATGTTCAGTCAGGTCGTGACCTCAATTCAAATATCTAAAAGGAAGAGAACATTCACACGTATCATCAGTTGCAATTTGCTTCTATGTGAGAAACAAAGATAGAGACCGACGTAATGTAAATCTAACCTCAACATGGGACACAGGAAAGAGGTGTCAAGGAGGAAATCAGATACTATAGATTGATACAAAGTGTTCTAACCATTTAACTTATCACTAGGAGTCATCCAGAGAGCAACCGTCATGGTAAGCTTCAATAACATCCAGGTTGACTTCCCCAGTTTTAACCGCAAGTGGCAATTCTTGGTAAGTGCGGTGTAAAGGAGGTAGAATTAAAGCAGACTTTTTATCCATTGCTAATAGCCTTCCACATTTACTGCGCATCAGAAGAAAGGTGAATTATTACTCCAGGGAAAAACACGAGTTTTAAATTACTCAAGAAGAATTACAGAGACTGGTTTAGTACTTGCAAGGCTTGCTAAATAGGGATTCAAAACTGCATATCCATAGCTGCATTAGAGGAAGAGAGAGAGGAGTTAATTAACTTCCACAGATCCAAAATAAAGAAATGGTTCATGTTATCCAGCGCGCCATGAGTCCTTGAAAAATGATTTACCAGGAGAGAGTAGAGAGCTGTTCCAGTATCAATGCCGAGGAAATATTGCAAGGCCGTAGCAGCATGTTCCTGCAAGAAAATCTAATTAATGCAAGTTCCCAATCAATCAAATTCTTTAAAAAATTATAAGTGAAACCCAATTGGAGTTCATGTTACCGTGATGTGTTTGTAAACATGATGAACCGAGACACCTCTCGCATGTAAGTAGCTACCTCCCTTTACGCAAGGGATGAAAGCAAAAACATGAGTACTTAAACAATTGAATATGAAAATCATTGTTATGGAATGCAGGGAGTTTTGGAGTTACCTCATCCGAAGAGAAGAATGCAACTGCATCTGGATCAACAGAACCAGCTGGATTCAACGAGACTACCGCTCTGAATACGGAAGGAAATGATAGTTCAATCACAGCAACCTTATCAACAGCTTCGGTCTGTAACCCTGATCTCAGCTTACTAGAACTCTGGAAAATAGGTTTTGATGCTTCTGTTGGATCATCACTACCTGACCCCGGTAAAGAATTAGCTCTTTTCAGCCAGTTCAGCCGTCCATAAGTTAAAACATTTACATTCGGGACCAGTTTCTCTAAACGCAATTGTATATCTGGCAATGTTTTGTAATCGACTGGCACCTCTCTTCCATGTTCTAATAGTGAATGGGAGGCATGATGTTTTCTTGATCTTGGTTCCATCTTTAATCCATCATCAATGTGAGGGAAGAATCGTCTTTTCTGATCTGTGAAGGCTTTGAGAGCTAACCTACAGTCACCAAATCGACATATTATAAGTCAAATATTTAACAAACCAGAAGGACACATTATTATGACGTTAAGTAGTAATGCTAGACTAAACATTTTTAACAATCATTCCAACACCACAGGCACGCTATGAACCAAAATGGAAAGTTTGGATAGACAATGGAAACAAAAACCACAATCCTCCAGCCAAATGGATCTTCAAATCAAATCTGTAGACTCGAACCTAAACCTTAGTTAAGCTCAAATCACTTGCAACAATCCCATACCTGGTTCTATCAACAGCAGATGCGCCAGCTTGGCCAGCAAGCTGTCTTTTCCAAGCATAAGCAACGACTGCACCATCTGGACATACCAGCGGCATGTGCAGACCCCATGACTTACTTCTTGAACGAAGAGATTCAGTTAGTACTCCAGATTCTTCCAACTTTTTCCCTGATCCAATAAATATGATGCTTAATCTAGAGAAGCAAACTAGCATATGGATACTAATGAAATCCATTTGGTTCAGATGTGAGCACCAATTACACGGAGATCCTGAAGATGCTGACGCATGGAGGCGTCTTCTCTGAGGAAAAGCTGAAGGGGCATGTCGGTGTGGCGAGGATGCGAAGCGACGAACATGGCTTCAAGGATACGGTCAGCGCCGAGACGGATATCAGCGATAACCCTAGCAGCTTGATTGAGGCGTTCCATGGCCTGAGCCACCTGCTTCGGCGGCGCGTCAGATTGCGACTCGGCCGAACTCTGGAGAGGTTGGGGCTGTTGTAACGTCTGCATAAGCTGTGATGAAGGATCAATCTCGCTCTATCTCGATTTCAGTTTGATAATGCGAATTTGTGATACCTCCGACGACGGCAGGAACTTTTAAGAAATTTTGTAACCTGAATCCGGCGTAACTGAATTGGTCCAATTACTCAAGTTCCTTAAACGGTTTGAGGAGCCAGTTTTAAACCGGTTTTAGAAGCCAATGTGTAACCGGTTTTAGAAGCCAATGTGTAACCGGTTTTAGAAGCCAGTGTTTAACCGGTCTGAGGAGCCAGTGTTTAACCGGTTTAGAGGCAAAAGAAGACGAATCATCAGACCTTAACCGTATTTTATATTACCGAAACCTCTAATAAATCAGCCATTTAAACCTTTTTTCTATTTAATACCAACAATTTCATGAATTAAGGCTACAAAAAAGGTTCAATGAATCATGAATCAATGCAAAGGGCTGGTATTGAGGTGGTTGAGGTTTCTGTTTTGAATCAAAGGAAGTTCTAGATTTGATGGGTCTTTCCTTGCCGTTTCTGATAATCTGCGGCGAAGCTCCTAATTCACTATAAAAAACTTGGTGATGTCTCTATACTGCTGTGAGGATGGTGTTGTTCTCTTCCGGTGTAGGCTAGAATCCGAGGACGCTGGAGGCACATGGTGTCTAGTGTCTCTGTCAACTGGAGAGCTCTCAAAATTCAATTATTATCCGTGACAAAAATCTAATTATAAATTTAGTTTTCTAAATTAAAAGCAACAAATTTTTAAAAAAAGTTTAATCAAACTAATAGAAATTGGTTGAAAGTGGTTTATTCTGGTTAAAACATACAAACGTGAGTCATTCGTTTGGTAATGTCCCCTCCAACCTTTAAGATTACAAAGTAAACCAATTGCACCGAAATTAAACCCAAACCAACAAAACGACAAAAAGAAAAGCAAAGGTTGAGACTTCAGATAGTTTCAACCCTAAACCCCTAATGAACCATCCAATGAACAATTTTGATCAATACAGCCTCATCACACTCCTTGCCATGGAATGCCCGTGACTATTCGCCCACCCACCGCCACCGCCTCCTCCTCCAGGACCTCCATTGCTCATTCTCCGGCTACCTTTCATCGGTGCTAAATAAAATCTCAACATTCCGTTTTCCCCGTTCTTAGGCGAATACCTTGAACTCTTATTTCTCTCCAACCCGTTGACTTTCCTCGTCGATCCACCACCGGAGCTCCGCCAACTCACATTACTGTTGCTCCTCACCATCCTCGGTCCTCCTCCGTTGCTCAGCTCTGGCCATGACTCTGACAACGATCTCTCCACCATTCCGCCGTTTAATCTCCTATACTTATCCTCTTCCTCTTCCTCCTCATACTTGTTAACACTCTTCCTGTAAATAAGTCCTAAGATGCTCCACTTCCCCCACCGTCTCGACTTCTTATTGTTATCGTTACTATTCCCTTTCCTATCGCCGATCATCGACGGTTCCCGGAAAAACCCGTTATCCATCGTCTCCACGCTGTAATTGTTATCCCTCACCGATCCGGAGTAACTATCTATTGATATAGCAGACGAGTTCGATACTGGTGGCTTTGGCTCGTCCATATCCGCCACAACCGCCGCAGCGGTTTTCCTTATGGAGTTGGATCTGTCGAGGCTCTTCCGCCTCCGCGACGATGAGTCAGTGTAGTATTCTCGGGTTTGGGTCGACCCGCCCGGGATGATTACAGGATCCGACACACCGTTGGCTCGATTAACCACTGATGGCGGCGCTGGTTCTTCCACCGGCATCTGCATATCCGATCGAGTTACGGGACGGTGCATCAACGGCGGCGCATCCTCTACCACCGAGAGCATTGACGGTGGCGGTGGGGGCCTCACCACGGGAGGAAACGCTGCCCGTCCAATGAGAGACCCGTCCCACGAAGCTCTCGGCTCGTCGAAAGAATAACGAGGATCATCAAGCGATATTCTGCCGATGTCGACGGAGAATCTCCCAGCGTCCAGAGAGAATCTCCCGGCATCGAGCGAGAATCGAGGGTCAGTGTCACACGATCTCCGACCGAATCCGTAGTCAGCGATCTCCGATTGTGTATCCCGGAGCTGCCTTCCTATCGGCTTTTCCACCGGTAACCTGGCGGATCCCGGCCGGTGGTCGTCGACGCTCCGCCGCTTCTTTATCTTTTGCTTCTGCCTCCACTTTTGGAGCTTTTTGCTGAAAACAGAGGCCGCCGACCAGAAACTCCGGCGCACTGATGGCTTCTTCGTTTGAGAATCGAGATCTATGCAATCCTTCATTGGCTTCAATATCTCTTCACTTACAGCTTTTTGGGAGATTTCGACAACCTCTATCTGCTCTATCTCTTCAACAATTTCGTCGCTTTTTTCTTCAATTACTTCGCTTTTTTCTTCAATTACTTCGCCGGAGTCATCCAGAATCTCAAAGTCGCCAGCTTCAACGTAGTCCCCTTCAAATTCGCCGTCACTTTCGACTTCTCCTTCGTCGTTAACCTCTAAAACGGGCTCCCTGACGCTAGATTTCCGGGGCTCGACCTCAATCTCACCGCCGGACACAGTGATGGGAGGGTTTCGTTGCTCATCCTGGCTGAACAAATTCCAGAGAGAGTTCCGAGTTCTGACGTCACAAGACCTACGCTGTGGCTCAAGCACGCCGGAGAATCCCTCGTTCTTCGAAGCCGAGAACGATTTCGTACGACGGAGCTCCGGGAAGAATCCGGGACGAACTCGACCATTTCCGTTGGCGTTTACACCGCCTCCATTGTTCCCGGAAGGCTTAAAGAGGGACTTAATAGCCGCCGCGGAGATGGTCGGAGGTTTCCGGGAGGAAGAGGAAGACGATGCACCGCCATTGTTGCTCTGATCTAAAACTGAGAGGCGCTCACAGAGACAAGAGGGACAGAAACCGGTGAAACGCTCCTCAGGATGACGGTCGCAGGAGGTCGAGAGACGGTGTGGCTGCGGAGGTTGAGGAGGTGGAGCTAGAGCTGCTGCGGCCGCGGAGAGTGGGTCAGTTGCCGAATTCATGACAAGAGTTAGTGGTTGTTCCTTATGCTCATACTATCGTCTTCATTGTCTGTCTGCTTATAGAGAGAGAGACAGACAGACAACACTGAGGTTAGAGAGAGATTGGTAGTGTTGTCTCTGAAACTTCGTCTTGTTCCAACGGTAATTGAAAGAGAAAGGAGATAAAAGAGAAACAAAATAAACAAAACACATAAATCCGTTTTTATGTAACTAAATAAATAAATTTATTTTGAAGAAAACAAATTTTACTATTTATTTTAGTGTATTAATTACTGTTATCTAAATTTTTCATATTAGATCAAAATATTAAAATGGATTATGTAAATTAGTAGGTACAGTAATTCGATAAGCTTTATACATCTTATTTTGTATTCTCCTTAAAAAAAAACATACTACAAAAACTTTTACACTTTACATTTTGCTTTTTTATTTACCACTTACATTTTTGTTAGCATGCCTATTTAAGATTCTACAAACAAAATAAATAAGTGATTATGGTTTAGTGAAGAGATCTCAAATGTCAAATTTGACCCTATGTGTTCTTCCGATTTTGTCTTATGTTTAAACCTGTTACTTGTTCAGTCGGTGGCAAAGTGGACTTTTTCTCTACTTTGTTAATTAAAATCAAAATTTCACACTGCTTTTGACAAATTTCCAAAAACAATTCATTTTAAATTAAATCAAGTTAATTTTGCTGTGTTATCTAATTTACTATTTTATCTTATATATTAAAAGAGAAGCACTTGAATTCTAATTTGATGATGAGTCATCACCATATTAACTTTCACTATTTTTCTAATTAAATTAATAAAAAATTATTAATTACACGTAATGACCAAACAATCCATATTTATTAATTCAAATTAATAAATTTAGTTTTTGTTTTTGTTTATAAACAAAATCAATATATTTTCAAATAAAATTTTATATTATATCAATTGGTTTAAAAAATAAATTTGAATTACTAATAATTATTTTATTATGACTATTTTATATATAAAAGTATTCTATAATATAAAAAATTAGTTAAGACTACTAATTTCATTAATTTAATTAAAACATGTTATAAATTTTTTTACTTAATGTAATATATTTATACAAAACTAGCAAATATGTAAAATTTTATTAAATCTCTCTATTGTAATCAATAATTTCATACAACCATTAATAATTTATATATACAATTTTTTTAAAAACTTAGTATACTCTTTTTTGTATATAGTAGAATTAGTATACTCTTTTTAATATAGTAGAATTAGTATATAGTAGAATTAGTATACTCTTTTTTATACTATTCTAAACAAATTTCTTCTACTAATATGTGAATGGTTTAAAATTTGTTTTGAAAGATTTGAATTTATTTTTGTGGATGAATAAGTAAGTTATTTATACATTAATCTCTACATCATTTATGAAATTTTTCTGAGATTCTAACAATGATTTATTGTTGTTTATTTTAAAAAAAAGAAATTTGAAATATTTGTTTATCATCTACTAATAATTTTAAAAATAAACTGAAATTTTCAATAAAGTTAATAGATTTTTATAAAAAATTATAGTTATGAATAACACAAGAAAAAATATGATAAATCTTTTTTATATTTTATTAAAATTTTTATTTTAATATAAAACGTAAAATATTAATTTTTTCTGTGCATAATATCCTAGTTTTTTTTATATATAACTACATTGTGATTCAAAAAATGAGTAATATAAATTATTTAACGATTGTAAATGATTAATATATTAGACAGTGTAACATCTCTACAGTTGTACCGTAAAAATCATGTCAATCATCGCATCAATCAAGCAGGGAAGCATCGACTATGAAACTTACTGCTTTAACCACAGTAATAATTGAAGCACTAACAATTACTGAATTTTTTAAAATTAAAAAAGGAATAATTTGTATTTTTTTTAAAAATAATATCTTAAAATAGCATATTTTAACATTTTTTTTCTAAATTTAGTATTATAAAATTAAATTCCAAAAAATAGCACAAATACTTATATACAAATATTTATTTATTCTAAATAAATTATATTTAAACTTAAGTATTGTATTTGAGTTCATTATTTTTAATTTAAGGTTTAATTTTTTTATTAAAATATAATTTTAATACATTTTAATCTTAAATTTGTACTATTATTAAAAATTTAAACTAATAATGCTATTTTTGAAATAAAAATTTAGAAAATTGTTATTACACATTTGCCCTATTTTTTATAAAAAAAAAAAGAAAAACAGAACATCACAATCTAAATTTCTCTTGTCTCTATGACATTCTCTCCTTTCGCTTTCTCTATTCTTCCTTTTTCTTTTATTCTCTTTTTTCTATTTCTTTTTATTACATTTTTCCAAAAAAAAAAAGTTTCTCGATATACCAAACACTACAAGGCTCCCTCAAATAAGTTGACAAAACCCCCAAACAAAAACTCGAATCTTACTGTTTTGTAATAAGAAAATATGTCTTTTTTATTAAACAAATTTACTCTATTTTCCAAAAATTAAAATGTATTTTTCGACAGTTCAAGAATAAAATATAGATGAAATACTTTGAAAATTTTCGATATCAACGACTGCATTATTTGTATGCTTTTTGCTACGCATTGTTATTGAACTTTAACTTTATTGTCCTTTATCTGATCAAACTTGTCTTACCTTTTATTTTTGTTTCTTTTTCTATTCTGTTTTTTCTCCCACAAAATTTTCAATTGAATTATCTAAAAAACCCACATAGTGGGGATTCTTCATATAACATATTTTGCAATTAATATGAATTTGGAAACTATATATATATATATATATATTTGTCCTGGTGGTACAGTCTGAGAATGTCTCAAGCATGGGAAGCAAATCTTCTCATACCTCTAAACGCAGTCGTTTTCATTTAATAATTTAATTTTTTAACAAATAAAATCATTATAAATCTATAAATTGATTACTATATTTCTTTTAGAGTAATCCTCAAATGTGATTATATATATTTATTATGGAGCGTGCATGTGGGTAAGAATCTAGTTTCCACGTATAGTTTCATCATTTCTTCATTATCTATTTATTGTGAATTGATGTCTTTTTTTTTAGTTTTTTTATAGCAATAAAGTGGAATAAAGAGTGGTATTTTCTGATTTTGTGTAAATATTTTGTATCGCATTGAAGGCTCATTTGACATTAAACCTCACGCAATCAATGCCATTAATGTGGGCTGTTCTTTAATTTCTTAAACTATTAATTCACCTTTTTCTTTAACACACTCTATATGTGCCTCTTATCTTTTTTATCTCATCCTTTACTAAATTAACGATTTATTTCTATTTTAAAACTATCGTATAACATCAAATATATTTAAAATTAATGCTATGTTTTGTATATCGATATTGAAAAAATTAAAAACATATTTCTCAATCGATTGAAAAATCGAAACTAATTTACCGCAAAAGTTAAAAATTCGAAACATAATTAAACATTTAGGTAGTTAAATGTGATTTATCGCTTATTATGAGAATAATTAACCTTAATTAAACCAATATTTACCCAAATTAAAATTCGATAATCCACTATAAAAGAAAAGTAATAATTATACCCAAATTATGATCTCAATTGGGGAAGGTTTGGGTTTTTTTTTATCGTGGATTATTAGGTTTTAATTTGGATAATTGTTGGTTTAATTAAAATTAATGATTCTCATAATAAGCGAAACCATATTTAATCACGATCATGTCTAATTAGATTTCAATTTTTTAATATGGGAGTAAATTGGTTTCAAAATTTCAATCGAGTAGGAAATATGGTTTTAACTTCTCTAGCGTAAATATAAAAACCGTGACATTATTTTTAGATATATCAGATGCTATACGATAGTTTTGAGGGGAAAATATATCGTAAATACTATTAAGAATGTATAATGAATTTTTTTACTGTTAATAACATATTAAAATGTATAATGATCAAAGTAGCTAACTAATAAATTAGTTAAAAACCAGGCTAATTAATTGTAATTTTTCTATATGAAATTATGAATACATTGGATGAAAGGGTAAAGAAATAGAAAAAGAGAGAGATATGTAATCATTACAAGAGAAATAATGAGTTGGAAAAGGACAATCAAAATATGAACCTTTTTGGCCCACAACATTCGACAACTCACAGAAATCAAAGGCTTTTTGGTTTTCCCAATTTATTTTTCACTTTTGTTTTTTCTTATTTTTTTTTTAAAAAATCGTAAAAAGAATTATTATTTTACATAAAAGCCTCTATTTTGGACCCAACATTATTCAATTCACATTCATCAAAGTCTCTTCAGTTCCTTTCCTACTCAGATACGATCTAACTAGTGACTGTCCTCTAATTTCTAACGTACAAATCCATATTATTGGGTATATGTTAGTATTATACATGTTATATAGTTATGAATATTTTTTTTTAAATTGTTCTTTTACACATTAATTTTAAAATTCGTATTTTTGAAAAATTAAATATTAAAATTAGAGTGAGGAATCCCAATAAAGAAGGGAGGTGTTTTTGAGCATGTTACTAAAGCAAGACAATAAAAGCACTCAAAACAGGACAAATTTCTAGGCTTTGCTTTATTATAAAGTTTTTTTCTTTGTAAACTACAAATATTTTTCTTAGATGATTAAATGTGAGATTTTTCCTTATATATCTTTTTATGTTTTAAATAAAGACATGAGATCGAAGCATCTACAGTTCACACGTATAGACCAAACAAAAACAACATATTCTATTCATGTTAAAGAACAAAGATGGAGAAAGACATATACAAAGTATTACATCATTTATTTAAAGTAAAAAAGTATGATATTTCAAAGTAGAAAAATAAAAAAAATAAATGCATGTATATGTTATATCAGAAAACAAGTCTATTATTGTCTATTGGCATGAAAATCAGCAGCTAAGGTAGTATAGTCCTCAAACGAAGAGAGAAGAAAAGGCAAAGTTGAAAAACTAAGAGAATTAAAATAATTACATTACTTTGGTGGATCTGTTTTCTTCTAGCTCAACAGATTCGATCTTGAAAACTTCAAGAACAAACAAGTTAATAATATGCTGAGAAAAAGAGTTAATAATATTAATAAACTGACTAAATTACTAATTACTTTAAGAGTTTCGTTTAAATGTTTATACAATGTATATATAAGTGATGTTTTGATTAGAAAACCAGACAATGTAGAAGAGTAACAAACATTCTGTAATTATTATTCAACTTGTAACATGAAATAACTGTACAATGTTTAGTTGTATAATCTTTCTACTACTGATTTGAACTAACAGGAGACGAATTATCCACCTCCTCTGTTCTATTCTTGTGCTCAACCATCACATTGGTAACAACTTCATTAACTTTCTGAAACATTTTTGGAATCATTAAAGCTGCTTCATCAAATAACTGGGCTCTGAGTTCACTTGAGATTTGATCACCGGGACAAGTTGTAGACAATTCTGATATTGATTGTGCAAATAATGAAGCAGCAGCGTTCAAACTATGCAATGCTTGACGGCAAGAACTGATTCTCTCTTGAAGTGAATCGTCTGTAAGTGTGTCATGGAATACTTCTGTAGAGGTCTTGTCCTGTGACAGAACAGAACCAGTGATTACATACAACATACTATCACATGTTCATTTACAGATAACACAAACATAACCTCGGTATTTGGTACCATTGCTGGACACATATTATGCTTTTCTCATTGAATTTAAACCTATAGATATGTAATTGTATCTATAATCTTTGCAGTGTAGTGTATGTGTGTGCAGATATACCAAAACATAACTTGGTGAAACCTGTTCAAGATGTTCTTCTGAAGTCTGTGAAGATTGATCATTCCCCGTATCAAGAGGGAGATGTTCCTGGATCGACCTCAAAGTCTTGTGCCCTGATTTCTGGGAGGGTGTACGCAGAAATTGTTTGGTTCCACCGATGTAGTCCCTTCTTAGAACAAATTGAGAAGAATATCTTCTTTGATGTGATGATTTTTCAGCCTCCACCTATGGATAAAGTAAACATTTTTGGCCATAAAGATTTCTCTTGGTGACAAATTAAAACGTGTCGAAGGAATAGTGAAGAGTGCTCTCACATCGTCTATTGTTGACAAACAGTTATCAAACAGCTTCTCCACCTGCTCGGCAGAACGTTTGGTGCAGAAATTTTCTGGTTTCTGTTGTTTAATGAAAGAAGTTTGAATATTTGGAGAATTTAGAAGATCCAAACACACGTTGTAGATAGTGTTCCAGCGGTTTTTTCCATTCCTATGGCTGTTGAGAACCAAAAATAAAAACAATCAGAATGGTTCTCATAAAAGTAGGGGACGAGTTAGAGAGAAGAATGATGCAGTAATGACCAAGCTAAAGCTTCTTACCTAGGAGCATCCGCTTGAAGCACTGAAGTTTCAGTGTCACTGGAACTTTTGGACAGGCTTCCATGGCAAGAATTTTCGGTTCTTGAACCTTGCCTGGGAGTTTGGCATTCAAAATTTAAAGAAGAGCATTCTTCAGCATTGTCAACCGTATTTCTGAGACTTTTATCTTCATATCTCTGTTACGTGGCAATAAAGACACCCAATATTAGAAAAAACTGAAAGCCTTTAGCTGAAGGTATAAAAAGAGCATTTATAAAGATACACTCTATCTTGGTTCCCTAGTAATCAGAACGAAGTGGTTTTCTGGATTTGTACCTCGTTTGAAATTGAATCCTGACAATTGGTAGCAATACCAGATGTTTCCACTTTAGCTTGAGCCCATTTAGGAAGCCTAGAAACGCTGAACTTAAATGAAGATATCCATGGGGAGCGTAGCTGCATCTGATCTGCGTTTTCTTCTACTGACTTATAGTTTGCAGAGCAGGATGCATCTTTTGGATTGTCTTCTTCCAAATCAACCACAATTTGCCTAAACTTTGCGGGTTGGACAACAGTTTCAGGAGCTAACCTGCCATTTTCATTTACAGCCCGTATCATACGAGTAACCATTCGCAAAGGTAGTTTCCAAACAAAAATGCAGCCGTCACCTGCAACCTGACAATCAACACCGTAGGACAATCAACAACAAAACTAATCTCAGGGTTTTCATGTTCATTTGAGGCATACCAAAATAGCTACAGGCTTCAAGATACAGGAAGCTCTCTTATAGGAATTCAAATAAACTGGAATGAGAAATTGATCTAATAAAAGCAAGATACTTATAGCTAACAACAGAAAACGATAATTCAGAAAGCTTACTGAAACAATATGCTTGCAATCAGGTAGGAAAATGACACCGGTCACAGCTTCACCATGTCCTGTGGCCTGAGCAACCAACTCTCCAGTGAAAAAGTCCAAAAACCATATTGTCTTGTTAGAGTAGGAGCATGCCAAGTAGCTGCAGCTCGGATCCAAAAAAACCTGTGGACAGAAAAATTGTTGTCAGCATTAGAACATAAAAGCGTGGCACACTGTTCAATGCACCTTCATAGGATCTCCATGGTCTCTGTCATGCTTGAATGATCTAACAAGGTTTCCACTTTCTATGTTGAATATGTTTATCTTCTTATCCTGAAATGATAAGATGAATGTTTAATAGTATGTTAAGTTTATCACATATTAATGTTCATTGCTTGATACCAATACCTGTCCAACTGTGACAACAAGTTCTGATGTTGGATCTACAGCCATATCATAGATGGTTCCATGAGAGAGAGTTTGAGGATGAGAAGGTGAAAGACGGACACTACTTGCTTTTCTGACAACGTTAAACAACTGCAACCTGCAACAATATCACCAGTTATGTAATAAATTTCTCTAATGTAAATATGGAAGCTTCCCAGTCGTACAGCATATAAACGATTACCTATCTGGACCAGAAGTTAAAACTTTCCGACCACTACTTGTGAATTTAACAGAAGTCACAGCAGCTGAACCAAAAACACTGCCAACAGGGTCAAAGTTCCTGAGAATAAAAACATATAAGCTCGTATGGCCTTGCTAGGGAAACCAAAAGACCAAAATAATTTGTTGTTTTTCCACCTTTTGACATCATAAATGTGGATAGCTCGGCCCTTTCCACCAGAAGCAAGCAAGAAATCGCTGTTTGAGACATCTTCAGTATCAAGATCTTTTAGTCCAGGAAGGCTGAAGCTCAGTGACTGAATTTCTGTTTCATGAGCATCCTGCAATATGTTTATCGATAAAAGGCATGGGAATTGGATGTCTGGACAACCAACTACTGAAGAACAGAGCCAATTAAAAATTGAAGAATGGTGATTAATATTACCGTAAAGCATGTGTATTCTGATTCCTGTAGATCATATATATGCAGGTTCCCTCCACAGTCACCAGCTGCTAAGTACTTTCCATCTTCACTTACTGCAAGTGCTCGGAAACCGAATGTGGGACCATATGTCTCAACGAGATCACGTTCAAAAATTCCAGCACTAGCTGCATTATAAGGACATGATATGATGAATGAAAATGACTAACAAACTGGATAAAAAAAACTATGAACATAGATATCCAGAACACAAAAATACTAGAAAATTACTATTATTCAAATCCCGATCATATGTGATAATTACCTAAATGCATTGTCCCTTGCGTTGCAGATTCTGAATTGCTGCTTGCATTGGCATCTAACGGATCGAGTTGGAGAGCAAGATCCCACAACCTTATGGTTCCATCTTCAGAACATGTAGTGAAAGAGACCCCTTCACAGCATCCCCTAGCGACACACGCAACTGTTGGACTGTGCATATTTTCACAAGAGAGGTTCTTTATGTCCCATATTCCGGCAGAATGTGATATCATCATAGAGCACCTACTAGGCTGGCATAATGAAAAAAGTTTCACCATATGCAGTTGATGCTCTAAGCTTCAACAGGAAACTTCAGAAGTAGCATTAGCGGCAAAAAAAGAACTTCAAAGTCAATTAATCTTCTGCTGAAAATACTGAAATATATTACCTTGTCCACATCATTCACATCCCAAACATAAAGACTACGATCCCCATAGATGACAACTGTGAAGCCAAAATTCCACCGTTTGTCAAAAGGAAGATTGGTAAAAGCATCATACTGCTATCATGAGGTTCTTCTACACTCACCGAGTTTATATGTGCTTGAAAACTGGCAAGCAACTGCATCTGGTACTATAGCAGGGCGAGATTCTATATTTTTAAATTCTTCAGAGTGAAAACTTTCAGCGCTGCTATTTTTAACATCTGAAAATTGTATTATGCCAGCATATTCCAAAGTTTCAGGAATAAATAGCTGGATCACACCCTTGCTGCAAGCGCAAGCTATCAATCGATTGGATGCAGATAAAGAAAAACATTTTTCAACCTGGCAGTTCATTGCAAGTCATTTAAAGAAATTATTGTTATGATCTGGAAGCTAACATGATCCCATAACTCTGAAAATGCTCTAAAAAATTTATGGTTCATAGATTAACAATGGAATATGAAGTTATTGTACCTTCAGATCTATCGATTTCCTAAGTAACATCCCATAACTCATGAGCATCAAAACACCTACGCAACATAAGTAAATTTACTAATTGTCAATTTAATCGAATGACTGAACAAAAACTAATATTCACAGTTTTAACTGTGTGGAATACCTGCATCCGTGAGAGCGTATACTGAGATATCTTCTTCATCTTGTTCATCACATCCACTAGAGTTCATTCTGATGGCTGATATCACGGATACAAATGAATTTCCTTTTTGAAAACCATTATCAGTTGGCTTTCCATGAAATACAAGAGATCCAACTTTGCTTGAACGTGTCCTCTGAAAAGAATCCACTTTCCAAAACTTCAAGTGCTTGTTCCCGGATGTAACAATGAATTTTCCATTTGATGAGAACGTCACAGACGTAATGTCAGAGCAATTAGAACTCGCTTTGACCTTGGCCACCAATATGCTTCTGCGCCAGTCCCAAAGATATATGTATCCTCGAACACTCACCAGATATTCCCCTAAGGACAGTGTAAAGAAATGGAAGAAGAAGAAAAGCAACTAATCAACTAAGAAAAACAGAACGGATAATCAGACCCTTAAAGACCAATATAGCAACGAAAAAGAACGAAACTAACCATTTGGTGAAAAGGAGAGACACTGAGATCCATAAAGGTGGCCTTTAAGCTCTGACACAAGTCCCAAGGTCTCACAGTCCCATAACAAGACTGCAGAGAGATTCGGAGACTGAGAAGATCAAATCAAACAACAGAAACTAATCACCATACGGAAGACATCATGAAGTATATAAATACCTTAAAACTGATTATCTCAACAACATAAGTAAATAGGAAATGCAAAGACTATCACACCTCTCCAGCAGCTATGAACCGCCCATTATGCGAAACTGCGACACAGCTCAAAGGCTTAGGCATCCGGTGAGATACAACAAGTTGTGATTGAGTGCACGAATTGACATCATAGAGCACCACAACGCATCCCGCCAAGTAAACACATTTCGAGCTGCAGGTAACGGAAGCCAATCCATTGGAGTTCTTTGTGGTCAAACCGATGATCTCTTGCAGAATCAGCTGAAAAAACGAAGTAAACAAAATCCGTTTATCGATATTCAGAATACTCTTCTCAACAATACATTTTTCCTCGAGGATTGTGGTGAGCTAGAGGTTGAACCTTGGTGGATGAACAAGGCTTCTTTAATTTCTGGCCTAGCTTCATTACACGATCAGTGACAAAAACCCAAATTTTCGAGGGAATTTGGTAACGAGTAAGACGATGAGAAACCCTAGCAATAAAAGAGAGAGGTGGGGTATTGTCTTCACTGTACGGGAGGGAAATATTTTCAAAATAAATTAATTTAACCTAAAAAGGTAAAAGCTGGTTTTAGTTTTAATATCCCTAAAAAGATTTTGATTACTAGGGACCCAAATCAAAACTGGTTCACAGTTTTTAGATGGTTGCTAAACAAAGCCCGTTATAGAATGGGCCTTTAAAGGGCCCAAACTTTGGGTTTTGATTTGCTTTATTGTTACGAGATCAACCGGAAAGAAACATCACCACGGTCGAGAAGGATCAACAGAGGAGTTCAGACCTTTCTACTTGATGCAACACACTGAATCAATCAACGCGACAGTAGCATTTTTCAGTTTGATCGTTTCTCTACGAATTCAAGATGTCTTATGCTCACAGGAAACATGGAGAGAAAAAGATTTGGTAAGAGGCCGTTGTTGCGCTTAGGAAGCACGGGGACGTCAGTTATATGACGTTTCCCGTTTTTAAAACGTTTCCAAAACAAAAACGTCATGGGGATGCCGTGGAAACGTTCTCGCACTGTTTCCAAAAAACAGAGATAATTCCACTGTTTTGAAAACATTTCTTTTCTGTTTTCATAACGTTTCCGTATTTAATTACGATTAATATATTAAAATTTTTATTTAAAACAAAAAGATAATCAACATAACATTGTGTTTAACAATTTTTTTGTTTATAGTAGATAAGTTAATTTTACTTTTTGATAAATCTTTAAAAAAAAAGGAAAATATAATATTTGAATGATTATAAATTATTCTTTTCTGAGACTCTCACGTACCATCTGTCCATCTTCTCTTTTCAACATAATTGAGTTTCAAAGTGGCTGCTCTTTTCAACCAACAAGGTACGTATCATTAGTTTTGGTCACTCTTGTTAATGGCCGATTGTTGGACCATAAACAGTTAACGAATGGTCTCAAAGATAACGAAACTTCTTTCTAAGACATCAGATCCATAAATTACTTTAGATTATGGTTTTCGTAATGAATGATGATTCCGTATTTAACAGATGTGATTATGGTTCTGAGCGTTTCAATTAGACTTTGTGCTACTTTTAAAGATATTTAGACTAATCAAGTCGGGATGAATGTACAGAACCGTTTTAGGCGTAGAGCCATAAATTCTTGCATAGCTTTTTTATATGAACAATTGAATTTGGGGGAACTTTAAAAGACGTCATATATATAACAGTGTATAGATGCAGATGTGGGTGCTATATCATTATTCAAACTATATGTTAATATCTTCAAATTATACGATCTATTTTGATTGTTTATGTTTTATTATTTTTTATTTAATTTTTATGGTGCACATATTATAGTGATGTATGATTAAATGAAGATCCTACAAGAATTGGTCCACATCGAGACGGAAAAATATCTCGTGAGAGGATGAAATGTTTTTGAAGATTGTTTCCCAATGTTGAAGAGCATAGTAAAGTTTTGAATGAATATGCATTGTTTTCGATGAAGATTGGTCCTTTTGAAGATTTAATATGCATTACAATGATGTCTACTATGAACCGAATATTATGTGGGTTAACTTTGGTGCCCAGACTCCCCTCCTCCAGTCTTTGGCTTTTAAATTGCTTGGGCAACCTAGTTCATCTTCTTGTTGTGAGCGCAATTAGAGTACTTACTAATTCATTCATTCATTGAAAAAAAATAGGTTGAATCCAAATCGTGCTCAAGACTTGGTTTACATCCACAACAATCTACGTCTTTTATCAAGAAATTCTGATCAATATATGGATGAAAAAACTAAGATGTGGGATGTGGGTGGAGATACATTCGATTCTATGGAAGATGCGGGATTTTTAGAATTTACAAATCTCTCCCTAAATGAACTCGATTTTAAAAATGATTTAGTTATTGATTAATTGATTTTTCATTAATTAGATATTAAATTTAAGTGTTTTTAGTTTTTATGTTATAATTTTATACATATTAAATTTATGATTTTATGTTTTAATTTTAATTTATGAATTTTTTTGGCATATCTATACCGTACCCGCTTTTTAAAATTTTGATTTTATCGTTTTTTTTTGTCTCCGTTCCTGTTTCCAATTCCCATACCGATTTCAGTGCAACTCACTTGCAGCTGTCATTGTTCTCACTTAGTTTGAGCCTTTTTGGCTACCCCTTGTTAACTCTCGAAATAGAGCATAAGCCTTATAAACTCACTGAACGATGATCGAAATGTGATTTAATACTAAAATTGAATTACAGGTGTTAAAAGATACAGAACCCAAAAACTCACACGAAATTCCCACTGGACAGTATCTAACATCATAAGTCTGTGTTGCGGGAAAAGGACGGGAGGGGCACAGCTTCTTGAGGCCGTAGTATCACGAGCAGACCAAACATCCCGAGCATCGGGAGGACAAGAAGCCATTTCAGAAGCTTGTAGTAGTACATATGGAAAGTTAGAGAGAACTCGTCTGAGAAATAAAGACCATTTTTGTCCACCATTTCCACCATTACGGTTCCTGTTGTTCTCACTCCAACGGTTGGTAGTTTTATCCGGTATCTTCCTGGGCGGTCATAGATTTGGCTCTGCTTTATCCTCCTATCTCCCTGGTAATTACGTGGAACCAACAGCGTTGTCTGTACATTTGAAAACAATTGCTTTAGTTTCAATGGATATCACCAATAAGAAGCCATTGCTGGTCGAGCATCTATTGAGGTTTGAGGAACTTACAGTAACGTTGTAGGGTGCTTGTGAACCAGACGGATATCTGTATTTATCAACGATCTCGATCTCAGCCCAGAAGTTTTTGCCTTCCTCATCACGGAAACCTCTGGTTGAATGCGTTACAAAAACGCCTTCACGGTCATAACGATTTGCCTTATTGTTCCTCCCTTGATCAGTCGATCTCCAAGCCTGGTGAATTTGCGAACCAAGTGTGAAATCAGTAAAAAGCATGAAGGCGTTGAGGAACAACCTGCTAAAATAGTGTTGGGGTTGATCTTGCCTTGAGGGGATGGTGAGGAGAAGGCGTTGAGAAGCAAAAGACATTTCCATTCATTGTTGAGACAACAAGATCTAGATCATCTCCACCGTCAACATTATCCGCCAAGACCATGCTGTATCTGTAACATGAAACATTTTGGTGGTCAAAAAATCAGACTGAAAAATCGAAACTACTCAAGATATTAATGTGTCGTGAGGAAGCAGAAGTGACTTACGAAGTTTCACCAATGTCAACAACGTCAGTGCAAGAGGTGGGTCCATCTATGAGATACAGGTAACCGTCAAAGGATGTGGTAACAATGGTGAGACCCTTCTTTTTCTCACCTCGTTGGTTCAGATCAACAAGAAGAACTTGGTTCATCACTCTTCCATGAGTTCTGTATGGGTAAGGTCGGACAATCGAACCATCCTTGCCACTAAGAACGTATATGTTTCCTGATGATGTAGGAACCACAACATCAGTGTGTCCATCTCCGTCAACATCGCCTATAGAAGGACCCTGAAAAGAAGATTGGCAAAGAATGTGAAATTATTAGTTCAGAGACAGGTTTCATGGTAAAGAATGTTTGCTCTTGTGTAGAGACTTGAACTCAAAAGTAACAACATGCAAATCTCATGAAAGCTCGAAGGAACTATGATCAACTGATAGAATAATGTTGATGCTCCTACAACTGGTTCAGTCATAAGACTTCCATATTTGATGAGAATAAACAGAGGTAACTGTTTACTTGGGGAACAAGACTCTTTAGATGTGTTTCCCAAATTTCCATTCCTTGTGTGGTCCAGGCTGCTATATTTCCGTGTGTATCAGTTGTTACAAGTTCAAGCTTGCCATCGTCATTTATATCAGCTGCAACCACTGCCCCTTGAATTTCAGCCATTTCAAGTGGGAATTTTTCTCTGATGTTTCCTGCGAGAGGATAAGAATCTTAGAAACCACATTAGCATCGATAATTGCAAGGAAACTGCTATGATTAACCAGTGCAACAAAAAGCTCAAGTCAGCTTGTGTATTCTTCTCAACTGTCTTATGAGAAAATATTGGTAGCAAAAATGGAATATCAACATGAGTAGGAATCTAATAAGGGGTAAAAATTTTGTTTTGCAGAACTGGAATATTCAAATTTAAACATAGAGACTCCTTTAAAGTGTGGACTTGACTGTGAAAGCTGTAGTTGCACAAACACATAAAACTGATGCAAACGTAACAGCTCCTGCTAAAGTATTGCTTGGATAAAACAGTAGCAGGAAATGCAGAACATTGGGAATAAGAAATAACAAGAAATCTTACCACGATGATCCATGGCATAGAATAAGCCAAAGGAAGTTCCGACAAGAATATCCAAGTACCCATCGCCATCCAAATCAACAACAGTTGGGGAAGAATAGATATAAGCACGAAAGTTTGCGCTATCCGTACTCAAATCGAGCTCTTTAACCCACTTGACTTGTTTAGTTTCAAGATTAAAAACCACAATAGAACTAGCAATATAATTTTTTATGTCAATACCACCAAGTTCTTTCAGATGTTCTGGATTATCATAGTACCTGAAATTTGTGTTTTTTTGGATCAGCTGACGTATATTCTGCATGCAAATACACTGGAAACGGTAATGGGAATATATAAGATCGCACCATGCTGATGCATGCGATAGCTAACTAATTATTCTTTTGCATTGACAGATTCAGGTAGCATCTACAGTGGTAAAGAGATGAAAGATGGAACTTACTCGGGGTCGAAGAAATAGGAAACAGCAACAACCATCTCCTGTACTCCATCTTTGTCTATGTCAGCAATTACCTGATAAAAACTGACACCGTAAGATCTCTCATGGAAATAAGTAATCCCAGCCAATGGTTTTTGACATAGATGAAACTCACAGGAGTGCAAAGTATATGGGCGTCAATATTAACGTAATCATCTGAATTCTCGTGCTGCCCCTCGGCCCATTCCTCATCACCCCACATGGACTCATCCACATAATCATCATAATCATAACTGTATTCATCACCTAACTCGTCATTATCACGCAACAACTCAAATGATGAATCGGCTTCAGCTTCTAGTCCTCCGTTGTTTTCAACAGTCGCCATGCGAACACCCTCATTGTTGTCTTTATTGTCAGAATGGCCATCTGCAGATTCTTTTGACCCATCATCTTCCAGAAGCCGCCTCCCAGTTTTGGTTCCTGTCTCTGTCAGACTACTATTTCCAGATGTCCCCAGAGTTTCTGAGGAATTTTCTGCACTAGTATTTAATTTAATAACAGTTTCATTCTTATCTCCACTAATCTTGCTTTGATCCATTTCATAGGCGGTTACATTTCCATTTAGCTTTTCAGTTAAGCCAGCTGTAGTATTACTGGCTGCCAAATTACTTGCTCCAACATCCATGGAAGAATTATGTAGCTCTGGAGTAGGCTGTACGACAGCTTCTGTCTGGTTATTCACGGGTTCCTTTTTATCCTCTTGAGATGACATATTTGAATCCCCGGCACGAAATTCTTTGGACATCGAGACTGTAACATTTGGTGTTGTGGTAGTTGCATTCGTTTCTACAGAGAGCAGAAGTGAGTCACATAGTAAACTTTCATCAAGAATTAAAAGGACTGTGTTAATCCACATACATTCTCTACCCTCTAAAGACTGGAGGAACTGATAAGCGAGGATATAAGCCCCATCAGATTATGTAAAATCCATAAGATAAATGCAAGACCCAATATACAAATATTCTTCAGATTACCTGTGGCAGCTACTCAAAGCATAAATCACACAACTAATCTTTAACAGTTCAGCGTCCTCTAATGTTAGTAAGAACACAAATTCAAGTAAATGGATAACATGGAGGAAGATGGGCATTTAACCAGCAAGCAAGAAAATTGATGAAGAAAATTTAAGATGATCAAGAAACTTACGAGTGGTCGATGACTTCATTGACATAGCTTCCTGCACAAGCTGTTCATCAGTGACATCAGGATGTGAACGGTCAACAGGATCAGGATTCAGTCCCACATGCCAGTTCTTACGCACTTTTCTACGTGGCACTTCTAACTTATCTGACATCAAAAAGCCAGATACCCTGGAAAAAAGAAAGTATCACATGCAAACCCATAAAACTTCAAGGATCATGATAATAGATAAAATATATATCCATCATCTGAGAGAAACAAAATACCTGAAAAAGAGCACTTCGCCATTGTAGGTAGCTAGAGCAATTTCTCTAACACCATCTTTGTCGATATCAAATAGAAGAGGACTCGCATGCACGTTTGACTGGTGAAAAGCAGGCCAACCTACATTTTATGAGTGCATAAGTAACCTTCAAAATTCCTCAATATTCTATAGCATGAGATGAACACGCCCAGGAGAAAAATTAAGAATGCTAAAGGTAAGACGAGAGGATATCATTTACCTGGCATCTTGTCTCCATCGGCCCCTTCAAGAACTTCGAGGTAGTGAACAAAGGATGGAACAACAATGTCAAGCTTTCCATCACTGCAAAAAAAAACTCGGCTTTAAGAACAAAAGACGGACCCAGCACTCATGATCCTCATTCCTCAACCAAAATCCAAATCCAAAAAAGAAATATCCGACAGTAAAAAGATTTAACACAGAATCAACAAAAAATAGTGGGATAAATAAATCTTGCCTGTTAATATCCGCAATCAAAGGTGTAGCATAAATGCTAGAAGTGACTTCCGTTTGCCATCGCAGCTCCAATTTTCTCGGGCACTGAGTGTTCAATAAAGCATCTTCATCACTGCACAAAGAAATGACCCAGAAAAACTCAAATCAGAGAAAACCAAACAAAAAGTCTTCGGAGCAAGGAACCAGATCTCCAACAATCAACCCAACGAGTTAAGAGAAAAAAAACATAAATACGCACAAGTCTATCAAATTGACGCGTTGCATCGTATACCCATAACTCAAATACAGATCGAAACTTACATTTCAGGATATCCCAGGTCGTCATCGGTGGTTTTACGCTCTCTGAACTTGTTTTCCCCATAGCAGAGATTCGATAAGGTAAGACAAAGCAAATAAATCAGCAGAAATTGTCGCGCAGGAGATTTCATATGATCACGCTCTTCCAATACTAGATAATACCCTTCGCACAGAAAAAAAATTGATGCAGGTACGAAGAACTGGATGCAATTATACGGACGAGATTTTGTAAAACCTTCCCAAAATTGGGGTTTTGGGAATTGAGCGGAGTAGAAAGAGGGGAAAGATCGTTAAGTAGAATGAGACGGAGATGATGCTGTACTGTAAACGGCGGAATCGAGTGACGCAGGAAAGAGAAACAGCTTGCCGTGTTGATGTAAGTAAGACGCAATTACCATATAGTTTCAGCTCACAAAACAGCACGCTGTTTAGTTACAAATATGGTAAACATCGCATATTTTCTTTTCACTTGGAATGAAGAATAAGTGAGGTCAATGTTCTTTGAGCCTATTTCTGCACTGGAGCTTGTTGCTGTGTTCAGTTCTTGTTTGATTTTTTAACTCTGTTGGCTCTGGAAATTTTAGTTCTTACCGGCTTTCGTATATTTGAATCTCAATATTCCGATACATGACAAAGAAGTTGAAGCATATGAGTGAAAAGAATGAGAATCATGATACTTTCTCTCTAAAAAAATCTGGCTACCATTCTTTTGCTTGTGATGTTTAAAATAGAACCAATAATAATAATAATAATATGATACTAATAGTAAAGATTACAACATTATCCCTTCCTAAGTCCTATTACAAAAGGTTCTCCATCTAAACATATGAATCACTTAGAAGAGTAAACACACATTTTTTAAGCTAAAAACATCATAACATATGCCAAACAGAATTTCATTCATAAAGCAAAACCCTAAAGCGCTCCTAGGAAACCACCTGGAATTCTTACACACTGGAGAAAAGCAGGGTTCCTTGTTTCTTCTTACGTACAATGTTAGTAAAATAGAAGCGCCAGGGTTTTTGCAAAGAAGAGAAGTAAAAAGAAAGGAAAAAAAACCATTCATTACCTGCGCGATGCACAGGTGTTGCTTGATTCCACTCATGTCATGTATTGAGAGAAACAAACAAATGTTGGTTCATCATCTGCGGCGTGCAGCTTTGCTATCCATTTGAATACGGTCAGCATACATAGGCAAACGGATGATCTCTCTTATCTCCTGCAGCAATACTTCCTCTGTGATGTTGTCCTTAATGCTTCTCATTACCTATTTTCATCCAAATTGGTTTAGCTATCCATTACACCAGGAGTTAACATATTTACATATATCCAACAAAGCTTAAACTCTTCTTGGCGTCAGGGACGATGAAAGAGGCATAAAAATGTTCTTAATTAACTAAGATATGTTTTTGGTAAATAAAGTAGCTCAAAAGTGTTTTTCAGTAGAAGAAACCCGTTAGATGGTGAAGGATATCCGAAAGAAACTCAAAGAGGGAATGAAACGTGTTCTGTTGTTCTGTTAATTACAAGAGAAAAGTTTGTTCTCAAAGTATTATCTTCACCCAATAAAAGTAACAATTGGGGATATTAAGAATATAATCAAAGCATATAACGTCAGGTAGTGAGAAGAAATTCTGACCTTTCTATAAGTGTTTATATCATTTGGCGTTGATTTATCCACCCTGACCCGCATGCTGACCCAGACTTTCTCATCCTGATCCCAAGAACACTCTACAATCTTCCCAGAGTACTCGGAAGGGTCCGAATCATCTGTTTCAGAATTAGCAGATTTTGATTCACAGAAATACTGGTGTAAGTTATATTTGACCGTGGCTACTCTAGCTACGCATATAAGAGGAGATTTCAACATACGCACCTCTAAACACAACAGAATTCCCATCCATATGCTTCTTCTTCCCTCTTTCAAACAAGGAAAGCATTCCGCGGCCATTGTCATCCTGCTCGTATAGAAAGTCAACCGAGTTCATCTCTGGATACTTCCATTTCAGCAGACCTTCATGGGTACGGGCAACATAAGGGTCATCCCAGCCCTGTTAACAGAAAATAAGTTTCAGATATCTATCAAGAAAACAATATACACTGTAAAAAAACTAAAATTTCAATATGTCTGCATGTGTAAAAAATATGGCTTTGGACCTAAAATCTAACATCAAAGCTCCTCGATCTGCGAGGTTACCTGAAAAATTAGGCCGTCAGCTTCATGCGAAAGTGATGGTATGAAACCCTTCAAAACCTTCTCGACTGCAGAGAGCAACCAAAAATCCTTTCTCCGTACCTAGGAGAGAAAATAATTGCCAGCTCCATGAACTTTTTGTACAAGGTGGAAGCATTGTAAAAAAGGATAATTGCAGGAGAAAAACAAATGCAACTCTTAGTACCCACCCTGAAAGGCTCAAGGTCATATCTGTAGATATGACTTCTGACCTTCTCATGATTACGGGGTTCTATCACTTCCTTCTCTAGCATCTTCCATCTTTCGTAGAAAGGTCGCTGGTCCATTTTGGAATTGTGAAACTTTTCATTAATATTTTTAACAAAGACACATCATACAGCAAGCCAAAACACAACTTGCTGATACTCTATATTACTGACAGGTGTGTATATTGGTAACCAGATAGTGTCAAGGAAAACTGTCTGAACAAAGAATACTGAACAACTGCGACAAATGATGTACAAGTATTTGCATGGAATACGCACCATATGAGCATAGGTATCATATATCTTCATAATCCCCAAAGGATTTATCGCATCCCAGAACATATCAGACATGAACAAAACCAAAAACTCTAGCATAATCTCAATTGTTGAATGTTCTATTATGAGGGTAATAGCAGCTACAGTATATATGATGAGCCTAAATACATACTCATATCTTCAGCTAAAGGGCTTGAGATTCCTTTGAGCTAATAAAAAACAAAGAACAAGCCAACCATTATTGATCAAGGAAAGAAATATAGTTTCCAACCTCTACAATTGATTGGCCGTTGATTGCTACCATATCATAGATTAGGTATCTCCTCTCCTGCCTTTGCTTATCTGGCAAGGTATCGATTATCATTTCTCCATCAAGCAATGTGAAATGGTGCACTTTATCTGATATGCCCTGGAAACCAAAAAACAAATAAGTAAGAAAAATCACAAGTTCTGTGTAGATATCGATATATGACAGCTCGACAAAGATGGAAACAACTCACTTCAGTTGGGTGCCTGAAGGGGAACCGCATCTGTACCCTCCGGAATCTGAAGCTTCTATCTACTAAATAACATCCATCTATGGTTAGCAGCATCATGTATCGCGTTCCATCAGCCTTCCATGTTGCATAATAGTACCGCTGCCTCAAGAGTTGCAAATTGTCCCTGTTTTAGCACAAGTGATAGAACATTGAGACTTAGGTACCCCAAATGGCATGGACTAATTGAGCCCAAAGAGATGCAATAGTTTTGTCTCCTTTGCATGCACTACAGATAGTAAAGCAGAGATTCATACCTGTTTAAGGAGACAGGGTGTGATCCTGGAAATTGAGAACATCCTCTTCCCTAGATTAGTGAAAATGAATTAAGAAAGACCAAGTTAGATTCCTCCAGGAAAAAAGATGAAAACAAGGATAAAAGAAAACCAAAATCTATCCTTGTCGATCTAGCCACTTGAGAAAAAGCATACTAAACAATCCATAACAAAATCAAAGTCAGATGGAAAAGGTGTCTTAAAGCAAATAACCTTTTTTTATCATATTCAGCCAAAAAAGAGTACCAAGATCACCATGATCACCTTCGTCTCAAATTCCACATCTTAATTTGCATTTTTAGCATCATTATAGATGGACACGCAACAAGATATAAGAGACTTCAATCACAAGATAAAAGGCAACTACACCAAATTAAAGCTGAACATCAAGTGTTCGATTCAACTACATAATATTCTGTGTTCACATCCTCTAACAAGATTTTTCCTACCCCAATATTCAGCGATAGCATCCTATAAAAGAATTGCCGGTAACCTTCCTCCTGGTCAGGAGGTATTTCATCACCCAAAACATCATCATTTGACATTTTGGCATCCACCTGATGACTTTCTTCCTGAAAAGCAAGTAAGAGAAAATCAATAAATAGATAAAACCACCAGAAAAGCACAGACCAGATGAGCACTTTATGAGCTTTGTCAACCTTGGATAAACTCAGCTGCACAAATCAGCATACACCAGTAACTAAATCCCTGATAAATTACTGTACGAGATTTGGAAGCTTCTGAAAACCTATCTAAACCCATCTCAGAGGTAATCTTTCTTTAGGCAATACCAATGTTTTCAATGATTACTAATAAGTGGTAAAATGGCAGAGAAAGAATGATTTTAAAGCTGAAAATCAGCAATAAGCTTTTCTTTAGAATGGTTACATATAACTAACAACGAAAAAGGTGTGTCTAAAGCTTAAAACAGCGTGCAAGAAAATCAGTGGAATGACACCTAAAAAAATTGTCAGTTTTTTGCACTGAGCTTACTTGCACAGGACCATCTGGACCGCCATCGTCATCATCATCATCTGGCAAAGCTTCACCATTTAAATCAAGCTCGGTAGATCTTTTCCATTCCGGAGTTGATGGGCAGATAACGCTCTCAGGTTTTATTTCGTGATAAAATGTGTATAAAGCATCAATATAATCTGGTTTATAGATCCCAGGGGGGCGGGCATCAGAAAATATTTTTAATGCCTGACAAAAACCATCATTTAATAAGATTCTTTACTCTTATGAGTATATAAGGTGCACAATTGCAACAAGGGAAGGGACAAATACTCACCTGAGTAACATTCATCGGCCCTGATCGCATAAGATAATGAACTATCATAAACCCTGTCCGATTGTGCCCATGTGTACAGTGGACGAGAATATACTTCTTAGAGTGTTTTAGATTTAAGACGAACTGATTAACCTGAAGACAGTTTTCTAAAGTGAGCTACTAACAGTATAGAAAATTGCTTTTATAGAAAATCAAAAGAAAATAGAGCACAACTCAGGTAAACATTTATGATTCGTGGATGTTTGGCAACAAAAAGTAAATACCTCATTGACAAACGTGTTGACAGACACATTATCTGGCACTGCATCACGGCCCCTGCACGCAATCTACAAGCAAAGAAAACTAAAGCAATCTGCTACAGCTATCATGGATATGGGTAGAGAACATTATGTATACATTTACCTTAACATGCTTAATGCCTTCTTTCTTTAACTCTGACGTAGTATAGTAACGGGTAGTATTTGTCAAATCAATTACTAGACCAAGCTGAAAAAGACAGTGGCATTACACAATAACTGAGATCACGAACATACTAGTGTCGTGTCAACAATAATGCATATACATTTTCAACAAAGGACAGAGTGATTCCACAGATTACCTTTCTCCCAGCTATCCTCTGGCTATGGACCACCTGTTTAAAAGAGTATCTACTTCCAGGAGGTACATGATTGTTGTAAGATTCATTCAGGGGAACTTTTGAAGGAACGATGAATCCTATCTCACTCCCATAACCAGGACACTCTAGCCAACCTGTGATATTGGACAGGCTATCAAAAAGTCACCCTATTTAAAGCATTTGCCTATAGGGGAAGAAAATAGTCATACGAGCTAAAAGTTCTTCAGCCAAAAGTTCTCAGAAGCTGTTTATATTTGGAGTAAAAATAGTCACAAAAGGATAAGCATTAATTCAGCGAAGGAGCAAATAATAGCCACAGAATGTTAGTATTAAGTAATATAACCTTGAGGGATCTTGTATCTATCATAAGGTTTAGTACTTCGATTCTGATAATATTGATCACGAAAAGCTGACTGAGAGTTATTTGTTGGCTCATATCTCATTCGTTTCCTTCTCTCTTCACGTTCCTGAAACAAAAACATAAGAAAATTCATCCTCACGCTCTGGGGATCAAGTACTAGAGATACTGCATTAACGATGATTTTAGTAAATTGTGCAGTAGGGTAGGGTGTCCTGCATTATGGTGGCTACGTCCATCCATTTTGAGTGTAAAAAAATCATTAGTACCCGTCTTGCGATTTCAACTGCAGACTCTATCCGATCATCCCGTGACGAATAGTCTTCATGGTGTCTAACATAGGGTTCCTCATCTTCTTCAGGTTGGGGTGAAACATTTAGGTCCATCGTAGCAACCATTCAAGGGCAAATCAACAGCATTAACCTAACACCTAATTCCTCTGCAAGAAGCTGCCTAAGTCATGTCTGAAACGAGAAAAGAAAATATTACCAGCCGCGGAATAAAGGCCACACAGACCAGAAGGAACGTAATGCAAACTCAAAATCCCTTCCCAGCTCTTCTAAAGCGATAAACAAGACCGTAAATTGAAGCAAATAAGATCCAAAGCAGAACAAGGGATCCAAAAAATCTCGGTTTCGTTTCTCTGACTTTTCGCAGCTACCAAACAGACGAAAAAACCCTAGAAGCGACGAACCAATGAAATCTCAGCCGGACATTTCAAATTCGTTTTCTCGAAAACATCCCAACAACAAATCAAACGTGCGAAAAAATCACCCGAGAGCACCCAATATACGAGGAATCACCTAAGAACATAAATATGGCGGAGGCTCAGAAACAACTTCCAGGGTCCTTTGAAACAAGTAAGCTCCGACGATATCGAGGAAATCTACTTGAGATGGCAAAGGAGGGTGAAGGTTCAGTTCAATCGTAGTTTCAGTGGTTAAAAACTGAAATCGAAACCCTAGAGAGAGAAAACACGCAAAAGAAAGAGAAAAGAAGACGAGAAGGGAGAGAAAGAGAGAGAATCGGACGAAGTCTTCAATATATACTGTTTTCAGTTGAAGCAAAAAAAAAACTTAATTGTTTCTCTTTCTCATCAGAAAAAAAAAACTTATTAAGCAGAAAACGATACAAATAATCGCTTTGATAAAATTGAAGTAAATAACCTGCGAAAAGAAGTCTTACTGTAATTTTGTGATTACAAAAAAAGAATAAATGTACCACTTTTATTGCTATTTCACGAAAATCTAAGTTCAAATCTAATGTCTTTCTCCAATTGGAGTATTCCGTTGTGAACTCAGATTTTTATTACATTGTAACTCTCAGAAAGGCAAATATTACAGGACCTCAATATCACTTTCAGATAATCAGTGAATGTAAGAGGAACGACATTAGATCATCATTACTATTTCCCTTGCCATCAAATCTCCACAAGTACAACTCCAAGTGTTAAAATTGTTGTGTTGGGTACAACTTCCACTAAAGAAACGTGGGCATGCATGTAAAGAACTTTGTTATTTCAGTATCATCTAATGTTCAGTTTCAGCTTCCTGCAACTCGGATACTGTAACTTACTTCTTCAAGCCTCTGTCTCAGAGTCTTCAGTGACCATAACTGAAACACTTCTGTAAATGTTTGTTAAAGCACCTTACTCTCAGTGTCTGCGACTTCTGATGTGTAGTGCCGGAATTCTTCAATGACCATATCTTTGCAATTAAGTTCCATAAACAAGTAGATGTCATCATGGAAGCTCTTAACAAACTGATAGCCTGCAGTAGCAGTAGAAGACAGATTCAATGAAAAGACGGGTTTCTTCCCACGAGGTCAAACACTTAAAATCTAACAGAAGACAGAACACATACCTCTGGTTTCCAACGTTGATAATTTGTTCCTCAATAGCAGACTAATGTTTGAAACCAAGTCCTTTGGTTTGATTACCATAAAGGCATAAACTTTGTGTATTCCCTCACAAACCCAAAACTTGTCAAATTTAAAACCTTAGCATCGGCTGTTTTTGTGCATAGGTAACATGTTCGAGTTGTTTTCCGTCCGAGAGTTAAGACAATCAGGCATCTTTCTAGTGAACTCAGAGGTAGGTTTCATCATCGCAACTGACGGTTGAAGCTGTAATAGATTTCTTGTTGCTCAGTGACAACATCAAGTATCTGTTTGGGGCAACTATAATTTGAAGGCGGCAGACAGTTGGATGAGACATCAGTTCCTTTATTCAAACTCTTTGAACTTCTTAACAAATTTCCAATCCAACCCAGATTGATGTTATCTCAGAGATTTCCCAGACAGATTCAAGTGGTAAAGCTAGAAAAAGTGAAGAGAATATCAATGAAATGTTCCCCACATTCAACAATCAACGCAGAATTTTTCTATAAATACCTCACTGAAACCAACATTAAGAAGTATTTTACCGAGCTTGTGGGCATTTCCGTAGCCTAAGCCTCAGAGAGTGTTCAAAACATAATCCAAGAGCTCGACACGACTTTCAGATAATCTGTTATAATCAAAGAAGAAGTCTCAAAGCTGACACAAACTTCATCATTATCATTTCGCAAAATCTTTTCTTGGTTTGCTTTTCTTCAAGTTCCAGAATTCTCCCGATTTATCACTCCTCTAACAATGTACGGCCTCACAAATTTTCAGTGTTGGAAATGCAATAAAAATTTCTAGAGCATTCTCTATAGCCAAAACCTGGGCAAACAAAATACTTGACAGGCTCGATGTAATCTGTCTTCAAGTTAATCTTTCTGTACTTGTCATGTTTCAGTATTTGCTTACAGGCTTCTGTCTGAAAACTCTCAAGGCCCATGTCTGAAAACTTTTGTAAAGATTGTTAAAACGTCCTACAATTGAGGTGATTTTCGATGTTTTTCAAGGAATCAGACAATAGTGCCCATTGGAGTGTGAGAAAACTAAAAAGGACATCAACAAAATCTTTACCAGTTTCAGCCAAGACAGCTTTGCTCTTCTCTTCATCTCTGAGAAGTCTCAGACTTAGCTTTACCAGCTTAGAAGTTTCAGCCATTGAAGATTCTTAACACAGAAAGCATGGAAGAGAAATAAAATGATAGAGAGGAATAGCAAACGGTTTGGAAGCTCAGCACCTTCGGAACCGAAATTTTGAACATAAAGAAGATGAAAATAAAACCTTTGAGATTCCCAATTATTGCTGGGACTGCGCACTCATTTAATATATAAAAATATATAATATTAGCTTCTTAATTCGCGGGGTATTAGAATTATTATCTCTCCGACAAAACTAAAACCACTCTGTTTATCGATCTGGTTCGCCTGTTTTCTAACTTTCATCGTCGATTGTGAAATTGGGTTTTTTCATGTAAGTTGTCTCACTGAAGTTGAGTAATTTTCTCTCTTAAAGATTAAAGCTTTCGGGTTAGCATGAAGAATTGAAGAGATCCCCGGGAAAGAGACAGAAGAAAGAGACCTTAGTTTCAGTTTGTGAGTGTTGCTATAACATTAATCAATGGAGTTTGGATGTTTATTTGGGTCGTGCTTCAAAGCAAACGCCCCTGTTCTAATCTCGGCAAGCCGTAAGAACAACACCAATATAATGTGGAGAACTAGAAATAGAAGATTCTTATTGAGAGTCTCTGCAGTTTCGTATAAGGAATTCGCAGAGTCTGCTTTGGAAGAAACCACGAAGAGGATCGTTTTGGAACCTTCACCACTCCAGGTTTATGCAGACACATTTTTGTTCATTATTGCAGAAAACTTTAGTGTTGGAAGGATTATGTAAGCTGAGTTTAGTTGACAGTAGGACAGAGAAAGAAAGTTCAAGTTTTCTGACCGTGTTGTGGAACATTCTTAGTTGTTCATATCAATAACTCTGGTAAACTTGGTTGAGTTGTAATTTAGACAAACTTGTACTTGAACAGTTATCAGTTTCCAGTCTGTGCATTTTTCATGAGTCATTGTTATAAGCTGGTTATATAAAACCTTCAAATTTTTGTTTTCTAATCAGCAAACTGTTTCAGGAAAAGTATAGTAACGTGACAGGACTCGATGGTAAATCCCAACTTCAAATGCTTGCTTTCAAATCTTCAAAGATAAGACTCTTGCGGAGCATGGCCATCGAGAGTGAGACGATGCAGGTATCTGTGTGCAAATTGAATGCATCGTTCTGTAGATATAACTTCCGAGGTGAAAGAAAATGTTGCTTTTGTGTGTGTTTTGGGTTTGAATATGCAGGTCTTTGACTTTGCTGGTTTCATGGGGCCTGAGTATGATACGCCCATATTCTGTGCTAATTTCTTCACATCTGCCAACACCAACATAGTGGTGTTGTAAGTTAGTTTCTTCTTTGTTCTTTAGTTATGCTGGAGTGAATCAGGACTGTGTTGTGTCGTCCAAACATGGACACACTACATGTCCGAAATCTTACTGTATGCTCTTCTTTAGGGACCTAAATCCTTTGCATCAGTTGACTGCCCAGACGGATTACCAAGAGAAGTATTATAAAAACATAATGTCTATATATAACAAATATGCTGAGGTAAGCACAAGAAATGGGTAAAAACACTGAATTACTAAATTGCAATGTGAGAAATAATCTACTGGACAATTTTGCTGATGTCTCTTGCAGATTTTTCCCTGGGGAGGAAAACTGACTGGTGAATCAATAAAGTTTTTTTCGCCTTTGGTGATGTGGACCAGATTTTCGTCTAGCCAAGAAAAGCATAAGGCTTTGTTCTCTGCGTTCCGCGAATACTATCAGGTACTGGTTTGTGTGCTGCCAAGAGCTAAGGTTTAACATGAAACATGACTGAATCTATCATTTTTGTTGCCACAGGCATGGCTTGAGTTGACAATCCAAGTGGTGGAGGAGAAGGACCCAGCTCAAGTGAGAGCGAACTGTGAAGCACAGCACAAATACTTGACATGGCGAGCACAAAAGGTGATCGATTTCCTTTGTGATTTCGCATGTTTAAACAGGTAGATTCGGGTAGGACCTGTATTAACAGTGGTTCTGTTTGTTGTTGGTAGGATCCTGGACATGCTGTTCTTAGAAAATTAGTTGGTGAAACAAAGGCAAAGGTATGATGAATGATTCCATTAGTAGTTTTTGTTGTGAGTATTTCCCTTTACTCTTGTCCCCATTAATTTGTGATGAGGTTAATTCAATGATTTGAACAAATTCAGGAATTGCTTAGGGATTTCTTGTTCAATGGGGTGAATGAGTTGGGCACAAAGACATTCATTGATTACTTTCCAGAGTACCAAACAGAAGATGGCACTGTGAGTAACAAAAGAAGCATCATTGGGAGATCTTTTGAAACTCGGCCATGGGATTCAAAAGGACAATATATCGCCTAACTTTTTTCTCTCGTAGCCTAATCCATGTTTGTCTGAACTTGATGTTTTTGCACATCCCGATGAATGTTTGAGTTACTTAAAGGAATCAATGTGCTTGTCTCTCTAATGCCCTCGTTGATGGGATGCTACTTGTGTTCCAGACCTGAGCTCCTAAGAGTTAAGTTGATAGATTATTGTCTGAATGATGATGCAGAACCTATAATCCAAATGGATGAAGAGCAACATTACAACATTAACAGCTAAGTTAATCAATAAGCTTACGGCTTCTTCTCATACAGATTTTACATGTGAAACCTGCAACTAAAGAAACAAATATAAGAAAGATTACACAAGAGGAAACGGAAGAAAAATCTACACTCACTACAAACACAAGACAACCTTTATCCAAATCATACCAAACAACTTCTAACTACTTCTTCCTTTCTTCAACAGAAACCAACACAGTGCTCACTGTACATTCTCTGGATATTCTCCAAAAAAAACAAAGACGATATTACTCCTAAGGCTCCACCTACTGCGGCACAAGACCAAAGCACCAAGCATTCTCCATATTCACTCTCTTCTCTCTCTGACCCTCACACCTCGTCCGCGGAAACATCGGCCTTCAAATCTTCATTCGCTTCAAGAGGCACTGAAGGCATCCACATCAGATGAAGATGCCTGATTTTAAAGCATTAACAATGGAGAAAATATGCATTGGACGAGTTCCCATTGGCAGAGCTTAAACCCACAATGACTTCGCCACCTATCCATAGCTTTGCCAAGTCTACAAAGAAAGAGAAGATGGATTGAACCAGATTTTCTGAATCGAACCATCATTCTCTCAGAGGCAAGTTCTGAGGTCTCATCACTAAATCACCTACAAAAGAAATGCTACCAATTAAGATTCTTGCAGATGTTTCCTCTCTTGGAGATATCAAACTCAACAGCAACAACTGTCTCGTTCTTCGCATACTGTAATATAAAATCCTAACGTAGAGGAACTATTGTGCTTCCTACAAAGCAGACAAAGATCCAAACTATTGCAACCATTACAAAATGCCAAGACATCACCAATCTCATTGGGCATCGAAAACATGAAGTAAGTCGAGAAAAGAACCGAGTTCCTCTCTTTACCTTAGAAAAGCTTGATGGGTTTCTTATAAACGACTCCTCCCACGCTTTGACTGACTGAATCAGTTAGTTGACTAAAACTAAATGCAGTCATTAAGGTTTTGAACATAGCCGTAGCTCAACAGTTCTCCTCCCAAATGGAATTTCTCTTGTTAGTCTTAGATTATGACATCTATACCCACTATCCCCTACCTATTGATTCGCCATTACAATGCTGAGAATGATGTAAGAAAATTTCTTCCATACAATTTCTTTAATCATTATCTGATTGTAAGCTATTCGGATTATGGTCGTCATATATATGCAAGGATAGTTTCGAATGTCAACTTTTGTTAAAATCAAATCAAAGATTATGTAGGTCTCGTTATATAATCTAAGTTAGCATATCCAAGTACATATTAGTCATAAAAATATTACTAGCTAGCTTTTAAACTCAAAATCAAGAAAATCATTACGTAATTCTGCTAGACAATCGAAACATCGGATTGGACCTAACTATTAAAGTAAGGATTAAAGAAAATATCAGAGTAACCAAAAAAACAAAACCTTTCCAATATAAAAGACAATCACATAAATCTGAATTGGCCAAAACCAAGAAAATTGAGATTAACATACTACAAACGAAGTAACACTTATGAGCCACGACAAAAAGGTAAGAACTTAATGGGCAGAAGAATCTACTCATCATCGAACAAACCGAAACCACCATAGTCTTCTTCATCTGATTCTTCAACCTCTTGCTTCTTCTCCTCTGCCTTGGCAGCTCCTGCTTGAACACCACCACCTGCATCAGCAGACACAGCTGCTACAGCAACTGCAAACTTGCTAGGATCCTGCATTCCAAATTACATCCAATCATCATCATGAACAAGAACAATACAATACTATAAGCTTGAAAATCACATAACAGTACTTAATGACTAACCTTCAAGAATTCCTTGACCTTCTCTGCTTGAGGGAAAGTGTACTCGGTGGCAACAGAAATAGCTAAGGCATTCTTGTAGGCGTTGATGAACATATGTGGTGCAGCAGCAAGGGTAGGGTAAGAGACAGCTAGAGCCAGGGATGTAACCATGGAGATACCAGCAGCAAACTTCTCCACAAGGTCATCTTCTGTAAGATCTAGAACCTCTGGGCTGAAGACTGAGCCATTGTCATAAACGGACTGGACAACTAGACCATATGAGAAAGGCCTGATGCCGAGTTTGGCTAGAAGGGCCGCCTCAGAAGAACCCACCTTGTCACCTTGCTTGATGAGCTCCACAGGGGTGATAATTTCGACAGTACCCTTGTTAATCTTGGTTGGGATGTTAAGAACCTAAATATTCCAAAAGGACGAAAACACATTCATGTTTCAAATAACTTTGAGGTTTTGAATTCAAATAGAACAGAGAAGCATTGCAAATGCAGGATTAGGCATACCTGGAAGAAAGATGTCTGAGACGGGTCGAGACCAGTGTTGCCAGGTTGGACAACAACATCAATTGGAGCAACTAAACCAACACGAGCGGGAGCCCCGACCTGTTCATGCATATGTACAAATATGAGATATTTCCATTTCAATCCAAAATCACATTAAGAAGGCACCAAATTTACAGTGTTAACTACAAAAAAGGATGCAGGAGACTGTAATACTCTTAGCAACAGAGGCCAATAAGAACAATGTTATAGCTTACTCGCGATGGAACAGTTACATGTACAACTAACTAATATCAGAAGAAATGCTACTAAGATAACATCCCTTTAGCCATAATATACGGTCACAAGCTATAATCAGACATTTGCTAACCAACCTTGTACTTGGCAACCTCCTCGCTCACTTCCTTGAGGTCACCCTTGGTGAAGATCAAACCAACGTTTCCCTAAAACAAACGCAGAATCGTCTCAAATTATAATCTTAAGTCTCCACATGCAAAATCGTCGACAAAATCTCAACATTTTCGAGAAACGGAAATCAACCTGAAGCAGGGGAAGCAGGTTAAGGATTCCAGTGTTTCCAGTGTTCTCAGAGTGAATCCTAACCGAACGCTTCATCATAGTGTTTTTCCCCATGAGCACAACCGAGTCCCCACGAAGACCTTTCCTGATGTTTTGGAGCTGAGTCGATCCGACGTTGTCGGCTGCAACGACTAAGATCTGGGTGTACTCGTCCACAAGCTGACATAGCTTAGCGTCATACGCGATCTTCTTCTCCGCCTTTGTTGCCTTCACCATTATCGCTCACAGAATAAGACTCAATACCTCAGAAAGAGTTCGCGGAATATAAAAGAAACTAGGGTTTTGGTTTCAGGCATTTTATAGTTGACGAAATGGCCAGAGGATAAAGGAATCTAGGGCTATATTAGCAAATCTAACGGTTTGTATTTGCTTTATTAATTGTTGATCTGACGGCTCTTGTTTATTATAACGATATTGGGCTTTCCCTTAAATTGGACCTAAGCTTAGTAGAGATTAATAACAGTTAGAACAGCAATGATTACTGATAGTACTCCGCATTCGCATATTCGGTTGGATTTCGATAGATTATTTTTTCATGATTTTTTTGGTTTGTAAAATTAAAAATTTATTCGATTATTTTTATATTTTGATTCAGTTTCAGTTTTAGTCGGTTTGTTTATTAAATTTAAAAACCGAATAACCGAAATAATCAAAATAATTAAAAATAACCAAAAAATAACCAAAAAATAACTGAAAATAATCAAAAAATAATCAAAATAACCAAAATATCTAAAATATCCAAAAATATTTCGGATGACCGAAAATAACCAAAATTTTTTCGATTTTTTAGATACTATTTCGGATTTCGTTTCGTTTTCGGTTAATAACCAATAACCATAATTTTCTAAAATAATATATGTTCGATTATTTTTTATAACCGAATACCAACCGAAATCTATTTTTTTATTTGGTTTCGATTCAGTTTATTCAGTTCGGATTATTTGAACCAAACTAATTTCATCGTTTTACTTGTATCTTCCCTACATATCTTACGCTTTTTTCTCTTTCAATATAAACGACGTCGTTATCGTATGGCGAATTTAAACAGAACCAAAACAAAACATGAAGCAATCATGTTATTTTTTTTCAAACCAAAAAAACCACACCTTGTTAACAATTTTGAAGATTAAATCTCAGGAACAAGTTCATTGATGCCAATTTCCACTAGCGTCTCCTTCCCAAACAAAGTAAACCCCACTGTTGCCTGCAACCACACAACGATATATGTCTAAACCAACACAAGATGATCACTTTGTTATCCATACAAGGAGCTAAAATTAGTGAGTACCATTGCGGTTTTGCGGTTTAGTTTCTTTAAGTTGCCAACAAATTCAGCGAATGTCCCTGATAAAACTCGAACTGTAGAACCAGCAGCAAGTTTCTTCTTCTTCTTCCCCTTTGAATCACTTGTTTCACTAACAACAGTAGCTTTTCCTGGGTTTCTTTTCAATTTAGATTCTACGGTCTCAATAACATCTGAATTAGATACGAATGCTAAACTCGCTTCTTCTTCTTCAGCTCTTTGTGTCTCCTCAAACTCACTGTCTGCTTTCTCTTGTTCTTCTTTTGCTTGTTTGAAAATGGCTTCTAAATCACTTTCGTCTACTGGTCTAGGTTTATTAATCTGTCTCTTACTGCAAAATGTAGACACACATCAAATGACAGACGTTTATACAGAGTAGAGTGAGGAGTGAGAATACTCACGTGTTTCCAACTTTTGAACCTATGAAACCTCCAACTCCATCAATTTCTCTTATGAAGTCATGTATCTCTTTGTTCAATATACATCTGATGAAAATGCAACCCGGAAGCACGGGTTTCGGTTTAACAGATAAAGAACCGTTTTTTAACTTTCTCTTCACCTGAACAGCTGGAGCATAAACCTGGAAAACGAAAATCCGAAATCCATTTGTTTCAATATGAAGGTATGAATTTCCTCACCATTCTCTATGTTCAATCCATTTTCAAAATAAAGTTCAAAGATTTGCTCAACACCTAAAACCACGTAAATACAATTACCGTGAATTCCATTTCAGGGAATTGACGAGCAAGAGCTCGAGCTAAGACTTGAGCAGTCTCCTGACCTCGAAGTCTCGAAACCCTAACCACCCACCATTGCGCACCTGACTCAGCCAAAGTATCCAGATTCAGCTCCTCTGTCCACGACGCATACCGTTTCTTCGGTTTTTTAATTAGCCGTTCCTCAACTTCTTCTCGCCAGCTATACCCCGATTTACTCTCCCGCCGTTCGTTCCGGAGCTGCCGCCTCTCCCTCGCCGTCAGCTGGTGGTTCCGCTCGACGATGCAGGCGGAGATAGAGAAATGAGTTGTTTTTATTACCATTTTAATCGGCGGGATTAAGCTGCTTGGACTCCATTGAAGTCCCCCTTGCAGCCTCATCATCGTCTTTTTTTCCAGAAAGAAAAAAAAGTGATTGATGAGATCCTCTGTTTCTTTCTGCATTCTGAAATTTTTAAGATAATGTTTTGGAAACTTCTTACCGGGAACCGGTGAACAACAATACCGGTATGAATCTAAACCAGAGTTGAATTACCAGTAATGTATTTTGACCAAGGTTCGTTACAAATTTTAAGTAGGGAGTAGTAGAAAATAAAGTAAACAAAACATAACTAGATTTGAGCGTCGGGAAAAATATTCACAGATAATAGTTAATTATTTATTTTGTTAATTTAAATCAGATATATATATATAATTTATTTCATATTTAAAATAATTTTCTTAAATTTTTTAATATTGATTACGAAAATGAAACAGATAATAAAATTGGATTATACAAATATACTTAAATTGTATATATTTTGGATAAAATTATACATATGGTAAATATTCAATTAAACTAAACTTTTTTATATTTTGTTTGACTAATTTTTTAAAATTTATATTTTATTTTATATTGTATTTACATTTTATGATAAAATATATTGTATGTTGAAATATTAGGTATTTACATATAATATACTGTATAATGGTAATTTTCGTAAATATTCTAGTAAATGATGTCTTAGGTAATATTTATCTTAAAATGCTCTAATAGTGTGATACATCAGCGTGACACACTTGTAAATCATACGTTAACTTAAGGTTATTTTGTTAAAATGATTTTCAATTAATATATATATATATATATAGATGTGACCATTTCAATTTTGTATTTTAAAAAGGGCAAATGTCTAAAATAGCATTTTTCTAAGTTTTTGTTCCAAAAATAACATCATTAGTTTAAATTTCCAATAATAGCACAAATTTAAGATTAAAATGCATTAAAACTATATTTTAATAGAAAAATTAAACCCTAAATTGGAAATAATGAACCCAAATATAATATTTTAAGTTTATGTATAATTTATTTGGAATAAATAAGTATTTTCACATAAATATTTGTGCTATTTTGAGAATTTAATTTTATGATGTTAGATTTGGAAGAAAAACTTTAAAAGATGTTATTTTAGAGTATTACTCTTTTAAAAATAATTGAATTGATTAACTATTTTTCATTGATTAAAACAAAGACAATAACTAGAGATTTTCGTTAGGACAATGAGAAGAAAGGGAGGGGTTTGTATATTCTTTGCCACTTTTGTACTTGTATTTGGTATTGTTTAAACTGATCATTACCAAACTGATGCGTAAACATTTACAGTTTGTTGTAATATAAACATATTTCGTAGGCTCTGATTAAGGCCCATTAAGTTCTGGGTCTGAAGTCTTTTGAGCTTTCTTTTGACTTTTGGTTGGTTGATTGAACAATTTGTCCAAACCCTGGTCGTTAAATTATTCCGGGTTTAGTGTCGAAATCTCTTCGATTCGTTCTTTCTATGGCGCTTCATGGGTCTGGATTTTTATGCAGTGTAAGCTATAATTTCTCTCTTTGAAAGACATTTCGTCTGATTTTCTTCCTTGATTCTGAAGCTCCAATCTATGCTTATATAATCTTAGGGTTTAGTCGATTTTCAAGAAGAAACCCATTAAGGTTGGATGATTTATGTTCATGAGCAGAGTTGTAATCTTGTCTGGTGTTAATATTCGTACAGATTAGGTCTTGTGCTAAAGGGAAAAAGCTTGTCTTTGATCAGAAAGTAATTGAAAATCATCACTGAGATGCAGTTTTTGTAACTGTCTTCTTCAAGATCAAAACTTTATGTTACTCAGCAATTCCCCACTTGAGTAATTTCGATGAATATTCGCTTTATTGGTTCTCTGAATCCTTTGGTGTGCTAATCTGGCTTCGAATCTTTTGCTCCCTGATAGGTTTCAAGCACAGTAGAGTTCACTTCTCAATTTGGTGGTTCGACGAGGCTGCTTCACTTGCCTAAATCGTATCCGATTCATTGCAACGTGGTTGCTGCCAGCAATACATTCGGTTTGGGTCATCTCAAGCTGCAAAACAAAGAACCGTGTGAGTTTTAGTCTTACAAGCTGTGGTCTACATGATTTTAGTGAGAGCGTCGATGCTAGTTTTAGATAAGACCCATTTCTTTAGTATTGGTTCTGTTAAATGTTACTCTAACATTTGAAGCAGGCTCTCGTCTAAGGCCTTGTCGAGTCAAACACGAAGATAATAACCAGACTGCAGATGTTGATAGCATATCGGTGGATGAGAACACGTTGAAGCAGGATCTTGAGACTGCGATCCAGGAAGAAAACTACATGGAGGCAGCTAAAATCCGGGATAAACTAAAAGAGGTTCAAGAAGACAACATAGCCTCTGTTTTATCTGCTAATTCTCGGTTCTACCAGTCTTTCAGAAACGGGGACTTGGCTGCAATGCAATCGCTATGGTCAAAATCCGGAAACCCGTGCTGCGTCCATCCAGGAGCCAAAGGCATAACCGGGTATGATTACGTGATGGAAAGCTGGGAACTTGTGTGGATGAACTATGAGTTTCCGTTACAGATTGAGCTGAAAGACGTTGAGACTCATGTCCGAGGGGAAGTAGGTTATGTAACGTGTATGGAGTTTGTGAAGACGAAAGGGAGTAGTAGTTGGGGAGCTCAGTTTGTGTCGAATGTGTTTGAACGGGTCAATGGGCAATGGCTAATATGCATTCACCATGCTTCTCCTGTTGATATTTGATCAAAGAACCAAAGAAAAGAGTATGCAGCTTCATTATATCTAGCGTAAGTTGTGACGTTTGATGCTGTGTTTGTACTTTGTATGAATTTCTTAATTTATTCTCAAATTCTTTAATAGTTAAGTTTTTCCCAATGATGACTTTATTAGTGCAAATACTCTTTATGATAACCAAACCCTTATAGATATTATCAAATCACGTGGACACTGAGAAATGGAAAACCAACATCTTTATTATTATAACCAAGACTTCATGAATCTTGGTTACTCACAAAAACTAAAACATAAAAAGATACATTGAAAGAAACACACAATCCAATCCTCAAAGTTCATCTTTCTTGATTGCAGATGGACGAACACCTTGACTTAGAAACTCTTTGTAATATTTGCCAGATTCCTTCACATGTCGTGTAAGGTTATTCTTGAAATCAATGTAATAGAGACCAAACCTATTTTTAAAACCATCTTGCCACTCGAAGTTATCCATCAATGACCATACAAAATATCCCGTAACGTTCACCTTGTCGATGCTGCAGATTTTACATATATTTTTACTAAGTCTCTTTCGAAACATTTATTATATAAAGAAACATAGAAATAGTTAAAGACTTACCAAATAGCTTCATGCATACTCAAAAGATGCCTCTGAAGATAATATTTCCTATTATGATCCGCTGTGCCAACTGCAACTGAATCCGAGGCCCCAAGTTCTTCACCGTATCCTAAACTCCAGATCAAATAATTTAATATTTTTATAAACATAACACAGAGATGCAGTATAATACAATGTTTAATTAATACCATTTTCCATTATCATAATTTCTGGGTTTGCGTATTTATCCTTGATGTACTTCAGAAGACTTCTAAACCCTCTCGAGTAAACGTTCAATGCAGCGGTCAATGGCTGGTATACGACAAAAGTTAATATATATATATCGACAAGAAAAAAACATTTAATGTTAGATTGCTCTTAGTTAATTAATTAATGCATACCTTACTACCAATGGTGTAATTTTGTGCATTCTTAGCTGAAAAGAAAATAGATTTCGATTAGTAATAATTCAATACAAGTCTTTTCTTTATGATTTGATGGCATTGGTTTTCTTTGAAGAAATATACTTACATTCCCAGGTAATAAGAGAATCTTGCATCCATCTTGGTCTAGAAGGATCTGGTTTTTCCAAATGGTTTGAAAACACTGAAGTATAGTAGTTAAGCCCTACGAAATCAGCCGAGTTTTTCAGTTTTGCTTTCTGCTCATTTGTGAATTTAGGTAGTCTGTGTCCAACAATGTCTTTCATGATCTGAGGATAATCTCCAAACGTTGTTGTGTCTAGATGCCTACAAAACAAAAGTATTATATATAAAGTTACAAGATAGTTAATACTGTGGATATTATATATTAACTACTTACCATCCCAGAATAAAGTCAAGTGCACGGTTAATGGAAGCACCATCTTGTGAATCAGCAAGGTCATGTGCTTCAAACCAAGCCGGACTATGTGCGATTCCGATCTTCCCACCTTTACACTATGACCACAACACGAAACAAGTAATATTTAAAACTGTTTCTGGTCTAGTGAGAGAACCACAAGTTTAAACTACTTGTGGTTTGTGAAGTCATAGATGGATGTACCTTTTCGCATTGTCGGAAAGCTTCAACGGCTTCAGCATGGGAGTTAAGGAGATTGTGAGTGACAAGATAAGCTTCGAATCCTGATCTTCCTTCATGACATTCTTCTTTGACATACTTAGAACAACGTCCTGGTGCTTTCTTGCCTACGTCATAACCGGCGTGCGAGAAAACCCATGGCTCGTTAAATGTGATCCAATGCTTCACTTTTCCACCATATTCTTGGAAAACAAAATCAGCATATTCTCGAAAATCTTTCCTGTAATTTTTCAAAAGAATATTTAGTTAATTCATCATGTTACCACTTTATGATACATACGTATAAAAAAACAGGAATAGTTTTACAAAAAAAAAAAGAAATTCTTACACAATCCTTTCGCTTAAAAATCCACCATATTCGTCTTCTAGATCTTGTGGAGTGTCCCAGTGATAAACAGTCACGAATGGAACAAGACCTTATCACACAATTAATGTTTTGTTAAGTATAACAATCGTTATATATATAAAAAATTGTTAGTTAATTTATATGTATATATTAACCATTTTTGAGAAGCTCGTCAATGAGGTCATGGTAAAATTGCACACCAGCTTGACTCACACCTTTCTCCTTTCTCCCATCTGATAAAACATTGTTTTGTTTAATTAATACTCATATAATATCTTCCTACAAACATTTTAACTATTATAGCATATAAACTCACGAGGAAATATTCTTGGCCAGGCGATAGACATTCTGAAAGCGTCTGTGTTTAGATTCTTCATTAGTTGAATATCTTCCTACAAACATTTTTCAGACCAGACAAACTATCAACATCTGGTATGAATCATTACCGGACTATTCAATAGAATGATATAATTAGTATTTACCTTATAACGATGGAAGAAATCAACAGCCACATCGCCATTGTCGTTATTACATCTAGCTGTATTTCAAAATTCAAAGAGATAATAAATAACGTTTTATAATAATATAAATTTTAATTAAGCACAATGATCGAAGAGAAAAAAAATATGTAGAGAGACTCTGATCACCTGGAAATCTCTTACAGTAGATATCCCATAAGGCCGGTCCACGACAAGTCTCATTCACTGCACCTTCAACCTAAGTAATGATGTAAATAAATTAGTTTTAATTCTGTAAAATAAATTATGAATATTCGTCACAAAATGGAACCTGATAAGCTGCAGTAGCTGTGCCAAATAAAAAACCTTCAGGGAAACTTGCTCGGCTTAGTTTGGTCGATGGTGGACAAACAGGTCCATCGGCTATTGCCGGAGAGACGACGATGGTTAGGAGCAAAAACAGCCCCATGAGAGGAAACTTAAGCAAAGCCATTTTGTTTTGTTTATTGGGTTACTTCAAGGAAATGTTTGAGATAGTAGATAATTACACAAACAAGTGGTGTTCTTTATATAGTGATTTAGATCCACTCATTCATCTTTAATTTTTAATTTCCTTTATTTTAATATTCCAACCACTATCAGACCCATATCATGTTTTCTAATTAAAAATAATCAATCCAATGTTTTTATATAATTTTTGTTTGAAAAGTTAGATGTTTTTATATTTCCAAGGGTAGTTTATTACTCTTTTTTCTCTCTTAATTTCCCATTTTAATTATTATATAACAAAATGTAAGAAATAATTAATAAAAAATAAAAGATAGGGCAAATATCTAAAATATCACTTTTCTAAGTTTTTGTTCCAAAAATAGCATCATTAGTTTAAATTTCTAATAATATCACAAATTTAAGATTAAAATGCATTAAAACTATATATTAATAGAAAAAATTAAACCCTAAATTAGAAATAATGAACTCAAATACAATACTTTAAGTTTATGTATAATTTATTTAGAATAAATAAGTATTTTCACATAAGTATTTGTGCTATTTTTGGGAATTTAATTTTATGATGCTAGATTTTGAAGAAAAACTTTAAAATGCGCTATTTTAGGATATTATATATAAAAGTGTAATTGTTAATCGTTTTAGAAAAATAATCATGTATTGTTTTTGTTTCCTACTAAACTATTATTATTATTATATATTGTTGTATAATTGGGTATAGGATGATTCATAGAATGATCCAAGATCATGCATTATTATTATATTTTCTCAAAAGATTTGAACATATAATATTCCGCGTGTCCAACGAGCAACATATATTAAAATGTGCCTTTTGAATATTCAAATAAGGCGTTGTGTAACTCAAGAAAATAATAGAAAAAGTTGACATATACTGTTAACATGCATGTGTGTTAGGATTTGGATCCTAAATTTACTTATTAGAACTTAAAACAATATATATGCTGACAAAAAAACAATTATTTTACGAAAAATATAATCAACACAAGAGTTATAGAAAAAATATATATTATGGTCATTTTAATATATTTTTTCTATTCTGCAAAATTAAATTTGAAATTTTGAGCCTGGAAAATCTAGAAAATTAAGGGAGTTATTAAATTGATTAGAAAATGTATATAATTAATGTTAGTCTACTGATGGAATATGAGTTATAATAATATTTTTTCAATATCGAGCTCATGTGTCGCACCCACTTCTAATAAGGTCAATTTTTTATACTCCAATAATAGACGGTGACTTTTATCTATTTTTCAAATTTGGAGGCATAAAATAGGGATTCTCGTGTTTAACGAGCAGCAAAATATATTAATTTATAATCTTGTTTGAATCATTTTCTAACTAAAAAACAATAGTGAAGCTTTCATGTAATGCTCCATGTGAGCAATATATGTACATATATCTTTTAATATATGTTAGATTTTAAAATATATTCTTTTTGAAAAGTCATGTGAGTTATTTTGGTAAATGGCAAAATTTTAAAATTATTTAGATAAATGAATATTTTAAAAGAAGCCAAGTCTTAATATAAAAACCCAAAAGATTCTACATAAACAAAAGAAATGAAAAAGCCCAAAACAAGCCCATTTAAGTATTGTCTTAATCCGAGGAGAGGAACCGATGGTTGTAGACTTGACGTAAGAGTTTCAATTCATGAAAATAAACCAAACCTACACGGTTTTGCTGGATTCTGTAAAACATCAATACAGAACTATTCTAGTTAACTTGAAATTCACATTTATTGCTAATGAAATTCTAAATGAGCAACTATTGATATTTATTAGTTTCTCCATCGTGATAAAAAAATAAACAAAAATGTCATTTATTATAGAATGTATTCTCATAATTTTTTATGGGGAGAAATAAGTTAGATTATTAGTTGCACTATTCTACCTCTTTCAGAATTAGAGAGTTTAACTCTATTTTTTCGTATGAAAATATTAAATTTTCATACGAAAATGTTGGAATATTATATTGGCACGTTGTGGACCAATAATAAAAAAGTCTTATTTTATGGTTAGCATACGTATTATTATATTTTAAATATCGACAGTTAACAAGTTTTCCTTCTATATATAACAAACTATGGAATGAGTAAATGAATTATTGGTTGCACTATCTTTACGTATATTCCAAATATGTGGAGTTCGACTTTATCTTTTCTTATATGAATGTGTTAAATATTTATATGAAAATGTTGAAATATTACATCGGCCCGTTGTAATTCAATCACAAAAATATATATAAAGAATTAGATAAATCAATAACTTTGAAGAGAATGGGTTCAAATAATGATCCGAGTGAGGATCTCTTTGGAATACAAACTAAATAAGAATAAGCAAGAAAAGGCATTACCAGTCAAAAGAAGTCGAATATCATTTGTCTATTAAAAAGCATAATCCTAAGTTCCGATCATTGGCTCATAGAGAACAAACACTCTTTCTCTAATGATTTGATGTCTCACACTCACTCCTTTTATCTTTCGTTAGATTAGTCGACATCAAATTATTATACATTTTTAATGACAATCTATACAAACACATATGGTTAATGTCTACAAACTAGTAGTATGGGTTCATGTCCATAATATGTAGCCACATATCTAAAATAACAAATGATTTTAAATCATATATTAATGCAATTCCATTACAACAACTTAATAGTTTCGTCTTGGTTGTTTGAAATGAAGATTAAACTTAATTAGACACCACATCATTGGCCTTGTAAATGCATTCTTCAAAACAAATATGAGTTTCTATCTAAGGAATTTTACTATGCTATTAAAGAACACTTATAGCATACATCGCATCCATTATATATCCCTAACATTTACCATGAAATTAATAAAGCTAAAACTCAGCAATAAAACATGATGAAAAAAAGATTTTGTTTTCTATAATTAGAGCATATGTTCTCATAGCATTAAACCTTTCGAATAAGCATCTTCTCACTACTCACGAGCCTTATAAATTCTTACATTTTCCTAGTAACTTTTTCTCAACTAAAACAAAAACAATAAGCACAAACCATAAACACAATAAAAACTCTTAAAACGAAATAGAAGAAGAAGATGAAGAAACGAAGGATATGAATCCATATATGATGAATATTGGTGAGGATTAGGTAATCTGCATCCTGAGGTTTAAAACATAAATTTATGTATATTTGTATATGTTTTAATTCTCAGGATGCCGATTACCTCTTCCTCACTTACAATATGTATATATTCAGAGAGATGATTATTCAAGTGGTTATTTTTATTTTTCAAATTTTAAACCACATTACTATACTTTCCATTATCTCCTTAAGATTTTTATTCATAGGGTGACATACTCGATCCTTTTGGAAAACTGTCTTTCCTCCATCCTAACTTTGGCTATATTGTTCTCTGGCACAAGACAGTTTGGTTCTCGGAGAGAATCCCAAAGCATGCATTTAATTCATTTGAGTGCTACATAAAGAAAGGCTCTCTCTACTCACTCTTGATTCATTGTTAAGGTTTTGAATGTTCCATTTTCTTGTTTGCTCTGTATTTCAGGTGTAGAACACCCAAAGCACATTTTCTTTGGTTGTGCTTATGCTAAAGAAGTTTGGTTCTCTTTATTTGCTAGATCAAGGTTTTCTCCTCTAACTTTCGTAGTGGACATTATGGATCAAAACTCACTTTAAACTGCAGGTTGACAGTTATATGCATAATCAATCATTTTTAAAAGCAAATATATATTTGAATTATGCATGGAAGAAAATGAATGTTAGACTATACTCTAAGCATGCTCTAATTAGGCTCTACAGTCTACACTGGTGAGTAAAAAAGAACTGTAACAAATCTTTAGAAACAATGATTTAATTGAGTTTATAATTTATTAAGAGTAAATAAATGTTTTTACATGATGATTTGTGCTATATTTTTAAAAAAGAAAGATAAATATTGGTGTATTCAGAACAAAGAATTTTGAATATTTATTCTAGGTCTGTAATTGCTTGAAGTGGTATATCTAAAAGAAAGAGAGGAAAAAACATATTATTCAGGAAAAAATATATATCCATAGTCGTAACTGTAGAGCCGGTATTGAAACCAAACTGGACAAGTACGTGTTTGTGCCCCTTTATATTTTTGTAAAAAAATCGGCCTTTATTTTTAAAATTTTATGATAAAATAATATAAAATGATCTTTTTTTTTGTTTTTTGCTTGCGGACTTATTAAATTTACGGGCGACTCCGAATCGTAAGCGTATACATAGAATGTGAACATACGTGTGCATATGCATGTATTTTAATATATACTACGTACATTCATATATACATTTATGTTTTCCTATATACTACAACCGACGCTATAAATTTATACAAAATGTCAAACTCTATATATAATGAATTATGATTTTTTTCAGTCTAAGTTATGAAGTAAAAACACTTCATATTTCAAATACTTGGGATCTTAACACGAATACAAGTGAATCAATTATGTGAATATTTTAATGATTTAATATATTTCTTCACTTTATATATATACATATATATAAATAATTGTGTAATAGATGAATAATTGTTGATAATTTGAGGAAAAGCACATGTTACAATAATACTAAGAACAAAAACAAAGCTAGTGATGTGTATAAAATAATCAAACTACTAATTATGCAATGACAAGAAGAAAACGCCAAGCTGCTTTGTTGGACCAAAATTTTGTTTTGTCAATTGCGTAAATGTTATTTTGTTTATATAAAACTAACTGAGGGTAAAAAACAACAATCAAGCTTCCATGAAATGATCAACTACATTTAAGCACTAAAGTCTTTTGTGTCGTTTGCTTAAGTTGAAAGGCTCTTGATCTTTATAACTGTTACATTCTTAATATAATGATTAAATAATAATTTTATATTAACGTATTATTTATTAATGATATGATATAATCTCAATCAATTTTATGAAAATTGAAAATATGATTAAATTAATAGAATAATTTTAATTTATACTATTCTTTTTAACTTTGTTAAACACTTTAAATATTTTATATGATATTTTAGGATATTATTCTAATTAAAACTAAAAGTATGATTTATAACTTATTTTAAATAATTATATCAAAAATGGCATGCATATTTGTACATTATCATTATACATTCAAATATAATAAGAAAACAATGCTTGTATTCAAAACAATAAATATTACATGTTTTAACACACACAAACTTTGTTAACTCCTATATAATAATTTCTTTAATGATTATAATATATTTTATAATCTAAAAACAACGCAAATATATTTTGACTATATATGATATTGTATATTATGGTGACCATATACAACTAATTACATCGATCTTTATTCATTCGTTAACGAATGAGATGTGCTATATATAGTTATATTATACACACAAATAATGGAATTTCTATATGATTATTTATCGAAACTATCATTTGTTCATACATCATATATGTGTTAATAAAGAATTTCTGTAGCACAGAAGTAATTTGTCATAAAAATACAAAAAATTGTTAGATTTGATTGTTTTATTTTTTGGAGTTTGCGATTATGATTTTTCTGAATTATTTTTTTCTAGTCTAATTATTTTATGATGGAAATATTTATAATTATAAAGGAATATTTATGTATTATTTGTTTATTTAAAGTAGTTTAAAAATAAATTATATAAATATTTAATTTACATTTATTAAACAATTAATTAATTATAATATACTAATATTTGTTTCATCTAAATCTAATTTATAATTATAAAGGAATAATTATTCATTTAGTGACATAGAAAGAGTTGGAGTTGACCATTTCATTTGACGAAACTAACATCGTCTCTTCTTCCTTCTCCGTATGCTTAATTTTCACATTCTTCGATCAATTATGCCGCCACGGTAGTAACAGAAAAATCCTATGGAAAACATCAAAAACCCTAAAAACCTAGATGATTATTCCGATCGCATCTCAATAAACAGTCAAAGATCTTACATATGCAGTTTCTGCATAAGGGGTTTCTCGAATGCTCAAGCACTAGGAGGGCATATGAACATCCACAGAAGAGACAGAGCTGAACTCAGACAAAAGCTCATGGAAGCTAATAAGGATGATGTTGTTTCCGAAATTGGTTCATTAGAAGTTGTCTCTTTAGACCTCACTGAGCAACAACAACAACAACAACGACAACAAGAAGCTTTGTCATGTAATGATGATGATATTTATTATGATGATCAAGATCAAGTTCAATATATGGAAAAAGATATAAGTCATGGTCAGCAATTAGGGTTTTGGGTTCAAGAAAACAAACTATGCGATACCAATTATCATGGAAAGATCACGGAGAGTAACATAGATGGTTCAACTTCTAGTCATCATCGTGAGGTTGAAGGATTGGATCTCGAGCTTCGGCTAGGCCAAAGCATCATGGCGAAGAAGACAACATAATCACTCAACGATCAATCATATATATATTGATTGCATTGTATTGTATGTATCAAAAGGAAAAACCATTGAAACATCAAACTCTCGAATCCGCATATTACAAATTGTGGTCACTATTTACGTTAACCAGATTTTCGAGTAATCTTTTGAGGATATTGCATTTGACTACTATATATATACGTTATCAACAAATTTTCCTATTTATTTTTGAAATTTTATAAATTTATAATTGTGTAAATTATCTTATATTTTTATATCTTTATAATTAAATATTACTAAAAATAGAAAATTTGGTCAAATCGGTTAGACCATGTTAAGCCCGGTCCGGGTAAATTAATAACTGAACCGGTTTGAATAATGTTTGAAGAAGTGCCAACGCTGGTCCAGCACGATCCTTAATTCTGTGCATCGTCTCCATCGCTGGTCTTCCACTATCGAGGAATCTCCTTGCTTTTTCTCTCTTCCTTCATAAACAAAACTGATTACATTTCCACGGACGCCTATCTCTATATCTTTCTCCTTTTTTTTTGCCGGTGCTCGTAGTGTGGTGGCAGTCGGCGGTGATCCTAAAAATGGCGGTAGCGGCGGGGGAAGTGGTTTCTTCGCTTCTCTTGCTTCCTCGATCTCTTGGGATCCGCCATGACCAAATCAGTTATCAGCAATGTGACGGTGAAGGTGAACTTTGTTAGAACGCAACTTTCTACAATGTGGGCAACTGATAATTGTAAATAAAATTACATATAATTAAATATAAAAAATAATGCCTTATAACATTATCTATCAAAAAATTTTTTTATGATCATTAAGAAAAATGGTTGAGAAAGATTAATAATAATATTATCAATCTTAAGACTAACAAAGTTTTTCAGAATTAAGATTGATAGAACGCTATTTCTACAATGTGGGCAACTGATAATTGTGAATAAAATTACATATATTAAAATGTATAAGTACCGATACAAAAATTTTGGATAGAATGGATTTGCAGAGGCGAGACACTCTTTCCTTAATTTTGAAAACGTCACGTAGTGTGACGGTTGCATGGCGTTCCGAATATACAACTGCAACTATTTTGTCTTGCACAACCCAAGAACAGAATCCAACGAACGCTTTTCTATGTTGCACTCTCAGACTCAACATGTGAGAGATTTTTTTTATATGTATTTTTACACTTCTTAGAATGAGAAACCAAAAGTTTGTTTTCCTTTTTCTCTTTTCATTTTCCATCATTTATTTTCATCTTTTTCAACCATTTTTCTTAATGATCAATATATGAGTTTATAAAGAGGTTATTCCATTTTTAATAAGAATTATTCTCCACTAAAAATCATTATGATTTTTATGTTACAAAACAATAAACCAAATTAATTTGGTTGTAATTTGTAACTTAACTCAATAAAAGAAATGTTGAATTTGACTTAGTCAACAAATAACAAATGAGGTTTGAACCAAACCACAATAAAAATTGTACCGACCATTGATTCATTTGCTAAATTCTGAAAACTCGAAACTTGAGTTCGGTTATCTCCTTCCACTAATACACTAAAATGTATCAAAATTTTGAGTTTTGTAACAGTTTATCCGCTTGATATACAAGAAAGATTTCACCTCTAAATTATAATGTGGGACAAATTACATTTGTTCATTTTATGCTTATCAAGCAACCCACTTTAAATACTCATTTCTCATTCAAACGAACTTCGGTTTTACCGTCTTCTTTAGAAAACTCACCGGAAAGTGATCGACAGCAACTTCCGTAAAACTGAGTTCCAACAAACTTCTCCCAGGCACCAATCTGATGAAAGAGGTTTCGCCAAATCTCTCTCTGTCATCGACTCAAGTGTCATTTGCAAAAATCTCAGTCGGAAAACATCATCATCCCTAGGTCTGGAGACTCAGCTGATGCTCCGAAAGATGACAAGTACCAATACACACACTTTGCTCACAAGATCAATAGTTTCGACACTGCCACGAAAAATCTGTTACCATCACGGCTACGTCCTGATAGATATGCACTTGAGATGGGTGACATGTCCAGATCCGGTTTCGAGAAGAGAAGGTTTGGAAACAAAAATTTGCTCTTTAGGATCTGCAATGGAAGTAAAGCTAACAATGTTGGGGTTTTTCTAATTATCCTCCTGTCATTTTTTCTATATAGCATGGAAGAAAGACAGAGAGCTGAAAAGAGAACCCGCCAAGAGAAAGGCCAAAGCTTTAACCCAAAATGGTTCGATGTAACCGAAGAAGTCATTCCTACACCATGGGGCGATCTCGAAGTTACCAATTCAACGGAAAATACTCAGAACATCGCGTAGCCACAGATAATTCTGAAGGTAACACTGACCCTAAGTCAATCCGATTCAACCCATGGCAATTCCAAGATCTGTCTACTTAAATCAATTCACCCCAACAGACAAAAGATCAAATCTTTTGGTAACAAATGTGGTAATTCTTATTCTCTCATAGTGTCAACAAACTTTATCTGCTAGATTTTCGATAGTAATAGTGTACAACTTCTATTCTATTTTCTTTCTTTCTTTGATTCATATATCTCTTTGGTCCTGATCGCCATAACTATCTTCTTCTTCTTGGGGTTTGAGCTCACTCTCACCAAACCATCTTGGAGGATCGAATCCAGATCCACCTGTCCACAAATATTCTAAGAATGCATTTGATAAATAGGAAAGGAACGAAAAGAAAAGAAAATAAAAGAAACGAAAATGAACCAAGAGGGTTGCAGCGGCAGAGACGCCAAGTTGTAAGAACAGTGCCTTTGAGAACTCCATATTTCTTGTAAGCTTCCATGGAGTATTCGCTGCATGTCGGAATGTAACGGCAGCTTCTAGGTAACACCGGCGATATTTCTCCTGTTTTCGCCGGAAAACGTCATTAACGATCAGAGAAACAGTCGTACAAAACCCAACTTTCAGAATCAGATGAGGAGTTGTAAAAGGGGTTTTTTTTACTCTTGTAGAATCTCAGCATCGCTAAAGCTGCTTTGACTCCTACACTCTCCCGCTCATCCCCATCTGAACAACCCAACCAATTATTATTCACAAGGAAAAGATAAGAGAAAACCAAAATTCGGATAAGAGAAAGAGAGACCTTGCGAAGATTCAGGGACTGGATTCGAAGGCGTCGATTTCGTAGATAAGCAACGGAACTTACGAAGCCTCCGGCAAGAATTGTTGGATTTCTGGTGAAGTTTAATACGATTAGGCTTTCCGGAGATCAAGAGTGTTGCATAAGGGCAGTGGATGGTGACAACGACCGCCATTACCAAAACTCAAAACAATGATTCAAGTACTAAGCATAGCTCTCTCCCTCTTACCATTCATCTCTGTTTGGGTATAAGACGACGACGTTAGTGAATTATCATTAGAACATGGGCCCTAACATGGCTTAAAAATAAAACGTTATATTTTTTTTGTAATGTTGTTGTTTAAATATTTCTCAGATGTTCACAGAGACTCCAGATTCTGAACAAAGGAATACTTCAGATGATCGGTGTTGATGTTGGAAAAAGGCTTGATCTTCCTCTCTGATTTTGATCCTTCTTCTTCCAATATGGTCACAAAATTCTTTTGGCTTATTTCTTTATAAAATTCAAAGGGCTCATAAGCTATAATTCTGCATATACACACATTGAGAAACTGACTGACTGATAAAATGAATCTCAAAATGATGTCTTTTCACCTGTTACTGGTTAAGGGCTAGTCTTGGTTCCGAGCAGAAGCGGCAAAAAGGCCTGAAGATGGACGAGCCAGAGTGCTATGAAGATAAACAAAAAAAAACCTGCAGCCTCTCTGATGAAACTCTACCAAAAAATTGAGAATATATGATTTGGGTCTTGTCTAAGATTTTGTTTCAGATAAAGCAGGGCTTGAATCAAATGCTGTATGGAAAAGAAGTCCAGAACCAATATGCCTCGATGTAGGGCAGAGCCAAGAGAGTATGTTCGGACCCAAAATCTGCAGAAGAAACAGTTAAAACTTAACTAAAATTTAAACTTTCTGACTGATACCGACCATCTAAAGTAGATAATAATTATTACCAAGGTTAGGTTTTCATATGAACCGATGTCATATGGATGCTTATAAAACTGTCCAACTTTCTCTGCTAACCACATAGCTCTCACTCCTTCGTGGTACTGCTCAATTTCAGCAACATTGATGCAAATCAATAATAAAGCAATTGAAGAATTGAAACAATTGGGAAGAAAAGAATTTAACCTCGATAGTTGTTTTGTTTTGTAAAATGAGGTATACGTGCCACCCGAGAAGAACAGCTAACGCGATGCTCAATGGGATAAGAAGAAAAGCTGAAACTACCTGAAAAATAACCATAACCATTAGCAAAAAGTACTTTTTGGTAGTGTACGAGACAATTCATCAATTGGAATCATTACATATATTGTTCTTAGATAGCTCCCCATCTCTTTGTCTTCATCGTTAGGTTCAACAGTAAGGCTTCCCATAAGTAAAACCTAAATTTACAAGGGATCTCTAATTTAAGCTCATATGCTAAGCTAAGCAGGCACAGAGAGATATAGAATGAACTACCAGAAGTTAGGAAATGCACCAGGGAGTATACACATGAAGTCACTGCATAGACAACAAAGACGAAGAAGACTTTGTAGTTAGTGTGTCCTACGCAGTTGTTGATCCAGATACAATGGTGGTCCTTCAAATCAAACACAACCAATTAAACATGTTATCGCATGAGTTTGGCGCGATTTTGATGTTCAGTATGACATGAAACATAAGTGTTCAGTAGAGAATACCATTCTAAGCACACATCTTTTGCAAACTCGACAATGGTGAGCTCGTGGAGGCTTGAAATGTGAACACTTTTGGCAATACCTCAAGTCTCCTCCCTGTAAATGATGTAACCAAAGTAAGTAGTGAATCCAAGAACACAATTGCAAGGAAATCTCCAAATAAAAACTCAAAACATGGGATCTCAAAGCCTCAACATTTCAGGTTCCAGTTAGATGTTAGCAACAAATTCGATAACTTGAAGGTAAATTGTCTCACACAAGCCATTAAACAACGTTACGAGAACAAACAATCTACAAGCAAAGAGTCAACCTCTAAGGTCTTCACTAAAAATTAATAGTTTGGAACAAATGAGATAACTTGAAAGTTCTCTTAATAGCCAGCAAAATATCTCTAAGGAAGTCAACAATTCACATTCTAGCTGTCTAGAATATAGCCGAAACATTGAATTGACATACACTGAAAATGACTACAAACCATGAACTCTGTCTGAGAGATTACAGAAAAAAAAACATTCTAATATTGAATAGCATTTTGATTGTAGAATTTTCCATAAACGGAAGGCCTACTTCAACAATATGGCAAAAGGAAAACAAGGAAAAGGCCCTAAAGCGAAATCGGAATGAACTCAACTGATCACCATATCCAAATTCCTACTTATGCTCGAAAATCTCGGAATTGATTATTCAGCAGTGAGAATCGAAGAACCCATAAACAAAGAGGTCACCTTGCGCTTAATTTCGTGTACAGGAGTCTCCAGATCTTCAACATCTGGCACGTAATTCAGTGGAACCCGACCTGGATCCCTGAAAATCGCGATGGAGTAGTTGTAGACACACATCAGAGCCAAGGCGGTGAACACGGCAGCGTTTGCTATTCCGGGAGAGGAGGTGAGACTGAACCACCTGTCGATGAAGGTGAAAACCGTGGAAAAGTAGATAAACCCGATCGCTAGCATTACCACCGTGACAGGAAGAGAAAATTCGATTCCCCTCCGTTTCATTTTCTTCCTCCGAAGAAGAACTTAACGGGCTAGCTAGGAAGGTGCACCTGCGTCGAGACGACGGCGTCTCCGGCGACTGGAATTTGTTTTCTTCCTTTTCTCGAACGTTGTTGCTGTTGTTTAAATAGCGTCTGAAGTAGTCGACGATATTGGACGATCTCTAATGTCTGGAATTCGAAGCTGCCACCCGACTAAAAATTACCCCTTCTGTATTATGCTATTTCGTTGTCATCGACATGTATGTTACGCATCAGAAGCGACATGTATGTTATGTATCAGAAGCGACATGTATGTTATGTATCAGAAGCGACATGTATGTTATGTATCAAAAGCGACATCTATGTTATGTATCAAAAGCGACATGCATGTTATGCATCAGAAGCGACCTGTATGTTTCGACCAATTGAGTTAGGAGTATGGTATCAAGAATAAAATAAACCAATGTAGTAAATAACAGTTTATGATTTCGATTGTATAAAGTATTGGTCGTTATCTCTAAAGTTTAATTCGATTGGGGTGGAAGTAAAAGTTCACATGTCAAAGCCTCAAAGCCGAAGGTATAACCGTACAAATGGGTTTGGCCATTAAAGGAAAGAGGTAAATCGAGAGCAGTTAACCAACTCGTGGAGAATTCGAGTAACCTCCATAAATTAGAAAACTTGGTTTGACGGCTTATTTAACCCCAAAATATGCTCAATTATTTGGGCCTAAGAGTTAAAAACCCATAATGTCGGTTTTTGTCGTCTGATGACGAGGTTTAAGATTTTTTAAGAATGTTATCGTGCCTTCGCGGATAGTTGTCTTTCGTCTTTTATAAACCGAACCAGCGATTAGCCGAGTCTTTGCTTTATTAGTAAAGCACTGTAATTTGTACATCGTTCTTCTGCTTCGAGCTCTTTCAGTGAAAGTGTTCTTCAATGGCGAAAGACGGACCCAATTGGGACGGTTTGCTTAAATGGAGTCTATCCCACGCTGATGGTACTCGACCAACTCGCCAGTTGAGGTAAGGACTCTTGTATTCTCTATCTCTTCGTTTGGTCGGGATTGGATTGTGGTATGCTGGATGGATAGTTATAGAAATTTGTGTGGATTTGGCTTTTCATTTGAGCAGATGAATATTGTTCTGAATTCGAATATGGGTCTGTGTAAAAATAGGGGTTTTGCCCCTTCATAACCTATCCAGCTTAGTGATTTGATTAGATGCAATTATCGAATTCTGCAGCTTATAAGGTGAAAGGTTATCTCTTTTCTCGTTTTCCCTTGTACCCATAAGTTCACTTCTCTAATTTCCATGAAACTCTGTTACGTTTAAGCGAATCTACTATTTGGTCATGTCAAAACTAATAGCTTATATATTATTTGATATTTATTTGATTGAAATGTTTGATGAGACAGCGAGGAGGATCGAAAATGGTTTATGGAGGCAATGCAATCGCAGGCCGTTGATGTAGTTAAGCGCATGAAAGAGATTACACTAGTTATGCAGACACCTGAACAAGTTTTGGTGGATCATGGAGTAACGCCTGAAGATATTGAAGGTGCTTAGTCCGGAAACTAATTACATTGTTTCCTTCTTCTTTTTTAGTTATCTTTAGCCGTATTGTGGGATACTAATTTGAGTTTTATAATCTGGAAGATTTGCTGGATGAGCTGCAGGAACATGTTGAATCAATCGATATGGCTAATGGTAAATTATCACTTACTTCGAACTTGGTTTTCTTCCTTTGTGGTCAGTTTAATTTGAATACTGCTTGCTTACTTTTGTGTAGATCTTCATTCCATTGGAGGCTTAGTCCCTCTTCTCGGGTTCCTTAAAAACTCTCATGCTAATGTTCGGGCAAAGGCTGCTGATGTCGTAAGCACAATAGTTCAGAACAATCCTCGAAGTCAGGAATTAGTTATGGAAGCCAATGGTTTTGAGTCATTGCTATTGAATTTCACTTCTGACACTGATATTTATGCTCGAACACAGGCTCTTGGCGCTATATCATGTAAGCTTTCTCTGATAATATATAGCAAAGATTGAGATAACGTAAACATTTTGTGCTTTTTCATATTCTCGGTTTAGATAGTCTACAAAAGACTTACCTTTGTATATGGCCGTGCAGCTTTGGTTCGCCATAATAAACCTGGGGTCACCGCTTTCAAGCTTGCCAATGGTTATGCTGGCCTAAGAGAAGCTTTGGCGTCTGACAGTGTGAGGTTTCAAAGGTAATCCGTAAACTCTGAAAGATTGTTTAACCATTGCTTTTTTTATTAAAAAAATAACTGTGTATGCTCTCCAGGAAAGCCTTAAACTTGTTGCAATATCTTCTGCAAGAAGATGGTTCGGATTGCAGTATTGCCACTGGACTTGGATTTCCCCGATTGATGATGCATCTCGCGTCTAGTGACGATGCTGAGACCAGAGAAGCCGCTCTTCGCGGATTGCTTGAGCTGGCAAGAGAGAAAAACGATGGGAGCGGATGTAGCAGCATAGAGAAAAGCGATGAGAAAATGAGGCAGCTTCTAGAAGAAAGAATCAAAGGAATCAGCTTGATGTCACAAGAGGATCTCGGAGCCATTAAAGAAGAGAGACAACTCGTGGATTTGCTGTGGGGCATTTGCTACAATGAGCCTTCTTCTCTGAGAGAGAACGGGCTTCTTGTTCTTCCAGGTGAAGATGCTTTGCCTCCTGATGTCGCAAGCAAGCTCTTCGAGCCTCCTCTTAGAGCTTCTGCAGCTAATCGTAATGCTACGGAGAAGAAAGAGGAACCTCTGAAACTACTTGGACCGGCGCCATAGGCGAGAGAACTCAAAACTGAAGTTCTATACTTCTCCTGGTTTTATTTGGTGTAACTTTTAAAATTTTCCAGAAATAATTCATTATTCATAGATACATGATACATGATACATCAACAAAGTCAAGAATCTTGTGTTATGTTATAGCAGCCTTCAGTTCTTCATCGGTTAAGAAAATGAAAACGTTAACAAAAGCCAAGCAGAAAACGACAGTCTTGGGTTTTCTTTTCGTTTTCGGTTTAGCAACAGGTAGCGTAGACCAGATTTAATTTACCGGTTAACTAGCATCTTCTTAAATTGAAGCTGAACCGAAGAACAAAACCGGAGACAACTAGGAATAGAAGCCCACGAACACCTTCATTGATTTTGCAGTTACCCCTAGAAAAAAGGGCCCTCGACTTTTTGCCTAACTCTTACGGACCAGAGTTCGATGAGAAGCAGTCACATATCGGAGGAAATCTCTTAAACGTCTCCCAGCTTCGCTCACGGCTAGAACCGGTATATGCTATACATATATGGTGAACCACGAGACACCACTTAACCCTAAATTCTTCCCACTTCCTCGCACTATCGCGTAAGAGGAGTTCCTTTGGGTAGAAATAATCTGATTTTCGATTTTCATTGAATAGTGAGATTGGAAGCTGTTGTTTCGGATCGATTGAAGTTTTTTCTCCAAGTCTGGGTTCCATATTGTTAGCTAAATTGAAAGCCTCCTCCTGAGTTACTGAGCCATGGTGTGGTGTAACCATTGTGCGAAGAACATTCCAGGAATACGCCCCTACGATGGTGCATTGTAAGTGTTTGGCTTTTCACGTATTATTTACCTTTTAGTAACTCTCTTGGATTTTTCTCCTGAATTGTGAATTTGACATATTTGCAGGGCTTGTAATTTATGTGGGAGAATATTGGAGAGTTACAATTTTTCTACTGAAGTTACATTCGTAAAGAATTCGGCTGGACAGGTATAGGTCTTTCAGTAACCTCCGAAGCTCCTCTGCTTTAATGCTTGGGATGTATTCTCAATGTCAGGATTAGAGGATGTGAGAAGTTTTGCTGGAGAGTCTTGGAATTGTTGTCATATCTCTGCTTAGACCTTCTGTTGCATGAGAAAATAGGATTTTTTATGGTTTATAGTAGTTTTGTTTTCAGGTTGATCCTGACCTCCATTTATATGATATTTTTTCCGTCAAGCTAAAACGTTGTTATGACCAGATTTCTATAAGAAATTGTCAAAACTACCCGAGTGCAAACTTTACACAAAGAAACCAGCTCATTCCTTCGATAGAATAGACAACGAATTTGTTTTCAAGACTGCTATCTCATTAAAATCAACTTGCCTCAAGCATACACGATATTTCCATACCTGCAGAGCCAAGCGTCAGGGAACGTAGTGAGGAGTGTTCAGAGTGGAATTTCAAACTCACGTGAAAGGAGAATTAGAATAGGTATGTCTTTTTTCTATATGAATTTCTGTTCACAGTTGGCATAAATAGTGCAATTGTTACATTTACTCTGCAGATTTTGTTTATGTTAGATTTGTTCTTAGAATTACCAGTTTGCAGACAGTATCATTCGTTTTTTATTGGCTTATCTGGTAGCCTAACTGCTTGTTCTGTATTTCCCATCGTATTGTTAGACTCTTTATGTTTGTGAAATTGTGATCCCTGATTTCGTAGTGTAATCTCTGACAGACTTTTTTTGCAGCTAGAGATGAGTTTATGAATTTGAGAGATGCCTTGGGAATTGGTGATGAGAGAGATGATGTGATTGACATGGCTGTCCGATTCTTTACAGTATGTTTGGTTTACATATTATGTGAATATTAATTTCTAGGGACTTTTATCCCTTCTTTTTAACTCAATTTATTTTCTGAAGATGGCAGTTGAGCAAAATTTCACTAAAGGCCGCAGAACTGAACTAGTACAGTCTTCCTGTCTGTACTTGACTTGCAGGTTAGATTCTTAGTAATTTTCTTCTTGGTCTCCTACATTTTTTGCAGTATCATGCTGTGCTATGATGCGAGTGATGTGTTATTCACTGTATGTTGACCATAAACTTTCTTTGATCTGTAGGGAAAAGAACATTCCGTTTCTTCTTATTGATTTTTCAAGCTACCTTCGAGTTAGCGTGTGAGTCGTTTTCATTTCCATACTTTTCTCTTTATTTTGTAGCCTAATTACCTGTTAAGTATACTGCTGTGACTGCTTTTGTCCAAGTAATGCGGGTATTGTCGTTTTTGGTTTCATCAACATCTTGTGCAGTTACGAGTTAGGTTCTGTGTACTTGCAACTTTGTGAAACGCTGTACATTGCGGAGAACCGAAATTATGAGAAGCTTGTTGATCCTTCAATTTTTATTCCTCGATTCTCAAACAGTAAGTATGTCGTCCTTTGTCTCCCATTCTTTTCTGTATTTGGTTGCAGAAATTTACTATATTCTATTTTGCTTAGTTGGTTTTAACATCCGCCAAGAAACAAACAGTTATTTCAAATACTTGACCCAACCTGCTTGTTTCTTCATTCACTTGCAGGCTTATTGAAAGGTACACATGATAAAGCAGTCGTGAGAACAGCTAGAGACATTATAGCCAGTATGAAGAGAGATTGGATACAGGTGTGACCTTTTTTCTAAAGGATCGTTTTCTACATTTTATTTGTCTTTAGAGTTATATGTTTATTATGCCTTGAGTTAATGTTGTCCGTCTATTGGCTGGCAGACCGGGCGGAAACCAAGTGGAATATGTGGAGCAGCACTTTACACAGCTGCCCTTTCTCATGGTATCAAGTGCTCTAAGACAGATATTGTAAGATCTGATTAGCTTTAAAAAATATTGTTAAAGATATTTTGAATAGTGTTTGTCTGTTTGAGCCGTTTGTTTCAGTAATTTAGTGCTGATTTGATTTGTTATCTAAATATTTCAGGTAAAAATCGTGCATATATGTGAAGCAACCCTAACCAAAAGACTGATTGAGTTTGGAAATACCGAATCTGGAAGTTTAAATGTGAGTAATTTCGTTTGCAGAATGTGTTACAGATCTAAGGCTAAGAGTTTCTAGTCGTGGAATTCTTCGCTAACTGGTCATATCATCAGACATGATTGATACCTGGTTTTGTGTGAGCATATGGCTCGCGGTCGTAGTATAGTTACAAGAATGCATACTCCTACGTTATTAATTGTTGTCATATGAAACATGGGCTCATTTTTTTCTTTGCCTCATATCACTTGTAGAATAATGTTTCATTTTTCTCAGTGGTCGTACTTGTGTGGCTAGGTTGAGGAGCTCATAGAAAGAGAAAGGGAATTGCATAAAAGATCTTTCACCATGAAACCAATGTCTGACAAAGAAGGGGTGCTCTGTATGCATCAGGATTGTAAGCCGTTTGGTTATGGGCTATGTGAGAGCTGTTACAATGAGGTATGTCTCCGGTTTTATACCATATTTGTCCCTTTTCGTGCTTTATGTTTATGCAGTTGAAGTCCTTGAGAAATGCTTTGAGAGTTATCACTCATATACTTTTCTTTTTGAAAATTTTATGCAGTTCATGACCGTTTCGGGAGGGCTTGTTGGTGGGTCGGATCCTCCTGCTTTTCAGCGAGCAGAGAAAGAGAGAAGGGAAACAGCAGCTAGAGAAGAAAACGAGAGAGGAACTGGTAATCTAAACCATGGTGATCAACTAAGTGTAAGTTTAGGTCCTCTTTTACTTGAGGATTGCAGTTTAGTGTTGTTTTCCTACTCAAAGCACCTGAATGTAGGAAGCTTGTTCAATTTTACTTTGGTGGAATCTTATGCTTCAAATCTTTCTCTTGTCGAACTTTTGGCAGTACGAGAGAGAACTAGACAATTCCAGTGTGAGCAAAAGAGAAAAAAGGTGCTCAGGTGAGTGAGGTTGCTGTCTTAGTCTAACAATTTTTTTTTTTTAATTGGAATTCTTGAGAAGTTTTGTGCTGTGTCCCAGAGAAAGGTGAAGAAGAAAAAAATGGGGATGCTGGATCTGCTGAAGCTTCAGATGAATCAGACAACTTTTCTGACATCAGTGATGCTGAGGTGAGCAAATTGTTTTGTTTTCTTGTGTTCTATTAAATGCTAAGTTGAATGTTTAACCACGAATATGGAACATGTAATGGAAAAATTAGCAACCGTCTGTCCTGATCTAGTTTCACTTGTTTACATTTGATGATTGGTCATAATATCTAACGGATTCCCAGGTGGATGGCTATATTCACAACGAGGAGGAAAAGCGTTATAAGAAAATCTTATGGGAAGAAATGAACAAAGAATATCTTGAGGTGGTTTCAGAGGCTATATCATTTATTTTCTCTTGGATTCCTTCTGGGTTCAAACCTACATAAGAATCTTACAAAATTATATTGTTTTTAGGAGCAAGCAGCTAAGGAAGCAGCTCTAAAGGCGGCTAGTGAAGCTAAAGATGCAAGCAACGCTAATTGCCCAGAATATGCAAGGAAGCTTGTAGAAGCTTCTAAAGCTGCTGTGACAAAATCTAGAAAGGTGACTCGAAATATGTTCCTGATTTCATCTGACTGATGGAGAATAAATAAGGGCAATTAATGACATATGGATTATCATTTAGACACTTGTTCTTTTTTCATATAGGAAAAGCAACAAAAACGAGCTGAGGAATTAAAAAACGCGCCTCCCCCAGCCACAGCCATGGAAGCTGTTTGCAGAACGCTTGAGAAAAAGGTAAAAATGTTCATCATCTGTGGTGCTTATAGTACTTAAAAGCTTGAATACACGATATAGTTGAGTTTTATTCAGAAATTATCATCCGTTAAAACCCCAGCCCGGAAGTAGTATCATAGTCAAGAAAACGTTTGGATTTTGTGTTTCTTCCTCTTTCCTTACAACCTTGAGTCTTTACCTTTCTAGAGACTTAGTGGGTTAATCAACTACGATGTTCTGGAGGAGCTCTTTGATACATCTGTAAGTTTTTATTGTATATCCTATTTCCTTAGTTCTCATCACTTTCAGGCCTGCGAGTGTAGCTCTTGAAAACTTTCTTCTTTTTCTTCTTTCAGCCAGCTGAGAAGTCACCCAAGAGATTGAAAACGAAGACAGAGATAGAGAAGAAGGAAGAGACAACGGAAGTGAAGAGCAATGAACTTGAGAATGGTGAAAATGAATACAAAGAAGAAGATGAAGCTGAAGAGGATGCTGAAGAGGATGAAGAAGGCTATGCAGCATCATACGACATGAACACAGATTTTCAAAATGGCGAGAAATTCTATGAAGACGAAGAGGAAGAGGATGAGGAAGGTTATGATTTTGGATTGTATTAATATATGTAGTAAACTCCATTAGGATCTTTCATTCTTTTATTATACCAGTAACTAATAAAGATTTCAAAGCAAAGAAAACTCAAACAAATCCTCTCTATTTGCTTCGTCAAAGTTGAGTACTATTCCGTATGTTAGAAGATACACGAAAAATATTATATATGAGTTAAAACGAACTATACATGATCACTGTTAAAATTACTAAGTTCGAGTTGTGATTTTTGAAAACATTTCAGTAAATATTATATTAGTTTTGATGATTTACTAGAATACTACATGTGCTATGTACAGATTAAAATTAATATTATATATATTATAAAAGACTGATATTACTATTATTATATATTATTCAAATAATGTTGTATTATTTTATCATTTTTTTTGCGATACGTTAATCAAAAATATATTTATAAAATTTTTAGTAAAATATTTTAAACATATTTTAAATTAAATTAATAAAATTAGTAGTTTTAATTAATTTTGTTATGTTATAGAATCTACTTATATATATAGTAGTCATACTAAAAAATAATTATTAGTTATTCAAATTTAATATTACAAACAAATGATATAATATAAAAATTTATTTGTACATATATTGATTGTTTGGAAACAAAAAAAATTGAGTGATATAATTTCTATATGATTTGTGATTTAGATATGCCGACTATATTATTATACAATATATATATATATATATAAACAATTATTACTACAATATATTGAATTTAATCATTGAGTTAAAAAATAAAGTTGCATATAATATAAAAATGGAATTAAATAGTGTTAATGAAGTTTTCTATATCTATAAAAATTTGACATATTTACTTTTCTTATATATGTGTACAATAATTAATTATTTATGTAAAAAATAATCTTCTATTTTTAAAATTGGTGAGTAATTAAATGTGTAATTTACTAACTCAAACTTTCCTGATTTTTGAATACTCGTATATTTGAAAATTAAATAGTATTTGGAAACTCATTAAATTCTATAATTAAGTTATCTAATTAACATGTTTAGATAATAAAATAAATAATTTATATTTAAAATTAAATTAATTACTAAAATTATTGAGAATGAATATGGTGATGACACCTAAGCAATTTTCACTCTCAATACGTCTCCTTTAATATATAGTAGATTAGTTAACGGTTTAACCGACACATAACTTCTTTTATTTAATTAAATCCAAATATATTGAATATGGATAACTTGATTTCCATTGTTGATGGCTATCTTATCCAATAACAATTAGCGGTTCACTACCAGGTAACAAGATTCATATAACTCAACTAATCTCACCTATTTTATGACCATGTTCGTGTATGTTTTTAGTTATATAATACCTTATAAACAAAGACCATTAACTAATGTCTCACTTGTTAATATGGATCAGACTCTTCGTAGTGTACAGCATGTGATCTCGGCAGATATGAACACAGAATTAACTAAACCAGTCTCTCTTTCTGAGGTCAGTAATGCGATAAATTCTATTGGAGCGAATAAGGCACCGGGGCCGGATGGATTTTCAGCGGCTTTCTTCCAACAACACTGGGAGATAGTTGGCCCAGCTGTGTTTCAAGAAGTTAAACGATTTCTTGAAACTGGAGAAATGCTACCAACTATTAACCATACCAACATTTGTCTAATCCCTAAGACTAGTTGCCCAGGATCGATGAGGGATTTTAGACCGATATCACTTTGTAATGTTGTGTATAAGGTTATCTCTAAACTACTGGTTATGAGGTTGAAAGGGATCCTGAATAATATTGTGGCAGAAAATCAAGCAGCATTTATACCGGGGAGATATATAACAGACAATGTTCTTTTAGCACATGAAGCTCTTCACTCTTTAAGGGTTCAGAATCGTTGTGCGAAATCATTTATGGCCGTCAAAACTGACATTGATAAAGCTTATGACCGGGTGGAATGGAACTTTTTAGAAGCTGTAATGGTCAAAAAAGGTTTCTCACCAATTTGGATCCGATGGGTAATGAAGTGTGTATCGTCTGTCTCCTTCTCTGTTTTAATTAATGGAAGCTCTTATGGAAATTTTCGGCCACAAAGAGGATTACGTCAAGGAGATCCGCTGTCGCCTTATTTGTTTATAATCTGTGCAGACGTTTTGAGCTCAATGATTCACCAGGCTGAAGCTGAAGGGATGCTTCAAGCTCTCCGAATAACAAGGACGTGCCCACCTATCTCTCATCTTCTTTTTGCCGATGACTCCCTCTTTTTCCTCAAAGCTGATCGGAGAAATGTGGTAACTTTGAAAAATATATTGCATGAATATGGCCGCATCTCGGGTCAGCTAATTAGTACGGAGAAATCTTCAATTATTTTCGGTCAGAAAGTCTTTCAACATACCAGAGACTTTATGCATAAAGAATTGCACATTACTAAGGTTGGAGGTGCTGGAAAATACCTTGGGTTACCTGAAGAATTCAAACGAAATAAAAGACATATGCTCCGATATCTCGTTGATAAAGTCCATGGTAAGATATCAGGCTGGCAATCTAAATTTTTGTCATCTGCGGGAAAGGAGGTGCTACTTAAAGCTGTGGCCTTTGCATTACCGGTATACTCAATGAATGTCTTCAAACTACCAGTTGACATTGCACAACAAATCAATAAAATTATGAATCGATTTTGGTGGGGTTCTACAGATAATTGTAAGAAGACTACCTGGGTTTCTTGGAAGAAGTTAGCAACACCGAAATTAATGGGTGGTTTGGGATTTCGTGATATCAGAAAGTTTAACCAAGCTCTGTTAGCCAATCTCGCATGGAAAATCTTGAATCGGCCACATTGTCTTCTATCAAGGATTTTAAAGCAACGGTATTTTCCTAATTCTGAATTAATGACAGCCAAGTGCGGGACACGTCCATCTTTTGGCTGGCAATCATTACTTTATGGTTCTCAACTATTAAGCTCAGGTCTTCGAAAATCTATTGGGAATGGAGCTTCTGTTAAACTAGGGGATGACAATTGGTTACCAACAAATATACAAAGGTCTCCCCTTCTACTCCCATATACTAATCCCCAACTACCTGTTGCTACTCTTATTGATTCTTCCACAGCTCAATGGGATGAAGGTGTCATTCATGATCTAATTGACAAGAATTACCATCACTTGATCTACAAATTGTTTTTACCTCTGTCTCCGGCGTCCGATAGTTGGTATTGGCCTTTCACTGCAAATGGTATTTATTCTGTTAAATCGGGGTATCGGCTGGCTGTTGAGTTGGAACAAAACGGGAGTTCTACCATTCGCCCTCTCCTGAGTAATTATGAAGATATATCCAAACAATTGTGGCGTTTAAAACTTCCTCCGAAAATCCTGCATTTCCTATGGAGACTATTATCTAAAGGTCTTCCCCTTAAAACACAGTTATGTCATCGCAAAATTACGGATGATAGTAAATGTGTACGGTGTACTGTTTCGGATGAATCTGAAGATCACTGTTTTTTTGGTTGTTCTGAGATTCAGAAGGTTTGGCGGCAGTTGGGTCTCTCAAATCCAATCTTTTCAGATCCGTTAATATCTATCCATGATAAGTTCAGATATCTATTGGCAAGCTATGCTCGTTTTTCTGAAGACTGTGATCAAAAATTGGTTCCTTTTTTTATTCTTTGGAGAATCTGGAAAACGAGGAATGAACTCCTTTTTAATCAGAAAGTTCAACCGATGTCGTCGTTATTAAACAAATGTTTTGAGGATGCACATGAATGGCTTCAGGTCCAAGGAATGGACAGGAGGGTTTTACAATCTACTCCCAAAGTTAATTCATTAACATCAACATCAAAATGGTCTCCACCTCCACATTTTTGGGTTAAATGTAATTATGATGTGGCTCATCGTGAGGGCATTCTTCATTCGGGCATGGGCTGGATTTTACGTGATGATCAAGGTTCTTTTCTCTTTGCTGGTATGGGTAAATTTCAAGGAAGACCAACAGTTTTAGAAGCCGAAGCTACGGCACTCATTTGGGCAATCCAAGCTACATGGTCTATGGGTTATCGGAAAGTGATTTTTGAAGGAGACAATCAAGTGTTGGCAAATTTATTAAACGAATCATTGACCAATTTACGATTACAGAAGTATGTCCAAGCTATTCGTCAATGGATTCCTTTGTTTGATCAAGTGCTTTTCAGATATCAACCACGAAGTTGTAATCGTGCGGCAGATGCGTTAGCTTCGCAAGCAATTACTGACAATCAGATGTGGAAACTTTATAATGTATCCCCATCATTTATTTATTCTATTGTAAACGATGATATTCAATCTTAATAAATGAATGTTGATAAAAAAAAAAAAACTAATGTCTCACTTGTTTATGTTTATATTTAATAACCAAAAAGTTTGTTGTCGTTTATTGGGCCTTAGATAATTAACTCATCTCAACCCCAATCTGACCGGTATCGGTTAAGAACCGTCTTGGTGAATATCAATTCTCATGCTCTTCTTTGTTTTACAAGACAATATCCATTGCTATTACAATTTACAATCTGCATAAGTACTGTATTACAAGACAATCTGAGGTTAACTCTTTGTCATTAACGTTACCTTTCCGACTTTCCATTTTCTAGAATAAAACAATTAAAGTCGTTAATTTGGTCTGTTCAGTGAACCAACTTAACCAGAATGCGTTATGTTCCTTTCATTTTCATCAAACCAAATCAAAATTAACCGGAAAAAAACCAGCCCTCCGATTCAACATATTATGAATTGATGGAAGACTATTGATTCGGTTTGGGTTTGACTTGTTCTTCCATATTTGATGATAATTATTATTAATTAGTAGAATAAAACCGTCCGGTTCACAGAGTAGGTTACTCTTACAGTCTTACTTATGGTAAGAAAAGAAAAGCGAGTAACGGTGACGTCAACTCAAAAAGTATTCGTTATAATAGTCTATAACTAATTTATTTCTTTTTTAATGTTTATTTTCCTTTTTCTTCTATCGATCCAAGTCGTCTCTTTCTCTCTCTCTCTCTCGTTCAACGGGCAAAGTATTTTTCGAATAAAGTTTTAGGTTTTTCTTAACGTTCCTTTCGCTTTCTTCTTCCTTGCTGGCGAATTTCTGCATCTGACCATCTCGATGAGTTGCAGTTTGAATCCAGCGGCTTCTTATCCACATGAGGTTTGTTTTTTCCGTCTGTGTGTATTGAATCTGATTAAGGGTTTTGTTCTTGTGATCATATATTCATATTGTAGTTTTCCTTAGTGAAATTGAGTTCATGTTTGTTTAGATTCTGAATCGAAACGGATTCCACCGTCCTTGAATAAGTTTCCTTATTAATTTCTGTGATTAGAATTGTTGTAAGCCCTAAATTTTTGTATGGTTTGTGAGTGTGGAGTTTTTTTTACTGAATTCTCGATTTGTGAGATCTGGGTTTCTATGGCTTTCTGTTTCTTATCAAGTTCTGGATCTTCAGGATGAACCAGGTGAAGTGAAAATTGAGGATCAGTGTGTAGAAAACAAGCAATCAACAGCTGTTTCGTGCTCTTCTGTTTCTGAAGGCAGTGGTAATAGTCTCCTCAGGTCACCTGCAATTGCAAGTCCCGCTACAGCATCACCAACTCATAGGTACTTGGGGTTAGTTCTTCTTCTTCTTCTTTTTTGTGATTGAATCATAACTTTGTGACGTACTCAAAATTATATATGTAGTATCTCCTCTGCAGCATCCGTCCTCAAGCTGGTTTTTGTAATGTTTAGCTTCTACATGAGACTGATGTTGATAATTTTTGCTATGCAGAAGGACTAGTGGCCCTATAAGGCGAGCCAAAGGTGGGTGGACTCCGGAAGAGGTTAGTACTGACTGCTGTGACTAATATAAATTGTGGATCACTAGTTCGAAATTCAAGATGATAACTGTCTTACCTATTGTAGGATGATACATTGAGACGAGCAGTGGACACATTTAAAGGGAAGAGCTGGAAGAAAATAGGTAACTATCTTGTTTTTTTTATTTTATTTCTAGTTACCGTAACAATAGTAATCTCAGAGTTACAACATGTTTTAGAGATTCGTAGTTACAATTTCGGAGTTGAAGCCTTGTCTGAAGTTGTAAATATTTTTAGATTTTTCTAAACGCCTACTCGTTTACAATTTCATAGTATTTTCTATTTAGTTTTGTAAGTTACTGTAACTTGATCATCTGAGGTTGAGAATTTCACAAAAAGACTGTTTGCGGCTGGTTCCGTGAAGCATTTAATATTGTTCTTATTGCTTGCATATGTAATTTATTTTGCAGCGGAATTTTTCCCTGATAGAACTGAAGTTCAATGCCTGCACCGGTGGCAGAAAGTTCTAAATCCAGACCTTATTAAGGGGCCTTGGACACATGAGGTTCATCCTGTTTCTTACTTTTTGGCTTTCATTTTTATGTGACATACAAAAGCTTAAAAATTATTGTTTTGTAGGAGGATAAGAAAATCGTTGAACTTGTTGGAAAATACGGGCCTGCGAAATGGTCTGTTATCGCAAACTCCTTACCAGGCCGAATTGGGAAGCAATGTCGAGAAAGGTAATTAATTAATATGAGCAAAGCATGTATCTTATAGTTATTTTGGAAGCTTTAATGTGTTTTAATATGTATGCAGGTGGCACAACCATTTGAATCCTGGTATTAACAAGGATGCTTGGACCTCAGAGGAAGAATTAGCTCTCATGAATGCTCATCGAATTCACGGCAACAAATGGGCTGAAATTGCTAAGGTCTTACCGGGAAGGTATATACTTTTCTTGGCATGCTTGAATAGAATTAGGACTGTGTACTTATGGTTAAATGAAAGGGTTTACTTAAAAACTTGATGCAGAACCGACAATTCAATAAAGAACCACTGGAATAGTTCATTGAAGAAGAAGTCAGAATTCTACTCACTTACTGGTAGGTTACCACCACCAACAGCAGCAAAGAATGGTGTTCCTGAGAGTGTAACTAAACGTTCATCGTCTTCCCAGAGAAGGGATTATGATTCAGTTGCTCAGACCTCTTCAGGAACTACAGATATAAACAAGCCCAGTGAAGAAAAAAAAGACCCATTAGACTATTCTGTTCCGCTTGAAGTATTATCTGTTTCACGATTGACCGGTGGTAATGAGTGTGCTCGTACTCCTCAGTTGTGTAACCCAGAATCAGCGCAAGAGAATGGTGGAATAACTAAGAATGGCTATCATCTTTACTACAAGCATCAAACAGAGAATTACATGGCAACAGAAGCAGATAGCCAGCGCATGTATGGGTATGATTGTGGTTGCAGTCCTAGCGCATCACCTGTTAGCTTCTTCACTCCACCACCTTGTAGAAAAGAGTACAGTAATGTTCCAAGAAGTCCAGAATCTTTCCTGAGAGAAGCTGCTAGAACATTTCCAAACACACCTTCCATATTAAGGAAAAGACGACGGAAGGTTGTTGCTTGGGATAACAAGGATGCCGCAAGAACAGATGAAGCTAAAGAGGTTGAGCAAAAGGTGAATGAGAGTAGTTCAGAGAGCCCTGATTGTGAAGAGAAGCAAAATAATGGATCAAATGCTTACAATTTATCTCCTCCATACCGGATAAGATCCAAAAGAACAGCTGTTTTCAAATCAAGACAGCTTGAGTTTATCTCTGCAGAGGAAGTGAAGGCTGATGATGAAACCAAATCATCTGAGAAAGATAAATTGCTTGATGGAGATTCTCAACTCCAAGGCTAAAATGAGATCTTCTTTCTCTTTTACACGTTGAAATTATCAATTTTTCTATAAATTATTTTTTATTTTTGGGTTAATATTAAGGCTGTAATTAATCCAAAGAATAATTTACACGAGTTAGGTGGCGGATTAATACCCAGAATAAATATTCATATTGTATAACAGAGATGGAAATCAGGTTCGACTAAAGTTCTCGATGAATCGATGTGATATTGTAGAAATCAGATTAGTATATATATGATGTTTCCTTAGGAAGAACAGTGACCTAATCGGACTATAAATACGTACAAATTGAATATTAGCTAATCAGATTAGGAAAATATGTCAATAAAAGCTAAGCGTGAGCGTCGGGTAATCGACACGACATCGTTTCTGTATACTCTTATTTCTTACGTATACATTTCGTCGTCTCCACGTCACCTTATTTTGAAATGAACATATAAAGTTTCAGATTCAGAATTATTTGGAATTGACAATTACATCATCGGCTAAAAGATAAACCTTTATTACACATAAACCAAACTTAAAAACATCATTAGGGTTAATTATTGATTATTTTAGCTAAACACACCATTATCTCTGCTTTTTTAAACGGTTTCTTCATTTACAGGTACACGGGTTACACTTGCAGTCAGATCCACACTTGCAAGCATCGTTCTCAGTGTTACTCTCGCCGGAAGTCTCGTACTGATTCCTCATCGACGGTGCAACGCCGAGGACAAGAGTTTCAGTTGTGATCGTCTCGCCGGAAAATCCCAAGTCTGGGTACATTTTGCAACTGTAACAACCGAACATAATTAATCCATAAGCGTCCGATGAATTACCGATGTAAATTTTAAAATACAACACACAAAAAATTCAAAAGAGTGGTTTAAATTTTAGGGATTTAGAGAACTCCGAAAAAAATATTTTTACCAAAAGCAAAATTCAAGATAGAATCAGTTCCGCTGGAAAAATAAATGTTTTCTCAGCAATTCGTAAAGAGGCGAAAACTAAACGAGAGCCTTGAGAATCTATGGCTTCAGAAGTTTCGAACAGTCTAAAAAATCATAAACTTCGCCGAGAAACCAATCGTCAGCGACTGATGCATGTAAATGATTACACAGGAAAAATAGTTATCTTCTCGGAAAATTCATAAAAAAGCGAAAACTAAACAAGAGGCTAGAGACTTACCCTCCGCATCCGCTGCCGCACTTGCAGCCAGATCCACAACCACAGTTTCCTCCACAGCAAGACATATTCTGAAAATTCAAAGAAAGACCGAAGAAATCTCAAAGGGAAGTAACCAACACAGAATGAGAAATCACAGATTGAGGAATCTCCCAACTTTATAAGCTAAATGAGAGAATATTGACCATACACGTGTCGCGATCGTTCCCGTTCTTGTCTCCGGTCTTATCTCCTAAATATCTGCCCAGAAACTACCTGCTTATTAACAGCTTTACCCTTCGCATTTCGATTTTCTCGTACGTCGATTCAATAATTGCCGGTTCAATAAATTTACGGCTGTGATTTATTAACCAGTCCTTGCAGATAATATCTACACATCTGAGATATTATTAACAAGGATTTATTTCCGTCAATTACACAACGACTAAACTTATTTTTATCTGTACTTTTTTAGATTTTCTTTTAACTACATAAACTATATTTTTCTTTTATAAATTCTTCTAATTGCAGAAATTTTATTAATGTTTATACGTTAAATAGCTACTAAATTTAGTTCTAATTCGAAAATTTAGTTTTAACTTGAATTTATTTGAAATTAAAACCAGATTTTCAAAATAAATCAAGGTTTAATAACAATTTAACGTGTAAACATTAACAAAAATTTTGTAATTGGAATAATTTATGAAGTTTATGTAGTTTACAGAAGAAAAATACAGTTTATGTAACTTATAAAAAACCCAAAAAATACGGGTGGAAATAGGTTTATTCGCATAAATTCGTGTAATTAAGAAAAGTAAATCCTATTAACAAAGAAATTATCCAAAATTTCATTTAAAAGATTGTAGTTTAAGAGCTCTATATCGAATCCAAAGCCCAACAAAGGAGAAAAACTTTAAAGGATGAATTCATTATGTGTGGTGTGTTAGCATATGTTATATGAAAGACCCCCAAGATCTTCTGCCACATAACACAACCAAACCTCATTCAAATATAGACAATGAGAGCATATACATATGTGACCAGGTGCCTACATAGCAAATGGGTCGAGGAGGAGGAAGATATAAGGCAAGCTCAGGTGAAATTCATGTTGTAACAAGAGGGATTGCATGGGTAAGGACAATCGATGAGCTTAACCGGTTTTCGGTTGAAGTACCAATCACCTACAGATTCTGCTATTGTCTGCTCCAACAACAACAAAAGAGACACGAACTAGTTCAGTTCATTTGTAAGAAGAAAGGCTTGAGAAAACAAGCAATCACTTTACTTGTCGTCACCTGATTTTCGATTCTTGGTGAGGTTGGGGAGTGCCATGTCACTGACATAACTGTCTGACAATGAGAAAAGCAGGAATCTATGAACATCCCACCATCTTTGTTCTGATGAAATGCCCCAATCGCATCCATCATAGAACTGCGAAAACCTGCAATTCATATAGGATATATATTAAACAAAGCTGCCAATATCAGAAAGCTTAACTTACGCTCCGAGGAAGATCTTATGACTTATGAATATTCAACGCCTTGTATCTTAATAAAGGAGAAAGATCTAAAGCTAACTCCACAGCTTTCTCATATCTACTGATTGTACTTTGAAACAGAGGATACCAATGTTCTCATCATTAAGGTTTATTAACGAGTAAATTACCATGCAGAACTTTCATCTGTGCGGCGTCACATTCCTTGATATTAAGTCTGCACTTTGCCCAACTTTTATCTAAATCCGCAGAAGTTGGTACCAAGACATTTTGAATCTGAATATGTGCTTGGTATTAGTAATACAGAAAACATAAAATTGGAGTAAAATCAAATGAAGGCAAGCAACGAGTGACTCTAACCTGCCAAAAATCGTAGGATGGGTTGACAAGAAATACCGGAGTTCTTATGTTCTGAAGGAATTCTTGAGGAAACATACACTGCAAACCAATATCAGGAAGTCTCAATACCAATCTTAAACACACAAAGAAATGGTTCTAGTACATGGAAAATTCTAAATCAGAGGAGAGACAAAGCGTACCTTAGATGGCTCTGTTTTGGCTACACAATTCTGATCCAAGCTTTTATCTACGCCCTGGTTGGTATCAACCGCAGCCAAAAAACCATGCAAAAACCATGAAAAACCCCCATGAAACAATGAAGAATTCAGGATAATATATCAAAGTATGATTACGACTACTGACAAAAAGTGAATAGGAACCTGCAGGTTAACAACATCATGGTAGAAAGATTGCATTGTCGGGTTTCCAAGGACATCAGGCCTGAATGAAGGAAAATAGCTTTACTGAGACTGGGAGACAGTGTTAGCTATTTTCAAACTGACATTAATTACCAAACTCTGTTGAGGATAGTTCTAGTAAAAATTCTAGAAAAATCATACAAGTGTGATTCTTTAGCTTTACACCCAAAGAACTCTACACAACAGCACTGGCGCTCATGAGTCTGTTGAAAAGTCATGAGAAAATGAAGTTATATGAGCAGAAACATACACTTCGAGAAAGTAGCCTCCATCAGAAACACATTTGACAGACGCATCCTTTGGCAGATGATCTCGAAAGTAGTCACAATGTATAAGGGTTGCCAAGCCGCCAGCAGAACATCCTGTAAGTATGGCCTACGTTTTCTCAAATTTGCAAAAGAAGAAAAGAAAAATTAATATGTAGCAAGCTACCTAAGAAGAAGAATTGTACAAATGCAGAAGTGTTATGGAAGATCTTGTTGACAAAGATGAAAGACTGAGATGCAAGACATATTTTCATGGTCAAAGCACATTAAACAACTTCATTTTATAGTATCATGGACATTACCTGTTTCGCACCTGACATACCCATTGACAGTAGTTCATCCATAATTGCCTCCCAAATGAGTTGGCCCCGGAAGAAAAGCTGTGTTTCATTCTAAGAAGATAGAAATAGAGAGTCAAAGAAACATGAAAGTATTGAACTTTAAATGCTTTCAATAGAATCTGACCCAAATTCTCAGCCAACCAAAGCCATATTACCTTGAACTCAGCTTCGGAGTGTCCAGCAAAAGAAGCACCATCACAGTACCTTATCACAACCCGGTTCCAGTTAAAGAAATCTGCAGCATAAAAAGACAACCCCTACTTCATAGAAGGTCATTTATATAAAAAGCAACAATGTAGAAGCTACTATAGATTTCACGTACCAGGATTTTGAGATGGGTCACTGCTTAAAACACCTTGAAAGGCCACTTCACGTTCAAAGTAATTGGAAGAACCTAATTTAGTCATTGCTCTAGAAGAACATGACGCTATCGTATTGCACCAGCCTCCACCCTTTATATATTTCATTCACTTTCCAACTAAATTCATCAAATTCAAAATCACTCAACAAATAGAATACCTCCAAATGAAGAAGCCAGCTTTTGGAGCCAGATCCTGAACCCCTATGAAAATGGTATCCAGGCAAGCTTCCATCTAAGCAAACTGCGAAATATCATAAATTTCAAAACTTTACAAATCTCAATTCAAAATTAGAAGATTATTGATCGTACAAGCTCCTCTCTCTTTAGCTTTACTCGACAACTTCAGTTTGACCAATGGTGGAGATCGGTCAATGGATGTGAAGGGTGGAGATCGGTCAATGGATGGGCCTGAGTCTGAAGTAGAATCGAAGAAGAAAGAGAGGAAAAATACGCTCAAGACGAATCCTATGGAAGCGACAAGCCAGTCGCTTTTGGCCCATTTTCTGCACCGTAGCAGAGAGCTAAACCTGGGAATTGCCATTGAAGAAAAGGTAAAAGAGAGCGATATCAGTACAGTGTGTAATATGCAATGGGGACGGGACATTGATTCAACATTGTTGTTGGATAATTGACAACCGATCCGACTGGATTTTCAATTTTTAATACATATAAGAAAATTAGATTATAATAATAATAAAACTAAAACACATTTATTCAATATTAATATTAACATGAATACATACGAATTCGATCTAAAATAATCGTTAAAACAAATAATCTCTATGTTTCAAAAAGTGGTTTGAAACCTAAACTTTATATTATTTAATTATTATTTTATATTTTTGATAAACCTTTCTTGAATTTATTTATTTAGCTTATTTTTATTAAAAAAGGAATATAATTTAATATCATTAGGCATAAACTCTTGACCTAATCCAAAATTCCATAAACTCCAGAACAAGACATACTTCTAAATCACAGACAAAAGACATCCTTTCTCTTCCCTGGTTATGTCCATATCTTCCCCATGAAATTTACTTTTATATACTTTGGTTTCGAACAGTTAATTTTGGAAGACGATTTTTAGGTAGTTTCATTATTTCTCAATTGATGATGACTACAAGAGAATTTGAAAGAAATCTTTTCTTCTTCTTACATTGTTGATATTTCGACACTGGAATTAATCATGAGCTCAAAATAACCAAAACGTTTCCTGTTTAGATTAAAAAGAACATAAACTAGCCAAAACAATTGAAACAGATGTAATAACACGTCCCCAGAATATAGTTAGCACCAGGAAAAATAAAAACAAAAAGTGGGTGACAAAATAGAGTACGGAATGTTGCCAATACAAAACACATAACGAAATAGAAACACAGAGAGATTATTAGTCGACTTCCTCGATCTTGGGACCTGCACCTCCAGCGGAAGGAGGAGCATCCTCGTCCATTCCTGCAGCTGCTGGACCACCAGCTTCACCACCTTGATACATCTTTGCAATGATTGGGTTGCAAATACTCTCAAGCTCTTTCATCTTATCTTCAAATTCATCGCACTCTGCTAGCTGGTTCCCTTCAAGCCATACAATGGCTGCTTCAATCGAGTCTTCAATCTTCTTCTTGTCATCAGCTGTTAGCTTCTCACCTATCTTCTCATCACGGATTGTGTTCCTCATGTTGTAGGCGTAATTCTCCAGAGCGTTTTTGGCTTCGACTTTCTTCTTGTGCTCTTCATCCTCTGACTTGTATTTCTCTGCCTCTTGCACCATTCTCTCTATCTCGTCCTTTGATAATCTTCCTTTGTCGTTGGTGATTGTGATCTTGTTCTTTTGTCCCGTTGTCTTGTCCTCAGCCGAGACATTGAGGATACCGTTTGCATCAATGTCAAAACAGACAGTGATCTGAGGAACACCTCTTGGAGCAGGAGGGATACCAGAGAGCTCGAATTTACCCAAGAGGTTGTTGTCTTTGGTTCTTGCTCTCTCACCTTCATAGACTTGGATCAAGACACCAGGTTGATTGTCAGAGTAAGTTGAAAAGACTTGCTCCTTCTTTGTGGGGATGGTAGTGTTTCTTTGGATCAAAACTGTCATCACTCCTCCGGCGGTTTCAAGACCGAGAGAAAGTGGTGTGACGTCAAGCAAGAGGAGATCTTGAACCTTTTCGTTACCCTCACCGCTAAGAATAGCTGCCTGAACAGCTGCACCATAGGCAACTGCCTCATCCGGGTTAATAGATTTGCAAAGCTCTTTTCCATTGAAGAAGTCGAGGAGCAATTGCTGGACCTTGGGGATACGGGTAGAGCCACCCACTAGAACAACATCATCGACGGAACTCTTGTCCATCTTAGCATCACGAAGACACTTCTCAACAGGCTCCATACATTTTCTGAAGAGATCCATGTTGAGCTCTTCGAATCTGGCACGGGTGATTGGGGAGTAGAAATCAATGCCCTCGTACAGAGAGTCGATTTCAATGGTGGTCTGGGCCGTTGAGGAGAGAGTTCTCTTTGCTCTCTCACAGGCGGTTCTCAACCTCCTAAGAGCCCTCGGGTTCCCACTAATGTCCTTCTTGTTCTTCCTCTTAAATTCTTGGACAAAGTGGTTCACCATTCTGTTGTCGAAATCCTCACCACCAAGATGAGTGTCTCCCGCAGTTGCCTTCACTTCAAAGATACCCTCTTCAATAGTGAGAAGAGAGACATCGAATGTACCACCGCCAAGGTCAAAGATCAAAACGTTTTTCTCTCCAACACTAGTCGCCTTCTTGTCTAAACCATAAGCAATAGCAGCTGCTGTAGGCTCGTTGATGATACGCATAACGTTCAAGCCAGCAATGACACCAGCGTCCTTTGTTGCTTGACGCTGAGAGTCGTTGAAGTAAGCTGGAACAGTGACGACAGCGTTTTTGATAGTGGAACCGAGGTACGCTTCAGCAATCTCACGCATCTTGATGAGAATCATGGATGATATTTCTTCAGCAGCAAACTCTTTATCTTCTCCCTTGTAGTTTACAACGATCATGGGTTTGTCAGCAGGTCCGGGAATGATCTTAAAAGGCCACAATTTCATGTCGCTTTGAACAGAACTGTCACTGAATCTACGACCAATCAACCGCTTCGCATCTGTAACATGACAAAATTGAAAACAATGAGAAACCACAAAAACGATACAGCAAAAGTAAAACTAATTGTTATAGCAAAACTCCAACAGTGTCACAACCATGGAAGACAACTATTGCTATGTACTCAGCGACAAAATAGAACATAGCCACTAACTAGTTCCTCCAAAAGTTTTAGAACTTCCTAAGAAATCATATGTACAGATCTAATCATAACTTAACTTTCAATGCTTAAACTAGAATCAACAAATCGAAAATCAGATGAAAGTCAAATAAGAAATACGTACCGAAAACGGTGTTAATAGGGTTCATGGCCACCTGGTTCTTGGCTGCGTCACCAATCAAACGTTCACTGTCTGTGAACGCAACGTACGACGGCGTCGTCCTGTTACCTTGATCATTAGCAATGATCTCAACACGGTCGTGTTGCCAAACTCCGACACAAGAGTAAGTCGTACCGAGATCGATACCAATCGCTGGGCCTTCTCCTTTACCAGCCATTATTAATCAACTGTAGCAGAAGTTTAAGCTAAAATACAGAAGAAACAAATCGGAATAAGAAAGACTGAAGAAATGCGGCTAGGGCTTTAAGTTCCTCCGAAAATGTGGGTCGAAGGAGAAGACTATATAGAGTCACGAGGTAGTGTTTCGAGAATGTTCGATTACTAGTATTAGAACCGCACGATCTTTCGGAGTTCAATCTGACGGTCTCGGATCGATTCTTTTCCCATTTTCCCTTTTCGACCGTTGAAAAATGATGAAGCGCGTTAAAGTTTGACGGATGGCTTATTACCAAACTAAAAGACATTCATTGCGTTTTGATTGAATCAAAGTCTCCGGTGCCCCTAAAAGTTGAAACAAATGCTCAAATGTCCCTCTAATTTTTAAGCATTTATTTTTAAATAAAAAAAATAGGTAAATGACAAAAAAACCTAAAAGTTATAAATAATTACATATTCAACCAGTATATATCTATCCAAACCCATTTAAATCGGGTTAACTCGGTTTTTTCTTTTTTTAAAATTATTTTTTAAAAATCGAAATTTGCTTTAAAAATAAATTTAGAATTAGTAACACTAAGTAAAACTAGGTAAAACTATTTCACAAAACTTATGAATTTAAATTATAACACTTAAGAAAAGTATTTATGTTTTGAAAGATTTTGATGAAGAAACTAAGCTTTTACATACGATGCAGATGTACTTTCAACCGTCAAAGTACACCAAAAAAATTAAGATCCCCATGAAATGCTATTAAAGACTTCACTTTTGATGAAATAATGGAAACATTCGGTAATACTAAAGTTAGTTATCCGTAATGTTACTATTTTATAGTTGTAATATGTTAAACTGAATTACACATTTATTTTTTAGAAAATTTAGAATATTTTGGTTTCACGCCGTGATGAAAAGTCATTTACTATAACTACATTTAGATTGTAAGATTTACAGAAAAGTTCAAGGCAAAAAGAAGATATACTTCATAATACATAAATAGTAACATAATTCCTCTTATTTAGATGTGAGACAAATGTAATACTCGGTAATATTAAGTAACACTAATTGTAAATTTCTTTCGATTATAGGGTTCGAAAGACAATCATGGATTAGGTGATTTGGAGAAAAATACTAAAACCATGGAGAAAAATCTACTAATGGATGAAAATACAACCGTTGATGTGGAAATGGTAAATGTGTTTCTCTTAATTAGATGCGAGGAGAAAATAAATCTTTCCGGAGTTGTGAAAACTTCATACACAAGGTGGCCAACGTAAAGAAAGAATAGTGATTGAGATCGTTTACTCGTTTTATCTAATTTTGTTGTTTATCTAATTTTGAAAAATTCATAATATTTGGTAAAACTATGTAAAACTAATGTTATTATTTTTGATACTAATTTGAAGTTAAAAAATTTAAAAACTATTGTTCATTATTTTTGATAAATAATAAGTAACACTAAGTGAAACTAGTAATATTAATCAAAATTAGTAAAACTAAACAGAACTAGTAACACTAGAATCATTCGGTAAAACTATATAGTAAAATTGATAATTGATGGTTAGTAACACTGAACAAAAGTAGTAATAGTGAACAAAAATAGTAGTACTAGTACGACTTCGTAAAACTATGTAGTAAAATTCATATTTTCTAGTTTTGTAAAACTAAATAAAAGTAGTAATATTTGTACAACTCGGTAAAATTGTATAGTAAAAATATGTTTTTTGGATTAGTAACACTAAGTAAAACTAGTTAAAACTTATGAATTTAAATTGTAACACTTGATAACACTTTGGAAAACTACTTATGTTTTCTAGGATTTTAGTGAGGAAACATAGGTTTTACAGCCGATACAAATGTATTTCAGCCATCCGAATACACCAAAAAAAATCAAAATCACCACGAGGTGTTATATCACTGAATTGCTGGAGATGTTGGACAATTTGAAATATTTCCTACGAGCAGAGGAAAAAGGGTGGAGAGGTGGTTTCACCGAAGATAGTACCATTGATGCAGAAATGGTAAATGTGTTTGTATTAAATACTAATACTTTATAATATTGAATAGGTGATATGGAAAAAACATGGAAAAAAGTCTAATTGTCGTAACGAAAAAAACGTTTTATCGTTTGTTGTTATCTAATTGTTGTTTATCGGAATATTTGGTAAAACCCGTAATATTTGGTAAAACTATGTAAAACTAATGTTTTTGTTTTTAAAATTAATTTGAAGTGAAAAATTTAACAAATATTTTTGATTGCTTTTAATAATATTAAAATATTATACATTAATCTAATTTCAATTTTTGGGTGTTTTCGATTTAAATTAGTTTTACTTATAAAAAAATTGTTCCAACCGAGGTTGCAACCGAACGTACTATACAACGTACGTTCACTAGAAAGAGGAAAAGAAACACTTTCGGTGCTGTGAAAACTCCATACACAAGGTGGCCAACGCGGAGAAGGAATGTTGATTGAGAATATCGGAAAACATCAGTTTCATCGTTTGTAACTCTCTTGTTGTTATTTCGTAAAACTCGTATCATTTGGTAGAACTACGTAAAACTAATGTTGTTGTTTTTCAGAATTATTTGAAATTTAAAAATTAAAAATTATGGTTGATTGCTTTTCATAATATTAAAATATTGTAGATTAATATAATTTCTACAAACTTTAAAAATTTCGAAAATTTTAAAAATTAATTTTTTCTTTAAAAAAATTATATAACTCTTATAAATTATTAAATTCATACAAATATTCCAAAATTTTAAAATTTTATAAAATAATTTTTTTTGGCACTTTCTATTTCTGGCAACCGTCTTTTTTTTTGTAGCCGCCATTTCCTTTTTTGGGAGCCGCCGATTTCAACTAGTTTTACAGAAGTTTTTAGTAATACGGATTTTGTACATAGTGTTATTTTTAGGTGTTTTCGATTTAAATTAGTTTTACCAACTAAAAATTGAAGTTTTTTAGTTTTACATTAGTTGATAATCAGTTAAATTATTATTGTTATCATTTTGTATATTAATATTTATTAAAAGTTCTGTTATGTGTGTTTTCGTTTTGAAATGAGTGATTATGAGAAAGTTGTTATAAAAGTTGTTTAGTGGAATATATTCTTCAAATACATTATTATGGCTTGATTTTTAATTTTTATATTGAATACATGTTTTTGAGATTTTATAGTTCCTTATATAACAAAATTTGGTTTATGTTAGCTTTTATGTTTGTTTTGTGATAAATTTATCAAATCAAATTCAATTCATTATTTACAAGTTTTCAATAACAGTAATACGAGTGTTACGTAGTTTTACTTCATAAGTTCAGTAATACCAATGTTACCTAGTGTTCCAATATGATAGTAGTACAACCTAGTGTTACGTAGTTCTCCAAAATAGAAAGTTGTCTTTTACAAATATTCACAAATAAGCATTACTACAAAGAACATAATGAAAAATACAATTATTCATACACTATTAGTGTTATCAAATAACCAATATGACAAATTCCGACTTGGCACCCTTCTATTATTAGTCCGTTTACGGAGTTCTCCAGTAGATGGAAATCGCTTTAATCTTCTTCTTCCTTTTATTGTTATAATTCGAAGGCATGATTTGCAATTATTTGATGTAATCCGGGACATTCCACTCAAACTTATCTGGCACTACATAAATTGTCCAGCTATATGCCAGTGCACACAACTTCACGGAATAATACTTTGAGCACAAATCATGAAAAAGATATCTCGTGCTCTATCTTCATGCTTCATGTATTTCATGACAGCGGCTGTTGCATGTACACAAGGGTATCTAGACCTAAATTCACCATAAACCCGCATGAACTCAGCCTCTGTATATATCTTACAACACTCCATGAATTTCCAAGCAACTACGTCTTTGTTTACGTTAGAAACGTGTCTTTTCACATTTTGAGACAAATGTCATATGTAATATCCATGATGCGCATTCGGGTAAACTTCACTTATTGTCTTGATGAGATTTGCATTTCTGTCACTGATAAATACCAAATCTGAAGAGTCGGGAACAACGATTTTCAAGCTTTCAAAAAACAATGAAAAGTTTTACTACACCTACAAATTATGGATATACATTCAATATGCATATAAAATTGATGACTTCTCAAATTTAGTTAATATCTTCGATTACATATTCCCTTTAGTAATACATGTTCTACTAGTTTTACTTTTTTGTAATACTTGTTTAATACTGTCATTAGTAATACTAGTTTTACTTTCCTCATCAGTAATACCAGTGTACTAGTTTTATTTTCCTTTTTAGTAATACTAGTTCTACTAGTTTTACTTTCCTCATCAGTAATACTAGTGTTAGTAGTTTTACTTGTTCTAGTAGTTTTACTATCTTCATCCCGTAAGTTTTAGTAATACCCAGTTATACTTAGTTCTGCTACGACTGTACAATGATTTTGGCCTAAAATTTTTCTTAATTTCAAACGATTCGCTACAATTCAACATCCACAATACATCCCATAGTAATGCGTTCGAGATCGACCCATACAACATAGATATAACTTCAATATAGATAAAAATAGTGATTTTTATCCTAAATTTACAAATAATTCCTATTTTCACAAATCCTTATTGTAAATCTTAATTTAAGCTTGTTGAAGATCGTGGCAGCATCGATGGCGAGCTGGAGGATCGATTCAGTGGTGCTGGAGGAGAAAGGGAGAAGGAACGTGGCGGCGTTGATGGTGGCCGTCTTCTTTTCCTGCAGATCGGGGAAAGAGAAGAGATGAGAGGAGAGAGAAAATGTGAGAGGAGAGAGAAAATCGCGATGAGAGAGAAAGTGGAGAATTTTCATTTTCGATTTTTTTTTTAAATTTAATAGAAATTAGAATAAGAAGATTAATTTAAAAAGAATTCATTAAAGGTATTTTTGAAATTGTATATTTTGGAAGGTATATAGATTAGTGAGGGATATGAATGTTTGTTTTTTAAGATTTAAGGGCATTTCAGACGATGCCTCGTTTTGATTGGCTCTGAATCGTCCATTAGTGATTGGTCTATTTTTAAAAATACATAACAATATCTTTCTTCTTTTCATTATGGTTTAGAAAATCGTTTTGAATTCTTCTTAGATATTATATTCAATGCTTTAGATACAGATTTTTGTTTGTTTGTGTGTTTCTGGCTCAAATGTTTCGGTCTGATATATTTGTTGGGCCTTACTATGATAGATCGCTTAGGCCTTACGAGTGCTTGGTAGATTGATAAATAGTTCTTGAGGAGAACTAAAGTGGCCCAAAACAGCAAAGTGGAAGGATGACCACAAAATGTAAAGCGACCAAAAAAAGATTGTTCATGTAAATGTCCATAACTTCAACATTCTCAAAGAATATTTTATATAAATGCAATTTAATAAACTAATTTAAATACAGAATGAAAAGAGGGAACCCAATATTTAGATTTAAATCCAAAAAATGAGTTTATGTGGCGCATAATTTAGCATCCATGAACAAAAATAAAATAGGTGTACAGGTACCAAGTATATGATAATGTAGGACCAAATTGATTTCCCTGACGAAGAGGAAACAATACTAACCATGAAGCTGCAGCTTGTTATAAATGCTATGTACTTGAACTTGAGAACTATTGATGAGACTAATGTCTTTCATGTCACTTCTCTTTTGTCTTGTTCCTTAAGTAATTTAGTTTTTTTTCAAACGTTACCATTTTAATTTAGATTTGTCTCTTGCCAAGGAAATAATCTCCAGAAATTTCGAGAAATAGTCTTGAAAGTAATATATAGACATTGCCTAAACCGAAACTAACCCCGATTATGTATTACAGAATCTAGTTTGGTTTGAATTGGTTTGGTCTTATTACTGCAGCTTGTTAACTCCTTGACGTTGCCACTCTAAATGCCATCATCACACCTTATATATACGTAGTATTCTTGCTTACCATAAACTTCATCTCGCCATCTTTATCTAACAAGTATCCCAACATAAAAATCCACAAAACAATCACTAGAAAGAATGCGCGACACAAAATGGCTCGAGCGTCTTGGCTTGGCTCTTAGAACAGCCATGGCTTGTTTGATCGTGAGCTTAACCACTTTATACGGTCCAAAACCACTCAGAGACCTCGCAACGTTTCCAGCTTTTTCTTACTTGACTACAATCTTGATCTGGCTCTCGGATGCTGAACCAACATACGGCGAAGTACTCAAGTGCTGTGTTGATGCCTTTTACGCAACTTTTCAGACAACAGCCATTGTGCTAGTGAGTATTTTGGTGGCTGGACCAGCGACACTAGGAAATGAATTGGTGGCTCCAGTTGCTGTGGCTCTAGCTTCATTCATCGTGGCTTTCCCAGTGTCTACAAGTCTTCTGAGTAAACGGATTGCCTTTGGGCAGATTGTAGTTGTCTATGTGACTTTTGTGGTGTTCAACGGAGAGATGACTCATGTGCTCATGCTCCCGGTTCACGTGGCTGCTAGTACAGCGCTTGGAGCTATTGCTTCTCTTCTCGCTGTGCTTCTCCCGTTTCCAAGGCTGGCTCATAGTCAGGTGAGTCTTGAGATTTTTTTTTTCGTGAGACGGTCATAAAATACTTACCTTGGATCTTGCTTGTTTGCAGGTGAATAAGGGTTACAAATTATATGCAGAAAATGTTCTTGAGAGGTTAAATTTGTTTGCCGAGGTCATGATGGCTCGAGACAACACTACAGCTCAAGTTTTGATCACACAGGCCGCTTCATTGACTGCAGAAGCCAGAGCCATACTCAAGAGCATCAAAATCCACCATGTAAGCCAGCTGTCTGTCATAACAAAATTAAACATGATCATTGAAATTTAATCTGCAAAAAAAAAAAAAAAATAGACTTCAGCATGTAGTGTGGATCTTATCACCTGTTTCTGAAACATCTATATTCTTTGGTAACAGGAGCGTATTGCGTGGGAGCGACCAGATACAAGATTCTTGAGAAGGAAGCAGAAGTATCTGGATCCTGAAAAAAAACTGCAAGCCACAGAGTTTCTAATGAGGGGAATGGAGATGGCTTTGGGATCTTGTAGTTCTTTTCCTCTAGGCATGAGCTGCGATGAAGTGACCCACCTTTTAGAAGGTCCCAGAACACAGATTGCTCTTGAATCAGCATCTCAAATCAAGCCGCAGGAAAGTCTAAACTGGAATCTTGAGGTTGGTTCTCTGTCTACTGCAGCCTTACCGGTTTGTTTCTTCCGGTACTGCGTGGAATTCTTTGGAGGTGATTTCAGTGAACGTATATATATGAGTAACACCGAGGAAAATACTCACCCAGAAAACAGAGAATTGTCGATGGCCAAAAGGCTTTTGGGTATTCTCTGTGTCTGGATGGCGAGAGATAGGTTTGTTTTTGCTTTGAAGTGTTCAGTTTCTCTAGGCCTTGCGGTTCTGTTTGGTATAATGTATAATAAACCAAACGGTTATTGGTCGGGTCTAACCGTAGCCATTAGCCTTGTAAGCGGTAGGCAAGCAACATTAACAGTAGCAAACTCTCGTCTACAAGGGACGGCCATGGGATCAGTCTATGGTCTGTTATGTTGCTCTGTTTTCCAAAGACTGCAAAATTTCAGGTTCTTACCTCTTCTCCCTTGGATAGTTGTCACGGTCTTCATGAGGCACAGCAGAGTCTATGGCCAACCTGGAGGAGTTACAGCTGCCATCGCAGCACTTTTGATACTCGGAAGGAGAAATTATGGAGCTCCAACTGATTTTGCAATCACTCGCATTGTTGAAGCTTCGATCGGGTTGCTCTGTTTTGCCATCGGGGAGATTCTAGTCACCCCTGCAAGGGCAACAACTCTTGCAAGAACCGAACTTACATGCTGTCTCGAAGCGCTCATAGATTGCATTCAGTCACTGGTTCTTTGTTTTGAGCAAAAGAGCGAGAAAATGTCTGATTTAAGAAGAAAGCAGGCAAAACTCAAGTCTCATGTTGAAGCATTAGAGAGGTTTACAGTAGAAGCCTTGACAGAGCCAAATCTTTGGTTCTCCCGCCCATTGAATGCGGTCAGCTACAAGAAGCTTTTAGGTTCTTTCTCAAAGATATCTGATCTTTGTCTCTATGTTTGTGATGACCTCGAAAAGCTATCTTTAGCTCAATCAACACTTGGATTTCATTGGGATTACATCAATCATGACCTGAAAGCCTTCCAGCAAAAGCTTCAATCTTCAGTGAAATGTTTAGAAGAGAATACATCAACCAAGTCTCTAGCAAGAATCCAGAAAGAGTTGCAGAAGAGAAAGATATTCCATGATGTTGAAGCAGGAACAACATCCAATGAAGACCACTCAAACATGGATTTGGGACCAAGCGAGGATGATGCAGAGAGGTTTTCGGATTCTTTTGTAAGATTACTGAAAGAAGCAACTGAGAAGATAAGTGGTGACGCGGTTGAAGAGGTTTCCAAGAATGAAACTGCTTTATGGTTGAGCAGTTTAGGGTTTTTAATCAGAAGATTGATGCAAGAAACAGTATGTATAATCACAGAAATAACCCATACAAGTTGATTTTTAGAACAATTCTCGAGGATGTTTAGTAACTATAGCACACAAACTTAATGTAAAGCAGAGATATTTATGGCACAATGAGGGAACATTGTTTCTCTAATGCAAGAACTTAGCAAAAATGCAAACAGAACAATTCAAGATTACGCTTTTGTAAGCTCTGTCCTTAACAATGAGAGAACTCAGGCCTCATTTAGCTTTGTATGAATTTCAAAATTTGGTTTTCCAATGGGTTAAGGCCCATTAAGTAGTGATTCTATGAGTGGTATAAATGGGCTTTTATGACCCAATAAGGAAACTCGAGGGTTTTTGTTTCTCTCAGTGACTAAAAAGGCTTCCCCTTCATATATAATCTCTATCGCTCCACTTTTTTCAAGGTTTCTGATTCTCGGAGCCATCGAAGAGCAACAGCGGCGCATCAGTTGAACTCGAGTGAAGCGCAAGATGGGTATGGCGATGAACTAGCCCTGCATATTTTTAATCGATGAATCTCAACATTTTCTTCGTGGGAAGATTGTATCATTGATTTTATTTTCGTTTTTGTTGGGTTTTGTAGCGAGAATTAAGGTTCACGAACTGAGGGACAAGTCTAAGAGCGATCTACAGAACCAGCTTAAGGATCTTAAGAGTGAGCTCGCTCTCCTCCGTGTCGCCAAAGTTACTGGAGGTGCTCCGAACAAGCTTTCTAAAATGTAAGTATATCCTAACTGAGAATCTTTAGATTTCGATTTTAGATTTTCATTTCTATGATGCTAAAATTAACTCTGCTTTTTTTACTCTCGTTCCAGAATTTGTTAATAGAGTATTCATAATGTTATTAGTTTTAACATTTACTGGTATCAATTGGAGAATTCAAATCGAATGTGTTTATAATCTGCAGCAAGGTCGTCCGTAAATCCATAGCTCAGGTTTTGACAGTGACCTCTCAGAAGCAGAAATCTGCTCTAAGAGAAGCATACAAGAACAAGAAGTTCCTTCCTCTCGATCTCCGTCCAAAGAAAACCCGTGCTATTCGCAGACGCCTCACCAAACATCAGGTCTTTCAAATTTGCAAAACTATAATCACAATCATTTACGTAAGTTTCATGGCAAATTCTTTTGTTAAACTTTTTTTTGCCTATGAATCCATCATTGCAGGCCTCTTTGAAGACTGAACGTGAAAAGAAGAAAGAGATGTATTTCCCAATAAGGAAGTACGCTATCAAAGTTTAATTTTTTTTGTTTTTCCAGCTTTTGTTTTTGATGGAAACATATTTTTGTTCTTCATTTGTGTCTGTCTTACACTTTTCAGTTATTTGGACTTTTGTTCCTCTCAAGCTTTATATTTCTGCAGGGGTTTTTTTGCTGAGCTCAAAAGAAATTTTTTGCTGTGTTTGTATTTCTAGTAAAGTAGATCATCATGAAATGACAAATTGCTAAAAACATAGCAATATGAGATAGGGATTGAGATATTCATCATCTTTATCCATTTATGTATATGTACAGTTGTCACTCGAACCGTACATGACGATGACACGTGTACGGTGAGGACGAGTCAAAGGCGAACGGCACATTCTTCCTAATATTTCTCTATTGCTGTATGTAACCAACTAACCATGACGATGTAACAGATTACAGATTCAAAATAATCTCTTCTAACGACGCCTCCCTGAATTTGGATTCTGTGGTGGTAGGTTCTTCAAAAGGGAACCTTTTTACCACTTTGTTCTTGAATCTACACAGAAGGCGAGGCGTTTTCTTCAATTTAACTATTTCTCGAAACTATTTTTTCTCTTGAAGTTCCTGCAACGACAGATAGACACTTGAAAAAAAGAAGACAAAAGGTACAAGATGAGGAACATGAGCAGTTTCGGGTTTTTTACAAAGATGACTTCTTCGAAGAGGAGGCCTTCTCACGCCATACCTGGCAAGAGAGTCGAGTCGTCGGGGATAAACCGGGCGATCGATTACGCTGCCGAGATTATTGAGAAATGGAACACAGATTATGTTTCTCCAACCACATTCGTGTTTAGCGAGAGTAAGCGAGAGGCGAAGGAGTTCGTGAAACGCGTGATGGCTCTGCAAAACGCGATGGATTTATTGATTAAGGAAGATCCGAATTCGGAGGAACTCATTAGGGCCCAGAAACTGATGCAAGTCGCTATGAAACGGCTTCAACAAGAGTTTTCGCAGATTCTGTCAACCAATCGTGCGTATTTGGATCCCCAATCCCTCTGCACTAGAACGCCTACCTCCGTCGTAACAAACGATGACGATGTTTGGCATGAGTCTCCCTCGGCTGCATATTGCATCATCGAAGTTGAGGACGTGTCGAAGAGGGCGGAGCTGAAATCCATCGCAGAGTGCATGATCACCGCCGGTTACGCTAAAGAGTGTGCAAGTACTTATAAGTCCATCAGAAAATCGATAGTCGACGAAGAAATTTACCGTCTGGGTGTCGAAAAAATCAGTCCATCTAAGGCTAAAAAGATGCCATGCGAGGTTATTGAATTGAAGATGAAGAGCTGGAACGAATGCGTTAAGGTTTCGATAGAGACACTCTTCAAAGGCGAAAAGAGTCTGTGCGATGATGTCTTCGAATCCTCTGTTTCTCTCAGAGAGTCCTGTTTCCGAGACATCTCCAAGGAAGGAGCTCTTCTTCTCTTCGGATTCCCCGGAACCATCGCAGTCAGAGACAAGAAAAATCCGCACCCGAAGAAGATTTTCCCGTTGCTGGATATGTATTGCACGATCACAGAGAACATGTCGTCGATCGAATCGATCTTCTCGTACAAATCAACCTCTTTTGTTCGCTCTCAAGCTATTAACTCGATTAGCCGACTCAGTGACTCGATTCTTTCGCATCTGGTGGAATTCGAATCTGAAATCCGGAAAGACTCTTCCAAGACGGTGGTTCCTGGGGGAGGCGTGCATCCCATGACTATCTCCGCCATGGATCACATCTGTCGCCTAGCGGAATACAGCAGCTCTCTCATGGATATCCTCGATGAATCATCCTCTTCGGCTAAATCGTTGCTTCCTAAATCCTACTTCAATGTCTCGGAATACGACGATCGGGCGACGGAGCTAAGAGTACGATTCGCGTGGCTAATTCTCGTCCTCCTCTGCAAAATCGACGCCAAAGCTGAGCTGTTCAAGGAATTCTCGATGCACTATCTCTTCTTAGCCAACAACCTACAGCACGTGGTCTCTCGTGCTCGCTCCACAAACCTGAAACAGCTCCTTGGCGACGACTGGATCGCGAGGAATTCCGAAAAAGTTAGGCAATTCGCCAGGAGCTACGAGAGGCTCGCATGGGATCCAGTAGTGTCCATGTGCCCGGCGATTAGTACTTCGGAGACAATGGAATTGTCGCCGGATGAGGTGAAGATGCAATTCGAAAGATTCAACGAGATGTTCGAGAGCACATGTGATGTACATAGCGCCTGCATGGTATCGGATCCGAAACTACTGGACGAGATGAGAATGTCGATCGGCAGAAAGTTGTTGCCAGTTTATCGTGATTTTTACAATTCACATAGAAATACCGTTATGTTGGAGGGAGCGGTGGGTGAGTGGAAAGTCCGATATACCCCTGAAGATATCGGAAACCACTTGTCGGAATTGTTCAGCGGAAAAGGTATTTCGGAGAATGTAAATGTGTGTTCGTCAGAATTCTGTCCTACTGTAACAGTTCCCACTCCTGGAGGAAGAAAGCATCGATCTCTGTCATGCAGAAGATTTTGAAAGGGGAAAAACGTTTCCATTAATAAATATTTTCTCGTCATTTTCTTCACCCTATAGTATCCAGAAATGTTTGGACTTTTGTGTTTTGTTTTGTGTTTACGAACGTCTTGATTGATGTGATCAAATGTGTAATAACGGTATATTTATGAGGTGTAACATGACCGGTCCCGAGGGTAGCCAGATGAAGCGACCGTATAATGGAATAATCATTTACTCAGTGTTTTTTTCTACATTAAGGCTTTGGTCGTTTATTCTGAAATAATCATTTCTCTAAGCAAAATTAATTTGCATCTTCTGTGTTTTTTTTTCTTCACACCAACAGGCATCCAATAAAAGGAGAATTTAATGACGAAGAGAACAAGAAATGAGTTGAATTTCGTGAAACCATTTATAATGATCTAACACACCTAAATTAAAAGGAGAATTTTGCAAAAAAGAGAGTGATTCGAATTTTAAGGGAATTTCTTATTTTTTTGCAAATAATAAGAAAATTTTATAATAAAAAAGATATAAGAATTATGTGAAAAAAATTTGTATCTAGCGTTTTACATGAAATAACAATGATAAATAAGGAAACAGAACATTATGGCAACTCAACACTCACGAAACTAAAGGGATAAAATGGTTTTGATAAGATGTTTCAAGATTGTGTGTAATTTTTTGAACGTATGAGGCTAGTGTAACAAATCAAAGACATCAAAGACGTCTTGAGTGTGTTTAATGTCGTTTTAGCTGAAACTTGAAAATGCATCTAAAAAATCTTCTATTACATACAAGTATTGTTTTAGTTTCTATATCACCGTTTGAATCAGTTATCTATTTGTATTAGTTGTTGCATTTTTTTTCATACGTTGCCTTTTTATAACAAATCTGATATTAAAAGAAAGTACTAGAATCAAATTCCCGTCGTATCAGTTAATTGAAAACATTGATATAAGTTGGATATATATAGTTATGCCGTAGTGGGAAGATCGTCGGGTGGGAGTGGAAGTTTCTGCCAGCCGGTGGAATGTTTAAGATAATTCTTGAGTTTTTCAGCTGAAGATCCGTCGTCCAATGTCCATTCAGAATAGTATTGAGTAGGAGAGAACACGTAGCGCTCTCCGCCGTCCTGGCTAAGACATGACTTGCAACCGTTCAAGAAACAATCACCTTCCGATCTTATGAACCCAGCTTCGGCTTTCTCTTTATCCCCCGCCTTATCACCAAACATAACCCATATATTAACGTTAACTACCTACTGTTGTATGCATTAAACTCAAATAAAATCTTTCTACTATATGCTATAAGTTGTTTAAATTCCAAAAAACGATATAACAACTCAAGAACCTAAAGGATACAGAGTAGATAATTACCTTCTCTGTGATATACTTAAAGACGGTTTTCTTCTCACCAGCTTCATAAATGTTGCACTGAGAATATATCTGTCAAAAACAACGTAGAAATGCATGAAAACGTATGAACTGATCGTAAATATGTAAAAAAATTCGGTGACGGACCTGAGATTCTACGCCGGCTCCGACCGCGTAGATGGACCAGTGACGAGTATAATTGTTGAAGAGATGCACTTTTGCGAATCGAACGCGAGGATGTCGCTGACGTGTACCGTCAAAGAAGCAGTGATGAATCGTAACTCTTATACATCGGTCCGTCACGTGACTCGTGTCCGCTCCTATCAGCATCGCCTTGTTGTGGTTCTTGAAATGGCATCTGATTTAGGATTAAAATTGAGAAAACGAGATGGAAGTATAAAAGAAATATACTAATAAGAGACAAACCTAGAGACAGTAATGTCAGTGCTTTCTCGTGTGATATCAATCAAACCATCATAATAATTCTTGAGACTACAACGATCAATCCAAATGTTTTTTGATTTTGGTTTGATCTGAATCGCATCTGCGTCTGGTCCTACACCGTCTTCGAATTCAAGATTACATATTATAACGTTTTCACATTCTTTTAACCTTAATCCTTTTCCTGTTATCTTCACTCTTTGCCCTCTTCCATCCACCGTTTTGTGCGATGATACGTTTATAAATTTCGATAGATTGATCGTTCCCGATACGTCGAACACTATCCATAACGGTTCTGGCCTCTTACAAGCCTCTCGTAATGATCCTGGACCTTCGTCTGCAAAACCACATATCGTTCCATTTTATAATTAAACCGACCAAACACCTATTTACCAAGATTGTGGATATTAACATCAATTTTAAGCAAGAATATATTGAACATAAATTGAATATCAATGTTCTGTATATATGCGAAAACCAATCAAGAAATAAAACGTATGATAATGTCCTAAAGAAAATATTGAGATATTATTTTTTTCGATTTAACCAAGTATCAAGAAATAAAATCTACAAAGACCCAATAATCCAAGAAATCAAAGACTCTTAATTTTTACCAGCAAGAGAAGTGACAGGGCAAATTGAACCATTTAGACCACCAACGGCGGCTTGGCCGAAACCCTGGGCCTTTCCGGCGAGGGAGCGGAGGGTAGAGTCTACATGGCAATAAGGTTCCACCGTCATGTGGGGACTGGATTGTGACGATGAAGATGGCGGAGCTACAGATTCTTCGCTGGGAAAATTAGAGTCGGCGTCGTTGTGATGAGATCTGTGAAGGCCGTGTAAGTTTCCCATGTCTATTTATACTAAACCTTGAATTTAATTTCGGACAGTTTCAGTTTTGTATATTTTGGGATATAATTGCTCTTTGTTGCAACTGACCATTGATGTGGTAGAGCTTTGTTGGAACAATGGAGAATAATCACATTTTGTCCTTTTTTGTGTTATTGTTGCCGACATTAGCTTTGTTTTTTTCTATGTTTAGATTTTTTTATAAATATTTTCACGAGATATATATGAAAGTTAATATATCATGGAGCTTCGTATGGCTTTACTCTTTGGAAGTTAATATCAGCCTCTTGGAATTTTTTTATAGATTAAAAATAAAAACGCAAATGTTATTATGTCTTTTTGTGTGTATATATATTCTTTGAATTTAAATCCGAGGGGTTCGCGTAAGCTGCTGACGTGGCAAACATCCTTAACTGAAGACACGAAGAAGAAGAAAGACAGCCAAAATTACACCAAAGAAAGGTAAGCTGCATCTCGTACCTTAAGCGGATCTGAAGCCCCTTGCCGTCAAAGTGGCGGTTCCGGTTACCGAAAACTATTGTTGTTACGGCTGATTCATCTTCTCCAATCGGAATACAGTGGCTCTATTATCTTACAACATCATGATCCCGCTTTGAAACTCCTCTGTTTTTCTTTTATCTATTAGAATGGGATCCAGAATCGAGGAAGGTATGAAGATTTCTCTTTTTCCCTTGATTTTAGATTCTGAGTTACACTTTCGGTTCATTTTCGATTCCCATATTTGTGATATTAGAAATTAATAGGTCTTTGAATTAAGATCTTAGGGCTCATTTTTGAATGTCTTTGATGGATTTGTCATTTGTGTGATAAACAAACAACACAATCTGACTCTTGCAGAGAAGGAATTCGAACCTGATATGGTGATGGAACCGGTGAGTCCGACAGGGAGTACTTTGGCGGATCTGTCGCCAACTCCAACCCCAAGGAAGGCTCTGGTTCTGTCCAATTCCGGTAAGGCTTTAGTGGTGTCTAATTCAAGCAAGTCACTGGGACTATCCAATTCAGGGAAACGGTTTGATCCAACGGGGAAGAAGAAGTATGTGAAACAGGTCACTGGCCGCCACAATGACACAGAGCTTCACCTTGCTGCTCAGCGAGGAGATTTAGCTTCTGTTAAGCAGATCCTCAGTGACATTGATTCTCAGATTACTAGCACCATTACAGGAGGCGAATTTGATGGCGAGGTACGATTACACCAAGTGTCTAACCTCAAAAAGTTATATTGATGGAAGTTTATATGTATCAATTGTCTTTTGTTGAAAACCGAAAGGTAGCACAGATAATGACATCGGTGGTAAACGAGGTGAATGAGTTAGGAGAGACACCGCTTTTTACAGCTTCAGAGAAAGGTAATATTGATGTTGTCAAAGAGCTTTTGCGCTATACCACCAAAGAATCTCTTATGAAGAAGAATCTTTCCGGATTCGACGCTTTACACATTGCTTGCAGTCAAGGACATCGATGTAAGTCTCACCATTCAAAAACGTTTTTGATCAACAGTTTTTTCTCTTGTGTTTCTTTTGAACCGTGTGGGACATTTTATTGCAGCTATTGTTCAGTTACTGCTCGAACATGAACCACAATTGAGTAAAACAGTTGCTCAATCAAACGCAACCCCACTTGTGTCAGCTGCAACACGAGGGCATTCAGAAGTTGTAGATGAATTGCTTGCTAAAGACTCAAGCTTGCTTGAGATTTCAAGATCAAATGGAAAAAATGCGCTACACCTCGCTGCTCGTCAAGGTCATGTAGATATTGTGAGAAAGTTGCTCGATAAAGATCCTCAATTGGCAAGACGAACGGACAAGAAAGGTCAAACGTCTTTGCATATGGCTGTTAAAGGAGTTAGCTCACAAGTCGTGAGGTTGCTCCTTCGAGCTGATCCAGCTATTGTCATGCTTCCTGATAAATTCGGAAACACTGTGTTGCATATCGCTACGCGAAAGAAAAGAGCGGAGGTCAATTATCACACTAACTTAATCTACGATTTGTTGTAATTTTCAGTTTTTGATTTCTTGGTTCTTGATTTGCAGATCGTGAATGAGCTGTTACAACTTCCGGATACAAACGTGAATGCGCTAACAAGAGACCATAAAACTGCTTACGACATCGCTGAAGGACTCACACATTCAGAGGAAACGGCAGAGATCAAAGACATATTATCGCGTTGTGGCGCACTCAAAGCCAATGAACTAAACCAGCCAAAAGACGAGCTGAGGAAAACTGTAACCGAGATTAAAAATGACGTACACACGCAGCTCGAACAAACCCGAAAAACTAACAAAAACGTCGACGGAATCGCCAAGGAACTAAGGAAACTACACAGAGCTGGAATCAACAACGCAACGAACTCAGTAACCGTCGTGGCTGTTCTCTTCGCCACGGTTGCATTTGCCGCCATTTTCACGGTTCCTGGAGGCGACGATGATCACGGTATGGCCGTGATGGTCCACACAACATCTTTCAAAGTATTCTTTATATTCAACGCAATCGCGCTCTTTACTTCGTTAGCGGTGGTGGTCGTACAAATCACACTTGTAAGAGGAGAGACTAAGACGGAGAGACGTGTGGTGGAAGTAATCAATAAGCTCATGTGGCTTGCCTCTGTCTGCACAACCGTGGCATTTATTTCCTCCTCCTACATTGTGGTTGGTCGAAGAAATAGATATGCCGCCATTGTGGTTACGGTCATAGGAACGGTGACGATGACCGGAATTTTAAGTATAATGACTTATTATGTTGTGAAATCGAAGAGGACGAGGAAAGTGAGGAAGAAGGAGAAGAAGAAATTTGGTAGAACTGGGACGCACTCGTGGCATGATGCGAATCCGTCGGAGTCTGAATCGGAGGTAAATCCAATTTACGCTATCTGATTGATGATTATCCATGGAACTTCATACTTCTTTTTTTTTTAACTATGTCATACTTGTGACGCAAGGAAAATAGAAAATCAAGTGTTTATTGAAAAAATGACCTAACATTCATATAAAGTAATAAATAAGTAAATTTTCTTGTTAGTTATAGCTGCAAGCTAGTTGTATATAAACACTTTGAAGGAAAATAAATTCATGTCACTTTTTATGGTTTGACAAAATTAAACCAATGATTATTTTTTTGGTTAAGTTAACTAGTTGTGTTTTCATATTTCGGAAACATGCATGTCCAATTTTGTACATTTGCATATTTTTCATAGATTGAATTTTATCTAATAAACTTACTAAAAGGTTTTCTTTGACGTGAATAAATATCATATATAATTATTTAAAAAGAAGGTGTCGTACAGCCGATTGTTACAGCTTACATTTCTTCCCTAATGTGTTCACTCCTAAAATGAGTCATTTCAGAAGTAGAGACAAGTTTCAGCTCTTTCTTGTGAACAAAGTCACTGAATAAGCTTACAAAAGTCTAACAATGGAGATTCTTTACCCATTTGCATCGTTTTAATTGCTAACTGATTTCTTCAATCCACCTCTTCTATTGGTAGTTTCCAGAAATTCCACGGGTTATAATCTTCCTGTGAAAGTGTAAGAACACATTTGAAACCATTAGTGAATATACATTAACATCAGTTCAAAGATTCCACCATTAGTTACCTGCTCAACAAGCGAAGTTGGAGGAAACATGTCGTTGACAAGAGTATGAAGTGAAGTGTAAGACTTCTTGATATCTACGCGATGTCCTGTTGCCACTTCCCCCTACCATATTAAAACAGTCTCTCTCACTCAGTACATGTGAAAAATCAATCATGAATGTCAGATTCTAAGTGATTGTGAGCACCTTTGGATTGATTATGAATATCTTGCCCTTTGGGATTCCGAGTTTTCTATAACTAAGCTCATCGGTATCTCTATTTCCAAATCCAGCGTAGAACGGATTGTAATCAGCTGGGAAGAGTTTCCTGATATCCTGTACATTACAATTGTAAAAGTTGTTCATATCTAAACGTACGCCGCAGGTTTAACTGTCTCTCCTATATCCTGGAAGAAAAAAAAGAGAAATTTTACCTCCAAACATGCGATCTTGAATTCGTGAGGTGCTCTTCTTATCACTGCAAGCAGCCATAAAGTATAAAGGAAAAAAGAATGAGCGATCTTTGCTATAAAATTACTTCAAAACGCTACAAATGAATCTCTAAGGTATTAAGATTAACCTTCACGGTACAATGCTGGAAATAGCCCGTCTGGTGAAATGACTACAGGACCATTCGGCAAAGCTTTTCCATCCTGCAAGCCAGAAAAAAATAAGGATTACAACAGAAGCAGAGAAATATCATAACAATTGGCTATAAATAGCCCCACGCGTAATCATTTCAGCTCTTTAATTGCCAATTCACAGGTAAAAAGATACCACTCTTACCTGCTTCAGATTAAGTAAGAAATTTCTTGTTAGATACGCCTGAACGATGGCACGAGCGCTCAAAAAGAGTAACTGATATCCATTCTCCTGAAAAATCCAAAGCAAAGTGATGAATATAGTGAGATCCATAACTACCGGTATTTTAACTTTGTTATCAAGAAAAGAAACAGCCCCTTAAATAAATTGTATCTTGTATAGGCAGCAATAGAGCTCATGTTTTTCCAACATAAAGAACACGAAGCAAGATTAACTTACACCTAGAACATTACCTTTATGGCAGAGAAAAGCTTGGCTACACCAGATTGTGTCCAGTCCTTTCCAACCAAAGGCATGAATTGACCTAATACATCAGATCTGTAAAACCCATAGATCATGACATTGGCATAACTATAATATGAAAAAATACAGTTACAGTAAGGATCCAAAGCTTTACTTAGTTATCGTTCCATCAACATCAGAAATTACTATCTTGGTGTCCCATCTCCATCTGTAAATATGTGCATCGACCTAACAGAAACCAAAAAGCTATTGGAAAAACCAAAGTTTGAAGGGTTTTCCACAGGGTGCTTTCAAATTTTCAAAAATGTAACCATCAACAAACCTGTTGAGTTCCAAGAACTCTTGTCGAGAAACTAAAAGTTATCATATTCTGACCATCTTTCAGATTCAGAGATGCGATCTGTTCATTGGTAGGGACATTGGTTCTCACAAGTTGTCTACGCGGAGACTCATGGCGACTCTCTGTGGTTGATAGTGGTTCCGGTGACTTCTGCAAGCCAGGTTCAGAATCAACAAACAAGTCTTCTTCACTCGAGGAGTTAGTACTTGTATGCTCGATTGTTTTCACCCTTCTAAAAGGAATTGGCCAGAGTCTCCATCTTCTTCCAGATGAGGAAGGAGTTATTGTAGTTTCATCACCCTTGGATTCAGCCAATTTTTCCTCCACAGAAATCACATCATCTGGCTGGATATCTAAGTCTAGATCAAACACAGCTTTCCCAAGCACAATTCGAGCAGCTTTCTTCCACGGCATATAAGTTTCTCTAATCCTAACAACCAGATTTTCACTTTCAAGAATTGATGTCGCCGAATTTTTATATTCTTCCATGGAGATTCGATGTGCATCAAATACTTCAGCAGCTGCACTAAGTCCCATACCCTGACGAAGGTCATCCTTGCAAAGTGATAGCTCATATCCTGAAAAATTAAAGCACTGTTAAAACAATGCAGTGACAAGTTATAGTTAAGAACAAAAAATAAAGTTCCTCACTCAGATCTGTATTGGTTTTTTCTGTGTCCACAATAGAAGACGCAGCCACTGAATCCATAGTCTTCCCGTCCTCGTTATTCTCCTCACTCAGTTGAGGAGTAATTTGCTCATCGGCATCCCTCGATGAGTGTATGGAAACTCTCTCAGAAGCCTGATCTTCTGATTCCATAATCCCTCCTTCCTGGTTGATAATCAATTCTGAAGATGTTCTTGGCTGTTCATCTTTACATTCTGAATCCATGTTAGAATCAACTGATATCCTATTTATCTCAGTTGTTTTCACTTCTTCTGCTGTTAGTTGGGTTGTAGAAGATTCAGAACTATCAACAAGAATATTTACTGTTTCAATAGCCACCTCTGCATTTCTGTCATTTTCAGTGATAGTGATAGGTAAAAGCTCCCCTTCTTTTAGATTCTGATCCTCAAAGGTAGGAGAAGGTTCCTTGGATTTTGCATTCTCATCAGGTTGGGTCAGGTCTGACTGCTCCAAACAGCTCCCAAGAAGCTTTATCTCAGCATCACGAGAAGGTTTTTCGGCATTACCATGAGAATCCAAATCTAAATCATTGCGCTCAACACTCACAAAAGCTACTTTTTTAGAATCAAAATTAACAGCATCAGATGCCTCCACATTGCTGATATATTCAGTATCCCAGGAAGTCTCTGATGAAGCAAACTCGGTATTACCTTCACAAAATTCAGTCCCATCACCAGGGGCCAAATGAAACTGAGGAGTATTTAACCGTAAATTCTCAGCCTCCTGCTCTGCCGCTGATACAGGGGCTGTTAGTATATGTCCGTCAATACTCACCAAGACCACTTCAGAATCTGAGCCAGAATCCCCATAATTTTCCACATTTAGATTCTCAAACCGAGCACTTCCATATTCCGAGGTTGGAGAAGGCGGATCATCCTGAAAATCATAAAACCTCCTACTACAATCGGACTCTGTCCTCTCAAGCCGATTCAAAGAGTTGAAACCCTCTCGTAATTGCTCAGCAGCAGTATCCGATAAACTATGCTCAAGTCGATAACCCATGCCGTTATTCTCATTACCATTGTTATTCTCAGAATTAGAAATGAAATTGTTGGAGTCGTTAGTTCCAGGATCAACTTCCCTGATGAAATATGCTTCACCAGAATTATCAAGATACATGTGGAAATCCGCTTCGGTTCCATTTACAGATATTTTCACAAACTTCTCAGCGCCTTTGAGAACACCTTGAAACTTACCAAACCTAACATACCAAGGCGTGCTTCGGAACGAACCATCTTGTTGCTGAACAACGATAACATCAATAGCACCACCAAATGGATGAAATGGTGTAGCAACAGAGTAAACGCCTTGAGAAATCAAACTCCCAAATCTTCCAACCAAACTCATTTCGTCAATCTTTTAAGTTTACTGTCCTAATCATGTACAAAATCTAGAAACAGGAGGGTTTCTAGACATATTAATTCCAACCTGAATATGGAACAAAAGAACTTATCAAGCCAACTAGCCAAGAATACAGAACCCACAAGGAAAATCAAATCAAATGAGAAAACTCAGCAAAGTAATGTTCTGATTACAAGTTTGACAGCCAAATTCGCTAGCTTTTGGGCATGCATCATGAGCAAATCCAACAAACATTTTAGCAAAAAAATGTCCAACAAACATCAGTTTTTGAACTTACCCAACAAAAAAATCAAACAGGAGTCTAAACTGTTGAAAAGATGCAACGAAATACAAAGCTACTCCACGAAGAAACAAGGACTCAACATTTCCAAATCCCAAGAGTCGGAAATCCCGATACCCAAATTGAACAAACTTCCAATGAACCCGATACGCGGAAGAAACGACGATCCCGTCGCTCGGAAATCGAGATTCTACTAGATTGAAAAGGATTTTTATTATATTGATCTTATGCTGTAAATTTCACTGAATTTCTCGTGGGGAAATCTTGAGTTCCTAAAAAAAGATTCTCGGAATTTTTGTATCAAAGTCAGAAAGGTTTTTATTTGCTTCGTCGACTGTATTTAATCGGTGGGAGACATTTCCAAGAAAGATGAAAAGATGGTTGTTTGGGTAACCAGGAAAAATAAATTAGCCATAACTAGAGAGAGATTGTAATGGCTTAGATAAATGGGAAGATTACGAGAAGGGTCTAGGGTTTTTGTCGTAATTAGCAGATCCTTTGGAGGGTATGACTGGTATTTAAATTCCGACGTGTGGAAGAAAATACTCAATATTTAAATAGAAGAAAGAAAAACAAATGCTCGAATTTGTATAAAAATTCCGATTAAGCAAAGCTCTGGTTTTTACATTTACATCTATGGTTCAACTCATTTTATATTTCCTGGTTAAGAAAATCTCTGGTTTTTAGATTTACATCTTTGATTCAAATCATTTTATGGTTTATAACTGCATTTATTTATAACTTATTAAGAAAACAAATCGCCTTACTATTGTTCCATTTGTTAACAGCTTTAGTAGTTCCGTAAGCACATATGGTCTACGCCGGTTTGATTTCCTTTTTTCTATGCATTTGTCTTTTAAGTAAAAGTCAATATGTCCGAGTGGTTAAGGAGACAGACTCGAAATCTGTTGGGCTTTGCCTGCGCAGGTTCGAATCCTGCTGTTGACGATATTTTTTTCTTTATTTATGTTTATTAACGGCTTAATAAACATATAGTTCGCTTGCTTGGCATTATAACGTGTTCACGCACACTGCAAATGAATTATGAGTCAACTAACATTTTTAAAATATATATATATATATATATTATATTTTTTTTAAAATTTTGTTACAAAATAACATAATTATTTAAGATTTTCAAAAAATAATACAAATTTAAGAAAATTTTAAGATATTTTAAAACTAAAATAAAAATAAAAAGTGAAACCAAAATCTAAATATATATATGGCAGTTTATAAACAGCCTGAAAACAATACATTTAAAAAAGTAAAAATCAACAGAATCAGGTAATCTGTTAAGAAAAATGGAAAATCTTTAACCTTAAAAGTTACGAAAAACCTAAGAAACAGAGAAAAATCATGATTAGAGACAATAATCGAAACGAAGACTTAGAGATGTCTACGACGTTGTCTCGCCCATCATCATGTATTCTCCTTCTTCTGCTTCTCTTTTCCGGTCATATCTCCGCTGCGGCGGCTTACATTCCCGGCATAACGAACGCGGCGGCGCGCGTTTTAAACAGAGCGAGGAAAGCAAAGCAATCAAGAGAGTTTCTACATGCGCACAACATAGCGCGTGTGTCTTCAGGCGTGCCACCTCTTGCATGGGATAGAGGCTTGGCTCGATTCGCCGATAAATGGGTCAAACAACGTAAGCCTGATTGCAATATGATACATTCAGGTGGACCTTACGGCGAGAATATTTTCTGGTATCGGCAGAAGAAGATGTGGACGCCGGAGAGAGTTGTGACGAAATGGTTTGAAGAAAGGTTTAACTACAATCTGGAAACGAACACGTGTGCACCGGGTGAAATGTGCGGCCATTATACGCAAATCGTGTGGCGAGCAACCACAACCGTTGGATGTGCACGTGTGAAATGCCATAACAATCGTGGGTATCTTGTTGTGTGTGAATATGATCCACGTGGGAATTACGAAGGCGAAAGCCCTTTTGATCAAAACAATAGATAGATTGAAAACATTTATTTTATTTCTATGTATTAAGAGTTCAACAAGGGTTTCCAATGATGCTTCAAAAAATTGTTATGGAAAATATTAATTCAATTTAAATAGTGTTTTCTATTATTCGTCATTGAATCGATTTGACTAATGAGTAAATGAGCGAAATCCTAAGAGCCCCATCGATTAATACTAAATTTCAACATACATTAATAACTAAATTAGGTATGGGAAAATAATATGACCCAAATAAACTGAACCAAAATCGAATCAAAAAACAAATTTCGGTTATAAATAAATAATTGAGCAGATATTATTTTAAAAACCTATAGTTATTGGTTACTAACCGAAACCAATCCGAAAACCGAATAATATCCAAAAACCGAAATAATATCTAAAAAACCAAATTATTTTTGGTTATTTTTGATTATTTTTCGGTTATTTTTGGTTAGTTTTGGTTATTTTTGGTTATTTCACTTATTTTAGTTATTTTGGTTATTTTCAGTTTTTAAATTTAGTAACCAAATCGAGCAAAACCGAGATATAACCGAATTAAAATATAAAAATAATCGAATCGAAATATAAAAATAAACGAATGAATCTTTAATTTTACCAACCGAAAAAACTAAAATCGAAATTAACCAATCGAAATCGAAATGAATATTTGAATCGAGACCCAAAATAAATTATTTGGTTTGATTTGGCACATAGGAATTGGATTGTGAAACGGTATAAGTAATTTTCTACCATACCAAATTTTTGAAACAATAAAACTAAATTTAAGAAAGCAGGACGTTACAATTTCCTGAAATCGAAGACCTGTGCGAGTCTCCACGTGAATTGATTGCAAAAACAAAAGAAAAATGTAATTAAAAAAAATGAATGGTCTTGGATCAAAGCAAAACCCACTTCACATAATTTACGCACATCAACTCTCTCCTGCCCGCCATGTGGATTTCCCCCTTTCTCTCTCCCTCTCTAAAACCTGTAGCTCTCTGAGTAAAACCAATGAGCTCATCGCCGACAAGTAATCTACCGACGGCCGCTGAAGCGCTACTGTCATCAACATCGACTGATACGGCAGCTCCGATTTCTGTGGTAGACGGTGGTTCTTCGAAGAAGGTGAGGAAACCGTATACAATCACCAAGTCCAGAGAAAGCTGGACAGAGGAGGAGCACGATAAGTTTCTAGAAGCTCTTCAGCTGTAAAATCTTTTATTCTAATTACTCAAATTTCTCTTCCAGAGATTGTTTCTAGAGACTGAGATTGAACAAAACAGATGATATTCTTCGATGATTCAGGATCTGATTGTTCTTAGTGTTCTCTGTTCCTTAGGTTTGATCGTGACTGGAAGAAGATAGAAGATTTTATTGGTTCGAAGACTGTGATTCAGGTTTGAGAATAGCTTACTCTTGAATTTTGTAGTCAAATTAAATTTTAGACTTTAGCACGTTTTCAACATAATTTGACTTGCTGTGAAGATAAGGAGCCATGCCCAAAAATACTTTTTAAAGGTTCAGAAAAATGGGACACTAGCACATGTACCGCCTCCTCGTCCTAAGCGCAAAGCAGCTCATCCTTATCCTCAAAAGGCATCAAAGAACGGTTTGATGGTTTTTTTTTCTTCTCTTGTTAGTTTGGTCTAGAGAAGGTGAAAACTATATTCAATCCCATTCACTGAGTTTTAACTCCCATCTTTTGCAGCAGCTCAAATATCACTTCAAGTTTCCACGTCTTTTACTACGTCCAATAGCGATATGCCGGGATATACATCGTGGGATGATGCTTCAGTACTACGCAACAGAGCACAGTTTGAGCTTACCACTCTTCGTGGAGCAGAAGGCATGCACTTTTTTCTGTGATTTTTTTTATATATATAACTCTATTGGTAGTAGAATAGGCTTCATCAAAAGACGTTTCATGTGCTTATTATGGCATATAACGCCATTGATTCAGCTGATATCGGATCAAAGGGCATATTATGTAGCCCTTCGACATCAGGTATGGGAAGCTCAAGCCACACCGTATCAAGTTTTGAGATAGTAAGACAGCCTCCGGTGCTTCATGGTAACCATTTTGTATGTTTTGTTTCTGGTTTTTTTAACTATATTTTTGTGGTGGACACTTGACTGATTATGATTGTTTTGCAGGTGTTCCTGATTTTGCTGAAGTGTATAACTTCATCGGGAGTGTATTTGATCCTGAAACGAGAGGCCACGTGAAGAAGCTCAAGGAAATGGATCCCATAAATTTTGAAACTGTGAGTCAGAGCTGACAAGCTTTTCAGGTTGACTTATGTACAAGCTTATAGCATCATCCACTAAATCTCAGTATGTTTTGCAGGTTTTGTTATTGATGAGAAACCTCGCAGTTAATTTAACAAACCCTGATTTCGAATCCGCTGTAAGTGTTAAATTTACGGTAAAATGTTTGTGTTGACCCAATATTTCGTGTGAGTTTGAACTATTTCGTGCTCCAAACCAGTTATAATCTAACCTCAGCTAGTCCGATTGTAACGATGCTGCAGAGGAAAGTCATCTCATCATATGACGTGAACACCGAGCTCCCAAGCGTTACTACAACTGCTTCCTTTGTCAAGAACTCAACAAGCAACAAATCATCTTAACAAACATATTAGACATCAGCTATCAAGTAAGTGATTTTCCTTTTTTTCTTTGCACCTTTGGAATACACAGTAGAAGAAAACACTTTGAGACTATCAGAAATCACTTGATGCAAGTCTAATATAAACATTTGTCTAACTCTAAGGTCTGCATTACGAGTTATATAGTTCTCACTGTAGTCAGCCTGACTGGGCTACAACATATATATATGTATATATGTACACGTAAACAGTATGTTGAACATTTGCACCAGAGGTCCAGAGGCGTATCGATATAATGGTTATAATTCTTCTCGGAAAGGGTTCCAAAGTCTTGCATAAAAGTTATATGATTCTCACCGTATTGGCAGGTTTACTCGTCAATTTTTCCATGTGTTAATAAACTTTGGGTTATACGTCACTCGGACTCCCACTCTTGTCAATGAATCATCAGGTGGAAATTGTGTAGAAGGTGTTTTTATACGTTTCGTTGTTTTGAGGACAAACATAAACGAAATGTTAAAGCTGTAGTGAACTTGTGCAGATTACTACCAGGACTAGTTCTATAAATATGTTTAAGGGGTTTTCCATTTTCTACTAGTTCTTGGTCTGCAAGCTACGTTCACGCCTAGCTTTTGCAAGGCGGCCTCATCCTCATCCGAAAGTTAAGTTTTGTTCGTTGCGATTGTTTTGGTTTTCCGTTGTTGCTGTTGTGTATTTATATGTTCATCTGTTACGTAAATCTCTAGTTTGTTTTTGCACTTCAATCGGATTATATTTTCGTCTGAGGATAAATTCCAAGGCTCATTGTTATGGGTCAAGAGCAGTCTTTAACGATAACTCTATAGTTTTGAAAGCTGACAACTTCAAAATATGGTTTGTTTAGAATATTTTTTATAAAATGAAAAAAGCTGTATTTAGCTTTCTCTTTCTCCTTATACCACAAATCCTCTAAAAAAGAATGGAGAGACTAATCATCACCTGAAATAATTAATCAATTGTGATAGTATTTTTTATAACTCAGATGAACCATATCATTCATATATGTGTATAAATCCATACCTATTAGATTAAATTGTTAATCGAAGCCATTAAACTTCTTCTTTGCAAAAATTCTCTCACATATTTCCATGCAAATAGCTTAAATTCAAGAGATTCCTTCACTTATAAGAGAGAGTAGAGCATATATATATGCTTTCACCTGTTACGAAAAAGGATTGGAAAAACATAAATCGGACAAGTCTATGAACCAGCCAGGACCGTAAGAAAAGAGTAAACCGGTTTGGGCTTTATAAGGCCCACTAGCCAAGATTTCGTCACTAACCCTAAACGGAGCCCTAGTATATATTGATTGTTAAACTGAAGTTGCGGAAACCCTCAAAGAGTCTGGAGAGACTGAGAGAAGAGAGAAACCCATTTTGAGAAATGGCTGCCGCCGCTACCCGTCCTCTCGTGACCATCCAGGGTTTGGAAGGTGATATGACCACCGACCAATCCTCCACCGTCGTATTGCCTGACGTTATGACTGCGCCTGTTCGTCCAGATATCGTCAACTTCGTTCACGCCCAAATCTCTAACAACAGCCGTCAGCCTTACGCCGTTTCGAAAAAGGCCGGTCACCAGACCTCTGCCGAGTCCTGGGGAACTGGACGTGCCGTGTCTCGTATACCTCGTGTTCCTGGAGGAGGTACCCACCGTGCCGGTCAGGCGGCGTTTGGTAACATGTGTCGCGGTGGTCGGATGTTCGCTCCTACTAAGATCTGGCGGCGCTGGCACCGTCGCGTTAATGTGAACATGAAGCGTCACGCAATCGTCTCGGCCATTGCAGCGACTGCTGTTCCATCGTTAGTGATGGCTCGTGGTCACAGGATCGAGAACGTTCCCGAGATGCCTCTTGTTGTCAGCGACTCCGCCGAGGCTGTGGAGAAGACCTCAGCCGCGATCAAGGTTCTTAAGCAAATTGGTGCTTACGACGACGCTGAGAAAGCTAAGAATAGCATTGGGATCCGTCCTGGTAAAGGTAAAATGAGGAACCGTCGCTACATTTCAAGGAAAGGTCCTCTGGTGGTGTATGGTACTGAAGGAGCTAAGATAGTAAAGGCCTTTAGAAACCTTCCTGGTGTTGAGCTTTGTCACGTGGAGAGACTTAACTTGCTGAAGCTTGCACCTGGTGGTCACCTTGGCCGATTCGTGATCTGGACCAAGTCTGCTTTCGAGAAACTCGAATCTATCTATGGTTCATTCGAGAAGCCATCTGAGAAGAAGAAAGGATATGTCCTTCCGCGTTCGAAGATGGTAAATGCTGATCTTGCGAGGATTATCAACTCTGATGAGGTTCAGAGCGTGGTGAAACCAATCAAGAAGGATGCGAAGAGGGCCGTTCTTAAGAAGAATCCTTTGAAGAATCTCAACGTGATGCTGAAATTGAATCCATATGCTAAGACCGCGAGGAGAATGTCGTTGTTGGCCGAAGCACAGAGGGTTAAGGCCAAGAAGGAGAAGCTCGCCAAGAAGAGGAAACCCGTCACTAAGGTAAACTCTTTACTCCATTTTCTCCTCTATCAACCATTTCTGGATTATCATTGTTTAGTTAATGATTTCGGTTCAATTCTTGTATGCATGCATTTATGATGGGTTATGGAGTATCATTGCAGTTTAGCTACTGATTTCATTTTTTATTGCAATTTAGCTACTGATATCATTTTTTATGAATTTTGTAGCTTTTTATGGACTGAACGTATGTGTCTTTACTTAATTCAAAATGTTGTATGCAGAATTGCCTTTCTTGCTAAAGCATTGTCCTCTTATTCGTTTTACATCATACATTTACAAGTTTTTTTTCGTTTTCATTTCATACTTCAATTAGTCTTTGTGAAAATTCCTTGAGAGTTTTCTTGTTTTGGTGGATCTATAAACATTTTAACTCTGTCCGCTTTATTGACTCTGTTTTTGTACTTTTGACAATCTATTACAACAGGAGGAGGCTTTGGCAATCAAAGCCGCAGGGAAGTCGTGGTATCAGACTATGATCTCCGACAGTGATTACACCGAGTTTGATAACTTCACCAAATGGCTAGGTGCTAGTCAGTAATCTCATCTGTTTTGGAATATTGTTTTTTAGACATACAATCTGTTTTTTTCTGTCTTTTGGAGTCTGATTATTCAAGTTGAACTATGATCAAGTGTCACTCATCACCTTCGCCATTTAGTACTTTGCTTTATGGGATTTCTCTTTACTTTTCTTTTTTCAGGTTCTTAAACTAAATTTTAGAAAAAAAATTAGTACCTTCAAATAAAGGTCAACCTTTGACCTTTGTTATGGTGTTTCTGCAAGTAGTAAATTTTGAATCAATTCATTTATTTAAGTCGAATTCGGAATATTGATATAATATAGAAGTCATTCATACACATTAAGACAATATTACATGCCTGAACAGTTTCAAACGCAAAAATAACTATAAAAGACTTTAACTTCTAGACACAAAAGTTTGAAGAAAACATTTAAAGAAGGCAGGTCGACACGTGGCGTGATTCTGTTGGAGGATTTGCATTATTTTCTTTGCTATGGTTTCTGGAAGGCGCGCCAAGAGTCTTGTTCATATACAAATCTTGACCGTCCATTCTGAACGGTATCTCTAAAAGACGACTGGAACTAGAAGCTTCATTTGATTTGATCATTAGCTAATTCTATAAATTGATTCGAGAACTAGAGTAACGAAAAGTGCGAATTTGAAAAATGGTGAAGAGTTACCCAGAAGTGAAGGAAGATTACACGAAAGCTGTTCAGAGATGCAAGAGGAAGCTCCGTGGTCTTATTGCCGAGAAGCACTGTGCTCCAATCGTGCTCCGTCTTGCGTAAGATCCTCTCTCGGCGCAATACATCCTGTTTCTGAAGTGTTTGATGGATTTCCTCTCATAGATTTTTTTTTTCTGGGGAAATGTGCAGTTGGCATTCGGCTGGGACATTTGACGTGCATACGAAAACGGGAGGACCCTTCGGAACGATTAGGCATCCCCAAGAGCTAGCCCATGCTGCTAACAATGGTCTTGATATTGCTGTGAGGCTTCTTGAACCCATCAAGGAGCTGTTCCCCATTCTCTCCTATGCTGATTTCTACCAGGCATGTTTTCATGAATATGCTGAGTTTTTTTCTTTAGCAGAATTAGTGAGCAACGTATGCATCAAACTCTAGTAGTTACGACCTTGAGTTAGAACCATATAATCAATGGGTTTTGGATACCTGATGCATCAATTATCGTGTTGCCGTGAATAACTATTGGAAGTGATTTTGTTCGTTGGAACCGTTAAGATCTTACCTAATTTGGTTTTTCTCTAGCCTGAGTCGTCTGCCATTGGCCCTCTGGTTTGTTTGCAGTGATCTAGATTCACGATTTACACATGGTTGATTGAAACTCAATATAATAGGTTGATTCATGTGTTTCTTGGTTACTGTAGCTAGCTGGAGTTGTTGCTGTTGAGATCACTGGTGGACCCGAGATTCCATTCCATCCTGGTAGACTGGTTAGTTTCAAGTTCTGAATTTTTCTGCTACCAGTTACTTGCTTCATTTCTTTGACTGCCAATTTCTTTGTGTTAATACGCAACTCAGTAATAATAGTCCGATGCAGACACCACCAAAGTTACGTTTTCTCTCTGCTAAGTTCTGTTCATGTGATTAACTGAAACTTACGTCGTCTTTCAGGACAAAGTTGAGCCACCTCCCGAAGGTCGTCTTCCTCAGGCCACCAAAGGTAAAGCAGATCTAAGAAAGCGCTTATAATCTGACTGGGTACCAGATTATGAATACATAATCATCATCTGTTTTTATCGTAAATTCAGGTGTGGATCATCTAAGAGACGTGTTTGGTCGTATGGGACTCAATGACAAAGACATCGTTGCATTGTCTGGTGGACACACCTTGGTATGTCTACTGCATCCAAAACAAAGACTTATTCTTCTTGGCTCTCTCTTACTTTGTCATTGTTTTGCTTTCAGGGTCGTTGCCACAAAGAGCGCTCAGGATTCGAGGGACCATGGACACAAAACCCTCTGATTTTCGATCTCTTATTTCAAGTAAGATCAGTTTCTCTCCTTCTTCCATTGATTTTTCCCTGCTTGGATTGGACTAGAGATGAATTAAGATGCTCTTGATGGTTGTTAAACAGAGAGATACTAAGCGGAGAGAAAGAAGGACTTCTTCAACTACCAACTGACAAGGCTCTTCTCCAGGATCCTCTGTTTCGTCCCCTCGTTGAGAAATATGCTGAAGTAAGTTATATACAGCTCATCATCTCATGATTATGATCATCATAATGGGATCTATAATTGATTCTGCTACTACTCTCAGGATGAGGATGCTTTCTTCGAAGACTATACTGAAGCTCATCTCAAATTGTCAGAACTCGGGTAAGTAACAAGTTTTAATAGATTCATTTAGAAACTTTGCAGTTACAAACACTCCAATTATTGTCTAAATCAGACCAGCATGGCTTAAAATTGTTTTGGTATATTCATGTGCTTCTCAGGTTTGCTGACGAGTAATCTGGAACCTGGTGTCATGTCCTGTCCCGTGATTATTGTTCCCTCGCACAATGTTGTAATCATATATAAACAGTTCGATTTGAATAAAAGACTTTGTGTTCCTCGTATGTCTTGGGTTGTTTCGAAATAACATAATTAATAGCTTTAGTCTAATGGTATTCCTGTGTAAAATACTTGGAAAATCTCCATAAATAAAATAGTATAACCGAAACACAACCAAATTGTTCCTTTTCGGTTTGGTTTGGTTCTCTTCCTATTCCATCTAAGTTTAATGTTTTAAAAGGAATTGGTCGTAAATCAAAATTTCGAAATAAATATGGCGATAATAATTTGAATTGATGCTTGAATCTTAATACGGCGACGTAGCGCAACTCTATTCCACCCAAATAATCCATTTAGAGTTTCTTCTCTCCTTCGCTCCCTTCCACTTCTCCAATGGACTTAAGATGAACATTCTCCGAGTTTCGACGTCATCATCGTCGTCGCCGATATACCCAAACTCCGGCACGCTAACACCTCCGGTGGCTTTCAATCTCTCTCAAAACCCCATATCTCTCTGCTCGATCAAGCCACCATTCACTGTCGCTGGTCGGCCCTCGCGCCTCCCATTTTTGGTGCGGTCCGCCTCCGTCACTGCGAATAGCTCCGCTGGAGACCTCTCGTCGTTCCTGGGCTCTTCTTCAGAGCCGTATTCTACACATAACGACCAAGAGCTTTTGTCTCTCCTCCGCAATAGGAAAACCGATGAAGCTTGGGGGAAGTATGTTCAATCAATGCATCTTCCTGGACCAACTTGCCTTAGCCGTTTAGTTTCCCAATTAGCCTATCAATCCAAGCCCGAGAGCCTCAGGCGCGCTCAGTCTATACTCACGCGCCTCCGAAATGAACGCCAGCTCCATCGCCTGGACGCCAATTCCCTCGGCCTTCTTGCCATGGCTGCTGCGAAGTCCGGCCAAACCGTTTATGCCGTCTCCGTCATTAAGTCCATGCTCCGTTCTGGGTACTTACCACACGTCAAAGCGTGGACAGCTGCAGTAGCTAGCCTCTCTGCTGCCGGAGACGACGGACCGGAAGAATCCATCAAACTCTTCACTGCTATTACACGCCGAGTCCGACGCTTCACCGACCAATCTTTGGTCGCTCAGTCTAAGCCCGACACTGCGGCATTTAACGCAGTTCTCAACGCCTGTGCAAACCTTGGTGATACCGAAAAATACTCGAAGCTGTTCGAAGAAATGTCACAGTGGGATTGTGAACCTGATGTATTGAGTTACAATGTTATGATCAAACTGTGTGCAAGGGTCAATAGGAAGGAATTGATTGTGTTTGTCTTGGAAAGGATAATCGAGAAGGGAATTAAGGTTTGTATGACAACAATGCATTCCCTTGTTGCAGCTTATGTTGGGTTTGGTGATTTGAGAACTGCAGAGAGAATTGTTCAAGCAATGAGGGAGAAAAGGAGAGATCTTTGCAAGGTTCTGAGAGAATGCAATGCAGAGGATTTGAAGGAGAAAGAAGAGGAAGAAGCCGAAGGTGATGAAGATGCGTTTGAGGATAATGATGATTCGGGTTATTCAGCTCCGGATGAGGTAAGTGAGGAGGATGTGTTCAATAAATTGCTTCCTAACTCAGTTGACCGGATTGATAAGCCACCATTGTTGCCTAAAGTCTTTGCACCAGACTCAAGGATCTACACAACGCTAATGAAAGGTTATATGAAGAACGGACGAGTGGCAGACACTGCTAGAATGCTGGAGGCAATGAGACGTCAAGATGATAGTAACAGCCACCCAGATCAAGTTACCTACACCACAGTTGTGTCAGCTTTTGTGAAAGCTGGGTTGATGGATAGAGCAAGACAAGTGTTAGCTGAAATGGCTCGGATGGGTGTGCCTGCAAATAGGATTACATACAATGTTCTTCTCAAAGGATATTGTAAGCAATTGCAGATAGATAAGGCGGAAGAATTGCTAAAAGAGATGACTGAAGATGTGGGGATAGAGCCGGATGTGGTTTCCTATAACATCATAATAGATGGGTGCATTCTTATAGATGATAGTGCAGGAGCTCTGTCGTTTTTCAATGAAATGAGAACGAAAGGTATTGCACCAACTAAGATTAGTTACACAACTTTGATGAAGGCTTTTGCAATGTCGGGGCAACCCAAGTTGGCAAATAGGGTGTTTGATGAGATGATGAGTGATCCACGAGTCAAAGTTGATTTGATTGCGTGGAACATGTTGGTTGAAGGGTATTGCAGGCTAGGTTTGATTGAAGATGCGAAGAGAGTAGTTTCAAGAATGAAAGAAAATGGTTTTTACCCAAATGTGGCAACCTATGGGAGTCTAGCCAACGGGGTTTCTCTGGCCAGAAAACCCGGTGAGGCGCTGTTGCTTTGGAAGGAAATAAAGGAAAGGTGTGAAGTGAAAAAGAGAGAAGAATCTGAAGGAGGAGATTCTTCAGAACCTCCTCCCCCGATGCTGGTACCAGATGAAGGGTTGTTAGATATGCTAGCGGATATATGTGTGAGGGCTGCGTTTTTCAAGAAGGCATTGGAGATAATAGCGTGTATGGAGGAGAATGGGATACCTCCGAATAAGACTAAGTACAAGAAAATCTATGTGGAGATGCATTCGAGGATGTTCACTAGTAAACATGCTTCACAAGCCAGAATAGAGAGGCGCGTTGAACGAAAGAGGGCGGCTGAAGCTTTCAAGTTTTGGCTTGGTTTGCCTAATTCTTACTATGGAAGTGAATGGAAGTTAGGTCCAAGAGAAGACTAGATCTTCCTACTAGATTCTACCATAGATGTAAAGTCACTATGCGATAATATTTGTGATGAATGATGTATTAGATTAAAGAAAAACTTAAGCAAACTACTGCATACAAAATTGGTGATATTGTTGTAACTGGTTTTATGTATTGTGTATATTTTAACACACTGAATTACAAATACTACCATCCGTATACATATAGAGAGAGAGAGAGAGTCACGTGCACCCATTACCCCACGTCTCCCACACTATCCACCACGTCACCAAACCCGACCGGCTGTAGTAAGTAAAATGCACACAAAGCAAAGCAAAACAGACAGAAGCGCGCGACACACACACCGGTTCAGTCGGTCAATCAAAAACGACAAGAACAACCGTCCATTTTTGTTAAAGGACTTTTGATCTGACGGTCCATCTTTGTTTATTTAAACCGGGTAAATACAAAAGAGGTTAAAAAAAGAGACTCGTCAATGGCGGATTTGGGTAATTTTCTCTCCCAAAAATCAAATAGAATATTGAAAAAAGTTGAAGTTTGATGGAAGAAGAATCATTCTTGACCACAATCAACGTCTAATCTGAAGCAGGTTCTGCGTCATATAGTGAAGGAAACTCTTGTCTTTTTCGATTTTCTCTAGCAGAATAAGAGAGAGAGAAACGATTCGTTATTGAAATTCTAAAAGTAATTTTAATATGTTTAGAAAAAGTGAGCTTGTGAAGGTGTCAGTTTTAGTTCATCCTCTCGCGCTCTTTGTGTTTCTCTATATTTTCGGATTCTCATTGGAAAAAAACTGAATGTACAGGTCTACTGGCTGTGAAGAGTTGGTTCGGACTTCGGGATCAGATCCAGGATTAGGGATTTTCGTTTGATGCTGCTGAGACCCCGTTACGATGGAAGAGATGCGACGAGGCATGCCTACGTGGCAGGACGAGTTAGCAAGTCTCATCGACGGAGGATTGCAGTACGACGGATCACCGATCGATCTGACAGCGGGTCCTGAGTCCAGGTTAAAGAGTTCAGGTATCGGGTCGGTGGATGGATCCGAATCGGTGGAGAGTTTGAAGGATCAAGTGACGGGGTTTATGAAGTCATGGGGAGAAATGCTTCTGGATCTCGCAATGGGATGCAAGGACGTTGTGCAGCAGACTGTGGTGAGCGAGGACTCGTTCGTTGTGCGGAAGCTCCGAAAACCAGCGGCTAAGGTTTCAAATAGGCTAAGGTTCCTAAATGAATACTTGCCTGAGGATCGTGATCCCGTTCATGTCTGGCCTGTGATTTTCTTCGTCTTCCTCCTAGCCCTCGCAGGTATATGATACAACAGTTCGTGACTTTTGGATCACCGTTATACTTGGTTTTTATTCATCGTAAAATTTTGAATCCAGACTCTTTGCCAAATCAATTACTAATCTAGATTTCTGTTTTGTTTTGTTTTGATATATCTGCGAAGCCCCGGGCGTGTATTGAACATGTATTCTAGATAAATGGGTATTGGGGTGAATCTTGTAGAAATTTCTGGGGTTGTTGTCGTCTGTAGACTACTTGTTTCTGCTTGGTATAAGTGGCAGTATTGAATCAATTCTATTTAGTTCAAGAGGCTTGTATCCTTTCTCTGACATATTTAACTTTGAAATGCAGCATTAAGTTTTAATTCTGACCATGATAATCCCGGCCCCGTGCTAAAAAAACTCCGTCTGCATCCTCTCGGTGCAAGCCGGGTACAGCTCCCAGATGGTAGATATTTAGCTTACCAAGAGCTTGGTGTTTCAGCTGAAAGAGCTAGATACTCTCTAATTGTGCCTCATTCTTTTCTTTCCTCTCGACTTGCAGGTGTGATCAAATGGGTTCAATATTTTTTTTCAGTTTCAGTTACTTTTTATGACGCAAGTACATGTGGTTTGCCTCTGATGTTTCAATATTATTTGAATTAGGAATACCGGGAGTGAAAGAATCATTGCTGGAAGAGTATGGTGTCCGCTTAGTTTCATATGATCGTCCAGGGTTTGGAGAAAGTGATCCTCATCATGCTCGGAACCTTAGCTCATCTGCTTCAGATATGGTTGACCTAGCTGCAGCTCTCGGGATTGAGAAGTTCTGGTTACTCGGCTATTCCAGTGGTAGCATGCATGCCTGGGCTGCAATGAGATACTTTCCTGACAGAATAGCTGGTACCATTCATTTTTTGAATAAGACTTGGATGTATATGGATTCATTAGAACACAAATCATGGTTTTTCATATTGTGCTCTAGTTTCAAGGATTGACACAAAATGAAATGTCAAGACTATTCATCATTGCATTGGCTTTTTATCTAAACAGGAGTTGCAATGTTAGCTCCTTTGGTCAATCCATATGAGCCAAGCATGACCAAGGAAGAGATGGCTAAAACGTGGAAGCAGTGGATACGAAAGAGGAAATTCATGTACTTTTTAGCACGTCGGTGGCCAAGTCTTCTTCCTTTGTTCTACCGCAGGTCCTTTCTCTCCGGTAATCTTGAGCGGCTGGATCAGTGGATGTCAATGTCATTAGGAGAAAAGGTAAGTCTGTATCATCAAGAGTCTCTTCCCCGAGGGTATGGACCTCTATTATCACCAAGTAAAGTAGATTCCTCAGAGGTATTTGTGAGTTATGGCTCACAAAATGTACCTGTAAATGCCACTTTTTCTACTTCAGGACAAACTTGTAATCACAGATCCAGTTTTTGAAGATTATTACCAAAGGAACGTAGAGGAGGCCGTACGCCAAGGAACCGCAAAACCATTTGTTGAAGAAGCAGTGTTACAAGTATCAAATTGGGGCTTTAACATTCCCGAGTTCCGCATGCAGAAGAAGTGTAAAACCAATGGCGTCCTCTCTTGGCTAATGTCAATGTACAGCGAATCAGAATGTGAACTTATCGGGTTTCGAAAACCCATACACATATGGCAGGTTTGTCGACAACCACACTTTATGACCATATATTTGAGTCGTGAGTTCTTCATTTTGCTTGTGGTCAAATAGGGTATGGACGACCGAGTCACACCACCTTCAATGACCGATTACATAAGCCGGGTCATACCTGAAGCAACAGTACATAGACTCCCAAACGAAGGCCACTTCTCTTACTTGTTTTTCTGTGATGAATGCCACAAGCAGATCTTCTCATCCATATTTGGAGAACCAAGGGGCCCGGTAGAGCTATCGGAACAAAGAACAGAGATTCCTAAACAAGAACCAGAGACCGGCCTATTGGACACTTGCACAACTTAGAAGTAAGTAAACAGGTTAGTAAAAGAACTATAGAAACACGGTCTTTGTCTACGTTCCATCACAGAGAGTTGAGTAAATTACACCAAGAGGATGCTTTCTTGGTTTAAAATTTGAGATTTTATTATATAGGTTATATAGCTAAGCAGACTTCGTTTGAGATCACATTTAGCACTACAAAGAGTGCAAGTGAAAGACTCATTCTCCACTAAACTGCTTTGAATAAACATCCTTTTCAATTTTGCTAATAGTCTTTTCAAATTGAAAATATATTGTATCGGATCATCTTCCAATTTTGGTTTCTATATTTCTTAAATTTTGGAACTAAACTCTTCACCCACATCATACATAAAAAAGAATGATCTAGACAAATAACTTGAAACTACATGGCTATATTGATGGGATGAATCAATCAATCTCATGGCTACTTCTAAAGAAGAGAATGATCTAGACCAGTTACTCGAAACCACATGGGCTATATTTGATAGGATCAATCAATCTTAACAAAAGGTTTTCAAAACGCAGAACCAGAGCTCTTCGTTTTGCCAAGCATCATGTCTTTGGCTTCGTTGATCTTAGACGCAAGGTAATGGCTTCCTCCTGCGTCCGGATGATTAGCCACCATCACTCTCCGGTGTGCTTCCTTCACCTTCTCTGCTGCTACGCTCTCCCTGCTCAAACACCATATATGGCAAAACTTTTCATGCACCAATAATACCACAAAAATTTGACCACATAAAGCACTGTCTAGCTATGCATGAACGAGTTCAATTCTAATAACTTAATCATATTCAAGCCCTCAAGAGCAGACTTCTTAAAAAGTAATGTGGCATACCTTCTGCCTACTGATGATCCATCGGGAATCTAAAGTAAACGTTAACGGTCAATCTATGAGAAATGTAGTAGAGCAGATCTTCACCACGACTACCTAGAGGTAAAGCTACAACAACAAGAGTTCTTAGAGCACTTAGGTGTAATATACCTTACAACCTCTATATGATCATTTACCCCGAAGTGATCCGAAGAGAACAAGTGATGTTTTCTTTCTAAACTACTACAGAAAAAGGAGAAGTGCGGGTCTTGGAAAAACTAGCAAACGAGAAAGCTGTTTGAAACCAAGAGTCCAAAGATTACCAGTATCATCAACACTATGAATCACAAGTCCGTTCTTAGTTTCCAGTTAAACAGTGAGGCTACAACACAAGAAACATACCTAACACCGAGAATGAGAGCGGCTTCTCTCCGTGTCATTGTAGCTTGGAAACCACCTTCGTAGAACTTGCGCAGTTTAGGCCTTGGTGGTCTTGCCTTGAACGCTTGCCATGCCTCTATTCCGTATTTACCAGCATAAGCAGCAGCAGCGACAGCAACACCTGCAATTATCGGTGCAACCTGGAGATTGACGAGAAGAGAAGCATCTTAGGAAGATGAATCAGAGGGATGTAGAGAAAACCCCTAAAAGAAACATTTTGATACTGACACTGACACAAAACAAACAGACATAACACATCAAAAATGGAATCAGATGCCCTAAAATTATCATTGCAGGGAACACAAATAGAAAATATTTAGACACTTCATTAGAATCAAAGGGATGCTTACAATGTCATCAAAAATATTTGAAACAGACACTAGAGGGATGTAGAGGAAAACCTAAAAGAAACATTTTGATACTGACACAGCAATGACAAACGCAACAGAGCAAAAATGAAAGCAGAATCCCTAAAATTATAATCTTCGGAAGAACAAAAAGGAATCTTTTTAGAAACCCGGATCTATTCAAAAAGGATGTCTTCAATATCATGAAAATGATCAGCAAAAACAATAAAGAGAGGAAGCTCTACGGAAAGCCAAAAGAAGAACAGAAGCACGCGAATTAACCATTGATTGTCGACGAGGAATTGAACAGAAGAAAGAACTCCAATTTTACTATTCACTTTGTCAATGGATTTGAGGATTAGGGTTTTGGGTACCACTTTGGTTTGCTGGGCGTTGGCCTAGTAAGTCGGTTGGGTTCAAACCTTCTAACTCTCTAAGTGGTTTCCGTTAAAAGGTGGAATAAAGTGTTCCTAACTAAATTAATTTTTATCTTCTGGATAGCAAACGAGTCAACAAATTATATTTATTCTTCAATATAGGAGAATAAGGAAGCTTGTGACACAGTTCAATTTGTATATTGAATAACTTGTAAAAAAAATTCAATGGCTGATGACAAAAGTATATTTAGTTTCACACACGATATCATCAAAGGATTTGTCTTTTTAAGACATTCATCAATGTATTCAAGATAAATAAAAAGACAACATGTCGAAGTTACTCGTCTTGATCGGTTTTAACTTTCTTATCAGCTTTGGGTCGAGTAGATATAGACTCACGTCTTGGTCTATGTTTCTTCCATTTCTTCTTCTTCAAAGACATGATCCACGACGGAACCTCACAGCCCGATGATTTCATCGTGTTGGCTATGTTCCTTAAGAAAGGCACATCTTCTTCTGTGTAAAATGTTATCGCTTCTCCGCTTCTTCCCGCTCTTCCCGACCGACCTGTTGAATTTCAAAAGAGTGGTTACTTTCCAAATGCATCAACTCATCATCACAGAAAAGACTCCAATGGAATAGAGAATATACAAAGGGTTCAAGCAATGTCCATACCAATCCTGTGGATGTAGGCAGACGCAGAATCTGGGAAATCATAGTTTATCACGCAGTTGATGCCTTTGAAATCCATACCTCTAGCAATCACATCGGTGGCAATCAGAACCCATGTTTCCCCCGCTCTGAAACTATCAACCGCATTTTCCCGCTGCAGCATCCATAATGTAAATAAGTTCCAGTCACCTAGTATATCTATAATTTCCATAAAGAGCAAGCTTTATTGAATGGCTATGGGGAGAGATGATATTACCTCTCCTGAAGGGAGATCAGAATGGATGACCCCGACTCTGATGTTTTCGCATTTCAGTTCATCATAGAGTTCCTTTGCTCTTTCTTTGCTTTGCACAAAAATTAGTACCGGTGGATTCAGGCTCTACTGCCAAGTAGAAAAGGAATTACAAAAGGTAACAGACTTGCTTGATATTAATACTGTTTTGAAATAAGTGAACTTACCTCTGCAAAGCTTTGGCGAAGAGCGAGGAGTTTCCCCTCTTCAGTTCCAGCAAAAACCAGCTTTTGTTTGACGGTTTCAGATGCTGTGTTCCTATATAAATTATAAAAGTAAGATCCTTTTACTTCAATATATGTTGTGAATCATCTATAAGCTTCACTATCATTTTTTCTATACTCACTTTCGGCCAATGATCACACGAACAGCATCATGCATTATGGAACGTGCAAGTTCCTCGACAAAATCTGGTAAAGTAGCACTGAACAATGAGCGTATGATTGAAGGGTTTGAACAAGCCTTAACCACACAATCTATCTGCTTTAACAAGCTCTGCTCAAACAGCTTGTCAGATTCATCAAGGACAAGATACTCGACCCTGTATGCAATGGAAATTCAGTTGAAATGGGCATAACACAAATTGAAAGTACGCATGTTTAACTTCTAGTATATGCTATTGACTTACTTGCTTAAGTCAATCTTTTTAGCCTTGATAGCTCTTTTCAGTCTCATCGGTGTTGATATGAGAACATCACACCGAAACTTTGAGAAATCAGCTGTTTTGACAAGGGATTTAGTCATTAATCTGATGTGGAACTTGCTTCCTTTAATAAGTTTTTTTCCTTCTCTAGCCGTCTGGGCAGCCAGTTCTCGTGCAGGAGAGAGGATAACTGCTCTTATACCATCTGTTGAAGGGCGCTGAAACAACAACAAAAAAAGAACTCATAAGCAGTATTCAAGAGTTAAACTCTGGGAAATCTGGAGGGTTTGAGTGTAAACACTGTTCCGTACCTTGAGTTTTATAAGCATGGGGCAAAAAAAAGCAAAGGTTTTTCCTGACCCAGTTGGAGCACAGGCAAAGCATTCACGACCCTGGAATTAGGCAAAAAAAAAACAAATCAAAACTAGAGTGGATACCACATGACAGGAAGTTCTTTCTCTCTATTTTTCTAAGTGTCTCTGTTGTAATGAATAGAAAAAGAGTGGATAAGATCATACCGATAGGAGAATTGGTATAGCCTGCCTTTGGATTGGAGTAGGCTCTTTAAATCCTAGTTCAGCCAAATTGCGTAATATGTAACCCTTACAGCCATACCTGTACACGGATTAAGCATTAGTCGGGAAAAGCGGATTAAGAATTAAGATCAAAATCCAGAGGATAGGAAAGGTTTAAACACATAACCACAGCATGTCAACGAACTCAAAGACCAGGGAAAAATCATTTCCACTGAGGATTTCATATGGATAAAAAAACTGAACTTTACATACCCAAACTTCGAACCATTAATCCTATGAGCCTAACAAGTCAAAATGCTGTCAAAATAAAATCCAATTTCACAAACCTCGATGACAGCTCTGCGAAGCTTTTCAGTGGTGGTGGAATATTGTTACCAGAAACATGAATGTTGTACTGTTTCCTCGACAAAGCATCTTTCTGATATTATGAAGCAAACAAAGTCATGTATATCTATCACTCTTTGTCTTCGATGAAACAGACAAAATCTTATCAACTCCATACCTCCATTCGCCGATTAAGTTCCGTCTTGGGATTCTCTAAAATCTCATCATTTGCGTTATGTTCTTCAGAAAGTCCCTTCTTTGAGCTATTGAACACATTAAATCCTTCAACAGGCTCTATTTCAACAGAAAGAGAAATTGGATCAGACAAAGTTAGCACAAAGTTGAGTGTTCAGTAAATAAATTTTCCAGACATACCAGAATTAGCAGATCTTCGTTTCCTCTTCTTAGAGGACACCACTTTGTTCTCCGGTTCAGGGTCTTCTTCTTCCTCAAAAAACCTTAGTTTCTTATTGGAATCATCATCTTCCGTACAATTCTATCAAAGCAATGGAAAGTTTAATAAGAACAGAGAGAGAGAGTGTGATTACTGATGATTCAAACAATACTAAGAGGAGCAGAACTCACCTTAAACTTGGCAAAATCAGGAGCAAACTTCTTCCTATTAAAGTTTGTTCCACCAAACAGAAAATATGCGCTTTTCTCCATCTGCTAAAGAATCTTAAAACGGTCAATAGAATGCAAAGATATAGTAACAGCAGAAATTGAGAAACATACCAAGATAGAGACTGAGACAGCACGAGAGATATGGGCTTCAAGGTCTCGGGAGGAGAGGCGAAGTCAGCAATAGTGATAACAGTGAAAACGGGAAAACGCTGGTGGTAAAACTGACGACGGCGAATAAGTGCCGAGAAGAAACGGAGAATCTGTCTCTTACACTTAGGGTTTGGGGGTTTTGGTCGTTTTCAAATAATTACAAAGGCATTTTAGTCATTTAGACGCCAAACCAGACCCAAACGCTAATACAGCGTCTTGAATTTCGAATCGCTGATATAGCAAAATAAACAAAAGTAGAAATGGGCCCATAAAATGGCCCAACTAAAACAAAAGCTTTAATTAGATATAAAGTTGAAACGCCTTGCTTCAGCTTCTCGTTCTTCATCTTCTTCTTAGAAACCGGCTTTTTCTTCTGCGCGTATACGTGAAGGATGTAGCTTCCTACAAGGAATGACACTAGAAACCTTCAATTACAAGAAGAAAGATCAGTCCCGGGTTGAGCCCTTTGCTTTCCATTTTTCCCAGCTGCTCATTGTTTTTTTAGCAACTTAGAATGAAATCCAGATGCAAGAAACAAGAAGATGATCAAGAAGACAGAACACAATACAGATGTTGTTCTTGATACATTGTTTGGCTTTCACACGCCCACTGTCAATGTAAAAATAGATATATACAGCGGGAAACATCCTAAGTAGCTTATTGATATCATCCCCAGTTTCGCTGCAACAAGTGTAATGTCGACGTATAACTTTATACTATCAATGACCATTACCGCAAGAGGTAAGTAAAAGATCTCTGCAAATTAGCATTGACAAGCATGAAAGTCATGAAACCATTCAAATGCAAGTTAGAATATTCGAGGATTTTGGATATAAACAAATTCCGGGGAACATTAAATTCTGAGACATGTTCCAAAAATGACAAAACTTGACATTCCAAGTCAGACCAATGCATGAAACTCTCAAAAACAAAACCAAAGACAAAAACTTTACGGATTCGATTCTGCTAAGTCAGAAAGCATGCTTAAGTTCAGGCAATTTGATTATCGTTAAACGGCGTTACGATAATGTGAATCGATACTCAGCAATCTCAATACTAAACATGAACATTATACATCAAATCCAAAAGATCAGACCCAGAACAGCACAGAGGATTGTTAGCCACGCCTGAAAGTATCATATGATTATAGGAAAGCATCTTTTAATTTAATTTTAACTCAGTACAAACATAATAAAATAGCACAAACATCTACCTGAGGTGAATAATTCTTTTGCTGAACAATAGTACTTCAAATTTTCAAAAAACATTAGGAGCATTTTGTTTCTCGGAATAATATTGGGGTCAAAGGGATAATAAACAAAAGTTGGGGTACTAATGCATAAACTTTCTTCCAGACTGTACTTTTTTTCTTTTAGGCTCTCTTCGTCGCCGAACCAGCTTTTAGCTTTGGGGCAGAAACATAACATAGAGTCTTCTTTCTCTTCGAGTCAGATTTATCTCCTTTAGATCCGGAGGTTTCTTGTAACAGATTTGGAGGAGGATGACTGTAATCGATATTCTGACTAGAGTTGACTCGATCTGTAAGAAGTATGACAAGTACGATGTTGACAAACAGCGAGAGGCCAATATCTCCGGTGATGATGCCTTTGCTCGCCTCTATGGCGCTTTTGAGACCCAAATTGAGACCGCTCTCGAGGTGGTTATTTCTCTTTTCTTTTCGCAGCTTGTAGATTTTGCTTGATTTATTCCAAAGGGCTGTGCTTTGACAATGCTTAACATAGAATTTATATGTTTCCGGTCTGGACTTTTCAAATGGAGAAAATATGCATGAAAGTCTTGGAACTGGGTCGCGATCATTCCCGATTTTGTATTTTGCGAATGCCTTGTTCTGCTTTGAATTTTCGAATGAGGTTGACATGTGATTTCGATTTGCAGAAAGCTGAACTTGTTTCGAAGGAGAAAAATAGGGCTTCTGCTGTTGCAATGAATGCTGAGATACGCCGGACTAAGGCTCGATTGTCGGAGGAAGTTCCCAAGTTGCAGAGACTTGCTGTCAAGCGGGTTAGCTTCCTTTCTAATGTTTTATGACACTTCCGATCAGAGACATTGCTTCTAGTTATATCATTAGCTTGGTTGAGTTCACATATGGCTGTAATTCTGCTAACGTTGGTTGAGTAAGAGAGAATAGTAGTAATCCCTGTGGGTTTAAGATTTTCCAACCTTGCATATTTTGTTGTAGTAGCCACATTCGGATGGTTTTCCATTGGCTGAAATTAAATTATGTTTGAAGGATTAACTTGTTTAGGTTTGGTGACAATCTATCACATTGTTCAGGTCAAGGGACTTACAACCGAAGAGCTTGCTGCGAGAAATGATCTGGTGCTTGCGCTTCCAGCCAGGATTGATGCCATACCTGATGGGACAGCCGGTGGTCCTAAAAACACTAGTGCTTGGACTCCCTCGACAGCATCACGCCCTGAGATTAAATTTGATTCAGGTAATTCAGCTGAAGTACCTTTGTTTATCTCTTGTAGATTGCATTACGTGTTGAACTATTGTATGAGCTAGTCCCTTATTGTACTGTTTGTTTATCTAAGAACCATATGAACGTTTTATCTTATTTGCTTTCGGTAGAATAACTTGAATTTCAAGATCACTTTGTCATCATCTTTGTTCTGAATGTTAGATGGGCGTTTTGATGATGATTACTTTCAAGAATCACATGAATCCAGCCAATTCAGACAGGAGTATGAGATGCGGAAAATCAAGCAGGCAAGTGATAGACTGATATTCTATCTCGTTGCACTCTAGTATTTTGTTCTATTATGTTGACTCTGGTGGTTATATGTGTATACATATATAACTTGTCTACTTGGGTATATATACCAGGAACAAGGTCTGGACATGATCTCCGAAGGTTTAGATGCGCTGAAGAACATGGCATCTGATATGAATGAGGTAGGTTTTTTAAAAGTGCAGCTCCTAACACACTTCCCTTAAATGCTTGAGCTGATGATCCATATCACGACACTGATACATGCAGGAGCTGGATAGGCAAGTTCCTCTGATGGATGAAATCGACACAAAGGTATAAGACAGCATCCATTTCCTGATCTTTGTTCTGAACTTGTCAGTTATTCTGAACTTTCTGAACTCGCTCACAGGTGGACAGAGCAACCTCGGACCTTAAGAACACCAATGTTAGACTTAAAGATACTGTAAACCAGGTGATTTGAGTGTGGAACCTTTTTTTCTCAAACTCCTTACCCACATCAGTCTGATCTTGATCCCCTAACATAAAAAAGCATGGTCTTTCTGTTGCAGCTGAGATCAAGCAGGAACTTCTGTATTGATATTATTTTGTTGTGTATTGTTCTGGGTATTGCTGCATACTTGTACAAGTAAGTTTCTCACATGTATAAAAAGATGCATCAAAATACATGGTTGTTTCAATGAAAAAAAAACTTGTGTAACGAAAAAAATCTTTTGTCCAATGCAGCGTACTGAAGTAATGAGATGAACACGAAGGGACCCATCAGTACTATTACCGCATTTCACCTGAGTCAGTGTGTACTTGTTTCTTGCCGTTCTTTTCTAATCTTTCTATGAGAGTTTCTTGTTAATGTCGACAATATTGAAGTTGTTTCTTCATGTATTGACTTACTTCCATGTTGTTCGTGTGCATACATGATGAATATATCTGATTAAATTTACCAAATTTATATATATTCTACTATTGCCAATTTGCTGCTAATCGTTTGCAGAGTCTGCCTTGTGCACTAAGAATGAGAAAGAAACATTGAGATAATTTTACATTTAGAATAATGTCGTATCAAAATTTCTATATTATGATTTGATAACTCATCACATATTTTTGTTATAAACTCATACAGATCAAACACGCATATACTAATATACCGATGATGGCAGTTGGACCGTTTGATCCATGCTCAGCCGTGTTTAGCTACTCTTGTTCACTTGTTTTTCCTCCTTGTCCGGTATTGTTCTCGCTTCCACCGTTTCCGTGAATTTTTATTTCCAAAAGCCTTTCGACAGGCTGCCTGCAAATCGGGCATCGATTTGTCTGAAACCTCAGTACCTTAGCGCATTCGCTACACAAACACTGCATCAAAAACACTACAAAAGTAAACATTTGTCCATTACTCATCAGCTTTCCAAACAAAAAGAACATGAACTTACCATGTGTCGACAGGGAAGAACAGTCGTATCTCGTGGTTCAGACAAACATATAACGCATTCTTTTCCTGGGTCATTGGCATCGCCAGCTGAATCCTCATCGTCATCAACCGTATTCCCAATCCCATAAATCTCTTGCAATTCATATCGCATTCCATTAACCCATAGTATTTGCTTCACCACTCTTATCTTAATCTCTCCTTTATCCTTTTCATAAATCGCTTGAGTAATTTGTGCATTCTTCGATCCCAACCTTTCTTCTTCATTATCACCTGAAGGAGCTGCTTCTGCCTTAACTGCCAACGGATAGATATCTGTCTCCTCAGCCTTGAACAGCTCAATGTCTTCAAAGATCGAAAAGTCTATACCCGAACCAGAGGGCTGTTGAAACTTCTGACCAAGTCCTTTCTCGAAATCCATGGTGATTGGTGGCAGGATATCTTCTTTTGTCGCTGTGAGATTGCATTCTTCGGATTCTTTAGCAAAGAAAATGACAGTAATCCTGTTCTCGACAATTCCAAAATAACAAACGCTTAGCCATTACACAGGAAGAATTGATCAAAGGGTGAGTTTTGATTAAAAATTCCAACTTTACATCTACCTGTTGGATATTTCTTTACTAAACAAGTCAAAGAACTAAAATGTCGAAAAAAGCCATAAATTTCAGCTACGATCACGAGGAAGAACACAATTTCACGTGTTTTGGCTCTGTTTTCATATCAATCACGAAATCACGAAAGAGAGAAATTGAAATCTACCTCCCGGAGACAGTTGCATCAAACGTAAAGGAGACCAGAAACCGACCCGGATTCTCCGGGTCGGAATCAAGCCTGAGAGTCTCCTTCTTGAGGTTCACGTCGTTACGAATCGTGATGGCTTTCTGATGTTCGACGTAAGGAGGCGGTGTAGGTATCATGGGCCCACCGTAAGGGTATCTCCCGCCGGTGGTCCAAGGCTGAGGGTTGTGGTACGGATGCGGCTGAGGAGGATAGTGATGATGATGGTGGTGCTCGTAAGTCGCCGGAAGTGGAACAGGAATGGTTCCTGGCTGAGGAGAGTAGTAACCAGGGTATTGGTAAGCCTGGGTGGGATTAGGGTTTGAAAACGGTGTAGCGGCGGCGAATACGAAACGATTAGCTGCGATTTCTGTAGCCGGAGGTGGTGGAAGAGGAGGAGGAGGAGGTGGAGCCGCTGTTGGAAGCGTATGGTTTCGCCGTCTGCTATGACGGCGTCTACCGTCGCCGCCGCTGCTGCTGATGTTTCCCATGAATTAAAGATCAAAAGACGGGACCTTTTCGAGACCCAAATGATCAAATCTCAGATTTTTTTTAGTTTGCGGATCCGGGAATTATAATGTAAGGAATTAAAAGCAAAACCAGAGAGATTTTTGAGGAATTAAGAAAGAAAGAATAAAAGAATTAGAAGCTTCGTCTGTACTTTTTTTTATTTATCATATTCGTCTGGACCGATTCCTTTGCCAAACAAATAAGGGGCCGCGGCTCTATTTTCTCTTATGTAAGCACATCTGTGCCTTCTTGATTTTTCCTAGCGGAAAGCTGTGTAACGCAATCTTAATACTATGGGCTTTGAAGGAAAAAAAGGAAACAAAGAATAAAGAAGAGAAAATAGAGAATAATTTGGTATTACTAAGTAAATTTAATAGAGGTCCAAAGATGAATAGTTCATTATTGAAACTTGTTTTGCTCTAATCTCGCCGGCGAAAGATGACTTATTCAGAGACGTTTGTGAAAACTTTGCTCGTTGTCTGGCAGTGGTGAAAGTTGCTTTGGAACAGTCAATAGGAGGAAGGTTTTGGGTTCAACGATAAAGGATGGTGGTTTGGATGGGTTGTGAGCGTTGTTTCTAGGTTCGTGCTTCCTCTCCCTCTCGTCAATGCTCTATGTTCCTCTTTCCGGCGATACCTCTCCACCCGAAACTGGTGTGCTTCGGTGGAAAGGAAAACATGCTTTCATCTTTTCCCTTTGGTCTTTATTTCGTTTTCCCGATTTGGTTGTTTATTCCCAATTACCAATGGAAGTTTTGATTTTGACAACATATTGAAAACCTCAAGTAAATCTTGAACAAACATCTCAAACTTAGACACCTTGATTTATCTAAAGATTCTAAAACTTAAGTTATATCACCACATTTGGGATTTTCACCTCACCGGTTATGCTAAAATAAATTAAATTATGGTTCGGTCGATTTTTAGAGTTAAATTATGATACACTTTTCTAGTTCAATGCTGCAAAAAGTCTTTCTCTGTCTCTTTCTCATTGCGTCCTTCTGTCTCTAGAAGCGATGACCATGGCAACATTTCTCGCCAGATGGCTTATTGGTAACCACCAATCAAGCCAGTTTCTTTATTTGAAGGAAAAAAATGGCTAATGATTTTCAATATAGAATTTATTTAATTCCTATATTTAGTTTGCTATATAATATAGAATAATTTTTGAGTAATATTTTAAAATAACACCTTTTAAATTTTTTTTTCAAATTTAGCATCATAAAATTAAATTCCCAAAATAACATAAATACTTATGTGAAAATATTTATTTATTCTAAATAAATTATACATAAATTTAAAATATTGTTTTATGTTTCAAATTTAGAGTTTAATTTTTTTCTATTAAAATATAGTTTTAATGCATTTTAATCTTAAATTTGTGCTATTATTGAAAATTTAAACTAATGATGCTATTTTTAGAACAAAAACTTAAAAATGTGCTATTTTAGACATTTGTCCATAATTTTAAAAAAATAATTCTATATACTACGGTTTTTAAATTATTTTGTATAAAATAGAAAACCGGGATCAAACCGAACTTAACTTGACCCACTTAGTGTGTACGAAGTGTAAGCCACACGGCAAAGATGTATTGGTAATAATTGTATAAATTGGTTATGTTACCAAGATTTTAAGGTATCCCAACAAGTGGTACAATTTTCCAAAGATCAATCGGAAACAGAAACCGAGGATTTCTTTAATAGTTATTTGTGTGAAAATGATAAATTTTGTGTTTAAATTTATGTAATCAATGTTCTAGGAAGATTTGGGAAATCGACCAAATTAACTATCCCTTTCACTAATTACCCCATATGATAAAATAAGAATGATTTATTTACGTCAACTACATAAAAACTATATTTTTCTGTTATATATTACACAAACTTCATAAATTATTTTAATTGTAGAAATTCTATTAATTTTTACACGTTAAATAGCTACTAAATTTAGTTCTAATTCGAAAATTTTAGTTTTAACTTAAGTTTATTTTGAAATTAAAACCAAAATTCCGAAATAAAACAAGATTTATTAACAATTTAACGTGTAAACATTAATGAAATTTTGGTATTTAGAATAAAATATAAAGTTTATGTAGTTTACGGAAGAAAAACATAGTTTATGTAACTTATGAAAAATCCAAAAATTACGGATAAAAATAAGTTTATTCGTATAAATTCGTGTAGTTGATGGAAACAAATCCAAATAAGAATGATAGAGAATTGTGCTTTTTGACATAAACTATGTGAAATTATATTTTTGATAGATTTGATCAGTAGAAAGGACATGGTTTAATCAAACCAATTATCAATGGTACTCTAAATTGTAACAACTACCAAACCATTAACCACTTGATAATTACAGAAGAGGTCAGGTACACTGATTTAGTGCTACTTTTGGAAGTAGTTACCTTTGGAGGAACAAGTCAAAAAGAGGAAAACGTTTTGTTTGATTTGTCCAATTCAATCAAGATATTATTTTTTAAAAGCATACAATCAATTTCTTTTGATTTGTCCAATTTAAGTCCTCGGTTTTGTCTGTTCTTTTGCTGACTTGGCTCTCTGTGAAGACTTGTTTTCTATTTGCCGTGTGACGACTTCTTCTTCTTCGTCCTCTTCTCAGCTTCACTTCATAAAAAATCCATTTCATAAAAGCCGATTTACACTCCTGCGTATCTTGTCTCAAAACCATGATTCTCTTTGTATTAATGACCCACTTCAGATAATCATAATCATCCTTCTCTTTCTGGCGATTGATTTTCCTCAACTTCTAAATAAAGTTTAAGACTTTTTCTATAATAAATTCAAAGGTGAGTTGTGATCATCTCTTTGCTTTTTATGCTTGTTCAATAAGTCACAGTTTATGTATTTTAGAGTAAAGGAATCAACTTAGTATCGTTGAAATTCGGTTACTTGTAGATTCGAGATCCTTTCTCTTACCTTTTCTCTAAAATTAGGGTTCGTGTTACTCAGAAAAGAATTTAGGTCTGTTGGGTCAAAAGGGTTCCTACTGACCTGGTGTTTAATCTTTAATGAGCTTCGAACGAGTAAGTTTTTTGATCGTTATGAATATAAAGATCAGAATTCGAATAAGATCAAACCAAGGGAAACACTATAAGTTGTTTTCTTTCAATCACTCAGCTAATTTTGAAGTACTCGGGAGAAAGCGTCCATTGTGGAAAATGCTTCAACTTTTTAGATCGATTGTTTGATAAAATGATGCAATGAAATCTAGTGGTTTGATGTTTTGGTTGCGTAAATGATATATGATTGGCGTTTTCTATATGTCCTGCAGTGGATAAACCTCGGTGTTTTAATCTCTACTGGAAAATGAAATGTTTCTTGTTCTCTGGTGGGGACAAAAGAGACGAACAGAAGACCTCTAAGTCAGTTTCACTGACTTCTAACTCCTCTGACCGCGAAATAAACCGAAGCGGGTCAGAGTTCAACTCTCGGGATGTCTCTGGGACGAGCACGGAATCTTCCATGGGGAGGAGGACTTCGTATCCTATGATGTCTACTCGTGGAAATTATCTCAGAGAGTTCAGCATTACTGATCTCAAGTCTGCCACAAAGAATTTTAGCCGGTCTGTTATGATTGGAGAAGGTGGTTTTGGTTGTGTCTACAGGGGAAGAGTGAGGAACTTAGAAGAGCCGTCAATTAGAATTGAAGTTGCGGTTAAGCAGCTCGGTAAAAGAGGGTTGCAGGCAAGTTCTTCTCCCAGTCTTGTTCTAAAAAATTTCCAGTTATTCAAGGGCTAATTCGATTATCACTCATTTTGTGGATATTGCAGGGGCATAAAGAATGGGTCACGGAAGTTAATTTTCTCGGGGTGGTCGAGCATTCAAACTTAGTGAAACTGCTTGGCTATTGTGCCGAAGATGATGAACGTGGGATCCAACGGCTTTTGGTTTATGAGTACATGCCTAACGGAACTGTTGAATTCCACTTATCCACGAGGTCACTTACAGTCCTTACTTGGGACCTCAGGTTGAGAATCGCCCAAGATGCAGCTCGCGGCTTAACATACCTGCATGAAGAGATGGAGTTTCAGGTAATGTTATGACTCTGCTACGCTATTGGTTTTGTTTTTTCTCTCTTTACAGACTTTGATCTATTGTTTTCCAGATAATATTCCGGGATTTCAAGTCCTCGAACATTCTTTTAGACAAAGACTGGAAAGCAAAGCTCTCGGATTTTGGTTTGGCTCGTTTAGGTCCATCTGAAGGACTAACCCATGTTTCTACTGATGTAAGTCCTGCATTCACTTCATTTGGTTGCAAGATTTAGAAATATGTATCTATGTTTTGAATGGGTTTTGGTCGGGTTTATTAGGCTGTAGGTACAGTGGGTTATGCAGCACCTGAATACATTCAAACTGGCCGTCTCACATCGAAAAGCGATGTGTGGGGTTATGGAGTGTTCATCTATGAGCTTATAACAGGGAGGCGACCGGTAGACAGAAACAAACCCAAGGGAGAACAGAAGCTTCTAGAATGGGTGAGACCTTATATATCCGACACAAAGAAGTTCAAGCTCATATTAGATCCCAGGCTTGAAGGGAAGTACCCGATCAAATCAGTACAGAAGCTAGCAATTGTCGCCAACAGATGTTTGGTTAGGAACCCAAAGGCACGTCCCAAGATGAGTGAAGTGTTAGAGATGGTGACCAAGATTGTGGAAGCTTCTTCAGGGAATGGTAGTAGCCCGCAGCTAGTTCCGCTCAAGAATCTAAAAGCTTCAAGAGACGTCGGAGGGAAGAACATGAACGATGGTGACGGCAGGGAAGGAGGTTGGTTTGGCAAGTTATGGAACCCGAAAACAGTAAGAGCTTGTTGACTGCTCAACATCCAAATTCTTGCCAAAAGAAGCTCTTAATCTTGAAGATTTTTGTGAGAGAAATATCAAGTTCAAGATTAAAGTCAAGCTCATATATATATAATGAAGATTGTGAAAGATTCTCCAAATGGTCTAGTTTGATGTTAGTAACCACAGTTGAATACGAAGATATATATAGGCAAACATCGGTTTGTAACGAAGCTGATCAGTCTTCGACACAAAAATAAGCTTGTTTACGTGTATGAATTGAAGTATTTATCAATGTTATATGGTATACAAATGTCTATGACTTGCAGAATCATTTTTCCGAGAACACACGTCATCGTTTTATCCTTTGTGGCATTGTTTTCTTCTTTATTTTTTATTTTTGTGGAATAGAGGAAGCGTATAAGGAAAGAAATGAAAGAGAAAAGGAGTCTATACAGACATAACACAAGTATGGTTAAGATTTAGGGAAAGTGTAAACATAAGGTGTTCCTTTGGTATAAGTAGAAAGATTAGGAAAAAAGGAAAATATAGTTTAGCTCTCTTTTCCAATATAGAGAGATATAACTTGCCAAAATCTTTGCTCTTTCAATCATCACAATCGATCTCTCAGTGAACCGCAGGAAAAACAAGAAGCTCTCATCTTCCGTCGATTTTTGAGGGAACATCTCGTTAATCTCAAACTCATCATGACAAACCCAGCTGAATCTTCAGACTCGTAAGTGGTCCAGATTTGCGTTTTTGGTTTTCCGATCGAGAAATTTTGGATCTTTTAAGTCTGGGTTTTCGATTTTGGGATTAGGGTTTTGGTTGATCTTGTCTGAAGGGTAATCTTCTTTCCGGGTGTTTTATGTTTTGTTACAGGAAGTCGAAGAAAGATTTCAGTACTGCTATTCTCGAGAGGAAGAAGTCTCCGAACCGACTTGTCGTCGATGAGGCTATCAACGATGATAACTCCGTAGTATCTCTTCATCCTGCCACCATGGAAAAGCTTCAACTCTTCCGTGGTGATACCATTCTCATCAAAGTTGGGCTTGTTTTTGTCTCGTTGGATTCTTATTTGATTGTGATATTGAATGATCGGTTTCTCTCTATGGAAGGGATATAAATTAAGGGTTTTTCCCATGCTCAACCGATAGATTCCTCTGTGGTTCTACATATATTAGGGTTTTGTAGACTTTTGAAACCATTGATTTATGATCATCAGTATCTTGAATTTGGAAAGGCTTGTTTGGTGACTAATTGTTTTGTTTGTTTCTGGTTTTGGCTTTCAGGGTAAGAAAAGGAAGGACACAGTCTGCATTGCTCTTGCGGATGAATCATGTGAGGAGCCGAAGATAAGAATGAACAAAGTAGTTAGATCTAACTTGAGGGTTAGACTGGGAGATGTTATTTCTGTACATCAATGCCCAGATGTCAAGTACGGAAAGCGTGTTCACATCTTGCCAGTTGATGATACCGTTGAAGGAGTGACTGGAAACCTCTTTGATGCTTACCTGAAACGTAAGTTGGCTTCTGCTTTTTAGATCATAATCCAACTATGCAAGTTTTGATTTTTTTTTATTTTTTTTTTTGGGATTCTCGTCTGCTTTGACACATTGTGTATAGTTTGAAGTGATTTACTGAAAAAAAAAATTATTTTGTTTCTACAGCTTATTTCCTGGAGGCATACCGCCCAGTGAGGAAAGGTGATCTCTTCTTAGTCAGAGGAGGAATGAGGAGTGTGGAGTTCAAAGTTATAGAGACAGATCCTGCTGAATACTGTGTGGTTGCTCCGGACACAGAGATATTCTGTGAGGGTGAACCAGTGAAGAGAGAGGATGAAGAAAGGCTAGATGAAGTAGGTTATGATGATGTTGGTGGCGTCAGGAAACAGATGGCTCAGATTAGGGAACTTGTTGAACTTCCCTTGAGGCATCCACAACTATTCAAGTCAATTGGTGTTAAGCCACCAAAGGGTATTCTGCTTTATGGACCTCCTGGGTCTGGAAAGACTTTGATTGCTCGTGCTGTGGCCAATGAAACCGGTGCCTTTTTCTTCTGTATCAACGGACCCGAGATCATGTCCAAACTGGCTGGCGAGAGTGAGTCCAACCTCAGGAAAGCATTTGAGGAGGCAGAGAAAAATGCGCCTTCAATCATATTCATTGATGAGATTGACTCTATTGCACCAAAAAGAGAAAAGACGAATGGAGAGGTTGAGAGGAGGATTGTGTCTCAGCTCCTTACGCTAATGGATGGACTGAAATCGCGTGCTCATGTTATTGTCATGGGAGCAACCAATCGCCCCAACAGCATCGACCCAGCTTTGAGACGGTTTGGAAGATTTGATAGGGAGATTGATATCGGAGTTCCTGATGAAATTGGACGTCTTGAAGTGCTTCGGATCCACACAAAGAACATGAAGCTTGCTGAAGATGTAATTTCTAATTCTAGCTTTGCCTGTATTTTCTGAGTGTTTTAAAGCTAAATTCTTCTTGCGGTCTTTTGTTTCTAGGTGGATCTCGAAAGGATATCAAAGGACACACACGGTTATGTAGGTGCTGATCTTGCAGCTCTGTGTACAGAGGCTGCCTTGCAATGCATCAGGGAGAAGATGGATGTGATTGATTTGGAAGATGACTCCATAGATGCTGAAATCCTCAATTCCATGGCAGTCACTAATGAACACTTCCACACTGCTCTCGGGAACAGCAACCCATCTGCACTTCGTGAAACTGTTAGTATTGAAAGTGCTGAACTTACAATGAGATCCAGAACCTGTAATTTCACACTAACCTCATTCCAAAATTTATTGGCCTTGCAGGTTGTGGAGGTTCCCAATGTCTCTTGGGATGATATTGGAGGTCTTGAGAATGTCAAGAGAGAGCTCCAGGAGGTAAATTCGCTAATTTTCAATTCTTGCTTGGACATGTCCTTTAACTGTTAGCTAACCTGTGTGATTGTCAAAATGCAGACTGTTCAGTACCCGGTCGAGCATCCAGAGAAATTTGAGAAATTCGGGATGTCTCCATCAAAGGGAGTTCTTTTCTACGGTCCTCCTGGATGTGGTAAAACTCTTTTGGCCAAAGCCATAGCCAACGAGTGTCAAGCAAACTTCATCAGTGTCAAGGGTCCTGAGCTTCTCACGATGTGGTTTGGAGAGAGTGAAGCGAATGTGCGTGAAATCTTTGACAAGGCCCGTCAGTCTGCTCCATGTGTTCTCTTTTTTGATGAACTAGACTCAATTGCGACACAGAGAGGAAGCGGAAGCGGAGGTGATGGAGGCGGTGCAGCGGATAGAGTCCTGAACCAGCTTTTGACTGAGATGGATGGAATGAACGCCAAAAAGACTGTCTTCATTATTGGAGCAACCAACAGACCTGACATTATCGATGCTGCTCTCCTCCGTCCTGGAAGGCTGGACCAGCTCATATACATTCCATTACCAGACGAGGATTCCCGTCTCAATATCTTCAAGGCCTGCTTGAGGAAATCTCCTGTTGCAAAAGATGTAGACATTAATGCTCTGGCAAAGTACACACAGGGATTCAGTGGTGCTGATATCACTGAGATTTGCCAGAGAGCTTGCAAGTACGCCATCAGAGAAAACATTGAGAAGGTCAGAGATCAATCTGCTACTCTAGTCCTTATGTAATTGGAGTTGCAACAAGCAATGAAATCTCTAAATCTGCTTCTTCTTTTTTGTATTCAGGATATTGAAAAGGAAAAGAGGAGGAGCGAGAACCCAGAGGCAATGGAAGAAGATGGAGCGGATGAAGTATCGGAGATAAAAGCTGCACACTTTGAGGAGTCCATGAAGTATGCGCGTAGGAGTGTGAGTGATGCAGACATCAGGAAATACCAAGCATTTGCTCAGACGCTGCAGCAGTCTCGAGGGTTCGGTTCTGAGTTCAGGTTCGAAAATTCTGCTGGTTCAGGTGCAACCACTGGAGTCGCTGATCCTTTTGCCACGTCTGCAGCTGCTGCTGCGGACGATGATGACCTCTACAATTGATGCCATCCTTTCTTTCGTTCTTCTAAATTCAAGTTATTTCTTTTCAAAATACGATTCTCTCTACTTTTGGATGATTTGGGAAGTGATACTGATCTCGTGTTTCCAAGTTATCTGAATCTCTTATGTTCGGGTTTTTCATCAATGTTCTTAATAGTCAAAGGATGGAACTTTCGAAGAAAAAAATTCAAAATGTTGGATTTTTAGGAGATGTGACAACTTCATCGTAATACTCCTTTAATAAACTATGGTGTAGAAAAAGTCGTTATTAAAAAATACTCTCGTTTTATAAATAAATGCAGATGGTTTAATGAATAGTGTTAGATTTATACATATTGTTGAAACTGAAAGCAGCTTCCTGTTGACTGGACTGTAGAGGACACAGTGTTTAGTTTAGATACCTTTTTTTTATATTTCATCAAGTGACGCTTTCTCCTCTTTTGCCGGAAGCTGAGTGTCCTGCTCAATAGGGATATTTGCGTAATGTAATAATAATATGGACTCCATACACATCTCACAGCTGCAGATGCCTGCAATGTTATCCCATTGGACGTTCTTTTTCACATAATCGAAAAATTGGAGATGTCTTCGTTTATAAACCTCTCTGATTTCAGTTTTTAAAATTACTCTAATTCCATCAGTTCTCGTGTTAACAAAGATCGATTCTCAAGTTTTCATCTTAGTATATTTCACCAACCTTTACATTGATTGCATCAATGGTCATTTTCCAACTAGCATTGTCTCAACAAAGGGTGTGTTTATTAATCAACTTTCATGTTAATATAACAAAAATGCTGCTCCCAAGTTTCAACCACATATTGAAGATGACTAGATGTTAAAACCGATATTATATATATCTTAAGAGCTTCTTCTTGTTCAACCCTTGACCGTTAAATCTTTAGCCTTCAGCGCCTAATCCCCGTGCAATAGGACGTCTTACAGCTACCAGTGGATTCACTATGCCTTGTGACCCTTTTCCCAAACCCGAGCCTTCCACAAATCCCATTCTCGCCATCATCTTCGAACCAAAACCTGTTGTGTGCTGCTCAAAGGCTCCCAATCTTTTGTCTCTAATTCTTGCTGAGCTAGAGGCACCAATGTCTTGGGAAATGCGTTTCACATGTTTCCCAGAGGAAGATGATCTGTTCCTTTTAGCGTTATTGCTTGACGGACTTAGGTCTTCAGTGTTAATGGAGAAATCCAGCCCTAACCCAAGTGATTTCGGACGCTGAACAGCTTCTATTGGCTGTGCCATTCCCTTACCATCCTTTCCTAGACCCCCTCCTTCTATGAATCCCATTTTTGCCATCATTTTGGATCCAAACCCTCTGGTGTGTATTTCAAATGCTCCAATGTCTGCTTCATTCGAGGTTCCTGGAGTAGTTTCAGCTACCAGTTTTGCATCTTTATAATCAGACGAGGTCTTTCCAACAGCGATCTCAGAATCGATTACACCACTTGACACAAATGATACAGGTTGATCAGAATATGAAGTTTTCTTACCATTGTTTTTGTTTCTCTCCCGTTCTCTAGTAACTCGTTTTTTGGCTGAGTCTTTTACTTTCTTCCTATCTAAACTTCCAGATTCCGTTTTCACCCCTCTGCTGACAGCAAAATCATAATCCTCATCTCCTAGTCCTATTAGCTTCTCAATGCGGAGTTTATCACTTGCAGATGGCAAACATGTCTGATATGTTCGGGACACTGTCACAAAGCTTTTCTTTCCAGAACCAGTGCAGCTACTTGATAACCGGTATACATCTGCTAATCGTCTTACCAGAGAACAATCTCGATTATGCATACGCTCGAAACAGTGCATATCCACATTTTCAAGAACAATCCGCTCTAACTTAAAATTTATACCACTAAGATCAACACCACGCTGCAGCATTCTCTCACGACGCTTAACAGCAATATATTCTTTACGATGTTTCTTCTTCTCACCAGGAAAACTGCAGAACTTTTTGCTCTTTTTTGCCCCTGAAGGCCAAGATTGGGGAAGAAACTTAGCCATTTGTTTCTTCTTATTCTTCTTCCCTGAAAAACCTCTTGGATCTTTCACAAACATAAGATCATCCATTGTCAATGGATGAGAAGCCTTACCATGCCCTGAGGAACGACTCGTAGTCAACTTCTTCTTACCATATTCCATTGATGCTTTTTGTAGAGCCATACCAGACAACAGTCTTGTCTTCTGATCAGACAAATCACTTGAAGAACTGCCATCACTTGACAAATCTAAATTATCCAATGACTTTTCTGCCAACCAATTTGCATCCAACAAATTCTCACTGCCACCAATACCTTCCAAGTAATCCTTTGCAACATCATCGTCAATCTCAAAATCACTTCCAAACATGTCTTCTGAGCAATCGCTCTCAGATGATTCAATCATTTCAGAAGAACCACTGCTGCCTTCATCACCAGATGCATCATCATCATCATCATTAATTCCTTCTTCTCCATCACTCTCGTCGTCAGAAATATCTTCAGTATATAATTTCATCCCTCCTACAGATATGAAACCTGAATTCCTCTTTGATGTTCCCACAACATCAGGCATCACGCCATATTCATTTGCAGCAGCCTCTTTACCAGATTCCTCTACAGCATCAACCTCCTCCGCGTAAAATGAACCATAAGTTGAACAGCCTTGATCTCCCAATGCCTTTGGAATGGAAAGCTTACCACTTGGTGCAGCATCAGAATCATCACAAAATCCCAATCCTCTATGAGAGCTATCACCCAAAACAAAACTCGGTTCGTATTCATAATCATAATTTACCCTAATCCCTTTGGACGAAGAAGGCGTTTGATCCAGAAACGCGATAATTTGAGTCGCCTCTGACTTCCCCAACACCATAGGATTTGAATCATCCATTCGATCACCTTCAACGCCTGATTTTCGCTCTTCAACATCCATGGAAGGATAATGATAACCAAAACTTTGACGGGTGTATTTCCTTATATCACTAGTGGAAGCAGAAGCTTTTGCACGATCTGAGCTTCTGGGTTTCGTGCCCTTTCCCGAAGAGCTTCCTCCTCGAGATGGCGTCGAAAAAGTAGGCTCTTGCCGAAAATCGGAGAGAATGCCTCCTTCTACAAAGAGAGCACTAGTACGTCGGCGACGACCACCGGACGAAGACCCCGCCGCAGAGTTAAGATTTTTTCTCGTGCTCTTTCCTGGAGATCTAGACTTGCTTTTCACAGAACCACCACCAGTTGATCTTCTCTTGCCACCGCCTCTCATAATTAATAACTTCACTTCCAGAAAACCATAAACGGGGAAGACGATGAAACGTCAAAAGAAAAAGGGAATCTTTCTTAATTAGTGTCTGACGTCTCTGGTTCTTCCCAAAACGATGGGCTTTTGCGTCGTTTTGCTTCCTCTCTTCGAGGATTAATTTGTGGGTATCCGGAATATGTGGCTCAAACCGAAGAAGCGGTATTTCTACATTGACCCCTACATTTCTATTATTTTCAAACACATCCTGTCCCGAGACAGACCAAGGATATTGCAAACTCTGTTACCAAACAAAAGGTTAGTAGAAAGAAGGTTTCTTTCCCTTTTTATTATCCAGAAACGCCAGAGAAGACGATAGAGAAGAAATGGAGAAGTACTTTGGAAATGCTTACAGGGGCGATCCAGGAGTGCCGCACGCAGACGCTGATCGATTCGTGAACATATGGATTGGTTCCGCTGCCTTCTCCGTTCTCACCTGGTTCAATCCTTACATGTGGCAGCTCTCCAACCAGTTCAAGTACCATACTCTTTCTCTCCCTCTCTCTCTCTCTCGACTGTCTAGGCTCCGAATTAGTTTTGATTCTCTGACTTTCTCCAGAGAAAATTGGGTGTTGGTTTAGCTCTTGATTCGTTTGGTTTAACTGTTGAAGTTCTTATGTTGCTGCTACGTTATATTGGTTACAGTACTATTTCACAGATTACGTCTAGAAAGTAATGTTAACACAGGCATAGCTTAAACCTGAGGTTTGACCATATCATGTGATTGTTGAGAGAGCTTTCCGTCCATTGGAGTTTGTAACTTCATAGCCGAATTTCGTTCATTTCATTACTCGTATGATTGTATCTTTGGGGATCCACTTGTATGATAGTATGTTTCTCCTCGATAACTGAGGTGGCTGATCCAAAGTCTGGTTTTTTTTTGTATGGTTCTCTCATACTCCTCTCTGATATGCAGTTACCATGACAAGTGGATGCTGTTTGAGCAGTACCATTGGAAAAAAGCAAGAGCAAAGAAGCAGCCTTATGAATTCAAGGTTCAGATTAGATTCCAAAAACTGAATCGTAACATAAACCATTTACAACATTGCTCACAAGTTTATTTGGTTTTACTTTTTGTTTCTCAGTGGAATAAGATACCCAAAGAAGTCAGGGACTCGTATTATTACAACTGGCCTGTCTACTTCCCATAGAAGCCTCTGTGTTGCACTATCTTGTGACTTAGTGAACCAGAAGAGAAGCAAAAGGGGAAATCTAGCTCTACTGCTTCTTGTTCTGTTCCTTGTAGTATTGTTGGATTTTGAAGTTTTCTTTTGTATCAATTACTCACTCAACTATTCTCTGTTTTCTTCTCCTCTGGTTGAATATCTTATGGCATTACTGAAACTTTATCTTTAAAATGTAGAACCAGAATCTCATTTGTCTGAGTGTGACTGGTATGATAATCACTACCAATGTCCATTCTGGTGTTCTGATAACTAGTAACCAGTACTGTGTAGTGCCCAATGCTTCTAAAATCTAAAACAGTAACGTTTCTGCTGCAAATATCAGTGAGATTATCGGTCTTAGGTGATGCTATGTCCTGTTTACTACTGCTTTAGTTTTCACCCTGAATATATCTTACAATAGATGTGTACGTTAACTTGTACAAATATACCTGACCTCAACTCTATCTTGGTGTATAGAATTCTCCCGGTAACTGTCTTTTGAATGAGAAAAATATTGATTGATCAATGTTACGAATACAGTTGGTTTTCTTGGAGAATGCATGTGTTTTGTCAGATAGTTGATGTTGACTAACAAATGGTTTAATCTACAGAGAAAACATTCATTGAAGATGCTTACAAAAACCAAGCATCCAAATAGTTATTGAGAGTTACAAATGAAGTATCACCAGCATAATACAAATACATATATCTGTGATAATGACATGTATCTGTACTAAGAGAAAGAATAAGAAAAGAATCTCAACTAACAAAGATGTTTCTCTAGAATAAAAACAATCAAGACTGTCTCTTTCTACTTCCTTGTAGAATCTTTTCTACCTCTTCCGGCTGGCACGGAATGGTCAGAGGTCCTCTGGGTTGAAACCCGAACTCATCTTTCGCCTGTTCAAGCAGCCTCAGGAACTCAGGTTTATTCAACTCTTCAAGCTCCAAAACAAATCTCTTAGCTCTCTCTCCTTTAACCGCAATCACTGCTACATGCCCTTTCTTCACATCACCAGGAATCATTGTTGCAGCATTACCCTCTTCAAAATCACCACAATTCTCTACCCTCTTGGAGAATCCAGTGATTAAGCAGAAAGATTGTAGCTTTCTCATGAAAAGCTTCAACTTTTTGTACATTCTCAAAACCGGTAAAGAGGAAGCAACGGTACAAGTAAAGCTCTCTTACTGGTGATATTTGCTGCTTTCTTTGGTGGAATGGTTGCATTGAATTGGGTTAGAGAGTCCATAATTTATATCACATGAAACGCGAAGTCAACAAGGGAAACACTCATTGGTGAGGAAGTTAACGAGAAATTTCTTGATTACAATAAATGCCAATCTCTACAAATTTCAATTGTGTTTTCGCTGTTTTCTTTCTTTGTTCACCTCAGAATAGAATAGTGGGGCCTCTTAAGAACACGGTTCTGCAGCAAAAAAAAACTCTCTTTCTTCTTCATTGATGTGAAAGCCCAAAAATAAATTGCTCCAAACAGTATTGGGCTCTAAAGCCCAATACAGAAAACCCTAGTTGAGTGCCCCCCCCCTCTATAAAAGCAAGTGTGTGGACACTTGAAGAATTATCAGCCTGAAAGAAAAACAGTGAGAAAATTTAGTAAGAACAATATAAGAGAGAAAGAGAGTTTTCTTTCTAGGAGAGTTTTGTTCTTTATTCCTTTTCACTTGTAAACCCCTCTTTTGTTTTGGTAATAAAAGTTTCTCCTTTTCCGAGAGGTACCTATAAGGGAACTCGGGTATTTGTGTGTGTTTTGCCAAGGATTAATACCTCACAATTGGTATCAGAGCAACCCAGGTTATCTGAACAGAAACTTTGAGGTATCCCAATGGCAAACTCAAGGGTTGAGGTGGACAGATTCGATGGGAATGGGGATTTTTCCCTATGGAAGGTCAGAATGCTGGCGCACCTAGGTGTCCTTGGTCTAAAGGATATCCTAACTGATGAAACACTCAGGAAGGAACCTACCACAAAAGAGGAGTTGGAGGATGATACCTACACAGCAGGTATAGATCCAATAAAGTTTGAAAAATCAGAAAGAGCCAAGGATTTGATTGTGATAAACGTTGATAATCAAGTCCTAAGGAAGATATCGAACTGCGAGACCGCAGCAGCGATGTGGGCGACTCTGAACAAACTTTACATGGAGACTTCCTTACCAAACAGAATCTACCTACAGCTGAAATTTTATACATTCAAGATGGATGACTCCAAGAACATCGATACGAACGTGGATGACTTCCTAAAGCTGGTCACAGACCTAAACAACATTGGAGTCGAAGTTTCAGAAGAGGTACAAGCAATCCTTTTGCTAAGTTCCTTGTCTAACAGGTACGAACAGCTAAAGGAGACTCTCAAGTATGGGAGAGACACCCTGAAACTGAACGAAGTGACAGCTGCTGCAAAATCCAAGGAAAGGGAGTTGATAGATAGTGGGAAACTTTCTAAAACTCAAAATGAGGGGCTGTATGTGGAGTCTAGAGGCAGACCAACCAGCCAGTTTGAGAAAGGCAGCAGCAGCAATGGAAAAGGAAGATACAAAAGCAGAGGCAGATCAAAATCCAGACAAAGAAACTCGAACAAATCAAAGGCTTGTTTTGTTTGTGGGAAAGAGGGACATTGGAAAAGAAACTGCCCAGAAAGAAAGAATCGAGCTCAGGAATCTGCAAACATGGCAGCTGAGCCCAAACAGCCTATGGTACTAACAGTGAGTACTCATGACTCAAGTAAAGAATGGGTCATGGATTCTGGTTGTTCATTCCACATAACTCCTAACAAAGAGGTGCTGTTTGACCTAGAAGAATTTGATGGTGGCAAAGTTCTTATGGCAAACAACACTCACTGCATTGTCAAAGGAGTAGGTAAGATCAAAATTCAAAATTTGGATGGATCTATGGTAATCTTGACAGGTGTTAGATACATGCCAGAAATGGGACGAAATTTGATCTCTTATGGAATGTTAGAGAAGGCTGGGTGCAAATACCAAGGGGAAGACTTTACGATCAACTTTTACAAAGAAAATCAAAAAGTACTTTCAGGAAAGTATCACAACGGTTTGTACTACCTTCAGGGAACAGTGGTAAAAGGGGAAGTCAACATTTCAAGAGCAGAACCAGACATGACAAGAATATGGCATTCAAGATTGGGTCATATGAGTCTGAAAAACATGAACATTCTTGTGAAGGAAGGTTACTTGTCGCAGAATCAAGTTGAAGAATTGGGGTTTTGTGAGAGTTGTGTTCTTGGAAAATCTCACAAACAGAGTTTTCCTACAGGAAAGCATACTTCCAAGGGAGTGTTGGAATATGTTCATTCAGATTTATGGGGATCTCCTTCTACACCAGAAAGTCTGGGAGGATGTAAGTATTTTGTCACCTACATTGACGATTTTTCCAGGAAAGTTTGGATTTACTTCTTGAAATCCAAGGATGAAGTATTTCAAACTTTCAAAGATTGGAAAATATCAGTAGAGAATCAGACAGGGAAAAGGATCAAATGCTTACGGACAGATAATGGGCTAGAATTCTGCAACCAACAGATGGATAATCTATGTCGAGAGTCTGGAATCAAGAGACATAGAACCTGCACATATACTCCACAGCAAAATGGAGTATCAGAGAGGATGAACAGGACTATCATGGATAAGGTTCGATGCATGTTGGCTGAGACAGGTTTGGGGCACGAGTTTTGGGCAGAAGCTGCATCTACTGCTGTCTACATCATCAATCGGTCCCCAAATGCATCCCTGAATTTTAAGTTACCTGAGGAAACGTGGACAGGTGTAAAACCTGAGCTGACTCACCTCAGACGATTTGGTTGTTCAGCTTTCGTCCACATAGTCCAAGAAAAGACAAGCCCAAGAGCAGTTAAAGGCGTCTTTATGGGTTATCCTTTTGGAGTTAAAGGATACAGAGTCTGGATTCCTGAAGAAGGTAGATGCGCAACAAGCAGGAATGTTATATTTAATGAAGAAGAAGTATTCAAGGATACTCTTACTTCTGGGAAAGCCAAAAACGAGATCAAAGAAAAGAGTAAAAAGAAAGTATCATTCAGCAATGACTTGATTCAGGGACCAACCCCAAGTGGAACAAGTCAAAGAGACATATTTGTTCAAGGTGGAGATTGTTCTTCTGAGGATTCTGAGAATTCAGAAGAAGATGAACAGGAATATGTCTCAGAACCAGAGCAAGAAGTGTCTGACTACTTGCTGGCTAGAGACAGAGTAAGGAGGAACATTCGCCCTCCTTCCAGATTTGAGGATTCTGATTTCGTTGCCTACGCTCTAGCTGCAGCTGAAGAGATCAACTTGGAAGAACCCAAGTCATTTGCAGAGATTAGGTTCAACAAACACAAGCAATTCTGGGAATCCGCTGCTCAAGAAGAAATGGATTCATTGATGAAGAACCAAACATGGATCCTGATTGATAAGCCAGAAGGAGCAAAACCAATTGGCTGCAAATGGGTATTCAAGCTTAAACCAGGAATTCCAGGGGTTGAAAAGCCAAGGTACAAAGCAAGACTGGTAGCAAAGGGATTTTCTCAAAAGGAAGGAATCGACTACAACGAGGTATTCTCCCCTGTTGTTAAGCATGTATCGATTCGTCTCATCTTAACTCTAGTGGCAAACAAAGACTATGAGCTGGAACAGATGGATGTCAAAACAGCATTCTTGTATGGAGAATTGGAAGAAAGGATTCTTATGCAACAACCAGAGGGTTTTGTCAAGAAGGGAAATGAGAACAAGGTCTGTTTACTGAAAAAATCCTTATATGGTCTTAAACAGTCCCCAAGACAGTGGAATCTGAAGTTTGACAACTTCATGAAGACTCAAAATTTTGTACGAAGCAAGCTGGACCCGTGTGTGTACATGAGGAATGTACAAACCAAACAGGCAGTTTATCTCTTGCTGTACGTGGATGACATGTTGATAGCCTCACAGGATTTGAATGAGATAAAGAAGGTAAAGGACAGTTTGAATCAGAAATTCGAGATGAAAGACCTAGGGAAAGCTTCAAGGATTCTAGGTATGGATATTATCAGGGACAGACAAAAGGGAACTTTGATTCTATCCCAAGAAGCATACCTGGAAAAGGTACTGAGGACATTTGGAATGGCAGAATCAAAAGCAGTAGTCACTCCAACATCTACTCAATTCAAGCTTAGAAGTCTAACTACTGAAGAAAGAAAAGAGGAAGATTGGCATATGGAAAAAGTTCCATACGCAAGTGCAGTTGGGAGTCTAATGTATGCTATGGTAGGGTCTAGACCTGATCTAGCTTTTGCAGTTGGGCTCATTAGCAGATTCATGAGTCAACCAGGAAGAGTACACTGGTCAGCTGTGAAGTGGGTACTGAAGTATCTAAGAGGAACCACTAGAAGATGTTTAGTGTTCAAAAAGAGTTCAGATTTCAACATTGAAGGATTCTGTGACTCAGACTATGCAGCTGATCTAGACAGAAGAAGATCAGTAACAGGTTTCATTTTCAAAGTTTGGGGGAACACAGTCTGTTGGAGATCTAGTTTACAATCAGTTGTGGCATTGTCAACAACTGAGGCTGAGTACATGGCCCTCGCCTCAGCTGTCAAGGAAGCCATATGGTTGAAAGGTTTATGTGATGAACTCGGCTTTACACAGCAAAGTGTTACAATTCATTGCGATTCACAGAGTGCCCTATCGCTAGCAAAGAATGCAGTTCATCATGAAAGAACAAAGCACATTGACACAAGATACCATTTCATCCGGGATATCCTAAACGAAGGCAAGGTTCGACTATCTAAGATTCATACTAGCAGAAATGCAGCAGATTTCCTAACTAAAGGCTTACCTGGCCAGAAGTTTGATCTGTGCTGCGAACTAGTAAATCTCAGCTAGACTGAGAGCATCGCTCCAGGTAATCCCATTGTCAGGGGTCTCGTCCTCGCAGAGACAAGAAAAAACGACATTGGTTAGTACACCAGTCTGACAATGGAGGGTATAGATGAAAACAGTACCATCTATCAAGGTTACCTGTGAGTTGGCAGCGAGGGAAAGGAGATGAGGACCATATCTCTCAAGGTGGAGCTCCAGATGGCAAAGGACCTGAAAATCGGAAAACAGGCGAAAAAAAAAAAAAAAAAAAAAAAAAAAATTTGGTCAGAAATTTTTTGAAATTTTCTCCGGCGGCGCGTGGCCGGCGCGTGGACCGCCGGCGAAAACCATGGCGGCGCGTGACACCGGCGCGTGGCGGAGGTCATCGGCGCGTGAGACTGGCGCGTGAATCGGTACACCGGAACGTTACCGGCGCGTGACCAGAACGGCGCCGGAGGAACGCCGGCGCGTGCATCTCACGCGCACAGGCGCGTGCATCTCACGCGCACAGGCGCGTGCATCTCACGCGCACAGGCGCGTGCATCTCACGCGCACAGGCGCGTGCATCTCACGCGCGCAGGCGCGTGCATCTCACGCGCGCAGGCGCGTGCATCTCACGCGCGGATCGAGATCACCTTCTTCCGTGAAGAAAAAAAAAAAAAACGAAGCTTCGAGGAGGGAGTTTTTTCGAAGGTCCGGCGGCGAGGAAAAGGTCCGAGATCCTCACGGCCAAAAAGATCGCAACGCGACACGGAGGGAGCTTTCGAGAAAGCCTTCGAGAAAGTTTCAAACCGAAACTTGCATGGCGCTGAGAACACGGGAAGAAGAAGCTCGCGGGAAGAAGAAGCTCCCGGGGAAGAAGAAGCTCGCGGGAAGAAGAAGCTCCCGGGGAAGAAGAAGTTCGCGGGAAGAAGAAGCTCCCGGGGAAGGAGAAGTTCGCGGGGAAGAAGAAACTCACGGCGAAGAAGAACGCCGAGAGCTCCTGCAAAAACGAGGAGGAGAAAAACCAGAAAAAAAAAAAAAGAGGGGAGAGAAGAAGGGAGAGAGAGATATGTCGACAGGGAGTGAGAACGACAGAAGAAAGAAGAAAAAGGTGGAGTCCACACACGGTTCTTAATTTAAAGAGATTTAATTTTGGGCCAGTTTTCTCAAATTCGGAGGCCCATATCCAACTGTTGAGAAAAAGGTGGAGTTTTGTGAAAGCCCAAAAATAAATTGCTCCAAACAGTATTGGGCTCTAAAGCCCAATACAGAAAACCCTAGTTGAGTGCCCCCCCCCCTCTATAAAAGCAAGTGTGTGGACACTTGAAGAATTATCAGCCTGAAAGAAAAACAGTGAGAAAATTTAGTAAGAACAATATAAGAGAGAAAGAGAGTTTTCTTTCTAGGAGAGTTTTGTTCTTTATTCCTTTTCACTTGTAAACCCCTCTTTTGTTTTGGTAATAAAAGTTTCTCCTTTTCCGAGAGGTACCTATAAGGGAACTCGGGTATTTGTGTGTGTTTTGCCAAGGATTAATACCTCACAATTGACCCTACTTCACCTCTTTTATTTAAAGATAATTGATCTCTGCTTCAATATTTTTCTTTGTTAAGTCTCTCTAGTGTACTTACTACATAGTGCACAAGCTAAGTTGCCAATACAAAAAGGGCTGCTTTGATTAATTCAGGTTTTGGATAAGCTTTTTTTACCTGTTATTTTATGTTTAACTGAATATTCAGACATCTTAAAGTACATGGCTGGGTTTATATTACAATGGTCTAAGATAATACTTTGCAGTTATTTATATATATATTGAGACGTGCCGACATTAAAACTAAGTGAAGAAATTGTCATAATCTAGAGTAGAGAATTGTACGTCAACTACCTCGTGGTTTGGTCTGTACTGTGTTGTACGGAGTCCTTAAATGTTCATATCTAACACCGACACGCAAGTCTTCAATCTCTAAGTTTCGATTCTCATTTTGTTTAATTGCGGGTCCCGCAACGCTCAGTTCCTATATTGCAAAAAGTCTTTACACTAATGATCATTCAATTCGTAGATAATTATTCGGTAAATGGTAGAACTATTGTGAAATTTAAAGCAGAAATCGTCTTATTGTGTCTCTTGGAAAAGTAGATTTCTTCTTCTCGTGGCTATAGAAAACTATGTAGAATCGGAAATGTCAGATGTTGTGGCTGAAGAGAGAAGTAGTTCTATTCTCAGAAAGAAGAACTTATTAGTTTCACATTTGTTTCGGTTTGTTTTAACACATTAGTAATGGATATAATTAAGCAAACTCTTCAAATAATGTTAATCTAACATCACATACTTTGAAACTAAGACTTTCTAGTTTCTGAAATGAATATGGCTTAAGTTTGTATTGTAGGAACAGTCATACAAGTCGGTGAAAACCTGACTCAACTTAAAGCCACCCTTTGACCAGATTTGATACTAGCCTTGGTAGTCCATATCTTGATTTTAATCCTAGATATGGACAATTTCACCAGAGTTTATACACTCAAATTCTTTATTAAAATAAATTCTAAGAGATTACGTAATTTAAGGGGGAAAAATGACAATCAAGTAATCCATTATATTATATAATAGTGTTGAAAAGTCAACAAAGGCGTCTTCGTTGAAGACGTCTTTGTTTTGATTACCTTTTTACGAAGTTTGCCGACTTACTCTTTCTCTATAAATACGTAAGTTACTTCATTCAGATGAAGTAACTTTCTCTCTTCCTTCTTTCTCTCTTCTTCTTCTGTAAAATTTATAAGATTAATAAAATCAGTATAATAATAAAATCTCTATCTTTCTATTATTATTCAACACGTTATCAGCACGAGTGTTTCTACCATCTACCTAAGATACTAAAATAAGGTAAAATTCTGTTTTATTAATACATGTGTATATTATATGGTAGGCTCTGCCTTCTAAATATTATATGGTAGGCTCTGCCTTCTAAATATTATATGGTAGGCTCTGCCTTCTAAATATTATATGGTAGGCTCTGCCTTCTGAATATTATATGGTAGGCGCTGCCTTCTAAATATTATATGGTAGGCTCTGCCTTCTAAATATTATATGGTAGGCTATGCCTTCTAAATATTATATGGTAGGCTCTGCCTTCTGAATATTATATGGTAGGCGCTGCCTCCTGATTTATATTTAGAAATCATTTTAATTTATGTGTTATTATATTCACTAATGTTTTACAATTTTATCATAAATTAATTTATGTCATCATTATGTTTAAATTCTTAAAACTAATTATACATATTTATTAAATATATATAATAAGAATAATAACAATAATAAATTAAAATCTATACCCAAAATTTTATCATGATTAATTATTAAAAAAAAAAAAAAATATATGTAAGTTTGAACTTTAATTACTTAATGTAAAATAGTTTTATTATAATATAAGTTGATTTTGAAATATGTGTGTTTAACATTTATTAATACATCTTTATCAATATTTTAATACAGAAAATGTATCATTTTGAGAGTGAGAATGGAGATATATGCCTAGCAGACAGTGCTACAACGCATACAATACTTAAAGATAAAAAGTTTTTCTCCTACCTCAAAATGAAAGATTCCGCCGGAAGCGTAAATACAATATCGGGTAATGCAAATATTATCATAGGCTCCGGAAGAGCTAGTTTTTCAATGCCAATGGGAACGAAATTTGAAATAAATGATGTTTTATATTCCCCCAAGTCTCATAGAAACTTATTAAGTTTCAAAGACATCCGTACAAATGGATATCACATAGAGACAATGAGCAAAAATAACATTGAATATCTTTGCATTACATGGAAGCAGAAACAAATATTGGAAGAATTACCAATGATGTCCTCTGGATTATATTACACAAAAATAAATATAATTGAATCGTATATTACGGTAAACCAGAAGTTTACGAGTACATTCAAAGTCTGGCATGAAAGACTAGGACATCCTGGATCAGTTATGATGAGAAAAATTGTGCAGAATTCTAATGGCCACCCATTGAAAAACCAGAAGATTTTTCAATCATGCGAATTTTCGTGTAAAGCATGTTCTCAAGGAAAACTTATTACTCGGCCATCACCAGCAAAAATTAGTAATGAATCCCTAGTATTCTTAGAAAGAATACATGGTGATATATGTGGGCCTATTCACCCATCATGTGGGCCATTTCGATATTTTATGGTTTTAATTGACGCATCTAGTAGATGGTCACATGTGTGTTTGTTAACCACACGAAATATGGCTTTCGCAAGATTCATTGCCCAAATAATCAGGTTAAGAGCTCAATTCCCTGATTATACTATAAAGAAAGTAAGACTTGACAACGCTGGTGAATTCACGTCACAAGCCTTTAATGATTATTGTATGGCTCTCGGAATCGATGTTGAACATCCGGTTCCGCATGTTCATACACAAAATGGTATGGCTGAGTCTTTGATAAAACGGTTACAACTCATTGCGAGACCATTAATATTGAGAACAAATCTCCCAATTTCAGTATGGGGTCATGCTATATTGCATGCGACAGCATTGGTCCAAATAAGACCAAGTGCATATCATGAATATTCCCCATTACAATTAACATCTGGCCAGAAGCCTGATGTATCTCATCTCCGAGTTTTTGGGTGTGCGGTTTATGTTCCTATAGCCCCACCACAAAGAACAAAGATGGGGCCACAGAGAAGATTAGGAATATATATTGGATTTATATCATCAAGTATTATTCGGTATCTTGAACCACGAACTGGTGACATGTTTACGGCACGATTTGCCGATTGTCATTTTGATGAAGAAGAATTTCCTACGTTAGGGGGAGGAATTAAACAACTCCAAGAAGATATTAAATGGTGTACACCATCTTTGTTGTATCTTGATCCTCCCACAAAACAACGTGAAATGGAAGTTCAGAAAATCATATATTTGCAAAATATTGCAAACCAGTTGCCAGATGCATTCACAGATACAAAACGAGTGACGAAATCATATATACCCGCTGTGAATGTCCCATCAAGAATTAATGTTCCTGTAGAACATGTTGATGGCGATAAAATAAATGAACCCAGAGTTCAGTTAAAGAGGGGGAGACCGATGGGCTCAAAAGATAAAAATCCCCGTAAGAAAAAGTATTTGGGAGAACAAAATCAAAAGGTTCTGGAAGAACCTTACAAAAAGCGTCTCGAAAATACTTGTGAAAAGGTTATAGAGGAACCAACTCAAACGGAATGTCCGGAAGACATATGCAAACAGGTTTCTGAAAACCGTGAAGTGGAACTCCATCCAGAAGACGAACGCAATATAGAAACATATGAGATTTCAATTAACTATACCCAAAATAGAAAATTATGGGTTAGAAATGAAATAGAGGATATTAATGGAATATTCTCCTTTTCTGTGTCCAAAGAAATTGAAAATGAAAATGATGATGCAGAACCAATGTCTGTAACAGAATGTCAAAAAAGATCTGATTGGGAAAAATGGCAAATAGCCATGAGAAATGAATTATTCTCTCTACAAAAAAGAAATGTTTTCGGACCCATTGTCATTACACCTGAAGATGTAGTGCCAGTTGGGTGCAAGTGGGTTTTTGTAAGGAAGAGGAATGAGAAAAACGAGGTCACTAGATATAAAGCACGTCTTGTTGCACAAGGATTTTCTCAAAGGCCGGGAATAGATTATGAAGAAACATATTCTCCGGTCATGGATGCAATTACATTTAGATATTTAATGAGTTTATCATCATCCAAAAGGTTAGAAATGCACCTTATGGATGTCGTGACTGCATACCTGTATGGAACCCTTGATAATGACATATACATGAAAATCCCAGAAGGATTCAAGATCCCAGAAGGATCAAAGATCTCTAAAGGACACAAAGAACTATATTCAGTCAAATTACAACGATCATTATATGGGTTAAAACAATCCGGACGCATGTGGTATAATCGCTTAAGTGAATATCTGTTGAAAAAGGATATATTAACAATGCGATATGTCCTTGCGTATTTATAAATAAATTCCCATCAGGCTTTGTGATCATTGTTGTTTATGTAGATGACCTGAATATAATTGGAACTCAAAAGGAAGTTGATAATGCAAGAACTCATATGAAAGAAGAGTTTGAAATGAAAGATCTTGGGAAAACAAAATTTTGTCTAAGACTCTAAATTGAACATTTCCAAGATGGGATATTTGTGCATCAATCAAATTATACGAAAAGAATATTGAAACGATTCAATATGGATAAAGCGAATCCTTTGAGTACTCCAATGGTTAATCGATCGCTTAATATAAACAAGGATCCATTTCGACCTTGTGAAGATAATGAAGACATATTAGGTCCTGAAGTACCTTATATGAGTGCTATCGGTGGACTTATGTATCTCGCAAATTGCACTCGACCAGATATAGCATTTGTTATAAATTTACTTGCGAGATATAGTTCATCACCTACACGAAGACATTGGAGTGGAATAAAACATATTTTCCGTTATCTCCAAGGTACGATTGATTTGGGATTATTTTATTCTAGAAACCCCGAGTTTGGTTTAGTTGGTTTTGCAGATGCTGGATATTTATCGGATCCACACAAAGCTCGGTCCCAAACCGGTTATGTTTTTACACTTGGTGGAACTGCAATCTCGTGGCGATCTCAAAAACAAACTTTGGTTGCCACTTCTTCAAATTACGCTGAAATCATCGCCCTTCATGAAGCTTGCAGAGAATGTGTATGGCTCAGATCTATGACTCAACATATGGAAGGAGCAAGTGGATTAATCAACAATAAGGAGCCAACAAAATTATTCGAAGATAATGCTGCATGTGTGACCCAAATCAAAGAAGGTTACATCAAGAGTGACCGAACAAAACATATTCCTCCAAGATTTTTCTCCTATATCCAAGAACTTGAGAAAAATCAAGAACTTAACGTCGAGTACATTCGTTCAAGTGATAATGCAGCAGATTTGTTTACAAAGGCGCTTCCTACGACAACGTTCAGAAAACACGTTCAGAATATTGGAATGCGTCATCTGCGAGACTTATAAAAGGAAACATATCTATCTTTTCGAGGGGAAGATTGCGTATCTGTACTCTTTTTCCCCTTATCATGATTTTTATCCCGTTGGGTTTTTACATGATAAGGTTTTTAACGAGGCAGAACGCAATACTTCGATAATAATAGATAATCAAGGGGGAGTGTTGAAAAGTCAACAAAGGCGTCTTCGTTGAAGACGTCTTTGTTTTGATTACCTTTTTACGAAGTTTGCCGACTTACTCTTTCTCTATAAATACGTAAGTTACTTCATTCAGATGAAGTAACTTTCTCTCTTCCTTCTTTCTCTCTTCTTCTTCTGTAAAATTTATAAGATTAATAAAATCAGTATAATAATAAAATCTCTATCTTTCTATTATTATTCAACAAATAGAAAATTTTCACAAAACAATTAGTTTACCTCCCATGAATAAATAAATTAGACACGAAGATCACAAACACATTCTTCGTACTAAAGCCCAATTCCGTACACACAAAAGACATTGTTTGATAGTGATTAGCTCTCTTCTCGCTACTATTCTCAGAGCAATCAGAATCAGCATCGATGATTCTCAAAACAAATAAAACAAATCGAAGTTTATATCATTTGAGAAAAATTAATGGTAAACGGTTTTGATTAAATGAGATAACAAAAAAAAAGTGAAAGAATAATACCATTTTTTATCGATCTAGGAAGTAATCATATTATCTTCTTCTTCTTCTTCTCCTCCGTATCGCTCTGCTGCTGCTTCGGCTAATCTCTTCCATGTAGATTGGCGTTGTTCTTCCACTTCTTTGGATTTCGCTTGTTTCTCTTCATACTGTCTCTGGCATTCTTCAAAGAGCTCAGGATCCATCTCCATGAACATCTTCTTGATATTTGCAGTTAGACCATAAACTGCTTGGTTCCAGTGAGACTGGCTGTTCTTCTCCAGACCAGGGTATATGATTGGAAGGATCACACTTCGGTTCTGGGCGATTAGACCGACAATGTGCTCGTTGTTCCACAAGAACAGTGCTCGTTCTGCAACCTGTATACGATTGATGATATATGAATATGAGTAGAAGGCAAAACGCACATACAACTATGGAAAAGTTTGAGCGACTGCACAAAGATATAACAGGAAGTTTGTGTAAGTAAGTGCTAGCATCCATTTGAAATTAATTACAGACCTGTGATTAGAACCCTACTGCAGTTTAAAACAGAAATGGATAGCACAGAGAAAAAAGCTTATGTCTCCTTTTTCCGGGCTATTCTCTGATTAACAGCATTATGCAATGAAAAAACGACTCAAGAAAATAAAGCAATCGCAAAGAATTTTGAAATGATCTAAGAATCCAAGGATTCATTTTCAAGAGTAGCATCTAGCGAGAGCATGAGATAACCACATCAACCAAATGACTGTAGTGCAAACAGCATAATAATGATCATTTTGTGAAATGAAATTAAACAGCACGTGGGATAAAAAGACAAGGAAGCAAGCAATGCAAAAAAGCTGCAACATAAATTTTGTGAAGCATTTAAGTTGGATACTCTTTCAGGTGGATGAATCACACACAAGTGAAGGAAAAAAGGTGACTTGAAAGTAACAAGCATAGAGGACATTAGCACAGAATATCTAAAACTCAGTGCCTCGCCATGTTCATTTATTTTGAAAACATAATTCTTGACCAGAAGAAGCTAAAGAACAAAATTTCCAGATTTAAGGTGATATGTATACACGGTTACTTACCTGAAAGTGAGAGCTATTGATGCAGCGGCCAATCTGTTGGAACAATGGAACCATGCAACGCTGGAACTCGACAGTCTGTGTTGCCTCAAGAATTTCTTCAAGTTCTCCAAGGAAGAGGTTCTCCTTCGTGCAGTTTGTCACAGGCCAATACTTTAACAACCCCCTGATTACTGTATCGGCGAGCTTATAATCTTTTTCCACAAACTGGACGATGCAATACGATAACTGCTGATGATATATAGTGATTGGCTTTGGCTTATGCAGTGGTATCAACACCCTGATTAAAAATAGCTTGTGCTCCTCTTTCATAGGCAACGCAAACCCGTTAATGATACTGCCTAGAATCTCCAAGAGTTCCCCAATCCCACTGTACCTCTCTGTCTCATAAATAAACCTATAGAAAATGTTGTTAATTGCTTTCCTAATAAAGGGCCTGTGGACCATAAACTTCCCATAGATTCTGTGAAGAATCGTTTTCAAATAGTCCCTCTCTCTCGGGTCCTCAGAATCAAACAAGTCAAGCAACTTTAACACAAAAGAATGGTCGATATACCGTTTGGCCACTTTTGTATCCGTGTCAGTGGAAACGACATATCTCAGTAGCAACTCGTAAACTAGCTGTAAATGAGGCCAAGACGGTTCCAAATAAGGTTCCTCTTCCTCAGGATCTGCAGCTTCTTGACCTGTATTCTCGTGTGATGCTGGAGGGAGACACCGGAAAATATTGACAGAAACCATCTTAATCATTTCTTCCTGACATGACTCTGAGATCTTAGTAGATCCAGACTGTATAAAATCCACCAGCTCCAACAGCGTTTGTCTCTTAATCTCCTTCTCTCTCGCATTCTTAATCGTGTCAGTGAAATCGAATTGGAAACAGCAAATCTGAAGTTTCCTCAAGAACAAAAGTTGCCTCTCTGAAACCGGCACATCCCTGAACAACGGGAGAGGCTCGACCGACCCCATCGGAGGCGGTGGTGGAGTGGCTGTCACTGAAGACGGAGAAGAAGGAACCAGTGCACCACGAGACGCGTGACTAACCACCACATTGGAACCAGGACCTGACCAACCCGGCGGACAAATCCCATAACTAGACGGTTCATTACCCTCGGATTTAGAAGGCTTTCGGTGACCACCTTTCATGATTTTCTTAAACATGACTACGCAACTAAAAGCAGGAACTAAAAAACACGCTTTTTCCCCCTAACTAAAAACCCTAGGTTTCCAAGCCGAGGAGATGAACTCAAATTGGATCAGCATGCAACGGAGGACCCTCTCGAAACCCTCAATATTCCAATTCAATTTTCACAGATAGCTTCCACTATGCCTCTCTTGGACTAGACTTTTCATTCTCGCAATCCACAAGAATAAACTTATGGAAAAAGCTAGAAATAGTACCGGAGAGTTGTCGGAGATCTGAGGTGGCCAAAATCAGACCATTGGACTGATTGAAGTGATCTTCTCTGAGTATACGCTGTTTGATCCGACGGCTATAATTTCCCGGCGATAAAATCAAGAAGAGAACGAGAGAGGGAGATAGGTGGCTTAAAGGGACAAAAGAGGCTCAAAGCAAAAGAGATTCAGAAACAAATTTTATTTTTTCACTATTTGTTTATTTAAATATATGTTCAAGTCTACGCACTTTGTTTTGGACGATAATTAATTATAATAAACCCTAATCTAGATCTGTGTTTTGCGCCTTATATATTTACCAAAAGTTAAATTATATTAAGCATAAGTTGGCTATTTAAACATAATTTCATTTTTTTAATCTAGAAAAGTAAATTTGTATAGTCTAGCTCATTCAAATTTAAATAATTTCGTTTTAAGGAAATTAGTTATCTGTCAATTCAATGTATGGACTATAAGTCACTAAACCTAAATTTAATTGTGTATAGATTATTGCACGGCGGCTATTAGTTGTTTTGTTCGAAAGAAGAAGTATTATACGGCTCTGGAGAAAAAGTGGGGAGAGAGAGAGAGGAAGAGGTTGACTTCGACAATGGCGGTTCCGAGGGGAGGCAATGGTTTGATTGACGAAGACGAGGTTGACGGAGATAACGCTATTTTTGAGGAAAACGGTGTTGACCACGACAGTGATCCCCAGCTTTCCTCGCACCTCCGTGAAATGGCCGCTGCAGCTCAGTCCGGTGACGTTGACGCCTTGCGCACAGCTATTGGTACTTCTTTTCTTCTTCTGTTGCTCTTAAAAAGTTCTGGTCGGTCGTCTTTTGCGGAGGAACTGACGCTTAGGGTTTTCTGTTGAAACTTCAATTTCAGTTTCCTGTTGCTTGATTAGCTGGCCTGGGGCGTAAAGCCTCAAGCTTTTTTTATGAAACCACTAGATTTGCAATCTTCAAAACCAGAGCAGTTGTGTAGACAAAAGTTAACCCAAAACTAGGACATGAGCTTCCCTTCTTCTTCTTTTTCTTCTTCCATTTGACTCTCATCTTAGTGACCTCACTGGTCTGTTTGTTGGCTACCCATTTAGTAAGTTTCACTTAAGAAGGAGAAGAGAGTTATTGTTTTTGCCTGATGTGTATTCTATCTATCTTTGTTTCGTTTGAGTCATTTGTTGCTTGCGACTTGACAGAAGATTTCTTACTGACTGATGAAACTCTGGATTTGCATTTTTGGAGCTGATGAATTCAATATAGTCCTTTTCTGATGATTTCCCAATCTGCCTTTGACTTTGATAGAAAATTTGAATGGGAGAGTCGATGAGCCACTTGAAGATAATGACTCTGCACTTCATCTGGCGAGTCTATATGGTCACCTAAATTGTGTTCAGGTTACTTTTGCTGCTCGCTGCTTTGTGATGTCGTCCAACTTTTCCGATTTCTTATCTATTTGTAAAAAATCTTCAATCTGTCTAATGATTTTCACTGCAGCTTCTCCTAGATAGAGGAGCTGATATGGAAGTCAAGGATGAAGATGAAGCAATTCCTCTACATGATGCTTGTGCCGGAGGTAAATTTGCTCATGGCCCTACCATTCTTTCGCTATTTCTATGGCACATCATGGTCACATTATATGTCTTATTGTTTGTTATTGTATAAACTTCAACCTGAGCTCTCACAGGATACTTAGAAATAGTAGACCTTTTCTTTAAGCGAGCTAGTGGTCCCGAATGTGTGAAGAGAATGATCGAAACAGCTGATATAGAAGGTGACACTGTAAGTATACTCCATCTTCATATGAGTCATTCTCTCTTTCTCTAAACTCTATGATTAATCACAACAATGTTTCTTGCTCACAGCCTCTGCATCATGCAGCAAGAGGTGAACATGTTGATGTGATTAGGTATTTGCTGGGTTCAGGAGCTTCAGCAACGAAAAAAAACTCCTATGATAAGGTAACATTTGAAAACACATTCATCTTAAGCTTCTCAAGCGTGCGTGATTAGCAATATCAATGTTGTGATTATGCAGACACCAGCTGAATTAGCCGATGTAAACACTGAAGCTAGAAGGCTCCTTGAAGAGGAAGCAATTAAACAATCTCATTTGTGATTCTGCAACTTCTTCTGCCAGTTTTGGCTGAGTCAGTGGTCCATGGGAGGATTTAAATGTTAACTTCTTTCTAATAATATCGGGATTTTTAATACAAAGGCTAAAGCCTTAATGAACTTGGTCCTCACCAAGAACGTCGTGAGACTCTTTGCTGTTTTTTGTGACGAGACATCAACACTACCAGTTTGTGTTTGCTGCAGTCAATTAAAAATCGAGTTTCAAAATTTACAAATTGAGTTGTACAATTTAGAAGAATTTAAGCAAATTCATGCCGCTTTGCAGAAGAATATACTGATGTCAACTGGTACACTTGTTGATTAGGTGATTACTAACAAAATTTGACATAAGTCTTTCCTGTTCATTAAGCAAAATTAGTTAAAGCATGGTTTAGTTAATAAATGAAGATAACTTTATATATGAAAATGTAATCGGATGAGTGTATATATTAGAAAAAGGCAATAATGAAAATGGCATATTCCATGGAATGATCCAAAATTCGAAGCATATTCACGTAAGACTCCCCTTGTTTCCATCATCTGCTTCCACTTATATATTTTTTTTAATTACTTTCACATTCTCTTTACACCATATTTTTATTCCCCTTTACACCCAATATTCTAATTTCTTCTTTTTTCTTTTTTTTCCCAAAATTTAATGTAAAATCCTCATTATAAATTCCTTCTAAACTTGTACATTGGATAATTTTCCCATATAATTGTTGTGTAATTTAGAATGTAATTTTTTTTATTTTGTGCACGTATATACCAAAGCATAACATCCTTCTTCGATCAGTTATCAAAATACAAAAGAATATAACACTTATAAAGAACGTTAACAAGCATAATATATATATATATTGGTTGATTTGTACAAAAAGTTGTTTTTTATGAGAAAAAGTGAAAAGAACACTGTAACTTTTGATATGTCTTCAACACCATAGACACAAACACACACACAAAAAAAAGAAAATAAAAGCTATAAAATCCACTCTCAAACCTCCATTGTTGAAACCTCTCTTAGTTTGGCACAACACAAAAAAAAAATCAAAAGAAAATGGCCATCCCCTAAGATGAAGATGAAGAAGAAGAAGAAAAAACCTCTGCTTTTACTAGAGGTTTACCTTTAATTAGGGGATGGCCATAAATGGAGATTATAAGTGTCTCTAGTATTGTGTTCTTGTAAGCAAAGTGTTTTATAAGATATGGAGCAATGAAGATTGCAGAAGGTTGATGATGAAGAAACGCTGACTCAGACAGCGACTTTTCTTTTGTTCTCCCTCTAGAAATTGGGCAACTTCTATCCTTTGGCAAGCTTCGGTTCCCCTCGGAATCAGCAGATTATGTTTTTACTATGTAATCATCTCTCTCTCTTTCTCTCTCTCTCTATATATAGATGTTCTGTTTATTTTCATTAGATCTGTGTTGAATCTACTCATGTAGTCATGTGGTATGTTCTTTGTGTGAGGAATAAAAACATATTCAAAGTTGAGATATACAATTCGAATGTTGATTAGTTTTAATGGAGATTTTGTTTTTCGTATGTAGTCTAATAATTAAGTGTTTAAAAACAATGATTTATCTCTTAATAATGATTTTCCTATTCGTTTTGAGACCATATATAAACATATCGCCTTTAGACGTGATTAATGGAACTAGCACTAAACAAGTATTAGTGTTTAATCCAAATATATCAAATCTTAATTCAGTTTTGAGTAATTTTCTAGCTGACCGGCTCGGTTAGCGGTTACCGAGGAGATTAACAAATTATTTTATTATTTAACCGAGGTTAAACCAATTTTATCTGATTTTGATCCGTTTTAATTTGTTTTTATTCGTTTTTGATCCGTTTTTTATCCATTTTTTATCTAGTTTTATCTTGGTTTTGACCTGATTTTGACCCAATTTGTATTTTATTCTGATCCGTTTTTTATCCATTTTTTATCTAGTTTTATCCTGGTTTTGACCTGATTTTGACCTAATTTGTATTCTATTCTGATCGGATTTTGATCATATTTTACCCGATTTTTAGTAGATTTTGAATAGATTTTTATCCGAGTTTTATCTAATTTTGACCAGATTTTTATATGCTAATGAAAAATTTTTAGTCGACATTCTGGTTCAATTTTTAATCAACATTTTTACAAAAAAACCAAAAAATAGATTAATCACGTTAATATTGGGTCAAAAACAAATTAAAATCAGGTTAAATTTGGTTTGATGTTAGTTTAGTAATTAAGTAATTAGTTAATTCTCTAAATTTAATTTTGGTTGAAAATAGGTTCAAAATTCTAGATTGTGGAGAAATTCGATATTTAACTTTTGTTTAAGGACAATTAAAAAGAGATCTAAACTTCCATGTATCTACGAAATTATTTCGTGCATGAAATTAGAAAGTGTTCCCAATTAGTAACATAAAGTCTTCAGCGGTAAAGAGTAACCGTAGTAACATGCAAAGCCGCGACTGTAATCAAACAGAACAAATCCGTATTTGCGGCTCTTCATATTTTTGTAAAATAATCGATTTTTATTTTAAAAATATCATAATAAAATAATGTAAAATAGCTTTTTTTTTTTTACGATTTTATTAAATTCGACACTGGTAACATGGGATTATTTTTAAATTGCAATATCTAATTAAAACACTTCGTGTGTTGGAGAAGATTACGGCTCAAAGATTCCAATTCACATGGTTTAAAAACTTTCTTGATTTTTTTTCTCGACATTATGCTTAATTGATATAAGAAGGACTTGATGCATATAATTCCCTATTTGTATTATTATATGTAATATAAAAAATTGAAACATTCGAGTTGAGTAGGAGATTCCGAGATTATGTTATACCTGTGGAAAGGCACTACCTGTAGACGTGCGGTGCATTTAGCATTATGGTCTTTATCAATTTTTTGATTAAAAACGGTTTTATATTTCATTGATATTGTTAAGTTATGAAAAAGTAGAAAATGTTTATATTAAGTTATATAATTCCTCAAATTAATGTCACTTAAATTAATAATCTGGTGACGAAAAAAATCGTATTGAGGACCTCAATAAATTATGTATGTAAATATACATTATTAATTACAAACATATATACAAGTCATAAATTTCATTAAAAGCATTTCGTTTTTCTCAATCCATTTTGGGTTTACTTGCGTGAACTATACAAAATTACGCGAATAAACGTATTTTCACCTATACTTTTTAGATCTTTTATAACTTATATAAATTGTGTTTTTCTTACGTAAACTATATAAATTTTATAAATTATTCTAATTATAGAAATTTCGTTAATGTTTACATGTTAAATTATTATTAAACTTTGTTTTACTTTAAAAATCTGGTTTTAATTTCAAAATAAACTCCATTTAAAACCAGATTTTCAAATTATAACCAGATTTAGTAGCTATTTAACGCATAAACATTAATATAATTTTTGCAGTTAGAAGAATTTATAAGATTTCTGTAATTTATTAAAGCAAAATCTAAAAAATATAGATAGAAATAAGTTTAATGCGATAAATTTGTATAATAAACAATCAATTTTGACAAAATATGCAAACTCAACATAAAAATGGGCTAGCGGGCCCTTAAAGAAATAAAACCTAACTAAATTTGTCGCGTTGACCAAATCTAGTGGTTTTTATTATCTAACGGTTTAGAGAAACCTCTTTTGGTAATTGTCACTATAAACCCAAAAGGAGAGTGTCAAGAAAAGTAACAAAAATATTCGATTCACAACGGTCTCTCCTTAAACTTATCCTCACCACATGTAATACTTCTTCTTCATCCTCTTTTCTCTCCACGTTTCTTACTTTAACACAACAACAACACACACACACAACAAAAAGAGCTTTCAACTCTGGACTGAATCTGATCTCTCTCAATACCTTAACAACGTACAATTAATGGAGTCTCTAAAGCTATTCATCTCTCTCTTCCTCTTCTCATTCTCATCTTTCTTCTTAGGTAATTTAGCTAACTGATCTCACATAAATCGAGTATACGTGAAAACCATGCATTACTATATGTTAAATTAATGTTTTGAAGGTGATGGATTGGATCAACTTCAACATCACAACTTGAAGCGTCTGAGACCGAATAGGCTGTTCGTGTTCGGAGATTCCTATGTAGATACTGGAAACATAAGAAAGTCTCTTTCAGATTCTTGGAAAATTCCTTACGGCGTCACTTTTCCACAAAAACCGTCCGGTCGTTTCTCCGACGGCCGTGTCGCCACCGATTTTCTAGGTTCTTTCTCTCGCTAACACACACATACACTTTTTCGTCACAGTTAATGTGGAATGCATGCATTCATGTATTGTATCGGTACTGTTCAATGTGTTGTCGACTTTTTGCGATGTTATCATATTTTGTTCTTTACAAAAATCATTCGAACATGACCTCATAATCCAAATCCGTATGTGCAGCAAGATACTTGAGGATAAAGTCACCGATTCCGTACACGTGGAAAGCTTACGCAGGAAAAGAACGTTTACTGTACGGAATGAATTATGCGTACGGAGGAACAGGAGTGTTTAAGACTGCGAATAATCCATTACCAAACATGACAACTCAGATCGATTATTTCCAAAGTGTCCTAGCCGCTGGAAACATCTACTCTCCCTCCGACCTCCCCTCCTCCCTCGCTCTCGTCAGCGTCGCCGGCAACGACTACGCCACTTTCGTGACCGAAAAACGCCCCATGACCGTAAGAAAACATCATATTGATTTGTGCAATTAACATCTGATTCTTTCAAATGAATATAATTACGTATGTACAAGTAAAAACTAAAACTATATCTCTTAAGTAAAACAGAAATCATACTATGATACCTAAAAAAAGGAAGAGGAAATAATAATATTTCGATTTCGTTAGAAGAATAACGTTAGGACAAAATATAAACAGCATTAATGTCTCTCTCTGTTTATGACATTACAAAACACTAAATTTGTGTGTTTGTTTTGAATGAAGGTAACTTAACATTTAAACGCAAACTGTATCTTGCAGGAGTTCCCGGCATTCGTTAAGCAAGTTATTGACCAAACTGAGGTAAACATGAGACGCATCCACAAGTTGGGAGTAAGAAAGATAGCTGTAGCTTCCTTGCAGCCACTCGGATGCCTCCCTAGCATCACTGTCTATAATTCATACCAACGTTGCAATGCAACAGAAAACGGATTCACGAATCTTCATAACACTTTGTTGGAAGAAGCCGTTGCCAGGCTCAACAATGAGACAAAGCCATCCACTTTCGTGATTCTTGATCTCTACAAGGCCTTCTTGAAGGTCTTCATGAACAAAAAAGGGAAATCCGGTAAATCCATAAATAAAAGTTGAAAGCTTTTGGATTCAAGCTAGATACAATGTTATGAATTGTTTTGTGATCAATGAATGTCTTACGAGATATGTGAATCTCTCAGGAGTGACGAGGTTTGTGAACCCGTTGAGACCGTGTTGTGTCGGGATTACCAGCAATGACGCGTGCTCAAACGTGGACAAGAATGGTGAGAAAAAGTACACAGTTTGTGAAAATCCAAAAGCTGCCTTCTTCTGGGACATCTTTCATCCGAGCGAAGAAGGGTGGAGATCCGTTTACTCGGTTTTACACAAAAATCTCAATGTCGTTTTGATTTAAGAGTAAGAGTTAATTAATGGTGTTAGGATTTTAGCATCCTTCTTTGATGTTTGATTTGGATTGCTTAGAAATAAAGACACAAAATTTGATTACCGAGTTCTCACTTAAGGTACCTCTCGGGTAAGATCTGTCTCCTACAAACTTCACTATAAATCTGATGAATCCTTTTACAATGAAGCAACTTTAGAGACTTAAGGTACCTCTCGGGTAAGATCTGTCTCCTACAAACTTCACTATAAATCTGATGAATCCTTTTACAATGAAGCAACTTTAGAGAAAAATAGACTTAGAAGAATTACAATACAACCAAACCTGTTGTAAATCTCTCTTTTCTCTCTCTCCTCTCTATCTCCTCACGAATTCTCTCTCTTCTCTCTCCCTAGGCGTTTTTTCTTGGTGGTGCTACTAGAAATAGTACCGGAGAGTTGTCGGAGATCTGAGGTGGCCAAAATCAGACCATTGGACTGATTGAAGTGATCTTCTCTGAGTATACGCTGTTTGATCCGACGGCTATAATTTCCCGGCGATAAAATCAAGAAGAGAACGAGAGAGGGAGATAGGTGGCTTAAAGGGACAAAAGAGGCTCAAAGCAAAAGAGATTCAGAAACAAATTTTATTTTTTCACTATTTGTTTATTTAAATATATGTTCAAGTCTACGCACTTTGTTTTGGACGATAATTAATTATAATAAACCCTAATCTAGATCTGTGTTTTGCGCCTTATATATTTACCAAAAGTTAAATTATATTAAGCATAAGTTGGCTATTTAAACATAATTTCATTTTTTTAATCTAGAAAAGTAAATTTGTATAGTCTAGCTCATTCAAATTTAAATAATTTCGTTTTAAGGAAATTAGTTATCTGTCAATTCAATGTATGGACTATAAGTCACTAAACCTAAATTTAATTGTGTATAGATTATTGCACGGCGGCTATTAGTTGTTTTGTTCGAAAGAAGAAGTATTATACGGCTCTGGAGAAAAAGTGGGGAGAGAGAGAGAGGAAGAGGTTGACTTCGACAATGGCGGTTCCGAGGGGAGGCAATGGTTTGATTGACGAAGACGAGGTTGACGGAGATAACGCTATTTTTGAGGAAAACGGTGTTGACCACGACAGTGATCCCCAGCTTTCCTCGCACCTCCGTGAAATGGCCGCTGCAGCTCAGTCCGGTGACGTTGACGCCTTGCGCACAGCTATTGGTACTTCTTTTCTTCTTCTGTTGCTCTTAAAATGTTCTGGTCGGTCGTCTTTTGCGGAGGAACTGACGCTTAGGGTTTTCTGTTGAAACTTCAATTTCAGTTTCCGATTGCTTGATTAGCTGGCCTGGGGTGTAAAGCGTCAAGCTTTTTTTATGAAACCACTAGATTTGCAATCTTCAAAACCAGAGCAGTTGTGTAGACAAAAGTTAACCCAAAACTAGGACATGAGCTTCCCTTCTTCTTCTTTTTCTTCTTCCATTTGACTCTCATCTTAGTGACCTCACTGGTCTGTTTGTTGGCTACCCATTTAGTAAGTTTCACTTAGGAAGGAAAAGAGAGTTATTGTTTTTGCCTGATGTGTATTCTATCTATCTTTGTTTCGTTTGAGTCATTTGTTGCTTGCGACTTGACAGAAGATTTCTTACTGACTGATGAAACTCTGGATTTGCATTTTTGGACTCTGCTGATGAATTCAATATAGTCCTTTTCTGATGATTTCCCAATCTGCCTTTGACTTTGATAGAAAATTTGAATGGGAGAGTCGATGAGCCACTTGAAGATAATGACTCTGCACTTCATCTGGCGAGTCTATATGGTCACCTAAATTGTGTTCAGGTTACTTTTGCTGCTCGCTGCTTTGTGATGTCGTCCAACTTTTCCGATTTCTTATCTATTTGTAAAAAATCTTCAATCTGTCTAATGATTTTCACTGCAGCTTCTCCTAGATAGAGGAGCTGATATGGAAGTCAAGGATGAAGATGAAGCAATTCCTCTACATGATGCTTGTGCCGGAGGTAAATTTGCTCATGGCCCTACCATTCTTTCGCTATTTCTATGGCACATCATGGTCACATTATATGTCTTATTGTTTGTTATTGTATAAACTTCAACCTGAGCTCTCACAGGATACTTAGAAATAGTAGACCTTTTCTTTAAGCGAGCTAGTGGTCCCGAATGTGTGAAGAGAATGATCGAAACAGCTGATATAGAAGGTGACACTGTAAGTATACTCCATCTTCATATGAGTCATTCTCTCTTTCTCTAAACTCTATGATTAATCACAACAATGTTTCTTGCTCACAGCCTCTGCATCATGCAGCAAGAGGTGAACATGTTGATGTGATTAGGTATTTGCTGGGTTCAGGAGCTTCAGCAACGAAAAAAAACTCCTATGATAAGGTAACATTTGAAAACACATTCATCTTTAGTTTCTCAAGCGTGCGTGATTAGCAATATCAATGTTGTGATTATGCAGACACCAGCTGAATTAGCCGATGTAAACACTGAAGCTAGAAGGCTCCTTGAAGAGGAAGCAATTAAACAATCTCATTTGTGATTCTGCAACTTCTTCTGCCAGTTTTGGCTGAGTCAGTGGTCCATGGGAGGATTTAAATGTTATCTTCTTTCTAATAATATCGGGATTTTTAATACAAAGGCTAAAGCCTTAATGAACTTGGTCCTCACCAAGAACGTCGTGAGACTGTTTGCTGTTTTTTGTGACGAGACATCAACACTACCAGATTGTGTTTGCTGTAGTCAATTAAAAATCGAGTTTCAAAATTTACAAATTGAGTTGTACAATTTAGAAGAATTTAAGCAAATTCATGCCGCTTTGCAGAAGAATATACTGATGTCAACTGGTACACTTGTTGATTAGGTGATTACTAACAAAATTTGACATGAGTCTTTCCTGTTCATTAAGCAAAATTAGTTAAAGCATGGTTTAGTTAATAAATGAAGATAACTTTATATATGAAAATGTAATCGGATGAGTGTATATATTAGAAAAAGGCAATAATGAAAATGGCATATTCCATGGAATGATCCAAAATTCGAAGCATATTCACGTAAGACTCCCCTTGTTTCCATCATCTGCTTCCACTTATATATTTTTTTTAATTACTTTCACATTCTCTTTACACCATATTTTTATTCCCCTTTACACCCAATATTCTAATTTCTTCTTTTTTCTTTTTTTTCCCAAAATTTAATGTAAAATCCTCATTATAAATTCCTTCTAAACTTGTACATTGGATAATTTTCCCATATAATTGTTGTGTAATTTAGAATGTAATTTTTTTTATTTTGTGCACGTATATACCAAAGCATAACATCCTTCTTCGATCAGTTATCAAAATACAAAAGAATATAACACTTATAAAGAACGTTAACAAGCATAATATATATATATATTGGTTGATTTGTACAAAAAGTTGTTTTTTATGAGAAAAAGTGAAAAGAACACTGTAACTTTTGATATGTCTTCAACACCATAGACACAAACACACACACAAAAAAAAGAAAATAAAAGCTATAAAATCCACTCTCAAACCTCCATTGTTGAAACCTCTCTTAGTTTGGCACAACACAAAAAAAAAATCAAAAGAAAATGGCCATCCCCTAAGATGAAGATGAAGAAGAAGAAGAAAAAACCTCTGCTTTTACTAGAGGTTTACCTTTAATTAGGGGATGGCCATAAATGGAGATTATAAGTGTCTCTAGTATTGTGTTCTTGTAAGCAAAGTGTTTTATAAGATATGGAGCAATGAAGATTGCAGAAGGTTGATGATGAAGAAACGCTGACTCAGACAGCGACTTTTCTTTTGTTCTCCCTCTAGAAATTGGGCAACTTCTATCCTTTGGCAAGCTTCGGTTCCCCTCGGAATCAGCAGATTATGTTTTTACTATGTAATCATCTCTCTCTCTTTCTCTCTCTCTCTATATATAGATGTTCTGTTTATTTTCATTAGATCTGTGTTGAATCTACTCATGTAGTCATGTGGTATGTTCTTTGTGTGAGGAATAAAAACATATTCAAAGTTGAGATATACAATTCGAATGTTGATTAGTTTTAATGGAGATTTTGTTTTTCGTATGTAGTCTAATAATTAAGTGTTTAAAAACAATGATTTATCTCTTAATAATGATTTTCCTATTCGTTTTGAGACCATATATAAACATATCGCCTTTAGACGTGATTAATGGAACTAGCACTAAACAAGTATTAGTGTTTAATCCAAATATATCAAATCTTAATTCAGTTTTGAGTAATTTTCTAGCTGACCGGCTCGGTTAGCGGTTACCGAGGAGATTAACAAATTATTTTATTATTTAACCGAGGTTAAACCAATTTTATCTGATTTTGATCCGTTTTAATTTGTTTTTATTCGTTTTTGATCCGTTTTTTATCCATTTTTTATCTAGTTTTATCTTGGTTTTGACCTGATTTTGACCCAATTTGTATTTTATTCTGATCCGTTTTTTATCCATTTTTTATCTAGTTTTATCCTGGTTTTGACCTGATTTTGACCTAATTTGTATTCTATTCTGATCGGATTTTGATCATATTTTACCCGATTTTTAGTAGATTTTGAATAGATTTTTATCCGAGTTTTATCTAATTTTGACCAGATTTTTATATGCTAATGAAAAATTTTTAGTCGACATTCTGGTTCAATTTTTAATCAACATTTTTACAAAAAAACCAAAAAATAGATTAATCACGTTAATATTGGGTCAAAAACAAATTAAAATCAGGTTAAATTTGGTTTGATGTTAGTTTAGTAATTAAGTAATTAGTTAATTCTCTAAATTTAATTTTGGTTGAAAATAGGTTCAAAATTCTAGATTGTGGAGAAATTCGATATTTAACTTTTGTTTAAGGACAATTAAAAAGAGATCTAAACTTCCATGTATCTACGAAATTATTTCGTGCATGAAATTAGAAAGTGTTCCCAATTAGTAACATAAAGTCTTCAGCGGTAAAGAGTAACCGTAGTAACATGCAAAGCCGCGACTGTAATCAAACAGAACAAATCCGTATTTGCGGCTCTTCATATTTTTGTAAAATAATCGATTTTTATTTTAAAAATATCATAATAAAATAATGTAAAATAGCTTCTATTTTTTTTTGCGATTTTATTAAATTCGACACTGGTAACATGGGATTATTTTTAAATTGCAATATCTAATTAAAACACTTCGTGTGTTGGAGAAGATTACGGCTCAAAGATTCCAATTCACATGGTTTAAAAACTTTCTTGATTTTTTTCTCGACATTATGCTTAATTGATATAAGAAGGACTTGATGCATATAATTCCCTATTTGTATTATTATATGTAATATAAAAAATTGAAGCATTCGAGTTGAGTAGGAGATTCCGAGATTATGTTATACCTGTGGAAAGGCACTACCTGTAGACGTGCGGTGCATTTAGCATTATGGTCTTTATCAATTTTTTGATTAAAAACGGTTTTATATTTCATTGATATTGTTAAGTTATGAAAAAGTAGAAAATGTTTATATTAAGTTATATAATTCCTCAAATTAATGTCACTTAAATTAACAATCTGGTGACGAAAAAAATCGTATTGAGGACCTCAATAAATTATGTATGTAAATATACATTATTAATTACAAACATATATACAAGTCATAAATTTCATTAAAAGCATTTCGTTTTTCTCAATCCATTTTGGGTTTACTTGCGTGAACTATACAAAATTACGCGAATAAACGTATTTTCACCTATACTTTTTAGATCTTTTATAAGTTATATAAATTGTGTTTTTCTTACGTAAACTATATAAATTTTATAAATTATTCTAATTATAGAAATTTCGTTAATGTTTACATGTTAAATTATTATTAAACTTTGTTTTACTTTAAAAATCTGGTTTTAATTTCAAAATAAACTCCATTTAAAACCAGATTTTCAAATTATAACCAGATTTAGTAGCTATTTAACGCATAAACATTAATATAATTTTTGCAGTTAGAAGAATTTATAAGATTTCTGTAATTTATGAAAGAAAAATACAGTTTATATAGTTAAAGCAAAATCTAAAAAATATAGATAGAAATAAGTTTAATGCGATAAATTTGTATAATAAACAATCAATTTTGACAAAATATGCAAACTCAACATAAAAATGGGCTAGCGGGCCCTTAAAGAAATAAAACCTAACTAAATTTGTCGCGTTGACCAAATCTAGTGGTTTTTATTATCTAACGGTTTAGAGAAACCTCTTTTGGTAATTGTCACTATAAACCCAAAAGGAGAGTGTCAAGAAAAGTAACAAAAATATTCGATTCACAACGGTCTCTCCTTAAACTTATCCTCACCACATGTAATACTTCTTCTTCATCCTCTTTTCTCTCCACGTTTCTTACTTTAACACAACAACACACACACACACACAACAAAAAGAGCTTTCAACTCTGGACTGAATCTGATCTCTCTCAATACCTTAACAACGTACAATTAATGGAGTCTCTAAAGCTATTCATCTCTCTCTTCCTCTTCTCATTCTCATCTTTCTTCTTAGGTAATTTAGCTAACTGATCTCACATAAATCGAGTATACGTGAAAACCATGCATTACTATATGTTAAATTAATGTTTTGAAGGTGATGGATTGGATCAACTTCAACATCACAACTTGAAGCGTCTGAGACCGAATAGGCTGTTCGTGTTCGGAGATTCCTATGTAGATACTGGAAACATAAGAAAGTCTCTTTCAGATTCTTGGAAAATTCCTTACGGCGTCACTTTTCCACAAAAACCGTCCGGTCGTTTCTCCGACGGCCGTGTCGCCACCGATTTTCTAGGTTCTTTCTCTCGCTAACACACACATACACTTTTTCGTCACAGTTAATGTGGAATGCATGCATTCATGTATTGTATCGGTACTGTTCAATGTGTTGTCGACTTTTTGCGATGTTATCATATTTTTTCTTTACAAAAATCATTCGAACATGACCTCATAATCCAAATCCGTATGTGCAGCAAGATACTTGAGGATAAAGTCACCGATTCCGTACACGTGGAAAGCTTACGCAGGAAAAGAACGTTTACTGTACGGAATGAATTATGCGTACGGAGGAACAGGAGTGTTTAAGACTGCGAATAATCCATTACCAAACATGACAACTCAGATCGATTATTTCCAAAGTGTCCTAGCCGCTGGAAACATCTACTCTCCCTCCGACCTCCCCTCCTCCCTCGCTCTCGTCAGCGTCGCCGGCAACGACTACGCCACTTTCGTGACCGAAAAACGCCCCATGACCGTAAGAAAACATCATATTGATTTGTGCAATTAACATCTGATTCTTTCAAATGAATATAATTACGTATGTACAAGTAAAAACTAAAACTATATCTCTTAAGTAAAACAGAAATCATACTATGATACCTAAAAAAAGGAAGAGGAAATAATAATATTTCGATTTCGTTAGAAGAATAACGTTAGGACAAAATATAAACAGCATTAATGTCTCTCTCTGTTTATGACATTACAAAACACTAAATTTGTGTGTTTGTTTTGAATGAAGGTAACTTAACATTTAAACGCAAACTGTATCTTGCAGGAGTTCCCGGCATTCGTTAAGCAAGTTATTGACCAAACTGAGGTAAACATGAGACGCATCCACAAGTTGGGAGTAAGAAAGATAGCTGTAGCTTCCTTGCAGCCACTCGGATGCCTCCCTAGCATCACTGTCTATAATTCATACCAACGTTGCAATGCAACAGAAAACGGATTCACGAATCTTCATAACACTTTGTTGGAAGAAGCCGTTGCCAGGCTCAACAATGAGACAAAGCCATCCACTTTCGTGATTCTTGATCTCTACAAGGCCTTCTTGAAGGTCTTCATGAACAAAAAAGGGAAATCCGGTAAATCCATAAATAAAAGTTGAAAGCTTTTGGATTCAAGCTAGATACAATGTTATGAATTGTTTTGTGATCAATGAATGTCTTACGAGATATGTGAATCTCTCAGGAGTGACGAGGTTTGTGAACCCGTTGAGACCGTGTTGTGTCGGGATTACCAGCAATGACGCGTGCTCAAACGTGGACAAGAATGGTGAGAAAAAGTACACAGTTTGTGAAAATCCAAAAGCTGCCTTCTTCTGGGACATCTTTCATCCGAGCGAAGAAGGGTGGAGATCCGTTTACTCGGTTTTACACAAAAATCTCAATGTCGTTTTGATTTAAGAGTAAGAGTTAATTAATGGTGTTAGGATTTTAGCATCCTTCTTTGATGTTTGATTTGGATTGCTTAGAAATAAAGACACAAAATTTGATTACCGAGTTCTCACTTAAGGTACCTCTCGGGTAAGATCTGTCTCCTACAAACTTCACTATAAATCTGATGAATCCTTTTACAATGAAGCAACTTTAGAGAAAAATAGACTTAGAAGAATTACAATACAACCAAACCTGTTGTAAATCTCTCTTTTCTCTCTCTCCTCTCTATCTCCTCACGAATTCTCTCTCTTCTCTCTCCCTAGGCGTTTTTTCTTGGTGGTGCTACTAGAAAACCTAATTTTGTGATGTATTTATACTCGTTAAATACTCATTAGGGTTTACCTACCTTTAGACTTTCTCCTGGCCCAAAAGAACTTGGAAAAACAGGGTATTTTACTAACAATTCTCCACCTTCTTCCATTTCTATTGGGCCCACCGTTTTTTCTTTGGCCCAACCTTTTTTTTTCTTCCCGCGGGCGCGTGAAGCCCACGCGCCGCCCCACGCGCCGTCACGTGCCACCACGCGCCGCCACGCACCGTCGTCCCTCTGGCCACACGCCACCACGCGCCTCCACGCGCCTCCACGAGCCACCACGCGCCTCCACGCGCCATCGTCCCTCCGGCCACGTGCCGCCGCCTCCGGCCATGCGCCGCCGACCTCCAACGACTTTCTAGCGACCTTTTCAGGCGACCTTTTCCGGCGAGTTTCCTGGTGACCTTTTTCCGGTGACTTTTCCAGCGACTTTTCCGGTGAACTTTTCCGGTCACTTTTCCGGCGAGCTTCACCTTGAGAGATGTTTCCTGCTGCTTTTCCCCTCGCACCCATCCTCACAGGTAACACTTGATTATACTTGGACCTCACTGCTTAAATGCTATATCCGAAACTAACATGTTTCCTCTTGTCTCTACGAGAACGAGACATTGCAGTGATGTTACCTAGAAGGCCCTCTCCTTCTTTAGAGGCTCTTGAGAAATTCACAACAAAGCTACGAATTCAAATCAGATATGTCTTTGCTAGCTAGGGTTTCTGGAACTTTGCTTAGCTGAATCTTAGGTAGAATCACACCGCCTTTAGCAACAATATTGTAGAACCTGTCAGTTCCTAATATCTGCAAAACTTTATACAGAAAGCTTAACTTGGCTTCCATGCTCAAACTCTCTTTTCCACTACTAAATTTCTGTAATCGTTGTGAAACATTTTCCTTGTGAATTTTAGCATCAGCATCTACCATATTCTGCTCTGCTACAATTTCTCTGGAGATTTCATCAGAAAATTCTCCACCTTGAACGGTTGACCATGCCTTAAAACCATTCGGTGTAGGTCCTTGAATTAGATTCTCACTAAAAGTCACTTTCTTTGACTGTCTATCCACTAATTCGACCTAGTGTGTAGTTATCTCCTTACTCAGCTTCTTCGTTCCTAACATGATCTCTACTCTGCAAACTTTACCTTGAAGATAATACAACCCGTTGTTGAGTTTACCAGATATTACCTTCTTGCCGTATTTATAAAACTGTAGTCCCAAATCACCTCCTTGATAACAACAACCTGATTTTTCCAACAACCTAAATAAAATCAAATTCCTACTCACCTCTGGCATATATTTCACATCCTTGAGTATCACCATAGAACCATCTGAGTTCTGAATTCTAATACTCCTTGTTCCTTTGATGTTGTTATGAGTATTATTAGCCATCAGAACTTTACCTCCATTGATTTCTTTGAAATCAAACTAAACATCTTTGTTCTGTGTGATGTGGTAGGAACTCCCTGAATCCATTACCCATTCCCTTGTGTCTTCAGTACTGGCTGTTAAGACCACTGACTGAATAGGCTCCACTGAGTGTGTTAGGATATCTTTCAACCCTAAAACTCCAAAGTGAGCCATCATTCTCAATTTCCATAGAGAAAAGTCTTCTGACCCATCAAACTTGTCAACCTCAATCCTTGAACTCATCATTAGGTCTTCAAATCTATTGTGCTTCTAAATTTCCTAGCAACTCCAAAATCCCTGTTTCCCAACACACTCCTTGCAATAAACTTGGAAGCTCTGATACCACTTGTTAGGATTTTAGGATCCTTTCTGATTGCCTTTGGTGTTGGTTTTGGATTGCTTAGAAATAAAGACACAAAATTTGATTACCGAGTTCCCACTTAAGGTATCTCACGGGTAGGATCTGTCTCCTACAAACTTCACTATAAATCTGATGAACCCTTTTACAATGAAGCAACTTTAGAGAAAAATAGACTTAGAAGAATTACAATACAACCAAACCTGTTGTAAATCTCTCTCTTCTCTCTCTCCTCTCTCTCCTCTCTCTCTCCTCATGAATTCTCTCTCTTCTCTCTCCCTGGGCATTTTTTCTTGGTGGTGCTACTAGAAAACCTAATTTTGTGATATATTTATACTCGTTAAATACTCATTAGGGTATACCTATCTTTGAACTTTCTCGGGCCAAAAAAACTTGGAAAAATGGGACCTTTTACCAACAAATGTTCTTCTTTAAATTCTACCTCTTTCACTTAGTTGTGTTTGTAACATGCATGGCTTGTGTTTGTATTACGGAGAATTTCAAGTCAAACTCATTGGTTCGAGTCTTAACAGGAACAGCTGGTCCATACTATAAGCACCGCCAAAATCATGGATAAAAGCAATGGTTATAAAATATGAAAATCTTCTTTGATCTTGTTGAATCACAAGCTGTTCTTTAATTGATAACTTGATGCCGAATAAACTTTAAAACATGACATTATCAGTGTCTTTAGAGCCGATGTAACAAATACTCATTCCGGTTTAGTTTCATCCTTACGAAAGTCCACCAGACCAATAAAATGGCATATTTTTGTTGATAATATGCCGATATAGAATACCGAACCAGACTAATTTAAATCAATCAACGGTACGCACTAAGTGTTGTTTTTTATAATAAGCCAGACAAATTTCAGTCTAATGCCAAGACCAAGCAACCATAAGACTAGGCATCGTATCTCTGAAATCTACCATACTTGAAAAAATATACAGAAGATATAAATGAAGGAGAGAAAGGAAATTATAACTGATGAGGCCATAGAAAAGTTTCGATTGCAAAAGATCGTTTGTCACGAAGAGTATCGTTATGGAAGGCAAGAAGTCCGTAATCTTCGAAAAGCAAATCCAATCTCCACTCTTCCATATTCTCATAATCATCCTTTGTGTATTTTGGGTACTGCAACGGCATCTTAAACATCCCAATGCTTGAGGTCTTTACGACACCGTTTTTCTTGAGCTTCTCCACACTTTTTTGCTTGTTGGCAATGGTCAGAAAGTTAAGAAGCCATCTCATCGTCCCCATCTCTCTGTCTCTCTCTCTTTCTATCTCTGTTGGTCTATGGTTGATTGTGTTGATTTTGTGTTTATATATAGACAGGAATGCGAGATTACGTGAAGAGGAAGAAAGGAGAAATCACATTCACATGAAAGGTTACTTAATTTAAATTACCTTAATATATGCCATATTTTCGATTAAGTAGGAAACACCGTGAATGATATTGGTTTCAAGTTCAATAATTGAAGAGATTAATGATTGAAAACAATACCGTAACCGACAAGAATTAAGAGTAGTAAGTAACGTTTGAGAAGAGTCTTTTTACGAGTAATCTTGTTCGTTTGTTCGCCGCATTCGGTTGTAATTACGCCTGCAATCAATTATATGGGTGCGGCTGCAGCAAATCTTGTTCGTTTATGTACCACTGACGATTATAAATGTGGTTCGATCGCATATTTTTAGTTAAATCGGTGTTTTAATCAGTGGTCGAAAAAATTACGACACAGCACAAAACGTCTGATTGCTTTATTTGCCGCATGTATCTGCGGCAGCTAAACAAAAAATAGTCTATTGCAGCCGCAACTATAAGTTTATACGACTGATAAATCAACGTAACTTATATTTATATATTTATGAAAGAGTGGAATTGCGTGCATAGTTAATAGAGTGACATATAAGTAATTATGAATTTTATACATACGTCACGTTTCATCCAATATTTATAAACCTGTTTACTTTTCCCTTTTAGAATATAGTATATTGTTTTATACAAATATTCATACCCTTTTTAATTGCATGTCCAATTAAGTGGAACACAGACGAATATGACTTCTAATACAATCAAATTTCTTTATATTTAAAAGAATTTTATAAGGAAGTTACCATTGAATTATCAATAAACTTTTTTACAAAGAAAAAGTATCGATAGATTAGTCTAAGGAATAAATGGGCCTCCCAAGCATTCAAAAGCGTAACTCTTAAAACTGATGTATACATACATAAAGCCTTGCAAAATCAGTAAGCCCATATTATATGAAATGAGGAAGTGATGTGTGATGAGCTCTTGTAATGAGCATTGTCAGAAAATGTGTGAACAAATGCTTACTTGACTTGTCGGCTGGTTCACGTGAATCGAATTTTGTATATAAAACAATTCCTTGGACTAATATGGATAACCTAAATTTGGCTCTTTTCCTCAGTAACAAATTCAGTACTTTATGTATGTTTTTTTCTTGATAAATGTAATTTATAGTATATGTTAAAAAAATCAAAACAGATAGCACTGTGATTTCCTTTGATTAAAACATGGTTGTTGACGGTGGCACAGAATCTAGTAGCTATTCTTAATTAATATATATTTATATACATTTATAAATGATTTCCTAAACGGCGAGGTAATTAGGACAAAACACTTTGGTACAAAACAAGACAAAGTTGCATACAAATAATTTGCGGTCGGCAAAATTCTCAAACCAAACTACTAAAATAATTATTGATGGATCTTTCAAAAACTATATATTGTTGCTAGGAGATATATAATTTTGTAAATTAAGTTGAAACTAGATTTTGATCGATGTTTTATGTGGAAAAAAATATTCACACATTTTAATTAATTATTTATTTTATTAATATAATTTATCTTATATTTAAATTAATTTTTAAAATTTTTAATATCGGTTACGAAAATAAAATAAATAATAAAATTGAACTATACAAATAGATTTAAATTATATCTATCTTGGATAAAATTATATAAATGAATTTGTTTTCTAAAATTCAATTAAACTAAATTTGTTTATATATATTTTGTTTGATTTTTTCAAAAATTATAATATTTTATTTTATATTATATTTATATTTTATAAAGAAATATATTTTATATTATATATATATAAAATATAATTTAATTCGTAGTTTTGTAAATATTATATTATATTATATCTTATGTAATATTTATTTTAAAACAATGTAATAGTATGATATATTAACTTATTACATTTGCAAATCAAATTTTAATATAAAATTAATTTACTAAAATAATTTTTAATTAATATATTAAAGATAACAATCGCCAAAGTTTGATAAATGAGATTCCATAATAATTACAATCAACAAAAATATCTTCATAATAAAATAATCTGAAAAATATTGCGTAATAAAGTAAAAAAGATTCCGTAATAATAACAATTGACTAGAATATTTTAGTATTAAAATGATCTGGCATAGACAAATTGTTGATATAAAATAAAATAATAGAAAATGGTCAATGATCAAGAGAGACAACAAATCAATTTTGAAGAGACCATTAAATCGTAATTAAGTGCTAATGCTGGCAATTAGGTGTAAAAGTTGATAACCTCTTTTCCTCAATCACGTTCATAATCATCACAACACACTGGGGGATAGTATTTAAAGAATCAATAAATTTTCTCAAAGAAATTTTACAACATTTACATGGTCAATCTCTTATAAAGTTTTTAATCACTATAATATTGTGAGATTTTCAAATAGTATGACTGACCAATGAAAATAAAATTGTTGATAAAATTTGGATTTTTTTAGCACCACCTAAACAAAAGTAATATATATTCAAACTGTTACATATTATGGATATTCAAAATGTTACATATTTTTTTTATAATAAAGTTATTCGTTTTGTAGCTGCAGGAACCTGCGGCTGCGTCATGCGGCCAAACGTTGTTTGTTTGACCGGTGCAGATTCTTGCGGTTAAACGCTGCGGTCGATCGCATAAAGTTGTGGTCAAAAATTTTAATCGCTGCGAAATTATAGTGTTTGCGATCAAACAATTGCGATACAACCTGCGGCGACAACCTGCGGCGATCAAACAAACAATAATATTATAGCGTCTAATCGCAGCGTCTGGCTGTAGGTTGCTGCCACAGATGCTGCGGCAGACAAACCAACAACGCTAATATACATTGAAACAAAAGTGAAATTCCATTTTGAAAAAAGAAGAAAAAAGTGAAGAATAAAGAGTTAAAAAAAAAAGAAAAAAATAAATGAAAGAAGGATTCTTGGTTCGAAGAGCACTTGGCTATTCCCATTTGCCTTGGTATTTACGTTTCTCCACTCTTTTTCATATTAAAGATTTTTATTAGATGGAAGTTATATTTGAGTTAATGTAATTCGACAATATAAATTTGGTATGGAACACAATCATTAACCAGAATTAAGATAACTGGATTTGGTCTAATTCGGTTTAACGAGCTATATCCGGGCTTCCTTCTACAAAAGATCCAACGGTCATCATATAAGTTCTGAAGATTAACGGTTACAAATTGGATTCTCCTTGCTTTTATGTTTTTGCGTCTTTGGAAAATAATTTACTTAGAATCCTTTCTGCATCTTTATGGCTTGGGGGGTATTTAAGTAGTTTTACATTATGCATCTTCCTTTTTTGCCTGTTATATCTTTTTGTAATACAATATCATTGTTGTAATAAAATATCAGTCTTTTTTTGTTTTGTAATTGTGTGTTTATATATTCATATCACAGCAGAATTTCTGGGTTCTAAAAAAGGCTCAGTATCCGTTTTTTTTTTCTACCACAGAAGAACCTAGAACCAGAGAGGGAGAAGGAGGTAGAGGGATTTCAATTTAGGAGGAGTTAAGAGTGAAGATGAAGGAGATGCAGGCTATAGAGACATCGCAGCCGACTGTGGCTCCGGCGGTTCATAGTCGACAATTGGGGGCTCAGTTGTCGGAAAGTATGAGTTTCAGCAGTCAAATGTCGAAGGAAGACGAGGAGATGTCGAGGACGGCGTTATCAGCATTTAGGGCGAAAGAAGAGGAGATCGAGAAGAAGAAGATGGAGATTAGAGAACGGGTTCAAGCTCAGCTTGGTCGTGTTGAAGAAGAAACTAAGCGTCTTGCTTTGATCCGTGAGGTATATGTATATTGATCATCTCATATATTTTTTTCTCTGAGAATTGTGTTTGAATTTTGATTTCTTTTTATAGAAATATCAACTTTGGGATGTAGTTGAACATTTGTAATATGGTTATAGTATGTGATTTTCATTCATGTTCAGGGGAAAATTGTAGGACCCAAGTGTTGTAAATTTTCAAGATCTAACAATTGCATTGAACAAGAAAAATTGCACTTACTTTTGGGTTTTGTGTGATTTATTGCCTAAGAAAAGAAAATTTTGGAACTTTTGTGTGTTGGGAGCTGGATTTAGTCTGGTTCTGGGGTTTTTCAATTTCTAGGTTCCGATTTCTAAATTTGTAGATAAACTCTGTGGATCGAGTTTTTGTGAAAGGAACCATTTGCTTCCTCTAAGTGATGTCCAGGATCAAGAATCTGGGTTCTAGTTTTTCTTAGGGTCCAATTTCCGAGTTACAAAACTGTGAAAGTTTCCACGTTTGTAGCTCTAATTGTAAAACCCATTTGCTAAAGATTAGCTCCATGGATCAAAGCACTTTCCTTTTTATGAAATAAAACATTTGCTCTTCTGGGTGATGTTATGTTGATAACTAAGAAGCACAATGGTTCAAATGTATATCAGGAACTTGAAGGTTTAGCCGATCCTATGAGGAAAGAAGTTGCTCTGGTCAGGAAGAAGATTGATTCTGTCAACAAAGAAATAAAGCCGTTGGGTCATACAGTTCAGAAAAAGGTAATGGAAGAACATAATCAAATCCCATTGACAGAATACTGTATATGGGTTTAGGATTGAGATGCTAATCTGGTCTGTTTACCTAACGTGCAGGAACGAGAGTACAAAGAAGCTCTTGAAGCATTTAATGAAAAGAACAGGGAGAAGGTGCAGCTAATCACCAAGCTAATGGAGGTTAGTCAACAAATAATAACATCTCTTTTTGTCGAATATAGTATTCCCAGTTGGTGTTTAAATGCTTAGTTTAACTGTTCCTAGTTGTAGTTCTCTTTTCCTCTGGTTTATGGTATGTATTATTGGTTTTATTTCACATTACCCTTGCTTGTGTAGATTAAGTCTGCATAAAACCTCGTGATCATGCGGATTCAGTTTTCTGTCTTTAGCCTTTCCCATTCATTTCTTTGACTGATCTCTGTTTGCCTATGGCTATCTTTGAGTCGTTTTCTTGGTTTGCGGAATTAGTTTATCTAAACTCGATCTTAGACATCTAAGTATGCAGAAAAAGTATGTTCCCATAGAACATTCATGCCTGTTTTTATCCATAGCTTGTCTGTAAAATGAACATATAAATCAAACCAGTCGCAGTCTGATCTTTATCTATTATATTCACTTCATTTGTGTTCTTAGTTAAACGGGTTTTAAACGAATTATTCGCAGTTGGTGGGAGAAAGCGAAAAGATGAGAATGAGGAAGCTGGAAGAGCTAAGCAAGAACATAGATTCTATACACTTACTATAAATCCAAGACAGAAGAAAAAATTCTTGGGCCAGAGATCACATTCTCTCTGAGTGTTTTAACTCTACGTTTAGGTTTTGTGATGGTGAATGTAATTTATATTTTATAATTGTCGTGTGTTATATTACTATTACTATAATTAATTTTTGTTAGGGTTTCTTGGAGATTTTATAATGCCTTTTTAGGAAGTAACTTCAAAAAAAATACTCACCTAGACAGGTTTTGTAACTAAACACTATTTTTCTTCCTCATGAATCAATATCCTCTTTATTGCTGTCCTGTGCATTGGGAAATTGATAGGAAAAATAGAAAGATTAAGAGCAGAATGTGTAACTAAATTGAAATTTGCCATCTCTTGCTCTATTTCTTTACTATCCTCCTGCAAGGACTTCTTGACAAGATCGTGAGGTTCCTGATTTGTCTCAAGCAATCTTTCCCCTGGCGAGTTCTATAGTTAGTGGAGAAAACTCAAAACTCATGTTCTGTTTATCCCTTCAGGTGCTGATCCAGTCAATATTTCGAACCAAACAGTCTCTTAAATTTCACAGTTCAGCTGTTTTCGTTAATTTTGTATATTTCTAATTACTTTTCTTCCCAGTAAATCCTTGAAATTAATGCAAACAAAACACATGTGAATGTCTACTGAAATGTTGGAAAACCTGTAAATAAATGAACATATACTGGCAAGAGACTTTCTTTTTGACAGAAAAAACAAACTAGATTGTTGTGTTCGGCAGAGTTGACTCTTTTCTATGTTTATCAGTCAACAACGTTACAAATATGCTATATATAAATTATAAATAAAAAATATAACATCGAAGCAGGTTTGCCCGAGAGGTTAAGGGGGAAGACTTAAGTTCTTCTGCACATAAGTGCGCGTGGGTTCGAACCCCACAGCCTGCATTTTTTTCTTTTATTTTATTTCATATGGAACACAATGAAAACATAAATTTCTAAATATAGTGATTTCAAAACATGACGAAACACATCGTTTACATTATTGACAATTATATTTTAAGAACTTTACTACAAGAATATGCTTTTTGAAGAGATTTTCTTCTACTTCGTTACTATTTTATTAATTTAAAAAATCTAAGTAAAATTGGTTATCCCTTCAAAAATGCACTTTTCGTAAGTCTAACATGATTTCTCACATTTTACGTAATGATGGAGAGTCATGAGACTAATCTTAGGAATATGACTGAAAAGAAAATCTGAAGAACTAAAATTAGAAACAGCTTTGTTGCGTAAAAATGATTAAGCAAATCTTTATCTTTACGTTATTTAAAGAAAAAAAACATCGATTGTGCCATTTCTATGCAACAGTTAAATATTATTTTTCTACAGAAATGGAGTTCCACGTCAATACATTAAAGCTTCAAATTAAAAAAAAAAACAACGATCACATCTTCTCTTTTTTCTCACATTCGCCCCAACATTTTCTTTTGTGTACAACAGAAGTCAAAAACCGCTCAAGGACTGATCAAGCGAGGATCAACCTCAACCCTTGCCACACCTGCCGGTGCTTCCTTCGCAACCTCAACCTTTCCTTTCACAAGATCCACTGCCACGTCATCATCCGTCTTCTTCGCCTGTTCCTCGTCGTAATTTGGATCTCCTTCGTCCATAGCCGGCGGATCTGGCTGCATCTCGTAATCCTCTACCCGATCTGGCCCCTCCCACGTGTACTTGCCACCGTGACCGGACTTTGACGGCGGGCGCCTGAGTGGAATCCCGTCTGAAGGATGCCTCTCCATCCTTTGGACGCCTTTGTCCATCAGCTTCCGCTCAACGTGCTTGATCGTCTCGGGATTTCGAGTCTTCAACTCGAATTTATCCACAGCTTTCCGACCTTCCTCGTCCCGGTGCTCTGCCCTTAGCACCACCGTGTTTTTGGTTTCGTCGACCGATACCGTCTGCATCTTTTAATCGCTCTTAGTGTTTGCAATACAAAAACACAATACTTCACCGACTAAGTTTGTTGTCGATTGGATCGGAGAAGAGTGCTTATTATATAGGGGGAGTGAAGTGAGGATAAGAAGAGAGGAGACAAATATCTGATGAAGATTCTAGCACCTCCCTTGGCTTTTCTCGTTGTTTCTCAATTTCTTTTTTTAGTTACTATTTTTTGCTTTTATTTTCTAAAATGTTGTAGTTATCCGATCGAGGCGATTACATTAACTGGGCCTTTGTGTGGAGACCCATAAATGTTTAAGATAGAAATCCAGTAACACAATTGAATCTACTTATTATTATAATATGGATACAAAATCAGCAAGTTCTGTATACTATTAACAAGGTAAGCATACTCAACTCATATGATGTATGATACACTAAGACCCAAAAAAATTGGGAAATTCCAAGTAAGGAGTGAAAAACACTCCCTTTTTCGAAAAAGGGAGTTAATAGAGTTACAGAAGTCTTATGTGTCTGAATGAGTAAGGCACAATACTAACTCAAAACCCTCCCTGTTCTGTCGATCAAAGTACCCACTTGTTCTCCGCATAACGCCTTTGTGATGTTCCCAGCTTCCAGAAAGTTAAATACCACAACTGTTTTTATATATATATGCAAAGGATCACTCATTATTATGCAATCATAACTATGACTATATCGCTTATTTATCATCAAATCAACTCTATAAAATCTGTATTCTAAAGGTCCCATCTTGAGTTAATTCAAACAATATCATACTGCGTCAATCACCAGGTCTTAACCATTTATCTCATACTATGATGACCTAAAGTACCGAACATAATAAATATACGAGGATGGAAAAGCTAGAGAGGAAGTAATCTTCACCTGGTATGCTATTCTCTTCACACAAGTTAAGGGCCATTGTATCCATTGATGTAAGACCTCTAGAGCCCAAATCTTGGAATGTTATATGCTCGAATGTCACGTTATTATCTTGTGAATGGCAGTCATAAACACCATCAACGTTTGTTCCTTTTACCATTGCCTCTGCATTAACTGATAATATGTACAAGATATGTTAGAACCGGTTTGTTCATGTTATTTCAGGATGTAACACTAAGAGGGAGTAAAAGAGTTCTACTTTCTATAGCTTGAAGGGCTGCAGATGCATCAGATGATAAATGTGGATTTCCAAGCGTTGCACCAATCCCTCCAAATATTACCACTCTTCCCTTATCTAGATGCCGAGTGGCTCGTTCACGATTATAAGGCTCCCCTACACCCTGAACCGATAATGCCGTTTGCAATCGTGCCTGAACCCCCATTTTCTCCAGAGATGATTGCAGTAAAACAGAATTCATCACCGACGACATCATACTGTTACACAACAGTGATTTGGTGAGCAGAACAACTTATCTTCACCAAAAATAAAACATAGGTTTGTTGAACTGAACAGCCCATTTCTAAGATGTCAATAAATATGGTAGGGCAATACAAATTCGTTGCTAAATTCATGGACGATTTGGCAACGATGATATGGGAGACCATTTTGTATTAATGAAACAACAATAACAGATCTGTGAGAACTAATTCACAGCACGACGAACCAATAGGGAAACAACCCATCATGATGGCAGATAAAATTCTCATACAACATTCATGCCAGCTAGTTTGAGTATCATACTACCGCAATCTAGTTCCGAAGGAAAAAGATACTGAAATCTTTGACCAAATTAAGTAGAAAACACAACCTGATATGATATGCAGTGGTTCTATCCAAACCAGTAGCAGTTATCCATGTGCTGCCACAAAAAATATTTCGACTTCCAACAACTATCGCTACCTGGAAAAAATAAACTATATATACCATTAACCTGAGAAAGGATACAGCATTTAAAATCTGGAACAGAATGATACCTGTACACCAAGACGAGAAGCCGTTGCCACTTCTCTAGCAATCAGATTGATGACCTAAGATATCAAGAAGATAATTCGATGGTCACCCGAATAGTGAAATTACATATATAAAAGATTGTGGTTTCTGGAAGAAACCTTTGGATCAATGTTATTAGTACCAGTGCAGGCAAGAGCTGCACCACTGATTTTCAGAACCACTCTACGCCACCTAGGATTTGATGTAGCCTTGGACTTGACGTTATTTATCTCAATTCCAGGATTATTATATGTTACCAGGGAATACCTGAAACAAGAATTACAAAACCAAATAGCTTTCATTGGCAAGAGCAAAGAGAGAAAGGGTAAGAACAATATAACAGGGCTAGTGATCGTTTATCCATTACCTCCTCGCTGGTTTCACAGCATTCCCCAGTGAGCTTCCGCTTCTATCCTCATCGGACGCACCTTTTGCGGCCAAGGAATTGCCCACAATCTCTTCCATCTTTTTGAACCAAGGCCAGTGGCTAGCTGATGTTCCACCGCTGCTCATCCTGTGCCTTTCGAGCTTATACCTCTTTTTGAGATTATCGATTTTGTTCTTACACTGTTCTACACTCTTACTCAGCTTGTCGCACCTCTCGCTCACCGATGAAGCTACCTCTTCCCAATCCCTTCCCCGCAGATTTCCTCGGTTTAGCTGTGTAAATTTGTCCGAATAAGCATCTAACAAACAAGCGATCGCCGTGTCGCTCCACTCTTCCCTGTCCTTCCTGTACTCACCGGCGGAGGAAGACGATGTCTTGGGCCTCTTAAAGCTACCGTGCGGTGTGTTCTCACCGCCATTTGTTGTTCCCCCGTCACTAAGCTCCTCCTGATTTTGCCTCTTTTCCACACGAACACAACCAATTCTGGATCTATTCACATCGAGATTCTCGTCTCCCTCTACAGCTGCGTTATCATCATACGGATTCGAATTCTCGTCCGCCGAGAAGAGATTCACACCGTGAAAAGCAGAAGACGCCTCGACAACGACATCATTCTCGTCGTCCTCGTCGCCGTTCGTCTGGTGATGAGGCAAATGGATCTGGCTAGATGGCTTCGGTGTAAATCGCCTAGTAGCGTATGGTGGATGATGAAGAACCTGTTGATGGTGATGGTGATGGTGATGGTTAGGGTTCGACTGATCATCGCCAAGGAGAGAGAAGTCGTCATCACAAGACGCCATTAAAAGGTAACGTCAGGGTTACGTTCACGCCTAAAGGCGGCGACAGCACCAGAGACGGCGTTAATTAGCAGCAAGAGGACGCAGAAACGGAAGGGAATGGCGTGAAGTCGCACAAAGAGGATGGGCCGTCACAACGGCTCCGTTAGGCAATGGTAGTCGTGAAAAAGAACTTCTCATACGAACCGAACCAAACCAAATCTGTATTACATGGTTGGATTTAGTTTTACTTAAAACTCTACAACCCAAATAGTTAGATCTAAAAACCGATTTTGGTTTTGGTTTGTTTCGGTTTAAAATCGCAGATGTATAGATTCACTTTAAATCAATGTGACTTATATTGTATATTTGGATAACGTAATTTAACTATTCCAAAAATTTAACCCAAAGGCATGTATTTGTAATGTGGGGTTTTCTTATTTTGAAACACTCAAAACAGTTGTTTCTTGTGAATCCACAAAGCTATATTCGGCTACTGTTGATTGAATTGATTATGTAGTTTTTCCGAAATCCTTTTCCGTAACTTTGCTTAGTATAAAGCCAACTTTATTTTCCTATGTTATAATGAGATACTTTGCATTCTAGATTGTGTATACTAATAATGGCAAAATTTATGATATATATTGTTTTAGGTTAATCAGAAAGCTAGTGAAATTTATGTGTCAGTGTTTACTGACATCATAACAGATGTTGTTTGTACATGTTGTGTTGCAAAAGAAAAAACGTATTCGAAAAACTCATCGGGGAGTAAACCAGAAAACCAAAGCAAAAACTAATCCATATAAACTTCCAAATTTTCTCTTTCTATTATATTGTGATTATAACATCACCATTTTGTTTTGCTATATTCCATTTATTAACAGCTAACTATCATAAGATTTCCAATGATTACTAATTATTTATTATTACCGATAGAAAACGTTGTATCCAAGAAGCTTTAGAAGCTTCAACCTATTGTTTAGAGTTTTATAAAAATTGTTGCTTAAAAGGGTGAACGAGTCTTTTATGGTATAAAGTCTTTTGATTGATTTTCAATTTTTCATGATTGAGGCTTGACCAACATCCAGATGGTGGTCTGATATGGTTAATCTTGAAAATATGTCGTTAATTGATTTGTTTATGTTAAAAACATAATCAAGATTATGTTCCATCCTTTAATCTACTGGACATCGTCGGATTTGTTAGTTATATTAGACTATATTCAAATTGTTCAGCAAGAGCGCCCGTGGCCTAATGGATAAGGCGTTTGACTTCTAATCAAACGATTGTGGGTTCGAGTCCCACCGGGCGTGTTTGTTCAATTACTGTTTTTATTGCTTATAAACCAAATTTAACCTTCTTTCTTAACTAATTGCTCTGATTAATTAAAAGTCGAAAACGGGAGAATCCTCCTCACTTGGAAGCTGAAACTACAAAGTTATGGAATCCAAAATACAAAAATCCTACACTAATCAGCTCACCCGGTGGCGGAAGTCGGGTCAACCCGTTTACTAGAAGACTGAAACTCCGTCAACTCAATTTCCCTCCGCCTGAGAATCAGAACCATCCTTTCCGTCTCTAGCCTCCGTCGCTGATTCTCGAGCTTAGCCTTCTCCATTTCTCTCTCTTTCTTGCTCCTATATCTCATCCATTTCATTTTCTGCTTCTCCATCTCCACTGCCTCCCACTCGAACCCAACCTTCCTCTCTTCAAGCTCCAACGCCTTTCTCCTCATCCACTCCTTCTTCTCCCACGCGCTCTTCCCCACGTCCTCTGCCACACGCGCCGCCTCTTCCCTCAGCCGCTTCAGAGCCACTGGAACTCCTTCCACCTTCCTCCGTTTCTTCCGCGTCTCTGTTTCATCATCTTCTGATAACTCCATCTCCGATTCCGAATCCTCCGCCATATCCGACTCTTCCTCTTCCTCGCTCTCTACGATTCTCGCCATTTTCCCAGATTCCGCCGCGTGAAAGCAGTTTTGCTGCTCCGGACGATGCTGAATCGGATTCTGATGCTGTTGCGGTTGTTGGTCCCCGGCGGCGTGTCCACCGAGATGACCGCAACTGTTGTGATAAGCGCACATCTCTCGGAAGAATAAATGCTTAGAATTGAGCAATTTCTTGACTTCGTCTTTCAATTTGGGGGTCAGATGATCCATGGTCTCGAGCAATCCCTGATTCTCCACGACCTGACACGCAGTTCCTTTCCCGAGAATGTCGTTAACCCTCTTGTACCTCTTGTTCAAATCATTAAACTTGTCCTCGCATTGTTGCGGCGACACAGAGAAACCTTTCTCCACCATAGCTCTTGACACCGATTTCCATTTTCCTTTCTTCTGTAACATCCCTCCACTGCTCTTTTTCTTCGCGTCGACTGGATCGCCTAACCCAGCTTCGTCGCCGATGTAGAAGACTGCCATGATCAGAAGCCGAACCATTGTGTCCGTCCATTTCATCCTATGCCACTGAGAAAATTTCCTCTTCCCGTCGGTTCCGGCACTGTCTTCAGGGTTGCAGCCGGACCCGGAACCTGACCCGCGATCGTCGTCCTCGCCGCCGCTTATCGGTGACTGCTTGGGCTTTGATGAGGATGCGGGAGCCGAGGGATATGGGTACAGGGGTTTCATATGCGGCTGAGTCTGCTGATCGGCGGTGGTTGGATTTTCAGCGGAGGCGTAAGGATGGGGATGCTGAAATTGCACCGAATTCTGGGGATTTTGTGGATTCTGAGGCATTTCTAAGCTCAACATTCTCGGACTAAACCCAGAAAACATCACACTTGACATCCCGTTGGATTCCATCAAAACTGGAACCCTAATTGGAGAAAACTGAAATGAAATCAAAAACGGAATCCTACAAACACAGTTCTCGAAAATTCTCCCATCAAATCAGCTCAACACAAACACCCAGTTGAAAAAAAAACAAAAAATCAAAAGAATTCGAAGTTACTCGAAGAATTTGAAGTATAGTAACTTGGACTTATACTTACAAGTTTGTTTAATCGTGTTGAAGAGATTTTGCGTGGAGCGGTTTATAGATTCAGAGTCAAAGGATGAGATAGAGAGAGAAAGTAATATACAGAGAAACAGAGCAGCTGGTTTTGAGGGTTGATCTGAAAACTGCCCATGGTTTTGTGGTTTTGGTTTTTTATTTTTTTTGGGATTTTTTATTTAAGAATATTCATATACAAAATCAGCCAAAAACCAAGGGGCTGGTTTTTGCAAAACAAATGGAGCTACCTTTTTTAGCCACCGTTTCACCTTTCTTACAATAAATCCTAAATCCATCCTTAGACCAAAATACATAAACAGACCAAATTACAAAGCCTAATGAGACCACTTCCATTTGACAACATATCCAGTTATAAAACTAACGAGAACATATTCAACTTTTTATATGATTTATTATGTCATAAAAATTTGCATAAAAAGTAACCAACTACAGTAACCGTTTTTGCCTGTCTTTACATCAGACTAATCATACATTGAGACAAGCCTTTAGTCGTTGCAATAAATAATGACTTACGTATGTGTCTAATCCCTACCATGTTTTTAGATATTCAAACACGAAACTAATAAAACTATATACAACCAGAGGAAGGTTTTAGAGGTTAGCTTCAGATTATTTACTGAAACCCCAAAGTCTACACTACTTTATACATAACGAGGAGCTTGTAGCAAATGAAGGTGATAGAGTGATAGGCCCGTGATTAAAACAGGGGAGTCACTGATTTGTTTCTAACAGACACGAGAGCTCAAGAACAACTATGGACACAAGGAAGACTTCAGTGGATTCTTCTTCTTCCTCAGATTTGGTTTCTCCATCAAATCTTCAAACACAGTGCATCAGAAGCTTAAAATTGATGTCTTCACTTACCAAAAAGTACTCGTATCCAAGTACCTGAGCTCGGTTTTCAAACTCTTCCATTTCTTGCTCTGGGACTTGAATCCCGACCAGCACGTTCGCGCCTGTCTCACCCTTTTTTGAAAGAAGGAACATTTTATAGTAAGAACAAACAAGTGGCCTCCAAGTTTCATCGATCAAAGCTTTTTCATGGTGAAATGGCGAATTGGAAAACAAACCTGTCCACGGTAATGGAAAAGGCTAATGTTCCACCGTGGACTGAAAGAGTCCAAGAAGTTCATTAGAGCACCAGGTCTCTCCGGGAAGGTGAACCGGCATAGAACCTCATCTTCAACACTTGATCTTCCACCGATCTGATATATATATAAATCACATATCAACTTTGTATCAACCAATGGGAATGAATTGGAGATGAACTAATCCTCGAACAGGATAAATAAGCACACAGAAAAATCGATTCTAAGGATGTACCAAGTAACGCAGGTGATCTTTCACTAACTCACTGGTTGTGAGATTGAAAGTTCTGAGTTGAGAATATTCCATTCTCTTCTGTAGTTCTTTAAGCTCTTTGGCTGTGTGCACTCCAACACTAAACAGCAAGACGCAAAATTGGGCGGATTAGAGGAATAACAACAACTCGAAAAAAAGGAATTCTCCGGGAACGTGCTTACCTGTATAGTACAACGGCCTTCTTTTCCGAGCTCCATCTATATTTGAACTCAGTTATGTTCATTGGCCCAACCTGCATCCATCAATGTATTGTATTAGATACTCTCTGTAGCAGGATTAACGTGCTATAATACAAAAGACAGACCAGTCCACAGAACTGCTTAAAGCTTCCAGGTTTTTCCTGCATGAGCGTAGCAAGAACAGCCTCCTGTTGCCTACCGACATTGGCGAGTTCTGTCACAATCCTTAGTTTGTCAAAGTTCATGTTTGCACCACTGGTTATGGCAACAACATTCACGTCCTTCAGATCATAATATTTACAATATGCTTCAGCTCCAGCAAGCGCAAGAGCACCTGCTGGTTCTAATATGCTTCGCTTCTCCTCAAACATATCCTGAAGAGACAAGTATATGATGGTCTCAATGCGAATGCAGATGCTAAAACCTGTTCCAAGGAATCACAAATAAAGAATATACCATACCTTTATTGATGCACAAATAGCATCACGAGTGACCAGAACAACACCATCCATCAGCTTTCTGCTTAAACGAAATGTCTCTTCGCCAACTTCTTTAACTGCTACACCAGCTGCAAAACCCCCAACCTGGTCTAGTATCACCCTCTCATCGTGATGCAGGGACAAGGCCATTGCATTAGCATCAGCTGGTTCTACACCAATGATCTTCACCTACATGACCCAAGTCACAGTAAGGTGACTGGAGCTGCAGATCAAGATTAAAAAAAAAAAAAGAGGATTTTTTTCTTCTCGAGGAAAATAAAGGATTTTGTCACAAGTAGCATAACAAAGAACCGAACCATGTATCTGTGATTAAGAACAATGTGACATTGCCAAAGCATTCACAGCAAAACGATTACCTCAGGAGAAACCCTTTTCACATAAGCAGCGATACCAGCTATTAGACCACCACCACCAACGGGTACAAATATAGCATGTAATGAACCTTTAGCTTGCCGCATGATCTCCATCCCGACAGTTCCTTGCCCGGCTATAACATCCGGGTGGTCAAAAGGAGGAATAAATGTCAAACCTTCTTCTTCAGCTCGTTTCTTAGCATACGCTTGTGCTTCATCATAAGAATCCCCAACAAGAACAACCGTGGCACCCAAATTCTTCACAGATTGCCACTGTTTTTTTTTGTTGGTCCCAGAAGAACCATCAGACAGCAGTTGGATGAAATAAGGATCCAACACATGACAAAGCCTAACACAATACCTTGATTTCTGGGGTTGTAACAGGCATAGCAATCACGGCGGTGCAGCCGAGTTTACTAGCAGAAAAAGCAACTCCTTGAGCATGATTTCCAGCTGAGGAACAGATAACCCCTTTTGCCAATTGCTCTGCTGGAAGTTTCACCATCATATTGTAAGCTCCACGAAGCTTAAACGAGAAAACCTGAAATAAACCACATTTACCACTCAGAATGTAGCCTCCACATGGTTCATCGAAAAATATAATATTTTAACCCTTTTAAATGTAATGCCATTGAAATGGCTTATATAATGCCTCATTTTAAAGATGAGAATGTCGTAGATTCAGAAAAAGGAGAAGCTTACAGGCTGCAAGTCTTCTCTCTTGAGAAACATACCGACACCTAACCTCTCTGATAACTTCTTGGCCAATTGCAATGGTGACTCAATCGCGATGTCATAAACCTTCGTGGACAGTATATTCGTCAAATACTCCATAGCCTCAGCGATGCTCTCAGTCTCGGGGTCACTCCTACGCTCTGGCACTGCACCGAGGTAACCGACCGGATATTGCAGCGAATTCGGAGAGACCTTGAGACGTGGCAGGGAAGGAGCCTTCGGAAGCGGGGGAGCTATAGACGTTTCGTCTCGGGAAAGAACAGACAGCGGAGACACGTGAATCCGGGGTCGAGTGAATCCGAAAACCGGTTTTGATCGGAAGTTGCGGCCATAGCAATGGCGATTACAAGATGGAAGGAGAATGTGGTACGGGTGGGAAGAAACGGGTTGGCCTAACATTCGGGTACGGAGGGACGACGACGGAGCCGTTGGAAGCCGGACGTTATCCATGGCGGGTTCCCGTTTAGAGACCGAGAGAAAAAGAAGAGAAAGTACGAGGTGATGTCTTATAGCAAAACTACTTGTGATCGATTGGTTTGAAATGCTTAGCCCATCAGCGAAATTTAAGAGCGATATTTTTTACTATTTTACTATTTACTGGTTTTAAACAATTTTGCATAAATACAATTTTGATGTTCAATGTCGATCGACTGATTTATAAAAGACTAAACACTGTTCAAAAGAATACTATAGTTGTAAATTCTTCATTAAAAACAGAAAAAAATGGAAAGAATACTAAATTTTAATACATCTTGTAAGCATAGTTTAAAAATGTTTTCTGGTAATATATAACCTTTTTGGAGCCAAAAATATAAATACCATTATAATAAATAGCTCACACAAAGATAAGCAAAAAAAAAAAGATAACCAACTTAAAAAAAGTTCCAAATATTAAGAGATATATCAATGTTCTTAAGACATCTCAGGATCAAATCTCTTCTTCAACGTGCCAATCTGTTTAAGACTCAACCCAAAAGCCTTCATAAGCAACTCCTCATTGATCCCTGAACCAAAAACCACAGACGGTATCTTCTGAATACCAGGGCTTTGGCTATTAAGTCCGGCCAAAATCGTGGCCGTAACATCACCTACGTTCATCTGAAAATGCACAAGCCCTTTTGGGTAAACCATCATTTCTCCTTCTTCCATTACCTTAGCGTAAACCTTATTGTTCGAATCCACAAAACCGGAGTAAACCTGTCCTTTAACCACGTGGGCTACTTCGGTGGCTCGCGGGTGATAATGTGGCGGGTTTATTGCTCCGAGTTTGAGATCAGCCCGGACGAACGATAGGCCTAATGTGTTTAGGCCCGGGAAGTTTGCTGGGCTTACGGGGACTGTTGCTAGTCCGGTCTCCGTGAAGTTCCCGGCTGTTTTTAAACCGGAAAAGACGAAATCTTCCGTTGTTACTTCAGAGAAGTTTTTGCAAGGAAGATTGGTGGAGAAGTGATGGTGATGAGGAGATGCGAATGGTTTTGGTATGCAGAAGTCTTGGATTGGGTCGGGGTCGGAAGCTAATGTGAAGCAGACATTGAAAGAGAGAAGAACAAGAGCTTTTAAAAGAAAAAGACTGTTTGTTTTCATCTTCTTACTTTGGTTTCGAGGAGTGAAGAAGACTTGTGTTATGTTTGGTTTAAATAGGTAGATATTCGAAGAAGCTATATGAGAGACTGTGGTTAAGCCGGTACATTGTTTGGTTACGGTTTAAAAAAACAAAAACCAGATTTCCATTCTTTGAGAAATTATGGATGTGAAATTAACTAAATAAGGAGTCGGTATTCGAACCAATCAAATAAACAGAAAACCATCTTGGGAAGTAGAGTTTGAATTGGAGACTGGATCCGATTTTCACCGGTTTCGAGATGTGATTTTGGTTGAGGTGTGACCAAAATGATGATAACGGTTTGGGAGTAGTTAATTAGCTCTGAGTTACCAATACAATTGTTTAAAATATCAAAACCAATAACCGGATTCCAAGGTCTTTGACCCACTGTTTTATTATGCGAGATTGGTTAAAGCTTAACCAAATATAAAAAGAGTCGATATGATCAAAATCTATCACTTCAACCGAAAAGAGGCACGTATTAGGCGTGCTGCTTAGTGCGCCGATACATTATAAAAAAGAGTGAGAGAATGGCAATGGGGCATGCGATGAATTGCTGGATTTGCTTGGTAAGTAAGTTACAAAAATAAGTCAGATAATGATGAATAAAAAGCAATAGCTCATACCATCATTATGTTTTGTATCAACATTTTTCTACATTTACTACTGTTTTTCTTTAACATGAACTATATATGCAAACACAAGACTGGCTACTCGATTTGATTTGGGTCCTGATTTCAAAATCTTTAGATTGGATAATGAGTAATTGAGTATTGTTAGCATCTTGTTGTAAAATTAACAAAACCTCTCTAAAGTAATCAAATATAACGTAAATCATCCAGTTTTTTTACCTCTTCTTCATAATTCAATCAAGATCTATCAGAAACCAAACTAAATGCTGATGAAAGCCACACTGTTTGATAGTTTTAAAGTTTCAGACAGAGAAGGAAAAACACAGACTTTCAACTACCAAAACAATAATTTTTTGTCTTTAAAAAGCAAGCAACAACATTGGCAAAGCAAAAAATCAACGGAGTCTTCTGGCTTCTCTCTCAGACTCGAGAAGAGTGAGAATGTCACCCTCTCTGACTGGTCCTTTGACATTCCTCATGATGTATCGGTCTGAGTCGGTGAATTTCACTCTAACCTGAGTCACTTGACCCCTCGACCCAGTCCTTCCCATCACTTTCACTACAACCGCATGCTTAATCTGAGAATCCATTCTGATTCAACAACCAAATTTCACTTAGAGATGAGTTTTACACAAAGATATTCTTATTATTATTCACGTTTGGATCAAGACTGCCTAGTTTTTATATAAAGCAATCAACTTTACGGGATGTCATTGCAGAGACAACACTTCCAAAATACTAATAAGTGCAGATATCATTATCGTATAATTTAACAGAGACTTAATTCTTCTGATTTCTCAAACTGGCTTTAATTGCAAATGCAGCACATGAGCTAAGAATATAGAAGATTGAATTTATCAGAGATCATTTGAATGAGAGAAACTAGGAATCATATATTTAACAAGAAAGAGAGAATAATACAGAAAGATTCTGGTTTAACAGCGACAAAGGAAAGTTCTATAGACAGATTATGAAGAAGATAGACGAAGAAAAAGTCATAACAGATTGCAACCTATTCATTAAATCTAGCACTGTACATAGCAAGCAATCAACTTTAAATCCTCATAACCAACTTCAACATATTGAGAGTATGGTAAAGCTAAAAATCTTGATTTCACAGCGAAACTGATATCTAACAAAGAGGAGGACAAAGGGGAAACCCATAAACGACTCTAAAGCGATTACATATAAGACAACAATCAGAAAGAAAACATGTAGAATACGATTCAACAGTATCTCTAGTTGAAGGAATCGAAGTAAGACTTGAGTGAGATGAAGAGAACCTGTCCTGTAGAGGCTCTGCAACGGCGATAAGAAGAAGAAGCAGATACTAAAACCCTAATCCCGAATCCCATATAGTTTTATATCTTTACCAAAGAGTCAAAATAAGGTGTGAGCCTTGACCCGGTTTTAAACCGAAATCAGTTTAATTACTCCCATACCATACCGGTTCATTTGTTTATCCAAAGATCTATGCAAAATTGTGATACAAATCAAAAAAATTATGAATCAAATGCTCGAGTAATTATTGAGTAATTATTTTTAAATAAGAAAAATAGGTAAATGACAAAAAAACTTATAAGTTACAAATAATTACAGATCAAATCAGTATATACCTACCCAAACCCGTTTAAATTGGGTCAACCCGGTTTTTTTCTTAAAAAAAAATTATTTTATAAAAATTGAAATTTGCTTTAGAAAAAAATTAGAATTAGTAATACTAAGTAAAACGAGGTAAAACTATTTCACAAAATTTATGAATTTAAATTATAACACTTAAGAAAAGTATTTATGTTTTGAAAGATTTTGATGAGGAAACTAAGCATGTACATACGATGCAGATGTACTTTCAACCGTCAAAGTACACCAAAAAAATTAAGATTCCCACGAGATGCTATTAAAGACTTCACTTTTGATGAAATAAAGGAAACACTCGGTAATACTAAAGTTAGTTATCCGTAATGTTACTATTTTATAGTTATAATATGTTAAACTAAATTACACATTTATTTTTTAGGAAATTTAGAATATCTTGGTTCCACTCCGTGATGAAAAGTCACTTACTATAACTGCATTTAGATTGTAGGAATTACAGAAAAGTCCAAGGTAAAAATAAGATATAGCTCATGATACATAAATAGTAACACAATTTCTCTTATTTAGATGCGAGACAAATGTAATACTCGGTAATATTAAGTAACACTAATTGTAAATTTCTTTCGATTATATGGTTCGAAGGACAATCATGGATTAGGTGATTTGGAGAAAATTGCTAAAACCATGGAGAAAAATCCACAAATGGATGAAAATACAACCGTTGATGTGAAAATGGTAAATGTGTTTCTCTTAATTAGATGCGAGGAGAAAATAATACTTTATAATACTGAGTAACACTAATTGTAAGCTTATTTCGATTATAGGGTTCGAATGACAGAGATGAAATATAAGGCGCTGGGAAGGGAATAGGTGATTTGGAGGAGGAATGCGATAAAAGTCCAGAATCGACCGAAGTCCCAACCGAGCATCCAACCGAGCTTCCAACCGAGCGTGAAACTCGTTTTTTACAGCGAACCTTCAATAGAAAGAGGAAAAAAAAATCTTTCCGGAGTTGTGAAAACTCCATACACAAGGTGACCAACGTAAAGAAAGAATAGTGATTGAGATTGTTTACTCGTTTTATCTAAATTTGTTGTTTATCTAATTTTGAAAAACTCATAATATTTGGTAAAACTATGTAAAACTAATGTTATTATTTTTTTATACTGATTTGAAGTTAAAAAATTTTAAAACTATTATTCATTATTTTTTATAAATAATTAGTAACACTAAGTGAAACTAGTAACATTAATCAAAATTAGTAAAACTAAACAGAACTAGTAGCACTAGAATCATTCGGTAAAACTATATAGTAAAATTGATAATTGATGGTTAGTAACACTGAACAAAAGTAGTAACAGTGAACAAAAATAGTAGTACTAGTACGATTTCGTAAAACTATGTAGTAAAATTTATGTTTTCTAGTTTTGTAAAACTAAATAAAAGTAGTAATATTTGTACAACTCGGTAAAATTGTATAGTAAAAATATGTTTTTTGGGTTAGTAACATTAAGTAAAACTAGTTAAAACTATATAACAAAACTTATGAATTTAAATTGTAACACTTGATAACACTTTGGAAAACTACTTATGTTTTACATGATTCTGGTGAGGAAACATAGGTTTTACAGCCGATACAAATGTATTTCAGCCATCCGAATACACCAAAAAAATCAAAATCACCACGAGGTGTTATATCACTGAATCGCTGGAGATGTTGGACAATTTGAAATATTTTCTACGAGCAGAGGAAAAAGGGTGGAGAGGTAGTTTCACCGAAGATAGTACTATTGATGCAGAAATGGTAAATGTGTTTGTTTTAAATACTAATACTTTATAATACTGAATAGCTGATATGAAAGTATGGAGAAAAGTCTAATTGTTGTAACGAAAAAATCGTTTTATCGTTTGTTGTTATCTAATTGTTATTTATCGGAATATTTGGTAAAACTCGTAAAATTTGGTAAAACTACGTAAAACTAATGTTGTTGTTTTTAAAATTAATTTGAAGTGAAAAATTTAACAATTATGCTTGATTGATTTTAATAATATTAAAATATTATACATTAATCTAATTTCAAAAAATTATAAAAATTTGTAAAATTTAAAAAATTATAAAAATATTAGAAATTATAGAATTTATACTAAATATATAAAATTTGTAAATTTTGAAAAATAATTTTTTTTTCTGGGCACTTTTTATAAATTTAAAAATTTATAAATTTACAAACTTTAAAAATTTCGAAAATTTTAAAAATTAATTTTTTCTTTAAAAAAATTATATAACTCTTATAAATTATTAAATTCATACAAATATTCCAACTTTTTTAAAATTTTAAAAATATTTTTTTGGCACGTTCTATTTTTGGCAACCATCTTTTTTTTGTAGCCGCCATTTCCTTTTTTGGGAGCCGTCGATTTCAACTAGTTTTACAGAAGTTTTTAGTAATACGGATTTTGTACATAGTGTTATTTTTGGGTGTTTTCGATTTAAATTAGTTTTACCAACTAAAAATTGAAGTTTTTTAGTTTTACATTAGTTTATAATCAGTTAAATTATGATTGTTATCACTTTGTATATTAATATTTATTGAAAGTTCTGTTATGTGTGTTTTCGTTTTGAAATGAGTGATTATGAGAAAATGGTTATAAAAGTATAAGGTGTTTAGTGGAATATATTCTTCAAATACATTATTATGCCATGATTTTTAATTGTTATATTGAATACATATTTTTGAGATTTTATAGTTCCTTATATAACAAAAATTGGTTTATATTAACTTTTATGTTTGTTTTGTGATAAATTTGTCAAATCAAATTCAATTCATTATATACAAGTTTTCAATAACAGTAATACGAGTGTTACATAGTTTTACTTCATAAGTTCAGTAATATCAATATTACCTAGTGAACAGAAAATCTGCATGCAAAACATCTGCAACTAATCTTGGTGTGCCTTTTCTTTTATTGTTGTTTGTACTCGAACTAGCCCGAGAGCATGTATGCATGTTGTTGTAAATTCTAATCGAGAAATAATCTGACTTTCCAATCTTCGTAGCTCGTAAACGTCATTTATAGTAATAATAGTTATACGAGTAATACATTTTTATCTACCGAATATTCATTACGATTTTATCCATTCACTGCCAATGAAAAGTTCTACTATACCTACAAATTATGGATATACATTCAATGTGCATATAAAATTGATGACTTCTCAAATTTAGTTAATATCTTCGGTTATAGATTTCTTTTAGTAATATCAGTTCTAATAGTTTTACTTTTTTTGTAATACTTGTTTAATACTGTCATCAGTAATACCAGTTTTACTTTCCTAATTAGTAATACCAGTGTTACTAGTTTTATTTTCCTTTTTAGTAATACTAGTTCTACTAGTTTTACTTTCCTTATCAGTAATACCAGTATTACTAGTTTTACTTGTTCGAGTAGTTTTACTATCTTCATCCCGTAAGATATAGTAATACCCAGTTCTACTTAGTTCTCTTAGAACTGTACAATGATTTTGACCTCAAATCTTTCTTAATTTCAAACGATTCGCTACAATTCAACATCTACAATATATCCTATAGTACTGCGTTCGAGATCGACCCATACAACATAGTTATAACTTGAATATAGATCAAAAGAGTGGTTTTTATTCTAAATTTACAAATAAATCCTAATTTTTAGAAATCTTTGTTAATGTAAACATTAATTTGGAAGTTGAATTTTTGTTGAAGATCGTGGCGGCGTCGATGAAGAGCTAGAGGATCGAATTCAGTGGCGCTAGAGGAGAAGGGGAGAAGAAAATAGTGATTCCAAAGAAGGGAAGAAGAAGATGGAAGAAAATCTTTTGGAATTTGCAGATTGTAGGTCGTGTGAGATGAGAGAGAAATGAGATGTATGTTTTTTTTGTTTTTTGTTTTTTGTTTTTTGTTTTTTAATTAATTTAAGTTAAATAAATTAAAGAAAAATAAAATAAGAAATTAGAATTTATTAAGGATATTTTGGGAATTATACAATTATAAGGATATATAGATTAATGAGGGGTATGAATGTTTATTTTTTTTTTAAAATAAGCGTATTTGAGATGTCGGCTCAAAAATTATGCACAGATAATTACATCCAATTTTATCTTTACATCCAATTGTTCTCTCTTTTGTCTTTTCTTTTTCTTCATTGGACTGGTGAAAGCAACATTCACATACACTAGCCAACATGTTTTTCCTCCAAATATGATTCAAATTAAAGCTTCAATATCACTACTCTTTTGGGATTTAAATTTCTTTTTTGCATGTGTTCCAAACTTTTGGCTATTTTGTTTGTTTAAAAATCCAAACTTTGGGCTATCACATTTATTTTTATTGAATCCCCACAAAATCTTTTGGACCTTTTGGTGTCATATCCAACTCCACTTTCGCCCAAGCAAGACCCATCTATTCCATTAATTTGAAATTCCAATAATTTTTTTGGTTTTTTTCTTCTATATATCTCCATTAGACTTTTTACTTTTATAACATTAAAAGTACTAATCAAAACTTTCCATATAAATTTATATAAATATCTTACAATATGTTAATTGAAGTTGAAAACAAAATTCGAATGTTCCATGTCGTTCCATGTATTATTTATTCATTGCACACTAGATTTATATCTACGTCATGCGTGAGGAAAAATGTTCGTAAATTATATTTTATTAGTAAATATAAATTAAATATTTATATAATTTTAACTTTTATTTAAAATTACTTCAAACATTAATTTTGTATATATAAATTAAAAAAATAAAAATAATTATTTTTTATGAATTTAATAATAATTTTTGGTTAGTTTAATAAAATATATTAATACTCTAACCAAATTAATAATAATGATATATATTGTAATTATTTGAATAAGTTAAGTCTATTTATATATTTATTTGAAATTTACTGTAATGATAAAACGTAAATATGTTATTTCTGTTAATAACACGTGAGAGTAAAGTCATTTTCTTAAATTGTTTCTCAAATAATATATTAAGGATTAGTTAATAACTTAAATCTATTTATATTTATTTGAAACTATTTATAAATTAACGTATTAAAATTTTAAACAAATAAAAATTATTGTTTTTGCAAATGTAATACTATTTTTTGGTTAGTTGAATAAAATATATTGATTCTCTAACCAAATTAATATCAATGGCATGTATTGTAATTATTCTAATAACTTAAATCCTTTTATATATTTAAGCTAAAAATCGTTGTGGTATTGACACGTCAGCATGATATTTTTATTATTAACACGTCATGATAAAATTACTTTGTTAAAAAATTTCTCAAATAATATATTAGGGATATGACTATTGGATTAACTATTTTTTTATCAAAACTATTATATAACATCTCTATCAAATTAAGGTTACCATGTATTTTTTCTTGATATAAAAAGTTCAAGCTCTATTTTTATATGATAAAAGTTCGATTTTTTTTTTTCAATTTTAAAGGTCGAATTGTAAACACATATACATCAGCATGTATATTGTTCATTTCAAAGTAAAACGCGTTTGTGAATAAATACAAATTTTATCAAGAAAAATGGATTTATAACTTTTGTTTTGAAATTTTTTTTGAATGTAGTATGACATAGTTACAATCGAGCAGTTGATCTCATCCCAATCCCATGACTATACCACCAACTTTATAGTGCTACAATAATAATGATTATTCTTTCCAACAAATGGAGTGTAAGTGTGAAATACTTAGCAAAATCAAATCACCAAAATATATTTTTTATTCATTAGAATTTTATTGAGTTAATTGTTATAAATTATATTCAATGTTGGATCTTATACAACTTTATCCCAATAGATTATGTTCAAACGATTTTTAATATACTCAAAAATATCTTAAATTTTCATGTTTTTGATCATTTCACCACATACATGTTCTATCTAATTGACTCAAGATTTGTCTCTCTCTAATACCTTTTTTCGGATAAAAGTTCAATAAATTCTTTAATTCTTATTGAATACAAGATTATTGATTGAAAACTTCTCATTTTTGTTATTAAAAGGAAGTTTGTGATTACGATTGATCGTTTTTTCATTTTGCTTGATTCCTTTAATACTGTTTTTATTCTGTGGATTCTTTTAATATTGTTTTTTTTTTGCGTTTGTCTACCCATCTGTTTCTATTTTTTCTAGCATCTTAAGAATAATTTAATTAGCAATAGCATGCTGTATGTGGACGTTGGTGGGATTTGTTAATTATACGCATATAAATGCATGATATGCATAATATCTATTCATTGAATATTCATCATATTTCGTGTTAAAAATTCTGCCGCCACCACTAAGAGGGGAGAGTGCACTCATTGCCCTGCATTATAAGCCAATGCAACTATAAAAATTTATTTTAGTGCTAACTATTTTTTTTTTTTCAAAACTATCGTATAACATCATATATTTTTATAATTAATGTTACGGTTTGTATATCCACTTTGGAAAAGTTGAAACATATTTTTTATTCGACTGAAAATTCGAAAACAATTTACCCCCAAATTAGAATTTTAAAACCTAATTACACATTGTCGTGTTTAAATGTGGTTTATCGCTTATTATGAAAATCGCTAACATTAATTAAACCAACATCTACCTAAATTAAAATTCGATAACCCACGATAAAAAAAACTCCAACAATTACCCAAATTATGATCTCAATTGAGAAAGGTTTGACTTTTTTTTACCGTGGGTTATGAAGTTTTAATTTGGGTAAATGTTGGTTTAATTAAGATTAATAATTTCTATAATAAACGATAAACCACATTTAACCATAGTCATGTCTAATTAGATTTCGAACTTCTAATCTAGGGCTAAATTGGTTTCGAACTTTCAATCGAGGAAAAAATATGTTTTCAATTTCTATATCGTAGATATACAAACTATACTATTAGTTTTACGAATAACTAGTGTTATACTATAGTTCTGAGAGGAAAATAAATCCTCACTCCTTTATTTTATCTTTTGCTTATAGCATCCACCATCACCAACAAACCCTAAATATTTCTTCTTTACCAACCCATTGCATAATCACTTTTTATCTTTACTTCTCAATCTTCTTAAGACTCATTATCTTAAGTGTCCCCAAATCAACGGTCAACGAATACATTAAAATTTTACAACTACACTTGGTAACAACGTATTATATATTATATTGAATAGACAGACAAAAATTCTGCCGACCAACGTAAAGTTATAAACAAAATCTAAACCCATTTTAGGTCAACCGAATTGGTTGTGAGGATTCTAAGTGGTCAGACGGTTTACATCCGATTATTTGTCTTTATGCTAGTATTTTATGTACTAAGTTAATATGGTTAAAAAAAGTGGAATGTATCTTAACTAATATTGAATTGGTCTTACTTAAAAAATTCATCTTTGTAGAAGATGAAACATGCTTCAATTGGTGGAATTATTCGAAACCCACTTATCATCGTAAGCATGCACTTTAAGCTAATAGTTGATAGATGAAATGGACCACACTACCCAAACAAAATTCAACTTTGCATAAGCTTACATTACCAAGAGGGGAGAATAGGTCTATATGTATAAATGTGTATATATGAGATATAGTGATCTATATAGAAAAATATACCCTAATGAGCAAGTAGCTAAATAAGAAGTTTATTGTCTCCTTATCAAGTGGTATTAGAATAACCATGATGATCCGAAATTATGCAAAGAAACACTTTTGAGTAAAGAAATCTAAGATTGAGAGATTTACAGAAACCAAAATAAACCAAGACGTAAGCATATAAATTATATATGTTTCTGCTTAATAAAATTGATCATCAGAAATAGCCAACAATTGAAAATAAACAGAACACTTAAGTAAATGCAAAGAAATTTATATATGATACAAAATCTCTTTGAAGAATTCGTTTTTACTAATAATTTTAACAACAAAAAAAACAATGATTATTACATTTGTGGTTAGAATTTGGAAAGTGACAATCATCCACTCATCAAAAGTCATTTGGATTTCTTTAGTGGTCCTCCTAGTGGCTCCACCTTTACAAGCCTACACTACACTAATCCTTTTTTGGGGTCAATAGTAAACATATATTATATTGCGAATGGTTGTAGTTAATAATGGTTGTTAGATGGTTTTACTAATATTATTAATAAATATGGTTGGTGCTAATATGTTTAATAGTATAACAAACTTAATACAATTTTAATTATAGATAGTTTATTTGTTTAGTTATTGTTTTTCCTTCGTATGATTTATGAATAAACTATTTAAATCATATTTAAGTGATATCTTTAAAAAAAGTTAAATAGTAAAAAAATATGTGGTCAAGAAACAATGAGGAGTCATTATTAAACCTTATATTATTGAAGGTTTTGGTGATAGTAAATGTCTAACCAATTTCTTTATCTCGTATACCATTTGACCTACCAAATCATATTTCTTCAAGATTGTAAAAAGGAAATTCTTGATTAAAAATTTACATAAATCATAAGCCTACAGTAAAAAAAATTAATAATAGTGTTAAGATTCACTGTTTAAAATTTAAAATGGTACTAGCAAATTATTGGTAAGATCTGGTGAATACCACAATTTTCGCAAAATTGATGTAAAAATATCTGAATTCATTTTTTGTTTGTTATCTGAAAAAAATGAAACTCGTATTTTTGTCGTCGGAGCAACAAAAAAGCTAGTCAAATAATGTAACATCTCCAAACAAAAGTCTAACATTTTCGAACGAATGAAAATAAAGTCGATTTACACATCTCTAAAATGAATATATAAGTAATGTAAGATCCAATTGTTCTTCAGATAAAAAATTTTAATTTTTTGTCGGTTACAATGGATCTTACTAATATCCCAATATATTTATACAAAAATTTAATACACTCATATGAAAAAATGTAAAGTTGAACTCTATAACTTGGGATAAACGTAGAAATGATGTAATAATTAACTTACTTAATTCTCCAAAAAAAAATCCAATTTATAAAGATACAATTAGGAATTTAGGAGAGCAGCACCCCACCACTAATGTCTTTATTAAAAAATGAGATAAAGCTCAATTAGGGAACCAACTTAGATAATGGCACTACTCGTAATATTCTCAAAATGTAAGGGGACTGACATAACCCTAAACTCTATAAATATACCAACGCAAATCTCCATTACCAATCAGTCGTAAAAATAACACATTTTTACAGAAGAAATCATATACTAAAGTAAAACAAACTTTTAAAAAGGGGAAAAAAAAGATGGGGAATTGTTTAGTAATGGATGAGAAAGTGATAAAGATAATGAGAAATGATGGAAAAGTAGTTGAATACAGAGGACCCATGAAGGTTCATCACATCCTCACCCAATTCTCTGGCCACTACTCTCTCTTCGACTCTCTTTCTAACAATTGTCATCTTCATCCACAAGCCAAGCTTCTCTGTGGTCGTCTCTACTATCTTATACCCAAGGATACGACCACAGTCCATCACAATAAGACGATGAAGAAAGTCAGGTTTGCAAATCCGGAGGAAGAAGTAGAAGCAGAAGAAGGAGATATGTTAACAGATTGTGGTGAAAACACCAAGGAGAAGAGTGTTGGTGTTGTGAGAGTGAAGATGGTTGTTAGTAAACAAGAGTTTGAGAAGCTGCTTCAAGGAGGTTCAGTTCATGAAATGGTGTATAAGAGTCTTGCTAAGCAACATCTTTGTGATGATAATGATAATGATGAATGTCATAGAGGCTGGAGACCTTTGTTAGATAGCATTCCAGAATCTGATTAGCTTATAGGATGTTCATATATACATAGATACCATAGTCTCAACAGGAAAGCATGTTAACTCCAAGAATTACTGTTCCAAGAGTAATACATAAAACCCATTTTACAGAAAGTTTAAATAATTTATATAAAAACTCCAAAAATGTGAATTTGTTATGATGGAATTTTCCAAAAGGTAAAAAGTCGGAGTGCTTATATGATATAAGCAAAGAAAAGATTCATAATGGTGGGTGAAGAAAAATGATTTCCAAAACCATTTACTACTCAAAAGTAAACTCCTTTTGTCTTTAACAAAATTATTTAACTTTTGTATGATGTATGTACTTGTGAAGTGGCTAATCTTCTTTGCTTCAAAAGGTATTCTCGTTTTCAATGAAGATAACTATTTGGAACCTTGAATATGTACTCAACATTATGTGTCTGCATGTCACACAATAGACTAGACATTACTTTCTTAGCGAATTCATGAGCATCCCTAGAGAAAAAAACACTTTTTACTTTATAGTTCAGTTTGGACTTGTGATGTTAATTACATTTCTTCCTCTCATATGTTTTCCTTTTAGTTCAATTACATGTTTCAGCAGCTCATGATCGAATTAGACTTTAAGAGGGTTCTAATGTAAGATAAATGGACCAAAGAATCAAATGGTATGGTAGTAACTTGTAAAACAATTGGGGCTCTGTAAGATTACTCTTAAGGAGCCTTTTTATAGATTTGGTAAAAAAAAAATCATTTCTTTAGCAATCTGAGCACATCTCCAACAAGATGTAGCGATCCTGTGACCAGGACCTGTTGCAGAGAAGAAGACAATACCAGATATGTTACTTTTTTGTTCTATTCTTAAGTGTCTGAAGACAAACTTCAGACTTTGATTCTTGTCTTTGAAGTGGAGAATGAGTGTAGCTTTGAGTTACCTCTAGTTTCAGTGAAGGGTTACGGCGTACACAGTCTCGTAGCCAGTTTATAGTCAACGGAAGTGAAGGCATTACGGCGCTGGATGTGACATGTGTCCCAGCAGGTCCACCACAACTAGGTGCATCTCCAAACAGGAAATCATGAGGCGGTAAGGCAGTAACTCCATCGAGCTTCAGAGTATGGTCAAGTGCAGCATCTAATTGATCACCGGATATGATCAAGTTTAGGCGCTATGTGTGCCAACAAGTACAAAAAGAAACAAAACTTAAGCTTACCTGTTCCTTGGATTGATCTCTCCCAGATTCTTTGTAGTCTGAATTGCCAAGTTAAATCCTTTCTACGTGTATCTGAAGGAATAGCTGCTGCACCCGAAATAACCTTGTTGTAAGTTGACATGCTCGGGACAAAAAGCGCTCTTGAGAAATGAGTGCCTGGGAGCATTTTATTCACCAATATGCATGACAGCATGAGTATTATCAAGTAAGTAACGAGAAACAATACATAGAGAGTATAATCTGTTTTCAAATTACCCGAGGAAGCGCAAGTGGTGACGAGCTTTGGAAGTAAAACTTGAGGATCTCTCACTTCCATGCAATTGAACAGGAGAATCTATTAACACATAAGAACTCTTCACAAGTTAAGATCCACGAATGAAACACAAAAAATAATTCGCAACACATTGAATAAAGAATATAAGCAAAAGACTTGTATTAACAATACAAATTGTATTGATCATTGCTGGTCTTGAGTACCTGTTTGGAAACTCTGTTAAAGTCTCTACCAAACTTCCCATGCCTCCTGTAGCCATTGACAGCAGCAGATAAACTTATGTTACCTCTGACTGCAGTAGAGAACCATCGACCACAAGCCTCCATGCTCTCTGGACTGTGAGCTCCATCCAAGTAAAAGATCAAATCACCGCATGGAGTTTCCATCGAATCTGATGAGTCCTGCGGATCTGAAACTACATCATGAACAACTTGAGCTCTCCCATTAAGACGGGCCGTTGCTAGACCACGACAAAACGCCACAGGAATCTCAGTTTCCTTGCTTCCCTGTAAATGAAAATCCCAAAGGAACAAACAAGTCACTAAAGTCCTTGGAAATTCTGATAAAGTTTTGTGACCAAGAGCAAAACCCAACATTTGGAAATATCTTCTCCCATTTCCCAGTTCTTTGAAGCCAGCACCTTGAAAGAGAAACAGCAAGACCTGCATTTACAAGCTGATGATCCCCAGACAAGCCAAGTGCAAGTCCATCCAACTTTTTAAGGTCAAGAGGCGCTATTACTTCCAGAGGAACCTGTAACGCACGTCTAACAGCTTTTAGTATTTATTCCTTATAGTTCAATTTTCATAACAGTACAACTAAACCACGGACACACAAAAGACCATGATAAGGTTTGAAACGTAAGCTGCATCGTTTCCTAAACTGAGAAATTAAAGACAACAAGGCTGTGAAGATAGAACTCCTGGGTGAGTGAGCACCCCGAAACTCTCCTAAACCCAAACAATTCCAAAACATTTAATACCCATTCCCACATTTCACAAGTATCGAATTTATATGGATCCACTCAGTTTATACATGCTGAGGTGACCTGAGTATTTGATGAACTCTTTTTTAGGTACATATATTAATAGAACTGTGGGAGTACAACTGGGGAGAAGTGAATGAAATATAAAATCGATAATTATTAATTACCTTGAGATTATTAGCTGTTTTTTGAAGCACCTCCATTGCTTCAGGGAGTTGTGGTACTGTGAAGGCAGGAATTTGAGGCTTTCATTAACATACAAGAAAACAAAGCAAATTAGAGAATATCTAACATCAAGCTGCCAATTGGAACTCTTGAAAATAAATATGTCACATATATAAAATGCAGAGACAAAAGAAAACCTTTTGAAAAGTACTAATGAAGTCAACAGGTTTGTACCTTGAAAATCCCAGCCTTATGAAACGCAATGTCAGCTAGCGTATTCCCTGTGGAGAATTAGCATTGAGAAGCTAGAGTTAGTAAAGTAAAGCATGAGAGAGAATGTATATTTGCCAGATTAGCTGAGACTAAACAGTGTGGTATATACCCAATATATCCATATGATCCATCCCAAGAGAAGCAATGCCGCAGACAACAGGATTTTGAATCTGTAACTTACATTTTCCATTTTAATGAAGGCAGATGTCCAAAATAAAAAAAAATATGACACTATGGCAGAAAAGTGTTGGGTGGGGAGGGAGGGGGGGCATAAGATGCTTACCACATTGGTCGAATCAAGTTTTCCCCCAATTCCAACTTCAATGACAACAACATCAACCTATCAGGAACATTACTAATCAGCTTCCAGTTTTAGCCAAATAAGTAAGATTTCAATGCAATGGGAACCCAATAAGAGTACCCTATGAGAGAAGAAATAATGTAGGAAAATAAAAGTAAAATTATAGTTGGGAGAGAAGGGCATCACCAAGTTCCAACCGAGATCATGCGATTAACATAGCAATTTTGGTCCTTCAGTAAGACCGAAAATTTCAAAGGAGCATAACTTAAAGTAACTTATGATGCAATTGCGAGGATGGGCCAATTTTAACGGAATATTAAGGACCATTGCTTGTGTTAGAAACAAAGAAGAGCAATTCCCACGACTTAAAGATTAAAGGAGTAATATACCTTTTCACAAACAAAAATCTTAAACGCCAATACTGTGAGGAACTGAAAAAGAGGAGGCATGGTAAGACCATCTATAGTTTTCTCCTGCAAAGAAGAAGCTCATGATTTTATATCTACATTGTTTGCTAGTAATTTGCACAGAATATTTTACTCATAGCTAACATTCTTTTCTAGGGACAGCATTAAAAGGTATTCAACCAATACACTCCACCGATCAAGGCAAAACAACGTTTTAGAGTATATAAATATAATTTACAGTTCCTTCTCTCATTCAATAGACATAGCAGAACAAATTCAGAATGCTACTATCAAGTATAAACGCAATGCAAAGAGCACGACTCCTGGTTTATTCATGGTAGGCGTGGGAAATGATACTCAAAAGACTATATCAAATCATACATCTCAAACTCGAACCAAAAGCACAGCATACCGACAAGGGTCTTTTACCTTCAGTAACTTCCAACATTCCCAGAAATACTGAAGAAATTTTTCCTCCGATATATCCAAGCTGGAAAAGTGAAACAGCATTCAAATTGGTCTTCTGTGTGTTCATGTAACATTGAACATCAATATATTGAAGAACTTACCCGTCTATGCGGAATCTTTCCCTCACATCAATCAGGTGAGGAGACGTAAACAATCCTGTTCGAAACCCACAATTACGTAAAATTGCCTCACAGAAGACACATGTTGAACCCTGAAATACACAAATTCAAAGGAAAATCCAAGACAATCAGTAGATACTAATGGCTATACTACTCATGAATATTACTTTCATACCGCATATGCATAAGCTATAATTATGGACCAAGGGAGCTCCAAATTTTATAAATAAGAAAATAGCCTCTTGCAGTGTGCAGAAATGCATTAGATGGTACCCATTGGAAACCATGATTAATTTGCCGAGTTTTTCTGTTATGTGCTAAATTACTCGAAATTGGAGACAACATCATCTCACAAAATCTAATGCTAACGTTCCCTCTGTTGACTTGTTTAGCAGATTAAATTTCAAATTCCATAACCTGAATTCCAATACCAAAGTGAAAAAGCAACCAAAGTGAAATAGCAACTTACCTTTCCTTTTGTTCCTGCTACATGAATAACTTTTAGTTCCTTTATTTTGTCCTCCAGGTCCAAAATCTGTATTTGTTAAACCAAAACAGCAGACACAATTCCCAGTATTTATTACCATAAAAAGGAAAGACTACTATAGGCAAGAAAAAGATGCCAACAGGTATCACATAATATAAAGGTAAATGCTTAAGCGGAAAGGATGAACGAATTTTGACTTGAATCACTGCCAAATTCTCTTTGGCTAAAGGCAACATAAGTCATGTATCTCGCAACCGAGAGGTTAGGGAGGCTCACTCAAAAGAAAAAGAGTCTTCGATTCCATGATCAGTTGAGAACGTTCAAAATGAGTTAAAAATATTCTTAACAGTCTTTGTAAGCTTTCTACTTTATTTTGTTTGATATTACGCTAACACTATAAAGCACCACCTGAATGATATTGACTGTAAATCGATCTATCACCTTGAGATATGTGATGACTTGTTCAAGCTTGTCACGGTTTCCTCTGGTAGGCGAACGGTCGCCACGATTTCGACGAGAAATAAGAGTTGACAGCGCTTCCATGGCATCATCATATGAAGATAAGGCTGGACTATCTGCCTTGTCTTCCTTTGAACCCATATCAATGGCAGCTTTCTCCACAACTTCTATTGACTTGCTTGAGTACCTAAGGCCTAGAGACGCCAACAGAACAATAAGAACACATGCTCCCAAGCATGGAAGTGTAAAGCCACATGGTGTTTACACTTACTGTTGTTGGAATAAACACGATCCCTAGGGCCCGAAGGTAGACTATAAATGCCTCGCTTTGTTCTAGTGAAGTACAGATTTTTTTTGTCAGAAAAAATTGGAATTGCAGGTGCTCCGCACTGTAGAAACCCCTTCACATAAATGAGCATCAGAGACTTTCAAATCTGCAACCAAAATATGCTTGATAAGTTGCTAAAGTTTTCCATTTATGACACTGTTTAATCTCAAAAGCTGAAACTGTTCCTACTAGAGAAATGGTCACATCTCCTATCGATTTTCAAATCAAGTCAGCAAGTCAAGTCCCTTGATTGCATCAGAAGCACAACATCTTTCTTGAGTTTTCTAAAGAGCTCTTGAAGAGAACTTCACCTACAACTCAAGTTCCGTTCCAAAAAGCTATGCAACTAAGTTCTCTACTCTAAGCATTCAAAGATTCTCGACGTCGAAAAAATGTGGATGATACTCTTAGCTCAAGATAATCATAGATAGACATCCAATAAAGAGGAACAATCATATCTGTTCAGCCTCAACCCATTTTCCAAGCAAGCAAATACAGCATCGATCGATGAACACGAATACGATAATTCAATCTAAACACTATCAATCAGACAATAAACAAATAAAAGGAGATATTGCAAGAGAAGGAGATAGAGAGACAAACCACGAAAAGCTTAATCGATTTCGTTTCGTTAGCCTCTGTTACTTTCTAAAACTTTCGCGGCTTAGTAACACTGTCTGTGGCTGTTCTTACATCAAACCCAGTATCTGCAGAACCAGAGGAGAATCTAGGGTTTATGGGTTCCAGTGGGTCTCAGCACTCAGCAGCCGCCGCTGAAAAGGTAGAAGGCCTTCACTCTCCACCACTTTGAGATTCGAATCATCTTCGTCATCCAAAAACTAAAGCCACACAATTATAGGAAAAACGGCCGATTCCCACACAAATTATCTTCTATTGGATTATGTATGCACGAATTATTAACCAATGCTAATATCTACATGAAGTAAGATTTAATTTGAATTCAATACACGAACTATTGTTAAGCAGCTAAAACCTACAAATTAACAGAATCCGTTAGTTTTGCCGTCTAACCATGCTGACTCAGATTCCACGTAGGCGAGTTTAGTAAAACGACGCCGTTTCATATTAAAACCGTAGCAGAGTGAAACGGCGTCGTTTCATAAACTTAATGTGACCACTTATTAAAACGACGTCGTTTCAACGTAGAGTGAAACGACGTCGTTTTAATAAGTGGTGACATTAAGTTTATGAAACGACGTCGTTTGTAATTTGGGGCAAAAAAATCAGATTTGAAATCCGACAAGTATCGAGTGAAAATAGGTTCTTAGGGTTTGTGAGTGAAATCGAAATCGAAATCGGCAAGTTTCACGGGAAAGATTTCACGGGAATAGGGAAATCGACGAGTAGGAGAGGATTATGCGAGAGAATCGAAAGGAAAGGACATCGATAGTTGCTTTGGAAGTTTCTAACCCGCGTGCGATGAAGTAAGTTGATATTCGTTTTAAAATTCGTAGATGTAGGATGCAATTAGTTGATGTAGGATGCAATTAGTTTTTGTTAGATATGTAGTTTCAATAATGGTGATGTTGTAGCAAGCAATTGCGATTTATGTAGTAATAGGCAATGACTTAATTTTATGTCTACTAAGTGTTCGACAAAATGCCTGAATGAATTTTTGAAATTGATTTTATGCAGTAACGAAGGGGGGGAGAATCCAATACTATTCAACTGTTATTACGGTGGCATGATTGAAAATGTAGATGGTGAAGCACACTACGTTGGTGGTTGTGTTAGAGCTATTGAAACGAAGCCGGATGATTTGTTTACGGAACTTATGAACCGGCTGCCAATAAGCTTATATGGTCATAGGGTTTGGTATAAGATGCCGTACGAAGGATTAGAGGAGCGTAAACAAATCGTAAATGGTGATGAAAATTTCAGAAAAATGTGCACGAGTGCTATGTGGATTAATGTTATTGAGATTTTCGTAGAGCCGGATGGTTATATGGGTGAAGAAAATTCGCTTGAAGAGGAAAGGGTTGATGAAGAGGAAAGGTGTGATGAAGAAGAAAGGGCTGAACCATATGATGAAGAGGAAAGGGTTGAACGAAATGTTGCTGATTTTGTGGACGAGGAATGTAATGAACAAGATACGGGTTCGGATAGTGAAGAAGAAGATGAGCATATTGGAGAGGGTTATTTCAAATACAAGAAAGGAAGTGGAGAGTTAAAGCTAAGACAAGCGTTTGATAATTTAGCAGATTTTAAACAAGCGATGGTTGACTACGTGTTAAAAGAAGGATGGAATATAAAATACGTGAGGTGGGAGAAAGACAAGTCGGAGCTTAGATGTGCAAGTGAAGGTGATGAAACTTGTCTTTGGAAGATTTATTGTTCTTACGAAGAACCACTACAAAAATGGTTGGTGAAAGTATACAACAAACATCATAGTTGCATAAAAAGTGGATATAGCAAGATAATTAACCAAGAAGTTATTGCAAGACTTTTTGTGAATGACTTCCGAGATGAGCCTACGATAATGCCGAAGGATATTCAAGAACAAATTCAGAAACGTTGGGCATTGATCGCTTCTATTGACAAATGTAGAAAGGCTAAAAAGAGAGCTTTGGAGATTATACAAGAGGAGCATGATGAACAATTTTCAAGGCTTCGAGACTACCGCATCGAACTGTTGGAGTAATATTTCTGATTTATAATGATTTTATCATACTGTTTCTGATTTTTTTTTATAATGATTCTGATTTTCTAATATTTCGACTCAATTTTTCAGTTCAAACCCAGAATCTACTGTTGAACTTGAGACGTATACAGGAAACGATGGAGTGGATGTATTCTCCCGATTTTATGTCTGTTTTGCTGCACTTCGGAGATCATGGTGTACGTACTCTCGACCAATCTTTGGTCTTGACGGTTGTTTCCTTAAGTGCACGACGACAAAGGATCAATTGTTGGCAGCCGTAGGACGTGATGCAAACAACCAGATGTTTCCTATTGCGTGGGCTGTGGTTGATGTGGAGAATGAAGTCAATTGGAAATGGTTTATTGAGAGGTTGCAAAGTGATTTAAACCTAGGACAAGGTGCTGGATTTACAGTTATTTCAGATCGACAAAAGGTTGAAAAGTGATTTAAACCGAATTTCTTATTTCTGTTTTTTCTACTGTTGCGTTCTCATGCTGTTTTGTTATGTTAATTTCAGGGTTTATTGAATGCTATAGCACACCTCTTGCCCGATGTTGAGCATCGGATGTGTGCTAGACACATTTACGCCAATTTGAAGAAGAAACATCCACACAAAGCTGATATGAAAGGATTGTTTTGGAAGGTGGCTAAGAGTTACAACATCGCACAATATGAGAAAAGGGTGGAAGCAGTAAAGCAGTATGATATGAATGTGTACGAATCAATGATGGAAAAAAATCCGAAAAATGCGAGTCTAGCTTTCTTCACGGAGAGAGCCTGTTGCGATGATATAAGTAATAATATTTCGGAGTCTTTTAACCATGCTATTGACCTTGCAAGATCCATGCCATTGGTTGAATGCTAGAGACCATAAGGAGACGAGCTATGCTACGGATAGAAGCAAGAAAGGTAAAAGCATTGAGACACGGAGGCAAGTTTAGTCCTAAAGCGGTTTTCGAAATTGATATGGAGCAGCAAAAGATCACTTATTGTAAGGCATTTCCGGCTGGTTGTGGTGTCTTTGAGGTTAAGGAGAAGAATTCGGCTTTCAAAGTGTACATGGACAAGCATTCTTGCACATGTAGGCGATGGGATATGTCCGGATTGCCTTGCCGTCACGCACTTAAGGTAATTTCGGATAAAAAGTTAAAACAAGAAGATTATATATCCGAATGGTATCTTACTTCTAGGTGGAGAAAGGAGTATAGCGACCCAATATTGCCCGTGCGTGGTATTAATTTTTGGGAAAAGTCGGGTGAAAGTGAGATATTGCCACCACCGAGAGATACACCCGTAGGAAGGAAGCCACACCGTAGAAGACACAAGGAGAGAAATGAGTCTCCAAAGAAAAAAAAGACCAACCCGATTGAGTCTCCAACAAAGATTTCAAGAGAGAGAAGAATCATTCATTGTGGAAGATGTGGAATCGTTGGACACAACACACGCAAATGTAACAATGTTGGTGTTGAAATTTATAGAGCTACAAAAAAGAAAGGAAGAGGAACACAAGATGGAGCCGATCATTGTGATGTTGGACCGAGTCAACCGCCGCAAAGTCAAGATTTTGATTGAGCCGAATCATTATGCTTTTGGAAATTGTTATGAATGTATTTAGCTAAAAACAGTTTCTGGTATATTTTGAGAAACATTCATCAAATGTTCTGGTATATGTATTTAGGTAAAAATGGTTTTCTTATTTTGAAAAACATTTGATGAATGTTCTGTTATATTTTGAGAAATATTGCTTACTTACGTTCCTTTGAGAGCAAGATCTATGGCCATATTAACATCAAATGTTCTGTCTCGTTCTTCCTTCGCAGAAGAAAAGAACCAAATTAAACTTTGCATCACAAAAAAACTAAAACACTAAAAACCGAAAGAACAAACATAAACTTAAACACCACAACAACCACAATTACATTAGTAACATGTAGCACATGATTAGAACCAAACAACACATAAACATATTCTTCAAACTATGGAGCTCCATCTTGCAAGTTTCAATTTCTTTCACATATCCACGTATATCATTCTTAAATGCACAAACCTCTTTCTCCAAGTCGCATACCACAACCTCACAATTTCGATTCTCTATTGAAAGAGAATCAATCTCCGATTCACAAACTTTTACACCTTTTTCTAAAGAAATCGACTCTCTTGCAACATGATCAACCTTCAATTTTATATCTTCAATTTCTTCAAGCATTGCTTCATCCGCCCATTTGAATAAATGGTAACGGTTATTCTTCAAACAACAATACGAAAAACCAGAATTAAAAATTTGTTGAACCTCAAACAGTACGAAAACCCAAATTTTTTTGAATCCAAATAGCAATAAGAACACTTATTACCTCTTCTCCATTTCGACATCCAAAGAATAATCTTCCTGGATTACTCACAGTTCTGGATGTCTTCAACATTGCACGTTCTCCACATCGACACTTATTCGGTATCCCTCTTCTCTCAAACACTGTCGACATCTTCTTCTTCCTCTCTCAGCCACCGTCGTCTTCTTCTTGTCTCACCGGCAACGTCGTCTTCTTCCTATATCGGACGACGCAGCCAATCGAACCAAGAGCTAATCAAACCCTAATTTCGCGATTTTCACACTCCATTTGCGATTTCTTCTTCTTTTTTCACTCACAAACCCTAAGAACCTATTTTCACTCGATACTTGTCGGATTTCAAATCTGATTTTTTTGCCCCAAATTACAAACGACGTCGTTTCATAAACTTAATGTCACCACTTATTAAAACGACGTCGTTTCACTCTACGTTGAAACGACGTCGTTTTAATAAGTGGTCACATTAAGTTTATGAAACGACGCCGTTTCACTCTGCTACGGTTTTAATATGAAACGGCGTCGTTTTACTAAACTCGCCTACGTGGAATCTGAGTCAGCATGGTTAGACGGCAAAACTAACGGATTCTGTTAATTTGTAGGTTTTAGCTGCTTAACAATAGTTCGTGTATTGAATTCAAATTAAATCTTACTTCATGTAGATATTAGCATTGGTTAATAATTCGTGCATACATAATCCAATAGAAGATAATTTGTGTGGGAATCGGCCGTTTTTCCCACAATTATATATGTAAAGAAAAATATTCATGTCTCAAATGTAAATATTTTTTTACCACTAAAATGTTTAAATAGTTTTGTTATTACTTTATTATTAAACCACTTCCATTTACATATATTTTCATTAATTTTACATTCACCTACAAAAAAAACTACTGCAAAACAATTAATATAACAAATAATGAATATCATATTTAAAATAATAATAATTAAATCAATAAAAATAATATTTCATAGAATTAAAAATTATTGCTTTGTGCACATTTTTTTACATCAAAATTCAATAACAAATTCGCTATTTATATCATACCAAATTAAATAGTTAATTATAATTATTTAATACGAGATCAAAATGCACTGACAACAACTAATAGCTAATTTCTTAAGTAATCGGTTGGTACGAATTACTGGTTTAACTCTAATTTAATTGGGTGGTCCTAGTTAAGGCTCAATTCTGGTTCATCTCATTTTCTTCATTTCTCCAACTACTACTCACTTGGGCTTAACACACTTGGGCTTAACACACTTGGGCTTAACACACTTGGGCTTGATCATGTAAAAGAAATTTCCATTGCTTTCGGTAGAAGAACTTTCTACTATTTAGCCTAATATATGTTTTTTTTGTCAAGATAATCAACATTAGTCTACATATGCTTTTATACTTCAAATTAATACGAACTATAAACATACCAATTCTCCATATGCAGTTTTGAGAACGCCTCAAACATTTACTTCGTTGAATGAAAAGAGAAAAGCGTTCTAATTAAACGTTTTTTTATTGTTAAGCGTTCTAAACGTTGCACATGCAATGGATTCGCATGCAAACACAGTGAGGTCACGGGGTTGCCTAAATAAAAAATCCACTTCGAATCCCAAAACTTGTCGTCACGTGTCTTTTCTTGATGAAATTCGTCTCCAAGAACATTTAGAAACAAACCACAAAATACAAAATAAATATATAACTTAAATTGGAAAAAATGGAGTCACGAGAAAGAGATAGGGTTATGAAAGTAGCAGAAACACACATGTGATAAGCTTCGTGTCGTTCGTTATCACAACTTTTGCTCTCTGCTTCACATGGCCAAGATTAGGAACATGAAGTCCAGATTTCTAATAACATATTGCATTAAATTATATACTTAATTAAAAGATCAAAACTCAGGAGAAATATGTTTTCTATATATCGAAAATTATTTGGAAATTGGGCTATATATATTGACAGCAAAAGACACTATCTACCTTAGCTTCATTACAATCATTTCTATTATCTAAAATGGTTACAAGACTTCACACCATTGTTTTCTCCATTGTTATGTTTCAGCTTCTTCTGTCTGCCCAAATGCATGTAAGTGTTTATATACACTCTTCAATTTTTACGATCTATGTAGATACTTTTTCTTCACATACGTCCTGAATGTATACACAGTTGGAGTCTCCTGCTCCACAACCACAACCACCACAGCATAACAATAGCTCTCAAGTAAGTTCACTACACAAGAAAAAGAGTTTGATGATCTTTTTAACATCCTTAGAATCTTGTTTTGTTTTTTTTTGCTGATTTTGACAGTATGGTACTACACAAGGCAGCCTTCAACCCCAAGGTAATGACTAGTTTAGTTTTTTGATGAATTGTTTGTGCTGAATGCGAAATTAATCAGATTTTTTCGACTTTATTAGAATGTGGGCCAAGATGTGGGTATAGATGCTCAAATACACAATACAAGAAGCCATGTTTGTTCTTCTGCAACAAATGTTGTACAAAGTGTTTGTGTGTACCTCCAGGTACTTATGGCAATAAGCAAGTTTGTCCTTGCTACAACAACTGGAAAACTAAGCTCGGTGGACCAAAATGCCCTTGATTTCATTACAACCTCAATTTAATTTGTTGAATATAATCATCTATCATAATGTTCTTCTATGTGTATTGGTCTCTTTAGCATAATCACATCAACTCTTCTATAAGTTTTAACTTACTTCAATACATTTCTGTCTGTTTTGACATATATCTCCACAACAGTTTCTGTTACCATGTCTGTTCATGTACCAGTGTTTGTTTCTGAACTTTCCAACTTCAATAATTACATCATGATATCTCATTTGGTACTTGTTGGTTCCAAAATCAATCAAGACTCGATTAAGCTGGATTCTTTTATGACAATAGAGTACTCTCTACAATAAGCATAATATAAAGTTTCTGGCTTAACCAGAGAAAATGTACTATGAGATCCATCTGTTCTCATACCGATTAAGTGAGAATGATGAGGATTGAACCTCGCTTAACTGGAAAGGATCAGGTTCAATTCCATAGTCTGTTAACGGTCTATGCTCAAGTACATCGTCGTGGCTGGTCACAAAGTCAGGAATTTCCACCTCACCTTTTTTTATCTCGTCCCAAAGGTACTGCAACCGGCTCACATACTTGATCTTCCAATACAGCCTGCAATGTTGCACGGAAAATTGTTTGAATCAAATTTCTGGTTCAGTTTCTAGACATGATGTATATGCAAAAATGCTTACCCTCCAGTTAGAAGAAGGCGGCCAAGAGTAGCAATCACAAGTCTTGAACGAAGACCAGGGTGGATGAAATAAACAACTTGAAGTCTGTCTTTGATATCTGAAGGAAGGTCCTCATAAATCCATCTTAGGATAGTAATGCCCGGTGAGTTTTCGTCCTTCTGCACTGTGCTATGCATGTAAACAATGCAAAACGGTCCCTCGGGACATTCGTTGTTTATCTTCTGGAATATATACTTCTTCAACCTCTCTGCAGTCACAACACGAGCTGCGTTTCATACAAAAAATCAGTTAGAAAATGAATCAAATAAAAACAGAGTAGAGGAGGAAATAAAGAAGACCAGTAAGATACTTAAGTGGACAATACGTTGTTCTACCAAGAATACATGGCCAGACGAAAGAAAAGACATATAAGGGATATATATTAAACTTCTCGTGATCAGCGTCATACTCTGTTAGAAAAGGGATACCTCAAGCAGTAAGAACATCCAAAAGCTAATCTAAACTCAAACCAAAAGTTCACGTTCATTGCTTCTTCGAATCTTAATCCAATAATCAAAACAACTCAAATCAGAAAATATCCACAGCAAGGAAAGTCAACTGTTAAAATAATCTGAATGAACCCGGAAAGATAAGAAACCATTCAAGTTAGCAACTTTGTCCTGAAGAACTTTAATCACAAAATATTAAAGACCCATTCCAACTAAAAAAAGATAAAGCGTAAACAGGGGAGTAGGGTCAGTGTGATTACCAGGAAAATACTTTCCGACGATGCGGAAAATCCGATTACCGGACTTGTCGAAGCCCTGGAGTGTGAAGAACTGGAGAAGATCGAGATCGGAGAAATCTTCATCACCGAGGTATTGAGGACAATCGTGCCAGTTCTCTTGTTCATCAATCTCATCGCTTCTCGTTAAGAACGGTCGAGCATCAACTCCTAGATCAGAAGCCAAGACAACCACCGAAAAATCTTCAGCCATCGCCTGAATGCTTCTACCTTTTCTCGTGCACTCTCAAGCGTTTTTGGCTAAGGAGTTAAAAGCTACAGTAACCTGCGGGAGAGTACATAAGATTTTTCGTGCAACTAAACACGTGGCAAAATCTAAACGAGTCTAACCTGCTTTTAAAACTAATCACGATATCTCACCGTCGTTGCGGTTAATCTCCCTCCCGCCGGCTGCCTGAAATTTCTTCAGGAGAATCTCTCTAGTATCTCTGCTACATTCTCACGAACGTTTCAGGAGGGAAATAGATCCTTCTATCCGCTGAGATTTGATTCGATTTCCGAGAAGTTAAGCACTTAAGCTTATTGCTCAAATTCAGCGAAAAGAAGGTCGGATAACAGAATCGGATTCCAGATTTCATTGTCCTGAGTGAAAGATCAGAGTTTTTTCACGTTTAGAGGTGAAAAAATGGCGCCTTCATGCTTACAGATGGAGATGACTCTGTCTTTCTGCATTACTCATTCCAACCTTAAGAGTTGACATCTGTTTTCCTTTATTGTCTTACCATCAGAGTTGCTTAATTCTTCCACTCTGCCTATGAACTGACCACCTATTACGCTTCATAGAACCGAACTGGTTGGTCGCTCTTAGGCATCATAGGATAGTTTGCTATACATTAGAAAGATGTCAACGCAGGTTTTATCTTTCCAAGATGCTAAAATTAGGACTATTGAGTCCCACATTGGTTATCTATAGTAGCTAATACCTTATAGGCCTTAAGGGTATTATCACTCTCAAGCTTAACTTTTGGGTGAGTTCTACTTTCTGGACTTGGTTTGGCCCTTAACTTAAGGGTATTATGAAATCATGGATTTTGAAATTTGATGCATTATCCAGATTCAGTGGTTCATTTGTAAAGTCAATTTCCGAGTTCTTTCCATAACATTTATGAATTTTGATACACATGTTATGTACAAGACAAAAAACACACAAGAGAAAAGAGACAAAAAACACACAAGAGAAAAGAGACAAAATCACTCACTGCCAATCAATGATCTTCTTAATCTTATTACTAACTTGAAGGTAAAGTAATAGTGTCAATGCAAATCCCTTTTTATACACCCCACCCAATATCTTTGCAAGGAAAATATCAAAAGCTGAATCTTTTTGTACACAAACGTGTCCTACATTATGATGATGATGAAGCAAAACCTGCATAGTTTCAGAAACCAGAGATAATGTTAGATCTGCACAATCAAAAACATAAACCGAGGTTGGAGGGAAATGGAAGGAGTATTGTTCTTACCTGATACCTAACTACTCGCTTCCGAAATTATCGTAACTGAAACCTTCAGATATTGTCTCCAGTCTCCTGTTCTCTCCTGCAGAAACACACAGTTACCATTGTCAGTTTTTGTTTTCGCCTCAATACTTCTACTTTCTCTAAACCAGATGCACGTGGCCTTGTGATAAGGGAAATAAGAAAGATATAAGATACTTTCTTCTTCATTCCTTCTTAACAAAATCTAAAAGTTCTCACCTTGATATTCCACCCTATCGCGGGAATCCAGGATATTTTCAGCGTCTGCCCCAAGGAAGGGTGATCTATCGTAGCTGTCCAGAATCTCTGAAATCAACAGGAAATTTATGGTTACAAACAACGAATCTGATTAGCTGTTTCATTGGCTCTTGTTCTAGCAAACCACCGGTTCTATATGCATGCTACAAAGACATACGTACAACGAAAGATAAAGGAGTATGTGAGATAGATAAACACCTGAGCTCTGAGAAAAATCAGCTGTCAAATCAGAGAGGCTGAAGTTCCGAGGAATTTGACCTAAGAACCCGAAAGTAGAAGCTTCAGCATCAAGAAGCGGATCACTGAGGGGATGGTTGTTGGACTCGTTACTGAAAGATGTAATCGAAGTACCTCCAACTGTGGAATGTCCATCAAGGGTACTTTTCTCACCACCATACATGTATGAAGCAGGGTTTGTATAGGCAGTCTCAGATTTTATCATTCCTCCATTAATTCCTTGCATCATAGGCATGTTTGCGGTCTGCGATGAGAGCATATTTTGAGAAGCATCAACTCTCCTAGCATGGGTTGATATGCTCATAGAAGAAAGCACATTCGTATTGAGCGTTGAAGAGCCATTGAGGTATGCATTAGACAGACCAGAAGCCATAGGGTGATGTGCACTTTCAGACTTCAAAGATTGATCAGTCTGCTCAGAGGAATAGCAGTGTTGTTTTTGATTCACTGTTAAAAGAACTTATGTCAGTTACTTCACTCCGATTTCCAACCAATAGAGCATAATAGTTAATCACAATGAAGAGAAAAAGGCTATTTCTCCGCTGGTAGTTGTGACTTAAAATAATGAATAATCGAAATGTGATACTACAGAGCTTACATTTCAACTCATCCAAGAAGCAAATTCATGCAGAGCTCAAAGATGTGTTTATACAAAGAAATCACATAATGTGCGCAGGGAAAAGGAAACCATGAAAATAACCAAGAAAAAAATGGAAGGCAGAAAACGAAACAAAGCATATGAGGTGTGATTCCTACAACACTTGACCAACATTCTTAGCTCCTAAATTACACACATAGCGAAAATCTATATTCATACGACAAGAAGTAAAGAAACCCAAAATTCCATCTCGCTCCAAACAATCTTACTTGATTGATTATGAGAACCATTTGTATTTTGGACGGAAGAAATCCCAGTTGGATGCATCTGACGCATGTGGTGAACCTGCTGCTCAAGCAACTTGTTGAATTCCATTATCTGATGTTTCACCATGAGCCTAAGATAGTAAGCCTTAAAAAATTCCCGATTCTCTTCTTCAAGCTTCTGCCAAACTGTATACCAAAAAGGAAAACATAGCATAAATGTTTCGTCAACCTTGCAGTTTGGGTGATAATCCCCATCGTTATCATCGTATGCAATACTTCATTTTCTCGCATATGTCATTATTTATTGTTATGCAATAATGTTTTCAGCCCCTGTTTCTGCTTCTTTTGAGTTTTCACATTAGGTGAGACTTGAACAAAATTGTACAGAAAAATTCTGTTTTTAGCAACAATAAAAAGTTTACATCTGATTTTAGCTATCTATTTCCTAAACGGCTAAACATGTAAATTTATACCTTTTAATCAATGTAATAAAGCCAAAATGGAGACCCATTAATAAAGAAAGATTTCATAATCAGATGCTACTTTCTTTGAGAAAACAGATTCCTGCTATGGCTACCTAGTTCTGTGAATCCAGGCTCGATTTTAGCCTGCTCCAGTAGAGTTTCCACGACTTCTTTCTGATTCATGTAAAGTTGGAGGCATCGTTCTATAAGGTTTTGAACCTGAAAGGAGATAATATTAGGCCAAAGGTAAGTTTTTATCGAGCTTAAGGTTGGACAGGACAGTTCCAAGAGGAAACAGAAAAAAAGGAAACATTTGCAACATAAACCTTTTGGATATGCAATGTATATGACATTCTAAAGGAAAACACGAATCTACTACACTTGATGTATTAAGTAAAGGAAAACAAGAATAACTTTCAAAAATTGTTATTGCGGTTCAGAGCAGCAGGTAACTTAACACCCTTCATTTGTTTCTATTACCAGTTGTATATCTTGACGTGAAACTCTTCTCACTGTTCCACTTGACATCTCTGAAACCAGGCCGCGTTCCTGTAAATCCTGTCAGGAAGAAGCAGTATTAGAATATGCATTTTGAGGTTAAAGAGGAGCAAAAATTCAAAAGGATACCAAACATTAGAGATTGTATCTCCCACTGTAGTCAATGATTAGAAACTTGTTTCTTTCTCACATCTCAACTCCAATTATTCAAATAGGAAGTCAAAGCGAAAGCTCAGAGAAACTGATATCATATTTTCACAATACTTTTGGCACTTTCAAAAGCAAATCATGTCTGGCATAAGACTCAAGTGTCTATTTGGTTCAATCAAAGAATAAAAAACATTACTGCCATATATCAAAACAGTAAAAAAAGATTCCTTTGCCAAACAGACTCTATGCAAAATGCAAGTCGTCGAGCAAATCTCCTGAGATCAAAATCAGAACTTTCTCGTTCGAAAATATCAATTAAGAAAAGTGAAGTGAAATTGATTTCGCTAGGTTTTAAAACCGATCCAAAAACAGAAAGAGAGCGAGAGCATACAGAAGCAGAAATTCAAAATGAATCAGCGAAACATGGATTCACAAATAGGAGGTGGAACAAATTGACAGTTATAATCGATTTCGTCAAATCAAATAAACAATAACACGCGGCGAGCAGAACACCAAAACGATAAAGAAAACAAATTCATAACCATAATGACACAGAGAAGATTCGAGAGAAGATTCGAGAGAAAGAGGAGAGGAGCCTAACCTCACTTTGATCGTGGATCAATTCCTTACTTCTTCTTTTTTTGTATTTCCATTTTCTTGATTTACTTATATATATTTTAACATTCCGGCTTAGGAGCTCAGGAAGCTGACACGTGTAAAATATGCGACAATGGTGGATCCCATACAGTTATCTGAAACAAAGTCCACTTTTTATTTTGTAAACGATAACTGAGAAAACAAATTTGATATATATTCCAAAATTTGATGTTTTTGATTCAATACACAAATCTACATGAATATTCTCAACCAGTTCTAAAAAAGAAGTTGAATTTAGTCATGCTTCTTCAACCCAAACTTTCCACTTGGGATTCGACTGAGAAAACCAGAATCAAGCTTCTTGTAGTGACTATGAAACTTCATGATCAGAGAATCAACAAACCCATCAACTTCATCTTCATATTTCTCGTACAGAACTGGCATTGTGTGTGCCCCAACAAACCCTTTTCACAGACAAAATGCATCCTTTAAAACGTCTTCTAAATTCGATTCTTAATCTTCAAAAGAATCACTACTAAGAACTACTCACCAATATACAGAACAGTTAGGAAATTGCAACAGCTCCCGATTATTGCGGCAACCCATAGTCCAACTACAGCCTTCAAATGATGATATTATGTAGATTGGTTAAAGTTGTATGAACATTATCTTATGAGTAATTAACCCAAACTGCAAATGAAACTGAAGCACACAAAAAAAACTACGAACCATGAGGAATTGTTTCAGATTCCCATTGCAAGCCAAGTCCTGAAGATACAACAAACCGCGGTTAACTTCTGTTCCAATGGTCACACCAAGATCCACAAAGAAATCTTTTGGAAGAACAAGGCGAGGCAGTCTAGAATTTGAGCTGTTTTTGGGACATTTAATAAAAAGGAATTGTGTTAGATTGCAATCCCAAGAGACAAAGAATGTAACAACAAGAACCCTAAAAAGGCCAAAATTACCGGTTTACAAACCCTGAGACATTAAACCAAACGAATTGTCCGATCATACCAAGTAAGAGTGCGTAACAAACGAGAGACAGGAAATGGAAATTAATCCACTCGAAAAGCACCCAAATTGCGGTAGCTCCCATCAGAACACTTGCAGAGATCTTCTTGTTCCTCCACAACAACACATCAGCAGCTGAAGAATCTCACAAGACTTAATCAGAACAAATCAAACCAAACTAAACAAATGTCACTTGTGTGTGTGCGCGTTCGTGTGAATTCTTACATTTGCCACCTCCCAAGACATGATAAATTGGCTTTTGGCGACCAAACAGACGGTTGAAACGAGAACTGACGGTATCTTCTTGTTCAAAGAAAGAAACGTGTTTGTTCTTCTGTACTGTCTCCGTGAAATTATCCACCAAATCGCCGATAACGTCCTCTACAGTATTCTTCTCAGGCATGACTCTGAAACACAATCAAAACTGAGTTTCTTTGATATAAGAACAAAACAGAATTATGTTATTATACATATGACTTGGAAACTTGAATCTATATAAAACTTAATAAGAAAAATCGAATCTTTTGATCGTTTCTTCATACCAAATACGACGTACGTGCTGAGCCCTAAACCCAAAACCCTTTATTAGAAGATGAAGATGGACAAATCTAGTTAATGAGAGTACAGGAATGTGGAAGAAGACGAAGTTTGAATTAAGATTCTGTTCATCTTCATCGTCTTATTGATCAGATTCTGTTCATCTTCATCGTGTCATTGATCAGATTCTGTTCATCTTCATCGACTCATTGATCAGATTCTGTTCATCTTCTAACACCCTTTAATCAACTTTTTTACCAGTTCGTTGGTGTTAATTACAAGGATATGAAACCCAGATCTTATTATTTAGCAAGGAAGACGAGAACCTGGAGGAATTGGAGAAAGAAGAAGCTGGTTCTGCGAATTTCACACAAAAAGTTGCCTCTTTTTTTCTTTTTCCAAGATTGTCAAAGATGAATCACTCAGAGAGAGAGAGCGAAGGAAGGTGATAGTGAAAAGCAAGTGATGTGATCGGTTGTGTCGAACAATTGAATTGAATGGTATCTTTTGGAGTTTAGTGTCGTACTGTGTTTATGTGGATAGGACTGATGTTTCTACTCATCAAATCCTTGAAAAGCTCATTAGTTTCTTCAAGTAAAAGAAAACTCATCCATTCTGTTCAATCTTAGATATTCATATACAAAAATGGTTTGAAACATTAACACACATAATAATCGATAAAATCAATAGATATTTAATTTCACAAAACGTATAGATTGCATTATCACGAAAAACAAATTAAAAGAAGAATCTTACCTTCTTATCTTCCTTGTAATCCTTAGTTTTAGCTTCTTCCTATCCATTAATTTTTGATAGGTTAAAGGATTTTCTAGTGGTTCTTCTTGTTTTTTGAATATGAGGATTTGACAATGGAGTTTTTTAAGGTATTAAGTAGAGTCATTCAATGAGTTCAGTGTTTTACGAAGTGTACAAAAACTATATTATAAACACTAATTAAATTAACGAGAGTTTCATTTGACTCTTTAACAGATTTTGTTTATACACCTGGCGAGTGTTTAATTAAATAGACAATTTAACTCGCAATATGCTTATTTTTACGGTTTCTCCAAATCAGTTTATGAGAATATGTTTTAAATTTGATTTTAGAGACAAAATTTTCGAGCTACATATTTTTGTAATAAATATCATAGTAGGAAGAACAAATGATTTAGTGGTTATAACAGTTATACGTATATCCCAAAAATCTGAAATTTGATTTCACCACTGCTCGCAAGAGGATGCTAAATCTTCGTATAAAAATATTGATCCGGTTATGTTTGTACTAGAAATTAATACATTGCATCACAAATTAAATGAAATGAAATATATCTCAAAGAGGTTTTCTAAAATGCTGACTTTGTTTTTAATAAAATGTATTTTATTAATGAACACACATGGTTTTCAGCAATGCCAAATTGAAGTGAAAGAAAATTCCTCAGTCTCAAGAAAATAGAGTTCCAAGAGAAGAAAATGCCTACCAAGTTCTCTGTGAAATGCCACGAATTTGTTTTAACATTGAAAAGATAATTCCAATTGTAAGTATTGTCTCTGTCCTGTCATCCAAATTATAGAGCAAGAACAAAAACCTGTTGGCCTATGAGCATATGTTTTAATTCTTAAAAGACTATGATTTGTCTCTTAAGCTCTGTATGCAATTTACCCATACTTGTCACTTTGTTGTTTGTAGGTAATATATTAATCCTGAAGCAATAACCTGTTGTTATATGTCGAGATTCTCTAGATTGATCCTAGTCGCAGAGCTTTTGATGAGCGCTTTTCGGACATCCACCTGAAACAAACACAGAACACAAAGTTGCAGCACGAGTTGTACCAAGTTTATTGTCTTTTTTTATGCGACAAACATGTCTGAGTCTGACAATCCATTGGCTTACCCGAGCACCCATAAGAGATGAGAAGACAATATTTGTTTCTGCTGCGTCCTCAACAACTAGTTGCTTCAATATCCTTGTATCTGGATTCATTGTTGTTTCCCATAGCTGCTCAGGCATCATCTCACCCAAACCTGCAGATGCAGAGAAAGATTTAGATTTCGCAGAGTATCCAGATCAACTACTATAAATTAACTTGTCATAGTTATTTCTCCTTGGACACAAGGCGTGTACTTTAAGGGTCCTAGAACATCATGATAAGATCACAAAACTTGATTCCTCTCTGGCATTACCTTTGAACCTCTGAATGTTGTAGGATGCGTTTCCAGGAAAAGAAGCAATAGTTTTTTTAAGAGCTGCATCATCATAGCAATAGTGTGCCTGTTTCCCCCTCTCAACCTGATCGTTTTCAAAGAGAAACTAGCTTTAGAACAAGCTTTCCGTAGATCTGAAGCACAACAACTGCAGAAGATCATAAATGGTACGAACTTACCTTGAAAAGAGGTGGAACACCAACATATATGCAACCTGCGTCAAACAAGGCTCTCTGCAGAAGAGAAATTTCACATAAGTCACCAGCAATCTACAAGCTACTTTAACTAATGTTTTATCCAACTAACCTAATACCTGATATCTGAAGAAAAAAGTCAAGAGCAATGTCCGGATATGTGCACCATCAACGTCTGCATCTGTTAAGATGATAATTTTATGGTAACGCAAATTCTCCTTGTTAAAATCTTCTCCCTGAAAAGGATTATATGTCACATTGAGTTTGCTAAAAATACCCAAAAAGAAAAGGAAAGATCAAAATAAGATATGAGAAAAGGATATATGACCTTCACTCCAAGACCAAGGCCAAGAATTAGATTTTGAATTTCTTCGTTCTTATACATGGCTGCTTCATCCTTTCTCTCAATATTCAAAATTTTACCTCTTAAAGGAAGGATCGCCTGCATAGATCCAAGATACTGTGTTACGCACTAACACAACATAGAAATAGAGCCCACTGTTTGCAGCCTATTATGTTTTAACTTTGATCAAGAAATTATTTTTAATCAGAATCTTATTAGTACTAAACTTTTCCTGTTTTTACAACTGGACGCTGCAGCGGCTCAACTTAGACATAATGATAAAATTTACTATGACCAGCATCAGTCAGGTGCACCTTGCAGTATGAATATTATTAGCTTGGATAGCTAAGGGGAACAAAAATCGCTTTCTAAGCCCTTCCTGATTATAATCTGATGACACAATGAGCCGAATGATTTATTACCTGGAAACGCCTGTCACGGCCCTGTTTAGCGCTGCCACCAGCAGAATCTCCTTCGACTATGAAAATTTCTGGTAGCATAGGGAAAAGATGTCAATAATTGACTAACACAGTTTACAAGCGTTAAAACTTAAAAGCTAGTAACCACTATATAACAACAGCCTCTTGTTTCTTTACCCATCTTCCAAGTCTGGGTCTAAGAATATCAAATTTTGCCATACAATTTTATTGTCATATACTCCAGAATTTAATTCTCAAACTGAACTCATGTTCTAAATTCCTAAGAAAAGGGACTTTCACAGTGGCTAATGCATACCAGATTCTTCAGGATCTGTAGATGAGCAATCTGCCAGTTTCCCAGGAAGTGAGGATGACTTCAAAACGCTTTTTGATCTGACCAACTCCCTAGCCCTCTTGGCAGCCAGAGCAGCCTAAAAAGAAAAGAATCAACAGGGAATATTCATGACTTGGACGAAATTATTAACTAGGTGCACTGTAATAGGTGGAGGAGCAGAGAGGAGACACATACTCAATCAGAGAATAGGCTAATCCCAGATATAAGGAAAATGAATCGCAAAGGATATAAAACGCATTTATGTGTTTGATTGCATGTGTGTAGGTGAAGATGTGAAACTATGAGCAGGTATATTAATTCTGTACCTTGTACGCATTCAAGGATTTGGAGATAATGCTTTCAAGAACATCCGGATGCAATTCCAAGTACTCCGTGAGGTACTCCTGAACTGATTGGTCAACAATTTTTCTCACCTCTGGATTTCCTAGTCTTGTCTTTGGATGTTAGAGGACACAAAAGTATTAATACGAGCAAGAGAATATAAAACAAAGTTATGGCTTGCTGACCAGAGATCATTGCCAAAAAAGAGGGTACACCAAATCGTTATGCTCTGGAATACCTTTGTTTGACCTTCAAACTCAGGATTAGGAACCTTGACTGAGACAATGCAGGTCAATCCCTCCCTAACATGTTCCCCACTTAAGCTAATATCCTTCTCCTGAAAACATAACCAACGACAATAAATTACACTGTTAGTACGCAATCATTTCATAAAGGCCTAACTAAAACTGGTCAAGATGGAATGCTTAAAAGAATGCAAAAGCAACCTCCATAGCTGGCATGTTTTACAGTTCAATCACGGAAAAGTATATTGTTCACTGTCCGTAAAAGCATGCCTATTAACTGCAGATGTACAGTATTCAAATTCAGTCTCAGTCCATGGAGTGGATATATAATCCTTGATCTACAGTATCTCAGAAGAATCTTTCAACCATGATCTGACCCACTAACCACACTCAGCATGTGGTGTTTTCATGAAATAGAGGGGAATAGAAAGGAAAAAGTCTCCACGCCTCTAAGAGTGGAAATATAAAGAGACGGAAAAACGCAGTTGGTTACTATATCACACCTTGACAACCTTTGACTTTTTTGCAAGGGCATTTAGAGTTCTTGTTAAGGAAGCCTTCACACCTTCTATATGTGTCCCACCATCAATGGTGCGAATACTATTCGCATATCCCAGCATCGTGTCTGAATAGGCATCTGAGCACCTGGTACAATAAAGAGACCATAAATTAAAATCATATGAATTTTGCATAGCGACTATGATACACATTCTCTTCTGGAAGAAGTGCAGCATATACAGTCATCAACTCTGAAAAGTACAGCATTTACACTTGGAGAAAGACATAAAATCAGCCAGCCTCAATGTTCAAGTATGCGGTTTTACGATAAACACATCCAGATTATATCTGTTCATCATCTAAGCAGAGTTGGATATTAGAATACACATATATCGATATATATAAGGAAAAGTAACATACCACTGAAGTGCAACGTCAATTGTGCTGCCATTTATCTCTTTCCGGAAACCCAGCACATCATGAAGCGGTTTCTGAACAAAGGAGATGATAATTAATCTTTTCAGGATGACAGATAGTAATAAGTAAAGATGACCTATAATACCAGAAACCTAAATGCATAAGAGCTAACTTAATAGAGATTGAGTTGACACAGGTCTCATACTTATGCTAAATAGAGCCCTAAAGAATAATGAACTGGAGAAACATGGTCAACATATCTTACCATCAGGTAAGCTGAGAAAGAAAAGTATTGGTACCATCCCCATTACAAAACCCTTTCCACTTAAAGTAAATTGCAACAATTACAATTCTAGCATTACTGATTGAAAAAATATTTGAGATACTTAATGCAATTATAACAACGGATCCACAATGCAAACCTCACCTTATCAGTATTTAGCCAGCTAACATATTCAGTTAATCCTCCAGCATAATAATATTCACTATACAGGTCTCTTTCTGGATCATCGTCCTCCTTTTTAAGAGAGATTGTAACCTGCATTCATTAATATTGAAAACTTGATTTCTGCTAAATGAGAAGTGATTAAAATAAGAATGCTCCATGAACATGAAGCAAACAATTCAAATATTGACATTTTAACTAATAGAGGTTATCATGACTCATGGCTGGCTGGTTTTAAGTGATGAAAGTTACCTTTGGATTTAGAAAAGCAAGTTCCCTAATTCGTCCAGCGATAGTGTTATGGTCAAACTCAATTGCAGTTGTGAATACTGAAAATCAGTTTGTCGCAGAAAAGATAAGTTAGTAATGAAATCCTGTTTTTAGAAGGGTAAAAATAAAATAGATGAGTAGAGAAAACTGTCAAAACCTTCTTTGTCAGGCCAAAACCTGATACATGTCCCTTGAGTCCCCCTTGACTCGGGTGGGAGGACATGACATGTAAGTGTCGTTATGGGCTTTCCACAAGAGTATTTCTGTTGAAACTCCATCCCATCTCTACGAACAATAACCTCCAATGCCTGTGCATAATGGGAGCTCCTTAATTGGGTTGCATGGATATTATTCTAATTGGTTATTGATGTCTTTCTAGATAAAGCAGTTTCTTAAATTAGAAATTGACAGCCCTAACACTCAGTAATAAACCATTATTGGCCAATCCTCATACGATATGAGGTTTGGTATTTAGATCACCTTTCACACAAAAAGTACATGACTTGAAATAACCCAGCCATTAACTTCCAATATGAGCCAAGGGGTCAAGATCTAAATATCATACAAAATTATCACAAACCAATAAAAGATGCCGAGGAAATCTTTATTTTCAGAGGAGAAAAAGGAAAAAAAGTAACTAACCAATAGAACTCACCTCTGACAAAGCATTCACAACCGATAAACCCACACCATGCAATCCCCCAGACACGCTGTAACCGCTACTCGAGCCACCAAACTTACCACCAGCATGTAAGACCTGCACAAATATAAAGTACAACTAATTAATTGCATGGTCAAGATCAGGAAAAATCAGTGTGATTCCACATTAAGACCAGGGTAGACAGCTTCCTATATAATAAACATCCAAGTATTCAACTGTTCAAGATTACAGTCTTCTCCCTGAAAAGAGCTAAAAGTCCATACACAAAATGTACAGCTGTGAATATGTTGGTTTTGTACAAAATTAGCCACCACATAACCTTGAATGAGTAACACTTGTGCTGTAATAAGAGCAACACTTACTGTAAGGTTAGATAATTTTCCATCAATCACCAGATCTCTTCTATGCTAGTAAGGAAAACAAGCCTAACATGAGGTATGATTATGAATTAGAAAAGAATGAAGAAACCAAAAAAAAACTCATGCGAATATAATAATCTGTAACTAATACTTAGAGTTATGTTTATGCTTCTCCCTGTGGTTCCCAGTTAATCCCATAACCTCAGAGACAATTTAGTTTGTATAAAGTATAAGGCAGAAACAATATAATATTCGTCAAGAAGCAATACCGTAAGGACAGTCTCCAAAGCAGATTTTCTCGTAGCAGGATGCAAATCTGTAGGTATCTGCAAAAGAAGCTATCTATGAATAAAACCTTAGAAAACGCGTTTTGAAATTAGCTTGACTTCTAGGATGAAAAGACTGTAAGAAATCAAAAGACGTAAATGAAAAGAATAGAACATGATTAGCATATATTATTTACTCTCAAAGTACAATAGATGTAAAACCGGAAGCTTTTAAAAATTCAGGTAGAAATATAAAATTTGTTCCCTACACAAAACTACAGAATGCCATTGGGTGCCACTTAACCTTCTCTTGCATCCCAGCATGAAAACTATAGTCCATGCTTAACTTATAAAAATATGATAGGATGAGTAAGTGGAACAGATCACATACCCCACGCCCATTGTCTGCAATGCTGACTGAACCATCTGCATGTAAAACAACGTCGATCTTTGAAGCAAACCCAGCTTGGGCCTCATCAATTGCGTTATCAAGGATCTCATAAACCTATTAGAATTTAGAAACAACATGTCTTGAAAAGGATGGAACCACAACCAGTTTAATGGGATCCAGTAAGGGCCAAGAAAGTTCAAAGAAAAAGGCATTTACCAGATGGTGCAAACCACGAGGTCCCGTGCTTCCAATATACATTCCAGGTCTTTTCCTGACAGGGTCTAAGCCTTCCAGCACCTGATGTATCACAGCGGCTTTAAAGATACAAAATAAAACTGAAACTAAAAGATAGGCTTCAAGCAATTCATAGCAGGAAAAAGTTCAACAACTATAGCAGAAAACACTGTTCCAGTGACTTCGTATCCAAAATTAAACGCAGGAACAAAGCAAGAAATAGAAACAGATGATTGAAGGAATTACTTGAATGTGCTCGGAACTGTAATCCTTAGAGGTGGAGCTCTCTTGGAGAGCGTCACTGTCCATGGTCGACGACATAAAGGACCTAGGTGAGAGCACATTTCTTTGTACAAGTCTTTGGCTCAAAACCTTGGCTAACTGAATCTTTATCCTGATACTAAAGGTAGAATTTATTTAAATACCAAGTAAAGAATGGTTATACAATCAAGTTTCGCTTTTTACACTATAGACACTATGGAAGAGAATCACATGGCCGAATATTTCCAATAAATCATTTTGAACCGAGAAAATAAAATGAGAAACCAAAGCTACACGTAACACCGATCAAACCAAAGCCCTGAAAGTGGCCACATACGCAATAGTTATTTAAGGAGCTGAAGAAAGCAATGAACTTCAACTTGAAGGGTATAACATAAATTCCTCAAATTCAATTTTCAGGATTCGCGGGAAGGCATGACTTTGATCATCGGAAGCAAATTGTCATGCTTCTCCTTTCATCTAACGAAAACGGTGAAGTAAAAGAGGACAGGAGCTAAAACCTGGGTGTTGAAGAGAGGAGAGTAGAGGAGTGTCGGTGAAGTGAAGGATATAGAGAGCCAGAAAAGAGACGAGGACGACAAGCCATGAGACCAAAATAGTGGTGAAGATAAGAGGGTGCTCTGAGAAGCAGAGCCATTGGAAGAGTGACGGAAACGCTGTTTTCTTCTGCTTTAGAAACGCCGCTTCATTACGGGCCGGGTTACGCCAACCCCACCACAGACACGGACCCGGGTTACTTTTTGCTAGATCTTTTATAATTCTATATTGAAAATGAGTAATTACACTCGATGATACAAAATAACCGTATAATTTGCAATCTACCCAAAATACTATTTATACACTATACAAATAATATTAAATCGATATTATTTCTATTAACCTAAATCTCTAACCATGATTCGTAAAATAAAAATATCAGACGTATAAAATTTGTGTCAGAATGATATTTAAGATGAACCAAAGATTTTACTCAAAATGTTTCGAAAATTTGATTTCTTTATTTTTTTTTACTTCTCTCTATCCGAAAAACTTTCTGTTTTATTCTTGTAAATGGCAATTTCCGACTATTCGCGTGTCCAGTTCTGTTATCGGCCATTTTTTTTGCTAAATCTCATATTCTTCTATAACTATTACTGTTCATGTAAATAGTACGACTCACGAATAACTCGGTAAGTTCTCCGATTTTGCAACCTTTTCTCAACCGTTGTGACGATTATTTAAATTTCGCATTTTGCTAATTGTGTAAACGTATTTGTTTAGGATAAAAACCCTCTTTTTTCATTTTACATTATTCATTTGAACAGTGTTCAATCACAGTATTGAAATTATAGAAAATGTCAAATGGTAACAGTTTTGGTGCGGTTTTAACAGAGTTCTGGTGCGGTTTAAACCGAGTTCTGGTGGGGTTTAAACCAAGTTCTGGTGCGGTTAAAACCAAGTTCTGGTGCGGTTTAAACGGAATTCGAACCATTTTTTCTCGGTTATTAAAATTGGACCGGGCCCGCCAGACAGGGCTGCTGATCTAACAACGGACGACGAAGTCTCCAAGAAATTACGTCAGCAAGAAAAAGAGACGCGTCACGCGTGTGTAAAGCGTATACGAGAATTACGATCACACCCCTCAACGCGTATAAAACCACTTGGTTCATTTTTATGGTCTTTTCGTTAATATTTTAAAACCAAACCCCAAATATCTGTACAAATAGAGTAATATATATGACGTAGCTAATATTATCCCAATTCCCAAGTTCGCAAAACAATTTCCCACTTCTTTGATCTCTGAAAGCATTTTCGCCATGTCTGGTTATCCTCCATCGAGCCAGGGTTACGGCTACGGTGGAAATCCACCACCGCCTCAACCCTACGGATCCACCGGCGGAAATCATCCTCCACCGTATGGATCCTCAACCGCCTCACCTTACGCTGTTCCGTACGGCTCGCAGCCTCCACCTTCATCCGCGCCTTACGGTGCACCACCTTCATCCGCGCCTTACGGTGCACCACCTTCTGCCCCGTACGCGTCTCTTCCAGAAGACCATAAGCCGCATAAAGAGAAACCTCACAGCGCTTACGGATCTCCCGGTGGTTACGGTGCTCATCCATCGTCTGGACCTTCGGATTACGGTGGTTACGGAGCTCATCCTCCTCCGCAGGCTTCTTATGGAAGCCCATTTGCGTCTCTTGTGCCGTCTGCATTTCCTCCTGGAACGGATCCGAACATCGTGGCTTGCTTCCAGGCCGCGGATCGGGACAATAGCGGCTTCATCGACGACAAGGAGCTTCAAGGGGCTCTCTCTTCGTATCATCAGAGCTTCAGCTTGAGAACTGTTCATCTCCTTATGTATCTCTTCACTAACAGTAACGTCAGGAAGATTGGTGAGTTTCGTGATTCCTTGACTGTTGTACTCTTCGATTTCGCTGAATCATAGTGAAATTGCGTTTTCTTGAAGGTTCCATTGGTCTTAATTTTACCATCTAGGTTTGAGTTTTTGGGCACGTCGAAAGATGCATCCCTAGAGTAGAATTTTCCTCTTCAAATCGTTTAGTTTGACTTTGATCGTTGTTGGCACCCAGTCTCTAACCATCATACCAAAACCTCGATTTATGTTATTTTAATTCAAGTTGAAACATTTTATTTTTTTAAATGGTTGAATTACTCTTCTTCCTGCTAACCCTGTTTTTGAGTATATTACTGAGTTAAGAAATTCCACGTTGCAGGACCAAAAGAGTTTACTTCACTTTTCTACAGTCTTCAGAATTGGAGGGTAAGCTAAAAGGTTTTTCCTTTTATAATGATTGGATGGAAATTTATGGTTGATTAACATTATTTGTCACATGATTTTGCTTTGGTGTATTGGCTCTTTGGATTTGGTTTCAGTCCATCTTTGAGAGGTTCGATAAGGACAGAAGCGGTAGAATCGATACAAACGAGCTGAGGGATGCACTCTTGAGCCTTGGATTTTCAGTGTCTCCTGTGGTTTTGGATCTGCTGGTTTCAAAGTTTGACAAAAGTGGAGGCAGGAATAGGGCCATTGAATATGACAATTTCATAGAGTATGTTCATCCGCTTCAAACCCCTTAACTTTCTTTTTCCTTCTGTAAAAAGTAAAAAATTACATACTGATTCTCTGTTTTTTTTTTGCTGCAGGTGCTGCTTGACTGTAAAGGTATGCTATATTCATTGCTTGGGTCACATTCCTAGACACTTGAAACCAAATTGGTTAACAATATCGGAGAATGCGTGTTTGTGTATTGATGTTTGATTGAATAATTACAGGGGCTGACTGAGAAGTTCAAGGAGAAGGATACTACATTATCAGGCTCAGCTACTTTCAATTACGAGACTTTCATGCTCACTGTTCTACCATTCCTCGTCGCTTGAGTGTGATAGTTTTCTGGTGGTTGCTTCTGTAAGATTTAAAGGTGGCTCTCTGTATTAACCAAGTCTTGTGGAATAAGTTTGAGTGGACAAGAAACCCAGTCTTTCCAATAATAATAACGTTCATCGTTTACTTGTTTTTTCTGTTTTTGGTTCAACTAAACGAAGACTCATTATCAGCTTGTTCTTTAGTCTCTCTTTTTCTGGGTTTGCTCAAAATATTTCTTTGGAAATATTTGGATAGAGTTTCCTGATTGCCTGGGTTAGTCAGTTGATTTTGTGGGTTTGAAAATTGTTCATTTCAGAGTTTCTTGAACCTGCTAATTACAAATGCACTTTAACTCATTCATCCTCCACTCAGTCTCCTCCATGTTTTTCCCAAAAACAAAAACTATATTTACACATGAGCTGAGTTTCTCCTTCACAAAATCTCATGCTTTTTTTCCGAGTAAACAACTGTTAAGTTTAGACAATGTTTTCTTGCTTTTGCTAATGAATGAGAAGTTATTTTTACCTTAGGAAAGTTCTCTGTGTTTTCTTTGTGAAGTGAATGAGTTGCGAAAATGTAAAGTTTGCACAGTGATTTAACGAGTTCAGACCTCCGGGAAGAGGTCCTACGTCTCGCCGGAAATTTATTCCGGAAATCCACTAAGAACTTGCTCAGAAACTTGAGCCTTAACCGATTACAAACTTTCTCTCCTCACAACTGTTTTCTTAACGCTCTCACCCACACACACAACATATTAAATCATGTTTCACTTATATATTGAAGAGCACTTGAAAGGGTTCTTAACCCTACAGTTGACTTTCGATTCTGCAAAGTTTTCGTCCTTCAATCTTCTGAGAATCTCGTCCTTCTCCTCCCTGAAATCGTCTGTCGAAGCTGTTCCTGCATTCTCGACAAAGTGTTGCAGAGTTTCTGTCGAACAACACTGATTCCAAAGGTTCCGGTTTGCAGACTGAGTTTCGGTTTGGTTTTATGAACTTAAAACAAACCGAAACCTTCTGCTTCAGAAAGCGTATTCCCCATACTTTCCCTTTTATTTCTCCAGATTGTATTCAGACTATCTTTTACAAATCTCCACCTTAGTTTGAATACCCCCAACTTTGGTTCTTCTTCTTAGCTATCTTGGATTTCCTCATTTCCGGTACACTCCTTGTTTTCTTCACTCTGAGATTCTGAGCAGCTCCAGTGACTTGTGGAGTTTGCTCACGGACACAGACTTGGTAAATATATCTGCAGGATTCCACAAAGTTGATACTTTTGTGATCCTGATTTCTCCTTCTGCGACTTTATCTCTTATGAAATGCAACCTGACATCAATGTGTTTGGTTCTCTCATGATGTACTGAGTTCTTTGAAAGTGCAATGGCACTTTGTGAGTCACACATGATCTCGACATATTCCTGTTCAAATCCCAGTTCTGCAGTGAGACCTTTCAACCATGTTCCTTCTTTCACAGCTTCAGTTAAGGCCATATACTCAGCCTCTGTGGTGGATAATGCAACTACCTTCTGTAGTTTTGATTTCCAGCTAATGACATTTCCTCCAGCTGTGAATACAAAACCAGTAGTTGATCTCCTTTTATCCAAATCTCCTGCATAATCTGAATCGCAAAATCCTTTGACTGATAAATCTTCCTGTTTTTCAAACTTCAGACAGAGATTTTGTGTTGCTTTAATATATCTGAGTATCCATTTAACTGCTGTCCAATGCTCTCTGGTTGGCTTGCTCATATACCTACTGACAATGCAGACTGAATGTGCTAAATCTGGTCTCGTACCAATCATAGAATACATGATGCTACCTACTGCATTTGAGTATGGTACTCCTTTCATGTATTCAGACTGAGTTCTCAGTTCCTCTTCTTCTGCAGTTCTCAATTTGAAGTGTATTCCCATAGGAGTTTGAACTCCTTTTGACTGCTCCATTCTATACATGTGTAACACTTTTCTGAGATAATCCTTCTGCGAAATTACCAGAGTACCTCTTTCTCTGTCTCTGCAGATTTCCATTCCCAGAATCTTCTTAGCCTCTCCAAGATCTTTCATCTCGAATTCTGCACTCAAGAGATTCTTCAATTCCTGAATCTTTCTCTTATCTTTTGCAGCTATTAACATGTCATCGACATATAACAACAAATAGATATAAGAGTTGTTCTCTAATCTCTGATAGTAAATGCAGTGATCAAAGCTGCTCCTTTGATATCCACATTCAGTCATGAAGTTGTTGAATCTCTGATTCCACTGACGAGGGGCTTGCTTCAGTCCATACAAGGACTTTCTCAGTAAACAGACTTCATCTTTTGATCCTGAATTCATTTCATAACCTTCTGGCTGCTCCATTAGGATGTACTCATCAAGACTTCCATGTAAGAATGCTGTTCTTACATCCAACTGTTCCAGTTCTAGATCAAGACTCACCACATATGACAATATCAGCCTAATTGACACATGTTTCACTACGGGAGAAAATATTTCTTGATAATCCAGACCTTCTTTCTGCAAATACCCTTTGGCAACTAACCTAGCTTTGAACCTTGGTTGTTCTGCTCCTGGTATACCTGATTTTCTTTTGTACACCCATTTACAGCCAATTACCTTTCCATGAGCTGGTCTTTTAATCAATGTGAAGGTCTGATTTTTATGCAGTGAATGCATCTCCTCATCCATTGCCTCCTTCCATTTTCTCCAGTCTTTGTCTCTTAGAGCTTCATCGTAACAACATGGCTCTGGATATCCTCCATCTTCACTAGCTAGAAAGGCAAAACCAACTAGATTATCATCATCTCTTTCCACCAGATTTGAATCATTGAATCTTGCAGGTCTTCTAGTTGGTCTTCTTTCTCTATCTCTGGCTAGTTGGTAACTCATCAGTTCATTTTCAGATTCATCCACATTGTTGCCTGATCTTTCCTCTTGATTGTCAGCAACAGAGTGACTGTCCGGTTCTGGTATGTCTGCTCCACCTAAGTCTTTAAAATCTCCGAGGTTAACTTCATACCTGAATGAAATTTCAGATCCTTGCATATCCTTCCTTGTTTCAGTCTGTTGATTTAGATGTTTGTACATCTTTTCTTCATGAAAGATAGCATCTCTAGTGATTACACACTTCCTTTCTTCAAGCAACCAAAATTTATATCCTTTTACGCCAGTGGGATAACCGATAAACACTCCTTTTGTTGCTCTTGGATTCAACTTTCCAGTACTCTGATGAATATAAGCTACAGAGCCAAATACCCTCATATCCTCATACTTTGGTTTCATTCCTGTCCATTGTTCTTCTGGTATGTTGAACTCAATGGCAGATGAGGGTGACACATTGATTTGGTGAACTGCTGTAGCAGCTGCTTCAGCCCAGAAGCACTTAGGTAGTCCTGACTCACTCAACACACACCTCACCTTGTCGAGAATGGTTCGATTCATTCTCTCTGCTGTGCCATTCTGTTGTGGTGTGTAGGCACAGGTCTTGTGTCTAGAGATTCCCTCTTCTCTACAGAAATTGTCAAATTCCTTGTTGCAGAACTCGAGTCCATTGTCGGTTCTCAGAGTTTTGATCTTCCTTTCTGTTTGATTTTCAACCATTTTCTTCCAGCTTACAAAGTTACTAAAGGCTTCATCTTTAGTTCTTAGGAAGTAGACCCAAACTTTCCTCGTGTAATCATCAACAAAAGAGATAAAGTATTGGCATTTACCAAGTGAGAGAGGAACACTTGGTGATCCCCATAAGTCTGAATGTATGTAGCCAAGCTTCTCTTTTGTGACATGTTTTCCAACCCCAAAGCTTACTCTATGAGCCTTCCCATAAATGCAGTCTTCGCAGAAGTCCATCTCTGAGACCTTTGTTCTGTCCAGATAACCTCTGCTGACCAAATTCTTGATTCCTTTCTGGCTCATATGCCCAAGCTATCTGTGCCATAGTTGTGTTTCATCTTTGGTACATGTTGAAGTGTTTACTTCACCTGTTACTACACATCCTTTCAGCAGATATAATGTGTCTGTTTTCTCTCCCTTTATCAGTGTCCTGCAGCCCTTTTGTATCTTCATTATACCGTCCCTAGACTGAAACCAGCATCCTTGGTCTTCCAATGTACCCAATGAGATCAAATTCTTGGACATATTAGGCACATATCTCACGTTAGTCAATAGAACAGTTGTATCATTTTCATTTCTGATTCTGATACTCCCAATGCCTTCCATTGAAGAATACGTATCATTAGCCATCCTGACTTTCCCTGATTCCACTTCTTTCAGTTCTATAAACCAGTCCCTCCTAGGTGTCATATGAAATGAACAACCTGTGTCTAAAATCCATTTGTCCCTTAGCTCATTCTCAAGGGATAACATCGCTTCTGAAACCATAAATGCTGCTGCATCAGAAATCTGTCCAATGACATTTGATGATTCTCCTCTCTCAAAATTCTCTCTGTTGGTATGTCCATTTCTTTCTTTCCACAGATTACACTGCTTCTTGAAGTGTCCTTCCTTCCCACAAATCCAACAGGTTTTCTTAGACTTTGATTTGGATCTCGTTTTTGACTTTCCTTTGTCACTGCTTTTATCTCTTTTAAACGACCTTCCTCTTTCTTGGACAAAGAGTCCCTCTGAAACATTCTTTGTCAACTTACCACTTTCACTCAGCTCTAACTCCTTAGACCTTATTGCCACAACAATTTCATCCAGAGAGAGTGTAGTTTTTCCATATTTCAGAGTATCTATAAGCTGACTGTAGGCTTTAGGCAACGACATTAACATGATGATAGCTTGATCTTCATCAGAGACATTCACTTTAACATGTTCTAAATCAGCTATCAACCTTAGAAAATCATTTATGTTTTCTTCCATGTTCATACTGTCGTTCATTTTATAACTATACAGTTTCTGCTTAAGATATATTCGATTAGGTAAGGATTTAGCCAAGAAGAGTTGGTCGAGTACCTTTAACATTGCAGCTGCAGACTTTTCCTTGATGATCTTTCTCAGCACATTATCTCCAACACTAAGGATAATGGTGGACCTTACTTTCCTTCTTTTTTCCAGTAGAGTTTTCTCCAGAACAGCTCTATCTTGAGACGTTTCTACTGTGGTTTCCTCTCCTGTGTCTCCAGTTGAAGCTTCCTCTATAGCTTCAATCTCCTCAAGACCCTCAGTCAAACCCAGAATCTCAATGTGAGCTAGCAACTTCTCCTTCCATAGCATATAGTCTCCTTTTCCGTCAAACTTTTCTACTTCGATCCTTGCTGCAGACATTTCTTCTCAGCTGATGAAGTGAGTTTCTTTTGACCTTTTTGGAAATCCAAAGCTCTGATACCAGTTTGTTAAGTTTAGACAATGTTTTCTTGCTTTTGCTAATGAATGAGAAGTTATTTTTAACTTAGGAAAGTTCTCTGTGTTTTCTTTGTGAAGTGAATGAGTTGCGAAAATGTAAAGTTTGCACAGTGATTTAACGAGTTCAGACCTCCGGGAAGAGGTCCTACGTCTCGCCGGAAATTTATTCCGGAAATCCACTAAGAACTTGCTCAGAAACTTGAGCCTTAACCGATTACAAACTTTCTCTCCTCACAACTGTTTTCTTAACGCTCTCACCCACACACACAACATATTAAATCATGTTTCACTTATATATTGAAGAGCACTTGAAAGGGTTCTTAACCCTACAGTTGACTTTCGATTCTGCAAAGTTTTCGTCCTTCAATCTTCTGAGAATCTCGTCCTTCTCCTCCCTGAAATCGTCTGTCGAAGCTGTTCCTGCATTCTCGACAAAGTGTTGCAGAGTTTCTGTCGAACAACACTGATTCCAAAGGTTTCGGTTTGCAGACTGAGTTTCGGTTTGGTTTTATGAACTTAAAACAAACCGAAACCTTCTGCTTCAGAAAGCGTATTCCCCATACTTTCCCTTTTATTTCTCCAGATTGTATTCAGACTATCTTTTACAACAACAATACAAACTCCACCAAAAGTTCAACATTTCCGGAGAGGGGAATAAGCAGAAGCGAAATCGTTTTAACAACCGTATGTCCAATCTTAATAAGTGATGAGAAAAATAAAAATAATGTATAGAAAAACATATTGTTTTAATAAATTAAGGTGACTAGAAATAGAAAATTTGTTACAAAACAAAAATAGAGCAAGCTAATCTAATAGTGATACATTTCTAAGATAATTACAAAAGGACCATCAATTGCGTATTTTTTTTTTTAATATCTGAAATTTATTGCATAAAAAACATCAATTGCATAAATTTCTAAAAAAAGTTACAAAAAACCATAAACACACACTTGGAAAGAACTTGAACAGAAATGCTGGCATATTCAATAATTGTTTGTTCCTTTTGAAATTTTTCTGTAAGGTAATCCCTACATTTCTTCTAAAAATGAAAAACATTTAATATTTCGTGTCTTTTTCTGTGAATTCGGCACTTATAGAAATATTTTGACAGGAAATGATTGTGGTATGAAAATCGTGATGATGATGAATTAAGAATTACTGTATGTTTTCCCAAAAATAGGCATAACGAACAAATCTAAACCCAATTAATTAAAAATAACAAAACTGCTTTTCCATCTTCGAGAAATTAGAGGCCGTTGACTGTTTTGCGAATCGGACGGATAAGATTAGTTATCGGGATATTTGAATTCAAACACAGTAAAAGAGTAACGTTACAATTTTTTCTGCTCAGGGTTGGATCCGAGCCTAAATATCCGAACCAGAAGCACAAAGGAAACAAATGAAAAGAAAGCTTCGAGCGAAGAAAAACCATTCATTAGCGTTGCTTCTGCAATTTTCACTTGCAATATTTTTCCTTCTTCAGTTCTCGGTAAAATCAGTTCCCAGAAAAAGAATCCATAACTGATAACTTTGTTCTCTTCGATTTCTTTAACTTTTTTGTGTGTGTCAGTGTCCATTGATTTCGATCAACATTTCCAGGAAGATTGTATTCCAATGAAAAACGTGAGAACTGGGTTGCATGAAATTAATTTGGCCTCAAGAAGAGCCGAAGAAGCAGGTTCGTAAATCAATCTCTGTTCGATTCTCGGAAAGGTTATGTTTCTGATTCTTCTTCTTTTTCTTTTGTTTAATGTTTCAGCGGGGAGGCGATTTCAAGCCGTGCAATGGCTTGAATCTGTAGTGGGTCACATCGGTATATCAAGTAAGCCATCGGAGAAGGAGTTCATTTCTTGCTTAAGAAATGGTATGATACTTTGCAATGCAATTAACAAGATCCATCCCGGAGCCGTTTCCAAGGTACGTTTTTGGTTTTCTTAATTCAATTTATTTCTTCAAATTCATCACATTGAAATTTAATTTACATTATTTTCACTTGAAGGTTGTTGAGAACTACTCCCATCTGCAATCATGTAACCGAGAGTACCAACTTCCTCCAGCTTATCAATATTTCGAAAACGTTCGAAATTTTCTTGTGGCTTTAGAACAATTGAGGCTTCCAGGATTTGAAGCTTCTGATCTTGAAAAGGTTAAACATTGGAGAAACTGTTCGGTCTTTATTTTTTTAATGGTTTGAATCTATTTATGAGCTACATATGAATAACTTGAGTCTGAGTTGGTGTAATGTTGCAGGATAATATAGAGTCTGGATCAGTGACCAAGGTTGTGGACTGCATTTTAGGACTCAAAGCATACCATGAGTGCAAGATAACGAGCAGTGTTAATGGTTTATACAAGCACATCAAAACGCCAACTTTTCTGCTCTCTGCCAGTAAAATTCATCCTCCCAGTGCTTCCAAATCGTCTAGGAATTTGGACACTGACAAAAATGAGTGCATAGATGGTGAATCTGATAAACTCAAAGGTGTGGTCGATGCTTCTTCTCGACCCTTGATTCATTTTCTTATATTAACTCGGCTCTTACTTTTGCATTTCGGTTGGATATTTGTAGTCATAGCCAAGTTGTTTGCCGATCACATTTTCAGTTCAAAGGAAAATATCGATGAGAGTCTTACCTCACTTAAGGATGGTAGTGAGGTGAGTTAAAAAGTGTTCTGAACCATTTTCTATGCATGTGTTCAACTTCTTCTTTTTTTACTGTAACAGTCAGATACAACGAGGTTAAATTGCTTGAATTCTTTTAATTGCAGAACTCTAGAGTAAATTTTGAGAAAATCATCTCAAGATTCCCAGAGGTGAGTGTTTAAGTTAAGGATTTGTATTCACATTAATGGCGGCTGTTCTTAAGATATGTGTCCGGTATTTTAGTACTGCTTCGATAAATTGGTCTGACACTGATGATGATAAACAGCTTCAATCAATCTTCAAGGATTTTCTCAACGAAGCTACTCTAAAACCATCAGACTCAAAGCCCATGCCTCTGGTGGAGTTACCTCTCCATGAAGAAGACCATGTAGGTGTTTCTTCCTTTATCTCCTTGATGACTGTGACATGAAACTCTTACGAAAAGAACTGCATTTTCATGTTGGTACCTGAGCAAGAACTATATTAAAATATTCTGTTTATCAGCTTTTTCCAAGCTTTGGATAATGTGCTGATGACTGCTTTTATTGCTTTATGTTTTCCGCTTTTTCATTTCCGCTGCTATATCTAAGTTTGCCCTATTAAGTTACTCAATATATTTTGCTCAGTCCAACAGAAATCTCCCACGCAAGACAAATTGCAACCATAAGCGTTTACTGAAAACACAAGAAAACGAGCTCGCGGTTCTCAAGGCCTTGTTTATAAAAACGAAGCAGGATTTTAAGGAATTTCAGGTTCATTTCCAAAGAGATCTGATTGAACTAGGTTAGTTTTCTTGTTTCACTTATATCCCCTCTAGGGCAAACTGTTTGCATTTCATCTTTGGTTACAAGTAATTTTCTGGTTTCAAATGCCATTTTTTGTGTCTTTGGCTTCTTATGCGCAGGGAATCAGATGCAAGAGATGTCATCAGCAGCTCAAGGATATTACAAAGTGTTGGAAGAGAACCGAAAGTTATATAACATGGTGCAAGATCTTAAAGGTAGAAAGTAGTCAACACAAAGTTTTTGCTCTTTTTATAAAGATTATAACTTCTAATGCCATATCTTGAAATCTACAGGAAATATAAGAGTCTACTGCAGAGTTAGACCAATCTTCAATAGTGAAATGAAAGGAGTAATAGATTATATAGGCAAGGATGGCTCTTTGTTTGTTGTGGATCCTTCAAAACATCAGAAAGATGCCAGAAAAACGTTTCAGTTTAATCAAGTATTCGGTCCTACAGCCACTCAAGGTAACTTTACAATTACTCAAAGGCTGTAACATATTTGTATAAGTAAGATATCTTTTAAATTTTGTACCTATGTGTACAGATGATGTATTCAGAGAGACACAACCATTAATCAGATCAGTGATGGATGGTTACAATGTCTGCATTTTCGCTTATGGCCAAACAGGATCAGGGAAGACATACACAATGGTGAGAATTGTTTTTCATACTAAAGCATGCTTTGTACATATATTTATGTAGTTACTTATTATGTTTCCTGATGCAGAGTGGTCCTCCAGGTAGATCAGCTACTGAAATGGGAATCAACTATCTATCTCTCAGCGATCTCTTTCTGATATGTGATCAAAGAAGGGACATGATGACGTATGAGATATACGTCCAAATGGTCGAAATCTACAATGAACAAGTCCGAGACCTTCTTGCGGAAAATTCCTCCTGCACCAAATATCCTTTTATTGCTGTTGAAACTGCATGTTAAATTACCATGAAAAAAGAAACTGCATCATAATATCTTTCACATCGATTAGTGTTCTTCTTGACTCTATGTGCACATTAGATATTCGGACTTGCTCCAGCGAGGATGATGGCTTGAGTCTTCCTGATGCTACGATGCATTCTGTGAGCTCTACAATGGATGTCCTTCAGCTGATGGAGGCTGGTGAGGTGAACCGTGCTGTTAGTTCCACATCCATGAACAATCGAAGTAGTCGGTCTCACAGGTTTCTCTTACAAAATTCAAAACTACACACTTTCATAAGTACGGATTTATGCTATGTGATCTGAATCCATTGTGCTTTTGTTGTAGTATTCTTATGGTGCACATACGTGGGAAAGACACATCTGGGGGTACCCTCCGGAGTTGTTTGCATCTGGTGGATCTTGCAGGGAGCGAGAGAGTAGATAAATCAGAGGTTACAGGAGACAGACTCAAGGAAGCACAATATATAAACAAATCTCTTTCTTGTCTCGGAGATGTGATTTCTGCATTGGCTCAGAAGAATTCTCACATCCCATACCGAAACAGCAAGCTGACTCTTCTGCTTCAAGACTCCTTGGGTATTAATATCTTAGCCAAGAATCCTTCCTTCTCTGTTCCGCGAGCGAAAGATATTAACTGAATTTCTATCATGTCTTCATTTCAGGGGGACAAGCCAAAACGTTGATGTTTGCTCATTTGAGTCCTGAGGAAGACTCATTTGGGGAAACTATCAGCACCCTGAAATTTGCACAAAGGGTTTCAACAGTAGAACTTGGAGCTGCTCGCGCACACAAAGAGACTAGAGAGGTTATGCATCTCAAGGAGCAGGTTTGTAAATATGAAACTGATCCTGGTTAGTAGCTTGACATCAGGTATTTGCCAGCCAACCAACGTTTTGGTATTCATCTTTCAGATTGAAAAATTGAAGAAGGCTTTGGGTACCGAAGAATGGGATAGTGTTTCCTACAGTGGAGGAAAGGAGATAAAATCTCCTTCAAGCAGGCCAATTGCACCAACAGAGATAACCCCTGCAAGACTCAGAAGATTAAGCATCGAAAACTGTAGCAACACATCGGCAAACCTTGAAGACAGAAAAGGTATTAAATCCCCATTGGCCTCTCGCCGTGCAAAAAGATTGAGTTTGGAGGGTCCAAAGTCCTGTAATAATGAAGAACACGGTAAGGGAGATCCCACCATGGAAGTCAACCAGCTGAAGAATCCACGGAGTCCACAAAGCTCTTATCAAAACAGGGCAGTGAAAGTAGATGGAAGAACAAGCATTTCTCAACTCCAGCTATTGCAAACACCAGTGAAAGGAGCTTCTAGAAATGAGATACAGATAATTTCTGTGGATTCTAAGACAAACGGGAAAGGTTCACAAATACGGAAGTCACTGAGGACAATCGGTAAGCTGATTAATGGTTCAGAGAAGAGGTATGACAAAGACTTTATGTTTAAATCGAACCTGCATGATAGTTTGAATATGCATTTACCGGTTTATTGAAAACCTTTCTGTTGCCACAGAAAGGAGAACATTCCTACTAGTAATCCACGGTCACCGCTTCGAGTCTCAAATAACTTCAGTGGTATAAAGTCGCCACACACAAGCAACAGTAAGACAATGCGAAGGCAATCACTCACTGGTGTGATGCCATCAAGACCAGAAAGATCACGTAGATCTTCAATAGGAGGTAAACCAATTGAGAACGGTAAGAACGATCTAACCATAAGTCCAAATGTCTCTTTATTTTTATTTTTTGTATTGGAACAAAATCAATATCGAACCTTTTTTGATTTTATAGGTGTAAATGGTGCACGAAATGCAAAAACACCTCCACCTATGCGGTCATCATCTAAGATGGAGAAGAAATGGGCCTAAGACTGTTGCAGAATAACACGTTCGCTTGCTTTTGCTCGAAGCATAGTTTCTCTCACTTAAAGTATTTTCAGCATCTACAGTTCAATTTCCATTTTCAATAGGATGAATTTTTTCTTTCCCGAGTAAATAAGCACACAGTTTTAGATGGCTGTCTGTAACATTGCCTCTTGACTTTTGTTTAAGGTTATTCTTAACAATGTTGTTGTTCGAGTCTCTCAATCATTGAATTCATTTATGTGACGGTTTTGATAAAAAAATCTTTACAAAAGACTTTGTAATTTCAGTAGTTTGTGCCAGACTATACAACAGCAACAAAAGAAAAACTTACAAAACCCATTTTCAGGTTAGCTAATGGATTTTGCATATGCATAAGTCAAAACCTTGTTGAATCGCCGGAGATCTAACCTCACTTGCTGGTTGTTGAGATATATCTCCTTTGTGAATTGCCATCCTTTCTGATTGATGCTGCTTGGATCTCTTAGAATTGGGTCGTCTTTATCATATTTCTCATACAATGAGCTCTCTCTTGGAAGAATCTTATAACCATGGTAGTCTAGACCGAGTTTTCTTGCTGGTTCTCCATAATATGTTTCTGCTGCCCAATCTGTCCCCAATGGAATGATCTGAATAAATACACTTGCAGGTTTCATGAACAGAAAATGAGTCATGGCTGCTCCATGTACCCCAACCATGACATTGCTTGTGTTAAGCACTCTGTAAATCTTTGCCAGTTCCGTTGTTCTGTCAGGTCTCAAAACCTCAACTTGAAACCCGATCCTCTGAGCCAATTTCACCATCAGATCCTCGTTTGTTATCCCTCGAGACCCAATTCTTGAAAACAATGCTAGTTTTGGTCTCTTAGCCTTTCTTCTCTTGGCTGATTTAGCGTGAAACCGATGCTCCTCTTCTATGTCCAATCTGCTGATTCGGGTTCTATAAGCTCGATCGAGTAGATTTCTGAACTCATTGATGGATGTTCTATCATCTTGCATCAGAGAAGGATCCACCGTTAACTCACCATGGATTCTAAGACCAACAATGGCTTCCTTGAAGCAGTGAGTTCTCTTGTCTTTGGTGAAATCAATAAGAGGATAATCAGAGAGCTGAGAGAGAACATCTCCATACTTCATCTCCCACCATTTGTGATACTCAGCAATCACAAATACAACCTTTTTGTTGAAACGTTTAGATGTTATATACAAAGGAATAAGCCCGTCGTTGAACTCATGATAGAGGTTTCCAGTATATCCTCCTGTGGAGAATAACACTGCAGGCACTTGATGGATCACTTCGCATTTGCGGTTATCTCCAAAAAGTTTCACATCTTTTATCACAATTTTCAGCTCACGGATGGTTTCCATTATACTTGTTTCCCATTTTCTAGTGTATGGTTTGATGTTTTCTTGCAAGACATGATCGGTGAGATCATTCGATGTGTAGAGAAAGATGGAGGAAGAAGGTGAGTGTGTTCGGATATCTCCTTTCATGAAACAGATATCTGAACGATAACCGGTTCTGTCACACAATATGCTCTCCTCTGCATAATCACCATATCAGAAACACTTAGAATCTTCTTGCTTGATGTTTGATCAAGAACAGTAAGAAACATAGGGTTAAGTGCTAACCATTTTTCGAGGTCTTGGGTGATCCTGTATCGTTCTGAGAAACCCGATTTTCAATCTCTTGTATTGAAGAATCTGCAAAAACATATGAAGTGAAAGTAGTTTAGGACTACACGAAAAAAGACACGAGTGATTTGCTTCCTAGTACAAGTTAGAAGAATCGTACCGATGAGAAACAGAGCAGAGGGGTAAGGGAAAGAGAGGAGGTGAGGACCAAAGACGAAGTAACTCGAGATAAGAGAGAAGAGAAGAAGAGAGATAAGCTTAGGCTTTGATCTCTTTGCACATTTCCGAGGAGAATTGTTCAACCCAAAGACATAAGACTTCATAGTTTCGTCTTCTTTGATCTGTTTTACTTTTATCTAATTCTGCCTCACTTAACTTGTTACTCAAGTCAATTTAGAGAGAGAGAGATATGCAGAGGAATATGATGAACTTTTCTATCTAGCTCCTTGGATACGAACTGAGGAGAGAGAAAGTAGAGGAGAGAGAGAATAGAGAGATCATGTAGAGGAGAGAGAGAAAGAGACGTTTTCAGAGGATAGTTGTCAGGTTTTGCTTTAAAACAGAGTATATATATTGAAGGAGAGAGAGAAACATACTGTTCTGATGTGTTTCTCTATTCGTCTAGATATAGAGAGAGAGAGGAGGGGAAGGGTGAGACGTGTGGGATAACGAGAAAGGGACTTAGGCCAAACCCATTATTCATCTTTGAGTTCTTACGTTTGCTTGCATCACAAGATTCCTTTTCCTTAAGTCTTGTTTGGTAAAGTAATTAAATATTATTAATATAATTATATACTCGTTTTAATTACCCAATCAATAACATTTCCATCTTCCTTAACATGGAATTTATGTCTTTATCAACATGAAAAAACTCAAAACTTTTTTAGTAAATCAAGTAACTATAACTGGACACAAATATTTTCAATTCAAGAAAAAAATGAATGTATTCTAGCTGGCATCCTTAGAGTCTTATTGTTTCATTTATTTGAATACCAACTAATTCTAATCCTCAATTTTGGACTAACCATTTTCAATGTTGAACCGGATATATTTATATTCATAAAAGATGGCATGACCCGGGACTAGTTTATGGTTTAGCAGAAAAAAAACAAAGAAAAAGTTGTCAAATCATTAGGCCATCGGAATAGAAAATTTGTTATATGGGTTTTAATCATAGATTTATATATATGATGAGACCAATCCACTCATAGGGATGACTGATTAAGAATAAATAATTTCAAATTATTTAACATTTTAATAAAAAACTGGAAAATGTCATGTCAAAGCAGAAATGATCAAATAGCCAATGGAGGCGTTTCATTCTTAAACGGTCAAATACATACAAAAATGTCATATTCCAATAAGTATATATTGCTAAAAGCTAACTCTCTGTTGAACTACATTTGACATAATCCTAAGGCATACACTTTAGACCAAATTCGAAGAGATTTAAAGGTTTAAGAGCTATATAAATCCAAATGATAAATAAAGCCAAGTTTTATACTATATATTTGATCTTCTCTTGTAAATTTTTAGTTAAAATATTGAAAATAATTAAGAATTAAATGATTTCAATATGATTCAATGAATTGCATTGTTTTTTGACAACGATGAACTGCGAAATAAGTACGCAAAGGTACACAAAGATCATTGAAAATCGAGCTTTTGCTTTATTGGGAATTGGGAATTTAAACATATCCACTTTTACACGAACGATTATATACATTCAGAATTTCAGATGACAGGAATTTTTTTTACAAAATATAATGTTTCAGTATAAAACAAAAAACCCCACTTGCAATTTTTATTTGTTAAATATTTTATTTACTTTTCCTTATCATTTTTATTGAATGTTCTCTTAATTTTAACAGAATTTTTTGACTTGGGCAACGATACAATTCCAAATAATCTATATCCATAATTTATAATCTACGAAACAAAACAACTTTTCTCTTATAATAATTTATAAATGATATATATATTACTAGCAAAGAAGACCAAAATCAAAATAGTGCACATGTTGAAGTCATAAATACTTGTCATGATCATATGCTTACATGTGTTAGTTCATACGTCAATTTTTTTGAGTTTGGTATATAAATAAATTTAATTTATATATATGATATAATTATAGTTTTTAATTTATATATATATGATATCATTATAGTTTTCATTGCTGTTTTTCGTTGTTCATGAGAACACACACTAATATTGAATTCTTTATGTTAGTTTATGAAAGAACATAAACCTCAATATATAATAGGCTAATAGCCTTGCGATTGTTATGACATTGTCCACGGAGATTAGTTCATGTGCATTCCATTTCAACTAGTCCAATAATATTCACATCACTAAATAAATTTTATAAACATTTTCTGTTTAAATTAGTATAAAAGTTATGCCTATTTTTCTTTCATTATTATTATTTTTTTAATAGTGCATTTTTTATAAAAAAAATAATCTGTTTTTTTAGTTTAATGTAAAAATAGAATGGTTTTTACAATTTTTAAAATGGTAAGACTTTTTTAACACGTTTCAAATCATGATTATGAAAAATATTTCGCATGCTATAATTTTAATTTTTTTTTTAATTTCTATGTTTCTTATTTTTATCATTTTTTAAGTTTTACGATTTTTAAAATTTTTCATTTATAATTTTGAATATTTGCTTGATTTTATAAAAAATGATAAATTTTAGTTTAAATTTTATTTATATGTGCAACAAGTCTAATTAGAAAAATATTATGTATTAATATTTAATTAACTGATTAATATTCAGGATAGAAAAAAAACTATTGACATGTCATTGACTTTTATTTATAAAATATTAATAATCAAGTAATCTTATTGTAAAAGGAAAATGAACATAGTTCCCAATTATAGCGTGAACTTATAAATGCCATTAAACTATAAACATTTTTATCCCAATTGATGTATATATATAATTATAAAATTCGTAAAATTTGGAAAATAATTTTTTTATAGAATAAGATGTGTCTGGTGTGGTATATCCAATGTGTAATTGTAAGACGATATATGTGGACAGAAAAATAACATTTAAAGAAAAACATCTAGAGAGCGTCAGACCAAAAAAACAACTTACGGACACAAAATGTTGGGCTGGGTTTGTTTCAAAGCCTGTTTATCTTATCTTACATGTCCGAACAGACATAAAAACATGTCTGCTTTGTCAAATCCACGAATCATCACCCGTTAGATTGTTCAAACACACGTGGATGGTGGATATCTTCTTTTCTTGGTGTGGTTTTGGGTTGACCCGAAACCAAAGATATTGGGCCTAAAACGAGATGGCCCAATTGAATGATTTCTGCAAATCTTATCAGATGGATTAACACAAATCTGGCCCTGCGCAATCCAGATTTAATGATTCAGATAAGACGAAATCTGTCAGCAAATATTATCCATTTAATATCTGCTAAATATCTCCTAAATATCTACTGTAATCTCTCATGTATATCTGTATTGTGTTTATCTTTATTAGGGTAAAACAAACTGATACGCACCTATAAATAGGTGTCGATGCTTTACAGAAAAAGCATCACAAAAAATCTCATACCTTTGAATATTTCTCTAGAAATAAAGTTGTGAGGGGAGTACCTAGTTTGGTATTCGGAAAAATTTCCTGGTGTCTTTTTTTTACCTTACGGTCGATCATTTATTCACAATTGGTATCAGAGCCTTTGGTTCTAAGTAAGGTACCTGTGAAAGAAAACACCAGAAAGGTTAAAATACTCATTCAGTGTTTTAACAAGAAAAGGTGTCCTCAAGTCTACAGTAAATCTCATAAAACCATTGTCAAGACAGGAATTATAAGAGATTTATAATGGATCCTGTAAATGGGAGATTTGAAGTAGACAAGTTTGATGGGAAAATAGACTTTGGTCTATGGAAATATAAGTTTCTAGGCACACTAGAACTTATGGGATTAGAAGAAATTCTAACTGAACCAGAAACAGCGGTTCTAGGTGATGATGGTAATCCGATACAAATTCCAGCAGATCCACTCAGAGCAGCAAAGGAAAAACGGGTTAAAAACCTGATTGGTGCAAGTCTCACTGATGTTATTCTCCGAAAGGTTATGAATGAACAAACACCTTTGGGAATGTGGAAGGCCCTGGAAAACGAGTATCAAACAAAGACATTACCAAACAGGATCTATATGAAACAAAGATTCAACAGTTTCAGAATGGATGAAAGCAAATCAATCGAGGAAAACCTGGACAAATTTCTGAAGATGGTGCAAGACTTGGCTAGTCTTAATGTTAAAATTTCAGATGAGGATCAAGCCATCCAGATTCTCACAAGTTTGCCTAAACCATATGAGTCACTTGTTGACACTCTCAAGTATGGCAGTGGGAAGGATACCATCACTGTTAGAGATGTCACTACAGCAGCCTATTCTAAGGAGGTAGAATTGAAAGAAAAAGGATTATTGACTCAATCTAAAGGCAATTCTGAAGGACTGTTTGTGGGACCTAGAGGAAGGTCTCAAAACAGAAACACAAATCAAGGGAGATCAAAATCGAAGTCAAGATCTAAATCCAGGCCTAAGAATCCAAAAGGATGTTGGAAGTGTGGCAAAGAGGGTCACTGGAAAAGAAACTGTCCGGAAAGGAAAAATGACTCCAATACAGATTCAGCAAATCTAGCAGCGGAAGAACCTCTAATTCTTACTGCTAGTACAGAAGTGAATAAGGACGAATGGGTTTTAGATTCTGGGTGTACATTTCACATTACACCGCAGAAAGAACTCCTATTCGATTTGGAGGAATTTGAAGGCAGCAATGTCCTTATGGCCAACAATACTGTTAGCAAAGTACAAGGAATGGGAAAAGTGAGAATTATCAATCCTGATGGATCTGAAGTAATTCTGTCCCAAGTGAGGTACATGCCAACAGTGGGAAGAAATTTAATCTCCTATGGTTTGCTGGAAAAATCAGGGTGCACATATGAAGGAAAGGATTTTAATATCACTTTCTACAAGGATGGCAAGAAGGTTTTATCAGGAAAATACAATAATGGATTGTATTATTTGCAGGGAATAGTTACAAAATATGAAGCCAATGTGACTAGTGCAATTCCTGATACTACCAAACTGTGGCATTCAAGATTGGGACATATGAGTGCTAGAGGTCTGGAAATACTAGCTAAAGGTGGATATATCCCTGAAAAAGAGATAACAAATCTGGAATTTTGTGAAAATTGTGTACTGGGAAAGTCACACAGACAAAGTTTCAAGAGAACAACACACAAGTCAGGAAGCATTTTAGATTATATACATTCAGATTTGTGGGGTTCTCCTTCAACCCCACAAAGTCTTGCTGGATGTCAATACTTCGTCACCTTTATAGATGATTATTCAAGAAAGACATGGATCTACTTTCTGAAATCTAAAGGAGAAGTGTTTTCCAGATTCAAGGAATGGAAAACAGAAGTGGAAAACCAAACAGGAAAAAAGATAAAATGCTTAAGAACTGACAATGGCTTGGAGTTCTGCAACAACCAGTTTGATGAATTATGCAAGTCAAGTGGAATCAAAAGGCACAAGACCTGCCCATATACACCACAACAAAATGGAGTATCTGAGCGCATGAACAGGACAATCATGGACAAGGTTAGATGCATGCTAACAGAATCTGGTTTAGAACAACAATTCTGGGCAGAAGCTGCATCAACAGCAGTGTATTTGATTAATAGAGCACCTAATTCATCAGTTGAGTTCAAACTTCCAGAGGAAATTTGGACAGGAGCAAAAGTTGACTTATCAAATCTAAAGAGATTTGGATGCACTGCCTATGTGCACTCAGTCAAAACAAAGACAGAACCAAGAGCTATGAAAGGAATATTTGTGGGATATCCTAAAGGAGTAAAAGGATATAGGATATGGATTCCTGAAAATCTTAAGTGTGAAATCAGCAGGGATGTTGTTTTCAACGAACAAGAAGCTTACAAAGACACTCTAAAGATTTCAGAAGTATCAGATCAAAAGGAAAAGAAAGAAAAGAAAGTTAAGAAAGTAACTTTCAAAGCTGATCTAATCCAAGGACCTACAAATCCAAACCTAAGTTTGGGAAATAACTCTCAAGGAGGAGCGTATCCAGAAGGGGCTGATTTTGATGGTTTAGAAGAGAATCCATCAGAGGATATTCAAAATCAGGAACAAGGAAATCCACAAAATCTGGAAAACTACATGTTAACCAGAGACAGAGCAAAAAGAAATACTAGAGCACCCTCTAGATTTCTTGATACTGATTTTGTAGCTTATGCATTATCTGGTGCAGCAGCGGTAGATATGGAGGAGCCAAACTCTTATCAAGAAGCTCAACAAAGCACAGAATGGAATCAGTGGAAATGTGCCATGGAAGAAGAAATGAATTCTCTAAAGAAAAACAACATTTGGAGAATTGTGGCACGACCAGAAAACAAAAGGATTATAGGGTGCAGATGGATATTTAAGAGAAAGGCAGGTATCCCAGGAGTGGAACAACCTAGATTCAAAGCTCGTTTAGTTGCAAAAGGATTCTCACAGGTTGAAGGGATTGACTACAACGAGATTTTTGCACCAGTTGTTAAGCATGTATCAATAAGAATAATGCTTTCAGCTGTGGTGCATCAAGACTTTAATCTAGAGCAGTTGGATGTAAAAACAGCCTTTCTACATGGCAGATTGGAAGAAGAAATCTTCATGGAACAGCCTGAAGGCTATGAAGAAAAGGAGAAAAAGGATAAAGTTTGCTTATTGCAAAGATCCTTATATGGACTTAAACAAAGTCCAAGGCAATGGAACAAAAGATTTGATGAGTTTATGACACATCAAAATTTTTTGAGAAGCAAATTTGATCCATGTGTCTATGTGAAGACAACAGAACAAGGTGCTAAGATCTATTTACTCATCTATGTGGATGATATGTTGGTGGCTTCCAAGGATGCAAAATCTATTCAAGAGATTAAAGAGAATTTAATGTCTGAGTTCGAGATGAAGGACTTAGGTCCAGCAAGTAAGATCCTAGGTATGGAAATTCTAAGGGACAGAAACAAAGGAGTTCTAAAGCTGTCACAGACGAAATACCTAAACCAAGTGCTAAATTCGTTTAGCATGGCAGATTCAAAACCAGTGGCTACCCCTATGGGATCTCATTTCAGGTTAAAAGGTCTGAATGAAGCAGAGACCTCAACAGAGGCAGCACTGATGGATCAAACCCCCTACGCTAGTGCAGTTGGATCGCTGATGTATGCTATGGTCGGTTCCAGACCAGATTTAGCATACTCAGTAGGATTGGTGAGCAGATTCATGGGAAATCCAGGAAGAACTCACTGGAATGCAGTGAAGTGGATCCTTAGATATCTAAAGGGTACTAAGGAGTTGGCATTAACATTTACAAAGAATTCAGAATTCAAAATCGAAGGTTTCTGTGATGCAGACTTTGCTGCTGACCTCGATAGACGAAGGTCAATTACAGGGTATTTGTTTCAGATTGGGGGAAATTCTGTAAGTTGGAAATCTGGTCTACAACAAGTTGTGGCACTATCAACTACAGAACCAGAATACATAGCTTTGACAGAGGCAACCAAAGAAGCAATTTGGTTAAAAGGAATATGCAGTGAGTTGGGATTAATTTCAGAAATTAATACAGCTCAAGTTTTTTGTGATTCTCAGAGTGCTATTTGCTTAGCTAAGAACAGTGTATATCATGAGAGAACAAAGCATATTGAGGTGAAGCTACACTTTATCAGAGACATAATTGACAAAGGCGGGGTTACAATCCTAAAGATCAACACTAGACTAAATCCTGCAGACCTAATGACTAAGTCCTTACCTGGAACAAGGTTTATGGAAGGACTGGTCCAGCTCAGAATCCTCTGAGCTGGAGGAGGAGCTCACCAGGTCGATTGGTACCTCGCAATAACAAGAAAAACAGCTTGTTAGAAAAAATTCAAGTAATCGACCATTCAAACCAAATCAAGGAAAGCAATTTGGTTCTGGATTATGAGCTCAAAAGAAAATAGCTTTCAAGAAAACATCAACAAAAGAGGTAGATCAGTTGCAGGTAATAAAGCATTTCAAATCAAAATCGGATTTTGAAGGAGAATGCAAGAGGAAGAATAAACCGGTTCGGGTCAGAACCAAACCGGTTCGGTTCGGGTCAAAATTCGGTTTAAAAATCCGGTTCTAAACCGGACTAAACCGGGTCTTAAACCGGGGTCCTAAACCGGTTCCTAAACCGGGTCCCAAACCGGGTCTTAACCGGTTTTCAATCGATTTCCTAAACCGGGTCCCAAACCGGGTCCTAAACCGGTTCTCAATCGATTTTCTAAACTGGGTCGATAACCGGATTTAAACCAAATCTGGTTTAAGCGAAACAAAAAAAAAAAAAAGAGAGGGAAACCCTAATAGGGTACCTGGCCGCCGCCGCACGGAGGAGAGTCGCCGAGGAGAGGCACGCCGAGGAAGGTCACCGGAAAGAGGAGAAATCGCCTGAAGAGGGTAGATCCGAGGGCGACAAGGTCAGATCCGAAGGCAAGGAAGATAGATCTGCTGGAAAACCGCCACGAAGAGGCAAATCACGGCAGAGAGACGTCGGAAAAGAGGGCGACTTCGGGACGAGGCAAGATCTGGACGAGAAGATACGCCGGAGAAAGAAGGCGACTTCGGGAAGAACAGATCCGAACCGGGAGAGAGTCGCGGGACACGCCGGAGATGCAGATCTACTCGGGAACCGACGCCGGTGAGAAGACTCGGCGACGATTCGCGGTAACGACGCCGTGGAGAGACGGAGGCGACTCATGGAGGTGATTCGCCTAAAGGTGAAGCCGAGAGAAAACACCACCGGAGGAGGGGATGCTGCCGGAGGAGGCGGCGCTCCCGGAGAAACACGCAACGACGGCGAATCTTGGAGGAGCGACGCCGCGGAGCGCGAAACCGGTGAAGGGAAAATCACCGGCGACGCTCGAAAATCCGGGAAACGCCACGGGAGAGAGGCGCCGGAAAAACCGAAAGGGAGAGAAATAAAATCGCAAAGATTTTGGGAGAGATAATCGCGACCGATTTTTTGGGAGACAAAATCGCAAAGGAGGAAAAATCGCAACAAGGAGAGAGAGAACAAAAGGAAAAACGGCAGTTGCAAAAGAAATGGAATGCAACTAGGGTTTTCTCTATTTATATGTCGGGTCAAAGGAGGAGAATGTGGTTTTGGGTTGACCCGAAACCAAAGATATTGGGCCTAAAACGAGATGGCCCAATTGAATGATTTCTGCAAATCTTATCAGATGGATTAACACAAATCTGGCCCTGCGCAATCCAGATTTAATGATTCAGATAAGACGAAATCTGTCAGCAAATATTATCCATTTAATATCTGCTAAATATCTCCTAAATATCTCCTGTAATCTCTCATGTATATCTGTATTGTGTTTATCTTTATTAGGGTAAAACAAACTGATACGCACCTATAAATAGGTGTCGATGCTTTACAGAAAAAGCATCACAAAAAATCTCATACCTTTGAATATTTCTCTAGAAATAAAGTTGTGAGGGGAGTACCTAGTTTGGTACTCGGGAAAATTTCCTGGTGTCTTTTTTTTACCTTACGGTCGATCATTTATTCACACTTGGGTTACGTTGCATCGCATTTCTGATATTATTTGGAAAGAACGAAAACTGTTGAAAGCACGAGGCCTCAGGGCGCGACGTGGAAGACGAAAAAGTGGCATTCTTCGTAACTATAGTCAAAATCGGAGCTCGATTTAGCTAATAGCGGTTTCAGTTTTTTGTCGAGAGGAGAGAAGCAACGAGTGAAGCGTTTTGTTCGGACTGTAAGATGCAGATGGAGGTTGTGTTCGACCATTCCGCCGGAGATACCGTTTGCTCACTCCATCGATGACCTCTGAGTGGCGTACCTTTGCGAACGAGTCTGGTGATAGTGATCCCGTACGTGTCGGCGGTCCGACAAATTCTCTTCTTCCCGATGGTGGTCTCACCACCGTCATTTGGAAACCTAACGGATCCTCTGACGATTTCCTTTCACCTTCCCTTGGTCGATGGAAGAATCGTGGTTCTAATATGGCCTCATTGTCGCGTTTAAAACCATCGCCACTATGGCTGATAGGTGGGTTTATCGAATCTACGTTTTACTGCCTTTTCAGCTCAATTTCAAAGAGGTCGCCTCATAACTCAGTCTCTTCTTGGATATCATTTCGTGAGTATAGTAACTCGATCTCGAAGGATCTTATATAATCTGTGTGTAAACTGAAAATAAAATAAAAACCCAACCTTTTTAACTACATGGGTAGATGAAACGTTGCCTTTGCTCATAATTATTTGTGCACGGCCTGCATTTGATAAACAAAATATTCTGCATCTCGTCGATATGATAAATACAAATTATAGCATATAATAGATAGGGTCTGTTCTGCAAACAGAATATAGAAGAACTACAAAAGTTATGGATTAAAGGAAAATGGTTCCGAATTAGTAACTACACATTTATACTTTCTACTATCTAATTAGAATTTATCTTGTAAAGGAAAAATTATGTTTAGGCAACTATATAACTTTCAAGCAGAAAAACAAACTTAAGACAATAAAATAAGCGATATAAAAATAAGACAATTCTGCAGAAGGATAAAATGTATTATCTCCGGGAACAATTAATTTTCCTGGCACAACTAATATTTTATTTCTGCAACAAGAAAATTTAAAGTTGTAGTTGTGATGATGTAGATATTATAATAGTTATATAAATTAACCATACCATAAGATTGGTGAGAGGTATGACTAATTGGACTATGCATGGTTGGTGAAGATGAGGAGCAGAAAAGGCTTTACCCAATTCTCACCAACTCCATCCATTACCACATTTTTAATATTTATTTCTTTTCAAACAAAATTTTGTATTTTTTCACCATATTTCCTCTATGTAATAACGTACAAACATTGAAATTTGTTTTTTCTTGTTTCTCACTCCCATCATTTTTCTCAACATTTATTTTCAAAATTATTTTTTTCCTAAATATAACCTTTAAATGATCATAAAATTTAGAGATATCACCTCTAATTTATTATGTATCTATTCTTACTTAAATTTATAAATTTATTATAAATTTAATTTATAAATGATTAAAACAGGTTTAAATTTGATATTTTAAACATATTTTAAATTTATATTTTATACGTATTACATTCCTATAAATTAATATTTTTCTATTTCTGTGTGGTTTTTTTATTCAGAAGTTAAATTGCCGATAATTTAAAAAATTAGATATAGATTATATTTATATTAGAATTGCATAAGAGATCAACAATAGTGTGTAAAAAAGAAAAAAATTAATTTAAAACTAAATTAGAAAATCATCAATTTTTATATGGTATGAGAATATAGTAAACCCAAATAAGTATATAAGACTCAAAAAGGTACGATTAGATCAGAATTGAAGTCCATGGTTTTCTAAGGATTGATAAATTTCAAATATTTGTTGACAAAAAAAACTCAAATGTTTTTTTGCTAAATAAAATATTCACATACTTAGTTAGTCTCATTTACTAGAATTAATACTCATATTCGGTCGAGATATTATAGATTAACACATTCATCAAAATCAAATCAAAGTCGATCGAGTATTAGTATAATTGATATTATGACCGGTTCAATAATTCTTTTGAAGGATTCGTTCTGCTAATCTAATGAAGTGTTAAGTGTTTCAAATTTTGGAAATCTACATTCATCAAAAGAGGACAAGAAGTGCATAACTTGATATCGACTCTGTCTCATCACTGTTTTTATCAGTTTTATAGATTAACAAATCCAATTCAATAAGTGCTTCTCTGAGTTATTGTTTGTATAAAAAAAAAATTAAATCTACTTAGAAAGAAAGTTGGTTGTATCCATATCTGTATATGATATTGTCTTGAATTTTACCTATACGATTGTCACCTAATAATAAATGACATTCTACCAATTTAAGAACTAAATACCATTTGGTATAATAACCTCTTAATGAAATAAATAACTTTCTTATTAATCGTAACAGCACTCATGATACATTTTATTGAAGGAATTTAAAAAACATTTATTAAAAATATAAAATAAATATATGTAGAATGGTTAAGAAAAACAAATATGAAAATTGTAATAGATTGGATTACATGGAAGCCACGTGTAGAATTAAGATCCGTCCAGATTGCAATTGAAATCTAACGGTTGTAGACACATTTCAACTAACCCGTCTCCTTCTCACCAACTCTTTACGTCTATTTAAAACCTCCCATGTCGCTCACCTTTCTCTCAGGAAATTTATTTGCAATTGAATACGAATTTCCTTTTTGTTTTTTCTTCTTGTTTATCTCTTTAATTTTGCACAATCAGAACAAAACACAACAAAAAACGAGTCTTGTAATCGCCACGTGTAAGTAGATGGACAAATACAGTTCACAGTGTTTTTGTTTTGTATAAACATCAGCAGAGGAAGAGAGAAAGAGGTCAAGAAAGTATTTTTCTAACCGGGTCGAATCCAACAGAGTTTCCATTTGTTTATCTGTGTCATCATCCAATCTTTTTCCACTTGTACGTGTCGTTGGCGATAATGGAGCAGTGCAAACTAAACAACAACCACATAGCCGCTGTTTCCGGCGATCCATTGAACTGGAACGCAGCTGCGGAAGGTTTAAAAGGGAGTCATTTGGAGGAGGTGAAACGTATGGTTGAAGATTACAGGAAAGGGGCGGTGCGGTTAGGAGGAGAGACGCTTACGATTGGTCAAGTAGCTGCCGTGGCTAGAGGAGGAGGAGGAGCTACAGTGGAGCTAGCGGAGGAGGCTCGTGCCGGAGTGAAGGCAAGTAGCGAATGGGTGATGGAGAGCGTGAACCGTGGCACGGACAGTTATGGAGTCACCACAGGGTTTGGTGCAACTTCCCATCGAAGAACCAAACAAGGCGGTGCACTTCAAAAAGAGCTTATTAGGTAAACTTTTGTTGTCTATACCTTATTAGGTTACATATATTTAAATTTGTTATGGCTGTATCTTCATCTTTATTATTTTCATTGTCAAATTAAATGTGTTGGCTATGTGGAAAAAGTGTGGTTGAATCTTGTTTGACTAGTGAAGATCATGATAGGTACCCTAAATTTTTCTAATAGGTAAACTATCTTGCTTTTAATTATATTAACAATGAACTATATTGTTTCTATAATATGTATTTGAAATTAGAGGAAATTAACTGCGTTTTTTTCACAAAAATTAACGTTTGAAATTCTGAAAATAGTGAAGAAATTTTAGACTCATATATTAGGAGAAAAGAATTTTTTTTGATTCGTGTATAAAAATTGTGACACACCTTAAAAGTATGATCTTGGTAATCTCTTTTTCGCCTAACAAATTTCATTTTTTGGTATCTGTTTTACCAAATAATGATTTGCTAAACATTTCCTGGTAGAATTATTTAGTTGAATAATTTGGTGCTCGGCAATTGAGCAGGTTCCTAAACGCCGGAATATTCGGGGCCAGCGCCGGAGACACATCGCACACGCTGCCGAAGCAAGCGACGAGAGCAGCAATGCTTGTTCGTATCAACACTCTCCTCCAAGGCTACTCCGGGATACGCTTCGAGATACTAGAAGCCATTACGAAACTTCTCAATCACGAAATCACACCGTTGCTCCCTCTCCGTGGCACCATAACCGCCTCCGGGGACCTTGTACCGCTGTCTTACATAGCCGGACTTCTCACCGGCCGTCCCAACTCCAAAGCCGTGGGTCCCTCCGGTGAGATTCTCACTGCCTCTGATGCCTTTAAGCTTGCTGGAGTATCGTCATTTTTCGAGCTGCAGCCTAAGGAAGGACTAGCGCTTGTGAATGGAACAGCAGTTGGATCGGGTTTGGCCTCGACGGTTCTGTTTGAGGCCAATGTTTTGGCGGTTTTGTCGGAAGTTATGTCTGCAATGTTTGCAGAGGTCATGCAAGGGAAACCTGAATTTACCGATCATCTTACACATAAACTAAAACATCATCCTGGTCAGATCGAAGCTGCCGCAATTATGGAGCATATACTAGACGGAAGCTCTTACGTTAAAGAAGCTCAACATCTCCACGAAATGGATCCTCTTCAAAAACCTAAACAAGATCGGTAACGTTTTCTTGCTTCTCAAGTAACTGATATTGTTGGGGTGAATATATAGCTGAGTGGCGTTTCCTGTCGAGTTGCAGGTATGCTTTACGTACGTCGCCGCAGTGGCTGGGGCCGCAGATTGAAGTGATAAGAGCGGCAACTAAAATGATTGAGCGTGAGATAAACTCGGTTAACGACAACCCTCTGATCGATGTGTCCAGGAACAAGGCTTTGCACGGCGGGAATTTCCAAGGCACACCAATTGGTGTCGCCATGGACAATTCCCGTCTAGCTATTGCATCCATAGGAAAGCTCATGTTCGCACAATTCTCTGAGCTGGTCAACGATTTCTACAACAACGGTTTGCCTTCTAATTTATCCGGTGGGAGAAACCCTAGTCTTGATTACGGGTTTAAAGGCGCAGAAATAGCCATGGCTTCTTATTGCTCTGAGCTCCAGTTCTTGGCTAATCCTGTGACCAATCACGTCCAAAGCGCCGAGCAGCATAACCAAGACGTTAACTCCCTCGGGTTGATCTCGAGCCGAAAAACAGCTGAAGCAGTCGATATCCTCAAGCTAATGTCCACGGCCTACTTAGTCGCGCTGTGCCAAGCAGTTGATCTAAGACATCTTGAAGAGAATCTAAAGAAAGCGGTTAAATCCACGGTGAGCCACGTGGCGAAAAAGGTGTTAACTGTTGGTACGAACGGTGAGCTGCATCCGTCGAGGTTCACGGAACGCGATATCCTCCAAGTGGTTGACCGAGAGTACGTGTTCTCATACGCAGACGATCCCTGCAGCCTCACGTACCCGCTAATGCAGAAACTTAGACACATTCTTGTGGACCATGCTTTAGCGGATCCGGACCGCGAGGCTAATTTCGCGACTTCGGTTTTCCAGAAAATCGGAGCGTTTGAGTCCGAGCTGAAGTTGCTCCTACCTAAAGAAGTGGAACGCGTCCGAATGGAGTATGAGGAAGGATCCTCGGTTATAGCTAACCGGATTAAGGAATGTCGGTCTTATCCATTGTACCGGTTCCTCCGTGATGAGCTAAAGACTGAACTGCTCACCGGAGAGAATGTTCGGTCGCCCGGAGAGGAGTTTGATAAAGTGTTCTCGGCGATTTCTGATGGAAAACTTATTGATCCTTTGTTGGAATGTCTCAAGGAATGGAATGGAGCTCCGATTCCAATCTGTTAAAATCTTATTGATAGATCTCCACCGAAGATTCTTACTTACAGGCTTCTTTTTCTTCTTCTACATGATTTGTGTTTTTATATTTCCACGAGACTGAGAATATCCTCAAGGCTTGAAACTTATATGCTCTGGTTATGTATTGTATCACACGCAAACGATTTGGCCTGGTGAACAGGGCAAAACCGATAAAAAAAATTGGAACGGTTAATGGTTGTCGAGCAACCACGTACGCAGGTTTCATCGTTGCAATTCCTTGTTATCTTAATGGATTATCCGTTTCTTCTTATCTTGAATTTGAATAGGGTTTGATTCTGACACTGTGCATAGATTGAGTTCGCATTGGGATGAAAACCTTGAAATTCCAGTTTGGCTCAGAGCCTTGCCAATGGAACCTGTGTAGAGAAACACACACAAAGAGGGTTGGGAGATGTAGACATTACATAGCTGTGTAAAAAGCATAACTTTATTACGCTTGAATACAAAAAAAATACAAGTTTGATTATGAAAAAGGATAGACGACTTTCGGGACTTATTTATTGTGTTCGCAGCAACAATACCATAAAATAGTTTCGGCACAGCTTCGCGATAAATAGTGAAGAAGAAGAAAGACGCAGAGCGAAAATGGCGACTTTTGCTTCCTCTCTGTTATCTTCTTCTCCTATATGCAAATCCCGATTCTCGCCAGCAACTCTCGTCTCGGGAATTGATTTCATCTCTTTCTCGCCTCGAACAACTCTCTCCATATCCACCATCTCCGTTGTCTCGCCGGCGACTCTCTCTCTTACCGTCAAGCATAATCGCCGGAGAAACTCGTTCCAAGGTTCGAATTCTGAAGTTTCCTTTTTCCCGATTGAAATATGGAATTAAGTATTCGAGATAGCTTCTCTTGTTTTTTTTGATTTTGCTTTCTGTGTTCAGTGAAATCAGTAGCTAGCCCAACGGAGGCGGCGTCGGAATTCGATGAGATGGTCTCCGGGACGAGACGGAAATATTACATGCTCGGCGGGAAAGGTGGAGTGGGCAAAACCAGTTGCGCTGCTTCTTTAGCTGTGAGATTCGCCAACAATGGACACCCAACTCTCGTTGTATCCACAGATCCAGCACATTCATTGAGCGATTCTTTTGCTCAGGTAAACGAAGGAAATTCTGTAAAAATTGAACCTGTCTTTGTTTGATGAAGATAGATAATTGGTGTCTATGTTTTTTTGTTGATTCTGTTTCTTGTAGGACTTGACTGGAGGAATGCTTGTACCTGTTGAAGGACCTGATTCTCCATTATTTGCTCTAGAAGTATGTGGAAACCAATGTTTTCCAGTTGGAACTATATTTTGGGGAACCTTTGGTTTCTGTGGTGATGATCCTACGCTCAAATTGAGTTTTAATTTATAGCTCTGCAACAGATTAACCCTGAGAAGGCTAGGGAAGAGTTTCGTAGTGCGTCACAGATGAATGGAGGAACTGGGGTGAAAGATTTTATGGATGGCATGGGACTAGGGATGCTTGTGGAACAGGTATGCTGTTGCTGAAATTTGTTTTAAATGGTGTTAGTGACTAATCAATCGAAAAAGCATCCTTCAGTTTAATTGCACCCTTGATGTATCTCTCTGTGAGCTTCAATGTTTGTGATACTTAATCTAAGTTTGTCTCAAATGGATGTGGTTGCCTCTTAAGGCTCTGCCTCTGCGTATGATACTTACTGTGGTGTTTTGATGAAGTTGGGGGAACTTAAACTTGGGGAATTGCTTGACACACCGCCTCCTGGGTTGGATGAAGCCATTGCCATTTCTAAGGTAATTCTGCGTTCTATGTGATCCTTCTTTCTTCCGTCTTAATTTGTCGTGTTTGGCGTATTTTTATTGTCTCTTGCTGATTGTCAAGGATTTCACAGGTCATTCAATTTTTGGAGTCACCCGAGTATAACATGTTCACCAGAATCGTGTTTGATACTGCACCAACAGTGAGTTAGATTTATGGAAAAAATCCCTCTCTTTGTAATGCAAAGTAATTGTGAAGACGAAGTTTGTTTCTACATACAGGGTCATACGCTAAGGCTACTCTCTTTACCAGATTTCCTGGACGCGTCCATAGGTAAAATCTTGAAGGTAGGAACATTTTTCCCAAGTTTTTGTGTTGGTTGGTTTACCAAATTGTCACTTTTCTTAGTTTTTGTCTTCTTAAATATCTCTTCTGCATCCTCAGCTTAGGCAGAAAATATCGTCGGCTACTTCAGCGATCAAATCAGTTTTTGGGAAAGAAGAAAACCAGCCCGATGCTGTAAGTATTCATGTATATTTGGCAGATAGTATTCCTGTTTATATTGTGAGGGCACCATTTCATTCCCTTTATAAAATTTCTTCATGGATGTGAAAGGCCGACAAATTGGAACGACTAAGAGAAAGGATGGTTAAAGTTCGCGAGCTTTTTCGTGACACAGAGTCAACAGAATTTGTCATTGTCACTATCCCAACGGTAATTTCTACACTTACGTTTCCTTAGATAAAAAGTTTTTGTTTGTTATTGTTTACATATGGAATACACTAAGTGTTGATCCAAAGTCCATTGCCTAAGAATTTTCGTCCAAAGTTGGCATTTCACGGCTCTTACCCTTTGTTTATCTCCTAAAGGTAATGGCTGTGAACGAGTCTTCTAGGTTAAGTGCTTCCTTGAAGAAGGAAAATGTCCCCGTCAAAAGACTTGTTGTTAATCAGATTCTCCCGCCATCATCCTCAGACTGCAAATTTTGTTCCATTAAGAGAAAGGTATATACATAATATATAATACACACACAAACTTGTCATTTAACTTATATCGTCTGGTCTATACTGTTCTTGAGTTTTGCCCATTGATGTTTTGCTGTGGTCATTTGTATCTGGAATGTGAAAATGGAACATGCAGGACCAAATGCGTGCTCTTGATTTGATCCGGGAGGATTCAGAACTCTCTGGTTTGACACTGATGGAGGCTCCACTGGTTGATATGGAGATAAGAGGTGTCCCTGCTCTGCGCTTCTTGGGCGATATCATTTGGAAATGAGTATCATCACAAATTATTAATCATAATGGAGAAGAAGCAAGTTCACTTGTATGAGATACTGTTGGTTAATACTTACTTCTGGTACAGATGTTGGAGTTGTCCTTATATGTACCTAACCATCATGAAAATTGACGAGTTTTATAGAAGAAAAAGAGAGAATTTGAAGGATCGTTTTTATATGTTGGTAGGCTACTTTGTATGTTTCAAACTGTTGTACTTTTTGGTGGGTGTAAAATGTTCAGTTTAATACTTGAGAGGTTAAAACAAGAAATATTGTAACTCTTGGGGAATAAAAGCCCTACCCAAGATATTTACATAGTTCCGTGAAGAATAAGACCTATAATTAGCCATTGCTTTACATAATAAAACAGCAAGGCTTACCTTTTACACAACCAAAAGAAGATTTTAACTCAAGCCAGTTGAAATCCAAATACATTTATTTACCGACTTAAATCTAAAACCCTCTATTTTATTTACAAATCATTTGCAAATTATATATAACATGAACCATCTTCAGGCGTTTTGGCTTAGTTAGGCTGTACAGATAGCTCTGGTCATCAAATTCTCCTTCTTTCTCTGGTTTTGTTCTAAGTTAAGATGTAGCATTTGCAATTAAAGATGACGAGAGCCCGATCCTTCTCTCTGTAGAAAAAAGAAAGATTGATTCATGATCATATGATTATGACCATGAATTGTTATTTTGTACAGAGAGAAGAAATGTTTACCTCCGGTGGTGATAAGCTTCTCAACCCGAGCAACGATGTGTTTCCCGTATGTGTATCTCTTCAATGCATTCAAGTGGACTTTGATACGAGAGAGAATAAGTGCAAGACTTTGATCATCGCATGTTTCAAGAACCTTTTGCACTACGTAGTTCCCAAATGGATCCTTCATCATCGCCTGCAAAAAAGGTCAAGACTTTTTAGAGACACTGCAGAAAGAGAGACGAGGGTGCAAAAGATATTTTTTATAAAAAAAAATTGCAGACCTGAAGGGGTTCGTTTTCATCCGTGGAACCAAGCATCTCATTCACTAAAACCTGACGTTCCTCTGGACCGCCAAATGTTAAGCATTTTTCGACAACATTAGAAGCAAACTTTTGTTGACTCATCTTAATAATCTGTCCAGCAAGCTTATTGATAATTTCTGACCGCTCATGTGGTTTACCATGTTGTATGATATGCTACACACAGAAACAAGATTACTCATTTTCATGAAGTAAAAGCGTAAATCAAGCTTCAGAAACTTACCTGAATAACATAGTTTCCATACTGATCTTGCGCAAGAGTGCAGACTGACTGCATGATTTCCTCCATAATGATCCGTTGGGTTTCTCTGTCATCAATATGCTCCAGTACCCTCTGACGTGATTCCAAAGAAGTACATTACAAGTATAGTTAATAGCGGACAAGAAAAAAAACTATAAATTTGATCCTATCACTAAGAAACCATAAGGATGCATATATTAAACCTGGATTACACGGCATCCATAAGGGTGTGTTGAAAGAGCTAAAACTTTCCCATAGAATGAGGAAATAATGAACTGAATCCAATCCTGAGGAAGACGCTCTATACACTTCTGGATCACATGATTACCGTTCTGATCATGAACACATTTCATCACAGACCCATCAAGCTCTTGTACCATTTGAGCTTGCTGCTCCAAATCAACCACCTCTAAAGCCTGTATTAAATTTCACAGAAACAACATAGGCATTTGCTTAGAAAAGTATGAAGCCTGTCTGTATAATAAAACCCTTGCCACGACATAAACAAGTAGGACTAAAATAATTTCTTTATATTGAGTACCTTTTGGATCACCCTGCAGCCATACATTTGTAGAGAGAGAGCCAAAACGTGGCCCGTAACTTGTTCAGCGAGTTCTTTTCTATGTCTGTTTGCACCATGCTCAAAAAACTAAAACAACACCAGAATAACATATGGGCAAATCGACTCATCTAGCCATGCACATTGAAATAAATGGGCTGCTACAGCTCTTACCTTTTGAATGACATAATTTCCAAAGACATCTGTCATTAAAGTGCGAGCATAAGGAAGGATCTCAGAAAATATTGCATTCTTTTCCTCATCTGTTGCGGTCTCAAGTTTTTGCTGAATGAAACGACTTCCGTACTGATCCATGCTGCACGTGGTGTGAAATCCAAAAAGAAGTGAACTAGTAACCTTGAATGAAGTATATCAGAGAAGGCAAGGTAAATACCTGAACTCAATCACATGACCAACTATGTCTGGAAGCTCCAAAGACCTTGTCTTGTTGTTCTTGAACCCTTCTAGTAAGGATGCTTCTGCTGTGCTGCCAATATCTGCATGGGACGATCCCTGTAATCCTCCAAAAGGAACTTTCATCACTGAGGAAGATTGTGGCATTCGCCTGTTCTGGAGATTTCTTGAATTCTTGGAAGGAGAAGGCAAGTGGTTTCCTGGATACATGCTGCCAAGATCATATGACGGACTCTCAAAGTATCTAGAATTTGCAGCACTGTAGTTACCCAGCTGTTGCCTGTTTTGAGCAAGTAACATCGCGAGGTATTCATTAGCGGTATCTCCAGTGGAAGTTCCGAAATTGCTTCTAAGAAGAGAAAGATCACTTGGTGCACCAGTAGCTGATGCCGTATGCAGATACTGGCTGTAATGGGGGTCCATAACTGGAGAGTGGAGCTCAGAAGCAACTTGATTTATCAATCTGTTCAATGTTTTTCTATCCCCTTCCCCAGTCAAATGTGAGCCTGAAACACAAGAATAAAACCATTGGATCAATGCAATATGGTTTGTGTTCATGTGTATGAGAGTCCATACGTGTGTGTGTGTGAGAGAGAGAGAGAGAGAGAGAGAGAGAGAGAGAGAGTAAGACACCTTCAGCGGAGTAGTGCTCAGCTAATGAATTCATCTTGTTATTTACCAAATAACCACCAGCTGTGGAGAAGTTTGTTCCATTTGTATTTGCATTCTGAATATTGACATCAGATAATCTAGAACGGTCTGACGTTGAGTAAAGACTCGCTGAAGAGGAGGATCGTTTAGGGATGTTGACCTGTCCGTCAGAACTCACTGTAAAAGCACCATGACTTGTTCCATACCCACTCGTAACTCCACCATAACTTGCAGGAAAAACTTGATCCTTTGACTCTCTCGTAGCAATATTTTGCTGCCGCAAGGCCTTCTTATGACCAGTGGGTATGTAACGCATGACATCAGATTGATTCTCCAATTCTACCTGAAGCTGCGACTGAATATGGTTACCTTTTACTTGACTAATCTCAGACATGTTCAACCTCGATAATGTGTCAGCGACTTCAGCAGCTGCGTAGGACTCACAATTTTGGATGGGTGTGCCAAAAGTATTCTTCCTCTCGACATGACCGACTTTGGTACCGATAGGGGGCAGACCAGAAGCCGGAGATCGCCCTACTAGATGTGAGTCAGGAGTTCTATTCCTTGGCACCGGAGAACTCATGATGGATCCAACCATAGTATTTGGACTGTTTTGGGCTGTAGAATGTAATGATTCAAAGAATGGTGATGGGCTGTCGAATCCACCCACATTGAATGAAACACCAGGATCTTTCATGTCACGGAAAGTGTTACAACTTGCAGGGCGAGAAAGATGGCTGCATAAGGCTGCATCCCGTTCAAGTCCTTCCTGAAAAAATTACAAATCGATCAAGTCGTACTATTAAGGCACCTCGCAACTAGTGTATACGCATCGATGTATAAGACATTTCCTGAAGTATATTGAACCAGCATTAGTATATATACACATAAATGCATAGACATTACCTGAATTATATCAGCAAAACTCTTCCTTCTCGGTCCAATCCCGGATGATCCAAGCAAGTCCTCTCTGCCTTGATCTAGCCGCTGCACCTTCTGAGAGTGGCCATGGGATACAGCATTCCTCAGTTCCATCAAATCATTCTCCGCCTGCTCAACTGGAACCCCTGGCTGAACCGAGAAGAGCGAAGAGGAGTTGTCGACTGCAGCCACTTTCTTCCTCCATTCCCCAATAGGATCAAACACAGACTCACTGTTGTGAAACCTTTGAGCAACTCTCCAATCCTCTCTAGACAACAACGGAGGCGGCAACCTCGGATTTGAGTGTTCGTTTGAATAGTAATACGAGAGATACGCAGGGTGCCAACGTAACTCATCATCAGACAAAAGCTCAACGCCATTGCTAGTGCTGCTACTGCTAATATTCCCAACATCTCTATAGTCAGAGTTTTTCAAGTACTGATTATCCATGGCCCTCAACAAACCTTCCACCGTCGGAGGTGCGCTTCCGCTTCTGTGCACATCGACGTCTCGTTCCCGGCCAAATGTTTGCCGGTTACGATGTTGTTGCAGCAAAGATTCGAGCTCCCTCTGAAATCGATCCTCGAGATCAACATTGGATCCTCGATTCACACTTGTCATATTTGATCTCGTATCCATATATCTATCAGTAACCATATCAAGCCTTGCAAAACCAGGAAAAAAAAAGATACCAAATTTATGTCGGTGTGTCTAGGGTCTATACAAATATTCACGAAATCGAAGGATCCATCAATTTTTTTATGAAGAAATGATCGGAAAACAATCGCGATCAAAATAATCAATCACCTTTCGATTTGAAGGTCTACGGAGACCCTTTGCTAGACGAACGATATCGTTCTCTCGTTCACGCAAACACAAAACGCAGAAGAGAAGAACATTACAACCATTGTTGAGGAAACTCAGAGCAAGCGAGTGAGATATTAAAGGGGAAAGAAATATGGAAAAGATGGAAGAATGGGAGAGGGTAAAGACAAAAGAGGCCAAGCATGGAAGTCTGAGATCGCCTTCATCCTCTGGTTATTCTTACAAACTGTCACCTCCCTAATATTAAAATCGAGATAATATTATCTCATCTCTCTACTTCTTGTCCTTTTGCTATTTTTAAGTATAAACTAATCTTTATAAAAAAAATAGTAATTATAAACTTAAACTAGTTTTATATATAATAAATAAAATGGTTAAACAAAAGTAAAATCACAATTCCCACAAATGTAACATATTCTATTACCCATACAATACTATTATTTTTACATTTTAATTTCAAATAATTCATTACATTACTTTATCTTTTTTTACCAATTATTCATATTCTAAAAATCTAATTTAAAATCCCATATTTGGAAAGCAAGCAGTCAAATTTGTTATCTTCCTCATTTTCTAACGAAACTCCATAATTGTTATATAATCTTATCATTTCTTTTTCTCTTATTTCAAATCTACACTTCTTTATATCCCATCATTTCTTGTTTGATTGACGTTTCCTTCGATTAATAAATTTTTTATATTTATCATTTGATGTAAAAGGACATTAGTTTCAACAATCTTTTCATTATAATTTGTGAGATTAAACAAATTTGAGATCATTACAAAATTATCAAAATTGTTATTATACAAAACTGTTTTAAGTAAAAGCTTATTATATATAGAAAAAGATGCCAAATGACCCTCGCAGCCTCATTAGAACTTTCCTTGGTACTCGGAACTCTATACGTTCTAAATGACTAAACACACCTTGTCTCTATCTATACCGTCGTGGTAAGTTGAGAGGGTGAAAAAGTAATTTAAAGAAATGATCGTTCTTTCTATTTTGATTTCACTCACAACCATCTTCTTCTTCTGTTTCTATGATCGCCTCATTTCCCAACGCAATCTTCTTCAGCCAAGTCTGAATCTCCCGCTTTTTCTCTCCCGTAATCCATGTCGATGGCTTCCGTTCGACGTTTAGCCTTCGGAGCAGCCGTAGTTGCTGCTGCATCCGGTGGCGCTGTCTTACTGGCACCGTCGGTTGCCTCCAGCGACAGAGGCGGTCCGATTCTAGATTCATTGAGGCGTAGGATCGGTGATCCCACCTCTTCCGTACCGTCTCGATCTGTTCAAGAGTCTGTTCTGATTGGAGCCAGCTCTTCTAATCCGCTCGATGTCCTCGTTATCGGCGGTGGAGCCACCGGTTCTGGAGTCGCCCTCGATGCTGCTACTCGTGGCCTCCGTGTTGGTCTGGTTGAGCGAGAGGATTTCTCCTCCGGGACGTCTTCCCGATCAACAAAGCTAATTCATGGAGGTAATCGTACGTTGTGTATTTTGTATGTGGCGTTGGGCATCCGAATTTCGGATAAGAAGCCCTCTGAATCATTATGAAACAATTTCTTGCTTTTTAATTTGGAATTGAAAGATATGATCATCCATTTGGGGCTCACGATCCTTCGTTATTAAGTTAGATTTAAGGTGTTGGAAAATTCGCGATGTCTCTCATTATCAAGCTCTTATCGACAATGTTGGGATCTACAAAGGAATAATTGATGAATTTATAACTTTTTTTTCTTATGGTTGGGTTACTGTTTGCTAGGCCTTAAATGTAGTTAATGCATCATTTGATTTAACACTTGTTTACACTGTTCGTTTTTTTTACATCTCTTATTTACACTGTTCTTGATTAGGGGTTCGCTACTTGGAGAAAGCTGTTTTCAATCTTGATTATGGACAGCTGAAGCTTGTATTTCACGCGCTTGAGGAGCGTAAACAGCTCATTGACAATGCGCCACATCTCTGCCATGCTCTCCCCTGTATGACGCCTTGTTTCGACTGGTTTGAAGTTATCTACTTCTGGATGGGATTGAAGATGTATGACTTGGTCGCAGGACCACGCTTACTGCATCTGTCCAGATATTACTCTGCACAAGAGTCCATTGAGCTCTTCCCCACTCTTGCAAGGAAAGGGAAAGATAAGAGTTTGAGGGGCACTGTTGTGTATTATGACGGCCAAATGAATGATTCACGCCTGAATGTGGGCTTGGCATGTACTGCCGCATTAGCTGGTGCTGCAGTTCTCAATCATGCGGAGGTTGTATCGCTTATTAAAGATGATGCTACTAAGAGAATAGTTGGGGCCAGGGTTCGTAACAATCTCACAGGTACAGTGACTACCATCTACTTGAGTTTATTATACCTCTGTCGTGCCGTGATTTGTGCAGTTATTAATGAGATGCTTCATTTCGACAGGCCAAGAATTTGACAGCTATGCAAAAGTAGTTGTTAATGCGGCTGGACCTTTTTGTGACTCCATTAGGAAGATGGTTGATGAAGAGAAAAAACCGATGATATGTCCAAGCAGCGGTGTACACATTGTGCTGCCTGATTACTATTCTCCAGAAGGGATGGGCTTGATAGTCCCTAAAACTAAAGATGGCCGTGTTGTGTTTATGTTACCGTGGTTGGGAAGAACAGTAGCAGGCACTACAGACTCTAACACGTCAATCACTTCACTTCCAGAACCTCATGAAGATGAAATTCAGTTTATACTGGACGCAATCAGTGACTATCTTAACATTAAGGTATGTCCATATTCAGCTGAATAATCAATTCAGCTCTGTCTCTCTTAGACAATATATTGTTCAGCTGATGATATTACCCGTCATAAAATTTCACCAGGTTCGACGCATTGATGTTCTTTCAGCTTGGAGTGGTATCCGCCCATTGGCCATGGACCCAACAGCAAAGAGCACAGAGAGTATCTCGAGAGACCACGTTGTCATCGAGGAATGTCCTGGTCTGGTTACAATCACGGGTGGAAAATGGACAACTTATCGAAGGTGAGAGAGTTGTAGAAAGTAGCAAAATGCTGTTAAAGTTGTGTTATTATTGCTCATCATCAAATTCGTTACAGTATGGCGGAAGATGCAGTTGATGCAGCAATCAAGTCGGGAAAGCTGAATCCAACCAATGAATGTGTAACACAGAAACTACAGATTCTGGGTTCATATGGATGGGAACCATCTTCCTTCACAGCGCTTGCACAGCAATACGTGCGCATGAAGAAAACCTACGGAGGTAAAGTAGTTCCTGGACCAATGGACACAGCTGCAGCAAAGCATTTGTCACATGCCTATGGTTCAATGGCTGACAGAGTTGCCACCATAGCTCAGGTTGGGTTATTTGTCAGCTTCTTCCTTCTTAATGCCTTCCGGTAGTATATACATTTTAGGGATTTGGATTGGGTTGTTATGGTAATGCAGGAGGAAGGTTTGGGGAAACGGTTGGCGCACGGGCATCCGTTTTTGGAAGCAGAGGTCGCTTACTGTGCAAGACACGAGTACTGTGAATCAGCGGTTGATTTCATAGCGAGGAGATGTAGAATCGCATTCTTGGACACAGACGCGGCGGCGCGGGCGTTGCAGCGTGTGGTGGAGATTCTAGCAAATGAACGCAAGTGGGACAAGTCGAGGCAGAAGCAGGAGTTGGAAAAGGGTAAAGAGTTTCTTCAAACTTTCAAGTCTTCCAAAAACGCACAGTTTCACGATGGCAAACACAACTAACTAAAGCTGGCTGCGTCTTGAGTAATATAAACTACTTTATTGAATTTATTATTTTCTACTTTTCCACTTGTTGGATTTTGGGTAGCGACTAGCCATAACGAATATTATTAATATACGGATGCAATAATAAGTGCGACTACTCAAATGTTTCTAAATGGAGAGGATCCAATATGTATGGATGTTTATTAGATTTAGAGATTTGTTGAGATTATGGGTAACAGCTAAAAACACTCTGCCCTTGAGAAGCTGAGTAAATCGTGAGTTCTTTAATAGATTCCTATATTCGCAAATTCGTTTCATGCTGCATATAATGTGGTCACAAGAGCATTTAGTAATTTTTAAGTCATGTTTGATAAAATTTTAGGATAATGCTTCACAAACCAAAATCCAAAAAGAGAATTCAGATCGTATCTTGTTGTTTGTGATTCCATAAATAAAGAGAAAGAATTAAAAACATTTCAAATTGAGTGAAATTGTATGACATAGTGGTTGGAAAGCACCTTGGAATGTTTTATACAAGAGGAAATCTCTACCATAGAATTTTAAACAAAACAAAGCTCTCAAAATAAAGTGTTTGGCTTCATAATATTAGACACAAGATACTCGCGAAACTAGACAAAAGTTGAAAACAAACAAAACTTTGAAACTCGCAGCAGAAGCACGCAGATTATGATGTTATACATTTTCTTTTATGCCTTTTGCTTCTCCTTTGGGATTTCAAAACAATTATGATTTTTCTGCAGCTTATGAAAGTCATGAAACAGTTTGGCTGCTGGAGAAGCTTTTGTTTATTCACGGTAATCCGCAAATGGCTCTGACGAGTTTATATTATTGAGAAAGAATTTCCAAAAGGCGGGATTGAGCATCTGAAGGAGTATCTCTTCCAGGAACACTGACCTTTAGAAGATTGGAATACCTGCAACCCAAAGAATTTGATTTTGTGTAAAAAAAAAACTATAGTAGCCTCAATCTTGTGTTTATTTCGGTACGTATAGGTTAAAAAGTTGAGATGCAGACTCTGCGGTTGTGAACATTTGGTTGTGTTCTGCTATGAATGCGAGTAACGCCTGCAGAAAATCAGGTAAACATTACAGCTTACGAATGCTGAGAAACCAAATGACAAAACCAAGAGAAACAAAATGTTTTTTTTTTGGCTAACCTCGAATGGCATGTTTAATAGTTCAAAATAAGTACGGACACGATCAAGGTTCTGTTGTACATTTTCACCATCGATATATGGAATAGCTGCCATGGCCTACGATGTACATAGACACAAATTAAGAAAGTGAATGCTATTGGAGTTGCTTAAGAATAGTTAACTCAACACCTAAACGTGACTGATCGTTTACCTGCTCCAATGCAATAGTGTTTCGACATATTTGTTGAACCCCGAAAAGGTTGATTGACCTCATGTCAGCCAATGCCTAGAATTTGTTTTCGCAATTCACGGTTTAGAAGATGTTGATAATCTAATGTATATTGAAATTTGAACTAAAACCACCAAACATCTTATAAATTCCATTACAGCAAAAAAAAAATATGTTTCAAAGATAAAAATAAAAGGTGCACCTTGATAGACGCATTTGCTGCAATTCCACAAATGCCACCAAAAACATAGTTGCGCTTCTCACCGGAGATGAAAGGCGCCATTGCCTCGTCCCTACGCGTTACCTGTTAAAAAGAGGAAGCGTTAACAATTTGGTGCCGAAATATAGGGTTGAAAAGATTTTAATCTCGCAAAACCACTTCAAAACTACATTAAACACTAAACAAGAATATAACACACATTAGCCAGTCATTTGGCTAATTAGATTCTCTCAGAAGAAAAGAATTATGGGAGTATTTGATGGCTATGAAACTAAAAAAAGCTCCTTAAAGTGTATTCCAGGAATTTTTTGAATTTTAATAATATAATCATATAACCAACCTGTGAAGTAAGAGAAATCACAAAGTCGTCCGGCTCTTCAGCATCCTCATCCTCCAAGTATTCCCTATTCGTCATTTCCTTTTCAACACCATAGTATTCCGTCAGTTTTACAGGCCACAGAATGAATTTCTCATAGTCATTCCACCTTACTAATGAAAATCCATCACATACCTGAAGATGAAAGATTGTTTCCAATTGCATCTCAACACGAAGAACCTTTAGGCAATCAGTCGCAAGTTTTCTGTACTCATCCGCAAATGATGCCAGATTCCTAGGAGAAGCTGCTTGATTCCTGCTACCATCTTCGGCTTGACTTGCTGCACAAGGAACTGCTTGTCCAAGCCTAAATATTTTGGGAAATCACAACTTCAGGAAGAGTTTTCATTTGTTTACTGATTAGGGAAGGAAGAGAGGACTATCTTGCATCACATGATTAAGGGACACAATAGCAAGGGTAAAAAAAATACATGGAATTCTCTTTACACTGAACGCAAAGGTTTGCGCGTTTCTTTAAGATTGAGCTTGAAAAAATAGCAATCAATCTAGTTTAGTCTTAGCTATCCTTTTTTAACGATGCCTGTCCCTTTTTCCTACTTGTTACAAAACCATGGAACTCCTATTTTTCCTTAACATCTAAGATGTACTGAGAGATGAGGAACAAGATATGACAGGAAGAGGCATGCATAAAAAATCTGATCCAAAGAACTCACCTCTCAATAGAGTCTGCTACGTATTCAAGCGAGTCACTAAGAGAGGCTAACAAAATCAGTTTGTTGTCATCACGAATTAGATTATCCTGTAAGAAACCACTAAGTTAAATGATTTTCACACCCAAAATTAACTGTACTAGAATAAGTTTCAGACAAGACATGAAATTCACCTGCTTGATAGGTCGCAAACTAAGGAATAGTTCACTGAGTTCTACTTCGGTGCGAACAGCTTCAGAGTGAGAAACAGCATGGCCAAGCGGAGATGGCAAACAAGCACTCGCTGCATCAAGTCGCATCAGTTTCTCAATATCATGCCTCCCAATGAGCATGTAACTGAGCTTCTCTAGAACAGCCTGATATATTAACAATGAAACATAGGCTCAAAAAAGTGTGTGAAGGAAGAAATGCATTTCTTACATTTAGGGACATTTAAAAGGCATTGCAAATGGTTAACGGAAATACAGATTTTTATCGACGATGGGATTGGGAAAAAGGTGCATATAAGATTGGCTAACTCCAAAGTCTTCCACCTCTCTCTTTAAATCTAACTTTCTCAGGATTATTGCTTCTAAGCATTTAATGCCAAGTTCTGCTACATACTTCTCATAGGCTAGTAAAATAACCTACACTTGCACTGTATGCTACACAAGACAATGCCAAAAGCCTAAAGCAGGATACTGCTACTACTTAATTCAAGTAGGTAAGTTTTCACGTAGCTCAAACTGAACTCAAGTGGCTTCACAATGGTCACCCTTTTCATTAATCGTAAGCAACACCTCAATCATTGTAGATACTAATTCCACAGTCACATCATCTAATTTATGCATTTCTAATTAAATCTTTAATAGCACAGGCTGCCCTACAAGACTACTCGTTAGTGTAAGATTTTGTGCTATAGGTACAAACCCTAAGTAAGATGCCAAACATTTAACATAGATTAGAAGAGTCAAAGGAAGAGGACAACGAATGAGAAAAGATGAAGATCCATGCCTCCATGTATGATGTCCGACATCTCTCAAATGTTCTCTCAAGAAATGTCTGAACATACTTCACAAGGTCAGTAGCAAACTTAGGCATGGCTTGAGCCCAACCAAGAACCTAGAAAAAGTGAAGAGCAAGAAATCTCATTAAAAGAGGAATATCTTGATACTTGAGCACAAAATGGATTTAATGACGAATTGGAAGTAACTGATACACTACTTCCTTCTTTTCAAAGAAGATCAGAAATGTGAAAAGCAACATAGTTTAGCTTGCAGTTTAAAAGCATAGACACTTGCCTCCTTTGCAAGGAGATCTATTGCCAAAAGGCCTTGTAAGATAGGTCGGCCCTTTTCTACGGTTGGGGTGTACATAGTAGTTGTATGAGCACGGGGCCGAAATGCAGCGGGACCTGCAAAACGATTTTGAGAACCATGGGTTTCTAACCTTGAATCTACGCAGAAGTACACATTGACACTACTGCTACATCATTTTCATAAACTAGTGAAATGCTAATATTTCAATAAAATATTTCTTGCCAAGGAATCTTTGAAGATATCTGCAACAATTCATCAAAGATGCGTTAATTTTTCATAAAACTGCCCTACCCAGTACTGGCAGAGCAATTCAGCCGGTTTTGCAAGTAAATGGTTCTAGTACTACCTTGTGATGGTACTCCAAGTCTTTGGAGCCAAACTAACAGCTAACCTTTCAATATGCAATTCTATGTATACCTTTAGAGAATAATTACCCTAATATAGTTACAAATACCTCTATCGTCAGATCTCTACAGTCTATGGAACTTACTTGATATAGCTTGCTGTACGCCTTTCCTGTAGTCGACAAACATCGTTGGTAACAGGTGGTCCTTCACAAAGTTCTCAGTGAATGTAAGCAATCCATCATTCCTGCACCAATTATTGAAAACTTGATTGTGAAAATACTGGTAACTTCTAGCACCTGAGAAAACAAATTCGATTTTCATTTTGGACAGTGAGCAAGGCATTTAGCTTTGCCAGGATGGCAGCCTGCAAAGACAAGCGGAAATTTTGAACTTACACAAGCTGGGAATGCTTTTTGGGCAGCATTGAAGTGATTTTATCGGTAAACTGCAAGACACATAAGATCATAAAACGAAATGTTGACATTGAATCAAAAAGCTTAGATGAACCAGAATCAAAACCTGAAGGACGGGCCGGTAAATAGATGCAGCTAGATATATTCCTTGTTCAGGCAAAACTGCTGCAGATCCATAACCTTCCTGTGACGCATTTGGAGCCCTCCTTCCCCAGCCTTGACGAATGAGATCAGCTCCTGCCAGCAGCAAATAACGTCATTTAAGTTCACCAAAGACATTATAACTAAAGAAAAAGTCAGGATGTTTGATTAATACCCTGATTAGAAATTGATACAGTTGCATCAGTAAACCGAAAGGTGAATGTCAGCCCATCTTCAGGTGCATCCCTGCAGCAGTCCACCATCATTGATCAAGAAACGATACTACTAACTAAATTGCAGAATTTAGATGCATATCTTACAAATAGCCTTGTAGCTCACTATGATGGTGAAATATTTGTATGTTAAACAATATTTGAACTATTACTTATATTGACATCTAAAAGAATAGCTTAAATCACCAACCTCAGACAGGCTAATGGTCCAGCAACCAAAAATTTCAAATCTGTGTATCACTCTTCAGTGTTCCATTTTAAGAATCTAAATGACAAAGCTTCATACTTAGGTTTCTTAAAACTTTCTTATTAGACAGCCAAAAGAAATCTCTGCTCTAAACATCCTCCCTATATTATCGAAGGACCACATCAGGTGATTAACAGCCCAACGAAAACAAGGTTGTACATGGAAACCGTGCCTATTATAACAAAATCATAAATGTCTAATTCTTGGGTCATCTTTCGTTGTCTATTATCTACATGATAATGAGAAAACCATCTCAGTAAAGCAAACAAACAGAAGGTGACCTTCGGTTCTTAAAATGTATAAACTACCAATGCTTGGGGTTACTTGCCTTTTGTCCTTTTTGGGACCCTTCTTTGCAAGTTTAGCAGTTTGTGCAGCAGCATCTGCTGAAGCAGCTTCTGGAGTTGCTCGTAGTATCTCACAGATGAGTTGTTGGCATTCACTCTTCATCATTATCACATAGAATTTCAATAAGCTTAAGTATGAGAACCCAGTAGTTCAAAGTACTTTCATAAACATTTTTAGCTTCACGACATATCTAAAATCAAGAGGCGGACCTGTAAAACTGTCAAGGGAAAACTGATAGTGTAGCCTCCAGTAACTTGGGATGCTTCAGCATCGGTGTTCCAATTCACATCAGTAGGAAATGACTTTGGTGTGTTAATGTCATGTTGTGAAGCCTTTAACTCCAAAAGCTCTCCAATAACAACATGATTTTCTATAGAAGCAACAGTAATAGACATTTTGAGCTTTCACGATAGAAAATTAAGATTGAGATGAGTTTAAGAGTTGAATAGCTCACCAAATATCTTGACAATAGTATCTAAAATTAAGTCAAGAAGTTCTTTAGCTGCAGCCTGCGCTTTGCCTCCAGGAGCCATAAGAGGCGAAACAGGGCTCACAGCCAGGTGAGTTCCTGAATTTGATATCCCATTTTGAGGTTTCTCTTTTGATAATCTGTAGGGCTCTGACTGTCCTTTGATAAAGTGCAATCCCCCTGCTACAGTTTGATCACCCTGACTACCGGTGGACTTTGACAAATTTGTAGTCTCCATATGACCTTTAATCTTGGATATTATGATCTCATGAATCGTAGGTCGAAGTTTTTGGCTGCAAGAGAACACAAAAACATCACTACGAAAAGTTCAAAAATTTCTATAACAGTATGTACTTATTTCCATCAAGTAACATTTTTGGATGGAAAACTAGCAATATTTGAGCTGCATCAGTTATCCATCATCTTTAACTTCAAGAATGATACACGTTCATTGGTCCCAAAGATTACACATATGCATATGACAAACACAGTATCTAAGTGATGACAACAGTGACAAGTTAACTAATGACCGAGGCCATCAGCTAGCTATCTAAAACTAAGATATTAAAGGAGTGAATATTCTACAACTACATCCGGCCTGTAGAACAGAAATCGTAGCATTTCTAAATCCATTTACAAAATGCAAAATATTAGAAAGTCAACCATATGATAGCACCAGCAGCTGCAACTTTTCCAAGCATGCAGAGACACTGAACAAGGGTCTGTAGATACTTCACATGCAGGGGATCATCACTCTTTCTTACTGCTTCCTGAAACAGGAGAAAAAAGTCATGTAATAACTCTGAAATAAATGGGCAGAAAATCTATTATATAACTGTGTCACAAGCACATACAATAAACTCGTCAGGAGTAGAATCAGAAAGCCAAGGTGGAAGTTGATAAGAAAACAATTTACTATCAGTGCCATTCCTGACAGTATGCCCATCTGTGGTGGCTTCATCATGTTCTACAGAGTCCTCCTCATCATGTCCATCAACTGATGAACTAATAACCACAATGGGATTAAAGAAACACATATTAGCGAAGTAGAGGAAAGGCAAAACAAGCAAATTATCTTTCATAAAAAAGAAGTAGGTTGACAAAGCATCTTCTGCCATAATCACTTGACAGTGTAGTTTGCTTTATTGACTAGAATTTTAACGAAGAAATTACAAGAAAACCTCCATGTAACGACTAAGAAATGATGCAAGTATGGTAATCTCAATATTGACAGTAAATCCGTGAGAGCCTCTATGGAGAACTGCAACTAAAGAGACAATTACTAAACAATGATCATTCTGAATAAAGTTAATCTTTATACACGAAAAAAAGTTCCTAAAATCCCATCAAGAATCAACTGAAAGGAAAGGTCGCTAAATCATACCCTTCATCAATAGAAGCTGCTCTATATGAACCATTTGTGAGCCCTTTAACACCAAACTGACTATCACCTTTCAGTGTGCGTGTTCTACGAGACAATGGTTGTGAGCTCATTCGACTAGCTGCAACAGCTGTTGTTGTTGGTATTTCATCATCTCTTTCATATGTGCTTGACGCAACTGAACTGAAGCACAAATAAGGTCAAGAACAGAAGATTGTGTACCGATAGAAGTGATGAGGCACACTATCAAGCGAACAGGCCAACGGAACCAAGGATAAAAGCAAAACAGCTTTCCAATTTCATATATATATAAGCGGTGCTTTATATATTACCAAGGATCGATCAGGGGTAAAAGAAAAATAAAGGTCTCAAATCAAGGTATAGGTGGGAAAGAAACCTACCTGTATTCACCTCTATTGTATAGGTGTGCATGCAAATCGTCTAGGATTTTGAAGAAAAGGGCTCCCCGCAGCTTAGATAACTCAGATCTGACATCTTGAAGAGCACCAACCTAGGTGAATTTACCGGAATATCGATGAGTACAACATCCAAGTGAACAGTAGATCCATTCAACAGAGATTATTGGAAGTTCAATTTCAAATGGAAATTAGATGATACCAGATCCACTTCAACGGGTTTATAACAAAACAACACGAGAGATCAAACTGACAAATGAATGGGAGATGTACATGTTCCCATGATGTTGCTTTTCCAGCATTTGTTAATGTGACAGGAAGTAAATTACCGTTTGAAGCCCCTCACGCTCCAGCATCAGAGACGACTGGAGATACACTTGAATAGCAGCATAAAATTGTTTATCAGCAATGAGCGTCTCAATACGTGATGGAACCTGGTCAATGTTTCAAGAGGCAGAGCGACCATTTTGACATAAAAAAAGCAGTATTTTTTAAAATAACATCGAGTGAAAAAAGTTAATTACAAATATTGGAGACATATAAACCAAAGTATCATCAGAAATGCAGGGTGCAGTCATGAATGACGTATGAAACGTCAGAGCAGCACAAACGCATAGCAAGCACAATCTACACAATATCAACTAAGAGATGTCACAGCAAATCCTACCAACCTTAGCAATGCCCTCGATTTGATCCAAAAGTGAGATGATGTGCCGCAATGTAACAGAACGGTACCACAACTGGTGTAATTGTTTATTGCGTGCACCCAAGCTCTTCTTTGCTTCTGCCAAATCCTGCTTCAAGTCACCTATTTTTCCAGTGGACTCACTGAATAACCGCAAGATCTGATGAGAATACATAGAAAGCAAGGAAAAGAAGAGAGAGAGATCAAAATCAAGGGTACTTCACGAATGAAATTTTACTTGAGAAATTATTTCTTGACTACAGAAGCCTTTATTCCGAAAGATATTCTAACATTTAAAAAATCATAGAAGCAGCTATAGTTTAGTATGGATAATAGAGTTGTATCCTTGGTAAATTAAACTTACAATCTGGAAATCTGGAAATCAATAAGCAGTAACAAGAGTTTATAGGATGTATTTCGGATTGCTGCTTTAGGAAAAAGGCAATATCCAATAAAAAGGAAGAGCTAATAGATATAAGAAACCTGGGAGTAGTTTTGAATGGCCTTGTTGAAACCACCATGATAGGCTTGCACAACTTCATCGACGACCTCCTCAACAACATCACTTTGTTCCTTTAATATACGAATGTCAGATTCACGGTCTTTTGACGTCAAGATATGAACCACATGTGGCAAAGAGTCAAAGCGTGCAGCAGCCCAGCTTTCATCTATTTGTGCCAGCTCCTCTCTAAGATACTGCAATAACCATCATCACTCAGGCACACACACTCGGACACTCCAAAACCGAAATCGGAGAGTGGTGATAATTCAGTTGATTTCCTATCTAGCCCATGTATTACCTCTTCCAGTTAACTCCAACCCCATGCTGAAGAGAACTAAGAAAAATTCCGACACAATTTATGTCTTTATAATTTCCTAATGGGATAACAGAACAGCGCTGAAGTAATAGTTCCTCCTCTAAGGCGGAACTTATGGTTTGTTACTCACGTAGGTGTGAGGAAAGTGAACTTACAGTTTTATTCGAGGGAACAGGCAAACCATTGAAAATCCCCATGCTCACTTCCGTCGACTTGTTAGGGTCCAAATGAGTGTTCCTCAGCGCATTCCAATCAAGCTCTCTATAGCTGAAAGCAAAAGTTAAAAACCCAACACGACTTAAACTCATACATGAACTAGAGACCACGCTGTTACAACGTCCTAATATGCCGCAAAAATTACAAAGAAGATAGTGGACCGAACAAAGGATATAGAATTCAAGTTTGAAAAATACAATGTCAACATTCAATCTTCACTCTGTCAGCAAAAGATCTAATGGTAAGCAAAGAAAAATAATCGAATTACATGAAAAATCCAACTGAATGCGAGACTAATTGGCAGATACAGAAATCGTAAACACCAATCAAACACTACGTCTGGAAGTAGATCTAGAGAGAAAAAATCAAGAAGATTTCAGCTACGAATCTTACCAAAGATACAAATCTTCGTTCAAAACTGATCTATGCGTCCCCGATCACGAAGAGAAAAAACTAAATCTCGAGAAAACGGAGAAGGAGAAAGGGAAAAAAGAAAATCTATACGCGCTGTTCTCGTTCCAAGTTCTTCGAGTTTTCCAGACTTTTCTTCTATCTAATTTTTGCTGTACTACTTTTTCCCTGTTTTCTGTTTTTCTCCCAATTGTTTATAATATTGATTTAATTGTGCGATTATAAAATAAAATAATAAATAATAACCAGACCAACGTGCATTAAGATAGTTGACAAAAAAAAAAGAGAGGGTATAAATTTTTCATTGGGAAACCATTGAAAATCCCCATGCTCACTCTTGTGCCAGCCACCCTTCTTGCAGATTTATTCAGGGACACTGATATGGAGTTTGGGAATGGTGCAAACCACGATTATCTGGCATTCAATCTGGTTAGGCTCCATAGTTTCCTGATTATAGAACCAGTAATTCAGAAGGTGTGTTAAAACTGAAATCTGGTGCGTTAAAGCGGAAGCTGACCAGGTAAAATATAAGATCTTATGTACAATTATATCTCTCTCTCACTTATGAAAAAATATAACATTTTTTTCTACTTTTTGCTTTTGTTGGAAACCTTTTTGTTGCACATGAGACAGGTGCCGCAGAAGCAAAATGTAATAACAGCATCTCAGAGACTATAAGATCTGAGTCTTTAGGTAATGGTAAAGCCTCTGAGCAAGCTACAATAGTAGTGTCGATAGGAAGCAGGGGAAGAGTAAGGAGTTGCATCGAGTTCCGGTATTCATTCTTATTTGTGTCCCTTTTGGGAATGATGTTCTCCGGATAAGAGTAATTCTGGTCTCTGCTCCGACCAAGCCAAGCCGCTGGACAGTTATGGGCGTCCGGTGGAAAGTTCACTACACGATGATGGAACGACATAGGGCTCACTCTTTCAAAAGCCTCAAGAGAGTCTCAAGATTTCACTCCACTTCTTGCAATTCTTCACAGATGGTGTCTCATATTTTCTAAACATTGTAATTTTGTGTTATTATATTAAATTATTCCCTCTTTTTCTAAGTAAGTAAATTCCCCATGTAATTAGTTTTCCGAAGCTAAATGCTTACTAATTTTTGCCCACTATCATCAATTTTTTGAAAACAGTAGTTTCACCCATTTAAAATTATAGAATACATCCATTAAAATGCCATTATTACATCATTTTAAGAAGGAAAACAAACTTGGCGTACTGATATATAAAACCCTTTAAAAGCTGTTCATAGGCCATAGCGGGACATAACGCAAGTGTTGAAGTGGGAATGGGGCAGACGAAGAAGAAGAAGACTCACCATAGCGACGATGATGAGGACGATATTTTCTACTATCGCTATGCTTCCGTAGAAGCACCACGCCAACCTCCTTCGAACCCTAGACAAGCCTCTTCCTCCGCTAAACAATCGGCTCCCGGGGGATCGGGCGGCTTAGCCCCTTCTAAATCGACGCTCTACGTCTCCAATCTCGATTTCTCGCTCACCAATTCCGACATCCACACGCTCTTCTCCACCTTTGGCAAGGTCGCGCGAGTCACTGTTCTCAAGGATCGCCAGACTCGACGCTCCCGTGGCGTCGCCTTCGTGCTCTATGTCTCTCGCGAAGACGCAGCTAAAGCGGCGGGATCCATGGACGGGAAGCTTCTTAATGGCAGGAAATTGACGGTTTCGATCGCCGCCGATAACGGCCGGGCTTCGGAGTTTATAAAGAAAAGAGTATACAAGGATAAATCTAGGTGTTACGAGTGTGGAGACGAGGGGCATCTCTCGTACGAGTGCCCTAGAAATCAGCTGGGTCCAAGGGAAAGACCGCCGCCGCCAAAGAGAAGGGGGCGGCGGAAGGAGGAGGAGGAAGGAGGGGCTGAAGAAGGGAGACATTGGTCGGCGTCTTCTTCGGCTGTGGCAGAGGGATTCGAGGAGGAGAATTGGGGTTCGGTCGTGGATAACGAAGCCGGGGAGAGGCTGAGAATGAGAGAAGCGGAGGAAGAAGATGAGAAGAGGATGAAGAGAAAGGAAGCTGCAGGGAAGAAAGTTAGCTACTTTAGTGATGAGAGTGATGATGAAAATTAGGTTAGATCCATTTTCAAGGTATGTGAATATTAATCTTCATCCTCACTGAAGTCAGGAACAAGTCAAGCTCCTGCGGTTTTCAAATTTTGGGTTTGAGTTGAATGTTTATCTGGCTTTGTCTTTGGGTGAGATCATGTTTGATGAGTCTGGTTCTTTTGTCCAATTGATATGGTGGACAAGAAGATATATTTTCACTAGAAAACGCAACTCTTTTCTGTTCTTGATTCGAAGATTACATCATTGTTCATCATTACATTACAGAGTTATTTAATGAAATCATTTTTTCAAGTATGTGAATTTTGAAAGCTCTCCAGTCAGAGAAAGACAGATTAATATAAACCTGGGAAATTCAAACTTCCTGCGAGTTTCAGATTCTGGGCTATTGAATTGATTTCTGTCTTCATTTGAGGACTCTGGATATTTATCCAAGTGACTACATTTCAGTTCATTCTAACATTACAGTCTTGTGCAACGATACCTTTGTGTATTGAGTCATGCTGCAGAAATCTGATGAGTTCTGAAGCTTTCCTATAGTCCTCCCACGGCCCAAAGTCTCAGCTGGGACGGCTCCCGGTCTGCATAGAGAAGTGTTTGATTGTTTCATGCGTATCAAGAATCAAGACCATAGCTGAAACTAGCGACTTTGGTGGACATTTTTGAGATTCACTAACCAACAACTCATGATCTCCTAAGATTTCTTCTATCAATTCCAAAATGGGTTTATCAGCACTGTTTGGAACCATAGCTGCAAACATAACTGGTTCCAACCCTGCATTTGATCCACCAGTTTCAAAAGATTGGCTTTAAAGTGTTACTCTTTAATCCATTTTGAGTTAGTAGGTACCAGATTCTGGAAATGCATCAATGAACATCATCATTTCCTCTCCTGTCAAACCAGACAAGAAGCAGATCCGAGGCAGTGACTCTGCGATCTGCACGACGAATTATGTAAGAAAAAGCCCAGAAAAGAATCTTAAATGGCAACTAAAAACCACATACTTTCACTCTCCTCAGGTCAGGCTGTTTTGTGTTAACTGCTTCCCATAACGAGCGGGGGATCATATCCTCTGTACAGAACACAATCTGGGGGTTTCCTCCAAACAAACAAGATGAGGTTTAATGAGATCTCCAAAAGTTTCAGGAGCTTGCAAGATTCATAGAGAGAGAGGAACTCAGAGTACCTCCATGAATTCGCCATCCAGCTCCTTAAGAAGTTCTTGTATCTGCATAACAAAGATGATTGATTTTAATCCAAACACCCAACAGGGTTGCAAATGTGATATATATTTTGATTTCCATTACCTTTTGGGCTTCATGAAACTGAAAGCCAAGCAACAGCAAAACCTGCAAAAGAATAATATATAATCGAAGTGTTTGTTATGATCAGAGACTTTTTAACAGTAAACAAAGAATAAAAGGGTGAAAGAAACTGACAGGAGGACCGAATCGAGGGTCTTGAGGATCCAGCGGTACAAACTTAGAATCTTCCTCAAGTTTCTGTGGAATTTCTTGAGCCGAATCTCGAACACAGAGCCTTTGCTTTAGCTTTGTGTTTGTGTAGTGAGGTTTATTCTTTGGCCATAAAAAAGAAGACGTAGAAAATGTAAAGATGCGAGAGCTTGCTAAATTCGTAGATATTGAAGAAGTTGCCCTTGAGATTGCAAACGAAGAAATCGACATTGTTCCTTCTCACTATCTCATCTGTATCCTGCCTGTTTTTTAGATAAAATCTTTCATGTAGCTAATCACAGATTGCCACGTGTCGTGTAGAGGCTCACGTAGGAATGTCCTAACCCCGTTCTCTCCAACAAAAAAATCACGGAGGAATGTCAACTTGAATTGGATGTGGGCCCAGATAATGGAAACGAAATAAAAAAAATCCGACCTGCCGGAATCGAACCAGCGACCTAAAGATTTCTCTGGGTGAACCCACTACAGTCTTCCGCTCTACCAACTGAGCTAAGGTCGGTTTGTGTTTTTATCGTTCTAGAACATTATAAAAAGACTACCAAAAATTCGAATCATCATTTTCCAAGCATATAATACTTTAGTTAAACTCTTCATTTTTCTGCTTTTTCCAAGTAATAGTAAAACTCAAAATAATTAGGAACTTGTGTATTTTAATTGAGATCTAAAAGATGAGATATTGTTACTGTTAACTGAATAAAACGCTAATAGTTGCATTAACTGCTAGAAATAAAAAGTCAACAAAAATTAAAAGAATTAAAACCAGATAAATACTATTCATTAATATAAAACTTACATTTACCAGGAAAATAAAACTTTTAATTATTTAAAGTATAATCTAACTAGACTTGTAGACAAATTGTTCAAAATTTGCTTCGAAAAGAATCCAAGACACCAATGAATTCGATATAATATGACTGCCAAATGGAATCCAAACATCAAACCGGTGAGATTCTGAACAATTATTATAGATATTTACTTTTAAAAATGTATATAAATATGTAAAGATACACACAAAAATAGTTAACAAGAATTCTACAACCCTCTCAAGTAATATTACTCTAAGAATGACTTTTGTATCTAATTTTCTGTTTATTGTATTTGTTTTGTGTTTCGGATTGAATGAAGGTAAATGCCATAAAAATACAGTAGTTTTTCAAAACAATCTTTTTTTAAGTCACACTACTCTCAAAGTCCATTGTAAATCAAGAAATGATGATTTAGGCGATCATTTTATCAAATATAACGATCCTTCATATCGTTTTAGTTTTCATGACGATGTTATTTTCACGACGAAGTTCCATTGTAATTTATTGAAGGGAGTTCATTTGGAATACCATAGAAGTTTTGTAGCATATGAAGGAGGTCCTATTTATAGATGTGGTGGGTTATATACATGGGATATACGAGATGATGCTATTTACTTATCAACAAAAGGTAAACCGGAAAAACTAATGTATAGTTGGATTAAAGATTAATGTTTACAAAATTATGTATTTTTTAGTTTATGAACTTGCATCTTTTTTCCTTTGGTATAATATGCACAAAATAATGTATTTTAGAAACTACAATTATGTTTTTTTTCCTTCTGATTTTGAGTTATTAATCATATATGTATATGAATAAGGAATACACATATTTGTACCTAGGAAAGGATTTCCCCTGTGTTCTTTTGTCAAATTGGTCGTCTTATATTCAACAACCAAATATAATAATTTTGTTTGTTTGTTCGCCGTATGTGATTCCGATTATGACTGCGATCAACATTATAATTATGTTTGCGGTTGTGGTCAATATTGAGACTGTAGTTACGGTAGATGTTGTTTGTTTGTCCGTCGGTAGCGATTGTGATTGCGGTTGATCGTAGATCTTTATTCGTACCGCTATTTTAATCAACGGTCAAAAAAATTATGATATACAACGTAACGTCTAACTACTGGATTTACCGCAGATAGTTGTGGCAGTTAAACAAACAATAATGTACTGAAGTCGTAAATTTCTGCGTCTGATAAATGAACATGAAAAACATATAAATTGCTAACACAAAATTGTTCTACAAATTCTAAAATAATTGGAAATGAGAGACAATTTCAGTTTTATAAAGTCACAGTCTTTGTTCTCAAACTCATGTCTCCCATATTGATCACTCTCTTCAACAAACACAAGAACTATTTATATAATGACAATAACTAGGGTTTCTTGTAACATAATTTTTCCTTGATTGTGGTTTCAAAAGCAACTAAATCATGATTTTATGTAAAATGCCCTATTGTGGATCACCTTATCATTTGGGAATATGTAATTATTAATTAGCTACATGCCTACATCAAACAACGGAGATAGACCTATTTAATCTATAAAAATGAAATAATTGCCTTATTTTATGTAAATGTCTATGTGTATTGGAACAAGTCAGAAAAGCCACTTATTGACCAAATTTACTAAATTGACTAAAGTGTATGTTCGTATAGGATTAAAAGTATATGATCGAGTTGCACACACAAAATATTCATCCTACGTTGTTATTTTAAACTAAAAGTAAATTAATCTAGCTAGTTATTTTCATTCTCGTCTCATGTTTTTTTTTTCTCTTCACTTTCAATATTTGCATTGGTTAGTCTACACTGGATTAATCAATATAAATACTAAATATATTGATTGATAATCTGAAATTTAAGAGTATCAATTCTGTTATAGTATCGATTTCTACATAAATATATTCTGATATAGATCGATTTCCACTTGGTAGATTTATTTGGTCATTACGAAATTACATGTTTTGGAATTAGTTTGAATCTACGAGACATGATCTCACTATTTAGCATTACCTAAATTATTGTCTGAAGTCTAACTAAGAATAAGTCGCCGTAGTTACGAAATAAATTAGTTGGACTTAAGGAGTTCGTTTTTGGGTGTAATTATTCATTAAACCAAATGTGCATAGAGATGCATACTAATTCATATTAAAAATATGTAAAAAAAAAAGGAAAGAAGATGGAGAGTGGAGTAATGGTAGCTTGCATTTTCATTAGTTTACACATTCTTTCTCTTAAACTAATCTCTTAATTACTCCCATTATTTTCTTTTTTTGTATTTTTAAAATTATTTATACTTTCTCAACGATGGTAGAAGATCACATAAAAAAATTCAAACTAATTATCCGTATTGAAAAAGAGGAGTAACTGTTTTACTAGTTGCATCACATGTACGTCCATTCCAGATGTATGGAGTTCGACTCTACCTTCCTTCGTATGAGAATATTAAATCTTCATAAGAAAATGTTGAATTATTGAATCGATCTGTTGTGCTACAATGACAAAAAAAACTAATTAGCCGTATTGTTACAACAAATACTTTAACAATAAAATTAACGCGTCTAATTTGAACATTCACAATAATATCATGTTAATAACAAAAGAAACCAGAGAAAAATTGGAAAATGCATAAAATAATATTAATTTTTGTAACTACATTTTTTGGAATTTAATTGACTAAATTATCTTACTAATGAATTATTATATAATGATAACTATTCGTAATTAACCATATTTATGTAGTTACGTAAAAAAACAAATGTAATTCTTTCAACAGAATTAATCCAAGAATAAGTAGTTATACAGAGTGAAATAAATGGATAACGAAGAGACAAAACATACATCACTCAAAGTAATTTTCTAAATTTACACATTTTTTGTTATGTTTTTGTCTCTCTCTCTCTAACTCTTGTGATGAGTTTGCCAAGTTGGGAAAATTGTAATAGAGACAATAACAGAAGTACTAAAATTTAAGAGGCTGCAAAAAGACAACTCCAACATATTCCACACACTTGAGAATGTGGTGTCTCTCTTTGACTCCTCTCCCTTAATCACTCTCTAATTATGTATGCATCTCTCCAATCCACACACATCGATCTCTCTTAACACACAAAACACACATGTTTATATATATATGCAATTCTTTAAGTTGATCATCTCCATCCTCAATTTTCAATTCCTTCCAAGTCTTATTTTTGCAATTGATCAGTTCCAATTCTTCCCTCTTTCTTTCTCTAATCTTTCTATATAGCCAATGGAAGCAGCGGCCGAGGCGGTATCAGCCTCTAAAGAGCAATCCTTGATCCTTAAAGGGAAGAGGACTAAGCGACAGCGTCCACATTCCCCAATCCCTTTCTCTATTGTCCCTCCTTTGTCCTTGCAAGAACCAGATGTCGAAGAAGAGTCTACTAGTCCTGTTTCTAAAGAAAAGAGTCTCAATAATGAGATCAACAATAAAGATACCAATATTTTGATCAATGGTGTAACATCTTCATCTTCTGCCTCTTCTTATTCCAACAACAATACCACCTTAAAGGCTACGACTGACGAAGAAGATCAAGATATGGCCAATTGTTTGATCCTTCTTGCTCAAGGTCATTTTCTTCCCCATCACAACCGCAATAACCAGCAATCTCACCCACAACAACAAAGAAAACAGCTTATGATAAGTTACCAAGAAACCAGTAACAACAACAACGCGTACAGATCTAGCAGCAGAAGGTTTCTAGAGACATCTTCATCAAACGGGACCACAACGAACGGTGGTGGGGGCAGAGTCGGTTACTATGTTTACCAATGCAAAACATGTGACCGGAACTTTCCATCTTTCCAAGCTCTTGGTGGCCATAGAGCCAGCCACAAGAAACCTAAAGTCTCTGCTGGTTTCCACTCAGATCAGGATCTGAAGAAGACGATCTACGACGACGCCGTTTCTCTTCGTCTCAACAACATTGTCACCACAACTCATAACAATAATAATAACCATAGATCACTTGCGGTATACGGTAAATCGAGTAATAATAGAATCCATGAATGTGGGATATGTGGAGCGGAATTCACATCCGGACAAGCCTTAGGTGGTCACATGAGACGGCATAGAGGCGCTATGGTGGCCGCCACAACCGCTACTATACCGGTTGCAGCCACTGGGGCTACCGCAAACACGTCTTTGTCATTGTCGCCTATGTCCCTTGATCAGATGTTGGACGGTCCGGTTCATGCTAAGGTTACGACGAGGCCGAGGAGTGCGGTTGTGTCGTTAGATTTAGATCTGAATCTACCAGCCCCGGAAGATGAGAATCGGGTCTGTAGATTAAGTTTTGCTTCAAAGCAAGAACACGAACAAGAACATGACCAAACACAACAACACAAGAAACAGAGAGAAGAACCAACGTCTCTTGTCTTGTCTTCTGCTCCTACTACATTCGTGGATTGCCATTATTGAAATCAAAATTCAATACCCAAATTTCGTTATTAATTTTTACTTTTACGCAGAAATTGATGATCCATTTTTTAAAGAGAATTTACTGATTCCTTTCTTGTACAACACTTCCAAGATTCTTCGTCTTCATTAATATTTTTCCTTTTTTTGTTACTTCCTTTCAAAAGAAAACTATGATTATACAAATATACCCATTAACCCATTACACAACCTAATTTAATATATGCAGAGCTCTGTAATTACATCCAAATTAATTTAAGATCATTTTTTATAAAGCATTTCTATTGTATTTATTTTAAAGTAATACCATAAAATAACATTATTTTAAATTTATCTTCCAAATTTAACGCCATAAAAATAAATTTCTAAAAATAACACAAATTATTATGTGAAAATAATTATTTATCTTAAATAAACTATATATAAAATTAAAACATAATATTTGAGTTCATTTTTTTCAATTTAAAATTTTAATTTTCTTTATTAAAAAGAAATTTATAATTATTTGACTATTAAATTTATGATATTTTTGGAAATTTAAATGATTAGTGTTATATTTGTAATTAAAATTTGAAATAATGATATTTTACTTAATTGCCCTTTATTTTACCCTTATTTTTTAGTAATATGTATAAACTAATAGTTGCTAATTTAGCGAAAACACAGTTTTAATGCTCATCTTAACAATAGTTTAAATTTATTTAAATACGTTTAAAAAATATCATTTTGCTTTTATCTAATATTACATTTATAAATTTAATCGGAAGCTTTTTTTAAATAACACAAAACACCACATATTTATGGTTTTTGCCACTCTTTTATTTTGCCGATTTTGCTCTCAATATAGTTATCTTCGTTTTTCATCTTTTAATATAGTTTTCACCAAATTTAAAAAGAAAATACTTATGTCATTGTCACGTTCATGTATACTTTTACTGTGCGTATATTTCTGTAATGAGAAAGAAAGTTCATGAACAAGGCGTGACGGGTCCAACTCTTTTTATTTCCACCGTCATCAAAATGGGCTAAATTGGGCTTTAAAAGAAACTAGGCCCATATTTTAAATACGAGGTCCATACAGTTTTTTTATTAAAAAAAAAGGTATGAGCGGTAGAAGTTTAGCATTTTGTCCTTTTTCGGGGACAATGGTGTCAGTTTGCTGACAACCTAAAATAATTAAATACCTTTTTATTTTACTTTTTACTCGGAAAATTCAGTATAAAAAATGTATTATCATGTTGACCAAAGAAAAATGTATTAACAGGATAAATGAATAAAGTCTAAAAATAAATGAAAATGAATAAATAATAACAGAAAATGAGGAAGTTGATGATTCGTGTGGACCAAGTCTTCTTCCCCCCTTTAGCTTGCCTTATTGGTAAAGTATCCTTCTGCAAGCAAACGCATCTGTCACTTCTTTTTTTGTTTTCACCTTTTCTTCTCATTGCTTTCTTGTTAAATAATCATACTAGTTAATATTTTTGTTGTGTCATTTTAAATAGTATTTTAAGTTTCTATACAACATATGTTAAAATTAAGTTTACATATTGTTTTATTATTGGTAAAATTTTATAAAAGTTGATAATAATTAATATTTAATTTTGAGAATTCATTGTGTTTTTAATCTATGTAAAACCTTAAACATAAACAAATATGAAAAAGAAAGAGTAAAAGAAACTAAACTATTTTGGTTAATTATTTTCAGCCTACTATACAAAACGACAAAAACCTCTGCATTAATGTTTTCTAGGGTTAATTACTGCAACACTCAGACAAGAGAAAAAGGGAAATAGAAATCAAAATCGGAATCGCAATCCGAAATACTTGTTTCTAGCCTTCTGGATACGCGAAAATAAATAAATTTCTTGCAATTGAAGGTACCTTTAATCTTCGACTTCTCACTTGGGTTTCTTCTCCGTCAAACCAAAAACCCATCTGTCAACTAGTTTTTTGGAGTTCGTCTGGTGAGGTTTGGCGAAAGAGAGATTAAGAAGAAGCACTAGAACAAATACGACCTTGCTTAATGGGTCGAGAATCTGTGGCCTTTGTGTCGTCGCCGCCATCGGGGACTGAGCCGGGTACTGCTGCAGCGGCGACGGCGCTTGCTCCTGGCTTTCGATTTCATCCTACTGACGAGGAGCTCGTTAGCTATTACTTGAAGCGGAAGGTTCTGAACAAACCCGTGCGCTTCGATGCGATTGGAGAGGTCGATATCTACAAGCATGAGCCCTGGGATTTAGCAGGTTCGTTGGGTTTTCCTTTGAGACCTGTGACTTTGTGGCTTCGGATTTGGGATTATAGTGGCCTGGGCTTCTTCGCATCGCGGTTTAATTCTGGGAAAAGGGTTTAGCTTTATGGGCTCCGATTCATTTGCTACGTTTAGGCTATAAGAATGTGAAATATATTCCATCCAATCGACTAATTGATTGGATAAAATGTAGTTTCTCCAGATTCGTTGAGAATTTTTTGCTATCTTGTGCTCCAGTTTTGTTTGCTTGAGCTTCAGGGAATAAAGTTTGTTGTGGCTGTCATGTGTTTAGTGTTTTCGAGGTTGAAGACAAGGGACCAAGAGTGGTACTTTTTCAGTGCGTTAGATAAGAAGTACGGAAACGGTGCTAGAATGAACCGAGCAACTAATAAAGGATACTGGAAAGCAACTGGAAAAGACAGAGAAATCCGCCGTGATATTCAATTGCTCGGTATGAAGAAGACACTTGTTTTCCACAGCGGGCGTGCCCCAGACGGCCTTCGTACTAATTGGGTTATGCATGAGTATCGCCTAGTGGAATATGAAACCGAGAAAAACGGAAACCTGCTGGTATTGTGTTGTCCAGAAGGATTACATTTGAATTGGGTTTATCCGAAATTGTCAAAAGAATACTAATTAACCTATCTCAATTCTTTGTTTGGGTGCAGCAAGATGCATATGTGCTGTGCAGAGTGTTCCACAAGAATAACATTGGGCCACCAAGTGGGAACAGATATGCACCGTTCATGGAAGAGGAATGGGCCGATGACGTAGGGGCTCTGATTCCAGGTGTAGACGTTAGGGTCAGGGTACAGCCGCTAGCACTAACAAATGGACACAACCAGATGGACCAGGTCTGTGCCCAGAAGCTGATTAGTTTCATTTCAATGTTTTAACTGGACAACTTTATTGATGAAATGACTAGTCTCTCTTGATTTCACAAGATATCCGATTTCTTATATGCAAAAACTCTGTGTTTCTCTAAGTGGTGTTTCAATGGACTGAGTTACTTGAACTGCACTATTCTATTAAGTACGCTACCAACTCTAGTAGAACGCAACCCTATAGACTATCTGATGAATCGTCTCTCTTGATTCACAAGATCGCTAAATTTCTTTTTCTTTTATTTGGGATTTATCCCTAGTCAATGCTGACAAAAAGATATTCCAGACTAACAATCGTCGTTTTGCATTGTATGAATCACACAATTGATATTGTGCTTTGGTGGAATTTTCAGCTTCGACCTTCATTTAGATTCCAGTTGCTTTTGGGTTCACATGACTTGTAATTTGTTGTAGGAATTTCAGTCAGCGGACAAGGACTTCATTAACATCAACGAGCCGCCAAGAGAGACTACTCCAACGGATATCCAATTTAACCAACAGAATCATCATGAGAATGGCCCCAAGCTGCAGGTGAATGACAACAGTAACGACTACCATGAAAAGGACGAAGCACTGAAATGCGAGGACAGGGAAGAAGATGAGCGTCCTCCTCCTTTATGCGTTCTCAACAAAGAAGCTCCACTACCTCTCCTACAATATAAACGCAGACGCCAAAACGAATCCAACAACAGCTCAAGCAGGACCACACAGGACCATTGTTCGTCCACAACAACCGTCGACAACACAACGACCTTAGTCTCATCATCTGCTGCCACCAACAATGCCATCTCTGCATTGCTTGAGTTCTCACTCATGGGTATCTCTGATAAGAATGAAAACCCGCAGCAACCGCTACCTCCTCACAAGGAACCTTCTTTACCTGCTCCACTTGCATCTCCTGAAGAGAGGCTTAGTGATCTCCAGAAAGAGATTCATCAGATGTCTGTTGAGAGAGAAACTTTCAAGCTTGAAATGATGAGTGCAGAAGCTATGATCAGTATTCTCCAGTCAAGGATCGATGCACTGCGTCAGGAGAATGATGAGCTGAGGAAAAACAACGCCAAGGGAGAATAAAGTTCTTAATCAGGTTTCTTCTTATTCTCCTCCTTTTATTACAATATATGAGCTATGGATGTAGCTTCTCTAGACAGATCGAAGACCGTGTGAATCCCTGTTGTAAAAGTAGGATAAACAAAACTGCTCAGAGCCACCCAGTCGGGTCTGTTGTTATTTCTCCGTTTTATTCCTTTTATGTTTCTGTTTCTTTTGGAAACATTTCCTGTTTTCTCCATTGTTATATATGTTATCATCTATCTATAGTCTTTTCAGACAAGATCTCTCTCTATTTGTCTCAATGATTGTTCAGTCTCCTTGAAGGAAGAATTTTTTGGGCAAAACCATTATTATTAGTGGTCAGGCTTGAGGGCATAACCGTCATTTAAATTGGCATCACGTCTTTTCAGACAAGAATCTTGCGTAGTGTTCTGTCTCTATGACAACTGAGAAGAGAGCTTCTTTGGTAAATCTCGTGATTAGAAATTAAGTATGAGGGTATGATCGCCATTTCCCAATTCGACCAGCGTTAGGATTTACGAATGTGGTTCCGTCAACGTCGTCAGAAGACTTTCACTACAAGTAATTTGTATATATATATTTTTGGGATATTTTTTTACAATAGTTTGAATTGAATATATTTTTTTCGAAAAACAGAAAGGGTTTGGTACGATTATGCGTCGATTACATTTTAAAATAAATAAATATATTTTGTTTTTATTTATTTTTTATATTTCAAAAGTTTAACTTGTGTATTGAAAATATAAATTGATAAAACAGAAAAACATTAACCTAAAAGTTCATAAAATCTGGATAAAAATAAATTTACGCCGACAAAAACAAAAGTAATTTTGAGCCAAAAAAACTCAATAAAATTTCAAGTTTATCAAAACATTAGTTTAAAAAATTTTATGAGTCATGCAGTAAAAATTATCATTATCTAGTTCTCATCATAGTTTTTTCGAAAAAAAAATTATTCTTAAGACCATTAGAACGATACTATTTTTTATTTTGTTATATAAAACGGTTAAAAATTTATATTATTTTACAAAAATTTAGTATTGCAATATTCAAAAGATAATAATAAAGAAATTGGGGTGAATAGTATAAAATTAGAATTGAAAGAATAATATTACATTCTCCAATATTTAACAAAAAATATTTGCATAATTTACATAAATACCCATTTTAAATATCTTACGCAAGCTTCCAACCAAAAACAAGATTTTTCAAAAAAAAATGTTATACCAAAAGTCTTTAGAATTGTTCGTTTTCTTATTTATGGTTGACAGAAAACAACTAAAACTTTAAAACTTCTAGTAACATTTCTTTTCAGTTGTGCTCAATTTGTGCAAATTAACTCACTTTCCAATTTCTTTAGATTTTGACTTATTCTTGTTTGCTATGTCATTTTTATGTAAAGTTTAAAGTGTGGAAATGATGTTTTAACTACAAAGGATGTAATCTTTTATACTTTTTACTATGAACTTCTATAATACCCACTAAATGTATATGAACAATATCAACATGAGGACAAATAGTAATATAAATGATTAAATATATAATACATGTTTAACATTTATATATATATATATATATATTATATAGTATGTATGCAGACATTTTACTATAGAAATATTATATATTAGTCGAGTGGTTGTTACAGACTTACTTTGTAATTGTATGTTATTTTTTCAAAAATTTTTATCATGGATAGCTATTTGACATGTATTTAGTGAAAAAATGCGGATTACTATAGATTTCTTGGGATTATTTGGACTTTATCATAGAACACTTACGACTAACTAAAGCTGCTTTATATATTCTTTTTATTATTTGTGCAACTTGGTATTTACGTACTAAAAATATAAAATATTTATGTAAAATAATTTACTTTCTTAAAAAATTTCATTTTATCAAAAATATTAATTTTATAGAAATAATATTGTTTATATAAATATTCATGTTTACTTTCCACATTTTGTTCATAGACCTAATATCTGCCAAATTAACAAAAAAGAAAGTGAAATTGGGAAAATGAAAAAAGGAAACCGAAATCAAAATTGGAATCGCAATCCGAAATACTTATTTCTAGCCTTCTGGGTACGCGAAAAGAAATAAATTTCTTGCAATTGAAGGTACCTTTAATCTTGGGCTTCTCACTTCGGTTCCTTCTCCGTCAAACCAAAAACCCAATTGTCAACTAGTTTTTGGAGTTCGTCTGGTGAGGTTTGGGGAAAGAAAGATTAATAAGAAACCCTAGAACAAGTACGGTCTTTGCTTAATGGGTCGAGAATCTGTGGCCTTTGTGTCGTCGCCGCCATCGGGGACTGAGCCGGGTACTGCTGCAGCGGCGACGGCGCTTGCTCCTGGCTTTCGATTTCATCCTACTGACGAGGAGCTTGTGAGCTATTACTTGAAGCGGAAGGTTCTGAACAAACCCGTGCGCTTCGATGCGATTGGAGAGGTCGATATCTACAAGCATGAGCCCTGGGATTTAGCAGGTTCGTTGGGTTTTCCTTTGAGACCTGTGACTTGGTTGCTTCGGATTTGAGATTATTGTGGCCTGGGCTTCTTCGCATCGCGGTTTCGTCTTCTGTTTTAATTCTGGGAAAAAGGGTTTAGCTTTATGGGCTCCGATTCATTTGCTACGTTTAGGCTATAAGAATGTGAAAAATATTCCATCCAATCGACTGATTGATTGGATAAAAGGTAGTCTTTCCAGTTTCGTTACTTGTGCTCCAGTTTTGTTTGCTTGTGCTTTAGGGAATAAAGTTTGTTGTTGCTGTTGTGTTTTTGGCTAGCTGAAGTTTTATGTCTGGTTTGAATTTTTCTATGCTGTGTGTTTGTTTAGTGTTTTCGAGGTTGAAGACAAGGGACCAAGAGTGGTACTTTTTCAGTGCGTTAGATAAGAAGTACGGAAACGGTGCTAGAATGAACCGAGCAACTAATAAAGGATACTGGAAAGCAACTGGAAAAGACAGAGAAATCCGCCGTGATATTCAATTGCTCGGTATGAAAAAGACACTTGTTTTCCACAGCGGGCGTGCCCCAGACGGGCTTCGTACTAATTGGGTGATGCACGAGTATCGCCTAGTGGAATATGAAACCGAGAAAAATGGAAACCTGCTGGTATTGTGTTGTCTAAAAGAGTTCCGTTTGAATTAGGTTTCTCTACTAATTAACTTATGTCAATTCTTTGTTTGGGTGCAGCAAGATGCATATGTGCTGTGCAGAGTGTTCCACAAGAATAACATTGGGCCACCAAGTGGGAACAGATATGCACCGTTCATGGAAGAGGAATGGGCCGATGATGGAGGGGCTCTGATTCCAGGTGTAGACGTTAGGGTCAGGGTACAGCCGCTACCACTAACTAATGGACACAACCAGAAGGACCAGGTTTATGCCCAGAAGCTGATTCGTTTCATTTCAATGTTTGAACTGGACAACTTTATTAATGAAATGACTAGTCTCTCTTGATTCACAAGATATCTTATTTCTTATATGCAAAAACTCTGTGCCGAAGCAAAGCGTCTCTAAGTGCTGTTTCAATGGGCTGAGTTACTTGAACTGCACTATGCCATTAAGTTTGCTATCAACTGTTATTGATGAACCAACCAGTCTATTTCAATGTTATTAAGTGATTTATCTGATTAATCACTTATATGCAAAACTATGTGCTGAAGTGAAACTTCTCTAAGTGCTGTTTCAGTGGGCTGAGTTACTTACTACAGGACTAGTCCATCGAGGCTGTAACCAACTCTTATAGAACTCAACTTTATAGATTAGTCTGATGAATCACCTCTATGAATTCACAAGATATCAAATTTTTTGGTTTGATGATATCTAAATTTTCTTTGGTTCTTGGCGTTTATTCTCTCAATCATGGTGATTACTAGATGTTTCAAACTTAGCGTCCTTGTTTGAGCAGCGTTTGTCACATTGATCAAATGAATCCCCTTAGTTGGTCAGTGAATGTTGGTCAAGAAAGAGAAATAACAAGAAAAGGATTTGTTGTGTTTTGATGAAAATTTCAGTCTTTGTTTCAGTTCAGATAATTGATGTGCATCGTCTGTGATTTACATAACATGGATCTGTTGTAGGAAATTCAGTCCGCTGGCATGAACCACATCAACATCAACGAGCCACCACGAGAGACTAATCCAATGGATTTCCAACTTAGCCAACAGAATCATCGTGCGAATGCCCTCAAGCCACAGGCGAATAAGAACAATAACGATTATGATGAAGAGGAAGAAGTACTCAAACGCGAGCACACAGAAGAAGATGAGCGTGCTCCTCCTATATGTGTTCTCAACAAAGAAGCTCCATTACCTCTCCTTCAATACAAACGCAGACGTCAAAACGACTCCAACAACAACTCAAGCAGGATCACGCAGGACCATTGTTCGTCCACAACAACCTTTGACAACACAACAACCTTAATCTCATCATCTGCTGCTGCCACCAACACCGCCATCTCTGCATTGCTTGAGTTCTCACTCATGGATATCTCCGACAAGAAAGAAAACCCTCCACCTCCTCACAAGGAAGCTGCTCCTCCTCCTCCTTCACTTGCGTCTCCTGAAGAGAAGCTTAGTGATCTCCAGAAAGAGATTCACCAGATGTCTATTGAGAGAGAAACTTTCAAACTTGAGATGATGAGTGCCGAAGCTATGATCAGTATTCTCCAGTCGAGGATCGATGCACTGCGTCAGGAGAACGATGAGCTGAAGAAGAATAACGTCAAGAACGAATAAATGCTGTGAAACAAACTCTCCATCTCTTCAGGTTTCTTCTTTTAGCTCTAATGATCTCCTTAATAGCATGAGCTATGTATGTAGCTTCTTCAGATGGATTGTGAACCGAGTGAATCTCTGTAGTAAATTTAGGATAAACCTTATCGGATCCGGGTGTTTTTTTCTTTCCTTTTTTTTGATGTTTATGGATCTGTTGATAATATTTTCAGGTTGCTCCATGTCATATATATAGATATATCATCTTGTCTTTTCAAACCAAAAACTCTCTGTTATGCTCAATAACGTACGTTTAAGTAACTGAGATATTTGCTGGACAAATCGTTATTAGTAGTTGTCATGTCTGAGGGGATAATCGTCTTTCCCTGAGCAGAACTGTATCGTTTTTTCCTTCAGGGGAACTGTATCTTACAGTCATGTTTTGAGATCTAAGAAAAGAGAAGGTAAACCCGTGAGTTGTTGATGTTGTCGGACAGAGGTCATAATTGTCATTTTGCATTCGAGTATAGGTTACGACATTAGAAGACTTTTGGTACACGTAATTTGCAAATTATTTTAAAATATGCGGAAAGGGTTTGTTAGGATATAATCCTTGATTGCATTTTCAAATAAATATAGATTTACCTCCTTTTTGGTTTTAGGCAACTTTATTTTTTAAAATAGTTTTTAGAATAGTGTGTATTTGAGTTAAAATTTGATAACTTTTTATTCTGTTAACTACAAGATAATAAATTGATAAAAATGGATGATGTTAAAAAAGGATAATATGTGTATTCGCGCCAGCCAACTACCTCAACAAATTCCAGAGACAAAAATCTGAGTCTAGTGTAAGAATTCCACGCGTCAATGTAGTAGAAACCGTCACAAAGATTTTATAACCGCCCGTGGTTTTATTAAAACCTCACGGCGTAAAATGTCACTTTTATCTTTTCGAGGCTCGCTTAGTTCCGACGGGTTCGTCGTCATTTCTCGTCTTCTCCGATTTGCTTTTTCTCATTTTTCCAATTTTTTAAATTTACTTCTTTCTTTCGGTTCGACGAATCTGTGCTGGATTAAGGAGGATAATTTTCTTCAACCTTGTGTTTACCTTTTGGTCCACCGATTGAATGGTTCGTGGCTCAGTGACGTCGCTTGCTCCTGGGTTCCGTTTTCACCCAACGGACGAAGAACTTGTTCGTTATTATCTGAAACGCAAGATCTGCAATAGACCCTTTAAATTCGATGCTATCTCGATTACAGATGTATACAAATCCGAGCCGTGGGATCTCCCAGGTCAGTTCTGGAATTCTCTATCTGTTGATGACAAATCGAACTGTATATGTAGCAATGATATGACTGGAATTCTGCTTGATTTTCTTTGGGTGGAAATCAGAAAAATCGAAGCTGAAAAGTAGGGACTTGGAGTGGTATTTCTTCAGTGTGCTTGATAAGAAGTATGGAAATGGATCGAAGACGAACCGTGCGACTGAAAAGGGATACTGGAAGACGACGGGGAAGGATCGGGAGATTCGTAATGGGTCTAGGGTCGTAGGGATGAAGAAGACTCTTGTTTATCATAAAGGGCGAGCTCCTCGTGGCGAAAGGACCAATTGGGTTATGCACGAGTATCGGTTGGTTGATGAAGACCTGGAGAAAACTGGTTTTCAGCAAGTAAGATTGTGCATTTAAGTTTCCTTGTGTTTAATTTTTTGCCGTATGCCATGGGATTGTGTTGTTGACTTTGTTGTGGCTTTTGGGAATTGTGGAAAGTATGCGTATGTGCTTTGTAGGATATTCCAGAAGAGTGGGACAGGTCCTAAAAATGGAGAGAAGTACGGTGCTCCATTTGTTGAGGAGGAGTGGGAAGAGGAGGATGATATGACATTGGCACCTGATCAGTATCCTGGTAGTGAAGATCATGTGTATGTCGACATGAATGAAATAGATCAGGTTTGTATTGTAGTATTGCTTATCTTGTTCCTTTAGAGCTTCAGTAACTTACAAATTATTGGTGAATTTTTTCTTTATTTTGATCGATATCTTCTGACCTTTTGTGATTGGGGATACGCAAATATGGATCAACATATGGTTAATGATTAGAATATGAAATGTTTGGTACATATGTCATATAATGAATAATAAGGAATAGTATTAATAGAGTGGGAGGGGAAACACAGATTAGAAGTCTTTGGTTATTGGGTTGTTTGGAAGCCTTAGGGATTTAGAAGAATTGTGAGTGCTCTAGAATTCACTCTTGATTCCGGGTTATGTTCTATGTTTACTGCTTTATCTTGGCTAGCTTTTTTGGTCGATAGATGTGTTCCTTTGTATTCATGAAGATTCACTCTTGAGGAAAAAACGAAGCTTGTGCATCTGTTTCTATTCACTGATCGGAACAGATTTTCTTCTAGGCTGTATGTTTTGTTCTTCTATTTCTGAAGTCGATTTTTAACTCTTACAGAAGCCTGACAACCTAGTGTTCTATGATGCGGTTCCTATCCCATTGAACTTTAATCACGGGGAATCAAGCAGCAATGCTGAGACAAACTACTCAGACTCCAGACATTATATCCAACCAGGAAACTATGTGGACTCTGGTGGCTACTGTGAACGACCAGAAGAATCTTCTGAGGAAGATCCAAAGCCTATCATCCGTGATTGTAGCTTTCAAAACGGCTCATTTATTCGAGATGAAAACATTGGCTGTGATGTCCAGGACAAGAGCACAGAAAATGTGCAACCTTCTGAAAACATCTTTGGGACTGATACATCATGCTACAATAATTTTCCTGTTGAGAGCAACTACTTGACTGGTGAGGCGTTTCTGGATGCAAACAGTAATCTTCTGCAGAACGATGGTCTGTACCTGGAAACGAATGATCTCAGCAGTACTGAGCAAGATGGTTTCAACTTTGAAGATTATCTTACCTTCTTTGATGGGGACGAAGAGAATGCTCAAAACTTGAGTTTCGATCCTTCTCAATTGCTGGGAACTGAAGATGTTACTTTCGATCAAGAAGAACTTTTTGAAAAGGTATAAACCTTTATCTTTAGACTTGTTTTGGTTTTCTTTTAACTCATGTCTAAACCAACAGGTCGAGACTGAGGAAATGAAGAAAGAGGAGGCCTCAGGAGGCAAACAAGTGATGGAAGAAAAGGAAAAAGATGGAGCATCTTGTTCGAAACAAGTTGATGCAGATGCAACCGAGTTTGAGCCAGGTAAAATCAACACTTGTACCACAGACAAAACTTGCCTACATTAATAGGCCTAACGTGTTTAGTTGATGGGATCATTTCCTAATAACCCAGATTACAAATACCCGTTCCTCAAGAAGGCGAGCCACATGTTGGGCGCTATTTCCGCTCCGCCTGCATTTGCTTCTGAGCTCCCCACAAAGGAAGCAGCTATACAGCTACACGCAGCACAATCATCAGGTTCGGTTCATGTAACCGCAGGTCTGATTACAATATCAGACAGCAACATGGGCTGGTCATACGGCAAAAATGGGAACCTTGACTTAATCCTTTCTTTCGGGTTGGTCCAAGGGAATGCCGTGTCCGAGAAATCAGGAACTATTTCAACTACAAGGGCAATGATAATTTTCATGTGTTTCTGGGTCCTCGTACTCTCGGTTAGTTTCAAAGTAAGCACTTTGGTCTCTTCTCGGTGCTAAAGTACCACTTTTGTAAGACAATATCTCTGTTTGTACACATAGGTTGTGAAACAATGATAAGTTTAAACTTCTACAGAGTTGAATATGATTAAGATATTTTTAATACAAATATTGGTTCAAATATAGCATTTTCAGGGAAAACAACAGTAGCATGTCTCTCTCTAACTATAGTTCAAAAATCCTTCTTTAAAAGCAATGAACTGAAGAAAGTCAGATACCAACATAATTATAGTACAAACCCAATGAGTTGTAAGGGTTTTATGAGTCGTCTTGTTTCATCTCTGTCTTAATGGCTAAAGCCAAGTGATCATAAGCTTGAGACCAAGCTCCTTCCACTTCTTCATTATATTTCTCCCCCAACCCTTTTTTCAGAGTCCTTACTAAAGCTTCTTTCACCACCTGCGTTCCACTTAGTTAATTTCTTTTAAATCGAAAATCAAAGTCGAATGAAATGAATATAAATAAATTTCTTTTTAGTGAGAAACCGACCTCGAAGTGAGGATCAAGAACTCCGCTTTTGAGATGAACAGAGCCCAAATATTGGAGGGTTGTGTCAGCCACCACCACATTCCCTTTTTCCCTCAACTGTATTGCTGTCTCACATGTCTTCAACCAAAAAAGTAAATAATAATTTATAAAACACATCACAAAATTAAAGTTCTTATTTATTTTATTAAAAAAGTATGTTAAGTGATATCAATAGGTAAAAATTGTAGGTTATGAGATTAGTCTCGGAATGAACCAAAACCGAACTTAAACCAATTTGTCTCTATTCTATTATAGCAAAAGAATCAGTAAAGCGAACCGAACCACATGCTTTTGTTTAAACAAACATTTATTTGTTAACAGAAAAATGAGTTTTTTAAGACGAACCAATATTAATTAGTTATTCTTTACTAATAGGATATTATAGTTTAGACAAAGGCAACTCCAAACAAGATAGACCGCATATCGTGCTGATATGCTGACGTGTGTGACTAAAAGAAAAGAAAAAATAGATTAATTTACGCTATTTTTAATACTAAATATATAATAGAGAAGAATGAGTCAATAAGACTTTTAGTAGCTGTAATAAATAATGAAGCATTGTAATTTCAATCTACGATTTGTAAAAAGATGATAGAATATTAAATGCAAGTGAAAGTAAGTGAAAACAAAAATTTCTCGTTATAAAAAGTCAAAAGTAAATACCATCTTGAAGACTTTAACAGCATGAGCTTTGAGTTTAGGATTATTGTGAGGGACTTCATCTGAGTCTCTTAGGAAAGAGAACATGTCCTTCACTGCTGGTGCTATCTCCAATATCCTACCATCATTAAATCCTTTATTAGCTCACATATATGTATATAGTTGCTTATATATATATATATATGATTACTGTGAGAAGAAGTGAAGACTGTATTGGGGGATGTCTTGCTTCAGTATCTCCCAAGACTCCTTCACCATAGCTTCTTGCTTCTCTGTAAACACAATCTCTCCCATCTCTCTCTATCTCTCTCTATCTCTCTCTATCTCTCTCTCTATCTCTCTCTATCTCTCTCTATCTCTCTCTCTATCTCTCTCTCTGTCTCTCTCTCTATCTCTCTCTCTGTCTCTCTCTATCTCTCTCTCTAGTAATTTGAGACACAAATATTGGTAATGTTCAGATGTATTGTATATATTATATATGTTCGACCCAATACACATGGGCCATGCGGCCGTTAAACGATCCATAAATATGTCCAGCCCAATTGGATCTCCAGCTACTATCTGTTCATCAACAAATAAACCAAACCAAACCAAACAAATATGAAATTTGATTTCGCTCCTTGGTAAGTTTTCAAAAGTGCAAAGTAATTTGGTTCAAAACCAAAACCGACACTAAATCAAAACAAAATCGAAGTAATGTTGTTTGACTTTTGAAACATTGTTTCATTAAATAAATTCATTACACAAGAAATGTAGCTCTTCCTACACGCGACATGATCATACCATATGTTTTTTTGTGTGTTGTGACAAAAGATAAGGATAAAAAAGAGTAACTTATGTTCTAAGACAACAACTTGTTGGTCGCAGGACCATATCATTGCTTATATTTTAAATGTTATAATGAGTCACACCCATCAATTCCATTAATTCAAATTTTTAAGATGATTGCAATATAAAGATATTTTTTAAACCAATATTCAAGCTGATATCAAAGTCGATTTTTATATTAAAAAAATGCGAGTGGTAACAGTTAAGTAAATCAACAGATCCCAAAGTTGCTTCCGTCGTTCTACGTCAAGTCAAAAATGCCAGGAACGACATGAATTTCAGATCAATGGATTTAATTATACATCTGACTTAATTATACATGTGCATGCTTTTTCCTAAATTACTAATATTACTAAATTTAATATATATATTTTTGCATACAGGCTTTATCTTCTGCGTTGGCTTTCACAATTACACGTAGTATACACAACTCATACATCTAACAAATTAACCCTTCAGAACGTTTATTCTTATGTTTTGCTCGACATAATGCAATTTAACTGCTCTCGTCTTCTTACACAAATGTAATGAATCATACTTAAGAAAACATCTACCACCCATTAGTCATGATGAAGCATTGTTTTCATAAGTAATATCACAATAATTTAATATATTGATAAAAAGGAACCATTATAAATAATATTAATTTATTATTTGTACTCAACTTTCATAACAAAATCAACTTTTTACCAGGAGAAATTTTACTTTTTCATAGTGGCTACATATATATATATTTTTCTTCAAATTTATCGGTCATATATAAACTCATTGCTTAATTTTTTAGAAGTCGAAAAAAAATATTGTGAAGTTATTATATTTTTATCCATGACTTTGGATAATAAGTCGAGCTTTTTTTATAAATGGCATATTTTTAAAGTTTTCGAAAAAAAGAATGCCATATATAAAAGAAACAAGATCACAATTAATATGGAATACATATTCCCAATTATTATCAAAACGTGGCAATTGGAATTAAATTTTATTTATTACGGAATTTACAACATCTCGACCCCTCCATGCGGCATTAATTATCCTTCCATTTTCATAACTGTATATTTTTATAAACTAAAAAGTAACACAAACAAATAATGAAATTACCAAAGCTTCATCTACGAGCACAATAAGGATAACTCCTCCTCCGTTTCGCCGTTGTCGACGTTTCACTGTAAACTGATGAGAAGAAACGGTCAATCTCTTCCCCATTCATGATAATCTCACAACTCGACACTAAAAGCTTTCTCTTGCATGATCTGATCATGAGAGTCGCCGTGGTCGACAGTGCTGACGGCTGTGGACGAGGTTTTCGTGGAGGAGGTGGTGGAGAGTCGACGACGGCTGGAATCTTATGTTCTTGAGATGTGGGTGTGCTGCAACTAAGACCATCATCGTCGTCATCGCCGTCGTTCTTGATCATTCTGGAGGTTTTGGAACAGATCTTGATTGGTGTTGGGAAATTGAATTTGGACAGATCTTGTAATAAGTCAAGATCCATCTCTATAATTGTATGTCTTTTTGTTGTTAGCGATTTTTTTTTTGTTTTTCTGTGGATGAAGAAAACTTGTTGGAGAAGAAGTTGAGAGGGGTTTGATATATGTGTTTTCGTCATTACATACACAATTATATAGTTAGAATGTCGCATTTAGAAATGAGAGTTACTTTTTGACATGATAAAAAAGAATGTTAAAATATTGGAGATATTAAGTAAAAGTAAATATAACTATGAGAAGGAGAATAGACGAAATTTCCGAATATAGAAAAATTATAATTTTACTATATAGGGATTATACTTCACTTATAAATTATTACAGCTAGATCTAATACAGATTATGTTATGTATGTAACTATTACAACCAAAAGACATGGCATGTGTTTAGATTTAAAACTACACTGTGCATGTGTAAACAATTGATTTCAATCAATTTATGTATTCTCTAGCTACTTTATTAATTAATATTCGATGTGAGAGAATTGTTTTATATTTTTTATGTGACATTATGATTTTAAGATATATAGAATAGACCCATAACGTTTTACACACCGACTTTAAAAAATGTTAAATAATATAAGCATTTACATTACCATAGAAGAATTATTAGGCTGTAACATGAGTTTGCTAAGTAGTTGCATATAACTTTTACTTTTTTGTTTTTGTAGATAAGTATAATTAAATTAAATCGATTACAGTTTTCATCTATATGGTACGATTTTAATTTAGTTTGTAATTTGCTACGTCGTTTAATTTTTGTCTTTATTCTGCCGTGTCGTATTTGAAGATAGATTTGATAATTCTTTAACATATTTACGTGATGTACAAAAATGTATTTATTTATATAATTACAAAATGCTGTGTAAATTTAAGGCACTATTTTGGACATGCTACGTAGAAAAAGCATGTGGAGTAGATCTGTTGAATAAATTTAAATAAAAGTACAGAAGTGGAAAGATCTATTTTATATGATCTTCACCTTTCGTAATTTTTTATTATTTTATTTTCCATTTTCTTGATTTTGGTTATTCTAATTTGTTTTTTTTTTGTCCATATTAATTGACACAATGACACGTTTTTGGTTTGATTTAGGGACAAAGGGAGATTTGGACTTAAGGATATGAGAAGATTAGGATAAGCCGATGTTATTTTGTGAGGTCACAAAACCATTCGATCACAATCAACAATCTGTAGCATTTAATTAGATTCCATCAATTATACTCGAGATGTTGAAATTTCTGTGGTCCTGTTACGGTTGTTTCATGATTTTTCCGGTCTAACATCAAACCGATTCATAATTTCGTTATAATGGTTTCTAAACCGAGAAAGTCTCAAAGAGTACTTCGAATCAAAATTGTATTGTAAAAGAGGTCAAAATAAATCTGATTAAAGATTTAGTACTTGATTAATCGACTAAAAGTGATTCATAATATTGAAATTTCTGCAAATTGAGTTAGAAGAAATATTCTAAAATATATATTTTCAAGATATGAGACACGATGGCCCTACATTACAGGTTGATAACAAAGAACTTTACATCGTATACATAAGAATCACTGTTACAGGTTGCTAAAGAAAACAAAACCTAATTGATAAGAATTAATGCATTTTTGGCAAATTTGTTGCATATGCATAGGATTCCAAAACATTGTTTTCCCAACTGAGTTTAAAAGATTAAATTATATAATTTATACAGAAAATCAAATCCATTCCTACTTACAGATCATTGTTCATAACCATTTACACTTCACTCATCATGACTATGTATTTTCTTGTAATCTTGATCTAAAATCAACATAATTAGTTTTAGGTTAAAAATAAAATAAAACTTAGTACACCCAAATAGAAAGAGGACAATAATCATGTGTCTTTTGCTATATTACATGCAAAATGATTAAAAAAATAAGTAAATATTAGATCTATAAATATTATAATTAAAAATGCATGGTTCTACATTTTCATATAATTTTATGTCGGGGAACATTTATATTAAAGAACAACGTTCCAAAATAAAATCGACCTCACCATATTTATATATTATATAATATATATATATGACTCATTTAGAATAGCAAATATTATTTAGAATATCAAATATTATTTACTATAATTGTTACACTAATATAGTGTAAAAAAATTCAGTAAGAATAATGTTTCTATACGTAAAAGATGTTACAAAAGTTGATTGTTATTACATTTTAAAAAGAATTAGTATATCTTCTTTTTGACGAGTTAATTTATTTTTTGAAGATTATAAATATTACATTAATTAATTGCATTTGTTGTTTCATGTTTGTATATGAATGATGTTTAAAGAGCTAATCAAAAAGTTGACAAAGAAATATCTCATTAATTTACACACATTGTTTTTGTAATAGCATTTGGCTCGTGATTATGTATACAGCTAGCTACATGCATATCAATAATTTGATTATTTTATGCCAATTCTTACATTTTTGTATTGATGTGAATTAATATAAAATATATGAATTTGTTTATCATTTACTGCCGTTTAACAATTTATTTGTTGTAATGTACAATATAGACAAAGAAAGCAAGTGAAACGTAACGTGCATGGCCTCCAAATCATGAATTTATTCCTTAAATATTATTTCATAATACTATATTTTAGCTATTTTGCAATAACAAATTGGAAAAATACCATAAACTTTTAAAGTATACAAATCTAAAGATAAGAAACATGATGGCTCTCCCTTGGATGGTTTATAAAACTTCATAACTAATTGTCTCCCTATTATATAGATGAATGAAAACGAATTTATCATTTATACAAAACTAATTATATGATTTTTAACAAAACAGAGAAAAGTAATATATATAAATATAAGACCCATATATTGTTTGGTGCTATCTAACAAAAGGAAACGTCTTGTATACTCTAACCAAAAAGTTAGGCCGGTTCTGGTTTTACGGGATCACTTGTCTTGTTTCAATGTACGTAAGCTAATAGTGTCACGGGGTGGGTTAAGGCATTCAATTCGAGTTTTATAATTGATTTCATGGTTTTGTTTTACCAATCCCGTTATTTAACTCGGTTATTATTTAACCAGTAAATTAAATCAATAAACTCTTTACTCTTTAGTAATTGACTATGAATCATATGATAAAATTCCTTGCCGACAATATAATTACCTTAAATACCAATTAATTCATTAATCTAACTTTATTATAGGAAATTACAAAAAGAACACAAACTAATCATATAATATAGGGACAACATTATTATACCACACAAATTTATTTTATCCATGGTTTTTCCACATAAACTTTATATTTCTCTATTATACTATATAAATTAACTGATCGCATCTTAATTTTATACAAACTTTGTAAATGTCTTTATAATTATACAAATCGTGATTTTGCTTTGAAATTGTATTCAATACATGGTAATCACATTTAATACATTACGATTACATTAACCGAAAATCGACTCAAATAACAATATGTCAGTGTTTGGTTAATGTAATTGTGATTTGTTATTATTTGGATCAATATTCGGTTAATGTAGTTGTAATATATTAAACGCAATTTCATGACAAAATCATAATTTATAGAATTTTAGAAATATTTACAAAATTCATGTAAAATTAAAATATAATCTGTTACTTTGTGTAATATAATAGAAAGGTAAAAAATTCAAATGCAAAAACCGTGTGCAAAATAAGTTTGGATGATATAATATTATCCTACTTATAATATATCATAATATTGAGCTGAAAGATAATTTATTCGTGGGCATCGATAGGCTCATTTATCATCTCATAGACCCAAATTAGAGTCCACCAGGCCCATTTAACATCTTCTTTAATTCCGGTCAACCGATTTTTAAGTGAACCGAATTTAATTTGGGTCGAACCGTGTAGATTAATGTACAAGTGGAGATAATAATAAACCAAAAGAAATATTTCATGTACATGTCTCATCAATGGTTCGTTAACCATCTTATCTTTGAGTTAACTAAAATAAAATATTCCTCTTATAATTGGAGTTTTGATGAAAAGTGTCATGTTCCTCCGAATGTCCCTTTAAGGAAATTTCTCGTTTCTTTTTCATCCAATTGAATTTTCTCGCCTTTCTTCTAAATTTTCGAATTTGGAACTCAGCACCTAAAAATAACTTAAGCTCCAAAATCATCATTCATTACCCGTATAGATCCAATGGGTCTCTGATTTCTTAACTTTTTGACGGGTCTCGTCGACATGTAGAAGTTGTTGGGAATGGAGAAGGATTTTGATTCAAAACTTGTTCTTCATGGGAATTCATCAAATGGTGAAACTCTATCCAGAAGCAAGAGTTTCGCATTTAAGGCTCCTCAGGTGAATTTCACCATCAAGGATTTCGAGCTCGACAAGATCTATGGTGTTGGCTCTTATTCTAAGGTCCTTTTTCAGTTTCCACTCTCTCTCTCTCTCTCTCTCTTTAATTCGTTTCTTTTGTCAATTCGATTCATGGTTTCTCGCCAATTCTGTTTTTCTCCTGCAATTTCGTTTGATTCGTCAATCTATTACGCTGAAAACCCTTTTCTGTAATCTATTTAGTGATTTATATCTTCACAACTTTTTACAATCTGGTGCTTTTTCGTCAAATTTCGCTTATGGGTAATCGAAGCAGGTTGTTAGGGCAAAGAAGAAGGAAAATGGAGCTGTGTATGCCTTGAAGATCATGGACAAAAAATTTATCACCAAGGAGAATAAAACAGCTTATGTCAAACTGGAGAGGATTGTTCTTGATCAACTCGAACATCCCGGGATTGTGAAACTCTTCTTTACATTTCAAGACACATTCTCACTATGTAGGTAGTTTTTATACAAATAGTCCATAAATATTGTTCAGTCTATGTGCTTGATCAATGTGGCCACAATTTCCTTCTCATTTTTGCAGACATGGCCCTTGAATCTTGCGAAGGTGGGGAACTTTTTGACCAAATCACCAGAGTAAGATACTGTCCAGGTTCTAGGAGATTGATTCATGTTCTCATAAATGTTGTCGCATTATGGTTCTTTTTGTTTATTGGTAGAAAGGTCGCCTATCAGAGGATGAAGCTCGGTTCTACAGTGCAGAAGTTGTGGATGCTCTTGAGTATATACATAATATGGGACTGATACATCGAGATATAAAGGTAGCTTCTTTTTCACATATCATCTCTTTTAAGTCCCAACAAGTACATTATTGATAACATTTTCCCTGAATATTGCTTGAGTAGCCGGAGAATCTGTTGCTAACTTCAGATGGACACATTAAGATTGCTGATTTTGGTAGTGTAAAGCCAATGCAAGACAGCCAAATAACAGTACTTCCCAATGCGGCTTCCGGTAATATGAAATTCATGATCATTTTCTATATTCTTGAGCTTAAGGTCTTTTTGATCATTTTTCAGATTCGGGGTACTAAGCCTGTCTGTAAACTGGTGAATTATGCAGATGATAAGGCGTGCACTTTTGTCGGGACAGCTGCATATGTTCCTCCTGAAGTCCTCAATTCCTCTCCAGCAACTTTTGGGTAAGAGTTTTGTGCTGGAACAAAGCTTTGACCAGTATGTGATGAATATATGGATCCTTTGGTTCTGAAGTAACCATTCTGTGGATTACTACATGACTCTTACTTCGCAATTTTGGTCTTGGTCTTGCTGGAACATATTCAAACAGAAATGATCTCTGGGCACTTGGCTGCACTCTGTACCAAATGCTTTCAGGAACTTCACCATTCAAGGATGCAAGTGAATGGCTGATTTTCCAAAGAATTATAGCGAGAGATATAAAGTTCCCAAATCATTTCTCAGAAGCAGCAAGAGACCTCATTGACCGGTTACTAGTAAGATATGCTTTACTTTTTTACCCAGTTGCTAAATCATGAGTCGAGCTTAAAAGCCATATCATCAATCCTGTTGCTGTGGCTATGGTTCATCTCAGGATACAGATCCTAGTAGAAGACCAGGAGCTGGATCAGAAGGTTATGCTTCTCTCAAAAGACATCCTTTCTTCAAGGGAATTGATTGGAAAAACGTAAGGTCACAAACTCCTCCGAAACTAGCTCCAGATCCTGCGGTATTTACCTCCTTTATCTACTTCTTGCTGCTGTGCCAAACTGTTTCCCGTCTTGTCCTTCTCTTGATCCAGTTATATCTTTAGCAGTCTCAATCAGCATCTCCGGAAAGGGAAGGTTCTCCATGGAACCCAACACATGTCGGAGATGCTTCAGTCATGCAGAACGAAGGACACGGTGGCCTCTCTGCACCTTCTGAATCCTCAGGTTCCATAACTCGGCTTGCCTCCATAGACTCTTTTGATTCGAGATGGTAAGGCACCACTAGGGAATTTTGCCTTCTTTGTGAGCAACACTTGGTTATCTAATGTTTATGTTTTTAACAGGCAACAATTTCTGGAGTCGGGAGAATCGGTTCTGATGATATCAGCAGTGAAGAAGCTACAGAAAATCACAAGCAAGAAGGTGCAGCTAATACTCACTAACAAACCGAAATTGATATACGTCGACCCATCAAAGCTTGTTGTGAAAGGAAACATAATCTGGTCTGATAATTCCAACGACCTCAACGTTCAAGTCTCAAGTCCTTCGCATTTCAAGATTTGCACAGTAACACACAATCCAAGGGCTCTATTAATATTAATTTTGACTTTTCCTCTGTGATGAATTGTTGATTCTTGTTCGCATTTTTTTGTTTTTGTTTTGGTAGCCTAAGAAGGTTTTATCATTTGAAGATGCGAAACAAAGAGCTTTGCAGTGGAAAAAAGCAATCGAAACTCTTCAAAACCGTTGAGGCTCGCAGCTGATGATGAAGATTTAATTGATTACATCTCCTTGTATGAATAGAGAAGAATAGTTTTCTTCTGCATTCGATGACGTTTCTTGGGCCGTAGGTTTCTTCTCAATAGTTGCAGTCCAATACAAGATTTTAGGGTCCAGATTCTAGTTTCGATGTTACTTTCATCAACGAATGAAATATTCTATCAACTCATGTCACCATTTTTTGGGTAAAAATATACTCTAATGTTTATGATGAGGTCAGTCTACGAGATAATGATGTTCATTTTACAAAAATAATATTAGTATCTTCATAATATACCAAGTTTTATAACCAGTCAGAATGTTTTAAAGTATTAGATTGAAATAATAAATTGAAATTGGTTATAATAATGTTTAAGGCTTTGAGCTGAGTAGTATGTGCCCACCACGGACCCTATATTAACCCTTCAAGCTCACGAGCAGCTAAGTAGGTGAGCGTCGCTGTACAGAGCTTTCCCGCACGTGTGTTTTGATACAGGTCATGTTCGTTTGGCAGCCGCAGGAATCTGCGGCTGTGGCTGCGGTAGATTGTTGTTCGTTACCTGCGGTAGATGCATTAGTCAGACGTTGTGTCCTGCATCGCAATTTTTTCGACCGCTGATTAAAACAGTGGTGCGACTAAAAATCTGCGATCAACCGCAACCGTAATCACCGGCGGCAGACAAACGAACAACATCTGTCGCAGCCGCAGCCGCAGGATTGACCGCAGTCGCAGTCGCAGCCGCCTGCGGCAACCAAACGACCAACACTACAATAGCTTACCAATCCTTTTGTGCCACGTAAGGTTTGTATATCATATGACGGTTCACTAACGCTCAGAAGATTATAACATATATTCTCAAGAATAACTGAGTGTACCATCAACTTTGTATTCTGACCCAAATACCGGTCAGGTTAGCCACCTTAGGTGTTATGACTCGTGACATGCAGATGACTGCGCACATTAGTTTTGACCATGGTCTCTAAATTTTTTCTTTTTATTTCATTTTTACGTATTTTACGCATGTTTTTCTCTCTCTTCTTTCTTATATGACCACTAAAAATTTCGAAAGCCTCTCAGTCTCTCCCTCTCCATTTCTTTCCATCTGAAGCCATGACGACGTCGTTTCGTACTCCTGCAGGCGCCGCCGCTGTGTTTTCTGCCGATCAGAAGAGGCTCGTTGTTTTGAGGTCATCTCATACGGTTTTCTTGGGAAGGAATGTGCGTGGTGTCCATTCGGTGCTACCATCGTCATCATCCTCATAGTCTTCTTCGTCAATCCGAGCCGTATCTACGGTGAGAATTGAGAATTGGTTCCTTTTCGTAATTTAGCTATAGCGTTAACATAGTTCCTGATTGAGTGGATTACGTTTTCCAGTGGAAACGTCCATTTCTCTGATTCGAATCGTGGAGAAGTGATCGATTTCTGTGGTGTTTGATTTGTTGCAACTGTGTTGAAATCACTTTTTCATAACTTTCTTTTCGATCGATACTATTTTTAGGCAATGATAACCTATGCTGCACTGAAACGGGGACGGGCACCGGGGACGGGGACGGGGACGGGGACATAAAACGACATATGTCTAATTTAAGAGATCTACGGCAAAATTACGTTCAGCAAAATTTTTAAAAATAAATAAAAAAATTATATAAAAAGTCAAAATTATTTATCATAATTTTTCATAACTAAATTTAAAAATCTAATGAAAAAAAAAAAATACATGTCAATAAAGTCAAAAGTCACGTACCCGTGCAACATAGCTGATAACGATCGGTTTAGTTATTGATTTTTTGTGTTAATATGTTAGATTATTCAGAAGCTAAGGTTCAGAATTATATCTAGAATTATATCTAGGGACGCGACATGTATTTTTTTTTCTTTTTTTTTTTCCATCCTTCTTTTATGTTCAGATTTTTTCTCTTTCTTTTTTTTCCTAATTTCTTTAATATTCTATTAGATAAATTTTTATTAGGTAAAATCTTTTTCATTTTTTACATTTATCTTACACAATAATTTTATATAAAAAAGGAAAAAATACTCATATATATTATTAGGTAAAACTGTTTTTCCGTTTTACATTTATCTTCCATAATATTTTTATATAAAAAAGGAAAAAAAATACTCTTATATAAGTTTATTTGTATCTCTAGGTTTCATTCTTACTTTTAATCCCTAGTTTTCATTCTCAGTTTTAAAAATCCTAAGAGCCACAATTTGATAAAAAGGTATGTTTTATATTAATTCTGTTTTTTATATTACAATTTAAATTCTTATTTTTAATGGTGTCATATATATAAAAAAATTATACATTGATGCATATGTTAATAATGCAATGTGTTTAGAAATCTTTGTTTTAGAGTGTTTACACGGTTACGTCAGTATATAAACACCATCGTAGATGAATAGATGAATTGATATTATTATGATTTATTATAATATTAGACATTATGATATTATTATAATATTAGATATTATGATATTATTATAATATTAGACATTATGATATTATTATAATTCTATTTTTACTTTATTATGATATTAATTTAAAATATTATGGAATGTTGACAAATTTTTTTTATTTTTTTTACTTTATTAGACAGTTTGATTATATAAAATTATGAATTCTGAAGAACAAAATGAAGAACCTCCACTATGGAATTACGTGACTAAGTTAGAGAAACTTGGAACAACAGGAGGAACTTGGAAATTTAAATGTAATATTTGTGATGAAATTCGACAAGGCTCATATTCTAGAGTTAAAGCGCATTTGATCGGAATTAAGAATGCAAGAATTTCTTTATGTAAAAAATCAACAAAGAGCGAGAAACTTGAAATGCAAAAGTTGGAAAAACTCATGTTGAGAGGTTATTAGAATTGATGGTTATGTACCTCCTGGTTATAATAAGCTCAGAACGACTTTACTAGAAAAATAAAAAACTCATGTTGAGAGGTTATTAGAACCGCTTAAATCCACTTGGAAAGAAAAAGGAGTAACAATTGTGAGTGACGGTTGGAGCGATCCTACAAGAAAGCCTCTGATTAATTTTATGGCTACTTCTGGATGATCCTTTGTTTCTCAAAGCTGTGAATTGTTTTGGCGAAGTGAAAGATAAATTTTTCATTGCTGATTTGATGAAAGAAGTTATTAATGAAGTCGGTCATCAAAACGTTGTGCAAATCATTACTGATAATGCAGCAAATTGTAAGGCAGCTGGAGAGCTTATTGAGAGTATGTTTCCTAATATCTTTTGGACACCATGTCTTGTTCATACCCTTAATCTTGCTTTGAAGAACATATGTGCAGCAAAAAATGTAGAAGGGAATGAAACAACATATGAAGAATGTAATTGGATAACAGAAATTCATGGAGATGCACTTGCAATAAAGCATTTCGTCATGAACCATAACATGAGACTGACAATTTTCAGTAAGTTCTCTCCTCTTAAATTACTTTCGGTAGCCGATACTCGTTTTGCATCCATCATCGTGATGCTTAAGAGATTGAAGCTTATTAAAAGGGGTCTTCAAGCCATGGTCATAAGTGAGGAGTGGTCTATTTATAGAGATGATGATATGGGAAAAGCAAGTTTTGTTAAAGAAAAGATTGTGAATGATGATTGGTGGGAAAAAGTATCATATATTATTGATTTTACGAGACAAATATATGATATGACTAGATTTTGTGACACCGATAAACCGTGTCTTTATTTGGTATATGAGATGTGGGATTCCATGATTGAGAATGTGAAACTTGAAATCTACAAGAGAGAAAAACGTCCGCTGTCTGAGTTTAGTCTCTTCTACGATGTTATTTATCAGATACTAGTGGCTCGTTGGACAAAAAATAGCACACCTCTACATTGTCTAGCTCACTCTTTAAATCCAAGGTATGTGATTTAAATTATATATTTATTTTTTAAATTAATTTTTTGACACATATATAACACATTTTTGTATATTTTAGATTTTATAGTGATGCATGGTTAAACGAAGATCCTGCAAGAATAGGTCCACATAGGGATGAAGAATTATCTCGTGAGAGAATGAAGTATTTTCAGAGATTTATTTCCAGTTATGAAGATCATATCAAAGTTATGGATGAGTATGCATTGTTTTCGATGAAATGTGGTCCTTTTGAAGATTTAACGTGTATTTCGATGATGTCTTCAATGGAGCCTAAGAAATGGTGGGCTAACTTTGGTGCTCAAACTCCTCTCCTTCAGTCTTTGGCTTTTAAGTTACTTGGCCAACCTAGTTCATCTTCTTGTGTTGAACGCAACTGGAGTACTTACTCATTCATTCACTCACTCAAAAGGAACAAGTTAAATCCAAGTCGTGCTCAAGATTTGGTTTACATCCATAACAATCTACGTCTTTTATCAAGGAATTCCGATCAATATAAAGATGAAAAAACCAAGATGTGGGATTTTTAGAGTTTGTAAATCTTTCATTAGATGAGCGAGATTTTGAAAATGATTTAGTTATTGAGTAGTTTATTTATATTGTTATGTAATGATAAAATATTTTTATTTTAAGACTTTTTATATTTTTCATTTATAGATATTTTTTAAAAAATTTGTTGAACGTATCCATGCCGTATCCGTCTCTATAAATTTTACATATGCCGTTTCCTGTTTCCGTCCCCGTCCCCGTCCCCGGTGCCCGTCTCCGTTTTAGTGCAGCATAGCTAATCAGCTCATGGGGAATTGAAAAGTTTAGAGATGTGGTTGAGCAATACTATGGTAAAAAGTTTGAGTCTTCCCGTGATTTACCAGAGTGGGAGTTCAAGAGTTATTTGGGATGGCATGAGCAGGTTTGTCACGGACCAAATTTTCAGAATGTTACAGAGCTTCTTTTGTCCTCGTAGTTGTCAATTACGTTTTTGCCCATCGTTTACGAAATCTGCAGGGAGATGGTGCTTGGTTTTGTGGGCTTCATGTAGACAGTGGTCGCGTTGGAGGTCAAATGAAAAAAACACTGAGAGAAGTAATCGAGAAGTACAACCTTGATGTGCGGATCACGCCCAATCAAAACATTGTATTATGTGATATCAAGAGTGAATGGAAGCGTCCCATCACCACGGTGCTTGCTCAGTCTGGCCTACTGGTAAGCAGTTTGTTTTCTCCCTGGAATGCCAAAAAATCAGCTTTGACCGTACTAGTTTTATACAATGTTACTTCAAGTTGACAAGGCCTACTTGCTAAATTTTGAGCAGCAACCAGAGTTTGTAGATCCCCTAAACCAAACTGCAATGGCTTGTCCAGCTTTTCCTTTGTGCCCTTTGGCTATAACTGAGGCAGAGTGCGGGATCCCCAGCATTCTAAAGCGAGTGCGAGCGATGTTTGAGAAGGTAAGATCTCAAAGATGCTAGCTGAAAACCCCACTCCATTTTTGCGCCATTAGAGTGGTTGAATGGAAATTCTTTCATGTTTCAGGTTGGTCTTGAATATGATGAATCCGTTGTGATAAGAGTAACTGGTTGCCCTAATGGATGCGCGAGACCATACATGGCTGAAGACGGTCTAGTCGGGGATGGTCCCAACAGCTATCAGGTAACTACTTCTCAGCCTAGTTTCCTCCAATGGTCAAAAGCTCATTGACGATTCTGTGTTGTTGTTTCTTGCAGGTTTGGTTAGGAGGAACACCGAACCAGACACACATAGCCAGGGCTTTCATGGACAAGGTGAAGGTTCATGACTTAGAGAAAGTCTTTGAGCCACTGTTTTACAACTGGAAACTCGGTAGACAATCAAAAGAATCATTTGGAGAATTCGCAACCCGAATGGTAAGAGTTTCCAGACGACTCTTAATGAATTCTCAGGCTTTTGAGAAATCTTTAAGAAAGCTTAGAGATGGATATAACTTTTCAACCGATAATATTTTTCAGGGATTTGAAAAACTCAAGGAGCTGATAAATACATACGAAGGATCTCTTAAGTAAAACAAGAAAAGCTTATACTTTGGAATTACACAAACACAAAAGTGAACAAATCTCTTGTCGGATTCGGAATGTTACTCTTCGGTAACATCTGATGTATTTGATAAACTTTTCTGTACTTTAGTTTGAGTTGAAACCATCGATATGCATGCATTTAGCTTTTTCCATTTATAGGTGTATGTATGATTGCTGTATGGCCAAAACACTCACTTCCATTTTTGGAATGGTAGTGTATTTGATATTCACACATCAAGAATGATAAAAAATAGAAGCAAGAATATCAAAATTAAAATTGTGTTGGAATAGGACAGGATCAGTTCAGACGTCAACATTTCGTTGGTATGCTCATCTATCGAATCGTCGCTAAAGCTATTCTTTTTTAGGATCTAGTTGTGTACTTCTTACCTGAAAAAACCCAACACAATGCTATCTCTTATCATTTTCAACCTTTCCTTTGGAAACATTTATATAGTAATAATCTTTCTCCACCGATTTTTTTTTTGGGTTTCTTCCAATGTCTGTTCCGAAGATATGTCAACGTTTATGATTACTCTACAATTCCCCCCAACTCATTTTTTTGGGTAAGATTTTGAAAATTCCACCATTTTAAAATTCCAAATGATATGTCGGTTATAATTATCTTTTTCTTTTCCGTTATATCAAGTTTTCATCACTTATCTCTGTCAAGTTTTTCCCACTTTAAAACATGTCTTCAGCGCTTTTTGTATCCTCGTAGTCTTCTGCTGATCTGCCAAATTGTCTTTTTTTTTGCAATCTTGGATTAAAAAAATTGTTAAATTTTGGTTGCAACTAGTAACTAGTTAAACACTTTCCTTTATGGGAATTTTCACTCAAATCATTTCATTTGAATTCTCAAACCATAGAATGACGTGGATCGCCGGAAAATTGGTGTTTGCGGTAGTGATGCAGTTGAGAGCCATGGTGAACTGTAACAAAGTCGAATGTTGAATTGGTTGAAGAATAAGCGATATAAATGGTTGAATAACAAAACAAACTTGTGACATGAGATTTGAAAGAAAAGTTTGTGAAATGAGACTTTTATCAGTCTTGTAGGATATTTGGATCAATAGTTACATGTCGATGATTGTGATCGACATTAACGAAATTCTACAAATGAATTGAGAGATAATAAACCTGCAGAATTGTGTTATAAAAAATGATATGATCAAACAAGTTTACAACTAGTAGTAATTAAAAAAACAGACTTTTAAAGTTCGTACCAAACTCAGCCTCAAAAATTAAATGAATTCAATCACAAAACCATTTACTTTAAATTCTCCTCACCTAAATTATCATGCTCTACTCTGTTTTTATAGCTTCTTCTTCTCTCCCATTCATTCCAAAATCCTTCATTGCTACGAAGCTCAGTGAAAGCAAAACTAGAAATAGAAAACAGAGCTAACTAAATGTCTTTCCTTTCCTTGTCTCCCACTTTCTTTAACATGTCTCCTTCACTCTTCTTCACCATCCTCGCCATTCTCGTATCCGCTTTTGTTCTATTGATCCTCACGCGCCGGAGTTCTAAACTGAAACGCGTGAAGCTCCCTCCGGGTCCTCCGGGATGGCCGGTGGTCGGAAATCTCTTTCAATTCGCGCGTTCCGGGAAGCAGTTTTACGAGTACGTTGATGATCTGAGGAGAAAATACGGTTCCATTTTCACGTTGAGGATGGGAAGTCGCACGATGATCATCATTTCCGATTCAGCTCTCGCCCATGATACACTGATTCAGCGTGGACCTATGTTCGCGACCCGACCTAAAGAGAACCCGACCAGGACCATCTTCAGCTCTAATACGTTCACTGTTAACGCTTCCGCGTACGGCCCCGTGTGGCGGTCCCTGAGACGGAACATGGTACAGAACATGCTGAGCTCCACCCGGTTCAGGGAATTCGGGAGGGTGAGACAATCCGCCATGGATAAGCTTGCCGAGAGGATAAAATCAGAGGCTAGTGACAATAACGGGCTTGTTTGGGTACTGAGAAACGCTCGATTCGCCGCGTTTTGCATTCTCTTAGAAATGTGTTTTGGAATGGAAATGGATGAAGAATCGATTGTGAAGATGGATCAGATGATGAAGAAGGTTTTGATCACAGTCGATCCACGACTCGACGATTACCTCCCGATCCTTGCTCCGTTTTATTCCAAGGAGAGAAAAAGAGCTCTCGAGGTTCGTCGGGAACAGGTCGATTTTGTCGTCGGGTTCATCGAGAGACGACGGAAAGCGCTTCAGAATCCGGGATCTGATAAAACGGCGTCCTCTTTCTCCTACCTCGATACACTCTTCGACATAAAAATCGAAGGGCGTAAAACGACGCCGTCTAACGAAGAGCTCGTCACGCTCTGCTCGGAGTTTCTAAACGGTGGTACGGACACAACGGGGACGGCGATAGAGTGGGGCATCGCGCAGCTGATCGCAAATCCCGAGATTCAGTCTCGACTTTACGATGAGATCAAAACAACGGTAGGAGATCGTGCGGTTGAAGAAAACGACGTGGATAAAATGGTCTTTTTACAAGCCTTCGTTAAGGAGATTCTCCGGAAACATCCACCGACTTACTTCACGTTGACTCACTCCGTGACGGAGCCGACAACGGTCGCTGGCTACGATATTCCCGCCGGGATCAATGTCGAATTTTATCTTCCTGGTATAAACGAAGATCCGAAGATTTGGTCCGACCCGAAAACATTTAACCCAGATCGGTTTATTTCGGGTAAGGAAGATGCGGACATAACCGGCGTAACCGGAGTGAAGATGATGCCATTCGGCGTGGGCCGTAGGATCTGTCCGGGGCTAGCAATGGCGACCGTACACGTTCACTTAATGCTTGCGAAGATGGTTCAAGAGTTTCAGTGGAGTGCTTATCCGGCGGGAAGCGAAATTGATTTTGCCGGGAAATTGGAGTTCACCGTGGTGATGAAGAAACCGTTGAGAGCCATGGTTACACCAAGGTCTTAAAATCCAATTGTTTTTCTATTATTTGACATATTTGTTTTTGCAGTTTTTCTTTTATATATTTAATTATGAAAACGATGTGTGCTTATATTAAATGAAAACAATCTCCATAAATCAATATTTTTTTTGTCAACAACTTTTCAATAAATAATTTGATATATTAATAAATATCATTGGGTCCAAGTTGGTTATGTGTACAATTAATATCTCTATAATTTATAAAAATGAATATAATATCATAATTTAACATTATTTTCCCACATTTTACTTCAAGTGATTTGGGAAGCAACATTTAGATAAAAAAGTAGATGTGAAGGCATGGATGTAGACGTAGCTGGGTGTACGTTTAAGGCTGCCAAATTTAGCTCAGATTTGAAAGTGAAAATTCAATGTGATTCATTAATGTTCGAAGTAATATACACAATTTAAGAACAATTATTTTCTCTACCAAACTTACCCTATGGTCGAAATCATATTCCATGATAACAATAACAAACAAAAAAAGCGTTAATGAAAAATTGAAAGATGCTTCAATTTCCTTTGTTTAATTTGTGATGGAGAGAAGCCCATGGTCTAGGCCCAATAGCATATACCATAATTATCTCTTGCTTCTTCTTTTTCATCGTCATCTCGCACAATCAGTTTCCTCTCCTCATTTGGGTTTTCGATTTGCAGATTTGTCGTGTGGTACTAAAGCTTGCAAGATATTTTTCCATCACTTCTGTCATGGAGGCAACTGTTATTTGGGAAGAGATTGAACGTTCTGAGAGGTGCTTCTGAGAAATGAAATTGATTTACATTTTATTTTCATGCTTGCTAAATTTTGTTGGTTCTGTACTAAAATTGGCGATGCGTACTGAGAAAGAAATGAAATTTTGTCCAGAGACTTCCGTAAATCGAGGGATCCTTTGTTTTCTTTTGTAAATTTTTCAGGAGAATTTTATCTGTTTGATTTTGATTCAGTTGTACATATTACGTTGGAGAAGAGACAATTTCTTACATTAAAAATTTCTCTGATGACTCAAGTTCATCTCATACTTGTAAAACATTGTTTTTTCGTTTTCAGTGTTTGCAAGTTGTAGAAAGAAATTTGCAAACTACAAATTTTTGATTGCTCCTTGTTTTGCTGTGTATAGCTATCTCGTGTGCTCTATGTATGAAGAGGCAGAGTCATTATCTTCCTCCATACTGAAAAGAATATTTGGCAACATTGATGTTCTATCTCTTGGTGATCATTTAAATCATGACATGTTGGAATCTACTGGTATGGTTTTAGTCCAATCCTTGCATGGACTCGGCAGGTATTTCATATGACTTTTTAGATCCAACTCATTTGATCATTTATTTTCCTTCTTACTTCTGTTTGGATTTGGATGCTGTATAAGAAACATAAAAGTTTAGCATGCTTGTTTTAGTCTTAGCTTTGTGATAGATTTCCAACAGTTTGCCTTTTCCACGCAGGACAATAGAGATTGTAAACGAGTTAAGAGATGTGTTTGGCGACATTGCAGCTATTCCTGTTCAAGTTCTTCTCACTGGGTAGCTTTCTTGTTGTTCTGTTTCTTGGACAGAATCAGAGTTTAGTATGCTTTGAAAAAGAGGGTATTTGGTTAATTCTGCCATAGGTTTCACAATTAGGAGCCCAGGAAAACTCATAACCAAAGGGGTGAGCAAGAGAAAACAATCTGAACGAAATATTTGAGAGGTCGCAGATTCGCTATATTTGCTTAACTTATTGACCGTGGTGCAATATTGCTCTCTGAATGGATTAGAAATGACAAAAAATAAAAGAACAACAAGATCGTCCATATCTATTTTGATTGATCTCGTTTTTTGTTCCTTTAGAATATGCCTTCAAATATCAAGCGGTTCCTACTCAGGCATACGTGAGATTCTGGAAGAGTTCTTCAGCATATGGGTTTACCAGGATAACCACTACATCCTTAGTGAGGCTGTATTAAGTGCAAAAGGATCACAGGGGAAAATATACTTGGATACTGATGAGTACATGGAAGTTGTGGAGCTATATACCTTTGGAGTTTTTGGAAAAGTTTCAAACGACGTTGGCCTAGCCATTTCATGGGTTGAGAAAGCAGCACTGCCTGAGGACAGACGACAGGTACTATTGAATCTTTTCACGAGCTGCATATGAATGTGTGCGTCTGTTCGAACTAAGGTGCTAGTGTAAACTTTCTGTTTCAGGGGCTTTTGAGAAGATTGCATTCTTTACTTTCTCTCAAATCAGCAAACGTTTCAGTGGCTAGTTCTTTTAAGGAAGATTCCAAGGATTCTTCTTATGCTGTAATGAATAACAACAAGTCTTTGGCTAATCAAAAGAACGATGAGACTGATTCTGTCCTAAAAATTTCTAAACAACATGAACCGTTGTCACTTTGGTCATCCCATCCTCTAAGCCTCAAGCTTGGTAATACCCAATTTAGCATGTCCAGGGGAAAGGTTGCCATAAGCCTTGTTGGATTAATCATCTGTTATGCTTTGAAGAGAAAACGAGCTGCTCTCATACGGTAAGAATCCTTCTAAGCCTGTTTCTGAACATCAGTATGCTTGAATGATCAGAGGTTCTCTGATGGTATTGTGAACCACAAATATGCTGTCTTTTTTACTTGTTTCAGGATCATTCGCAGACAAATCGGGTCTACAAAAAAAGCAATTGTTGATTTCTGGAAGCTTGCGTTTTCATACGAAGTGAATCCTCTTGCAGCAATTCAATCCATACCTAGCACCACAACATGACGCAATTGGTGCACTTAGAAGACTAGATCAAGTACCTATGTTTGCATTGAAAGAAAGCTGCATCGTTTTTAGTTTTCGGGTCATGCTTTTGTCACACCCCATAGTTAGCTACTCAAAGTGTGTTGTAGATTCATATACCAGTGATAGAATAAGATTTTGTCTGAAAATGTCTTTTTCTGACGTCAACATTAGCCCATGTATTGGTGCTTATTTGGATAAAACTGAAGATAATATCGAAACAGCAGGCTCATCTTCTTCACATTTTGGTCCACTGGCTCATAATTACTTCTCCCCCCGACTTACTAAAGATATTAAAGAACATCTTGGGTTCGATGAAACATCATAATCTAGGACATGATAGGTCTGATTATTCAAATCAATGTGAGCAATTCTGACTATTAGTCAAAGGATACAAGAAACAAAAGGATTCCATACAGATTTGATAAAAACACAGTCGCAAGAAAAGCTCTGCTTCTCCTTACGCCTTGGCGGATTCAGCCTCCGAGTCCCAGAAAGCTGATTTCTTTCCGGTTTTCGATACAGTCTGTAAAACAGCATCTGGCTGCACGTTTCCTTTCACTGTCACTTTCTGCTCCTTTATATCCACATCGAATGACTCCACGCCTGAAAAAATTCGATTGCATAGATGGTCATGCTTCAGACTTCTAAGGGTTTTATAATCTTTGGTTAAAGGGAAGTTTGAAGCAAAAGAAATATGTGGTCAAATGAGATGAGAAAGCATTTTGGGACAGAACATAACATTAACAGTTATAGAAAAAACTAACCTTCCATTTTGCCAAGGACTCGTTTTACAGCTCCAACACATCCTTCACATGTCATAGCCACTCTGAGAACAACAGTCTACACAGGAAAACAGAACAAACCAAGATTAAGTCTATTCTGTAAAGCATAGATTAAATGGTAAGAAGTAAAATTCTGTAAACAGTAGGAAATATGTTGAAGAGCAAACATCTTGTTTTGTTCCATTTAAAATGCTTAACTTTAGTGGAGAATCTGAATCAGCTAACAAAAGTGACCCATAACCCTGTGAACACAATCTAGATCATGATAGAGATTCAAGATCTGTGTTAATGATTGTGTCTCCCTCACTAGTATTTGCTCGATCAATGTGGTTCTTCGAATGATTGTCGATATATGCGATTGAAACTAGAGTCAATAGATCGATGCAACTAGAGATCACAATTACACTCGTTACAGCGTATTATCCACACATAACATCAAACCATGGATTGAAAAATTGAGACGCAATCTCAATCAAACGGTGAGAATTGCGACAAAGTGACAGTCTTTACGATGACCCAGATCCAGAAAGTGGAATTAGAAGAAGAAAATCAAACACGATAGATATACCTGAGACATAGCTTCGATCTCTCACTCGAAAACTTCAACCACAGTGAAGGCTTGCAAGTAGAAAGAGGAGAGACTGCAGTGATGCCGATTTATCTGTTGTAAAAAGATATTGCTTCTTTAAAACTCTCGAAGGCATACAATGATTGTGTGATTAAATAGTGATTTATTCGAAGCTTATTCACAATTTGTAGTGAGGATTTATTGTGTCACGAATAAAATCTCACGAAATGAATTGAAAAGGAATTTAAAAGGGAAGAGTGATTGCGTAATATTCTTGATGAGTAAGGGGTATAACCGTCCAATTAGATAGCGGATACTTGGAAAATAGGTTTGGCTCGAAATATGATTAACCTCAAATGGCAATGTACAGATCTCTCCTTTTACATCATCCATTCTCTCTTTCGCTTCCTTCTCCGTTTCTAATTTCTTTTTCACAAAGTTACCCCTCCAGCCTTCCCTTCCTCCACCGCTGCCGTCAGTTTCCGGCTTCCTTCTCCTCCTCCGTCGCTCGGTGCTCTTCGTCCATGGAATCTCCTCCTGAAGGTTACCGAAGAAATGTCGGTGTTTGTCTCATGAATTCTTCCAAAAAGGTGATGTGTTTCTTGTAATTAGCTTGTAGGTTGACTATTTGTTGTTTTCTGATCACTCGATTCTTTATAAACTGCAGATTTTCGCTGCGTCGAGGTTGGATATTCCCAGTGCTTGGCAAATGCCTCAGGTGATCTCTAGATTCGATTTCTTCGATTTGAATCAACTCTCTTCCTTGTGTGTGTGTGTGTTTTTAACGATGCTCATAGCAGCGGTTCCACTTGTAGTTGCGTCAAAACTGCTTCATTTAAATGATCCAAATTTTCAATGGTTGCTCTGAATTCATGAGCTTCTATCTTTCGTGTTCCCTGATTTCTACCATCTGCAAGTAATAAGAATAGAACCGTTTGTAATTGATGTTGATAGGGTGGAATCGACGAGGGTGAAGATCCAAGAGCTGCAGTCTTGAGAGAGCTTAAAGAAGAGACTGGAGTGCACTCCGCTGAGATCATCGCAGAGGTTTGACTAGCTTCTTCTTGAATCACACGTTTTATAACTAGTTTTTACGGGTCTGTCTAAAAATCTCTCTTTTGGGATCTAGGCACCTCACTGGATCGCGTACGACTTCCCTCCTGATGTTAGGGAGAAGCTCAAGGTCCGATGGGGATCAGATTGGAAGGGTCAAGCACAGAAATGGTGAGTCTTTGGGACACTCTGAGATGATCAAAGAGTTATGTTATTTTATTCAAATACTGCATTTTTTTGGGGAATTCTCAGGTTTCTTCTCAAATTTACTGGGAAAGATGAAGAAATCAATCTTCTTGGTGATGAAAGTGAGAAACCCGAGTTTGGTGAATGGTCGTGGGTATCTCCTGATCAAGTCATTGAACTAGTGCGTACAGTTTTCTTCTTTTCCACCAATTGTGTTGAGCTTCAGCATTTAGATTCTGCTTCTTTTTTACTCATACTCTTCTCTTTCTGTTACACAGGCAGTGGATTTCAAGAAGCCAGTGTACAAGGAAGTCCTGTCAGCTTTTGCTTCTCATCTCCAATAAAAAGAAATCGAAAACTCACTAGCTGTAAGTTTTTGATAAGATACTCGACAACAAGCTGTTCTTGATATTACCTTTTTAAACAAACCATAAAAAATGCATTCCTAGTTTACTTATTTGATCTTAGTAAAGTGTAACTTCCTGTTAAGTTCTTATTTTTCTCATCCAATATTTTCTCAATTTGATCTGCAACCTTATCAACAAACCCGGGAGGAAAATCCTTGACCATGTCGTCTCTTCCATGGTTTCGTTTAACCTTAGCCTCATCAGGTTTACTCACGACATGCCTCATCAAGAATGCTAAGCGTACCCACAGATGGCTCGGCCCATTGATGCTCTATGAACCTATGAAAGGACCTTCCTTCACTCATCTCCTCAACCAGCAACGGGGAACCATTGCGCTCTGTCAGATACTCTGTTCGTCCTGACCAGTTTGTTGCAATCACAGGCAAAGACATTGCCATGCTTCCGCTATTGGCCGTCACAGGCAAAAACATTTAGGGTAACCAAAAATAAAATTAAAAAAACGAGAGGAGCATAAAGCAACGCACATGAAACATTACTGATGAGAGCGCCCGTCACAGAAAACACCAAAGACAGATTACTTATAGCCGTAGGATCAAACCCCCTTAGCATCACATTAAATTTGTCCAAGTGTAAGGTAATACTCATTGGGCTGGGTTTTAGAGAGTACAATGGACCCTATAACTAGAAATTGGGCTGCACTTTTAAAGTACAATGGACTTTGTAACCAGGAATTGGGCTGGGTTTTTAGAGAGTACAATGGGTCCTATAACCATGAATTGGGTTGGGCTTTTAGAGAGTACAATGGGCTCTATAACCAGGAATTGGGCTGGGTTTTAGTACAATGGGCCCTATAACCACGAATTGGGCTGGGCTTTTAGAGAGTATAATGGGCCCTATAACCACGAATTGGGTTGGGCTTTTAAAGAGTACAATGGGCTCTATAACCACGAATTGGGCTGGGTTTTAGTACAATGGGCCCTGTAACCACGAATTGGGCTGGGTTTTTAGATAATACAATGGGTTCTATAACCACGAATTAGGCTGGGCTTTAAAGAGTTCAATGGGCCCAATAATCACGAATTGGGCTGGGCTTTTAGAGAGTTGAATGGACCCTATAACCCGGTATTGGGCTGGGCTTTTAGAGAGTTCAATGGGCCCTATAACCACGAATTGGGCTGGGTTTTTAGAGAGTTGAAAATGGGCCCTATAACCCGGAATTGGGCTAGGCTTTTAGAGAGTACAATGGGTCCTATAACCACGAATTGGGCTGGGTTTTTAGAGAGTACAATGGGCCCTTTAACCACGAATTGGGCTAGGCTTTTAGAGAGTACAATGGGCCCTATAACCACGAATTAGGCTAGGCTTTTAGAGAGTACAATGGGTGCTATAACCACGAATTGGACTGGACTTTTAGATAGTACAATGGGCCCTATAATCCGGAATTGGGCTGAGCTTTTAACGAGTACAATGGGCCCTATAAGTATGAATCTAGAGTTTACAAATGGTTTTTCTAAATATCCAAACTACTTTTTCTTTCTTCCCTCACTAGTTCCCGGGGGTGATTAATGGTCCGATTATGGTCGATCGCGAAGGTGCGAATCGGGAAAGTTTCTACACATTGTTCGAATTTTTGTCGATACCTTGGGGTTGGGAGACGACGAGGCTTCACAAGCAGGGTGATGAGCTTCGGTGACGGAAGCCATGGCGCTCTGGGGATATCATCGTCGATTCCAGGCATCGGAATGGACGCTTACGAACCCACTCTTGTTTGCAATTTGCCTTCTGATGTGTCCTTCATATCTGCCGGACATTACCATTCCCTTGCCGTTACTTCTGGCGGTGAGATTTGGGCTTGGGGTCGCAACGAGGAGGGGCAGCTCGGTGGAGTTGCTAGAAATTCAATCAGTGAGCCGAGGAGAGTGAAAGGTGTAGAGAATGTGAGTGTCCGTACAGCCTTTGCGTCTGGAGTGATTTCAGCAGTCATCGGAGATGATGGGTCTTTGTGGGTGTGGGGAAGATCGAAAAGAGGACAGCTTGGTCTTGGAAAAGGTATCATTGAAGCTCTAGTTCCTTCAAGAGTTGAAACTTTAGCGGAAGAGCACGTCGTTAAGGTTTGGTACATGCTTGGATAAATCAAAGACTTGTCTTTTTTAAAGACACAGTTTTCACAGGAATGTTACATTCGATTTTGATAGGTATCGTTAGGCTGGGGACACGCACTTGCGCTTACTGTGGATGGTAAAGTTTTTGGCTGGGGCTATGTAGCTGATGGACGAGTAGGCAATGTTGGACTTCCACTTGAACCATCTCTGCTAGATTCACTGACAAATGGGTATGATCAACAGGCTGCTGATTTTAATCTCGAGGAGGCAGCTGAGAAGAAGGTTGCAGAAGCGATGCAAAAGGAGAACAATATGCCCATAGCCTGGGAGCCCCGTCTGGTGGAAGAATTACGTAACGTGGAGGTAGCAGATATTGCATGCGGGTCCGATCACTCCTTAATCCTTTGTCGTGATGGCACGCTTTTGAGCTCTGGGAGCAACGTGTATGGTCAGTTGGGTCCTAGGTCCAAACACGACCTAGGAATGTTACCTGTTGATATAACCGGATCTCCCATCTCTATAGCTGCTGGTCTTGGTCATTCTCTAGCTATCTGCAAAATCCATTCAGAGTCCAATACAAGGGTTGTCTCATGGGGTTGGAACCGGAGCCAGCAGCTTGGTAGGGGAAAACCAGAAAACCTGCCAAGAGAAGTGGAGGGTTTGGATGGGGAAATTCCTGTTTCAGTATCAGCAGGCCGTGTGCATTCCTTGTGTGTAACAGAGAAAGGAGAAGCTTGGGTTTGGGGTTGTGGAAAGAACGGTAGGCTTGGTTTAGCAAGCCCCACCGATGAACCTGAACCAATGCTGCTAGAGGACGTTGGGGGTTGTGTTCTTCAGGCTGTTGCTGGTTTTGATCACAGCCTCATCTTAGTTGGTGCCTGACTTGCTCGAACCATTGTCGAGATGGCCAAGGAAGGGATGAAAAGTCAAGATCTCCATTAGGACCTGCTCGAAAATACCTTGTTCGGTTTCTGTAATTTCATGGAAACAGCATTTGTTTCAGAGCTTAATACGAACTAATCAGTTTTATTCTTCTGAAAGCAAGTTCCCTCACAGGCCGAGAAAGGAGAAACTCCACTTAACAAAATGGTAAACAATGACACCAGCACTCCACACATCTGATTCAGGACCATAACGCTTTCTAAGAACTTGTGGAGCCACATAATATGGACTACCTACAACATCTGCAAAATTGAAAGGAATATAATTCCAAAATCAAATATAGATGTTGCAAGTAGAATGATCAAAGACAAAGTAACTATGAAGTGCAAACCTGGCTTAAAGAACATTCAGGGTCCGAAGTAAATTTACTTTTGTCAATTTCTAGCACTGATCGATTTGGTCCACCTTAAGTTAGTAGCATAATTGGAACATTGCTAATGACATTACTAATCTGAATTTAGTAGTTGTTTGGAAAACTGTTCAGAAACGATACAGACAACGAAACCAAACATAATAATTTGGCATGCAAACCAATAAAGTATAAGAAAATCTACCGGTCAAAAATTGTAGCAACAAGTTTGATTTTCAAATCATCATCTTTAGGTTCCGTTGTCTTTGACCCATAAATAACACTCTCTTCTCTCAAACAAGGAAGACAGGTTAATGGTTGATCCGTGATAACTAACGGGTTAACGCTTTGTACCCTTCCTTTTCCACTAGTTTGGCCAATGAGTTGTCTCCGGTTTTAATGATCCTTCCATTCTCCTGAAACCGAGCAAGAGACATGAACCACCAACACAAACACAAAATCATACTAAATTTCAGATTTTCGCCAAAGAAACCTAACCCAACAATACTCACCATGATGTGTATGAGAGTGGGTTTGATGTAGTCAAGTAGGCGTTGGTAGTGGGTTATCATCAGAACAGAGTTTTTTGGTGTCAAAAGCCCGTTAACCGCCTTTGCCACATCTTGAAGAGCATCAACATCCAACCCTGAATCAATCTCGTCCAGTATAGCCAACTCCGCTCCAAGTACCTGCAAGGGCAATTACCCAAACATTCCATTAGTGTACTTCCATGACCTCTTTACACTATATTACTAATAAGAAAAACAAGACTACTGTTCTTAAGTTACCGATAGACAAGATATGTCCCTTTCTTGGGACGCAGAATGCAAGATTACACGACATATATGGCTTCAGGGTTAGAGCCTTATAATAACTAGCAATTGTGCCAAAGTACATTAGAAATAGAATATAAGCTCAGGAAAAGGTCAAGTTTCCATTGCTTGTAGTTGCAGATATTACAAGAACAAGGAAATATGAGGAGATATGGAGACATATAACATGCCCTGTCATTCCAGCTAACATTGCAGTCAAATTTCTTCAACAGAATACTAATTGCTATCGCAATTTTCCCCTCTCTTTATGGAAAAACATGTACTAGCCTAGGCAAATCTACCCATATATATCCCTAATTAGCCTTGTGTTTTTAACACAGTATTCAAAGAACAAATTTAACGATCACATTATTAAGCGATCAGACAAGCACATTAATCCGATGCCTTCTGTTATCACATTTGTTTCTTATCATATATAGTGCTTGTGGCAACTGAGAAACAGGGGAGTGGAAGCAATACCGCTAACTGTAGAATTTCGTTGCGCTTCCTTTCACCACCACTAAATCCTTCATTGACATTTCTGTTAAGAAAATCGGTCTTCATATTCACAACGTCGAGTTTGGATACCAAGTGGCTGTAAAACTGCACGAGCCATGTGATTCAGTAAGAGATAAGACAGAAGATACGCATTTAGACAGATCTGCAGCAGAGACCAATTGACACAATGGCACACAGCCACACACCAAGTTAGAAACAACGCAAACTACATCCAAACCTTATAAATTTGGCAACTCCTAATTAAATAACTCGGCAAGTCACCTGGATTGGATCAAGCTCTGGCTGACCAAGCTTTCTTTTTCGAGCATTGAATGCCATATTCAAGAAATCCATATTGCTAACACCAGGGATCTCAACTGGGGACTGGAAACTCATAAAGAGACCGGCAAGAGATCTTTCCTCTGGCTCCATATCAAGCAGATTCTCCCCTTTAAACACAATACTCCCTCCCGTCACTTCATAATCGGGATGACCAACAAGAACCTACAAAGAATAAGGCTTACTGAGATAACAAACAGGAGGAGAAGATTACTATGCAGGATCTCGGTTCATCCTGAGATACAAGATATTCTCTTCTCCTACAGTTGGTCACTTAGTTTCAAAGAATTTAAGATAACAGATAGAATCATGTTAAAATACAGGGGATATGCTCACCTTGGAAAATGTGCTCTTCCCTGAACCATTCTTTCCCATCACTGCGTGAACCTATAAGTTCGTTAAAAACCACGAAACAACAAACTCTGAGGATGGACCAAAATTCCACAAAATAAGCCATATCCTACAACTTGCAGAAATGCAAATGATCAACACAAATAGAATTGTTCTAGCTCGTTTGGCAGTAATCCGATAATTCTTGCATAGAACCAACCAGCTCGAAGAAAGTTGAAATTCGAAAGTTCACTTTCTTGTTGACTCTTTACTTCTGATCAGATTTCAAACTCAAAAGCTTATCAGATTTTTTCAAACTCAAAACTTTTTAGTGGTTAAATTCCAAATCAAACATAAAATTTCATTTATTGATACGAACCTCTCCTTCGTAGACAACCAAATCGACGCCTTTAAGTATCTCCTGCCTCGATTCAGCAATCACGGCTCTCAAATCCCTGACTTCAAGCAAAGGGATCCTGCCCACGTTATCACCATCTTCCACCACCGAATCCGAAGAGGACGAAGAATCGACGGTCGGTGAGACAGAAGACGCGGAAATAGTATCTGAGCGGCGACTGGTTCGAAGGTTCGGACCGGCAACGGAGACAGCTCGGAGATTATAGAAGAGACCACGAAAGGGTGAAGCTCTGAGCCGAACTCGCTGAGGAGGAGGAGGAGGAGAAGAAATAGTTGGAACGAATTGAGCAATAGAGTATGCGTGACGGAGCTGTAGGTTTACGCTTGCCATGGAGACGGAAATTACGGCGGAAGACGACGGAAATTACGGCGGAAGACGACGGAGGTTATCCGGTGAGCGATGGAGTGGTGGTTAGGTCCAGAGAATTAAATTTCACGTGTTGAACGCCACGTGGTATTTATATAGCCAACAAGAGTAACAAAAACATGAAACGACGTCACTTTGCCTGTCTTCTTCATTCTTGAGGAGATACTACTTAACGTTTCCATGCTTTCCTTGTAGCATAAGAAACCATTTATTATATTATATGAAACCTTGGGACGAAGAATCAAACAAAGTCAATACCCTAAAGCAATCCTAAACCCAAACCTTAATCTCAAAACCTCCCATTAACCATAACAATCTCTTATATACATTAGATATATCCTTCGAACACATTCAATTTATGTTTCACATCCAGTTTGATCATTTAATTTTCAAAAAGACTCTCAATTTAGTGATATATAAATATGGCGGTGTACAGGAGGCCAAGGCCGAGCGGTGGCCGTCATCCGCCACTGTTGGCTCCGACAGTGAGCAATTTCAAGCCGAGAGCTCAATGGACTAACTCTGGATCTTCCATTTTCCTCTACGTCAATCTTCCTGGTCTCTTTTCTCTCTTTTTCTTGTTTTTTTTCTTGAGATCAATCCTTACTTGATACGAGATTTATGAATTTCTCGTTTTATTTTGTGGAATCGACAGGGTTTTATATGGATCAAATAGAAATAAAGAAGGATGAGAGAACAAGGACTGTCCAGATTCAAGGCCAGCGACCTCTCTCTACTCACACTAGGTCTCAGTTCAATGAAGCTTACCGTGTCCCTGAATCGTGTGATATGACTAATATGAGCACATCCTTCTCACACGGATTGTTGACAATCGAGTTTCCGGCGGTCTTGGAAGGTGAGAAACCGGAAAAAGCAGTCCACGATCAGAGGAAGACTGTACAGAGCCCTAAACAAGAGGAAAGAAGAGGGCCTGGTCTTAATGGGAGTAGCTTGGGACGAAAGAGACGTTTGGACGAGGATAAACAAGTTATAACAAGTCAAGGGAAAGCTGCTCCAATGGCGAATGAAGAAGAAGAACCAAAAACGTATAAATCAGTGGTTGAGGATAAAAAAGCGGTGCCAACGGGCAGTCGAGAGAAGCCAGAAAAGAAGGTGAAAGAAGGAGAAGCAATCCCTAGCTTGGAGCTTAAGGAACGTGTTAACGGAGAGAAGGTTGTTAAGAGAAAGGAGGCAACTCAATTAGGTCAACAAAAGCCTATGCAGAAGTTGAAGGAGGAAGAGGTAAATACACCAATGGTTGGTGATAGCTTGAAACTCAAGGTACATGCCAAAGAAGAGAAAGTAACTGAGAGAGATAAAGATGCTAGTATAAGTCATGATAAGACTGGACAAAAGGTGAAAGAGGAAGGGGTTACTAAAACCCCAATCATTGGTAGAGCTAAAGCAGAAGATTTATCTGAGAGGAAGGGCGATGGTGAAAAAGAGCAAGGAAAGATTAATTTGGGACAAAAGAAACATGTCAAATACAAAACACGAAATGTCGGTGATGAGGCAAGAAGAACAGAGGCTGACCTGAAAACGAAAGAGAATGTTGAAAGAATAGCACGGGATGTTGATGGTAACGTGAAAAGCAAGGAAGATCATAAAAATGACGAGATGGTTGGAAACAAGGTAAGTGAAGGAGAGATTCAAGAGACAGCGGAACAAAAGAAGATAGAAGAAGACGGTTTAGCTAAAGAAACAGGAGATGTGAAGGAGAATGCAGAAGTGGTGGAACCAGAAAAGGTGTATTCGGATGATCCTATAAAGGAAAGATCAAACCGAGGAGGTGAAGATAGAGAGAAGATGGTTGAAAAGAGTTTAGAATCAGAAATAGGTGCGGCACTAATGGAAGAAGGAAAGAACAATACTGACATAGATCCTCCTGCAGTAGGAGGAAGAGGTATTGGTGAAGAAAAGAGTAGGAAATATGAGAAATCTTTGGTTAATGTTGGAGTAGCTGCTTTTGTGATTATGGGGTTTGGTGCTTACGTCTTTGTACCACTAGTAAAAAACTTCTATTGATTTGGTTGAAAACAAAACGAAAGTAGATGGCACTAATGGTTGATTCAGATTTGTATGTTTCAATAGAATAAATGGTTTCAACTTTTCAAGAAACATCTATTGTTGGGATTATTACATTCATTATGTATGGCCGAAGCCTTAGTAACAAAACAATGTATAGAATATGTATTGCTCCACCCATACGTGAAAGCAAAATAACTGATTGATCCAAACCTCCATTCCGCAAACCAATATACTCATTTTCAATAAGTCCGCAGATGCAATATATCAAATGTAAAGCAGCAAACTTGCAGCATGAATTGCTGGTTTTACAGAGAGACAACTGCTCGTGAAGCATCAAAGTCTAGCATCTTAACTATATTGAAAGGGCAAACTCTGTTTACCTGTCATATTCGATATTTTCTGTTGGGGATACATACAATTCGTTTGCATTCTCTAAAGCTAGCAGGAAAAATTGTCTTTCTGGGGTACCAGAGCTGGCAGTTTTTAGTTACTTTACAGCAGTTGATGAGATAAGCCCAGAGCTATCTACTCCATCTGAGCCACTGATGTAACCAACAATCCCCTTCAAAGATCAACACAATTGCTTTATATAAAATCAACTATTAAGGGGGAAAACAAGGCTTAAAAGATCAGGTATGGCATCCAAAAAGGGGTAAATGTGGAACCTAGAAGTTCACATTGCAAATGTGCAGGCCAAATCCAACTTCCCCAATTTTCCTTTAATGGTCACCTTAGCAAGAAACCAATTTCAAAACCATTACCTGCTTCAGATTATTTTTGTTGATCTGCAATGAATAAGTGCCACAGATGCTTTTTGCCTTGGATGCGAACGTTGCATCATTCTTGTTTGCTTGATCTATTGGGTATAAGCATTATGCTTAGAAGATCTTCCAGCAATGACCCATTCCTTTATCGCCACAATTAGTTAAAAATTGAAAAGCACTAAAAAGTAAAAATTAGAAAAACATGCAAGCTTTTCCAACACACTATTTTGTTTCCACTGCAGCTCCAAGGGTCCTCAGTTTCCAATGGATTCTAGGGAAAGATGCGCACACAAAAGAGATAAATCTGATAGATAATAAGTTAATCCACATACTAAATGAGATATTGGAAAAATCGAGATAGGCTTCCACAATATTCAAGACGCAGACTTTACCCAGCATATGCCTGGCTTATCCATGTCAGAGGCTGAACATAAAAGTTGAAACCAATAATTAAAAGATGACTGAAGTACATGCACACCTGAAACATACTTGTGAAACTCTGTTAACAAAACCAAAACCGAATAACTAAACTCTATTTGGTTTCAGTTTGGCGGATACATTCCGTAACCCAAATAAACCAAACCAAGCCAAGACCGACGGGTTTCCTATTCCAACAAAAGAAAAAAATCTTGAAAAAGGTAAAAAAAATGAAGAATACGAATACAACCGAACGATTCTGATCAACGACTCGAAGCTTTTCCACCCCATAAACCAGCAAAAAAAAAAAGGAGAGATATCTATGAGAGGAATGTTACAAAGAGAAGAGGGGTTTCACGTGGACTTGAGATCAAGAATGAACAACAGAGACTGAATCTAGTTCGCGACCATGAACCCTGAAGCGGTAGATGCAAGTGTGTGAAGAGCTTCCATGGTTGGATGTGAAGTCTAGCCTGACAGTGTTGATAAGTCCTGCATAATCCGCAATGCCAAATGTTTGTGCGTTGGACCTGTCTAAGTCATAACTGAACTCTGTAAGAAGGAGCATTGTCTCTCTCTCCGTATCTTTGTCTTCAAGCCATCCTGATACACGACAATCCTTTGGGGCACTCGACCTGTCATAAGCTACAGCCTGTTTGATTTCATGATGCATAACCATAAGATCAGTATCAGCTTTTAGCCCCCAGACGAACTAAATGATCAGTCAAATCTTTACAAGGATGACCAAAGATGGAAAGCAATGCGTGACCATCAACTTAAAACCTGTAATAAAAGGACTGTCCCATGACTGAACTTTTCAAATCCCCCCCTCTGCTACTGTATTTGGAGATACAGAGAAACCACAAAGAAATCCCAAATCCAAGTACAAAAAAAACATAGGGAATAGATTCAAGGAAGTTGCTCAAGATAGAGATATCCAGAGAAGTGTTTATGATAAAAAAAAACTACTCCTTGATGATGGAAACAAATACTGCTTTATGGAAACCTAAAATCCTCCTCCCTACATACTTTCACAGCTAGTGACAAAAAAAATGAAATTCTAGCTACGATGAACAAGTCTACAAAACTAGATTCTCACCCTCTATTGAGTAACACACCATCAACAGCAATTCAATCAGTTGTACATGGCATCTGATGATCCGAGACATCCCATTTCTACAGCTGATAATTAATTATATTAATCGAATATATGCGATGTTATTACCTTAGAGACATGTTCCAAGGTGACAGCCTCTGGTATTATTGGTGTTCTTAGCCTGACTTGAACATAGCCATTGCTTCCTTTCAGAGGGAAACATTGTCCAGGTTCTCCAAAACTCGGGGTTAACATCTTAACCGCTCTGCTATGAACCCGTCGCCTGCTTGTACCAAACCAACTACCCTCATTTCCAACAAGATATGGATCTGAATGTTCCATTACAAAAGCCCCACCAGACGCTAATGCATAGTCTACTTGGCCAAGGCCATCCGCAGCATGCTTTCCAATCTCTTTTTCAACTATATCACGAGCATAAACCCTCAATTCATCAATGTTAACGCCGCTAACAGCAGAATCATCTACCTTACCCATCTTCAATTCCTCGTAAACCTTCTCTAGTTCCTCTCTAGACACCAAAGGTTTAGCATTGAATTCGTCTACGGAAGCCTGTAGTGTCTCTGTCTTAGACTCTATCTTCTTTAATTCAGTCTGCAACGCAGAAGATGTGGAATCGATTGTCTGCCTCAGTGCTCTCATGTCACTTTCCATCTTCTTATCAAGAAATTCTACTTGGACCTGCATCATCTTCGTCGTGGTCTTTACCAGACCATCGACAGCCGAAATCCGGCTCTCCAATTCCGAAAACACCATCTCTGTTTCAATTGGAAAGGTCGAGGAAGATAGAGCCGTATCCTTCAAAGCCACTTTCCTAATCAGTTGAATCAACCCAACGAGTAACAGAAGAGCCCCGAACTGCTTCGCGAATACCCTAACCACTCTCTTCCACTGCGCCTTATCTGTCTTAGGGCCCTGGACCTTCCGCGTGCGACGCTGCGTGGTGGTCGTATTAGTCCCAGTCGCGGTGGATCCAGATTTCTTTATCACCGGACCCACGTCATAGCTGTTAGATCTCTCAGCGGCCATCTCGGCGCGAATCAGATCCCCGTTTATACCAGCAGACTCTCCTATTGCCGTATTCGCATGCGATTCGCTCCGCGGGAAATCAAAATTAGATTTCTTCTCAGCGGAAAGAACCGGCGTCCGCCTAACGGCCGCCGTTGTTTTACCGGTGATAGACACCGTTGATGCCGACATGGTCTGGATTGGAATACAGAATTCGAAATCCTTTCCTAATATAGTCTTCCTTGAAAATAAACCCTAATTTTGACTAGTAGAGAGAGAAAGTTGGGAGATTTGAAACGGAAGAAACGTTATGCTTTCCGGACTGTTTGTTTGTGATTGTGTCGATTTTGGTAAGAGTATGACACAAAAAAGTTTGATTGAATTGCTTGTTTTCGTGGAAGAAATGGAAGTTGAAAAAACCGAAAAAGATGATTCGAAGCGACAACTACTGAAACCGCATCACCTATTCATCGAATTTGTTTCTTTTTGGATAAAAATGTATTTCTATTTAGGATAATGATATAACATATATATTGTGTTAGAATTGGATAACAATGATGTTTTCCATAAATTCCAATGGACACCTGAGACATCTTGTGAGATTGTCTGTCACATGACCACACCCAGCCGTAGAGGAAGCAAAACGACATAACCACGCCATCCACTCGAACACGCTAGAGACGAGCAGAACAACGAAAACGAAGCCACCTTCGAGAGTATCCCATACAGGTCTCGGCAAATAAACCGAACCAAAACCGAATCAAAAAATAGATTTAAGTTGGTATTCTATTATAAAAAATAACCGAATAGATATTATTTGAAAAAATCATGGTTATTGGTTACTAACCGAAACCAAACTGAAAACCAAAATAATATTAAAAAACGAATTATTTTCGATTATTTTTGATTATTTTTAGTTATTTTTGGTTATTTTTAGCTATTTTTTGTTATTTTGGTTATATTTTAGTTATTTTCGGTTATTTTTTTATTATTTTGGTTACTTCGGTTATTTTCAGTTTTTAAATTTAATAATTGAACCGACCGAAACCGAAATATAACCGAACCAAAATATAAAAATAACCGAATGGATCTTTGATTTTACCAAACGAAAAAACCGAAATCGAAAATAACTGAATGTATTTTTGATCTTACTAAACGAAAAAACCAAAACGGAAAATAATTGATCAAAACCGAATCGAATATACGAATGCCCATACATATTCTTCTCCACAAGATGAAGTCTAATCCGCCAGACAACACTACAACGACACTACGTCTATATGTTATTTTAAACAAGTCCTTATTAGCATTTTGTTATTGTTATCGTAATCTGAAATAGGTTGTTCAACCAAAATATGATGACACGATCTTCTTCTTTTGTTTGCTTTTGTTGTGGAAGGAGATTAAGTTTTGGTTCTCATGCATTACCTCTGTTTATTTTATTTCATCAATTTGAATATTCATTATTGAATCTTGATGTCTTTGCTTGCAAGTGAACCCAAAACTGGGCCTTGAATTTTCTCGAAAAAACATAATTATTTATCGACAATGACATGCTAACAGTATCACGTATTTTAACGTTGCAACTATATATAATAATCTATAAAAAAATAATAGAATATGTAAACACAAATACGGTTTTGCTAAAAAAGTGGTAATGTTATGCTTCTAAAGTCCAAACTAACGCCAAATGTATTTTTTTTTCATTTATTTCAGTGTTATTAATTATGATAGAAGCTGAAATGGTAAAGTAATTTGCAAAGTCTTTCTCTCTCATTCACAGATTAGTAAAAATTTATGTTTGTTCAAAAGCTTTCCATTTTTTTCAAGTTTTTAAAAATATGATTTTCATATTACGAAATAGTTTCTAGAAAGATATTTCTAAAAGGAGTTTACTTCATCAATTCTAAAGTGAACTCCACGCGCCAATGGAATCTCTAAAAAACGATGTAATAAAAATAAAAAATACTAAAAACTTAAATAAATGTAGTTATTGTAGATTTAGTAAGTACTCTCATCATAAATTAGAGATGAAAAGCTGAGAGTACGAAAAAGCTAATTTTGGTGTTAAAAAAAAAAGAGCTAATAAAGAAGATCCACCTCGAATTTTTCTCCATCTTTATCAATCATCTGTTCTTTAGATTCCTTCTTTTTTCTTGTTCTCTTCGTCTTCAAGCCTGAGTGATTAAATATCTTAGCTTGTTGTTCTTTTTCGATTGTTTTCATTTTCGATTTGGTTACGTTTTCTCTGTGTTTCTAGTTTTCCGGGAAAGTGTCTTTTTAGTTTTTTTTTTCTCTTTCTCCAGATCGATATTTGAAATTCGCATCTTGGTTAAAGCAGCTTCAATGATTTCGTTGAATCTCTTTCTGGGTTTGTGAAATCAACGAGTGGGTTTTGAGATTTGCTCTTTTGTTAGTTTAAGCTCTTGATGATAATGAGAGAAGACGATTCTGAGTGGTTCGCAAGATGGGAACAAGAGCTTCCATCTCCGGAGGAGCTCATGCCGTTATCTCAATCTCTGATTTCTCCTGACCTCGCTCTTGCCTTTGATATCCGAAGCCCTAGCCACGGTAACGGAAACTCCGGTCAACCTCATCACCAAACCACGCCACCGACGCCGTCGCAGCTTCAGCTTCCGTCCTCTCAAGCCAATTCCTCCGCCGAATTCGCGGCGGATTCAGCAGATCTAGGCTCTGGAGCTGCCGGAGACGAGCCCGCTCGGACTCTGAAACGACCACGACTCGTCTGGACGCCGCAGCTCCACAAACGTTTCGTTGATGCGGTTGCGCATCTGGGGATCAAAAACGCCGTACCTAAAACCATTATGCAGCTCATGAGCGTCGATGGGTTAACTAGAGAAAACGTCGCGAGCCATTTGCAGAAGTACCGGCTTTACCTCAAGAGAATGCAAGGACTATCTTCCGGTGGCGGAGCTGGATCAGATCCGGCCACGGACCGTCTCTTCGCAAGCTCTCCGGTGCCCGCTCATTTCCTTCACCCGAACCGAGTTCCAAGCTCGGACCATTTCATGCCGTCTTTTGTTCCAATAGCAACTCTTCAGCAGCAGCAGCAAATGGCCGCAGCTGCAGCCGCCGCCGCCGCTGCAGCCACTAATCCCCATCTCCAACCACCTCAATTCCACCACCGTCAAATCGCCGCCGCCCATTTTGGCTCTCCGTCAAACGGTCAATTCAATTCACCGACGACGAATGGGCGATTTGGATCACCGACGAATGGGAAATTCGATCAGTCGTTCTTAGGGAGGCAAGCTCAGCAACAACCACTTCACAGAATGTCACCACCATCATTGCACAGTCCAGTTGGTAATTACGCTGAGGATTTGGAATCTGCAAACGGCAATGGAGGAAGAACAGTCTTGACTTTATTCCCAACTCGAGACGATTAACAATACGGTAATAAGCTTCAAGATTCTGATTCTCAACTCTTTTTTCTGTCTACAGCCATAGCTTGCAATGTTGGCTAGTACTAGAACAGTTCTTAATCATGTTGTTGTTCCAATTCGAAGTTATATCCCACGTAATTGGATCTCATTTTATGTTTTCTGCAGTCTTCAAGAACATTGATTTGAGTCTGGTGATCGTTCTTGTCATTGGTTTTATCCCGCGGTGGCGTCACTCAGTGCAGTCTACTTATCACTTCAACATTGATACAATTTGGCGTCACTGTATGACCAAGTTCTGTGTCGATAGCTTGTTAACCATTGTAGCTTCTTCTTTACATGTAAAGATGAGTTCACCAGTGTACATTCGTACGGACACACTTGACACTTCACTTGGTTGGAAAAAAAAGGATCGATCTTGACGGAAACTTACTTAACAATGTTCTTGGTTTCCCATTTTCTTGTTTTGTTTTAGAGTAGTAGCTCGTAAACCTGAGTTGCTTGTAGCATTTATGCTGACATTGTTACGGAAGCATATATTGCATTCCATTTTTACTGCATCATAAAAGGTTTGGATTACAAGAATCTGGTGATATACATAAAAATGTGTTCTTGGAGAAGATATAATATATGTGATTGACCAAAAATAGTGATCATATATGATGCAGTAAGTACAATGTAGAAAAGACATGAATCGACCAATAATCAAAGAGACAATAGGAGGGCAGAATCAGAAACCAGGATCTGATGCTCTCATTTCCTTAATCATATCCAACTTGTTTATTACCAAATTATAAAGTCCCATAATGCAAAATTTTATGGAATCATTGAAATGACCAATCCCAATAAAGTATTTCGATAAAAAAAGGTTTTTATGAAGATCAATTATTTGAGAAGCGAATGATTTTAAAAAGCAATGGTGGTGGGTTCATAGCTGGCATATCCTGATCTTGTCTCACCAAGTCAGACCCCATCCATCCTTTCTTTCTTCTTTTTAATTAATTTTAATTGAACTCGTTACTCGTTATATATTAAATATTATTTTACGGTTATTCACATAAAAAGAGTGTGTTTCGGTTTCGTTTAATCAATTTTCCTGATTCGGGATTAGTTTGACCAAATTATCTAAACATATAAATTTACCTAAAAATATCATATAATGACGAAACCAAAGTACAAAAGAAGTGAATATATAAGATTTAAATTACTTGATTAGATAAGATCTAAACTTCTTTTTTTACTCCAAATAATTAAAAAGATTTGTTTAAGAATCAAATTCCAAATTTGTTTGAAAATTTGCTTCACAGATAGGAAAACGCCATCGTCAAGGATTGGTTTAAGTTAACTATCGAATACGGTTCATGCAAAGTTCTATAATAACATTAAGAAGAAAAAAAGACGATATCTTGTTATATAAGAGAGAAACACAACCATTGTTGGGAACAGAAGACGACAGAACTCCTAGAGCCTAAATATATCTATAGAATCTGCTTTTTCATAGAGACATATAAAGTACTCAAACACTATTTGCCGTCAGGGATTGCTTGCAGAAGGATGCCTGCAGGCAAAATACGAGTAAGCATTACATTTAAAGTCTAATAAAATGCCGTAAAAGAAAGGAACAGTGTAGTATGAAGAAACCTGAAAAGATTTGTGTCTGAACCGTTAAAAGACTGTGCATAGTTCATAGCGGGTGAGATTGGCCACGGTGTATAAGTAGCCGCAATATTAGCGAAGGGATTCAAAACCGGGTTTACCGGATGCCCATAGTTTAGATTAGCTTGATGACTTCTTGGCATCTGCGGGAAAACACCATCGTGAAATGGGATGTTGATCGGTATTGGATTGAAGCTTTGGCCAGACGGCATAACCCTAACGTACCTACAAGTATTACCACAAGAAAATGACCTTATATTTTCAGAGAGATTACAATTACGACCTAGTTTTCTTGAATGTCAGCATTAGAGGGATGGAAAGGTTTACCTGTAGGGCGGATCCACGACATACCTGTCATAGCTCCGGTCATAATCTGGGTCATACCGATCCTTCTCTCTGTCTCTGATAATGGCTACTCGAGAAGTCTGTCCAGTATTCCTCTCTGCATCAAATGGAGTATTGTTGTTAACCGCCACTTCAGTCTCATTTCGGTTTATACATGTGTGTTTCCCTTCATGAGGAGGAGGAGCTTGTAGTGATGAAGAATCTTCAGAGTCAGAACTGTTAGGGCTGTTAAAGATCCGAGCCCGGGCTTTATCATACTCTTCTTTTCTCTCCTCAACACTTCTTAGAAGATTCTGTTGTACTCCCGATCTGCTACCTCCACAGCCAGATCCTCTTTTGGGTCTAGATTTGATTGAGATTTTGAAGCCCTCGGGTCTACCGTTGTTGGGTTCGTTAACAGGAATTTCGGATAAGCAGACATGAGGAAATTTACTTTCTGCTGTTTTCATCACCAGAATTCTGTTATCGGATCCATCTCCTGCACCACTAACATTGTTCAAAGCCATGGTTACTAGTCCATAATGTTGAGCAACTCGATGTGCAGCAAGACGAAGGTAAGATGTTGGAAAAGCCCGGAATTCGAATTGAAGCTGCTCAGGGTTTTGAAAGAACTTCTGTATATCAAGCTCCATCCGCAAAACTGAAATGTACATCAGCACAAAACGAATGCAACCTTTTTATCACCTTTCAACCACATTTGAAGAGAATATTTCCAAGTACAGGAATTATACTTCAACAGAAAAAGAGATCAATCTTGAAGACAAGATGCTTATAATATGTATTTGAGCTTATCATAGAGGACAAAATTAGATAGACGTTAATGCAAATCAGAATGATTACTCAAGCTTCAATGTTCTGAAACGATCGCAATCATGAGGAAACTGGTTCAGCTAGTGCAAGTGATTATTCTTTGAGCAATAGAGGATTCGCAAGGATTATAAATATGGGCATGGATCTAATCGTCAAGCATGAACGCCAAACCTTATAGACCAGAAAATTGAACGAAATGCCCCTTAAAAAGAAAATTGAAAAACTCAGAATTATCCGATTCTATGAAACCCTAGAAATCTACCTCAAAACCAAAATCAGATCAACCCAACAAAGAGAACGTAAAATTGAATCGTGGGTATGGGAGAAATTAACTAACTGGTGAGACGATGACGAGGGTTCTGGAGAGCCTCGACCAAAAAGGGATCCACCATAGCTTCCTTCTCGGTCACAGCGGCCATAGGTAGCTTATCCCTCCTCTGTTCTCAATCTTTGTTTTACCTTCTCTCTGAAACACACCGGAGATTAGAAGAGAAAACACATCAAGGAAACAGAAAGGACATTATTTCTGATGAGCATCCTGAGAGAAAGCGAGAGAGAGGCGAAACAATGAGGGTGAAGGAGAGGAAAAGTCCTTCTCGACCTTTATCTCTCGCAATCAAGTGAAGAGAATAAAAAGAAAGTTGCTACCTTTGAGTTTTTAATTCATTAGTATTTTTTTGTACATCTTTTCGACAAGTGGGTTTGTAAAAGTTGATTTGGGTGGAATCATAAATTTTAAAAATTCTCTCTTTTCGATAAACTATTTGTATTACTTACTACAATGTAAAAATCAGAGCTTACCCAATATTCTTATGAAACTAAGACACCCAATATTCATTGGTATGGTTTTTTGAAAGGTGCCATCTTTGAGATTTTAATGCATTAATTTTCAAACTATCCACTTTTATATATATCAACTCATGATTCCTGGTTGTACACAATGTAAAGAAAAAATTGTTAAAAATTGTTACCATTCGAAATTATTTTTCTTCTAGATTAAGCAACGAGCTAACAAGTATATCTCCCTATTCCCTAAGGAAAACTTTAGTCGCACAAAACACACACACGTGTTAAAAAAACAATCGAAAATCCGTTTCTGTGTTTGATGTATTATTTTTCCGATATATTCGTCAACGTCGTCTCATTTAAGTTAATAACCGTGTGGAACTATCTCGAAACGAAGCGAGAGAAATTTTTTTAATTCTTGATGATGACGGAATCCACACCCGTGATTGCTCCGCCGCCGGAGAAGCTTGATCAGAAACCTTACCTGTTTTCAGAATCAGAGATGATCTCTTTTCCGCCGCTAGATCCTCTTTTCCTATCTGCTTCTGATCCGATATCAATGGAACCCTCGATCTCCGATCTTGACTTCTTAATCGACGATGAGAACGGAGATTTTGCGGATTTCGATTTCGATTTCCCATTTGAAAATTCGGATGAATTTTTCAACTTTACGTTCGATGAGGAACCCGCGGCGGTGATCCCAGATAAGTTTGGGAGCTCTGGAGATCAAAACCCAGAAGATAACGGAAATCATTCAAATTTTGGCTTATCGGAAGCCAGGGACGGCGATAGAGGCTCAGAGGGGCGGTCTGATTCTATTCATTCTCAGGTCTCATCTCAAGGCTCGAAGACTTTTGTGTCCGGCGCTTGCGACACCGTTGACGCGTTATCCTCCCCTGATTCGAGCAATCTAGGGTTTCAGCAGAAATCTTCTTCCAGCAAGAGAAAGAAAGAGAAGGGAGACTTTGGAGGAGAGTACAGGAGCAGCAAGTACCGTAAGTCCGATGATAATTCCGCCGCAACAAACGAAGATGATGATGACAAGAAGAAGATGAAGCTGATTAGGAACCGTGAAAGTGCTCAGCTTTCGAGGTTGAGGAAGAAACAATACGTTGAAGACCTTCAAGGAAAGGTGAAGAGTATGCATTCCACTATTGCTGAGCTGAATTGTAAGATTTCATATGTTATGGCCGAGAATGCAGCTTTGAGGCAACAGATGGCTGCTGCTTCTGGTGCTCCTCCTATGAATCCTTATATGGCTGCACCACCATTACCGTATCAATGGTTGTCATATCCACCTTATCCAGTCAGAGCTTATGGATCACAGACTCCATTGGTTCCCATTCCCAAGTTGCCTGTTTCGGGTTGTAGGCCGAAGAAGCCAGAGAGTAAAGGCAAAAGTAAGCTCAAGAAGGTTGCTAGTATTAGTTTTATTGGAATTCTCTTCTTTATCTTCCTGTTTGGTACGTTGGTTCCGTTTATGAATGTAAGCTATGGAGGAGACGGTGGAAGCTTTAACGGTTTGACTAATTATGAGGGTCGTCGGTATTATGATGAACATAAGGGGAAGGTTCTAATGGTGGGCGACGGCTCTGATGTTAGAAGAGAAAGTGTAATTTCTGATGGAAATATCCATTCTAGTAGGAGGATTCATGGTGAGAGAGATAGTTGTGGAGGAGTAGATTATAATGCTCATCCCAAAGTAGAAGGAAGACCAAGTCCACTCAGCAATGCCAGTGAGCCGCTCTTTGCTTCGCTATATGTCCCAAGAAACGATGGGCTTGTGAAGATTGACGGGAACTTGATAATTCATTCTGTTTTGGCGAGCGAGAAAGCAACGGCTTACGCCAAGAAAAATATCTCTGAAACACTAAAAAGCAACGAACCCAAATTAGGAATTCCTGGTGTACTGTCTTCTGCATTAGCTGTCCCTGAGGTCAGAGGAAAAACAGCAATGCTCCCACACTCAACAGCTCTATCTTCTGCTTCGCCTGAAGGGAAACGACTTCACCAATGGTTTCATGAAGGTGGCTCAGGTAATTCTGTTGCTCGTCTTGTAGTTCTACTATATAGAATAATCTTGGAGCTAACTCTTTATTGTATCTATTGTAGGGACACTAATGGATTATAGTATGTGCACTGAGGTTTTCCAGTTTGATATTGCTCCCGGTGCTATAATCCCATCATCAGTGTCTAACATTTCAGCGGAGCATCACCAAAATGTCACCACCCACGACAAGAGAATGAAGAACAGGAGAATTCTTGAGGGAGTTCCGGTTTCACTTGTGGCGTCTGACCTCAACATCACTGGAACCCAACACAAAGACGCTCATAACAAGAGCTTTCATGGAAACACGAACAATAAGCCCAAATCATCATCCTCCATGGTTGTCTCAGTGTTGCTTGATCCAAGAGAGATCGTTGACTCTGAAACCGAAAGAGTTATGCCCCCAAATTCTAAATCACTTTCCCGGATCTTTGTGGTGGTGCTTCTCGACAGTGTCAAGTATGTTACTTACTCATGCGTTCTTCCCCGGTCAGGTCTCCATCTTGTGGCCACCTGATCCGAGTTACTCAGCTTGAACCCAACTAGGCGAACATTTGACTTGTTTATACATACATACCTTCTTGACTCTTTTCCCTGTGTTGTAAACCTGAGATGTTAAGCTTTTGGATTTTAATTTTATAACAGTAAAGTTAAATTCTTGCTATGCTATGGGCAGTGGACGTTACTGACGGTGGCTTTACAGCGGAAAAACTGCATCCGACAACCGCTGAAATTTTCTCTTTTTGAGTATATAATATACAAAGAAGCTCTTAGAGCATATATATATTCAATTGGAATTCAAATAGAAGGATGCACCATTTTGTGCACTAACAACAACTCTTTGAGTTTTGTTTCTAGTTTCCATGTGAATTCATTTTATACACTTAAGTTTTTGAGTATTCGGGTGGAGGGAGCGGACGACGTTTGGTACAGTTTAATAGACATGTTACTGTCGTTATTCATGAAGCCCGGCCACTATCAGCATGAGCATGACAATCCCTGGCATAGCTGGTAAACCCATATAAGCTGCATCCAAAAGCAGAAAGAAAAAAGGCTTATGGTTAGAACTGGATGTATATGATTTGATATCTTGCTAAAGTTGAATGACATTTATGTAGCAACTTTACATGAAGAGGACTGTGGTTGAGGATGAGCAACTTCGTTTGCATGCGGTTCACTTTGTTTGGTTTTGGGTGGTTGAGCTGCATGGGCAAACACCACGTGCGGTAGAGGTGCAGAGATAGGAACTATATGAGACTTAGCTGCAGGAATTGGGGCCGGTGAGTGCAACTGATGATGTGGTGGCCCAGAAGAAGGAGCAGGCGCAGGAATGGATGAAGAATGCAAGTGTTTCCCCTTGATATGTACTCTCTTTCCTCTTCTTTTCCCTAAGGTGCAGGGTGGAGGTGCAGATGGAGCTCTCCTATGGCTTCTCCGAGGAGCAGGAGAAGCAACAGGTGAAACCTCAGGAGGCATATTCGGGCTAAGATGGTGGTGGTGGTGATGTCGATGGCTGTGATGGTGGTGGTGGTGATGATGATGGTTGTGATGGTGGTGGTGGTTGGAATGGGGAGGAGAGGGTGATGGAGATTTGGTGCTACTATCACTGTTGTTTGGCGAGAAAGATGATAGGCGCACTTGCTTTACCTTACCAAATATTGTATTATTCAGGCCAAGGTTTTTCGATCCTGAACCTGTGATAGTATCAGTCAGTTGTTTCAACCTTGGGCTTGGATTTGAAGTCCCAACTCTTAGCAAAACTGAAGAGTGAACAGTTGTAGGGGGAGACACAGTCGACCCCTCTGAGTTCGATAAGCTTACATACAAATTCTGCATTCGGACAAAATCCATGTAAACAGTCTAATACGAGACAAATACTCCTGCTTATGTACATACTGCAAAATGAAATATAGCAAATAAAATATTGTGGTAGAATTGACAAACCTCATATGGTGCGAGATTCAGGCCACTTTTTAATTGACTAGCAAGGGTATTGAAGTTTATCTGTATCTGATGAATAGAGTAGTTTAGAGTAAAGTTGAAAACAATCTTGAATTTCTGCAGAGGGAAAGCACTCTGTGGTGGAATCACTGTGATTCCACCTGGAAACTTTAAAACTTCAAAAAGAAAGGTTTCCCCAAACAAAAATTTGGTAAGCTGGAGTGTGGATTGATTTACGAGCACCGATTCAAACATCTCTTTGATATAACTTAACGACAATGGTAATATCTCTTGGTATCCTGTATCATGGTCAATGCCAAACACAACCTTTGTTTTGTTCAACTTATCTAACGGTTCCAGAGCCAGGATAGTTACCTGTAATTGCATTTGAACCAAGTTGGGTTACAAGAGAACCGAGATGGTAAGTGGAAGCAATATAAGAGGTTAACAACAAGATGAAACATCGTACATTGATGGAAATGTAGCTCATTTCTTGGAAAATGTCTTTCTTAAGCTGCAAGATATTTTCATTAAGAAAAGAAGCCGGTCTATTGATACTAAAACTAGCTACTATAGCATGACCTGCACCAATAGTGAAAGCATAACATACGAACGTGAGAAACAATAAAAAAATAGAAACTCAATAGCATAACATATCCATGACCCAAAAAACGGAGGTCTAAAACTTAAAAATCAGCATGTATTATCTCATTTTTCCTATGTATTAGAAGATGTCTTCTGTTGATTAGTCATATAAAATTTACTGGTATATCGAGTTCTTAGAACTCTTGATGAAAGAAGACTGAGATATGAACACGAATCACTACAATGTAAAATGCATCAATAGAATCAGCAGAAGAATCTCAAAAAGATAAAACAAGTAATTCTAATATATGCAAACAACCATCGACAATACAACTTTGGAGTCAAATAGGTTTTACTCCTATAATAATTGTTTAGCATAGCATAGCTAAGAAGATTGGTTAACACAACAACTCATGAAACAACCGTCAAGCAGATTTATTTCTCCTATTTAATCTAATTTCCACCCTCAAAGCTTGAAAGAGCAAGCAATTTTGACTCTTCCCTGACTTTTTAGCACGAATCACGGTCCAATATCTTTCCTAAAATAGTTTGGCAAGTAGTAATTAGCAAACTCAGGACACAGAGGATGAAACTTATACCCCAATCAGTGTTCAAGCTAGAGTAAATTCATTGTCTATATAGGAAATGTTCTAAGTAGAACAACTCGAAGCAACAGAAAAACAAATTCCCGGGAAAACAGGCTAACACAAGCGAGAAACAAAAATTCAGGGCAAACTGACCCTTCCCTGTCATTTTTGCACGAATTCAGAAATTACCTCTAAATTTGGGATCGAGATTCGAATCCTCTCGATCCATTGGAAACGGAAGCAACAAAAATAAAGCCGAAAGAAACAAGGAGACGGAGAGAAGCAGCACGAAGAAGCATTTAAACCCAAAAATTCCCGAGATCCATCCGCAATAGCCACACCGAGCATTCCCCTCGATCGAATCGTCGACAGCTTCGCCGCCGTTGCGGAGGTTCCCATCGTCCTCGGATTTACCCATGAAAAATTCAAAGCAACTAGCAAAAGAGGGAATAGCAACGAGAACAGCTACAACAACATAGAAAAAGCCCACCCTCTTTATCGGTGGGTACACCCATCATTAGCTCAACAAAACCCTAAGTCCCTAATTAACCAGATTGACAAAGAGAAAACGAGAGCTAAAGAGTCCTCAAATCCAGAAAAAGGAAAATGAAGAGATTTCACCAAAGAGTACACTTCGAATTTAGCTTTTGAAATCGCATCATGGCTTTTGTTAAGCTCTGGATTTAAAAAACAAAAAGCAAACACAAAACGGAGAGAGAGTGAAGTAACATGTGAGAATTTTCTTTATATATATCTCCTTAATTCACTTTAATTTCAACAATACATTATGTTTATTATTTTTGGTAATTGGAAACTTAAAAGGAAAAAGAAAGCAGGGTTCGTCGTTTGTGAAAGATCATTAGACCACCGACAGTAGAGTGTTGAAACATTGGAAACTACCGTGACGATTGACGACGACGAATGGATAATTTCTTTACAAAACAAGTAACATTCTTGTGACTATTACCATTTCAGATAAAGAAATTATAAAGTCGTACTATTGCCGACATAGTTAAGCCAGCCATTGTCATTTTAAAGGTTACTTAATTGAAATTGATTTTTTTTATATGAAATGATCAGTTTCTTCTAATTAAAATATGTGATATTTACTAAATGATCAAATAGGGAAGTTTTTGAGATTGCTGAATTTGTTTCTTTTTATTAGAATTGTCACTTATACTAACAAATTTCTTACATTTAGTAACTTATATAGGTATATTATATCCAAATTTTTAACTAAATATTGTTTTCCTTTCAATAAACTTTGTTTTAGCCTATACTATAAATATATTTCAATTTTAAAATAAAAATATACAATTATAAAATTAATTTCTCTCCTAATAAAATGCATAAAACGCGTGATTTTATTAAAAACATTGCATGTACTCTCTGGGGTTTAGAAAATATTCACTGTACCAAATCTAGTGATTTTAAAACATATTTTCTTATACGATCAATAATTCAAAAAATTGGGTTTGCAAACTGAGCTAAATCTGAATTAAATAACTTAGATAAAGAGTACTATCGATATGTATAAGAAATAAATTAATATAGTATCACTTGTCCATTTAGTGATATTGGTTCAACAAATAAAATATACTAAATTTTATTTAAAGTCGTGACACTGAATTTTTCTTTTTTGTAATATTAACTACTGATACACTCGTAGAAATCCACATTACTACATAGGACCGAGACTGTACCGAGACAAAAGCATAGCAATGAATCATTAGTAATACTCTAAAATGACATCTTTTCAAGTTTTTTTTTAAAATTTAGCATCTCAAAATTAAATTCCTAAAAATAGCACAAATACTTATGTAAAAATACTTATTTATTTTAAACAAATTATATATAAACTTAAAATATTGTATTTGGGTTCATTTTTTCCAATTTAAGATTTAGTTTTTTCCTTTTAAAATATAATTTTAATGCATTTTAATCTTAAATTTATGGTATTATTAGAAATTTAAACTAATGATGCTATTTTTGAAATAAAAAATTTAGAAATATACTATTTTAGACATTTGCCCATGAATCATCCAATTTGGTTTGAGGCCAAACCAGAGGACCTGAACGGCCACAGATACAAGAATGGGTTTTTCCGACCATTGTTCGGGTCTTGCGGCAGTTCTTTGCGACAGACTGGGCAAGAATTACGCTGGACTAACCACGAGGCTATACATCTTTCTCGCAATCGATCCAATTTCAAACCGTTCTTGGCAAACCAGGCAACATGAATCGAAACCGAGATGTTTCTGCCTGATTTTGATCTTTTGCAATGAGTTAATCACGGTTAGTGAAGCTGGAGGAGGACCACGACGGTCTTGTGATGAAAGCTGGTTAAACAACTCTTCAAAACTTAATTGGTTTCCAAGAATCAATCTTTTGTTGTTGTTGTTGCGGCGGTTATGAGCTTCTTCGATGGATAATCCGAATAAATCCAAAACGGTTTAGTTCAACATGCTCACAAAAGGTCGATGGTCTTAATTCTTCGCTTGAACTCCTAATTTTGTTTGGATGTTCATCATTTTTATAGCTTAATAAGCTACGGTTATAATTATGAAACAAACAAACAAAAGAACTAGTATTATTTTCACCATCAAACCCATCACATTATAATGCACAAAAATATATGTATAAAATAATCACATTAATTTACACAAAATAAAACTAAGAAAACAATTATGTAACCAACCAACCAACCAACCAACCAACAAAAACCATGTCCACCTGACGCAGAGCAAAGTTAAGAAATCATTTGATCAACTTGTGTCCCTATTCGACGGAAACAGCTACGTCATCATCTCGCCGGGAACCACCATTCGTCGGAGATGGTTGCTCAAGGAAAAGCGTTTGTCTACAAGTAGGGCAAGAGGAACGTGAAAGCAACCAAGTGTCGATGCACTTCACGTGGAAGCCATGATTACATTTTGGCAAAACCCTAACTTTCTCTCCTTCCACGAATTCTCCGAGACAGATCAAACACTCCGTATCTTTCATGTTAATGATCCCTGTACCGTACAATCCCACAGGGATCTGTTTCAACGCCCGGTGCTTCAGCCCCGTGGTAACCGCTAAATATTCTCCCGAGTTTGAGTTTGAGTTTCCGTTTGCGTTCGAAGTGTCTGCGTCTTGATCTGAAGTGAATCTTCTTGTGATGCGGAGCACACAGCGTAAGGCAGCGTTGAGGCTGAGAGCACAGATTAAAGCGCAGAGTAAAGCAGCTAAAATGATGACTAAATTAGTGTCGAAGTAGGTGTCGTTAAAGCCTGTTTTGGGTTTAGGATTTGCTTCACTCGGTGCGCCTTCTTGCAGCTCAAGTAACATCCGACCCATTGTTAAGGTGAGATTAAGGAACAGAGGAGATCAGAAAACTTGGATTGCTTTACCTTCAAGATTCTTCTTGTTTCTGAAATCGGACGACGAAAGAGATATGAAAATCCCTCATGATATAAGAAACCCACAAGGAGTTTTTCTCTCAGTTCTTTCTTTCGGAGCTTCGATCTGAAATCAAATATTTCTCAATTGTTTCTTCTCGTGACTTGTGAGTGAAGATGAGAGTAGGTGTCAAGTTGTAAGAATGGATAGTCATAAATGGATTTGTGGGCGACTCTCTCTTTAGAGAGTTATAGGAGAGATGATGATGTGGTTGGTCCTAGAAATTCTTTGTAAAAATAACTAAAATATGTTATTTATATATGTAGCAAGTGAACTGTCCCTATTTGTTAATTTGTGTACAATTTAATCACTAATATATTAATTGATAATCATTTTAATAAAATAATCTAATTTTTATTGTGATTTACAAGTATGACATGCTAATGTGTTATACTATTAAAACATTTTAAAATAAATATTAGATAAGAAATGATTTAGTAGAATATTTATGAAAACTGCCATTGTACAGTATATTATATGCAAATTCATAATATTTTGACATACAATATATTTTGTCATAAAATACAAAGATAATATAAAACAAAATATTATAAATTTTAAAAAATTAGTCAAACAAAAATTTAGTTTAATTGAATATTTATCACATCTATAATTTTATCCAAGATAGATATAATTTAAATCTATTTATATAATTCGATTTGATTATATATTTCATTTTCATAATCAATATAAACTTTTTTAAAATTATTTTAAACATAAAATAAATTATATATATATAATTTACATTAACTAAATAATTAATTAATTTTTTCCCAAATTAGTTGTATTAACCAAATCAGTTTTCTCTTGTCCTATATATTGGTTGAGATGTGATATTAGTATGAATTTAGGTTTGAGATTTCTGTTTAAACACACAAATTAGAGAATGTATAATTTACACCGTAATGGTATATCCTAACATTAATTATGATCTTATTTAATATATAATTTTCTTTCAAGTCTTAATTGGATGAGGTGCATTTTTTTATAAAGGAAGAAGACAAATATAAGAAAACGATTAGATTGGTATGAATGAGAAATGACAACTAACAAACTCATTATTAGTGGTTTTAAGAATTTTGGAATCAAGCTAAAGGAATTAATTCTCAAATATAAGAAGAAGATTTGATGTAGAAAAGTAAAAAATGATTATAGAAAACTGTATGGTTGGGGTATCATATTCCCAACTAATCATGACAAGTATAATTAACATATGATATCATATAATTATTCCATGTTTTTGGTTTTCTTTTGGGTAGACACATCATTAATAATCAAAATGGTTTTCGATTGTTAGGTATAATGGCATTGTCCTTCGATAGAAATGAAAATTAGAGAGTTTTGGTTACCATATATGTGTAGTTGGTCATGGTCAATGGATTTTCACATTTGCTTGATGAAAACTTATGTGTATGTAGTTGGTTTACGAAATGAATGGTTCATAGAAAACTCATGTGGCGTTTGCGGGTTCACACAAGGACACAACACTTGTCTCTCTTAGTTGTCAATTAGTTGACAACAACACTCCAATGTGAGATACATATATACCTCATACACGAATCTATCTGTTCCACTTGTTAATATATTAACAAATTTAATTAGACAATCATGTTCATCAAAGAGCATATGTGGACAAGGAGAGTTGTAATTATATTATGCATACATATTGATTAATGATATAGCAGTTGAAAGACAATATGAGAAACTAAGATTTGATACGTACTCAACTACTCATTAGTGTCTTGTCACATTTTTTTCTTTCTCTTTTGACATCATCTTTTTAGCATTAATTAAGTAGTCTATTTTCATTATATTAGAGATTATTATTCTTCTTTTCCTCATGTAAATGAGATTATTCTCTTTATTATTTCGTATAAGCAAAAACTTCTGTGACGTTGACAAATCACCCAACATTGGGTTGGGCTGGTCAATCTCCAAACGAAACTGGAGCTGCTCTTTTGGTTTTTATTTTTGTTTTACAAAAGAAACCATCTTATATTGCACATGGGTGAATAACAAGAAAACCAAACTAATGAAACCATTTTCAAAATCAACAAAGTAAGCTAAGCTCATGAATCTTTATCCTTGGATAAGCTCCATGTGAGTCTGCTTATAACACTTTCGTCCACTAACTTGTAATGATGAGAAAACTGCCTGTGAATCATCCCACAACACTTGTCTACTTTGCCTTGGTATTTGCTGTACAAAGCTGGTATTGTTACAGATAGAATGGTCCCTGTCCACACCATCAAATAAAGGAATACTTGCTTCATATAAAACTGGTTCACTGAGTTTAAAACAGAAATGTCATCCAAAAACATTTACACGAGATCTACAAGCAAATGGAATAACAAAAGGTTATGAGTTGGGGAAGAGATTGAATGATGCAGAATCACATATATAAAGAGGCGCACTTGAATTCTTTTTGGATATCAATTTACTAACCGATATAAACAAGAGTGCAGAAAGAAATATAGCTACCAATGGCAGAAAGAAGCCACAGACAAATCACCATCTGCTAAAAGGAAATTGTCAGACTATTAACATCAAGGAAAAATGTTCAGATTCTTATGGCTTTTCCCATGTACATCCAAGAAATTAATAGTATCATTGTGCGTATCATAAAAGGGCTTAGCTTCATAACCTTGAAGAAGAGGCGAAAATCGTTGCCAATGGTAATATTATGAGCCATTAAAAGCAAGTGATTGAGTTGTATACGAAAAGAAGCTGCAGCATTATTCACCATTTCCTCTGATACAACAAGCTCTGGTAATGGATTCACCTGTCTGCTTATACAGAGAGAAGGTTTTCATTATCAGTCACGTAGAAAGCAAAGAATAACTAAAAAGATTAGCATGTTGAGAAGTAGTACGCACCTATTCCTAAAACCAGAAACCTGGGCATGGACGAATGATATTATGATCCCAATCAGTAAGACATCTGAAGAAACAGATAAGAAAGGCAATCCGGAGAGCTCGAATATAAGACAAGCTACAGTTGCTACGATTATAACCCCAAAAGAATGATGTCGCCTCCTCCATAAGAGCAAATCAGCAGCTGCAGAACAAATGGTTGAGTCATTAGCAAATTTTCTATAAACTTCACAAAAGAAGCCTTTTTATCGTCCTATGATCTCACGCCTTTCTCACTGGAAGCTACGCAAATGATGTGAAAATCAGAAAAACGTAGAATAGGAAATGCATTGCTCATAAAACTCTAATTTTTCAAAATATCATATCCAACATGCCATTCTACGGTGGATAAATCCGAAAAAAAATTCTCATCGGAAGCCTACCCAAACGATGAAAAAAAAAATATGATACGAAACTCGCCTTTGCCACCGCCCATGAACTGATGAACCGTAACTTGCCTACCCAACAATCGATAATCCGATGAGGATCCTCCTTCATTTCTCCCGTCGCAATCATCCTCGACGTCATTTGAACTGTCCATCTGAGATTCCACTTTCCAGGTCCCGATTTTAAGCAAAGTCTCGGACTCCCGGGGAAAATTTCAATGGAATGGAAAGGTCTCGCCTTAAATCTTCGATCTCCAAGTTTTCTGGGTATAGTGGTGGCTTCCGGTTGAGAGGATGAAGACGATTGGGTAATCAAGGAGGAACCAAACGGAATTGGCCGTGGCTTTCACATGTATCGAAATTCACCATTTAGAAATTCTCCGGTTCTAGTCAACTTCCTTCATTTCTTTATAATTTCCTCTATAAGTATCATCTCACTATCTAATATATATATTTAAGGCCTTGGGCTCACTAAGTCCAAGATGTTGGCCCGTATCTCTACAGCGACACATAGCTCACGTGTCTACGTGTCAAAGCGTTACTTTATGTATCTGTGACAGGCTGTGAGTTTATCCCTTCCGACACATTTTCAACATTTCAAAGGGAAAAGGAGAAAATAACCTCGCTGTGTATCAACAATGGCGATTCGTTCTGTAGCTACTAGAAAAGCCCTAGCCGGCTTGAAGGAGACATCTTCCAGGCTATTGGGGATCCGTGGAATTCAGACCTTTACACTTCCTGATCTTCCTTATGATTATGGCGCATTGGAACCGGCGATTAGCGGAGAGATCATGCAGATTCACCACCAGAAGCATCACCAGGCGTACATTACTAATTACAATAATGCCCTTGATCAGCTTGATCAGGCCGTGAATAAGGGAGACGCTTCCACTGTCGTCAAGTTGCAGAGCGCTATAAAGTTCAACGGCGGAGGTGTCTAACGTTTTTTATTCGCATCGATTTTCTATGTTCGATATTGTTTAGTTCGATTGGATGGATTTGTTTAGATTGTGCTTGGATGGGGTTCTTGTTTGGTATTGTTTAGATTAATTTGCAAGCTACGGCTTCGTGAGCAATCGAATTGAGCGACAGAGGTCTAGCAATTGAAGTGGTGGACTTGGTATATACTTTGGTTTTGACTTATTTAGTAACGAACCTGATGATCATTAGTGCTGATTATTCTAGACTTACCTAAGAAACTTCTCTCGGAGTCAGTAATAGCGTCATCAGTAACGCAAGCTGGAATAGAATTACATATGTTATCCAGTTAGATTGATTAACAGATATTCAGGAAAAGAATCGAACTAGAGTTTTGGTTTTAACAATTCTACGTTTCCCCAAGAAACTATGGCAAATGGGTTGAGGTTTTTGTACTATGTAATGAAACTCATCGGATCTGAATCTAATTTGCAGGTCATGTTAACCACTCGATCTTCTGGAAGAATCTTGCTCCTGTCAATGTGAGGCTTATAGTCTTTTTCTTCCATTTATTGTTCTCTGTTTAATGGCGTGTTTAAACATATAACAGGAAGGAGGTGGAGAGCCGCCAAAGGGAGCTCTTGGCAGCTCCATTGACACTCATTTTGGCTCGCTTGAAGGGTTGGTGAAAAAGATGAATGCTGAAGGTGCTGCTTTGCAAGGCTCAGGATGGGTGGTCAGTAGTCTAGTTTCACCTTTTAATGTTACATTGTTGACTTTGGTGCTTTACTTGTAATCTTGGTCATTGATTTGGTTGTTTCTCTTGATTCGTTCAGTGGCTAGGTCTAGACAAAGAACTTAAGAAGCTTGTGGTTGACACAACTGCCAATCAGGTACTTATCCATGATTTTCGATTTGCTCAAAAGATTTTAGCTTCTTGATATTCATAAATTAATGTGCTCGATGGATTAAAAGAAAAAGACTTTGTTTGATCACAGGATCCACTTGTGACAAAAGGAGGAAGCTTGGTTCCTCTGGTGGGTATAGATGTTTGGGAGCACGCCTACTACTTGCAGGTAACAACACTTGTGAGATCTCTTAAGTCTCATAGAGTTAGCTTATAGGATTAAGCTTTATTCAGTCTAAATCTCTTGCAGTACAAGAATGTGAGGCCGGAGTATCTGAAGAATGTGTGGAAAGTGATCAACTGGAAATATGCGAGCGAAATTTATGAGAAGGAATGTAAGTGAATAACATAAAGAGAAGAACCAGCTCTAGCTTGGTGTTGTTTTTAAGGTTGTCTGAAACAGCTTACAATGTTTCTTTGATCTTCGAGTTAGCTCAACTGAGCTGTGTGGTTACCATAGTACGTTGTTTTACAAAATAAAAGTTTCAGAGAATATATTTCTTAGACAAATAAAATTAAATAAATAGTCTTAGAAAATAGAAAGAAAGTGATTAATATAACAGTCTGAGATCATTTCAATTTAGAAAACAACAAATAAAATCTAGTGGACTGTAAAAATTCTACTGTAGTTTCTGTATTACATGTTAACATTTAGTAAACGAATCTATTCAAAAGATAGAATCAATCTGTATAGGTGAAAAAAAGAAAATTAGGACTGAAAAGTAAACAAGATCAGACAAAGAAGAGTTCTAAGTCTTGATGTCATTACTTCTCTTGCTGGGCCCAGACACTGGACGACTCCCTCTCGGAAGAGCATTCAACAGCAAGGAGCCGAATTTTTCGGCAACTACTTCAGGAGCAAATGAATATTCCGGCTTCAGTATGTAACCTTTCTCGCCTCCGCGGTCCACCACCGACTTGGAAACAGGAGGGATCTCACCGGAGAAGATGACGTCATCGATGACAGGAAGAAACCCTCCTGGTAAGATTCTAGCCGTCGATAGAGAAACAGAGATGAAAAGGAGAATCAAAACTAAAGATTTGCTTTTTGCCATTTCTAAAGATCTTTTAGTCGACTGAGGTCTTTGTTTTCTCCACTTCGTTTGTAATATGATGTGGGTGAAGAGCATAGAGACTGTATATATATAATGACTTTGTGAGCAGAGATTGAGATGAGAAATGTCAATGAGAGTTGGCAAACTTACGCGGCAAGTGTGAGTCGGACTCAAACTCGAGTAATCGATTACGGTCCAACTAAAATATCATATTTCATTTATGATTGTTTCTTTTTGTTTTTATATAAAAAGTTCGGATTTTTTAAAAGTTTTGCTTTACGTAATTATTGTATTGTTCCAAAATATTATCCACTTTTAGTGTTTCTTCGTTGAAATGCAAAAAACAAATTGTTTTATAGATGAGTCCAGAAATATGATCTGAAATTATTATTGTGCTGGAATCAGTAGAATATTATTATAGTGTATTATTTATGGGAAATTATAATATTAATAAGAATATTATTATTCAACATCTATTTAGAAAAGCTTGTAAATTCTTTAATTAATTTGTCCTAATGGATAAACTACTTATGCAAATCATATTCATATACGTAAAACAATAGTAATAAGGAAAACAAATATGTTTCGAATATTTTACCGACGCACCAAACACACATGCATTATCTTACACTTTTATTGACGACTTGACGTGTATGTGAACATAATACTTCTGGTCTCCTCATTAACTGTGCCAATTTTCAAACATTAGTTGTAGATAACACGACGACTGCTATTAACTAGATATTGCGGTGGGACTTTTATTGCTTGCTCGGATATGGTTTTAAAATCTGATCTTTTAGCGTAGGAAGCACACATATTTTCTTGTTGCTTAAGGTATAGACTTTTATTCGAAACTATACATATGCTCTACTGATTTTCAGGTTCCGCGGATGGCCCGAACACGTTCTTGAATCAGTTTTCTTTCCCAGTCTGCAATGTCCTCGAATGCATTCTCAGGGAGACTCTCAAAGGGCTCTTTCCACGGATCATTCTTTGCGAGATCATATGTAGCACCACGGATGGCTCCTTTGTTAGGCCCACATGGACGCTTTGATACCAATTTGTCATAAGCCGTGTTCAGCTGTATGAATGAAACGCAGAATCAGATCACAAAAAGTTGGAAACTTTCTTGGAGTAGAAACTTTTGACTTACGTTCATGTTACAGAACCAGTACATATAAGCAATTGAAACTGCTGGAGCTCTTCCTAACCCGGCGGTGCAATGCACGTAGACTCTTCCTTTACCTTCTGAAACCGCCCATTCTAAAGAAGAAACAGCTTTGGGAAGTTGGCTTCTTAATGAGAGTGGGTCAAAGTCTTTTGCCTAACAGAATTGTAAACAAGAACACCAGAGTTTATAAAGAGTCACATGATACGGCAGGTTGAACGCAAGAAATGTTCCTTACAGGCCTTCTCATGTGACGTACTCCAAGCTCCTTACATCTTTTGACAATGGATTCCAGATTGATTCCCCAATACTCAACGTCCTTGTCCTGCTGCAAGTTAAGAATGTAAGCAACATTTTCTTCATGCTTCAGGTGATCTATGTCCTCAGGTTTCTGTGGCTGCGACCCAACAATCAGTTCGTCTCTTATCACTGTATAGTTCATGCCTAAAAAATAGAATGACCAAAAATGTTAGAAACATTCTCACACAGAACCTTGGATCTATCTCAAACCCTTTCTGAAAACAACATAATGATCAGTGAGTTTAGATTTGTCATTGGCATATTCTTCAGTGAATGAGTGGAATCACCTACTCACAATCCTATCACAAATTAAACTGGGATGATAAATAAAACTATTACTATATCAATCCAATGAAGCTTCACTTTGTGAATAACCTTTAGCAATTAGAACCGAGGAAATTCTCCAATGTGAAATTCACTGCCCTGTATGCATTTAATCTTGAATAAAAATAAAACCTAAATCCTCGTAACACAGTCATCAACTTCATAAATCTATCTCCAAAGGCCAAGAAGATATAACCTTTGGAGATTATTAGAACTCAAACAACTACACTCAGCTTATCAGTTCCAATCTAATTAGGGCACAATTCAAAAATATACAGTATACTAGCACAGCCTTATCACAGAGTCGAATTGACACTGTCTAGTCTTGAGAAGAAAAAAAAAAGTTCATGCGTAGTAATTAAAAAAAATTCGTTGAAATTATACCTAGATCATGATGATACTCATATGGGTTTCTCATCAATCTCTTCATAGCTGTATTGTAATCCTCAGTCTTGTTCTTCGAGCTGAGAGAAACCCCATTCGTTCCTGGATTCTCTCCAGCTCCACTCCCAGAGATTTTGCAGGAAACTGGGGCCACTTTGCCCAGAATTCTGGGAAACCTTGGATCAAACGATGATTTAATAATCGAATTTAACCACGAAGATTTCTCATTATCTCGAAAATAACTGGCGACGAAGAAATCACAGCTCTTGCATCCAATGACATTCATCGTCTATCACTTGTTCTTCACCTGATACAATACAAAAGCTGGAAAGAAGATGTCGTTTTAGCTTTTTAAAACCCATCCCAACAAAGCCTAACCAAACTTCATATCACATATGCATACTACTGTAGTTGGCCCAATCTTTGCTTCTGGCAAAGTCCAGTAATATGCAAAGTCCACTTTTTAAATGAAGCATATTTTTAAAATTATATTTTTCATAAAATAAACATATGTATGTTATTTTTACAGAAAAATATATGGTTTATGATTTGGTCTAACATACAAAATAAAAGACCAAATACTGAACATATATGAACATGTGTATAACGCAATGCTATTTTAAAAATTAATTTAAAATGTAAATTGTTGACTGAAATATCGTTTTTAATTATATTTTTGATGAACTATTCTCTTATTGAATTAAATATGTATTTTTTTGTGTGAGTTTATCAACAATGGTAAGGATTCAATTGCTTAACTGTATTACAAAAGCGTGTTTTTGTGGTGATGGGATCTACACGTGTCAGTCAGCTGGGATGTTATGATCCAGAAATACGAATTAGTGAGTGACATGTCATTACTATGCTCATAAAATATCAGAAATATCTAGAGAATGTGCTATAAATACCCCCTCGACCCTTTGGATTTCTAAAATTTAATTCCTGGAAAAGGTAATTTGAAGAAGAGAAAAAAAGACTCCAGAAAGAACGCGAGAACTTCCGAAGAAGATACGATTAGATCGTTAAACGGGAATAACAGGAACAGCTGCGCAAGGAAGCGATTTTGTTGCCTATTGAAGAATCAACTCGAATTTCGAAGTTATTTTTATCCAATAGGTATGTCGATTTCCGATTTCTTATGTTTTTTTTTGTTCTGGGTTTGAGCTACACCGATGATTTTACTCTGAATTAGTCGCGACGAGGGTTTGATGATTCTAGAACTTCAGATTTTTATCGTGCTAATTGATTTACAACCAAAATATTGAAAAATTAAAGTGCCGACTTTTCTTTTCTAAGTAAAAGAAAAACTTGATGGGCAAGGAAAACACCCTTGGTGCCTAAGGGAATATCTCATCTACTTCTGTTCTGACTCGTTTATTTTCCTGAATTGTTTACTTCCTAGTTCCTTATTGACTCGAGAGACGGATTTGTATAAGGAGACTAAGTCTAGCTTTGTTGGTCTCTTTTTAGATTCTGTGATTACGGCTGAGAAGAAGATGGCGGTTTATGATCAAACCGGAAACGATACGTCGAAGAAAAGGAAATCGAGGGCTCGAGCAGACGGTACAACGGTGGCTGATAGGTTGAAGAAGTGGAAAGAGTACAATGAGAATGTTGAAGCTTCCTCTATAAAAGAAGGAGAGAAACCAAGACGCAAGGTTCCTGCAAAAGGCTCAAAGAAAGGCTGTATGAAAGGCAAAGGAGGACCAGAGAATTCTCACTGTAGTTTCAGAGGAGTTAGGCAAAGGGTTTGGGGCAAATGGGTTGCAGAGATTAGGGAACCTAATAGAGGAAGTAGGCTTTGGCTTGGCACTTTTCCTACTGCGGAAGAAGCTGCATCCGCTTATGACGAAGCGGCTAAGGCTATGCATGGTCCATTGGCTCGTCTTAACTTCCCTCAGTGTGCTGGGTCTGAGTTTACTAGTACATCAAGTCAGTCTGAGGTATGTACGGTTGAGGATAAAGCTGATGTTTGTGTGAAGCAGGAGGATGCTGATTTTGAATCTAAGCCGGTTAGTCGGATGCTAAATGTTAAGGAAGAACGTTGTGAATCCAGAGCAGACAATTGCACAGGCGAACATCAAGATTTAGATACCGCGCTGAATTACGATTGGCTTAGCGAGTTTGAGCAGCAGTATTGGAGCAGATTAGTGAATGAGAAGGAGAAACCGAATGAGGCAATGCAGAAACAGCAGCAGCCGGATGCACTAACTGTTGCGGATTATGGTTGGCCTAATGAAATGGAAAATGAGCAAAGTTTTTGGGATCCTAATGAGCTCTTTGATATTGATGAATTCCTTGGAGATATGAATAAAGGCATGTCACCTGGTCATGACTTGCATCCCCTTCAGTTCGAGCCGCACGATGGTCATGAGTTCCTGGATTTGAGTTTTCTAGATCTTTGAGAGTTCTGTGCTTTTTACTGATCTATTCACAATGAAAAATAGTTTTGTAATTTTGCAGCCTTTACTCTTTCCTTGAACCAATGTGTTGAATTCATTTATTGAGTTAATGTAAGAGAACAGTGGAGGAGCTCTTTTTGCTCCTCTTAATAGAAAAATAGAGTACATAATATATCCTTTCGAGATTTCTTTTATTAGTACCGTCGTTACCTATATCCTTTCGGATCAAGGCTCTTCAAGACCTCACGTATTTACTGCTTTTGTAGATTTGACGCCAAAATGCTTGAAATTGTGGAACTATATATATTGAAAATTAAGATAATATAGAAATTGGAGAACGCGAAAAAACATAAATAGCATTTAGTTGGGCCTGTGAACGGCCCGTAACGGCATCTAGTTAGGCTTTTGAGCGACCCGTAGCGGCATCTAGTTGGGCCTGAGAGCGGCCCGTAGCGGCATCTAGATGGACTTTTAAGCGACCCATGGCGGCATCTAGATGAGCCTGTGAGCGGCCCATAGCGGCATCTAGATTGACCTGTGAGCGGCCCGTAAGGCCGTGTAGATGGGCCTGTAAATGGCCCGTAAAGACATGTAGATGGGCCTATAAACGGTCCGTAACGGTATATAGATGGGTTTGATACAGTCCAGATGGGTTCTGAGGCCCGTAACGGCACTTATGTAGGCCTGTGAGCGGGCCACAACGGTATATTTGGGCCTTTAAAAGACATATATTTGGGCAATTCAGCGGCATATAGTTAGGTTTTCTTGTATTAGACCCATGCTTGCTTGGAAGTAGCTCATAGCGGCATAGATTTGGGCTTGCGGTGTGTTTGTAAATGGCCCATAACGGCACATAAATGGGCTTGTAAGCTGTCCATAGAGAAACCTTTCAGTTACAGAGAATCTTGCTATCTCTATTTCTCTCCTACTGTTTAAAGACCCATGTTGGGGATTTCAATGTGGAATACAATGTTTCCTACATTTACCATGCTCCGTATGCCTACTTCGACAGCACCAATGTCGGCCTGAAATGTTTTACCAAGTGAGTGCTTGTTGTCTAAATAAATACCGTATATGTGTCTCTTCAACGGGTGGATCATCTTTCTTTTTTGTTACTATAATGTGTTTCACTAATAGGTTCTTTAACGGTTCGAGTCTTGAAGAATGAGATGTTGAGAAGTTGATGGAAAACCATGTATAAGTGTTTCCAAAACTAGCTTCTATGTGAAAAAGAGAGACTGAATTAGTCGACTAAATCAGAACCAAGAATGTCACCGGTTTATAATTAATGAACCGGTGGTTATTGTGAATCCTTTCGGTTATAAAAAGGATGGTTTACGGTTTTGATTTTTACTTCTTCTTCTTTGTTTTTTGCTCTGTATTTTTCGTCTTCAAGAACTCGAAAAACAGAGTGTTCGCATTAACCTCGGTTTCTTGTGAGGTTGTGCGTGTGTTGATTGTTCATAGTGAATTGCTGGACTGAGTCCGGCCCCTGAGACGTAGCTCTCCATATCGGAGGTGAACTCAGGGTAAAAGTGTTGTGTGTCTCATTTTCTTAGTTCTTCGTATATTTTCTTTCATACACGTTAATCGGATTAATTCAATCGACTGGAATTTAGTTCTTGATTGAATTATTGAAACGCCGAATAAAGGTTTAAGTCGCAACAATTGGTATCAGAGCCATTGGGTTTTTTGTATTCAAGAATATCAAGATAGCATCTACCCGGATTGAGGTGGAGCGGTTCGATGGCACCGGCGACTTCTCTATATGGAAGATAAGGATGATGACTCACTTTGGCATGGCAGGTCTAAAAGAAGTTGTTCTTAGTGACAATTTTGAGATTGAAGAAACTGGATCAAAGACTGAGGAAAAACAGTCTGACGAGGACAAATCTGAGCCATCAACGTCAACTATGAAGATGGTTATCGCGACCCAATAAAGGTTGAAAAGGACGATAGGGCGCGTAACTTGATCATCTTGAACATAGGTGATCATGTTCTAGGAAAGGTAAAACATTGCACAACAGCGGCATCTACGTGGTCCCTTCTTGAACGATTATATCAACCAAAATCGTTGCCAAACCGTATATTTGTGCAGTCACAGTTTTATACATTCAAGTGGGATGGCACAAAAGCAATTGACATAAACGTAGATGATTTTCTGAAGATCCTTGCAGAAATGGGAAGCTTGAATGTGACTGTTTCAGATGAAATACAAGCCATTGTGTTTCTGAATTCTCTGCCATTGGTCTTTGATCAGCTTAAACATACTTTAAAGTATGGTAAGGATTCCATATCTCTGGAAGAAGTAATCTCTGCAGCAAGATCTAAAGAAAGAGAGATTGCTGAGATTACAAAGGGAGAAAAAGGGAATTCAACAGTCCTGTACACAAACGAGAGAGGAAGAAGTCGCAGCAAATCAAAGGGGAGAAAGGTCACATGTTGGTACTGTAAAAAGGTTGGACACGTTAAGAAGGAATGCTTCCTCAGAAAGAAGCATATGGAAGGTGATGGAGATGGTGAGTCTGCTGTAGCCATTGTCAAATCAGAGATCTTGACGGCATCAAGTGATCACAGCAAAGATGAGTGGATAATCGACTCAGGATGCACTCACCACATGACCTTTCGAAAGGATTGGTTCTTGAACTTCAATGAAATAGAAACAAGTAAGATCTTACTTGGTGATTCACATACGGTTGAAACTGTTGGAGTAGGAAAAATCAAACTAAACACCCATGGAGGGACAGTGAAACTTCTGAAGAACATAAGATATGTGCCCAGCTTGAGAAGAAATCTAATCTCGACTGGAGTTCTAGAGAGTCAAGGTTTCTCACATGAAGGGAATGAAGGCAACATTCGGTTCTACAAGAACAATAGATTGGCTCTTCAAGGAAAACTTAAAGATGGTCTATACGTGCTTGATGGAAATGCGGAGAAACTTGAAACATGTATCACAATAAAAGAAGCTGATTCAAAACTATCTCCTTGGCACAGTCGGCTTGGTCACATCAGCTACCGAAATTTGCAAATTCTGGTAAGAAACGGAGTCCTTAAAAGAAAGGACATAGGACAAGAGAGCTTCTATAAGCAATGTGCTCTCGGAAAAGCCAAAAGAGTAAGTTTTGATACAGGTAGACATGAAGCAAAACAACTTCTTGAATACATTCATGCTGATTTATGGGGTTCTCCAAGTGTAACTCCATCTATCTCAGGAAGTCAATACTATCTATCTATAATAGATGAGTATTCTAAGAAAGTGTGGATTTGTTTTCTTAAAACCAAAGATGAAACATTTTCAAGATTTTGTGAATGGGTAAAGCTGGTTGAAAACGAGATGAACAAAAGGGTGAAATATCTGAGGACCAACAACGGTCTTGAATTCTGTAACAATGTATTTGACAAGTTTTGCAGGGATCAAGGCATCACCAGGCATCGCACCTGTACTTACACTCCCCAACAGAACGGGGTGGCTGAACGAATGAATCGTACCATAATGGAGAAAGTACGATGTCTCCTGTTTGAGTCTGGATTGGATGAAACCTTCTGGGCTGAAGCTGCTGCTTTAGCTGTCTATGCAATCAATAGATCACCAACTGCAGCCATAGGTTTCAAATCCCCTGAAGAGGTATGGCTAGGAAAAACTCCTGGATATAAACATATAAAGAAATTCGGTTGTGTTGTCTATGTTTATCAGGATATAGGCAAACTGAAACCAAGAGCAGTTCAAGGCATTTTCTTGGGTTATCCACCTAGTACTAAAGGATACAAGGTATGGCTAATTGATGGAGAAAAATGTGTTATCAGTCGAAATGTGAGATTTCAGGAAGACAAAATGTATAAGGAGCTGCTTCAGGAAGGAGATCTTGAAAAACAACAGAACTCAAAAACAGAAAAGACAACGATTTCTATACCAGAGATTGATGTTCAAGACAAAGTAGAAGGTACAAACCAGCAGGGTGAAATAACTCAAAGACCTCTCGAGGTTGAGGTGGAGGAAAACGAGCAGTTTCCTCAACGAGAATCACCTGTAGTCTTGAGCAGGACAAGTTTAACAAATTACCAAGTGGCTAGGGACAGGCAAAGGAGAAGAATAGTTCCCCCAGTAAGGTTAGCTGACTATGACTGTTCTGAACTCTCTCTTGCAGTTTGTACTGCAAATATGATGTATACAGAGGAACCACAAGATTATCACGAAGCAACTGAAAGTAAAGACTGGTCCAAATGGAAAGCTGCAGCTGATGAGGAAATGGAATCCTTAATGAAAAATCATACTTGGATCTTAGTTGATAGACCAAAAGACAGGAAGGTGATTAGCTGCAGATGATTATTCAAAATTAAACCAGGTCTAGATGGTGTTGAGCCAGAAAGTTATAAGGCTCGATTAGTTGCTAGAGGATTCAGCCAAAAGGAAGGGATAGATTATCAGGAAGTTTTTGCTCTAGTTGTTAAACATGTATCCATCAGGATACTCATTTCCATAGTGGTTCAATTGGATCTTGAGCTGGAACAAATGGATGTGAAGACTGTATTTCTTCACGGAAATCTTGAGGAAGATATATATATGCAGCAGCTTGAAGGATATAAACTAGAATAGAACAAAGATAAGGTATGTCTCTTGAAGAAATCACTGTATGGGCTGAAGCAATCTCCTAGACAGTGGAATAAGAGATTTAACAAGTTCATGACATCACAAGGTTTCAGCAGAAGTGAGTTTGATATGTGTGTTTACACAAAAGAAGTTTCAGCTGGAGAATATGTTTATCTACTCATATACGTAGACGATATGCTCATTGCTGCAAAACATATGGAACATATCAAACATCTGAAGGATCAATTGAGCTCTTCTTTTGAGATGAAAGATCTAGGTGGAGCTCGTAGGATACTTGGAATAGATATTGAACGAGACAGAAGTAAAGGACTTCTGAAATTGTCTCAGATGAATTATCTGAGAAAGGTCATTAAGAATTTCAGAATGAGTGAAGCAAAATCAGCTCAGACACCTGTTGGAGCTCATTTTAAACTTACCCTCACAAAGAATAATGATGAGGAGTTAGATCCTGATGTAGTGCCTTATGCCTCAGCTGTTGGTAGTATGATGTATGCAATGATAGGATCTCGACCTGACTTAGCTTACGGAATTGGTCTTGTAAGGAGGTTTATGAGCAATCCTGGTCATATACACTGGGAAGCTGTCAAGTGGTTGTTAAGATACATCAAAGGGTCTATTGATGTTCACTTGCAATATTCAAAAGATAAGCAATTTCAGGTTCAAGGCTTTTGTGACTCTGATTTTGCTGCTGACTTGGATCGAAGACGTTCCATTACAGGCTTCATCTTCACTCTTGGAGGAAATGTGGTGAGTTGGAAGTCTGGCCTTCAGAATATTGTTGCCTTATCGACAACAGAAGCTGAATATGTTGCTCTCACACAGGCTGTGAAGGAGTCAATCTGGTTAAAGGGACTCCTAAAGGATTTCGGTTTTGAACAAAAATTAGTCAGAATCTGGTGTGATTCACAAAGTGCCATTTGCTTAGCAAAGAATTCAGTGTATCATGAAAGGACAAAACATATCTCAGTCAAGTTCCATTTCATAAGAGAGATAGTTGCAGCTGGGGATGTCGAGGTTTTAAAGGTTCATACCAGTTCGAACCCAGCAGATATACTAACAAAAGTTGTTCCAATTGGGAAGTTTAATTCAGCATTGCAAATGCTGAAGGTTTCTCGAAGCTAAGACTAAAGTGTTGTTGCCGGACGGTGTAAGTTCAGTGTGCAGTTCACTAGATAAAGGAAGAAGAAGAACATATGAAGTTTTTTGTCCAAGGTGGAGATTGTTGAACAAGTGGACAAAAGCTTCTATGTGAAAAAGAGAGACTGAATTAGTCGACTAAATCAGAACCAAGAATGTCACCGGTTTATAATTAATGAACCAGTGGTTATTGTGAATCCTTTTGGTTATAAAAAGGATGGTTTACGGTTTTGATTTTTACTTCTTCTTCTTCGTTTTTTGCTCTGTATTTTTCGTCTTCAAGAACTCGAAAAACAGAGTGTTCGCATTAACCTCGGTTTCTTGTGAGGTTGTGCGTGTGTTGTTCATAGTGAATTGCTGGACTGAGTCCGGCCCCTGAGACGTAGCTCTCCATATCGGAGGTGAACTCAGGGTAAAAGTGTTGTGTGTCTCATTTTCTTAGTTCTTCGTATATTTTCTTTCATACACGTTAATCAGATTAATTCAATCGACTGGAATTTAGTTCTTGATTGAATTGTTGAAACGCCGAATAAAGGTTTAAGTCGCAACATCTATCAGCTTATGGACCTTTTGTTAGTGTTTCTTATGTCTGATGGATCCAGAGGAATGGAAAAAATTGCAGAAAACCAGTCTCTCTTGATGCCCATATGTGAGTTTGATCATGAGGAGAAAGGAGATGCATTGTATGGTATGCTAATTCAAGATCACCCAGTTTCATTTGTAGCAACAGTTTGATAATCTTGAGAGTTATATAGATTTTAGTAAAGCCTTGTACATACTGATATGGTCTTTACGAGTCAGCGATGGAGCTTATCTTTGGAGAAAACTTATGAATGAAAAGCTTCTCAAGTTACAAAACGTAACGACTTTTGTCTTTCCATCAGTTGTTACATAGTTAAGTACGAATACACAACAGATTATTAGATTAATCGCTCTCCCCTGTTTGATCCCTGCAGGTGGCTGTGAAGAACAACGATATTCAGCTGGTTGATTTTGTAGAATCCAAGTTTCTAGGCGAGCAGGTAAAAAGAAAACACGAGTTTTCACATGATGGTTGAACCAACAAACCTACGGACAGCTATGGCTTCCGAGAACTTAACTCGAAGAGGACTGTCTCTGTCTTGTTCTTCAGATCAGAGCTTGGAAGAACAAAAATAAAAGCTTTCTCAACTTAAAATATCATGGTTTTCTACCGTAGTCTCTGTTGCCTGTTTTGCATTTTGTAAGATTCTCTTGAAGTATTTATTTGCTTTGTGCCGCTGGCTTCTCGGCGACATTCTTCTGTTAACTGCAGCAGTTTCTGTAAGATCTTTGAACATTGCAAGAAGACCTTAAGTGTATCCATTCGCGGTGAAACACTCTAACTTGGTCAGAGGGTTATAAAGACGATTGTGGACTTTTCCTGGTCCTCGCAAATTGTAATCCTCGATATCGTATTCCTACTCTCAGTTGATATTTTCTGTCTAATGGCGAATCCGACCGAAAAACTCCATGCGAATCCACCAAACCAAGAACCAGAAGATGAAGATAAAGAGGAAGAAGTAGAAGAACTGAACGGTGACGAAGACGAAGAGGACGAGGAGGAAGGACTAGACGATGATACCGTCTCCCAATCCCGAACGTCCCACGGCCGATCTAGTGTGGATAGGATCAAGGCGGAATCGCTGTTCCGTCGAATGCGAGCTGCCCCTGTGCCTGTGCGTGTTCACGACGTGATCGTCAAAGGAAACGAGAAGACCAAGGACTACATCATCGAGGCGGAAGTGGATGCTGTGAGAGAGGCGACCACGTTACAGGAGCTTCTCGAAGCCTCTAGGGTTGCAAATTCGAATCTTCGAGCGCTCGATATCTTTGATTCCGTCAATATCACGCTCGATTCTGGTCCTCCAGAGCTTCCTGGTACAACCAATGTGGTCATAGAAGTTGTCGAGAGTAAAAGCCCGCTCACTGGCCAAATTGGCGCCTACACTAGAGCAGAGGTATTGCTCTATATGCAACAGTTCACTGCTATATTTAGTTGATTTATTGGGTATTCTCCTGCATAGATCTGAATTTGCTGTCTTCCTGAAGTGTTTCTGGTTCTTAAACGGAGCTGATAATGTGTATTACTCGTTTATACTTCTGTGTGATCTTGTTTGATTAATTTTTAAATTTCGACATGACTGTGATGCTCTTGTAGGGTAAATCTTCAAGCATTGAAGCATCATTGAAGCACAAGAACATTTTTGGCTATGGAGATATTTGGGACGGTTCTGTAGCTTATGGCTGTGACAACTCTGCTGAGGTTGGCTTGGGGATGTATTTGCCAAGGTTCAAAGGACTTTCTACTCCATTTACTTCCCGTCTTTATCTTTCGACTCAAGACTGGCTTAAGTTTTCATCTTATAAAGAACGATCCCTCGGTCTCTCTCTCGGTCTTGTCTCAAGCAAATATCATGAGCTGGTATACACAATTGCCTGGCGTAGTCTGATAGACCCATCCGAAAAGGCTTCAAAATCAATAAGGAGGCAACTGGGACATAGTCTGCTTTCTGCATTGAAGTATACTTTTAAATTTGACCAGAGAGATTCATGCTTAAGGCCAACAGATGGATATGCTTTCACCTCTACTTCTCAAATTGGTGGTCTTACTCCTGATAGTCGAAGCCTACGCTTCTTGAAGCAGGTTCATTCTTGTTTCCTAACATTTAGATGAGCTAAATTTTCAGTTCAGAGTTGTATATTCTTACCCAGCAAATTCAGTGGTACAAGTCCCTGCCTAGTATGTCTGAAACTTATGCTCATTCATTGTGAGAGTAAATAACAAGATTCTAAGACCTCTAACACTTTTTAGCATCCCGTGGCATTTGTTTTCTCAGGAGATCGATCTTCGATATGCTGTTCCGTTTGGGTTTTACCACGCTGCTCTAAACTTTGGTGTGTCTGGGGGTGTCACCTTTCCATGGGGAAGCGGATATCAAGACCGCCCTTCCTCTGTGCCAGAAAGATTCTTCTTGGGTGGCAATTCATCGCCTGTATGCTCTTTGGGTGGGCCATCCGCGCTATGGGGATTCAATACCAGAGGACTTGGTCCCAATGAACCAAAAAGTAAAGGCGAGGGTGAACGAGATTTTGTTGGAGGAGATGCTGCGGTCACAGCATTTGCGGATCTCTCGTTTGATTTACCGGTGAGATGGTTAAGAGAGAGAGGAATCCATGGGCATGTATTTGCTTGTGCAGGGAATATAGCAAAGCTATCTGAGAATGAGTTTAGAAAATTTGCTGCTCCAGAGTTTTTGGAGAGATTCAGAACTTCAGTTGGTGTTGGAATCGTCTTACCAACTAGTCTCTTCCGTATGGAGGTTTGGTTCTCATCTTTCTGCATTTTGTATCGAAATGAAAATGCAATGATTAACACCGAAAATGATCCATATTTTCTTTTGCTTTTGTTATGAAACAGCTTAACTACTGCCGAATAGTGAAGAAACAAGAACATGATCGTTCCAGATCTGGTTTTCTCCTGACATTCTCAGCCTCTTCCTGAGAAATTTTACTCAATATGAGCCTTTCATATTTATTTATTTTCGTAAGCCTTACCACAATGACAATTTCTGGCATAATCTTTGGTTTCAGGCAGTTCTGTTTTCGTTGTTGAATCTGAAATTCTTTTAGCAAGAGAGTTGATTTCATTTTTGGATTCAGGAAAATTCAAAATAAAAAGATCTGTTCGCTATAGTGTTTTTTCGTGAAAACGTCAGTGTTTTCTTTCCTCTTTGTCCGAACACCCTTAAGAGAAACGAAGTAGGTAATTGTTATCGCAATAGGTATTTCAAGAAGACAATTGCTGTCCCCCCTCTTAAAGTCGTTTGACTGGTATTTCGAAAGAAACAATTGTTACTAAAGTCTAAAGTCTCTTGACTGGTAACAAAACTTCCAAGATTTTTGATCCGTTTCTCTATTCTTCAAGTTGTGAACATGGAAAGCAACATGACGAGAAGAAAATGGGATAGTGGTGGGCTTCTCGTTCTCTCACATTTCTTGTCAAATGTCATTTCCACATTCCAATTTATATGCAACCTGTGATTATTATTTTTTAGTATTACTATGCACATAATCTAAAATAAGTACCAGAAAATGACATATGCCAATTCTCTTTGGTTTTATACATAAGAAAATTCATCTTGGATGTGGAGCACTGTGAAGTCTATTTCATCTGACTGACTTGTTCCATCTACTGCAAATCTTGTATGCTTCTCTCTATTTTAATGTCCACAATCTCAAAGATGAACCAATATATGATTATGACTTATGAGCTACGAGCTTGGACTCGCACCCACGACCAATCATGTAATTAGCAAGGAAAATATCAAATCATGAATAGGCCCACGCCTTGTCCCATTGTGTTCCCTTCTCTATTACCTACACAAACACTTCTTCACAAAAGGTTAAGAAAGAGTCTTAATAATAAGTATTCACAAGATAATACTTTGGAAAAACGAGAGCCTAACATTTACCCTAAAAAAAAGAGGGTTTGAGATGAGAGGGCATGAACCACGATCAAGCTCATCTTGTGCAGCCTGCAAGCTCTTGAAGAGACGATGTACACTCACTTGCATTTTCGCCCCTTATTTCCGCTCAAGTGACCTGATAACTTTCGCCAAAGTCCATAAAGTCTTTGGAGCCAGCAACGTCAGTAAGCTTCTCAGCGAGGTTCCTGAAGAACAGAGACAAGAAACCGTTAACTCTTTGGCTTATGAAGCTGAGTTCCGTCTCAAGGATCCTGTTTACGGTTGCATTGGAGCCATAGCTTCTCTGCAGAAGAAGATGCTCGAGCTTCAACATGATCTAGCTGTTGCTCGCACTCGACTACTTACCCATTCTGGCCTCAACAACCACGTGTCTACTTTGCATGATTCTCCTCAGCTCGCTGCTTTTCTCGATCTTGTACCTTATAGTGACTTGATGTTTCTTGATGGGTCTAGTCTTGACCCCTACTTGTATGACCTTGGACAACCTCCTTTCGTCTAGGCCTTCTATCTTTATCCCCTGTATTTTGTACTTTGGTTTCAAATCATCTTCGACAATCTAAAGTCGCTAATGTATGAATTCGAATATGAAAAACCAGATGTTTACGTCATCATTTGTATATAAAAAAACTCAAGTTAACTTCGAAAGTAACCATCAAATTGAATGAGAAAACTCAGGTACATGATGAGCCATGGAAGGTCAGAGTCTTTACCAGTTATGGACGAACCGGTAGGGCATGGTGAGTAAAGTGAGTTTTTTTCAGATGCAGAGCTTCTTTGTAAGCCAGGTCTGCATAGGAGAGCACATGCTTATGTCAGCCCGTAATTTTAACAAATATGAAACATTGATAGATATGCTTCTGAAGTGTTACTTTTTGAGGCTCCAATAATAATACAGCCTCACGTGTCATCTCATCCCCATCAAGTCACAAGAGTCTTGTCCTGGAGCTTCCGAAATGCTGCAAACAGCCAAATCAACGACTTGGTGGGTTTGATCAGTTTCAAAAGTAATTCATGGAAGAACATGACTGACTCTGATAAATGGGTTCCTCTTCAGATCCCAACTTTACACATGATCAAGCAAAAGAGAGATCGAGGCAGGCATTGATACACAAATCATCATACATTGAAACTTCACAAAATTACATCTTGATAAGTCAGATACTAAGATAGTTATTTCCGTAATATGCATTGCTACCAATGTACCCTACAATGCTAGAAAAAGAAGACGAAACATTTCTCAGACTTGAAACCCAAAAGGATTAGGTAACAGCTTCTCCATTTCAGATGAGCTTTAGATACAACCATTGCTCCTTGCTTCACCACAGTAGCTCCTCCACATTCTATTCCTACAACTTCTTACCTGGAAAACATCAAAGGACGGCTGAAATTTCAGTATACTCATAGTTACATGATGAAAAACCAACATAACGCATAGTAGGTTCCCCAAAATTTCACCTTGAAGCTATGGTTTAAAATCCACAAATTGAAAGCACAAAAGAGCAGAAAGATGAAAACTTTTCCATATTCAGAATTTGCTTAGCAGAGACAAACCGATATTTTTTTTATACCTGAAGCAGCTCTATATTTCACATGCTTTGATTTCTCGAGCTCCAATTGCATCTCCATCAACATGTTCATTCGTTGTAACTCAAGCTCCTTGGCAACTTCCATTCTCTGTTTCTCCAATTCAATCATCATCTGCTGCTTCTTACCTTCGATTTTCTCATAGACTTCCCCTAATTTGAGAATCGCTCTCGCTAGTTCCCTACAAGACGATCCTTCACTCGGATCTACATCTTCCACTCGGCGATGCTTCTTTACCACAAATCCCCAATCACCCTCGTCGTCATCATCGTCTTCTTCATCATCATCGAGAGAGCTTCCAGTTGATTTAGATCCGGTGGGATTCGGATTATTGTTCACCAACGACGATTTGACAACGCCGGCGCCGGAATATTTCTTCATAACCGGACCGATTAGGAAATCGAGTCTCTCAAAGAAGCACCAAGTCGACGAAGGTTTGGCCTTCTCCGTTTTGTACTTCTTCTTTAGCGTGTCGATCCGGTTCTTACACTGCACGTCGGTCTTCGGTCGGCCGTTCCCGTGGCTCGAGTTGACGGTGTCGGCGACTTCCTTCCAATCGTTCTGCCGGAGATTTCCACGGTTGAGATTGACGTAGCGGTCTCCCCAGGCCTCGATCAATGTCTCCGTCGCGTCCTCGCTCCACCAGTCCTCTCGTCCCACCGGCAGACGGTGAGACCCGCCTTGCGATTGGGACTTCGACTGAGTCTCCGGCGTCGTCGCCATTAGGTGGGAGGAAAGCTAACGTGCGCGGAGGAGGAGGCTTAGGATAAGAATTTGTGGAGGGGAAAAGAATTGGAATGAGTAAAGTAAGAGGGGGGATTGATTACCGGCGGTGACGTCAGCAAACGGCGATTATCCTCTTCTTGTTCCTTCACCCTTTTACTCCGCTAACGGAACCAAATAACTCATCCCCTGAAACCGGTTTGGCCACAAACCGGATCCTACGTGTGGACGGATTAGCTGGTGAAAAGACGGTTTTAGCTTTCGATTGTGTTTGCGTCAACATATTCTTCACCGTGCCTGAAATTACGAAAGTTCTACAATTTTTTTCCAGTATTTTGGAAGATAATACAAAAGATGAGGTTGTACAATTTATTTTAATTTGTTTTATAGAGAATTCGTTTAGACCAAATTCTCTTAAATTGGCTTATATAACTAGCCCTTTTATTCTTATATTTTTATTCTTATATTCATTGGCTTATACTTATCATATCAATCAAAACATATTAAAATAAATTGAAGCTTACTTTTTTGTAACTTAGTATGCTAAAAAATTATTTTACTCATAATTTCGTAAATAGTTTATAATGTATATTCAATTGTCATTGTTCTACGTACTCTGCAGGTTGCTAGCATATTTCATACTAGTTTTATGAAAGGCAAGAACAAGAAGAGGAAATGTGTCGTAAAAATATCCATAACTGAAAAAGGGTTTAGAATGTCGAAATTTATGTGAACAAGATAAGCTGAAAGAAAGAAAGAAACAACACTCATGTGAGAGAAACTAAGAGTAAACGATCGAAAGACTATTAAGGAGTCACCTCCTCCGATGGAAAGAAATATAGTGCAACCAAAAATGACTCATATCTAAAACCCAACAAAGAATATTACAAACAAAAGTAGACATACCTATGAAATCAAAGAAACTTGTCGATGACGAATATCACCATGGGAGGGAGATTTGCACGAGCATGATTTCTCGATTACTTGAATGGACAGTGTTTTTTAGTTCCAACGGTCTTAGTAGCCACCCATCGGTGGCATTCCAAATGGTGGCATTGGAGGCATTCCACCCATTGGTGGTGGCGGACCATAACCACCACCTCCCATTCCTGGCATTGGTGGTGCGGGTAAAGCAAGTGGCAATAATTGGGCGTACATGTTCTGTTGTTGTATTAAAACAAATAAACAAAATAGAGTCATCAGTTGGATTTATTTTTAAGAATTTTTCTGTGTAGCTCTGTGTAAGTAGTACCTGTTGGGCCATGACATCCTTCTCTTCATGCTCTTTGGCCTTCGCTTCTTTTTGTGCCTCTAGCTTGTCCTTGATTAGTTCGTCCACTTTTCCACTGTATTCTCGGATATACTGCAAAGTATGGGATCAAACAGAATTGATCATTCAAACGCTTTAATATGCTTCCTATCACATTTAAGGGGATTCCAAGGACAAATCACCTGGAGGATATACGGGAAGGCAAAATCGATCATGTTGTTGATCCAAGCAAGTTCTAGAGCAACATCTGCTCGGATTAAATCATAACATACAAAGAGACATGTAGCAAAGCATTCCTTTTTCCCCTGTATCAACATAAGACAAAGATTAACATTTTCATCTTCTTGACCAAAATTGTCTTGCTTGAAAACCCATCCATACCTGTTCGATGAAGTACGCCAGAAGTTGTTCTGCAAGGTCATGGTCGCCTGATTGTGAAGCAGTTTCCATACAGTCCTTGTACATGTTATCCTTCTTTGACAAAGCAATCGATTGCTTCCATCTACCAGCTTTCTTGTAAATATAAGCAGCCACACGTCTCATTTCAACAAGCTCGTGTTTCTCAATCTGTTTCTCACAATTTACATGAAGATTAGTTAGTATACAAGGAAGATAAAAAAAAAAGATAGATTTGAACTCTTACCTTCTGAGCGAGGCCTATCTGGTCGAAACTGTCATGCAAATCTATAGACTCACGCAACCTGTCATAATCTTCTTCTTCTACGTATATCTCATTCAGAGCTTCATTTACAGCAGAGACATTGTTGCTCTGAACTGCAACCATGTATGGCTTGATGAGACGCAAGTGACCAGCCTGAGATCAGAAAGAATAACAAAACAAAAAAATCATCAGAAGTCGTTTGTTATCCCACTGCAGATAAGTTTTAGACTAAAAAATAAAATCAAGGGGCAGCCTCTAACCTTGCGCATAATATCAACAACGCGTGTGTGATCTAACCGCAACGCAAGGACATTGAGAAGGTCGTTTATTAAATCAGGGTGCTCTTGCAAGTAGAAATGTACAGCCTTATAGTAAAGCTCGACATTCGCAACCTTGGCAACAATGTCTTTAAATTGCATGTGCTCCCATGCTTCAGGAGAATGGTTCATGACAGTGGTTGCAGCGTTGTCAAACTCATCATATTGAATGTAAAGATAGGTAAGTTCCTGCCAATGCTGTTGTTCATCACAGGCCCGAATGAGTTTGGGGATATTCAGGCGAGTAGAGAACAACTTGATGTGTTCCATAAGCTTCTCATAACGATATCTGGCATACAGTACACCCAATTCTGTGAAGATCCCCATGTGAGCACGTTCTAGACCAAGCCCACTCTCCATAAGTGAGATCAATTCATTGAAGCATCCTCTGTTCTGGTAGTACTCGCTAACTTCTTCCAGGTCATCCACCTATTAAAGAACAAAAATATCGCATAAAGGCATACAAAATTAAAAATTGAAACCCAATTAGAAGCACAAAAATTTCTCACGAACTAAAATCAGGTATTTTATCCACCTGTATGATAATGTTAAGTCCACAGATTTGAGCCAATCGGAATTCCTCTGCGTCAACACAAGCGAAGCAGACTTCCTTCCATGTCTTTGCACTGTTTGCTTTCCTTGCAGCATCAACAGCGCCTTGGAACTGTTGCAACTTCACAAGTGTAACGGCTAACTTGGCCCAATTCGATATGAACGCATATATAATTTTTGCAGCCTCATACAGAGCTTCGTCATACAAGCGGTCACCAACATTTAGTAGGTTAGCAACGTTGGGCATCAGAATGAATTCTTCAATCTCACCCAACCTTTCAATCTTCGCATAAGCATAGATGAGCTCACTATCAACCTTGGGTTCCTTCACTTTCTGTCTAACCATCAGAAGGTATCTGACCAAGTCATCATAGACATTTGTATCTTCAGAGGCTCGGATGACCTCCAGGAACTGAGTGGCATCGTCAGCTCGTATAAAGGACTCGATTGCATCACTGACTAGTCCTTCCCTGAGTTGAGCCTTAGCGACTTGGCTCCAAACAGCATCTTCTTCGACCCGGAAAGCAAACTCAACAGCACGGTCAATGCTTCTGACGTTATCCAACAATACGTTGACAGCCTGAACGTTTAAGTTAAACTTCTTGAAAATCGCAAACGCTTCCTCGTACAATTGCGCATCAACCGCCACTTCACCAACAGCCGGACCATCAAAATTGTCCAGCCTGTTAATGTAATCCATAACTCGAGACGGATCTGCTTTAATAGCTGTCAGTATAAGCAGATTTTGCAGATTAAAGTTTCCACTGAAGGCAGAATTTTGAAGCACAATCTTTTCCAGAAGCTCAATAAGCTCATGCGGCAGATCAGCAGTCATGAAAGCTTTAACAGCTGCAGAAACTTGCTCTGGGCTCTTGCTTTCTGGTAAAGCAGTAGACACAACTTGGTCAATAAGTTGTCTTCTATATTCATTTTCTTCCGTAAGAACCTTCTCCCAGAGGTCACCATCCATTCTCTCTACTACATATCTGCAGTTGGAAAACTGTGTATAAGGAGTCTACTGAGTAGCCACTGAAATAAAAAGAGGTTTGGTGAGAAATAACCAAATACCTGGCTTGTAACTTGAACAAAGAGTTCTTGTTGGTGACATTGATGAGTTCCTCGTCACACTGTCCTCTTCTGTATGCCACAACAGCCAGGGTAGGATCACGTTTCTCGCAGTACTTACCCACAACCTTAGAATCGTAGTATGGGTTGGTGGTCAGGAAATGCTCAGGGTTATTGTTACTGTCTATGATAATTTTACCCAAGGCATTATGGACATGCACATCTTGGCTTCCCTCACTAACTAGATGCTCCAAGAACTGAGTTAGGAGACGGAGTCGATTTCTGAAAAGACAAATATGTTATTAGAGCTTCAGAAACAAAGGGGAATACTTATGAACGAAAACCAAGATGACTACCTCTTCTCACACTCCTCAACAAGGGGTTCAACGGGAAGCAATGAACGAACAGAGAGAATAAGGCCTTTTATAAAATCTTCTGGGCATTCATCATCAAGCAACTGTCCCACAACTAAGGGAGCATTCCCAGGGTTCACCTTCAAAAGTAATCACATGTATAAAAATTTATGAATATATGGAAAACTTCCTCACATTGACAATAGTCCCAATAAACTCCATACCTTTTGAACATAACCTTCGATGTAACGAAGCATGTTGTTTGTGTAGAGGTAATGGGTAAGATCAGGCACAAAGCCAAAACGATCGCAGACATTAATCAATGGCCGGGCATCAGGAAGCTTAGCTTCCATCAAAAAGTTCTTCGTCTTTTCAGCATCATAAAAATTAGACTCTCTAGTCACACGCTCAACCTCCTTTATTTGACCAGTCTTGGCAGCTGCTTCAATGTACTTGAAGTGAATCTCAGGATCCTCACTATTGCATAGAGGAAAAAAATTGCAACTCGTCAGAATACAAATATGAGGATTGTGCTTGTATAAAGTAATGAGGTAGAATCTTGATAAATCACCTCATGCTCAAATATGAACCTAGGAAAAAGTATAGCCCTTCGTATGACTTGAACTGCTCAAAGAGTTTAATACATGCATCAACCCCAAGTTGCTCACAGTACTCCTTGCAAGCCTGCAAAGATATATCAGCATGTCAGTGTCACATTAAACAATAAAATTCATATCACACCACAATAACAGAACTTACCTGAACGATTATCTGAAGGTTGCCTCTCAGGTTGACCAGCAGAAGATCCTTCATGCATTCCATAGCCCACTCGCTAGAAAGAGTGCCGAAAAATTCAACAAGAGCCTGCATTTTTAGCAAAGGCATGTTCAACAACTCGGACATCCAGGATTTTAGCAACCAAAATTTTGCTCTGAGGTATTACCTGTGGCTCAATAGCATGTGTGTTCACAATTACACGTTTAATATCAGGTAACTCTGAGTAATGCTGCAAAACGCCAATAGAAAAAAGTTAGAGATAAAATGATAATACATCTATTCGGGCAAGGAAAAAGGTAAACATTGAAAAAACCTTTAGGGATTGGATATAAAGTCCAGCCTTTTCACAAAGCTGAGCAATACGAGGCCGGTCATAGTGGCTGAACATCCCATTTGCTAAGATTGCATCAGCCACATTAGGAAATGTTACCAAATTGATCTCCAAAACCTGTGATAATGGACTAAGAGGACTGAGAAAGGAAGGTGAATAGGGAAAGAACAAAAAAGTACAAGATGGCGACTCTTTTCAACCTTGGTTTGCAGAAATGCATGCTCTGGTAAATTTGGCTTCAGAACATCCAGAAGGAAAGCAGTTGCTTCACGAATCAGATTTCTCTGAATAATTATGCACAAAAAAGTAAATTAGCACATGATAGCTCTCACGTACTGCATAGTTTCAGTATAGAGAAGCAGAACAAGTAATGAGCTACAGATATTGATGCATGCAGTATCTCATGCGTGGTTGCCTACCTGAAGGAAAAGATCAGTAATAGTGTTGTAGTCCACTGGACAACCTCCTTCCATTTGGGACATCATTAGAGCAAAATTTACTGCCCCCTGCATTTAGCAGTTAACAGACTAAAGATCTTTTACACAGAAAATATCACTTGCTTCATGAACATCAGGTAAAAATATATTGCTTAAGAAGTTATTCGATTCATGATTCTTCTTCTGTATACGCAACAACCATCCAGTAAACCATTCCTTCCATAGTTTGTAATATTGCAAGTATCAAAAGTGCACCATACTAACCTGAGGATCCGTACGGAGTATGGTTTGCAGAAGAAACATGTAATCAGGTGTGTACCCAACCTAAAGTAACAATATGAAACAATTTCAGAATTCAGCCCAACGAAAGTTAGGGTAACCATAACAGGGAAAGAAGGGGGTGGAGGGGGGCAAAGTTTAGAGTTCATTGTTCACCTGCTTTGAATAAATCAGTATTTTGTCAAACTCTCTTCGCTCTGCAAAAGCTGCTACGACTTTTGGTGTAGCTCTAGCTTTGATGTATATTTTCAAAGCAAGGTCATTATCCACAGTCTGGAACAGAAAAGATTATCGCTACAACATACTAAAAGAGACATGACTATATGAGAGATTTTGTAGGACAATGGTCAATTTTAGGATCAAACCTTGACAAGGTCTCCAAGTTCTTCACTGCATTCTAACTTATCCTCTGCCAACCAGTTTTCCAAGAGGTTCTTCTTGTTTTGATTCACAACAAGCCGAGATAATTCCAAAGATTCATATGCATTGAGCTTTCCTCTAGTCAAAAGAGTCCCAAAATACTGTAACAAAGGAGGAGTTTGTCCTGCTTGTACAGGAACACTCTGCAAAATTGTATAGTGCGATGTTGTAGTTTCAGATTGGTGTTATCTCCATATAATAGTAAATAACATGTTCACAGAGGATAACTTGCTTGGATATGGAGAAACATATACCTGGAATTTAGCCACCGTATCAGGTGTGCGTAAAATCCCCTGAGGAGACTCAGCAGCAAGCTCAGCAGCCTCCTTGTACTTTGTTTGAGCAAATAACTCTTGGAACCGCTGCACAACCTGCAACATCCAAACTGAATATGAGAAACTTCACATCAACGAATGGCTCTCTTTTTCGGCAAGCTGCCAATTGTCAACTATATTTACTTCGGCAAGAGAACGATCCACACATCTGATCGAAGATAACATCACATACCAGATTTTCAGCACCAGGGAGGTTCCCTCTTTTAGCAAGATTGACAGCGAGTTCCAAATTGTTCAACTGTGATACAAAAGCATAGAGTTTTTAGCATATCATGATGAAATAGAAAGATTGTATTAAGAAAAACAGAAGAAAGCTAAACATACTTGACCACTAATAAAAGGTATTATGGTAGCTTCGTTTACTGTGGCTAAAAGAACTTGTCCTCGCCTATTAATGGCATAGAAACCCCCAACTGAGGAAGCTTCAGAAGTCAAGAAAATTGGGTCTGGACTAATCCGATTTCTGTAGATAGCAGAAGCTGTCTCTAAATCATATACAAACAGCAGGCCAAGCTTGGTGATGACATATATTAAGTTGAATTTGTGAGAGACCTGTAGGGAAAAAAGAAGCAGGTGTCATGAAATTGTAACCAGAAGCTTACTGAAATAAATTGAACTAATACAACTGCAAACCTGCATGGCTACAGGAAAATCATCAGCAAAATCTGGGGGGAAAAAGAGATCTGCCTGCTTTTTTGTAAATGATGGTTTTCCTGCAAAAAAAATGCCCACCTTTAGACATTAGATGAACACCAACTATAAATGTAACCAGAAAAGCTAAACAGCCATGAAACACAGAGCAGTTGAGGAAGTTAACCTGGTTGGGCACCGAGCTCAATCACATGCAACTTTGATGTTATCTGCCCAGCATTAAAGCTCTTGCTTGCAAAGGATATAAGAATAGAAGGGTTCTCATTCCCAGGAACCTACCATTAATAATGTTGCTCATTTGCTTGTAATACTACAGTTCAAGATCATACCATGGAACAAACTCACAAAAGAACCACATAGTTTACCTTAAACTGAGCAAATGATGCAGCATGTGCTTCAAGGGCCTGGCTCCGCTGTTGATCCACAGAGAAAAGCTGCATATTTCCTTTTACCAGTTGTGGTCTCTATAGAAGACAGTGATGACAAGATCCGATCAAAAATGTATACATATTACATACTAATTTACAACGACTGCCATTCTGATGTCTTCATTCTACTTAATATGTCATGCAGTAAACTTACCTCGGGAGAGCCAGGAGCAATTCCGATCAAAACCAACCACTTCTCATTAGGAGAGCACTTATAGTTTATAATTTGGTTGCTTGCCAAATTTGCCGTTCTATCAAACATCTTAACTGGCTCAGAATCACCTGGAATAATCAGAGAATGAGAAACAAATCAACAACATATACATGATATGAAGAATATAACACTAAGTTAAAGATATAGAACCTTCAATCGACCAATGATACACGGAAGTTTGTGTGACCAGCCCCAACATCTTTGGTGTAATCCATTTCCAAAAAGCAACCTATAAAAACATCGAGTGGTTAATATCCAAATATAAAATACAGAGCCGCAAAATCATAGTCTGAATGAAGTGTACAACATGAAAGATAACCAGGTTACAAAATGTTAGCTTCAACACTCACCTGCTCAGGCATCTGATGTGATTTCAACTTTGCTTTTGCTTCAATGTTAAATATCTGTAGATGATCCTGAGTAGTTCCTGGAACTTGAGCTGTATACAAATTATAGAAAACAGTGACCAACAGAGGAAGAAATAAGTAATACCAAAGTAAGGAAACATCCACTACAAACCAGAACTTCTAGTACTCTAGGCTTAAGACACAACACAACCACGAGAGATATAACACATGTCGTAAAACATAGAACTGTGGATCAAGTATACTATTATAGCGAAGTCCAGATCAAGAGCATAGGACCGAAAGATAAGATCGATGAGTGATTACTTTTCCATACTGATTTAATAAAATAGATTTACCACCAAGTACGCATCACAACAGGCACAGAGTCATTTAAATTATAAACTTATGAATAGCGTCGACTTATGATTTAATCCGATATGAAGACAAATTAAAGTGGAGAGCAAAGAAAAATTAAAATCCGTAATAGATAGCATGTGCAGTTAACAACCCAAAGTAAGAGTCATCGATGGTATTTCTGGAAACTATTCTAGGTGTTCTAACTGATAGCATGATGCACGTATTAGTGATAGAAAGAAACAGTCAAATACCTTTTAAGGCAAGAATCCTCGAATTTGGATTCATAAGAGCAGAATCTGCAGTTATGGGCCTCCTTAGAGGCTGCATCGGCATATTCATATCGATAATTACAACACTGTTCTGCGGCGCAGTCTCTCGTACACATATGTACTTGTCAGACTCCATAGTAACATTTGTAAACGTGATGAATTGCTGATTGATCCCAATGCTCGGAAGCTGAAATTTTTCAAAAAGAATGAGTCATGTCGCGTACTTCATTTATTTAGTTACGAGTACGAGATCAAAGTAATTCAGCACATTGTACTACACAAAAAAAAACTTGAAATTCGAGATCGTTATATTCAGGTAACACAGATCTGAGGGTACGTAGTGAAATCTGATCAGAGACATAAACTAGCGACCCGGAAAATTTGGCTGAACCGCAACGATCAGCAAAATTAAGAGGAGTGTGAAACTGGAATCAATCACATCTTTCTAAATCGTTAGGAAGTAGCGACTGCAACTATAGAAGCATCTTCATCGCTCAAAATTAAGCTCTATTCTATGAGATATGCATATCTTTCTAAAAATGAGACGGAAGGAGGACTCACCGTTAGGACCTCTTTCATGGTGATGGGGGCGTTGGCTGCCGCCATGTTTGATCTCAGATCGCGACAAAAGAATCCGGAGGCAGTATCAGATCCACGGCCGGGACGGGACCGTCAACGGCCAGGGAAGAGAGGAGCGATGCGAGAGAAGCTGTAAGAGGATTTGCAATCGCTGCCAGATCTGAGGCAAGTGAAGAAAAAGTGATGGAGGAGAGAGATTCGTTTTTCTAAGGTAGTGAGAAATGACGAACAGCGATCCAACCGGAGTCACTCTGTCGAATATTAGGGGAGAACCAAAGGAGACGACGTGCCAAAAGTGCCTGAGCTGTACGATGTGCTTTTGCAAAGTAACGGGCCGGATCGGGTCGAATTTTGCAATCAATGGGTCGGGTTTTGTCACTAAACAGTAAACAGTGCCGTCCAGTGCCTCTGGGAGCGTTTTTTTGTTAAAGATAAGAAGAATTTGAGAAAAGGTTGTACAAGTAAAAGTGATTTTTTATGCGTTATTAAGAGTGATGGCCAATTGCTGAATATATTTCACGATTACGATTAAAACACAATCAAAATATATAACCCGATGATTTTTTGAAAGTATCAGACGATATTATTATGGAAAGTAAATGTAAAAAACAAGACTAGCGGTCTTGATACCAATTGAATATAAGAAACAACGAAATCAAACATCATTCATTAAATTTTTGGAAGATTTGATTTTGTATCTGTCAAGTGGATCCGTGAAGAAACGACGTTCATGGTACACTCTCCATGCGTAATCCTCAAAACAAAAAGATCTAAATGCCCTTCTCTCATCACTTCTTGCACCATTGTCCCTATCCTCATCCTCTGCATACTCGTCTTCTTTCTCATCATCACTGATATCTTTCAATGAAGAAACCATAGTGTCTATGGGAAGTGTAAGCATCAATGTCATTGTTACACATTTTCTTGGCTCATCAAGTTGTCCCGAGCACACCACCGGTCGATATCTCACTCTTTTGAGTTTTCCATTTCTCCAAACCTGCATGATTTAAGTTGTTTTGTAGAGGTTCAAAGTTAAAGCTAGCTACAATTATATATTTAAAAATAGATATATTTTTCAAGTTACAATTATATATCCTCCTAATCTAATTTTCATTGATATTCTATAATGACAAATCTTGTAAAAACACTCCTTGATTTGTTTTGTTTTTACAGAATATGTCATTTGTCAAATGTATTTTCAATTAGGCGATATCGAGACATTCCAAATTCCTATTTTGCTCTCCCAATGCCAATTAAAAATCTGTCTCGAATGAGACGCTCCTCCTTCACAATTTTTGGTTGTTGTCAACAGTAACTATCGGAAATATCCAATTATATATTCTCCTTTTTGATCATTACGTGGTTTCATTATTTTGAAAAGGACATGTGTATTTATGACTTTTAATAATAGTGTTGACATTTCAAAGAAAATAATTCGTAGCAGCTAAAGAAAACGCCATCGTAGAAGATAGTATCATCCCATCACAAAGATGAGAATGCGATATTAAATTGATTAAAAGATAACTAAGTAAATAATAATGATCATTCAAGAAAACTAGGAGAGAGAGAGAGAGAGAGAGCACTGACCTGAGCTATGTCACCTAGCGTCACAAGAACCGAGTCAACTCGTGGCGATACGGACACCCAGCCAGATTCGGACAACAAACAATACTTCTGTTCTCTTATCTGATACTGTAAACAGACAACATATGGATAGAAACCGTCGGTTATCGCCGGTTTATCATCCGGAACACCTTGGTTAAGCCACATCAGAGTGTGAAACCGGGTCGAACCATATCCAAACCCGAGTGCGCTCACCAGCATTTCTATCGTCTTCAACCCAACTTTCTCTAGAACCCCAGTGAACTCGTGAAGGGAATTCAGTTTTAACTCGCTCGACTCGATTGTACAGTCGGCGTCAAGGCAAAACGACGGTGTTTCAGCGTCGGATTCGTAGCCCAGAGGCCAGTTCTTCGGAAAAGATGATTCCTTTTTCTCTTCGCTGAGATCATAGAGTGAGATCGAGTCAGCCTCTGCCGCTTCAGCGAGTCCAGAAGGGATAATAACACCCGAGTCATCATCAGTGAGTTGGAAATAACCGAACTCAGTAGCGGCAGTGATTAGATCGTCCCAGCTTTTTCGACCTCCGGCGGAGAGAGATACTGTCGGAAGAGAAGCAGTGGAAGATACAGCTGTGGCGGAGGAGCGGCGGTTGGGGAGTGAAAGATTAGGTGGAAGACGGTTAAAGAGGCGAGAGAGAGCATCGGCTGCCGTATCCGATTTGCTGACGGTGTTGGGATGTGTGCATGATGGAGTTGGAGGAGGCGCCGCCGTGGCGCCACCGTGGATGTTCGGAAGTTGGTGGTGGTTGTGGTGAGCCGCAGAGGACGCCATTTAAAGAACGGTGTTGGTTTTGGAAGAGGCGGGTTTCTGATATGAGACTGCTAGTGAAGTATTTGTCAATACATATGGATAACTTCCGTGTACGCTTAGACTAAATAAGACTATACTCACACGTGTGGTGTGTTTTAGGTTTCAGATTGATTATTTTTAAAGATATATAGATTATAAAATAACTTATTAAAATCAAAAGCCAATGTATTTAGATATAAGAATTAACCTATTTAAATAGTATAACTATTCTATCAAAAATTTTAAATACTTCAACAGGATAATGTATACAAAAAATCTTAAATAAGATCATTTTTATGTTTTATGAACTTTTTCATATCAGAATAAATGAAAAGAAATTATGATATTTGACGCCACAAAAAAAAACTTGATCTAATATCAATATATCAATTATATAAAACTTTGAAACATTGTTATTGGTCGGATTGTTAATTTTGTAGAATAAGATAAAAAAATATGTTACAAACTACATAGAATTATTTTGTGAACAACTTGAAAACAAAAAATACCTTTTGATATTCACCATAAATGTTTTTTTGTGTTTTATGAAATAATATTTCGTATTTTTGTTTGGTTTGAAGATGTAGTAGTATATAAGTGTTAGGTCATTTTGTCACAATCGAAATACATGTCATGTGTATGTGTCTCCATCGGACATCATATATACATTTCATGGAAATTTATCTGTATAAGTAGATGCCAGCTCAGTGACAAAGAAAAAAGTAGATGCCAGCTAATAAGTGTCCAGACAATATTGAAACAAAGAAAGTTATAACATTAAGAAAATTTATAATTGGAAATTGTTAATTTGGTAGTGCACCACTATTTTCCACAAATGTCTAAATAAGTCCATTTTAATCAAAATTAAAATAATATTTTTAGAAAGGTATATTGTAAAACAAAATCTCAAAGACAACTATTGTGTAACTCAAATGAATTATTTGGTTATTAACAAACTAAATTCTTAATATATTATTTGATAAACATTTTAAAAAATATAATTTTACTCTGATGTGTTATTAATAAAAATGTCATGATAACCATCATATTGAATTTTAAATAAATATATAAATAAATTTAAACTAGATTTATACCCACGCTATACGTGGGAAAAAATATTCATAAATTATATTTTATTAGTAAATATAAATTAAATATTTCTATAATTTTAATTTTTATTTAAAATTATTTTTAATATTAATTTTTGTATATGTAAATTAAGGAAAAAAATAATTGTTTTTAACGCATTTAATAATATTTTTGGTTAGTTTAATAAAATATATTGATTTTCTAACCATATTAATAACAATGGCATATATTGTAATTATTCTAGTAAGTAAAGCTTATTTATATATTTATTTGAAACTCATTGTGGTGATGACACGTCAGCATGATATTTCTGTTAATAACACGTTAGGGTAAGGTTATTTTCTTAAAATGATTCTCAAATAATATATTATGGATTACTAAAATAATTACGATATATGCTATTGTTATTAATTTAATTATAAAATCAATATATTTTATTAAACTAACTAGAAAATACTATTAAATTCGTTAAAAATAATTATTTTTTCCTTAATTTGTATATACAAAAATTATTATTAAATTTTTTTTAATAAAAATTAAAATTATATAAATATTTAATAATAAATAATATTATATAATTTACGAATATTTTTCTTTACGAATAACGTTAATATAAATCTAATCTAGTTTGTCTGGTAAAAGTAATCAAATAACCAACAAACTAGGGTTTATGGAATGTTTTGAGGATAAATGTGTTTTGTGATTTTTTATTGCATGAGCATATATAAATAATATCTTGTTGGTTAGTTGTCCAAATTATTCCAAACTTTTAGATATAATATTCCCAAATGTCCTTACTTTGTGGGCGTTGTATGTATGTCTATGGAAATAATACAGATTAGTTGCACAATTATTATTTCTTCCCTTTTTCTCAAATTGTGATCCGTCTTTTAAGATTTATTCACCTAATTGACCCCCCAAAAATTCAATAGAAACAACTACCCAGACAAGTAATTGCTTTGTTACAATATTTTGGGATGTTACCATTTTACACAAATGGTTTATCTTGAGTTGATTGACTCATATGAATATATAAACTGGTTTAAAAATCTTGTTTCTCTTTGATATGTTATTTGACCAACTAGAAAGATAACTTCAGATGGAGTGGGAGATGTGAATTAGCTGAAAGTACAATTATTTTAATTTTGTACAAATATCTAGTTCAAGTCAGGCTTGGGCTCGTATATTCAATCTGGGCCTATCTACGGGTAAGCCCATTAATTTTCTAGTTTGTTGACGTGGACGTTAGCACTAATGCAAATGTTCTTCCCACAAGCTACAATATGAAACTCATTTCGTTGTATATATTTTCAAATAACTAAAGTGATAAATGTTTCGATGTAAAGGAGCTGAAAAATGACCCAAAGCTACATTAATTCGGTACTAAAAGTGGTAAAACGACATAAATCAATGCAGTTTTTTAGATTCCGACATCATAACCTATTGTAGTAAATGAGATTAAGACAGTAAAACTGAAATATTTTACATTGATTTAGAGTACATAACCACTTTGGAACTTCGAAAGAGACTGTGTGTTTCAGTGCATGATGCGACCAAAAGTCGGTTCTATCTAAACCCATAAAACCGGTTAAGAAAACACGTAATACGGACGGAAATTGGTGAATTTTGAAACTGGAACCACAACCAGTCCGACAAAATTTCAGTTTGGTAATGGTATTGAACTTCGATAGTTTATATTATTGTATCTAAGTTTTAGCTGGATTTGACAATTTTATGCATACCTCTTGGGTCGGTCCGTCGGTACCGGATAATTCTTAAGGTTATTTGACTAGTATGACATTAGTTTGTTTCCATCAAACTAAACCAGCAATAAAGTAGTATGAAACATTGAAACGTAACTGACTTAAAGTCTCAAACAGGTTTCTTTGCCAAACACCTCTAACTTTTCGTCTAACAATGTTTCAAGTCACTTAAATAATGTGCATCAATTCGCAACTGTTCTTTTTTGTGCTACCTTAGGTTCATGAAACATATGCCTCATTGTTTTTCTTCTTCTTTTTTGGTGTCGTTTTCTTTCTTTTGAACCCAAAAATAGTTCAACTAAGTGCGTGTTGAATAAATCATAGTGTCAAAAGTTGACCGTCACAAAAAACCAAAATCGCTAATCTTCCTTCTTCTTTCTGGTTTTAGATTTCTACACATATATATATGTAATGTAATTATCGACCTCACGAAGGAAAAAACTTAGCGTGTGAACCAGATACTAAGAGATAGAAATTGAGAGACGATAAGCAAGTAGAAGCCCAAGTTGACATCTTTCTCTCTCTCTATCAGTCAAGTAGAGGATATAATCTCATACATTATCTCTTTCGTACTCTCTCTTTCTCTATTACCTCTCGTTTAACATAAAAAAAAAGAGAGGCTTTTCTCTTCTCTCTTCTGGGGAGAGTTCTAATGGCGAACTTGGTCTTATCAGAATGTGGTATAAGACCTCTCCCCAGAATCTACACCACACCCAGACCCAATTTCGTCTCTAACAACAACAACTTCTTCAGTTTCAGACATTCACCTTCTTCCAAAACATCGCCTTCTTTCGCTTTCCGTCTTAATTCCCGAGATGGGTTCTCGAGGAATTGGGCGTTTAATGTGAGCACACCGTTAACGACACCAACAGTTGAGTCTCCATCCGAGGAGGAACACGAAACGCAGAGATTCGACCCAGGAGCGCCTCCTCCGTTCAACTTAGCGGATATTAGAGCAGCCATACCTAAGCATTGTTGGGTTAAGAATCCATGGAAGTCGATGAGTTATGTCCTGAGAGACGTTGCGATCGTCTTTGCATTGGCTGCTGGAGCTGCTTACCTCAACAATTGGCTTGTTTGGCCTCTCTATTGGTTCGCTCAAGGAACCATGTTCTGGGCTCTCTTTGTTCTTGGCCATGATTGGTAAAAAAAAAACAAAACCCTAACTTTTGTTGTTTTCCACCAATTGAATCTTCCTGTTTAGTCTATTCCGTCAACTTTGGATGATTCCCACTTCAATTTGGAACCAATTGAACAAATTCTGTGTGTTCACATGTTTATCCCTATCTATTCAATAGATCTCTTGGACCACCATCATGTTGCTTGTAGACCAACCCAAATGAAAACTAGTTTTTAGTTTTTCAGATGTTGAATCTCTTGCTAAGTGTAACAAAATATTAATTTCTGTTGATCACGTTGCAGTGGACACGGTAGCTTCTCAAATGATCCAAGGTTGAACAGTGTGGTGGGTCATCTTCTTCATTCCTCAATTCTGGTCCCTTATCATGGCTGGTAAGTTTTGCTTTCAAGCCACTGTGTCAAAACCAGTTGCAGAATCTCTCATCTTCTTCATGTATTTATACGACTTGGTTTGTCTGCAGGAGAATTAGCCACAGAACTCACCACCAGAACCATGGACATGTTGAGAACGACGAATCTTGGCATCCTGTAAGTCAAAACGGCATTTTGGTTATCTGGTTTGGTTTTTCTCAGATGAAGTGTTTTTATTGTTTCCGATAATTGCAGATGTCTGAGAAAATCTACAAGAGTTTGGACAAACCTACTAGATTCTTCAGGTTCACACTGCCTCTCGTGATGCTCGCATACCCTTTCTACTTGGTAAAACCTGTCTATTTGTTACAGTAACTTAAGCTGCCACATCAAGCAAAAAAGGCTCATGTTTCTTCTTATGTTTCAGTGGACTCGAAGTCCGGGGAAAAAGGGTTCTCATTACCATCCAGACAGCGACTTGTTCCTCCCTAAAGAGAAAAAGGATGTCCTCACTTCCACTGCTTGTTGGACTGCAATGGCTGTTCTGCTTCTATGTCTCAACTTCACGATGGGTTCAATTCAAATGCTCAAACTATATGGAATTCCATACTGGGTAATGCACTTCTGTTTCAGACTAAGCAATTTGTGTATTTTTTCCTCTGCCTTACCCGAAAATTGTGTTTGATGTCAATACAGATAAATGTAATGTGGTTGGACTTTGTAACTTACCTGCATCACCATGGTCATGAAGATAAGCTCCCTTGGTACCGTGGGAAGGTAAAATGCCTAGTCTCTGCTCTTACTTTCTTCGGCTGCATTAAGGTTAAAGCCATTGGTGTCTAAATATCATTTTGTGTTTTTCTTCTTAAAACAGGAATGGAGTTACCTTAGAGGAGGACTTACAACATTGGATCGTGACTACGGATTGATCAACAACATTCATCACGACATTGGAACACATGTGATCCATCATCTTTTCCCCCAGATCCCACATTATCATCTAGTAGAAGCAGTAAGTAACTGGAACAAAAAACACTAAAATAAGTTTTAAGATTTTGGTTATTTTTGTGTTCATGCTACAAAAGCTTCATTTTTTTTTTCTTTAACTCCTCTGTTTTGCAGACGGAAGCAGCTAAACCAGTATTAGGGAAGTATTACAGGGAGCCTGATAAGTCTGGACCTTTGCCATTACATTTACTGGACATTATAGCAAAAAGTATTAAAGAAGATCATTATGTGAACGACGAAGGAGATATTGTATACTATAAAGCAGATCCTACACTCTATGGAGAAATCAAGGTGAGAGCAGATTGAAATGAAACAGGCAGAAAGGCAGAGAGAGAGAAGCTGATTCTTCTATTTCTGACCAGCTGATTTTTTTGCTATGTCAATTTATTGTTACGACCAGAGAGTTAGTATCTCTGATTTCATTCAATGGTTCGATACTTGAAACTTTATAATATGAATCACTGATTTCAGTCAGTACAATGCTTAAAGATTCCACTACATATGTAATTCAGTTCACTGCTTAAAGATTCCACTACATATGTAATTCAATGACACAGTTGATAGAACAAAACAGTTTTTCATATGAATAATATTCCCAAACAGGCTACCCTCTCTCAATTTCTTGGATTCCCCTTTCTGTAGATCTAAAGAGAGTTTTGTATGCTTTCAAATTAAATAGGATAAAGAAAAAAACTTGATTAACATTATAAATGAAAACATGAGAACCAGAGTCTCAGAGATCATCATCATCATCACTGTCTTACTTTCTTTGCACAGCAAGGCGGGCATTTATACTGCTTGATGCTCTCTGCTTTGGCAGGAGTGATCTTAACGCATTTTCCGTGGTACCACCGCTCACAAACATCGCAGCAAATCCAGAACTCATCAGTTGTGTAATTGCCTCCACAACTTCCACAGAGAGTGTCTCCATGCTCGTCTTCTTCTTCATCCTCCTCATAGCTCTCTTCCATTAGTTTTGGTGTTGTGCTCTTTGTCTGCCCGTCTATTGATCTCTGCAACAAACCCGTCTTGTTTTCAAGGAGAGAGACCTGGAAATCTATGAAACAAAACAAAAGAAATGAAGACCTTTTTTCTTAAATGTACCTTAGCGCCGTTTCTGGATTTGCTTCCGGAATCTGAGCTTGGCTTGTTGTCTTTGATGGGTTTCCTACCAGTCACTACATCGAAAAGAGTTGGGAGATCGTTGATCAGACTGAATAGCCGCTTCCTGCAAATCAAAAGGATGACAAAGCTCCAGGAGTTGGCAAATACATTGGAAAATGTAGATGAGAGAAGCTAGAAACTTAATTAGCGTGCCGAAATAAAAACAAAGAAAAGAGATCTAGAATCTTCATCTTAGTAGAAACAACAATTGTGAATCGGTGTAATGTTTATATCAAGTGTAATATGTTTGTAGGCTTGTAGCTATGTAGTAGATTCTCAACCTCAGGAAAAATGTCCAAGGCGTGCTTTTAAAAATTAGATAGGAGCGCAAAAATGATAAGGAAGCCATAAAATTAGAGAGCTGTTAATGTCTAATGAAACTACTGGTGAGCTAAAACAATGTCGAGTTCAGAGGACCTATAATTTCAACCCATCTAAATGTCAAAACAACAACTTTCTTGAAGAAAAACAATGAAAAAGATAATAACCAAACTAAGACAGTGATATGATCTACTAACCAAAGAGCATTTTTTTGGCCATATGCAGCTTTTCACATATCCTTTTTTCAGCAAAACTCTTGGGATTCCAATGCAAAATTAGGGAGGACAGTAGAGTAATGACTAACAAAATAATCTGGTTTCAAGTTTAGCCATTACAATATCCAAAAGATGGCAGAAAGAGCTGAGAAAAGTTTAGACATATGAAGGCGTGCAACAAACAAGACGTCCATAGATATGATTGAAATCAAATGAAAAAGAATGCTGAATGAAACTGTAAAAAGGGGTTAAAGAGAAATACCTCTCATTGCGATTAAGCCGAGCACCAAAGTAGAAAGAAACAGAAAGCAACCAACAATCACTGTGGACAGCAACAAGCGAAAGCCAATCTTTCCTCTGCATACCATCTCTTGCGAAATTGATACCAAGCGCAGGCTCAGGAAGCTCCGGAGGCACTTCCTCTGCTGGTAGATTCACTTCCCAGGTCTCATTTGGGTGTCCGTACAAACACAAATTCTCCTTTTCTATACAAATGAAAACACCAGTCTGAATCAGTCCGAATCACCCCACACAAGAATCAAATCTCTTAAAAAGAGAAAAATGGGTATATTGTTCAGCATAAATCCATAACTAAAAAGGCGAAACTTTTCTTCAGCTAAAAGCTAGAGCGGACTTACCCGGATCGCATTGAGAGTAGAAATCATCAACATCTGGAGAAAAGCAAAGAAAAAAATTAAGTAAAAGCCAAACGCATTTCGAAGAAATCTAAGAAATTTCGAGAGAGAGGAAAAGAGAGGATTCGGTTGGACCTTTAGTGAGAGCACGAAGAAGAGCTGTACGACGAGCGGTATAATCCTTAAAGATCTCTTCAACGGTGCGAGGGTTAGAAGAAACGGCGGCCATAGCTGTACAAATACGAGTATTAAGATCGTATATACGATGTGCACACGTATAGATCAGTGCTAGTAGAGAAGGATCGATGCCCGCATCAATGGTTCTGAGACCCGATGCGTTCGGACATGGAGAGAGAGTTGAGGTGATGGAAAGAGAAGGAGACGCAGACGGAAGAAGAAGAAGACGAGAAAGGAAAAATAAAAACTTTTTATTTTTTTATTTTTGGAGTTTGGTTGCGTCAGCGAAATGATTAAGGGTATTTATTTGGGCCTTAAAATCTGTAATAGGTCAAGCCCCAAACCAATCAAATCTTCAAGTCCAAACTCTTGGTGGGCAAATAGCATAAACTCTTTTAAAGATTGTCGATTCGCGTTACATTCCGTGTTAAAAATTGAAATCGTGATTTGTGAGTAATGTAAGAATAAGTGGTAAAAGTAAAAGAGAGGCTTATCCCCTCTAATTTTCTACCATGTGATGGGTCTATACTACTAATATTAAGCTTTTGTTGATGACTTGATGTAAGAAAAAATAGATAGATAACAAGATACAAGTAGTGGAAGAACTACTGGGACATAACTTCAGGCTTATTTGATTCAACATTTAACTTTGTAAATAAATGTAGTTATAACTAAAGGTCAAGCATTGTGATAACAAAACACTTTTAAATAATAACGTCTCAGAAGAAGGGAAAATAAACAGATTACAACTTGTAAACAATATAAAACAAAGGGTATCACATGAAAGATATTGTAGAATAGAAAGTAAAAAATTTGATAAAGATGGGGTCATATTGTCATTGTTGTTGTTGAGTGATGAAAGAATGTTCAGTCCCATTGTTGTTCCCAGAAATAAGTCCATTCAGAAGAGTTTAGAGTCTTTTTGCCATCTGCTGAAACAAGATCATAAGGTGAATCTTCTGAGAATTCGGTTGGCATGGATTTCCAATGAAGTGATGGTCTCCAGTCTGCTTCTTTAACCACTCTCAGTATCTCTGCAGCCACGAGTTTGCTCCCTTGTGCTGACAAATGAATCCCGTCTCTGTAAGAATCACCCGATTTTTCCATTTTAGTTTGCAGGAAACTCTGAGAAAATCATATCCAAGATTGATGTTTCTTCAGAGCTTCAAGTTATTCAGAATTCGGGTTTTGTTGAAACAACCATAGTGTAGTAGCTTATTACTTACGTGAAGCAAACGGTTTCCCAGTCATCTGCTTTCTGAAGAGCAGAGAAGAGATCAACTACTTGTAAGCCTAGCTCTTTGCACAGCTCCACACAAGCGTCTGAATAAGTCTTGCAGAGCTCGTTTGTGCGGATTACCTCGCTCAAGTATGGGCTGAAGTGAGAAATATTAACATGTCAGGAGAAACAGAGATATGGTGGAGAAATTCATGGAAGTGAGAAATATTAACATGTCAGGAGCGACAGAGATATGGTGGAGAAATTCATGGAAGTCACCTTTGGTTCTGACGAACTTTGGTCTCGTTCACAGGAGGGCAACTAAGAAATATGATACGGGTTGAGTCTGAAAGGCTCTGAAACACAACATAAAGCATTCAAACGTGTTATAGTTGCACCGCATAAGGATCATCTATAAAGAGAGATTCAAAGTGCAAAATCGAATGTAAGGCTTTAGTCCAAGTCTTCACAGAAAAGAAATCACTACTTGGAAAGGCCTTTAAAACATCAATATCTGTATGGAAGTAACCTGAATGTGAAGAGCGATCTTTTTCATGTTATCAACGTATTCAGTAAGTGGTACGTGAGGTCCTAGACCAGAAGGGTGAGGCGCCATTGAGTCGTTTCCTCCAAAATAAACAACTACCAGAGAAGGCTGTACTGTAGCATCCTGCATCCATTACAAATTATAACTATGCCTGCAATTTTTGTACAGCAACGTGGAAGACCTAGATTTTTACAAACTTAAGCTTTCTCATTCTACCAAATTTCAAATAAAGGATACATGGAGATTAAGGACATTTTCAATCCTAGCGAATAGCTTAACAATAAAAAAAACTCAAACCAGGAAAACAAAGAGACATCTCCATTGCTACAGATGCAAAGTCTTACATGCTTAACCAATAATCTGGAACTAAAATGGACACGTTTATGATACTTTTAGGAATTTATTGTGGTAATTTGAGCCAATCAAATAAGGTTTCCAAAGAATTCTTAGAAATTATACATTTCTTAAAAGAGAAGAACCCAAAAAAGTGAAAAACATAATACCTTGGGGAAGACTTTGTCCACAACTTCCAAAGCACGAGTTGAATTCCATCCATAATATCCTCGCAGAATGATGTCGGCCTATACACATTGTCACATATGTCAATATTCACGTGTTGCTTAAAGAGAAGACATTAAATTTCTCCATATCCAACCAAATTAGTAGTTCTGAATTAAATGCAATTTCTTTTTCTCTGGACTATCATCATCCCACGGACCAACACGACACGTTAAAAGCTTGCTTTCGTTTCTGATATTAATTCCACAGAAAAAATAACCAAACATCCAAATGGAGAAGTAATTTTGCTTCTGCAATCCTTTGGTCATCAACTTCGTTGAAGAAAATTCATGATTTTCCCCTGAAGCAACGCTTCAATTCAGAAAACCAAAGAACAAATGTATAATTAGAGGAAGTAGTAAACAGTAATTAGGATAAGGCGATCCACTTAGATTTCTCTGAAACCAGCGAGTTCGTATAATCAACGAATGATGACTACCGAAACCAAAAGTTGCAGAGAGTTGTCTAGGGAGAGAGAGATTTATAAAATCAACGATACCTTGCGAGCGTAGATCTCGGAGAGGATAGCACCCCAACCTCCATGGCCGAAGCTCATCTGGACGATGGATGATCCAAATAAAACGATCTGAGGCCGCGAAGGTCCAACCATTTCCTCTAACCACTCTCTGCCCAAACACACACAATCACGTATGTTCCTCTGTTTCAGAGCTGAAACTGGCCGTTATTTCTCCGTCGCAAAGAAACCAGGCAGTGAAGGGAAAAATCAACAAAGCTGAGCGATCTTCTTCGTCTTGATCTCCCTCACTCTTTGTCGCTCAAAATGCGAGAGATTAAATGCACGAAAGTGTCTTTCTTTTTTTTTTTAATACGAAGAAAAGTAAAATAAAAGACAAAAGCCTTATCATGTATTGATATCCTCACCCAAGGCATTACTGTTATTACTTTTTTTCTAAGCATTTTTTTGTGACATACGAACATGACTTTCACCTACTAGTAAATAATTTCATTATGTACTTTTCTATTTTATAAAACAATAATGCTATACTATTTATTTAAGAAAGATAATGTGATAGATTTTTTATTTTTCTATTTGGAAATATTAATTTATGATTTCTCTGGTTGAAAATAAAGAGTGTGGGTACAGAGATTTATGAGCAATAACTAAAATGATATAGTCGTTGGTTGGTAAGTAAAGGAGCACCAAATATTAGATCAACCATATTTTAGAAATTAGTACATTTCATTTAATCCCCCAATTCATTTCTTTGTCTACTAAATGTCATGTTTATCTAATAAATAACCATGTAAACCTATATATTTATATGATTCTTGTAAATTGCTAAATGCAATGGATTAGAGGCTTAGAGGTTATGGTTCGAGACAATGTAAATCTTTCAGTGGTGAAAGCATTTTGAGTATGTGATCCGGATGGGAACAATTGTTGGATGTCTCAACAAGTTGAAGCCGGATGTTACAAATTGCTTTTATGTGTATTGATATAAGCTTAATGTTACCGGAGTTCATACACCATTCTCTCCGAGAGCTCAGCTCCGACGACTTCCCGGTAGTTAACCAACATCGATTCCAGTTGTTTCCGAACTACCGGGTTATTGATCCGTTGTAAATCCTTAAAAAAAAGAATTTGGTTTTTGTTTTTACAAAGATTGAGAATTTGTTGATGTGAAAAGAATCAGGGAAGTGACAATAGTGATATTGATATTACCTTGTATCGAAGTCGAGGTCCATCAAGACTGATAAGGATATTGGTAATGTCACTGCGGTTTCTACTAGAATCTGAGTCTGAGTCTGAGTTATACATTTCTTCATCATCATTTGTATCTCCTTGTTCCATGTCTTGATGCTCACTCATGGATGATTCCGCTATGGTTTCAGAACTATGAGGTGATGATGATGGGAGAGAAACCTGAGTGAGATCAGACAAAATGGAATATGGCTTTTTATCTAGTAGAGGCTTGGCCATTTCGAAAGGGACCCATCTGAAAACAAAATGATACAAGAACAGCATTTTAGGATTTTCTCTTGAATGAACGCAAGCAACAAAATAATTTGGTCTTAGTAATGCGGTTTTGGGAATTTACTGGTAACGGAGAGGACATAGAAGCTCGGAAGGACGATACGCTGCTTTATATCTCATCTTGTTGCAGGAATGTATGTAATAGCCAAGATAGTAATACTCAAGTGTAGAGCAGTGAGCTTGGTTTTGTTTTACCCAGTTGATTTCTTGAAGGGCTGAGTAGCTTCCAAGAGACAAGGATGCAAAATCCGGATCCCAGAATAGGTATTTACTTGACAAACAGTTAGGAAGAATGTCAATCACCCCAACAGCAATTAGATGGTCATCAACTCGGTATTGTTGATGGAAAGAACCAAAGCCACAAGGAGGGACCTTTATTTTATGATCATAACCTGAAGGCCGAACTTCTATCAACGGAGTGTCAACCAAAAACCTTTTATATGAAGTTTCTGAGATGCTCTCCGGCTTATCGTTATGCACTCTCATTTGATACCGTTTGTATAATTCATATTCCTCTGGATCAAAACTCGACCTTTTCAAGTGCATTTCCAGCTTCCTCTTTCTTAGCTGAATGTTGTTTGAAGAAGACTTTGTTGCTGTAGCACAAAGGCTTTCACCTTCATCCCTATCTGAAGAACTAACTTGGGTAGCTGAAAGGACGTTGAGATGGCCTTTACATACCTTAATACACAAGCCAGAGAATTCTCCCACCTTATTCAATTCACTCAACAACTTCTCAGAAACAGTCTCTGGTGATAATTTGATATCTTTGGTATTGTCGTTACTCTCGCCTTTCTCACATGTCTGTGTGCGTTTTATAGCAGCTACTATTGAAAACGCAATGTTGCTGGTGTATAAAATTCCTTCTGACCCTTCAGCTAGTTTCTTTCTTTTAGCAGAGAGAATTTTCTTTACTGAAGCTTTAGGAATCTGAATATTAGGAGGAAACTCCCCACTTTGTATGCATCTTTGTGCCGCATTTTCAATTTGTTCAGCCAAATCTCTCATGATTGGTTCTACTTCATTGTTTTGTTCTCTTTTAGCATCTCCAGGTGATTTTCCAACTGGCTCTAAAACTTTGCGTGAGAAAGAAACATCTGGATCTTCTGGTTGCTCTCTTGGCGTCACATCTAGCTCACCATCCAAGAACCTGAGTAAGCAACATCACAGAAACAGTTAAAAAAGAAGGGAAATTTTCCATTCCGAGACTGCGTTAAAGAGGTTCCCTGAATTTTGAGAACAAATAAGTCGAAAGAGAAAGTGCACAGTTTCAACAAAACGTTGAAAAGAAAAAGGTTCTCTGAAAATAATTGACAAAATAAATCTTGGTATAACTCATCAATTGATCCAAAGAAAGGGGAGAAAAGTGCATCTATATACAATACCTTTCTATTCTTCTACGCACTCGCTGCTGCTCCTTAGAAGGAACAAAATCACTTGCTTTCAAGCGGATAGTATAAGAAGGGCAACATGTTTTATTCATCTCAGGTTTGTAAAGGAAGCAACCAGATCGTCTCCATCCACGGTCAAGAAGAGCTACTCAATAAAAAAGAAAAGACACAGCAAAACGATCACTGACCTCAGAAAAGCAAACCTGAATCAACATGGTGATCGAAGAACAAGAATGAAGGAAAAATCTCCACACGCTAAATCATCACAGCGTTGACTTCATTCAAACTTTGTGTTGGCACAAAATTAAACCAATTGATCTCTAGAAGAACAGCGGAGAGATGAAACCAACCTTGGTAGTCATTAACGGTGAGACTCTCTGTCCATAAACCTGCATTGGAAATGAGAGACAGCACTGAGTTATCAATACAAAATCATGAACATTTCTGTTTTTACGAGATTGTAGCAAAAGAGAAACCAGAAACATACAAAAATCTGTGGTTAATACATAAGAATCTCACATCTTTATCGGTCAGATTATCGTCGAAAGTATAAATGATGTTCAAAGAGATGATATAAAATGGGCATTTCAATTTCCCAAATCTTTTACCCGACTGATGTGATAGATCAATTAAACGATCAACTCTAGCGAAGAGAAATGAGAAGAATAAAAAAACAAAGATTCAATGGCGAGGAAACGAACCGTGAGAGATACTGGAGAGGGTAGAGGATTTACAGTAACCGCATGTCGATCTATTGCGTCCACAATCAGCGATTATACTTTCTCCCCCGACACCACCATGGCTACTACTTGCCTCGTTTCTAGTCTTCACTTTCTTAGACGTCATGAATAGAAAGAATTCACGGTGGTCTACGCTCTTCCCGATGAAAAAGAAGAAGTCAAGCAGAAGAAGCTCAATGCTTCCTCTAAAAAAAAAAAACAGATCAACTCCCTGTGGTTAAACGACACGCGTTATATAAAACAAATGTCACGAATGTGTTTCTCGTGCCAAGGAAGAGTAACATAGAGTAGTTTTTTTTACAAATTTAACCGACAGAACGTTCTCCCCTTGAAATTAAAACGTCACGCATGTTATCTTGTCAATTTGGGCCCAGTTTGGTGGATAAAGCCCAAGTTCATCGATGTAAACTAGACCCGTTAGTTCAATACCACTTGCCCAGAATTAGTACCCAAATGTCGTTCCATTTTTTAGTAACAATATTTTTAATATATTATTTAACAAATATTTTAATAAAATATTCTTATTTTAACATGTTATTAATAAAAATATTATATTTAAATTTTATCATTATAATAAATTTTAAATAAATATATAAATAAACTTAAGTTATTAAAATAATTACAATATATACAATTATTACTAATTTGGTTAGAAAAATAATATATTTTATTAAATACTATTAAATTCATAAAATTGAATTATTTTTATTTAATTAATTTATATATACAAAAATTAATATTAAAAATAATTTTAAATAATAGTTAAAATAATATAAATATCTAATTTATATTTACTAATAAATAATATTATATAATTTATGAATATTTTTTCCATGTGAGTATAAATCTAGTTTCTTTTTTGTGGGTACAACGGGCCGATCCAATAATCTAATATTTTTAATACAAAAATTTAATATATTCGTACGAAAAAAGATAGAGTCGAACTTCACACCTATAAATGTACGTAGAGGTGGTGCAAACATTAACCCAGTTACTTATATAAAATCTAATTCTATTAATAATTGAACAAATACGATATATAAATTTAAAAAAGTGGTGCATGGAACATCATAGGGAGTTGAATGTGAGTGGGCATTGTACAATGTGAGACCGTCTTCAACTTTATTGACTAGGACAAGAACACAATTATCATTCTTTGGGAAATCTATTTTCCTATAAAATATTGAAAACATGTAGAAGACATGTTTCATTAATTATATATATTAACCAATACGAATTTTAGAACTATAAAATAAATATAACTCCAATGGTATTTGTATAAAATTTTGTAAAGATATAACTCTAATGATATATTAAGTTACTACTATCTGAAACAAATTTCTCGACTATTAATAATTGCTCTTTCGTGCATTAATATAATAAAAAACATTTGTGTTCGAGAAATGGTCTAATTAGTTACTTAAATCAAGATTGTTGTCCATTAAAGCAATACAATTTTTTTTATAGCGAAACCCTTTTTTATGCAAAACTCATAACTTTTGTCATCCACAACCACTAATATCGGGCGCATGCCTATAAGTTCAACTACGCACTAGACCACATGCCTTTAGATTACTTGAATTCCATTTAATCCAATATGGAACCAAACAGAATTGAATGTAACCATCGATCGATTGAACAATAGATAATTAACATATATGAGGTTTAATTGAAAAGATATGAAGTGGCCGGATGGTTCCAAGTAACATAAGACATGTGAACTTTGACTTTTAGACCGAATTCCTCAATTAAAATAAAATGCAAATTTAAATGCGAGAGAGAGAGAGACAAAGATATTTTGTAAGTAGTGTTATGTTGTTTAGTGGAGAGTAATTTGTTTAGTTTATAAAAACAATGTTTGGTTTTATTCACATTGTCATTTTATTCTTTGGACCATGTTTTCGTTTTGCTTAGCGTCCCGTGCATGTCTCCTCTAAATCATCACCACTAATAACATTTCATGTCACAAAAAAAAAAAACTAATTTCATTTTAATGCACACTTTTAAATAGAAAAAGATATTCTTGATGTAAAAACATAATTGTTCTATAATCGCCAATTCAAACTAGTATTATATTTTTCTCATATATATACAAAGAATAAAATTCAAAAAGTCTATAGTACTTCCCGACCAAACTGTCACATCTTTTGTGGAAAAAACAAAACCATATACCATTAAATAACTTGCGATCGAGTCAAACTGTTCATACAATGGCATATGTGTTTTTCCGATCACATTATTCCCATCACCTTCATGTTACACATTGTGATATTGTCAGACTTTATATGTTATATATGTCCATGGAACAGAAGCCTAAATATGTAAGAATAAAGAAAGAGATCAAATCTGCAAAGATGAGTTTCTCCCAAATCCCGAAAAAAAACAAAGGCATGCATTTCGATTTCTTAATAAACAACTCATCATAAAACGACACATAACTCGAAAACCTCTCCCACCCGACAATTTACCATTTCATTTCTCTTTTTGTAATTTTATTGTTTAACGAGACAAAATCATAATATATTACGTCTACTTGAAAAAAACCCACGTATATATATATAAATATGGATATATACAAGCTCTAAAACGTAAAACACTTTGACGATCATATCTGAAAATGTCTTTCTCCGTGAAAGGTCGAAGCTTACGTGGCAACAACGGTGGAGGAGGAACTGGTACGAAGTGCGGGAGGTGGAATCCGACGGTGGAACAGTTGAAGGTATTGACGGATTTGTTTCGAGCTGGTCTTAGAACTCCAACCACTGATCAGATTCAGAAGATCTCTACGGAGCTCAGTTTCTACGGGAAAATCGAGAGCAAGAACGTTTTCTATTGGTTTCAGAATCATAAAGCTAGGGAGAGACAGAAACGTCGTAAAATCTCCATTGATTTTGATCATCATCATCATCATCAACCATCAACTAGAGGTATATAGAGCTAGTCTGTAGCTGTTGTTTTATTATGATCAAGAAATGTATGTATATTGATTAATTAAGTGTAGATGTTGTAGAAATAAACGAAGAAGAGGAAGAAGAGAGGGTAATAGAGACATTGCAACTCTTTCCGGTGAATTCATTGGAAGACTCTAAATCCAACTCCAAAGTGGATAAAATGAGAGCCAGAGGCATTAATCAGTACAGTGAATATCTTCGAGAGTCCAATACGACGACGTTTTCTCCGTATTTATCATGTGGAGCTGAGATGGAACATCCATCGCCCTTGGATCTTCGATTAAGCTTCCTTTAAATAACTGACCACCTACTTCCATTTTAAGAGATCTTGTGTATTTTTGATTTTATGTCTCATTAGATGAATTATAAGAATCTAAGTTGGCTCATTTTAACTTTTTTTTGTTTTGTTTATTATGATTATTAAGAATATGGAAAGCTTTACGTACAATCAGTCACTGTTGATCCGAGGCCACTGTTGATTGGCTATGTAATTGACTAATTTGGGTTATAAATACTACGAAACAATAACAGAGTATCAAAGCGCCTGTAGCTCAGTGGATAGAGCGTCTGTTTCCTAAGCAGAAGGCCGTAGGTTCGACCCCTACCTGGCGCGATGTTCTTTTTGTTTTTGGTAAATCATATTCCAGCTTAGACTGTATCATGATCTGATCATTTTGTAATAAAAAGAAAGAGTTAGGAACCTATCACAGATCTTTTCCATTCATAATATTTCTTAATCACAAGGTTTCAGAGAACAAGAGGAGCTCTTAAGCAGCTATGAGACGAGTAGGACCAACACCAGATCGAAGTCTAAGTAACCAAGACATTTTCAAACTTGATTTCTTCAATTGCAAGAAAATCTCTCTGTACTCTTTCTTCAGAAACAAATCCAACGCGAACAAGTAATCATCACTTCCTTCCTCAACCTCTTCCATGGCGTCCAAACACTCAATGCATTCACCAATTGTACACTCTGACTGCTTTCCTGATCCCATTTGCACACTCAACGGCTCCTTCAATTTCTCCATATTGAACCGGTGACATGCTGGAGTTACGACTTCTACATCCTGTAACCTTGACTCTGCAAAACCAACACCATTAAACCTCGGACCATGCGGACTAGGCTCATCATCATTATCATCATCATCTCCATCTTCACTTCCTGTGACTGGCTCGTTTGTGCAGAGCGCTGATAGTGGAGTTGGGTCATGTAGCTGTGGTGATTCGCAATGATGATCAGCTACCACTTTCCTGCGATAAGGACGGAAATCAGCTTTTCCAGGCTCTATAACTCCTTTGAATATGAGTGCCAGTTTATCCGCATGAGGAACTTGTTTCCGTCTGAATTGTACAGCTCTAGGATCCTCCTGTAAATCAACAACACGAACAAAAACAAAAAGATCCAATCTTGTCCCAAGCTGCAAAATTTTCCAAACGATAAAAGATTTCTAGTAGCGTTTTTACCGTTAAATAGATTTTCCAATCCTCATCTGTTGCGCCGAAAGCACGAGTATTTGGATCCCATTTCATGATTCTAGCATCAACCACTTGACACCAAATCTTCCAAGCTTTCCTCGTACAATCCCAGTGGTTTTTCAGCTGTGCTCTTGTATAATTTTTTCCAGTGTTTTGATTGATCATCTCATGAATCAATTTCCAACTTTCCTTTGGATAGTGTGTGTCAGGTCTGTTTCCTTTTAAAGTCTCTTGGACAAGCAAATCGATAAACAGCTCATGTGAGGATGCCGACCAATATCCTTTCGACTGAGGAGTCGTAAAATTAGAGGCGCTTTGCATATCATCATCTCCAGTATCGTTTTCTTCTTCACGATGCTCGCTTCTTCGCTTCCTTTTGCTACCTGAAGCAGCTTCATCATGTATGTTACTACCTTCAAATATAATCTCTAGTTTATGGAGGAACAATGGAGGACTCAACCGATACTGCCCAGCATCAGGATTCAACTGTGAAAAATCAAAACAAGTTTCTATGGCCTCAAGAAAAATAAATAAATCAAACTCCACACAAAAACGTTAACTGTTCATTGTACCTGCAGATAGTTGGCCCAGTCTTGATCACTGGCACCAAACGTATTTGTCTCGGGATCCCATTTCATATCACTGCAGTGAACAAGTCTTTGCCATATTTTCCACTGTTTGATCATTGTATCCCAATGGTTTTTCAGCTGCTTTCTGTTAAAACTCGAGCCAGTCCTCTGTTGAAAAGATTCCAATATATGCTGCGTTCCAGGTTTATTCCCCAACAGCTTTTGCTCAGCGCATAAGTCCACAAATACTCGGTGATAATCAGGTTCCCACGCGGCTTTCGGCTTCATAATTCTTTAAAATATGCATAGATAAGTAAATTCATCAAAAACAAAAGTTCCTTTCCAAAACAAGAGACATTAAAGGCTCTTAGTAGTAACAAATAACTATAAACAATGGCACGAATCGCAGAATGGTTGAACATAAGTCTCAACTCTGTAAAAATGTGTAATTGGTAAAACCCGCAGTATCAGAGTATGATTTTGTCATGACACACAGAACATAAAGGCTCTGATTGGTAACACGCTAGAGTCGCAGGAAATAGATATCGAAAAATGGTGCAAATAGGGGAATGGTTGAACATAGATCTCAACTCAGCAAACCCGCATAATCGTAGGAAGATTTTGTCATTCGGCTATTCTACGGGTTGGCAAACGCAGCCAAAAGCAGCAGGAAAATCTAAACAAGTATACATCCACATTTTTCAGGAGAGCTTAGATCATGGCTGAATATAGAACAAACCTTCTGGTTAGAGTCAGAAACTCGATGAAACCACTAGATAACCTAAATATTTGCAATTGCCTTTACGTAGAAACATAAAGGATACACATATGAACTGCAAATGCAAGCAAATGTACTCGGATCTCTTTTCACAAACATAATCAGATAAACACATGCAGGAGACCATAAAGAAGAGAAACCAAAACCAAAACCAAAAATAAACTCATGATATTGAAACGTAAATTCTCAGGAAACAAAACGACTAGTCGAGTGCTCATTCATGTGATGACAATTATGCAATTTAAGATTAACTCTTCCCGACTGATTTTTTACCCTAACAAATAAAATTAAATTAAAAAACGATTTTGCGACCCACGGTTGTGTCTTGGAAAAATCGAAAAAATCGGACGCGAAATTCGGTATCGCACGAAACCACTAGTGTCACTACGATCAAGAGCCTCTACTCCGAGAGGCGGACAAGAGAAAAGCAAACAAGCAAATGAAATGAAGGAAACGTAAAACGGTACCCGAAATTAGATAGAACGGCCAGGGCGATCGGATAACCACAGTGTGGCTGATGAAACCGATCGCAATTTTTTCTCTCTCTGATTTTGGCGTTTGCGGCGGAGCTTTTTTAGTTTCGTGCCTATTATCACTTATTAAATACCGGTTAGCTCCGGTTCCGTTTTGTGAAAATTTTTCATTATGTTGACAAGTTTTAACCAAAGGTTTGACATTCTTCAATTCTATGAACTGATAGTGTGAATTTTTAGGATCTCTCGTATTTTTCCTCAAAATTTACATGTATAATACAAAAGGTAGCACGTGATTTAACAATGCTATTTTATCTGAAATTTTGTTTTAATAAAATCATGTGATTTTGTAAACTGAGAAGAGTATCTATAATATATTAATTGGAAATTATTTTAACAAAATAATTTTATATTGATATGTGATTTACAAGTATGTATGTATCACACTATTAGAACATTTTAAAATAAACATTATTTAAGACATAATTTACTAGAATATTTACGAAAATTGCCATTATACAGTATATTATATGTAAATCCGTAATATTTCGACATACAATGTATTTTGTAATAAACTATAAATATAATATAAAACAAAATATAAATTTTGAAAAATTAGTCAAACAAAATATAAAACAAAAGTTTAGTTTAATTGAATATCTATCATATATATAATTTTATCCAAAATAAATATATTTTAAATCTATTTGTATAATTCGATTTTATTATTTATTTTATTTTTGTAATCAATATTAAAAAAATTTAAAAAAGATTATTTTAAATATGAAACAAATTATATATATATATGAATTAAATTAACAAAATAAATAATTAATTATTCCCATGTGGATCAAAATTTAGTTTTACTCGAAACACGAAAAACGTTAACTGTCTTTAATAAACAACTAGTTTCACAATGTGCATGTTTTAATAAACACTAGTTTCACAATGTGCATGTTTTAATAAACATTAGTGTCAATTACTACGTGTATTTTTTTATATCGTATGTAAATACGTTTGCACAAGAGATTAATTTTTTTCTTATCAACCAAGTAAGTTTACGTCTTAAAAAATGACAGTATTTTAGTCGAAAAAATTAGCTATTTTTAGTTAAAGTGCTGGGAAAATCATGTTTCAATAATCTCAGCATAGTAAATAGTGTAATGATTTGACATTACAGCACATTGTTGCAGAAAACTACGACTCATATTGTCTGTCTCTTTTAGTTCTCCTTTGTTTCGCTCTACTCCTTCCTGAGTCAGTTTTCTGCTCGAAGAACCTATGGCCATATAACAAGTTAACAACCCAACTTTTGACTCTGTTTCAAGAATCTAACCTTTGACAAACAAATATGAATCCAACCTCTGAAATGAGATCATAATCCAGTGAAACTGTATTACATAAGTTGGATTCACAGAGTGCCAAGAACTCAAAAAAGGTGGAGGAAAAAGTCTTGTCTTTTACCATTAATTAATTAGTGTTGTAATTGTTGATACCACAAAACTAGATGTAAAGAATCGAAAAAAGCTAAATTGAAGTTACTCTCGCAACAACCTATGACGAAAGCAGTAGAAAATCCACAAACAAAAAAAAAAAAAAAGAAAGAAGGAAAAAAATCACTTATTTGCGAAGTCCTTGAAATGATTGCTTTTGGTACTCTGTTCCTTTCGTGTTGCTTTACACATCCTTTGCTTTTGGTCCACAGATGCTGGGTAAGGGTTTTTGGTTTACAGCAGAAGAATCTTGCCTGTGTTTAACAGGTACTGAACAAATAATATGAAGGTTTCTTTCATTTGCTTCGTTTCTTGGCTTCACTGTAGAGGATAACTCCACAAACCGTGAGCGAGTAACCTAACATTCCTGTCACTGAAACAGGATTCCTGAATATTAGGATGGAAACCACCACTGCAACTGCACCTTTGGCATTTCCTAGCACCTGTAATAGAGAAGTTCATCATTCACTTATAACTACTAAGAGGTCACACGCATAATGGCTTTCAATGGTAGACTTGAGAAAATTTGAAGGATTTTGTGTATAGAGAAAATGTGTTAAACGTATAGAAGAGATTTGTTGTTACCTGGAGAGTGAGAGCACTGGTGTGTTTCGTGACTAGGAAATTGGTTAAGTTCACAAAATAAGCAAGCGCTGAATTGAATAGCAGATACCAGACAATTCTAAAATCGTCTCTGGCAAGTGCAATTGTGATGCCAACAACATTTTTCTCCATGATAAGGGTAGCAGGAAGAAGGAACACAACAGCTATGGGAGCCATGTAAAGGAGGAGGTTCATGGAGTTGAGTTTTTCCCTTCAAACAATTTTGGTTTATATTTTCAGCAACACTCTTGAATATAAACTTTTGAAAGATGAAAACTTTAGCTGATAAAACCCGTAAAAGAGATGCTGTTATCTCTTACCCTTCTGAAGATAGCAAAATTCCTTGAAGAACTGATTTAAGTGCTCTTGCAGCTGTGGCTGCAATGCACATAATGAATCCAAACAGGTGGAAACTTGGTTCACCCTAACGATACATGACAAGTTAGGAAAATCAGGTAGAGTCAAGTCAATATAGAAAATGAAGATTCAAATGAAATCAAATAGATCCAATAGGAGCATATACTCTGCACACATAAACTTCTCTTCTAATTTAACCTTTTGTGCAACATATAAAGTTCATATTGTGAATTGATTGAGATGATGAAGGAAGTTAACATAATTCAGCAGTTTCGAACTCAGAGCATTTCTTGTTCCAAAATATTACCTACAATTTCGACTAACATCTAAATATGAATTCAATAAACCAGAATTAGCTCATAGCTTTCTATTTCTAAAGCAATTCAAACTGTAAAATCTCTCTCTCGTTTGTGTCTCTCCTTCACATTACCATCTCCCTAAAGCTACAGATTTCTTCAACAACACATCGCACCTCGATTTCAACATATGAGGCGAATTGGATAATAACCAATCTAATGAATTAATGATGCATAAGCCAAATCAAAATATAGAAGTAAGAGCACATTTTGAGAAGTTAAATACCCCACTGGCAATGACAACTCCGGTAACGACGGGGATAAGAGTGATGTAAGTCAACCAAGCTTCCCTCTTGAGTGTTATCAGATAAGCGAACACGGCGGTGAAGAAGGGTGTCGTGGCGCCGATCGCTTGGTTAAACGATACAGGGAGAAATCGGAGGGAAATGTTCCCGAAGACCACCGACACACAGAAAACGAGACTTAGTGCTGAGATCTTAAGAAACTGAACTCGGGATCGGATTGTTTGCATCGGTACCATCTTCATCCAAGCAATGGCGACGTAACTGAAGAGAGAACACGCCGTCATGTGACACATGGTGAGGAAAATCGGATACTTGAAGCCATAGTTGCTTAACAAGTATTTGTTGAGCAACAGAACTCCGATATTCGATGAATACCAGGACGCGACGAGCCCGATAGTGAAAAACCGACCATTGGCCGCCATTTTCATCATCTAAAAACGAAATACAGACCGATCTAATCGATACTATTGAGAACAATCCAAAAACCCTGCACGAAAAGTTCCACGAATTTGGGGGCAGTTTTGGATTACGCCCAAACGATCTGTCCGCCGGAAGAAGTAGATCGTCGGATACAGATTTGACGCGTGAAGCTATTATTCCATGGATCGAATCGAGATTAGATCACGAAGACAACGAAAACACAAGGAAAATGCTGAAATCCAGAAAGAGAGAAACTACGATTGAAGAAGAATCAAGGGTCAATGTGAGATTTTTGGCTAAAGCTTGCAACAACGCCTCTCTCTTCTCTCTTCTCTTTAAAAGGAAAAATGTTACTATTTATTTTTTCCTTTTTCAGTGTTCATGAGAAATAATGCGTTATGTATATTTTATAAGCTCTCAAAGATTTCAGTTTCCGTAATTTTAAATCTTCAATAAATGCATTCATAATACGTTTTCTTTTGTTTAATAATTTTATGGACTTAGTTGATTCCTCGAATAATAATCAAAGTGTAAAGATATGTATGAACGAAGGAAAGGAGAACGTCTGACTTATCAGTGTTATGACTTTTTCTGTTCTTCATTGTAAGATACAAACGCACTACGGTTTGTCGAATCGGTTCGATTTGGTTCACTTTATATTTCCGTTCAATTCACAATAACATAATTTGTAAATTTAATTTAATATTCAAAGGGTTTTTTTATTTAATTTAGTTGAACACATAATTTTTTTATCCAATCACCAAATAAGTTTTTTTTTCTTTCAAAGTTTGAAGCTAAGTTAATGACAGGCATTACCCATCAGAAAGAATCAAAACAAAACCAACCCTTCATTATATACCAAACAAGTGTAGAAAAAAATGACACAAAACCAGCCAAAAGGGCAAAATAATCTCTTTGGATTATATGTTCGTCAAGGCAAAGTCACATCATAGCTCCCGGTCAAGATAAGGGTCTCGAGGAGATTTCGATCCGAGGTACTCTGAAACATCAGTGACATACGCTTTCAGCTTGGATGTGGTTCGTGTGAGCCATCCTGCGTTTTTCTGCTCCATCTCCTCCTCCAGTTTCCTCTTCTCTTCTTCTTCCAACATACTGATCCTTCTCTTACCCATATACAACTTTACAGCTTCCACACCTTCCTTCACCACTTCTTCGGGTGGGACCACAAGCGGGTTCTGCTCCAGATTCAGCTTGGTCAGGCAATCCAGCATGCCAAAAGTGTCTGGGAGAACGTGGATTTGGTTGTTACTCAAGTCAAGTTCTTGGAGACTTATAAGGTCGCCGAATGAGGAAGGTAGATCCCTGAGATCACTGAAGTTACTGCTTAGGTTTAGGTACTCAAGGTTTGTCAGCAACACGAAGGATTCAGGAAGGCCATGCAGTTCGTTGAAATGGGCATCGATGTACTTCAGGGATCTCATTTCACCTATACTACTCGGGAAGGATCGGATCTTGTTATATTGGATCAGTAGCTTTTCTAGATTCACTAGCTTGAATCCGATATTGGTTGGTAAGTAGGTGAGACGATTGAAGCTCACGTCCAAGATAACCAACGACCTGAGATTTCGATGTCGGTTAGAATTGATTAAAATATCAAACTTTGACAAAATGGAGTTATATATATTACGCACCCACAACGGCAGATGGAATCAGGCAAGGAGGTTAGCTTGTTACTCGAAACATTTAGGATTTTCAGTTTGGACAGAAGACCGATAGAATCGGGTAATGTCTCCAGTTGATTCGTGGAGACATCCAATTCAACGAGACTTTGCAATCCAGCTATTGAATCAGGAATTGCCTGTTGGGAATTAATAAGATCTATCAGATACATAAGAGCAATCACTTGCAAAATGTGAATTAACCCATACCAGCAAAAATTTAAAGTAACTGCAGCTTTTCCTTCAATAATTAACTTATCGGACAAGGGTTTTAGACTTCCTAAGACTCATATTCCTCAAACAAGTTTTTTTACAACAGGAAGATGCATAACCAAAACACGCAAACATGCACAGTATCTTTAATTAACGGCCAAAATCTCAGATACAAAACCAAAACAAACAGACATAAACCGGAATGTCTTCGAATAACATCAAGCTATAGACATCATTGATACAAAATCTCTTTGAATCACATCATAAAAGGAACTGTTCGCCACTAACAGAAGAAGGCCAGAAGAAAACGTTACGAGTAGTCTTGTGATTTCTCATTGTCTTTTACAAAAGGGATTAATGCTCATCAAGCATTGTATCATACCATATTCTTAGATCCTAAAACTAAAAAAGTTGCATCCTTTATAACACCCAAACAAGGCCGGGATAGATTCACACCCAAAATTTCAAATTTAAGAGAAGACTGATCAGCTTAGTTATTTGGAAGAGTGAATCAATGTAGAAAATTCTTATACTGATATTGGATTTGAAGGAACGAGACCTAACCTGGAGCTGATTGTTGGAGAGGTTAAGAACAACCAACCCTTGAATCTGGCCAAATGCTTCAGGGAGCAACCTCAGTTTCCTCCCAGATAAATCCACCCGATCCACCGGATTAGCCGACGCGTGCTGCAGTATACCCACAACCTCCTCATTGACTTCCACCGCCGCAACGGTCTCCTCATCCGCCGCCGCATTTTTCTCGGCGGATTCATAAATCCTAACCAGCCTCTCCTCTGCTTCCTTCAATAGCTTCTCGTACGAAGCGTGAACTTCGTCCAGCTTCAAAATCGACTCACACCACGTCTTCTCCTGATCTATCTCTTTCCTCCTCTTCTCATCCTTCGCCTCCGTATCGTTAAGTGCTATATCCTCGAACGATTCAGATAAAAACTCTACGATTTCTGAGAGCTTAGTACGGGCCTTGTCAACGGTCTCGTGATCGGGTCTGGGTCCTAGAGTTCGGAGGATAGATCGGGTCTCGGCGACGTCAGAGATGGCACTAGTCATGGAAGCGAGAATATCGGGCTGTGTTAAATGAGGCATCTGAGTGACAATCTCAATTGACTGGCTCGAAGATGGTGGTTGCTCGACATCGAAGGCGGGAACTGAGGAGGAGGCTCCGCCGGTGAAAGAAGGGAGACGACCTAAGACGTATGATAGGACAGGGAATTTCGTAGGGTTAGGCTCCGCCGCCATAGTGTCTGAGAAGATTGAATCTGAATCGAATGAATGAAGATGCTGATTGGGTTTTAATCTAATCCAGCGGCAGAGAAGGAGCGAAGTGGTGAACTTGTCTCTCCACGTTTTCGTGTGTTTTTTTTTTTTTGCTCCTCTGCTTTCTCTTTCTAAATCGACACCTGTAAACTAGTGTTTCAAAAAAATTGGTTTTTAATTAATTTTTGTGTATCTGATCAATTTATTAAGATGGTTATATTTTAATCAAAAGTCTAATTGGTCAATAGTCCAAATGATTATTTAATTAATATTCATACGAAGTTTTTATTTACATTTTGAAAATTTACCGCTTTATAGTTGAATAAAACAAAATTAATATTTCAATTCAATTAAAACAAATCTAAAAGGGGAATGATATCTCTTCACAGTTAAGTGGGTTTCAGTAAAGTTACCTCAATAGGAAAAACTTTGACGAGGAAAAAGCATAAAAAGGTTACGGTTTAGATGAAATGTAACGGTTTGCTTACTTTCAAAATCATGTCGGTCTCTTAACTAAACCCATTGTGGATACATATAACCACCAGGTTGATTACATATTAGAATTTATTTGTAATTAAGCAAGCTTATTTATAGAATCGAAGTCTAGCGAAGATCTGAATATAAACAAAAAGTTATGTCCAGACACTCAAAAAAGCCTAAGCCATATTAGCGCACTCAGCTCCAACATAAGAAGAGCAGCCCATGACAACAAGCCCATCAAACTCTTCGTACCTGCAAAAGACAAAAACAGAGTGAGTCAGCAGAATCACGCTCGTACGATTCTGCAAACAAATTCGATTGAGCTGAGAAATAGATTCTCTCATCTTGGATCATGTGCTTCAACGGATTAGTAGGACACCTGTCTAATTCCTATTGTCTAGTGTTTTCTATTTAAGCAAACTCTCGTGATGTATTCATGTATGCGATTTTTAATAATAAAAGTTATTCAGAAATCCTTTCTTCTTCAAGAATCCTTCATGGTATCAGAGCCATGGAAGGACCTTCGAGACCTTCAAATTTTTCTTCACCTCATACCACACCAGTCTCTAATCCTTCAAACAACTTTCCAAACAATAATCCAATCCTTACCCAAACTATTGTCTCACCAAATCTGAGTATTTCACAATGTGTAACGTTGAAGCTCAATGCTTCTAATTACCTACTGTGGAAAACTCAATTTGAGTCATGGCTTTCCAGCCAGAAACTTGTTGGATATGTCACCGGAGGTACACCACGTCCAAACCCTACTATCCCTATCAAAATCGGAGAAACAATCACCGAAACACCGAATCCAGATTTTTTAAACTGGATTCAAAATGATCAAACGGTTCTTGCCTGGTTATTCGGCTCACTGTCGGAGGATGCTCTGCGCTCAGTCTATGGTCTCCGCACTTCTCAGGAGGTATGGTACTCTCTGGCTCAGAAATACAATCGTATTTCAGCTACTAGAAAGCTTGAAATACAACGTCGTCTTCAAACTACTATGAAAGGGAACCGAACTCTAGCTCAATATTTAACAGAAATGAAAACTCTCTGTGATCAGCTGGATTCTATAGGTTCTCCAATATCTGAACAGGAAAAAATATATGGGGTTCTTCATGGTTTAGGCAGGGAGTATGAATCTATTGTCACAGTTATCGAACATTCTATGGATTCTTTGCATAATCCCTGTCTGGAGGATGTTATTTATAAGCTCACGGGTTTCGATGACAAACTACAAACATATCTCTCTCAGTCTGATACTACTCCACACTTAGCCTTTCATGCTGATAAAGGTCCATCAGCTGCTCAGCCTACATACTCACGGGGTACTTTTTATCCTCGCGGAAGAGGGCAAAACAGGGGAGGTTTCCGTGGACGTGGTTCTTACTCCACTCGAGGACGAGGCTTCCAGCAACAATTTCCCAACACCTCAATGTCAGACAATCGCCCAACGTGCCAGATTTGTGGTAAATTTGGTCACTCTGCACTAAAGTGCTACAACCGGTTCAACACCAACTTTTCTTCTGCCGATCTGCCTGCAGCTCTCACAGCAATGACTCTCACTAGTCCAGATATGTCAGGAGAGGAATGGTATCCTGATACAGGAGCTACAGCACACATCACCAGTTCACCTTCTCAACTACAATCAGTCCAGCCCTATCAAGGTGACGATTCTGTGGTTGTTGGCAATGGTGAGTTTCTGCCCATCTCTCACACTGGTTCAACTACTCTAGGTACTCTACCTTTACTTAATGTGCTCGTCTGTCCAAATATCACAAAACCATTATTATCTGTATCCAAACTCACCTCTGACTACCCTTGCTATTTTGAGTTTGATGCTGATAGTGTTCTTGTGAAGGACAAACAGACCAACAGAGTGCTAGCCAGGGGCAGAAAACACAATAATCTATATGTGCTGCAGAGTGTCAACTTTCTTGCTTATTACTCCTCTCGCCAACAATCAACAAGTGATGAAATTTGGCACTTACGACTTGGGCATCCACATCCTGATGTTCTTCAGCAACTTTCTCGAAATAAGTCTATTGCTTTTAATAAACAAAGCTCTCGTCTCTGTGAGGCTTGTCAGCTAGGCAAATTCTGTCGCCTTCCTTTCTCACTGTCTAATTTTGTTTCAACACAACCTTTGGAACGTATACACTGTGATGTATGGGGACCAGCTCCCATAATGTCCAATCAAGGATTTCGGTTTTATGTTCTCTTTATCGATCATTACTCACGCTTCACTTGGTTTTAGTCCATGAAACAGAAATCTGAAGTTTTTCCAATTTTCTGCCGTTTTCAACAGTTGGTAGAAAATCAGTTTTCTTGCAAAATTGCCACCCTTCAATGTGATGGGGGTGGGGAATTTATCAGCAAGTCATTTCTCACTCATTTGGCACAAAATGGTATTCAACAACTTCTCTCGTGCCCCTATACGCCTCAGGAGAACGGCTTAGCTGAGAGGAAGCATAGGCATCTCACTGAGCTTGGATTAACTATGCTGTTTCACGGGAAAGTCCCACATTATCTCTGGGTCGAAGCCTTCTTCACGGCTACTTACCTCATCAACTTACTACCCACGACATCTCTTCCGAACACAGTCAGTCCACATGAAAAACTGATGGGTAAAGCTCCGGTATATTCGGCTCTCCGAGTGTTTGGCTGTTCTTGCTATCCGTATCTTCGGCCTTATGCAAAACATAAATTTGATCCCAAGTCCCTTCACTGTGTTTTTGTGGGTTACAATGACAAATACAAAGGATACATGTGTCTTCATCCACCAACCAAACGAGTCTTCATCTGTCGACATGTGCTTTTCTCAAAACAAGATTTTCCATTCATGACAGTTTATGAAAAATTTCGGGAACCGTATACCACTCCTCTGCTTTCAGCGTGGCAGTCTGTCGACATGTCTACTTCTGCATCAGAATGTCCTCCGCAGCCTGAGCAGATGTTCCCACCTACAACAACCATCACCACTCTTCTGAGACCATCATCACCTGTGGAAACAGTGCTGCCTACTTCCCCAGTGATTAATAATGCTCATGTATCCTCAGTTCAGTCATCTGCTCCTGCTTGTCCTGTCACAACAACAGCACCATCAACTGCCATCCATCCCATGATCACTCGCAGTAAGGTTGGGGTTGTAAAACCAAATCCCAAATATGCTCTACTGGTCTGCAATGACAAATATCCAGAACCTAAGACAGTTAGATCAGCTTTAAAAGATCCCGGATGGACAGAAGCTATGACAAGTGAAATCAATCATTTACATCAGACGGACACCTGGGAATTAGTTCCTCCACCACCACACGCTCAACCTCTTGGCTGTAAATGGATTTTTCGCACTAAATTAAAGGCTGATGGCACTTTAGATAAACTGAAAGCTCGCTTGGTGGCAAAGGGTTTTGAGCAGCAAGAAGGCATAGACTATATTGAGACATATAGTCCGGTTGTTCGTACTGCTACTATTCGCATTGTGCTTCATCTTGCAACTATTCGTCAGTGGTCTCTCACTCAGCTGGATGTAACTAGTGCCTTTCTTCATGGTGACCTTCTTGAAGATGTGTACATGATGCAACCTCTTGGCTTCATCGATTCTCAGAAACCAGATTATGTGTGCAAACTTAAGAAGTCTATCTACGGTCTCAAACAAGCCCCCGAGCCTGGTATGATAAATTCAGCACGTTTCTTCTTAGCTTTGGCTTCTCTTGCAGTTTTGGCGATCCGTCTCTGTTTGTGTACCTTCATGGCTCAGATAGAATATATCTTCTACTCTATGTAGATAATATGATTCTCACAGGCAACAATAATGATCTTATTCAACAATTGGTCACTCAGCTCAGCTCAGAATTTCGTATGAAAGATATGGGGCCCTTGCACTACTTCCTGGGAATTCAGGCAGTCACTCATTCAACAGGTTTGTTCCTCAATCAAGAAAAATATGCTACTGACCTACTCATTGCAGCAGGTATGCAAGATTGCTCTCCTATCGCGACTCCTCTACCTGTTCAGACCAACAAAGTGCCGGGTATATCTGAACCATTCTCTGAGCCAACATTCTTCCGCAGTCTTGCTGGTAAATTGCAGTATCTCACTTTAACAAGACCGGATTTACAGTTTGCCGTAAACCTTGTGTGTCAGAAGATGCACACTCCGTCGAAGGCAGATTTTACACTGCTAAAACGCATCCTCAGATACTTAAAAGGAACTCTGTCAATGGGTCTCAATCTGCTCACAAATTCAGACTCCACCATGCAAGCATACAGCGATAGTGACTGGGCTGGGTGCCTTGAAACACGTCGGTCAACCGGGGGCTACTGTCTCTTCTTGGGAGCCAACCTCATTTCGTGGTCTGCGAAAAGACATCCCACTATCTCTAAATCCTCCACTGAAGCAGAGTATCGCACCCTATCCATCACCTCCTCGGAAATCAAATGGGTCATCTCTCTGCTCACTGAACTAGGCGAGCACACCACATCAACTCCTACACTTTACTGTGACAATCTTTCTGCAGTCCATCTCTCTGCTAATCCCACTCTTCACTCCCGCTCTAAACATTTTGAGCTAGACTACCACTATGTTCGCGAATGTGTAGCTCACAAATCCCTGATCGTCAAACACATTCCAGCAACACTTCAGATTGCATACGTCTTCACCAAGCCATTGGGACAGCAAGCCTTCACTGACCTTCGCTTCAAACTCGGCGTCCAGACAAGTCCCCCGCCAAGTTTGAGGGGGTGTATTAGCCCACTCAGCTCCAACATAAGAAGAGCAGCCCATGACAACAAGCCCATCAAGCTCCTCGTACCTGCAAAAGACGAAAACAGAGTGAGTCAGCAGAATCACGCTCGTACGACTCTGCAAACAAATTCGATTGAGCTGAGAAATAGATTCTCTCATCTTGGATCATGTGCTTCAACAGATTAGTAGGACACCTGTCTAATTCCTATTGTCTAGTGTTTTCTATTTAAGCAAACTCTCGTGATGTATTCATGTATGCATTTTTTAATAATAAAAGTTATTCAGAAATCCTTTCTTCTTCAAGAATCCTTCAAGCCAAAGTCAATCTCTTTTGGATTTATGTTATAAGAACAGTCACTGCTTTGTCATCTCATATGCTAAAAGACTAAAACATTGACTTTTTCGTCCCGATCAACGATTACCCATTTTGCATCGTTTTCCTCTCATCGATTTTAAGTTGACTCACATTGCATAGCTGTGTACAAACTATTTTCGACTTCTACTCGTAATTAGCATTCACATTGTGAATCATCGTATAACTAGAAGGCGTGGTTGTAAGAAAATGAGAACAAAGTATAATGCACCATTCTTTTAAGTTATACCAAAATCGTCTTAATAATGATTTTAAAATTAGTTGAAGTATTGAAACATAGTCGAATCAGAAGAAAAGACATATAAAACTTTAATTTTTAAAAAATTGTGTAAAGTTGATATTTAGTTTAAACCGAAGGTTTTTTTTTTCTTATACTGAACGAAACTTGGTTACAACAGAATCAGTATTTTTTTTTTACTAAATATAGAAACAAAAATACCAAATTGAACACCTTTCACGTGATATGGAAGTTTAGTAACCATACATTGTTTTATACATTTGGTCATTCTTTATAAAGAAATAGTTATAACACATCTTTCAGATCGAATCAGCATGGTGACGTATCTTTATGACGTAATAGCTCTCGTCGTAGTTGTTTTTTGGTCGTCTATAATAACCAAACCTGTGTAAACAAGAACATAATCAGAGAAAAAAACAAAAGAACAAAAATGGAGACTACAGAAACAAAACCAGTGATCTTTCTATTTACTTTCCCTTTACAAGGCCATTTAAATCCTATGTTTCAGCTGGCGAACATCTTATTTGAGAGAGGCTTCTCCATCACTGTGATCCACACTGATTTTAAGTCTCCAAACTCTTCCAATTTCCCTCACTTCACTTTTGTTTCCATACCCGACGGCTTGTCTGAATCCGAAGCCTGTAATCCCGATGTCATTGAGCTTCTTCATGACCTCAATTCCAAGTGTGTTGCTCCTTTCGGTGATTGCTTAAAGAATCTGTTGTCTGAAGGGCCAACTGCTGCTTGTGTGATTGTAGATGCTCTTTGGTACTTCACTGACGGTTTAACCGAGAAATTCGGTATCCCGAGGATTGTTCTCCGGACTGTTAACCTCTCAGCTTTCGTCGCTTTCTCAAAGTTTCATGTTTTACGAGAGAAAGGGTATCTTTCTATACAAGGTATATACAGATGGAATAACTATTTATCTCTACTTTTGCTCCATTCTTTTGCTAACATTGTTTCCCTATCCATGGCCATCGCAGACACTCATGGAGACTTACCGGTTCCCGAGCTTCCATATCTTAGAATGAAAGATCTTCCATGGTTCCAGACCGAGGATCCAAGATCAGGAGATAAGCTAAAGAGAGGCGTGATAAAGGCACTAAAGTCTTCCTCAGGGATCATATTCAACGCCATTGAAGATCTTGAAGCAGAACAGCTTAATGAATCCCTCAAAGAATTCCTGGTTCCGCACTTTTGTATCGGACCCTTTCACAGAAGCGTTACAGAGACATCAAGTAGCTTACTTACACAAGACATGACCTGTCTCTCCTGGTTAGACAAGCAAGCACCGAGTTCCGTAATATACGCAAGTCTTGGAAGCATTGCCTCCATCGATGAATCTGAATTCTTGGAGATCGCTTGGGGTCTAAGAAACAGTAACCAGCCTTTTCTATGGGTGGTTAGACCAGGTTCAATCCGAGGCACAGAATGGATTGAGATTCTGCCTAAAGGGTTCATAGAAAATCTCGAGGATAAGGGTAAAATCGTGAAATGGGCACCTCAGATTGAGGTTTTAGCTCACAGGGCAATAGGCGGATTCTTGACACATTGTGGATGGAACTCGACGCTTGAGAGCATATGTGAAGCTGTACCAATGATATGCAAACCTTCTTTTGGAGACCAAAGGGTCAATGCAAGATATATCAGTGATGTTTGGAGGATCGGATTACATTTGGAAAACAAGATTGAGAGACTGGTGATCGAAAACGCTGTTAGAACACTAATGACTAGCTCACAAGGAGAAGATATCCGCAAGAGGATTATGCAGAGGAAACAAACTGCTGAAATATGCCTTGAGCTTGGAGGTTCTTCTTATCGGAATCTCCAAAACTTGGTTGCTTACATCTTATCTTTCTGAATTTGCTTTCTTTTAATTTTTATCTGCATTCCCTAAATAAGACACATCTTAATCTGATGTATATCAATTTAGAATGTTACCGTACACAAAAATTGTATCTTTCGGAGATAAAGAAATTTGGTTAAGAGAGATTGTTGTTTTGACATCCCAACATAACTATTAGCTATTCTACAAAAGAAAGCGACACATTAAACCGAAACTGAATTCAATATGACCGACTGGGCCGTATAAACCAAATTTTCAGAGTTCCCGGTTAGTCTTCCTCTTTCGTTGGCATAACTTATTTTTCCTGGCTCCATTATCATTTATGATTTATCAAAAAATAGAAGCAAGGAATGAGAAGAGTTCCGGTATCGTTCAGATTCTGAGAGTTTACAGGAGGATTATTTGACATTTAAATTGAGATCGGAAGTCAAAGGAAGTCAATGACTACGATGAACTTGGTGGAGCCTTCGTGGCGTCTCCTAGCTTCGAGCGGCGGTGACACGGTCAAGCTCTTCGACGTGTATGCTGGCGCCGAGTCTGGTGACCCCTGCGTTTTGAGCTATACTCCGACTTCTGGCTCTGTCGTCAATTCCGTCAAGTGGAACCATACGAGTAAGTAGCCCTAGATTCTACCTTTTTTAGAACTCCATTTTCCCTGATTTACTTGGTTGTGAGAGATTAGGGCAGTAAGCGAGAAAGCACATGAACTTCTTCATGATTGATCTTAGGCTGTGTAATAGATTAACCGTTGAGAAGAAGCAGAGTTTAGATTCCCTCTGTTTTTTTCTTCAAATTGAGCTACCGTGTTAAAATAGTGTGCACTTAGGGTCTTCGCAAGAGGAATTCATTGGCCCTGAATTTTAACTCGTGATGTCGGTGTACACTGCCTTGAGGTTGAAGTTCTGATTATAATTGATTTAATCTGGTACTAACGGTATTTCTTATGCATATCTGCAAAGGAGAATCGTCATTCGTTTTACTCTCTGTGGGTTCAAGTTATGCTTTTTTGGGCTGTAGATTTGGTTGTCGCAAGTGTGGGAGAAGATAAGAAGATATCTCTGTGGCATAAAAATGGGAAGAGCTTAGGAAGAGTTCCGGTTACTGGGAACATCACTGATACCAATGAGGTTATTACTTTTTAGATAGTTTCTTTTGCTCATGATATTCTGATTTCCAGTTTTTCCTATGCATCTCTTATTCAACTGTTGCAACACTCATATCAATACCATTGCGGTACAATCACATTTATGTTCCTAACATAGTAAAACCCAATAAAGTGTATTTAGTGCAGAAGATCACCCCTAATCATCTTCTCAAGTATTTGCATTTTCTCTAAAATAATGGCCTTTCATTGTGAATGATATTAATCTGTGTCTGTGTGCTTGTTTGATAATATAATTCAGGAATGTTTATCAGCCATTAGCTTCAGCAACAAAGGTTCTAGGTATATATGTTCTGGAGGAACTGGTCAAACTGTAAAGATATGGGATCTGCAAAGAAAGCTTTGTATAAAAAATCTGAGGGGTCATACAAGTACAATAACGGGTGTGATGTACAATTGCAAAGATGAGCATGTGGCTTCTATCAGTGTTGGTGGCGATCTGATTGTCCACAACCTTGCATCTGGAGCTAGGGCTACTGAACTCAAAGATCCAAACGGGCAGGTTGTTTGGTTAATTCACTCATGCTTTCATTTGCAGTGGATAGCCTTTGGTCATCAAACTAATAGGCGTTTTAATCGATTCAAGACCAGATATTGAAGGTTCTTGATTATTCAAGGTTCAGTCGACACTTGCTACTTACTGCAGGTGATGATGGCACTGTGCATCTCTGGGACACGACTGGTCGTAATCCAAAGGTTTGCTCCTTTATCTTGTTATCCATGTGCGAAAGAATGTGCTTGAATTCTATATCTGTGATGATGAAATCTCATGTCCACAGATTTCCTGGTTGAAGCAGCATTCTGCACCAACTGCTGGTGTTTGTTTCTCTCCATCAAATGACAAGGTTACTGAATTCTTATGAATGGTCTAGTTACTTATACATGAACAAGACAGATAAATTTATTTCATATTATACACTGTATATATTCTTTTACCCACAAAGCCCCGACTTACATCAGCTTCTATCATGCTTTTTTTATGGAGTTTATTTACGGTTTGACAGATAATTGCTAGTGTGGGGCTAGACAAAAAGCTTTACACCTACGACTCTGGATCCAGAAGACCTTCGTCTTGCATTGGCTATGAAACACCTTTCTCTTCTTTGGCGTTTGGGGATAATGGGCATATACTGGCAGCTGGAACCGGTAATGGTAGAATAGTATTCTACGACGTACGTGGAAAACCGCAACCTATCACAGTCCTGCATGCGTACAGTAGTTCAGAGGTCAACATTTTTTTCAATCATCTAAGCATGTCTTTACGATTACTATTGTTGCATGGATGCCACATTTTGCACAATTTCACTTATCAAAGTTAAAAGTTCAGCATTTGCAACACAACTTTTGTTTTTGGTAAGATGATATATTCTAAGCTTTCTACACTGGATTGCAAAGCAAACTTAGCTTCTGCTTTTATTGATCAGGCTGTTACAAGTTTATCCTGGCAAACATCAAAACCAGTTATTGTGAATGAAAGAAACTGCACTTTTGAGATGGCTCTTCTTGGTGGTACTGTGGAAGACTCAGTTGTCATTCCAGACCCCTTTCCATCAACGACATCCTTAGCTTCACATTCCACTGTGCTGTCAGGTTCTCATGGATTTGCCACTAGTATGGTGAATCTATCATCAGCAGAAGAAACACTGAATAGAAATCATTTATGGCCTGGAGGACCACTGAGCAGACTACATGCACACCGTGCCAATGATAGTTTTAAAGATGATATGGACATATTTTCCCCAATTGTTGGCATACCATCGGTTGAGAGATGGTCTGATGCGGAAGGATTGAAAAGGGATAATTTAGTTGTTGATAAGAAGACTTCCTCCTTACCATTTCCTTCATCGAGCAAAGGAGGATTTCCGTTTGGGGATGACGAAAACAAAGAACACCCAATAAATGACTGGAAACTGAGTTCTACTTCTAAACAGGTTTTCACCACGATCTGGTTCTTTTTCTCAAATACAAACGTCGTTTGGGCTTGCAGGTATTGGATGTTGTATCGGAGTGCTAGAGCCAGAATCAGTTTGGTTCCATAGTGTTTGTTTGTAGAAACTCTAAAATCCTTTATCATTAAGCCCTCTTGTTGGTTCATTATTGTTTAATCCCTGCTCTTTGTATCTATATACAGGATGACACAAGGGCTGCCTTTTCCCCTTTTGTATCCACACCCACAGTGTCATCAAAAAGTGAATACTCTGCTCTGACACCTCCAGAAGCTTGGGGTGGTGAGAATTTTAACCACTTGGCTGCTAATGATAAATTTTCTGATAGATTCAGTCACCTGAATCCGCCTTTTCGTCTCGGGGTTTCCAGCTCTAGCGCTAGTACATCTGGATTAATGTTTTCTAGTTCTAGAGAGTTCCCTTTGTCGCTTGGTCAGAATCAGACGAGCCTTGCAAACGTTAGCATTAGCTCAGAATTCGCAGGCATAAGAGAGTTCTCCTCAAAATTTGAGAAATCCTCAACACTTGCTGAAAATTTCCCATCCAGTCCATTGTTAACCAAAGGCATTGCAGCTCCAGGGAACATTGATTCATTGAAACTATCACCAAGTTTTACTCGTAGGTTCTCTACTTATGCTGAGAGAATCAGCACCACTTCTTCCTTCAGCGATGGAGCCTTTCTTTCTCTCGGTTCGCCTAAAACAAAGAAAACAGGAAACGAAACCAAAGAAGAAGTTTTAAATAATCTGTTGCAAAGACCTGAGAAAGTAGCTGGAACAGATGCAGGAGCTATTCCGATTATGAATGTATAAAATTCCTCAAAAGTTCGCAAGACCATATTTATTCTTCATTAATGTCGCAAAATCATCAATAACTCAATGGAAAATGTTTGGAATTGTGTACCAGGGACCAGGAAGCTTGCAACAGTCGAAGCAATCTGAAAACGATTCACAACGAGGTAACAATTTCACGCTTCAGCTGTTTCAAAGAACACTCGAAGGTACACTTGATACTTTTAAGAATTCCATCCACGACGATATGAGGAATCTGCACATTGAGATCTTGAGACAATTCCATATGCATGAGGTATTAAAGTTTTATATGTTTGCACTATGCCTTAAATGTTTTTTTTTCTTAAATGGCGAGTTCATGGTGACCAGATGGAAATGTCAAAGGCGTTAAGCTCAATTCTGGAGAACCAAACAGAGCTCATGAAAGAGATTAAGATGTTACGGAAAGAGAACCAACAGCTCCGGCAAATGCTTTAGAGAGAGAGAGAGAGGTATGAGTCTGACCATTTGAAACTCCAATTTTGTTCGGATAGTGTGTGATAGGCTATGTATAACGAATGGGGTAAAACACATAAAAGAAATGTTTTTGTTTGAATCAAGATTCCTACTTTATTAACGAAAAATATATTTCCATTTTTCTCTAGTGAAACGCATATACCTTGGAAGACAAATTAATGTAGCGGACTTTCATTCGATGATCCCAATTATTTTCTTTTCATGTTCGGTCCCGATACTACTTTGAGTTTAGTAGAAGCATTTTGTACTCATGATGAAAGTCGGGTGTTAAAATAGCATTTCTCTCAATGTATTTATTCTGGAGACGTTTTTTTTTTTTTCAAATATATAGCAATGTCATGTATCTTTACATTCTCTTTGAAGTATAGTGAATCGTTAGAGACTTTTCAATATCAATCCTTTTCCAATCTCAAAATTTGTTACAATTTGTTGGAGACATCGACATGTTTGGCTCGAACAAGGCTTTCTTGAAATCAATACCTACGAAACAAAACATCTTCTTCAATTTACTGCCTCCTAATCCACTACTTTCTGTTCATACTTCTTTCATTCATCAAGAAGACATTGGTGAGACAAAGATATTACAGGGTGAAACCTCAGTCCAACAGACGCGTTTAAGTTTTGTCTCTTTTAGTGAACTAATTATTACAAGTCTGGGTGGTGTAGTCGGTTATCACGCTAGTCTCACACACTAGAGGTCCCCGGTTCGAACCCGGGCTCAGACATTTTGTTTATATTTTGCTTCGTAAGCTTTTCCTTGTCTCGCTGCCACGTCATCATCTGCTACACACACGCGGGTACTTTACACACGTGTGTGTGTCCTAATTTCACTTTTCTTTCCCCTTGCTTGACCCACTGGGCAACACAAACACAAATCCTGAGAATCAAACATACCCCTTCGTAGCTTTTTCCATCAAATTCTATTTTTTTTCCATCTTCGTCTTCTCGTAGCAGTCTACTGATTCTCCTTGTGCCCATAGTTTCTGAATAGAGAGAGATGGATTGGGATAGCGTTGCTGCTGAGGATGTGATTGAGGCCCTTAGAGAGGTTGAATGGTCGACTCGTCCTCGTTCCTTCGCCGAGTTTTTCTCCAGATTCGCCTTCCCTCGCTCTTTCTCTAAATGGATGAGCCGTCTCAAATGCAATCTCTACTAGTATTACCCTCTCTCTCTCTTTCTTCTTTATGTGGACGTGTTTGCAAATCGGGGCGTTGATTTTGATTATATCTTCTCTTGTTTACTCGTTTCTTGATGCAGCTATAGGACGAATTACTTCATCCTGCTGATTTTCGTTCTGAGTATGTCAAAGGCTTGGCCGAATTTCTTGTTTTTAGCTGTAAATGAGAAATCTGGGTTTTGATTTTAAGATCCTCTTGAGCTGTGTTTTGACATTTCATAAAAAAAATTCCCCGTTTGTTGACTCAGGTCTTGCACTTATCACTCGACCTCTGGCCATCCTTGGTGCTGCTCTTACAGCATTAAGCTTAGCTTTTCTAAACGACAGGTATTTCCTGTGATTTCTCTGTAGTTTCTATTTTATATCGTTGCTTATAAATGCATTTGTTGCTCTTGTTGGTGTTGTTTCGCATCTATTGAATGTTTAGAAAGAGGTTCTCCATATTCAATGATTAGCCCTTCAAATGGCTGTGGTTTAGTATTAGATATGATAGGTTATGGTGTTGGTTCTTACCATCGAGTTTTTGCAAGGCTCTGTATTTTGAGTTATTTGGTTGTTTTTTTGCTTGACCTGTCGATTTTTTTGGGTTCTCTATGTAATCGTGTGCGCGTTTCCTTGGCATTCTTTGCCTTTTGCAGTTTTGCAGCTACTTTTAATGAGAAGATGATCCGAACCATTAGGCATTTTTCACCACATTTAGCTGCAAAGATGAGGCCTCCGCACATGTGAGTTCTTTTGATTTGATTTCCATTGAAGATTTACTGACGTTTCTTTTAAACAGTTATTACTTGTGAACACCGTTCAGGCCTGTCATTCGTGGAAGATCTGCAGCTAGAAAGACGGTATACGTTTGTGGGCAACCACGTATTGTATTCGTCTTGCTTGGGTTAACCGGTACTGAAAATACTCAAATATCCCTTGAGTCATGCCTCTCGATCTGCAACTGATACAAAGTATGTTTTTCCTTATGTAGCCAGCATTGTCCTATGGTTTACATCCTGCGGTTTGTTATGGGTCCTCTATGCACTTACCACTGCCCTTCTCTGTAAGTTATTCAATTCCAGGGAATTTTGTTACTTTCTGTTTTGGTCAGGTTTCCATCTTCTCACTTGAAATTTTTCTCTCCGTTAGTGATCACTCTTCACGCAAGCCTGAGAACTCCAAACCTCAAGGCACGCTTGAACACATTCCGTGAAGAATTCCGGGCTGTCTGGCGTAACTACAGCGAGCTTTAAAGTCAACAGGGAGCTTTGATTCGATATTGAAGCAAAACCAAACGAGACATCACGGTTTCAAGTAAGGGCATGAATTCGAATTCCGTCCATCATGTGTGCAAACAATCGCAGTTATTCTTTTCTTATAGTAAGCTAGCAATTACAAGCCCACTTGTGATAACAGATGCGGCTCCTTGTTCTTAGTTGCCACTAGAACCATAGGCTTCTATCTCAGACAAAATACAGTGTTGTGCTATTGAAGTTCCTCGTAATACTGCTCAACATAAAGTCTATTGTAGTAATGTTCATATTCTTTAGTCTTTTAGTGATCCGGCTTTACATTATCTTCTTTGCCTCTCCTGCTACGCATTTTGTTTTTGATATAGAATAGTGCAGTTGATTAGAAATAGAATTGTGTTTCACAAATTTGGTAGACAAAACATGTGGGTCTGCTTGTGGAATCACTTCCGTTGAAAAAAAAAAAGAATCAGTCATTGTAAGATCGGCTATGTCACCTAGGCCCATTAAGGATTAAAACGGGCTAAGAAAGGAAGAACGGTTCAAATATGTGTTAGTAGACAAAGCCCAAAACATGATGAAAATCTAAGAAAAATCCGAGGAGAGAGCAATATAAGATCTCGGGACAACTGAGTCACGGTAAGTACTAATGTACCAAATTGGTATGTTAAAATAGATTTTAAGTTAATAAACTTTTAATGGGTTTTTGCAACCAATAAATTGTATATTTAAATTTATTTATTAGATTTAAATGTACAACCAATTAAAATTCATTTATTAAAAAATGATTTTAAATGAATAGATATCCTATTAAATATATTTACGTTTTGTTTATTTCAAAATAAAATTAATAATAATTCAGTAGCTAATTATATTTTACAAGAAATAAATAAAGGGCAAAGGTCTAAAATAACACATTTCTAAGTTTTTGTTCTAAAAATAACATCATTAGTTTAAATTTTTAATAATAGCACAAATTTAAGATTAAAATACATTAAAACTATATTTTAATAGAAAAAAATTAAACCCTAAATTGGAAATAATGAACCCAAATACAATACTGTAAGTTTATATATAATTTATTTCAAATAGATAAGTATTTTCACATAAGTATTTATGCTATTTTTAAGAATTTAATTTTATGATGCTAGATTTGGAGGAAAATTTTTTAAAAATGCTATTTTAGGATATTACTCATAAATAAATTATATTTTAAAAAAAAGAAATATATTTAATAATAATATTGGTACTACCAACCTTCACAATAAAAATTTCAGAAATACCCAAAATATTTGTAAAAAACGGAAAAAATATCAAAGCGGTGCGTTTCAATTATTAAGTTACGGAAGCAGAGATAAGACAAGGAAACCCTAAGAGTGCTTATCCTTGAGTTTTAGTTCACCATCGAGGCATAAGCGGCGCATCTGAATCCAAAAGAGAACATGACGATCGATTCGCAAGAAAAAACGAGCAAGTTCCGATGGGGAGAGATGGACGAAGACGACGATCTAGATTTCCTTCTCCCGCCGAAGCAGGTGATAGGACCAGACGAGAACGGTTTGAAGACGGAGATCGAATACAAGTTTAACGATGAGGGAAATAAAGTCAAGATAACGACCAGGACACGTGTGCGTAAGCTTGCCTCCGCGCGGCTCAACAAAAGAGCCAGGGAGCGGAGGAATTGGCCCAAGTTCGGAGATGCCGCCAATGAGGACGCTGGTAGCCGTCTCACTATGGTTTCAACCGAAGAGATCCTTCTCGAACGACCTAGGGCTCCTGGTAACTTCTTTTTCTCTGATGATGAATCTCGTCTTCGTATTGATTTTGGATTTAAAATCGTTATAGTAAGAGATAGATCCCGCAATGATTTTAGGTTTCTGCATGTGTTTGGTTATGGCCAATTGATTGTTAACGTTTAATCTTGTTCTGCCTTAGGTAGAAATTTCCGATATTCTCTTATGTGCTGATTTAAAGCTCTAGGTTAAGTTTATTAGATCGTCGAGCTTTTGTTCGATTGATGGAATAGTCACTAAATTTTTGTTTTGTGATGAAAAAGGCTAATCATCACACAAGTCACTGATGTTATGGGTGATTCTGTAGTTATGCAGTACTGTTTATCACACAAGGCACTGATGTTTTACCGTGATAATTTTCCTGTATCTTGAAATGTTTTAATCAAGACTTTGAAATCTTCCGATCTAAACGATTAATGGCCAATCACTCAGGTACCAAAGCAGATGAAACAAAGGCAGCAGGAGACAGCTTGTCTCAGCTGGGTAAAGGTGGTGCAGTCCTCATGGTGTGCAGGATATGCCACAAGAAAGGTGATCACTGGACATCAAAATGCCCTTACAAGGATCTGGCTGGACCAACCGATGCCTTTATCGAGAAGCCACCGACAGGTGAAACATCTACCACATCTGCTGCACCTGGAACGGGCAAAGCTGCATATGTCCCGCCTAGCATGCGACCAGGTGCAGAGAGAACAGCTGTTGGTTCTGACATGAGGAGGAGGAACGATGAGAACTCTGTGCGTGTAACCAACTTGTCTGAAGATACACGTGAACCGGACTTGATGGAGCTGTTCCATCCGTTTGGAGCCGTCACACGTGTATATGTGGCAATTGATCAGAAAACAGGAGTGAGCAGAGGATTCGGGTTTGTCAATTTCGTGAGCAGAGACGACGCTCAACGAGCAATCAACAAATTGAATGGTTATGGTTACGATAATCTAATCCTCAGGGTTGAATGGGCCACTCCAAGACCCAACTAGAAAATGTCTGAAAGTAAGACCTTCAAATAAAAACTCGTCTCATTCTCTTGTCTTCCGCTATGGATTTTTATTTATCGACAGGTTTGTCTGTTGGTTTGGTTTGGTTTTGTGCGAATAGTTGAGAAGTTGTTTTATTTATCTTTTTCATGTCGGCTATCTCTTCAAGACATAAGGTAAGGATTCGACAATGTTGGCTACACAGTTCACTTAATTATCTTATACCTTTAAATTTTTACATTTCATATAAAACCGTTTGAACTGGACAAGATTAACCACGCAGTAGAAAGTGGTGTAACTGAATTTCCGTTTTAGTTTATCAACATTCACTTTTTTCCTCTGAATTGAAGTATTACTGTTTACATTTCTTTTACTTCACTACAAAGTCTACACACTAAGAAAAAAAACAACGTAACGTGTGAAATAGCTATCTGTTGTAGAAAAATCTTAAATGATCGAAAACTAAGGTAAAAAAAAAAAATCAAGAAAAACTACAATCAGGCTATGTAACAAATTTGCTAAAACTAATTGATTAAGATGCTCAATTATATCTCCTCCTCAAATCAACCACCACGACGCTCACGTTATCAGAGCTCTGCCTCGCCAGAGCCAATTTCGTTAACAGCAACGCCGCGTCCGAGCAAGCGTCGTGTGCTTCCGCCGTCGCTGCACCTTGAAGGCACATGCGAGCCACGCCGCACGCCGTCTCATTGGGCACAACGTCCCATAAACCGTCACTCGCCAGGATCAAGCACTCGTCATCGTCTGTTCGATCCGTCACAGTAACTTCGGGATCCGGGATCACATATGGTTTCAAGTAAGTGTCGCCTGTATAAACAAAAAAAATTATGAGACTCGATCCCAGAAGTTAATATTAAATAGCTCAAAGAGATTCGTCGATGATGACATATTACTCACCAATTGCTCTTGACATGGCGAGAACTCCTAAAACCCTAGCTCCGTCCCAGTAGATAACCCGCCCGCCCGCTTGCTGGATCCGAATCAATTCATCGGGTCGATTCGGCTGGTCATCCACATAACAACAAACTCTTAGCAAACCCGAAAACATGACATCTCAATCCTCTATATATATAGTTTTTATAATTAACAGCTACCTTGTGATCTGAAGAGAGAGGGATGGCTACGCCGTTGCGGCAGAGCACGGCGCGTGAGTCGCCGCAGTTCGAGACGATGATATTTTCCGGCGTGACTATAGATACGACGGCGGTGGATCCGACAGCGTCGCACTGAGGAGACTGCAATTCACATCTACAAGAGTTCTTCATGCTTCGACTTGCACCATCAACAACTAAATTGCAGTCTCGGTGGCTGACTTCTTTGTCCATTTTCTGGAAGCTTTTTACCATCGTTTCCTTCCACTCGTCGGCGCTCATAACTTCAATCTCCTCCTTCACTATCGCATGCAACCGCTCTCTGCACTTCTCCGCAACCTTAAGAACCAGTGGATACATTTTGATAAGTAACTATCCATGAAGGTATAAAGGCAGTGGAAATAGTCTAAAATTATAGACATGTGACTTACGTGAGAGCAGCCATGACCATCAAACACGCCGTAGTAATGAAGATTCTCAGAGTTTCTCCCATAAAACGAGGGATGGATCGAGACAGCGTCTTCCATGTCTCTTCTCCTACCACAAACCGAAGTCGTACCGACCTTAGGCACATCGGAAAAGAAACAGCTATCGGCTTCCATCACGTGATTGGAAACCAGATTTGAATTCTTAGCCAGATTTGCAACCGCTGATCCCGCCTTCTCCAGCTTCATATCCTTTTTCACATTAAATTTTCGATCTATCTTCCCCGGAGCCGCCAACGTCGACAACAGAGCCGGTACTGTCTCACGCTTCTGCCGCTTACGGCAGCTCTCCAGCGAAGGAGCGACGGCGGAGTCTGCAACAATCTTGATCGACGGAAGTAGATCCAACCTCCGTCTAAGAGAAGCTCGAGTAGTCGAATCCACCGGTGCCGCCGGTTCACTTTCACCAACAACAACACCACAACAAATCCCAGCCATTTGATCTAAACACCACAACAACAACCTGAACTCCTCCAGAGACAGATCAAACTCTGATTTGAGTCTCCGAACAAAATATTATCAGTGAGATATAGAGAGAAAAAAAAGAAATCTAAGCGTTATGAAATGCAGTGGATTTGAAAAAAGAAAAGGTGTGATTTAAAAAGAAGAAGAGAGAAAGAGAAACAAAAAAAAATTCGCAACGAACTATCGAAGGGTTACACGTAACTTACGGGCAGGGGGCATTACTGGAAGGGAAGATATTGCCGACTGTCACTGTCACCGGGCAGCATCCGACACGTACCGTTTGCTGTGACGTTCCATTTTCTGGTACCTAGATACAATCTTTACCGTCCATTTCCAATCTTATACACGTGTCTCTATCTTTCTTTCGGTTAAGCCATTAACGTGGCCCATTCAGAGCGCGACACGGATTAACGGTAACGACCGGCCTTTCTTGACACGCATGTGCTCCACCCACCCCTTCGTTTTGTTCTTTTCCTTTTCTTTTGTTGAATGTTTTACCATTTATTTATTTTTCAAACGTGAATAATGTTGTTAATTAATAATAATTAGAGTCAGAGGTCTGAATCTTAGAATAATGGAAGAGAGACAATCTTGTCGAATAATACTCCTTTTTGTTTATTTTGTCAACGTTTTTTCATTACTAGTTATTAATGAAATCTTTACTAATGTATTAGATTTGATCTGATCATGTACACTATTGTTAGTTTATATTATAACAGATATTTATTGACCATAATTATAGGTCTGGATTCTACAAAATAAAAATCATAATTTTGGTTGCAGGTCAAATTATTTCACTTACAAGGTGTTAATAAAATGTGAAGCACTTATAAGAAACTCAATACTTATGTGTGATGATAAACAGAATGGTTTAGGTCAGGTGCTTCACTAAACGGTCTAAGCATAGAAGATAATTCTAATAAAATAGCAAATCGAAATCCGAGAAAACACTAAATCACCGTCACTACAGCCACGTCTTTATGAGTTTTAGAGCACCGGGCGCTGGTGTTCAAGAGCAGAGCTGTCGTCGTTCAGTTCTTCAACTATGCAATATCATCTCCACTGTCAAGCGCACGTGCAGCCAAGCCCAGCCACGATAGCCTCGTGGTCACCCGCTCGGCAAGGCGAAGAAACTCTGCCGAGTCTTTAAAAGAGGATCTAAAAAAACACTATTACAGAAAAAAGTGAATTGTCGAAGAGGAGCTGACGGAAAAAAATTGAATTCTCGAGTTTTGTAGGCTTGATATGCTCCATCTTCACCACATTAACTCCCTACGTAGACGCATAAAATAACTCTTTCGCATGTAGGTGAATAGGTGGTTGTATCCGTCTACGTACGACTTTGAGAGAGAGTAAAGCTTGTTGCTGGGATCCACTTCGTCTCAACTGATTCCCAACCGAAGTAGATATCTTATTGCCTCACGAGACCTGTCCTGAGCAAAACGTGTTTAATCTGACGTGGGTACTGTGAAATGTTTCCTCGATGACTTGATATTCCACGCTTTCCCACGTTTCCACGAACATGCTTTTTTTCTTCTATTGTTTCTGTATTTTTCTAAAATTTGGTAAATAGGATACATTTATATGAGGTTATAATTTTCTTTTATTATTTTCGTTAATACAAAAATATGACTATTATGAGGATCAAATAAATAACTTTGATTAGTTTGATTAAATTAATTACCTAAAATCTTTATCACATTTGAATTTTGGATGATATGATTTTCTATTACAAATTTTCAAATAGAATTGAGTTATGAATAAAAAATGGAAAATATTTTGTTTGTTTCATGCCTTTTTGAATTAACTATGATCTAAAATCTCTATATAAATAACTGATAAAAAAGTTAAACAAATAACTGATAAAAAAATTAAACAAATAACTGATAAAATATCATGTTCAATTAACTTTCACAACTACATAAATAACACAAGTTTATTTGATTAAGTTGACAACCTGAATTTTTAATACGTTTGGTTTATGAATAAACACACCTGAAATAGAAAATATGGTTGATTTACTAATGTAAGAAATAAGTTAAACATGGATATTTTTAACAATCAAATAAATTTTAATTATGTAAACGTTTAAGTTTTTTTATTAACGTGAGAACATAAAATCTCTAACAAATTTGAACTATGTATGAGATAAGTTCTATAAAAAGGAGTCTAGACATTTAATAGGTTTGGATGATGACAAAGTAAAAAACAAAGTATGTTTAATCAAATAATCAAAATACGAATGATTTAATGATATAAAAACAAGTTAAACACAACAATCCGATCAAACAAATCATAAGATATCATATTTGATTAGTTTTTATAATTATGTAAATTACTAAAGTTATAAATATCTAATAAGTTTGAATTATTCATGAGATAAGTTTTGAAAACCTATAAAATCTAAGTTGTCTAATACGTTTGGATTATGGAATGAAAGAAATGGAAAATGTTTTTGAAATGTAATTATAATACGATTGATTTACTAATATCAAAACAAGTTAAACTATCTATAACAATCAAATAAATGACAGTGTATTACGTTAGATTAGATTTATAATACGTTCGGTTAGATTTCATAATAACGTAAATCAGTCAAATTTCTTTAATTAAACTAACGATCTAAAATCTCTAATAAATTAGGATTGTGAATGAAATAATTTTTCAAAACTAAAAAATATATATTCTAATATGTTGGATAATGAATAGGAATGTTATTGATTACTAATGTAAAAACAAATTAAACATCTTTGATCTCTAATATCTCATTTAATTATTAAAAAACTTAGAATAAAAAATCTCTGTTTATGTGAATTTAGTTGAAAGACTTAACGAAATAGAGAAAGAAAAACGTGATTAGTGTTTGAACTTTTTTGAATATGTGGATGACAGTTACGATTCGTATACCATTAACGATCAAAATCATAAAAACGCCACAGATTTTTAAAATGGGCTTTCGTGCAAACGATATGGGCCATAATTCGTATTGACTCAACGTAAAGCAACCCGAAAGAGTCAGACCCGGTTCTTCAATTGCTAACAAAATTCGGTTTTTTTGGTAATACCGTGGACAAGATTCGTTGAAAAAATGAAGAACTCACGTAAACATTAACAAATTACATTGAACAGGATTTATCTCAAGGCGATGAAAAATCCCACGCGTTAATTTTTGCAATTTTCTTGTAAACTTTTTGGAATTATACGCAATCATTCACATATATATTTTCTAGTTCTAAACATATGTTTGTTGTAATTTTTGAATTATACATTAACATTATGGTTTGAAATTTTGATATATATATTCGAAAGTCCTCTAATGGTTGACTGAGGACATCAACGTCATTTGTGTTTCAATCATGTGTGTTAAGCTTTCTTCTTGATATTTAGTTCTGTTTTGTTTGATGATTTGGTTTAAGAGTAAGAAGTAAAAAACACACACGATTTACGAGTTCGGGTTCCTTAATTTGGAACCCTACGTCTCGCCGAGAATTTCTCGGAAATCCACTAGAAACCTTAGCTCAAACTCGAGCTCACTGTTACAAAACACTCTCTCTTTCTTACGTTCCTCTCTCTCTGTTTTCTGTGTATTCCACTCTCAAAACCGTATCTTTCTCTACTTATAACTTAAGAGATCGATTACAAAGTGTGAATTTTAAATGCCCATTAAAATTCACTCAGGTTCTGTCTTGGAACTAGAAGAATGGCTGCTCTGCAACTCAGCTTCGTCCTTATTGTCGCCTGCCATCTTCACCTTCTCAGAACGTACTGTTCAGAGAAGAAGAACTCTTTTTCAGAGTTGTTTTGTCGGTTTGAAGTCAACTTCTTCTTTTGGGCCCTTAACTTCATCACTTCTGAATTACTCAGGCCCAGGAAGTTTATGGACTACTTCTCCAATAAACTCCTCCTTAGTTCATCAACTTCATGTTTCTTTGTTTCTTAGTGTTTGTGATTTCCATTCTCGGTTTCTTTTGACTTTGTCACTATGTAATCCTGAGGAGCTCCATAGCTTCTTGGAGCTTCCTCACTGGTACCATCTTTGTGAACACATCAGCTGGATTCCATGAGGTTGAGATTTTGATAACCTCCACAATCCCTTCTGTTATCTTCTCCCGGATGAAGTGGTATCTCACATCAATGTGCTTTGTTCTGTCATGGTGGACTGAATTTCTTGACAGAGCAATAGCACTTTGTGAGTCACACATTACCCTCACTAAATCCTGTCTATAACCCATCTCTTCCACCAAGCCTTTCATCCATATTGCTTCTTTAATACCGTCTGCAAGAGCCATATACTCGGCTTCTGTTGTTGACAAAGCAACAACTTTCTGCAAACATGACTTCCAACTTATTGTATTTCCTCCTACTGTGAACACTGCTCCCGTTATTGACCTCCTTCTTTCAGAATCTGCAGCATAATCAGAGTCACAATAACCACATATGTCGAATTCATCTTGCTTTCTAAACTGCAGACCAATTCCTTTTGTTCCCTTTATGTATCGTAACATCCATTTCACTGCATACCAATGTTCCTTTGCTGGATTTTTCATGAATCTGCTCACAATTCCCATTGAATGTGCTAAGTCTGGCCTTGTACCAATCATGAGGTACATTATGCTCCCAATAGCATTTGAATATGGAACAGATTTCATATATTCCTCCTCCTCTTTACTGATTTCTTCAGTCGTTGATTTTAACCTGAAATGAGCTCCTAAAGGAGTTTTCACTGATTTGCATTTATCCATATTGAACATTTTGAGTACCTTGTCAATATATTGCTCCTGTGACAGTTTCAGTAGGCCTTTTTCCCTATCTCTTCTGATTTCAATTCCCAAAATCCTTTTTGCTTCACCAAGTTCTTTCATCTCGAAAGTCTTACTTAACTGGACTTTAAGGTTCTGAATTTCTTCTTGGTTGTTTGATGCAATCAACATATCATCTACGTAGAGGAGTAGGTAGATGTATGAACCATTTATTAGTCTCTTTATGTAGACACAAGAGTCATATCTACTTCTCTGAAAACTTTCTCTTCTTTTCCTTTTTCTGCGTATCCTTCAGGTTGATCCATGATGATGTATTCTTGAAGTTCTCCATGAAGAAATGCCGTCTTTACATCCATCTGTTCCAAGTAAAGATCATAGTGAACCACAAGAGAAAACAGCAATCGTATTGATACGTGTTTTACCACTGGAGAGAAGATCTCTTGGTAGTCGATTCCCTCTTTCTGAACATAACCCTTTGCCACTAATCTTGCCTTGAATCTTGGTGATTCTGACCCTGGTATTCCTGCTTTTCTGGTATATATCCATTTACAACCGATACTCTTCTTGAATGCAGGTTTATCTGTCAAAATCCAGGTTCCATTTTTGTGCAGAGATCTCATTTCTTCCTCCATTGCCTCATTCTATTTCTCTGTCTGGACTGTGGACTGCTTCTTCATATGATCTTGGTTCTGCTTTTCCCCCATCTTCAGCAGTTAAGAGAGCATATCCTACTAAGTTCAGTTCATCATCAAATCTTTTAGGAGGTTTTATCTGTCTTCTCGATCTGTCTCGAGCTAGCTGATATGTCTCCAAGTTTGTCTCATCTGAATCAGATTCTGAATTATCTGTTTCATCTTGTTCTGTTTCTGATCTTGATGTGCTCCTTCTGCTGCTTTCATTCTGCAACGATGTCTCTGCCTGAATATTCTGAGAATCTGGTTCTGATGAGTTTTCTAACTCAATCACAACTCTATCCCCACTGTCTAAGGATCCATCTGATTCAACTTCTTTTTCTTTTTCTTGTTTAAACACAATTTCCTCACGAAATACTACATTTCTGGAAATCACACACTTTTTATCTTCTAATAACCAGATTTTGTAGCCTTTCACCCCTGTTGGATACACAAGAAATACTCCTTTCTTTGCCCTTGGTCTCAGTTTACCTTGATCAACATGAACATAAACTATAAACCCAAATCTTCTGAGGTTTTTATACTCAGGTGGATGGCCAGTCCATCTCTCATCAGGGATCTCGAAATTTATGGCTGAACTGGGACTTTTATTTATCAGAATCACTGCCGTAGAGGCTGCTTCTGCCCAATATTGTTTTCCCAAACCAGATTCACTCAACATGCATCTTACCTTGTTCATGATGCTCCTATTCATCCTCTCAACAACTCCATTTTGCTGAGGTGAATAGGCACATGTTCTGTGCCTTAAGATCCCTTTCCTCTTACAGAATTCATCAAACTCTTGGTTGCAGAACTCAAGTCCATTATCAGTCCTTAATACCTTAATACTTCTCCTCTGTTGATTCTCAATCAATGCTAACCAGTCAGTAATTATTCTGAAAGCTTCATCTTTTGTTTTTAAGAAGTATATCCAGGTCTTCCGTGTATGATCATCTATAAAAGTGATAAAATATTGACACTTACCGAGTGATAATGGCACTAAAGGAGAGCCCCATAGGTCCGAGTGTATATAGTCTAGCTTCTCTTTTGTGTTATGTTGTGCTGAACCGAAGCTTACTCTATGTGTTTTTCCAAAAACACAGTCTTCACAGAATGGTAGCTCTTTCACTCTTGTTCCATCTAGGTACCCCTTTCTGATTAACATTTCCAGCCCCTTCTTCCCTATATGTCCAAGTCTGCTATGCCACAATGTTGCCTCATCTTTTGGTTTTTCTGCAGCATTTAGTTCTCCCACACAGGTTTTACCATCAAGATAATATAGGGTGTTCCTTTTCCTTCCTATTAACAGTGTCTTGTCATCTTTCATGACTCGTAGAACTCCCTGTTTGGATTCAAACCAGCATCCTCTATCTTCTAAGGTTCCAAGAGATATTAAACTCTTTGACATCTCAGGAATGTACCTGACTTGAGTGAGCAATATGGTTGATCCATCTTCATTCATGATTCTGATATTCCCACTTCCCTTAACTGTTGAAGTAGAGTCATTTCCCATGACTACTTTTCCAGTGTAAGACTCTGAGAAATCAATCAACCAATCTCTCCTACAGGTCATATGAAACGAGCATCTTGTGTCTAGGATCCAACTGTCTGAATTTTCCTTCTCTGTGCTCAGTAATACCTCTGATGCAACCAAAGCTACAACATCTGTCAATGAGGTTGTAACATTCGATGATTCACCTCTCTTGGAAGTTGACTCTCTTGTTCTGTTTCTTTCTTTCCATACAAGACATTGCTTCTTGTAATGACCCTCTTTTCCACATATCCAACAAGTTTTGGCTGCTCCACGAGATTTGGATCTCGATTTTGCTTTGTTTTTGTCAAAACTTTTTGGCTTCTTCTCTACTGATTTGCCTCTTTCTTGAGCATAGAGTACATCAGGTGAAGGTTTCTGCAGTTTTCCATTTGCACCTAGCTCTAGGCTCTTGGACCTTATAGCCACATGGATATCGTCCAGAGTGAGTGTTGTTTTACAGTATTTGAGAGTCTCTTTGACCTGATCGAACTGTTTTGGCAATGACATCAAAAGAATAATCGCCTGATCCTCTTCTGATACTGAGACTTTGACGTTTTCCAAATCTGCAATAAGCTTCGAGAAATCATCCATGTTGCCCTCTATTGTTAGAGTATCATTCATTTTGTAGCTGTACAGACGCTGCTTCAAGTATATGCGATTCGGTAGAGATTTTGCCATATACAATCTGTCCAGAATGTTCAACATTTCAGCTGCAGACTTTTCTTTCACTATTTTCCTCAGAACATTGTCAACTACACTCAAGATGATCGTTGACCTTGCTTTCCCTTTCTTTTCCTTTAGAACCTTGTCTCTTACTCTTGCGTGACTTACTTCTTGGGTTAAAGCTTCTTCTCCTGCTTCTACAGTTGAGTCTCCTGCTTCAGATACTTCTTCCTCTTCTGTTATACCTTCTAGCAGTCCCAACATTTCCAGATGTGCAAGAAGCTTTTCTTTCCATAAGATGTAGTCTCCTTCTCCATCAAACTTCTCAATATCAATCTTTCCCGTCGTCATTTTCCTCTTTTACTTTCGACTATGGATAATAACCCGGGCTCTGATACCAAATTTGTTAAGCTTTCTTCTTGATATTTAGTTCTGTTTTGTTTGATGATTTGGTTTAAGAGTAAGAAGTAAAAAACACACACGATTTACGAGTTCAGGTTCCTTAACTTGGAACCCTACGTCTCGCCGAGAATCTCTCGGAAATCCACTAGAAACCTTAGCTCAAACTCGAGCCCACTGTTACAAAACACTCTCTGTTTCTTATGTTCCTCTCTCTCTGTTTTCTGTGTATTCCACTCTCAAAACCGTATCTTTCTCTACTTATAACTTAAGAGATCGATTACAAAGTGAATTTTAAATGCCCATTAAAATTCACTCAGGTTCTGTCTTAGAACTAGAAGAATGGCTGCTCTGCAACTCGGCTTCGTCCTTATTGTCGCCTGCCATCTTCACCTTCTCAGAACATACTGTTAAGAGAAAAAGAACTCTTTTTCAGAGTTGTTTTGTCGGTTTGAAGTCAATTTCTTCTTCTGGGCCCTTAACTTCATCACTTCTGAATTACTCAGGACCAGGAAATTTATGGACTACTTCTCCAATAACGTGGTTACCTCTTCTTCTTCTTTCTCTTCCATATGTGCTATCCCACGCAGAGTCTCACTCTAAAAAAAGGAAAAACCAAAAACAACTACTAACAATAAAAGCCCAGCCACCGTGAGGTTAATTTCGTAGTTTCTTGTTACAACTTCATTTCCGCGGCGTAGGCAAAGGGTAAGTCGATAAAATTGAGTGATTTGATATCCGGTGATGAATAAGATCCACTACCTTACGCCGGCGGAGTGATTTTTCACGGTGTTCTCTTCTCTCTTCCCACGAATAAAATGAAAACGAATCGCGGCGGTGGAGAACATGGCCAGCACGAGGCCCTTAAGGTTTCCAGTTTCTTCTTCAGGCCGGAGCGACCACGTGACTACCTCGTGCTTTTCATGCGCTTCTCTATCGTCACGTGCCTCATCGTCTCCGTCTCTCTGGTTCTACGCGCCACTTTTTCATCCCAATCCGCCCCTGATTATTCCTCCTACGGTCTCCGTTTCCCCGACGTACCTCAGAAAGCTATAGCCCTCCCGCCCACCGGATCCGTTGGGCCGATCAATATCTCCCACATCCTTTTCTGTATCGCTGGAGCAGCAGATACCTGGATCGATCGGAGCCAGTACACCTCCTTGTGGTGGCGGAATTCCATTCGTGGCTTCGTCTGGCTCGATAAACGGGTGAAAATCCCGAAAAATCATTCCGATATTCGTTTCTCGATTCCGATTCGAGTTTCCGATCCAGGTTGGACTCGATTTAAGTTCTCCAGCTCCAGAGCTGCGGTTCGGATCGCTCGGATAATCTGGGACAGTTACAGGCTTAATCTGCCAGATGTCCGGTGGTTCGTGATGGGAGATGACGACACTGTCTTCTTTACCGATAATCTCGTGAAGGTTCTCTCGAAGTACGACCACGAGCAGATGTGGTACATCGGCGGAAACTCTGAGAGCGTCGAGCAGGACGTGATGCACGCGTACGACATGGCATTCGGCGGTGGCGGTTTCGCCATTAGCCGTCCACTGGCGGCGCGTTTAGCCGCCGAGATGGAAGGTTGTCTCCAACGGTATTTCTACTTCTACGGATCGGATCAGAGAATCGCGGCTTGTGTTAGCGAGATTGGCGTTCCGTTCACCGAAGAACGCGGCTTTCACCAGGTACGTGCCAGCTTCCCCGGTTTATTTCTCTACACGTGTCGAACCATTTTGATCTTTGTTTTTTCGGAGCCCGACAAATCCAAAAGCTTAGATGCTCTTTAGTGTATTAACTGGATTCTTGCCACGTGGGCTTTCTGAACTTAACTTGGAATAGAACTTAGAATTAAAGGTAGGGGTCAAATGTAATAATCACTTACATAGTGCTAAAAAAGCACTTAGGAATTAATTTATTGAATGTCACGCAACTGTTGACCAATAATGGAAAATATTAGACTCACAATTATGGACATTAGTACTTTTTTCCTCCACATTTCAATTATATAAAATTGAATGGACAGGTTTATTGCTTCAGAATTCAGATGAATGCTCTCCGACCGTTTTTATTTTCCATATATAATATATATTACGAATGGTTCGTGTTGTGGTCCAAGAATGCTGCAGAAAAAAATCTTTCTATTTTCTTGAGTTTAATTTATTGCTGGCACACATGATTCTATCATGTTAGGATATACAAAGCTTTTAATTGTGTCTACTGATCAACTTTTGTAATTTGCCTGTTTTATATTCGCTAAGATCTTATTGTTAATCTTAATTATATATCTGTTTATTAGATTTTTGTGTTTATTCGTTATCTCTGTGTGCGTGTCATCATTATCACTGCGATCACGTGTACTGTCTCAAGGAACGTTTCAACCTTTAATGGAAGTCGGTGTCAAGTAAAATTCAGTATCTCCTTCTAGTTTGGACCGGTCTATTACTCAATAAAATCATAATATCTAGTGTTTTGAATTGGTGCATTTGGATCACAACTTCGTTATTGAGGTAGGATGTATACCTGTTTTGAGTAATTAGACCTCTAAATCGTACGTGTATCAGTGTATGTAATGTGCTTGGACTCACAACGTTCTGTGTTGTGTTGAAATATATGGTTGCAGCTTGACATACGAGGAGATCCATTCGGGTTTCTAGCGGCGCATCCGTTGGCACCGCTTGTATCGCTGCATCACCTCGTTTACTTAGACTCGATGTTCCCTAACCAAAACCCGATAGAGTCGTTACAAACCCTTATGAAACCTTATGCTTTAGACCCGAATAGAATACTCCAACAGATTAATTGCCATGACCGTAAGCGTCAATGGTCCATATCCATCTCTTGGGGATACTCCATTCAGATCTATACTTACTACTTGACAGCTAAGGAGCTGGAGACGCCACTGCAGACCTTCAAAACTTGGCGGTCTTCGAGCGATGGACCCTTCACGTTTAACACCCGCCCCTTGAGACCTGACCCGTGTGAGCGTCCCGTCACTTATTTCATGGATGGTGCAGAGGATGTGCGGGATAGTGGTACGAAAACTTGGTATAGCGTAGCAGATAAGAATTATGGTCATTGCGGAAAGAGTGAGCATTCTCGTGTAACCAAAGTAAAGAGGATATTGGTGACTTCAATGAAGATGGATCCTGAGTATTGGAACAAAGTTAGTGTTTTCTTTTCTTTCTATTTTTTTTTGAGTTTACGATTTGAAATTTGTTTTATTTTACAGTTTTATTATTTGTTGACAGGCACCACGTAGACAGTGTTGCGAAGTGATGGAAAGAGGAGGAAGAAGCAGAAAGGAGAAAGAAATGTTGATAAGGATTAGAAAGTGCAGAACTTCGGAGAATATATAAAACAGCATTTTAATTAGAAAGTTATATTTGCACATACTGTTTTAGATTTGATAATAGTTGCTGTTCCTGAATCCTCAGTTCCACGATTCTCTAAACATAATTTTGTATAATCAGTCGAAATAAGCGATAGAGAGTACTTTATAACAGCCATATAGTTTTGCTTTTCAGAGATGTATCCTCTGCCAAATCTTGACTTGCTTTATAAGAATGAATTTAATTATAAAGATTATCTAACCTTTTTTCGCAAGTTAAATAGCAAAATACTGTCACACATGTAACATTCCGTAGTTATTCTCTTCAACTCTGTTAGTTTACATTAAATTTTACCGTTAAATCTAAAGTTCTTAATTAGTTTAATTTCTTCTGATGAAGTTGGCCTATTTGTTTCCAGCCAAACCTCAGCTAATATAGTTGGAGAGACGGATAAGACACTGCCTAATAGAAAAAACACTTTCTAAACACGCAAGTTTACGTCGTCAACTTCAAATAAATTAAAAAAATTGGCAGGAATTGTATAAAATGTTAAAGTAATAATCATAATTCATAAGTCCTGTTTTAATCATAATCTTATTCGCCCTAAATTGAAAAAAAAAACATTACATAATAATTTATGCTAACATGCTAACTTTGGAAAATAAACTTAAAATGGTGCTATTTTAGGGTATTACTCTTGTATAAAATGTTTAAGTAATAATCATAATTCATAAGTCCTGTTAATCATATCCGCAAGAAAAAAAATACTAATACAACATATGATTCTGTAATTAGATTTCCAAGCTTTCTTTTCATCTCTAAATTTTTGGTCAGGTAGGCAACCAAACCGGACCAGATTAAACACAAATGTAATTAAGTTTCACTTGTCCAATTTTTCTCACAAATAAAAACTAAAAGTCTAACCAAACAAAAATAAACTGAACCAAACATAAACGTTCACGCAATTACATAGCAATTTTCTTATGAAACACAACGTTAATTCATTTCGACATTGGAGCTATGGTAAGTTTTTGTCAAACTGAATTACGAAAACCAAATCGAATCAAACCGTAAAAAAACTAATACCATAGTAAACCAACCTCGAGAAATATATCTCTTGCGCATTTTCAAAAACTATATAGTAGTAACCTAATTAATTCCGTAAATTTAGTTGTACACACAGTACACATTGCCTAATTTTGGTGAATCCTGCCAAAAATTCGGACAAAACTGGTGAAATTTTTTTACACCATACCACTATTTTCATCTGGCAAAAAAAACGAGACGTGTATAATTATATATTTCTTCACATCTCTGTATATATAATATTGACTTATATATGAACACTTTTTTCGGAATAAAAAAACATGTATGCAGTTACGGTAGGTGCAATATTGATAAACTGCCATATATTGCTCATTGCATGAGAGACGAGTCAATGCAAACCTTATAACATAAAACGTTATAATCCATTTTCTTCTATCTCCAATTGAATCATAATTGATATTTGTTCATAAACCCCCGCAAACAAAAAAAGAGAGCAAAAATTGGTGATGGAGTTTGAAGGTAGAACGACATCACGTTCGGTCGTTTCGGAGTTTGAAGGGACAATACTGAAGAACGCAGATTCATTCTCTTACTTCATGCTCGTTGCTTTCGAAGCATCTGGTCTAATTCGTTTCGCATTCCTCTTGTTTCTCTGGCCCGTTATCACACTCCTTGACGTTTTCAGCTACAAGAACGCCGCTCTCAAACTCATGATTTTCGTAGCTACGGTTGGTTTACGTGAACCGGAGATCGAATCGGTTGCTAGAGCCGTCCTGCCAAAATTCTACATGGATGACGTAAGCATGGAGACGTGGAGGGTTTTTAGCTCTTGTAATAAAAGGGTCGTGGTGACGAGAATGCCTCGTGTTATGGTGGAGAGGTTTGCAAAGGAGCATCTTAGTGCCGATGAGGTCTTAGGTACGGAGCTGATCGTGAACCGGTTTGGTTTCGTTACCGGTCTGATATGTGAAACCGATATCGATCAGTCTCTTTTGAACTGTGTCGCTAATTTGTTTGTCGATCGGAGGCCTCAACTAGGTCTTGGAAGACCGACTGTGACCACTTCTACAACTTTCTTATCGTTATGTGAGGTAAAACCGTAAAAGCCTATACATTTAAACATTGCATGAAAAAATGGTTTCATCTACTTATTCTCAAATTTAAAAATCACTTTTACATAATTTTACGATCAATATACATTTATTAAATAGTTTCTATAAAATTAAAATTTGCTATAAATATATTAGTCCTTTTTTACGTATATATATACATAGATTATTATATTTAAAACAATAACAATCGTAATATTTCATATATAACAAAAAGATCATTCTTAAGAATATTTGTTTTATATGATTTAGGAGCATATTCATGCACCAATCCCAGAGAACTACAACCATCGTAACCAACAACTTGCGTTACGACCACTTCCGGTGATATTTCACGATGGACGTCTCGTGAAGCTGCCAACCCCGGCCACTGCTTTGCTCATTCTCCTTTGGATCCCATTCGGAATCATTCTCGCCACGATCCGGATCTTTCTTGGAATCGTTCTCCCATTGTGGGCCACACCTTACGTGTCTCAGATATTCGGCGGCCAGATCATCGTCAAAGGCAGGCCACCTCAGCCACCGGCGGCTGGAAACTCTGGTGTTCTCTTTGTATGCACTCATAGAACCCTGATGGACCCGGTAGTATTATCCTATGTGCTAGGACGCAGCATCCCTGCCGTCACTTACTCGATCTCGCGGTTATCTGAGATCTTATCTCCTATCCCAACCGTCCGATTGACAAGAATCCGAGATGTAGACGCGGAGAAGATCAAACAACAACTGTCTAAAGGAGATCTAGTTGTTTGTCCTGAAGGAACCACTTGTCGTGAACCGTTTCTGCTACGATTTAGCGCGCTTTTCGCTGAGTTAACAGATAGGATTGTTCCGGTGGCGATGAATTATAGAGTCGGATTCTTCCACGCGACCACAGCGAGAGGTTGGAAAGGATTAGACCCAATTTTCTTCTTCATGAATCCAAGCCCTGTTTACGAGGTTACGTTCTTGAACCAACTTCCAATGGAGGCGACGTGTTCGTCGGGGAAGAGCCCTCATGACGTGGCGAACTATGTTCAGAGAATTTTGGCTGCTACGTTAGGGTTTGAATGTACTAACTTCACGAGGAAAGATAAGTATAGGGTTCTCGCTGGTAACGATGGAACAGTGTCGTATTTGTCATTTCTTGACCAACTGAAGAAGGTGGTGAGCACTTTCGAGCCATTTCTCCATTGAACAAATTAGTATCGAATCATTTCATCTTTCATGCCTTTTTTTTTATTTCAATGTCTTCCTTATTTTTGCTTGTGGTTAAAATCTGGATTGATTTTTGCTTTAATAGATGGGTGTGTTCATGTTTTTGTTTAAATGTTATTCTTTTTCAAGAATAAGTCTCCCCATACTATTACTTATGAATGTTTGGGGATGGATCAGAGATTTGTTGGTTACTGTAAATATGTTTGTCCTTTGTGTTTTCCAAACAGTCTTTGATTTTCAAGAATTTTTGCGACAAAGAACAGACAACACACGGAATCTATAAACTCAAAAGTCAGATTCTAGCTACGGAATTTAGAAATAAACAATTTTTGAAGTATGAATCTGAGTAAGAGTCCACTGAAAAAGAAAGATAAAACAAGACCTGCATCGATTTAAATACATTATATATGTAAAAGGTGGTACGTAAGTGTTGGATTAGTCGCCAAACATTTTCGAATTTGGTGGGCAGATTAGAAATGGACAAACTCGTTGACCAGAAGACTTTCGCGTTATAGTTGGCCTACCGCAAGTTCCACGTCATCATTCACGAACTTTTCTTTTATTTAGTTTAAGATAAAACATTGAAATATTATATTTGTTATCTCCCCACAAATTATGTTCTTTTCTTCCAACGAATAGAACTGCATGGTAGCAAAATAAGTCTAATCAGTGTGTTAATTACCCTACAAAATTCGTGACCATTTGCCTATATATAGCATTCAAATGGTTTGAAATTAGATCCGCAATTGCCGACAAACAAAAACATAGATCCGCAGTTACCATTTTCGTATTAAACAATAGTTCCTTTTGTGTGTTACTTGAATTAAACTAAAACATTCTTTTGAGTTGAAATTTCAAAACAAAAACGCGAATGTAAAAAGAAACTAAAACTAAACTATTCATCATTATAACATATATATTTATATTGTTTACAAAAACAATAATATATACTTTTTTTGCCAAAACACTATGAATGCGGATCATAATAATCTAAACGCCAAAAACACATCATTAAATGAAGTAAAAATCAGCAAGTTATATTTGCTGGGTTCCTTTTATGAAGACGTAAAAATATCAACCATTTCTGAAATAGAATAAAAAATTAAAATTTGGTTATTTAAGACAAAATTACCTTTTGTTAAAAATCAATTAATTGTAAATTTGGTTTTATTTTTGTTGTTCATATAGAAAATTTTAAATATGATAGAAAGTAAAGATATTGGACTCTTGAGCAATAACAATAAAGATAGTCGACAAAAAAAAGATATCGGATGCGAGAAATGTCTCTAAATAAATTTATACTGGAAAGAAAAGTAAAATAAATAGGAGAGTGCCGAATAGAAGAAAGGAAGTAATTTGATCCTTTCTTTTCCACTTATGTTCAGCATCTGGAGCTATGATGAATCTTGTTACCTGTGGTTTCTCTGAGAAAACATCGGCCAAGCTTTCCCGCGTAATCTCTCTCTCTGTCCCTCTCTATTTCTTCCTAATGTTTTTTTTTTTACTTTTCTAGATTGTTCTTCCGTTACGAAGTCTCGAATCCATTTACACGGATCTCTCATCTTCAATCACTGTATTTATTGTGTAACTTGAATTTTGAGCTAATTTTTGTTGAAATTAAGTAATTGTGTTTTTCCGATACCAAATCGGATATTTTTAGCTTCTTCTCGTGTATTCATCTCAACTCGAGCTCCGATTTTGTCTGATGGTCGTAGTAGCTTCTTCATGATCGACTGTTACGTCTTTTTCTATTTTTGCTGACTATGTTTAGGTTGCCAGATGCTGAACAAGGAGCTTAGTTTTAACTCAACTAGGGTTCGTTTATGTACGTTTTTTCGATTCTTGTAAATAAATTAGGGATCTATTTGGTCAATCGTAGTTTCTGATTATAAGAACATCGAATTTTGATTTTTGGAATTGGAATTAAAATAGAAAGGTTGCGGATTAGGCTTGGTCGTAGATTTGATACAGATGTCGTTTCAAGTGGTAATTTCATTAGTAGTATCCAGTGATACGAAGTATTCAAGGCTACTTTAGGGACTTACTGCCAATTTAATGTTTGTAACTGCTTTGCTCGTTTCTGGTTTATTGTGGATCTTCATTCAAATCCAATCGTATATCTGATGATTCGTCAAAATGGTATTACTACGGCTTTATCCAAATTTTCATCAGACTTTTTGGTTTGCATTGGGAAGTCATATCTCAGTGCTATCTAACTTTCTGCTTTCAATATTCTTCTTCTTTAGTTCATTCTTTTGTTGATATGTACATGCTTGTTGGCTAATATATCACAGGGGCTGTTTTGTTTCTCTAAACTTGATCAGGTGAGAGCATGATGTCTAAATGATTATTGAAGTTCTGAGGTCTTTCTTTCTTTAAATAGAAAGAGCTGAGTTTCATGACGATGACTGTCGAGGGTGTTGACGGTATGCATTCCAGCATCCATAATGAATCACCTGCGGCTGATAATGTTGGCAATGCCTGCAGAAGTAGAGGAAACGGAAGTGTCCTGAAGAAAGGACCATGGACTTCAACCGAAGATGGGATTTTGATTAACTATGTCAAGAAGCACGGCGAGGGGAACTGGAATGCTGTGCAGAAACACACGAGCCTGGCCCGCTGTGGTAAAAGCTGTCGTCTGAGATGGGCTAATCATCTGAGGCCAAACTTGAAGAAAGGAGCATTTAGCCAAGAAGAAGAACAGCTCATTGTTGAAATGCATGCCAAGGTGGGAAATAAATGGGCACAGATGGCTGAACATGTAAGTAGTTTCGTAAGACCTGAGCATCGTGGAAGCTAGTTGATTATGGTTTCATTTTTTGATCACTGCTATTTGTATTTTCTTTTTTTTTTTGCCAGTTGCCTGGTCGAACAGATAATGAGATAAAGAATTATTGGAACACTCGCATCAAGAGGCGACAACGAGCAGGCTTACCACTTTACCCTTCTGAAATCCATGTTGAAGATCCTCAGTGGAGTGAAGAGTATACAAAGACTAATATCACAATAGTAGATAGAGGAAGGCATCAAGATTTCTTGCAGTTGGGGAATTCCAAGGCTAATGTCCTATTTGACGATCTAAATTTCGCCACCAGCTTGCTACCTAGTACTTCTGATCTATCAGATTTGGTTACATGCAACATGCTAGGAACTGGCGCGAGTGCTTCCGGGTACGAAAGCTACATGCCACCAATATTGCCTTCCTCAAAGCAGCTCGGGGAATCTGGATCCCGGTTACCTACTTTCAGCAGTAACATAAAGCATGAATTCCAATCCCCAGAACACTTTCAGAATACTGTTCCACAAAGGAATCACAGATCTTGCAGTATCTCGCCTTGTGATGTTGATTATCCTTCTTACGAAAACCAACATTCATCTGCTATGTTGATTCCAGATAGCCATACCTTTACGGATGGCATGCTTCCTACTTCTAAGCCCTCGTTTGGGGCAGTGAAGCTGGAGCTCCCTTCATTCCAATATTCAGAAACTAGTACATTTGATCAGTGGAAGACGACATTGTCACCTCCACACTCAGATCTTCTTGATTCTGTTGATGCTTATATTCAATCTCCACCACCATTGGAGATAGAGGAGTCAGATTGTTTCTCTTCATGCAACACTGGCCTACTAGATATGTTACTTCACGAGGCCAAGATCAAAAATAGTGCGAATCACAGTTTGTCATCACAGTTGTCATCATCTGAGAAGAGTTTCAGTTCAACTACTTGTGCAACCGATGCTGTTCAGAATGTACCACGTGGCAGCGAGACCCAGATCAAATCAGGTAAGGTTGATGATTCCCAAAAGAATTTGGCTAGCTGCGAGATTCCAACTCCCATGCAACTTACTGCAGGTGGAATTTCATCAGGTGAGATCTGATTAGTACCTAATCGAACTTATTTCTATAATGATTCATAAGCTGCTGAGTTTGGTTTCTTGTAGCTTGAGTTTTGGACTAACTTTTACTCATAAATTTGAAGCTTTTGCAGGGAACGCTGTAAAGACAGAAGAGTTGGCTGAGGTTTGGGAGCCAAAGAGAGTAGATATGACAAGGCCTGATGTTTTACTTGCGTCAAGTTGGCTTGACCATGGCTGTTTTGGGATTGTTAGAGATTCAAGCAGCATGAACGATGCACTTGCGCTTCTTCTTGGTGGTGAAGACATTGGACACAGTTACATGACTGTGGGGTCATCATCAGGTCAAGCACTACGAGACGTTGGGTCTTGCACATGGAGTAATATGCCTCCTGTTTGGTCATTGTAACAAAAATGAACCATATCAACATTTGATCTTTCTGTATTTTCATTCTACTTGCTTTCCTTTGAGGACTTGGAGAGAAGATTTTTGGTTGGACATGGAAAAGGTTTCTCTGATTTGAATGTTATTCACCTGATCGATTTCTCTTATACAGCTAATTTGGTTTGGTTTAGTTTGTATTAGAAAAAGTAAATTGAAATAATACATTCCACTTCGGATTTAATTATGTTTAACTATTTAGGGACAAAGCCAAATAACAGATATCGAATATTTATTTAAGCAGTTGTTACCCGAATAATAATACATTTAAGAGAAGATCAAAAATATATGTTTAGAGAGATCAAAAGGAAATGAATACAAATAAAAAGGTTTCAAGTTTTCTTCTGGCAAAATGACGGTGACCCAAGAGGATTAAAAACCAAAATTCTCAAGGGAATCCGAAAGAGATTTCTTTTATATAATTAGACTCCGGTTTTCTTGTTTCTAATGATTTCCTTAAGCTCTGCAAACTTCTTCTTGCATTGGTTCATCGTTTTCCCAGGAACAGCTGCAGCTACTCTCTCCCATCTTTGACTCGTTTCTTTAGGGAATGTCTTCAAAGCCTGAACCAAAGCTCTTTCTTGCACACTCGACCAACCATCTGTGTCTGAACTTCCACCTGCTTCACCATTATTTACTGAGCTTTGACTGCTTGAGCTTTTCCCCACTACAGTCTCTTTAGTGGATTTTGCCTTTGTTGTGGTCGTCGTAGGTGCTGTTTCTCCGAGCTCCTCTCTTGTGGACAGCGGGGAAGAGATTGAAACAGTGGGTTTCCTCTTCTCGAGGAAAGAATCAAATGCTTTAGCTGAATCTGGTTTTTGGAGAATAACTGTTTTAGTTGCTTTTAGAATCTCCTCTACGGATCTTCCTGTACCAATGTACTCTGAAATAACTTCCCATCTTCGAGATGTCCCCTTTGGATATTTTGCCATTCCTTTTCTCAGCATATCAATCTCTTCCTTGCTCCATGGTTGTTTCTTATGAGTGCTATCTATCTGAGAAACTAGGCTTATCGACTCTGCACCACCATTCGTCTTCTTACTTTCTTGCTCTTTAGAGTCGGCTTCGTGGTTCCTACTACTGTTGCATCCATCTTTGATCACCTTTGCCAATTCTAGTCCTTCTTTGTTTCCAATATTATCACATAGATTCTGCAACTGCTCAGTGTTAAGTGACATGCATAGATTCTCTATATCTTCGTCGGAGATGTCAAGCAGATGCTGAGCCACAACAGGAGCTGAGAGAGCTCTAAGACGATTCCGTTCTTTGCGCAAGAGCTTCTTTTCTTTTTCCTTAGTTTTCTTTTGTTGTTGTGCAGATTCTGCTGCTCGTTTTTCTTCTTCTTCTTTTCGCCGTTTCTCTTCTTCAGCAGCAATAGCAGCTTCCTCCACCTGCTTCTTCTTGGCAAGAAGCTTTGCTTCTTTCTTCTGTTGCTTCTCAGCTTTTTCTTCCTCTTTTCTTTTTACAATTCTCGGGTCTTTTCTATATGCATTGTCAACAAGAGTCCGGATTCGGGCATGTTCCTCCTTTCTAGCCTTCACAGTTTTTTTTGCATTTTCCTTCTCCATCCACCTCCGTTCCTCACGGGAATCTGCCTGTTCAAGATCATGCTCCTCTTCATCAGGAAATTCCCTCCAACTCTTGAAAGAGTACCAAAAGTTGTAGAACTTATCAACATCTTTAACAGGTGTGTTTTCATCTCCCAAATCTGGAATACGCTGATTCACTGACCACCTAGCATTTCTCTTAAATGCTGGACCAAAAACCTTGAAAAAGTCTTGTGGCAAGCAATCTGTTGGGACCTCATCATCAAACTCATCAGTAGAGTCAAAAATTCTTCTCCTTGTTGGATCAATCAATACTTCATATGCTTCTTGAATCGCTTTGAATCGAGACTCTATCTCTTCTTTTTTTGCCTCCTTGGCTTCTTCTGTGTCCTCTGCTAGAAGGAGAGTAGCGAGTTTATCTGGATGATGCTTCAGTGCAGCTTCACGATAGCTTTTCCTAATCTGATCTTCTGTCGCAAGATATCTTAAATTGCTCAAACCCAACAATGCATAGTGGTCTTGTTGCTGGGTACCAGACTTCTTCTTTCCTTTGTTGGCATACGAGTTGAATGAAGGAATATATTCTTTCTCTTTATCATCTACAACTTTCTTATCAACATCTTCATTTTCCGTGGGTTCTGCACAGCCATGGAGTTTAAGAGCAGCAGAGTGGAAGGCATGACCAGCAGGTTCACGGTTTAAAGCCTTCACAGGAAGACAATTGGAAAAGCCATAGAATGGTTTTCCATCCACAAGCTCATCAGAGTATGTAATTAGCTTAATTGCAGAGCCACTTCTCTTGGTCTGCATACTGAAAAATGCCACTTATCCAAATGAGTATCCAAGCTGGTTTCTGTCACAAAGATATTGTGAACTTGGGGTCAGCAATTTAGATGGGTCAATATTGATCTAAACATCACCTACATTACACAAAGCCAAACCTATCTGTTAGCAAAAGCTATAAATTGAAAGAGATACACAAAAATCAAAAACTTAAAATATTACAAAGTTAGTTGATCAAAACAAACAAGATAATCCAAGAAGTTACAAACTGGAAAAGATTTCTCTGAAAATGTTAGACGGACTATAAATTGTATTCCATCCATAATTCCCCGTGCGATTTGACAAAATGGCGCTAGAAAACAGTCCAAAATGAAACGATAACAGAATCTGCATGCAGGTTTGTGGCATTCTAAATTAATCAAAATTTCCTGATGGATCTGGATAATTTACATGAGAAAAAAGCAAAAACAACATTAAAGAAATAACTTGATAGCAAGAACAAGGCCATACAGACAAATGACCAAGTACATAACCGGCAGTAAAAACATCAAAACAAGCTTAGAATTTGTTTTGAGCTAAAAAAACATAGAGCTAGCTTGTTGCTGGTTACTAAGGCAAATGTACCGAATCAATTACAAACCGGATATAGTAAAAACCTAGATTTTTGACTTCTCACTTTATTTCCCTTTCTGCACAACCACAATATGATCTGTTCAATCATAAGAAAATTAACGAACCATTTGGTAATATTCGTAAACATCCGGAAACCATAACTCGAAATCAGCAGTGTTCACTCTACTTTTCTTACCAGAAACTGAGCTCACAGTTACCCGATCCGTCGGTCAGAATTTGCTCCGGCGATTGCTTCCCAAGCAAGCCCCTTCCAACGAACGGCAGTAGAAAGAGAGATATGAAGAAGTTCAATCTGTTTAATCTGGTTCACGAGGAAATAGCGGCGGAAACGATTTGCAGATGGAGAAAGCATTTGAGCAGAAATGGTCTATCAGATTATAACCTGTTTGGTTGTACGTACAAGTTGATTCCCCCGATTGTGCGATGCGTGCATTAACACACTAACACAGTCGCAGATAGTTTAGGCCAGGCCCATATATATTGGGCCTATACATGGATCTATAGCTTAGGCCAGGCCTATATATATTAGGCCTATGCATGCATCCATAGTTTAGGCAAGGCCCATATTTATTGGGCATGCATGGATCTATAGTTTAGGTCAGGCCCATATATTGGGCCTATGCATGCATCTATAGTTTAGACCAGGCCCATATATATTGGGCCTATGCATGCATCTATAGCTTAGGCCAGGCCCATATCTATTGGGCCTTACTCTCAAATATAGAACTCTGCGTTTAACCAAACAAGTCATATTTGGCGGAGAACCAATGAGCGTCGCTAGAACCCGAAGCCTTGTTCGGACCTCCGCCGTCGTTGCGGTGGCTTCGACGCCATGGAACGTACGACTGAGAGAGCTCGCTTATCAATCCTTGTTCGCTGAATCAGTTTCTCTCTACCGGTCAATGCTCCGGTCAGGTTCCCACCCGGACGCGTTCTCTTTCCCATTCATTCTTAAGTCTTGTGCCGCCCTTTCGCTACCATTCTCCGGCCAACAGCTCCACTGTCACGTCATTAGAGCAGGTTGTGAGGCTGAACCATTTGTGTTGACTTCTCTTATCTCAATGTATTGTAAATGCAGTTTGGTTGAGGATGCACGCAAGGTGTTCGAAGAAAATCCCCAGTCAAGTCAGCTTGGCGTTTGTTACAATGCTTTGATAGCTGGATACGCAGGAAACTCGAAGGTATCTAATGCTGTGTATATGTTTCGTAAAATGAAGGAAGTTGGTGTGTCTGCAGATTCAGTTACAATCCTCGGGCTTGTCCCGGTTTGCACGGTTCCGGATTACCTCTTGCTCGGGATGTCTCTTCACGGTCAATGCATTAAAGGAGGAACAGATTCAGAGTTAGCTGTTCTGAATAGTTTCATCACGATGTACATGAAATGTGGGTCGGTAGAATCAGGTAGGAAGTTGTTCGATGAAATGCCTGTGAAGGGTTTAATTACTTGGAATGCGGTGATTTCTGGATATTCACAGAATGGGCTAGCTTACGATGTTTTGGAACTTTATGAAAAGATGAAATCATCGTCTGTTTGTCCTGATTCTGTTACATTGGTTAGTGTTCTATCCTCTTGTGCTCATCTTGGAGCTCAGAAGATTGGGCAGGAAGTAGAGAAGCTAATAGAAAAAAATGGCATAGTATCAAATGTGTTTGTTAGCAATGCATTGATTAGTATGTATGCTAGATGTGGTAACTTGGCAAAGGCACGTGCTGTTTTCGACAGCATTCCTGTAAAAAGCTTAGTGTCATGGTCCGCTATGATTGGTTGCTATGGGATGCATGGAATGGGAGAGACTGGGCTTAAGCTTTTTGATGATATGATTAAAAGTGGTCTGAAACCTGACAGGGCGGTGTTTGTGATGGTTTTATCTGCGTGTAGCCATTCAGGACTAACAGATAAAGGTTTAGAGTTATTTGATATGATGAAGAAAGAGTATAACCTGGGACCTGGTCCTGAACACTGTGCTTGTGTAGTAGATTTACTGGGAAGAGCTGGTCGTCTAGATGAAGCCATTGAGTTTATAAAATCTATGCCTGTTGAACCCGATGGTGCGGTTTGGGGCGCTCTGCTAGGTGCCTGTAAAATCCATAAGAATGTGGATATGGCAGAATTAGCTTTCGCAAAGGTGATTGAATGTGAACCCATGAACATTGGCTACTATGTGTTGATGTCAAATATATATTCAGACTCGAAGAAACAGGAGGGAATATGGAGAATCCGGGTAATGATGAGAGATAGAGGATTCAGGAAAGAGCCTGGATATAGTTATGTGGAACACAAGGGAAGAGTTCATTTGTTTTTAGCTGGCGATAGAAGTCATGAGCAAACAGAGGAAATCCATAGGATGCTTGCTGAGTTAGAGACTTTGGTGATGGAGATTGCTGAAAACATGGATTGTAATAGAGACAAAGGATCAAACAATAGACGTGAGCATAGTGAGAGGTTAGCAGTAGCATTTGGGATTCTCAACACTAGTCCAGGCACAGAGGTACTTGTCATAAAGAACCTGAGGGTTTGTGAAGATTGTCATGTTTTCATCAAGCTGGTTAGCAAGATTGTAGACCGCCAGTTTGTTGTAAGAGATCCATCTCGTTTCCATTATTTCAAAGACGGGGTCTGCTCATGCAAGGATTACTGGTGATTTTCCAAGCGACTCACAAACATGATGGTATAGTAACAATAAGCTTTGATATTTCACTTGTGCGGAATGTGCTACAGAGGATGTATTCAAAAGAAAATGCTTACAGAAATCTGAAGGTTGAAGGCTGCACTTAACTACAGAACTTTGATTTCAGAAACAAGGTCATCTTCTCCAAGCCGAATGGTTTTCCCAATAATCATCCTCATAGGATCTCCTTGCAAGAAGGAAAGAACAGATTGGGGTTCCTTTTGTTCCAGCCTTTGACTGGATTGTGGAGGTATTAAAAGGTGCATTAGAGAAGCCTTTTCCTAATGCCTTAGTAAATTCCTTTCACTGAACTTTCACGTCCAGTATGGTTGACAAAAACTGCACTTCATCAGCAGAGTAAAATCTTTCAGCAAATGCTCCTTTCCTTGTCTTCAGCATCACTAGCAACCTACAGTCGTGCTAAACTGCAACAGTTCAAATTCAAAAGCAAGAAGAAACCATTGACATCGCTAATTTAGGCAAAACTGTATGTATTTACCCAAATAGAAGACTTGCAGAAACATGTACAATCATCGCACACGAAATTAATGAAATTGTGTGTGAGATGTTGAATGCAATGGTGCGTTATTACAGTTCTTATACTTCTGCCAATTCTACCTGTAAGCATAACTAACAAGAACAAGTAATTATTTTGCACTAAATCCAGAATATGACTCTAGCCTAACTCCCAAATAACTGTCTCACCTCAGGCTTCCATTACAATCATTGTCCTCCAAACTCATTAAAACCAAATGGTCGTTGCTTATTTGGATAGTGTATCGATGCCTTGTCTTAGAAGTAAGCTAATTACGTGACTCAGTGTTCTAAGATCTTTTGTCATCAAGTTCCATAATAATAAGTGATAAAAGATTAGAGTTCATTCGAAAACTTTTTAAAATATGTTTACAAGATCAAGTGTTACGTAAAATATGAAAGTTCTGAAAAGATGTTATACTGGAAATACTTGTGTTTTATGTAAAAGATACAAACTTGGAAAGAGAATATAAACTTATCCTTGTCATTATATGCAGAATTGTAGCATTTCTTGCTACACAAGAAACCTTCATCAAAGTTTCAAAAGCATCCCATCCATGCATCCCACAAAACCAAAAACAACAAAATCCACAAGTAGGATCAAAAACATCAATAAAGAAACTTTTTCATAGCCAAGCTTCGAATAGCTCAACTCTGTAGTTCACACGTCCCACAATACTACTGGCTTTCGATATGGTCGTTCTATTCCTCCTCTGCTCCTCCCAACCATTCTGTTTCTGTCCAAAGCCTCCATTGTTACAGCTTTTAACCAGGGAAGACTTCATGCCAACAAGATCTCGAGATTCCGCAAATTCTTCCTCTTCTTCTACAGAATCTTCTTTGTCTTTCATCTCTGCCTCAAATTTGTCTAAAGCTTCCTCCTTGTTAGCTTTCATGAGATGCAACAGTTGTCTGCTATTGCTCTGATCACCATTATGGTCCCGAGGACTTGGATTTGAGGCTGGGATCAACTTATCTTGAAATTCTTTCCGGTCTTTAAGCGTCTTCACAATAAGTGTTTTAAGAAAGTTTATAACTTGCACAGCATACATGAGAGCTGTCAATGGATCCAACATCTGCAATTTATATTACACATTGATTAACTGATGTCATTTGAACAATCTTTAAAGATTCATCGAAAAACTAACCTGAGTCATGTTAGGTGCGAAAACCATTGCAATGTTGCGAGCATTCATCTTGTTAAGATGTTCCATCTCTACAACATCTGCCATTAGATTGATTGCCCAATCTAACAAAGAAGCTTCTGTTGAAGGAAGAAGCCTTACAAGCTCCACACACTCATCTTCACTCTCCGACTCCATTACTTGCTCTGGTGAGAGCGAATCCAACACTCCACTCGGAAGTTCCCTAAACCAAGCCTAAGGTAAAAAAGAGATAAGGGAAAGAGACAAATACGATCCTTATGGAGTTTATGGACTTTTTTACCTTAATGAGACTTGCTAAGCAATGGACATCAATATTATTGGGTATAACACCTTTGTTCAATTCTTCTCTTACATACTCCTCTTGAGCATTCTCACCATTGATCCTGAAAAGCCCTTCTACCTATATGGCAACAAATGAAACCAATGAACCCATTGGTGTAAAATCGGATACAAATTGTTTTTAAACAATACACATATACACACACCTGCAATCCACCTCTACTGTACAAATGACTCTGAATCATCAAGAGTATCGTAGGCACAATGTTTCCTCTAGTATCATAAGATAGCTGCATTGACTCGGTGGAGACTCCAAATACGGTTGCACTGCATTTACAGTCACATATCCCAAATTGGACTAATCAGCTTCAGATAGAGTAAAAGAGTAAAACTATCTATTTAATACACTCAAGATCGTAGACTAGACATTTGCTTTCTAAGATAAAATTCATTCAAGAAGATCACTATACTAATTGAAGGAAGAGTTAAAACAGGTAAACACACAAGAAGTCCTCCATCTATCTAGTCACTCAAGGTCCTTGTCAAAGAGTCTGGATCATTGATGTCAGGAGATACACTAATTGAAGGTAGAGACAAATTACAAAATTAGAAACTAAACCACACACACAATTAGTTCTTGCATAATTTGATGATTGATTTAAGCTTTGAAGCTTTAAACACACAGCCTCAGCAACAGATATTTCAAGATTTTGTTAACCAGGGCAAGAACTAAGAGAACCCCAATCACTAAATATTAACAGAGACATCTGTCATCTCTATGAAAAAATGACCTTGCACTAGGAGCTCGTCTAGAGACTTCAGGTTCAAATTCAACAGGCAGACCAAGGAAACCATGAAAACGATCAAAAGTGACATGAGCGACATGTCTAACATCTGTCGGCACACCAATCTCCATTGAACAAATATCCTCTTCACCAACGCAACCACCAATCACAGACCTTCTGATTGCGGAAACCAGAATCTCCAATGCCGATGAAAGCTCAAATTTTTCTCTCACTTCTTCGCTTCTCTCTTCTTCTTCTTCCTCTCGAGAAATGTTAAAAAGAGAATGCGGGTCTCTATCACTATCACTGGTTCCGCATGATGTAGAAGAGGAGCTTGAATGTGAAGGGAAATGACATGATTGGCTCGAATTTAGTACCTTGGCCATTTTCTCAATGATAATGCCAAAAAAATAAAATCTTGGAGTGATGGGTACTCTCCAGGGAAAGAAAACAATGCGGAGAAACAGTGACGGATGTCAAAATCAATTCAAAGGCTATAAAAGAAACAATCTTTAATGAGGATTTCAGAGAAAAGCAACCCTAAAAAAAGGATTAGTAATGGGTAACTAATAATTTTGTCGCGAAATAATGGGGAAACATAAAAGATGAAAACTTTTTGGATACAATGCGACACGTAGAGTTGAATTGAAGAAATGATTTTGGTTAGTGGATTGTAATTATCACTACAATCTTTCTTTCTTTCTTCTTCGTTTTCTACACAAGTCGCAACTCACCGAGGAGAGAGAGAGAGAGAGAGAGATGGGTGGAGGTAGGTGAGAGAAGATAAAGGGTTAACGAGGAAGATGAAGATCGAGCTGTCTTTTAATTATTAAACACTATATTTTGCTGTAACCTTCAAATTTCTTGGTGTCTCTCTCTCTCGTCATCAAGAATCCTTTCATTTGTATTTTATCCACAACGGAAAAAAACAAAAAGCAGAAGTAAATAACTTACATGCAAAGTTGCAAAGTAAATCTCTTAGGTAATTGCAATGGTCAAAGAAATTAAATCACACAATCTATGAGTTTCATAAAGTAGTGTTACCGTTAAGATTATCACATCTTCTCCGAAACTAAAGAGCAAAGAATCAACTAGATAAGGAATAATGTGAAGTTGGTGAAAGTTCTTATTGGATTAATTTTAGTTCCATTTTCAATTTAACTGTAAAAACTTCCTCCAAAAACGTTACATCGACTAGTAGTTAGTGGTGGACGTGAATATATTTAATTTATTTGATATCAATTATGCAATAGAACTTCAAACGAAAACCCCACCTCGCCCGCACGTGTGCCAACAACCCACGTGCCGAACATTCCGTTGTAGTTACGTGTTGTCGTTGTTGCTGTTTTATTTGAGATGTATAATGTCATTACAATAATACATCGTGGGGGGTCACATCACTCGACATGCTTCCTTGATTCCTTCTATTTTTTTTATATATATTCCTCTTTTCCTTTTACTGGTCGGTATAAGATATTACAAGAGCAAACAAAGGTTAATAAGATAGTAACAAAGCAAAAAAGATATGACCGTTGGAGTTCATTTACCCAAAATTCAGAACCCCACAACATAAGCCTCTTTTGCTTTGTTTGAACCAATCAAAATTATCGTTTTTTACAATGACTGTTTTGATCTTCAATAGTAACTACAAGGATTATCGCCGTGTCGTTTGAAGCCCGATGTTAGTGGTTTCAGGCCCAAAGGCCTTTCACGTGATTGATAATAAAAAAAAGGATGGGGTGTTCCGAGAATCGAACTCGGGACCTCTCGCACCCGAAGCGAGAATCATACCACTAGACCAAACACCCTGTTTAATTATATTATGATATAAAGACTAACTAACCTAAACTTTATATTTTACTCTCGTCTCCAAAAAATGGCTCAAGATTTGATTTTCAAAAGTTGACTACCATCTATAAGAACTTGTCCCTACAATCTGGACTATCAAATGAATATGTAACTACTATAGGGAAAGTGTATGTGAAAAATGAGCATTAAACCAGACACTGCCAAACGTCTTGAACACCATTTCTCGCCCATGTCGAAGTCTCAAAAAGCAATCTAAAGTAAAACTGCAAGTAGGGAGCTAAAAAACAGGTTACAATGGAAAATAGTAGTTGGAGGGTTCATCAATTACTTGATCTTCTTCTTTGGCCTCAAACATATTTGAATTAGAAATTTAGAACTCGTACTTATGACATAACACTTTTACGTAAAACTCTTTAATTTTTTATGTTTAGCATTAGCAATAAAAGAATATATAATATGAAACTGAAGCTAGTGAAAAGAGTGAGAGGGAGAAGAGAAGTTGCAAGATAGCAATAACAAAAACAGGAAGTGATTAAAACCAGTCACTATAATTTATTCTCATTCCCAAAACTCCAAATGCCGAAGATAAAAACGAAAAAAAAAATACAGCTTATGATATTCTCGAAGCAACTTGAAGGATAAAATGGAGAGACAAAACAAACTTCGAAGTCAAGGGAACAATCAAAAGATGATTATGCTCATTGGGCGATCACAGTCTTCTTCCTCTTCTTCCACTCTTTCTACGTGTACTGTCGGTGGGAATTGGAGTCACATCCTCTGAAAATACATCCAAGAAACATTCTTCACAACCAAATCCACAATTGTCCCAATAATGTTTCTATAACAAACAAAAAAGACTTAGATAGAATGTTCAGTTTCTGCTTTTACCTATACGACCAATCTTCATGCCTGAACGAGCAAGGGCTCTGAGAGCAGACTGAGCACCAGGACCTGGAGTCTTGGTTTTGTTTCCTCCTGTCGCTCTGAGCTTCACATGAATGGCTGTGATACCAAGCTCCTGTCACATTGCATTTGAGATTACCATCCAGTTCAGTAAAAAACAAGCTTGAATAGTGAATAATTTCTGACCTTGCATCTTTGAGCAACATCTTGAGCTGCAAGCATAGCAGCATAAGGAGATGACTCATCACGGTCAGCCTTGACCTTCATTCCACCTGCAATTTATATATGTCAGGATTCAGTTGCATAATCAGTATGATGCATCCAACACAAAGGAACTTTCCATACTTGAGAGATTAGTCTCTACACTAATTATAAAAGAGACTACTAGAGATCACAATACCGGTTATACGAACGAGAGTTTCTCTGCCGGACAGATCAGTAACATGCTGCAAAGAAAAAATTGACAACAATGTCATAAAAAGTAATGTTAAAAACAAAATCTACGAATCAAAAAGTGAAAAACTTACAATGAAAGTGTCGTTGAATGATGCAAAGATGTGAGCCACTCCGAAAACTTGCTCTCCCTCACGAACAGCAGGTCCAAGAGTAACATTTTCTTCCTTAGGCTCTCTGGTCTTTCTCCTCGACTATAAAGGAAGAGCAAAACATTTGTTCAGAGGTAACACCATAACTTACTCTGAATAGACATACATATTACAAAACCTACACTACTTCTATATCACTACAGCTATGCTCCAGAACCTACGCAATTTCGCATAGCTGAAAGAGAATTAGCACAGAAATTCGCAGGCGTCTAGAGAAAATCGATTTATTCGATTCACACGCCGTAACATAATTTCATCAACTCTCGTAATAGATTTGGCGAGAGGAACTTACAAATTTGGAGAAATAAAACTAGCAGGAAAACATAACTGAAACCTTAGAAATGAACTCATCTCAGATTTCGGTTCCTTGCAGACTCAACGAAAAAGCTTACCATGTTCACAAATGGATGAAACGATAGGGTCGTAGGATGCTGTTCTCAAGCTGGAAGTGGCAACGAAGGGTGACTCCGAAAGCCAAAAATCTAATTTATAAATTAGGGTTGCATTGGAATGCCTCTGTCAATTGACGTAATTACCCTGACCGCTTTTATTTTCGGCTACGTCGTCGTTTTTCGATTAACTTGTCGTTGTTCAATTAACTTATAAAAATGATATTTTGAACAAAAATAGTTTTTGATTAGTTTTTGTAATGAACAAATTGATATTTTTCGAAAGTAGCAAAATCAATATATTATAAGAATATATGAAAAATTTCTATGTTTTTACAATATTAAATGGATACGATTTTTAGTGCTGCAGATTTGAGTATTATAGATTACATGGTTTGTGCTGAACCAAAACGGTTTAAGCACATAGATGAGAAGAATTGACTCTACACTTAAAAATATGATGGAAAATACCAAAACGATTCCAATATAGAAGAGAATACGTTTGATTTCATAGGAAGAATTTCATAGGAGGGAATCATCATTTCTCAATAGGAAGAGAAACCTTTACATATAAGGAAAACAAAGATCAGATAGATCTAAAACGCAGAATTTGCAGACTTTTCTTTGAAGACTTCTTCAAGGAGTTAAAAGAGACTTGGCTGGAGAAACCAAAGCAACAGCACACCTTTCGGGTTTCGAATACTTCTTCACCACACCGCGTAGCTTGCTCTCGCCGGCTTTCAAGTGAATCGAAGTTAGAAGCCTTGAGCAATCCCTGAAGTGACACAAATATAGACAAAAACTTATAAACATAATAATGATCACGAAAGTTGTTTGTGAGACAAGTAAAAAGGAGAATAAGAAGAGACTAACATGAGCTCAGATGAAGAGTAGCCAGTGTGGAATATCAAAGTAGGAGTCCAAGCAGGGACCCTGTTCAAGAAGCATCTCGCAGTGTAGACTGCTGATGCAGCAAGCAAAGAAGGACAGAACTTTAAAATGTCGTGATGCATCATACCCAACTCAGCTAGAAAGTGAACCATGTTCTCCATTTCCGGGTCAGAAATTGCAGCTTTTATGAACCGCACAAGGAACACATATTGTGTTGGAACTGTCAAGTACCATTCCAGATTTCCCAAAATGGTTTTCTCCATCACTAGAATCTGATCGTTGCTGTAGGAGTTGTCTGTGACATATACCAAATCATTGACCTGATAAAATCACAAAATCCATTCACACGGTTAGCTCTAATTAACAACAATCTTGTAACTTTAGAATTTGTGTGTATATTACATACCTGAGGAGGCCAGATTTCTTCGTATTTGGATGCTATGAGCAAAGAACTAACACCAAGAAGCTGTAGTTCTCTTCTAGGTACAGTTTTCAGAGATAGGAAACGATCAATTAGGTTGATGGTGAGGTAGAGAGTCTCAGGGGACAGATCAAACTTGATATGAACTTCTACGAGCCAATCAATAAGAATTGATCTCATCTTCTCATTAATCTCAGGCTGCTTATGCATATACAATTGAGGCTTGCTCTCATTCTGCAACAGTGAAAGAAACAGCAAACTTCAAGAAAAGTTTTCGAATAACTATCCCAGACGCATAACTAGTCCAGAATTACCTCAACTTCTTTGTAGAAAGCGTACATGTCCTCAACATACTCAACAGCAGCAAGGTCATTGTCTTTGTCGATCGAGTCAATATCCAGAGTCTTAGAAGCAGCCTAAGTGTGTAAGCAAAACAACCAAACAGTCATGACACAAACTAGAGAAAAAATTCATATTATCTTCAATGTCAAAACAGTCTACCTTGCTTCGAGCACTAAGAACTAAAGAGTATGTCACTTTCTCCTTCGACGACGCAGCTGCATTGGTTTTCTGATATTCTTTAGCTTTTACTATCTCATTTGTATCAGGACTTATCACAATCACTTCGATATGTTTTGGTGGCTCCCGCTTAACAGCTCTCGCTTTCTTTTGATCCGCTCTTACAGCTTCTTGTTTCTTGGAAACAGCCTGAGCTCCGTCAAGAACTGAAGGCTTGTCCAAATTGATTTGCTGTTTAGCAAGGAGAGAAGTCAGATTACAATCATAACAAGGTCTTTGTCAAAAGAGATTTGAAGAAAAAAAGGAAACCTTTTTCTTTGCGGCGGCTGCATCTTGTGCATTTTCTAGTAACTGAGCGCGGAAGTTACGAGTAACGGGGCGATTAATCTTTCCTCCTTCGACTCCAGGAAGAGAAGCGATGTTTCCGATGTCGCCAAGAGCGCGACGATTCTTTGGTTCTGCATTTTTGACGTCGACAGGATTACCTGTTTTTTTCGCACAGAAGAAACCGATCAAGATCTAGATTTGAATCAACCTCTGATTATTCTAAATATAGAGATTTTTAGATGATAGATTTATGCAGCGTTACATCAAAACCCGGAGGAAATTTTGAAATGATTTATAAAGTGATTGATCTAGGGCATACAAAATTAAACAAAACCCAGAAACGACTTCACCAAAATTAAACGAATAAAAAAAACAGGTGACAAAATTGCCGATTAATTGCGAGACAGGTATTCATAAATTGCCGAGCAAAAGTACGGTCAGAAGGAAAACTCTATCCCATAATTGCGAAAAGAGGGAAAAAGAAATCAGATTGATTGGCGGAATAAACCTCTAACTGGTTGAAGACGATGAACTGGTCTCGTCGCCATGATCGTTCTCTTTCAATATTCGTTTTTTTTCACTTTTTTCGCAGTAGAGAATATGAATGAATGAGAACAAGAAAAAACAGAGAGAAAGTGCTTCTTATGGGAAGGAGAGGAGAGGAGGAGCCATTAAAGCATAATTCCAACGGTCAAAATTTTAGCGGGATTAAATTTCTAGCCGTTGGATGATAAAGATCAAATCCAACGGTCGATGAGGAATTATGAGATTTTTAATCCGTTCTCTCTCGCAAGTTACCGTTGTATGGTAATAAAATTTCACGACTTTCACATTTTGGTTTTCCTTTAATGACAAGATCGGAGTTTTAAATACGTTTATTTTCCTTTAATGACGTTAATTGGAATTAAATAGAAGTTCTATTCTGTAGATAACGATAAATTCTTAAATATAATATGATTTTATGTTTTTTCAAAAATATTTATTTATCATAAAGAAATTATAAATAAAATTAAAATATTGTATATGAACTATTATTACATTAAAATTTATAACCTATTAGTCAAATTTAATTATTTTTATATAAATTTATGACATTTTTAAAAAATAATAATAGCATATTTGGAAAAAAATCGAAAGACCAGTATATTATGTTGGTATTTTGATATATTTGATATTTTTCACAATATTATAAGAAAGGAAATTTAAAAAAATTTGTTTTTAAATACAATACAATAAAATTAAAATTATAAAAATATTATAAAGTTTTATGTGAACATGCTTATTTGTTATATATAAATTAAAATATTTTATTTGTGTTGCTTTTTCTAGTTTATGCTTTTACTTTTTTTGTAAAATATTTAAAAATATTTAAATATTGAATTGATACTATTAGTAGAAATTTAAAATATTGTTATACATTAACAAAAATTTAAATATTGTTACTTTATACAATTATCTTTTAAAAACAAATTGTCAAAAATTGTTTTATTTTAAGTTACATGTAACGATTAGAGATAGAACGTTTTTCTATAACTAACAACAATGGTTTGACATCATTGGTAATTTGGTACTATACCAATGATTATGCCTAATTTCGTATGTTAAATTTTGTAAAATCTTTTTCTTTGGCAATACAAATAAATTTTTGCTTCTGGGTAGAGCTTAATTTATTTGAGAGTTCAATGGACATTGTTTAACATTTTTTATTGTCCATTAAATATTTTATATTATTTATATTCGTTTGTGAAACGTAAATTCATGTGGTTACAAGTGCGACAGATTGTTGTTCGTTATCTGACGCAAATACTTACGATAGACGCATCGATCAGACACTATATCATACATCGTACTTTTTTCGAATAAAACATCGATATGATTAAAAATATACGATTAATCGCAACCGTAACTACCGCCAACAGACAAACGAACAATATTTGCCATAGTCACAACCGTTTGTAACAACTAAACAAACAATACTATTGTATTGAACTAAGTAAAAAACATGGTATTCTTATTTCTCTCTTTTAGCTGTAAACAACAGGTTCAACCCATATAAATTTAGTGGGTGCTTACATACCAATGTGTAAACCGGTTCATATTTGTAGCCACATTCGGTTTAACCGGAATAAGACACAGCCTAAGGTTTATAATCGCTGCCAAATTAAGCAAAATAATTATGATAAGGCTAATTAGTTGAGAACATAAGGTGTCTTATCATTATTCGCCAGTTCTCAAAAGATAACAATCTCAATTATTTTGTTTGAAATCCGGGGGAAAATATTGGATTAACTTAGAGAAATGGATATCTCAGAGACTATTAAAATGCCAAATAAAGTTTTGGAGCTCATGATGAAACCATTCGCACATCTGATTGGTTTCATCATTCCAAAAAAACCGTTCTTCCAATTCTCTGTAGTTACAAAAAACAAATAAGAAAATGACGGCGAAGTCAGATTATAAATTGCCAAATAAAGTTTCTAAGCTCAAAATGGAGAAACTCTCCATTCGCACATCTAATTTAATCATCTTTCTCGCCGTTTTTGAGTTGGAAAAGAACACCAATTTGATAAACATAAAAACGATTCGGTAGAAAAACAAAAAAAAAATGAAGAAGATGCAAAGAAATTTTCGGCATGTGACGAATATGAAAAACGCTAAACCGCAGAACAATTGTGTTCTTAAATATATAAAACCCTAGACGACGGCCAAGTCCTTAAGTACTTAGTGGAGATCCTCGACGTTATATATAAGAAAAGAATCTCGTTGTTAGTTACTTTTCCACCCTTGTAGGGCCTTATTGTCAATACATGGGCTCATTATTCCCAAAAGGAAACCGGGTTCGGTTCATTTTGGAAATTACTTTGTAAATTCTAATATTTACACTATACCAAACACAGCACTTTGATTTATAGCATTTATTCTATTTTGTTTTTGTATTTTTTGGTAGAGAGAGTGACGTTGGTGGGTGCAACTTTTTTCTTCATTAAGTAAGGTGTGTCTTCCTGATTAAAAGGTATTGACAAAAAAAAAGTTATAGCATAGTCCAATTATTACACAATGACTTGACATAATTGCAACCACTAGTTGAAACAAGTGATCGCTAAAATCAAGCACGAGAATCCAAATGGACGCAAACATGATACTAACCACTGTGGAACTGTTTTGGGTTAATATATTTCTAGCGTATACACTTTTTCTGTCATCATATATCAAATTATCTATTTCAGTTATTTAATTAATCTGTTTTATCAATGTTTTTTTGACATCAATGTTTTTGGTTTTTATTTTTTGACATACCTTTTTGATACAGATGTTTAAATAGTTTAGACTATGTAAAAAAATAAAAACATCTCTTGGATGACTGGACTTGGAGGTAGAACCACAAATTCTTGATAAATTAACAAAATGGTAAATTAGTTTTCTTGCATAATTCGGGTTTTTATTTTCTATATCCTAATGACGGATTCTCTGTTTTCTCCGTTTTAATTAACAAGCCACGAGAGCTAATCAGAGTCGTTGCCTCTGTCCGCTGGCTGCGACCGACCTTGTACCTTCGCTTGTCACGAGCATAGAGGCTACGCTGTCGTCGTCTCTGCCTCTGGCTCCGATCTGTCCACTCAAGGCAGAACGGCGACTCCACCGCCTGGGCTTGGGGCGTGGCTTGTGAGGTATAAATCCGTAGGTGGCTACTGATCAACGCTTTCGGTTTTCGGAGGAGTGAGGTGGAGATCAGCATCTCCTATGTCGATTCGCTGTTATCTTTCGTCCGTGTCTTCTTCTTTAGCTGCTCAATTTCTTCTATAGCGGCTGCAGACTTTCATTACTAAAGATACAAGTTCCTCCTCCAGGGTCTGCGGTAAGTTTTTGTTAAACCCTAATTATCTCGCCATGGTGTTTCATCTGTTGTCACTCTCAGTTACGGATGCATTCTTCTGCTTTATCTTTTCTTTTGGTTTTTGTCCCAATGGTGTGATCTTCTTGCGCATTTCGAATCTGCTTCATGCTTGGATTATTCCTGCGTCTTAGGAAATATTCTCATTTTTATGTCAATAGTGACAAGATTTATTGTTTTCCACTTTTGATGGATTATTTTTATTATTTTGTCGAAGGTAAACAAGCTTTTAGGATCAAAAAATGGTTGGCCTGGAGGATAATAGCGAGAGAGAGAATTCACCAGTCAGAGAGAACGGGTTTCCCCATGGATCTCGGTCATCTCCTACCACAGGTGTTTTGTATCCATCTCCATCACGAAAGTCTCTTAAAGGGAATGACACACTTTCCTATGCCAATATTCTTCGGGCAAGAAACAAGTTTGCTGACGCACTTGCTCTCTACGAGTGTGTGCTGGAGAAAGATTGCAAGAATGTTGAAGCTCACATTGGAAAAGGGATATGTTTGCAGTCGCAAAACAAAGGAAATCTAGCTTTCGATTGTTTTGCTGAAGCAATCAGGTTGGATCCGCATAATGCCTGTGCCCTTACGCACTGTGGTATACTCCATAAAGAAGAAGGGCGCCTCGTAGAAGCTGCTGAGGTGTGAAATTTCATTATAATCTATCTGTGGTGATTTGCAGTAGAGGGCACTGCTTTAGTTAGACCATAAAACTCACTGAATCGGTGCATTAGATTTTTCTTACTACTAACCATCATATTTTGCACAGTCTTACCAGAAAGCACTGATGGCGGACGCATCATACAAGCCGGCAGCAGAGTGTTTAGCCATTGTTTTGACTGACCTTGGAACTAGCCTGAAGTTGGCTGGGAATACTCAGGAGGGAATTCAAAAATATTACGAAGCCCTTAAGATTGACCCGCATTATGCTGTAATATTTCTGATCCTGTACCTTATTTTATCTGGTTTGCCCTGGTATCCTATAACTGATTATTCATTATGCAGCCTGCATATTACAACTTAGGTGTTGTATACTCTGAAATGATGCAATATGACAGTGCCTTGGGATGCTACGAGAAGGCTGCACTTGAGAGGCCTATGTATGCTGAAGCATATTGTAACATGGGTGTCATCTATAAGAACCGTGGTGACTTGGAGATGGCAGTCACCTGCTATGAAAGGTAGCATGTCTGTTATTTCATTGCTAAATTTTATCTGGTGTCTTGCTGTTTTGTTGAAGATTTGAGAAGCGTGGTACTGGTTTTTCTTCTTCTTATGCCATTAGATGTTTAGCTGTATCTCCAAACTTCGAGATTGCGAAGAATAATATGGCCATAGCTCTGACGGATTTAGGAACAAAGGTAATAATCCTTCTTTTTCAATTGAAATTAGCTATTCATCCGTGTGTAGATGACTTGACAATGATATTTCAGGTTAAACTTGAAGGTGATGTGAGCCAAGGAGTGGCATATTACAAGAAGGCGCTCTATTATAACTGGCACTATGCAGATGCTATGTATAATCTCGGGGTGGCTTATGGTGAAATGCTGAAGTTTGACATGGTATTTGATTTTGATTTGTTTATTTATGTCAGTCAGTAACCGTGTGCTCTTTTTGTCTTTCTATCCTTTCTTTGCATGGGGACTTGCATGATACAAGTAATCTATCTCTTGTTATATTTCTCGACCAATATTTGCATCCTTTTCTCCTTCTCCTAATTTAATACAAACACTCTATGTAGATTCCTTATGGCATAATTAGAATGAGAACTATCCAATGAATTAAATATGTCATCATGATTGTGTTCGCTATGCAGGCAATTGTCTTCTATGAGCTTGCTTTCCACTTCAATCCACATTGTGCTGAGGCTTGCAACAACTTGGGTGTACTTTACAAAGACCGTGACAACCTTGATAAAGCTGTGGAGTGTTATCAGGTATTATTTTTCGGATATCGACAATGATTCATGTCAATTTTATTGTCTTTTGTGGCTTATAATATCTCCTAATCTTTGTAGATGGCTCTATCAATCAAGCCAAATTTCGCACAGTCGCTGAATAACCTCGGTGTCGTCTACACAGTCCAGGTTTGATATAGATTAAGGGTGGCCCAATGTTTTCTAAAGTGGTTTGCAATAGTCAATGGCATGCCAATTCATTTGATATTACAGGGGAAAATGGATGCTGCTGCCAGCATGATCGAGAAGGCCATCCTTGCAAATCCCACTTATGCAGAAGCATTTAACAACTTAGGTTTGATTCTTTTCGTCTGTTCCTTATGGGATTTATGCGTCCCACTTCTTTTAAATTATTATATCCTTCGAGTTTTAGATATATGCTTTACTTTTTCTTTCCACCTCCCTGATGATAAGTATTGTTTAGTTTCTGTTAAAACCATGGTGTGATTGAAATGTAGGTGTTCTTTACAGAGATGCTGGAAATATAACTATGGCTATTGAGGCTTATGAGGAATGCCTTAAGATTGATCCCGATTCTCGCAATGCTGGTCAGGTGTATTTCCTTGATATCTGTACTTTAACATGCTCTTTGTGATATGAGGTTGAAAGATATGTGTTTTAACCTTTCTTTCCTTATGTAGAACCGATTGCTTGCCATGAACTACATAAATGAAGGACTTGATGACAAACTATTTGAGGCTCACAGGTTAGCATATATAGTATCAACTTGGTTTATCTATTGCTTTTATGGGACATTGTGAAAAACTCTTTATGAACACAGAGATTGGGGGTGGCGTTTCACAAGATTACACCCACAGTACACTTCATGGGACAATCTGAAAGATCCAGAGCGACCTATCACCATTGGTTATATCTCACCAGATTTCTTCACTCATTCAGTATCTTATTTCATTGAAGCCCCCCTCACACATCATAATTATACAATGTACAAAGTGGTGGTTTATTCAGCAGTAGTTAAGGTATTAAAAAAAACTCATTATATGAATACATTTTCCGTAAAAGCAATTTAATTCCTTGTTTCTTGTGACATTTTCTCCTCTAACCAAATGTTGCTCTTTCATGGCTTTGCAGGCAGATGCAAAAACATACAGATTTAGAGATAAAGTGTTGAAGAAAGGTGGAGTTTGGAAAGATATATATGGGATAGATGAGAAAAAGATTGCAAGCATGGTCCAAGAAGATAAAATTGACATTTTGGTAGAACTCACCGGGCATACGGCAAACAACAAGTTAGGAACAATGGCCTGCAGACCAGCACCTGTTCAGGTGAGGGGATCGATGAAACTATCTCATGTTGTTCTTTCAGATTTTTTTTCTGACTTTCCATTTCAAGTTTATTCTAATTGGTTGAAATATCAGGTTACATGGATCGGCTATCCAAATACTACGGGTTTGCCTACTGTTGATTACAGAATTACGGATTCGTTGGCTGATCCACCAGATACCAGACAGAAGTACGTTCTGGTTCATAAGAGAATGATTTCCTTGGGGTTTAGTCGTCCATATGGAGTCCTTAGTTTTGTTTTTTTTTTTTGGTGATCTGATTGCAGACAGGTAGAGGAGCTGGTAAGGCTTCCAGAGTGTTTTCTTTGTTATACACCTTCCCCAGAGGCTGGTCCTGTTTGCCCAACACCTGCGCTTTCCAATGGCTTTGTCACATTTGGTAGTTTTAACAATCTCGCAAAGGTTAGGTATCCTTGTTTTTAGATCATACACACCAACGTCCCCTAGTATATCTTGATATTTTTACGGGTTGATATCTCTCTGTTTCTGCATGCAGATAACACCTAAGGTGCTGCAAGTGTGGGCTAGGATACTGTGTGCAGTTCCTAATTCTCGCCTAGTGGTAAAATGTAAACCTTTCTGCTGCGATAGCATTAGGCAGAGGTTTCTCACTACACTAGAGCAGCTTGGATTAGAACCAAAGCGTGTTGATCTCTTGCCGCTGATTCTTTTTAACCATGACCATATGCAAGCTTATTCCTTAATGGATATAAGGTCAGATTTGACACATGGTGCTACTGATTACTGAAAAACGCCCGAGGCTAATATATTTACATATGAATATGATTTACATTTCATGCAGTTTGGACACATTCCCTTATGCTGGAACTACTACTACGTGTGAATCTCTCTACATGGGTGTTCCATGTGTTACAATGGCCGGCTCAGTACATGCTCATAATGTTGGTGTCAGTCTTGTCAGTAAAGTTGGTAAGCTCTCAGCAAGTTTGGTTTCTTGCCGAAATAAGTTAACTCCGGACATCTTTTAGCTTATATAACCTGTTTCTTGTTTCAGGATTAGGACACCTGGTTGCTAAAAACGAGGATGAGTATGTTAAGTTATCTGTTCATCTAGCCTCTGATGTCACAGCTCTTTCTAAATTGAGAATGAATCTCAGAGATTTAATGGCTGGATCACCCGTTTGTAATGGTCCTTCCTTTGCTGTTGCTCTTGAATCCGCGTACCGGAATATGTGGAAAAGATACTGCATAGGTGAAGTACCATCCTTAAGGCGAATGGAAGAGCTGCAAAAAGAGGTACAAGAAGATCCCTTAATCTCAAAAGACTCGGGACCATCTAGACTCAACGTTACTGGAGAAGCCACTCCTTCTCTCAAGGCCAATGGTTCTGCTCCTGTTCCTTCCTCTTTACCAACCCAATCCCTGCAGCTCTCAAAAAGAATGGATTCTACTAGTTAGAGTCAAAACAGGAAAACCTGAGATACCGGCGAATCAACCTGCTGCAAAATGTGGGAAACAGTAATCAAGAAAGCATGGAGATAATGGACCCATATGAGAAAAGATGTGAATCGATGAGATATTCCTCCTAGACTTTAGCTTTACTCTGCTTGTGTAAAACCACTTTTTGTTCCCTCTTATCACACTCTTAGTTTAGCTTTATATGATTCTTGGGAAGTCATTAGGTGGAAGTGGATTTGGAGTTGTTTGCTCATTTGAGAGATCAAGTTGTTGTGTATCTGTTAGGGTTTAAGGCTGTTTAGGCTGTTTGTTTTCATGTGTTGGATAACGAATCAAAATGATAGTAAATATAGTTATAGCCAAAGCTTTTCAGTGCCAAAATTCAATATTTAGTTATTTTCAAATTAATAAGTTTTTGATTATGAAAGATAAACATCTATTGTATTGTTAAATCTACAGACTTTTGACTTGTGTCATTTGTATATTTATGTTGCCAACTCCACATCTCTTTAATTAATTAGTGTGGAGAGAGTAAAAAGCAAGCAACTACTCTTCAATTCCAACGTCTTCTGCTCCATTGATTCAACCAAACCTTATAAGAAAACCCAATTCTCATCACTTTTCTCTCATCCTCCAACACCAAAGCATCAAACTTTATTTGACTCCGCAACCCAAAAGCTTAGTCTCAAGAAACAAATTAAGAGATATGAAGAACGAATCGACCACCATTGACGTGCCTGCAGAATCAAGCTCAGCCATGAAAGGCAAAGCTCCACTAATCGGTATGGCTAGAGACCATACAACTAGTGGAGGATCAGGTGGATACAAGAGAGGTCTCTCCATCTTCGACTTCCTCCTTCGTTTAGCCGCCATTGTTGCAGCTTTAGCCGCTGCAGCAACAATGGGAACAAGCGAAGAAACTCTTCCATTTTTCACACAGTTCTTACAGTTCGAAGCTAGCTACGACGATTTACCAACTTTCCAGTTACGACTTGTAGCTGTTTGATAAACAAAATCGTTTCCTTGTGCAGCAAGTGAGCCTAATTAGCTCATATTTTTTCAGGTTCTTTGTCATTGCCATGGCCATGGTTGCAGGATATCTCGTCCTGTCTCTTCCTTTATCGGTCGTCACCATTGTTCGTCCTCTAGCAGCTGCCCCAAGACTCCTCTTGCTTGTTCTTGACACTGTATATACTCAAAACTTAATAATAATTATTTTGCTTAGCAATTTTCTCTTAGTTAGTTAATTAGTTATATTATACTACTTAGTGTTAACAAGAATGTGTTTGGACAGGCGGTTCTGGCTTTGAACACGACGGCTGCATCATCGGCGGCAGCGATAGCGTATCTAGCACACAGTGGAAACCAGAACACGAACTGGCTCCCCATTTGCCAACAGTTTGGAGACTTCTGTCAGAAAACCAGTGGAGCTGTTGTCTCTGCCTCTGTCTCCGTCGTCTTCTTCATCATCCTCGTCGTCCTCTCTGGCGTCGCTCTCAAAAGGCCATAGCTAATCATCATAACCCTTTCCCGTACAGTTGAAGCCATTTGTGTAATTACTGATCCTGCCGTGTGTTGTATTAATATTTTTTTCTTTTTTAAGGAAAAATGAAAGTGTGATTGTTCATTGTTGTAGCTCTGCTTTTGAGATATAAATGAAATGATTTTCTCAATTATTATAAACAGATTAATAATCTAGAAAATGTCATTCTCGTTACAAACAATACTATCGAAAGTAATTTCAAAATCTTTTTATGCATACAGAGTTATTCCATATAACAAAGATAATTAGATTTATACCAACGTTATACATAAAAAAAAAATTTATAAATTATATAATATTGTTTATTAGTAAATTTAAATTAGATATTTATATATTTTAACTTTTATTTAAAATTATTTTTAATATTATTTTTTGTATATATAAATTAAGAAAATAAAAATAATTATTTTTAAAAAATTAATGGTATTTTTTATTAATTTAATAAAATATATTAATTTTTTAATCAAATTAATAAAAATGACATATATTGTTATTATTCTAGTAAATTAAACATATTTATATATTTATTTGAAACTCAATTTGGTTATAACACGTGAATATAATATTTCTGTTAATACCACATTAATAAAAATTATTTTTTAAAATGTTTCTCAAATAATATATTAATGATTAGTTACACCGTCTATTCCTATTGCCGGTTATTTTCCTTCAACGGGTAATGGTTATTTTGCTTCTAACGATAATGGTTATTTTGTTTCAACTGATATCAATTTTATTTCCATTAAAATAAAAAGAATAAAAGGAATGGTTATTTGAGTGTTATGCTGCCATGTTAAAACAATCTCATCATATATAGAAACAAAACCACAAACGTAAAAGCAAAGCAATAATTGGGACCTAAGCTTATTTTGTCCACAAAAGTATAAATACATTTTAGAGACATATGCAATGCAATCTTTTCTTTAACCATTTGTTAGGCCCACACTTTTTCGTCTTTTAATCTCCTCACATGAATCTCAACAGTTCCAAATTCACCTTTCATCATCATTACACATTATACATATGCATATATACATATACATTACACAGCTCCAAATGACTCTTGTGTTAGAGAAAGCTTTCATTTAATTTACATAAGACTTCAAATATTAAAAATAACAAACCCATTAATTTACAAAATACATTCTCTTCTTATTTTTGTCTTGAAATTAGTTAAATAGTAAATACATAATGAAGTTACTGATGATATTAATTTTTTTTAATTCTCCTTTTTTGTGTTTTATCTATGATGATTGGGCCAAAGTATGGGCCAATAATCTAAAGTCAAAAACTAAAAGTTATCACAATCTTTTTGGATATCATCATCAACCTCCTCCATTTCCTACATGCTCCATTGCTTCCTCAGCAAATTATATATTCTGTTTCACCAACAAATAACCAATTTTAACATTATTATTATTATTATCAACATAATTTTGGCATTAGATAGCAAGAGAATAATGTTTAAAATACATATTTATGTCATTCATAAGTCTGTAATGGTTATTTTCTTATACATATTTTGAGCAGTAGGCTTTAAGATGACAAAAACTTGCCAATCAAATAAGAATAATGAAATAAATTAGAGAGTTTATTGGCAAAAATAAATTCATAAGGAAAATATTTTAAAATAATATTTTTTAAAATTTAGCTTCTAAATTTATCATAATAAAATAAAATTGTTAAAATAATATAAAATATTACAAAATATTATGTAAATATAATTATTTATCTCAAATAAAAAATATATATATATAATTAAAATATAATGTTTGAAATCACTTTCTCCAATTTAGAATGTTTAAATATTTTTATTAAGAAATTTTTTAATTATTTTAATATTAAATTTGTGTTATATTTCAAAATTTAAATAATTAATAATATATTTGTAATAAAAATTTTAAAAATTATTATTTTAATCGATTATCCTATATTAAGTAACAATAATAATAAAAAATCTAGCTAGAGCAAAGAAAACAACAATTTAGCTAGTCATGTGCTTTTACAGATATTCTCCTTTATATAATTTATTATTAAACAAAAACTCTTTCAAGTGTATTTTAAAAATTATCTGTCTCATCTCGAGAAACAACCACCACATATGTTTAATACTTATCAATCTAATCTATATATCATATTTAACTAATATATATGTAAATTTTAGTTACCATGGGATGAGGAGTTGAGTAATAGTAAATATGTTGGCCGTTATAGGCGTCGGGAAGCGGTGGTGGCTCGACGGCGTCACTGTGACATTCGAGATTAACGCCGAATAGTCTCACCGTCCTAGAGCTCCCTGCAACAGCTGTCGGTGTCGACTGAGACTGATCAACGACGGCGCCTACAATTATACACGGTCACAACACGTGCGCGTCTTTTAGTTAATTAATTTTAAAGGAAGAAATAAAGAGCACGTTAGTCGAAGTGGATTGGACGCTTCTCCTCACCCGCGTGTAACGGATTAGTTACAACTTGCAGTAGATTACTCTATTTGTCGGGGTTTTTCTTTTGTCCACAATTAAATTGACATTTTAACCATAAATCCATATATATCTCTCTGTGTGTACGACAAAATGTTATCTCAGGTTGTTATTTTTTATATGCAAACACACGCAACTAAAACAATTGTCAGATGAGAAAAAACTATAATTCTTTTGCATTTTAATCTGGACATATTTGAAAGGAAGAGATTATATATAATCTTTTTGAAAATAAAACACTCCGTCCTAAAATGAACAAATAATATATTTAAAAATATAATTGAATATGCATGAAACATGTCTTTTTATGAAAAGGAAAACATGATATAGAACAAATATTCTTTTTTTGGTTCAAATATCCTTTAAAAACAGAAAGAGTATAAATCCGACATATAAGATAAGCAGGAAAAATACTAAATAAATAGGAAATAGAGTTTTGATTACCGTATGAATACTCTTGGTGAATATTAGGGTATGAAGTTGACACGTGTATGTGACGATAAGGAATGGTCAAGCCGTTCCAATACGGAGTCGTGTTAACTCGAGCCTCTTGGGACACAACAGAGACGGAGGGGGAGGAAGAAGCTTCGCCTCTTCTCCGCCAGCCAATGAAGAGTCTATGGAGATCGAATCGGTGACGTTGAAAGAAAACAATGTCGCCTGCGTTGAGGTGTTTGTCTTTGACGTACCTGCTCCATCCTTTCGTCAACACGTAGCTTTGACTACTGTTCCAATAAGAGTATCTGAATTTCCAGCACTTGCCTGACTCATCCTCGAAGCTAAGAAGCATCCCTTTCTCTGTCGTCTCCGCTGCAACGTCATCGGTGCCGCCGTCATTATTGAGGGGAAAATATTTCTCGGCGTGTTGTTTTGGTATGACTAAACGGTTTAGCTTTCCGACGTCGCTTGGTGTGAGTGATTTGTCGAACAGAGACTCTCTCTGTTCTATGTCGTCGTTGCGGTGGTGCTGCAACGAGAGCGTGTTGTGGTGGATGTCTCTTGAGTAGTGGTTGACTGACATTTTTTTGGTTTTCTTGGAGTTAGAGGAGAGTAGAGAAGGAGGATTGCAGAGGTTTGGTGGTGAAAGAGAGATGGGTAATGGTACTAATATAGTATTATACGAAGAGAGAGAGAAAGAGAGGAGAGAGGGAGGAGAGAGAGTATAAAAAATGGTTAAATTTGAAGTGAAAACTGTGGGAGCTTTTTGATGTAGATCGTGAGGAGAGGAGGACACGATATCGATAGTACTTTTAAGGTTTTGCGTGGCGATATTTCTTTTCAATCATTATTTTATTTTTCCTTTCCCTTTTTCACTTTTTTTACCTTCTGATAAAATCTGGTCTAAATGGAATTAAATCCCATGAATGTTCGATAATTCTAATGTGTTAAATATCACTTCCACTATATTTAGTGTGTAAACAAATCTGTTGCCACACTTAAACTGCTAAGATACCTCAAAATTCCTTCAATAGCAGATTTATGAGAAATACACTCCTCTCTATCCTAGCAAATTAAGAGTTCAATAGCCACATCTCTTTCGGTTGTGTGTCTCTTCTTTTTAAGGTTGTTGTATTTTGATCTCCATCAAGTCTTTCTTGTGTAACTGGTAACAATGTAAAGTATTTAGGATAAATGAAATTTAACAGAAAACAAAGAAAGAAAAATCTATAAGACGAGAATTGAAAAGGAAAAACAAAAAGAGAAGGGAAGTAAGAAGGAAAGAAATACGGGAAAGCAAGTGGGACCCAGAAAGTGACGAAAGAATGATAAATGGAAGGATAAGATCCAACGGCTGACAAGAGAGATAGTACATAATAAGTAAAAAGTAAGAAGGTACAGAGGATACTTACCTCTGACGCAAGTGAGAAAGAAGCTCAAGTTGAGGAGAAGCATGTGCTTTTCCTTTCCGACACACCATCGCATGCATCTTCACTTCTACTTCATACCCTCTCTTATGTTCCTCTCTCTCTCTCTCTCTCTCTCTCTCTCTATTTTTATTTATAAATTTCCCAAAAGATACTCTTATATAAGAAAATTCAAATAGACAAAACATAAATTAAAAGAAGAAAAAGATGATCTACATAAAATATACTTTTTCTAATCATTTTATAATCGAGAGGGATAAATGAAACTACAAATTCCAATACATATTGATATTTAGAGTAAACTACTTTTATATATCAATTTTTACCAAAATTGTAGTTAAATATATCTCAATATTATTATATTTTTCATTTTAAATTATTATTCGTAGACATTTCATGAAAGAGACTTATATATGTGTGGATGGTATAAAATTTAAACGATATGTAAACAGATTAAGTGCGAGGCGAGGAGTGAAACACGAAATACAGGAGTTAAGTCCAACGTAACAAATCTTATCATATCTTTCATCTTTGTTTCTTCTTCTTTCGATTAAGAACATATATGCTCTTCTCTAGCTAAATTAATTATATATATTGATAGGAATTTATTTACTTTTAGAGGAAAAATATCACTTTATTTTGCGAGGAAATTAAAGAAAAAAAAAAGTTAAAAACGTGTAAGCACCAATGATAGTATCCTGAAAGCACGTGACAGTTATTTCATGATCATATAATTTACAAATGATAAGATATTAAATAAAAGGACATTTTGGATATCTATTGGAATTCATAAGTTAGCCCAGTCCGGATTAACTATATATTATGTGTTGATTAAATTAGTTATGTGGATTAAATTGTAAAACAATTGTGGTTAGTCAAACCAACTCTACTGGATCTTGAATTGTCCACGACTTTGTAAAATTAATTAAGTAGGATGATGTCATCCGACCACAAAATCAGTTCAAATGTTTAAACTCTCTGTAATATAGATTTGTATAATGACATTTGCCTTCTCCCTGGCTTGTAAACGTCATTATCAAGCATTAATTATCTAATTAGTTTTTGCATACTAATAAAAAAAAGACAGTAGGACAAAACTGACCTTATTTTCCAGGTCGATTTAGAGGCACCTTTTTGCATCTCCATTAATTAGTATAAAATTAAACTAACTCTTCAGATTACCAACAAGTATATATTTTTATTATTGTTTTGAAATATTTAATCAAGTCAGCTGAAATTGATTGTTAACTACTTTATAGTAATTTTAATTAATAATGTAGCACATGTTGAAGGTATCGTTTCCTATGAATAATAAAGGTTTTTGGTCGGATGCTTAGCTTTTATTTCTAATAGGAAAAAATTAGGTGTATAAGATTTTATCTTCAAAATTGCACGATATTTACTGAAACAATATATTTGATGTTTTACATAATAAGTTTAAAATTTCAAAATCTCATTTACATATTTCTGATTACATAACAAAATCGTTTTTTCAACTTTTGAAATATTGTTTTTTTCTTTCATGTTACATATTTGCTCGAGACCCTAATGGAAGCTGTAAACTCGTATGTATCTATTTTCTTTGACTAAAATAACACTAGACGGAAAAGAAAGGCCAACGAATGCGACGTGTCATCTTAGGCAAACATCCGAAGATGATGCATGCATCTTTAATAATAATTTGATTTCATTTTCATCAATAGTATTTTTTTAATAATTTCGATCAAAATTATCCGTAAGTAATTAGAAATTTTTAGTCTAGAATAAGAGAAGAAATTTTGTGTTTGACGTAGTTTTTTTATTTACATCAAGGTAAAAGCCAAAACGGAACATACTCTCCCCTTAAGGTAGTGTATTACACAATGCACCTTGATTGGCCTTCTCTAGGAATTTGCATGAACTGAGAGTGAGAGAGAATAATAAGCAATATCAACCCTAGTCTTCATGTATATTAAGTAACCAACCAATATTTGGAATTTCTGATGATCTTATGTCTACCTCTAACCGATAAGATGTTGATGGTGACTTTGAAGCAAACAAACCTCTTTCTTTAACTTAACTTAGCACATATTTTCCTTGGTCAATACAATATTATTATCTCCCCGTGCCAACTCAACCAAGAAATTTGACGTTCTTAGACAAATACAATTTGGTGGGTTTGCAGTTCATCCCACATAGTTATCAATCGACCATACAGCTAATCTATCACCGGTTGACCATCAACGTTTTGTCTACAAGAAATCAACTGTTTTATGATCTGATTATCTACAAGAAAAATTGAATGTTTTCGTTTTTTACGACAAGGGTGTTTTGTTTTGTTACAATTTCTTTTTTTTCTGCCATCGTAACTCAAAAACAATTATTTCTCACTCTAGAATAAATCAAGCAGAAAAATCGTTAGATGACGTTAAAAAAAAAAGGAAAGGCAGGAGAGGAATCTGTCTAAGTATCATGAGGAGGGTTCCTAAAATAATAAATCTGCAAAATTTATGTTATCTAAATGATGTTGAGAAGAGGACAAACTACTCTGTTATATTTTGGAAAATAGTGCGAGAAGGTTCAAGAAACTCAGGGTAAGTTGCTACTTTGGCTTTTTATTTATTTCTATTTCTGACATTTCTCCATTCCCCAGCATTTTTTTTAAAACTAATTAAATACCACTTTATCAACTCTTTCTTTTTCCAAATATTTACTTGGGAAAATTATTAACTCTGATGATAATATTCGTTTGTACATATTTTTATTTATTTATTTCTCCTAAGTTGGGGACCAGAGTTATTAAATTTTGTATATATGAAAACAAAACTAAATGCTGGGAGGGAGAGGACCACATCCATTTTCATTTTAATTTTATAAAAACAATACATATATCTGTACTGTTCAGATATAAAACTTGTCCAGCCGATATCTTAGACTTAGACCGAAATTATTACATATTTAATTAGGGAAATCCCAATTAACAAATTCCAAACTTTCTGTAGAGAAACACACACACAAATAGAGTAAAATTGGAAACTAATCAATATTAAATATGATTAATAACCCATGAATTCTTTCATATAACTCATAGGTTATATAATTGATAAGATAGAAAAAAAAAGAAAAGAAAAAGGTGCGGCTAAGTTTGGCGGTTGTGAAAGTTGAAGAGGACGAAAGAGATGGATATGGTGTGACAATGAGAACAACACACAATCGCACGCCTCTTTCTCTCTCTATCTCTCTTTCTCTCTCATCAAATAAAGTAGTTTTAAAATCGAAATTAATACATGTGAGAAAATTTACTAAATAAAAATAATGAATAAAGTTTTCTATCTCGATAATGATAATAATTACTATGATTGGGGGCCATTGGGCATCCTATAATTGCATCTTCAAATAAGTTGATTTGTTGACTTGTACCATTCATGAACGTGAACTTTTGATTCATAGAAAAAAAATAAAACAACAAACGTGTTTTAAACGAAATTAGAGTCTGTTTGAAAAGTAGTCGAGAATTAGTTTTACATATAAGAAGAGTTAAATAATAGTTTTTCAAATTGGATATGATTTTTGTGGTTTCACGTGAGAGAGAGAGCTAAGAATAAAAAAGAAAAAAAGAGTGGGCTTTTAATTTGGGCCCACAGAGTGGCAGTAGCAGGCAGAGAGATGATGGGTCCCACAAGGCCCATGATCCCAAAATTTCCAAAGAAAATGGAGACAATATCTGTGTTTATCCGAAAGCAACTCTCACGCTTTGGATTATCTCAACTCATATGAATTTTTTATTTTAAATGTAAATGATGTTGGTAATTTATTTAATAAAAAGATGAAAATATGCAAGTCGGCAAAAAGGTCCACACATTTGTCTGTATTTATCTATCCGATATTCATTGGCTCATTACCACAATACAAAATAACTTTGCATAAAAATTATGATTCAGGCATTCAAACACTGTATCGTGTTGGAACGACTAAAACACGACCGTATATGCAAAGTTTGTACTTCTCTTGGACCAAACTAGCTTGTGATATTTTCTTAAATTAATCACCAATTCACAAGGAAGAAATTCATTTTTAGAAATTCGAGCAGAGTCTAAAGCTAAAGCTAAATTCATTCGTTCTCTATTGGGCCTGGCCCGTATATCTAAATTGGGTTTTAGTGGGCCGTAAACATTCTGCCCACAGATTTGGACTTTTAATACAACCTTTGCTATGTTTACTGTGTGATTTTAATTATGTGTGGTGACATTTTTAGATGACAAAAACATATGATTCTGTCACTGGCATTTGATATTAGTTTTATAATTCTGCTCATGGTTTCGGTTCTATTCTGTAACTTAGTTTATATAAACCGATTGAAATGAAAATCGATGGTTCCAAGAACACCGGTTCATTAGGGAACATGATCATATGATTTATGAGTCATAAGCATGATATTAACACGATATGGGGCCCACCTTCGAATCTACTGAAAGTAACCACTTTATAGGCTTTAACCCAATATTTTGGTCTTTTATTGATTCACACAATGTGCCTAAAGTTACATTTTTTTTTCTTTTCCTTCTCGTAATATTTTTAAACTCGAAAAAGATAATATTGGAAATGATACTTATGAATGAAGTATTAAAGTGAGTTTAATTAAATTTTATAATTACCGTATTGTTGCAAAAATTATGTGGTAAATTGTAAGACTACGTAGTGAAGTATAAAAGGGAAGTCAATTCAGCTTAGTTTACGATTTATCCACGTGTAAAACCACCAGGAGATTTTGTCATACATTAACCATCCAGATCAAACTACGTACATCTCTTAAAGTGTGCCTCGGCACAGGAAATCACTACTCATTACCTTTAGTCTTGACATACACTCTGTAATACTGATCAAAACTCCAAACACAGCAACCGCCAATTCCTTTAGAATTCCTCAGTTTACTTTGCTTTTTTTTTTGGGAGGCCGACTTTTTCTTTTTCTTTTTGTTTTTTGTTTCTCATCATCTGAAGAAGAAAGAAACCATTGAAATGTGTTGAAGCTCTGTAAGTGTTTACTTCTACTCGAAAACTTTGGATTTTCTTTTGTGCTTTTTTACAGATCGGTGAGTTTTTTTTGTCAGGCAAGAGATCTACGATTTTTTCGAAAATGCCGAGGCAGGATCAAAGCGTGGAGAATCTGCTACTTCTAGGCAAAATTAGGAAGCGTGGATGTTCTTCGCCTACATCGTCGACTTCTTCGGTTCTCCGGGAGGGTTATCGGTTTAAGAGAGCGATTGTGGTTGGGAAAAGAGGAGGATCCACTACTCCTGTTCCTACATGGAGGCTGATGGGTCGATCTCCTTCCCCAGCATCGTCACTGCGAGCTTCCGGGGCCTTAGAAGGTAGACACGCTGCGTCTCCGGGGTACGCGCCGTCGCACTGCGGGAGCAAGGTCAGTAAAGCAGCAGCAGCTGCTCCGGTTTCGGCGAGGAAGCTGGCGGCAACGCTCTGGGAGATGAACGAGATGCCGTCGCCGAGAGTGATGGAGAAGAGTATGATGAAGGCGGGGCCAACAAATAGAAAGACCAGAAAGGAAAAGATTGCGCCGCTTCTTCCTCCGCCGAGGTCGGCTCATTCTGGTTCTCTTCCGCCTCACCTTTCCGATCCGTCGCATAGCCCAGTCTCCGAGGTAAAGTGTTTTGTTATGATTGGTGGGCAAAATGAAAGAGAATGTGCTGTGATTCGAGTTCTTGCTGGCGCCATGTGCTCTTTAATCCAGACCGATCAAAGGAGAGAGAAACTGACTTTGCTTGCGTGCTTGCTATTAGCTTCTCACTCTTGAGCATTTTCGTGAATTAAAAAACAATAATATATTTGATAATAGGGGAAGTTAAAAGATCTCAACTTTCTTAACTGATAAATGATAATCTTTGTGTGATTCCGAGGTCTGAATTTAGTCAAAATTGTGAATTGTTGGCAACCTCTATGAGTATTTTATTCATCGGCAAGAATATTTTTCCAGCAACCTTCTGATTGATGTTAAGAAGTGGGATTAGAGAAGAATAGAAAATTGTTGATCCTCGGAATCTTTTGTCATGTGGTCAAAAACACATACAAGTTCGCATCAAAGGTCATATTCCCTTTATAAGTTGGTGCCGATTATTTGCATAATAGGGCAATTTGACTAGTTTTTTCATGCATTGATTTACTGTAAATAATGTAGGCCTAGATTCTCTTATAATTGAGACCAAATAATGGATATATGTATATAATGCTAAAGTTGCCATTCAACAATGCAATTCCGGCTGTGCTGCTTTCTTTACTTCTGGGGTAGGTAATACGGAAGCTTAGAAAGTCGTTGATTTTGCAGAGGATGGAAAGATCAGGGACTGGAAGCCGCCAGAGAAGAGCATCCTCCACTGTGCAGAAGCTTAGGCTTGGAGACTGCAATGTGGGGGCTAGGGATCCTATTAGCAATGGCAGCTTCATGGATGTAAGTTTAATTCTTACTTTTGGTGTTGTTTCTTGGAGCATTTTGTAGAAACCTTTCTGTCTGCAGCTTTTCAAACTTTTGTCAGACCAACTTTGGTATTCACTTAAGCTTTTCATATCAAATTCTTATGGATGAAAATGCATGATTGGGCATTATAGGCTCCAAAAGATGTTGGTTGTTCACTACATTATTGTTTCTCTTTCAGTTCGGAAGCATACAAACATATAATCTGTGTTGTGTTATGCACATATACATTATATGTTAGGCTATAAGCAATTAGGAGATACCAAACTATGTCGATTAATTTGTTTGCCTCCATCGCCACATGGTTTTTACAATGCAGATTGAGACTCGATCACGGGTGGGGACGCCGACTGGGTCAACTGTGGGAGTCAAAACACGGTTGAAGGATTGTAGTAATGCTCTCACAACATCAAAAGAGCTCCTCAAAATCATTAATAGAATGTGGGGTCAAGAAGACCGTCCATCTTCTAGCATGTCCCTCGTCTCTGCTTTACATTCTGAGCTCGAAAGAGCTCGCTTACAGGTCAATCAGTTAATCCACGAACATAAACCAGAAAACAACGACATTAGCTACTTGATGAAGCGCTTTGCTGAAGAGAAAGCAGCGTGGAAAAACCACGAGCAAGAAGTTGTTGAGGCTGCAATCGAATCTGTTGCGGGTGAGCTTGAAGTGGAGAGGAAGCTGAGGAGACGGTTCGAGAGCTTGAACAAGAAATTGGGAAAAGAACTGGCTGAAACGAAATCAGCTCTAATGGAAGCAGTGAAAGAAATCGAGAAGGAGAAGCGAGCGAGAGTAATGGTTGAGAAAGTTTGTGATGAACTAGCAAGAGACATAAGCGAAGACAAAGCAGAAGTTGAAGAACTGAAAAGAGAATCTTTTAAAGTCAAAGAAGAAGTCGAAAAGGAAAGAGAGATGCTGCAGTTAGCTGATGCATTGCGTGAGGAAAGAGTGCAAATGAAACTCTCAGAAGCTAAACACCAGCTGGAGGAGAAAAACGCAGCTGTGGATAAGCTAAGGAACCAGCTTCAAACTTACCTCAAAGCAAAAAGATGCAAAGAGAAGACCCGTGAACCGCCTCAGACTCAGTTACATAACCAAGAGACTGGAGAGTACTTGAACCACAACATTGGTATCAGTTCATATAACATTGAAGACGGTGAAGTCGAGGACGGAAATGAAGAAGATTCAGGCGAAAGCGATCTTCATTCCATAGAACTGGATATAGACAACAAGAGCTATAAATGGCCTTATGGTGAAGAGAACAGAGGGAGAAAGTCAACGCCAAGGAAAAGCCTTTCCTTACAAAGAAGCATATCGGATTGTGTTGATTGGGTTGTACAGAGCGAGAAGCTTAAAAAAAGTGGAGATGGAGGGTTGGATTGGGGAAAATCTGTTGATGTTGAGCCTAAAGGTTATTTAGATGAAACACAAGCTTATAAATCAAACAAGGCTTCTTCAAGAGATCATCATCTCCTCTCGGGTTCCAGACTAAGTAATTTCCGCAGTGGATCAGTTTCAAAGTCGCGTTTATCCGATGCTGCGAAAGGCGAAAATCAGAGTGCTAGAAAATCAAGATGGTAATAGTTTCTTCATATTTTAAGAGCAGAGATAATAATAGAGAGTATAAAGACTTTTGACATCTACATGTTCTCTGTCAGGAGTGACTTCATATGTAATCTAAAATGACAAAAAGCTTTGAATTTTGACTGATTAATGATCCAACAATGTAAAAGCTTGAATTTTTCACAAATGCACGAATTTTCTTTACGATTTCAGATTCAGATTTCTTAAACCCTAAACCCTTCCAAGAAAGAACCAGTCATTTGGCAATCTGAAAATTACAGAGAGAAAACACTTAAAAAGAGAAAAAGTGATTTTTGAGCTCTAATCGTCGAGCCATTTCCTGATCCGATCCTTGACGAAATCGTTACGAGCCTTGACGCGAGCTTGTTGCGGTCCAATGTTGGCGAGTGAGAGATACGCTCCAGCGACGAAGAGAGAAACGCCCGCCGCAAAAAACCCCACCGAAATCATCAACTGCCGACGTGTCGGCGGGTACGACATAAAAAACACCATCCTTCCTTTTTACCGCTGTTTCTTGCAAAATCAAGAGCTAAATCCGTTTACTAACATAGCTAATGGGCCGAGCCTGTATTTGAAATATTAATCAATAGCTATGCAAAAATAAAGCAAAGCAGCCTGAGAAATAAACATGGATTTAAAGAAAGCAAAATAAAATATGGAGAATCGAACCGCCGGAGAGACGGAGCTACCCAAGATAGAAATAACACGTAGGAAACGGAATTTTGTTTTTTTTTTTCTTTTAACATCAGGAAATACGACATCGTTTAGATTGTGTTTCAATGCGGCATCGTTTTGGTGGGTCTTTGGGCTTATCTCCATGGACCTCATATTTCCACTACAAAGAGAGGTCACTGTTAGAGAGAGAGATAAGTTTGTGGTCGTTCAGAGAGAGTCACAAAGTGTCTCAATGGCGTCTATAGCTTCTTCAACCACTCTCATCTCTTACTCTAGGGTTTTTTCAGACAAGGCTTCGCTTTCCTCTCCCTCTGTCTCTTTCCTTCGAACTCTGTCCTCTCCCTCTGCATCAGCTTCTCTCCGATCTGGATTTGCTCGACGCTCTTCCCTCAGCTCCACCCGCTCCACTTCTCGCCGGAGCTTTACTGTAAAGGCCCAGACCGTAAGTTATCGCAATGTAGATATTTTCTCGTTAGGTGTGATTGAGATCGGAATTCACTAGCCAATTGTAGACTTCACTCTCTTCCTGCTGTTAGCTCTAAGGGCTTAGAGTTTTCTTTGAGATTTCAGTGACGGTTTTTCTGCAGATTACTCTATACTTCCAAAAATTTGAATGACATTTGTTCATAGGGGAGTTAGTTTTCTTAGTTTTTAGTGGTGATGACCACTAAATTAGGAAATGGATCAGAAGCTCTCTGCTGTAGTGAAATTGAGTGGCATTTAGGCTATACTCGTTCAGTGATACGTATGTAGCTTTGATTGTTGATTTGATGCTTTTACGGATGTTTAATTTTGTATTTATAGGATGATCTTCCACTGGTTGGAAACAAGGCGCCTGATTTTGAGGCAGAGGCTGTGTTCGATCAGGAGTTCATCAAGGTAACTTGTCTATTGAACCCTTCTTTTTCTATCTTGACTAGTTTCTTAAAACAATGTTAGCCATATCCGCTGCTTCTAGTTACGGTGAGACAAGCTTATTTAGTGGGTTTGTGTCTTATTGTTCACAAAACTAATTGGTAGTTGATGAATTGTGGTTTCAGGTTAAGCTCTCTGAGTACATTGGAAAGAAGTATGTGGTTCTCTTTTTCTACCCATTGGACTTCACTTTCGTCTGCCCCACAGGTTAGATTGCTTGGGTAACATATTGAAATTGAACCCTGGAGATCCGCTACAGCCTAATCTCCTTTCTTCCTTTTTTTCTTTTAGAGATTACTGCCTTCAGTGACCGCTATGCAGAATTTGAGAAGTTGAACACGGAAGTATTAGGTGTCTCTGTTGACAGTGTGGTAAGTATACCTTGTGTTTTCTCCGTGTTTGATTATGTGTTACTAAGATTCACTGTACAGTTACCATTGTAGTTACTAGATTTCTCACTCCCCTGTTCTTGATGGTATTGCAAAATCTAGCTTCAATTTGAACTAACTTAACAGGTACTCTTTTCTCTTTGCAATTGGTCGACTCATCCTTACTTTTTGTGTGCTTGTGTCCAATAAGTTCTCGCACCTTGCGTGGGTCCAAACGGACAGGAAATCTGGAGGGCTTGGAGATCTGAACTATCCCCTTATCTCAGATGTCACTAAATCAATCTCAAAATCGTTTGGAGTGCTCATCCATGATCAGGTAAATACCTTTCTGGGCTTTTTTTAACTTCCAAAGTGTTTGGGGGTAATAAAGACAAGAATTTTGTTTGTGTAAGAACAGGGAATAGCACTGAGAGGGCTTTTCATAATCGACAAGGAAGGAGTGATCCAACATTCCACAATCAACAATCTTGGTATTGGCCGAAGTGTTGATGAAACAATGAGAACCCTCCAGGTATGTATACACATAAAAACACAACCCACAATTCGAAACCACTCTTTTATTCACCCGACTGTGGTTTTGCCTGATGCATTCTCAATGTTGCAGGCGTTACAGTACATCCAGGAAAATCCGGATGAGGTCTGTCCAGCGGGATGGAAACCGGGGGAGAAGTCAATGAAACCTGACCCGAAGCTCAGCAAAGAGTATTTCTCAGCTATTTAGAAGAACAAAAGGTACAAATCTTTTGTTATATGTGAGCAGAGTTTTTCTTTACGCTAATAAACAAAATCCTGTGTTTAAAATATAAAAACATCATTATCCGTTGATGGAAGAATTATTATTTCTCTACTTTTCTGCCAACGCATTCATTCTAGATAGTCAATCCTTGAACATCCATGCAATAATTAATGGCACATATTGTACTAACATATCACATAGAAGCTAAGAGCTTTATAACAAAATGAAATCTTCCACCACAAAATCTAAAGCAAAAAATTGAAAAACAAATGAATTCATAAAGGGGGACACTTGGTGGGGGCTTTGACTAGGGGAAGTCAAAGTCACACTTCAAAGGTTGAAACTTGAACCCGTTTGTTGAATTTGAAGAAGCAAGAGGGATCTTGAGATCATCACACTTAATATTTGGTTTGAATTTCCATGATTTTATCAACCAAAACTTAAATCTAACACTTAGTCTCAGTTTCGCATCGATCCGATAAATCCCGGATTTCTCATCCTCCTTCAGATCCGCTTGCGCTCCGTCACCGAGCACCATCAAATTTTGTCCTTCGATTTTTGTTGCAATCTCCGTCGTGTTTTTGTGTCCTTGATAGAACGGCGAGACATCTACAGAGCCAAATTGCTGGTCATCGTAATATCCACTGACTTTGATATTATCGTAGTAGATTCCGACTCGTTGATTAGGGTTACGGATTGTAAATTTGAGATCGAGGTTGTAGTGGAGATTGTTGCTGTTTGGATCGAGGCTGAATAGATTCATATTGGCGTCCGTGACGTAGAATTTCACTGCGTTGGGACGGAAGATTAACCAGAGAACGAATGTGGCTATGCCGAGGATTACGGCTACAGCTATGAGGATGTTGCAGATCAGGCTTAGGATGCAGCACCCGCAGCAACGTAGACAACTACCGATGCAGCTGAACCAGCAGCATCCGAATCCACGAAAGTCGTAACTGCGACGGGTCTTAGCCGGCAGAGGAATCGAGGGTCCGTAGAATGCACCGTTGAGGTGTGGCTGTTTGCCGTCCATCTGTTCGAGGAAACGACTCACAGAGCAATGAAACAGAGAATAATAAACGAATGGTTTTTTTTCTTGTTGTTTTGTTTACCCCAAATGATACGAAACTACGAATTGTTAGTGGAGAAGAAGAGACAAATATAATGTGTGTTTAGAGAAATAAATGTGTATGTCTTTAATTCAAAAGAAGATTTTAATGTAACGCGTTTTTTATTAAGGAAAAGAATCCAAAAAGACGCAATTACTCTCGTGTGTACTTTTTTGTTGCAGTTAACGTGTGGCCTCATTTGGTTAATTGTTTTCTTTAAGAAAAATAATTATGACAAAATCTGCAATTTTGCTGTTTTTATTGATAAAAAGACTATCTGCGCTGGTTTAGTAAAATTGAGTTATAAAACACAACCAAGACTGGTTAACTCTTTACCAAAGGGACCATATCAGCGATTAACATTTAATCCCAATCCCGCATCTCGTCCGTTTTGCTGAATTGAATTTTTCGCGCGTTTCCTCAACTCGAGCTGGGCCTTGTTAATTTTACGCTGGGCCTTGTAAATATTACGCTGGGCCTTGTTAATTTTACGCTGGGCCTCTTCTTTCGACACTGAAATAATCTCGGATCGCACCCGGTCACGCGCAGTTGCTCCCTTCTCGGATTGGGCTCATGGGCTTTTGAGATTCGGTTATTGGAACCGAAGCCGGCTCCAACAATCTTGTCGTTAAGGTTCCCCGGGAGAGAGCGTGATATGGAAATTGGAAGTGAGGAGATTCAGTGGATTGCCGGAGATGTTGAAGCGCGGACGGCGGCGTTTTGGAGGAGGAATACGTGGCTTTGAAGGTTGGAAAATTGCTCAAATGTGAAGGATTGTGAGAAAAAGTATGAAATATTATGGACCATGTTATTCGTCGCATTAGTTACCGGCGAGAGTCGCTGTGGGCGCCACAGTATTTGGAAAGGTGGTTAACTAATGAACTAATTAATATTGTATGTAGGCTTTATGGGAGAGTGATGGGCCTCATTATGGTCTGTCCAGATAAGTCCATTCATATTTTTTTTTTGTCTTCTTAATTTGTCATTGTCTCTATTGCCTCGTAGGACCAGATTCTTTCGATTCCAGCATATTCCTAACTAAATCCGACACAATCGGGATAATCTCGTCAACCACTTACAACGTGCCACGTCATTATGGACTGGGGTCTTATGTCACGTGTCAAGGCTTGAAAAATAAGCTGCCATCGTCCGACTTGTTAAATTTCCACGTGTTACACTTTCCAGAATAATACAGGGAGATTGAGAAAAAACAAAAAATCATCCAAACTAATCTCAGCCGTCAATGGCTTACCTTTTAATTTCTCTTCTTCTTCTACTTCTACTTCCCCAATTCTCTCAAACGATAAGAGAAACTTCGCGCTTCCACGAAATCGTTGTGACAAAACGAAAACCCCTAGATCATGGTAAAGGAAAGTCAGATTCCTCCGACTTCTACGTCAGCGACGGCAGGGATGGCGTCTTCTTCTTCGTCTCTTTCGATGACGTTGCCCTCGAAGAACGCGTTATCGTTCTTGTCGAAAGGGTGGAGGGAGGTATGGGACTCAGCGGATGCAGATTTGCAATTGATGCGGGACCGAGCTAACTCTGTTAAGAATCTAGCATCGACTTTCGACCGTGAGATCGAGAATTTCCTCAATAATTCGGCGAGGTCTGCGTTTTCCGTCGAGTCGCCATCGGCGTCGTCTTTCTCCAATGAAATTGGAATCATGAAGAAACTTCAGCCGAAGATATCGGAGTTCCGCAGGGTTTATTCGGCGCCGGAAATCAGCCGTAAGGTTATGGAGAGATGGGGGCCAGCGAGAGCAAAGCTGGGAATGGATCTATCGGCTATTAAGAACGCGATTGTGTCTGAGATGGAACTGGATGAGCGTCATGGAGTTTTAGAGATGGGTAGGATGAGGAGACGGCGTAATAGTGATCGGGTTAGGTTTACGGAGTTTTTCGCGGAGACCGAAAGAGAGGGAGAAGCTAATTTCGGAGATTGGGAACCGATTAGGGCTTTGAAGACAAGAATTAAAGAGTTTGAGAAACGAAGCTCATTAGAAATATTGAGTGTATTCAAGAACAGCGAATTTGTGGAGAAGCTCAAAACCAGCTTTGTAAGTTCTTCATTTCCATCATAATTCTAGTTAAATACTGCAATCAGCTGAGAGTTTAAGGAATCAGATGTTTTTATCTTACCACCGAAGTCGCTTCTCTTGTTGCTTACTTTCACGTTTTGTAGCCACGACATCGTGGATAGTGTTTTTATGGAATTATTTATTCGAGTTTCTTATGGTATTAGTTTTCTTTTAGTTTCAGGGATCTTTGTTGATTTTCTTATGGTGATTTCTCTTTTGTTCTATTTGCAGAAATCAATTTATAAAGAAACTGACGAGGCCAAGGTTGGTGTGTGGACGTTGGAACTCTACTAGTTTCGTTGACTGATATTTTTTATTGAATTGAGTTGTGTGCATTTCTCAGGATTTGCAGCCATAATATTTAGATTGTTCACTCAAAGTATTTCTTTACAGAAACATGTTAACTTGCCAGTTTTTTCTTGTTACCCCATATATTATATATATTTTTGTAGAACGTAGTTCAGTGTTTTTCTTCTTTAACTTTCGGTGCAGGATGTGCCCCCATTGGATGTACCGGAACTTTTGGCATGTTTGGTTAGGCAGTCCGAACCTTTTCTTGATCAAATTGGTGTAAAAAAGGGTAAGCGCGTTTTGCATTTTTCTCTCCTGCTGCTTAATTTATTGGGGTTGTATGTATTGAGTTGTGAAAATCTGGTGTTTCTTTATCATAGGTGATTCCCAAACAAAAACTCAATATTCTCTTTGATTAAAGGGTCTTTGTTTAGTGGGTTGCTTGCTTCGTCAGAAGCTTAGCTTGTGAGGTTTGATCCTTTAAAGTTGCTGGATAACGATAACTTTTGAAACTAGATTTTGCGTGAGAACATAAAAATGGAATCTGCCATTGAGTCTATTAGACATGGAGTTGTTAGATGTTTAGGTTAGTGGTATATAACACTTTTCTTGCATATTATCTTCTTGTTTTGGTGGTTACGTGATAAACTAAGTCCCTGATTTTACACCATTGAATTTACTTTCAGATATGTGCGACCGAATAGTAGAAAACCTTTGCAAATGCAAGAGCCAATACCTTTGGCGGGTGCCATCTACACAATCATCCGATTTAATTGAAAGTGATAACCATGTTGATGATTTGGATATGAGAATAGCCAGTGTTATTCAGAGCACAGGACACCATTATGATGGCGGCTTTTGGACTGATTTTCTGAAGCCTGAGACGTCAGAAAGTAGAAGGCACGTGGCAATAGTTACAACAGCTAGTCTCCCTTGGATGACCGGAACAGCTGTAAATCCTCTATTCCGAGCGGCTTATTTGGCAAAATCTGCAAAACAGAGTGTAACACTTGTGGTTCCTTGGCTCTGCGAATCTGATCAAGAACTAGTTTATCCAAACAATCTCACCTTCAGTTCACCTGAAGAACAGGAGAGCTATATACGTAGATGGTTGGAGGAAAGGATTGGTTTCAAAGCTGATTTTAAAATCTCATTTTACCCAGGGAAGGTAAGCTGATCATTTTCGGGTTGTATTTTCTTTCTTTGCCAGCCAATATGTTATATGTTTTACTTGAGAGTAATTGAGTTGTCTGGTTTCTTATAGTTTTCAAAAGAAAGGCGCAGCATATTTCCCGCTGGTGACACTTCTCAATTCATACCGTCAAAAGATGCTGACATAGCTATACTTGAAGAACCAGAACATCTCAACTGGTATCATCATGGGAAGCGTTGGACCGATAAATTCAACCATGTTATTGGAATTGTGCACACAAATTACTTGGAGTACATCAAGAGGGAGAAGAATGGAGCTCTTCAAGCATTTTTTGTGAACCATGTAAACAATTGGGTCACACGAGCTTATTGCGACAAGGTGAATCATCGACTATCTCTCTTGATGTTCTGTGGTTTGTGAATCCTCTTATGAGAGTAGTACATGGACTCATGCATGTTTTCCCACTCATGATAGGTTCTTCGCCTCTCTGGGGCAACACAAGATTTACCAAAATCTGTTGTGTGCAATGTCCATGGTGTAAATCCCAGATTCCTTATGATTGGGGAGAAGATTGCTGAAGAGAGGTCCCGTGGGGAACAAGCTTTCTCAAAAGGCGCATATTTCTTAGGAAAAATGGTGTGGGCTAAAGGATACAGAGAATTAATAGATCTGATGGCTAAACACAAAAGCGAACTTGGGAGCTTCAGTTTAGATGTCTATGGGAATGGTGAAGATGCAGTGGAGGTTCAACGTGCAGCCAAAAAACTAGATTTGAATCTCAATTTCCTCAAAGGAAAAGACCATGCGGATGATTCTCTTCACAAGTAAGTTCTTAAAATTGTGGATTTGTTCTTGAATATAATATACATATTTAGTTGTATTTCTCTCTTGATTGTTTTTTATCGTCTGTGTTAATGAAGGTACAAAGTGTTCATAAACCCTAGCATCAGCGATGTTCTATGCACAGCAACAGCAGAAGCACTAGCCATGGGGAAATTCGTGGTGTGTGCAGAACATCCTTCAAACGAGTTCTTCAAATCATTCCCAAACTGTCTAACATACAAAACAACCGAAGACTTTGTGTCGAAAGTGAAAGAAGCAATGTCGAAAGAGCCGTTACCACTGACTCCTGAGCAAATGTACAATCTTTCTTGGGAAGCAGCGACACAGAGATTGATGGAATATTCGGATCTCGATAAGATCTTAAATGATGGAGATGGAAGAAGGAGGAGACTGAGAAAATCAAGATCGGTTCCAAGCTTTAACGATGTAATAGATGGAGGATTGGCTTTCACACACTATGTTCTAACAGGGAATGATTTCTTGAGACTGTGCACAGGAGCAACCCCAAGAACAAAGGACTATGATAAGCAACATTGCAAGGATCTCAATCTTCTTCCCCCTCAAGTTAATAATCCAATCTTTGGCTGGTAGATTTATTTTTGTTTTCTCACATATATTTGTTATTTCGCACTTTTTCTTTTTAGTTGTTGAATGTTATCTGTTAATAGATAGGTTAGTCGTTTTGGGGAATATTTTTGTACGAAACGTATTTCCTGATATATAATACTTGAATATTACAAATAATGAAAAGCAGCTGATAATTTGATATTTGAACACCCTTTTGTAATCAATTGAGATTAGTAACGAAACAAAGATTTTAGAAACAATGAAATTAATAAAAGAAATATATTATATACACGTGATGGGCTCGCTTTAAATACTAAATATGTGTTTAGTTTCATGAATAATGGTTAGGTTCAATGTCACATGAAAGACGAAGATGCACCGCACGTGCCAAGTGTGCCACTCATCTTTCAACTTCATATTGAAGAAATATTTTTGGAGTCGAAAAAAATATGTTTTTGATTTTTCGTTTTTGGTATTCAAAATAGATTATATATTTATGTATGATTTTTTATACGAAAAATTAATTTTAAAAAACTTAAAATATTTTTTTAAACAAGATAGACTATATATTCATATCAGAGTGACATATTGACCTTTGATCAATTGATCTCATCACATTTTTAAACTAAAAATATTCAATCTTTCTGATTTAAATCTATTCATATTAAACCTAATCTCGTTTCATGGGTTACTTTTCAATTCAAACTTTGTAAATTAGATTCTCTTCCAGTGAAACAACAAGATAGTAAAATGAATCGATGATTTATTAAACTTGGTGCTTAAGAATATTCAGCCTTACAATGCACTACGTAATTAGATTTGGGGATCCAAACCCCTTTTCAGTTATCAGTCCTCAGAGTAAAGACATTTACTTTATGTCGTTTTATTTTAATTAATAGTATTTAATTATTAATCACTCAAATAAAACCCCAACACAAACATTAACATGTATGGTCACATGCTGACCTACTTAGTCTTCTTTTTTAAGTGGAAGGTATATTCCGAATCTTTTAATGACACATTCTTAATTACTCATATACTAATTAAGATCATTATCATTTTATTCATTCAATAAAATATCATTGCAAAAGCAGAGCAAAACTTTCCTTCGTTTAAACTTTTGGATTCTAATGTTTAGTTTTTTATGTCATACATATGTGGTCAATCCATAAGTCAATACACTACGTGTGGTTAACTTTACATCGACATCAGTTTTGTTACCATACGAAGAATAAAGAGTGTTAAAACAAGTTTCTTTCAAAGAGTGTTTAAAAGTTTGGAAATAGAAAAACATATTTAGTATTTACACAACATCTACTTTGGTCTTCTCTGCTCCCAAAACGTTATCGTTGGTTGTTGGTGAGTGTTCATAATTATGGACAGGGATAAGAACATTAGGAGAACTATTGTCGTCTTGCTCGTTGTCTCCATCTAGAACCGGCTTGACACTTCCCCTGTGAAGTAACTGATGCTGATGTTGATATTGTCCTAATTCTGATGACAATTTTGGATCCAAATTTTCTTTGAAGTGTGCAAGGCAGGAGAATTCTTCCACAGCTTCAGAGATTTTCTCTACGCAATTAACGATCTCGATCAAGATGGATGCCATTGTTACTCCGGGAATAACCTCCAAGAAATCTTTCACTGGAGTCTCCATTGAAAACGATTTGAATGCAATTCTTAGGTTTTCTATGGCCTTTTTGGAGTTTTCAATGTGTGTATTCACACGAACATTGTCTTTGCTCATGGTTTTCATAGATTTGGCTATGGTTTTTAGGGCTTCACCAGCTTCATTGCTTATAGTCGTGATTGGCTCTTGAATTTTGCTTACGAACTCTTGTTGTCCCTACTCAAGTAAAAAAAAATTACACAATGTTTCATTTGTTTTGATTTAACATATATATATTTACTAGTTTTTTTTATTATGTCAAACCATTTTTAATATATTATTTGAAAAATATTTTAACAAAATAGTCTTATTTTCACGTTGATATGTCATCAACATATTTAATTTCAAATATATATATATATATAAATATGTTTAAATTATTAAAATAATTACAATATATGTTATTATTATTAATTTGGTTATATAATCAATATATTTTATTAAACTAACAAAAAAATACTATTAATTTGTAAAAACAATTATTTTTCTTTCTTTAATATATATATATATAATAATATTAAATAAAATTTAAAATTAAATAAATATTTAATTTATATTTACTAATAAATAATATTATATAATTTGCAAATATTTTTTCGTTAATAATTATTTACTTAACTTGGAAGAAAAAAATTATTTACTTAACCATATATATGTTTGGGAATATGTATTGTTGCAATGATTTATATCTAGCTAGGGTAACTTGGGTCATTACATTTGATAAAAATCTTTGATAGTTATAATACAACCTTACATATATATGCATGTATTACACGAACCTTGACTTTAGAGAGAACATAGCTATTGAGAATATCAAAATGGAAAGCGCATTGGCGAACAAGTCCTGCAATCTTTAAGTACTTTTTCCACGGATGCCTTAACCTGAAACGACCATGTCCTGGTTCCCATCTCGCAAGATTCGCCTTCAAACATAATCAATATCCAATTAATTCATCATTATATATATATGATTCTTTCAATTATATACAATATATATATATACCAAAGTATCTTCAATGCTTTTTGATGTTAGGATGCTCTTATACTCTCGAGCACGTGAGTTTGTCTCCTTTGAAACCTTCTCCGGAAATGGAAAATATTCACCCTCGAAACCTTTATTTATAAACAAAGAAAAAATGTATGCATGCATAAGTTGTAAATCAATATAAATATTCATCATTCTACAAAGGTTGTATATTAATGTAAGTCGTCACCTTCTAAGTAATAAGCTAGTTTGTTAATGTTGTTTGTAACCAAGTTGTGAAGATCTTCGCCTGCCCATACAGGAAAAACGAAGATGGACACAAGGATACACATTGTTCCACCAATAAGAATAGTGAATAGTCTTTGATATGCCATAACCAACACTTCATTAGTACGGTATCCAGAAACCGCAACCATACTAAATGTGAGTATGAATATCAATGCACCGTAGTCATATCTCTGCTTAATCTTTGGAAAAAATCGTGAAAATGTTGCAGCCGCACCTAGTGAAAACACTAAGATCCCAAGAACGATGGGTTCTCCTTTGTGTCCAAATAACCGAGCTAGGTGTACTGCACCAACCCCTAAAGCTCCTGCTATTAATGTTGCAAACCCTCGGTTTAGCCCTTTAGAAAGTGTTCCACCTATATAAAAAAAAAAAGAATACTTTAACTTTGGGAGTTTTATTAAAGCTATATATATAAATTATTCTGGTTTCAATATAGTAATTACCAACGGTGAATTCGAAGACTACAACCACAGTAAGTATCGCCCACATACCAGAAACCCCGAAACTATTATAAAGTGGTCTCACATAGTACAACAATGACACTAACGTAAGAGCAAGTCCCACTTTTATGGAATGGATGATCCGTCTTGGATCATCTTTTCCAAACTTTTGAACATTCTTTAAGTGTTTGGTCACACAATCTTTGATTTTTCTTGGAAACTCCTTAAGCCTTTGAAACAATCCTTCATTCATCTCCATGTTAAAGCTCGTGAATTGGGCTTATAATCGTAAAACTTTTGAAGTGTATAATGTGAGATAGTTTTGGAGTCTATTTATAGGTGAAAGAAAGCTTAGTATGTGTGTGGTGCATATTTTTACACCTATATTTTATTTCAATGCCTAGATTTGTTTAATCATATAATTATTAAAAATATTAAAAAGGTGATATGTGGTGACCTTTCTATTAAATCTTACTTATTGATGGATGGCTATTCACTTAGCTAGGTAGAATATAAATGTATAAATTGTTATTACGTAGGTCGAATATCAACACTAAAATATTTTAATTTAATTCCTTTACGAGTACGACAACAAGAAAAAAAGGAAAATAAAAAGGACCAAGTGGATCGAACCCACTAAAGCACAGAGAAGCTCCAAATTGTAAAATCTAAATCAAAGGTTGAGAATGTTTTGTAAAGAACTTTACAGCAGTTTTTGTTTATTTGACACAAATAAAATATTTAGACGACAACTTTATGTTGGTGTCAAAAAAAAAGAAGACGATAACTTTATGTAAGAAAATTAATAAATATAATTGTAAGATGCTTTCATGTGAATTGTCTCAGTTTGGTCAAACTAAGTGCTCACAATGTGTTTTATGATGATTACATAAATAATAATTGATTGAAAACAATAATACTGATAGCTGATAAGTGAATGCTGTTATATCAATGAACTTGTAAATCAATCTTATAAGTCATATTAATTTTTTCTAATATCAAACACTATTAAAACTAAATGATATCAATAGCTTGACAAAAAAGGTGACATGGCATTATGAATATTATGATTATGACAGTATTTCAAAAAACGATGTTAGATGAATTTAAATGCAAAATCTATTTATAAACAATGGTCGTTTCGTCCATTCTTTTTTGTTTTAACTTTTATCCAATTTATATTTCATTTTGTTGGAACCTAATCTAAGCATTATTCCAAAGAATATTACATGAATGTATGATCGAGATTTCATTCTGAGTTTTGCAACAAACCGTACTTCGTATTTATATATATTCTTGTTTCCTCAAATTTCATATCTTTACATGTGATAAGGTAAGTTATCACTGACAGAACAATTTTGATGTCGAACTAAATTTAATGATATACTTTTTATGAAGAAAAAAAACGTAGGATAGAGATTAATTACTCGTTAATAACTGGTAAAGCATTTCGTCAAACTATAACAACAAATAATGGTAGATTTTTCAGTTTGAAGAAATATATTGATAGCAAGTGAAAATAATGAATAATATTTTCGTAGCTGAATTGACAACAAACACACAATTTATGAAATTCAATATCAAATCTCAAAAGAAATGTAGTGTACAAAATATTCCATTTGATATGTTTGCATGCTTGTGATTAGTCAGGACCATCCGTTATCATGTCTATTGTTCTGTCCGGTCCACCAAAGATTATGTATCCCTCATGAAAACTGAATTTAGAATCGTAACAGTGAAAACAAAAATCTCTGAATAGATATACTGAAGTTCGTTCTGAACACCAAACAAAATATTTATTGGTTTTAATTTTAATTTACACTATAGAAACGAATTTAGGACGTTTTCAAAGAGGAAAAGCTCGAAATCAGGTCATTGTTATTCCTTCGTAGAAAAATATATATGTAAACTGAGCTTTAAATTAATTTGATAGAATAATGTCTGGTTGATAAATTCCAACAAAACGTAGTGCGTGACCAAAGCCGGACCTGTGCCCAAGCAAAGTCATGCTTGCGGCCCTAATTATTAATATAAAAAAATTAGCTTTTATTTCAAAAATACTCTTAGCACAAATGGTAAATAAAAGTAAACTGCTTTCTTGAGTTCTTCAGTTCGCGTCTTTATAACAACAAAAAATTTTAAAAATTAAAACGGTCCAATTTTTTATAGTATAAAACGACCTTTTATTTTGCTTGCAGTCCTGTTGAATTCATAAACTAATAAACTAAGAAGATCAAAGTGACCGGAACGTGGGTCTTCTCATAAAACGTAAGATTAATCAGAAAAAAAAGTCATCAGAATTCACGTCGGATTGGTCGGACGAGACTGCCCAAAAAGGAACATTTCATCACTATATGACAATTTAGCTTTGTTCTTATTTTCTTCATTTTTAAAAAAATATTGTTATTCACCTTCAGACACGTGCTTTTACAACTTTCTATAAATGTAGTATTTTTTTTATTATTTGTAATATTCTGTTTATAAAGATTTGGAAATAATATAATATAACATTGAAATATTGTATGTTCATAACGTCTGATTATGGTGACAAAGCTAGCTTGTCGTCTATCTTGCTCTCTCCAGATGGTCATAGGAGTGTTTCGGTTTATATAAGTTTAGATTTGGTGTTTGGGGTTTGCTCGTGATTTGGGGTTTAGAGTTTAGTGGTGATTTGGGGTTTAGGGTTTAGTGGTGATTTAGGGTTTAGGGTTTAGTGGTGATTTGGGGTTTAGGGTTTAGTGATGATTTGGGGTTTAGGGTTTAGTGGTGATTTGGGGTTTAGGGTTTAGTGGTGATTGGGGGTTTAGGGTTTAGTGGTGATTTGGGGTTTAGGGTTTAGTGGTGATTTGGGGTTTAGGATTTAGTGGTGATTTGGGGTTTAGGGTTTAGTGGTGATTTGGGGTTTAGGGTTTAGTGGTGATTTGGGGTTTAGGGTTTAGTGGTGATTTGAGGTTTAGTGGTGATTTGGGATTTAGGGTTTAGTGGTGATTTGGGGTTTAGCGTTTTCTCAAGATGGCACTATATATAATATTTTTATAGTAATACAATAATTTTATTTCATGCATAGTTAAAAAGTAAAGGAGGTAACTTAAATAGTATAGATGAATTTTTATTCTAACCAAAGAAAAAACTATATAAATTATTGAATAGAATGGATAAAAATTTACTGTTATCTCTTGTGTATAAAGTTTAAAAATAATATAACTTTAATTAGTTTTTAAAAAATCTCAATCAAACAAGATCATTTTATATGAAAACTTAAAAAATATAACATATATGTTTGGTCATTTAATCCGTGTATAGTTACACAAATCTGTTTTTACAGAATTTGTTTTAATGATTGGGCCGTTGAGTATATTTTATTTGACTGGGCCTAGATAATAAAAACGTTAGTCCATTGGGCTTTATGATTACAATCTTCTTATATAATTATTCTCTACTAAGTAGATTTATAAAATTTGGGGCCACTGTACAATTGGGCTCCCTCAAGGGCGCGGCCCTGCGTCAACCTCTGCAAGGGTCAGATCGAGTCGATGAAGATGACTTTTTGGTCGTAACTCGCAAGTAAATCAAGATTGCACACGTGTGTATTTATCTTGTACTTATAAAAGATTTCCAAATATTAAAATATAAAAACTAAAATACATGTATAGATAATAGATAAGAAGCTAATGATGAGATATCACAACGAACCAACAAAAATATCATTTTCGTTTTGATTTTAATATGCAGTGATATTTTTTGTCATTATACGTTTAAATCATCAAATCTCTCTCTCTCTCTCTCTCGCTCTTCGTCTTCCATTTCTCCCTCCATTTCGGACGATCGTTAAAAATTAAACCCCTGAATTTTCCTGAGAAAGGATTATTTTGTATCGGGAAAATTTCGTCCCCAGAAGGCCAAAAGTCAAAACGATTGGTTCCAAAACTTCTTGCGCCTAATTTATCGGTTCGGTGTCTCTATTTTATTTTTTACAAATCACTCGACTCTTTCCATCTTATCTCTGAGCTTTCCTTCTCTTGTCAACCTCTTACGACCGTCGCCATCACCGGAGAAATCCCGTGGTGCTGCGTTTGGCCGGTTTACCATTTGACCTGAGGTTTCCTATTTGTGAAATTAGAGATCCAGTTCCCGAATTTCTTCGAAAGTTTCAAATTAAATTTTAATCTTGTGATACAATTGGAGACTTGAGAAGAAGATAAAATACGATCAAGGAATTTCCGCTGCGATTGAAATTGATTCTGATTATTCTTCTGCAATTTTCCAGCGAAACCGAACTATGAACACGACATTTACTTACGACTCGCGGCAGATCTCGAGGCAGATGAAATGGTCTGACACTTCATCGTCTTCACCGTCTCGTAGCCACCGGAGACAGCCTCTGCTCCAAAGAAATACATCATCTCCGTCTACTCTAGGCACTTGCGGTGGATCCACTCCCGCCGAGTTCTGCGGTGGCACAACAGCGAGTTGCGCCGCCGTCTGGTGCTGCTGTCCCTGCGGTGTCGTTAACCTCCTCGTCCTCGCTATCTATAAAGTCCCCCGCGGAATCTGCCGTCGCGCTCTCCGTAATCGCCGTCGTAAACGTCTCGCGAAGAGTGAAATCCTTCCGGCGCTGCCTACTGACGGAGAAAGCGAGCAGATGCAGAGAGTCTTTCAGAATTCGGAATACGCAATTAATCCATTGGTTAGCAACGACGGCGTCTCATACGATGATGACAACGAATTCTTGAATCTGAAATACATCGGAAAATCAGCAGCGCCTGAGCTGACGACGGATAATGAGGTAGTTGAAATCGACGACTACGAGGCGCTGCTAGCATTAGAGAAAGAGATGTGGAACAGATTTTATGGCGCCGGATTCTGGCGAAGTCCATCACAGAGAGAATCAGTTTCGTCCCCGAGAATTTCAAAGTCTTTCTTTTCTTCGCCTAGACTGTCGATTACTGAAGTATTCCGGAACTCCGCGATTAAAGAAGGAGAAGGAAGAAGAGCTATGGTGGTGGCAGCAACAGCGTGAGCTGTCAAGCATTGATTAGGGAAGAGATATATAATAAATGTCAATGTTAGTTTGTGAATCGCATAAAAATTGGGGAGACTGTTTTTGGTATAACGTTTATATACTTATATTTGGGCCTTATATTTTATATACTGAAGAAAGAATAAGGTTAATGAGGTAAGCCCATAGATATATAAAATCTCGGCCCAAACAAATACAGCTGACACGGGCCTAAGATAGACAATAATTTAAGAAGATAAGGTTAAAACTTAATTGGGGCTTAAAGCCTGTCTTTTCATTACACAGGAACAATGAGAATGGTGTTATGACTTTAGCCAAAAACGCTGTCGTTTCTTAACTGAGCGTGAGTGAATGCACGCGCAAAGTTGAGGAGCGTGAAGAAAAGAGGTTAAGTAAGAAACAGAGGGTGGGACATAACACGATTCACGAACTTAGCGTAGCAACCAAAAGGTGCAATAAATAAAATGATGGTTGTTTTAGGTCACACACCGACAGCTTCAATTCAAGCCACGTTTTCTTCCTTATTCTTCGGCTTCCTTTTAGCTTCACATGTCTTTTTTTTTGTTTGGCTTCGATTTTCTTTCATTTTTGGTATCATAATATCATTAACTATAGAAGACTAAGCTAATTAATTAGATTAGTCTTCATTTAATATCAATCTGAGTTCACTGATTGTCGTAGTCCTTCTCAAATACAGAATTTGTTTTTTGTCGACTCATATAAAGAATTTAAGAATTAAGGAAAGGTTCAAAAGACCATCACTTTCACTCTATCTTATTATATTTGCTTAATCTGATTAATTTTCAGTATAAGAAATTATTAATAGTACTGTTCCAAACTAATTTTTAATTCGGAGCATAATTTAGGATGTAGAGATTAGACTCATAACTTTTTAACGATTTCAATGAGATTTTTCGCAAATTGTTGTAAATATTCCTTTTCAGTTTAAGTAGTCAAATCTTTCAAGATTAAGGTTATAATAATTTTATTAAAAATAAATTATGATCATTCGTTTGTTTTTTTATGACCATTTAATAGCTAATTTACCTATCGAAATTAATATTAATTTGAATTTATCTGAAGGGTTTAAATTGTATTAACAGAATTTTTTTGAAAATAATTAGAATAGACTTTATTTGTTTTATTTGAAATTTTAATACATTTATTAAAAAACAGTGCTTTCAATAAAATAAAATAAAAAGAGAGTGATGCTTATTCAATGATCATAAAAAAGAATATAGCTGGAAAATAAAATAAAAGGCTGATTCAGACGTAATGGAAGCCGAGCTGAGCTGAGTCGATACTTAGTCAGCTCACTTAAATAATATTTTCAGACACCGTGTGGTCCCCACCACCAGCCTGTCAACCCAAACTTGTTTTGATACACAACACACAACCCAAACTCACATCTCTTTCTTATTCTTCTCTGTCTCTCACTCCCAACTTTTTCCGATCGCCGACGTTTCAAGAAAACAGAGAAAACGAAGAAAATTACTCCTCTCCCCACCCAATAAGCATTTTCTTTGTTCATTAATTCCTTTATCTCGAGATTATTCGAATCTTTTACAGAGCACCATGGATCGCTGCATCTATGGTAGCTCCGCCGTAACTTTCTTCTTCTTCATCATCCTCACTGCATCCGCTTTGTCTCAGAATCAAGAATCTGGTCACCACAACTTAACCGGGTCCGGTCAAATAAACTCAAACTCAGTCCTCGTCGCTCTCCTCGACTCTCGTTACACTGAACTCGCCGAGCTCGTTGAGAAAGCTCTCCTCCTTCAAACCCTCGAAGACGCCGTCGGTCGTCATAATATTACCATTTTTGCACCTCGAAATGAAGCGCTCGAGCGTGACCTCGACCCAGATTTCAAACGGTTCTTGCTCCAGCCAGGTAACCTCAAATCCCTCCAAACACTTCTCTTGTCACACATTATCCCCAATCGGGTCGGGTCAAACCAATGGCCCGACGAGAAGTCTGGTCGGATCCAGCACGCCACGCTAGGGCATGACCAAGTGCTGCATTTGAGCAAAATCAATGGAAATGGAAAGAGATTGGTGAATTCCGCCGAGATTACCCGACCCGATGATTTAACCCGACCTGACGGATTGATCCACGGGATCGAACGGCTTTTAATCCCTCGCTCCGTCCAAGAAGATTTCAACCGACGGAGAAACCTCCGATCAATTTCCGCCGTTTTACCGGAAGGAGCTCCGGAAATCGACCCGAGAACCAACCGTCTCAAGAAATCCGCCGCTGCCGTCGCAGTACCCGCCGGATCTCCACCGGCTCTCCCGATCCAATCGGCTATGGCTCCAGGTCCGTCTCTAGCTCCAGCTCCGGCTCCGGGACCAGGAGGTCCACGCCATCACTTCAACGGTGATGCTCAGGTCAAAGATTTCATCCACACATTGTTACATTACGGCGGATACAACGAAATGGCAGACATCCTTGTGAATCTGACCTCACTCGCGACGGAGATGGGTCGATTGGTGTCGGAAGGTTACGTCCTCACGGTGTTAGCTCCGAACGATGAAGCTATGGCAAAATTGACGACGGATCAGCTAAGCGAGCCAGGTGCACCGGAACAAATCGTGTATTACCACATCATACCGGAGTATCAGACGGAGGAGAGTATGTATAACTCGGTTAGAAGATTTGGAAAGGTGAATTATGAAACGCTGCGTTTTCCTCACAAGGTTGCAGCTAAGGAAGCTGATGGTTCGGTTAAGTTTGGTTCCGGTGACCGGTCTGCTTATCTGTTTGATCCGGATATTTACACAGACGGTCGAATTTCGGTTCAAGGGATTGATGGTGTATTGTTCCCGGAGGAAGAAGAAGAAGAGACGGTTAAAAAAACAATCGATCCGGTTAAGAAAGTTGTTCAGCCAAGAAGAGGTACGGTTTGATTGATCTTTTCTTGCGATTATGATTTATAAATTTCGGGTTTTGTGAATCAATTACGGTTAGTTATAATGGTTAGATGATTGATCTAACCTAAGTTCATCGGTTTTGAGGATAGGAGTTATTAAGACAAAGTATTATTCGTTTATTACAATAACTTCCGGCTAAATTGGTCGGAGTATCGTATAATTCCGGTGAGATAAAGATTTGTGAGGATATTGGAAAATATCAACGAGAAGAAAGAATCATTAGAAGTTTCTTCACAATGCATTAAAGCATCTTTTCACGTTTCCAAACTTCACTTATATTAATTGTTAAAAAAGTAATAGGGTTTTATAGCTTTTTCTATAGTATAATTCCAGAAATATTGATTGTGATTGGGATTAATTGATGTGATCATAACCTAATAATTATAAGTTGTGATTTAATTAATTAATCATGGGAAAATGAAACAGGAAAGTTGCTGGAAGTAGCATGTAGAATGCTTGGAGCTATTGGCAAAGACTCGTATCTAAGCAAATGCTGATTATTTCACAAACCCGAAGAGATTATTAAAGAAAAAAAATCTCTCAAGTATATCTGAAAACACATACAAAAGGTTAGGATTCACAGTAATAACTTTTTAAAGATTTGAATGATGGATAACAATTAACATAGTTTTCATGTTTTTGCAGGTTCTTAGGAGAAAAGATTTGAAAGAAGAGAGAACAAAAAAAAACAAGAGAGCAACATCATTCTTCAATGGAATATGAAATGAGGGTTTGTTGGGTTTTTTTTTCTTCTTTATATATATAAAAAATATGGACACAATTTTTTTATTTGATTTGGTGTATGCAAAATGAATCATAAAGTGGGAAACAAAAGAAAAAAAAAGACTTGAGAAGTTGAGAACCCACCACCTTTTTCTTCACTCGCAAGGATCTTTTTTTTTTCTTTTATTTTGTGAATGATTTGGTAAGTAAATTTCCACTTGATCTGGGGATAGTAATGTCATTATCATCATCATTATATCATTAGATATAGTAATTAATTATTTTTTGCAATTGTATCTGTGGTTGTAGCAAATTTAAATTCTTGAATTTTACAGAGTTTACAAAATTGATGTAATAATTGCGTAATTTTCTTAGTATTCTGCGGCAAGTAAATTTCCATATGGGTTGGATATAATAATAATTATTATACTTATTGTGACTAGTATGACTTTATCTTAATATATTCTTTGAATATGAAAAGTATTTGGTAGAAATAGTGAAACATGTGTTGGAGATGAGTTGGGATTATGGCTGTCTTGTGAGTTATGATATTCAGATTATGATTTTGAGTCTTAAATTAAAACAAGACTTAAAAAGGTCTGACTTTTTCATTCATCAAAATGCATGAATTGTTGACTTTTTGTTTGCCTTCAATCATATTCTTAGTATATAGCTGTATCTCTAAATAAGTTTATCAAACAGTATACTATTTTAACCACTTAGACAACAACGACTTGTTATAAAATTAGAGGTTTTAAGATCTGATTTTGATAGCAAAATGGACGCTGCGGAATAAATGTGAATAGTCTAATTAATAAATACGGTGTTGATATCACAATCACCAAATTTATTTTGTAAATCTTTTTATATTTCGAAGTAGTCGAAACAGTTTATTTTTGAAATAAGCTCTTCAATTTTAAAATGAAATCACGAGTAAAAAACAATCGACAATTCGAATAAGTCTTACAAAGAGATTTTTGATCAGAACTAATTGGTATTTTTGTAAAGATATAGTTGCAATTAACTGTAAATTCGACTGCCAAACTTTAGAAAGTTAAAAGTCTGGCAAAAGTGATGAAAACTGTGCTCGACTTCTCCTTAGTTCTTCTATGCTTTCAAAGGAGCTGCAACATCAAATGTATACAAATAAAATACAGTGTAACTGCCAACCCAGGGAAAATTTACCTGTCTATGATTACTAAATTACCAGCTAGTTTGTAGTAGTACCTTTAGCGGCTGCTGGCTCGTCCTGTGGCCTCATCGCTGGGAACAGAATAACCTCCTGCATGAATATTTCAAATCATGAGTTTAGTCAAAAATAAATCAAAATCCTTCAATTTTGAGGCCAGAGAGTGACCTTGATGTTCTGTGAGTCTGTAAAAAGCATAGCAAGTCTGTCTATTCCCAATCCCCAACCACCTGTTGGAGCCAATCCATATTCTAAAGCATTACAAAAAGTCTCATCCAAAGCCATGGCTTCGTCGTCTCCAGATTGTCGATCCTTGAGCTGATCAGCAAAACGCTGGCGCTGAACCACAGGATCGTTCAACTCCGTGTAGGCATTGCACAGCTGCAGTCCAGTTAAAACATGTTAGTCAAACAATTCTTGAGAAAGGAGGCTATGAATCAAATTCTTCATCAGCTTTTACTTCATGTTTGTTGATGAACAGCTCGAATCTCTCTGTCAAAACATTGTTCGATCTATGCCATTTTGCCAAGGGACTCATGATCTCGGGATGGTTGATGATGAAAGTTGGGTTCACACAGGTCTCTTCTAGAAATTCTCCAACAAGCTGCCAAAAAAGCAAAGACATTTCAGATTCGAATTTCCTATCATAGATGCCCTAGGCAGTGCAGGAGGGAGACGTAAGGTTTTACTTTATCTAACAGACGAGCTGTTGTCTGGGGAGGAGGGCATTTGACGTCAAACTTCTTGCATGCATCAATCAGGTACGTGTTAGCTTCTTCGCTAGCCAAGTCTTTTGGTATATTGAGTTTAGCCACCTTCTCTAACTCGCCTATCATCTCAATCCTCCTATAAAAACAAAAATAAAGTAGTTTATTACCAAAAGTTGAGCCCCTACGGAAAGCTCTATCCTGAAGGTTGTGGTTTAATCAATAAAGATATTGCTTCAAACCTGAATGGAGGAGTGAAGTCGATTTCAATTGGCTCATTATCATACCCATTAGCATGATACTTGATTTTGTAACCACCTGTTAATTCCTTGACCATGCCACTCAACATATCCTCGGTCATTTTCATCAGGTCATTGTAGTCTGCAAAAGCCATATAGAACTCGCAAGTGGTGAACTCCGGATTGTGGGTCAGGTCAATACCTTCGTTTCTGAATTGCTTTCCTATCTCATAAACACGGTCCAAGCCACCAACAACAAGTTGCTTTAGAAAGAGTTCAGGTGCGATACGCATGTACAACTTCATATCGAGATCATTGTGATGTGTCACAAATGGTCGAGCAGCAGCTCCACCAGCAATCATGTTCATCATAGGTGTCTCAACCTAAAGAAAATTTATGAATATCAAATGCAGGAAAGAACAATTAAACCAGAGCCACAATCAACAGAAGGTAAATATTTTATTGTGAAAAAAATGAGTACCTCCAAGAACTTTTTATTGTCGAGGAATCTGCGGATGTAGGAGATGATACTAGCTCTAGTCTTGAATATCTGACGAACCTCCACGTTCAACATCAGATCCAGATAGCGCTGGCGGTATCGAGATTCCTGAGAGCAAAACCGGAAATAAAATCACACGCTTGCTTGGATAGAAACAGAGTGATAAGAGTCACTAGAATCATAAATATCACAGACCGAGATCCAATAAAGAATAAGTTCAGCATGTAAATTCATGATACCTGATCTTTCAGAATATATGCTTCAGGATTTCTTGTTTCACCTGGAACCCAGATTTCAGGTTTCTACATTAAGAAACAAGATTAGTGTAAAATTAATAAGGTGACTCTAAGGTATTATAAAATCCACAGTAAATTTACTCAACCTTTGAATTAACATTTTCAGCCTTTCTCGGCATCATGTGAAGGCAATGGGACAGAAGTATAAATGTACGGGGGAAGATACTCAACTCTCCCCTCTTAGTCTTTCCTGAAAATAAATTAATTTGAACAGTGAAAAATATTATTTAAGTCATTGGCTTTAAGAATGAAAATAGTAAAAATATAGAGGTTGTACAAACCTGGAAACCCAGTAACACCAACAATATCACCACGCTTAACATTAGCATGGAGTTTTGAAAACTCAGCTTCATCCAATCCTGACTTACTGGGATGAGAAAATATAATAAACCTAAGTAAATCTATATTCCAGACTATTAAGTTAAAATAGAGAGAGAGAGAGAGAGAGAGAGAGAGAGAGAGAGAGAAAGAGAGAATCAGCTAATTTGGTAAACAAAAGCATTCACCTTGCATCAGCCATAACTTGCACCTTGAAATCATCACCGTGTAGATCATAGAAGAAGAGCTTGGAAGAGGAAGATCGTTTGCTCATTATCCGCCCTAGCAAAATTTAACAATGAAAGAACCTCTTTTTCAATGCAAAGGAAAACGTTGAGAGAGCTTAGGCAATGGTATTTAGCAGTATAACATACCGGCTAGAGAAACTTCAGCATCTTCAACATGATCCCCATTGTTTAAACTACCATAATTCTCAATGTATTCAGGAATAGACATTGACACAGAAAACTTGTGAGGGTACGGATTCTCCCCCTTAGCCTTCTCGGCTGCAAGATATTTCAATCTGTTCTCAAAGTATTGCTGCAAAAGAAAACAGAAGCAGTTCATACATACATATATAGCTTCACTGCATAAGATAATTAAAATTAATGAACGGATTGTATACCGTTGGGTCCATATCTTCATCATCTGCTGCCATCGACTTCTGGCTGTGGGAGCTTACCTTGGGAGCCTGCATCAAAGAAAAGAAATCTCTTTAACTCACAAACTATATATCAGAAACAATATACACTGTGAACCATAGTAGAATTTTGTCCATCAAAAATCTCTTGTGGATCAAACCAAAGGAAAAAGCTTCGAATTCCCAACACAAAAAGGAAAACCAGCAAGAAGAACTAAAGAGAATCGGAAACCAAAAACAAAGCCCACAACCGAAAAAAATAAGGATAAGCTGCATCAAGTACGTAGAACCCAACCCAATTTTTTTCGTGAGTACCCGACCCAATTCTCGGTAGAAATGCCACCAAGAGATAAAATCTATGAACATTAATGCTTAGAATTAGAAGAATGCTTACTTGTTTGGCCTTTTCTTCTTCCTTGCGTTTCCTCTCTTCCTCTTTCTGCTTCATCTTCATTTCCTTCTTCAAAGCACTGCACCATTTTCACGGAATCCCACTCGTCACATTCAAATAACGTACGAAGATTCACAAAACTAGAGAGTAAAAACAATCAGATAAAAAAACGCACTTTTTACTCCGAGGTCCTGCTCCATCACCAGCGCCGGTCTCAGCGGTAGACGAGGCAGAAGAATCCATAGATAATTCAGAAAATGCTTTTGTAGTTTGATCAGCTGAAGATTCCATTGAAATGCGCTTCCTGGTTCAAAAATTCAACAATATAAAACGCTCTTCCTTTCAGTGAAATCGTTCAAATTTAAAGAATCAAACGTGAAGCTTACGAAGAAATGATATGCACAGCGGCTAAATGGGCGACAAAAAATACTACCGGCGGTGACGAAGACGAAGACTGCGAAGAAGATGAGAAGGAAACTAGAGATTAGATTCTTTAGGGTTTATTTCCCTCTTTAATGCCATTAGGGCTTCTTCGGTTTATGCAAAAATCGAACCGGTTCATTTAAAACTAAAGATTTTGATTATTTTATTTAAGCGATTATTTTATAAATCGTATTAACTAAAGATTGGACTGCCTCGTCTTCTTTGTTTTCGTATTGATTAATGAGTGATTTGTAGATCTTGTTCTACGAAATGTTCTTCAAAGGAGAAAGACATTTATTTTTGTTCTTCATTTGCATTCGTGAGTCTTATCTTTAATCCGTTTTCAAGAAACAATTTTTTATCTATATATAATCAAAATCATGTTGTAGCATAATCCAATTATATGATCAAATTCACGATGTAACTATAGTAAAGACAAGGATCTCGCAACTAACAACATAGCTTATTAGGACACATTGACATGAAATATTATAGTTCTCAGTTGTGTTTAACAGCCATTGGTTTTCACGACATGGTTAAGGAAATAAAAATTCTCAGATAGTTTTGGTAAAACCTTATTATATAATCTACTAACTGCAGCAACCGCCATTGTTCTGATGGATTGGCTGACCTTTCATTTGGACAGTTCCAGGTGTCTTGTTTGCATTTGGCTGGCTTCCCATTCTACAAAGAAAATGAGTAACAATATGATCAGACTCAATTCTCCATAACCAAAACCGAACCGGAAAATGTACATACAATGAGATGAGACCAATCAAACACATGAAAGAAATTATCATTGAGTTTAGAACAGCTTCACTAAGGATTATAGGCTATAGCTGCAGAAAGTATGGTGAAAGATGATAAAAGATAGTGAACATACTTCTTCTTGATCTCGCCAGCAATAGTTAAGAATGCCTGTTCGACGTTGAAAGAATCCTTAGCACTGGTCTCAAGAAAGGGAATTCCAAGCTCATCTGCTAAGGCCTGTAGATGTTTTTTTGTAGTATATACGTAAGAAAAACAACTCACAGCCGTTTCAGGAGCAACAACTACTGAAAATAAGCAATTTCTAAACGCTGGAATCAGATCATCACACTTTTGGATTCTAGTCAATGATTCTTTACATTCGTAGCCTTAAGTTGTGGTAATACAATCTCAATGATTGCACTATCATGACAAGGTTAAAGATCTGTGGAACCATGATAATATGAAATGACCAAACGAAGAATACGGAAAATTTATGGAAAGAATGTTTGCAACTCATCTTGATGAGCATAGGAAAGAAGCACAATCATATCTATAAGAAAATGCGAGAGGAAACTAATTATGGATGCGAGCTTACCTTTCCAGTTTCGGTAGAAACAACTTTGTTTTCAACCATATCATTTTTGTTACCGATTATAAGCTTGCATACGCTTTCATTAGCATATCTATCGATTTCACTCAACCACTGCTTTACGTTGTTGAAGCTTTCAATCTCAGTACAGTCATACACAATCTGTTGCAATATCATCATTTAAGTCTCATCAGCTAAACTTCAGATAATACAGACTAAAAGAATATGATAAAATAGCCATTGTTTCAGATTAAAATAGCCATTGTTCTCGACTAAAATAAGAAATGGAAACGGTACATAACTACTAAAGGTTAAACAAGTGTATATTAGAAAACAGATTAAGATTACTCACAATGATTCCATGAGCTCCTCTATAGTAGCTACTCGTGATGGTTCTGAAACGCTCCTGCCCAGCAGTATCCCACTAAAGAGAGCAGCAACAGTATCCAAAATGATTTAACATTTTTTTTTTCAAAACATATTATAATTTCTCTCGTTGGTGACTTATAAACAAGTATTTTTACTCACGATTTGCAGCTTAACTGTCTTCCCATCAAGCTCAATCGTCCTAATTTTCTGCCATTTGAACCACATTATACGTAAGTTGTTATTAACAAAAACATATACAATAACCACATGAATCTTTTGCTATGATACATGTGTTTCGTACACATCAATACGGAGATATATATGCTCATTTAGGTTGGTAATTGTAAAAATAAGGTCGTAAGGAACTCACGAAGTCAACACCAATGGTACTTATGTAGCTGTCAATGTAAGCATCATCCTGGAATAAAATCATGGAATTTCATATTCAATACGTAACATTCCAAGGGGATAAACTGGAAATTCGAACCTACGAGGAACTGAGATTGATCTTATTCTTCACAACTAGAATCAATTAAAGGCACAAAAGAAGGATTCAAAACAAGTCAAACTCACAGCGAATCGTAAAAGCAGGCACGATTTTCCAACAGAAGAGTCGCCGATCAACAAAAGCTTGAACAGATAATCGCTAGAACAAAAAGAAGAAGACAAAAAAACGCACCAATTTCGCTGTGAGTGGCGCCAACAAAGTAAAATCAGAACGATACAATGCGTGAGGACAACACTTACTACTCGTTGCTCATGATTTCTCAAGCTGTATTGGCGTTTTGGATTTGATTCGAAGCTGGAAACAATTTCCCTGGAAAACGCTTTCTCTTCTTTTCTTCTTTTCCCAAGAAAAAAGAAGCTTCAGTTGAATGCCATGAACATTGAACCCCACGACTTTCAAATGGATTTTCATTTTAAAAAAAAAAGATTTATTTGGTCAACAGTTTTAAAATTTTATTTAATTCCTTTCCTTATTTGTTTCAATTCATTTCCTTATACCTGTGTGCAAATTTATATTTTTGTCCCGATGCAATAAAGAAGCTTTGACCTTGTCTCACTACTTTCTTTGCACGTGTGGTTGAGACTTGAGACGTGTCTTCTTACTTGGGCTTTTATTGATAGTGGGCCGGGCTAAAACCTTAAAATGAGACGAAGAAATCTTGGGTGCGGGTCCGGATCCGGATCCCGATCCAGGTCTAGGTACCGGTTGGTGAGATTAGTTCCCATTAGTGTAGAGCTTCGAATTTAACGACAATTACGTAAGTAGGATTGTAATTAGAACACAGTAATGGTAGTAAAATTTTAGACATGGCTGTAGAACAATATCATTTGTGTTTAAAATAGGTCAATTTTAGTCATGGCTGTAGAACAATTTTAGTCATTGTAATTCTCGACGACATTAACCGAGAAGATTCAGAAGAATACAAGTATACAACTGCTTCTGATATTGCAAAAGCTTAAATAATACTTGAAAAGTTCATAGATATAAATTTGTTTTCTCCACAGAGGATTTATTGACACAAAGTGATGAGAGTTGTTCAGTTCTTTCGCTGTCTGAAAATCTCAACCCCTAAGTAATCGATAGTGCTCTTAATAAGTGCAACATTTGGCTTCGAAAGCTTCACACGAACAGCGTTTATTTGAGGAAACGTTTCAAGCATTTTGGACGTGATGAGTTCCGCGACTGCCTCCAAAAGATTTCTTGGTGACCCTTCTACAATGTCTTTAGCTAAGCTACAAATTATACATTATAAATATCCTATTGTTTTGGACAGAATCTACATATATTTTGTTGATTTCGTAAGTGATAATGATAAAGACTAACCTGAAGATGTCGACATAGCTGATTGTATCAGCTAAATTGTCTGATTCACCAGCCTTTTTGAGACTCATCCATGCATCTATGTCAAGAAGAAACATCTGTCCTAAAGTCTTCTCTTCCAAAATCGCTCCATGATAACCGTAAAACTTTAGTCCTTTCAGTACTAATTTGTCCCCCATCATTGACATCTCTTTCTCTGATGATTCTATTCCATTGACTAAAGTAAATCGACACAGCTTATAAACATAAGCTTCAAAAATGCCAAGTGAATCATGAATCTAAACAAGATTATATTTGATTACCTTATTGATTTTAACAAAACCGGACAAACTCTTCATTGTTTAATTCCATCTCTTCATAAACATCATTATTACAGTAAGTGATACCAATAAGATACAAGACTAGAGATAACCTAACAACTGAACAACCACTTTTAAGTTTTGATTACTCAGTTTACCCAAATAACTCGTTTAACCAAATAATTTATCGGCCAACGAAGAAACTAACTAATGAAAAAAACCATCAGTTTAATCATGTCAAGTGAAACTAACTGAAATTGTTGAACACAAGAAGAAATACTAGACCCGATCTCTCGATCTTCGTATTACCAAACAAAGGAACCGCCATAATTTTGTCGAATTTTGCCCCCAAACAACGATTTCTATATGGAAATTTGGACAGTACCTTGCTTCTCCGATGTTGCCGGAGCCGTCGTCTCCAGTGAACTATACATCTCTCAATTAGATTAGATTAGATGAAAGATAGAGAAAAAGGAAAACAGAGCTCAGGCTATGGTGGCCCAATCTCAAATATATATAGGCTCCCAAACCAAAAAAATATTAATTGTTTTTCACAATTATCTATATTTTATTTAAATCTGTGCATAAATTTAAACGATCTAAAAACTTACTGTAAATATTGTTCATTTTCCACTAAATAGTTATTACAGAAATATATTTTAAATTACATTTTTACTCATTATTTCTAAAGTAAAAATTGTATCAATTTTTTTAAAAATATTTTAAAATTGTTTATCACTATCTCGTGAAGAAAATTACCTTTATTAATTAACAGAATAGCAATGATTTCGGGAGGAATGCTAATAAGCAAGTGCAACCAATATTAGTAGTATTTATCTCAAAAAAACCAAGAGTAGTAATTTTTATTAACATGAAAAGACAATAATTAATAATCAAAGAAGCATGTGACGAAAACACAGTGTACAAATTCTCATAACACATGAACCCAAAATTGAAATGTTAAACTAGTTTATTTATAAGAGCAACTATCCCAGAAAAGCAAAAAATCAAAACGACATGGATAACATCACCGAGAACAAACACTGCTGCAATTGATAGTCGACATTGAAAATAAGCCAACCTTCAATGGCTGCAGCTCCAAGACACTCATTAGAACCGGAACCGGTTTCATCTATACTAGTAATCGAATCAAGCCGATTCATGTCATAACAGAGAATTTTTTCAGCTAATTCTCTGGTTCCAAAGAAACTCATCCAATGGAGTTCCTCAGGCTATGGCCGCTAATTTCCCAATCTCCAAAGAGCTTCTGATCACAATACTGTTTCGCTCTGATATCATATTACCAATAAGAAATTAAGAAATGAAGATATTCTTTATTAATGTTAAACTGTGAAGGGTTCTTTCATTTTATACAAGAGTGTTGTTAACAACAATTAACAGACATTAACAACCTTTCTAATTAAACCGAACCAACAATTAAACCGAACCAACAATTAACATATATTAATGTGTGTTCTAAGTGTCTGGACCATTCAATATAAAATAAAATAGTTATATTTGGGCTCTAGATTTATTATATAGTATAATACAACTGTTTTCAGTTTAGAATCTCAATGTAAATTTTGATATGAGAATATCCAAAATTGTTCATAATTGAAAAACTAATAAAAATGTAATAATGGAATATATATTCAATAGTCAACTTTTTGTAGAGATATATAAAGTATAGTATTTAATTTATTTCTTAATTCTTATAAATATGCTAATTATATTGAATTCGAATGAGTCAAATTTAGTATGTCATAAAATATTCGTGCTAATCTTGAAATATATAGTCAACATTTAGTTTCCAAAAAAATGTTTACATCTATGAATTGCTGAATCATATATGCAAAAAAATGGAAATAATTGGTCAGCATATAATTATAAACATTAACTATTGACAGAAGTAGGAATTAAATAATAATTTCGGTATATTGACTATAACCACAAATTCATATTCTTTCCCTTATATTTATATGTGCAAAGAATTTCAAACAAAACCGCATACACATTTCTACATGTTGGTGACTCAGCCCGGTTTTCAGTTTTTGGTTTCGATAACCGGATTGATGTAATACCGAACCGAATACAGAACGATTTTAGTTTAGTTTCAAATTCAATTACTTAGCAAATGTATGTGTTTTCTTTCAAGCAAACAAGTTTCAGAAAAATCCATTTCAATTTGGTTCGAAAGGTCTTTGGGATAGTGAAAAAGAACAATTTTAACCAAATTGAGTTTATTTGGTTTAAAACGAAACGGTTCGGTTTATCTTAAACACAGAATAGTTAAAAGTTCAATTACCATTTAGCAAATGGTAATGAAATTTACATATCATCCAACCTTATCTCCTTATTTCAACTCTATTTAAATAAACCCACAAGGACAATATTTTTATCTTCACACATCCAACAGAAAACTAAAAAAAAAAAGAGATTATGACAAGAAAAAGGGTAAAACTTGCATGGATAGCAAATGAATACTCGAGATCAATCAGTTTGAAGAAAAGGAGGTTAGGGTTACTGAAAAAGGTAAGAGAATTAACAATATTGTGTGATGTAAAGGCTTGTATGATCATTTTTAGTCCTGGTGAAGCTGAGCCAATGGCGTGGCCATCTATTGAGGTGGCTCGTAACCTTCTAGACGAGTTTTTTGCATTACCGGACATTGAAAAGAGGAAGAAAGAGACGACTATTGAGTCATACTTGAAGGAGAAAACAAGAAAGGTTCATGACCAATTGAAAAAGAGTCACAAAAAGAAGATGGAGTATATGCTTGATCAGTTGATGGTGCAATTACATCTCGGTAGGAGAATTACTGATCTCAATTTGAGTGAGATTTATGCTCTGTTATCTTTTTCAAGAGATAAGATCATAAGTTGTAGGAAGAGGCTAGATTTCATCCAACATCCTATTCTTCGAGATCCACCGATGTATCTATTTGAGGCAGAAGCGTTTAAAACCACCAGAAATGATGTTTTTATAGGAAGCGGCCAAAGCGATGAGAGAACTAGACAGACTGATGAAACACCGAAAAGGATTAGCATTAGCACTTTAAGGGAAAATAAAAGTCATTACTTGATGGATCAGTGGTTTTTCACAACTTCCGAACTGTGTACACCTATACTCCCCAGGCAAATCGGGATGGATACTGTTTATTACAACGAAAACCCAAATCCTAGAAGCTATCTTTCTTACCAAGGAAGTAGTAGCAATGGAAACCCTAACTCGGAGATGGAGCCAGTGGGTCACCAAATGATGACTTTCCATGATTTTGTCGGGTCAGTCTCTGCACCACTACAACATAAAAACAACGATACAATAATGGGTATGAGTCAACTAAGGCAATACCCTTTTGATTTCATGAGTCGTGAGCTCGGAGTAAAAGCGGAACGAAGCAACATTAACAATGGTTTTAACATGAACAACAACACCATTCCGACCAACTATGGTTTTCGTCAAGAGCCACCATCTAATGGAACACCTGCCGAAGAAGGTAACGCCAATGTGATGTCGCTTGATATAAATAAGATTTCGGGCAGGAATTAGCAATCATCAATTTTAAAGACATGTTTTAAGTTTGGTATGAAAATTTTGAAATTGTGTCTGTTAGTCTTTAAAACCTTTTGTCGTGAATGTTTGTTTCAGGAGTTATGGACCTTCAAAACTTTTTATTTGTCATTTTGATTTATAATGATGATGTCCAACTATAGTTCGCATTATCTGAGTATTCTGACGATTTAGCTCATAAAAAAAGTTACACACCCAGTAATAACATACAATATACCAAAGAAATGAAAACAAACAAAGCAAATGAGAATAATACAAAACTACAAAGTAGCAAACATAAAGAAGAAGAAGAAAGAAAATTCATCAGAAGAAGTTTTTGAATGGGTTGGTTAGTGAATCCTTTACATTGGAATAGAGGCCATAAAGCGAGTACTGATTCAGATTTGCAACCTCATACCATGAATTCAACGCAGTGTAGTGCTTATCTGTGCCTGAAAAAGCCAATTGGATCCCTAAACTGCAATCTACTTGTCCTCCTTGGTTCTTGCAGTTTTGTGTTTTGATTGCGCACACTTCTTTGAGGCATACGAATTTCGCATCTCCAGAACATTTCGAGCATCCATCTTTCTTCCAAAATAAGTTCTCAAGCCTGCCCTTTCGGAACTCAAGAACCTGATATTTAAACCAAAATTAATAGCACAAAGAGAGATTATTTAGGTATTAGAGATATAGAGATTCTGTAAGTAGAAAATGTTGACTACTAATATCAGTTTATCCAATTACAAGGGTGAAGCTTGTCACGATATGATTGTTGTCTGCAACCATTGCTGGGACTGATCTTGCAGCATATTTTGCACCAGCGAATGCTACCATAAATCCCTTTGATGAGTCCTGGAATCACAAAGGTTCATCATTTAAACCGGTAACTTTACAGCCTAACACATTTAAGACCTCCACTTTCCGAGGAAACATTTGTAATTTCAAATCATGTTTGGGAGAAACTGTTAACTGCTGTATATCACTTTTGCCAGAGATATCTACACTCTAGCTCACATTCTAAGTCAAACTGCTTCTCCTAGTTCTTCAGAACCTTGGACTCTTAATCTATGCCGAGTTAGGGATCTGACATGCCAAATCTCTGTTTTCAACCTCTCATCTCATTGAGACAAATGCAGAAATGAACAGATCTTCCGATAATAGAGAATAGCTCCAAATTTTTTTAAAGATTGGAATATTGATTCTATCATGCAAGAGACGTTGAACATCAGCTTTAGAATCCAAATAACTACCAACACTTATCAACAGAGCAAAAAGCTACGAACATTCTACGCCGGAATTTGACAATAACCAAGTAATCTGGGCATGGAAATTTCGATCAAACTGCAGATCTATACGAAATTTCCCTAAGATAAAGGTAATCCTTTCTTATCTGATCAAGACATGCAAGTGAAACCCTAATTCACCAAGATGAGGACGAACCGGGCGGAAACTGGAGGAACTGGACGTATTGATGGTAAGGAGGGTGATCTCATCGACTTTTGGTCTGAATACGGCGACTTCAGATTTTCCGTTGAGCGAGAGATGGTGACGATCGCAGGGAGAGTACTGAACGGATCGATTGGTATCAAAGAAAGAATCTCTCGCCGCAAAGACAATGCCGAAAGTGAATCCATCGCCGATCGCGACAGTAGAATCCGAACAAGGCGAGTAGACTCGATTCTCGTCGCCGGCAACCGACAGGGATGACGTCAGAGCCGCCGCGAAGAGGCAACAGAGGAGGAGGAATCTAGCCATCTGTTAAATGTCAAAAACGAAAGCTCCTTCGACACTTCTCCCTCCGATTCGTTAGATGTCTTCTTAGTCAATAATAAAACCAGCATTTTAAATTATGGGCCTGACCTCATGGCCCAAAATAAAATAAATATAGTTTGAAAAGCAAAATTAAAAAGTATTATATATACTAGGTGGAGCATCTTCAAATAATTTCAAAACCTTATTTATTTAATTTTTTTATTCAAAATTAAATTTAAAACCATTTTTCATTATAATGTCTACAAATTATATATCTCAAAATTCAGTTTAATAGTTATTTTTAGGGATGACACTATTTTAATAAATTACTAAAATGACTACAAAGATTAATGAAACCATGCATATGTTAGTTTGAGAAATTCAAACTTTTTTTATTCATCTTTTATTCGATAAAAACTTTCTATTTTTAGTTATCTTGTCCACTTATGCTAAAAGATATTCTTGGTTTTACGAGTCACGACCATATCGATTATAAGATTGATATTCAATTTTATATTATTTGGTATCAGAGCTTCGGATCTCTCTACTAAACAAAACAAACTAACAACATGTACATTAATTTATATAAAATATTGATATATCTTTATAATTTCACAAATTGTTATTTTATGGGTAAATCACGATCATTTAAAGCTAATTGCGTTTACCACATCACCCAAAAACCAACCAATTTAGTAAATGTGGCTGATGAATCTTCACAATTGTGTTTACTCAAATTTTTACTATTATTTGAATTTATTATATTTTAGAAATAACCTATATTAGATTTAAATTAAAAATATTCATTAAAAGTATTTAAATATTTAAATTCCTGAATTATTATTGTTTTATAGTTATAGAAAAATGTGTAAGTTTAACAAGATTATAGAATGATTATTGAATATTACTTATTTTTAATTTGTGTGAAACTTAAAAAAAGAGAGTAAAATTTTAGTTAATTATGTGATAGTAAAAACTATTATACAAAATATAGTAAGTAAGATTGAATTGGAGGTTGTATACTGGAGAGAAAAAATCATCTAAAAACAAACTTATTTATTTTAAAAAATAGAAATTGTTTTAGATTAGATTTCGTGTCAAGAAAATAGAAGATTCGTAGAACTAAGATTTGTTTCCTCAAAATAATTGGCAATTGTGTGCTGTATTATTGATAAAATAACATCACAATTGAGCTGGCAAATACAACTATGTTTTGGTGCCAAGTGGCCAACTTCAGTTGAAATTGTTTTTATAAAATCCCACCTAACGATTTGCTCACTGCTAATCCTATGCGGTTAATCACACCTTAGAGACTTGTAACAAAGTCTAAACCGTCCATTTACAGGAGTCAGGGACGTACCTAAATAAACGGTTAAGATCTCTCCGACATTCCTTGTGAATTGAGAATCCCGATTCCGTATTTCTGTTCTGTCTCTTGCTTGTTTTACTCACCTCCTCCTCAAATCATCATCATACTAAATTCACGGCTTTTCCTTTCGGGAAAAAATCTATCAATCATGTCGAAGTTCACGGGATTATCTCTCGCCATCTCTTATTTTCTCTTCGTCTCAACGATTGTCGGAGCCACCGATGTCCGCTACTGTGGTATGTTTGGTTCTTCGAATTCTTTCCAAAAGGCGTAACTGGTTTTGTTCTTGATTCCAGATTCCCAATTGTTACTTTTTCTTCTCAGTAGAATTTAGATAGTGGATTTTCGTTTTAAAAGGATCAACTTCTCGAAAAAAGTTCGATGATTTTGACTTTTGATCGTTAGGGAACTTTTGAAAAACCCAGATTTTTCGATCTGATTAGATAAATTATGTGTTTGGTTGCAGAGAATAACGAAGAGTATGAAGTAAAGGTTCAAGGAGTTGATATATCGCCTTATCCTATAGCTAGAGGCGAGCCAGCCACTTTCAGGATTTCTGCTAACACAGGTACACTCAATTTGTGTGATTTCTTGATCTAATATCTCATCGAAAATCTAGGCATTGCAAATTTGTAGATCTTTGCTTGTTTGATTCTTTCGTTGTTTGTTTTATAATAGTGTGTGTGTGTGTATAGTTGCTTTCAGTGTTTACAACTTGTTACGTTATCTGAATGATATTTTGTTGTCCCTGTTCTTGCTTCTATTTGTTCTTCAAGAAGCAGAAAGATTTGAATGAGGTTTCTTTTGTTATGATGATTTGTTTTTCGTTTCTAAATTGGATTTTCGTTTCATATATGAAGACAATGTAATCTCGAGTGGGAAGTTGGTGATTGAAGTTTCGTACTTTGGATGGCATATTCATTCTGAGACACATGATCTTTGTGATGAGACGAATTGTCCCGTGGCAATTGGAGATTTCTTGGTCGCACACTCTCAAGTTCTACCTGGATATACTCCTCCTGTAAGTTTCTTGAGTTTTGTTTTGCTTCGATCTTTTGTTGATTAATTTGAAACATGATGATGCCTCATCTGAATTTGAAGCTTGTATTTGTCAATATTTCTTATTATGATCAATTGTTAATTCCGTTTTCGAGTTCTGCATTAAACGACCAAACTAATCCTTTTACTATTTGTCATAGGGTTCATACTCACTTAAAATGAAGATGCTTGATGGGCACAAGAAGGAGTTAACATGCATCAAATTCTCATTTGAGATTGGATTTGGATCATCTGTGGCCGACATTTAGAGTGATCCACTCGCCGTAATCACTCAATTTGCTTTGTATAAAAAAAGCTCCATTTAGCTTTACCAAAATTGTTTATCAAAAACCTCTTAAACTTCTCAATCTTGTTCTCATGTCGAACCATTTATAAAATCCCATTCGAAAAAAAAGAAAAGCTCAAATTCTGATCCAATACATACAGTTCTAGTGAAATGGTTTTTCAGAAAAATAGAATATATTTGCAAATTATGAAACTCATTTCAACGCAATAGACGTCTTGCTTGAGGAACCGGAGGACTTGGTGGTGGCAATTGGCCTGAAATTGGCCGACTTACTCCACCATCACCACCACCACTGCCTCCTCCTCCTCCTCCATTGTTATTCCATGGTTTAACAACAACAAGAACCACAACAACTATGATGATGATGAGAATAATAATGGCATAACATGTCCATTTACGGGTGTTCTTCTGGTAAACCCGAGCGGTTTGTAGCTGGTCTGTTCCACCTCTGATAAAGGAGCTGGCTCGGCCCACGTGGCTCTCGATGTCATCGAGCTGAGCTCCCTGGTGCTCAACCAGCACCGCCATGTCTAGAAACACTTGGTGAAGCTCCTTGAGGTTTTTCTCTATGTCTTTAACAGCGTCATGCCTTTCTTGGATCTCGTTAATGGTGTCTAAGACCCTTCCTCTTCCTTGTTCTTGTATTGCTTTCTGCAAGAATCTCTCACTCTCTCCTGCAACAAAACAGTACAAAATCCTCCCCAAATGTCACACACCACACGTGGAGTTTTCTGATATCAATTTCTTTTCAGTTCCAGGTCTAAGCAACTATGAACTAGCTCAACAAAGGATGAATTCGTGGTCTAAATATGCACAATCTGAATTAGGTATGGGGATACTGAAAGAACAATGCAAACAAAGAAGGCTTAAATCAGTATACTCTGAAACCGATAGACAACGAATTGTTCAGCATTTGTTAATTCAGATTTTGGTGGTTCATAGCCTGAATGATGATTTAATTAGATTTGGTTCTTCATATACTAATGTCCCAGTGATTCGAGTAAACAAACCTGTAGAAATCAATCGATCTAGTGTTTTTTCGTCTGGATTCTCGCCAGTGACGGTGAAGTACCTCCTCTGTACAGTTTCTCTATACTCTGACGAGATTAGCTCCCTCAAGCGGTTGAAACTGTCCATCGAGTCCCTCAGTTTCTTTCTCAGACCACTGAGAACAGACGTCCGGGTTCGATCGGAGGAGGATCCAGGTCCACAACCAGGGAGACTCCGATTAGCGGCATTGGAGCGATCGAGTGCCTCGAGTTTTACCTTGATCATCTTCGCCTTCTTCAGCGCTCCCCCGACGTCATCGTCCATTTTGGACCGGAGATCTTTAACGGCTTTGGCATTGTGAAGCGTCTTGCTCTGCTCGTGACAGGATTGGAGTGCTTCGTTAATTTGATCTAGCTCCTTCAGTTCTTCTTTCACAGATTCAACATCTTCGAAGAACTTGTCGAGGTTGACACCACCGGTTGATCCCGCGGGGTGTGCCATCTGAACTCCAGTGCCGTCTCGACGAGGGGATGGTTCTCCGCCGCGGAAGCGAGAGAATGAGCTGGAAAACAAATCGTTCATTGAAAATCAAAAATCGAAATTCAGAAATACAAGGTAAAGCGAGAGAGAGAGGGAGATATATTCAGATTTCAGATCGTAATCGATCAACGGAAGGATTAATTAAAACCGTACTGATTCAACCACACGGTTAATAGAACGAAGAGGTGGAAAAGTCCAGATGAGGATTATAGGTAAGAGAAACGTAAGAAGGAAGTCTCTCTGGTTGACTTGGTAGCTTCTCAGGAAGTAACGATGGCTGAAAAGGGCAGGTGGGAGTGATATGGAAACAAATCTAAACCAGACCCATTTTACTTTATTTGATCGTTGATCAAATGTTGAATACATAAGTTATCGATCTTATCCAACTACAAAATTTAGTTTATTGTCTTTAGTTTGTGATCATAACAAACGAAAAACTGACGACGATGTTACTGTCAATGTCCCCGGAGGCTCGCTATATCAGTTTACTCTACAAACTTGTTCGCCGTTGCATTGGATATTTTGATGAACGAGCATTTGAAAGATATAATCGGAGATCATGTTGGATTCGACTTCAATGGCGTCGTTTCCTCTGTCCCAAAAACCTACGATATTGTCTTTCATCGTAGTTTTAGATCGATATGTGACGATTACATGTATAAATCTCAACAGTTATGTTGGTTTTGTCCATGTCACATCGGTATAAAATTATCGGATATTTTGTAGTTTGATCGGTTTGACTCGCCGGTCCGGTTCTTAAATATTGGTCTGGTCGATGACTATAAACACAATACCTAAACCCTAAACTCTCTCTCTCTCTCTCTCTCTCTGCTCCATTTCTCTCACTTTCTCCAAATCTCCGTAGCTCTTCACGCATCACAATGGCGTCGATGATGGTAAGTCATATCTACACTATTTGTCTACATATCTCTCTGTTCATATAGTCACTTACGAGAAATTACTATGGCTGGGTTTCGCGAGCAGCAACCGCAAATCATACTTCTCAAGGAAGGTACGGATACTTCTCAGGGGAAAGCACAGCTAGTGAGCAACATCAACTCCTGCACGGCGGTTGGCGATTTAGTTAGAACAACTCTCGGGCCGCGAGGGATGGACAAGCTCATTCACGATGATAAGGGATCCGTCACCATTTCTAATGACGGCGCTACCATTATGAAACTTCTCGACATTGTTCACCCTGCTGCTAAGATCCTCGTAGATATCGCCAAATCCCAAGATTCCGAGGTCTTGCTTGGTTTCGATTTTTGTAGTTTTTTTGGGGGCCCACTCTCGGTTTTCAAAGGATTTCGTGTGCCCTTTTCTGAATTCAATATTGATTTTGATTGGTTACTGATATGGTTCCCGATCGCATCTTTGATCTTCAGTGTTTATATAAAGTGCGATCCAGTATGCAGATCGAGTTTATGAACTATCAATTCTCTGCTGCTGTTGTTGGCTAGGTTGGTGATGGGACAACTACGGTTGTTCTTCTTGCAGCAGAGTTTTTGAAGGAAGCTAAGCCATTTATTGAAGATGGTGTTCACTCCCAGAATTTGATTAGGAGTTATCGCACTGCAAGCTCTTTGGTTAGAATTTTCTTCTCGTTAGTACAATGGCAAGTCTTTTGATTATTGGATGTTTAATCACCTCTATTTCTCAATATAGGCAATTGAGAAGGTCAAAGAACTCGCTGTTAGCATTGAGGGGAAAAGTGTTGAGGAAAAGAAAGGTTTGTTGGCTAAATGTGCTGCTACCACTCTTTCATCTAAGCTTATCGGTGGAGAAAAGGAGTTCTTTGCTACAATGGTTGTTGATGCTGTAATGGCGATTGGGAATGACGACAGGCTCAATTTGATTGGGATAAAGAAGGTAAAGACATTTTTGCATATATTGTCAGCTAAAGTTTCTTGACCTTTTCTGTCACCTTATATCTATGATTAATGTTCTGTTTATCGTGCAACTTCAGTTCTGCCCGGTAGTGGATTTCTACGTCAGTTTTGCAAAATTCAACCGGGCCCCATACTTGACTTTTAGCAGTTTTCTAATCGCAATCACGTGCCACGAAATATGTTGCATTCTGCTTCTGTTCATTGCATTTCATTTCCACGGTCAAGTTAGATTTGGGGAAGTGAGTGCTATAGGGTCCAAATGATTGACATCTGTAACAGATTGTCTTAGGTCGGGATTATCAAGGTCCAAAGCAAGTAAAAGACACTTCCATTCTGCATAATATTGAAAGTCAGTTTAACGATGCTTCTAAGCTAATATCATGGTTTTGATCTGCAGGTTCCTGGTGGTAATATGCGAGACTCTTTCCTAGTTGATGGTGTAGCTTTCAAAAAGACATTCTCGTATGCAGGTTTTGAACAACAACCGAAGAAGTTTGTTAATCCCAAAATTCTCTTGCTGAACATTGAATTGGAGTTGAAATCTGAGAAGGAAAACGCTGAAATTAGGTGGGAAATTCTGGATCTTTAGATTCGTTGCCTTCATTAAGCATCATTTAGCCTTATTTGACTTGGCTCCTCCCATTGTTCACAGACTGTCAGATCCGTCACAGTACCAGTCAATAGTTGATGCAGAATGGAATATCATTTATGACAAACTCGACAAATGTGTCCATAGTGGGGCAAAAGTTGTTCTTTCTCGATTGGCTATCGGTGATCTAGCTACACAGGTCTGTTGTTATCCCAATATTTTTTTCATCTGGCACGATAATGTTTTCTCTGCATAGACATGTAGAATATTGACAGCTACCTGTATTTCGTGTGAATTCAATTTACATCTTAGAGGCATAATAAAATTTGTTGGTTATGGTTTTGCAATATTCAGTTTTAGACTTGTAGATGAGAAACATTTTGAAGTTGCAATTATAAGTTACCTTGTTTTAGTGTATGAAGATGTTTATTTCCTCAGAAAACTATGAGTAAGTTCTTTACTCTTGTCAAACAATATTATTCACAATGTTACCTTGCATCTTGGTGTTTTTCATTTTGTATCAATCAAAAAGATGCCAGATTGTGTTTTGCTCATTCAACTCAAAGCAGTTGGCATATTGTTGCAGTATTTTGCAGATCGTGATATTTTCTGCGCTGGCCGTGTAGCAGAAGAAGATCTTAATCGTGTTGCTGCTGCCGCTGGTGGAACAGTTCAGACAAGTGTTAACAACATAATAAACGAGGCTAGTGAATAATTTTCTTTGCTTGCCATTGGATATGCTTACAAGCTTTCAGTGACTTGTTTTGTTTATGTTCTTTTGATTCTAATATTGGTTTTAATCCGCTGCAGGTTCTTGGAACTTGTGAGATATTTGAGGAAAAACAAGTTGGTGGTGAGAGATTTAACATATTCAGTGGTTGCCCTTCAGGACGTACAGCAACTATTGTCCTCCGTGGTGGTGCCGATCAGGTATATACCAGATACCGGAACCTTCATAAAAAAATCCAATCAGCATAAATATGAAGCCCCTTTGAATTGTTAATGGCAGTTCATTGAAGAAGCTGAACGGAGTTTACATGACGCAATTATGATTGTGAGAAGAGCTGTGAAGAACTCAACTGTTGTTCCTGGAGGTGGAGCTATAGATGTGAGTATCCTCCATCCTTTGTGGTTCATTTTTTAAATTTTGCACATGGATTAATACCATTTACAGTGAAAGTGACTGCTCCTCATTGTAGATGGAGATAAGCAAGTACCTGAGGCAGCATTCTCGAACAATTGCTGGGAAGTCACAGCTTTTCATCAACTCGTATGCTAAGGCATTGGAGGTACACTTCTTGTTTACTTGGATGTAACTGCTTTGGTGCCTTTTGACTTCTGAAAATCCATATAGGCACATCAAAATGGCTTCCTGTTGTGTTTTGCGTTATTGGACATTTATAGAGGAGTTTTGTTTTACATCTATAGAAGAGCAATATTTTATATTTGCTTGGTCTATCGTTTGTTGTATACGATAGGAATTTGGTAAACAACTAAGGTGGGTTCAAATTGATCGATGGCCGGGACTTGAAATTTGTTGGTTCACATATGAAAACAAGATGGTTTCACACTGGTTTTGTTGGTACTGTAGGTTATTCCACGACAATTATGTGAGAATGCTGGATTTGATGCAACTGACGTCTTGAATAAACTAAGACAAAAACACGCCATGCAAGGCGGTGGGGCTTCTCTCACGGTCACAAGCTTTTTGTTGTATTAAGCACCTTAATCCTATTCATGATATTTGTGGTATAACAGGTGAAGGAGCTGCTTATGGAGTGGACATTAACACTGGTGGAATAGCAGATTCATTTGCTAACTTTGTCTGGGAACCAACAGTTGTGAAGGTATGCAAGAATCTATAAAAGTGACTCTTATTTTTTTTGCCCTTCTTGGAACCATCGTGCCAGTTATTAAAACGCCTAGGTGGAATGTTCTATATTGTGTGAATATCATTGATCGAAAGGTTTATTATTGATGGATTGATTGAATCCCTTTGTTGTGGCAGATAAATGCTATAAACGCTGCGACAGAAGCAGCTTGTCTTATTCTTAGTGTGGATGAAACCGTGAAGAACCCTAAAGTAAATAACATATGCTCTCATTTTCTTTTCTATGTTTTGATAACGTGTTATTGTATTGATAACTGTATAAACAATTGCAGTCGGAAAGCGCACAGGGAGAGGCTGCCACAGGTGCAATGGGGAGAGGACGGGGTGGTGGCCGTGGCCGTGGAATGCGAAGGCGATAAGCTCTCTCTCACTAAACTTGTGGGCTTCGTTTTTTGTTGAATCTTAGTCTTGAAATGAAAAAGCTATTAATGGTTTTATGGAATTAGAGGTACGGTTGGTTGTGAAAGAGAAGTTTTAGTGTGCTTTTTCTGTTATTGTTACACTTGAGACATTTATTTTTGCTTAATGACGAGTCTGTAACAAAAATCAATTTTTGATGTGTCTGGCCAAATATGTATAATCACTATGATTATGATTACCAAAAATTGCAAGTTTGAATGAATGCATACACTTCAATATATGTCGTTTATAACATTTTTTCTGAACAAAAAAAGGAGCTCGTGATGGCACAGACAGAAAATTGCTGGATTTCTTATTGTCCAAGAAATAACCTTGATTTTGAAAACCTTTTTTACCGGTTTAGAAAATTTTGAACAATCGGCGCGATTTTTTAGTTTCTACAAAGCTACAACCTTAAGAAGATGAATCTATCTCGTGTCAAATAAAAAAGAATCGATCTCCAAAATATAGAAAAAAACCAATGAAATATTTATCTTAGAAACCATATAAAGATTGCCTCTCCGTTAAATCATTCTTCAACACCATTCTTTATACTACAGTTGAAATATATGGCGAAAAAAATGAATAACCTCACATTGCAAACGTTTTCTCTGCAACTCGAGAACGAGAATCAACTGCAACTTGGAAGAAAAGGCACACAAATTTCACCTCAAAATCCAATTCATCGGTACTTGACATTATGTCCTTGGGATTATAGGGTCGGGAGAGTGATAGGGTTTTGCTTGCTTGAAAGGATTTTAGTTCTGTTTCACACTTGCGTGCTCCTGAGACATCGCCATTTCCGTGACCGAGGGACTTTTTCTAGAACCATTTGCAGCCCGATTTTGTTTGCTGACGACATCCCATACATGTACCTGTAAATTTCCATCGGAACAGAGTTGAGTTCCAATTTTTTATAGCAATAGTTTCTAACTATCAAGCAAAATAGTGTTTTTAAGGAAGAGTAATGGTTTGAAATTGGCTAACAGCTTCGTCTTTGGATCAAGATTTTTCAATTATTTGCCCTTTTGTTTCAATGTTTTCCAAGTATTTTCTCCAACAGAATAAGTTATGCAAAGCACAAACTAACCAAAGTTTGTTACAGACAACTTACTTGCTTCGACGAGCCTTTCTTTTCCAGGATACAAAAGATGTGATCCACTGCAGAGGAACATAGAAAAGAAACACGTTAGAGGCTGATATACAGTTAGAAAACAAAACACAGCTTTAGGAGAAGTTGTTTCCAGTTAGTATGTTCTGCGTTGATAAAGAAACATGACAACACCCCAAGAATTGGGATTACGAGAGAAATATCACCTTAAAGACGGGCATGAAAGTCAATGGCCCAGCGATGGATGCTTTGCGGAGAGGCAACCTCCGTTGAGGGACAACTTCCTTTGATAAATGTTGAGCAATTTCTTTCAACAGTACCATTTGGGCCTTTTCTGTCCTCATAGAGAGAAGTGCCTGTTTCATTGATTCCCTGTCAGCTTCCAGTGCTTGAAGCCTCATGTAGAGTTTCGCTATATCAGGATCACCAAGATCCATTTGTTCTCCTGGGAAAACTACATTGTCATCAGAAGTGCTATCCTCAAGCTTCTTCTCGGCTCCACTACTATGAGACACACTGTGATGGACAGAATCAATGGTGTAAACTCTATCACTCATGTCATCTCGTATTTCTGATGAGTCATCTTTAGCATTATTATTCTCTGTATATGAGACATTGTCCACTTTCTTAGAGCTGTAGCTTTCTAACCTTGGGGAATCAACAAACACATCAGGTCTAAATTCTTTAGATGCTCCCAAATGTGAGCTTGAATTAGCGGTGGAATTCCTTACAAAAGGGCTTTGGCGCCTAGGACTCTGACCAACCATTACCTTCTCTGAAACATCCCTCCATCTCGGTCTCGTAAAATCACCATTCAACTGAGTAAAGTTAGGATTAGTCTCCATCTGGCTGATTCTTAGATCCAAAGTCTTCAAATGTTCTCGCCCATGAGGAGAATCAGCTGGTGGGTAGTTTTCATCATCAGCAATATAGATATCAGCCTCCAGAGGATCTTGGTTCACATTAGTATTGCATTTTAGAGGAGGATAGTCATACGTAGGGAGGTCATATTCGGAATTAATGTCGATCATGCTTGGATTACGACTAAACAAGCTCTTCTCACCATCAGCTTCTGCCTCGGTGAGTCCGTAACTCATCATTCTATGCTTATAAGCCTGTGTTTCAAATGTAAGAGCCTGAATTGTCTGATCCCTTTGATAGACCAAATCTTCCAATTCTAAAATCTCTTGCTGGTCATGTTCAATTTTTTCTTCAACATAAAGCTTATATTGTCTAAGTTCCATCTGGATCTCAGCCTTTTCGCTCTGCAACCTCTGTATCATAGAGATTGCTTCATCTGCAGCTGATGATGAAGCATTCCGCTCTTTCTCGAGTTCATCACACAATTCCTGAATCGATTGCTGTTGCTTGGTAACAGTTTCGCGTAGTAATTCACATTCGTTCTCGATTTGGACTTTAGGATTAGAAAACAGCTCTAGGTCGTCCAGCTCCGGTATACAGAACCGTTTCTCAGTCTCGAATTCCTTGTGTCTTCTCTTCACAGATCGAATCCAGGAACCTTGGATACAATCGCATCCACAGTCACAAGATTTTATCAGATCTCTGGTCGGAAACTCCATTCTTAAATCGTATCCAATTCCAAATCCAAGATACTCACAACGACCACAAACAATCCGAAATCGGAATTACAACCTTATAGGAAATCGCACGAAGCGTATAAATGTTGAATGAGATGCATCATCGGAAGAAACCGAAACAATTGCTGCTTCCTTTTTGGGATATTAATTTTTTTCGGGGAAAAAAATCAAGCTGAAGCCAATTCTGCACAAAAAAGTTACAAACTGTAAATTAGATCCTTCAAACCTCTAATTTTCGTCGTGATTCGAAAAAAAAAAACAAAAGCTCTTCGAATCGTAATATCACAATCGGAATAGAGAGAGAAAAGGAATCAGAAAGCCATACCCCCACGGCGACGCAGAAATGGGAGGAAATTCTTCACGAAACAGAAGAAGCAGAAAATCAAAAGCAATATCTCTGCTTTTTTCGCGTAAAAGGAAAATTTAGAAATTTGAGAGACGAATATAAAAATTGGGTAAAGGAAAAAAACAAATAGGTAATGTTTGTCTGTTGAAAACCAGAAAATTTGTGTGTTCTAAAATTAAAGGGCTAAGGATTTTGATGGAGTCTGTGTGCATTCCTCTGAGACTCTTTTCTTTTTGGTAGAAACGAGTAGACGACGATGAATGAACGTTCAGGATTGTGGTCGCTAAGATGAACGGCTGAGATTTGGTTACGTGAGGTGTCTTTACCTGAAAAAGGTACATTGCTAAATGATGCCTTTTTCTCGATTTTACTTTTTGAAATTTTCAAAGTTAATTGATATTTATGTGTATGGTAATAAAAGAGAGATTTTGATATGATTTCAAATTTTTTAATATATTAATTAAAAATTGTTAAATCTTATATGATTTACAAAAATATTAAACTGAAATATATTCTTAAATTATTTTAAAATAAATATTCTATAAAATATAATTTATTAAAATAATTATGAAAATAAATATTTAACCGTGTAATATATGTAAATTTTTAATATTTTGAAAATATAAATTAAAATATTATAGATTTTGAAAAATAGTCAAATAAAATATAAAAAAAAATTTAGTTTAATTTAATATTTATTATATTTACCATTTTTATTTATTAAGAATATTTTCTAACTAAAATAGAAAATTTTAAATTTATTTATATAATATAATTTTATTATTTATTTTATTTGTGTAATTAAATTAAAAGATTAATATTTCTATTTTAAATAAAAAATTATATATAATTTATATTTATTAAATAAATAATTAATTATGAATTAGTAATTATTTATTTTCAGTTTTAGGTGAAGCACTTTAAAACCAGAAGTGGAAAATTCAAATGCAAAATTTAGTGACAATAAAATTACATTTTTTGTCGGATAAATTACATTATTCAATAACACATCCATAAGGTCAAATTTTCGGATAACAAAATAAACTAATAAAATTTGCTACGATGAGAGCGAGAGAGATCTCAACAAAAGTCATTGTCACTGATTGAGGAAACTCAATGGTATGAAGACTCGTTGACATTTCCCTTCAAGCTTTAGTTTGGGCGCTTCTCGATCGGACTTTTTCCTAATCTCTATTTGCTAGGAGGAAATTGTATCCTAGGGTTTGTTCAAGCCTTCTCTAAGTTTACTGTGTAAGTCCTTGCTTTGATCGTAATCTCTTTTAACCCCTTTCATAAAAAAATGTCTTGTTACTCTGCTTTTATACGAGAATACAGGTTCCATAATGGATTCAATACTAATTGTCCTTCGTTTACTTTGATTATTGGAGACATGAGTTTCTTCTTGCATAGATATAGCTCTCCAATTCTCTATGGTTTCCATGTGATTTACGACAAAATTTGTTACAAATGTGTACTCTTGTGATGAAACAAGTAATAGATGTTTTGTTTTCATTTAGCTTAATGATGTTAAATCTCAGGTTTTGATGGCGAAGCAAAGGCCGAAACAGTTGGAAGCGAGTAGGACTGGTCCTTCCAAGTTGGGTTTTGATGGAGAAGAAGACGGTTGGGTTTTTGTTAAAAAGCAGAGGGTTATCATTGTGTTGCCTTCTCTTCCTCTACCTGAACATTCCACTTTGGAGAAACCTGACACTTCTCAATCACAAGCTAAGTTAAGAGATGGTATTGCGGATATGCAAGAAACTACTGCTGCTAATACAGTTGTGCCTGCTCTTCCTATGTCTGAACATTTTACTTTGCAAAAGGCTGCAACTTCTCAGTCACAAGTTGAGTTAAGAAACTTTATTGCGGACGCGAACCAAACCACTCCTCTTCACACTGTGGTTCCTTCGCTTCCTCTACCTGAAGATATCAGTTTTCAGAAGCATACTATTTCTCAATCACAAGCTGAGTTAAGAGACGATATTGCTACTTCTGTTCACACAATGGCGCCTGCTCTTTCTGTAACTGAACATTGCACTTTGCAGAAGCCTCCACCTTTGCAATCAAAAGCTGAGTTAAGAGCCGATACGCACAAAATTTCTTCTTTGAACACAGTGATGCCGTCTCTTCTTCCTCTGCCAGGACATTTAATTTTGCAGAAGCCTACAACTTCTCCATTACAAGCTGAGTTACGAGCAGATAAAGATGGAAGTACTCATATGGTGCCTTCTATTCCATTAACCGAACATTCCACTTTGCAGAAATCTGCAACTTCTCAATCACAAGTTGAGCTGCGAGACTTTGTTGGTGGTTCTCACGGAACTACTCATTTCCATGCTGTGGAAGCTGAGACATGTCCTGATTTCACTGCAGTAGACAAACCAGAGAAAGTTATGGGTCGCAATCTCACAACCAGGAAAGCTGCGGCTCCAAAGAGATCACTGCAAGATCGTAGAATGGATGCGGATAGAGGAGTGGAGGTTCACAGGAGGTGTACGGGTCGCAGGACCATAAGGTTTCCTAGAGTGATGTGCAGCTCTGTTGTTATGGATAATGAGAAGCTGAGAGTGTTGAATCTGGAGAGAAAAGTTGAGAAAGCGGGGGGATTGAATGAATGGGTTGGATCTATAGGATTGGGGAGAGAGTTTGAGAGGATGTTGAGAGGACAGAGGATGAATAAGTTTCAGGTGGCGAATTTGACAATGGAGAAGCTTAAGCATATGGGTGCCTTAGCCGTTGGGCCAAGAAGAAAGCTTATACATGCAATTCGATGTGTCTATGACCCACATTGTCTTGGTGCGTCCTTCAACTAGACACAATCTTTTTTCACAAACAAATCTTAAGATATAGCTGGTTTGATGTTCAATTTGATGATAAAGATTTTCAAGACGTACTGCCCTCTCTATGATCCGAGTAGTGCAGTAAAATCCTTCCACAAATGGTGCATTCGTGAGTTTTTTCTCCCATCCCAAATATCTCTCCCAATTCTGTACTAGCAAATATAAAATCAAAGAAAGATTTGATTTAAATATGCAGAAATTCAGGAAAGAGTTCGTAATCTCCTAGAATCTTCTTCGTCATCTCCTAAAATCTCATTTGTTTATGTATGATTCGTAGAGTATCATAGCAATGTGTTTAGATGTTAAAAAAAAAGTTGTACAAATTGGTGATTGAGGAAGACTCCTCGTTGCTTCTGTTTTGTTTTAATAACTACTTCTGAATTGGAGTTAGCATATGAATATTGAGAGATTGTGGAGTAGGCAATGGATTGTGCTTTATATCACGTTCAAGGGGGCATGAATTAGAAGAAACCTATTCATGATTTTCATTAAGCAAAAAAAGAAGAAGAGTAGGATAATAAGAATCAACCGCTAAAAAAAGTAGAATTTTGAACACAGAAAACTATACCTCGAAATACAATTCCTATTTGATAAACCCAAAAAAACAGCGCCCAACCAAACCCAGGAACGGGGATTTGTCTTCATAATGGGAAATTTTGCAGAAAAGAAAGAGACTGAGAGAGAGAGATACAATACCATAATTATTAACACCAAAAGAGTGGAGTTTCCAAGCACAAAACAGACCGTCAGGGCCAAAATCCAAAACCCTTTAATGGAATATATATTCATTTTCTGGCTGTCAAATCTAAATCGAGACTCTCTACATCCTACCCCCCTCACACCAAGATTCCTCCAGGGATACTCACGTCTCTCTCTCTCTGTCTCTCTTAATTGTATATTTTCACCGGCTTCTCATATGCGTGTCGGTTCTACAACAAACAAAAAACATTCAACTGTATTAACAGACTTAAGAGAGAAATTAAAGAGAGAGAGAGAGCTTCTTACCTGATTTGCAGCATAAGCCCTTTTAGGAGCATTATCAATGTGCTCCAACCCAAGATACTGCTCCCACGCACCATATACATCTCTTCTCTACTCCCATTTTAGTTTTAATTAAAATAACACATGGTTAAATCTCCAACTTTATTTTTTTATAATTAAGTATACCAAAGTCCATTTTTACCTGAAAGCGATTATACACCACATCTGTGTCCTGCAAGTAATCGGGGCGTCCCATTGAAAAAGATGCAAACTTCCACTGGATAACATAACAATCCATTAAAACATATATCCAATTCCACCCACCAATAATTACAATAATTTAATTCGTAACATTTTTGTACCTATTACATTATCATACATACCTTGGCAAAGTCCTCATCAGGAACATGGAGTTTCTTTTGGATACGGGTCTTGATTTCTCCTAAAGTTTCACCTTCACGGATTACCAAAAAGAAGGGCTCGCCAAAATTTTGTACTTGCTGTAGAACAAACAATGTTTAAGTAAGTTTTCAACACCTCCTATCCAAGACACCATTAACGTCAAAATAACTTTTTAAGTAAGCTAAGCGTGACATGGACTACCACCTGATTCTGTCCGCCCTCTTTAGTAAAATGGTATACATGGATTAACCGATCATTGGGGCCGATATTCTTCTCTTCTTCAGGTATCTGATATTTCACAAGATAACAAAAGAAGAAACTCACCATCTTTTAGTCATTAACCAGTGAAAACGTGCATTTACATTTTACTTATAATGCAGGTCAAACGCTACTTATTCCTCTCAAGGATTCAGATCAACTATACAATGCACTGGATGCTACACTAAGCAGTTATCATTCCATTACAGATATACTTCGGCCAAAGCATGACTATCACATTATTAGAATTTTGAAAGATCTGAAATTAAAAAAAAAAAAAAGAACAGGAAAAAAGTTTAAAGAAACCAAAGTCTACACCCATATGAAAACAAAGTAATAAGTCAAATAACGAAATTAGAGAGATTGCAAGAACAGAAAGACCACTAAGAGATAAAATACAGAAAAAGCCTGGAGGATGACAGCACTAGAGACGTGAGGTCGAGTGATATACCTCCTCTGCTCGTAAAGTCCAATATTGGTCATTTATATTCTCGATTCTTTCAGTTGATGGAAAGATCTGCAAAGCGTACCCAAGCACATTGGATCAAAACTTGCTAACGTCCAGAAGATAGCAAAATTTCATCACACGGAAGTGTAGTACAATCTAAAGCCATCATATTAATAGACAAGAAGTCCTGTTACCTTGTAAATCTTGTGGAAAAAGACCTCAAGTAACCTCAGTTCTGCATCTTGATGTGAAAGCTCCACCTGATCCACAAGTGCAGATTTTATTAAAACTCAGAAAGACAGAAAACCAGAAATCATGGAACAGAGTCCATTAAATAAACAAGCTCTATATAAGGAGAAGACGCCCAATATTTGGCCAATAGGAAAAGATGCAAGCAGAAAACAATAAAAAATACTGCAACTAGATTGACCCACCTTTGTTTTAAGTTCATTAATAACATCTCCAACAGTACTCTGCTTAGGTAGTCTGATATTGTGGATTAACACCTACAGATTAAGAGTTGTAAGGCTTTAAAGACAATTACACAAATTAAAGAAAAGTACAAATCAAAAATATAAATTCAAACCATACTTCGTCCGTTGTGGCATGATGGAAAGCAACTTTTAGAGTCTTAAGACCTTGCAATTCTGGAAGAGGAATGTCCAGAACTTCATAATACAAAATGTCAGACGTCTGAAAAAACAAGAGACACATAATAAGCAAATTTACATTGGAATGAAAATATTACTATATAAGTTCACTTAAACTTGCGTCAATCACCTGATTATAATGAACTAACATATCTGAAAGATGATCTACTCCACGGTATTTGATAGGCTGAGGCTTGGGCTGCTGGGAGTAGCAATTATGAGATGTAATTCTAATTTTTGATGGATCATCAAGGCCAAGCTTTTCAGCCACTTTTTCCACAACATCATCATAAGTGTGCAGCTTTGACCTGAAAATAAAAGCATTATCAATTCATAAACGAGAATCAACAGACACAACACTGTCCAGAGGTACTTACAGCTCCAGAATAAACTCGTCTTCTTTTGGTTTTTCCAGAGTACGGAAGCGCACCAGCTACGAAATTAAAAACACATAAAGGATAGTTACCACCAAAACTTTCCAAAAACTATAAAAAAATTTAAGAGGAACGTGCTACTAAGACACGAATCATCACAGTTTGACAGGGCTATACTGGAATACTTTCCAACTGTACACCTGAGAAGAAAAATAGTAGGTTGTATCCTCATATTTTCCACTTCAAGATGCCATGATTAATTAAGGAATGCTTATCTGAAACTTAAGTAAAACTATAACAGTTGTTGTTCCAATGGTAGTATAGATCTAACACGACACTCTAGCCCATTTCACTTAGATCTAACACGACACTCAAGCCCATTTCACTTAATTTAGCACAACACTCTAGCCCATTTCACTATTGCCAACAGTGCCCAGTCTAATTTACCTCTCGATTCTGTACATACTCCAAAAATGATGGCACATCAGGGTACCGGCACTCACTCTCCTGGATAGAAAGAGGTTTCTGATAGCAAATGATATCACCATCTTCAATCTGAACGGCAGAAACCAATTTCAATAAAGAGAAAACAAACAATGAAACATTACATTAGATACAATGAGAGTAACGTTACTTGACACAGCCTGAAAGAAGTCATCTTATCCAGATGTTCGCACATTACACAAGGTTCAAACTTTATTTCCTGAAAAGGAGCACGAAAAGAATTAAAAGGAATGTTGTATGGCCACATGCATGAATGAAAGATAGAATTAAGAGACACCAGCGCTAACCTCAAAGAGTTCTATTTCCTCATCAGGAGCAAATCCAGCCATTTGATTAAGTTGCCCTAGTATATCCATGGGCTTACTGGAACTTTTCACCATGAGCCTGCCAACATATCTGCACCATATGGACAAAGTTATTAATGAGGGATGCAAAATTCCAGTGAATAAGAAAAAGGGAAAAGAGGAACAGGATAATGGTGAAAACTTTACTATTAAAAAGAAAATGGAAGATAGAAAAGTACCACCTTTATTTCAACAGATGTCAAAGTTAAACATTGGTCGATACTAGAATTACCTTAGAACTGCATTCTCAGGGTCATAGAGCTTAAAGAAAAGAAGAATATCTTCAGTTGATTTTTCTGGGGGAGGAATAGGACGCTCATCCTGAATAATTCAAGAATTAGTACGACTCGTTGCTTTCTTCCCTTTCACCAAATGGTTTAAAATTTTCATTCAATGAATAGGCCTCAACAATTGAACTTGGTAGCAAGGAAGTATTACCGGTCCACGCTCTATTTCCAGAAACAGCTTTAGTTCAGCATTGCTAGCCTTGTTAGATGCCTCTCTTATTTGTCCAACCTACAGTAACATCTTCAAGAATTAACTAACCCAATATAAAATAACAAGCTGGTTTATGTCAGCGCAAACATAAGTAGTGGGTGGCTGGTCCACTGGTGACAGTTATGAAAACAGAAAAAATCTATAAACCCAGGCAAGACAAATTTCACTATTTCAGCTCTTGCGAAACAAAAAATAACAAGGCAGGGCAGTGTTATGAGACACTAGCTCAATACCAAGACCCAAAAAGGCCCCATACCTAATACAAGAACAAAAAGATAAATCACTGACAGTTTTAATGTGATGTATAACCAATAATCCCAAATGAATGAGGCAAACCATATGCATGAAACCATACATATTAAGAAAAGAAGAGAATACCGTCTGTAATTCCTCATGAGGTAACAGGGGACGATTGGGACGATAAGTATGGTTTTGTCGCTTTGCCCAGATCCAGAACCGCTGTAGTTGAACTGGGACACCAAATTCTTTGGCGACCTCTTCCTACATGAGGATAAGTTTTAATCAGTGATATAGCTACAAGTACACAAGAAAGTGGGTAACAAGCAACAACTAGAACATTCCAATCAAAAACAGCATCTTGAAAAAGAAAATTAAATAAGGATTCAGACCGAAAGGAGAGACTTTTTCCATCAGTAACCTGATCACTATTCTTCTGTTGTGAAACTTGTCTTCTGCAGTAAATTTTTTGGAATTAAACAGGAAGATACAAGCATGTATGATGTACCTTAAATTGTTGAAAGGGGGTCTGTTTCTGGATTCGAAAACTCCGAACTTTTTCATGATCAACAAGATCAAAATATATATTCTTTCCAATTTGCTCAGTGATGTCTTCATCTCTTGCCACCTTTATAAAAAGTATAAATTGCTTACGTCAGTATCAAATCTACACCAGCACTAGAAAGCAAGAATACATTTTCAGACCCAATTCAATAGAGGTAGATAACCTTGATTGTCGTGAATAGATGAGCTTGAGCCTTGTATTTTCTTTTATCTTCCTTTTCTTCTTGTTCTTTTTTCAGTCTCACCTGTCAGAGAATATTAAACTAATTAAATCAAGACAGTTAAGTACAGAAAAAGAGTGTAACTGAATTTCTTACCCGTAAATGCTCTGCTATGTCTTTTTCATCTACGTTGCAGATTATTTTATCTTTGTCGCTTTCCCGAATATACACAAGCATGTATGCGTTCGAGTATTTCGTGAACTTGAAAGGTGGATTATTAAAACCAGGATTATTCTGCGGTAACTGAAGAAACACCAATTTGAAAAGTACATGAAGTGAACGAAATAAGACTTACAAAGGAAATATAGAAAACCTGTAAATAAAATGCTACCTCTTCTTCACCACCATATTGTTCTTCCAGTGCCCTTTTAAAATCTTCCTTTGTTACCCGTTCATCATCAAATTTATACCTGAAAAAAAAAAGGTTAGATAGTCAAAAAGCAAAGCACAAACAAAACATGTTCATCAATGCCATCTGACCACTCCAGAAAGCACAGAAAGACGTAACACTTATTTATTGCTATATATATTGGGTGAAAAATTAAACACAGCAACTGTCACTTATACAGTGAATCTCACGCCTGAAACTAATATCAGGACATACAAGTTTAAAGAGGTGGTTAGAAGAGTGTAGAGAAATTCAATAACATACATGACTTAGACCTTGCTAGCCTAGATGATGAGCAAACTAGTTTTCAATAAAACTACTTCAAGGGTTACAAAATACAAAGCTTGTTTTAGCAATAAAAGAGGCAGACAGTTGGATACAATAGAAGGATACATACCACTGGTCTGAAAGAGTTGGCCTAATGAAGGCGTAATAGTGCCCTCCATGCACTCCTCCACTATGAACTAGGACACTGCACAGAAATGAGCAGTGAGGCAAAACAAAAAATTACAAAAACATAATTCATGTTTTCTCTTTCACTCTCATAAAAAGAAAAATAACTGTCCATCATCTACTAGAGAGATCTAAGACACATCAACCAGATTCTCTGAGAAGAGGAGCCTAGCAGATAATCAAAAGAACTTATTGTAACTCAGGTTACAAAAGCCATGATACCACGAAAATTTATACCTGTGGAGTGTGTAGAGATTACGGACACTCATATCAGCATCAGGGGATAAATATTTTCCATTCTCTCTATCAAGATCCAGTTGAAGAGGAAACTCATACCGATCATTTATCTATAAATAAAGCAACGTCAGCATTCACAGACTGGCTATTAGTGCAAGCCCAACAGTACATGCTGAATTTGTTGAGTAAGTGGAGCTTCAAACACTAACCTTCACCATTGTGTCCCGTATGAAATCATATTCAAACCTTTTGAGCTGAAGTTGAAGAACTGGTGGGAAGTCTATAAATAGAACACCTTTTTTTGCATCCTGAGAGATTATAATCATTTGAATACAAGAATTGATAAGCGGAGTAAATAACAATGAAAAGTAGTCAAATACAAATTTATCAACTTTGAACAGTACTAACTAAAAAAGCTTCGTAGAATTTCCTAATTTAAGTTATTGGTAGCATTCATACGCATTATAAACCCTACAGCAAATAATATGCAGAATAGAGACAAAATAGGAGAAGGAAAGAAAGACAGCTGACCTGTAAATCATGTCCTTCTGCATGGTATTTGTTGTCTCCTTCAAGGCGTTCAACTTCAACATACTTATCAAAAGAAGCATACACATCTTTGCAGCCTTTAACATCAAGCTGGAGGTCTGCCGTAAGAATAAGTACATGGCCATAAAATTAGTTTGATTAAATATGTAAGCTTCTGATAAATAAGACACCAGACGATGGATTACTGTTTATAACTACATACCATAGAAGGATTCTTTACGTGTAGACTTGTAATCAACATTAATGCACTCAATATAATTCATATGGTGACCCTCAAATAGCTTCTGTATTGTTCCTTCCACAACAGTTCCCTTGAAAAAGTAAAAAAAAAAAAAATTAACACACAAAACACTAACTGAAAATGAAAGAAAGAAGACAATTTACCTTCATTTTGTCCTCAAGCTTTTCACAGAGAACTCGGTTGAGTTCTTGGACATCATGTTGCATGAAAGAATCATAGGTATCCCAGCCAAACGACTTTGTCAGCTCCTTTGTCGCTACACTGGTGTCATTATACTGAAGCTTGTAAAATAAACTTTGGAGCGCCAATGGGATACTAGCTGTGGGTGCATCATTCTCAGTCGTTGGCATGTGGTAAACAGCCTACAAGCATGTATTATGCAGATGTCTTTATCTAGAATTTAGTGAGCTTATATGAAATAGCAAATGGAAGAAGAAAACAAGATATGCATCTAACCTTTCTGAAGTAAGGTATGTGGTACAGCGTCTGCAGGAGAGAATTCATGTAACAGGTCGCACCTTGGTTCTTGAGTCCAACAAAACCAGTCTCTTTCTTTGAGTCATATGACCAGTAATCAAGAACCTTCCGCACAGTAACTTCAGCTTCAATCAGAACATTATCATTCACTAGGTATCCCCGGCCGGGATCATAGAGCTCGCTGAGAGGCATGAATGATGTAAACCCCCAGTCGCTTTCTCTTGCATTGAATTGATGTTGGGTCTCTGCAGCCATAAAACAAAAAAGTCACTCCGCTGACAAATGCATCTTCTTATCAGAAAAGCAAGTTGACCAGAAAAAAGGTAACAAAGTCACTGACTGGTTAGAAAGTTCAAAAGAGTGCATTTCCCACATATTAATGATCAATCATTTTCATTTTGGTTTTCAGGTAAAGCATGGTCAATGTTTATTATTTAATGAAACAGTAGGTCAAATCTGGTACAAGGTCTACCACATAGTCCTCTTAAAGATCCACTAAGTTAACGCCAGAAGATAAAATTTTGTCAGTACCTACTCACTTTACACATGCATGCAAAGTGTTATAGATATGAGTAAAGTTAATCAATTAATATACCTTTTCTGATGGAATATCTGTTGTGGATTTGATTCACTACAGCTAGACTGAACTGTGAATATCTGCTCCACCCGTAAGGCAAACTTGCGGCGTCAGCAACATCCAAGTACATGGACAAATGATCGACATTGTTTCCTTTGGGAAAAATCAATATTCGCCTGTAAGAGAAAAATCAGCTCACATGACACGTCAACCATTAAAATGCACATCAGGAAATCAATTGCAAAAAAATTGTATCCTATTACCATTTATAACCTCCAACGACAAATACATCAGAGTAATGCTTTCTGGTATTCAGCCTAGTGAAACTTGGGATGGTCCACGTGAATTTCAGGGTGGGAGGATCCTCGGCTGGTAGATTCTCCACAGTGGTGGCAACAGGCTCAGTTTGGGCAACTACAAATGCATCAACAGTTAATAAATCCACAACCCAAAAATTGACAAAACCATAGCGCACAGTGAAACATCAATTCTCGACCACTATCCACAAATGCTATAGCATTCTACACCATCCAATCATAGCAGAAAAAAAGACGATAATAGAAGAAGCAGATCAAACTTTTGATCAATTAAACCCGACAATCTTACCTTCCATGGGCTGCGGTCCCTCGACCAAATCCGAATGTGGAACGAGAATCTCCTCGTCCTCTTGCTGCTGTAAAACCGGAAGAAGAAAAATCAGACTTCTGAGTAACAGAAACCCCAATCTCCCCTCCCCGTGATCAGTACGTCAAAACAGGAGCCGCAATCACGAAAACACAAAATCATGGTACTTCCCCGATAAGTAATTCACCTCATCGAAGACGAAATACAGAAAAGGCAAAAAAATCAAAGAAAACAAAACCCTAATGGATCAGCCAAACGAAGAGAACAACGAATCCCAATCAGGTTCAGGTAGAAAATGTTAACAAACCCAACGAAAGCGACATCAAATTGACACAAACACAATACAAGGTTAATCGGGGATTACATCTAGCGACGGCGGAGTCATCATAGTCATTGCACTGAGAGCAATTGATGGTCAGATGAATAAGTAAAATAGAGAGCGCTTAACAGATAAAAATCAAAGGAAGAAGAAGTGCAGAAGAAATATAGAACTTGCAGAGGAGATCAATCGCCATACTTCTTACTCTTTCCCACTTTACGATAGGATAATTACGATGTTTTCACAAAGTTTAAGGGTTTATATTGTAATTTCAAATCCTATTCGGATTCAAATTATATGTTCCCCTGAGTGTTCGTCTGATAAAAGTGACAGCCTAATGAGAATGCGACAGATACGACTCTTAAGATTTGCTATCACCAATTCAAACTCTACACGTGTCACGTTGACTGTTACCGTGTAAGAGGTCTACCGGGAACCTTTTGGGCCTTCCATTCTCAGCTTAGTATCATAAGTTTGTTTTGATTATCTCCATTTTTAATTTATTTCACAAATGGTTAAATAAGGTAAACAGAAATGCAACTTTCATTATATTTTAGGCAAACTCACTTAATATTAATTAATAAGTACAATTAGTAAAATTTATGTCTCATTTTCTTCTTCATTTAAATCTTAGATGTCAATTTATCAAAACATAATAAATTTTCACCTATTTTTTCTTAAATTAATCAATAACATAGTTTCTATTTATTTTTTTCTAAATTAATCAATCATAGGATAAAAAAATTATAAATGCTTATCTATTCTATTTTCATCCTTTCAATATTAATTAAAATTGAAGATACGATTAATAAAAATGTTAACTTGTCATTTATTTTTTTAGTTAGTATTGATGTATCAAAATCATGTAACATTTCAATATAGACTTTATCAAATATATAAATAAAATATGTATAAGACATTTTCACAATATATAATATATTAATTTTTCAATCTATAAAATATGTATAATTTAATTTAAAAATAAATAAAACAAATATTTAATTTTACAAAATATTTATTTTGTGTACAATCACATATGTTCAGATATATATATCTATAAAAAATTTCTAATTTTTTTAAAAAAATTAAAATTTATTTATTATATAATTGAATCAACTAACAGTCAAATATACATACGAAATTTAGTGCTTATGTTTTTTTTGTTTTTTTAAAAAAACAATCTACGAAAAACAGTAAAACAATACTCATCTTTATCAAGATTCACTTATAAGTTTTGTATTTTTTTGGTATAAACATACAACATTATTGGGTTACAATGTTACTAGTAAAAAACTGAGTTAGGTTAACAAAAGTGTAATGTATATGCTTTTTGACGTGTCGATTCGGACATATATGGGGGATGTGATAAGTTTTGTAAGATGAATGAATGAGATAAAGTGGTCTGGAACTAAAACTTATCTTCGGTTTCAGTCATGCCTAGAAGCAGAAGCTACTGTCGTGATTTGAATGTCATGTCTTGACAACATTGAGTTTGAGGAAGTTTATGTCGAGAGTGATTCAATGAGTCGAGTCCAAGCTACTGAAGAATCCGAATGAATGGCTTTAATTGCATAGCTTTACAAGTGAGATCGATGTGAGAATTATGCGAAGATTCGAGCCTTTCCTTAACTTCAAAGAACGTCAAGCAAATCTAAGTGCTAACATATTCGTTCGAAAAGCTTGTTGCAAATAATTGAGAAGTAGATATTAGACTCGATTTGAGTTAAACGTATCTTGTAATTTTTTTAGTTTTATGTGAAACAGAATGCTTTGAGTTTTGTTAGAGAAGGTTTTCATTTATGTGGTTTGTACGGTTGGATCTTGTTCGGTTCTGACTTGGTTTTTGTGTTTGGTATGAAATATCTGTTACAAATTCATGGTTCAATCTTGGTTCGGATGATTTCCTTTATTTCGGTATATATATTCTTAGATGCAAGAACAATTACAACAGTAAGATTTTACTAAATCTCAAAATTTGACAAGTTGATAAATGAGTTATCTAATTTGACTATGGAGATATCTTTGAACCTAATTTATTACATTTTGTAAAATTTGCTTATTCTTTTCTTTTCCTAAACTGTTGAAATCTGTTCATTACAACATTTTCAATGGGTGAAAAACTTGCAGAAAGCTATAAAAGGTCTTCTCAGATTTAGAAATAAATCAATCAACAAGGGAAGTAAATTTAGTCTTTTTCGAGAGAATCAGAGAAAATATGAGAAAGTTATCGAAAAGGAAGAAATCAAACGATGCACTATCTCTTCCGATATTATTTCTCCAGATTTAATTTCAAACTCGCAGTGGACATCCCGCCACATCGAATTATCATTTCCCCGTGTATATAGCCGTCGATTCAGAATCTTCGGTAACTCGAAATCCGATGAAGGAAATCTCAGTCGATGGTCAATGTCTCCAGCAGATTCTCCCACCACATCCTCAGCTACCGAAACTGGAGGCACCACGTGGCAGTCGTTTATCGTTAGACGAATCATTGCATCCGCCAAGGTCCTCACCGCAGAAATTCACTGTCGATATGATGAAATTCATCCGGCAAAGCGGGAGCGCGATTTCCAAACATCTCTCGTTTACGCAGGACGACGGAGACGATTCGAAGATGAGACTTGCTGAATGCGACGTGACTGAGTTCGAAATCTCTGGAGTCAAGGTTCTCGTCAAGCTAAAATCCGAAGAAGGAATCAGAGGCCGGATATCATTCTTCTCGAGATCCAATTGCAGAGATTCTACCGCGGTCCGATTGTTTTTCCGGGAACGAGGCTTTGATTTCTCGGAGATCAACATTGATGTGTACAAGGAGAGAGAGAAGGAACTGGTTGAAAGAACAGGCAGTTCTCAAGTCCCTCAGATTTTCTTCAACGAGAAACACTTTGGCGGATTAATGGCGTTAAATTCGTTAAGAAACAGTGGAGACTTCGATCGGAGGATTAAGGAATTCCTGGCGGACAGATGTTGTGGCGATGCACCGTCGCCGACGGTGTACGGATTTGACGAAGAGAGTAAGGACGTTGTCGTAGACGAGATGATGAGAGTCGTTAGGGTTTTGAGACAGAAGCTACCGATTAAGGACCGTTTGATGAAGATGAAGATTGTCAAAAACTGTTTCTCCGGCAGCGAGATGATCGAGATACTCGTTAATCACTTAGATTGCGGGAGGAAGAAGGTACGCTTGAGTTCCTAATCGTGTGTTACGCCAACTATATTATTGAAATCAATCTTAGGTTAAATCAAATCTAAAAAGATTTTTATTCCAATATCTCATGATTTGACCAATTATAAGTTATGATTTATTTTGCTAAATTTGGATATTGTTTTTTTCTTCTTTACTAATTAAAATTGGACGTGCTAATAATGTATAATTGAATAAAAATAAAGGCAATTCACTAAAATAGCATTATTTCAAATTTTTGTTTCAAATATAGTACTAGTCATTTAAATTTCCAAAAATAGTACAAATTTAATACTAAAATAATTGAAAACTTATTCCTAATAAAAAAAATTTAAAATCTAAATTGGAAAAAATGAATCTAAACATTATGTTTTAATTTTATATATATTTTATTTAAGGTAAATAATTATTTTTACATAATAATTTATGCTATTTGGGGAATTTTAGTTTTATTGTGATAAATTTGGAAAATAAACAAAATGGTGCTATTTTAGAATTTTACTCTAAAAATAATGCATGTATAATTCTATAGTTATTTAAAGTTTGTTTCTTTACGCGTCACCTAACTTGTAATGCAGGCTGTCGAAATTGGCAAGAAGGTAGCTAAAAAACACTTTATCCACAATGTCTTTGGGTACATAAATCTGATTCCTTATTCTAATCGTTACTACCGTTTGCTGGAGTTTTACTAAACTTTAGATTGTTAAATATTGTAGCGAAAACGACTTTGAAGATGGAAATCATTACTACCGTTTTCTGGAGCATGAACCATTTATCTCAAAATGTTACAATTTTAGAGGAGCTACGAATGACATGGAGCCCCAAAATGCAGCCATGGTTGGGCAAAAGCTATTCAAAATCATGACTGCTATTCTCGAATCTTATTCGTCTAATGATCATTCTCATGTTGATTACATGAGAATCAGCCAGAGCGAGGAATTCAGAAGGTATAATATGTCTTAACAACTCTTAACTATGATTGTTTGTTCAATCCCGATTTGGTATAATTTCATATTTAGAAATATGTGAGAGTCCTTGAAACATGGTCTAAATCGTTGTTTGGTTCAATTTTCATTTTCATTCTTGGTTGCTGTTCTGTTTCGTTTAACTTTTGGTTTCGGTTATACAACTATTTCAACCTTATTAAAATGTTGTTCATATATTTATAAATAAATACTAATAGATTCTATACTTGTGCTACACGTTATGGATCAATGAAGGTACTTGAATTTGGCTCAAGAACTCCACAGGTTGAATCTCCTCGAACTCTCATCAGAGGAAAAGTTAGCATTTTTCTTGAACTTGTACAACGCAATGGTGATACATGCTTTGATCAGAATCGGACGTGCCGATGGAATGATCGCAAGAAGGTCATTCTTCACAGATTTTCAGTACGTCGTAGGAGGTTACTCCTTCTCCCTTAGCTCCATCAAAAATAACATCCTTCGAGGCGGTCGCAGACAGTCTTCTCCATTTACTATGCCCTTTTTGCACGGCAATACAAGACACGAGGTAACTAGTTATACCAAAGTGTATATCCTCGTGATTTGCTTATATAATTAGGATTCCAGATTTCTATTCACAACTCATATGTTAGAATTAGTCGACATATACTTATATAGAGTAGTAATAAATAGATTTGATAATTCATGTATTGAAAAATCCAGGATTTTGTTATCCGAATCTTGATTCCGGCCTCTTGGAGATATCCAGGATGAACAAGGAGATTAACAGATATCATTTTGTTCTGTGGCCTAACATTCAGTGCTTTAATGGCAGCTTAGTCTTCAAAAACTGAATCCATTAGTACATTTTGGGATTTGTGATGGGACGAAATCAAGTCCAGTGGTGAGGTTCTTCACGCCGCAAGGAGTTGAAGCTGAGCTAAAACGAGCAGCTAGAGAATTTTTTCAGAAGGGTGGAATTGAGGTTTTCTTGGATAAGAGAACCATTCATCTATCAAGAATCATCAAGTGGTAATTAATTCTCTTTAAAGCAATTTTCTGTCTAGTGTAATACAGAGGGTTTTATATGTTCATTGTTGTAATTTAATTGTAGGTACAAAGAGGATTTCAACGAAGAGAAAAAAATGTTGAAGTGGATAATGAGTTATATAGATGCAAACAAAGCAGGTCGTTTAACTCATCTTCTTGGTGACGGAGGAGGTTCTGTTAACATCGTTTACCAAGATTACGATTGGTCTATCAACACTTTAAATTATACTATTTGATCCATATCATGAAATGTTTAATATATTATGCAAAGTTTAGAACTCTTCTGGTTTTGTTCATGTTTCATCCCTTTTATCCAATCATTGAGTTTTTGCTCTTTCAATTTGATATATGCTTACATTATATAAAGGCTTTTCCTGTTTTTAAATAATAGATTTTTGGATTTTTCATTAAAATTTGATTATATATGCATTATTTTTTGTGAAACAATTTTCTATAATTTAAACCAATAATTCAATAAACTTAAACTTTACAATTTATAATTATTAACTAATAAAAATGTATGGAAAACTTAAAATGTATCTTTATGAAAAAAAAACAACTCAAAAGATCTTTTAAATTAGGGGTATAATTTAAAGTATAAAATACATTGTTGTTTACTTATATATATATATATATGTGAGTAATACCCTAAAATAGCACATTTTAAAGTTTTTTTCCAAATCTAGCATCATAAAATTAAATTCCCAAAAATAGCACAAATACTTATGTGAAAATAGTTATTTATTCTAAATAAATTCTATATAAACTTAAAATATTATATTTGGGTTCATTATTTCTAATTTAGGGTTTAATTTTTTCTATTATAATATAGTTTTAATGCATTTTAATATTAAATTTGTGCTATTATTGGAAATTTAAACTAATGATGCTATTTTTGGAACAAAAACTTATAAAAGTGCTATTTTAGACATTTGCCCTATATATATATTATTGCAATTGATTGTTTACGCATAAAATTAATACCAAATCTTGTAAGTCATTTAGATGAAGATTAGAGCTGATCCACCATTAAGATGAATAATATGAGAGTGAGTTCACATCTAATCCCTAATATATTATTTGGTAAACTTTTTAACAAAGTAACCTTACCCTGACGTGTTAATAACAAAAATATCATGCTGACGTGTCAACACCACAACGAATTTCACCTTCAATATATAAAAGAGTTTAACTTACTAAAATAATTACAATACATGCCATTAATATTAATTTGGTTAGAGAATAAATATAATTTATTTAACTAACTAAAAAATACTATTATATTTGTAAAAATAATAATTTTTATTTCTTTAATTTTTTATATTTTAATTTATAAATAATTTCAAATAAATACAAATAGATTTAAGTTACTACCATAATCTCTAATATATTATTTGAGAAACATTTTAATAAAATAATTTTACTCTGACGTGTTATTAACAGAAATATCATGCTGACGTGTCATCACTAAAGTAAATTTTAAATAAATATATAAATAATTTTAACTTATTAAATAATTATAATCATTGTTATTAATTTGATATAATTAATATATTTTATTAAACTGACAAAAAATACATTAAATTAATTAATTTGCAAAAATTAATTTTAAAATTAATTTTAAATAAAATTTTAAATTATATAAATATTTAATTTATATTTACTAATAAAATATAATTTACAAATATTTTTCCTCATGCACGTTATAATATAATTCATATTTTATATAAAAAAATTAAAAGACAACAATTAATTAATAAACATAAATATTGATTAAAATATTAATATTTTAAAAATTTTTTTTCCAAATATATTAGTATTCTTTAAATTTACATAAATAAAACAAACTTAAAAATAAAATAATTAAAAATTTATTTCTTATAAAAAAGTTTAAATTTTAAATTAAAAAATTAAATACAAATATTATATTTTAATTTTATATATAATTTATTTAAAATAAATAATCATTTTCATATATTAATTTATATTATTTTAAATTTTAATTTTATTCGATAAATTTTAAAAATAAATTAAAAATTATGTTATTTTATAATATATTTTTTTAATATATCATACAATCTCAACATACATGCCACGTGTCGCCTATATTTCGACACGTATCATCCTCTACATGCAATGAACAAAAGCGTTTTGCGAATGAAACAATGTTCACTCATATCATTTAATTTATCTGAAAAAAATATATTAAAAATGGCGGATGATCGAGCAACGGCGGCGATGGAAACATCGAAAGTGGAGAAGCAGCCAGAGACGACAGAAGCTAAAACACCGAGTGTGGCTACAACGAAGAGGATGATGGTTGCGATTGATGAAAGCGACTCGAGCTTCTACGCTCTTCAATGGGTTATTGACCATTTTTCGAACATCTTAATGACCAATGAGGCGGAAGGTGGAATACTCACGGTCGTTCATGTTCAGTCCCCTTTCCAACCCTTTGCTGCCTTTCCTGCTGGACCCGGCGGCGCGACTGGTCCGGTCTTTAAATCTCTCCTTTCTTTTTTGTTTTTGTTTTGTATGGTGAGTAAATTGGTTTTGTGAGATATGTGAATACAGCAGCAGTGTATGCATCTTCGATGATGATAGAGTCAGTGAGAAAAGCACAGCAAGAGACATCTGCAGCACTTCTCTCTCGTGCTCTCCAGATGTGCCGAGCCAAACAGGTTAAAAGCTTCAGTATATTATTACACTAATAATTTGAGCATAATCATAACCATTAATGCTTTTTTTCCAAAAACTGTAGCAATATATACTTAGATGAGTCAGTTTTGTTGGTTCATCTGTCATCTGTAATAAAACAATCTTTGTCATTAATGTCAGATACGTACTGAAACTCTGGTGCTTGAAGGCGATGCAAAGGATATGATTTGTCAGGCGGTGGAGCAAATGCACGTTGATCTTCTCATTGTGGGAAGTCGTGGCCTTGGCAAGATCAAAAGGTATATATTTGGTTTATAAAATTATTCAAATAACCCAAAGAATGCAATCGTTTTCATTTTGTTGTCTTTGTGCGTTTTGGAAGAGCGTTTATTGGAAGCGTTAGCGATTATTGCGCTCATCACGCCAACTGCCCTATACTCATTGTCAAGCCACCAAAGGAGATGACTAAGTAACAGGTTCTCTATGTGTTTTGGGTACGTAATCAAGCCACCAAAGGAGAGTGTTTTGTCGTACATTTTGAAAAGACAATTGTGTTTGTGTGTTTTGAAAAGTATTGTGAATGATTTGGTCGAGAATGCATGACGATTTGTACTTTATAGTTTGTTGTCATTATTGTAGCTCGTCTTCCACACATGTAGTTTAAGCATTTTGGTCTAACCATGAATCAAATCGAAGACTTCCCCTGTAATTAATTTTACTTTTGTGCTCTCATGATAAGAAGATAACTCTTTAAAATCGTAACTTTAGGTTCAGAAACTGATTAATAGATTGAAGCGAATAGTTTAAAACATCACAAAATTTATCTATTCAAAATAGTCAAGTCGAAACAAACTTGATAGAACAAAAGAGCAAACCATCTGAAACATATTCCAATCTAAATAAAATAAAAACAGACCCATTGAAAAAAGATTGTAACCCTCAGGGAAAAAGGAAAGTCCTCAACGATTGGCCTTGGCAACTCTCTCAATCTCATCTTTCTTCTTGATGGCATAGCTGCAAGAGAAGTTAGAATTACTTATTAGCTACTAATTACATAGTGAAGAAGCATATAGAGACGTAATGAGAGTGTAGAGTTTTGTTTACCTGTTGGAAGAGCCCTTGGCTGCGTTGATCAATTCATCGGCAAGGCATTCAGCAATAGTCTTAATGTTTCTAAAAGCAGCCTCACGAGCACCGGTGGTAATCAAGAAGATAGCTTGGTTAACACGTCTTAGAGGAGAGATATCGACGGCTTGTCTCCTAACAACACCAGCTGATCCAATCCTGGTTGCATCTTCACGTGGACCACTGACTCAAGCAACAAACAAAACTATCATGAGAAAAAATGTTACTCATGGTAACAATACTTCGACACAAACAAGCTGCTTTGAAGATCATTAGCTTAGTACCTGTTGACAATGGCATCGATGATGACCTGAATTGGGTTCAAGTCAGTCAACAGGTGGATTATCTCCATTGCGTGCTTGATGATATTTACTGCCATCAATTTCTTACCGTTGTTTCTTCCGTGCATCATGAGAGAGTTTGTGAGCCTCTCAACAATTGGGCATTGAGCCTTCCTGAATCTCTTCACAGAGTATCTTCCGGCGGTGTGAGGGACATAGGTCGCATGTTTAGCTGCCTGAACTCCAATGTAGTCAACAAGACTGATGTCTGTTACCTACAAGAAACGAGTATGGAAAACAATTGTCACTTACAACACTAAGTATTACACCCCGTGAGTTCAATATAATGATCAAATTTCATTGGAAAAACAAAGAACTGGAAGAATTCCTGCAACTAAGCTACCGAAGCTCAAGAGAAAAATCTATATACCTAAGAAGTGTTTACGACCAAAATACGAGCACAAGGACCAAAAATGCAAGATATAACCCTAACGCAAATACTGATGGTAATTTGAGGTATGAAGATGGACTAAAAAATTGGAACTAACAACCAAAAAACTTCTTTGGACAAAACCTAGTCATACAGAACAATGAGAAGGAGTGCAATTTGATCTTAATTTAAGCAATCAAGCAGATGTAATTCTGATACACCAACCACGTCTAAAGAGAGGTTTCAACCAAATCTAATAAATCAAACGAAGCAAGCACCTTGACAAAAACGAAGCAAGCATGAATTAAAATTCACAAAATATTAAAAAAGAATGAAAAACTCTCAGGGAATGGAGGAGGTACGATGGAACAGAATCTAGGAGATAGTCGAAGGTTTAAAAAATGAAAAATAAAGGATAATGAAACACAGAGGAAATTACCGAAACGTCATCATAAGTCCAGCGATTGAAGAGCTTGACCTCGTTGGTAAGCTGCTGCTGAATCTCCGCGTCAACTTCTGCGGCGGAGGCCATGGCTGTGAAAGAAACAGAGCATGAGCAAAAACCACAAATGCGAGAAGAACGTAATAAGAGAGAACTTTGAGAAATGCATTACCTGATATCGGTAGCGGCGCAAGGATGAGAGAGACGATGGAGAGAAGTAAAAGCTTTAAGAGGACGAACCAAAACCCTAATAGCCAATTTAATATACAGGTGGGAATTAGGGTTTTGGGCTCATTCAAAAATGGGCTTGATTTATTTATCCACTAAAGAACCGGGTTAACGGGTCCACGGTTTTGTTTGTGGTTTTATTCTTTATGTTAGTTAAATACATTACACAGTTCGTGTAATAAAAATGGTAATTTAACTTTTGTTTCTTGCGAGTGTAAGTAGATATAACTAACACAACGTTATGTTACTATATCTACAAAAGCTATAATGAATCAGTTGTGAATTCATGCATTAGTTTGTATAACCTGGTCAGGTAATGATCATAAAACTCAAAAGGCTGGTGTTTAGATTGGTACAAGCATTGATATTGCTGCAAGATATCAAAATTCAAAAAGGACATATCCTTGTTATATGTACATTAACAAACTGATTTTGACTTCAAGCTACAAAGATGAAGCAGAAAAGGTTGCAAATCTTCACCACGGAAGCTAGATGAAGGGGAATAACATATACTCGGCGTAGAAGAGATTCCATATAAACCTGTAATATTCTGAGATAGCTTCCTGCAATCATCAAAAGTTTCTACACTCCATTAGATACACATTTCTTTGATCTTACACATCATCGTCATCATAATCACCCGTGATAAGTATATTACCTTGGTGTAGTTTGCTTTTTCTAGTACCCATGTCTACAAGAACTCAACAACATGGGTATTAGAAATTGATGAATTTGTGGGTGTCAGATGCAGATAAGAAAACATATAGTTCTCAATCGTGCTGACCATAGTATGTAAGATAAATAAAAGTATATCGACATGCATTACCTGGAAAACCAAGCATGAAACCAAGAGCATGTGTGCAGGAATCATCAAGCTACCTCTGAAAACCTGTTAATTGTTAAAATGATAAAGAGGGTTGGTGTTTCAAAGCTGAGTACCTAGCAAGAAGATAGTATAGCAGCAAACTCGTGTGGAAACAGCTTATGAAGCTGAAAAATGTAGTAATGGATGGTATTCGTGGCAGATACGAAATTGGAGGAAGATGCTTTTACCTGAGGCATGTAGAAAGCTAGTGATATGGCAGAAATATAGTTCACTAGCAGAAGTCCAGAACCGAGGAATGCTATGTTCCTCACTCCAAGCTTTGTTGCTAGGGTTGATATTTGGAACCTATTCAAAATCAATAGAAAGAACACTGATAAGGAAAAGTACATCTCCTCTGATATGGAACTGAAGGAATATGTATGGTTAATTAAGCAAGTTTTAACAAACGAGTAAAGGAAGATGGTGTGAGAAAAGACCGGATTGTAATGAGCTAAAGAGAGATAAGAAAATGATAAACGTCCAGTTACTTACTTGCGATCTCCTTCGACGTCAGGAAGATCTTTTGTAATAGCAATGACGAGCGCAAACAATGTCACGAAAGAAGTGATGAAAGCCACAGGTGCACTGCAAATTCAAATAGAGAGTTGAGTATATATGTAATGCTGCATTGTATTATGATGAAATCAAAGAACAATTGGTTTGAAACTCTATTCATGCAAGCATGCAATGATGCAAAGTTTATCTCATTAGTTTGACCGGTTTATCATTGGACTACCAACCTCCACTGGAAAGGAAGTCCAAGAGCAGCTCTTGTAGCATGGTATACACCAAAGTTAAGAAGGAAACCTCGTACCTGATAAGGAAATGACGATACACACTATACGTTAATGCCATTTCAAAGTTCCAAAGCCACGGAAATATCACATATGGTGATTGTTGAATTTTTAGATTGAGAAGAGCCCCTACTGTGGCAATAATAAGAAATGCTGCAACTGGGAATCTTTTCATTCTCAATGGTGGAACAGAATAGATGGTTCCTAGAAACAGGCCAAGACAGTATAGGCATGAAATGAATGGACCAAAGTTAACTCCGACAACTAGAACCCCTGCTATTGCAAAAACTATAACCAATAACCACGCAGACTGCACTGAGAGATCTCCTGCTGCTATTGGCAAGTATGGTTTGTTCACTCTGCAAAACAAATAACTCAACCTCAAACAAAAATACTTAAGGGATGTAGTGATCAAATATGAGCAGGCCCATAAGAGTTTTCAGGTAGCAAACGATGCACATTAATTGAAGGGTTGTCGACAATTAGCTTAAAATCTTGGAAACATGCTGCTTCATATTGATGCCACATTAATTAATAATAGTGACCGATGTACATCTGCATCTAATAGCATCACATACTTGTCGATTCCAATATCGTAGATCTGATTGATCCCGACTATATAACCATTCCCACATATAAGAGCAAGAAGACCTGAAAGTGCCTTGAATACAAGACTCCATTTGATCAGATGAGTGTTCTCTATCAAAGCTCTTGCCACCAAGGCACTGCCATTAAAATTAGAGTCCAAATAAGTGCAGTCACAGAATATCAAGTCTTTTCATAAACCAGTAAGAGACAAAGACTAACGTGGATCCTAAAGCTGTTCCACGAATTGTATGGGGCCTGAGAAATCTCCAGCACGCAGTTTGAAAACGCGTAATTCTATCCAGAACCGGATCAGAATCAGCAGCACCAACCTGAGAAGATGCCTGGTAGTATCTATTTTTTGTGAGTGCCGTCGAAAAGAGCATGTAAAACGCACAAACATTGTACAAGCTAAAACTGAAATGAACAAGCAAGATAAGATGTTGTTCAAATCATTTAACCACAGAAATTCACTGGTATCAATCCCGTTTACACTAAATTATCAAACTTTGTTTAATTTATTGAATATGGGAGCTAAAGGACTTTTCAACCTCAATAATTCAAATAGGATCTCGCCTTGATCTTCTTTCACTTTTCGGTAAAGTCACCAATGAGAAGAAAAGAACAAGAATGCATTTTTCCATTGGACCATATCGAAGGTCAAGAGATTGAAAAAGATTTGACCTTTCCGAGATTAGTTCACATAATCCCATACTGACTAAAAGTCAAAGCAAACTTCGACATATGAAGAACGGAAGAAATCATTACCCGGATCGAGATTTTTCTATAATTAGTTGAAAGAATTTTCGACTGCAGTCTCGAAGTTGATAAATTCGTGAAGGCAGAATCTCTAGGACGACTTAAAAACTTCCCAGCTAAATGCACCAAAGGCCGATGATGATGAGAAGCTGCTACGAAACGAGAAGATACAGACGAGAATCGAACACGCGGTGATTGTGAGATGGAGAGCTCCATTGATTATTGTCAGTAGCCACACAAACTCTTACCTTCGTTTTTTTTTAGCCTCACCTGTATCTACCGACCACACGACATGCCATCTTGCAATTCGGTTCCTCGTTTTTTAAGAAATATATCCGTATAAATGACACTTTGAGGAAGAAAAATAAAGATGCGTCATTTGACTTTATTTTTAAAGAATTGACACATCAATAAACATTGGGGTTTGTCTGTTTAAAATACTTATGTTGTGTCCTCTCCACTCATCTTTCCGGTTCGGTTTTTCTGCATATTTTCCGAATTTTGTTTTGAAATATAGAAACGAAGAATACTCGAGTTAATTTTATTTTGGTTTGATGCGATTTCGAAATTATAATTAATTGAATAAGTCATTCAAAATTGGATAACATTTGGTGACTTAAGTAATTTTTACGAGGTTAATATTTTCAGACAGACAAAGCAAACCAAACCTCGTTGAAAGAAAAAACACACACTCCATGTTTAATTTGGGTCTCTCAACAAAAGATGTTAAGACGTATTGGGCACGGTTTCAACTTTCGCTTTAGAAAATCCTTATGACATCACTGAGATCACTGTCTCTAGAGTTGTTCATCATCGTCCTCCTTTTCTATGACTATTCTTGATGATAACCCAGCAGATAACTGCAACATACCTTAAAAACGTTTTATGCAAAAGTAGGTTTTAAGCTTCAGCATTTGATCTCAGAGTAATTTGGAGGCATTATAGTGTATACTTACAAATACCTACACAATGTGTAAAACATATTGTCTTTTATCATTTCTAAGAGTTTGTATTTGGTGAGTCATTTGATAACTGCAATATACGCCACAGACTATTCCTCTTTCTCTTTCTCTGGACTACTTAATGTACAGAAGTTGAGATGAAGAAAAATAACCAAATAATTTATGAATAAAGTGCCTTGATGGAAAAGATTTCTGGCTATTGGGTCTTACTGTTTGAACAAATTTTAAAATTTGTAAGAGCTACAACATGTTTCTTCTGAATAAAAATCTGAGGAAATCAGTTTTTAAAGAGTTTTCAATAACCTTAACCGATAAGATGAGCTCAAAATATTGTCGTTGTACACTTTAAAGCATTTCACACATACAGCCTTTGATCAATGGCTGCTTCTCAAAATTTTAGTAGTTTACAAAATACTTGGCTACAACAAAATCTCAGGCTAAGGTACTGTCTGCATACTCCATCGCCCTCTGCTTCACATATTCGACTCTCTCTTCGTCACCAACAGATTTCTCATATTCCAAGTACTTCTTGAACAAAAACTGAGAATACAAAGCACCGAATGGTTAAAAAACATGTCGTAAGCAAATAAACTTTTAAGGAGATTACATGAACTATGTAAGTAATAAACCTTCATCTTCTTAGGAGGCAAGCTCAAGCTAATGGCTCTCTCAAATAAAGATCGAATTACATCCGTTTCTCCCAGCCGGATCTCCTGTACACGACAAACCCAACAATTATATAAGTTAAAAATACTACAAAGATGGCAATGAAACTCAAGTTTTGGAGAAGTGGAATATAAACGAACTTGGTCAAGATAAACACTCCACAAGTCTGTTCTTTTCGGGTATTCCCGAAGAACACCTTCAAACAGAGATCTTCCTCTATCGGCAACTCCGCATTTGAACTCAAGGATAGCAGTCTGTGATATGAATTTAATGTGCCTATGGCGTGGAAGACATAGCAAGGCGCGATTCATAATGGACTGAATGCCGTCCTCGTTTTGCTTTAGAGAACTTTGTACTTTCCTTAACCAAACCTAAAAAGCACACATCAGATAAAAAGATTGTTAGAAGAGTAAAGAAACAACACTCTTTTGAGAAAATAAAGATCAAACATCATCTACCTTGCAAGATTGCTTGAACTTTTTAATCATCTCATCAAGAAGCTTATCAGCTAATTTATATTGATCTGTTCTCTCGTAAACGCCCAAGAGGGCAAGGTAAACTTTCTTCGGGTCACAGAATTGACGGGCTCTTTCAAACACTTTCTTCACAGCTTCCTGGATAAGAGAAACAAAAACAAATGTTAGCTAGTAATATATAAAGTCTATTATTGGTAACATCTACAGAGCTTTCGCATAGTCGTCTACCTCTGGAGGACTTCCATGTTCATTTTCCAAATTGAAGTAAGCAACCCATATGTTTAGCTTCTCTTCTTCTTCACGAATATTTATAGTCCTCAAGGCCCTTCAGTTGAGATTTTGGATTAGACAGCGAAAACAAAATGAATATAGAGACACATAAACGCTTTACCAAGCAGATATTAGATTTGAGTGGTTTTATAATTTAGTAATATTACCTCCCTTTCATTGCATTTAACTTTTTCTTGACTGAGAAGTTAGGAAAAATTACCTCTCAGCAATGGACCTGGCTTTCTCAATATCTGCCAGACTGAGCATGAACGCCATATATTTTATCCACACAAAGCTGCTATTTGGAGAGCTTCTAACCAATTTCTCAAACTCATCAGCACTCTCAGGAGCATGATTCTCCAGCAATCTTCCTTCAGCAGCTTGAATTTTTTTCTCTCTACACAAGTAAATTTTTTCAGCACTGGTTGAGGCCAAGTTAACACCGTAGCTTTCAAATCAGAAACTAAAAATATAGCTAACCTTTCCTCCTTGTCTTTTTGCTTTTCTCTTCTCTTGCTCTTTTCATCTTTACTGGATCCCTGCAGTTTCTCCTGATTCTGATTGTTGTCAAAGTCCGACTCCTCAATGTCATCAAGGTCAACCTCAAGCGGAGGGATAGAAGCCCTTGATTCTACTTGGGCAAGAACCAGAGAAGTTCCAGTATGTCTTTCACCCCTTGCTTCCTGGAACCCAAAATCACTAACTGCTGCAAGAAATTCCGATTTTGAATCATTTATTGAGTCACATTCCATGCTGGCTTCATTAGCGTTTTCTTTGGAAGGTGGCTGTGCCTCGACATCAGCGCCATTCATAAAATAAGAACTCTTCATTCCTAGCGATATCCGTTGTTTTTCCTCGTCCAGCTGGAGCAAACACCAACATTAAAGGAACAACATTATATTCCTTAGTAAAATAGATCAATGGCATCTTGAAACACGATAATATGAACCATCAAAAAGCTATGTTCAAGTCAACTCAACGATTACACTTACAGGGCTGTCAGCAAAAAACTACATAACAATAATTCTTTCTGACAAAAGAAACCACATACCTTCAAAATCTTCGCGGTGACACTTTCCCCAGCCTTATATCTGGCTTGTACATCCTCGATACGATCATCAGAAAGCTGTGATTTGTGACATAATCCAACCTACCACAGAAACAAAAGGTGTTAGTAATAAAGTAAAATACCACCAAGTCTGGGCACTCCATCAGGATGATTTGGCAAAGCTGAATACAGTTGGAAATATTAACAGATTTTAAGGTATAGACAAAACTAGATCTTTACCATGCCTGTTTGATCTATTGCAATGAATAAACCATAGGTCTCCACACGTTTGATTCTCCCAGAAATCATGTCTCCAACTTGGAACTTCTTCAAGTCATAAGATTCAGATTTTGGTTGTCCACCAGCATTTACCGTCTTCAAAGTCACTTCTATCCGCTTGGATAATGGTTCCACGTTTAACACTCTAAATTTAAATTGGTTAGACCAAAATATAAAGTGTATAATAGAATATCACTTTAAATTAGTTTGACAGGGAATCCACGTTACCTGCCAGTTACAAGTTTTCCTACAGGAAATTCCTTTTCGGGATCCTCAACAAAAGTATCACATAAATTTGACAACAGAACTTTAGCCTCGAGAGTCCTTGAAAGTATAATAAAACAACCTTTTGACATTGTATTCTTGACATAACCCTGTAAAAGTTCGAAATTAACATAAGTTCTACCATAAGGAAAGCAACAGTTAGCAAAATCATGGTTATTAAGCCAAACGTACCTGGATGCCCATATCAGGAGAAAGATCTTCAATCCTCTCAAAACGTTTGCAAACAATAACACTGCAAATAATCAGGTTAATATGTAAACTGGAAATACTTCGAAAAATTCTTTCAGCACGTGATCCAAGTGAAAGAATTAGTAAATTTGAGTTCACTTAGAGTCAAGGCAAAGAGCGAAGCAAAGAGCCAATCCCAAAAATGAGGAAACACCCATGAGAAAAACATGTTAGATGGTGTGAAAGGCATTGCAGTCAGTAATACATGTTATAAGAAAAACTTACTTATCCCTGGAAGCTTCTGGGAGATGGTGTGAAGTCATGCCATCTAGTGATGTCCGTAATGAGAGTTCAATTTGCAAAGTCCCTTTACTGGAACTGCTGACTTCTAAGACCTTGCATTTGACAAACTGGCCTTCACGAAAACCATCTAATGGATCGCAAACCCATGAATCATTGATTTCAGTAAAATGAACTCTCCCAAACACATAAGGACCTATTTGCACACGAAGTCCACCAACGCCAGGAAGAATCCTAGAAATTCTTCCACCCACAATGTCTCCTTCATGAATAAATAGAGTAGTATCATCACTAGGAATGCTACCATCTAGTTTATCCGTCTTACGGCCACTACCATTGGCAATGCTTTTGTGGATATCAAGAAGGGGGCGCTGAACCAACCGCAGAGTTTTCTTCTCTTTATTGTATGTCAAAACATAGCCTGAAACAGATTTACCAATCGGAAAACGCCTCTCAAACTCCTCAAACTCACTAGCTTCACATGCAGTGTCTAAAATGAATATGCGTGCTGTCACATTGCGAGAAATTGCCAACCAAATCCATTCCTTATCTACTTTGTAGACATATCCGCTGACATGGCTTCCCGCAACATACTCAAGTTGTTCATTCACTTGTATGCCGTGCAAGTCACTGGAATCTAATTAAAATTGCAACATAACAAAAATAGGGAAACTATATTATCATATTGTGTGAGCAAAAAGTTCATGCGTAAGATAAACATAAGCATACTTGTGACACAAATCAACAAATGCATGCAGTTTCATGATTATTGATCTAAAGTCTATAAATATTGATAAATGAAAGTAATTGTGCAAAATGTAATAGCTAGAGATGGGCATCAATGAACATATTAAACAAATGGATAAAACTGGTAACAACAAAATGGATCAAAAACATTTACAGTTCAATTAAGGCCGCTTCACAATTTCCTTGAATAATTAGACTGACTGACATAAGAATATTATAACCTTAAGAGCATGTGATTATTCTGCAATATAATCTAATCGGAATCAATAGGTTATATTTGTTGGTGAAAATTTTTAGTTCTCTTGGACTACCTCTAAGCATTGCAGGCTTTACAGAAAGCTCCCAAAGTTGACTCTTTTTAACATCCGTATGACAGGGCTTCGCAACAACCCTTGCAGACATTGACTGTCCGACTCTGAATTTGGCAAAAGGTTCTTCAATTGTACTGACATCATTTACCTATTCAATCAAGATTAGAGTCTTATAAGTAAATCTTCGTTCACCAAAATATTGAAGAATGAACCAATAGAAAATGATGATGGAAACACAGGAAAATAACCTCTGTTATATGGATTCTTCCGCGGAAACTTTGACCAAAGTTTACTCTAAGTTCAAAAGGCTTTATTTCAGTAATCTGAAAAGTAAAAGAAGTTAGTATGTGGCAGCAGAAGTTATGGTGGCAGAGACACGACTAAGAGCATCCATTGTAAAAGTTGGTCACTTAAAAAGTCCTGTTGCCAACCTACAACTTTTTTCCTTATTCCTTCTTTGTTCATTTCCAAGCTCAGGATTACTCTTAGATTTACATTTTGCTTCATTTTTCCCTTTAAATGTTATGTGTAATTGTCAAGTAATTCCATAGGCAATCATTTTGAGACAATATCTACATTCTGCTCAAGTTTAGCAATTTCCAGTGCACTACAAGCTCACTGAAAAAGACAAGCTTCTTGAGTAAAAATAGAAAGACAAAAAGAGGGTTAGTAACCTCAGCATGGACAATAGAACCAACTTCACAACTAGATTTCTTCTTTGCCCTCTTAGGACGAGAGGTCTCAGAAATTGCGGAAACAGAATCAAGAAGTAAAAGCAACCTCCCGGATGTCAAAGGGTTTTGCAGAGCCTCAACAGACGCAACAACACTGCCAAGGAAACAAATCAATCAAAAACTTAGCTACCATCTAGTATCTACTCACCTACTGACAACAATGTCTGTTGCTAATTACAGAAGGTGATAGAATATCAACGCCAACGAAAGTGAATACAAATTCATATTTTCAACATGTTTAGTCAGGCATAGCCAAGAGAGCGCAGGAAAATTAGGGTCGATGAAAAAAGGTAGCAAATATAGTAATTAAAAGATTGGGTAAATGGATGAATACGCTCACCTTTGTCCACTCGAAAATTGTTTCACAGGCAGCTTCTGCGTGTTATAGTCTGATACTGCCGCATATCCTATAGTGTAACCATGCTCTGGAATTGACAAAACCTGTAAAAACAACTCTGAGTAACATGCAATAATCATTAACAAAAGTCAATAAAAGACTTACCAAGTACTGCTCCTTCACAATCTCAACAACTGCACTAACCCTCTGGTGGACCTCCAGTTCCTTGGAGATACCTATTTTACGTTTCTGAAGCAAAAATCAAGTACAATTTGTCATAAACTAGCTAACATCAATTTCGTCATCCACTGTAGCTCAATTTGATGTCCATGTTCACGACGATAAGCATGCAAGAAACCATGAACAAAACATAGCCAGAATATATCTCTCAGAGGAAACCTTTTTTGACTGACTGCTGGACACCTCTTTGGTTGAATTGTTTACAAGCTCAGGCCTCAAAGACAAATCAACTAGTCTCTCTGCCCTGGAAAGATCAAGAACAACTGCATGGACAACAGAACCACGCTCCAATGTAGCTCCACCCACTACGAAAAAACCCAATGTATCAAACACAATATGAAGTATGTACAGATGTACTAATTGTAGCTGGTGCAATCCATACGAAGCTGAACCTAGGAATAGATTCTCCAGAATGACTTACTATGATACTGAGGTATAAAACCAAGGACGTTATTAATATTCTCAAAGTTCACCACAACACCCAGGTCATTTTGCTCCTGTATGGTTCCCTTGATCATACTCCCAATTGAGAATTTCTCAACCCAGTCACACTTACTTTCAGTAATATCAGATGACTGCAGGTCCGATATCTGGAAAAATTAAACAAGAACAGTTAGAAATCAATCCTTCTTTAAAAATCACGTGGAGTACAGTGTTACTGTGTTAGTCAAAGTTATGCAGACACAGGCAAAATCTCCATGACACAGGTTCAGTAAAAGTGCAATACAACAACAGGATCCAAATAAAACAAAAAAACGCATGTCAATACAGGGTTGCACCTTTTCATCCATAAGGAAATACTCTTGGACAAAAGAAGCATCCACAGAAGCGCAAGATGACTGTTTCAGTGAAATAGTAATCCTACTTTTTTCTTGATCGACCTACAAAAAATATTGCAATAATCAAGATCTCATAATATCTTCCACAAAACTAATAAAATACAAAGCATAAGAGTCCAGCGTTCACATACATCAACTATATTAGCCCGAACCGATTGTCCAACAAAGAAGGATTCTGACAGATCTGCCCTGGGCTCGTCAATTGCCTTAAAATAGAAAAAAATTCAACGAACACAATATGCCAACAAAGATTTAATATTGAAAAGACAAGAGTAAAAAATCGACCTTGCTTCTCGGGGCGAAACCAGTCAACCGACCAAGAAAACGGACAAAGCATCCATTTTCAATCAAGTTACAAACATAACCCTGTATAAAAAATCATCAACAGTAAATGTGACTTAGCGAAGAAAAAAATCTTGTGCTCCCACTAAGAAGTTACTTTATGAAAAGACACAACTACTTACATGAACCACCGAGTTTGGCTGGAGCTGACTACAATCCGAAGGAAGCTCTTTACCTAACTTAATGAGAGAATACTTTGAAGAGAGAGTCAAGTTGTTGCCTTCAATGTCTAAAATAACAAAATACTCCATGTAAGTGTACGCAGTAAAATAGTCAAAATAACAAAATACTCCATGTCTTAGATGGATCATATTTCGTAGGTTAAAATACTAAACACTCAGTGAGATGGTGCAGAACCAATCATTCGGGCAAAAAACTACTCTCATAAAAATGCTCTCTCTACGATCCATCAGCACCCATGGAGATAAGAAAAAAAAAGTACTGTGAAATTTTAGACAAGTTTAGCAAGGGTGATCAAAAACATACCTAGTACCAGCAATTTTTCAAGCTCATATCCAGGTCTTAAAAGTGACTTCATTAATTTTGCTTGCTCTACATAAAAAAAAAAAGCAGATGAATACAAGCCAAACCCAAAATGTATGATCGAGAGGGACAGAATACATACCATGATGATCAGCTAAATGTTCAGCTGAAATAGTACCCTTCAGGAAACCTTTGGATTTAACACGTACAATGACTGTCTGAGCAGTGATACTATCAATTATCCCTGATACAGTGCCACCTAACTTGATTGAGTCGTCTTCAGAAACACTGTCAGAAGAGATCAAACAAATTTGAGCTACAGCTTTAAAATGACACTAAGGCACCATAGATGGCAGACTATTATCACATATCACAGATTAGAAAGGGAAAACCTTGTTGGCTTTATCATAAAACTAAGGTTGATCCTTCGAGAAGTATGAACCGCACTGGTTACTCTACATTTGACAACCTCCCCAACATGAAACACTGAATTAGGATCACTTCCAGGCTCTAATCCAAGATCAAATCTGCTCAATCAAAGTCAGTATTCCGAATTAGCTGAAGACAGAAAACTTAACCAATGCCTTTATGATGGAGACAAATCCATGTACTGTATCAATAAAAGTAAACCAGGCAGATTAGATACAACAACGGGTGCAGCAAGGACCTGGGAACAAATCCTTGCACTCCATTATAGAAGCGAACAAAGCACCCATGTTTTTCAATCTTTGTTATCCAGCCATGCGTCACTAATCCTTCAGTTGCATCAGCATAAGAACTCAAAATAGGAAGTTTAGATTTCACCTGATAACAAGAAATTTGAAACGGTAATATTAACAACCAAGTAAGTTTGAAACATAAATGCCTGCAAATGTTGTCGTGTATAGACAAGTGATAAAGGTTGGTAAATAAGAAATTTAATTTCCATTAAAAACAGAAAGAAATGGACATAAGTGTAAAAAATGCAACCTAAAATCACCAGATGGAAATAAAAGAAGGAATCCTAATATAAATGAGATGCTTTTAATCACATATATGTCATCAGAGGCAAAAGATTTGAGCAGTTATAACCCTCCCCTAAACCAATAAAATGAATTCAGTGACTAAACACACCACGGAATATGCAAACAATGAAACCAATTCAGATCCACTATCATAAGAAAGCTTACAAGTGTTTTCTTGTAGGTAACAGTTATTCTCTTTGATTTGCAGCCAAGCACACGGAATATTAATTCAGCTCCAACCTGAAAAAGATAATCATTCAAAAATTTTGCATGCCCCAGAAACATTGCAAATTAATCGTGTACAGTCAATGCAAGGACCAACCTTGAATTTTTTCCTAGGCTTCATAATTTCAAACTCAGACATATGCCGAAGTGGGCACATTGCTTTCAGACCACCCGGAAATTGCACTATGGCACCAAATGTATCAACAGATATGATTTTCGCCTTTGTCACCATACCAGGCTTGACATCTGAGTGGGTAAAAACTGGACCTTCAAAGGCACTTTCCTGCTCAATACAAAAACAATACCAACAAAGGAAAAAGTAAAGAAGGAACTTCTACATCAAACTACTGCACATTGGCAATTTGGCATTTAGATTGTAATGCGGATAAAAATATTAAGAACCGGTACTAGAAGGGTAATAGAAGCTTCTCTTTCCAACCATTGTTAAAGGTAATACAATCTTTTAACATGTCTGGTGGTAAAATACCTTTAAAGTCCCTATGGCCAACCCTTCCATCTGTCTAAGGCCAAGGATTCGAACACGGATAAGATTTCCTTCCTTGAACTTTTTCTTTTCAAGTTTCGTTACTTCATCTCCTGTGACGTCATATGTCTGCAATTACGGTCTAAGGTTAGTAAAGGATATCGAAACCTTTAAATCCTTTTAAAAAGGGTAAAGATAGGCAATTGGACATACGCTAACATAAGCTGGAGTTGACGCAGGCTCAGAAGGGAGTTCTAGAAGAAGGCCTGATTTATCAACACGAACTACTTTTGCTTCGTCGAATATGCCTCCAGCAGCGACATGCTGTAAAAAACCAACCAGTTTTGCAAAACATTTACGAAAGGCAGTTACATGTACATCCACGAAAATAAAACACAGAGAACAATGCTGGCTACTGATTATTTTAGAGCATTCTATTCAAGCTCAAGTAAATGGAGATAGTGGTAAAATTAGTGGAAATAAGAAATTCTACTATTACGATTACTGACCCTTCATTTTAACCTTAAAAGAAGCAATCAAATCAAGTTTCTCATAGTAATTATATCTTAGTGGGAATGCAGTAGTGCATTCAGTAACTTACCAAAGGAGGGGCCTTGTTACAAACAAGATGAGGGTTCAATGTCAAACCAACAGCTCTAGATGATGGATCGATAAACAGTATTCTAGCATTAACCTGAAAAACAGTAGGAGCATTTTGTGCAAGTTAACTAAAAGGGAAAAAGATGACTTCCACCAGAGTATATAAAGCAAACTTTCAACAGTCAAGCAAAGAAATTATAGTAAATGAAAGAGTAGTTAAAGCCTTAACCAAAACTATGGTGATTAAAGAAATCAAGTTGCTTAAAAATCATAGTAGAAGGAAAGGTAAGCATTAAGAAAAGTGAGACGAGACCAAATAAGTATTTAGATTTGTTCTGTAGGGTTCCCGTTTGATTTGATTTAACCAAATTGAACACCAGTACGTAGACCCATTGCAAAATCGAACTATAAAGATATCAAACAAACACCAACGCAAAAACAAACATGAGAGAAGGACTACAAGATCTGCCAACTATGATGACATTTATAAATATTAACACAACAAAGAGAAATGCATACCATCTTATTCTGACTGTACTCATCCTTCCAGCTTTTGGTACACATTGGATTTTGTAGATGGAATAGATCAACCTGACATTCAACAAGAAATGCAACTCATGAGTGTTACCACGATTTTAGGTTAAACAAGAAAACACAGTTTCAGCCTAAGCAATAACGCACAAGAGTAAAATCATTAGTAACTCACTGTTCCATTAAAATATGTAAGAAAATCAAATAGTATCCCATTCTCAAGGACTGATTGCACGCGAGCATTAACCATCATGCCTGGGATGAGAAGATCAAACGACATGCCATTTAGATCCTTTGTCTGCAAAATGGTATTCATGAGCTTCGGTTCATTTAAAACAGTAACTTTACTCTGTAACAGACAAAGCATATTCGAGGCATACCACACATTTTGCCACTGAATCTGGGTCAGAACTAAGACGAACAATTTTGCGCTCTCTATCGATTTTAGTAACCACACCTTGAACAAGCTGTCCAGTCTTTATCTTTGACTCCTGGTTTCCTGGAAATTCATAAAAAAGTAGATAAAAATTTAAAAGATGGTCTGAAGCAGATAAACCACAGTGCCAGGAAGTTCTCAAGAAAGATCAAAGGCATCCATAAGGGTTTTTGAAATGAAAACGAAACTTGTATTACAAAGCATTTCTGGGCATAAACAACACATTTTATCATGATGTACGTTAATAGGGAAACTAAATGTAATTCTATTGCTGAAATCAAATTTAGTTCGATGAGAAAAAGAGAATAGAGGCCAGTCGGTCAACGAGATTTCTTACCATCATTGCTTATTTCGATAAACCCTGTGATAGAAGGTAATCCAAAATGAAGGATATAACCATGGTCTTCGACGCTTTTCACATTAGCAGTGAACACCTGTACAAGCATTATGGAAGAGAAATAAAAGATAAATATTTTCAAACACAACATCATAACTCATACATAAAGAGTTTTAATATCAACCATCACCAGCAATCAGCAAATGAGTAGTAAAGTGCGACCCCATTTCAGAAGATAGTAGAGATACAGTATCAATACAGTTTATTTTTTCGTTAAAAACTGCTAGCTTATGCAACTTAACAAAAATAAAGCCTAAGCGGAATCAGCATGAGCTTTTACTACTCGTTTTGTATCTTTTGGTATACCCGAAACTACATATGAAGATCTTACACAAAGGCAGAGATTCCAAGAAGTAACATATTATGGAATAAAAGGAAAATAAACCAAACATTAACATACCATCCCTAGTTGAAAGGAATCTAAACTGAATCCTTTGTGCAATAAAGAAAGTCGCAATGAAAGCCATATTTTCCTTTTGCCCGCCTCCTTCTTATCATCATCTAATTGCAATACAATGCAGGGAACAAGCTGACCCACAGAAAAAATGTCTCCCAAGAATTCATTTTCATCGTCCTGGTTGAAAAAAAGAGGACCCATCCGGCTCAGATTGCAGACAAAATAATTGAAATGGAGCAAGACTCAGGATGACCAAAGTACATGGAAATTAGACAAATATAGCCTACAGCTGCTACCTCAGTCCCAAAATCTGATGCTTCACTTGCGCGAACTAATCCACGTAAGCCTCCTGGAAGGCTAACTACAATATCTTTCTGGTTTACTTCAGTAACAACTCCCAAAAGCTTCATTCCTGAGGAAATATTCTGAACATAAATTTGCATAAACGTCAGAACCATGGTTGTGAGGACAGATGGATGTCAATGGAAAGCTAAAATGTCATAGGTCGGGGTATTAACTTAAGACTACACAAGTGTTTAACATGGGAAAGAGAGATGCGCAACTGAATTAAGAACTATATGTCTAGATAAAATGTCAAGGACAATGATTCAGAGTTTAAGTCACTGTAATCTGATGATACATCTACTGATCTACGGATCAGCATCTTGTATCAATCTAGGTTGAGCTAATTCCACAACAATGTTCTAGGAAATTCCAAGATGCAGAAAACAAATGAATCTGACTTGAGCCACTTAAAAACCTATGACGTGTAAAGGTTACAAGAATAGATCTTTACTGTTTTCAATACTCACTGAAATACCCTTTAGTGTCATCACGCTAGACAGTAGACACAGCCATGAACTTAGTAAACCGTTTGAACATACAAGACGATTTTCAGTTATATACCTTAATGGTAATCTTATTGGCATATCTTGGCCGTTTCCCCGTAAGGCCACCGCCAAAAAGCAATCCCAAATCATCTACCTCGTTAGAAATTCTCTTTTTAGATTTCCCCCCTTTATTTCTCTTGGAAACACGCTCATCAGCGTCAAATTCAGCATCGACTTCTTCATAAATTTTCTCACGCTCTTTTTTGCTCAGAGAAGTACCTCCACCTGAAATTCAAAATATCAATAATCAGTAACAAAAAGAGATAAGCACAGCTAGCCATTCCATGTTTAGCTACATAATTTCATCTTGTGATTCATGACACCGAGCCTGAACAAGTGGAACAAAAGAATTTAATATTCTTATATAACAACAGAAACATAAGGAAGAAACAAACCTCGAGGAAAGTCAGGAACCTCTTCGAGCTGCAGAGCCATGGCTTCAGACCTTGTAGCAACATCGTCCTTCGTCTTCTTAAACGGTTTCTTCGATGGTTTAAAGACCTTTTTAGAATCATTACGTTTTCCTTTGGCAAATTTCTTTGATGGAACCACCATTTCTCCAATGGCGGACGCTATAGATTAGGGAGGGGCTCGCTTTGTTGTTTTAGTAGGGTTTTAGACGCAACAGTAATGAAGAAGAAGAACATTTTGTAGGGTTTTTTAAAGAACCGCCCGGTCTGAATTTTAACCAGACTAAAAATTAGATATGAGAACCGACCGGTTTTCAATATAAAGGTGAATGTGATGATACTAAATTACTAATTAGCCGCGTAAATAATGAAAAGCCAAGTGGACCTAAATAGGCCTAAACAGACTAAATGGGCTTAAATGAGCTTACATGGGCCTAAAGGTAGAAAAATTAAATTCGAGAATTTTTTGTTGGTTGTGATGGATAAATGAAGAGTTGGCTGTGTGTGAATCCAAAGACACAAGTATATTAGTGCTGTGTGTTTGTGATCTGAGATCAGAGGGTGCGATAATATGTTATGATTTATTTTATAATCGTAATATCTAATTGTAAATCATAGTTACAAATTTGTTCGTTTGTCAATTATATTAGAGATCATATCATTTGGTGGTAGATTAGTTTGTTTTGTTATTGCTAGCTAGAATTAATGGTATTTTGATATAATTTACATATAATTATAAAGGTATTTCAAATCATGATTAGGTTTGAAACTTATTATTCTTAATAAGTTGCTTTGCAATTAAAGTTTTTATAAATTTTATCGAATATTTTATTGTGAATTAGAATATATTGTTTAGATATCATTTCAGATTTTTGAGAAAAATAACCAAATTAGCTATTTTATCTTTGGGTGATTTCGTAAAGATTAATGATCATGATTTTATAATTACGTAGTTTTTGGAACTGAGGAATGAAATCAAAATCACGTGTAGGAAACTGATCAGATGTCGGAAAGAAAAATGGTAATTGAAAAGGCAATCTTTTGTTTCACTTAATTGTATAAATATTTATTTTCCTATAAAACAGAAGAAGTTTTTCATCATCTTTTATCCTTAGAACTAAACAATCTTTCATTCCTCTTATAAAACACAAAAGTTGTTTTACTTGTATCCTAACGACAAGAAATAAAGAAAAAGAATTCTTTATTGGTTTGTTTATTCACTTTCTAATTAAGTGTATTCTCGTTGTTCCATCACCAAAGGTATGCTTTCTAGGTTAAGTATATTGCAAGTAACCAATTTCTTAACCAACAAGCTTCTGTTTTTCTCAGAAGAAAAAAATTAATGGAATACAGTTTGTGTGTTTAGATTTGTGAAAGGTCAACAGATTAGTTTCTTAGTCTTGATTCAGAGATGACTCTTTCTCTATTTCTTATTTCTTAGTTTGTGATGGATGCTCTCTTCTTGAGTTCTTCTCCTTCTTCCATTGCTGCATCAAACAAGCTTGCTAGATTACACAAGGGGTGGGACTGGTCTACACTAGTTAAGGAGAAGAAAAAGATAGGCCCCACAAGGTGTCGTGTAGGTGTCGGTGGTGATGGTGGGAGAAATAGTAACGCAGAGAGGCCTACTCGGGTTTCTTCACTTTTGAAAGACAGAGGTCAGGTACTGACAAGGGAACAGAGTTCGGCAGTTATGGATGCTGAGACGTTGGTTCTGTCCCCAAACGGGAACAAGAGAGGCATTGATATCAGCGAAGTAAAGACTTTGATGCCTTTTGATGGCGCTTCTATGGTGGGGATGAAAGAAGGACTTGGCATTACAAGTTTCCTTAGAGGGAAGAAATTTCTAATCACTGGCTCGACAGGATTCTTGGCTAAAGGTAAGAAAAAAGTACATTTCTGTTTATTATAGTCAGTCTCTAATTCATTTCTCTTTTCTTTCTGGTATTTCTAGTGCTGATTGAGAAAGTTTTGAGAATGGCTCCGGATGTTGGAAAGATATATCTCTTGATTAAAGCCAAAAACAAAGAAGTTGCGATCGAGCGATTAAAGAAGGAGGTTATTAGTTTCTCTTCTGATCCTTTGTTAGTTATGTTCTTAGCTTGTTATGTGTATAACTCTGGCCAATGGGTTTGCTCCTTTTACAGGTGTTAGATGCAGAGCTTTTTAATACTCTAAGAGAGACTCATGGAGCATCTTACCAGTCTTTCATGTTAGCCAAGCTCAGTCCTGTGACGGGAAACATTTGTGATTCAGACATTGGGTTGCAAACAGATTCATCTGAGGAGATTGCTAATGAAGTTGACGTGATTATCAATTCTGCTGCCAACACAACCTTCAATGAGAGGTTGTCAATAATCAGCTTTGGGTACTCTTTTCTTCTGTTTGTTTTCTTGATTTACTTTGTCAGATTACAGATACGACGTTGCTCTGGACATAAACACAAGAGGGCCTGGTAATCTCATGGGATTCGCCAAAAAGTGCAAGAAACTCAAGCTGTTCTTGCATGTATCCACAGGTACGTGAATGTGGCAAAACAAACAGAGAGAAACATGGCTTTTCTGATGTTTCGGTTTCTTAATTTGCGCAATTAAAAAACCATTGTGCAGCTTATGTGAATGGACAAAGACAAGGAAAGATCATGGAGAAGCCGTTCTCGATGGGAGAATGTATAGCAACAGAGAACTTCCTCGAAGAAAACAGAAAAGCATTAGATGTAAATAGAGAGCTGAAGTTAGCTCTCGATGCTTCTAGAAAATGGACTCAAGATCATGAGGAGGCGCAGAAGATGAAGGATCTCGGATTAGAAAGGTAGTAATCGAAATCTTCAGCTTATCTGCACAAATATTCACAAAGGACTTTATACACACAAGTCATTTGAACAGGGCAAGATCATATGGATGGCAAGACACTTATGTTTTCACCAAAGCAATGGGTGAAATGATGATCAATAGCACCCGAGGAGACGTACCTGTGGTTATTATAAGGCCTAGCGTCATCGAAAGCACTTACAAAGACCCTTTCCCTGGATGGATGGAAGGAAACAGGTGAATATATATGTATGATTCATATATATTGACGTGACTGTATACTAACAAAACTGATTCTTGTTCAATTGTGTTTATCTAAACTAGGATGATGGATCCAATAGTTCTATGTTACGGCAAGGGACAGCTCACTGGGTTTCTCGTGGATCCCAAAGGAGTTCTTGACGTGGTTCCTGCTGATATGGTCGTTAATGCAACATTAGCTGCTATAGCAAAGCACGGAACAGCAATGGCGGATCCTGAACGTGATATAAACGTGTATCAGATCGCTTCTTCAGCTATAAATCCACTGGTTTTCGAAGATTTAGCAGAGCTCCTTTATAACCACTACAAATCTACCCCATGCGTGGACTCGAATGGTGTTCCTATAATGGTGCGTTTGATGAAACTTTTCGATTCAGTTGATGATTTCTCCGATCATTTGTGGAGAGATGCTCAAGAACGAAGCGGTCTGATGAGTGGTGTGAGTTCAACGGATAGTAAGATGCTGCAGAAGCTAAAGTTTATATGCAAGAAATCTATTGAACAAGCCAAACACCTTGCCACTATTTATGAGCCATACACTTTCTACGGAGGAAGGTAAGACATAACATCAGACCAAACCGACCCAAACCGACCCAAAACCAGCAGAATTTTCATATTTTGTGTTTTGTTTTTCTCTTTTATTGTTGCAGATTTGATAACAGCAATACTCAGAGATTAATGGAGAAGATGTCTGAAGAAGAGAATAGAGAGTTTGGTTTTGATGTTAGAAGCATTAACTGGAAGGATTACATTACAAATGTTCATATTCCCGGTTTAAGAAGGCATGTCTTGAAAGGAAGAGCTTAATTTCAAATCTAGCTAAACCGAATCAATCCTTTCCTTCTCTTACTAATTTTGTGTAAGCGTGTTGTGTCTAACAGATTGTAATAACTCAAGTAAGTCAAAACTAATTATGTTCGAACCAAATCAGATGTAAAAAAAGTAACATCTTGCAAATGTAACCGATATATTAAACAAAACAAGATTAAAACCTGAATTATCAATGAATGTCTAAACGTTAAATCAATTAATTACCCTTCCAAAAACCTTCATACCGATTACCATATAATATCTCGTTTTATTCGTCATCGATCTAACATCAAAAAAAATCAAAAGAAAAAACAATCGAAAAACAAATATGGCAAAATCTCTTCTCATGGTAATGCTCGTATCTGTAGTCATCTTTAACATGGCTCGTCCAATATTCTCCGCAGAAACTGATCTTTCTTCAACAAATGAGAGGATATCTCCAATCGAAACGCCCGGTGAAACTCCAATGGAAGCTATTTCACCCGCATTGAAATATAATAGGGAGATTCGACCCTCCCGGAAAGAAGTCAAACTTTTCGAGAATTGCGTTAAAAAGACAGATTCACGATGTCGATATGAGATTTTCAATGACGTGGTGAACAATGGACGTATGACAGATGATTGTTGTCTTCATATATTGGATATTGGTAAAGAATGTCATTTCGGAATGGTTCAAGTCCTTTTGTCGACGTACGAGTACAAAAATATGGCGTCTCAGGCTATTCGAAAAAGTAAACATTCATGGGACCGTTGTGTTCGTAGAGTTGGGAATGTCGGTGCTCCGGGTGGAGCCAGAGGAGTTAACCCACGGTGCTGATGTTTTTTTTTTATATATATACTTTCTCGTATTTATACTTAATTTTTGGTAATATAAACCATACAAGATTTTCGTATGTATTTAATAATCATCATTTTAATAAATCCATTATAAACTAAAAACACATATGCGAATTGATATATTTACTCAAGAATAAGCATTGTTAATTTTCATCAAGAAGAAGCCTTTTGAAGTGATAATGGTGATACTTTAGTGCTAAGCCTCTCTCATCTTCGTCTCTCAACGACTTTATATTACGCTCTTCTTCTTTTTTCCTTTTAATTTATTGCTGAAACGGAAAGCTGAGGAACTAAGTGAATCAAAAGAGCAATATGAATTCAGGAACAGGAAACTCGCAGAAGAGAGTTCATATGCGAAAGGTCTTGCATCAAAAGCTGCAGTTGAGCTCAAGGCATTCTCTGAATCACAACGAGAGACTAGCAGCTGAGCTGGGAATACACAAGAGCTCAGTGACACAGCGTAGTAATAAGACAGGAACAACAAATGTGAGGAACAATGGAAGAAGATAAGAGTCTTGTAACGATGCAAGAGCAAGCTGGCTCGTCGATGGAGCTGAAGAGAGAGCTAAGGATGAGTAAGGAGCGTGAGCTACCATATAAAGCTGCACTTGTTGCAAGAAATCAAAGAGAGGCTGAGCTTGAAATTTTAATAGAAGAATCGAAAGAAAGAGAAGCATACCTGGAGAATGAGCTTGCTAATATGTGGGTTCATGATTCTAAGTTTAGAAGCATACCTGAAGTCACTGAATCGGTATCAGAGACATGACAAACCGAACGATCATTTTGAGGTTTGAGAAAAGAAAAAAATTGTAGGACAAGAAAAGTAGGATAAGTTTGTACAGTTGATTCCAGAGTTAGTATTTGGGTTATATTTGTTTGCAAGTTGATAATTTTGTAAAGAAGGTTTAATGAAGAGAACTGTTGCCTGTTTTGACTAACTTCCTTAGATTCCAAACAAAAGAAAATCATCAGATTGAATCCGTTTCTTATTACATATGAAAACAAAAGCAAAACAGTGACGATACTGATTTGATCAGTTGGTCTTGGGATCTGGCATGGGGAACAAACCACCAGAAGAAGCAGCTCCTCGCGGCGGAGAAAACCCAAGAAATTTCTGTAGATTGGTTCTGATGCTGATGGAACACAGCAGATAAAGAAAAGCCATGGAGCAATCCGTCGGATCGTCACCTTTCAATCCCCTGTGACTCATTTTCTTCACAATCGTTATTGGATGGAATGGAAGCTTCGCGACCACTTTACCTTCAAAAAGAGAATTGAGTAAGCCGAAAACAGCGAAGAGAACCAGTGCCACAACAGCGCCGGACTTGAACTTGAAGAGAGACAGATCTCTGTTCGATTCTTTCAGGCTTGTTTCAACCCTATCGATTTTCTTCGTCTTCGATTTTTTTAAGGTTAGCTTCGATGATGGATTATCCGTCTTCATCGTCTCGAGTTTCTTCGCCGCCTTGTCGATGGAGTATTTCAAGGATTTGTATGAACTGGTACGGTAGATTAAGATCCACGAGATGGCTTCACAGACCAACGCTGTGCAGAAGGAGATTCCGACCACGGTTAGGCTATCGGCGTACTTGAAAGAAGCCAAGTGTGATATCGTCGTCGCCATCGTTGCAGAGATAAAATTTAGATTTTCCTTCGCTTTCTCGAGGAAAAAACACACTCATTCTGTTCTCAGTGGATTAGAAATCCAAACGAGGGTTAACTTTTTAGTTTCCCCTTTCACCCTATACGTTTCCAGTAATCCACATTTGCCCCATTAGTTTTTTGTATGCCAAAAACCTTAAATCTCATTCTTTCACAAGACCGTACAAATATGGGCAAAACAAAGAAAGTTAACCATACAGATGTGTCTATTTACAACGAAGAGGCAGAAAAAAGAGTTTTGGGTTAAAGTTACAGAGGCTTAAAAGTGTTCTTAGGAGCACTTATCCATGGAGTGTCTGCGATGGCAAATCTCCACAAGGCATTGACATGTTGAGGCAAAGCATAATCTATCCCAACGCGAGGACTAGCCATTATTTTCTCCACATCTTCTCCTCCATCCAAAAGCTCCAATCCTCCTGTGTCCATACATTTTTATTACAAATGAGAGAGAGAGAGATAGTGAGTCTCTTCAAATCAACAACAATGCATAAACTGATTTGGTTTGTGGAGGACTAACCAGGAGAATAGAGAGGATGATGAGACCATTCTTTTGAGAGTCCAAGCGCTTGCCCCACCTGCAAAGGCATTGCTAAAAAAGCTGATTATGCGAGAGAATTCACCAGGAATACTCAAACTGTTTATTTCGATATCTAATTGGAGACGTTTTTAATGGCGTAGATTAAAGTACATTTAGAGATCAGATATAACCTTTCCTGGTCCATTCAGAAGAATGGGTTTGTCGGTTTTCTGGCCACGACGCTCCTGTATGGTCTCCAGCCCTGTAAAAGATATGACGTCTACGAGTCAAAACACTTGTAAAAACCCGTCATCATACAATTTTGAGCATCAAAAACAAGATAGAGTGCAATGAAGGAAGTTTCAGAACCCAAGACAGACTCTTACCGGTAACAGGAGAGCAAGATCGAATCAGAACAGCAGCTCCAAGTCCTTCCGTATCAGCAACAATATTGAGCATCATATGAAGGCCATAACATAGATAAACATAAGCATGCCCACCTGGTCCAAACTTCAAAAGAAACATATCGTAGAAACCACATTTCAGTGAAAAAGAAAAGCACATATGTGTATGTAACGAGTCTTTCATGTTAAAAACAGAATTTTAACACCCAAAATGAAGAAACTCACAAGTGGCGCGGTCCGTGGGGTAACCCCGAATCGTCCATGGCAAGCTGAATCATCTGGTCTATAAGCTTCTACCTGCCAAAAGAAGAACGAAACAAGAGCTGCATCGTTTCTGCTCAAACCGTTTGTCAAGTACAATCACTATTTTAGGAAGCATCAATATCATAGATATTGTGCATTAGCTTTGTGAAAGCTGTGGGATTCTGTTAGCTTTTATGCTTTTACTGGTTAACAATCTGATTCGAATTATACAAGATAACTTTTGATTTATTCGTATCTTCGTAATACCCTTTCAAAATCAGAAACATTTATCAAACAAACCCTAAATCCAGAATCTAAAACCTAAACAGAATCGTGGCTCTGACCTCTGTAATTCGCAGCACAACATTATCTCTCCTCAAGAACTTTCCGAGCAAACGTGGCGCAAGATCAAGCGCGTCGATTTGAAAGAACTCCGGAGGCATTAGCTTCATCTCAGCGTTGGAGCGGGTCGATAGGTATTCGGGTCTGACCCGAACCGCCCGAACCTTGGAACGGTTCTTCTCTGGGGTACGTAGAACCATTCGGGTTGTAACTTTGCGTTCCGATTCCTGATCAATCCGCTTCGATTGACGATCCGGAGTCTTCATTGTCGAACCCAAGGCAAAGGATTTAACTATTTCAAAAGTGTGCCATGTTGACTTTCTTCGTTGGTATTTGGCGGGTGATGGTTATGCTGTCCGAATCTAGTTAAGCTTAAAATCAAATCTTTCCAAAGTTGGTGCCAATTCTGGAAATGTGAACATCGTAGTTATTAATTTATTTAGGTTGCTCTCATTTAAACACTGTAGATTATCTCTTCCCAATTCCGTTTTTCCCAGCATCTCTGGAAATCTTTTGTTTTAGTATTTTTTTTAGGTTAGCATAGAACCACTATTCTGCTTTCCAGACACTTCTAATAAAGCGTTTCAAAATTAATTACCCAAAATAATCATCTTTTCAATTTCTTTTTCTCATTTGGGAAAAAAGGTCTCTTTTTTTCTAGAGGCTTCGTTTGCCTTATTTCTAGGGGTTCTCCTATTTTCTGCTGTTGCTGCTGCTTTTCAAATCTAAGCGAAATCGACTTCTCTGCTTCGCTCTCAGTATCTGGAACACTATCTTTGTATTTTAGGTTCCCCAATCCGGAGATGGCCAAGTTCGGCGAAGGTGACAAGCGATGGATCGTAGAGGACAGACCCGACGGTACCAACGTCCATAACTGGCACTGGGCTGAAACCAATTGCCTTGAATGGTCTCGGAACTTTTTCAACAAGCTATTCTCCGGCGTTGTTATCATTGCCGGCGAGGGAAATCTCTTTGTCAAGGTCAATAAGATCGACAAGGTCGAAGGCGAGGCTTACGTGAATGTAAGGAAGGGGAAGATTATTCCTGGATATGAGCTTAATGTCTCTCTTTCTTGGGAAGGTGAGGCTAAGGATTCCGATGGGAAGACCCTGTTGAAGACGGATGGGTTGGTGGAGATGCCGTATATCTCCGATGAGAATGCCGATGAAGATCCGGAGATTAGGTTTTCGGTCAAGGACGAGGGGCCTATTGGGAAGACTTTGAAGGAGGCGATGGTGTCGAAGGGGAAGTCGATTATTCTGGACAAGGTTAAGGCTTATGTGGAGACCATGGCACAAGGAGGTCCGTGTAAGGATGAGTTAGAATCTAAAAAAGTAGCGCCGAAATCGACATCAGCTGCATCAGTTACAATGGCGTCCGGTGCTTCCCCTGCAGTACCTGCTGCAGCGGAGACTAAGGTGGCGAAGGAGAAGAAGAAGCCGAAGACGAAGGAAGGGTTTAAGACAATTACTATGACTGAAAAATTCAATTGCGGAGCTAAGGATTTGTATGAGATCTTAATGGACGAGAATCGGTGGAAAGGTTTTACACAGAGCAATGCTAAGATCAGTAGAGATGTGAATGGGGCGATAAGCGTCTTCGATGGGTCTGTCACTGGAATGAATCTGGAGCTAGAAGAAGGCAAATTGATTGTCCAGAAGTGGAGATTCGGGAGCTGGCCTGATGGTCTTGATTCAACGGTTAGTCACTGATGGTCTTCTTCGTGAATACGAAACATAATAATAGCCTAATTTAGATTTTATGGTGTTCAATGTATTGGCTTTTGCTTTGATATTTCAGGTTAAACTTACTTTCGATGAGCCTGAAAATGGAGTCACCATTGTCAATCTTACTCACACTGACGTTCCTGAAGAAGACAGGTTAGTGTTACTTTGGGAATTGCTGTTTCTTCGTCTTCCCTGTAATGAGTTTCTCTTGATTATGAGTCTGATCTTTGAAGTTAGGCAACAAAAAAAGAAAGAATTGAGTAGCATGTTTTGTATTTGGTAGAATGAAAGGATAGAACTTTCCCATCGACAAAAACAAAATTAGAACCAAGGAACTGTTCAGTTTACTATTTATGTTTATCCTTTCCACTGATTAACTGTTGAGGTTTATCTTGATGTTAGAACTTGTTCCTTATGAACACTTGAATAGTTTATTAGCAAATATACATGATTGATTCTCAGCTTATTGAATGCGATTCCTTTGATCTGACTTATGTTCTCTGATATTTCCATTGACCGGTGCAGATATGGGAATGCTACTGTGGTGGAGAACACTGAGAGAGGATGGAAGGATCTAATATTCCATAGGATCCGTGCAGTTTTCGGATTTGGAATATGATTTTTATTACTTCATCTATAAGTTGATGATTATGATTTCAATTCAAAACAATGCAAAATGTATCATCTTTAAAGTTTTACACTTTTAGTGAATGCATTTCTCCATTGACAATTACTGCGCATGCATCAACACAATATCAATCAATCAACATTTATAGGTATTCAAAAATCATACACAATAGCTACAAATGGTTACACTAACATCTTTTTCTCCCTATGTAGCAAATTGTTTAGGTTAGCTCTATATAGTTTATGTACTTTTAGTTTTCCACTTAACATTATTATACTTTATTACGTTTTCCTCTTTTATTAAAGATTGATTTGTAGGAACGTGTGTATTTAAGTTTTCAAGAAAATATAGAAATGAATAAATAAAAAATGAAAATGGAAAGAATTAAAATCAACATACATTGAAATGTCATTTACATTATTCAATTTAAATTAGTCTTTAATATGATTGACAAAGAATTAATTTTCATACATCAGATCCAAGATTTAAATTTCCAAGATTAATGCAGTTTGCAAATTTAAAATCTACTTGAAGTTATTAATTACCGTGTCTCACCTAATTTAAACGATAAAGATTACATAATATTTTGTTTTATAAAACATAAAAATGACTCTTTAGTCTATGATTAAACATCACTAAACATGCATTTCCGGTTTAATTTTTTATAATAATTTGGAAATGATATATTTTTTTTTATAAAAAATGCTTATAATAACACACTATTCTTTATGTTTTGTGTTCCTCTATAACTTAGAGTTATATTTGATTTAACCTTAATAAAAATCCCTATTTTGCATTGCTGACCTAAAGATGCGAATTAATTCGTTTCTCTTTTTGTCTCATCCCAAATGACTTTTATTAAATCAAATCTTTAAAAGTCCAAATGCAAATAATCAAAATCTAAACATTCCAAAATCTGCTTCACCGAAACAGTGGCATTCTCGTAGTTTTCTTCAAAAAGAAGGGGGAAATAATAACAGAAACACTTGACTTAGCGACAATTCCTAAGCAAATGTCACTTTACCGAACATAAGAGTCTCTCTCAAGTCTCTTTGAAAATAGAGTCTTCCCTTCGTCAACAAATCACATTTCCACTTTCCCTCTCTCTCTCGAATCTTAAAAGTTTCTTTTTTTTTTCTCTCTCTCTCTCTCAACTTCAGAAACACAATACTAACAGTCAGAAAAGGAGCGATAACTCTTCACGCTCCAAAAGCTCAACACTGCCTCGCCCATGGCGTCGGACTCCGTCAAGCATATGCCTATCCACGGCGTCTCCTTCATGGCCGTCGAAATCAAAAGCTTTTTCTCCGGCGTGAAACCACTTAAAACCTCAATTTTCGTCTATGCCTTCCTCATAACTTTCGTTGCCTTTACTGTTATCTTAGCCTTTAGCCCTTCCTCCTTCACTGTTCTTCCTTCCATTTCTTCGTATATTCGCCCTAATGTCACTGTCTCAAATTTATACAACCCTATCGTCTATTCACCGGCGACTCTCGTTTTCAATTTCACCAAAACCGACACATTGCGAGCACCCGTGTCGGAATATATCCCTCCGGTTACTAAAAACGTAACCTTTGAGTCTCCCATCGCAAATGGGACGGCAAACTCACTTGCTAAAAACAACAGTTTTCAGCCCCAGACCCATCATGCAACTGAAAATATGTCGTGTCCTGACAACACTGCTCGAAATCTGGACAAACATCGAGCCGTGAAAGCACCACTGTCGGAAGATCTACCCTTCAATTCCACTGCTTCTCGGATGCGAAAACAGAGTAGGAAGTCTTCGATGAGACGAGTGATTGAGTCGCTGAAGAATTGCGAGTTTTTCGAGGGCGAGTGGGTCAAAGACGATTCGTATCCTCTGTACAAACCTGGTTCGTGTAATCTGATCGATGAACAGTTTAATTGTATCTCAAACGGAAGACACGACTTGGATTTCCAGAAATTGAAGTGGAAACCTAAACAATGCACATTACCAAGGTAAATGTAAAAAACTTAAAATTTACTGCTGAAAAATTTGAAATTTAACTTTGAAAACTAGTTTTTCCTCCATGAATTGATGTGTGTGTGTATATATAAGGTTAAATGGAGGGAAATTGCTGGAGATGCTTAGAGGAAGAAGGCTTGTTTTTGTTGGAGATTCACTAAATAGAAACATGTGGGAATCTTTGGTTTGCATTCTTAAAGGATCAGTGAAAGATGAAAGTCAAGTCTTTGAAGCTCATGGAAGGCATCAGTTCCGTTGGGAGGCTGAGTACTCGTTCATCTTTAAAGTAGGTTTCTCTTAGCAATCATATCGGCTTCATTACTTGTTTGCTTTTATGGTTTTCATTGATGATTTTTGGCCGATAGGATTATGATTGCAGTGTGGAATTCTATGCATCGCCATTCTTGGTTCAAGAATGGGAAGTTGAGGACAAGAACGGGACGAAAAAGGCGACTTTGCGGTTAGATTTAGTCGGGAAGTCCTCTGAGCAGTACAAAGGAGCGGATATTCTTGTATTCAATACCGGACATTGGTGGACTCATGACAAAACTTCCAAAGGGTAGAATTGTTTCAATTTACTTTTGACCCCCTGATTTGGGATTTGTCTCACTGTGTTTGGATGCTTTCATCAGGGAGGATTATTATCAAGAAGGGAGCAATGTTTACCCGAAACTAGATGTGGATGAAGCTTTCCGAAAAGCATTGACGACTTGGGGTCGATGGGTTGATAAGAATGTGCATTCGAAAAATTCACTTGTTTTCTTCCGTGGATATTCCCCCTCACATTTCAGGTTAATCTGAGATCTGAGTGTTTTTTAGGAGCCATAAAAACGTTTTTAAAATTCGGTTTGGTATGGTTTGATTGCAGTGGAGGGCAATGGAACGCAGGAGGGGCGTGCGATGATGAAACAGAACCGATCAAGAACGAGACTTACCTAACACCTTACCCTGCGAAAATGGAAATACTTGAAAGAGTTTTAAAGGAAATGAAAACGCCGGTCAAGTATCTCAATATCACAAGGTTAACAGATTATAGGAAGGACGCTCACCCGTCGATATACCGGAAACAGAAACTGTCAGTTGAAGAAAGTAAATCGCCGATATTGTATCAAGATTGTAGCCATTGGTGCCTTCCCGGCGTGCCTGATTCTTGGAACGAAATTCTCTACGCTGAGTTGCTTGTTAACCTTGGTGGTAACAGACGGCGGAAACCTAAAGGTTATAGGGCTTAGATCAATATAAACACTTAGATTACAATGGTTTCTTTTCAAATTCGCCATTGAAGGTGTGTGTAGATGAGAATCAGATTAGTGCCGTGTTCACGTTTCATTGTTGTAAAACCCAATTCATGGGAGAGATTTGAGATTGTAAATGGTTTTGTGAACATATAATGAAGAATTATTGCTACGCATCAAGAATATGAGTAATAGAGAGAGAAAGAGATGAAACAAAACAAAGATTAATGCTATTCCTACAATGTGATGTTCACTTCACGTAGATTGAAACATATGTATCTATCAAATTGTTAACATGCAAAAAGAAACAAATGTAATCTTTTTATCGAGCTGGTGGTGGGTCATGAATGAGTGGTTGATATTCGAAGGAATTTCAAAGGAAAACAAAACACTACACTTGTAATGATGCCAACACGAAGATATTGTCTGGATGTTACATTTCTACAATCCCAACAAAACAGCGATGAGAACGACAATAGAGACAAACAAAAAACACTTGGCACTAACTTCCCACATCACATAATTAGCCAAAATGACAATACGATTATTGAAACAAAACATAGCTTCTAAACAAGAGAAGGGTCGACAACTTTTTCTTTGTTCCTTCTCACCATCATATTCATAACTTATTGTTGTACCAGAACACACCTTTATTCTCACCTTCCCTGTCCTGTTCTACATAGATACACTCCTTTGCCTCCCTCCACATCGCCTTAAAGACTGGTGTTTCGTCGAACTGATAGTAGTCTCCTAGTATCGGCTTTATCGCTTTTGTAGCTTCCATTGCGTGATAATGTGGCATTGTCGAGAACAGATGATGAGCCACGTGCGTGTCCGTGATGTTGTGGAAAACTTTGTTCAACACCCCGTAGTCTCTGTCCACAGTAGCCAAAGCTCCCTTGAGCCAATCCCACTCAGATGAATCGTAGTGAGGCAACGAGGGATGAGTGTGTTGCAAGTAAGTGATCAAGACGAGGAATCCGTTCACTATCAGAAGTGGTACTCCGTAGAGGCAAATCATTGAGGCCATTCCTTGTGCACAAGCATAGCGGTAGAGACCAAAACAGACGGCAAGAATACCTGCGTCCGAGATATATATCTGGAGGCGTTCGCGGTCGTTGTAGATGGGAGCATTCGGGTGGAAATGGCATGCAAACCCGTCGTACGGTCTACCCGAGACGTTGAAAGCTAAGTACAAGGGCCAGCCAAGTAGGAACTGGACGGTTAACATAACGGTGCGTCCGAGAGGGTTGTTGAGGAATTTGCCGTACCATTTGATGGCCGATTTCTGTTTCGGGACAAACACTTCGTCTCTCTCGAGGGATCCCGTGTTGGAATGGTGACGGCGATGACTGTACTTCCAGGAGAAGTAAGGGACAAGGAGAAAGGAATGGAAGATAAGACCGACTGTGTCGTCTAGCCATTGGTAATCGCTGAAAGCGTGATGCCCGCATTCGTGAGCTATGACCCAGACACCGGTTAGGACACAGCCTTGACAGACCCAATAGATAGGCCAAGCCAAGTAAGAGAGAGGCTGAGGGAGGAGGGAGAAGTAATTGGTGGCCACGTAGTAGAAGCAGGAGGCTACAACGAGGTCACTGATAAGGTAGGAGAAAGAGCGAGGGATTGAGCGTTTGAAACAATGCGGTGGGATTGCTTTCTTGAGATCTCCCAAAGAGAAAGGCGGTGACTTGCACGGCACACGCTTTAAGGCTTCGGTTTCAGACTTCTTTGAGGAAGGAGGAACCGGCATTCTTCCACCTGCACCCATGTTTCTGCAGACAAACAAGACCAAAGAATCAAGAAGCTGAAACTCAAAAAGATTATAAAAAGGAATAGTCAAGCTAAAGACTTCTTTATCCACTAATCGACAAACTTCTACAAATCTATGCAAGGACAAGAAAATAGTCGTAGTGATTAAAACGGATTGCAAAAAAATGGAGAATAAGTACATGAACCAAAAGGAGTAAAGAGCAGAGAAAGAAACCAAAGAAAGAAACCCAAAACGATTGCGTTGAGTATACGTAATGTTATCATCAAGACCCATTAGGAATAGGTCACATCCAGCAAAGATTCAACACGGGAAATCAATGCTAGGAGCAAATAGTACCCCGAAAGAAGAATTAGGAAAAAAATTGAATTCAAAACAGTTTAAAAAACCCATTCCAGATCTAAAAGAGCTATATCCAGTAAACAGAGGACCGAGACTTATAGGAAATTTGTTCTGCTGAATATTCTCTATTCACCAACCCATGCAAAGATAAGATAAAATAAAGATGTCAAAGGATTTTTAACCAAGAAAAAGGTCTAAAAAGATAGTCAATCAAAACACTTCATCTGTGGGGGAAATTCATTTTGAGGATGATAGAAAGTAATCATTTAACGAATGAAAACGAGACGAGATCTAAAGTAGAATTGCAAGAAATAAAGGCAGATCTATCATGAAATCGCTTGAAATGCGAAATGATAGAGAGGGAAAAAAACAGACCGGAAAGTTTAAAGAAGTAAGTAAGAATCGTAAATGGAAAGAAATGGAAGAGGACGCTGCGCTGAAGTAGAGAGTTTACGTTAAAGAACGACGAAGCTCCTCCACAAAATCTCTCCCTCTCTCTCCCTCTCTCTCCCTCTCTCTCTTGTGTATCTCTGTGGTCAGACGCGAATGGCAAAAGAGAGGCCGTTTAAATGGACGACGGCCCGCTGATTGAAGATGAATGACATCTCTCAAACTGGGCCCTTTTTTCTTTCATTTCTCTTTTTTTTTTTCATTTTTCATTTTTGTTAAAATGTTTTTTTAATTAAAAAGAGTTTAAAGTTACAAAAAAAAAAAGAGAAACAACGATAAAAATAAAGAAGAAGCTGAAATGAACCTATTATCTGATATTTTACAGGCAAATAACTATAATATTTTTTACGTCAATACATACAGCGAACACTGAAGTTAATAAAAAATTATCACGTTTTCGTTTACTTAATTATAAAAACTACAGTGTCATATGGGTTTTGACTCATTGTTCACATAAGTGATCTTTTGTGTGTACCAAAAAAAAGGTGCTTTTTCGGTTGATTTCACATCGAGTTGCATTACGTTTGGCTTCTTCTTGCATGTCAAAAACTTCATTAAATTATTCATTAGAAAATCTGAAAATGTATCGCCGAGGTCACGTGAAGTGTTAGAAATGATTATTCACTTTGGGAGAGATTTTTTTATAATTTTTTTTGTTTTAAATCTTTTCATATTATTATAACAATTAAATTACGTAGCAGACGAAAACATTAATGTACGCAATGACTTTGACTGCGACTCTCTTAAGACTTTTATTGTTCTAACTAAAGCATTACCCGCCGCTTATAACGACATACGTTGACTTCAACCTTTTCTTAAGATCACTATAACCAAAACTTATATAAGAATTTTAGATTTACTTATTCAGGACAGAACATCATATGACAATATTATGTATATGTTTTGTTGACTCACACACGATTATAACAAAGACAACAAGATATATGAATAAAGGCAGCATACAATCCTAACCACTGTTTTTCTAAGTTTGTCAAACATTCTTCAAGACTCCCATCTCAATTCAAAACCAAAACTAAATTTCTAAAAATCACCAAACAGAAAAAAAAAAAAAACTTACAAGGTCAAGGAAACTAACATTGTATTCTCTTAACCATACCAACAACAACCCAAAAAAAAAAAACAACAAAGTAGGTGACGATCATATTAGGATATCTCACCACCACAACAGAAGACACATGTTTTGCCACCACATTTTCTAACTCAAGCAACTAAGCAATTCCTGACCTGCGTAGCTCTGCTTCTCCGTGTGCAAAGTGACATCTATCACCAAATGTACAGTTTCCTTTTGAGAATCTCTCACAGATCTTCGTCTTGTAGTTGCTCCCTGGATGTGGTTTTCCTTCAGAACCAATGCCGCCGCCGCCACCACCACCACCACCACCTGGTGCTTTCCTAGCTGCTGAATTAAGCCTCCCAATCAGCTCTCTTACCATTGCGCTTGCTTCGTTTATCTGCTCAAATGTTCCTTCAAGCTCAATATTCTTCAGGTTTGGGTCTCTCTCATGATCTTGGATTGATAACTTTGCTCCTGTCTGACGACATATCTGTTTTGAACTCACTCCACCTTTTCCAATGATTGCACCGGCTAAAGAAGCATCAACACTAATTTTAGCAGTGGCTGATGCACCAAAACTAGCGACGTGGCCAGGCCCAGACTCTCCCCTCCCTGAGAATCGCCCTCCACCACCAGATCCTTGCATGTTTCTGGAAACTTGAGGCATGGGTGGTCCGATATTTGTCATCTGTGCTACAGCATTGTATCCACCGGGAACATAATGCAAGAAATGGCAATTCTCTCCAAAAGGACAGCCAGAAGTGCTGCAATAGATGGATAATAAATACATCAGCGATTAAACCCCAATGGTATTATGATGGTAAAAGAACAAACAGTTGCGATGCAGAAGAAATGGCAATCGATTGTGGGTATAAACAGCAATCATAATTGCTATAAGGTATACAAAGCATTGAATCTTAGTTCAGGCAGCATACAAATTCAAACGAGAATACAAATATTTTTCCATTGTGTAAGAATCTTACCTGACATAATTGATCATAATAGAAACACAAAATCACTAATACCTTACCGTCAAAAGTATATAACACGTCTTAACAACTCTCACAGCTCAAACAAAATAAAAGTTTTGGTTGATTTTGAGTTGAGCTAAATGTTTCTGAAATTATAATCCAGATATGCTTATCTGTTCCTAGAAGGCATTGCATTTTTCATATTGCGACATTTTAAAAGTTGTTTAGCATGAATGATGCTGCATACCTGTATAACAACTAACCACTTCATTAGCACACAGTATTACTTGTTATTTTTGCATCAGACTCGCTTGATAATAACAATTTGAATATTAGTTCATTAAGTAAAAAGATTATAACCTGAAAAATTTTGTGCATGGCTTCGATTTGCTTCCTAAACCAGTTGAATATGATTCCATCTCTGTTTCAAACATTAAGTGTTTTTCTTTAGTTAAGAGTTTTCTAAAGTTCAATAATATTGGTTTAAAGTCCAAAATACTATTCATACATTCATCTATATGAAACTTGAAACCTAAAATTCAAAGATGCATAATGCTTCAAAATTTTTCACGATTACCAACCAACTGGACACAGAAACAGGAAGAAGCTTATTCGATAAAGCAAAACCAAGGCTTTGGCATAGGTGATAAAACGTTGTACCTAATATTTGAGAAAAGGGATTAACGGAATTTAGATTGACATGGCAAAAGTTTTTGCAGTAATATCGCTAATTAGCCAGATAAATGAGCACAAAAGAGAAAATATCACCAACCACAGCAACGAGAGAAGACGACCTACTCTTCCCTCCTAGTAAATCTCATGACTAGCAAAACGATATACTCTTTCTCAGGAGATATAGTACGAACATACTACAATTTTAAAAATTGCAGAACCAATCAGAAATCGATTCCAATCGAAATAAAATCAATCATCCAGTAATGAAGATCTCGAGTTTAACTCTTTATCGGAGCTAGTGAAGCGCAAGAACCAAAAGGATTGGTATATAATTAAAGAGAACTGTAACAGCTAAACAGTCTTTCAAACAAAGGAAGATAGTAAAAGAAGCCAAAAAACGAAGAGTAAAAGAGCTAACCTTGCTTAGACTTCTTGAATCCACCGCCATTGGAGTTGTATGAACCAGCTTCAGGCCGTCCTCTCTTACGAGCATCCATTTTAGTACAGATCCGAATCGAAAGCCAGAATCGAAGTCCTATAGTCTAGGGAGCGAATGAAGGGCGAATCGTAGAAGACAAATCGAAACCGGAATAGCGTAAGAGAGAAAGAGCGAAAAAACCTAACCCTAAGGTGGTTGTCGACGATGGCGAGATGAGATTTTTCCTCTCTACTCTTTTTGGTTTTTCTAATTTCGAGCATAAACCGGAGTAGTCCATTCAAAAAATAGTAAACCGGTATGTTCCTGAAAAGTTTAAAAACCGGAATTGCATGATTTTAGCTTAACGTGGCCGTTAATAAGTGAACAGTGCCTTCTGTTACCATTCCTGATAAGCTTATATGATAATGACGTCATCTTTTCCATAACCATATATTAATTTTTATATGTTAAAAAAATTACAGTTAAATTTTAGGGCAATAGATTAAAATAACACCATTTCAAATTTTTGTTCCAAATATAGCACTAGTCATTTAAATTTCTAAAAATAGCATAAATTTAATACTAAAATAATTAAAAACTTATTTCTAATGAAAAAAATTTAAACCCTAAATTAGAAAAAGTGAATCCAAACATTATGTTTTAATTTTATATATATTATTTAAGGTAAATAATTATTTTTACATAATAATTTATGCTATTTTGGGAATTTTAGTTTTATTGTGCTAAATTTGGAAGATAAACTTAAAATGGTGCTATTTTATTTGCATAATATCATTAGTTTAATAACTTTTAATTTAAACAAATACTATTTTCACTGTCTAACATGATTTCTGATTTATTTTTCATTTATTTTATTTTTAAGTTTAGTTACTATTATTTTAATTGCTATCCATAATTACTATTTCACTAAATATATTCTCACTAATATATAATCTATTCATTAGTCTATTTTATTTACTATTTCACTAAATATATGGTTAATAGTAGTAACCATTCATTGTATTTTATTTTTTTCCCTATAAAACATATACACATGAATAAAAAAAATAATTCTTTTTGATATGATATATGAAAATAAAAAGACAATTGAATAAAATAGTAATATTTCAATTTTGTATTTCAAATATATCAGTACTCATTTAAATTTTTAAAAATATCATAAATTTAATATTAAAATAATTAAAAGTTTATTCGTAATAAAAATTTTTAACCATAAATTAGAAAAAGAGAATCTAAACATTATGTTTTAATTTTATATATAGTTTATTTAAAGTAAATAATTATTTTTACATAATAATTTATGATATTTTTGGAATTTTAATTTTATTGTGTTAAATTTAGAAAATAAACTTAAAATAATATTATTTTAAAGTATTTTTCAAAATAAAATGATAACAAAATTCGGTATTGTTATCATTTAGCGAATTTTGGATGTTCATATATTTATTCTTTTTAGTATTTGTTGACATCTAAGAGTGGAAATTATCGATAGATAATTAATTAAACGATTTCAAGGGATAAAAATAAAGTAAACGATTTCCATTATTCTTGACGAGGGGAAAAAAAGAAGAAGAAAAAGGAGTAAAAAACGACGGGTCAAGGAAACTCTGCGTTGCTTCTTGCGTTCTATTATTGACATCCCTTCTCCAATCTTCTTTTTCTCCATCAAAAACATATTCTCCGATCAGATTGGCGATTTCTCAGTTTGCATAATGGAATCCAGCGAAACCCGATCCCTTCAATCTCTATTGCGTTCTTCGTCTCCAGGTATGATAAAATTCAATGGCTTAATCTTAAATCACCTTCAACAGCTAGGGTTTCTCATCGCTTTTCTTTTTTCTTTTCAATTATTTTACATGTTTCCTGCTTTATCCCGAGCTTTGGATTTCTTTTGGCATCCACTTGCTTTTTTAGAGATTAGCTAGCTCTTAAACGGACCTCTCAATGTTGGACATCTGAAATTTCTCGCCTCGAAATCTTAGAACATTAAGGAATCTCTTGATCATTGATCTAAAACTAAAGAGTTTTCTTTTTATCAGATATGACTGTGCAATGGGGTATAAATGCATGTTTGTTTGTGTCAAGTCTGGTTAAAGCATCAAATTTCACAAACATCAATTTAAGGTATGCATTTTCATGGCAGGTCTCATGAGCTCAGGAACATTTACATAGTCAATCAGGTTACACTCTAAACAAATAACTTGTGCTTTCAAACAAAATCCTAACCATTTTCTCATACATTTTAGCTGACCACAATTTGTTTGTTTTTTTTTATGAAAAGAAGACTGACTGACTATTTCCATCTTCTGAGCACAATGTTTCTATTAGAATCCATCCAGTCCATAACAGCAGACAACTTTTTCCCATCATCCTTGTGGCATTGGATGCTCATGCGAATATGGCGGATCTCCATCTGATGAGTTATAAGCAGTAAAACAGATAAATCAAATTATAAGAAAAGTTCAATATTTCAAGCTCTTCATGTATGTTTCAGGTTGTTAGAGAGACTATCTATCACGTGTGTTTAACTTTACGTTTCTTCTCTTTTTTTTACAGGATAAGTTTGGTTCATAGAGACTATCGTCACATCGCAACAATTGAATGGCAAATCTGAAAATGCAAACATAACGAAGCCTGTAATTATTACCAATTTCGCCATCAGAAGTATCAGCAAGCCTTGCAATGGCAGCAATAAGCGCCTGTTCGTGTTCCTGCATCACAACTTGTGTTTATTATTCTCCTGGCCACAACCACTCACAAAATAGGTTTTAATCTCAAACCTTGAGCATCTTCTTGGCCTTATCGAGCTCAAGCGGGTCAGGATGCGCAGAATCGAAAACTCTCTCCACCTAAAACAAAACTTCGATGTCAGAACAGCCATCTAGCTTAATAATGTGTACACGACAGATAAATCAACTTACCTCCTTCACAAGTGATTCTGTGTTGAACAACTCAATATCATCAGAGGAAGTTCTCCGACCACCACCACCATTCTGTTGTGTTGGTAGTGGCCCATGTTCTCTTCTCGGTTGATGGATTCTTGGTCCTCTCCCTCTACCACCATAGATTTGGCTTCTTCTGTTGCCACGGAACGATCCACTTCCATGTCCAATGTTTAATGCTGCCTCACTGTCTTCTCCATCCCACCTTATATCTTCCGGTGGAATCTGCATTAATATAATAAAGCTGGTTCTGATTACGATCATCATCATGTAAAGACATCATATTGCTTAGTGCAACAGATGTAAAACCATATGTAAAGACTATTAAGATGTAAAACCATATGTAAAGACTATTAAGATGTAAAACCATATGTAAAGACTATTAAGATGTAAAACCATATGTAAAGACTATTAAGATGTAAAACCATATGTAAAGACTATTAAGATGTAAAACCATATGTAAAGACTATTAAGATGTAAAACCATATTGCTTAGTGCAACAGATGTAAAACCATATGTAAAGACTATTAAGATGATCTTCGTTTACCGCTTACCTCCTTAAGATCAACCCATTCCCACGTTTCATTTGCTGCGTTGATATCATACACCAAAGCATGTCGACCCTGTGAGAAATATAAACTGCATAAATTACAAAGCACTTGAAGCAATGTCCAAATGTTACGTAACCAATAAAGAAACAATCAGGCTTGAAAATTTGGAAGGTACAACAAACCACCTCTCTACCCAATTAACATTCTACACTCAAGACCAAATATAGTACCTCGGCTGCGTTGTACTGTGTTATAATTGCTTCATAGAAGTTGTTATCTTCAGGCCATTTTGTCCATACTTTTCTTCCGATGAGAGCTTCAGCAGATTCATTTGTTGATATGCCACCGGACACCACCCGATTATTGAATGACCTATTTCCAGTAGCACCAACTGATGGATGATACTGCATGCATATCACCGCAATTGATCAAGATAAACATAAAACCACACAATGAAGAAAAACTGAAGAGTACAAAAGAGCCAAATATGGTGCAAATATTGTTAGAATATAAAACTTACAGACGGGAATGTTTTCTGTTTCTTCCGGGATGCTGAGAAAGTGGGACTAGGAGCAACATCAAAAGGCTGTATAGTTGCATGTCTAGAAACTTGGTTTCCGCCTCCCTGTCTCCAATCTCTGATACAGTTCCGTGATACAACATATTATTATAAAAAGAAATTCAAGATGAAATAATGTTTTGTTTTGCTAGTGCAATAAAAATCTGACCTTATCCTTTGGATAGTATCGTCCTTATTGACCCTGCTCAAAAGCTCTCGATGTTCGTCATCAGATACTCTCAATTCTTTACGCAATTCTGTTATCAAGCTTTCTTTGTCCTAAGTTGTGGAAGTGGTAAAACCAATAGAATCCAGAGATGTCCTCATCAGAAGGACTTAACACAAATAACCTAATCAATCCAAAGGTGAAAAAGAATACCCAAGATATTGCATCAGACTGCGCTTTAAAAGCCCTTAAAACAGCGGTGTATGCTTCCTGCTCAAGTAGATGTATTTGTGCCTCCATATTAATTTAATTACAGAGACTTCCCATCCAAATGAAAGCTGTCCTTTTACAGTTATGTAAGAAACAGTTACAATCAGTAAAATAGAAAGCTCCAAAAGCCAGATATTTGCTAAATGTCTGTGATGTTTTAAGAGAATGGTGCTACAACTTATCAAAATTCTTTAAAGAATATGATAATGGTGTAATGGACTTATAATCCAACAAGAGACCTCTTACTATTTTCTTGCTGAGATAAATGCATACATACAGCTACTTTCAGCGTTACATAGATACTGAGAAACGGCAGTGTTTTTTTCCAAGGGTTAAAATCTAATAACCAGTTTAACACCTTATACAAGGGAAGCCTCCAAGGAACCATGTCTTAACCAACGAAAACTTAACAGTTTTGGTAGGAAAAATCTAGACATTGGAGGTAATAACAGCTCTAACCTACAAGCAGAGCAGAAGGCACCTAAATTGGCAGGATAACTTAAAATTAGCAAAGAACTTTGTGTTTCTTCTCCAAGGAGGTAAGAAAAAATTTAAACTTTGATCAGAAGCCAAGAAGTATATACAAGGGGATAATGAAAAAAATCAGCCAACTACAGAAGAACACTATATTAGGATTATGTACGCTACAAAAACCAGAGCAAACACTTATTTCTATGAAAATCATCTTATTTGGTGGAACTACTTTGAGGCCATCCACATCTAGCTAAAAATGAAGAGAGCCTTTCGCAGTATATACGAGACAACACAACTTCCCCTAATTCAATAAATCACGAAAAAGCTGAACACTTTTCCAAACCCTAAACCCTGACCTCGTTTAACCATTCCCTAAACCCTCTCTAAAACTTCCGTACCTAAAACTAGCCTCAACAGTTTTGAATTAGGCAAGACCCTGAACGGCCAGATGTCGCATTGAGCAGATGAGCTAACACAGGAGTCATAAACGAATGCCTCAGGCACGAAATGCTCGAACAAGATTGAAAAGGGTCAGAAATGTTATAAATACCTTCCAGCAAAATTGAGGGAAAACCCACAATAAGTTTTATCTTCCGGACAGATTCAGATACGAAACCCTAAAACAAACTCGAAGCGAAACTTGACCAGCAAAAAAGCAATTAAGGTGTTTTAGGATTTGACGCGCTTTGGGTGAAGCGATAAATCAACGGAATTGAAACAAGAAATTGAAAGAAATAGAGAAAAAGAAACGAACTTCTCTTTCCCTCTAGAGAGAAACGATGTTTAAAATGCGAAGGGTAGAGAGCTAAGATCGATTACTCCGGGACTCGGATGGGAGAAGGCGTCGGAAACGCGGAACACTCGTTTTAAAGCTAAAACGATTCGTTTTAGGCCCACTAATACGACAACTCCAGCCCATATAGCATAGCATTTTCCATTACCAATCTTAGACTTTTCTTCCTAAAAAACACAAACAAAAACAAAAAGAATATATCTATATGACGCTAACATTAATTTAATCATTTATATATAGTGAGTTATTTTGTAGAAATGGATGAATTTAGCTGTTTACAAAGAGTTTCTCTTTCGTCGTAGTTGAAAGAAGAAAAACCAAAACAATACACTCCCCAAACCAAATGAATATTAGAGCGAAAAGAATCTTATCCTTCAAAGAACAAATGGTACAACACGAGGAGATTACGACATTTACATAAAGACCCCTCCTTTGGGTTGAGTTATGTTAAGTCACCATGACTCCTTCCACTCTAATCTATCGAGACCATCCGTGATTGCCCTTCGAAACTCATCATTATGCAGGAGAAAGGAGGACACATGTCCACCTGTAACCCATCTCACTTCTGAGCCTGGCCATGCCTTTTGAAGCTCCAACACAGAGTGTTTCGGTATATATCCATCATCCTATACAAACCATGTCATCAGCAGTAGCAATGTGTTTTTCATAACTGTTGAAGTTCATTAGCGATTGGATTCGTTTTTTCTACTTACAGTTGCAGCAACAAAGATAACAGCATCGGGCTTTTTGGGAATAGGGAAACGAGTGACATCTGTGAGTGCGAGAACATTCCTCATCCGCTCTCTAACTTCATCAAGAGTTATTGTGATCTTCTGCGCTGCAAGTTCCTCCCTCAGTGCCTCCCAAGCGGTTCCATACTTTAATATTCCTTCGCAGAATGCAACAACCGCAGAGTGCGGAGATAAGAATGGAAGTGTTGCCACTGGAGTTGGATGAAGTGACCCAACCATCGAAGCATGTACTCCTCCTTAATGTATTCATCAAACTCTTCAGCAGAATTTAGTGAAAATCAAGGAAAAGAAAAACAACTCAATCAATACATGGAGCTGCAACTACATAGTTCCCTCAATGGATGAATTTCGTAGATATGGTTTACCATGTTGCTCTAAAAGAAAATAAATTCAGTCTAATCCTAACACTTGAACCTAAATCTAAGGGTGTACATGCGTTTGAAAAGATCTTATTGAGTTAGAAAATATGCTACTGCAAATTACCAAAGGGTAACTAGGAGCAGTTTCCTAGCAGCTTAGTTTCTATAACTTTGTGGATAAAGCCAATAACCATCCCCATAGCTACTGCATGAAACTTTTTCCATATAATCCATCCTAGAAAACATCAATAACACAATTTAAAAGACGATAAATGCAACTTACCCATACTAAGCCCACAAATACCCATCTTTCCAAACCCTTCCTCGGCATCTAGCCAGTGAATAAGGCTGCGGGATTCTTCAATTGTTGCCCTCCCTAGTAAAAGTAGATCACTAACACAAAGGAGTCTAACACCACGTTGTAGAAATGGACGCCTTTGGCCATAGAAAGGGCTGCAGTGGCATTATCTATGTTTGATCAAAAGCATGGCAAGAGCTTCAAAAGCGGTCAAACCAAAAAGGTTTGCTTTCAAGGTTTCACCAGGGGAAGAAAAGTCTCTTTTGGTACCTTTCCAGCACCATTGTTGCAATGTTTTGTTTCAGCAACGGTCCACCAAGACGCAGTCTTCGGTCATATGTATGATCACCTGTGCCTACAAATCAACAAACTATCATCGAGATATGATATTTAGATATTAAGAGGTCTTGTAATATCCAATCCAAACAAGTAAAAAACGAAAACGGGATTTGTACAAATTAAGATCACATAAACAAGCCATTCCACAGTGGAGCAGAGCAATATGTTTATGCCTATGGAAATTCTTTCTTAGGTTTCGTAACACCAATTTCGACTGGCACCCAAAGCAGTGAACTATACGTTCGACTTGTGAGTTCTCCTTCGGGTCAATGCGTATGAACAATAATCTATGGATTTTCCAAAGAAACTCTATGTGAATAAGATGCTAGAGCAATCTGTATTATCCATAACACAAGAAACTGTAATGCTGCTACCTGCAAGATGAACCACACAGGCCATCTTCTGGGGAGGAACGTTTTTGGGCACAAGCCAAGCAACCCTCGCAGTGCGAGACTCTGGAGGCAAAGCGGCAGTTAGCTCATCGTCGCACGGAGTCTGGAAAACGCCTTCTCTCAGACAAGCGGTCTTTGTCTCCCAGATGGTCCTCCACACGGGACGGACCAAAGGCGGTGGCCAATTCTGACCTTCAACATACATCGGGAAGAGCTGTTTAACCATCCGCTCGAGCAATTCCAGTTTAGGACCACCCCATCCTCGCGAGAAGAACGGTGGCGTTATCTTCGTGCGGTGCATAAAAGCTCCATACACATGGTCAATAACATAATGGAGCATTCCCAATTTGATCGTCACCATTGTCAATTAATCTTAGAACTTGGGATACCTATACGGGTTTTCGAATATGAATTTGTCAGAAATTGGAATTTGGTGCTTCAGATCTGGTGAGAAAGACAAAAGCAAGCAACCATTCCCCTGTTTCTTTACGAATTGCAGGACCAAAAAAATGGAAAATTTGACCTGGGAGTCAAGACTAAGAATCCGAGTGCTCTGTTCGAGATCGATGGAGAAATCTGAGATAAAGACTAGAGAAGCGTCAAGTAACCGGAGGCGGAGAGAAACAATAGAAAAATAGGGAAACCGGAGAAGAGCGAGTGAATCGGTGGGCTGATGAATCATATGATGAGATGCCACGCTGGCAGTATTTGGGTCCCACAGTAGTTTTGGTGTACAGAAACATTATCCATCCAGAGGTTGACATTTGAAGAACAAAATACTTTCAAGACCAATGGTATTTTGATTAGCTGTCTTGTGTTTTTTTAGTAGCGCCAAGTCGCCAACAAAAATTGTTTGGATAATTCAACTGATCTTTACATCAGGTTGTGAATTGTCATTGAGCACATAAAAATACAAAAAAATGAAAAGGTGTGCACCACAAAAGTCACACTAAGGGCAACACATATTATTCTAAATTTCTTGGATTTACTTCCATCGATTATACGAATTTATACAAATAAATTTATTTTCATACGTATTTTTTGATCTTTCATAAATTACATAAACTATATTTTTCTTCCGTAAATTACATAAATTTCATAAATTATTCTAATTTCAAAAATTTCGTTAATGTTTACACGTCAAATTGTTATTAAACTTTATTTTACTTTAAAAATATGGTTTTAATTTCAAAATAAACCCAATTTAAAACTAGATTTTCGAATTAGAACCATATTTATTAGCTATTTAACGTGTAAACATTGGGTTTATTTTCGTCAACTACACAAACTTATGCGAATAAATCTATTTCTATTCGTACTTTTTGAATATTCTTTTAACTAAATAAACTGTATTTTTATTTTATAAAGAAACTTCATAAATTATTCTAATTGCATAAATTTTATTAATGTTTACACGTTAAATAGCTACTAAATCTGTTCTAATTCGAAAATCTAGTTTTAAATTGGGTTTATTTTGAAATTAAAATCATATTTTCAAAGTAAAACAAAATTTAATAACAATTTAACGTGTAAACATTAACGAAAATTTTGTAATTGGAATAATTTATGAAATTTATGTAGTTTATGGAAGAAAAACATAGTTTATGTAACTTATGAAAGACCAAAAAAGTACGGGTGGAAATAGGTTTATTCGTATAAATTCGTGTAGTTGACGGAAGTAAATCCGTAAACATTAATAAAATTTCTGCAATTAGAATAATTTATGAAATTTGTATAATTTATGAAAGAAAAACACGCTTTATGTAGTTAAAAAAATATCCAAAAGTATGAGTGGAAATAGATTTAATCGTATAAGTTTGTATCGTTGACGAAAATAAATCCAAATTTCTTTAAAAAGTAAAAACTAATCCACAATCTCGTAAATGTTGGTTTTCTAGCTAATGGTCGTTTCAAAACTGTTGGGTTTTGGTTTCTCACCCTCATACTCTTTTCCTCTAATAAACGTAGCTTATTGTTTTGTTTCAAGAAGAAATTGCCTAATATGAATAAAAAAATATAAGGCGGAACCAAAAAAAACCAACAAGTACAAATTTTTGTATTGTTTTGTTCCGCTAGTAGAATTACGATTTGCCGCAACATCCACCTCTCCCATTCTCCTGCTCACTCGGAATGATAATTCTAGTTCCTTTTAAGAGACTTGAATTCCCATCGGCATCATCATCATGAGCTGTTAGCGATTTCTTGCTGATAATACGGTAAATCTCTGTTAAGATGGTCAAAAACGCGGTTTCAACATTGGTAGCTTCGAGAGCAGAGGTTTCCATGAAGAATAAGTTTTCCATTTGTGCAAACTCTTGTGCGTCTTCTGTTGGCACTGCTCTTAGGCTTCCGAGATCGCATTTGTTTCCAATTAGCATTATCACTATGTTCTTGTCCGCGTGTCCTCTCAATTCTTCCAGCCATTTCGCCATGTGATCAAATGATTGACGTTTTGTCATGTCGTAGACCAACATTGCCCCAACAGCTCCACGGTAGTATGCGCTTGTCACTGCTCGGTATCTGCAAAAAGAAGAAGAGTATATGTGTTGATTCATGTTACTGAGAGTCTTAAACATGATGACTTTACTTATCAAACTTCACATATTCATATTTTCTCATTCTTGTCCATTCAGACTAGAAGTAAATTGGTTCTCATGAACGATGCATAAGACCAAGAAGCAAGTGCGCTCTTGGATGAAGCACAAAAGTGGATTCTCATGTGCAACAAAACGTACATAGGAACTTTGAGAAACAAAAACCCAGAACATTCCATCCTATATATATACGCTTGTATATGATCATATGTATGTTTCCTAATTCGACGACACATCTGCCAACAGAACTACTAAACAATCAAATGGATGAATTGTGATAAGATTCAGTTATTCACCTTATGATACAAATGTCACATTTATGAAAAAGGCTTCAATAATAACTAAAGAAGTGGAAGACAGCAAACCTTTCTTGGCCAGCCGTATCCCAAATCTGAGCCTTGACGGTTTTGTTGTCGATGACGAGCGTTTTAGTCTGGAATTCTACACCGATGGTTGCTTTAGAATCGATGCTAAACTCGTTCCTCGCGAACCGAGCAAGCAGCTGAGTTTTTCCAACCGCAGAATCACCGATCAACACGACTTTGAATACGTAATCGATCTTGTGGTTGAAATCTCCATACACATTAGACATCGCTCGCTCGTTCGACTTGTTTGGAAAACAACACCCAGAAATTCGAGATCAGGATTTCGAAAGGCTCCTCTCAAAAAGATCAACACGAAGAGTCTCGGATTCGTATTGTACGCATAATCAGTCGAAATCTACCATGAACGAACAAGAAAGCTCAGATCACAATTAGAAAGAAACAGCGATTAGGAACGGGAGAAAGAGAAAAAGAGAGGAATAACGGCCGATGCGGGACCCATTTATTATACTGTGTCTTGGATCGAAATGTTCACCTTGAATCAGTCTCATCTTGGCCGTTTATTTTAACCACCGTTCCATCGTTTAACCAGGTGATCTTAATGTTTGGTACGACTGTTCAATTACTGTAAAGCATAACCGGTGCAACCAGAAACGAATTAGTTAAATATCAATTAAAAATTAAAAGTATACGGAAAACAAAAACAATCTATTAAGATTGGTAAAGTGTATTTCTTCATTCATCGTAAAATAATCAGTAGGGTTTGTACATATTTATATACACGGTTAAGTGGTACAAAGGTAAACCAGGTAAACCAACAATAAACCAACATTATAACTCTATTACATCCCTTCAAGCTTCTGAAGTGGAACCTGGATCTGATGGAAGGAAGAGGCTTGAAATAGAGAACCGACTAAGTAAAGATTTGAAGGGACCTGGATGAAGAGCCTTCGTTAAGATGTCAGCATGTTGATTCGCACTAGAAACATGAAAAAGTTTGAGGAAGCCTTTCTTTAGCTGTTCGCGCACCGTGTGACAATCTATCTCAATATGTTTAGTTCTCTCATGAAAAGCAGGGTTAGAGGCAATATGAATCGCAGACTTGTTGTCACAGAACAATTTTGCACAACTAGAAACAGGTACCTTGAGATCCCGAAGTAATTGTGAGAGCCACAAGAGCTCACATGTAGCAAGTGCCATACTTCTGTATTCGGCCTCAGTACTGCTTCGACTAATTGTGTGTTGTTTCTTCGACTTCCAGCTGATCAAAGAAGTACCCAAGTAGACACAATAACCAGTAATTGACTTTCGTGATTCAGGACAAGTTGCCCAGTCCGCATCAGCAAAAGCATTGAGGCACACTTCAGATTTTGCATCATAGAACAGCCCCTGTCCAGGATTGTTCTTAATATACCTTAGTATACGATGACCAGCCTAAAGATGAACATCCGTAGGACATGACAAAAACTGGCTAAGATAATTCACAGCAAACGTGATATCAGGTCTAGTAATCGTGAGATACAAAAGACGACCAATCAATTCACGATAAGTTGAAGGATTATCTAATTTTGTCCCTGTGTCTTTACGTAAATGAACTGTTGGATCCATAGGAACAGCCACGGGTTTGCAGGATAACATACCAGTAGTTTCAAGAATGTCAAGAGCGTACTTACGTTGACAAACTGAAATACCATTAGTATTCCGAGCAATTTCCAGACCAAGAAAAAATCGAGGTGCACCCATGTCCTTGATCTGAAAAGCCGTGTGTAAAGCATTCTTCAAAGCCTGTAATTCTATGTCATTATTGGAAGCGATTAGAATATCATCGACATAGACAAGTAAGGCTGTGAAAGAATTATAAGTATGTTTAACAAAAAGAGTAGTATCTGCAAGTGATTGTGTAAAACCAGCTTGAAGAACAACTTTTGAAAAACAGTGATACCATTGACGGGATGCCTGTTTCAATCCATATAAGGATTTGCGAAGGAGACAAACCGGATTAGGTGGCAATGGAACAGATGAAGACGGAGTATAACCTTGAGGTAAACTCATGAAAATCTCTTCATCTAAGTCACCATGCAAGAAAGCATTAGTGACATCCATTTGTGTAAGGGTCCAACCAAACCGAGCAGCCAAGCTTAAAAGAAGCTTGACACTCGTGAGTTTAGCAACATGAGAGAATGTGTCAATATAATCAATTCCCTCCTGTTGTGTATACCCTTTTGCCACGAGGCGTGCTTTGTATCTAGCAACTGTACCATCTGGATTATATTTGATAGCATAAACCCACTTACAACCTATAACATTCTTACCCGGAGGTAAGGTTTCAATAGTCCATGTACCTTTTGATTCAAGAGCAGCCAATTCTTCATCCATAGCCTTTGGGAAATGTGAGTGAGACATGACTTGCTTAAAATTTTTCGGTTCTGTCTCAATGGTACAAGAAGCAAGAAATTTGTGATAAGATGGTGAGAATTTAGAGTAATCAAGAACTGAGGATAAAGGATAAGAAACATGAGAAGGAGAAGAAGAAGTATGAGAAAGATTGCAATGATAATCGGATAAGTAACCTGGGATTTTCACCTGTCCGCGAGGCCTACCATTGTTTGCAGTAACTCTCCCTGAATCAGGAACAGTCTCTCAAGGAGTAGATATGGCACTAGAGTGGGAACATGGGGTAGGGGATGATGCATGAGGTAAACCAACAGGTGAATGAACATGAAACATATTATCATCAACAACCACAGGAGTAGACAAAGGTAAAATCGATTTACAAAACATGTCATTTGTGGATAAAGAAGAAGAATCAGTTTTAAAAGGGAACACTGTTTCATGAAAAATGACATTCCTTGAAATCGAAATTACATTAGTGTCAAGATCTAAAACTTTGTAACCCTTGTATCCTGAAGAATAACCAAGAAAAACGCAAGGCCTAGCTCTAGGTGTAAACTTTGTCCCATCTTTAACAAGCGTAGACACATAGCATAAACAACCAAAAGATCGCATAAAGGAATAATCCGGAGGTTTATTATGCAACAGTTCATATGGAGATAACTTGTTTAAGAGTAAGCATGGCGTGCGATTGATTAAGAATACAGTCGTACGAACACAATCAGACCAATAAACAAGGGAAACATTAGATTGAAACAAAAGGGCTCGGGAGACATTCAATAAATGTTGATGCTTGCGTTCTACAACCGAATTCTGTTGTGGTGTATATGCACATGAGAATTGATGAATCATGCCATGTTCTTTAACAAGTTGAGAAAAAGCAAGTTCAGGTGCATTATCACTCCGTATTACCTTGATAACAGATTGATATTGGGTCTTAATGAATTGAATAAACGTTGGAAAGACAAGAGTAACATCACTTTTATTCTGTAACATGTATATCCAAGTGACCCGAGTACAATCATCCACAATGGTAAGAAAAAAACCGAAAACCATCTACTGATTCTGTGGCATAAGGCCCCCAAATGTCTAAATGAACCAATTCAAACGGATGACTAGAACGATGATTATGTGAAACAAATGGTAATCTCTTTTGTTTGGCTAAAGGGCATATATCACAGTTTGTAAGATGAGAAATAGACATAGGAATTGAACCTGACATGTATTTTAACTTGATAGAAGATGGATGTCCAAGACGTTGATGCCAAAGTGTTCCATCTTCTACCAAGGATCCATAGAAATTGGTAGAGGTTGAGTTGATTTTGGTCTCTAGAATATAGAGACCATGTGATAGAGTTCCTCTACCAATCGTCAAGTCCCGAGTATGGTCCTGGAATAAGCAAAAATCAGAGTGAAAACGCACAAAACAATTAGTATGTTTCAACAATGAACTAATGCTTAAAAGGTTGAAAGTAAATGTGGGAACATAAAGAACATCATGCAATATGATATGATTCGAAACATGAACTGTTCCAGTATATCTAATGGGTACTCTAGTGCCATTTGGAAGTGAGACTGTGACTCCTGAAACAGGTAAGAGCTTTCTGAACAATGTTAGATTTGAGCAAACATGGTTAGTGGCCCCCACTATTAATTATCCAAGTCCCATTAGCAAACATTGTGGAAAAAGAGGATAAGCAATGTGGTTGAGATTTCAGAATGTTATTTGCGAAACGAATAGGATAAGGAGAAAGAGAAGAACCCATTGAGACAATACCAGTAGTAGATGTAGCCTCCATGACTCCATTATCAGTTATAGTAGCTGTAGAAGGAGAATTAGGCTGTTCTGAACCTCAGATATGAGCATTGAGATGATTGAGCAGTAGAGTGATCTGGTCATTGTTGAATTAACTAAGATCAAGACTATTCGATTTAGTAATCGCATTAGCCATGACTACATGTTTAGAAGGTTGAGACTGCTGCTGAGGTTGACCTAATATAGATGAACCAGGTCGAAAAACAGGGGGAGAGGGACCACGTGGACTAAACTGTTGTGAGTTAGGATACTTCTGCAACATTTTATGTCCTGGTGGATATCCATTAAGCTTGAAACACCTTTGGATTGTGTGTCCTGTTCTCCCACAATGGGTGCAATATGGCTTTTGTGGTGGTCTATAAGCTGTAACAAAGGCAGCATTATCAAGAGGACCACCATAGCTATTCATATCAACTTCCTTAGAAGTCTGAAAAGCAGCAGTTTCTAGCTTCGCAGAGGGTTTTATGCTTTTCTGTCTCTCATCTTGTGTTACCATATTGAATACGTCTTCGATGGAGGGTATATGCTTCAGCATCAATATATGGCGTCTAATAGGTTCCTATCCATCATTTAGACCCATTAGAAATTTCGTCACTCTACTCCTTTGCTGAAGCTTTTCCCAGAGACTTGCGGCATTACAGTCACACTTTCCACAAGTGCAGACTGGTAATTCAACATAGTTTTTGTATTCTTCCCAAAGCGTTACTAACTCAGTATAATAAGTAGTAACGTCTATGGATCCTTGTAAAATTGAGCATAAACGTTGCTCAATCTCATAAACTCGAGGCGCATCATCCTGTTTAAATCTAGATAACATATTTTTCCAGATAGCTTCAGTAGTTGGCAAAAACAACAAACTCTGTCCTATCTTCTTCGAAACCGAGTTCATTAGCCAAGTTGCAACCATATCGTTATAACGAGACCATGAGCCAGCATCGCGGTGATTAGCAGGAGGTTTTAGAATAGTACCATCAATAAAACCGAGTTTGTTGCGGACGTTTAGAGCCATTCTGACTGAGCGACGCCAAGAATGAAAATCGGATCCGGATGAGAGACGATCTGACACCAATACGAGTCCCGCATGGTCAGAGGCATGGAGAAAGTAGGGATTCTCGTATTGGTCAAGGTGCGAAGAATGTGATGGAAGATCGACATTATTAGAAGTAACCGAAGCAACCATTGTTAATTCTTCAGCAAAAATTTAACAAGGCCAAGAAGAAACCAAGCCGAAGATGTGAAAGAAGAGAATCGGCACTGATTTTAGGTCAAAGATCGAAGAAGGAAAACGGAATCAAGAGAAAAAAAACAAGAAAACCAAGCCAATCGATGTAAAAGAGAAACGGCAGTGGTTCTAGGTCAAAAATTGGAATAATTGGAATAATTTATGAAATTTATGTAGTTTATGGAAGAAAAACATAGTTTATGTAACTTATGAAAGACCAAAAAAGTACGGGTGGAAATAGGTTTATTCGTAATTTTTGCCCTAAATTACAAACGACGTCGTTTAATAACTCAATGTTATCACTTATTAAAACGACGTCGTTTCACTCTTTGTGGAAACGACGTCGTTTTAATAAGTGATAACATTAAGTTCTTCCAAAACGACGCCGTTTCACTGTGTTTCGGTTTTAATGTAAAACGGCGTCGTTTTACTAATCTCGCCTACGTGGAATCTGAGTGAGCATGGTTAGACGGCAAAACAAACGGATTCTGTTAATTTGTAGGTTTTAGCTGCTTAACAATAGTTTGTGTAGTGATTTCAAATTTAAGATTAGTTAATGTAGATTTTAGCATTGTTTAATAATTCGTGCATACATAATTTAATAGAAGATAGTTTGTGTGGGAATCGGCCGTTTTTCCATTTACCGAAAGAAAAACTTCGGAAAATAGGCGGCAAGAGAAAAAGGTAGGAATTTATTGGCGCCAGAAACCTTGTAAAAAGCTTTTTTCTTTTTGTAACTCGAGTCGCTTCTCTCTGTTGCATGCTTTCTCGCCAAAGAGTAAAACGAGAACGTTGAGAATGGAGAATGATGAGAGATCTAGCGAGAAAAATCTTTACGAGGTGTATCTCCTTTCTCTTTATCCTCTGCGAATCGTCTCTCTTTCCGATTTCTGTCCGCTATTAGGGTTCTTGTCTCTAGATTTGGGGCTGGTTGTTCCACTTAAGCTTTTCTGTCTCCGAAATGTTTGATTCGTAGCATTCTTATTTCAAAAGTTGTATATTTTCTTATATCTATCATTTGGGTATCGATTTCCGAATCATTGTTTTTGGGATTGTCTTTGCCAGAGCTTTACTTGTTTTGTTGGTGATTAATTGTATGATTACAAGAATTCAATGAAACGAACTAATCTATCTTCGTTCAAGGTTCTTGGTGTTGGAGCAACAGCATCTTCATCGGAGATTAGGAAAGCATACCATAAGTTAGCATTGAGGCTTCATCCTGATAAAAATAAGGACGATGAGGTTAAACTCTCACTCTCGAAGGGTTTCCATGAATTCCAGTTGAATTTTACAGAAATTGGAATTCGATTTTTTTATACAGGAAGCTAAAGAGAAATTTCAGCATCTGCAAAAAGTGATATCAATCCTCGGTGATGAAGAGAAAAGGGCAGTTTACGATCAAACTGGCTCCATTGATGATACTGTAAGTCGGGTTCTTCAGATTTTTGTCTTCATGATTTTAGTTTCCGAAGGTTTATACTATGCTGGTACTTTGTAAGCGACTTTCCATGAATTCACACTAACATGCACATGTATCAGTCTCTTATTTCCAGTTTCTGTTCAAATGAATTGGTGAAAGAAAGCTTTCAACTTCACTAACTGTACTGCAAGATATTCTTACAAACTTTTATTTCCCCCCATCTCATTAGGAGCTTTCTGGAGACGTGGTTGACAACTTGAGGGACTTCTTCAAGGCCATGTACAAGAAGGTAACAAACACCATTCACAATTGATTCCTTTCTTGGAGTTTGGACACAACTGTTTGTTCTGTTTCCTTCACTCACTGATTCCTGTGACACTTGCGTTATAGGTCACTGAGGAAGATATTGAAGAGTTTGAGGCAAACTACAGGGGTTCTGAATCCGAGAAGAAAGATTTGATTGAGCTGTATAAGAAGTTTAAGGGTAAAATGAGCAGGTAATAGGATCATCCTCTTGTTTTTATTATTCTTTAAGCTTGTGAATTTAAGTTTATATAAACATTATTGGTACTATATCTCTTCCAGGCTTTTCTGCTCAATGCTTTGCTCAAACCCCAAGCTTGATTCGCAACGATTCAAAGATATCATAGATGAGGCCATTGCAGCAGGTAGGCCACTCTCTCGCATACAAGTTCTGATTTGTTTGTACGCTGTGAAACCATTATTTCCCTTATGCAGGAGAAGTAAAATCAACTAAAGCTTACGAGAAATGGGCAAAGGAAATTTCAGAAATGGAACCTCCCACGTCTCCCCCAAAGATGAGACAGAAGTAAGCTTCTCTATCTTTTCTTTCCAAGAATTTCTCTCTGAAGTTAACTTTGTTGTGACCTGTTTGAAATTTGCATACCCGTAGAGCAGCAAAGGGCCCAGAGAAAGATCTTAGCGCTTTAATTTCCCAGCGAATAGGTGAGAGGAAAGAGAAATTCGATACAATGTTTTCGTCACTTATCTCTAGGTATGGTGGCAATGCTGGCTCAGAGCCAAACGAAGAAGAATTCGAAGCTGCTCAGAGAAAAGTTGAAAGCCGGAGGAAATCATCGAAGAAGTCAAGAAGAAAGTAGTAGTTTGTAATGGAAACGAATATTTGTGGAAACTGTATTACATGTTTATTTCTAATCTCTCCTTTTTGCAAATATGTGACCTTTAAAGAAGACTTTTTTTTTTAATCTGAGAGATGCATCATAATAGAGAGAGAGATGAGTTATATTCACTAGAATCAGAAGGAATTGCGCGTAGAGAATCTAGAATCTAATTTGCACTAGAACAGTAGAACCTAAATTGACTCATTAATACCGAAACGAGTTCACAATTACCTTATTTATAAAACCGACAGAATAAACAAACAGAAAAAAAGAGTAGAAAGAGTCGCATAAAGATGAGTTCCTGAGGCCGACAAAAAAAAAGACGAGTTCCTGAGAATCGCGAGTAATTTGGTCTCTATTCTCTGAGAAACAATGGCTTGGGATTTGTTCTTATGGATTCTCTGTTTCTTCATAAGCGTAGCCCTCGTCGCTTCCGTCTTCTATCAGGTATATATTCACTTTTTTTCCCTTAATTTCAATGAAGAAGTTAGATTCTTAAATTTGAGATCTGTCCAAAGGGTTTTTTATCGTGAGTGTCGGAGTTGTTCACTTGTGCTTACGGAGACCCTAGCTAGCTTACCGGAACAATTTGCCCCTTGTGTTAATCTATTTCATTGTTCATTCTTTTTGCTTCAACTCAGAAATAGGGAGAAGAAGTGATAACAATACCAATATTGGTTTTTACTCACACTTATAATGATTTAGGCTCAGTTTTCTTTCTCTATGGATATTGTGTGATCTTGTAGGTTATCTGTTTAACGGATTTAGAAGCTGATTACTTGAACCCTTTTGAAACAACTTCTCGTATCAATCGATTGGTAATACCTGAGTTTCTCCTCCAAGGCTCACTCTGCATTCTCTTTCTCCTAACATGGCATTGGCTCTTTTTCCTCGTGGCTCTCCCTGTAACATGCTATCACGCAATGCTGTAACTCTCTCTCTCTCTCTCTCACTCTCTATCCATCATATTATTGATTCTTGATTGACATGTGTGGAAACTAAACACCCATTGTTTCAGATACAATGAGCGACGTTATCTCCTCGATGTCACTGAGGTATTCCGTAGTATTAGCTTTGAAAAAAAGTTCCGCTTTACCAAGCTTGGGTTCTACATCGTTCTCTTCATCATGGTTGTCTTTAGGTAAAAATCTTCTCTTTCTCGTGTTTCGTTCTTCCACTATCAAGTTACTGACTCCACTAAACACTTTGACAGGCTCACTCTCTCGGCAGTTTATAGTTTCACGGAGGACGATGATCTACTTCACTTGTTTTGATTTTTACGATCTCTGCGTTAACTACTATCTATTTTTCTTACTGTGTTTTGTGTATTTGTCACACTGGTTTTATACCCCTGCTTAGAATTAGCCAATTAGAGATTCCAATTCTTGGAAATAACTGAATTTTTTGTATTATTATATCATCTAGCTTTATATAATGTCTGACAAATTCGACAAAATCATTTCAAGAGTTTTTTTAATGCACGAAATATTAATGCTTCGAGTTCGATCATTATATAATTGAATTTCACCGAAATCATGTATCAAGAATCAAGATTCGACAATTCAAGGTCTCTTTACATTTCTCTTCTCTCCCCATTTTGTCTCACATCCTCCATTGTTTTGTTGTCTCTCAGAGTTTCTTCGGCTTCTTTCTTGTAGTAGAAAGCTTGTTGTTGAAGAAAGTTTTTCCTTCACGCTATCATGGAAAGATCTAGAATTTTACTTTGAATCAGTTGAATCGTATCTTGTGAGAAGGACAAATGAATTAGAGTCGAAGGAGAAAAGAAATTGTATCAGCTTCAGAAAATTGATCCAAGCTACAAGGAGACCTCGGAGAAGAAAAAAGTCAGAGAAGGTGAATGCAGGAGCGGGAAAGTAAGAGGAATCAGAGATAGCAATGGAGATGAAAGAAGCTCGAAGAGAGCAATTATGTAGCACTAGGAGAAAACTAGCTCACATTCAAATATTGAACTTAGTTCCAGTAAGTATTACATAGGGCAACAGATCAATTGTATGTGTTCACAAACTAATATTGTAAACTTACATATTGACAAATAACAAAAGAAGTATTGTTTGTTCTTATACTCAATCAGGTTCCTTGGTTTAGTTTGTCAGAAGACAAAAGTGTCTTTGCGAACCAAATGGCAGTGTCTCTAGCCGAGACACCTTCTTCTCCAAATGGTGTAAGCAAACCAGCAAGTTCTTCATATTTCTCTTGCTTTACAAGCCCTGCACACTTCTCCAACAAACATTCTAATGCATCTGCTCTTTCTTTACTTTGCGGCGGACCCAGTTTTGTAAGCTTACTCAGCATTGAAGACATTTCACTTGCTGTTAGCTTCACCGTTTTTGCTTCATCGACCTCAAGGTTTCCATACAAACAGTTTTGTGCTGTTGCAACTTCAGTTGATGAACGCGCAGTGCTAGAAATGGACAGATTTCTCTGATCCTTTGGTTCGAGAAACGTTTCCTGAGCTTCAGCCTCTTCGATGGCGCTTGGAGGGCAACATATTACTTTTTCTGGACTCACAATTCCCACATCAACATCATGTAGCTGAGATTCCTCGTAGAACATATTTTCCGTTTCTTTTGGCAGATCAGTTTCTTCGCCTTGTTTTTCTGTAACTTTGTAGATTGCAATCTCAGGATTCAACTTATTAGTAGACTCAGAAATATTCAATGTGTCGCAGCCTGGATCCATTCTTTTTGTTTCAAGTTTGTCCTCTGCACCATTTGTGGATGATGCCGGCTGCGACGAGCTGCTAGATCCAGTCTCTGCTTTCGTCCAAAACGGATATAGGTTTTCCAAACTGCGGGACACCTCACTCTTCTCTCTTGAATCTCTCTCCTTTGAAAACTTGCCTGGCAGTGAATTTCTTCGTGTCTTATCCTTTGGGCTGCTTATCGGGAAAACAGGAAGATATATAGGCGAAAGGTTTTGGCATTGAAGGAGATACGGTTGTAGACACGGGTTCCTTAACAATTCGCAGGCCTGCGGAATAATTATTACAATAGTATTAGTCAAACAGTCACTACTGTACAGTCCACAATGATATATGTTGATAACTTACTGTTGGCCGATGTTCCGGCTTCTTCCTAAGCATAAGCTTTATCATTTGTTTCCTGTAACAGGTAGTGTCTCGTTTCATGCTGTTTGTGGTATTGGATTGAAGCAAATCATGTCACTCGAAAAACGAAGAAACTTACAAAGTAGAGGAGTAGACAATCGGAAGAGGAGACATAAGGGATCTGTTTATTTTGTTGATGAGTCCAGCCTTATCCTGTGAGTTTTCTTCACAACTTAGTTTCACAAAGTCAAATGGTAAAGATATAAAAGCTAAGATAGACCCACCGGAGCTTTAAACACAGGCTGGTGTGCTGTAATTTCATACATACAACAACCTGAACAAAGCAGCATAAATATGATTCCATTCAGTGACTTAATGAATTCCACATATTGGGATTTGAATTCTTAAACTTACCCAGCGACCACATATCAGATTTATATCCATACGGTTGATCTTCTAACACCTCGGGGCACATGCTGTTAGAAATACCCGAAACCTATTACGTAAATATTATGAATGAGATTTCTGGAAAGACATAGTTGGCATTTGAGATACTTAATACACAAATGGGTCCAGAGAGATAATAAGAGAGAATACAGAGTATGTTAGATAACAAACCAAGGAAGCAGGCTTTTCTGGATTTATAAGTTTCGCCAAACCGTAATTACCTGTGCCAGAGGTAGTAAGTTAAAGCTAATTAGACCACAGAAAAAGACAGATATAAAGTTTCAAGTGAAGGAATAGAATCATTCTTCTCATTCATCATACCAAGCTTGATGTGATCATCTTTTGGAAGGAAAATGTTTGCGCACTGTAAAGATATTCAATAATCAGAGCACTGAAAAAGAATAACATACCCGCAAAAGTAGTGTAGTATGATTAGATATGTTATATATACCGTTAGATCCATGTGAAGTACACGGTTTGAATGCAAATAGTTAACAGCCAGTAACAATTGTGCAAACCATTTAAAGATTTTCTGCAGAATGTGAATTTGTTATGATCAGCAAGACAGTAACTATGTGAGGAAAACAAGTGTAAGAGAAACAAAAGTATAAATTGAAATGAAGAGAATACCTCCTCTGAAAATAACTTTCCTCTGGCTTTCTTAATAGCATTACCCCTGAAATGGGGAAAAAACCATTCTCTAATTAATCCATGACTCATTCATACAGCGGATTTCGCTTTACGTTGAACTCAATAGAGGAAGATTAAAACTCATAAATACAGAGTCCAAGGAATAACTCACATGTTTCCTCCCTCACAGTAAGCAGTAAAAATGCAGGCGTTGTTATCCTGTGAAAAGAAAAATACAATATGTGAAAAGTGATGATATAATCTTAATAATCCTGGATGGAAATTGACGTCCAACTCCTTTACTTTGTCAATCCAAGAGTCTTCATACTGCACGATATAAGGATTCTTTAATTTTGAGAGTGATTCCATCTGCAACACAAATAGATAAAGATGATGTCTGACATGTGACTATGCTGAAAACAATATAAGAAATGGAAATCATATGCCAAATAAATCACTTTGGTGGCTAAAGAAACCACATTACACATAGATAGGACAGCAAATGAACTGTGTTTCTATACCATTCCAATATTTGCTAATCTGAAGTTAGCATATTAGAAACAAACCATATGTTTGTTCAGAAGCACATGAGTCGAGAATCTATGTGGAAACTACAAATTTAATCACAATCACCTCATATGCCAATATTTGTGTGAAAAGAAAAGCTGATACAAAGATATATCAAACTGCTTCAGAGTTAAAAATCATGTTCAACAAATACCCGTAGGTGACTCAAAGATTAACCAAAATTCATATAATCACCTCTTGGCAAGCGGATTGCTTTAGCTTCTCTGTGTGTTTAGCCAGGCAAATCTTCTTCATTGCATACCTAATCGATACGATAAACTTACGGAATGTAAGATAGCTGGAGACCAACATACCGGAACAGTTCTTGACCACATGCAATGCAAAAAAAGGATAATTTGGATAGAAATATTAATTTACAAAACTACATCCATTATAAACAAAAACCCAAAACCTTTGCAAGGATTTTTTTCAGTAATTTTGAGAAATGCACATAAGTCGTCTCGTTTTTCTAAGATCATTACTCGAATCTAAAACATTGATCACTGTTTGACCTAATTACCAATTTCGAAATCAAGATAGACATCCGATCAAAGAAGCAAACTTTTGCAAAGGTTTGGTACTAAATAGAAACAGTTAACGGGGTTAAAAAAAAACGAAAAGTCCATAGACTGTTAAGGAAACAATTTAGAAAAAAGCAAGCAAAGAATCTTACTTTTTGTCTTCAGTTTCATGAAGAACCAAGAAATCGGAAGCAAACTTGCCTCTTCTAACCTGCTCCACGATATGATAGTTGTTGAGAGTGAACTTGTGTTCTTCTTCAGAGACATTAGCCTCCATTTGCATGAAATCTTCAAATAAACCCACTGAAGAAATAAAAATTTCAGCTTTGACGAGCTGCTTACGAAAACAGTAAAGGACAATATACTCGTGTTTCAAAAAGACAAGGCCATCAAGACGAACGTAAATCTGTTGGAAATGAAGAACAGTCCGTGGAAGCCGACGACGAAGGCTTGTTGAATTCGCCCACCTCTTAAGACTTAAGTGTCATTGGATTCCTTTTTTTCCGTCATAGAAGTGTTACAGAAATTCCCTTTTTTTTACTATTATACTTTTTTATGTTTTTCTTTTCTGACATTTATTATATGTTTATGTTTTCTAAAATATTATTTGTTCTGCGTCGGCTATCGATTATTGTTTGCTGAAAATAATATAGTAAAATGTTATTCAACGCCAAAAAGAAGAAGTATTTTTGCTGAAAATATCGCCAACATGGCTTTGTCGTTTAAAAATCGAGTTTTTATGCGGCTGTTCATTTCATGCGGTGGTTAGGGTTCATCTCCAAGTGGCTTTTAAACTCAGCGGTCAATTGGTTATTGTAGGAAATTTCTGATTGTAGAATTGTGGCGATGGAACTGGACTTCACATGTTCTGATGTGGGAGCTTGGAGGGAGGCTCTGTCTTCTTACGAATCCCGAATCGAGTCTCTGAACAAACCAGACCTCATCTCTCTCGACCATTATTACCGCCTCAAACTCCCTTCTCTTCTTCACGACCGAGACCCTAACCCTTACATCACCACTTCAGAGCTTTCCCAACTCATGAAATGGAAGCTCTCCCGCGGAAAATGGCGGTACTTTTGTTTTCTCTCCTCTCTCTACATTGCTAGATTCATGCCTAGTTTCTCAATTTACTTTTGTTTTGTCCAAGGCCGCGACTGCTGGATTTCGTATCGTCTCTGGACGATTCAGTGGTGAAATCTGCGTCTGAAAAAGCTTTCAAATCGCTCCCCGACATTTCCAAGGCTGTGAAAGAGCTTACGGTGCTTAAAGGCGTGGGTCCGGCCACCGCCTCCGCCGTTCTGGCTGCTTACGCCCCCGACATTGCACCATTTATGTCCGACGAGGTAAAATTCTCTTCAGTTAGTTTCTTTTCTCTTGTGTGACAATCAGAGAGCAGCAAAGGAAGGATCTTGATTCACATTTCTTTTCTATTTTTCAATTTATTAAACTCGAATGTGGAAATAAAAGGCAATGGAGGTGGCTCTCGGGAATTCAAAGGATTACTCTTTGAAGCGATATTTATTGTTTGTGACTAAACTACAGGAAAAAACAAAGGTTAGTTAGTCTCTTTAGACAAGTGTTATTGTGTGTTTTCAATTCTGTCCAAAGAACTCTCAAGTTTCACTGAACTTTCTGTGGTTGACTAAAGCTTGCCTTAAATCAAATGATGGATTATAGGAATTAAAGTTGAAGGGAGAGTGGGATGGTCCTTCTGACATTGAAAGAGCTCTATGGAGTTGTAAGGTGCGTTCCAAGTCACAGCTAGAAAAGAGCTCTTCGGGGAAGAAAAGAAAACGGTAGAAGTCACAACAGTTTGGGAAAAGAGAACGAGTAGACAACTTCACTATAACATCTTTGTAATATTTTGCCTAGCTTTATCTGTTCTTCCATGTTTAAGACAGTATCACTGATTTCATCTCTCCCATGTGATAATTTTCTTTTAACTGAATTCACATTCTATCAATTCTAAGATCACTGTAGACGTCTGCCAGCTCTTTCCGGAATTCATATCCAAAATGCAAAATGCATGCATCTTGATTCGTTAAGCAAGTTGAATATAAAAGAGCTTGAAATTGATTATCCCTTTATTTAGTCTCAAACAAAAAGATTAATTATATACAAACCACCATATCACTCCAAACCCTTTTAGGTCACTCCAAGATTAAGGTTTGTTTAGAGAGGCTGGCCACTTATGCCCCTCTCGAAAATGATGGAACTTCTTCTCTGGTTTATACTCTAACACTTGTGACAAATTGGTGAAAGAATTGATCAAGAAACAAGAGTCAAAGGAAAAGGGCTTGCTTGATGATTGAAGCGATAAAAAATTACCATTTGAGGTTTCTTGAAAAATGGCCGGTATCACCTTACCAGAATAAGAATTTCCGGCGACAGAGAACGGATTGGAGAATGCTAGGCTAGCCATTGCACAACAAAACAAATACTCTAAAATGCATAAAGGCAGATGCTTTCTGGACAATTTGAGTTTTCCTTTTTATTTGAAAATCCAAGAATCTATTTTTCCTTTTTTTCTTTTTGGCTTCTGAGTCAAAGATGGAAGCTTTTCAGTTAGGTGTAGGTATAACCGTATAATCCGGTAAAATTCGAGAACCTGAATGAAATTATCGGGTTTTTTTTCTATTGAATGGGTTTAGGGTTGTACTGCTTCAATTTCTCCTCGTTTCTCTTTCAATCCTTTGATTTTGTTCCATCTCCAAACGGGTTAATCTAAAGGCTTGAAAGAAGAGCCCTGAAATGAAATGTTGGGCACGTGAGAATGCACGTGGAAGGGACAAAGTCAGCGTGTAAAGTGCTTTGACACATGGTAGAAATCGGTCAACGACAACTTAAATTTTCAACTATTTTAGCACTACCTAGAATACCGGACCCTTCCAGTTCCATCATTTGAATTGGTTTATTGAACAAACAAAAACGAGAAGCAGTTATTTTGTCAATTAACGAAAATTGGGATGATGATGGAATGGAGGGACTATATGGGTGATTTGATAATTTAAAGAATATAGGGTGTGTTTAGGGGTAATAAGTAATAGTATGGGGACTAGCTTGCAATTTTCTGTTAAAATATATCGATGTTCTTAGACTAAACGACGTCTCGGACTCGGAGATTAAAATTACTGATCGTGTCTCTGCTTCTTCCTTCAATCCGATTTCGGACAACCTTTTACTCAGACAGAAGATTTCATTTTTTAGGTAAGCTTCTTCCTCAACCCAAGCTCTGTAGCTAACTCAAGGTTTCTTTCTTTTTTTCTTTTTCTTCTCTGTTTTGCTTTAGTCTTTGGAAATCGTGCTTATTTCACTCTGTGTTTTGCCTTGGAAATTAAGGCCTAGTTGACTTTCAAAAGCTTTAAAAGTTACAAACTTTTGCTAATTTTTTATGACGTTTTCAGCTACCAAAATCAACAAATTCTCAAAGGAGTTCTTGGATTTCAAATGTCAATATGTTTTGGATTTCATGTGTCTGTTGAATTCTGTTCAGAGAATAAATGTAGTTTATTTGAGATTGGGACAGTCATCGGAGTTCCCCGTGGAAGATACATCTTTGTATTCAAAAGTAAGGACCGTTCGTATTCGTTTTAATTTAGATGTAACAGAATCAACTACATGACAACCTATGTCTAGATGGTGCTTTAACTGTTTATTTTTTTTCATTCAGCACAGTCAATGATTCACTGGTTGTTTCCTTTCCATTTGTATTGGTTGTTTTGGTAAGGCCTTTTAGTCTCTCTCTTTCTCTCTCTGTCTTCTGTTATAATGTTCTCTCCATCTGCTATCTGTTAATTTCCCTCCATCCTTTTTTCTTTCCTCTTGGCAGTCTTTTCTCCAGAGGCTAATCACAGAATTTGCCCCTGCAAAAGGAAGCACAACAGATAGTCGCTGCACCAAGTATTAGTACAAACAGTAATATGGCTGATACAAGTTCAAGGACTGATGTCTCAACTGATGGCGACACAGATCATAGAGATCTGGGGGTGAGCTCGTAATCTGTCTCCATCATTGCATTATTTTTTTCTCTCTACATTCTCACTCGTAGGAGGCTTGAACTGGGCTCCCTTGGTAAAATTTAGGACATTCTACAAGTCAAATCCACAGAATTAATCATTTGTTAATGTTCATCAAAAGGGCAGAATTTAAATGTCATTTAATTCCTGATGCTAATTACATGCAGTCTGAGAGAGGGCAAATGATGCGTGCTGCTGCTTCTGATTCCAGTGGTCGATCAAAGGATAAGTTGGATCAAAAGGTGATAAATAAGTCTCTGTGGATCAATATAGTATCTGTTTATATTGCACATATGCATAATCTGTTTTGTTTCCTTTTTTTATTTTGATCCATAGACCCTTCGCAGGCTTGCTCAAAATCGCGAGGCAGCAAGAAAAAGCAGATTAAGAAAGAAGGTATATCTTGCTTTTGTTTTTGTTTTGAATTTTCTCATATATAGATTCCTCATACTGCCTTGCAACATCTCTAGAATCCATTTTCATTACATTAAACCTGTTATTAGCTTATTATTTCCTCCATAGGCGTATGTTCAGCAGCTGGAGAACAGCCGATTGAAGCTGACTCAACTTGAGCAGGAGCTGCAAAGAGCAAGACAGCAGGTTCTGCTGCTCTTTCTTATTTAGTTATATTCTAATAAGTAAGACTTCATAAGGAAGATAAAAGAGACTTCAGCCAGCGCCTAAAATGGCACCTCAACTTATAACTACCAGTCCATTAACAAGTTGGTTGAATCTTAGAGTAGCTTAACGAAATTATGTGTCATCAATAGTTTTGTTGGGTAAAGGATGGTAATCCCCACGAATTAATCCTTAGGTCCTTCTGGCTTCTTCAATGGATGTTGAAGGCTTAAAGATAGTTCTGATCAGATTTTTTGAGTCGTGACTGTATTCATAACTTCTGCAAGCATTAATATTATTTTTCCTCAATTTTAGGGGGTTTTCATCTCAGGTTCAGGAGAGCAAGCCCTCTCTACTGGTGGAAATGGTGGGGTTTTTCTTCTCCATTAGTTTTTAGATTGATCTTTTTAATAGGTAAGATAAGTGCATATACTCTACTCACGATCAGCTTGATTGTAAGCATAAAGCTTCTCATGGAAATATGCTAGGCTTATTGGAGTTAATGGTTTCGAGAGTCAATGAAGTTCTCGATGGGAAATTAAAGTGATGGTGCTATCAGTACTGAAGTTTCATATAGTTCACTCTGGTGTAGGCGTAGGTCGGGCAAGGTGTAAGTATTGTGGGGTTTGTTCTTGATACTTGTCTTTGTGCAGGAGCTCTGGCATTTGATGCTGAACATTCCCGATGGCTTGAAGAAAAGAACAGGCAAATGAATGAGCTGAGATCTGCTCTAAATGCTCACGCAGGCGATGCTGAGCTCCGGATAATTGTGGATGCAGTGGTGGCTCACTATGAGGAGCTTTTCAGGATTAAGAGCAATGCAGCTAAGATTGATGTCTTCCACTTGCTATCTGGAATGTGGAAAACACCAGCTGAGAGATGTTTCTTGTGGCTTGGCGGGTTTCGCTCATCTGAACTTCTCAAGGTGAGCTTTTTACAAGTTCATAGAGAAATTTTGATGAACGGACCAACTCTAATGAGCCGCAATGTTTTCACAACAGCTTCTTGCGAATCAGCTAGAGCCCATGACAGAAGGACAGGTAATGGGCATAAATAGCTTGCAGCAGACGTCCCAGCAGGCGGAAGATGCGTTGTCTCAAGGGATGGAGAATTTACAACAATCCCTAGCTGAAACTTTATCTAGTGGAACTCTTTGTTCCAGTTCATCTGATAATGTTGCGAGTTACATGGGTCAGATGGCCATGGCAATGGGGCAGTTAGGCACACTCGAAGGATTCATCCGACAGGTACATTTGAAATGTGGATGCTATCATGAGACATACAAATTCCCTATAATATGCTTTGCAGAATCCCATAGAGATAAATCTTATTTGTAGGCATCTATCTGTTCTGGAGTTCATAGGGCATTTCTTGGTGGCAGGCTGATAACTTGAGGCTGCAAACACTGCAACAGATGCGCAGAGTATTAACGACTAGGCAGTCAGCTCGTGCTCTTCTTGCTATACACGATTATTCATCTCGACTACGTGCTCTTAGTTCCTTATGGCTTGCCCGGCCAAGAGAGTGAAACACAAGGTATTGCTCTGCTCAGCTTTATACATAATCTTCTTATGACTCAAATCGGCAGGGATACTCCTTACAAGAAATGACGCAGCAACGCTTGCTCAGATCTTTACCAAAAGCAATATTTTGGGAAAGATTGCAGATTCTGAAAATGGATTTCCAAGATTTCCAAAGATTTGAGTGACGTGTGTGTTATAATCTTTAGCCATCAGGTAGCGTAGTTTCTAGAGAGTGAATGTTTATAGGTTTTTGAATATTGAAAAGCGGATAGATCACCAGTGTAAGGTCGCAATAACCAACATGACAAGAGATGGTATCCTTTAAGCAATTTGGATTGTACGATCATAACTCAAACCGATCAATTCGATTTATACTGAGTTACAAAGACAGCATACTGTGTCCTTTATCATAAGAGCAAGATTTGTACAGCAAACATTGTCACGGATAAATCTTATGGAGGTTTGGCTAGTACAATGTATTTCCAGCCTGAGTCAGAAGATACTCGTACAAATGAAAAGCTCTAATTATTTTCGGAAAGAAGAATTCTTCCTAAAGTCGAAAATACAATATTGGAAAGACTGACATAACCACAGCTCATCGAAAGAAAACATTACCAGTTCAAAAGTAGTTGCTGGTGTAGAAATTCTTGAGAAAATCAGACTTTCCTTGGTCCTTGCTTCCGGTATTCTGCACGAGCCCTTCACCCACCACGTATTGACCGATAATGTGGTGACGCTGCTTTGCATGATCGACTATGTCAGTCAGCTCTTCCATTCCCTTGAATAAAAGAAGATCAATTACCTGCAGAAGCAACACCATCATCAGGAATAAACTGCATTCTTAAAGCGCCTAAATGGAGAGTCAAAAGATCACTGCATCCAAACTCAAACAATTCGCCAGACAAGCAAATCTTAACATAGGTAATAAATACCAACAATTTTGTCATTTTAAGAGAAAGAATCCATTTGCTTCGAAATATCTATTGTTGCAAGAAAACAAACGTAAAGAAGAATGTTTCTGATGTCACATATAGAAGGAACAACGAAGTAAAACAGCTTTATCAGGATGTAACTAGTAAAGCTCCCACTTTTTCGATCTAAAAAAAAAAACTCCACCCAGAACTCAACCCACAAGACGCATTGTTCATAAGATTACACTACCTACAACTTAAGCCTCCGCTTCCATAAAGCCCACACGGTTGAACGTAATCTCTCAACTTTCAGACATAGATGGCAATAAAACCAAGTCAAAGTGCGATAGAAACAACCAGATCACTTAGGTAGGCAATTAATACTACCAAAACGCATCACCAATTTGGAAACAACAGAAATTCTTCCAGTTTCGCCATAGCAGAGAAAAACTTCATAAAAGGGTCTGGAGTTAATAAGAGCGAAATTAGAAGTACCTTAGGATCGGTGATGTGAGCGTTATTCCGAATCTGAGCAGAGATTGCAAACCGAAGCTGAGAAGGCGCGACGACATCTTGAAGATTGTAAATGTCCATGACGGTAGGGATAGATCTGCAGGCAGCTCTAAAGAAGTCGAAAACACGACGGCGAGCTTCCGTCAGGTTCGCGGAGTTCGGTGGAACACCGATTTTCCTCAACGTGAAAGGTGCAGCCATTTGATCTTACGCTGTTTTAATCGCGAATCTAGAGCCTTTTCTTCCTGAGGAACACAGTTGGGAAACAAAACATCTGATTCTTCGAGCGGTTTGAGACGTCGTTTCAGACTGAGAGGCTAATGGGCCTTATCGATAAATAAAAGTTCCGGTTTACTCACTGGGTTAACTCAGATTTATTGCACCATTTGTTTTTTCTTACAAAGGGTAAGAAGGTCATTAGCCATTCAATGTCGCCGGGTTGTCTCCGCTTCTTAAACCTCTGTAAAGAAGTTGGCGCCGTATTGATTTATCTTTCTCGTGGCTGAGGCAACGACGATGGTGAAGGACGGTCTTCCCAGCTACAGCGATGATGAAGAAAGCTTTTCAGAAGACGGAGATTGGGGAGACTGGAAAGCAGATGATTATGTCGCTGGAGTAGGAAGAGAGGAGGATGACGGCTCGGAATCTGATTTTCTGTGTTTGTTTTGCGATTCTCACTACGTCTCCTGTGATTCACTCTTCGAACACTGTCGTCTGATCCATGTGTTTGATTTGCATGAAATTAGAAAGGAATTAAAGCTGGACTTTTACTCTTCGTTTAAGCTTATCAACTACATTCGATCACAGGTTGGTAAATTTCCGTTTTTTGCTCCTTTTCTCGATTTTTTTATTGTTGACTGATTTGGTTCTTTTGATGCTTAACAGGTGGCTGAGAACAGATATTGGAATTGGGGGATTGTAGCTGAATCGAATCAAGCTTTGCAGAAGCATCAATTCGAAGCTGTTGATTTCAAAGACGTTAAGTTTCCTTGGGATGAAGAGAAGTATCTAAAGCCCTTTTGGCAGGAGGATTCACTTTTGTACTCATTTGCTGATGATGAGGAAGACGAAGAAGAGTCGTTAGACAGGGAGGATCTGATGGAGGATTTGCAGAAACTTGGGGACTTAAGCATTGATGATGAGGCTTTAGGGGAAACCACAGTGTCAAAAAGTGATAATTGCAATTTACATGAAAGCAAGGATGTCACTCTGCTCTCAAACTGCAATGGCCTGAAGCAGATTTCTGCGGATGAATTGATAGTCAATGGAAAAGGTAGAGAAATAGATGTTGTGGTACCAAGATTTTTTGATGGGAGACTAGTTACTGGGAACATCAGAAAGGTGAATGAAAACTATTTTGGGTCTTATAGTTCGTTCGGCATTCACAGGGAGATGCTAAGTGATAAGGTAAATGCACTGATTTTTTTCTGGATTATAGCTAATTTGCCAATACGTAGACTGTGTGTCAATTGTCAGATGTATTCATTTGGTTTAACTCCTTTACAGGTTAGAACAGAAGCGTACAGGGATGCAATTTTGAAGAATCCTACTCTCTTGCGTGGCTCTGTTGTAATGGATGTTGGTTGTGGAACTGGGATATTGAGGTGAGTAACAGCTATGTTTCTCACTTTACAGTGGCTTCTCTCTTTTAGGCTTCTTCTCAGTCTCTTGAAGAATATTCTCACTCATCTAGGATTCAAGACTAAACATGCGTCTTTTTGTATAGTCGTCTTATCCGCCGGCTCTATATACCTGTTTTTTCTTTCATCTTTCCCCTAACTATATGCAGATCGTTTTATTGTTTATATCAAATTTTTGGTACATCTTATTTGGACTATGCATACAATAACCTAATTTAAAGAATAATGCACGTCTCTTTGACCATTTTTATCCTTTTCCTCAGTCTCTTTGCTGCTCAAGCTGGGGCTTCAAGGGTAGTTGCAGTTGAAGCTAGCGAGAAGATGGCTAAAGTTGCAACTAAGGTTTGCTTTTCTCTAATTATTAAAGGGTTTTTATTTTTGTCTTTCTTTTCTCATATTTTAATTCTTTTCCCGCTTGAACAACTGTGTGCTAGCAGATTGCCAAGGATAACAAAGTATTTCATGATGACGAGCATAATGGGGTACTTGAAGTTGCACACTCAATGGTTGAAGAGTTAGATAAATCCATACAAATTCAACCTCATAGTGTTGATGTGTTAGTCAGTGAATGGATGGGATACTGCCTTTTGTATGAGTCAATGCTCAGCTCCGTGCTCTATGCAAGAGATCGGTGGTTGAAACCTGGAGGCGCAATCCTCCCTGACACAGCCACAATGGTAAAACTTATTTTTTGCACCTTCCAGATGTTGTTTTTCCTTCTGAAATCATGTTGATGAGTTTTATCCCTCTTTTTCTCCTTGGATCAGTTTGTTGCGGGATTTGGAAAAGGTGCCACAAGTCTTCCTTTCTGGGAAGATGTCTATGGCTTTGATATGTCTTCAATTGGCAAGGAAATTCTTGAAGATACTGCTCGAATTCCTATTGTTGACGTTATAGAGGAGCGTGATTTAGTGACTCGCCCTGCCGTTCTCCAGGTTTGAAAGCTCAAACTTTATTCGTTTTCCGATAGTAGAATTTCTTGGAATTAATTTTACTTGAATTTATATGTTCTCTTTTTTGTAGACATTTGACCTGGCTACCTTGAAACCTGATGAAGTAGATTTCACAGCAACCACAACACTGGAGCCCACCGAGTCAGAAACAAAGACTGGGATGTGCCACGGTGTTGTGTTGTGGTTCGACACAGGTTTCACGGATAGGTTCTGCAAGGAAAACCCAACCTTACTATCCACATCACCTTACACTCCCCCAACACATTGGGCGCAGACGGTTTTGACATTTAAGGAACCAGTCTTTGTGGCACCGGCAACGCGCCTGTCTGGTGATGACAGAAGAGGAATTATTGGAACCGAACAATGCCCCGCCTCAAGCATTTTTCTGCGTGTGAGTGTTGCACGAGCGTCTGAGCATCGCAGCATTGACATCTCGTTAGAGGCAACTGGAGTGGGCTCTAAAGGCCAGAAGCGACGTTGGCCGGTTCAGATATATAACTTATGAATGTGATAGTAACCAATGTAAGACTCTTTTCCTTCATTTTTCTCATGATCTCTTCATATATTGCAAGATTAATCTACGTTTAACCAATGATATAGTTATATTTCTTAATTTGGAAAAGTTGTGGTAAAATCAGTCTGTAAACAGTTGTTCCAAATTGTTGGCTTGCGGTGCAAAGAGCTTGGGAGTTGGGATGAGGAAGAAGCTCCTGAAAATAAATGAAAACTCAAATCTTGTCAGAGTAAAAGTTTGTCCGAAATCAGATTGAAAGAGTAAGCAAAGATGTATAACATTAACGGGACCAACACATGCTATTCCTTATTTTGTCGAAGAAGGTAGATGAAAAGTTTAATAATAGATCTTTGGTAAAGGTTTGACGGTAATGAAACTATGATTGCATTGCATTGCATTGCATTGGGAAATGTGATTATCGGGAAAATACCTCACAAGATTGACAATGAAAGCAGCAGCACTGAAGGCTACCGATCTCTCATCTTCAGGTCTTCTTCTTCTGTTAGGATTCTGTTCACTTCAATCCAGAACAGAACATAAACCCATCTGTGACATTTGTCTTCATTTTCACAAGTTGCAAGCGTTTTATAAGCATAGCTTTTGCATGTTTTATAACAATCATGGTCTTGACGCTTTTATGGACATTTACACTTATTTCTGTTGATAGTCTCAAGATACCTTCGCCTTCGGGTCATTCAAATGTTTTTAGGGGGAACTATCTGATTTTGATTCGTCTGTGTTATCGGTTAATTATTGCCTTATTGGACGCATGACAAATAATAGTATTAAATAAATTATTTATTAACGCTTATTAGGACTGACTTAACTTTCTATTAACTTTGATCACTAGAAAGCTAACAATTGAAAAAGAAGAATCTGCAGGAAAGGATTTACAGATGATATAGCTATAGTTGGAAATAGACCCAAAAAATCTATGAATCTGATGGCTCGGTTTTAAGGGCTGCAGCACCTGAGGAGGATGCATAGCTTCCGTTTTGGTTTTGGTTTTGGAGGCAAAGGCTGTTGGCAACCATGGTATCGCAGACAAGCCCTGCTTCCACATCAAAGTTTAGCGTCCTCTTACGGTTGCTACTGCTGCTACTGTGATGACACCAAATGAGATTTGGATAGGTCAGTGGTTGGTTTTTCTGGAACAAGCTGATGAGAGAACTGTGTGTGTGTTCTTTTTTTACTTACTTGTTCAAGCGGTTGTTGATGGCAGATAGGTCCTTTGAAGGGCTTTGGTAAGCATGCGTGCTCTCTCCAACACAAGCATATAGACTCTTCGAGCTGTGTGAAATAAGAGCATCCATCTGCAAAAATACAACACAATGGAATGTAACTAAAACGATCTCGTCACTATGATCTCTAGAGACACCATGTTTATTACCTTCGATCCCCGTAGAGGAGAAACATAGACATTGTGCACTGCAGATACTTTTTTAGGGGACATGTCTGGAACATTTGGAAACACCGACACCTTTGGCGATCCAGGACGTTTACCTGTAAATCCAAAACAAGACAATCATTTAACTTAGGAACTGCTTTCATGGATAAGCTTAGTCTTGCATCTGACAAGAATCTTGAATTTCTTAACTACCTTCAGGCTTATTATTGGCTTCCACAGCCCCGTCGTTTCTTACAGGAACTATCTCCACCAGCAGCGGCTTTACAGCGGAAATAAATATTTCGTTGTAGAATGTGATGATGTCAACATGATCTGGCCCTATTCTCTGTTACACGAGTCATCATCATTAGATTTAGTCTTCTCCACAGAGTAAAGATACGTACTACGGTTGAGGGTGTATATATGTACCCCTTGACGCCGTGCTTGTAACGAATCCACAAAAACACTGCGGAAAACTAGTGGTTTACACTGTGGTTGCTTCCGATAGTTGTATATGATTTCCCTGAAAGTCAGGCTCAGTTGGGATATCTACAGGATGATTCATGGAAAACGTGTAAGCAGAAGAGGAGCCATTGTAAATCAGATGACACTGAATTAAGACCTTGAATCACTCTCTTCACCTTGGCTACTCCGTAGAAGCAACATAGAATGATCTGGTCAATGTGTCGATTAAACAAAAGAGAAGTCCGCTGAGCAAGAACATTTTGGAAGAGACAATATACACATTCTCTTATTTCCCGTGAAAGTTGCAACCTTTCTACCATTCCATTGATTCTGACAGCAGCTAATTTATTAATCTGGGAAGAACCATTACATAGTGAGTAGGACATTTAGCCACTGTAAACAAAAGAATCAATACCACGTTTTATAGTACATCTAACCAAACGATTGGTTGTAAGTTGTAAAGGATTTCAGCTCCAAAGATCGCATACAGTTTACCTTCATGAAAAAAATATTGATACCAGTTTCTGCACAAGTTTCTCCACCACCTCCTGGGTTGGGCCGTGTTGGACTGTAGACATATATCCGAATAGGTAAACTTAAGACGTACAGGGATATAAAATTCAGGACAAGCAAACTAACTTGGCGGACTTTAAAAGCGCCATTTCTACCCATAATTACTGAAACTGTACCTAGCAAACGCAGACTGCAACGGAGGTGGCAGCATCTTCGATTTAATGTTGCCTAAGGCCAACAGACGATCCTTTACTGGTGATGTAAAGGAATTGCGTTCAACTAGAATGCTGCGGTAATCAGTACACAGTCTTTTTGGCGATTTCATATCCCCACTTTGTCCTACAAGGCAGTAATTAAAAGTTTTAGTAAGAAAAAATACACAAAAACAGCGGGTTAGCAAACTTTAGTTCTAAAACACAGAAAATTACCTAGACAAGTTTCATGCTTTTGGATAGATGATGCATAATGTGATCTTTCAGAGAAATTAACAAGTGCTGCGATAGCATCCAGAGATGGCATCGGTTCAGCTAGCAATCCAAGCCGGTTAATCTCCAATGCAAGCGATGGCCTGGCAACAATCAGAGAGTTGTACATTGAAGAGCCTTTCTCCCATACCATACTCTCCAGAAGCCGTTCCTCAAGTGAGTTTAGATGTCGTCTCAACTCTCTAGGCAGTGTATCCTCATGTCTGATGAAACTCTCTATTACCTTGCTGAGATCAAAGGCTGTGATCCCAGTCCTCTCCAGAACAGCCGGGAACAGCATTGTTATGGTTTTATGAGTAGCCAGAACCAATTCAGCTGAGCAAGCAAGCATGCATCTATGGAACCTCTCATTTGTCAATAAAGAGTTTAAATTGTTTGCATGTAAAATTTGTGCTTCTGCTTTACACATTGCCTCAAGAACTCTGTAGTACAACTTGAGAGCTTCTAATCTCCGCTGTTCTGCCCATATATCATCCATCAGGTTAGCAGTTTGCAAATTTCCATCTGCGCATCCTTCACCAAGAGAACTATTTGGAAAAATTGCTTCCAATATTATAAGTGCTCTACGTGTCACATCATTTGTTATATCCCTATCACATGATTTAAGGAAATATTCCAACCCAGGAGACGGTTTTGGCGGAAGCGGACATACAACAGTCCAAAGCCACTTGGCAGTTGTCATTGCTGTGCTCACTGGTGTTGCTATCAACTTGTTAGCACTGCTAATATCATTTGACTTAGCAGCAGGTGACGTATGAGGAGATAATGGACTTATGAATGTTCTTGCAGGTGAGCTCAAAGAATCAATTTTCCTCTTAACACCAGTTATATTCACAGCTTCAGCAGATAAGCTTGGTGTTATATTTACAGCTCCTGCAGATAAGCTTCCAGATCCAAGTAAGCTATCTTCTTCGTTGATGAACACCCTCTCATCGAGTTCGCCTTTATTACAAATCGCATCAACGTAATCTCTTTCTAATGTAATCAAGCTAGTTGAGATAGACTTCTCATCCAGTAAATCTTCGAAGTAGGTCAAGCCATCTGAAAATGAAACTCCATTTTTGAAGAACAATTAGGCAACAGTTCACTTAACTCACAAGATTTTGTGAAAGGAAAATGTTACCAGACCAACCTGGGTCAATATTATCTAGCTTGTCGTTTTGGCACTCGGATGCTGAAGATGGCTTCTTTTTCAATATTGTTTCTATCAGATTATTTGCCTTATTTATTACAATCCTCAGCTCATCTTCCGAGGCGTCATATATCTTGCAGAGTGATGCAACCAAGTCTATACCTTTGTCACCTTTTCTAACTGATATTTATCACAAAAATGAGAATAGAGAGTAAACATCCCATGCGGACATGGTTATTGAGCTAGAAGGGAAAGAAAAACCTTACCAAAGCGTGAAGATTCTTGGATGCTGAAATTTCTAAACCGACAAGGGACGTGTATGATCAAAATAGCCTGATAACAAAAAAAAATTAGGCTATACTTATATATACTATTTAAAATGAAGCGTCTGTCAACTAATAAAGAATATCAAAACTAAACTGAATGAAAGGCTAGGGAGACTTCCAACGTTAGTGACTAACCAATATAGAAACTAGGCCATTTGAGCATGTCACAAGGTCCTTAAAACGACTAAAGGCATGGTTTCGGAGCGCCAAAAAAAGTAGCCATCCAAAACGGTAACTCTCCGACAAATAGCTAGCAGAGTTTGTGGAGTTCTTTTCTGCATTTGCATCATATGTCAAGAAGAATTCTCGGTACCCACGTTTGTAGTATCTGTTATCAAGAATATGTACCAAAAACATCTTACATACATGTCTTTGAGACAATTCAAAGAAAATATACACAGAGACTAGAAATTTGAAAGTCTGAATCATAGTTAAAGGAAATTTGAAGGAATGTTGCAAACCCTTCTTCTAATGATTGCCTTAAAAAAAGTTTGCTTCTCAATTTCAGATACTAAAAATGGTACTAACCAGTAACCACAAAGATAAATGAAAAAAGAGTGTAACACATAAAAGGAAGTAAACTGACTTGCTTAGAAGACTCAGATGCACAAGGTTCGCTTGCAACTCCTTTGCCTGGTAAGTAAATTAACAAAAAAAAATACCAAGAGTTAAGAGAAGCAGATTTAGCAATGATGGACTAAAAATAAAATAAAACATATAAAGACCTTACCTGAAGTCTGTTCTCCCAATCTGCACCATAAATTTCACGTAGTACATGACCAGCCTTGACTACAAACTGAGGTAACTCTCTAAAAAAATCCACAATACTGAAAAAAGGAATATTAACATTTAACACTACCAATATACTAAGTGATAGATAAGAAGGATGGATGAATTGCGTATTACATACTTTAGCTTTAGAGACCTCAGTATCTGACACAGATTAAACCCATTATCGCCAGACACTGACTGTCCGCCTGCTTCTTTACTCACATTCAGCCTCTTCACTGAATAGAGAATGAACGCAAACCAGAGCCTCTCTACTTCCTCCCGCTAAAAGAAAGAAAGTCAGTGAACGATACTGTTTCCTAAAAAAAAAGGGAGACAGAAAATGTATTTCACCGTTCCACTTCCAATGTTAGACATATTTGTCGACAGAATTCGTTTGGTGTCTGTAAACAACTTTAAAGCTTCGTCGCAAATGCTCCCTTCAAGAAATAGAACTTTCTGGAATAAAAAAAAATCAGTTCCAAAGATTAGAGCTAGTCTTCAAATCATAGGGTCGGGTCTCATTGGTAGTTATGATATGCAATTAGATCACCAAAGATAGAGTAAACCTCGCATAAGTCCAAGAGAGATGCTTCGCTTCTTTTTCCATTGGGGTCAATGGGTGGGGTCACTGGAGGCTGAACTTCTTCCATAGTATCCAACACAGCTGAAAAATAAAGCTAATTGTTTTGTTCCAATGGTTAACTAGAGAAGAAAAAAAGAGAACAATTTACAAGCAACAAAAGATATGTTAATTTAATCACTCTTGGGAATTTCGATAGGACAGACATTAAACCTATTAACACATTGAAGAAAAAAACAGAATACGCAAATCTCCGAAATATCCATAGGAAGTTAAGATAAACCACTCAGGAAATAAAATTCAAATCCAAAGAGAAGCAAAAGAGAAAGATCTTACATTTTTTGTAATACAAATCTCAAAATCAAACGTCGCCGATTAAAGCTGAGCAGAAGATCTAAATTTTTAAGAACTCTCACTGCTGAGGCCTCTTAAGGAAATCGACGAACTAAAGAAGAACCACCGAGATAGAGAAATATCTTCGTAAACCCTACGAATTTCCCTCTTCTTTTCTTCTGACTGTCTTTCTCTCTATCTTCACCTGACACTCTCTCACTCTATTGACTGGGGTCGGAATATGCGGCAAACCCTAAAAAAGATATATCTCGCGCGGGAAAAAATAACACGCGGAATACAGACTCATGCGCATACAAGTATATACGCCCATTTATAAACCATTCTTAAGTTGACACGTACCCCCTCTATGACCAAATTTACCGCCAAAACTTTGTTACTGTTGGCAACACTGTTGCGTAAAACGCTGGGAGGGAAAGATTCGCCGTTACGGCAGGGTTAAAATAAACGGGGTGGAGCATAACGCCGTCTTTTGGGTTTGGAGACCGTTACCGTGAGTTATCATGGGCCCATTTTATACGACGTCTTTTGGGTTTTGAGACCGCTACCGTGAGTTATCATGGGCACATTTAATACGTCATCTTTTGGGTTTCGAGACCGCTACCGTGAGTTATCATGGGCCCATTTAATACGCCATTTTTTGGGTTTCGAGACCGCTACCGTGAGTTATCATGGGCCCATTTAATACGACGTCGTTTGTGATAGTCCATTTGGTCGGATCTCGCGCGGAAGTTTATCTTCACCATTTTGGAACGTTTAGTTGCAATAGTATAAATGTCCTATTCGCGGATGAATTCACATTTTTTGTCATCTTCGACTGTGAATATATACACAATCCACCAGAGAATCAGATAATTCCCACACAAACAAATTTTGAAGTGTCTCATGGCGTCACCTTCTAATCAAACGGCGACACTAATCGATGGCAAGGCAATACCATCGGATAAGAGATGGATGAGGTAGTTCGCGGTGTATCTTAGAAACATGGAAAATATGAGTTAGTTTCACAGTTTTAGCACTGTTTGAGAGCCAAAGATTCGATTTTCTGTTGTTTAGAATCTCTTTATCTTAATTTTGATAGGTCTCTCTGCATAGTTTTCGGTTCTCTTCTAAGCAAAGTATGATTGATCATATGAATAGGAATATTGGAAATTTACTCTCTTTTAGATTTAGGCGGCTACGATCACATACTTCTACTGTGAAAGCTTAATGATCTGAAATGTAAACTCCGAATAGTTGAATCAACAATGCACAACTTGTTATATTGCTGCAGCCGGACAAACCTACATAGTGATTTTCTGACTTTTGTTGATAAATGCTAATAGTTATTTAGAACATAATACAGTCTACCTCTTGTCGATAACACTCTTGTCTGCACTACTCATATTAAGGGAAACAGGATAAAGCCAGGGGCTGTGAGCGACCCAAACAGGAAATCAGGATGGGAGATGTGGATTCTGCAGAAGCTTCTAAAGTTGCAGGTTTCATTACTCCGGTCCCTGGTGGTGTAGGCCCGATGACAGTGCCAATGTTATGCTTCTCAGGAACACTATAGGCAATGCCAAGCTGCTCTTTTTATTTTTTGCCACCCGTTATCCGTTACCCGTTACCTGTAACCCTAAACTCTAAACCCTAAACCCTAAACCCTAAACCCTAAACCCTAAACCCTAAACCCTAAACCCTAAACCCGTTTCCCGTCACCCGTTACCCGTTACCCGTTACCTGTTACCCGTTAACCATTACCTGTTACCCGTTACCCGTTATCCTAAACCCGTTTCCTATTTCCCTAAACCCTAAACCATAAACCCTAAAACCTAAACCCTAAACCCTAAACCCAAAACCCAAATCCTAATCCTAACCCTCACCCTAAACCCTAAACCCTAAACCGTAAACCCTAAACCCTAAACCCTAAACCCTAAAACCCTAAACCCTAAACGTGTTTCCCATTTCCCGTTTCCCTAAACCTGTTACCCGTTACCCGTTACTCGTAACCCATAACCGTTAACCCATAACACTAAACCCTAAACGCTAAACCAGTTTCCCGTTTCCCGTTTCCCATTACCGACCCGTTTCCCGTTTCCCATTTCCCTTTACCGACCCGTTTCCCGTTTCCCGTTTCCTGTTTCCCGTTTCCCGTTTCCCGTTTCCTGTTTCCCGTTTCCCGTTTCCCGTTACCCGTTACCCATTACCCGTTACTCGTTACCGGCTACCTGTTTCCCGTTATCGGCTACCCGTTTCCCACCCTAAACCCTAAACGTGTTCCCGTTACCCGTTTCCCCTTTCCCGTTTCCCGTTACATGTTACCCATTACCCGTTACCCGTTTCCCGTTATCCCGTTATCTTAAACCCTAAACCCTAAACCCTAAACTTGTTCCCATTTCCCATTTCCCGTTTCCCGTTTCCCGTTTCCCGTTTCCCGTTTCCCGTTTCCCGTTTCCCGTGTCCCGTTTCCCGTTTCCCGTTTCCTATTTCCTGTTTCCCGTTACACGTTACCCGTTACCCATTACCCGTTACCCGTTACCCGTTACCAGTTACCCGTTCTCTTAAACCCTAAACCCTAAACCCTAAACCCTAAACCCTAAACCCTAAACCCGTTTCCCGTTTCCCGTTTCCCGTTATCTTAAACCCTAAACCCGTTTCCCGTTTCCCGTTTCCCGTTTCCCGTTTCCCGTTTCCCGTTTCCCATTTCCCGTTTCCCGTTTTCCGTTTTCCGTTTCCCGTTTCCCGTTTCCCGTTTCCTGTTTCCCGTTTCCTGTTTCCCGTTTCCCATTACCCGTTACCCGTTACCCGTTACCCGCTACCCGTTTCCCGTTCTCTTAAACCCTAAACCCTAAACCCTAAACCCGTTTCCCGTTTCCCGTTTTCCGTTTCCCGTTATCTTAAACCCTAAACCCTAAACCCTAAACCCTAAACCCGTTACCCGTTACCCGTTTCCTGTTTCCCGTTTCCCGTTTCCCGTTTCCTGTTTCCCGTTTCCCGTTTCCCGTTTCCTGTTTCCCGTTTCCCGTTTCCCGTTTCCCGTTTCCCGTTTCCCGTTACCCGTTACCCGTTACCCGTTACCCGTTACCGTTACCCGTTACCCGTTACCCGTTACCCGTTACCCGTTACCCGTTACCCGTTACCCGTTACCCGTTACCCGTTACGTGTTACCCGTTACCTGTTACCCATTACCCGGAATGGTCATGTGAGAGAGAGACGGAATGGTCAATACCTTGGAGAGGAAAACATTACCCGTTTGATAGAAAAAATAATTGAAGGAACGAAGATGAATCGATGTAAGGGGACGGAATGTTATGAGAAACCTGCACTTTCAAAGCTAATGATCATGTGAGAGAGAGACGGAATGGTCAATATCTTGGAGAAGAAAACATCGTACGCCAGTTTGTAGTTGTTGTCGTTGGATTCTTGGGAACAACCCGCTCATCAGCCCAGAAAATATGCCACCTCGACCAATCGATTGAATCAATGTAAGGGGATTCTACTAATTTCCTGAAATTTCAGCATCCATTTGCATCAGAAGAAGAAACATTATTAGGACAGTATGTCAAATGTGAAAAGCTATGTTCTTGATCAGCATAACCGTGAAAGGTGGGTCTCCATACTTTGATGTACAAGTTTCATGAATTGGCATGAACAAAACTGAATCAAAACTCTTTTTGATGCGGTAGAAAAAAGAGGATTTTAGATAGAGAATCAAAAAGATTGCAAACCAACCAAGAAGAGTCATGCAGCATCTTTACCAATATAGATAACACCACAAGTCCACATGGTAACGTTTGGTTTATTAATGGAAATAGCATCCATGAGATCGAAATCGAAACCCCACGATGAGGAGGCAAAATCTAACTAATTCGGCAGAGAAGACATTTGAATGTATCAACAACTCATAGTCAATCCCAAATTTGCAGATGATTCTTTAAAACGCAATAGAGATTTCACAACGATGTTGTAAAAAAGACCCTAAATCCAAATCCTTTCTACTAAATTTTCGTATGCCAAATCTAAAATCTAAAATCAAAGAACGTTCAACACTCATCGGAGCGATTTGATCAGGGAGCCACCAGAGACAACAACAGTGAAAGCGCCTCTTTCTTTGCAAAACTTACAGGAGAGATCCGCTGTGAATTTGGCCAGATCAACCGCCAAGTTCTCTTCGATATCAAAAATCTCTACTCTCTTCTTCTCCTCTTTCCCTAATTCCGCCGCCGTCGCAGCCATGCTCCTTACCTCCGACACCTTTCTCCGACTATCAGCCAATAATCTCCTGCGAGATTCACTTCCGATCGAAGAAACCGATAAAGACTCGAAGCGAGACGCAGTAGAAGGAGAACCGCAAGTGAGATTCGTCGGGAAGAAAGCGGAGAGAGAAGCTGAACGAGATGGAAGGTTAGTGGGGGAAGATGAGAGAATCGAGCGAAGGAAAGAAGTAGCCATGACAAAAAAGAATGTGTTTTTTTATAGGGAAATTGAGGATCTTTGACTTAGAGAAAAAGGACAGGTGGTGTGGGATTAATAGCCGACCAAAAACATATGTACATGTGTTTTGTCTTCGGTATGCTCAGTGTGTGTTTCTTGTTCGGTATGTTCAGTGTGTGTTTCTTGTTCGGTATGCTCAGTGTGTGTTTCTTGTTCGGTATGCTCAGTGTGTGTTTCTTCTTCGGTATGCTCAGTGTGTGTTTCTTCTTCGATTTGCTCTTTGAGTCAGTGTGTGTTTTGTATTCGATAGATCTGCGATTTTATGATCTCGATTTTAATTCCGGCTTCTCAATGTACAGGTAGGTTTAAAGATGGGTTAGCTAAATGGACAATTAAAAATAAACGTAGAAATGTAATGAAAAACCCTTTTCAACATAATTTTCCTTTAACGATTATCACTGCTGCTAAAGGCACTTAGATTCCAACGAGTTTTTTTTAATGCATTGTTGTCTCTTACCGCTAAAAAATCATTACCGGCCGGTGTTACTACACGGACCACCATAACCAGTCGGACCCACCATAACCAGTCGGACCCACCATAACCAGTGTCAGACCCACCATACCCAGTCCCACCATAACCGATGATGCTAATCAAACTGAAAGCCCAAAACAAGTAAAACCAGAGAAACACATCTACAATTCGTCAATTCCTTCCATAGTATAGATGTTTTCCCTTTTCTTTTTTGTTTTTCCTTTTTTTGGTTTTGGGTTTGGTACGTCTCAAATCTCAACGAATCATTTACAAAAGAAGTACATGACCTTGCACTTCCCCTTTATGTTGTATCTTTGAATCCAAGGTCAGGAAGATGTGTCACCTTGGTCTTGTGCTCGAGCTTCGTACGGTCACACCATGCAAGAACTTAGCGTACCCTAAAAAACTCAGCTTTCTATCCGAACTCCGGAATTGGCATTCCCTTTGAATGTTTATTTCATGCAAATAAGTACTGCATTAGGTTGGCATCATTCTACTCAAAGGCAGCCTCCACCTATATTTTTCTTGCATGCATCGATTCAAGACCATGTATGCTATTCGTTGAAAATCTTAAGCATGTACATTCCCATCTCGTAAAGGCCTCAAAGACACAGTGAAGTTATCATCATCAATTCAAGCATGCTCAAGATATGGGAAAGTGCAATTACCATGGATACTACATGCGGTACTGAAACTCCCATCTAATATTAGATGTTCTAGGTCTATCTGAAATAGCATACAGTAGATTTCTTGCCTACCACGACGATGGCAGAAGCATTAGGATGAAATTTTCATGCTTTCTGCAGTAAAAAAGAAGAGTGTGCTTTGTAAGTAAAAATAATCAAAAGGCGAAGATAGTAACTAAACTCCGAAATCCAAACCTGAACAGGGAGATACAGCTTGAATTCCGGAGGAAGCTCCTCTTCTGAGTAGAGACGATCAGAAAAATATATCCGCCTGAGACAGCAGTTAGCATGAATCTGAACTCGCAATGTCTCAGCATAATTAGTCCCATAAGCTCTCCTAGTAAGATCAGCTAAGTTAAGCTGGATTTGATTCCATCCCTCGTCCATCTTCAATGGCATTGTGCATATATATGGCTTTACTCTAGTGACAGACTACAAAAAAATAGAAACATCAATACTAGTAACGACAAGTGTCATAAAGATATAAACATTTCGGCAAGTTTATCCAATGCCCTAAAAGCTGTGCATGAAATGCAGAAGAGAGGCCCTGCTATAAACACAATCAGAGAAACTAGTGAAGATTGAATCAACAAGGGAAAGACATACAGACTTGAAAGTTGGAAGCTCGGAAACGCCGGCGCACATTCTTGTCATCCAGAATCTGTATCTCGAATGAGAAATATTTCTTCATATTCTTCACTACCAAGACCAAAAAGGGGAGCTTGATACCAAGAGTTGCAGAAAGATCAGCAGGACATGTAATATATGTAGACTGGATGTTTGATCCAACTATTTCAAGCACATTGGATTGAATATCATCATCATGGCAACGCTTCACATGGCCATCCACAACTATCAATCAAAAGAGAAATATAAACATACTAAAAGCTAATAAACCATCAATTTGATGAACTTCTTAGAGAAAGTCCAGCTCAAGATAGAACAACAAGCCATCAATAATTTGTTCCCTAAAGATCATGGTTTTGAATACAAAATCAGCTTTTGGGGACTCTTGACAAAATTCACAATAGCTCATATCATATCACGAAAGTAACGAAAACCTAACAAATAATCAACCACTCACCTTCTTTATCCCATATCTGAAGAGGCTTACTTCTGCAGGAAAAAAAAAAGAATAATCAAAACCGTCCATGGTTAAGAGAATATTGAACGATACCAGTAAATTGAAATATACCCTAGACTGTATAAGATAGACAGAAACCCAGACTGAAACGTGTTCTTGAACATCTTCCTGCTTCTCCGAATCCCGAAAATGAGCTCGTAGCAATAAATCTCGATGAGCAGAGAAAGATGCTGGAACCAAATTCCACGGTTCAAGGATTGGGCCTTGGCGCATTAATCAAGCCGGAGCGATGGCCCATTAATCAAGCAGGAGCCATAGCCCATTAATCAAACCGGAACCATGACCCATTAATCAAGCCGGAGCCATTGGCCCATTAATCAAGCCGGAGCCATTGGCCCATTAATCAAGCCGGAGCGATGGCCCATTAATCAAGACGGAGCGATGGCCCATTAATCAAGCCGGAGCGATGGCCCATTAATCAAGCCGGAGCGATGGCCCATTAATCAAGCCGGAGCGATGGCCCATTAATCAATCCGGAGCGATGGCCCATTAATCAAGCCGGAGCGATGGCCCATTAATCAAACCGGAACCATGGCCCATTAATCAATCCGCAGCCATTGGCCCATTAATCAAGCCGCAGCCATGACCCATTAATCAAGCCGGAGCGATGACCCATTAATCAAGCCGGAGCGATGGCCCATTAATCTAGCCGGAGCGATGGCCCATTAATCAAGCCGGAGCGGTGGCCCATTAATCAAGCCGGAGCGATGGCCCATTAATCAACCCGGAGCCATGACCCATTAATCAAGCCGGAGCCACTCTATGAGCTGAAAGACATAGATGAGATACCGACATCTCATGCCCATCTCCCTGGATAAACCAACGTGCCATTCTTCCGCTTATCACATGCCACATGTCTTCTTCTCCACAAAGAAATGGCCACGTGTACAGTAAATATCAGCCAAGCAAGACACGTTTCGATGCGGAAAAGACTAATTTGTCCTCTAACTACCGCATTATCTTCGCACAGCAGAGGAAGGTCATTTTCGGTATGACAGAAAGTAGGGCCAAAAATTCTGCAACTTGCAGTGTTTTTACTTCTCCAAGAACGACTTTAGAGACAAGAAAAGATATGGGAGCAAACGTGGACCAATGAGAAGAGTGCTTTAGATGGAGGAGAGATCTGAGCCACAAATCTCGTTTATGAATTCTGAGCCACGAAAACAAGATCTACATCACGCGCTCTCTAGCTCACGCGCGTTTTTCTCTTACTTGTGCAGATTGCTGCCCTCTCACCTCCTCGGAAGTTGAAACAATACAAACACAATCTTCTCCTCTCTCTTTGGTCCTTTCTGCTTTAATCTGGATAAAATCCAATCGAAGGCTCTTCTTCTTTCTGCATCTAAGTTTTCTTATTTGGGTCTGATCAAAGTTCTCTCATCCGTTCACAGCAAAGTGAGTTTCTCCCTTATCTTGTTTACTTTAGGCGTTTGAATCCATAGATGTTTTCTCTCTCTCTCTCATGGGTTTTCTGAAAATAGTGAGCTTGACTTTTTTTCTTTCACCAGGTTGATAGATCGACAGATAATGGATTGCTATACGGGAAGGAATTTCGAGGAGCTTGTTGTGCCTAATTATCAAGAATCATCATCAGAGACATACCCATCTGCTGGTATGTGGGGTGGATGGAACATGAATTCCTCTGAAGCTGCTGATAAATGCTTCGGTTACGATGGTTTCAGTGGAGAAGGATTGTTGTACAGTCAGATGGGTATGAGGACGAGTGAAGAAGAAGAAGAGTCCAAGAGGTCAAAGGCTTTCTACGGTGCTCCCTCACTTCACGAATTCGAAGGAATCGAACAGATGGATGATATATTCTTGTACAGCCTCTTTCTTTCATCACAAATAAGTGTTATTGCGTAGGCTTATGTTTTCCGATGTAACTGTTGTTTCCTCTTTGGTTTCCGGTTTTACTGAAGAAGTTCAATTTTGGAGGATGTTCCAGGGAATGATGGAGATGTTCACCGTGCATCTAGCAGCAATAACAGTGCCGGTTCTTCCTCTATGTATGGTGGTACAGAAGTTCCCATGTTCCATTGTCATGTCATGCCTTTAAAGGTAAGAGATTTGTCGCCAAGATGGTTTTTTCTATGGTTTTTTCTATGGAGTTACCAAACTGAAGCTTATGCTTATCGTTGGTGATGTCCTGTTCATTAAGAGATTTCGATGTTAAATCTTAAGGCAATTATTTCTGATTGAAGGGGGAGGCTCCATTCACAATCTCGGATCTGTCTGAAGATAACATGGTAGATACGCAATATGGGGATCAGCTCTCGTCTGAAGAACTTGTTTTACAGGATTTACAAAGGGCTTCAGAAAAGGTGAGTTACTGCGATTTTGCCTCTAGGCTCTAACCGTACATCTGAAGTTCCTGTCATTGATAAAGGTTTTGTTTTTGCTCTCTAGTTGACTGATGAGACACGCAAATGTTTCCGGGATACCTTTTACCGACTTGCAAGGAACTCACATGAGATGTCGGATTCAGTCAGCTCCAACTCAGAAGAATTCCATATGCGAACGTCCAGATATGGTTATGGTGATGGAACCAGGTATAGATCTGTTCTTTTTGTTCCTGATTCACACTTCAAATGAAATCACTGTGTTCATGGGAGCAGTAGCTTAATTTTTTCTTCTGTATTTAGATTCATATGAGCAGACTTATCAAAATGACAGTCATATGTTGCAGGTTGAGTAGAGAGGAAGAGATAGAATCAGAAACAAACTCGATTGATCGAGCCATTGCAAATCTGACATTCAACAAGATGGAATCCAACATTAGCAATTTTCCTCTATCAGAAAGAGTACAGTAGTAGCTTCTGCTGGATCAAGATCTCAACCATTCTCACCTCATCATCGTCCTCTGAAGTCGTTTGTTACCGGATGTGTATATATGTGTCTATATATAGATGACTTAAAGTTGTAAGCTTCAGTTTTGATCTGTTTTAAAAGAATCTCGTCCCTTTCAATTCCTGCAGTATAGTTGTTTCTACATAACTACTGTGTGACAATAACCGTTCGCATTATGAATAAGACCACCCATGTTTCAAAGAACTCCCAAGGATTGACTGAAACACAATCAGCATGGCGCAGAAAACAACATTCATTGACAAGCCTTTAACTGAATAATCAGGAGAGTTTTGAATTTCTAGTATTGAAGCAAACCCGGAAAACAAAAAAAAAACGGGAGGCAATGAATTTGTCCATGGATACAAGTAGATGACTCGGAAGAGGAGGTCAAAAGTCAATGGAATCATCTGATTTTTACTGCCTCCACTTCATAGACAAGCCACGCATTCTTAGGCATATCTTCCTTCAAGCCTTCTTCTGAGAACCTGTGTTTATCACATCCATAGCAAGAAAAACAAAGCAGGTTGTATAAACGGAATAATATGCAGAGTTGAATCATCCAGATTTACTCAGCTGAAACCATTATGATATACCCGAGGGATGGCGGAATAATGAGTCTTCTCTTATCACCAACTCGCATCCCTGCGAATTAGAAATGCAGATGTATTTTCTTTTTAAAGATATCAAAACTAGTGAATTTTCAGTTGATGTCTTCTATTGGTTGAGTCACTTTACCTTCAACACCAATGCTGAGACCTTCTATGACTTTTTCTCCACCTGCAAGCACGATAATCATTAAAGGGAAAAAGCTGAATGTGTTTGACGACAGGAGAGTTTGTGATATCTATGAAATCTTTACCTAAGCGGAATCTTAATGGAGCTTCTCCCAAGTTTGAATCAAACAATTTCCCAGTGTCTTTCAACTTCCCAGTATAGAGTATACTGACCTGAAAAAAGCCATAAAGCATTTTAAAGCATTCTCGCCTAATGGTGATGGGAATCGAGACGGCATCAAGATTGCATACGACGCAGAAGTACATAAGATGTTGCATGTACTCACCTTTTTCCCTTTAACAGCTGATTTTCCCTCTAAATTTCCTTTTTTAATCTCTTCAATGATCACTCCATTAGATGAAATCTCCGTTTCCAATGGTTTCTTAGTATCAGCTTCTTTCTCAATGTTCCTATACATGAAAGAAACTATTATAGGAGTAGTTTATCACCTAAACAACAGTAATCTCAAGAGAGTATCCACTCACACCCAAAAGAAAAAACTGAAAGAGAGAACTTTAGCAGAAGCTCATACCAGGAAGCAAAAGTTGATCATACCATCTACCTTATTTTTGCAGACACTAATATTGTTCCTACCATGTTTTCAACAGAGTTTTCTACTTTAATAGTAAGGTGTGGCTCACTTGTCAAAAGCTTGTTTTTTCCTCTCTGAGCACTCAGATAGATCTTTCTGGACATCTGTAACTTCCGCTTTCCTATCCCTTTTCCTCTTTTTCTTTGACAAAATGGCATCACCATTCTGTTGAGAGGATAATAGATCACTTGATGATTTGATCTCCCTGTTGTTTGCAAGACACGACAAGTTAATTGACCATACAACAGGGAGAGTGCCATAACAAATCCATAATACCAAATACCAATCAGGAAATAAATGCATTTAGAAGTGATGTCCGCTTTCTAATGGAAGGATATGAACCACTTGTAAATAAAACTTCAACTTCTGAGGAATATGAGTAACATTTTCACTTTAACTGGAGAATAAGCACCCAGTAATCACATTCGACCTAATGATTTCAACTAAACATAGCATCTTGTTAAATACTGAATAGCTAGAAGGAAACATAAACTGTTCAGTAGTATGGTAACACTTACTTTACAGTAGCTGGCTTCTCATTCTGTAGACTTTCAGTCAAATATTTTTCTCCTGAGTTAGCTACAGCTGAAGTCTTAGACTTTTCCTTAGTTCTCTTTTTCTTTGAAGGAATTTCACAGCCTTTCTGCACTGGTAGTTCAATATCACCCAGTACTTTATCCTCCCTGGCAGATCAAACACATTAGATTAATAAAAATTTTAAACCTAAAAGCTACTAATATCAACGCCCATCTGTACTGGGTAGTACTTTCTCACCTTTTTTCATCCAAAGCTTTGTGTGTATGAGTTCTTGCCTCTGATGTCTTCTCACACTTGGCATTAGATTCACCGTTTTCCAAAGTAGAACTTCTTGCTTTCGACCTTGTAATTCGTGAAGGCAAGTGACTCTCTGAAGATAAGACTCCCGGAATCTTGAGGTAATTATCACTGGTGTTACCTACTTCTAAGGCATCACTAGCGCTAGAGTCATCTTCTCTAGCTGAAGTTTCATTAGAATCTGAATCAGATACCTGATACTTCTTCCTAAGTCTTCTACCTTTGCCATTTATTTTCTTGTCTTTTGCTTTAGCTGTCATCTCCTTAATAGATACTGAAACAAAACAAGATTATCAAATGCAGGTACAATACCAAAAGGAAAAACTGTCAAAATCCCCCAACCCAATTTCATGTAAGCAAACTGAGAGATACAGATGAATACATGTATGATATGGAGAAACGCATTACTGCTTTCTCCACCAAAAGACACTACTACATTACTACAGAGAATCAAACTAGACAAAAACTGTGATTAACTGACAAGGTTTAATGCAACCAGGGGCCAGGAAGGCTGCAGATCACTATAATAAAAAAAAACTAATAATGTTATGTATGAATGCAAATAACTTGTCAATGACAATTATGACATAGCCAGACTACAAAGTAACTCCAAGTGCATAAGAAACTCTGATGATATCAAACAATTAAAGTTTAAATCCACAAAGCAAACATAACATATAATTTCAGAGTTAGAAGACACAGCCAAAAAAAACATAAAATGGCATACTTTCATCATCATCAGTACTAGAAACTTGTGAACCGCGGCCAGATGGATCATCATCATTTATGAAACTATCACTGTAGTCATAATCATCACTGCTTGCTTTCTCCACGTCTGTGTCAACAATGTCTTCTCCATATGACTCCCTTTTGCTTAAGTCAAAGAATATACATATAACAATCTAGGAATCAATATCCATTAAAATCTTTAAAATGATAAGAGGATACGATTCGTCATCATTTTGCCTAAAAGCGGTACTCCTACTGAGGAAGTAGCCAGTGAGGTGAAGGCTTCGAGGTCCGATGACAGAGAAGATAACTTCATCAGCTTCTTCAAACTCCAGATTCAGTTGGCAAGAATCAACCTTTCCAGGAGACAAGACACATAGGAAGAGGGGACTTTTGTTCCCAACGTTACACTGCAAAATGCTTCTATTTGTTGCGTCACCAAGCCCTAATGTCGCCTAAACCAAAGATCAGCCAAATAAGAAACAAAACTACAACCTCATGTTTATGTAAACTTCCAAGCAGAGATGAGAAATTAGCCAAGCAGACAAGATAAAGGTTAACATAACAACATTTCAAAGAGATTTAGGGTGGAGAATAAGATTAGAGACCTGGGAAAGGTGAAGTCTTCTTATTCCTGTTGCTTCAGTAGCCTTAAGCGTGAAAGGCTTTCCTGGCTTCACTTCAACTCCTGCAAACACACAAATCTCTCATCAACGCCCAAGTATATGGAAACAAAAGTTAGGCCTTTCTATTGTTTGGGTTCAAAGAGAAAGAAAGAGTGAACCCACCCCAGAAAGCCATGGAAAATGGACAAAGAATGAAAAAGAATCGTGACACAACTCTACAGCCGACCCTTTGGGTTTTCTCCGTTCTGTCGCGAGGTTTTTTGTTGGCGAGGGTTTTACTTTCTGGCGCCTTTATTTATTTCTGTGGAGATTTTTTTAATAGGTTTAAAAAGAATACAAAAAGAGGAATGTATTTCTTTTTTTGATGCACAAATCACAAAACGTATTTCTTTCATCATTTTCAGTAATTATTATCTTTATCATCGTTTTTTCTTATGAGAAATACAATGCGTTTAACCATGGTGAACTAAAGTGCAAAATACGGTGTCGAATTATAGTGATTGTAGTGGTTATCGACAAGGATACAGTGATCGTGGCAGTGAAATGAATAACTTAAAAAGTCGTGATCATTACAAAGTTCCTAAGTCTTTGGCACCGGCCAAACACCTTCACCTTCTCAAATTTGAGAAAACAGAGCAGAAACAGCCGCAACAAAATAGATCTGAATCAACACAACCGAAGGCAACGTGAAGGAGAAACTTCACCCATGTTAGGAGCTATGATCTGCGTGGATAACTTGGGTTATGAAAATGATACCAGAATTTCGGGAAATTCTGTGATTTTATAATTTGATGGAGGGATATTCCGTATAAAGATAAAGCTAAGGGGTTCGTTTTGCAAATAAAGAAAAAGTAAGAGAAAGGAACACATATTTTAGTCATGCGATTGACCCACATTGAGATTAGTCTCCCTTTTTCATCTGTAACCTTCTTCTCACTTTCCCATTTCCTTCTCTCTCACATTCCCAAATTTCATCTCAAACTCAACTTCTCTCCCTAACAGCTTCGAGCTTCACTCATGGCCGCCTCATCCTTGGCAGACGGTAACCGTTAATTCTATTTTTAGCTTACTTATATGTCAACACAATCTCATCCAACTTGATTATTCAATTTTGTGCCTATATGTTTGGTTTTTGTTGAGCTGGAAACACTTTTTAGGCAGAGGAATATATGTATATATATATATATTCTCCTCGAATTTGGTAGTTGATTGACTGTTTGCGTTATTGTCGGAGAGAATCTTCAACCGTTTCAGACATGTGATCTTCATGGTCCCTCGTACTACCAGTGGAATACCGAATCACCCATATGTTTCTCATGAACTTTGTAATATTATGTAATCCAAAATGATTATAAAGTTAATATTATGGAGTCCCTAAATTCACATAGATGTGTATATATTCCAGATATTGGTAGTTTATTTGACCTTCCAATATTTAGTTGTATTGAGGTTTTTGTCTGCTGGATTTTCAGGAGAAAGAGATATGGAGAAAGGGGCAATGATTTTACAGGCAAGTGAGAATCAAAATCCTATGACAGATCCTTCACCAACACCTTCCCCGTCTGCAACAGCTACTGCACCAGCTTTGGTTTTATCTAATTCAGGCAAGAAAATGGATCAAGCTGGAAAGAAAAAGTATGTGAAACAAGTCACTGGTCGCCACAATGATACAGAGCTGCATTTGGCGGCTCAACGGGGTGACTTGGCAGCTGTGCAGCAGATCCTCAAGGATATTAACTCTCAGATGGAAGGGACTCTTAGTGGTGAAGAATTTGATGCTGAGGTTGCAGAGATCCGAGCATCCATTGTGAATGAGGTTAATGAGTTAGGGGAGACGGCACTCTTCACTGCTGCAGACAAAGGCCATCTCGATGTCGTCAAAGAGCTGTTGAAGTATTCTAGTAGAGAGAGCATTTCTAAAAAGAATCGTTCTGGATATGATCCGCTTCATATTGCTGCCATACAAGGTCATCATGGTAATGCTCCTCAGGTCTTGGATCGGCTTTTGATAGAAAGAAGTTTTTGCAAAGTTTTTATCTGTTTCTTCTTTTATTTACTCTGAATAAAAAAGATGGTTGTTTCTTGCAGCTATAGTTGAGGTCTTGCTAGATCATGATTCAACGCTTAGTCATACATTTGGCCCATCAAATGCAACTCCACTTGTGTCTGCAGCTATGAGAGGCCATACAGAAGTTGTGAACCAGCTCTTGTCCAAAGCTGGGAATTTACTAGATATTTCGCGGTCTAACCATAAAAATGCATTGCATCTAGCTGCAAGGCAAGGTCACGTGGAGGTTATAAAAGCACTTCTTGCCAAGGATGTTCAGCTAGCAAGACGGGTTGACAAGAAAGGACAAACTGCACTTCACATGGCTGTTAAAGGGCAGAGCTCCGAAGTGGTGAAACTACTGCTTGATGCAGATCCTGCCATTGTTATGCTACCAGACAAGTCTTGTAACACAGCTTTACATGTTGCCACCAGGAAAAAAAGAGCAGAGGTATGAATTTCCCTGTGGGTGTATTTCATTTAGGGGTTTTTTACTTGGTCTTCACATTATTGCATCTTCTTGCAGATTGTAGAACTATTGTTGTCACTGCCTGATACCAATGCCAATGCATTAACCAAGGAACGCAAAACAGCGCTTGACATAGCTGAGGGGCTTCCACTATCAGAAGAATCCTCATACATAAAAGAGAGTCTTGCTCGTTGTGGGGCTCTTAGGGCGAATGAACTGAACCAGCCAAGGGACGAGCTAAGAAGCACTGTCACCCAAATCAAGAACGATGTACATATCCAGCTGGAACAGACGAAAAGAACGAACAAAAACGTGCACAACATCTCCAAAGAACTCAGGAAACTCCACAGAGAAGGGATCAACAATGCAACCAATTCAGTAACTGTTGTGGCTGTATTGTTTGCAACTGTTGCTTTTGCTGCTATATTCACAGTGCCTGGTGGAGACAACAATGACGGATCAGCAGTGGTGGTGGATCGAGTGTCGTTCAAGATCTTCTTCATCTTCAATGCAATCGCATTGTTTACATCTCTGGCGGTTGTGGTGGTCCAGATCACATTGGTGAGAGGAGAGACAAAAGCTGAGAAGAAGGTAGTGGAAGTGATCAATAAACTGATGTGGCTGGCATCAATGTGTACGTCAGTGGCGTTTCTGGCATCGTCATACATTGTGGTTGGGCAAAAGAACGAGTGGGCGGCTGTGCTGGTGACGGTGGTTGGGGGTGTGATAATGGCTGGTGTTCTTGGAACCATGACTTATTACGTGGTGAAGTCGAAGAGGATGAGGTCGATGAGAAAAAAGGTTAAGAGTGCGCGCAGGAGCGGTTCCAACTCATGGCATCATTCAGATTTCTCAAACTCGGAAGTCGATCCCATTTTCGCAATCTGAGATGCAGAAAAAGTCATGTAAATATATTGTATTTGATGAAGAGGCCTGACCATCGAAAGACAAAACAGTGTTGTCAACTTTTATAAGGTTTACACTGCTCAGCTCATTCTGCTACAAATTCAGCTAAACATTCTCTTCCTAAGCAAAGGAGCATTAGAGTTTATACAAGAAAGTTCGTTCTCTTTGTTGGGAGTCGTTTGTATTCTTGATCGTATCACTTTGAGCTGCACAGCTTTGGGTCTCCCCTCCAAGCATAGATCATCTCTTGGACCTGATGCTGAGTTTGAACCAAAGTTTGGAGCTGCTTAGTTTTATATCTATTATAGATCTCAAGCTTGCTTGGGGAGCAAAGATTAGTTGTCTGAAATCACATAATCATATGTTGAACCTTTTCCATTTTGGGGTTTAGAAAGGCGATTCTCATTAAACGAGTCATTGTTTCACAGGGAGAATACCATGGAGATATGATATTTACTACATTACATAAAAACCGTGGGAACTTGCAGACAAAGCCATGGAAGTAAATTGGTAGCTGGAGTTTCAGGCACCAATTCAGTGTTGACTATTAAGATATACCCAATTTGTAGCTGAAACTTGCTGGGGGCTGCGATGCCGTTAAAATTACTTACCTGGATTATTTGAGGGTGGGAATTTCAAAGTTGACAACAAAATCATTATTTCACCATTGGATCAGCTTCTGATCTTGTAGCAAAACAACATGATAAGAAAGCCTCAATCCATTGCAACAAAACCAGAAACACTGGTCGGAAATAGAAGTTCATAATCAAAAGGACTCGTCCACGATATCAATGTCCGAAAATTATTTTTCAGCTCACTGGAAATTGGATAACAGTGGCTCTATGCGGAACTCTCTTTTTTTCCGACGCCGTTGGTGCCTGCAACGTATTGACGTGATCTAAAGCCGGTCAATGCAAAGAACCGAGAATCATACCATAGACATCGGAGCGAGATGGCATCGTCTCAATGACCTTGTAATCTTGAGGAGCGTACAGTTTCTCCTCGAGGACCGCACCGCCTAAATTGTTGTCGTAGAGCTTCTTCTTTTTCTGGAAATTGATGGAAGTCTTTAAAGCGGAAGGGATATCTTCGGTCTGGACGAAGAGCCAAGCCGTTTATACATTTCATACATGGCTTCAGAGACTTCCATTTGGTTCCTTCTAAGGCTTTCAAGACTAGAGTGTCCTTGGCGACGAGGAGCTTCGTATTTGTATTTTCCCGGAGGATTCCACCGGAGCTCTTGTAATTGCTTCACGCTGAGGCCGTTGTAGTTGATACCGGAGATGAACTGGCAGTCTCGACGTTGATCTTCGTCTTCTCTGCTACGAGCAGGGCTCTTCTGAGGCTAGACATCGCTATACCGAGTCAAAACTATAAGGCACGACGAAACCTGGCCGAGCTTTTCTCCATTTTAGGGAAAGTAATAGGAGGTTTTGGGCTCTGAAATGCAGAATATAATTAGCAATTTATACTGTATGTTTTCTTTTCTCACAAAAGAAAACTTGATAATATGATCAGGTTTCAGTTTCAGTCACCAAGTTCCATCTAAGTTCCATCTAAGACGTTCATTCATTCAAAATTAAAAATTAGGCACAATCAAAAGATAGTTGCTGTGAAGGAATTACAAAGTATTGTATCGAATTTGATATCTTCGAAGCCAATCTTCACCCTTTTCATAGTAATCCATCTTGGTAAATGCATTCCCCAAGAAGTTCAAATCAGCAGCAAACGCAGATGCTCCACGCCAAGCATCCAGCACTGGATCCATAGCCTGAACCACATGTATGGGTGACCCACACGGTCTTATCATCCTAACTCCGCATTCCAACCGCTCTTTCATACCCGGAACAAGACTGCACCCACCCGTCATCAGTATCGAGCTTGTTAGCCTCTCCTCTAACTCTTTCTCTCTATGCGGTAGCCTTCTGATTGATGCGCCGATAATCTCGTCTAAGCCCACTTGGTCAATACCAACAAGGTTTGGACGAAACAAGATCTCAGGGCACCTGAATCTTTCAATACCGATCACTATCTTGTAATCTTCCTCTGTTAGTGGACGAACACGTGGCACCTCCCCTGATGTCTGATTCGACTCTCCCTCTAGTTTCTGCACAAATGTTGGGTCGATTTCCTGAAGTCTAGATGACAAACGAGCTAACTCAGCTTCGTCTGGATCAGATCGTTCGTCATCGTCGTCATGATCCTTGCTCATAAGTTTGTAAAGCTGCCAATCTTCATCTTTAGAACCAAATGTATCCTCACCTTTCCCTCTATCAAAGGCTGCTGTTGTCAGTAGACGCATCCTCTCTCTTTGTGCAGCACTTAGTCGCTCGCCGCGTCCAACACCTCCAGACTTCTGATTACCGTTTGTACTGGACCCATTTGTTTTCAAGCGTTTCTTTTGCTCAACTCTCTCCAACACTTCCTTGTACTGAACTCGCATCTCCTCTAAGTAAAACTCTGGGTTCTCACTACAACCAACAGACGATAAAAACAAACGGATTACTATTTGCCCCTTTTTTCTAACACTGACTAATGAATTGATTTACACACCGACGTCTTTCCTCCTCTAATTGATCTCTTCTCTCTTTTTCGAGTTCCTCCTCGTTACGCTTTTGTCTAGCTCGTAGTCGGCCCTCTGTTGTTGATTTAAGAAACATCTGCCTCTTCTTGTCCTTAAGCTGCAAGCAGCAAATTAAAAATAATGAACATTATCACTCTCATATGAGTAAATGATTTCTCACTATCCTGGAAACAAACCTGCTCAGGAGTAAGTATATCGTCCGGGACATTTATGAGAGGGTACTTTTCATTATCAAAAGAATCAGTTTTCTCTTCACTCTCAGTTGGTTCATTCTTTGGCTCGCCCCTTGCCTTTCTAAGCGACTGTGTCACTTTTGAAACAGTAGATTCTAGCTCTTGCCTGGATGCGTAACCAGTGTCTGACAAAAAGGATGGAATATCATCCTCTTCAACCTGGTCAAGTTGCTTCACAAGGAAACGCAAACTATGCAATTCATTCTCCATTTCATTTATCTTGGACAATCTCTTTGCTTCAGCCATTTCTCGCAGCCTTTGCCCTTGTTTTTCCCTTATAGCTGCCTTCCTTGCAATCTCTTCTTCTGAAGGAGGAACTTCGGTGGGAGGAGGTATCCACGGAAGCTGCCAATACCTTGTTTTCTCTTCAGCTTCTTTTGTTCCCTCCTGGTCAATAACGATCATGTAGATTTAGTTCACTAGAATCACAAACTGCCCAATAAAATAAACGAAAGAAATGAATAAAACAACTTACCTGGAACAGCCGAACTTCAGAAGCATAGTCAGGTGCGATATAACAATGTTCCAATTTCAAATCTTCGACCTTTTCCCATGTAAACCTAGAACTTTTTGTGACGTTAAACATGGTGAGAAAAAAATATCTTATCTTGAAATGTGGGTAATCACACTGAGAAGATAGATCCAGCTGAATAACTCACAAATGAAAAGGGTATTTAAGTGACAGAAGCTGCTTTAAATAATCAGTGACATGATATCCACCAATGTTAGTTCGGCAGGATCCTTTATAAATAGGCTCTCCGTCGATAAACTGATAACCAGTGAGACCACGTACCAGATCAATAAGACACATACACATTATCAGACCACGGGCTGAGTGATTTCCAGAAAGGGATAGTTTTAAAATAAACAAGATTGTCACCAGCTTGCATTCATGGACCTCATAGATACATACCGGAATGGCGTGTATTGTAGTGAATCCAGGACAGACGACAAGTCCATCTTTTTTACAAATTCCATGTAGTTGATTGTACTTGTAGCTAAAAGCAGCATCGACTCCAAATGCTGTGAGAACATGACAGTCAAGGAATCTTAATGAAAGCAATACACAAAAAAGAATCCTTACTATTAAACATTTGATTCAAGAAACAATCAAATCCAAAACTAAAAAATGACTTGTATTCATACCAACTGCAGGAACCCCATAAGTCTCAAATAGCAGTTCTGCCATTTTGCTGCGAGATTGAGCTGGATTGCACACACATTCAGTTATTAGGATTGGATGGTCAATCTGTCCTGCCATCGAATGATGTTAAATCAAGAGAAAAAGTTCTTACATGTAGTACTATGGAAAAAAAGAGATCTAGGACATACCCCTGATCCATCAGCACCCAAACGATCAAAGGCGAAGTCAAGAATCTAAAAACAGAAAAATCAAATAGATTAAGTACCACATGTTGCAGGAGGGAATATCTGAGAATTCTAAATTCAATGTTTGATAAATAAAAAGTAGAGTCTAAAAATCAGAACAGCCATAGAAACAACAAAGAACTTGGAATACACGAAAAACAGCAGAAGCTCACAAAAATACATGACGGCAGCAATCAATGCCTGGAAAAAAGACCTTAGAGATCATATAAACAATACAATTCATTACTGAAGAAACAGGTGTAGAATCCATACATATTCCATGATCTCGAATTGATAAACCACATTGCTATCAAAAGGCGAACGTGGTCCTGAGCGAGTGCAATCAAAGTACTTCATCATTGCAGGATCCTGGTCGCCAACAATAGTAACAGTTTCACCTGTAGTAGAGAGAAGACCAAATATATACATCATTACACATGGATATAAACATCTACACAAAAAGATCGAAGCAAAGCAGCAAGGAAAAACAATTAAGCAAAATAAGATAGCATAGTCAATCGCAGTCAAAACTTCAAACAGCTAATGAGACTCAGCATTTGATCTAATAAGAAAAAAGCCAATTTTTTTATTAGGAACACGAAAAGGAATCGGAAACATATCATTAGACGCATTGGTTAGCAACAGACAACCATAAGGAATCAAATAAGAGGCAAACAAACACTAAAACGCCGATAATGTGGAAAAATACACATAAAAACAAGACCTGTAGCTTTGTGGCGTGGTCTTTGCACGACATTGCGGAAAATAACACGAGGTTCAGTTTCTCCTGCCCACCTTGAAACCGAGAGGATTGTAAATGGACATGATTTTTACCGAATTGTGGAAGATGATTAATACATGCCAAACACGCCGAAGTATAGCTGAATAGCGAGACGATATATAGGGTTTATAGGATAAAGTACCCAATACGGAAGTAGGAGGCGCCATTATCGATAACAATGGGAACAGAAGATGGAATATTATTGTAATCCGTTTGCCTGCGTATCCTCGAGACGAACGACATGCTTCTCTTTCTTCTGTTTTGCCTTAGCCGCCGTCGTCTGTCGTCGCCTACATCCGTATATATAATTCGGCCGCCTAGCGCTCCGGTGTAGAAAGACGAAGACAGAGATGGACCTTACTGGCGTAGAAACTAGAAAGACTCAATTAGGCCCAAACCCAAATACTTCGAAGGAAGACAAAAACTGATTGTGTACCAATTTTCTTTTTAACCTGTATTTTTATGTTAAATCTTTTTCATTTCAACAATCCTACAGGCTACAGACATTCTTAAAATTTTCTGACAGCCCAAATAATTTGTTTGTGTATTGTTATGTTATGTTTTTTCTAGATTTAATAATGTTTTAAAAAGTCATAGCCAATATTTTAAAAACAATTGCAGAAAATTTATTAAAGCAAAAAGTATAGTAAGAGATTTCTGTGCTGATAAAATCAAAACCTTTTACAACACAAAATGATAGCAAGTAAGCTGTTGAGACTAAAAGCAAGCAATGTAGGTAATAAAATATTTAAAGATATAAATTGGATATCTTTTCTTCACCAATTGGTTAGTTCTAAAATATATTTTTAGAACTATATTTTCTTCACCAATTGGTTAATATATTTTCTTTGTAGTTGTAAAATATATTTTCTTCATCAATTGGTTAATATTAAGAAAATGTTAGCCGTCTTAGCTCAGTGGTAGAGCGCGTGGCTTTTAACCACGTGGTCGTGGGTTCGATCTCCACAGACGGCGTTTGTCGTTTTGTTATGCGTTGTTATTTTTTGGTAATCTTTATCTTAAGTTCTTCAGCTAAAAAGCCCAAACGGACATTTGGGCCTTTTGATTTTCCTTGCATAAATAATAACACTCAAGTTTTCTCTTCCGAAACAATTACGCTTTTAGGGTTTTAGAGTTTTCTCTTCATTTCAACACAAACCACCATGACTGCCGAACAGAAAGAACTGCTCGCCGCCAAATTGGAAGAACAGAAAATCGATGTAAGATTATCTTTACTCTATCTCTCTCTCGAGTTTCGCTGTTTTATTTTATTTTCCGTTGTCTTTAGTTGGGAAGTAGTTAGATTGGATTCAGATTTTTGATGTGTGCCTGGCTAGATCTTAGATATCATTTCCTAGATGGCTATTTTTGGTGCTAATCGACTTTAGATCTGAATTATATGTTTTCCAACTCCCTGAATTCTTCTCTGTTTTACTACACTTGTGTTATTGATTAGCACCGCATATGTCTGATTTATTTAGTCTGTCGAACTTCTGTGTTTGGTTTGTAGCTCGATAAACCTGAGGTTGAGGACGATGATGATAACGAGGAGGATGATTCTGAAGACGACGATAAGGATGATGATGAGGCAGAGGGTAAGTCTTCTTATTTTGGTTCTTTCACTGAAATTTTGTTTATTTCCTTGATCAAACTACCGTATGTACAGATCCTAGTATTTCTTTTCCGGGTTTGAGTTTATATATGGGGCAGATTAGTTGATGCTCAGAGTCTGTAAATGTGTAAGAAAGATAGGTACTGGGTCTAAACTTGAAGTTTTGTTGAAATGAATCTTTCCGAAGTGTGGGTTTCTTTGCTATCTGAACGTGCTTAGGTTGTGTGAATCATATACCTTTTAGCCTGGTACTCAAGTAGACAAATGATGCTGACTTGTGAGCATTATAATTCTTGTTGGTGGAACTACATCTTACTTGTCTTTCACTCTAGTTGAGTCACTGTTGATTTGCAATTGGTAAAACAGGACAAGACGGAGAGGCAGGAGGTCGGTCAAAACAAAGCAGAAGTGAGAAGAAGAGTCGCAAAGCAATGTTGAAGCTCGGGATGAAACCCATCACTGGTGTTAGCCGTGTTACCGTCAAAAAGAGCAAGAATGTTGGTGGTTTCTTTTGGACATTCAATCAATTAATCCTCCCTTATTCATAAATTATTCACATTTATGTGTATTGATTGAATATTGGGGACTTGACTTTGTTAACAGATCATGTTTGTTATATCAAAACCTGATGTCTTCAAGAGCCCGGCATCAGACACATATGTGATCTTTGGTGAGGCCAAGATTGAGGACTTGAGCTCTCAGATCCAGTCACAGGCAGCAGAGCAATTTAAGGCACCAGATCTAAGCAATGTGATTTCAAAGGGTGAATCGTCTAGTGCTGCAGTGGTTCAGGATGATGAGGAGGTTGACGAGCATGGTGTTGAGCCAAAGGACATTGAGCTGGTGATGACCCAAGCAGGAGTGTCTAGGCCAAGGGCTGTGAAGGCACTCAAGACTGCTGATGGAGATATTGTCTCTGCCATCATGGAGCTTACCACCTAAATCAAAATCTTATCAACTTAGATGTGGTTTAGCTTGATCTGTGTCTCAGAGATTGTCCCAAATGTTACGGAATCTTTTTTGGTTCAGTGTTTTGTTGAAGTGCTTTTGAATGTTGTATCAGTATAAACCTCAAAGCTATTGATTTTCAGTTTGATATTGATATCAATTGTTTGATTCTATCTACAGATGTGCTGAAGCCACCAAAGGAAATGAGATCTCTCTTCGTTTCAATTAAAAAGCAAAAGCTTTAATCTCTTTAGTTTCACATGTGGAGCTTAATGGAACGCGTACGCTGCACAATGTAGAAAGTGGTAGATTCATTGAGCTCATGATGTTTGTCGATCACCAAAACCCCTCATACGTTTTAGTAGGATTTTGCTTCTGGAAAGTTGTGATATAGCCGATATCTATAACCTACTCCCCAAGGAATATAGCTGGTTTTATTCAAGACAACGAAAGATTCAAAGGTACACACATGGAAGACGTTTCTTTTGTCGCACCCAAAGTGATGAGGAAACAAGGTCTCCGGATATTGCAGTTGCTGATAAGAAGACTTGACAGGATATAATGGAGGAAGTGAAGGTTCAATTCTGTCTACTCTTTTGGTTTGCTCTCGCATGATGAACTCAAGCCCCACTTTCAAATGGAGGAGAATAGAGGAGAGTCATCTCAGTGTTCCAATTTCCATAAGAGAAGGACACTACCGTTCTCAAACCAATAGACTCATTAGAAATAATGGTCAACACAAAGATCGTAGTCACTAATCACAGAGATTACTCTCCTTATCACAAGGCAAACAAAGAAGAAAATGCTTCATCCATTCAAATTTGTATGTGCACAGCACTGTAAATGTATAAATATAAATAGTTTACTGGCATTTAAAGAGTAACCATCACAGCAAACCAGCATTGTGACGACACACCATGCCGCAAACAAACAAAAACAGGGACTTTCATTCACGAATGTAATCTGCCTGCTATCGTTGCAACCTGAGCATCCATCTGTGCTGCCCTAACTTGAGAAGCCGAGGCTCGGGGGAAGAACTGCTCTCTCGACAACAACCTCACATTCCTCATGTACTGATCAAACGGAACAACCCCATCTTGAAACGATTTATCCAAGGAATAAATGGAATCTTCAATGGCTAAATCCAAAGCAGTATACTCTAACATCTGCTTGGCGAGTGTATCAACACACACAAAGGCATTATCCACATCTAAATCAACTAAATTTTTGGTTTTGCCTTGGTTCTCTCTAACCCAAGAGTCTAGAATACTAGTGTTCATGGAGATCACCTGTAACTGCTGTTCAAGTGTTTCTTTCTCCTCCACCATCTCTTTCAATCCCCTGTTGATCTCCACTTCTCTTCTCTTCAGCTCTGCTTGCAAGCTTAGTAACTCTTCTGCCTCAACTTCTCTGGCTCTCCTTATAGAAACCAGATCGCCGTGAACCATCTCCACCATCTTATTGATCGCATTTTTCTTGAAAACTTCCGCCGCATCGTCGGTTTGCTGCTGGTGATGAGCGTGCTGCACCTGCACCCTACCGCCTCCGCCGTATGGTGATGGCGAGAACGGTCTCGACACTGACTGATCAGCTGAAGGTCGTGAGTGGGGCGTCAGGGAAGAATCGTACCCTGAAGAGGACTGAGGCCGGCGTCGCGAGTAAAGAGGCGGATCACGAGCGAATGCAGCGCTGAGTTCGGAGACGAGATCTACGAGATTGGAGCTAGGATAAACCCAATTCTGGAGATAAGGGAGAGAGACAAGACCAGAAGGATTGACATGTGAGTGAGGTCGCTTGATGATCATATCGGTGGTGGGATTCACGTAGACGAAAGGAGGATGAAGAGGGTAAGACTCGAGGAGCCAGATGATGACGGGAATGTTGTAGGTGACTCCATGGTAGAGCATCGGGATCGTGCCATCTGCTTGGAGAATATTGACGGAGCGTCCATCATTGTGAGTAAAAGTCGCCGTTTTGGGCTCCAAAGAAGGGTAAGAAGAGATTAGGTTAAGGAGATGTTGCCGGATCAACCACTTGCTGGACTCATTGTAGGGGACGGAAGAAGGGCCACGCTGAGAGAGGACAGAGGACAGGAATTGCTGGACCTGTTGCGGATTCGATGGCGAAGGAGCCATCGGAGTAAAACGATATCGCCGGTGGAAGTCCAAATATAGACGAAGGAGATTAGATTTCCTTATAGACGAAGAATGTTATACGCCTGACGCGTCTTTAGTATATATTTATTCTTTTTGCCCTTAATGCGACCACTAACCGAAGATTAGACAGTTTTGGTCATGTTCATATAATTCCACAAATATTATTTACGATAACTATTTTGTTTCACAAATACAAAAGAGTTATAGCTCTTTTCCCCCAAAAAAGACAAATAAAACTCTAAAAATGTCAGTAAATCGTTATTTTTCCCCAAAAAAGGAGACAAATAATTCTAAAACAAAATTTCGGGTCTGGGTCAGGCAAAAATGCCAACAAAAATGCATTATCCTCGAGAAATAAAATGACAAAGGTGGGTGAACGGATAGATCGAAAAATAAACCTGTCAGGAGAAGACATTGACAACCCTAATCGCCACGTGTATGGTTCGGTCTCTTCAAATAAACCGATTAATCAGTCTTACAAGTGTTTTTGATTCTGTTTTTCTATAACTAACATTACTTAATTAACCATTTTGATTTTCGACCCCTTTTTTTTTTAATTTTGACCCAAACTTTTGTTTATAAATTATATTTTCCATCTCAGGGAGATAGGAACGAAGAAACCGCCGTCGCCGGATCTGGTAGTGTGCGTCTCCATGAAGTAGACGAAGAATTGCTTTTGCGATTTTAATTTTTAACACGAAAACTTTTGCCCTCGATTTTTTTTCTCTCAAGGGTCTGTCTATTTGTTTTCCCTTTCTCTTTTGGTGTTTTTGCTTTTTCGCCTTCGACGGTTTCTGGGTTGTCTGGTCGGGATTTTCAACCATGAGGAAGAAGCTCGATACTCGTTTCCCAGCTGTAAGCTTTTTCGTCTCAAATTTCACATATCCTGCTTGGTTGATTGATTATCTCGGGAATTGAAGTCCAATTCATCCCAAATTACTTGATCCGTTGGTTTTGAATCGCATTTCCAACGTCGTTCTGGCGAAATTTCGTGTTCTACGACGAATTTTAGATTGAGTATCTCAATTTATCGAAGTGGTCCCAGCAGTCAATTTCCCCCTTTTTATTTCGTGGTTACAGCTATAGTGTAGTATGTATCATCAAAGTCCGCTATGGAATCCATTTTCATGTAAGTTGATGAATCTCTCGACTTTTGAGGAATGTAGGTGACTACTGCTTCAAATACGTTTTTTTGTCGATTGTTTTCTCTTTCTGCTGACTTTCAGCCATTGATGGATTGCATAGGTTAGATAGTGTTGTTGATAATGGTTTATCGTCTCTGGTTGAAACTAATATCATACACGAAAGTGTTTTTCTTTCGCTTACTTGACACTTTGAGTAGAGTTCCAGATTTTTAGCTAAATTTTGTTTAGCATTGTTTTATGTATGAAACCTCAGAAATATTAGATATTGTTGATGATGGTTCACAGAAATTGAAGTTAATGTTTTTTTTGCTTATATAATGAATGTCAGGATGATTGTACAGAGCGCCCATAGTGTTTCTCATGTTTTTGCCAGTTGCTTTAAGTATGTGCTCAGTGGGCATTGTGAATTGCCACTTACATTATGTTTGTTTGATGATGGCTAATTGGCTATTTCTCCATTTGATACAATTTTCAGGCTCGTATTAAAAAGATTATGCAAGCTGATGAGGATGTTGGCAAGATCGCTTTGGCAGTGCCTGTTTTAGTTTGTGAGTCATTTCTCTATCCTTTGAAGGAATTTTTTCGTTGTTATAACCTTTTGGCTAAATTTCATGTTCTGTTTTTTACAGCAAAATCTTTGGAATTGTTCTTGCAAGACCTTTGTGATCGTACATATGAGATTACACTTGAAAGAGGAGCCAAGACTGTGAGCTCATTGCACCTGTAAGCAACAGATTTCTTAACCTTTTTTTCAGGCGTTGTAACTTAGTAACTATTGAGTTTGTGGTTTAAAAGTTAACATGATGTTGTTAAGCCGAAGCTCTTCCAACTCATAGGCCCTGAGAGGATGTTTTTTTATATTACGAAATTTTATACTACATTTTTGGCATAAAGTTCGATTTTGGTTATTTTTCTTCATGCAGTTTTTGTGATACTACTGCATCCACGTTTATTAGAGTGCTATGTTGTTTACAGAAAACATTGTGTGGAAAGATATAACGTGTTTGATTTTCTGAGGGAAGTTGTGAGCAAGGTTCCTGACTATGCCCATGCGCAAGGGCAGGGCCATGGGCACGGTGATGCTACTGTGGATGATCGCAGCATCCCCAAGAGAAGGTTGGATTTCTGTTTAATCTCTTGGTTCCATATGGTCTACTTATTGATTGATAGTATGTGCCAAGCTTATGTGAGATGGTTGATCATATCAGGAAGTCCATAAGTGACGAAGTGAATGACAGCGACGAGGAATATAAGAAAAGCAAAACAGTGAGCTCATGTTCTTCTTGGGATATTATGCTTCATCATTCATCTGGTGTCTATCCGTTGAATTTTTGCTCTAATCATTGCAGCAAGACATAGGGAATGCTAAGCCCAGTGGGAGGGGTGGTAGAGGAAGAGGGCGAGGAAGGGGCCGTGGTGGACGAGCTGCAAGAACAGCTGAAAGAGAGAGTCTCAACCGTGATGTGGAACTAGAATCTGCAATGGCGGGACCGCCACCGCTAGAAGACAGTATCAAGATGAATCTGTCAGAGTCATCACCACAAGAGAATGGGAGGAAGGATGTTGATGGCATAGGAGCATCAAACGAAGACACCAAGCAACATCTTCAGAGTCCAAAAGAAGGCATTGACGTTGATCTCAATGCTGAATCTATCGATCTAAACGAGACCAAATTGGCTCCAGCAACAGCCACAGCCGCAACAGCAGAGGAATATCTGGGATGGCCTATCATGGATATGGGCAAAATAGATCCAGAACAGCTTGTCAGTCTGGGTAAGAGGATAGACGAAGATGAGGAAGATTATGACGAAGAAGGCTAAGGCATAGCAGCATCATAGGATATTACAGGGTAGCAGCTTTAGCGGTTTTTCTAGAAAATGCTTCTTCTCTTCCTTTTATTGTATGAACCAAATGCGCTTTATGAAACTTAATTTATTCTCCTGATATGTAATTAAAAGGGTCTGTAGTTTGCATCAGAAGTTAAAATATCTTAGAGTTAAGTAAAGACTCAAAAGTACATAAAACAGAGGAGGGTCTAGTTACTGTCATACTAAGGAGAACGAATATGTTGCTTTTTGTTTTGCTACTTCTTAGCTTCAACATGAACTCGAAATCGCTTACACTTGATTCCGTACTTGCAGTCTAAGATGAATTCTTGCAAAAACATTATCAAAGACGGACAAGTTCTGTATTGAAATCGATGAGTTAAACCGAGTAGAAAAGAAGTGGCTGATAATAATACTAATCTTCAGTTAACGGTTTGAGATGAGTAGAGTGCAACAAAGCCATACCTGAGCGCAGGGCCGGTCCAATATAATTTTGTGTCCTAAGCAAATAAAAAAAACTGATGCACCTTAATAGTATATTTTTCGTTTATATTTAACAAAATTTTTTTTATTATTTTGCGACTAAAACGGATGTTTGATCAGGGGCCCTGTGTAGAGCCCCAACCCGAGTTTTCACTTACCCGAGTTAGACTCTACGGAAATTTACTTAGAATTTTTCGCATTGAGGTTCGATTAGATCATTTTTAACATAAACAAGGATTGAGACAACAAAAACTTCATTAAGTTAATCGAAACTAGTACAATTGAGAGTTTGCCAATAAGCTATTACAATTGCTAGTCGATTCTACCCAACCCTACCATCCTTTCCACCTTGCCTTGTCTCGCGGCCAGATTCACACATCTCGACCAAGACTAGCATTAGTCTCGGATCCTGCATCCAAAAATGGAGGCATAAGCAACAGAATTGCTTAGTGAGAGCGGTCATCCCGTCTCACCAGGCCCAAAATCAAGAATCGATCCGCACATCTGATCTCAGTCTAAGTACTGATCCCCAAGTACTCACAGACCACGGAACCATCACGTGCAGTACTCCCACACCTATCAACCAGTCCTCTCGCAATCGGCAAGCCTTGGCGAGCAACATAGCCCCAAGCGCCTTACCCGATCTATAGACTGTCGAATCGGGTGAGTCAAACTCACGGACAGCAACAAACAATCGTATCACACGTACGATCAACCATACCACAGAACGATCATGACAAGCACATGATCTAACCAGACATTAGACTATCAACCCTAGCACGGAAAGACCCTAACTTAGGCCACAGTCACGCACTCACCTTAGATTTCTCGGAAATCCAATGATCTGACACCTCTTGTGCTGAATTTCCCGAACAGTTCGACAGAACTCGACCACTGCTCGAACAGACTCGACCACGGCTCGTACAGACTCGACCACGGCTCGTACAGACTCGACCACGGCTCGGCACTTCCTTCCCACTCAGAGTTTTTCTCACAAATTCTCTCTATCTCTCAGCTCTCTCGCGCAAAAGAGACAAATGGGAAGGGTGCGGGTTTTATTTATAGAACTCCTGCATAACTGCCCGAGTAACCGTTCCTGCGTCGCCCAATCACTCGACCGGGTAACCGTTCCCGCGCACCTGGGCGAGTAACCGTTCCCGCGTCGCCCAAACACTCGGACCGGGTAACCGTTCCCGCGCACCCTTGCGAGTAACCGTTCCCGCGCACTTGACCACATCAGGATCGGGTAACCGTTCCCACGCACTGGCACGAGTAACCGTCCCCGCGCACTGGCCCTCTCGGCCAGGTCATTGGTTCCCGACCAATGCTGTCCGAATCCGACCAGGTCCCGAGATACTCGGACCAACCTGCCCGAATCCGACCATGTCCCGAGATACTCGGACCAACCTGCCCGAATCCGACCATGTCCCGAGATACTCAGACCAACCTGTCCAAATCCGACCATGTCTCGAGATACTCAGACCAACCTGTCCGAATCCGACCATGTCCCGAAATACTCGGACCAACCTGTCCGAATCTGACCATGTCCCGGATGACTCGGACCAATACTGCCCGAACTCCAACCAGGTCCCGGAACTCTCGGACCACTTGTCTGAATTCCGACCAAGTCCCGAAATATTCGGACATCCTGTCCGAATGCCGACCAAACTTCGAATTATTCGGACATCCTGTCCGAATGTCGACCTAACTCCGAATCATTCGGACATCCTGTCCGAATGTCGACCAAGTCCCGATAAACCCGGCCAGCCATCCTGAGTCTCGCCCAAGCTCCGAGAACTCCGATTGCCCGCGATTTATCGAACTCGGTGACTTTGGCCAGCCTAGCTCGACCAAACACACCCGGATTCATCCAATCCGTAAGTCCCAGCCTTTCCATCCGAATGCGGGTGTTACAACTCTCCCCCACTTAACATCAGATTCGTCCTCGAATCTCAAACTTCACCCGATTCTCCCTTCGTCCTTGAATACTTAGACTGTTTCTCAAACCACTTAACAAATTTCTCTTTCATTACTGATTCAGGTTCCCATGTTATTTCTTCTTCTCCATCGCAATCCCAAACCACTTGAATCATTTTGGTCTTTTTCCTACCAACTGCCTTAACTCTTCTTCCCACAATCCGAACCGGTCTACCTTCGACCGTCAAATTTCCTTGAAGGTCCGGTGGGGGTTCAGAGGTAATGGTATCTCCATACCTCACACATTTCCTTAGTAAGGAAACGTGGAACACATCATGAAATGCGACCAAGGTTGGTGGCAGTTCCAACCGGTACGCAACTGGTCCAATCCTCTCTAGGATCCGGTACGGTCCCATGTACCTTGGTTTCAGCTTTCCCGTCAAAGCTGCTCGATCCTTACCCTTATACGTGATCAACTTAACGTATACCATTTCCCCGACTTGGAATTCCAATTCCTTTCTACGTCTATCTGCATAACTCTTTTGCCGATCTTGTGCTTCTTTCATCTTAAGTTTCAGCACCCTGATTCTCTCAGTTGTTTCCTCAATGAAATCTCGGCCAAAGATACTACGCTCCCCCACTTGAGTCCAACATAGGGGCGTTCGACATGGTCGCCCATACAAGGCCTCAAATGGCGACATCCCAATACTTGAGTGGTAACTATTGTTATAGGAAAACTCGGCCAAAGGCAAGTAATCCTTCCACTTCCCACCCCAATCTAGAACACAAGCTCGCAACAAATCCTCAAGTGTTCTTATTGTCCTTTCGGACTGACCATCAGTTTGTGGATGATAGGCCGTACTCATGTGCACCTTCGTCCCAAACGAATTTTGCAAAGCCTTCCAAAAGACTGATGCAAACCGGGAGTCTCGATCCGAGACTATACTCGCCGGTACTCCGTGGAGTTTGACTATTTCCTCCACATATCTTTATGCTAACACTTCCGCCTTGTCTTTCTTATTGACCGCAAGGAAGTGAGCAGATTTGGTGAGTCTATCCACTATGACCCAAATCGAATCCATCTTGCCACATATTGGCAAACCAGTCACGAAGTCCATCGTGATCATGTCCCACTTCCACTTGGGAATAGGTAAGCTCTGTAGCAAACCACTCGGAACTTGATGTTCCGCTTTAACCATTTGGCAAGTTTGGCACCCTGCCACCCACTTAGCCACATCACTCTTCATCCCGACCCAATGGTAGTACCTTTTTAGATCTCGGTACATCTTGGTCGATCCTGGATGAATTGAGAACTTCGAATGGTGAGCTTCCTTCAAAATTTCTTCCCGAAGTTCCTTATCATTCGGAACACATACTCGGCCATTAACTAGTATTGTTCCATTCTCCGAAGTCTGATACTCCGTCTTATCATTCAGAAATGCCTTAATCAGATCATCGTCTTTCTCTTGAGCCAACCGTACTCGGCTCAACAAATCAGCCTGGTCTACCGCACCTAGACCCAAAAGTTCTGCGTCATCCGACAGGACAGTTAGACGCAAGGTACCGACCATACTAACCAGATTGTCCATATCCTTCTCGGACAATGCTGCTACCCATTTGCGACTTAAGGCATCGGCCACTAAATTAGCCTTTCCCGGATGGTAGGCAATCTCCAAATCATAGTCGGCGACTAATTCCATCCATCGCCGTTGCCTTAGGTTCAGTTCCGGTTGAGTGAAGATATACTTCAAACTCTTATGGTCCGTGAAAACTTGAACCTTCCCACCATAAAGGTAAGATCTCCAAATTTTTAAGGCAAACACTACCGCAGCCATCTCAAGGTCGTGTGTGGGATAATTAGCCCCATGCTTCCTTAATTGCCTAGATGCATAAGCAATCACATTGCCATGCTGCATCAAAACACATCCTAATCCCAATCTTGATGCATCCGTGTACACCACATAAGGCTTATTTGGCTCAGGCAATGCCAACACCGGAGTACTCGTAAGCATTTCCTTTAGCTTAGAGAAACTCTTCTCACAATCCGCAGACCACTCGAACTGAACGTTCTTCCCGGTCAGTCGGGTCATCGGTTGAGCCATACTAGCAAAACCCTTAACAAAGCGTCGGTAATACCCAGCCAACCCAAGGAAACTCCTTATTTCCGAGGCATTCTGCGGTCTTGGCCAGTCTGCGACTGCCTTGATCTTCTCCGGGTCAACGGACACTCCTTTATCTGAGACCACATGTCCTAGGAATCCAATTTCCCTTTGCCAAAAACTGCACTTGCTGAGCTTGGCGAACAGTTTATGTTCCCTTAGCTTACCCATGACTATCCTTAGGTGCCTTTCATGTTCCTCTTGGATCCTCGAATAAACCAAGATATCATCTATAAAGATGATCACAAACTCATCCAAATAGTCTCGAAAGACATTATTCATGAGTTTCATGAAAGCTGCAGGGGCATTTGTCAACCCAAATGGCATGACTACAAACTCGAAATGACCATACCTCGTCCTAAAGGCGGTCTTTCGAATATCCGACTCCTCTATCGGGATTTGATGATAACCCGAAGCCAAATCTATCTTTGAGAAGCAAGTAGCACCTCGAAGTTGGTCCAACAACTCATCAATCCTCGGAAGAGGGTACTTGTTCTTCACCGTTACCCGATTCAGTCCACGGTAGTCGATGCAGAGTCTAAAACTCCCATCTTTCTTCTTAACAAACAAAACCGGTGCTCCCCATGGTGAACTACTCGGTCGCACAAATCCCTTCTCCATTAGTTCACCCAACTGCTTTTTCAATTCAGCCATCTCGGCCGGAGCCATCCGATAAGGTGCCTTCGATATCGGAGTTGTACCCGGCTCAAACTCGATGGTGAATGGGTCTGAACGAGTAGGCGGTAATCCAGCCGGAGTTTGGAACACATCCTCAAACTCACTAGCTACCGGTATGCTACTCAACAACGCATCCGATCCAACTTCAGGGGTTGTGATGGTAGCCAAGTACGCCTCACACCCTTTTTCGATCTGTTGGCTAGCTTGAATTGCCGACACAATCAAGCTCCCAAAAGTTGGCCTAATTCCTTGATATTCTAGCACTCCATCACCCGTCTCAAACCTAACTCTACCGCGATGACAGTCTAGATGTGCCTTGTACTTTCCGAGCCAATCCATTCCAAGGATCACATCATACGACTTCACCGAACAAATCTCCAAATCAGCCGGCATGTTCACAGTGTCGACCATCACTGAAACATTTCGGACCTTTCCAAGGGCCATCATGATTTGTCCTCCAGCCGCTTGGACCCAACCATGTTTATTCCCGGATTCCTTATGGAATTCACCCTTTCCAATCATATTCGGATTCACGAAGCAATTGGTTGCTCCCGAATCAAACAAAACATGAGTTTCCACACCTCCCATTAACAAGGTCCCTACACATTGACCTAGAATTCTAAGATCTACTAAACGCACACAACAATTTCACACCAACAATTTTTCACTAAGGTAAGTACGAGAACTTACCAGTGATCAGACGAGACGAACTCGGATCAGTCACCGTCTCCTTAGCCATTGCATACGCCCGAGGCATCACAGCTTGCCTCTTTGATGGAGGTGGCAGTCCCTCACTCGGCCGTTTCCCGGAAGGTTGTACCAACTGTGGGCATTGCGGCCTGACGTGCCCAACTACACCGCAATGGTAGCACACCTTCTCACCAGAGTTGTTCACTTGTACTTTTCCCTTACGGTCCTCCTCAGTACAATCACGAATTCTGTGATTCATACTTCCGCATCTAAGGCATGCACCAGTTGCACGCCAACTAGTACTTGGGTTTCTTTCCCACTACCCGAATTCACATTACGGCCACCCTGTGGCTTTCCCGAGTGGGCGTGCTTCTTATGCCGAACAACGGGAACATTTGCTAACTTAGATTCCTCGGCAGCATTGTGCTCCAACTGAGCTGCCTTCTCGACCAGCTCCGAGAGCGTGTCATAGTCGCGGATTTGGCAAGTTTTGCGAAGGTCGATCCTTAGACCCCGCATGAACCGGTGAACTTGCCTCCGTTCACTCCTAAGTTCATGGCCAGCATACTTTTTCAAGCTGTTAAATTCAGCTTCATATTCCCTCACCGACTTAGTCCCCTGGGACAAGTCCAGAAACGCTCCTTCCAATCGATCACGAGCTTCCGGTGGGAAATATTTTGCCCTAAAACGATCGCTAAACTCCTCCCACGAAATGCCTTGGTTTCCCAACTGCTCGGACACTCCACGCCACCATGCATGCGCATCCCCTTCCAGATAGTGGATCGCAAGGTCCCTCTTGTATGTCTCAGGGCACCGGATGGACTCGAAATTCCTTTCCAATCTTTCGATCCACCCATCGGCCTCTCTAGGCTTAGTTCCTCCAGCAAAGAACTTAGTGCCTAACTTTTGCATATGGTCCATCACCTTAAGGTAAGATGGGTTCCTTCCCATATTTCCCTCATCCACTTCCACCACAGGTGGATTCACAAGTGGATTCACAGGCGGTAGTTCTACCGGTGCTGGTGCAACAACCGGCAATCTCGCCAATAATTGGGTCAGCAACCCAAATACGGCTTCAAGTCCGATTGGTGCAGCTGCATCACCATCCACTGCTCCAGCAGGATTCACATTCCCGGCAACTCCCACATTTGCCGCATTGTTCACATTCCTGTGAACCGGAACTTCCCTAGTTCCACCTTCGGCATTTCTTGCCACATTATTCTCAGAGTTCTCACCAGTCACTTCTTCCTGTCTCCTACTACGATTAGTCCTTGCCATCTGAAATGTAATCACTACATTAACCGGCAAACTAACCTCACGGACTAAAGACAGAAACACAAAACTTACCGCGAGACCTCGGCATTGAAAGGATGGATTTACCCACTAGTTCATTATCTAACCCGTCCTAGAACCAACACGCTCTGATACCAACTTGTAGAGCCCCAACCCGAGTTTTCACTTACCCGAGTTAGACTCTACGGAAATTTACTTAGAATTTTTCGCATTGAGGTTCGATTAGATCATTTTTAACATAAACAAGGGTTGAGACAACAAAAACTTCATTAAGTTAATCGAAACTAGTACAATTGAGAGTTTGCCAATAAGCTATTACAATTGCTAGTGGATTCTACCCAACCCTACCATCCTTTCCACCTTGCCTTGTCCCGCGGCCAGATTCACACATCTCGACCAAGACTAGCATTAGTCTCGGATCCTGCATCCAAAAATGGAGGCATAAGCAACAGAATTGCTTAGTGAGAGCGGTCATCCCGTCTCACCAGGCCCAAAATCAAGAATCGATCTGCACATCGGATCTCAGTCTAAGTACTGATCACCCAAGTACTCACAGACCACAGAACCATCACGTGCAGTACTCCCACACCTATCAACCTGTCCTCTCGCAATCGGCAAGCCTTGGCGAGCAACATAGCCCCAAGCGCCTTACCCGATCTATAGACTGTCGAATCGGGTGAGTCAAACTCACGGACAGCAACAAACAATCGTATCACACGTACGATCAACCATACCACAGAACGATCATGACAAGCACATGATCTAACCAGACATTATACTATCAACCCTAGCAAGGAAAGACCCTAACTTAGGCCACAGTCACGCACTCACCTTAGATTTCTCGGAAATCCAATGATCTGACACCTCTTGTGCTGAATTTCCCGAACAGTTCGACAGAACTCGACCACTGCTCGAACAGACTCGACCACGGCTCGTACAGACTCGACCACGGCTCGTACAGACTCGACCACGGCTCGGCACTTCCTTCCCACTCAGAGTTTTTCTCACAAATTCTCTCTATCTCTCAGCTCTCTCGCGCAAAAGAGACAAATGGGAAGGGTGCGGGTTTTATTTATAGAACTCCCGCATAACTGCCCGAGTAACCGTTCTCGCGTCGCCCAATCACTCGACCGGGTAACCGTTCCCGCGCACCTGGGCGAGTAACCGTTCCCGCGTCGCCCAAACACTCGGACCGGGTAACCGTTCCCGCGCACCTGGGCGAGTAACCGTTCCCGCGTCGCCCAAACACTCAGACCGAGTATACGTTCCCGCGCACCCTTGCGAGTAACCGTTCCCGCGCACTTGACCACATCCGGATCGGATAACCGTTCCCGCGCACTGGCACGAGTAACCGTCCCTGCGCACTGGCCCTCTCGGCCAGGTCATTGGTTCCCGACCAATGCTGTCCGAATCCGACCAGGTCCCGAGATACTCGGACCAACCTGCCCGAATCCGACCATGTCCCGAGATACTCGGACCAACCTGCCCGAATCCGACCATGTCCCGAGATACTCGGACCAACCTGTCCGAATCCGACCATGTCTCGAGATACTCGGACCAACCTGTCCGAATCTGACCATGTCCCGGACCAACCTGTCCGAATCTGACCATGTCCCGAAATACTCGGACCAACCTGTCCGAATCTGACCATGTCCCGGATGACTCGGACCAATACTGCCCGAACTCCAACCAGGTCCCGGAACTCTCGGACCACTTGTCCGAATTCCGACCAAGTCCCGAAATATTCGGATATCCTGTCCGAATGCCGACCAAACTTCGAATTATTCGGACATCCTGTCCGAATGTCGACCTAACTCCGAATCATTCGGACATCCTGTCCGAATGCCGACCAAGTCCCGATAAACCCGGCCAGCCATCCTGAGTCTCGCCCAAGCTCCGAGAACTCCGATTGCCCGCGATTTACCGAACTCGGTGACTTTGGCCAGCCTAGCTCGACCAAACACACCCGGATTCATCCAATCCGTAAGTCCCAGCCTTTCCATCCGAATGCGGGTGTTACACCCTGCCTCAGCGTTAGCATGCACGTTAATAAGGCAACAGGGATTGTCTTGATCACTGGCAGTCTTGAACTCCTGTAACTCGTTCAAGTTCACCATGGGTTCACCCATACTTTTGCTTCGTCAATGTGATGCAGCGTTACTGCTACAGATTGTTCTTTCGCCTTCACCACCTCGCAAACTCGGGCACTGCAATCTACCACAGGCAAAAATCAGTCACTCCCAAAGTATATACGTCCGCATTCATCACCCAGAAATACACTTCCTGAGATCTGAAATCAAGAGGAAATTTGGGGAAAAAACAACTAGTCTAATTTACGAATCAAAGGTATAATAGCGAAATTGCGATAAAGAGAGAAGAAATCAAAGATGATGACAGAAATGGAACATCCTTCTTGTTGTGCAGATCAACAGCGAAACGAGCCAGGCTCTCGAGCTCACCATTGTTCTGGTTAGCTGGGACATCGCAAATGTTGCCGAGCAAGGCCATGCCGTCGTTGTAACTCACTGGCGATCAGAGAGGAAACGAAGAAAGAGGGAGAGAAAACGGTGAACAAGAATACTTTGTGATTGAAGATGACATTGCCCTAAAATGGTAATTGCTAATTCTGATCGTAATTAGGAGTTTCGAGTACTTTGATTATCTTTATGGCTTACCTGTGGGTAGCTAAACTTAAACATTAACGAGTTATAGGAAGAAGATCCTTCAGGCTGAAACAGAAAAATGGTTATCACATTTTCTCCAAGTGGACGTCTTATTTGCTACATATAATAATAACTACATTGTGAAAAGAATCGAAGTGCTGGACGTCGTCTTGTCTTATGTCTCGTTGGACAACAATGCTTCCTTTAAAAAAAGGTTATTGTCGGATTCAACTTCAGTGTATGATGAGCTTTTCGCGCCACACCTTCTCCATAAGCTTAAATTGCTGCTCTCTTCAACATTTGTGGATGTCTCCACGTAATGAAGACAAACCTGTACCGCATCGTGTACTCTCACAAAATACCATTCTTTGCCAATAAGCTCCACAACGCCTGATTTTGCCAGAGTCAAGAGAACCTCTTTGTTCGGGTTCGAAATAGCTAGCTGCTCCATTTAAAACCAAAGGCGATTCCAAAATTAGAAACACGCACTGAATTAAAGATACGATGAGATAGAGGTTTGAACCTGAATGCCCCTTGTTTTATACTCCTCGTACAGATCTTTCAAGGCTTCTACGGCGCTCGAGTCTATATAGGTGACAGCTGCGCTACATCAACAATATTTATATTATCTATTAACTAACTAGGTAAGCTTCAAACCCCGAATCAGAAACGTTGGGCTTACGAGACATTTCCAGGATAAGAAAGTAGATCCTTTCCACATCTGGTCCCCTGTTTTTGTGTTTGTCAATAGCTACTTCATATTCTCTAAGCCTGTGATTCGCAAACTCCGGTTTGTGTTAATTATTCCCGTGGATCATAACATAAGGCAAGTCAGGAACCACAATTCAATTTCACCTGTCCTTGATGTAGCTTATGTTGGCAAAATATATGGGAGCATCGACTCGAACAATCACAATCCCGTTGTAGGTGTATGCCTCTGGATATTGCTTCATGTTTCTGTACACAGTGGTCCCTGGAAGACGCCCCAAGACAGCTGCCAATCATATGCGATGTAATGTAATTTAGAAGAGGATTTACAACCATTCTAAGAAACAAAACATGCATATTAAACACAAGAAATTCATCCCACCAATGTGCGGGTTTGCAGACTCGTGTATAACAAATGCAAGTGAAAAACCAACCTGAAATTTTGCAAGCATTGCAACTCTGTGAGTCCTTAGACTATCCTACTTTTCAACATAATCACATGATAGGCTAAAGCTAAGAGAAACTGAAGATACTCACACCAATGAGGACCCCTATCTCTATTCCAAAGAACAAAGTGCTGGTGCTAGTGATGGTCCAAAGAGTAAAATCTCTCTTGTCCACACGCCACAAAAAGACTGCGCCTTCATAGTCCACCTAAAATGGTTAACATCCAGAAAGAGTAAATGTGAATAATTTTTCCCAATGCCTAAAAGGCAGAGTAGTACACATGCCGGATTATTTTCAGGTAGTTGATTTGAACTTACCAAGCCACTAACAGCAGAGATCACTATTGCTGCTAAAGCACACTGAATTTGAGAAACAGGTAGGAATTAGAAGCCAGATTTGGTTTCACAAGGTGTTTCAGGTCGAGAAGGAATGTACATGAAGTAGAAAAAAAAATAAGGGCACAAGACTACGGAAGTAAAAATATTCAAGACAGACCTACCTGTGGTATATATTTAAACATTGGGGTCAAGAACAATAAAGAACATCCAACGATGATTCCTGTTATAAGGCCTGATAGGCCAGTCTTAGCTTCACTTTCACTATTCACCGCTGACCTAGAAAAGGATCCTGTATGATACATTTAAGGCATTAACAGATTCATCAAATCCAGGCCACCAGTTAGAAGTCAGAATTATCACCTTTTTTTTTGTTTTGAATTTCTCAAAGAAAACGCACAATACATATTCACTGGTTTATGGCTTTACTAATCTCAAGAGTCAAGAAAACGTACCTGTAGTCGGATATGCAGAGAAAAATGACCCACATATATTTGCAATACCAAGACCAAACAACTGCCAAGTCACAGGATAAACAGTTTGAACTCTCAACGACCATAAGATTTTAAGAACCAAGTACCACCACATTTTATGGTAAGAGTTGGGCTTTCACTTGATTTTTTTCTATGGATTAATACCTCTACATTTGAATCCAACTCGTATCTGTTTTTTGCGGCTAGTGCTTTTGCAATACCGACAGATTCCTAGATTAAAAAATGTAGAAATAGCACATCATAAAATACAGAAACATGCGCAAATTGCAGCTGAACCTAATCAAGAAACTAACTTTTCTGCTTCTCAGGAGGTAAGATTACTCCACGCCTAAAGCCCCATGCATTGGCAGATTCTCATGATTAGGTTCAGCTGCACTTCACGTACGTCCACTCGGAAGAATTTAATGACGATAATGTCTCACCAAGATGGCAACACCCGTAATGAGAGCCGATGTCGGAAGCAATGATTTTGCATGATCAAAACTTTTTGGGAAGGAGAACTTTGGAAGGCCCTGAGGTATATCTCCCACCTGATCAATCCTAAAATCTTTGCATTACTGTAAACACTTACAAAATGTGTAGCTTCAATGAGGAAAAGTACAAGAAAATTTGATTCTTTAGCAATCTGACCAGTGAGATGGAAGGTGGGTGGAAGACTTTTGCAATGGTTGTACCAAGAGCAAGCCCTGTAAGCGGTCCTGCTGCTCGTACGAACTGAAGTTCCTTCTTTGCGTTTCCCTGCTGTGGAACACGATGCGTTACCATAATAATGTAAGGGAAAACCACGAACTACCTTGCTAACACAAGGAAGAACAACGCTCATACCACATGCTTCATTACAAAAAGGATCACCAGAATGGTAGATCCCAACAAGAAAGGTGGCCACCTAAACTGCAAAGCATAAATCATATGAAGTTAGACAAGTAGACATAAACGGTATGTTGAACCAAAAAGAATTGCAACCCGAAAAGAATCGGCAGACTAGTACCTCTAGTAAGGAAGACGAAAAACAAAAGTACCAGTCTAGATCAAATTGATAGATCTCAATATAAGGACCTTGGAAAAAAAGAGTAGAGAATTCAAATGTCAGCTCATGCAAAACAGAAAAAGTATTACCTGATCAGCTCCAGATATTATACTCTCAATTAGTGGCAGAATCTTGCTGCTCCGGGAAACGTTATACCCCAGGAAGTATTTAAATTGGGATAATCCAATCACAATAGCTGACGCAGTTGTAAATCCAGAAATGACTGAGTGACTTATGAAACGAATAAGCCATCCAAGCCTGGGTTGGAAACACAAACGAAAGACTTGCTTTTAACATTACAATAAACACATGACATTCTCTCTTACACAAGTAAGCTAAAGAGAAGACTGTAGTTACCTCAAGAACCCCATGATGCACTCAAGTATTCCAACCAGAAGAGCAAATAAAACGACAAGCTCAGTGTATAACTCTTCAGATGGATCAACAATTGCACCCAAAGCATTAGAGACGAGAAGGGAAACTAATGCTACAGGTCCAATTGCAAGCTGGCGGGATGAGCCAAATACGGCATACACAAATATTGGCACAAATGAGGAGTCTGCACTAACGGATACATCGAAACAAGATTAGTAATTAGATGCAAAAAGTGGATATATCACATGGAAATGTCACAATGAACTCACATAGACCGTATTCTGGTTGAAGCCCAGCTAACTTTGCATACGACATTGCCTGCTCAAATCCATCAAAACAAAAGTTTTTTAGAGACTATAATTTCGTAATAAATAAGAAGAAAGAGTTCATGTGATCCACTTTCTAGAACAAACATGTAAAACAGAACATACTCCACCAATCTCCAGAAGGTAAATATTATTATACGAATCAAAAGCAGATGACCAATAAAAAATGAGTAGAGCAAAAATTACCTGGGGAACAAGCATAATACCGACGGTGATACCCGCAATAAGATCGAGCTTAAAATATTGACGCCACCGGTAAGTCCGAATCCAAAGGAAGCAAGGAAATATCGTATCAATCCAGTCAACGAACGTCATACCCTTGATCTTCAACATAAATCGGGAGAAGAAATCATGGAAAGTGATGGAGGGACGACGAGAATCAAAAGAGGTGGAATCAAGGTGCTGGATCGGAATGACTTTGACCGGAAACGCCGGAGATGAAGAGGATGAAGCGGCGGTGAAATCCTTGACGGCGACGGACATCGAAATTGGTGGGTAGAGAAAGTTTGGACGTCAATGTGAAGGGACGTATAACTGAATGTATAGCATGGAGCAACAGAAAAAGTGTAGTGCTAATAGGGAAGAATAAAGACGCAAAGCAGTCTACATTCATTATGAGTGTTAAGTGTTAACTTGTATTAATGCTTAATTGCGTGTCCCTTTTAAATTTTTTTATTGTTTTAGTATAAGCCTTATGTCCACATTTAAGTATTTACACATAAGCGATCTCTTTTTACTAAAACAGAATCATTCTGTAAATATCACATTGTCATAATTCAAAAGATTCTTCATTATTTTTCATAATTAGACATCTCATTCAAAATCGACTGTTATTACATGGGTAGTTTATGAGTTTACATTTTTAAACCTTTCGTGCTCTTTAAGCTCACACTGAGTGATCTCATGTTCTGTAGAAAAACTGAATAATCTTCCTACTTAAAATGTATATAATATGAAACAAAATGGGGTCCATCTCAAGTTCACAGATTTGGGACCAGTTTTATCCAAATAAACTCATTTCCGTCTAAAATAAATTTCATTATTTGCATTAACGCGAACATTTAGTGACCGAACACAACTCAATTGGGTATTCGCAGTCCCGTCCTAAGTTTAACAAAACCACACACAAAAAAACTGTTTTACGTTATTTTATCATAATATTTTTAAAATGAAAGCCGATTATTTTATAAAAATATGAAAGACTACATTATTTTATCATAATATTTTTAAAATGAGAGCCGATTATTTTATAAAAATATGAAAGACCGCAAATACGGATTTGTTTCACTTGGTTACATGCTCGGCTCTGGGTATTCATAAACGCAAAGATGCTTAAAATACCAAAAGAGTGCATAGTAGTGCAGGAAGAAAAGCAAAATATATATTAAGACACAGAGATGGATGATGTTGGTCCTCATTTCTTAGGGAGTTTTCCAAAAACATTAGCACAGAAATACCTGACTTCTGGTCACTTAGACACGGACACAGAAGCTCCCTAGCGCTGCCTCAAAGGTCTCTGTAAAGCAGGCGTTGAGGTCTGTATTTGTTATTTCTAAAAAACCAAAGAGAGAAAATGAATGACAGTGTGAAGAGCTTTACCCTTGGTTCATTGTTAGCTTCACGATGCTGTCTACTACTTCTAGTGTTTCTGTCTACATCAGCCTCTGGCTTGTCATGCTTATAAAATGCTTCTAAGGCTCTTCTCACAAAGGGGCGGACTAGGTTCACTTCCATTGCTGATACATTAGAGATCTGCATTTTCAAATTTGGGATATGGTTACAACTGAAACGCTTTGAGAGGTTCCAAGAGAAGACTTGGAACTAGTTATGATCAAAGCTTTGCGTGTCGTTCATAGAACAGGAACAAATTCAACATAACTCTTTTGAAAAAATTAACAAGCACCAACACACCTATGTGTAATGGGGAACAGGAACAAATTCAACATAATTCAGAGGAAGCAATAAAAAAACTTACCTTTACTGCAGAGGTACCTTGAAATGCTCCCAGGTTAGTTTCGAGTTTGTGAAGCCGGACATCTCTGATGTCCTCGACTAGAGATCTCACCTATACATAATTCATTAATGTCTCTAAACGCTTTAACGATTCAAACACATTGTTGTTTTGAGAGACAAATTCCAGCAGATGTACGAAATTACCATATACATGTCTGGAATATCGTCACGCGCACTGCCAAAAGAGAAATTTTCAAATACTCATCAAAAGCCCTGGATGATATAATGCAAGGGGAGCAACAAATCAAGAAGAGTCTAAAGACTTACTGGTCAAAAAGTAGTCTGGCAATCTCCACGTAACTAAATGGTAATGACTGAAATGTCGACTGAGATTCCCGTTCTGCTTCCAAGATCTTAGTCAAATTTTCTAATTTACACACAGAGTAATTAACACTCGAGCATCTAATTCCCCATTGCGTTGAAAATTTATCTGGTAAATATGACTTACCAACAGACATCCACCCAGGAGGCCGGAATGTACATTTTCCTCTCCTCTTCAATGCCACTGCAAGCCACAGAGGCACCTCTGTTGGAATCTGAGGAACGAACCGACCAAAATCCCCCTGTTTTTGGTTGAAGAATTAATCACACATGGTTAAAAAAATGGTTTCAATGGCAGCGATTTCAGGATTGTATAAAACAGGAGAGATTACACTGATGAAATTGAGTGGCTCCATGTTCATGTTGGGAACAATCTGCACCAATTCGTCCTCTGCCATAAACTCAACCTATAATGAAAAGCTAACCAGTTATATAATTGCAGATCATACATGAATAAAAGCATACATATAGAGACGACGAGAAGGACCTCTTGTGGAGAAAATAGTGAGATATGAGGATCAGTCTGGCCAGCCATGGTTGTTGTATCTCTCAAGAAATCTCAGTTTCTTGACCTAGATAGAAAAGGCAACGATTTTATTGCAGAGGTCAGCTAATTCAAGATTACTATTGTGTGGTATAATACTTATGAAGTTACAGAGACGGGAGAAACCAGTTGGCCAAAACAAAGGGTAGAAACTTGTCCTTTGTAGACATTTAATCAAACAGCTTATCTACAGAAAATTCCTCCATAATTTCTAGCATTTATCGACTTAATTTCAGACGCGTCGTAAATTAGCAACAAATATAGTTTAAACTAAAATATATAGTGATCCAACAACAGAATTTCGAATTCTGAGGACATATCTTTATAGGAACCCCGGATACAGTAAGAGAGAAGCCCTTGTTCGTGATTTGTGATATGATATGAGCTCGAGTTTACCTTGTTAGATTTTCGTGTGATTCCTGGAAAATTAGATCGATCCCGTCCGATCTTTTACGAACGGGATCTGTGATCCTGTGGTCGAAGAGCAGGAAAGAGAGATCGCTTAGCAAACCAATGAAAAAGAAAAAGCGAAAATTGAGATTGCCAGAATAAGAGAAGAGAGTTAGAGAGATGGAGAAACAAAGAAGAGTTTCGATCGCGGCGGGTAGCTCGACAATACTTCGTTGGCGGAAAATTTTCAGTGAAGCGGGAAATTATGAGTGGACGAGTAAGGCTATCCTACTAACTCCGCATGTAGTTTCGGTTAGAATTCGGTTATGTCATTAACCGAACTCAAACCAAAACCTAAATTGTGATTAATTTTTTCTTCTTCTATAAATCAAACGGTTCAACAAATATTCAAGTTGAGCACACTGCCATTAAACAAAAAACTGTGTCGAAAATCAAAATGTTTTCGTAGAAGGTTTTGAATGAGTCTCGAGCGATCTTGGAAAGACTTGTCTCTCAGAATTGTCCAAAATGCAATATCAGATATGCATGGACAAACGGTAAATTTATCTCTAAAGCGTCATAGGCCTTTAAGGACGAAAGTGGCGAGGGGTTTATGCATAGTCCCAAACACATGTACGGTCTTGTTTAGGTTTGTAAGTGTATAAATATATTAAAAGTTTAAGAAAACCAGTTTAGAGAAATTAGTATTTTAATATTTTCAAGATGTTAAATTCAAGTTTTCGTGAAGACAAATTATAGGTAAAAATTCATTACGCACCGTAATTTATTGCTATTGTTGTATTGTTAAATGGCGATGTAAAAATATAAATTAGTGTTATCATAAGCACAGAAAATTGGAAATTTGAAACGAATAAGCTACGAAAATCATAGAAAATGTGACTAAAGATATAAAATATCAATCATATATGGTTAAAAAAGCCCATGTGATTAAGCAAATCACTGTTAAATGTAGTGGCAAAATGCTTTTCTTTTATTTCTTCTAGTTGCTTATCATGTATATAAGATTCGTTAATGATTTTCTTATGGACATTTTGGAACTTGGCCCTCAATCGTTGATTATAAAATCTGAATTTCGTCTATAACATAAATTTCAATTCTTTTAAAAGTAATCTAACGAATGTTAATCATATTTTGTCTAATCATAGTTTGTGGTTCACTGTGTTTCCCTTTATGTGTGCATGTCCCCTATAATCTTCTTAGATGGTTTCTGTCATCCAGTTTTCTTGGGCTGAAAACTGGATTGGGCCTTACTTGAGAAGTTAAGCCCATGGTCTGGGACCTTAGTACCTTTGCTCTTGGTTTTGACTGCTTCTCAAATTCCGATTCATCACCCATGGAAGCCGTGTTGAGTGAGCTTCTACGTTCACTCTACACGCCATTTCTCAGGTACAGTTCGTACTTCTTCTTTGAATCGGATTATTTGTGATGCTTTCTTTTGTTGCGGACATTTTTCTTCAAATTTATGATTTCATAATTCGATCGTGAAGATTACGGAACACTAGATCCCAATCTTCCATGACTTATCCCGAAATCAAAACATGCATGCATCATAGAACAGATAATGAAAGTGTATCCAGACTTAGTTAAGTATAAGAGTTGCCATATATATCGGATCTTATCTAATCATTTCATATTGATAGAATTGAAGCTGAGTCGTGGACTTAGTATTCAGAATGTGTCACCCAATAGTTTGTAGGATTGTGTAGTGTTGTAGCATTTTATCAGGAAGGTTTAAACTAGATCATTCAAGTTTGTAAAGTTTTCCAGTGGGTATGATGGCCATTTGCAATTATTCCAATGCACTTGAATTATGCAGGTCTTAGATGTAAAACAAGAGTGAGGCGCACAAAATGAATAATTTTGAAAAAAATTTGTACAAAAAACTCAAGAATGGAAAGCTCGAAGTGAAAGTCTCATATTGTACTTTCCTGTGCCCCTTTTGCCCCAAGAACAAGAAGAAGATTGGTCTATATCTTGACATCCTTCAGCATGCTTCTGGAGTTGGTAATAGCATTTCCAAGAAAAGAAGTGTGACAGAGAAGGCAAGCCACCGTGCTCTTGCCAAATACCTTAAAAAAGATCTCGCAGATTACGCTACAATATCCAAACGCTTAAAAGGCTCATCATCATCCGCGCATTCTGAAATTGGCAATGCTCCTCTAAATTACAACGATCAATTCGAGAAACTTGTGTGGCCTTGGAAAGGTAATGATACACTCATTGTTAGGCCCCATCTCTTATGTCATCACAAGCATCATATTAGCACTATGTGGATAAATAGCCTCTGCTAACAGAAGTTGTGTCTGTGGCTGAGATAGGCATTGTGGTGAATATTCGCACAACAATGACTCAAGATGGATTATCTTATACTGGGGAGAGTGGACCACAAGTTAAGGATGAACTAATCAGAAGAGGATTCAATCCAATTCGAGTTCGTACCGTGTGGGATTGTTTCGGTCATTCAGGAACCGGAATAGTAGAATTTAACAAAGACTGGAATGGACTTCACGATGCTTTCCTGTTCAAGAAGGCTTATCTAGCAGATGGTCATGGGAAAAAGGATTGGCTGTGTGCTACTCCTGACACAAGCCTTTATGCATGGCTCGCCAATGCTGATGATTACTATGGGGCTAACTATATAGGAGAAAACTTGCGGAAGATGGGTGACCTCAAAAGTATTTCTAGGTTTGCAGAAGAAGAGGCAAGGAAAGACCAAAAGCTTCTGCGGCGTCTAAATGCAATCTTTCAGAACAATCAAAACCGGTTGAAGAAGCTAGAGGAAAAATATTCAAAGACTTCAGTTACACTTGCGTGCGAGACTGAAGAAAAAGAAAAGCTTCTCCATGGTTACAATGAAGGTGAGCTTTTCCTTCTAGCTCCAAATTTACAACACCCCCTTAGAGAACTTCTTGTTTCATCACCTATAGATTGTGTTTCTGTTCGTGTTATATTTTCCATTTTGACGCTAGAAGATCTGACGGAAAGACAACAAAGATCGAATGATCATTTCGAAAGGATTTTTGCTGACCATGAAAAGCAAAAGCTGCAGCTGGAGTCTCAGATGAAGGAACTTGAAATTAGAGAGTTGGAATTGACAAAACGTGAGGCACAGAATGAAACACAGAGGAAGTTAATGGCAAAAGAGCTTGAACAGGTACATGCTAACGTGCTCATTTCTTATACCAATATTTGGATTCCTTCTTTTTTCTTCTAAATATTTTGCAATGGCATTATTTTCAGAATTCCGCTAAATACAGCCACGTTCAACATGCTGCCGTGGAACAGCAAAAGACGAGAGAGAAAGTGAAAAAATTGGCTGTAGATCACAAGGTCTGGGAATACTTTTTTTCTTTAAAAAGGTTGGCTCTCTAACTTTATGTGACAGGGTCCTGCCGTGTTTTAACCTTAGTTGCAAGTGGAAAAGCTTTGTGAGAGAATTGCTACACTAGAAAGACAGCTTGATCAGAAACAAGAACTTGAACTGAAGGCCGAACAACTGAAAAGACAGTTGAGCTTGATGAGGCTCATGGAATTGGACGGTGGTACTGAAATTGTGAAAAAGGTGGAGACCTTCGTCAGAGACATTAGTGAGAAGGAAGGAGAGCTTGCTTACGTTAATAAATTTAACCAAGACCTCATTGTACGGGAGCGAAAGAGCAATGATGAGCTTCAAGAGGCTCGAAGTGCATTGATAAGCGTATGTGGATCTATTAATTAGAACGATTGTTCTTTGAACCTACTAGTCTCGTAGAGGAGCTTGGGTGACTCTTTGCATGTAGGGATTTTGTATTTTTCATTAACTCGGATGATACTGAACATGGTAGGCTAGAGCGGTTAGATGCATTAACGATAGAAAAGACACTAATTGATATTGCCTCTAAATTTTTTTCTTAACTCGATTGCATTTGTAGAATTTGAGAGACATGAGATCGCATATTGGTGTTCGGAGAATGGGGGAGCTTGACACTAAACCGTTCATGGAAGCAATGAAAAAAAAGTATTGTCAAGAAGATCTTGAGGACTGGGCAGTTGAAATTATCCAGCTTTGGGAGGAATATCTCAAGGACCCAGATTGGCATCCTTTTAAACGGATAAAGCTCGAGTCTGCAGAAACAGTAGTGGTATTCCTTCCCATGTATATAACTAATCCAATTCGAGTCTGTTCTTATTAGTATGTTTCTAAAGTGCTACCAACACACTTGAATTCATCTGCATGCATACAAATCCAATCCTCATATGCAATATGCTAATGCATCTTGAAATGATATGTAGAATCCTGAAGCTATGTTTATCTTTGTCAGGAAGTAATAGATGAGGATGACGAGAAGTTAAGAACCCTGAAGAATGAACTAGGGGATGATGCGTACCAAGCAGTGGCAAATGCATTGCTGGAGATAAACGAGTATAACCCGAGTGGAAGATACATCTCCTCAGAGCTGTGGAACTTTAAAGAAAATAGGAAGGCTACACTACAGGAGGGTGTTACTTGTTTATTGGAGCAATGGGATCAAGGAAAGCGTCATAAGCCTTAAAGGTTAGATTCGTGTAATTGCCAAAATGCCAGGAGACATTCTTTCAAAATTTTGTTTTCTTGGTTATACAGTGGGCCTTTCGATGTTTGCTAATCTGTGGTCTATTCTTTGTTGTTGTAAGAGATTGAAAATAAGTAAGGATGTCAAGAACTTCGAGACTAGACTTAAGTATCGAGGAAGTAAGTGTAAACTATAGGAACTTGGATGGATAATAAGTAGCAGACATTGTTAAAAGCTTCTAAAACTTCCATAAGATCTTTGGATTTGTGAAGAAATGCAACACTTCTTCTAGGAAATATAGATTTGTGATTGTGTGATTATATATACACAAACTATTATAGCATACTGTTATTTTCATGAACTACATCTTTTATATTTTTGAATTTTAGTTACAGTATGAACTACATCTTTTATATTTTTGAATTTTAGTTACGGTTTTCATGTGATTTTCATGTGTTTCTTTCGTTACACGTTTTGATATGACACATCGGATATCTGAGTAAATAAAGCGACCGAATTAAGCAAAACGAAGTACATCGCCGCAGCTCCATCAATATAACAAATTTTGGGCCGATGGGTCGTAGCTCCGTCAATGTAACGAATTTTGGGCTGATGGGCTTATTAGGTACTCACGTACATCGTCGCAGCTTTAATGTAACAAATTTTGGGCTGATGGGTCCCGCTTTGTTACTCACGTTCATTGTCGCAGCTCCGTCAATGTAACGACGTTAAGAAACGGCGTCCTCTTCTGTATTAAATTGCGAGTCTTTGGTAGTCTCTTTCGCTTTTCTAAATATTTGGGATCATTTTGATAGAAGTGCATCTATTCCTTCTCCCCCGATACGCACACTTTCTTCTAGCTTCAGCAGCGGATTTGTTCATCGGTTAGATTTCTCCTTCCTTTTCTTCTTTGTTATATTCTTCGATGATCCTGTTCGGTTGTTTTGAATTTTATCTCTCTGGATTTTGCAATCAAACGAGGGAAATAACTGTTTCATCTTGTCTAATATCTGATATATTATATATCGAAATAGATTCTGTCGGATTTGTGGATACGATTATTGATGACCTTTTTTCCAGATCCCTACTTCGTTTGTTTTTTGTTTTGCAACAAAAGTGTTCCTGATTTGTTTCGTGAGATTCTGGTTTCCGAAAACGGATGGACTCGATTTTGTTATGGTTATAGGGTTTGGATAAGGTCTTGTTGAATTTAAGCTGAGCTTTGTTCTTTGATCTCAATTTATATTCAGGTGGGATTGTTGCTCTCGATGTGTAGTAGTGCCCCTTAGGCCAATGTTTTGGTGCTTATAGTAACATTCTGTGAAAATTGTGAGGTGACAATCGTGAGATCATCCTGTAAGATGAAGATATCCTTGATTTGCATCTATGGATTTGTTGACTGATACTCTAATCTCTGGCCACCTAAGGGTTTGATTCGGCCACTGCATCTCGTAGAGGGTCGCTTTTAGCCCTGTGGGATTATCTGCAAGAAAAGAAATATGGGTGAGACTCTCATCACAACCCTTTCCATTGAGAACTATCACCCGTCCACACTTCTATCCATGGATTCAGGTGCTTTTACTCACGAAGAATCTGAGAGGGAGACAAACCGCTCTCTCATACCGTCAGGACCACCTGATATCAATCTCCCACTGTCATCGGAAGCAAGCCCATCTATGCTTTTATGGAACGAACACTGTGACATCTTAGACGTTGGACTTGGGCCTCAGCTATATGAGCCTGAGGCTATTGTTCATGTGCCTCAGGTTGCTAAGAAGTACAACAAGCGTGTTGATAGTGCATGGGGTGCTTGGCTTTTCTTTAGTTTCTACTTCAAACCTGTGTTGGATGAAAAGTCCAAAAACAAGTTAACGAGAGACAGCAATGGCTTGTCTGGGTTTGAGAAATCTGACTTGCAGCTGGACTCCTTCTTGGTTCAGCATGACATGGAGAATATGTACATGTGGGTTTTCAAGGAAAAGCCTGAAAATGCACTTGGCAAGATGCAGCTGCGGAGTTACATGAACGGGCACTCACGTGAAGGTGAGCGTCCTTTCCCTTTTAGTGTGGACAGAGGTTTTGTTCGCTCGCATCGAATGCAGAGGAAACATTATCGTGGTCTTTCTAACCCACAGTGCCTCCATGGAATCGAACTTGTTCAGTCACCCAACCTTTCTGTGCTCAATGAGGATGAAAAGAAAAAATGGAGGGAACTCACAGGTCGAGATGTGAACTTTACTGTTCCACCTGAGGCAAGCGATTACGGTTCATGGCGGAACCTCCCAAACACAGAATTTGGGGCTGATCGACCTCTTCCTCTGGCTAAAGCTAATGGGCACACTAACCTTAAAAAGCTGAATGGTACCTGTCTGAATTTGTCTACACATTCCCCAGATCACGCAGTTGATGCTGTGGAAGCTCAGCCTGGTAGCAGTAAACGCAAAAGAGATTGTTTAGCTCTAGGAAACTGCGATGACTCGAGCTCAAGTGAGAAATCTCTGGACATGAAAATCCATCCAACAGAACTGCCGTGGTATAATGACTTCAGTGGGGTGATGAAGAATGTGTACGGGCCAGTCACAGCAGCGAAAACAATATATGAAGATGAGAAAGAGTTCTTGATAATTGTGAGCCTGCCATTAGTTGATCCGGGAAGGGTGAAAGTGACATGGAGGAATACACCAACACATGGAATAGTAAAGATATCATGTGCGAGTACAGCATGTGAGCCATTCATCATTAGACATGATAGGACGTTTAAGCTAGCAGATCCGACACCAGAGCATTGCCCACCTGGGGAATTTGTTCGCGAAGTTTCCCTGCCAAACCGGATTCCAGATGACGCCAAGCTTGAAGCTTACTGGGACGAAACCGGAACAACGCTAGAGGTTCTAGTGCCTAAACACCGGATGGGACCAGAGGAGCATGAGGTTCGCGTATGTCTCCGTCCGTTTGTTCTAAAGTGAGATTGTAGTGCGTAACTTATTGAAAGATTCGTATATCATTGGATAATTCGTATAATTAGCCATGTTTCCATGATTGCAATACTTCGTTTAACCTCGGTTCCTATTTGGTCTATCACCCATCTTATCCATAAATTTTGCCAGGCAAATTAAGACAGGTCAATGTTCTCAAACAATTTGCCTACGTAACTTCTCAGATTATCTGAATAATGCAGACACTTCAATCAGAAGTATAATATTTCACCATTTCATTTGTATTATTGTGAACGAGCTTAGAATATTGCAGTGAACGAAATTTTGTTTTGGAAAATACTAAATGGGGAAAACCATAAGCAAATTGATCACAAACCATATTAGGAAGTACCATAGGGGCTTAAACAAACAACTTGAAAATTTAAGCAAACTGAACAAAACGGAACCGTTCCGTAAAAAAAAAACTAATCAACTTCTTCAATCTTGGGGCCAGCACCGCCGCTACCACCAGCAGGGGCGTCATCATCCATGCCTCCGCTGCCACCCATGTCAGCACCAGCACCTTGGTACATTCTTGCAATGATTGGGTTGCAAATAGACTCGAGTTCCTTCATCTTATCCTCGAACTCGTCTGCTTCCGCCAGCTGGTTTCCGTCCAACCACTCAATGGCTTGGTCGATCGCATCCTCAATCTTCTTCTTGTCTGCGGCATCTAGCTTAGATGCTATCTTCTCGTCCTTAATTGTGTTCCTCATGTTGTATGCATAGTTCTCGAGCGCGTTCTTTGCATCTACCTTCTTCTTGTGTTCCTCATCCTCGGCTTTGTACTTCTCTGCTTCTTGTACCATCTTCTCTATCTCTTCCTTCGATAACCTTCCCTTGTCGTTAGTGATTGTGATCTTGTTCTTCTGTCCAGTCGTCTTGTCTTCAGCCGACACGTTCAGGATTCCATTTGCATCAATGTCAAAACAGACAGTAATCTGCGGAACACCTCGTGGCGCAGGCGGTATGCCGCTCAGCTCGAACTTCCCTAAAAGGTTATTGTCTTTTGTTCGCGCCCTCTCTCCTTCGTACACCTGGATCAATACACCGGGCTGGTTGTCGGAATAAGTAGAGAATATCTGCTCTTTCTTGGTCGGAATGGTTGTGTTTCTCGGAATCAGGACGGTCATAACACCACCCGCGGTCTCCAAACCCAAGGAGAGAGGAGTGACATCAAGGAGTAAAAGATCCTGGACTTTCTCGTTCCCTTCACCGCTTAAGATTGCAGCTTGAACAGCAGCTCCGTATGCAACAGCCTCGTCGGGGTTGATGCTTTTACACAACTCTTTCCCGTTGAAGAAATCTTGCAAAAGCTGCTGTACTTTGGGGATTCGAGTGGAGCCACCAACAAGGACAACATCGTGAACATTGCCCTTGTCCATCTTAGCATCTCTCAAACACTTCTCCACTGGCTCCATGCACTTCCTGAAGAGATCCATGTTGAGCTCCTCGAACCTGGCACGCGTTATGGTTGTGTAGAAGTCAATACCCTCGTAGAGCGAGTCGATCTCTATAGTCGTCTGAGCAGTCGAAGAAAGGGTTCTCTTGGCTCGCTCACAAGCTGTCCTGAGCCTCCTCAGAGCTCTTGGGTTCCCAGTAATATCCTTCTTATGCTTTCTCTTGAACTCTTGAACAAAATGATTGACCATTCTGTTGTCGAAGTCCTCACCACCGAGATGGGTGTCACCAGCCGTGGCCTTCACTTCAAAGATACCTTCCTCAATCGTAAGCAACGACACATCAAAGGTACCACCACCCAAATCGAAGATGAGGACATTCTTCTCGCCAACGCTCGACGCCTTTTTGTCAAGGCCGTATGCAATTGCAGCAGCAGTTGGTTCATTGATGATACGCATCACATTGAGGCCAGAGATGACTCCAGCGTCCTTGGTCGCCTGACGCTGAGAGTCGTTGAAATAGGCAGGGACTGTAACGACAGCGTTCTTAATCGGAGATCCAAGGTAAGCTTCCGCAATCTCACGCATCTTTGTGAGAACCATAGACGAGATTTCCTCCGCGGAAAACTGCTTCTCCTCACCCTTGTAGTTAACTACAATCATTGGCTTCTCCGCCGGGCCTGAGACAACCCTGAAAGGCCAGTGCCTCATGTCCGCCTGAACAGAGGGATCACTGAATCTTCTACCAATGAGACGCTTAGCATCTACAAAAAAAACACGGAAAGTTAACCACTCAACCTAATTTACAGAGAACTCCATAGTCTAACTCCATCGTCGTGAAGCACAAAGCCATCCTATCCTATCCAGTCCGAAAGCAGATTACAGGAGCAGAGAAAAAATCATCAAAAGCAGTGAAATCTTACCGAAAACGGTGTTAGTAGGGTTCATGGCGACCTGATTCTTAGCAGCATCTCCGATCAGACGCTCGCTATCTGTGAAGGCAACGTAGGAGGGAGTTGTGCGGTTCCCTTGATCGTTAGCGATGATCTCGACACGGTCATGCTGCCACACGCCGACGCACGAGTAGGTAGTACCGAGATCGATGCCGATTGCTGGACCTTCTCCTTTCCCCGCCATTAGATGTCAAAATTATGAGTATGAGAGAACTTTTTCTTTCTTCTTCGTAGTTGAATGCTTCTTTACCTCTGTGACTGAACAAAGGTGAGGAGAGATGTTTAAATACTATTAAATGGTCGGTAAAAGATGTTCGAGAATGTTCAGGAGATGTGGTTTCAGCCGTTGGATCTTATATCTTCGTCCTTCAGTTTTCTTCTTTCCTTTCTTTGTCTTTGCTTCTAGCTCCTTCCGGAATTCTCTTTTAAATATGTCAAAACTCAGTAAGTAGCTGCCGTTTTTGAAGAGGTGTCAATATCCCTTTTATGTTGTTTCACGCATTATTTTTGAGGGCATGTAAATACAAATAAGAATTATATCTTTATTTTGTTTTGTTTAGATAAGTAATTAAATGATAAAACCGTAATTTAGAAGTTTGGATTTTGTCTCGCGTTTTAGTCAAAAATTTATTCAGATTTCTTGTAATTATACTACTTCATTTAGTAAATGCACTGCAAAATAATAATAATAATAATATGATCATATAATTGGTTTGGTTCCGTGTTACCTTTCGTACATATTCCTAAATATTTTGGATACACACATTGCTATGATTTGTTTGTTTTTTTAACGTAATTTGGAAATCTCCCAAAAAGAAACGGAGAGGTTAGTAGGCGGCTCTTAGTTCAGTAAATGGCTGCCTAAGAAAACGACACGAATTTTTTAGATTACAGAAGCACCGGTTAGATTCACAACTCTTAAAAGGCAAAAAAACATTGCAAACCTAAAGGCCAAGAGCCTCTCATCTCTAGTTCTCTACACAACACAACCTCCTAATTGGTTTTGTTCTTGACTGTACAAAAGCATAAGACAAATGCTTCAGTTTGTTTAGGCCAAAAACCACACGCCTGCAATTATCAGTAGCTCGGTTGTTCTGCAAGTTCCTTAAACTCACGCCCATTCCCACAGAAAAAGGAGAAGACGGATGAATTATATCACATTTCTGTTGATTCCTTCAACCGACGCTCTACTTATCACACACCTTTCTTCAGATCAACTCTTCAAAACTGAGCCGTATCTGAATTCACTTGCTACTTTCATCAACGAGTCTAGTATCTGTGAATGGTCTTTTACTTTCACTAATTTCTCTTCTTGTTTGAAGATTTTACTCAGCATGTTCTATTCGTACGGGGTAGGGAGACTACAATATTGGGTAGATTTCTGAAATCGAGGAACTTACAGAAGCCATATGTAAGAAACTGGAGACTTCTAAGATCCCCGAGTTCAAAGTTCGTTTGATAGCTGAAGTATACCACACATCTGCAGGTATGGATTTTCCAGCAGTTTCTCATTATTGCTCTGCACCCGCGAAAGACGAGAATACTATCAGTGCAGATTCTTTTTACATATGGCACAAAAAAACCCTCATTGATATTGAGGTTTTAATCACTCTACACTCTAAATTATTGTGATAGCTTTACCTGCTGAGCCTTAAAGACAAGCTTCTGAAGCATGCTTTGGTATTTCTCTGGTTCCTCCGTCATCATCCTCTGAAATTATCCAAAGTTTAACTAGTGAGCCAAAAAATAAAAGAAAGAAGACTTGAAAACTTATTTTTCTTCCCATGCTTGTCTTTCAAAAACAAAATGGTGAATTTGAGAAATCTTCTTGCCTTCAGAAGAAATGCTGAAGAGTAATAAGCCACCCTTGAGTCAGTATCATCGAGGAGTTCCCTGCAGACATAAACATATATTTGTATATGCCATGAAACATGTTGCACAGAGAAATCGATTTGGTTCGGAAGTATGGTAGAGTCAATGAATCACCTAAAGAACTCCTCTCCTCCAACTTCTTGAAAAGCAACGGTATCTGCGGTGCATTTACCGATCAGAAGTAATAGCAGGGTCGCTCGAATATCAGAGGTTGCCCCTGGAATATTCCCTCTTCCTTTGCTTCCAACGGCGACACCAAGTGCGATGTTGTCAGTTGCCGCACCTGCTAGTTGAATCAATGGCCAATAAAACAAAGCTGCTGGAACACGTGCAACCAGCTGCATAGGGACGATGGCTTGTCCACGGAGAAGCATTGCTGCCATTGACGCTGTTTCGCACGTCGAAACAGTGACATTGTTGTGCCGAGGCCTGGTGTCAGGTTCATCCATACTTTCTTTATAGCTGTTACGGCGAGAAGTTTCAAATTTGCTATTTCTATCAGCAGAATTGGGGACTGCATCCTCATCAGTAGACAAAACTTTCAAGCACAGTTGCGAGAAAAGAATATCACACATCTGCTTGGAAACAACATACAGAAGACACAATTGAATTAATCTTCATCTGGCTAGAAGTCCTTAAACAGTATTATATTGACATGTATATAAATAGAACATATATTTACTATATCTATCAGCAAGTTATAGAATAGAATTGGGTAGGACATTTGACAAAACAAACGAAAGAGCAAACAAAAGGATTCAAAGAAGATGTACCTTTAAGATGTTAATCCGGTCTGTTTCATTTATTTGTGCCATCAAAGACAAAGCACTGCTCATTATGTCTATAACAGCATTTGCTTTCTCTAATCGTTTGTCTTTATGATCCTGATTAGCATTTCCACCAGTTGATTGCTGTGTCTCATTCTCATCTAGTAAGAACTTGGAGCGCATAAGAAGCCTCTCCATAATGAACAGGAAACCCCATCTGATAACACTATTCTTTGACTTCAAGAGTCCACATAAAAGATGTATGGAAACAGGTATATCAGAAGAAACCAGAGAGTCGGAGGCACCACAATGGGCAATCTTTTGCTGCAGATCTACTATGCTCAGCCATATACTCCCACCATTCTCTTCACTAATTTCCGCAATTAGAAGATCCCCCAACCAGATATATCCATTTTGACGGTATGTGGTCCTTTCTGAATGAAGAAGAGAATGCAAAGTAGCCCAAGCTAGATTCACTGACACACTTATATCGTTTCTTAAATCTTGAATGCTTCCCATTAATTTGGAAGATTTGGTCATCTGTTTGAGATGCAGGAACTCTTTGTCCAAGTGAGTAAACGAACCTATTATCGTGTCAAACTTTTCTGTTATATTTGCCAAAAGCTGTAAGGAAACAAAGAGTTAATAAGAGCTTGACTGGCAAACAATTTAATTGAAGACTCTATGCGAGATTGCAACATGTGCTAACAAGAACCTACCTGGTTTAGACGCTCGCTATTGTTGAATCCAGACAATGCTGCAGCAATTGATCTTCGCAGAATTTCCCCTATGCCTTCAACACCAAGCTTAACCGATATGTAGAAAGCCTCAGGTGCATCAGCAAGAGCAAGCCGAACAGCCAGAGGTTGGATCTCATCATCAGTGTACTCAGAAAGACCAGCAGCAGAGAATGCCTCATTAATTTGATGCAGGACATAGTCAAACAAAACTGAGTACAGATTTCTTCTTTCCTCTCTAGTGGTTGCGAAAGAGTACTGCATCAATTAAATAAATTTCTAAATCGATTAGAAAGTTACTGTGGCTGAAAGTGTCTATTTTGCTGGATTTTGAGAATGATCAATCAGTCTAACAAACTATATTTTTGCAGTACCTCAAAGAAAATGAACTCCACACCACCAATCAGATCGACCTGGTCTATAAGAAAATTCGAGGAATGTGAAATTGCTTTAGCAGAGCCATCTAGTTCTGGCAATCGGTAAAACATGTTCGTCATGATACAAATAAGCTTGGAATGAACAACTTCTGACCAAGAATTCCTTTTGCTAATTCCCAGAAGAGCTTTGATAACCTTGTTCAAGGGAGGTAATACGACTTTGCATGAGAACCAATTTATTAGTAGCATGCAGCAGAAAACAGAAATCGATAGCTAAAAATGTTTAAAAACAAGGACAAAATACAGATTCAAATAATAGGTGAGAGGGAGTGAAAGAAGGAATAACCGACATAGTAGAAGGCAAAGATAATATCTAGCCTCATAACTCATAAGACTAACATACCCTTATGTCAAGACCTTTTAGCTGGTTCCTCCGTATTTTGCCTCTATCACAGACAAAATAGAGGAAGCAGCTGAGAGCAGATGCCCAAACGGATTCTTCCTTTTCCTCAACCTAAAAACAAAAAAAGAACATTAAAGGTTAAAAACTCAAACAAGTCTAGTTTCGAGATTAAACAAAAAAGCAATAAAGTAGTGACCTGAACTAGGAGAAGAAGTATTTCATATAAGATTTCCAATATCCAAGACTCAAAGTTCTCAATAGCTGAAGAACTGCTTGACGTTTTAGGCAAGTCTTTTGTTCTTGTCCCTTGCAGCAGAAGCCTATTTTCATTGTCGATATATGTTTCTTGGGCGTATTCTTCCTCAATGGTAGTAGCAGTTTCACTTATCATTGGCTCTAACAATTGTGCATGAACTCCTAAATTAAGAATTAAATCAAAAACACGGATCCTACAAGCTGTTTTTGTGGAGCATAGCATTTCCTGAAACAATTAACATGCACAGATAGAAAAGTTAGTAAAACGTTTAAATATCAAGAAACTTTATCTGAGTGTCGAAAGTTACACCTCGAGCATTGACAGAGTAAGAGGAGCAGCAATTCTAGCGTCCAAGACATACCTAAAAATTACGTTTTCGAAAATAGTTGTACCATCAGCTTTGTCAACAAACGGGAGGAAAAGATGATTAGAAATCTTAACGAGACTACAAGATTAGGCTGGCAGGAGACTAATAAGAATACACATTATAAAACAAAAGAGCGTACATGTCAATCACAAGCTTTATTAGAACGCTCACAGCCACATCCATCGACGGCTTCCCAGCTTTGCTGGTTAATTGAGGAGATACGGTCATTTGATTTGAAGTGGTGGATGATGCCTCAGAACAAACAGCGGCGATCACCTCACCTACCTCAGCAGTGTTCAGTCGCAGTGGTTGTTGTTCACTGCAAAATCATGCAAGAAACGAATGTGATCTGTTTTGATAAAGACAAAGCTAAATTTTGCATCACAAAGATATTTCCATGCGGACAATCCCCTTTCATTCGCAAGAGATACACTTATTTACACAAACTAGGTGATCCACCATGCACATACACAATTGTTAGACGAGTCACTCTGAAAAACCACTCATAAAGCACAGTGAAATGAGATATCTTATAGTTTATTCAACTGCAGCCCGTTGTCAGTCCACTTTTGATGTGATCCATAGAGAGGCTATCGTCAGGCAATACCGCAAAGGTTCAAAAGAGCAACCTTATTAGGTGTCATTAGGCAAACCTTTTTAATATTAATGCTATGAAGGAAGACTCAGCATTGAGTAAATTTGTAACAGTAAGTTGATGAAGAAAAAAATACGCAGAGATTATATAAAGACATCTTCCTACCTGTAGTGACGATACTGAAAAAGTGGTCTGGCACGTGGACGAAATGTGCTTACAGTGGAATCATCCCTGCAGATCATGCAAATCCTCAATCTAAGAACTCATACAAACTTTGAAACAGCATTTATTGGTTTAATAGAAGAATTTGCACAAAACATCATCTTTAGGTCCAATCATGCAAAAGTGCAGTCCCAACATACATATCTACTGTAGATAGCACCATTTATGTGATTCTATTGAAACAATCCGCAAATGCCATTCTTTCAATGGTAGATCTTTAACAAAATAGAAGGGGTGAATAGAAACGTTTGGTCATCAACTGGAGGGTTTTTTCTATAAATAGAATGCTGGTTTCGAGAGAAAAGAAAAGATGCCATTTCTTTTTTTTTGTCAACTGGATATTTCATTGATGGTTAAACAATTACAAAAAATTCCCTAGATCGAAGCAAATCTTTTACGCTAGACTGACAATACATCTATCCGCACAAAAAGCGTCATGACCTTTGCTAAAACAACTCCTAGCAAACACCTGAAAGATACAACTATACAAGCAACACCACATACCGGCTGTCACAAAGAACTTTCCTAAAGCAAGACATAGAACATACAAATCCAATCACAAAACAGAGGCTCCAAACCTCTCATCATCAAAGAGTTTCTTTAACAAAAAAGGCTGGTTCATGGTAACATACGATTACCAAAGATTAACTTTTAAAGCACTTTGCGCGGTGAGCCGGCAAAAAAAAGATGCCATTTCAGAAAATGTGAAACTCATATTTTCTCTTCTACTACTTTATCAATATTCACACTTAGCAGATGCTCAAATCTACTCTAGAGGAAATAATTATGTTGAAGTTCAGTTTCTTGGAGGCTAGAAAAAGAGCCACGTGAAAGCTTGCAAGGCCTAAAAGGCAAGCATAAACCGAAGGCATCACTTTGCAACTACTTCAGAAAAACGACGATAGCATACATACCAGATCTGCTGAGGGCCAGCTCTAGTGCGTTTTGAAGCTGTTATTGCTCTCAAGTGGGATCGAGCCGAGGCAGAGTTTGTTATCATCGTGACTGATGCTGGTTGCAGAAGTTGTTCTAAGTAAGGCATCTCTGCGGTACCAAAATATTTCCAGTGCTGGCCCTTCATTTTAGCTTCCATATCTCCTACAAGCAGGCCGGCAGCACCAACTTCCAGAAGATTACAATTGTTCATGTCTTGGAGATTCACAGGGCGTTCGCTAACCATGTGGAGAGACATGTTCAGAGATAGTCAAAGACTAGAGCAATGCATTGAAGGAATTGCCTAAGATATTTTAAATGTGTGTTTGTCTACTAAGATACAAGAGTGTACAATCAAGAAAAGAGGCAAATATGCGTTTAATTTTTGTAAGAACAGAAATCATACACGATGTACCTTTCAGAAGAAGCTGATGATAACTGTAGCTCCCCAACCCAACGCCAATTCAGCAAGTCTGATGATATGTACTCGATGTCTTCCATTGCGTCAATTTCTTGTACATTTGACAAGTTTGAAACAGACAGATTTGCAGCATCCTTTTTATGTGGAGATTCTGTAGCATTAGCAGGGCTTAATTGGGAATCGAATGATCTGCTTAACAAAGAGGATAGAGATGGCAATAATTGTCTTGACGCAAGAGTAGCTCCTGCAAATGCTGCAGGTTGAAAGGAACGCCTTGGGATATGCAAACCCACAAGGGAACGCACATAATGCAATGATTTCACAAGAGCCGCAGAAGCAAAACTAGACACTGGTAAAGGAGAAGCACCCGCTGGTGCTGATAGAACAGGCAATGATTTTTGCTTCAAGCTAGCATCGCACTCAACAATCAAATTCACGCAAAACCTGTCGACCTGCAGTAGTGTCTCCTCCCCAGGTTTATATCTGTATGGTAGGAATCATTACTGTGTAAAAATAAGATCCATGGAAATTATTGGAAGACCTGTATACATATTACAGACAAACCTTGATATAGCAAAAAAGTGAACACTAAATCTCTAATTTAAACCAACAACCACTATGTCCCCTGCATATGATCTACCAGGTAATTAAATAATCCTATCAATCCCCATAAACAGAGCACAAATTATGGTAACAGTGAGAAGGATGAGCTTAGGACATTGATAAATGGAAGAGATGCAAGTTCAAAAAGAAGCAAATGAAAATAATAAAGTTGCATCCTTCATCTAGAAAAACTTACTTTAAGAGATACCGTTTTAGTAATGCCACACACCTCATAACCACAGCTGGACTGCAGAAATTATTGAGCATTAGAAACAGTTAATGTTTAAAAATGATTACACTTAAGAAACATTTAGAGATTATAGCAATCTGTATCCTATCTATATGAGGTTCTATTCAACAATAGGCCCCGTAGCAAGAAGTCCTTAAATATTTTAGAAGTCAACATGGGCTGATAATATATCTATGCATGGACTTCTAAGAGTCTTTCCCGCACATGTTTATCTAAGACATACGTTCTCATTTATAACAGCCTTTTGAGTTTTCTTTATAGTTAAACCACCAAGAGACTTACAAAACTAAATTTTGTGTTCAAAGATATATAGAAGCTATCACTCTCATACTTTACTTTCCTTAGGGATCAAGGTACATCGACAACATTCATGTAATATATTTCATGTATATCATCCCATATTCGGGTTAAAATCTCCCACATTTAGAATTGAAGCCCCAAATTGCCATCAAGAGGGACAGTAGCAATGAGCTCATTCCTCCACTCGAATTTTTCTCTGAGTTCACACCATCCAGATTCGAACATATTTTCTTCACTGAATTCTCTAACTCAAACCTTACAACACAGTTTCACTATCATAACTTGTGAGTATTCCCAAAGGACCCAACACACATGTCGCCAGTCAAAAATATGATTCAAAAGAGTCAAAGTTTCACAGTTAATATGGATTAACAACAAATTACCTGCGATCTCTCTCTGCTAAAGTATGCTCTAACAGCATGCTATAGGCCAGGTCAGTCGTGGCGGAGACTGATAGATAATCCTGTAATCACCCATGCGATTTTGTGAGGTCATGCAATATCCATAAACGTAGAAAAAAATATTTCCAAGCAATTACTAGGGTCCTATGATATCAAGGCGAGAGATGGATAATGAAAGCAGGCCTTCTCCCTCACATATTCCTATAACACAATCATCATCCTGATTTGGCATCAAATGCAGTCGGCGTACTGTGTGATATATAACACGAGGTTTTCACATATAAGATTCTGGTAGCACAAGGGAATAGAACATTCCCAGCTCTAACAATCAATTGCATCACGAACACCATTCAAAGAAAAACGCTAAATTAGACACTGATATTCTTACAATTCGATTAGGGTCACATAGAACTCATATGTCACTACAAAACAAAAGCCCTAGATACTCAAATTCTCTCTTTACACATCACAGACGAGAGAGAAGCCCATTTCGGGTGGTACACACCCGGAGATTCCTGAGAGCTTCTGATGGGGACATGGAAGGGATCGTGCCATGATGTGAGCTGGTCGGAGGAGGGGAGGAGGAGAGGCAGTCCGCCACGGCTCGACGCAGCGGCTCAGGCGGCTTCTTAGTGGAAGAAGATCTAAGCCGCGAGGCAGAGCCGGCAACTCCTAGCTGCAGCAAGCGGGAGCTTCCGGGGCTATAAGTGGAAGACATCAATCAAATCTCTCCGGGGTTGCGCCACTCTTACTGCGAGAAGTAAGACTTTTCGATTTGGTTGTGTTGCTGACTACGTCGTGTTCTTCACATCACACGGATGTGCTGTCAAGTTCTTCGTTTTGATCCCATGGTGGAATTGGAATCTAATCGCGGAGACGTTGCTTTTGCAGTTAAATCCCCCATGTTTTAAGATTTCATAGATTCAGACTCCGATCTATATTTCTTGATTTATGGGCCCCCTTGGTTGAATCTAATCTCGAAGAAATGGTTTTCCGCAATCTCGTTTCCTTTGTTTTTAAGATGTCTTACATTCAATATCCTATTTTTATTTGAGGCTATTTAGTTGAAAATTCAAATGATTTTTGTTATATGGATTGCCATGGATATTCTATAATTCTAAGGTAGCCAGATCAGATTCATCCAAAAAAATTATCATATAGAATCTCAAAATTTGATTTTTTTTAGAAACATTTGATCATTAATATTATATTTTAAAATAAGACCCTTCATTTTAATAATAAATTTAAATTTCTTGACTTTTAAATTTTAATGTAATATTGGTTAATAAAATATGTATATGTTTCACGAACCGCTTTACTGGAAATGTCTAAAACGCAAATCCACGAACCTCGAGTCAATATAAAAGTGGGCCCAAAACGGTAACAAAATAAATGGGCCCAATGAGTTGTCCCATCAACCACGTGACTTTGCTGACTATGCCGATCCGTTCTTCGCGCTCGCGATTTGCTCCTTCTCCACTGGCCCGATACAAGTTTTTTTTTTCTCTTTCATAACAAATCTGTTTTTTTGTTGACCCAGAAAAAACATACAAATCTGATTTGATATATACAAATCTATAACCAGTCTCGCCCAAACCCTAAATTGAACCCCAGCCGTCAGATTAGATCGATGGGGCAATCTCTTCTGGACCGTTGGAATCTTGGGAAACAACAATGGTGTAAAGAGGCGTGAAGATTATTGTCTCGAGGTTGGGTGTTTTTTCATCTTGATGGCCAAGAAGTGGAATTTCCTCTAGATATTTTGTTAATTTCGGTCATGTCTGATTTGGTCGCGCGTACGGGTCGGCTCCAGCAGCGGTACGAAGATGGCTCCCGTCTCGTAGCCGGGTACTGTTTTTTTTTAAATCCATTCTTTGTTCCTTTTTCTATCTGCATATGAATCGTCTCTCTGGAGCTCATGCGTAGTGCGATTTTCTCTTGTTTATTCTACTATGGTCTGTGGATGTTCGAAGATTGTGGAGCGATTGATCATAATGGGTATAAAACGTGTGAATTATTTGAATGGTTGCTTTGATCTTTCTCTATACTTGAATTGTGAGCAAGGATTATACTACCGCGTGACGAATTAAGCATTTTTTGTATCCTGGTTGTGTCAGAAGCTTTGATTTAATTACAAGCAGACAATAGATGAAGGAGAGATGCACAAATAAGATATGTGAAGTCCTGAACACGAGGATCATACAGTGTTGACATGCTTAGTCCTTGTGTTGGTTGCTATGGTCTTTTATCCGATCTTGGTTGATGGCATTGTGGCAATGACTTTTGAGTCTTTCTAATTTTTGTTTGCGGCCAGTGATGGTGGATCTTGATTAACAAGTTCAATATCGGGCATTTGTAGGTGTATTCCGTTTAGATATATAAACTCTGACGAAGATGGCAATTCTGAATCTGGGAAAGTGGTTCAAGTGTTGATGATCAGCTCATCTAGTGGACCGGGACTTTTGTTTCCCAAGGTACAAAGGAAATACCATTACTTTTCTCTTTACCCATCATTGTTTGGCAACGAAGTAACAAAGTTGATTCATGGGTTACTTTCATATAGGGAGGGTGGGAGAATGATGAGACAGTCATGGAGGCTGCAGTAAGAGAAGCAGTGGAAGAAGCAGGAGTCCGTGGGATTTTAATGGTAAATCCCTTTCACACACTTTTTGTATAGCCGTTTTGTTATTGTTACTGAATGTGCGTAAAATGGGGACTTCTTCTTTTGCAGGATTTCTTGGGAGATTATGAGTTCAAGAGCAAGACACACCAAGATGAGTTTTGCCCAGAAGGTTTATGTAAAGCGGCAATGTACGCCTTGTACGTAAAGGAAGAGCTAGAGACATGGCCTGAACAGGCAACCAGAACACGGACATGGCTAACAATTGCAGAAGCGGTAGAGAAGTGCAGGCACGCATGGATGAAGGATGCGTTGGTAGAAGGATTCTGTAAATGGCATAAGGAGAAGATGGACAAAGGAAAGGAGATAACAGATGAAGATTGAAGTAAGTGTGCATAAATCTCTGAGGTTGGTTTCATTCCTTTCGATTTTGTTTTCTCTTTTTAAGTCATATGCATGGAGAAGCTTGTGAAATAGGAGTTCACAGTTATCTTCATCATTTTCAATAATTCTGAACGAAAAAAAAAAAGGACAGCTCTTGACAATAGCATTTGTCCAAGAAGTTGTCTGCTTGTAAACACTGCTCTTACATTATTCAAATGCCATATAATTATGAGATATGTTATAACATCTCATATTGGAAGAGAAGAGGAAATGGATCCAACATTCATGATGACACTAAAATTTCGGCTGAATCATTAGAACAATAATTTTTCTTTTCTCATCGCCATTTCTATGATAACAGATTTTTGATACACGAACAAATAGCAATATGTCACGGGGCTTGCTTTTTCCAGAAAACGGGGCGTGACAAGCAAGAAACTTAACAAATAGCCCCCACCCCCCGTTCAGCAAACCCTCAACCATATCCTTCATCGAAGGGTTGCTCAAACACTCATTGTCACTAACGACGACGCTTCGTGATCAAAAGGAGAACCAGTTGGCATAGGCCCCACAGAGAACTGTTATGGTTAATAACGAGATGGCCCACAGAGAACTGTTATGGTTAATAACGAGATGGCCCACAGAGAACTGTTATGGCTGATATCGAGATGGCCCACGAACTCAGGTGACGACAGCGAATCCGGGCCCCCGGATCCCCCAATTCAGATATCGGACAGGGGCGGATACAGATATCTTTTTAAGTGGATGCACAATAGTTAGAAAAAAATGGAATGAGTAACTAAGCTCTATCCATAGTAATTCTGGACATTCGGTATGGTCTAATGAATATTTTAATATCTCATGAATTAAATTTCTCTCTTGTAATAATTAGAATGAGTGCACGTGCTCCCGTAGTCATCATGCTTAGGCCTGTCATTGTGAGTCATAACCCGCGGGTCCCGCCCCGTTTGACCCACGGCGGGGTGGGTGCGGGTCGAGGAAAACAAAAAAAAAATATATGGCGGGTGTGGGTCTAACCTTTAATTTAGTGGGGCGGGTGTGGATTTGGTTTTTTTTTGCGGGTTAGCGGGTACCCGCAAATTTTGGATCAAATTAATTAACCAAAAATTTAATCCAATTAAATCATAAACCAATACCAATTTAATATTAAACCAATTTAATACCAAACCAAATTTAACCAAACCAAGAATATAAAAGTAAAATAACCTAATTTCTAATCCTACTACCTTCACTCTTCACTCTTCAGCCGCACAACATTTTTTTTCCAAAAAATCTCCACCTTCCGGCGACCTCCAGCTAGTTCCGGCGATCTCCAACCATTTCCGGCGACCTCCGACCTAAGGTGATCGTCTCTCTCTCTCACTCTGTCTCTCGATTTCTCTCTTGTTATCTGTATCTCTCTCGTTTTCTTTTTGTTTCTCTCATTTTATTTCTCTCTCTTAGACTTTCGAAGCATCTCTTTCAAACTCTCTCTCAAAGTCTCTCTCTCGGTCTCTCTCTCGGTCTCTCTCTCAGTCTCTCTCTCGGTCTCTCTCTCAGTCTCTCTCTCGGTCTCTCTCTCAGTCTCTACAGTTAATTGTAACACAAGTACAAATGAGAAGAAGTTATTGTTTGTCGTGCCTTGTTTACGGAAGTTACTTTCTATTAGCTAATACGTTTGTAATATTATTTCATTAAATTGTTCTCTTTGTTCCTTTAGTTTCATATTTCTGTTTCTATAACTCATATATAAGAACTATAAGTAATAAGTTCATGAGTTCTAGTGTCCCACTCTTTTTTTTATGAGATGACTGGCTAAACATGGAAGAATGCGAAGGAAATCTAGAAGTTTTTGTTTTTGATTTATTTCGTTGTTACATTTCTTGGTGACACCAGGTCTAGTAATATCAAAATTTATAAATACACTTCGAAAGCTCTAGTATTATAAAAAATTTATTTTAATTAAATATTTTTTAAAAATTTAGAAAACGAAGCGGGTTGCGGGTCACCCGCAAACCCGCTTGATTAATGCGGGGCGGGTGCAGATTTAAAAAAAATGATTCGCGGGTTTTGCGGATAAAAAAATTTATGAAAAAAATCATCAACCCGCCGCGGGGCGGGTCCGACCCGCTTGACAGGCCTAATCATGCTGCATCCGCTCCTAGTATCGGATCTTCGATATGGTTCCGGATAAATCCAGACCGTTAACCGTTCCATACCAGAGATTGATCATAAAATTGTTACACCCCCAAGTAATGTCTTGGTTCTGCTTTATCCGAAATCAAATCCATTTTCCGTTAGGTCTAAATGCTACAACTCCGTGAGTGACGTCATCGAATGCGGTATCTCACTAGGCATTCCAATAAATGACAACTTAAGCAAAAATGGTATAGATGATGCAGTTAGTAGTAGAAAGCTTTCCAACAAGTGACATCTCTTTATATTATCCATAATAAACTCAGTTTGCCAAAACACCTATACAAATGGTTTTCAACTCTTCATTATTTTGGGGATGAATAAAAAAACAGAGTTAATAGGAAACTTTAATATAGAGAAAAAAAAAAGAATATATAGTTGATATGTATATATAAAATATTATAGATTTTGGGGTGGTGAGAGTGAGTCAAATGGAAGAAGGTCCGGCCAAGTCACCACCGCCTGAGATGGAGAGGATAGGTCGACGAGAGACACTGCGGCTAACAAGATGTGAATCAAGAAACAAAACTACGACTGTTATATCATCATGAAAATGTCTCCTCACTCCTCTATCAATCTTTTTTAGATCTGAATATCTCATCTCTCTCTTCTTTGCTGCCTCTCTAATAGCTGTTTTTATGAGTCTCCTTGCAATTCCCTACACCAACATGTTCTTAATCTATTTGCACCACAAGACAAAAGAAAGAACAGAGCAAGAGTAATCTTACATTGCGCGGGCACGTGCTCACAATGTCAACAGCTTCTTGATTGGTTAGGTGTTCCCACAAGCCGTCTGATGCAAATATAAGAAATTGATCCTCTGGATGGATTTTGTGTACTGTGATTGCAGGCTCTGCTCTAAGGATGGGCTTATGGAAAATCTCAGGGACCCTGAATTTTGCCAATAGCGGCTCCCGGTTGAATTCTGCTTTCTTTAAGTAGGCATCACCAATCGACCGTGAGACCTTCAAAAACCAGCCAAAAGTTATATCTAACAAGATATCTTCTTTAACTTCTTAGAGTGAATGTTATTTTAAATCTCTCTCTTCTTATCCTTCTATTGTAAAGACACATAACGAATGAGTCATTTTCATGCATCGTATCTTTCATAGTCAATGCAAGTAAGTGTGAAAGTAAATTTTACCTGTATAATACCTTTGACACGCCAAACTTTATGCTTCAAGACCACAATCTGAGGATCATTTGGATGCAACGAACGCAATTCCTCTCTCACAGATTCAAGACTTGCATTGTGCTCGGACGATAATTGAACGGCTTTGACAGCTTTAAACGTTCTTTCCAGTCTTCCTAGCACAACCCGAGAATCCCCTGCGTTTGCAATGTACAACATTCCATTACATACGATCCCTACCAGACAACATGCTCCAACCGAAGCAATCTGTGGTTTCGTTTGCCACTGCCGCCGCACAAGAGAAAGAAAATCCTCTTCGGTAGCTAAAAATGCTTTGGTTATAACAGCGGCAGACATTCCATGATTATCTGAAGTAAACTCTGCATCAGAAAGTGTCGCCAAGTTAGCAAATAGCTAATTCAGCCAAAAAAAGGATATAGGAGATGGAGAATAAAACCGCATACTCCTGATGTTGTCGAAGATGTGTTTATTGACAAACCGGGCTGCTTCAGGACCTCCATGGCCATCAAATACACCAACAAAAGTAGCTTGAGGACCCGAATCAAACATGCTAACAGGTCCTGATTCAAGCTTACTATGATCTTCAAGAAGATTGTTGGCTTGAATTACAGACATTGAGAACTCCCCAGCGACATGGTTTCCAGAATCTTTGTACCAAAGAAGCCCATCACATCGTCCATTAGCGTCTCCATTTCTGGTTGAATGTTCTCCCTTTACAGAAGGCCGCATCCAACATGGTGCTACCATCCGCAAAATAGTTGCCGATACCATAACTCACATAATCCCCTCAACCTTCACTTCATCTAAAGATCACTAAGACCCAACGGATCAAAATTTCCTAAATTCCTCCTGCACTAAGCAAAATTCATCATCCCCATATGACATAAATCTACAAATTCCTCTAACGATCGATCTGCTATCAGACAAAACTAGAGCAATTTACGATGATTACCTTTTGAGGAATCGGAAAAAGCCGCGAAATGATACCGCCCGACCAAACGAACCCAAAATGGATGAAGGGGATCGAGATCGGAATCAGATTGTTCGAGGAGTTACGATACGAGAGAATCGTAACTCCGGTTGGATAACAAAAAAAGAAAGAAGAAAGAGAGATGTCAAAAAAAAACTCGCAGCGACTATGTCAGAATTCCATATTTAAGGGTTCAATTTCTCTGAATTATCTATCTTTTAATTCATTTATTTTTGCTTTTTTTCGTCGATACTTTTTTTCCATTTGCTTTCGAGTTTAGCTGTTTAGGCATTGACCTCAGAAACAACCCGACGTTTTAGGCAGCTTTTTCTACCATATTTAGCAAATTTCCTCCATTTTTTCAACATCAATGAATAATTAATTATACTAAACAAATGTATACTTTGAGTAACAGAAAAATATAAATTTCTTAAGTTTATTATTTTTGTTTAGAGATAAGAGGTATTCAAAAATAAATAATTATTTAAAAAAATTAAGTTAACTATTTTATTACTTTAAAAATACAAAATATATAGATGTTTATAATTAATTATATATAGTAACTATTTGGACATATAATTAATTATATATAAAGATGTAAATAGTTAAAATTTGACAAAGATGTAAAAAATATTTGTCAAATGAAAAATGTAGACGAAAGGGAATATGACGAAAGATATAATGTAAGTAGTAAACATTAAACTCTAGATGAAATATTTAAAAATTTGAAATGTTTTAAAACATTAAATTAAAAAGGACAAACCAAAAAAATCGAAATTTGTAGTGTTAGATACTTTAGTTTGTTAGGTATGGAAATTATGATGTAGTTTATCTAGTTTTTGATATTTTATTGATTATTCATGTCAATTTTTATATAATAAGAACTATTTTCGATATTATGTTGTGTGTTGGATACTTACTAAACACGTTACAAAAACCATTTCCACAGAATACGATATCACCGCCTCCAACTTAGCTTCCAAGGCTACAGAACAAATAGATTTCAATAATACACACATCTCCACATCTTATATAATGGTTAGAGCCTCGCAGTTGTCATGCTGCTATAGGTGCAGTTTTGGACGCTGAATATCGCTTTCCGCATAAATATTCAATATCTAAATGCACCTATGTGTAATTTCTTTGTTGTTGATTGATCGAGTTGAATATGCTATTCAATTCAGTATTTTTGATTGATTGATATCTCTTGCACAAAAGCAGATATTGGATGTGAATTATATATATAGGAAGGATGAAGTCAAAATAGAGCCAACAACAACTCCACAAGAAGCTCAAGCACACTGCATTATTCATGGCTGTCAAGGAGATAAGCAAACTAAGCATATACATACGAATGTTCTCCTCCCTGAAGATTACGAGCAGCTTTTATGATCTAATTAAAGAGTTCATGCAGATCACTCAAAAGAAAAACATATATTCAATATATAACACAATTGTCTGGTTACTTTTTTTACATCTTAAACGTTAAATTATGAATGAGGTAAACATAGTAGCTAAGTTTACCAAAGAGTCGATGAATGAATATACTTCAACTTAATTTAATGGTATGCTAATTAGAATAAGTTGATGACCAAGAAAAAGAAATCATTTCCCTTATCTTCAATTATAAAAAGTTTAAGTAGACCGAAAGAAAACTAGAAATATCTATAAAGAAACATATGGATCGCTGTATTTAATCATTAAGAATATTATATCATGAGCCATTCTTTCTTTTTTTGGTCAATTGGTGTCATAAGCCATTTCTAAAAAATCATCGAAAATGCAATATTTAATCATTTGTAATTCCGTGTAAGTTGAGAGGGTATTTTAGGTAATTACATGGATGACGGAAAATGGGGGTGGTGAGAGAAAGATGATAAGAGTTCGAAACGCGTCTCTATGAGGCCCATATTCTATTTATTTTCTCTTTCTTTTTCTCTCTCGTCGTTTCGATCGGTAGTTCGCCGGAGGAGCAGGGAGATTCATAAAGAGATGGCTCAAAGAACGGAAAAGGAAGAGACGGAGTTTAAAGTTCTCGAAACATTAACGACAACGGCGTCCACACTCTGCGCCAATAACTGCGGCGTCACAGCAAATCCGGCCATGAACAACATGTGTCAGAAATGTTTCAACGCCTCCCTCGTCGTCGCTGGTGTTGATTCCGGTACGATATTAAAGAGATCAGCAAGATCTGTAAATCTTCGGTCATCACCAGCCAAAGTCGTGATTCGTAGCAGAGAGATCGACGCGGTGAAGAGAGAGCAACAAATCGTAAACCGATGTTCTGGTTGTCGAAAAAAGGTTGGGTTGACCGGTTTCAGGTGCCGATGCGGTGAGCTTTTCTGCGCCGAACACCGTCACTCAGATCGCCACGATTGCAGCTACGACTACAAAACCGCCGGTCGCGAGGCAATCGCTATGGAAAATCCGGTCGTCAAGGCGGCGAAGTTGGTCAAAGTTTAAGTTATTCCAATCCAAAAGGAATCACAATCGTTGGAAATTTGTGTTGGTTCAAGATCGATCTATAAGGTCGGAGGTCGTTAAGGGAAGATGCTCAGAGACATCGATTTGGTGCTGATCGAGCAGATTCTCTGCTCGATCAAATGTGAACCTCAAATATTTTTCTGTACCTTTTTCTCAATTGAATTATATTAGTGACTGATTATTATTTGTTGCTTACGGATTCATGAATTTGCTTGGGACTTGAGCGAGTGGCATGTATACGTAGATTCGGTAGAAATGAAGGGTGGTTTGGTAATTTAGGAACGTGTCTCTGGTTTCGTGTGGTAGTAAAATAGCTGTACTTAATTGACCATATTACGAGTCACATTGTGCGTCACAACTCACACCCAAAATTCTCTCGACTGAGTTTACTGCGGGGGGTTGTTGGATTATTCTTTAACAGAGCTATATAAAAGCGTAACATATTAGTGCTATCTTTACTTTTGTAAATCCTAATTTGTATCACAGACTAACCATCCTGCAGATTTAATATAAATCTGGCTATATAACCCAATAAATACTTATGCACACCACTTTATTTCATTACTAATTTAATAATCTTTATTTGATGCATTTTTAGGCTTTTAAACAATAAAATACTGTGTTGACAGAAAAAACACACACAAAATATTCTATGTAACTCATGCAACTATCGTTAGACGTCCCTTATTTTTTACAAACAAATTAAAACTAGATTTCAATTTTTGAAGATATACGAATATTTTCCAGCTTTATTTTTAAAGTAAGCTATATTTGATTCTTATAACGAGAGAAGAAAATGTATTCTTGAAGTTGGAGCACCTAATATTTTGGCCCAACCCAATTATGAAGATCTTAATATTTTTTTTTGGTTAAAACACAAACATCCGTTTACAGATTAAAAGATTTTCTGAGGGGCTTCTCGCATGTCATATCTAATTCGTGGGAAGCGAATCCCTTCGATACATTAAGGAATGGACTGGGTGCTCTTTATGAATTTCTCCGACAGAAACCCAAACCCTAGCACCCGCACCTGAAGTTCGTAGTTTCTTTCCGTTCTCAAATTGAATCGCGTGCATATTAGGGTTTTGTTGGCGTGAAGATATATTTGATTCCTTTGTTTTCTGGTCTGTCATTCAGGCGACGAGTAAGGTTTTGATAACATATCGCAAGGAAATTTCAGTGGAGATGGGAAGTGCGGATCCGGTCGATGATCGGACCTTCAATGGTGATTTCAGTGAGGAAGGAGTTGCGAAATTGAAAGAGATAGTGAAGGATAAACTGAAGGAGTACATGGGCGATTACACGGATGACACTCTGGTGGTACGATTTTCTGATTGTGACTCTTTCCCAGGAATGTGGAATTTATTGAGGATGAATATGATTTCGCACTTTTTGGGTTGGTAGTTTTACACCGATTTCATGTTTTCTCCAAGTTGAAGACTATAGCCTTTATGGTGGTTCTTACTGTTCCTTGTTAGCTAGAATTTCTGAGTTTTGTGTACGCCCTATTGCTCTTATGATGTTTAGAAGTCTCTTAGAATTTAAATGGCACTAAAGTATTTTGTTTCAGGAATATGTGTTAGTCTTGCTTAAAAATGGTAGACGGAAAGAGGAAGCAAAACATGAACTGAGAATATTTCTCGGAGATGATAGCGAGTCTTTTGTGGCCTGGTTGTGGAGTCATCTGGCTGAAAGTCTGGATGAATACTTTAGTTCTCATGTTGAGCAAACTACCATAAAAAGCTCACTGGCAAGCACTCTGAATGAGGATAAAGTACCTGTGCATATGGACTCTGAATCTGAAAAGGAACGTTCTGATAAATTACACGCTTCACACCGCAGTAGACAGTGGAGAAGCCAGCCAACTAATGCTCCTGACATTCCTCCTCTTCTGAGTTCTGAGGTTCACAAGATTCATAACTACGAGAAAAAAGATCACAAACAGAAACATGATAAAAGGTCTCGATCTCCGCAGTCTCTCTCCCACAGGAAAAGGTCTAGAACTGACAACTCGAAGAATGAAAAGGTGTGTATTTTGTAATTGTCTGTTGAATAGCAATCACCACGTAATACTTGTACTAGAAAATTGAAAAATATGCTAAAATAATTCACTGGATAGAATGTCGTAATTTTTTGTCAGGACGTCCTAGGCGTTCTGCTTTTATGGTACTAATATGTGAAACGTCCTCAGTTACTCTTAATTTTGTGTTATTGGGTTGCCTTTTGCCAGTCTTCTAATGCATGTCATGATGTAAATCTAATAAACTGATAGTGTTTATGGTTCTCTTATTTTTTTTTTCTTTGACTTCTTGATAGAGGGAGGCTAATCCTGATGTCTCTCGGCGTCTACTTCAGTTTGCTGTGCGAGATGCTCTGGCTACATCTAAGCCTTCAAATTGTTCCACTGAACCCTCATTAAAACGTCTTCGTTCAGTTGTGTCCACATCTACTCAAGATTCATCTGACCCTGACCCATCTTTGCAAATTCGTTCTGTTGCGAGAGTTGTGAATCCCATGGCCACTGTTATGAAAGCTGTTGCTGAGGCAGCAGAAGATGTCAAAAAACCAAAATCTGGAAGAAGTGTCTTTGACAGAATCAGTCATTCTACGGGATTTTCTGAGACCGTGGACCAACATATGGTACGCAGTGAAGAATCCTCTGAAAATGAAGAATGTAAGAATTTTAGCAAAGATCAAAAATCGACGCAGCATCAATACACGCAAAGTCTTGACAACAATGGAACGTCTGTTGAGAACATGACAGCTTTTGACACTGGCTTGCCGCCAAATTTTTCATCTGATCGAAGCAGATTCGTTTCAAGTGGTAATGTGTCTCACCCAAGTGTTTTTCTTGGGAACAGAATTAACAATCAAAGAAGTCTGCAGCATCGTTTAGGCAATGATCCCAATAGAGTTAAAGGGACAAATTATCAATATCATCTTGGTGAAGTTGCAACCAAGCATAGGACTGCAAGTTTCTCTGGCAATGTGGATACAGGAAAAACAGTAAGGTTGGAAGAGCAGATGAGAGTACCAGATGTGGGTTTACAAAGATATATGGACGGAGGCAGATTAGTTTCTAGTGAAGCTATCACACAATCATCAACCGAGAAAAGCTTGAGTGGTAGACCAAGGAATGGAAATGTAAGCTCCATGTTTTAGATGCATGCTCGTGGTCACTATTTCAGTGATAGTCTTCTTCTGCAATTTGTTGGCTGTTAAATATACATCCTGTAGTTCTTGTTACCCATCATGGTTATGCTGAGATAATTTATTTCGTTCTTATGAGTGATGGATTCCTCATATGGCTTGTTTTTCTTTGATAGATAAAACCAGCTGCCGATTCGAAAGAAGATTCGATGACTAAGAAATCTGTTCTTGGTGAGTTGGTAAATTATAACAGTCTTAAGCTTTTTAAGTCATGCTATGGGAATTTTGATTTTTCCTTAGTTCATTTCTCTGGTTCCAATTGGTTTAATTCTTCTGCATAAGGTGGTCTAAAGATGATATACTGGCATTTGCAGGGACAATATCCACTAGCCGACCTTTGGAAGATCCTAGTTCTCGAACAATCTTTATAGCAAATGTAATAATTGTTCTGTTAATTTGCTCATGAACTGCAGTTGTACAAAAACCTTACAATTGGTGTTGATTTGAATGTGGTTTATATGGTAAAACAGGTTCATTTTGGTGCAACCAGGGATAGCCTTTCAAGGAATTTTAACAAGTTTGGTGAAGTGCTTAAAGCTGTCATAGTTACAGATCCAGCAACAGGGCAACCGAATGGGTAAGCTGTCTGAATACGTGACCCTAAGTAAATCATCTCGGTATATGGTTATATGCACAGGTCAGTTATCGGAGATACCTATATGATCAAAGTTTATTGGCCTTTGCAGATCAGCATATATCGAGTTTACACGGAAAGAAGCTGCAGAGAGTGCATTGTCTCTGGACGGTACCTCTTTCATGTCTCGGATTCTCAAGGTAAAACCTGACTCTTTACCAAAGCTAAGCTTTTTTAATGGTCTTTAGAAATGGTAAGAATCTTAATTGAATGAGGTATGCATTTCTTTGGATGGATGCTAGATTGTGAAAGGAAGCAATGGGCAACAGCAAGAGTTTGTGCCGAGCATGACATGGTCTCGAGCTGGAAGGTTCACAAGGGCCACCTCATACAGAAGTGGTGGTGCAATTAGGGGTCGTTCTATTGTGAGAGCAGGAGGCAGGAGTATGCAATGGAAACGTGATTCAGCTGAGACTGGTAACAACATTGTAGCTCCCACTCCTCGTAGCCTGACTTACGTCCGAACAGAATCAAAATCCGACGGAAATGGCGCAATTGATAGTTAAAATGACAAGCAAGAGCTTAGGACAACAAAAAAGGAAGATGAACGTTTTGTGTTCATGTCTTTCGGATATTCTCATTTTGTTTTTCTTCTCTAAAACTTTATTCCAAACTTGATTTTTGATGACTTTTTTTGGCATTGGATATCGAAGAAAAGGGACAACGGAATTTGTATTCCAAGCTCTGTTCGGTTTACGTAAGAGATCATCGTCGTCATCGCCTTGGATTAGCTTTTAAAAAATCAATAAGAACGGTTTAGATGAAATAAAATTTATTCCTGGGTTCGCTATTCTATTGCATACAATTTTCACAAATCAATATTCACTACTCTGAAAACTACAGTTGTTATTAACAACGGTTTAGAAAATTTAAAACCGATTCCAGATTGGACGGATATTAGAACTCGATGTTCAACAAGTGGCTTACTTGAAAGTGAATTACGAAAACATTTTTTTTTCTTCTAAGTGATAAAAATAATCTATGCCGACAAGTGGTCTTAATCCAAGACAGACACGACAGAATGTTACCTCAAAGTTTGGAGAAACACACTCTCTTCCCCATATCTAATAAGGAACACTAATCAAACTCTGAGAAGCAACACTATAAAAGCTCACAACCAGAAGCCAGAAAACCAAAAATAAAAACATCTCATCAAACAATGTCTTCTTCGCTTACATTCTTCTTCTTCTTTGCTTTCACATTCCTCTACACTTCATCACATTCATTCAACATTACAAACATCTTAAACCAGCACGATGATTTCTCCACCTTCAACAGCCTTCTCTCCCAAACCCAACTCGCCTCTACCGTCAATAACCGTCAAACCATAACCATCCTCGCGGTTTCCAACGGTGCGATCTCCTCTCTCTCCGGCCAACCAACCTCCATGATCAAAAAAATCCTCAGCCTCCACGTTGTTTTAGATTACTACGACCTCAAGAAACTCAAAAATCTGAACAAGAAATCAGTCATTCTCACCACTCTCTTCCAATCAAGCGGTCAAGCCAAAGGCCAACAAGGGTTTTTGAACGCAACGGTTATGAAAAACGGAGACGTGGCGTTCGGATCTGCGGTCCCTGGGTCTAGCCTGAACGCTCAGCTAGTAGATTCTGTGGCGTCGCAACCGTTTAACATCTCAGTGCTTCAAATCAGCAGTCTTTTAATGATCGATGTTAAAGCTGATGCACCTACTGGTTCTTCTTCACCGGTTTCATCTCCACCACGCCCAGCAGAATCACCTAATGGCGGTGAAGACTATGATCATGACATGCCACCATCACATGCTCCGGGTGCTGCTGATGCACCTTCTGAAAAATCCGACACAACCAATGGAGTTTCAGGGATCGATTATCAGCCTGCATTTGCGTTTGCACTGGTGATGTCATCCATTTGGTGGTTCATCACTTGACGAGGAAGAGTGTAAGAAAACCAAACAGATCAGCTGAGCTTTGGAAGGAAAGCACAAAAAAACCAAGAACACTAAAAGAAGCAACTTGGACAAGTTCTATGGGGGAAATAAATTGATTGATATACAATAAAGATGGGAGAAAATTGTAAAACTAGAAAATTATTGGATATGATCATTACTAACTTGTGGAAGATGCCAATTTGAATTGGTTACAAACAAACAATGCAAGGCCTTTTTTGGTAACTAGTTTGGTTGGCATTAGATGAAATCGATCGATGACACAAAGAAACTCGATTAGAAATCTTTATTACTTTAAGCTATGAAAAGACAAAAAAAAGCACCCCAAGAAGAGGAAGCACATTCACATCCATGTCTCTCCCCCAAACCCTAACAATGACAACAAGTCTTAAAGACAAGGAAACAAACTCAGGGGGCTATACATGTAGATTGACGGCCTAGAGAAAAGCTTTGATTGATTGAAAGGGAAAAAAAGGTTTAAAAATGCAGTAACATTGTTCTTTTTCTTGAGTCAGTGATGAAACCCGTTTCCATTGCTGTACATATTGCCATTTTGGTAAGTTTTCTCCATCCAAGTTCCATTGACCATTCCATTTGTCGAAACTTTGTTCACCTTGCCACCTGTTTGCAGAACTGATTCTAGACAACCAGACGCTGCTGCGATAAGACCTATTGCATCAAAGTGTTTCGTAATAAGCCAAGATACAATCAACATAGATTCTTGCCATTATACAACCTGTGATTACCTAGAAACAATGCAGAAGGTTTTCCAGGTCTGGACTTAAACTCAGGATGGAACTGAACACCCACATAGTACGGATGAGTTGGTAGTTCCACAACCTGCAGATCATCGTGAAACCATTCATATACCGAGTCACACACTACACAGATTTCCTACAATCATATTACCTCCATACGACGCCCAGTCTCATCCTTCCCAACAAATAAGAGCCCCGCTTCCTCAATTTCTGATATCATATCTGGATTTACCTGACAAACAATCCTATATTTCACTTCAAATACTCAAGAGTGATTTCAATGAAAAACATATAAAGTAGAAGAAGCTACATTTGCAGTATAAAATATTACCTCATATCTGTGCCGGTGTCGCTCATCAACAAACTTTGCATTACCATACCTACATAAAGAGATAGGAAGTTATATACGCTTTGGGAAGGACTCCTACGAGATATCATGTGCTACAATGAGTTATGTGCATACAATTTGGCAGACTTGCAATCAGCAACCTGAAAGTAAGTCCTCCTTGACCCTAAGCGCATTGTGCCCCCCTTATGAGTGGTTGATCCCTTAAAAAGAGATTCAACAAGTTTAAGTAGATACTCCAGACATGAAAATCATGTAATCAGTCAAATGAGAGGATCATATATAGTACTTCTGGCATAAATATGACGCACGGGCTTGAGGTTTCTGGTTCAAACTCAGTGCTGTTTGCATCATGAAAACCGAGGATGGAACGAGCAAACTCTACAACAGCCAGCTGCATTCCCAGGCATATACCAAGAAAAGGGACTTGATTTTCACGGGCGTACTTTGTAGCAAGTATCTTTCCTTGCACTCCTCTATCACCAAACCCTCCTGGTACTAGAATACCATCAGCACCCTGCAGTAAGCGATATTCTGAGCCAAACATATTTAAGAAATTGGTGTGCCAGGCTCCATTAAAATTTACCCACCTTCAAAAGATCCCACGCAGCTTTATGGACATCCGGTGCCTGCAATGGTAAGTCATGCAAAGGCTCATGAGGCTAAACAAATTTGTAGTACGCTGAGAGAAACGGAGACAAAAACACACCTCTTGCGCAGTAATCTCTTCAAGGTCACTGGCTGCAACCCATTCTATGACAAGCTTCTTATGACATGCAACAGATGCATGCAAAAGGGCCTGCAGTAAAAAGGAAATGAGGCATAAACTAAAAGGTTGGGCTTAACATGCAAAACTATATTTGTTTTGTCCAAGAACAGAGAGATCCGGTTACCTTCAACACGGAAAGGTAAGAATCAGTAAGGCCAGTGTACTTTCCAACCATAGCTATTCTCACCTGAAAGAGAACGCCATTGAGAATAAACAATGGTTTCCATTATATAAACACACTTGCATAAAAAAACTATTCAAAAGAAATTACTAACAGGATCTTGAAGTGTATCATAAATTTTAGTTCTTGCAGTCCATTCTGTCAAGTCAGCGTTTACAGCATTGCTGCAGAAGAAGCAAATGTCAAATTACTAAAATGTGGAAGCCTAGAGAAAAACATATATTTACAGATGAGAAACGAAAAGATGGTCCAGAGACAAACCCAAGAAGGTTCAACTCTTTTAGGATCGCTTCGTGAGCCTTTTGATTCTATTGAAGAGAAGGTCACACCAAAAGAATGATAAGAGTAAAAATCAGCATAGCAACAAGTTAATTCATCAGAACAGTTAGAAACTATTGAAGGAAGTGTATTTACCCTTAAAAGCAATGGAACATGCCAAATATTTGGAACATCATAGAGCGTCACTATATTCTCTTCCTAAAAACCATAGAAAAGCAGACAGAATGTTTACTCCGACAGGGGTCTTGAGAGATCTGCTCCTAGGAAGTTAAAATAAAAATCAGAGATTCAACAACAAATACCGGCACATGGCAAAATTGAGATAGTTTTGTCTTCACATTGTCTTCAAGTGCCTGGTACAAAACAAGATTAAAGCCCAAAATTCATCGCTAACATTAACACTTAAGCACATGAAAATATTGGACCGCCCATTACCTTTGTGCTGCGGCATGCTAGGATATTTGGTGTCAAACCAAGGCTCCTGAGCCCACGCACACTATGCTGGGTTGGTTTTGTCTTCTGCAATAACAGATGTTCATATCTCCACTGTTACAAACTAATAAATAAAATCTTCATAAAAGATATCAATTCCAAAGAAAATTACCTGTTCACCGACAACACTGAGAACAGGCACAAGACTGACATGAACCAAGCAGAAATTACCAGGTCCTTACAACAAAAGGCAGATGCGGTGATGGAACTGATAAGTATTAGCCAAGAAATGACTGCAACTCAAAAGTTAATACTAATTTAGAGCACGCTCACCAACTTTATATGAGAATTGACCAAGTGCTTCAATGAAGGGCATAGATTCAATATCGCCTGCACAGAAGATGCATAAACAAAAGCCACCCTTCTGAGCAATTCCAAAGAAAGGTAATAAACCGTACCTATAGTCCCGCCTAATTCGATGACACAAACATCAGGAGGACCTTTCTTTCCATCAACGGGAACATTAGCTACGCGCTCTATCCACTCTTGAATTGCATCAGTAATATGTGGAACCACCTTAATAAAAGTTAAAAGCTTTGTTCAAACACTCAATCAAATTAGAACCAGATGAAGTTAAGAGCACACGTAGATGATGTATGAACCTGTACGGTTCTTCCGAGGTAGTCTCCTTTCCTTTCCTTGTCAATGACTGACTGCAAAAAATCAGGGAAAACAATTTGTAACCTGGTTCTAAACATGAAATAACTATTGAGCTAGACATACCTGGTATATCTTTCCGGTTGTTAAATTGTTGTCACGGGTCAATGTACTGTCTAAAAAACGTTCATAGTTTCCCAGGTCGAGGTCCACCTAAATGATCACCGGTTAGTTACATAATGCATCAGTTTGAGGAGCAAATACATGAGTCAGAAATAAGATTCATTAGAAAATTATGCACGACATAATCACAGTAAGACATACCTCCCCACCATCATCCAACACAAATACTTCTCCATGCTCAAACGGAGACATTGTTCCAGCATCAGTATTAAGATAAGGATCTGCGTAAGAAGTGTAACTGTTAAAAAAGGATCATCGTAGCTACAAATACACTCAAATTACAAGCCGTTACACAACAAAAATCATAAGGGTTTTTAGGGGAGGAGTGTTGCATGCAATCAAGAGTAAAAAACAAAGGCAATAATCTCACCAATTTTGATAGAAGTAACACGAAGACCACATGCTTGAAGGAGAAGTCCAATGCTACTTGCAGTGACGCCTTTCCCAAGGCCACTCACCACTCCTCCTGTAACCAAGACGTACTTCATCTTCCGTTTGACTCTGTTTATTCTTCTTCTTCTTCACCTAATCATCAGGAACAGAGAACAAGGTAAGCAAAGATAAGAGAAAGATTACCCTTCTCGAAGACGAGTTCTCTCTTGCTAAACAACTGGGTATTAGTTTGAAGAAGAAAAGACGATTTCTACCTTCGACCAACAAAAATGGCTTCTGGATTTTCAAGGCGGCGGCTTATAAGCTATAACCTGTTAGACCCTCCTTCGTATTTAAACCAAAAGAGAAAAAAAGTTATTCTTTTATTTATTTTTAACCACCAAATGATACATTGGAAAATTACGCATCAACATTGGCTTTCATGTCTGAGCAAAAAGAAAATAAAGACTGAACATTTCAGATTTATTTCTCTTAAAATTATGATACTTCAGATTAAAATTTAGGGTTTGTGACACATTCGTGTTCTTCGCATAATTTTGGCCCAAAAGAACGTTTGAATAGGTATATCGGACACTGTGTGCCCAATTTTTAAAACCAATCAAAAAGTTAGACAAGAGAAAGGTGTTAAACTTTTTGAGTCTTCCTTTGCTATTTGTCGTTTATACCATTAATAGAGACGTTCACATGTTTTCATCAAAGAAAGTAAAATTAGAGACAGGAGGAGTGAACATGTTCTGTAGACTGTATTCTTTTTCTTCCAAACTTATCAGAACAAAATCTGGACCCACTTTTGATTTAGCACTTTGCACCGACATAGCGACATGTTTCTTGCTGGAGAAGCATGTTTCAAGAACTTACGTCTCTTTCACACTGCTACATCTATATACAATGCATACATTGACTAATAGGTGTTCCTTTACAAAATTGAGAATAGTTTTCAAGAACTTCCGTCTCTTTCACACTGCCGTGTTGTTCATATTTTGTTGGAGTTTTCTAAACCAAATCACAAGGGTAATGATGTTTACTCAAGAGAACCAAATCAACGGAGGATAAATGTCGACCATGATGTTGATAGAGGATATCAAGCATTGGATCATTAAGAACACAAGAAGAATGGCGATGGTGTGAAGATACTACTAGGAACTTTTGCATTTATAAGCTCAACTGCATTAGCAATTGAAAGATGGGAATTTAACTCAGCCCGTACAACTTTTTCTTTTAGTTTTAGGATTATAAAGAGATATGAGGAGGGGAGAAGCATTTTGGAACGAAACAGATGCAGAACATAGCAAGTAAAATGAGATTACAACACATCATTTTATCTTACACAAACCAAGGAACTCATTGAGTAGTGTCGGCTCCTCCATTAGCATCCACTTCTAAAGTGGTTTTTGCCATAACCTCACCTGGAGGAGGATGATCAAACTTACATGTTGTCCCATACTTGCAAGTCCCTGTCTTCATGTAATACGGGCGATTAAGCGAACCCTGCAACAATTTTTTTAGAACACAAACTCAAATCTAAATCACCACAATCTAAGGTACCTCGCTTCTGGGATACCCTGCAAGACTCAGCTTAACCTTCTGTTGTTGAGAAGCTTGTTTGCTCGATGCACTTAACCTGTCTGCTGGGTGACGGAACCTGCATCTCTCTCCAAATTTGCATTCCCCTGTCTTCATGTAGTACTATAATATTGAAAGAGAGGGCTTTGGTAAAAGTCCAACTAAGATGTAGGAGCAACAACTGAACAGTCATAAGAATACTCACGTCACATTCTGATTGTCCATGTCTTTGGGGATAAATTGCTGATAGCACTCCAAGCTGCAAAAAGTTCCACTTTAATTAAACCTCTAGCAACTGAGGAGGAGCTTTCGAATATTTCCTAATATGTATAATGGCACTTACCGTTTGAGCAAGAGTCTGATAGAGGGAGGTAGCTGGGGTAACCACCCCAAGGTTTATATTTGCAACGGTTGGGGATGCTAGAGAATAGTTTACCCCGGCCGCTTGTAGAATGAATGCTGTGCACAAAGTCAAAACATCAAGCATTAAAACGACATAAGAAATGAAGGTGATACTACAAGGATCCTAAGAACAATTTTTTGCCGTAAGATATGCTCACAAACCAGTCCTCTAGGATGATTGTAGCGACAAGTGGCGCCATACTTACAGCTGATCGTGGAAAGGAAAACAAGTTAGAACGCCAAAAATGTCACTTTTTTTCAAGGTTGTAACCAACGAACTAGTATTTGAACAACAGATGTTCACCTTCCGGTTTTAAGATAGAATGGGCAGTCCATTTCATCGTGTAAAAGGTAAAGTCTTATCAGTGAAACTTGATTCTCAATTTTTCAGATGTCAGAACAGGTCAGCATACAATCTTCATCAGTTCTAAGTATAGTGTCTATAAGATACTAGAAAGTTCACCAATTGTCACTAAAAGATAATAGGTCAGTATCATGTAACCTGAAGATGAACTCATTAGCGGTCTAATATGTAGTCCTTTCGAGTTGTGATACAATGCTGGGGTAAACGTGATATGCAGATTGTTGATGGAATCAGGATCAGTGGTTAACCCTTCACTGCTACCATTATCCTGGCTAGATGATGGTAGCTGGATATCCTTTGGATGGTGGAACTTGCATGTTAAACCAAATTTACATTTTCCAGTCTTCATGTAGAACTGATGCAGAGTAGAAACATTCCTTAATTAATAATAAAGATTAGATTCATAAGTAAGAGGATTTACAAAAAAACCAGATAGGTATTAATGAGTGTGCATATGTATATCTTACAGTGCACATAGGCTCTGAAGGCCTCTCAGGCAAAGCATTTTGATTTTCAACACTAGCCTGAAATATAGAAAAGCATCAAGCTTTTATGTGCATGTACACTCCATAAAAAACTAAAGCAGCACATACTAAAAAGTAAAACCAAGACTAATCAATTATATAGTTTATGGATGTAGTTCGATCTGAATACAAAAAAAAAGGGAAAGCTTCTTAGCCTACCAATAGAACTTCTGTAGTCTGTTTCAGCTAAAGAAAGCACATCAGAACACAGACCAACATCGTTCTGCTAGTGCAAATGTAATTCAAGATCTATCCTAGGTAAATAAAAACCAGAGACCATGATTGAAGCTGTATTTATCAAGCTGCAATAGAGGAAACCGTCACAAAACCAAGCAGGAGAATCACGATGAGCAGAGAAAAGGGAATGCTGAAGGCTTTAATTTAAAGTTTGAGTTATACGGCATAGTTTCGAAGCAATAAAAAAGAAAACGATGCAGAGCTCAGAAAGGTACGGAAAACTGAAAAAGAGCATACCTTCAGAGGTGCGTTTGACACCGGGAGGAAGGGGCTCGATCGCAGAAGCAGCAACGGGAACCTCCACACCAGGCGGCCAAGCTTCATGATGCTGCAGCAGCTGCTGTGGATACGCCAAATGCGATGCCGTCGTGTTGGGAAGATGGTGGTACATGGCGGAAGACGAGGTAAGAGTTCCCAGAGAAGAGGAATATTTGCTCAAGGCGTCAGTTCCTTCACGAGTCAAAAAGCGAAACGTAGTATCGGGGAAGTAGTGGTCAGCAGCGTAACCGTGAGGGAGGAAAGACCTGTAAACCTTAATATCTTGTTTTACGATTTGATCTTTGTAAACATGCAGGTTTGATAATGGAGCACACCAAGAAGTTTTGGCCAGTTCACGGACAATTTATCCACTACGTCTGGAGAGGTTCGGTAACCTCTAATTCACTATACTCAATCGATTACACTTGAGGGTATTACAAGAAATTTAAAGTATCTCTCTTTCTAAATTTCTATCTCTCCTCTCTTCCTCACTGTGTATTCGATGTTGCAAGGTACAAGTGTGTTTTTTCAGCTCGCGGAGGAAGAAGACGACTCCCGAATAAATAGGTTCAACATTTGGGCCTTTCATCAATCCTGGCCCAATTCTTCAACCTTTTCTGAGTTGACCTAGTCCATTTGAAGCCCGACTATAAAAAGAGACATCGACATAACAATCTCCTCTTTGTCTCTTTTTCGACAAGAACCCTAATTTTTTGGCTCTTCTTCCTTTGAGCTGCCCCCTACTCCACTCGTACGCCCTTTTACCTTATAGTGAACCCTGAGACTTGAATCACCCGTTCTAGTCTCCATCTAAGCCGAGCACGAGTACATCTTGCTCCTCCTTGCTTAGATGCCCTGAAAATCCTTTTTCTGCCCTGCATGCAGAACGATTTTCTCCTTGATAAACCTTATTATCGAGTCATATAACTCATTCGCCCAGGTAACTCTAGAAGATTTCTGACTCCTTAAATCTTCTATGTGTTTAGATATTTTCCCTTGTATTCTACGAAAAATCGCAACTTGCTTGACTGTGATTTCTGTTTGATTTCGAGGTACCTTCTTACCTGGGCGAAGCCGATCTCTCCCTTAAGCTACTCTCAGCTATGAGAGTCCTTCCTCAAATCTGGGTCCAGGTAACGACTTGGTTAACAGATCTGCTGGATTCTCTTTAGTAGCTATTTTGTTCACGATAACTCCTCCTGAGGCAATAATGTTTCGTATAAAATGGAACTTAACATCTATATGTTTAGTTCTTTCGTGGAACACCCCATTTTTGCTTAGACATATTGCGCTCTGTGAATCACAGTATACCGTAGGAATCGAATTTGTTATTCGAAGTTCCCTGCATATTCCCTTAAGCCAAATAGCCTCTTTTACTGCTTCTGTTAGGGCTATATACTCTGACTCCATTGTAGATAGGGCCACTATCTGCTGTAGACTAGATCTCCAGCTAATTGTATTTCCTCCAACTTGAAAAATATAGCCAGTAATAGATCGTCTTCTATCTAGGTCAGCTGCAAAGTCAGCATCTACATACCCTATTATATCAAAGTTTTCCCGTTTTGAAAATGTCAAATGCTTATCTAAGACCCCTTTAAGATAACGCATTGTCCATTTCACTGCTTGCCAGTGCTCCCTTCCGGGACTTCCCATAAAACGGCTAATAAGTCCTACTGCATATGCGAGATCTGGTCTTGAACCAACCATCGCATACATTAGGCTACCTACCGCACTTTGATAGGGGACCTCACTCATTAGTCTAGATTCCCTTTCTGACTCCTCCTGATTTAAACTTCTTAGTTTAAATTGAGGCCCTATAGGTGTAGTGACTGCCTTAGACTCATACATGTTGAATGTTTTCAGAACTTGGCTTAAGTACCTTTGCTGAGATAGTCTTAGAACCCCTTTAGCTCTGTCCCTTAAGATCTCCATTCCTAAGATCTTACTAGCTGCCCCTAGGTCCTTCATCTCAAATACTTCCATTAGCTCCTCCTTAAGTCTTTTAATCCCTTTCTTATCTAAGGAAGCTACTAACATATCATCCACGTAAATGAGAAGGTAGACTTGGTCTACCACGTTTTCTCCTTTTACGTATACACATGCATCGAACTGGCTTCTGTGGAACTCTTTTTCTATCATAAAGCTATCAAACCTTTTATTCCATTGTCTTGGGCTTTGCTTTAACCCGTAGATGGACTTCTGTAGTAGACATACCTTCTGTTCTTGGTCCTTTGTCTCAAATCCTTCTCGCTGATCCATGTATATTTCTTCTTCCAACATTCCATGTAGGAATGCTGTCTTAACGTCTAGTTGTTCTAGTTCCATATCATAGGTAACAACTAGGGATAAGAGTAATCTGATAGAAACTTGCTTTACTACTGGGGCAAATACTTCATTGGAGTCGATTCCTTCGACTTGGGAGTATCCTTTTGCCACCAGTCTGGCCTTAAACCTGGGACCTTCTATGCCTGGAATCCCTGATTTTCTTTTGAAAATCCATTTGCAACCAATAATTCTTTTATTTATTGGTTTATCCACTAGAACCCATGTTTTATTCTTCTGGAGTGAGATCATTTCCTCTATCATTCCATTCTTCCAGTTCTTCCATTCTTTACACTTCATAGCATCCTTGTATGAAGTTGGTTCTTCTGAATCTATAGTAGCATATCCTGCTAGAGCATATGCTACAAAATCTATATCAGAAAATCGAGAAGAGGGTTTTATTAACCTTCTTTTCCTGTCCCTCACTAGCTGATAATCCTCAAGATTTTCTTCTTCTTCATTTCTGGAATGACCGGGAGACATACCTGAGTTATCGGCCTCATCCTTCCCTTTTTCAGGATTTGTCTCTAAACTCTCTGTTTCTTCATCCTTCCTTTGATCATCATACTCCACTATCGGATTGAATGAAACTCTTTTTTCATTCTTTTTTTGGGCTTCCTTTCCACTGTTTCCTTTCGTAGCATCTTTGAAGATTAGATCTTCATTGAATACAACATCTCTACTTATGATGCATTTCTGCTCTTCCGGGATCCATATTCTGTACCCCTTTACTCCTTTGGGGTAACCCATGAAATATCCCTTGATGGCCCTAGGTTCGGTTTTTCCTTGGAGTGTATGCACATAAGCTATACACCCGAACCTTTTAAGGGTCTTGAGATCTGGTTTCACTCCTGACCAGATTTCTTCTGGTAGCTTAAATTCTACTGCTGAATTTGGGGCCCTATTTATTAAGTACATAGCAGTAGAAGCCGCCTCAGCCCAGAAACTTTGGTCTAGGCTTGTTTCTGTCAACATGCATCTTACCCTCTCCATTATCGTTCTATTCATCCTCTCAGAAACCCCATTTTGTTGGGGTGTATAGGTGCATGTCCTATGCCTTATAATCCCACTATCCTTACACAGCTCATCAAATTTCCGGTTACAAAATTCTAAACCATTATCTGTACGTAAATACTTTACCTTCTTCCCTGATTGATTTTCCACTGTGATTTTCCATTCCTTAAATTTCTCAAAAGCCTCATCCTTGGACCTGAGAAAATAAATCCACACCTTTCTAGAATAATCATCTATGAAGGTTATGAAGTACTTACACTCACTTAGACTGGATGGGGTATTAGGAGAACCCCATAGGTCTGAATGGATGTAGTCGAGAACACCTTTTGATGTGTGTTTTCCTCTTTTGAAATTCTGCTTGTGGGACTTTCCTAAGACACAAAATTCGCAGAATTTTAATCCTTGAACTTCTTTATCATTCAAGAATCCCCTTCTGGCCAGAATACTCATCCCATTCATACTGAGATGTCCGAGTCTAGAGTGCCAGATTTGAGCTGTGTTGTTTTCCCTTTGAACCATGGTTGCTTCCTGCTTGGTTACTGTTCCTTGCAGGTAATACAATCCTTCGTGATATTTACCTTTAATCACTTTTCTATCTCCCTTATAGAATGTGACTTCAAAATCCTCCCCTTTATAACTACATCCGGATTTTTCTAACATTCCATAAGAGATGAGATTCCTACTCATAGTAGGTATGTATCTCACATCTGATAGAATTACAACTGAATTGTCGTCATTGATAATCCTAATCTTTCCTTTTCCCTTAACCTCACTGTGGGTATTGTTTCCCATCAGTACCTTTCCCCCATTAAATTCTTCTAGATCATACAGAAGATCTTTATTTGGGGTTATATGGAATGTGCATCCTGAATCTAGAACCCATTCCTCATTTGTATCTTGAAAACTAGCAGTAAGGACTAACGGGTCCTCTGAACCTGAGGCAATGTTAGCCGTATTGCCATTTTCTCCGTACTGAGAATTTCTAGACTTTCTTTCAGGACATTCCCTCTTCCAATGACCTTCTTTTCCACAGATAAAGCAACCCTTATTGTTTTTGTTGTATTTTGTTCTGGACTGACTTCTTCCACGACTTTTAGACCTTCCTTTCCAGGGCTGGTTTCCTTTCTTTTCTTGTCTTCCTCTTGTTTGAATATACAGACCTTCTGCTTGGTTCTTTGTTAACTTTGAACTCTTTGTGAGTTCCCTTTCCTTGGACCTTGCTGAAGCCGTAACCTCCTTTAGGCTTAAGGTCTCCCTACCATACTTCAAAGTCTCTTTCAATTGGTCATACTTGGATGGTAATGAACTTAGCAGAAGTATCGCTTGCACTTCCTTCGAGATTGAGACTCCAATGTTATTCAAATCAGCTACGAGTTTCAGAAATTCATCTATGTTCTCGTCTATCTTCTTCTCTTCATTCATCTTGAAGGTATAGAACTTCAGTTGCAAATATATTCTGTTTGGTAAAGTACTCTCATTATAGAGACTTTCCAAAATTGACCGCATTGCAGCTGCAGTATTGCAATGAATAATCTTCCGTAGGACTTGATCACCTACGTTTGTGATGATTATCCCCATTGCCCTTTCTGATTTTTCCACCTTTTCTGGATCTTGAATCCTTTCTGTTGAGGATTCTCCAACCTTCCCCTTTAAGGGATCTTTCTGCGATGTTTCTTCCTCTTCTTTTGGATGTTGAGGTTTTGGCAGTAAATCTTCATCCTGGAGAATTCCTTTTAACCCAGCCATGCCGAAGTGCGCCATCATGCGCACCTTCCAAAGGGTAAAATCTCCACTTCCATCAAATCTTTCAACTTCGATTCGAGGATTTGCCATTTGGGAACTAACACTCTGACTTTCCTTCTTTCTTCTTTGTTGAAGAAGCAGTCTTGCGCAGGTACGTTTCTGCAAAACAACCGCGAACCCAAAGTAAACAATTCCAAAAGGTAAAGAAAATTGCAGTTACGTAGCTATCAAGAAATTAAAGAAAGGTAACTCCCCTTGCTTATTCCGTAGCTCTGATACCACTTGTAAACCTTAATATCTTGTTTTACGATTTGATCTTTGTAAACATGCAGGTTTGATAATGGAGCACACAAGAAGTTTTGGCCAGTTCACGGACAATTTATCCGCTACGTCTGGAGAGGTTCGGTAACCTCTAATTCACTATACTCGATCAATTACACTTGAGGGTATTACAAGAAATTTAAAGTATCTCTCTTTCTAAATTTCTATCTCTCCTCTCTTCCTCACTGTGTATTCGATGTTGCAAGGTACAAGTGTGTTTTTTCAACTCGCGGAGGAAGAAGACGACTCCCGAATAAATAGGTTCAACATTTGGGCCTTTCATCAATCCTGGCCCAATTCTTCAACCTTTTCTGAGTTGACCTAGCCCATTTGAAGCCCGACTATAAAAAGAGACATCGACATAACAAGACCGGTCTTCGGCGGCTGCAGTTGCGGCGGCGCGGGAGATATGTCAGAGGGAACAGCGTAGGAGGGTTGAAGGGCGTAGCTGTACAGTTGACGATGTGCCATTCGATTGAAACAAAAAAAAAACTAAAGAAGGCTTTGTACTTGTGTGGTTACTATTTTTATTGGTCTAAGCAAAGCAAAAAACAGAACAACTCTCAGATCAATAAAACTGATTTGACATTCCACTGATTCTCTTAATTGCAATTTGCACATTATTAAATTCTCTTTCTAATCAAAAGATCATAAAGTTGGGAGATTTTACATTAGGGCATAAACACCGAAGCTAACTAAGAAACCGAAGAAAGCGCCTGCTATGACTTCAACTTCAGTATGCCCTATTGATTCTTTCAATGGAGGAGCAACCTCCTCAGTGATCTCGCCTGATTGAAAAGCCTTAGATTCGTTGCCCTTAAAACTCATCTCTTCACTTGTCTGAACCTTAGTTGGTAAGTTATTCAACACTCTCGCATGTTTTCCAACTTCTCTTCTCACCCCCTGCAATGGTAGAATTCATGAGATATAAGACATTGAGAATTCAGAGTAAGAAACATGCAATAGTGGTTTTGAGAAGAAGCAACCAAGATCTACTGATGATACCATAGGTATGCTGAGACTTGAGCTCAAAAGCCAGGTTTTTTTATAGAACATTTACCGATGCCTAACTTGTTATATTACAGAGGCAGACCAAGACCAGAGAAAAAAGTAGAACTTTTGGGAAAAATCCGAGCAAGTTACCTGGGCATCATACATGATAAGGCCAGCATAAACGACACTCAGACCAAAAATGGAGTCAGCAAAGCCCCTGGAAACGAACCATGTAAACCATATTTTCAGGAAATTAAGGAAGGTGAGTGTGGGGAATTCAGAGGAGAAAGGTTCAAACTGAACACCTTTCAAAAGCAATTGCAGTGGCTGCAGCCACGACAGACTAATTAGTCATAAATCAGCCAAAATGTCAGAACTAGACAAACACAATTTATCACATAGGAAAAAGATAGAAAGAGAGAGAGAGAGGGAAGGCTTACAGAAGAATGCGTTGAGGGGAAACCTCCAGCTTGAAAGGCAATTCTAAAGTCCAGTTTTTTACCATAAAAAACCACAGAAGTGAAAGGCTTTGAGAACTGCCCAATTGCCGCCGAAAATCCAGCAGCTATGAGCACCTTAACATCGGGGAATTCAAAAGCCTCAGTGACGGTGACCGCAAAATAAAAAGCAAGGAAATGAGAGAAAGGCGAAACCTTGTTATGGATGACCTCGGCGATATCTTGAATTCCGACATTGAGAACGCAGGAGGTGAGACGAGGTGGCTTCTTTCGGGAGCTTGCATGATTGAATTTGGGTTTGGAGAGAGAAAAATAGAGGAGGTGAGAAGAAGCGAAATCATTGGCGTTCTGAGACACAAAACACGGCTTCAACATCTTTGTGCAAAGGAATGAACTTGAGGGTTATTTGGGAAGATGACGATAAGAAAGGGGTTACCGAGAGTTTTGGAACCAATGGCTCTGTTGGGTCGACAAGAGTGTGTGCTGTCTCTTGTGACATTTTTAGTTTGACTCCGAAAAGCTTTTGTTGAATTTTTTCCAATGACAAAAATGTTATCATTTACATAAAAGTTGCTTTCACTTTTTTACTTAAACTCATGAACCATTAGTCTCTAAAATCAAGTCATTTGTTTCTCTCTTTATATATCACAATTTGTATTCGTCAAAATTAAGAATATGAACAGAAAAACATAGAGAAATTTTTTCAGCTTGTGGAGTATTATTCTAAAAGTACTCGAAATCTACGTAAGCCGTGTCATCGGTGGGACCAGCAGCGCAGGTGACCTGAGGTTCAGGTTTAACTGAGTTACAATGATCACCTCCATTGCCCTTGGCTTTCCCTCTAACGGCGGTGTATGGTCCCAAGTCCACAGGGTCCGGAATGTGAGGCGGGGATGCGCTACGCACTAGAGCCCAATTCACTCCTTCAAAGAAAGGGTGTTGCTTTATCTCTGTAGCTCCCCGCGTGTACGCGATCCTTCTCTGAGGATCCTTCACTAGAAGTCCGCGGATGAGATCACGTGCTGCGGAGCTCACATGCGGACTGTCCGGGAATTTCAGAGGCTGACCCACCACATTGTGCAACGTGGCTCTGTTTCCCTGCCCCTTGAACGGGGTGGTCCCGTGGAGGAGCTCATAGAGGAAGATCCCAAATGTCCACCAGTCTACAGCGCTGCCATGTCCTTCGCCGCGTATAATTTCTGGTGCCAGGTATTCGTGCGTGCCCACAAAGGACATTGACCGCACATCAGTTGGCTCTGCCATGAGTTCTGGCATTGAGAGGCCGCCAAGGCCAGAGTCGGATTTGGCTTTACGGGATTTCTTGGAAGGGAGCAGACGGGGGAGAAAGGCAGAGGGTTGCATGCAGCCGTTGACGGCAAATTCCTCGTTGAGGATAGCACCTACCCCGCTGCAGACTGAGGAGGACTTGACGAGGGTAGGATTAAAGGAGCAACGGAGGGAGAGATCAAAGTCAGAGAGCATTATGTGGCCTTCGTCTCGGACCAGGATGTTCTCTGGCTTCAAGTCTCTATACACAATCCCCAACATGTGTAGATACTCTAACGCCAATAACACTTCGGATGCGTAGAACCTGTTAACAAAGTCATCAGAGAGAGATAATAACTTAATAAGTATGCTCCAAATCCAAGATAGTCAAATGTTGTCTCACCTTGCGGCCTCTTCTGTGAAACGCCTGTTGGGTTGCTTCTGTCTGAGAGAATAGAGATTTCCACCACTGCAAAACTCCATGACCAAACAGTATAACTTCTCGGTCTCAAAGTAAGAATAAAGTGTGGGCAAGAAGGGATGATCAAGCAAGGATAAGATTTCTCTTTCGGTCTGAGCCCTCAACAACTTGTTTCTGCTGATCAACGAGGCCTTGTCCATCACCTTCATCGCAAAAACTGCATTTGTCCCTCTCAGGTCCGCTAGATAAACATTGCCTATGTCCCCATACCCTAGACTTTTCAGAAGCCTGAAGCTGTCGAGACCTATTTGAGGGGCTCTTAAAGCGACTGAGTTAATGGCGTCCCACCTCACATCCCCTCCTGTGTGAGGCTTGAAGGGTGTAGCAGATGGACCCACCAAGCTATCACCATAGGCATAGTCTGCATTATGTCTAGGGGTTCTCTTGTTGTCCGGGGACTTTGTCCTATGCTGGTGATGAGTTCTGGGGCTTCGCGAGTGTATTTCAGGCGTGGCTAAAGGAACAATCTTCTTGGGATCATATCGAAGATTTTTAGGAGCATTCTTCTGCATTGCTAAGCTATCACCGTCACTAGAATAGGTACTCTGCTTTATATCACCCTCGTTGGTTCCTCTAGTTGCGGTGGGAGGTTCATGAGACTTTGACGGTTGATGTTTGACAAGAGGATCCATCTTCTTGGGATCGAAATGAGGGTTTCTGGGAACATTGTCTCCTAGTTTAAGTGAAAATGGAGAGAGGTTTCCGCGAGGCGACTTAGGTTTTAGGATTGGGTCTATCTCCTTGTAGGTGACATTAGCTGTATTCTTCTTTGAAGCTAAATCCATTTTCCGAATGTCTCCAGGTTGATGATAATTCTTCAGTATAGTAGCTCACCTACGACATCAATGACATCACCTTTAGATGCTTTCTGCTATATAACATGATCGTTGAAAGACAAACAAAATTGCGTAGGAAACCATCAAAATCCCCTATTACCTGATATGATCACGACTTCCTTGCTTATTTAAAAGACAAGTTGAGGATATGTCAAAGTGAAGAAACTGCCGCCAGAACACAAGGAACAACATACACAGAAAGAAAGATTGTAATGCGTCACATAAACGGAAAATAATCGAAACGATACACACCAATATTAAAATAAAAGACGAAGCAGGTAATCTTGAGACTGGTTTCGAAAAATTAAGAATGCGAACCATAACCAGAATATGCCCGTGACATAAGAAGTATAGTTCCCAGAATGCCAATCTCAAACTCTTAAAAAGAACAAGTTAATATGCTCCAAGATTCCAATCAACAGAGGAAGAAGGGGACTTTAGTTGTCTTCTCTTTGTAAACGTGTTTATCTCCTTAATAGCATCTCAACCTAGAAAAGCAGAGAAGGGAGAAAGAGAGAAATTTGAAGGGAAGAGACATGAGGGAAATGCAAAAGAGATGGAGGGAGAAAAAGTTTCTTAGCCTCTTATCCCTCAATGCATGGAATGCCGCTTATTCCTCTCTCCTTCTCTCTCATCCCCATTTCTTATCTGTCTAAATTAACCATTCCCTTTTACCTAAATTGGTTCATTGACAGAGACATATGATTAACAAGAGATGGTTACAGTAAAGTTGAGAACTAGTCCAACATTAACTCACATGGTCATCAACATTCTCTTCATCTTCTTCTTCATCTCTATATCTAACCTCATGTGGTCTCTCTGACTCTGACCAACGGAGAAACTGATATCCCAATGGATATTCTTCGACGGCGTCCAAGTAGTGGTTGCAACGTTTCTCGAAAACAAGCTTTTTCCTCCATGACTCCTGATAAGAGCTCGAAGGAGTTGCGAAGTATTTACACTTCTCCGATTCCATTGGCGAACGAAACGCAGAAAGACGCGAGAGAATCTACAAGAAATCGATTTGGGTTTTAATTTAAAAGTTTATGCATTTCAGTATTATCAATGATTCATGGATTATTTAGTAAAAGCCCAATTTTAGCTATATATTTATCACAAGCCCGTAACGAAACTAATCCATCTCTTTCATTTTTTCTTGAAAAATATCTAATTTCTGATAAATTTGTATAACCAAATTGCATCAACATTTAGCTTTGAAAACCTATTGAAGAAAGAAAAAATAAAGGTAATTGAATGAGTGGACCGTCGTTTTCCAAATTAGATGAAGAAAATATGAGTTGTGTTCTCTGTCAATCATAAACGTTATATTAGGAAACATGGGCATCAAACTCAAAATTAATTGGTAATGAATAGAGTAGCTCAGGCGCCTTATATACTTGTGTAGAAAGTTCTCAACTTTCAATATGGGATTTTCATATCACACATTCTAATAGATCTCTTCGAGATGTGGGCGGGACATGCACCAACATCTCGAACATATCACGACAATACGAGCTATTTATACGAGTCACTTCCAATGTGAGAAACCGTTTTTGTGGGAAATCGCATGTCGGACTCTGATACTATATTAGAAAACATGGGCATCCAACTCAAAATCAATTGACAATGAGTAGAGTAGCTCATACGCCTTATATACTTGTGTAGAAAGCTCACAATTTCCAATGTGGAATTTTCATATCACACATTCTAATACATTACACACCGACACAGTCTTCCGCCAGTCAATTCGAATCGTTTTTTCTTATTGATCTATGTGATCCATTCCACAATCATCCAAACGAACATTTTCCTTCGAATGGGTTCGATCCCTGATTTGCGGACGAAAATAATATTGGAGCTAAACACATAATAAAACGATATTGACTAAGTAAAAAGAATTTAAATCAATACGAACCGAACCGTTTGTCCCATTTGTAACATCACTATGTGTGAGTTGATTGACAGACGTGGGGGACCTAAATCAATAAGGTGTTTGGTAATAACAATGATTGTTATGTTTTTAGTTACATTTGCTTGCCATAAACATATTAAAACCAAAGCTAGAAATATCACATTCGGGATTTCATATTCCAATTTAATAGTTACATTTTTTTCATTAAGGGGGTTTAGTCATTTTGACATTAAATTTATAATATTTTGAAAGCAAAAAAAAATCAAAACTAATGATAGTATATTTTGAAAATAAATTATAATATATCCGATGAAAAAATAGCACAAAAAAGTGTCTCTATATCAACCATGTCGATTTTATAAGTGGCAATCTAAGGCCGTTCACAAAGTCCTAATGGTTGTTATAAAAAAAAAAAACAAATTGTCGTCACCTTAAGATTGCTTTAATCTTATAATTATTAGGTGCAAACTGGCAGATTGAATTAAGCTCCCACCCTGAATTGTCTTTGTCGTTCGTTTCAATTTTTCCGAGCAGTTAAGATATAATACTAACATATTGTTTTGTTACTGTTATTGTCTTAATTAATAATTAAGAAGCTATGTGATTGTACCAATGAATAAAATAACAAAACATTTCTGTTTGTGTAATTTACGTACGCACATCATAGAAGTATGATGGGAGATAGTTACGACAGTGTTTAGGATATATGTTAATAATTTGATGAAACATATAGCAGAATAAATACAAAATTTAGTGTAAGTAAGACAAGACACATTGTGGGGTTGATTGGTGTTTAACTCATCACAATGTGCACGCATCAATTTCCATCCGGATAATCCAATGTTATTTGTTATGTTCTGTCTAATAAAACTTATTATTTGTGGTCGTCGATTTAGACGACAAAGTTTCATCTAACAATTAATTAATTTTATTAGACAAATAATTATTTGATTCCGAAATTATAAATTTTAATTTAATTGTAGATTAATGAATTTATTAATCTATAAAAAATTGGTTTTGTCAATTAGCTAAAATTCTGAGCACACGAATATAAAATCAATATTTCTGGAAGAATTACATAAAGTGTGAAACCTAACATTTCCCTCGGCCTTCTCAGTTTGACTCTCTACCCCCTCCCCCTCAAGAATATGAATTTTTTTCTAAATTTTGTAATAGTTGTATAATTTGAATCCTTATTATTGGTTTGTTGATTTATGCAATACAATAATTTAATTGATTAATTAGATATAAAATATGTGTAACTTGTTTACACGTATTAATACGAAACAAAACTGAGAAAATATGGTAACATTAAATACGATTGAACTAAACCATAATAAGTGAGAAACAGTATTTTCGTATTATATCTGTCATTTTTTATCCATTATTACTTTTGTTTTTTCTCGTTTTGGAGATATATATAAATACAAACCAAGAAGAGAACGAAAAGTTAAATTTACATGTATATTGGATATGATATTTAAAATTTCTAATAATTTTGAAAAACCAAAATTAAAGGAATTTTGGGTTTTTAATATTTTGACGTGCGTTTGTGAATAATTGCCATTAAGCTTGTACGTGGAGATGTCTCGTTTCAGTCTTAAGTGAGTATTATTTAAATTAAAAAATCTAACCGATTCAAACCGAACGAGAGAGAGAGAGAGTCATCAATGTATACATAAATACGCTGTCTTGAAAGTAGAAACAGAAACCAAAAGGGGCAAAAACGAGAAGAAGACGAAAATGAAGAGAAAGAGAGCTCTCTTGTGTCTCACCATGATGCTCCTAATCGCCACCGCATATTCCACGGAAGATACGGCGTTGCGGCTAGAACTAGCGCACCGAGACACTCTCTGGCCGAAGCCTCTCCGTCGCATTGAGGACATTATCGGTGAGGACCAGAAGCGTCATAGCCTTATTACACGAAAGCGGAGGAAGAAAGGAGGAGTGAAAATGGCGTTGGGATCGGGGATTGATTACGGAACGGCTCAATATTTCACGGAGGTTAGGATTGGAACGCCGGCGAAGAAGTTTAGGGTGGTGGTGGACACAGGGAGCGAGCTGACGTGGGTGAATTGCAGGTACCGTGGAAGAGGAAGGGGGAAAGTGGATAATCGGAGAGTGTTCAGAGCAGAAGAATCCAAGAGTTTCAGAACAGTGGGATGCTTAACTCAGACTTGTAAGATTGATTTGATGAATCTCTTCTCACTCTCAACTTGCCCTACGCCTTCAACTCCTTGCTCCTACGATTACAGGTACTTACACTCGTTCGATTTCGATTGGTACTTACTCTTATCTCTCTTGTCCGAATATCACATATATTACTCTTCTCAAATATTTAGTTAGATGTAAGAAATTGAATGTGAGTTGAGCTACAATTCAGCACAATACATAAATGTCAGTTATGGTGAGTTAGGTTTGCCGTATCTTGAACATAAACTCAACCTAATACTGAAAATGGGTGGTTAATCCATGTTTCTGCATTCCTTACATCAAATTAATCGGGTGGAGCAGATACGCGGACGGGTCAGCAGCACAAGGGCTATTCGCAAAGGAGACAATCACAGTTGATCTCACCAACGGTCGCAAGGCTAGACTCAATGGCCTACTCATCGGTTGCAGTAGCTCTTATAGTAGACAGAGCTTCCGTGGAGCCGATGGGGTTCTTGGTTTAGCCTTTAGCGATTTCTCCTTCACTTCCAAAGCCACTAGTCTCTTTGGTGGCAAATTCTCCTACTGTCTTGTTGACCATCTTTCCCACAAAAATGTCTCCAACTATCTCACCTTCGGTTCTTCCTCCTCCACCAAAGCAGCATCCACCCCGCTTGATCCCAGTCTCATCTCTCCCTTCTACGCAGTCAATATCATCGGTGTCTCCATAGGAGACGACATGCTCGATATCCCCACGCAAGTATGGGACGCAACAAGCGGTGGTGGGACCATCTTGGACTCAGGAACCAGCCTAACGTTACTAGCTGAAGCAGCTTACAAGCCAGTGGTTTCAGGGCTCGAGCGTTACCTTGTTGAGCTGAAGAGAGTCAAACCGGAAGGAGTACCAATAGAGTATTGTTATAGTACAACTTCCGGGTTCAACGAGAGCAAGCTGCCGCAGCTGAGGTTTCATATGAAGGGCGGTGCGATTTTTAAGCCGCATCATAGTAGCTACCTTGTAGATGCTGCGCCTGGAGTAAAGTGTTTGGGGTTTGTGTCGGCGGGAACGCCGGCGACTAATGTAGTCGGGAATATAATGCAGCAAAATTATTTGTGGGAGTTTGATCTTGTCGCATTAACTTTGTCTTTTGCTCCTTCTACCTGCTCTTAGCTGTGTGTCATGTCCACATCTCTCTTGTGTTTATTGCTTTGATTAATTGGAATTGCATATTGTTTGTCAGTGAATGAATAAACATGATGTTTGTCAGTATCTAATACACCTCTGAAATTTTGAAAAACCTCTACTAATGGAATATATAATATTATACAAATATTGTCGAGATGATTAAAAAAAAAAAAAGAGTTGACTAAGAAGGTGAACTTGGGGCAAAGAACAAAAGGGCAAGATCCAATGACCAAATCGCACCATTGCATCCATTAAAATGAAACAATCATTGATGACAGAGAAGCATCACATGTTATTTGCTTCTATGATAATCAATCACCTCTTCTTTTCAATACAAATTTAAAACAATAAAGATAAATATGATTAAGGCTAAAAAGATTGGATTGTCATAATATCTGAAAACCAAGAGGATGTTTAAATTTTACCAGTGGACCTCCTCATTGGCATATATACATATATATATATATATATATGAATTGATGATTAAGCCAATAAAAACCAATTAATACATACGTCAAAAACCCTTGAATTTGTTTAAATAACCTCTCACAAAAGAAGACAAAACAAATTAAATCAGCTGGTCTATCTTATGTTAAAAAACCACTTTTATGCAATTAAGTAAAGAAATAGGGACACAAAAAGAAATTTAGGGATGGGTGGTGAGGAGAGTGCAGGAGAGGTGGCGAGAGCAAGTGAGCAAGTGGTCATTTGATAAAACCAGCGGCTTGCATGGAGTAAACCACAGTGGGACCCACTAACTGGTAAACCTTGCATGAATATTTCTTATTTACATAACTAACATTTACTAATAATATCATCATGTATACATCACAATATTAATAAGAAACACTATAGTATATTAAAAAGAAAATATTGTATATGTCAAATCCAATTTTTAATATTTTTACTTGTTCAAATTAAAGAGTGTTATTCAAATACAAATTTTCATCAATTTAGTTCTTTTATTTTATTACTACTATTTTAGTTGTCAAATACATTTCTGTGTACCTGATTAAATTACATCTATAGCTGAAAAAAATTAAAAATTTTATAGACCAATCAAAATATCAAATACGATTGTTCTAACAAATCATTTACAAATATATATATATATATATATATATATATACCAAATTTAACAAAACATAATCACGTACACTACTCCTAAAAAATATAATTTAGACTATTAAAAAATTATTTCATAAGATTATACTTCCCTCATAAACATAATTTAACATAGCAAAATTCAATAATAAAATAATTGCAAATCTCCAAAATAACACATTTTTAAGGTTTTGTTCCAAACATAACACCATTACTTTAATATAATATTCAAATAGCTTAAAATTTATTTCTAATACAAAAAGTTTAAACCATAAATTGTAAAAAAAAGAATCCAAACATAATGTTTTAATTTTATTTATAATTTATTTTTAGATAAATAGATAGTTTTACATAATAATTTACATTATTTTGGAATTTTAATTTTATTATACAATATTTGAAATAAAAATTAAAAAAAAATTATTTCAAGATATTAAAAAAACGTAATAAGATGCTACATTATTACAGTATTTAAGTAATAACAGCAGGAAAAGTTGCTAGCTTAATCAAATTTTAACATATACATACTTAACCCATTTTATTCGGTCCATGACTAAAGTAGCTTATAGAAGCAACATATGTTACGTACCCTTAATTACTTTTAATAATTAAGGAAAAAATGACACACTGATATGAAAAAATCTCAGCTTTCAAAGGTAATGGAAAGCAGCAAGCTAAGTGCCAATTATTCATAAATATGTATATACACTTTTGATGAATTGAAAACGATATAGAAGACTAAAAGGTACAGCCAAGATCATCCATGGGATTGAAATCTAAAGACATTGCAGATGAGAAAATTGAAGCAAAATCAGGATCGAAAGTAGAAGAAGGAGTATTAAACAGAAGGTCCATGTTGAGATCATCATCATCATCATCAACCCCCAATACTATTGTCTTCTCACCGGACAACATCGGAGCTTCGTGGATCGCCATTTCATCAACATCTGTCGACCAGTTAGGAATCATATTCTCATCATTTAAAAGACTTTGCATTGCATCGTTGATAGGAAACATGGTTTGAGATAGGATTGTCCGGTTAGGAGATTTAAGTCGGTTTGGTTTAGTGCAAGTGTGAGGATTGATGTTTGTGATTGAGAAAGCAGTGGTACTTGATTGATCAGGAATAGGGTTCTTCATGATGGACGTCTTCTTTCTTGGCTTAGGAGTATTGATGTTTAAAGAAGATGAAGAAGAAGAAGAAGAAAATCTTTTTTGTGAAGGCATAAGATTATGAGTGGAAGGATCTAAGCCTTGAGAAAGAAGTTTCTTCTTAATGCATGAGTTCCAAAAGTTCTTGACTTCATTATCAGTACGTCCAGGTATGTGCTTTGCAATCTGAGCCCATTTGTTACCAAGAATACGATGGACATCAATGATAATCTGCTCTTCCTCTGCACTAAACGAACCTCTCTTAAGATCAGGCCTCAGATAGTTTATCCACCTCAACCTACAACTCTTCCCACATCTCTGCAAACCTATATACAAACACAAGCATCTAAGTTTTGTAGTTGGAAGTTCATGATTTCTCACATATACATATATATCCTGACGATTGAATATAGTAAAAAGAATGAGACAGAGAGAAGATATGAAACCAGCAAGCTTAGGAACAGAACTCCAACTGGGATGACCATGAGTGGTGATATAACGAAGAAGTTTCTCGTCTTCTTCTGGAGACCAAAGCCCTCTCTTCACTTTTTGTTTCCCACAACATCGGTGTCCCATTTCATTTCCCATGTCTTTCTCATATTCCTAAATTATATATACAAGTCTCCTGATATTAATTAATAAACCGGCAGAGGATCACTATTTATTTAGCTTTCCCTCATTAGTACTAAATTCTTTCTAAAATATGATTAACCAAACTTGTGTTTGTTTCACTTTTTTTCCTCTGTGTGTCTTCAAATGGAAGCCTGCTTAGAGACACTAGGAGTTCACGTCACCTTCCTTGATAAAAACTTGTTCTTCAAAGTTGTAATTATTTCCATACGTATTAATACATTGCATGCATGACTAGGATCATTGGTAAGAAGAATGGATTAAACACAAGTTTCTGTTTGGCATCGAAAACAAAAGTTATTAATTATGATAATGGGATCATTATACGTTGTATTGGATTGAATGAACAATGAATACGCATATATAAATATACATGCCCTTTCATTTCATTATCTCGTATTTAAATAATATTTTTTAAAAATTTTTTTAATCTAACGTTTTATTAACAGAAATACTATGTTAATGTGTGATTATAATAATAAATTTTAAATAATTATATAAAAAAGTTTAGATTATTAAAATAATTACAATATATGCAATTGTTATTAATTTGGTTAGATAATCAATATATTAGATTAAACTAACCAAAAATTATTAAATTTGTAAAAAAACTATTATTTTAGTTTTTTTAATTTCCATATATATATATAAATTAATATTAAAAATAATTTTAAATAAAAGTTAAAATTATAGAAATATTTAATTTATATTTATTAATAAATAATATTATATAATTTACGAATATTTTTCTCCACGTAAGCATTGATATAAATCTATTATCATATTAAGTATGTAAGAAACAACACAACAATATTAGTGTTTTGAGTATGTAAGAAACACAAATAGTATAATTAACAATCCATAATTACGTTTCATTTACTTATTAATTAACACATTAGTTAAAAGGTAAAGTAGGGAGCACGATTGCAGAATTTTCCGACCTAATCACAACTACTTGAAATTAGAACACGAGGGACGAAGAATTCAGATATATAATTCCTTGAAGCTTCAAAATAATATGTTTCTGCTTAATGTATGGAGATTGTTTTAATTTGAAACCGTCAAGTTAATTGTAAGAATAAAATAATTAATGGGTAGGGAAATCAGTTACTTAACATAATAATATAAACCCTGTCGCTGTTAATTACCATATCATGTAAAATCTTCTTCTAAATGAAGTTACATTTATTTAACTATACATATTTTGTTTTGGTTATCCATTAACATTCTCTTTCGTCCTTTCTAGTTCCTTACAACTAATTTTTTCTTTTAATTATTGATAAACCCTAACCATGAACAAACTGATTGATTAGGTCATTTGCTATTCTTTATAGTTAAATTAAAGAGGAAAATGTTGGGCCATTCTGGTATTAATTTGACAACATGAACTCAGAATCCTTTTCTATATTATATTAAAAAAAGGTTTATTTTATTAAACTACACGAAGTTATACGAGTAAATTTATTTTCATCCATATTTTTTAGATTTTCCTTTACCTGTTTTCCTTACGTAAACTACATAACTCCATACATTATTGATATTACACAAATTTTGATAACGTTTACATGTTAAATCTTTATTAAACATTGTTTTAATTTGAAAACCTGGTGTTAATTTCAAAATAAATGCAAATTAAAACTAGATTTTTGAATTAAAACTAAAATTAGTAACTATTTAACATGTAAATATTAATAAAATTTATGGAATTGCAATAATTTATGAAATCTGTATAGATTACAGAAAAAGACAATTTATATAACAAAAAAAATTTAAAAAGTACAAGTAATAATAGATTTATCCGCATTAATTCATATAGTGGACGAAAGTAAACTTTATTAAAAACATAAAATTACATTAATCTTCAGTATTTTCTAAATTATATTAAAAACATAAAATTACATTAATCTTCAGTATTGGAACAAAAAATCTATTAAATAATAAACTGTTGATTCTAAAAGCCAAGTTTTTATAAAAGAAAAAGAGAAATAAGGAACAGATTTAAAATGTGGTGAAGTGTGAGAGTAGACAAACAAAACATTTACTCCATCGTTCAATCTTATCAATAAGTAATGTAACAGTCATTACAAAAACATATCAAAAACATTCTTCTTTGACCATTTCAGTTTCAGATCCAAAACACTTCCATACAGAGACTACGACATTCACCTCCCTTGACTGACTCATGTTTGTCTGTGGACCCGATAAGCCCATCTCTATTTCTATATATAAGTAATGGGCTTTTTTGTAGCTGTAACCCAAAATCAAGTACTAATGGTTGGGATAGTATCCGAATGTGGACAAAATAAGAATCATGCAAGTTTGGAAAAAAGAGAAAAAGAGAAAAAGAGAAAGAAAGTATTTGTTTTGTTTGCTTGTTTTTCAAGCAGCCTCTTTTGTCTTCTATATTCTATGAATTCTTCTTATATATTCCTTAACTTATATGAATCTACTCTCTCTCATATCACACACCACTCATTAAACTGAACCAAATTTATAGATTAAAGACCAATTAAATTTGAGCATAAAGATACCATTTATACATTAAAGGCCCACTTAATTTGAGCATAAAGATAGGAGGAATCTGTTTCTTCTTGACAATTGCATTTGGCATCATTTATCTTTTTTTCTAATTTTGCATTCTAAGTGTATTAATTATTCTAAGAGAACACTGCACCATCGGTATATGTAAGTCTATTTACCCATGATTTTAATTTGTTCCATAACTGCAAGTGATGTGTTTTTAATAGATGTGAAATGTTTATGTTACAGCTGAAAGACAAAACGATTGATCATTTATCATTGCTCAACACCTCTTTCTCTTTTTCTCTTCTGGAAAAGCACTCCCTCGAATCAATCATAGTCTCATTCTCTCTGCCTTTAACTACTGTTTGTCTCTATCAAAAGCAGTCATTGCGTTCAAAACAGAATAGTATTTGATTCCGAGATTAGAAACACGATTACAGATTCCAGATGAAAGAGGCATTTTGTTTGTTTGTTTGTTTGTTTGTTGATATCTGCAGACTGCAGCTCAAGAATCAGGCCCAGATGGCGAGGAGAGACATGGAAGCAGCACCGAGGAGGAGAGAGAGAAAAGCGGCCAAGTGAAGCCGGAGATTGGTTTGCAATCTTGAATTCACAAAATCAGTAGCAAGAAGATCAACTAGTGACATGTAAATGAGAATCCCAGCAGATGCAGCGCTCAACGTTCCTTCCACCATTATTGCTTCTTTGCTCTCTTTCCTGTACCTTAAACCACTCGACATCCCCATCCCTATCCCTATCCCAACCGGTGCTGTCACCGAGAAAAACGCCGCCATTATCACCGTCGATTTCGACTTCAACTCTGCCTATACACACACACACACATCCATCACATGCTCAGAATCATATAAGAAGTTCAATAAGTGAAAGAAGAGACTTACGAGTGAGATGCAACCACCGAGTCCGAGTCCTTCAAAGAACTGATGGAAAGAAAGAGCAGCCACGAGTGGCTTTATGGTCTCTATGCTCTGTGAAGCTCCAAGTGATATCCCTATTATTACCGAATGCATAACTATCCCAATCTCAAGCACTTGCGACACTATGCGTCTCCTGATCAATTCCGTCGAGCCATGTGCGTGTCCGTGACTCGCGTGCGTGTGCATGTGAACATGACCCGCGTGCTCTTCTTCGTCTACTACGTTCACTTGCTTGCTCCCATTGCTATTGCTAAAGTGTTGCCTCTTGTAATAACCCGTCGCGAATGTATCGATCATAAGAGTCCCCATCGCCGACAGCATCGCTACGAAACCAGCGAGTGGGAACTTCCCCTCTGTTGTGCTCTCGAGACAAGGTGAGCTTAATCTCTTAAACGCGTCTGGTAAAATATGAACGAAACCTGTGCAGAGTATCACTCCTGCTGCGAAAGCTTTTACCAAGAAAAAGATATCATTCTCAGGTTGCAACGCCGGAATCTTTTTCCCGATCAATGGTAGACTAACGCCGATTCCTCCAGCCACAAGTAACAAACCAATCGAACCAAGCTTCAGCTTCGTTGCTTTCTCTACGTTTTCAGACGAGACATCGCCATGATCATTGTCACTACACACACTCGAGACACGACACGTATGTAAACACATTATTAAAATTATATACATTTTCAACATACTTGCTGAAAAACAGCCACATTCGGACATGGGTTTTAGATATTTTTTTGGTTCTTGTTTTGTAAGAAAGTAAACTGTGGAGAATTCTGGGGAAGAAAAAAAAAGCTTTTTATAGAGAGAAAGCGAGAGAGAACCTTAACTTTTTTAAACCGAGTGGTCCATAAATGTTACCAGCAGAATCCAAATTACGTAGAGTTGACTACTATACACATTTCCTTGTATGTCACGCACAACCAAAAATTCTCCTTTTACTCTTTTTGCATCACACTAAGTCATTCACAAAGATAGATAAAACTGGGACGAACATTACGGGAAAAGGAGGCGAGTATAAGAAATTCCTCAAGCATCTTAGATGGATGGCTCAAATTAAACGTCCTTTCGATCTCTTCTAATCATTATTACTCGTATTGAATAATAATACAACTACGTACCACGACAATTCAAAGAAAGAGCATAGACTAATTGAGTTTATCAAAAGCAAAGACATGTTTATAGATTGAACACATGAAGACTTTTTTTTAACAAGAATGTAAATGTGAAACAGAATGTCGGCATGTTAGCATGTGAGCTGTGAAAAGAGTGATTTAAATTTAATTTGGTGGTGGCTTTAATAAATTACGATGGTCTCATCCACCTCAGAAGGTGGGATATGAGTTGGTTAATGTTGGGGCGATTAGGCCACGTGATTCAAATTCAGATTTCACTATCACTAATTGAGTGCGATGGATACCTGAAATTCAGACTGACTAATCCGAAAATTTGGACAGAAGTAATCCCACGACATCAATTGATCGGGCATGACAAAGATATGTTTTTATCCTAATATTTAGTTTAGTTAATCTGAAAATAAGAAATTACCTTTTTTTACAGAAGAGAAACACACATGAATTCTGAAATTCATATAACTTTTTCGATTTTTAATTATTTATTTCTAAAGTAAATGTATTTTAATTGATATTCATTTTTATATAGTTTGATAGAAACAATCTATATATTTTGCAAAAGAAACAAGAAACCGGCTGATTTACTTATCAAATATGTCTTCCGGTCCATTCTGTATACCGAAATTTTACAATGTACCAATTTAACGAACAAAGCCAATTTGAGAACAAAAAAGGGGTAAAAAAACATTTGCATTGAAGACGAGAGAGGCGCAGTGCGCACAGAGCAAAGTGAAAAGAAAAAAAAAAAAAAGCAAAACGCAATCGTGAGTTATCCTGAGTCACTCTTCTTCTCTCACACCATTTGATTTGAGCATAGATAGAGAGAGATTTAACAACAACGCTCGATTCGTCTTCGATTCCATTGTTAGGGTTTTGTTTTGTTTGGTTGTTTTGCTTGCGGATTCTTCACACAATGGTACGCGTTTTCTCCACCATCTACTTTTTGCTTTGCTCTGGGTTTACGGATCCACTTATGTTTGTATCTGAAGCCGGGAACTTTGACGTCTTTGCTTTTTGGCCTTTTGATAATTCACTCCAAGTCGATCAGAAACGAACTTGGCCCTTAATTTAGCGATTCAGTTGTTATTGGCGTCTTTCTTGGTATTTAGTTTTGTCTTATGATCCTTTTCTTTCTGTAGCATAAGTTGAGTAGATCCAACCGTGACAAAGTTCAGCAGTTCGTGGCAATAACAGGAGCCAGGTAACTGGATCTATCTCCACGAGCAAGCTTATTACTAGTTTACTATAGATTCGTTGTTAAATATAAAGCAATACAAGAACTAGTACTGTGGCGTGAGAGCATATGCATTTGCGGAAATTCTTGAGTTGTTCATATATCTCGAATTGCGTGTTGGTGAATTATTAATAATATGGGCAGTGAGAAGAGTGCTCTTCAGGCTCTCAAAGCCAGCGATTGGCACCTCGAAACAGCGTTTGATGTGTTTTACAGCCAGCCCCACCCAAGAAGCAATGTTGATACAAGACGCTTGGAGGAGCTCTACAATAGATATAAAGGCAAGCTACTTCTTTCTCTTGAGTTGATCAAACGTTTGTGTACCTTTTGCTTTAAAAATGTCATATTACATCTTGCAGACCCACATTCTGAAATGATTCTAGCAGATGGTATCTCGGTTCTGTGTAATGATCTTCAGGTATTTTTATCTTCTTGAATAATGCTAAGAATGATGTCGTTTATCTTACATAGATTTAAAACCTACTGACTCGATTTTTTCTCCAGGTGGAACCCCAAGACATAGTCACGGTATGTTTTTTCTGGAACCTTTTCCTACAACTTGCTTGTGTGCATGTATTTCTTGCTTTCCTCTTGGGTCACCAAAAAATTACCCAATATGAGTTGAGTACTAGTGAGAGAGTGACTTCAAAGGCAGTGTGCCAAAATTGAGGTGGATAAGAATATGCTATTTAAATGGAGAAGCTTTTGAAGGAACAGATATAAAGTAGGTTCTTAGACTCATTGGTTGCCCTGGGTTTTCTTGTTCAACTTCTGGACATTTTGTTAAGAGTACTTACTTCAAATTTCAGTTGGTTCTTTCTTGGCATATGAATGCTGCCACAGCGTGTGAGTTTTCCAAACAAGAATTTATTGGTGGATTACAGGCATTAGGGTGAGTGAACTCTAGTCTTGATCCTATCTAATTTCTGTAACTTTTTGGCCTGTTTTAGGACCTTTTGGTACAAAGTTTAACTTAGACCTAGTTTTCTGATGGCAGTGTAGATTCCATAGGGAAGTTGCAAGAAAAGCTGTCATTTATGCGTTCTGAGCTTAAAGATGAACGTAAGGAGAAAATTGAGTGGTTATTGTTTATCTGGTTTATGATTGATCCTTGGAAAGTCCCATGTTGGGATGGCATAAATGTAATGTTCTTCTGTGTATTTTCTTGTTCAGAAAAGTTCCATGATATATATAACTTCGCTTTTGGGTGGGCGAAAGAGAAGGTAAAAAGCTTGACCTGAAGTAGTTGCGTTGAGGAGGTGTTTTTATGGGCTAGTGACAATTAACAAATAGTTTAATTGTAAAATGTTTCAGGGGCAGAAATCTCTTGCTTTAGATACAGCAATTGGGATGTGGCAGTTACTGTTTGCAGAAAGAGAGTGGCCACTGGTAAATCACTGGTGTGATTTCTTGCAGGTAAACACTATTGAGTATATATCATCAAGCCATGGTTTATCACATTTGTTGCATCTGATGCAATTTTTGTTTCCCAAAATAAGGATCGTCATAACAAGGCCATATCTAAAGACACGTGGTCACAGCTCCTGGAATTTGCAAGGGTAAGAGAAAAACTAGATACATCTGTGTCATTGAGCTTGCATATTGATTACCACGTTGGCTTAGTGTTGGTATATGAACTGAGAAAGTAGTTTGTGATGCAGACAGTGGACCCGGAGCTGTCGAATTACGATGCAGAAGGAGCATGGCCTTACCTTATCGATGAATTTGTTGAGTATTTGTATGACAAGAGCGTTGTTGAGAAGCCATCTACCCACTGGGAGAAGTAATCAGCTCTGTTTTACAATGTTTCCCTTCTCATTATTTGAATAGACCCGTCACAGATTTCTTTTGCGTCTTGTCAGAATCTTCAAATTGACTTTGAAATAAGTAAGCCTTTCAACTTTCAGACTAATCGAGTTTTAAAGCGTAATTAAACCAAGGATTGCTATTCTATCTGTTGTTACCAATAATCACCGCACGAACAAACTCCATCCTTAAAATGGTGGAACCGGTTCGTGTCTCTCACAACAATCTCTCTGCTTACAAGCTTTGAGATGAGCTTTGTAGCTGCGTGACAGTTCACACAAGCTCTAAGATTTTTTGTGATCCGCAGTGTAGTCCCTGGAGGTGTACTTATAAGCCCATATGCAATCGCTATCCTCTCGCTGTGGCTGCACAGAGTCTCCTCAGCCTCTTCATCGTTGAGATCATGCAAGGAAGCATCCTTGTCCGTCACAAATCCTCCTTCCTTCAGTCTACTCTCTATCCACTCTACTTGTCTCTCTATCTCTTCATATCTCGGATGTGACTTATCATCCACTCGAAAAGCCTCCAACTTTCCCCTTACTTCAACCCAGCTGCATCCAACATCTTTGTTCAATCCATTCGCCTTCATTTTCATTCTCACCTCTGCAACGCCGTCCCACATACGCGCTGCAGCATACAGATTAGAGAGCTGCACATAATGGCCTGTGTTGGATGAATCTATTGAGAAAAGCTGCTGAGCTGCGTATTCTCCCAGTCTCACGTGGCGATGCTTCTTGCACGCGCTTAGGAGCGCTCCCCAAACCGTTACACCAGGCTGGACTGGCATGCATCTGATTATCTCATAAGCTTGATCCAGATGACCAGCACGCCCAAGGAGATCAATGACGCATGCATAGTGTTGATGTTGCCGATTTATTTTGTGATCCGTCATCCGGTTGAAGAACCACCAGCCTTCTCTAACCAAGCCCGAATGGTTACATGCCATGAGAAGCCCCAGAAAAGTGACGTCATTGGGATGAACTCCACCACTCTCCATTGCGCGGTACAGACTGATTGCTTCTCTTGCCCGCCCGTGCAATCCATACCCAACAATCATAGCACTCCACACCACAACATCCCTGTCAAGTGTTCTGTCAAAAACCGATCTTGCGCACTCTACACTTCCGCATTTAGCAAACATATCGATTAAGGCGCTGTTTATAAAAACGTCATCCTTGTAATCGCTCCGGCCTATATATTCGTCCATCCAGCAGGCCTGCTGAAGAGAACCTACTTGAGCGCAAGCCGAAATGGCAGATGTTAAAGAGATGGCGTCGGGTCTGACATCTTTATTGATCATTTCATGAAACATATCAATAGCATCCTTGGCATAGCCATTTTTCGCATAGCCAGAGATCATGGCATTCCACAAAATCAGGCTGGGTGACTTCATCTTATCAAACAGAATCTTGGCAGTTGTGACTTGGCCACATTTTGCGTACATTGTGTTGAGAGAGATGAGCAAGTCAGGCTCTGTTTCAAGACCCATCTTCACGACAGAGGCATGAATAGATCTCCCTTGCTCCAAATCCTGCATGCATGTGAAAGCATTGAGAATGCTGACAAGAGCTACCCAGTCGGGCTTCACACCCAGCTTCGTCATCTGACTGAAAATCTCGAGAGCTACCACAGGCTCACCGTTCTGAGCATAAGCTGAAATGATAGCCGTCCACGATACAATGGTTCTCTCTGACAGTGGCAGTCCCTCAAACACAGTTCTTGCACGGTCCAAATGCCTGCATTTAGCGTACAAGGCAATGAGACCATTCTGAACAAACACATCCGCTTCAAATCCAAGTCTGAATACTTGGGCGTGAACAAATCGACCCACCAGAAGGTGAGGCACACCGCTGCAAGCTTTAAGAAGATGAGGAAAGGTGAAAGAATCAGGAGAAACCCGAGCGAGTTGCATCTTGGAATACATGAGAAGAGCATCATGGAAGAAACTGTTTCTGGAATAACCCCTGATGATGGCATTCCAGGGGAATATCTGAGGGCGAGGTAAACCGTCGAACACCTGGCGTGCGAAACCGATGTCACCAAGGGAAGAGCTTGCGTGGATGAGCTTGGTGATCACGAAACCACTGAACTGCAAACCCAAAACCAATATACGTGCGTGGATTTGTCTCAATTGAGCTTTATGAGTGGAACTATCAATAAGCGACGCGTAGAAGGAATCAGAATGGATTCCTGAATTGGCTGCACCAAAATCAAACACAGATTTCACTTGTAGAGGGTTTGGTATCAAATCCGACATAAGATCCGACAAAATTGAATTCTTACAGTGGAGAAAAGGAGAAGCAAGTAGAGATGCTTCCGACATAGTTATTCCTCTGTCCAAGTTACTAGCCTTGTTATCTTTTCTTCATAGTTTTCGCCATCTTCGTCTTCATTATTTTACTGAGTACCCCATTCCTTTAGTCCTCTTTAGTTTTTAACACATTTAGCACCTCCTCTAAGGACCAGTGATTCTCTGAAAAAGAGCTTCTGCAATTTTCATCAGAAAGTCACAGCATTTTCTTCTTCAACATCAAGTTCCCTACGGAATATCCAGATCGAGCACCCTTGAATATCTCTGAAACCCCGAAGCCGTCGAGACACAAACTCTTTTACTCCACATTCAAGAGATTGTATTGATGAACACCAACAAGTCATGCCAGCAGATGCTAGATATGCTGAAACACCCGATCATGGGGTTTGAAGATTTCGTATTTCAGGAAGAGAACATGTTTTAAAAAATGTAAATTGCGTTCGAAGACAATAAGGCCTACTGTGAGCATCTTCTCAACATTGATCTTAATGAACGAGCTGAAGATATTCAAGGAGAAAGAGTGTTGAATAAGCCATTACTACTACTAACTACTCTTCTTCATCTCCCTATTTCCTAACCAGCACATGCAGGTTCGATCGTATTAAGAAAACATCCAAATCCCAAAACATCTGGAGCAAGTACTTGTTTTTCGATTGGGAATCCACCAGTGTCAGGTCCATGAATTTTATTACCCTTTTTCAAAATTTTAATATATGACTTTGTTTTCCGGTGAATGACTCGGATCTGGAAGTAGTGAATAAAAAGTCAAGCCTTGAATAGGTAGATTTACAACAAAAGAAACTCATAAGTATACTGCGTTTGCCTCATCAATGGTGAGTCTCTAAACGGTGACTGGGATCGCTTCATCAAGCGCGACCACACCGGGAAGTACTTTGCCTTCCAACAGCTCCAAGCTGGCTCCACCACCTGTGGAGATGTGACTCATGACTCCTGCTACTCCTACCTTCTCCACTGCAGCCACAGAGTCTCCTCCTCCAATGATCGTTGTTACTCCTTTTTCACTTAGCTCTGCTAGTTTATTCGCTACTGCCTGTAACAACCATAGTCCCAAACTTAATCTAATTTCATCTACCACATGCTTTACTCCATGGGGAATCATATCCTTACCTCTGTTCCAGCCGCAAACTTTTCCATCTCAAAAACTCCCATAGGTCCATTCCAAATCACCGTCTGTGTTGTGTCCAGAGCTTCATTGAAAGTTTTCACAGAGTCTGGACCAATGTCCAAACCCATCCATCCGTCCTCAATGCCTGATGCTGGCACGACCTACAAACATCCACATAAAATACTTGACTCAGAACACAAAATTCTAGCAAAGATCAAATATTTAACAATCCTGCATTTCTCTCATCTCTCTTTTAGGATCACTAAGCAAGAAAAACCAAACCACACTAAACAGGAGCACAACTTACAACGCCAGCTTCTCATTTTTCTATTACGATAAACACAAACAGCTAGCAAACGGTAAGAGTTTAAATCTCAGTTTTCGCAGGAGCAATTCTTAGTACAATTGCTTCTCAGTTATTTTTTTCCCATGTTTTCTATTTAGTAGACAAGTCAGAATGGTTTTACCTAAAAATCTCAGCTGAGATAAAGTTCTACAAAACCCAATTGTTTCATTTCTTTTTCCTTTTCATTACTACCACCCAGGAATTTAGACTGCCAAGCTATAAGCAATTGCGAGATGAGAGAGACAGACCTTGCTGTTGGCATCAGGAGCAAACTTGTCAGCAACCACAACATCTGTTGGCAACAAAAGAGAGACTCCTTTGGCTTTAGCTTTGGCAAGGAGAGATGTAGCCAATTCAAGTTTGTCTTCTTCAACAAGGGAAGATCCAACTGAGAGACCTTGTGCCTTGTAGAAAGTAAAGATCATTCCACCACCAAGAAGGAGGATATCACACTTCTCCAGAAGAGATTCAATAACTCCAATCTTGGACGAGACCTTGGAACCACCCACTATGGCTGCAAATGGTCTCTTTGGGCTTGAAACAGCGCCCACAAGGTAGTCTAGCTCCTGTAGATGTAGAGAGAAGTAAACAAAAATTTCACGAGCAAGGATAAGGTACAATTTGTAGCAACGATGCCTTCAATATCGAATCTACAATCAAAAGATAAAAAGATCACCTTTTGCAGAAGGAAACCAGCAACTGAGGGCTTCAAGAACTTTGTGACTCCCTCAGTAGAAGCATGAGCTCTGTGAGCAGTTCCGAAAGCATCATTGACATAGAGGTCAGCTAGTGAAGCAAGCTTCTTGGCAAACTCAGGATCGTTCTTCTCTTCCTCCTTGTAAAACCTGACGTTCTCAAGAAGCAGAACTCCACCTTCAGGAAGAGAAGCCACCAAGCTTTCCACCTCCGGACCGATACAGTCGTCAGCTTTCTTGACCTACAAAAATGACCCTCAAAAAGCCGTCAAGCGATTCCTTCCCAAAGAAGATGATTTTAGCGAGACAAATCGCAGATTTTACCTGAATACCAAGAAGCTCGGACAGCCTAGGGACGAGAGGAGCCAAACTGAACTTTGGAGTCACTCCCTTTGGCCTTCCCTGATAGATTAAACGCATGAAAAGGTGAAACTTTGAATCAGGCGATGGAGGAATTCAAACGAATGGAATGTGGGAATATTACCAGGTGAGTGGAGAGGATGACTTTAGCACCATTTTCGATCAAATACTTGATGGTCGGAATGGCGGCGCGGATCCTGGTATCGTCGGTGATATTCTGGTTGTCATCGAGAGGTACATTGAGATCAGCTCTCACGAAAACCTTCTTCCCCTTCAAATCAGCGGAGGTCAGATCCCCGACGCTCTTCTTCGCCATAGAAACCACTCCTCTGCTTCCCTTCCCGCGCACCGACTGAACCTTAGAGGCGACATTGAGGGAGAAACGGCGGGAGTCGAGGACGGCGGAGAAGCCGAGAGGACGCGCGGAGACAGAGGTAAAGGGAATGGGCAAAAGGGAGGCGCGTGCGCGAGTGGCGGCGGAGGAAGCGGCGCCAGCGGTGGACTTAAGGAGTGAAAAAGCGGGACTTGCAGCTGTGGACGCCATGTGGAGTTGAAGGAGATAAGAGGATCAGGAGATGAGAAAAAGAAGAGAGTGATTGACATTGTTCTTAGGCAATAGAAAATTTATATGAGACTGGAATATTTTTTTTCTTATCGTTAATGAGAGGTTCAAAAGGCTTCGCTAGCTTTTACCATTTTTGCTTCCTATATTCATTGTTGTTTTTGACTCTCTTTCCACCATTTCTAAACAATCCACCATAATCATTTGTATCCTTTTTTTTGTTATTGCGCAGAGATACTTTGAGTTTCATTATCTTAACAAGTACACCATGCCTGGTTCCAATGTATTACAATAACCCAACAACACACTTATTTGAGAACTGAAACTCAATCTTTTTAAAGTTTACTACTGGTCGGGAGACCAACAGGCTTGGCCCTGGACCTCTTCTCCACCACACGAGAGACTTGCTTCACAGCTTCTTTGGGCAAATGGCGTGGTCTGCTAAGCCACTGTCCATTATCTACCACCATTGTCAGCCCGTTCACATATTTCCCTGTTAACCAAATCATGAATGAAATGTTTCATCATCTACTATCAAAATGAAGTTATATGATCATTGCATACCCGAATCACAGCTCAGGTAAAGTGCAGCCATTGCGATATCCCACTTCTCTCCAAGTTTATAGAGAGGAATATAATCTCGGGCTTTGCTTTCAATCTCCTCAGGTACAAGTTTAGTCATTCCAGGTGTACCTTCAATCGGGCCTGGTGCAATCCCATTCACTCTAATCCCGTAGTCAGTTCCCCACTCCAATGCCAAGTTTCTCGTCGTAGCATCAACTGCAGCCTGATTCAAGCAAGTTTCAATAACCTAAGATCCCATTTTTCTACAGTTGATTGATTGTTCCCCCCATGCTGTAGACTAATCAGTTACCTTTGCTGCAGATACATGTATTTGGTACCAAGAAGCTGTGTAGTGCAAAGTAGCGCTTATGTTGAGAATCGAACCGCCGCTTAATGAGTCTCGACCAGGCCCTCCTTTCTTAAGATACTTCAGCGCTTCGTGACACATTGTGAATGTTCCTACAGCATCAATATCTAAAACTGCACAAAAAAAATGTTTTTAAACTTCAGCTAGAGAGACAGAGCACAGAAATTAACAAAGGCCATAATTCTTCTCAAAGCTTATTAAAATGAAGGAGATAAACCTGTTCGGAAGCCGTTGGAAGACAAATCCTCAGCTGCCGCAAGGAAATTCCCAGCGGCAGCGTTTACGAGAATGTCGATCTTATTAAAATGCTGATAAGTTGATTCCACGACTCTTCTTGCATCCTCTGGCTTACGAACATCACCTTCAAATCCAATAGCCTTGGGGAAGGAGAAAGGACACATGCAGAGAGGGAGAAATCAACGATAAATCCAAAAACCCTAAAATAAAAATCATCGAAAGAATTACCGGAATTCCAAGAGAATTAAGATCGGAGACGGCAGCGTCGAGGACTTGTTTCCGGCGGCCCATGATGGCGATGGAAGCTCCATGTTTGCCAAACTGAGTGGAGATCTCAAAACCGATGCCGGATCCGCCGCCAGTGATGAGAGCCACCTTCCCTTTGAGGACATCAGACTTGAACGGAGACTCCATAATTCGCAAAGCTAAAAAGACAAAAGAGAAGCCACTCGCGTGTTCCTTCTCCTAACTTTACTTTATATATCTCTTCGTATCTTTCCACAAATTACATATTTTTATGAGTTTAACAACAAAAAAATCACAAAAGTTTTTTATTTTCTTGTCATTTTCATATAGCAAGAAGAAAAACTCAACAATCATCGCAACTCATACAACAAGAAAAACGACAAAATTAACAAACCGATGACCAAACATTTTAGCTTTAATGCGCAAAATTGGTATGAGGAGAAAGTTGTTCACATTGGTAATAATGTCGTTATGCTTTGCTCATTAGCTTCAGAACACTCTTAGAAATAAGAGCTGTAAAAAGCCTCTCGTCAAAAGTGAATCTGCATGCAGCGAAAATGCTTATGGATTGTAATCTTTACGTAGTATACTACTCTGGTTTGAACATGTTCTTAGTATTCTAAATTTTATCTTTAAAATAAAAAATAAAAAGACAATGCAACATTTAGTCTACATAAAGACATGATGAATCAACTCCTTGTATATGTTCTAGCAAGTTTGGTTATTCAAATAGTGTTGGAACAATTTTTATGAACAAATTTGCATGTTCAATTGGGTAATATAACCCAAATATTGATTGCAAAAATTGTTGGAATGTGAATGAGAAATGGGCATTGGGTTCATTAAAAAGCCATAAATTTGTTGGCTAAAATAATGAGGAGGGAGAAAAGTCCCACATCGGAAACTTGAGGAAAAATCCTCTAGTATATAAATGGGAGAGCTTATGTAGTAGCTTAAAAGAGTTGGAGAGAAAAGGGACCAAGCCACGCGCGCGCCGCCGCCGCCGCCGCCGGGCCGGGCCGGGCTCGGGTCTTGGGTCTTGGGTCTTGGGTCTTGGGTCTTGGGTCTTGGGTCTTGGGTCTTGGGTCTTGGGTCTTGGGTCTTGGGTCTTGGGTCTTGGGTCAAAACCAAGTCAAAACCGTAAACCATACCCACGGTTTTCTCTCCTAACCGTCAATAAGTAAAAAACAAGCCTTAATCCTCATTAACCTAATTCGGCCGCATTCTCTCCCAAAGTCGTTCCAGCGATCTTCCTCCTCTCTTCTTCACGCACTGTAAGTTGAGAGTATATCGTAGATTCTTGTTCGTAGATTCTACCAATTGTAGTCTCATTGTGGTTGTATCCTGGGATTCAAAATGAGGAGCAACTTTGGGAGAGAATGCGGCCGAATTAGGTTAATGAGGGTTAAGGCTTGTTTTTATAGCCTTAAGGGAGCGGTTATCGCAAGCCTAAAACGTGGGAGGGAACCGAACCGATGAAAAAAAAATCGTGGACGGTTAGGAGAGAAAACCGTGGGTATGGTTTAGGGTTTTGACTTAGTTTTGAGTCAAAACCAAAATCAAAATTTGGCCCAAAAAGAATCTTATTGGGCCTACGGCCCTTTGCCGAGACCCGAGACCCGAGACCCGAGACCCGAGACCCGAGCCCGAGCCCGGCCCGGCCCGGCGGCAGCGGCGGCGGCGCGCGCGTGGCTTGGTCCTTTTTCTCTCCAACTCTTTTAAGCTACTACATAAGCTCTCCCATTTATATACTAGAGGATTTTTCCTCAAGTTTCCGATGTGGGACTTTTGTCCCTCCTCATTATTTTAGCCAACAAATTTATGGCTTTTTAATGAGCCCAATGCCTATTTCTCATTCACATTCCAACAATTTTTGCAATCAATATTTGGGTTATATTACCCAATTGAACATACAAATTTGTTCATAAAAATTGTTCCAACAAATAGTTGAGCCATTCATTGAAATCATCTAACCCTTGTTCAACCATTCGGTTAGACGACTCGTGATCTGATTCTTTATGGTTTTCTAATGGCTCTGATTTAGATATAATCGGAAGAGTTTGATGATCTTCAAAAAGAAACTCTAGTGATTGTGGTGTATTCACCTCAAATCCACATGTCATATCCTTCACCAAAGTTTCCTCAAATTCTTCTTCTTGATCATGTTTTTCACTGCTAGTTACGTCTTTAGAGATTGATGAGGACGAAGAAGAAGAAGACGACAATACATATGAGGATGATGATGATGATGAAGATGAATTGTTTTTGAGTAATCGTTTCTTGAGATGAGTGTTCCATACATTTTTGATCTCGTTGTCTGTTCTTCCCGGTAAGTGAGATGCGATCTTAGACCACCTGAACAAATAATGCATTGATTAATGAATTACAGTACTTCTTGCTTATGACATTTTTGTTGTAGATGAAAAATGATTGAAATGAAGGAGACATGATCACTTGTTTCCATGAAGTTGTTGAATGTGGATAATAATATCTTCTTCCTCTTTGGTGAAGTTGCCTCGTTTGAGACCTGGTCTTAAATAGTTTATCCATCTTAGACGACAACTCTTTCCACATCTCATTAATCCTGTTCATCAAACTTCAAGTTTTAGTGTAAAAGAGTTGAAAGAAACCGAGTAACTTTATCATATATATAATTTTGCAGCAATTGTGTTAAAAAAAAAAGAATGTTTGATCCAGATTTCTCTGTGATTTTTCAGTCATTCAGTAATCTAAATAATTAAAGTGAGCATGCAAGAATGTGATACAAAAAAGAACTGACCAGCGAGTTTGGGAAGAGATCTCCAATTTTGATGACCATGTTTTTCAATAAAATCTCTGAGTCTTTCACTTTCTTCATCACTCCATGTCCCTCTCTTGACTTGGCTATTGTCACAGCATGGTGCTCTTCTTTTCCCCATATTACCCACTTTATATTTTCAAATGATCTCTTCTTTATTGATGTTTATATAATGGTTACGACTTATGAAACCACATGGGTCATGCCACTAATTCATTTACGAGTAACTATTTGAATCATTACTTTATGGAATCGAATTTCTATTTCTCTTACTTTTTTCTATTTATTAATCGTGATTTTTTTCCATTCGACAATTAGTCCTGTCTTAATCCATATATTTCTGCATTGTTTTTTTCCTTTTTTTTGCATTTGTTTTCTTTATATAAATCAACTTTCTTTTCTATCCAATTATGTTCTGAAAGGCTCAAAGCATATTCACTGTATATTTATATTTCGAAAAATGGATTATAGTTTTAATTTTCAGACCAAAAGTCTTGCTTTGAACAGAAATTATTTCGGTTTAGAGAAAATATATAACATATTATTGATATTCTATTTTCTGACAAAAGTATGTATTGAATATTGACTATTAATTATTGTTTTTCCTTTTAACAATTTTTGCAGTTTTAAGAAAGCGTTAATATTTGTAAGATTATATTCTAAAAGAAGAATGAGTAAATAAGTACGGAGATGGTACATTTTTGGTCCATTTTTGGAATGACAGTGCTATATTAACCTGTAAATTAACTTAGATTCAACTGGATGAATGCACGTTACTGTATAAGTTATCATCAGAATTCACAAAATTATATTATTATTATTAATTCCTAACTGAACAAATGTCACGAAAAAAGGAAATAATAAAATAAAAATAAATTTAACATTTAAAATTATATATTACTATTAATTCAAAATTTAATATATGTTACGAATAAACAAAAAATATAATAAAATAAAATATATTATTCGACATAACTTTTTATCAACTAATAAATATAACTTAGATCTAATTAAAAAAAATATAAATGTGGTGGAATAGTAGGCAGCCACAGTTGTAATAATTTTATTCGTTTATTCGTTGTTGGCAGCTCCGGCTATTTCATATGTTGTTTGTTTATATGTTGACAACAATTACGATTGATGGTAAATCTTTAGTCGTATTAATGTTTTAATCAACGATAAAAAAAATTACAATGCAAAACATACTATCTGATTGTTGTGATTATCCGTAAATATTTTTGGCATTTAAACAAACAATAATTTATCATAAAAGTAACCGTATATTTTTATGACTGAGAAACGAACATAATTAAATATCTTCTTTCACATTTTGATCTTTGTAGTTTGCATTGCGATTTCATATGAATTGATCTATGATACCTTCCAACTTCGACTTGTATGTTTACTCAGTTCATTAGAGAGCGACAACAAAAAGGTAATGTGAGCTTCTGTTGTGTCTTTTCTTCGTACATAGCACACTACGTCGTTTAAATTGTTCAAATCTTCACGTACCTGCCACCACAAGTCATATCCATTTAAATTGATGATAATTTGTGTTCCTTTAGAAAATTGGAAATTTGAAGATTCGAGTTTTCAAAGAAATACATCTAAATCCTTCTTTTCCATAGTTGTTTTGGGCCAAAATTGGGCTTTGTCGAGTTTAAAACTAAAACAGGGCGGATCCTACAACAGATTAGGGTTTTATAACATTAAATCTTCTTTGATTCACTCTAAAGTCATTACAGAGTTATGTCTCGAATATTTCCAACAAAACTAGATTTTTGGAGATTTTTAATTTCATTAGTATTAGCACAGCATGGGATTTGTCAATTTTACACAATGCCAAATGTTGTTTTGAATACAAAACGACATCTACACATAAAGCTCATAACTTTATCTATGTGTTGGCTTTCCTCATGGAAGAGTTGCTCAAACATGTGGAACACTTCCGATTTTCAATGCAGGAAATAATTATTAACTATAAATAAATATTTCTTAATAAAACCATAACTATTACTATATTAAAAATTAAATAAAATTGATATAATTGCTTATTTATATGTCCTTGGAATTGTAAATTACGAATGTTCTTTTTTTAATTGGTGTTAACAACAAATGATTTTTAATTCTGATAATGTTTTAATCATTCAATTATGTTTCCCCGTTGATGATGAAATAAACAATTGAAACTGAAAGGATGACGTCGTCCTAGTCATCAAGAAACAATCGGTTTCACACTTGTACAGTCAGCATTACAACTGTGGCTACAAGAATAAACAAGACCAAAACTAAATTCTACCCAATTTTTTTTGTCCAAGTCACATAATCCTGCGATTAAACTTGGATTGTTGGATCAATCGAGTTTAGTCGATATTTATATCATTGAGAATATAATGAATGATTGACTGTAGATTGCTATATATATATATAACACGCATGTGATGCAACATGGGAAATCACATAAATGGACGAAATTTTCATTTCTATTATTACCTTTCCTCAGATTTGTTTTGTCACTAGCTAAACTAACAATTTATTTAACTAAACTTTATGTCAATACTATATCATTGAGAGTACCCACAATGGTGAAATACTACAAAAAAATCTCTCACTAATTTAATATTAATACTCTTGTTATAATTTTGTTATAATGAAATTTTAATAGATGTTAAAACCATGATGTTTGAATTGAGAACTGTGATTTAAATAATGGTTAGACCAAAAAAAAGAAATAAATAGTAAGAATGTGGAGGCTATATATATAAAATACAAGAATTAAATATTGGTTTGTATATAGTTTTGCGGCCTAATAGGTTTGGCATCAAGCTTGTGCTTGGATCTGAAAGGTATTGAACTACCCATGCAAGTGCAACCCACGTGATTTTCTTACTTTCTTTTTCCAATATTCAATTACTTTTATATATTTACCGTACATAAATATATTCCTTTTCGAGAGACGATAACTTCTCTGAACTCCTACAAACTAGAAAAGAGTTAGTAACGGTTAAAAAACTAACACATATTACTACTATGTATTGCATTGACGATTTAACAAAACCGGAATCATATCATATAACTCAAAAATTACGATTAGCAAATTCCTTATGATCTTCACAAGAATTTCAACCGATTCATAAAACCGGCGAAAAAAATATCAGGAATTTTGCAACAATATCAAACGAACCCAGAAAAAAACTTATACCCTATTTCATTTACATCAACACGACAAAGAAGTATAACTCAGTATCTGAAAAAAAAACAACCAGATTTACGAACTCTCTTTACTCTTAACTATAAGACTCCTCTAAAGATTTGATGTCTTTCTCAAATTGTGTCGTCGCCGATTAGATCCTGGAGATCATTCGTCACCGGAAGTCCAAGACGAAGCGATTCCATGATGCGTTCGAATATCAACACGTGGCAAGGGATTTGTAGAACTCCTTTTTGCTCGTACCCGTACTCTTGAGCTGATCGGTTAAGCAACCCGATGAAAACCGGGTGGTTAAGTAGCTCCGCATTTACAACGAATCTCTCCATTTCGTCTCCCACGTAAACCGGCACGTGTCCTTCAGGTACTGAAGATGTAGGCTTCTTTGCCCGGCGAGACAGAGAAGACCGGAGGAATGACTCGGAACGGCGGCTCGGTCGCTGGGAGTCAGAACGGAGGAGACTGTAATGGGCGGAGTCAGCGACACGGGAGAGACGGCGGATCAGATGCTTCATTTTCGTGTTCTGATTTGAGAGAGAGATAGACTTTTGCAGAGTGATAAATTCGGAAGAAAGTTGAGAATGAATGAGAAGATGAAGATTTGTGACGGAGAATGAGAAGATTCAGATATTAAATAGAGACGAGGGTATTTGTGGAATTCAGTGTTAAATAAAGTAGGTACGGGAGAAGGAGTACTTGCCAGGTACACTTACTCGCAAATTTCGACTGACATTTCAAAATCCCTATGGAAAATATCACGGAGAAAACGATGAAACAACATTGCGTTTTTATTTTATTTTAATATTTTTTACTTTATACATATATTTGAGATGGTTTTCTCTCTATTAGTTAACTCTTTCGATTTCAATAATAATATTATTAGATTTATATCTACTTTCTATATAAAGCAAAATATTCACAAATTATATAATATTTTTATTAATAAATATAAAATTAAATATTTATATAATTTTAACTTTTATTTAAAAATATTTTTAATATTAATTTTTTTATATATAAATTAAAAAAAAAATGATTTTTTATAAATTTAATAGTATTTTTGTTAGTTTAATAAAATATATTGATTATCTAACCAAATTAATAACAATAACATATATTATAATTATATTTATAATTTAAGTTTATTTATATATTTATTTGAAACAGTTGTTTTGTAACAGTATGCACCAAAACTAAAGCAACAACACAGCCAATTTTAACCAGTTCACGGAATGGGTACCGCTACATCTGGTGAGGGATCGGTGCCCTCAAACATCCACTAAATCGAAAAGAACGTTTACAACAGAGCCTTGACAAGAACTCTCTCGGAAAACTCTCCTTCTAGACTATAAGCCCAAAGAAAGGTTATGAACTCTCACACTCTCTCTCTTTAGACCTTACACCTCTCTATAGTTGAAGAAAAATTATTAATCTCTCTTCTGTTTCCTTTTCTTGGTCGTTCTCTGTTTCTCTCGCAGTGCCCGTGGAAGAAGATGACTCCGTCTTCTTATACGACGACGTCTTCGGGGTTGACACACGGTTTTGGGCCTATGTCGACTTAGGCCCAATCAAGAATTACCCAGATCCATACCCACTCGGATCCGGATCCGGGTTAACGCGACAATATAAAATCACAATCTCCTCCTTTGTCGCGTAACCCTAATTTCTTGCCGACTTTCCAAACCCTTCTTCTTCTTCTTTTCCTGCGATTTCCTTGTTCTTCAATTTCGATTACTTTCTGTAGATGTTTCCTTTTGTTTTCTTTCACGATGATCCGATCTTCATCGCTTCCTTTTTGATCTGAGCTGATCTCTCTATCAGCTTAAGATCCTCCCTCTTTTCTTTCTGAACCGACTTGGTTCACGATGTTCTTAGCTCAGTCAGATGAGCTAGATCTTTCGATCTTGCTCCTCCTTGCCCTAAATCTCCATAGATCTTCTTTGACAAGTATCTCTTACTGCATTCTGGTTTTCTTAACCATTTGCATGCGGGAGAGATTTCTTTCTGAGCTTCCAGAGGTGATGTTCCTGTCCTTTAAAATCATCTTAACCTTACAAATCTTGTCAGCATAAATAATATGCCCAGATAAATTTTCAATATAGTTTTACTCACTTTAACGATTTTTCGAAAAATATTTGCTGACTTCTCACATATGGTTTTTAACATAATAATTTCTTTTTCATGTAATATACTTCCCATATGTCTCTGAGATTGACCTTAGCTGGGCGAAGCCGGGATCACCTCATATCACTCCCAGCTGTCTAAGTCCTTCCTCGAATCGTGGTCCAGGTAATAACTTAGTCAACAGGTCAGCTGGGTTGTCTTTTGTATGAATCTTTTCCACTGTAACTCCTCTTGTAGCTATTATGTCTCTAATAAAATGAAACTTTACATCTATGTGTTTAGTTCGCTCATGAAAAACACCATTTTTAGATAGACAAATAGAGCTTTGAGAGTCACAAAAAACCTTAGGAGTTGAAATAGGAACCCTCAATTCCTCACATATACCTCTTAGCCATATAGCCTCTTTGATAGCTTCTGTCAAGGCTATGTATTCTGACTCGGTTGTAGATAGAGCAACTATCTGTTGTAAGCCTGATCTCCAGCTTAAAGTGTTGCCCCCAACCTGAAAGATGTATCCAGTAATGGATCGTCTTCTATCTAAGTCAGCTGCAAAATCTGCATCTACAAAACCAACAATGTTAAAAAAATTCTGGTTTGTATATGTAAGATGTAGATTTAAAACTCCTTTTAGATATCGCATTAGCCATTTGACTGCCTGCCAATGGATTCTTCCAGGTTTACCCATAAACCTGCTGATTAGGCCCACTGCATATGCAATATCTGGTCTTGATCCCACCATAGAGTACATTAAACTCCCTACGGCACTAGCATAGGGGATTTCATCAATAATTTTCACCTCTTTCTCGTACTCTTCCTGAGTTAAGCTCCTTAGCTTAAATTGAGTGCCTATTGGAGTAGACACTGTCTTTGACTCAAACATGTTGAATGTCTTTAGGACTTGGATTAGATATTTCTCTTGAGATAGCTTTAGGGTGCCCTTGTTTCTGTCTCTTTGAATTTCCATTCCAAGTATCTTACTGGCAGTTCCCAAATCCTTCATCTCAAAGACTTTCATAAGCTGCTTCTTTAAAAGTCCTATATTTTCTTTGTCTTGAAATGCCACTAACATATCATCTACATATATTAAGAGATAAACTTGATCCTTCAAGTCTTTTCCTCTTACATATACGCAGGCATCATACCTACTTTTGTGAAAACCTTGTTCTATCATGAAATTGTCAAACCGCTTGTTCCACTGTCTAGGATTTTGTTTTAGTCCATATAGGGATTCCTTTAGGAGACATACTTTCTCTTCATTTCCCTTCTCCTTAAATCCTTCTGGTTGTTCCATATGGATCTCCTCTTCAAGGGATCCATGTAGAAATGCAGTTTTCACGTCTAGTTGTTCCAATTCCATCTCGTAGGTTACAACTAGGGATAGAATGAGTCTAATGGATACTTGTTTTACAACCGGAGCAAAGGCCTCGTTGTAATCTATTCCCTCAACTTGGGAGTATCCTTTAGCTACCAGCCTTGCTTTATACCTAGGTTTTTCCACCCCAGATATCCCTGGTTTCTTCTTAAAAATCCACTTGCAGCCTATTATTCTTTTGTTTTCTGGTCTATCTACTAAAACCCAGGTATGGTTCCTTGCTAGTGATTCCATTTCTTCTATCATTCCTTCCTTCCATAATTTCCCGTCCTTTCTCAGCTTAGCTTCTCCGTATGTCATGGGTTCATCTAGCTCTATTGTAGCAGCTCCTGATAGTGCATAGGCAACAAACTCTAAGTCTAGAAAACGGGAAGGGGGTTTCAAACTCCTCTTCTTTCTGTCTCTGGCCAAAAGGTAGTTTGATAAACTTTCTTCTTCATCACCTTTCTGTTCAGTGTCTATCCTTTGAGGACTCATATCTTCTTCTTCAAGATCTGTATCATCTAAATCTCCTCCTGTAATTGAACTCTCTGTTTCTGGTCCCTGATTTTCACTCTCATACTCAACTACATGATTAAATGATACCTTCTTTTTCTGTTTAAAAGACTTATCAATCATGTCTGTCGAAATTCCAAAGATCTCACTTTCATTGAAGATGACATCTTTGCTGATTACACATCTCTGTTCCTCTGGGATCCAAATCTTAAATCCTTTCACTCCTTGAGGATATCCTAGAAAACGTCCTTTATTGCCCTAGGATCTGTTTTCTTCTGCACAATATGAAATTTATGCAGTGCATCCGAACCTCCTTAGGTGTTTAATATTTGGTTTAGAATCTTTCCAGATCTCCTCTGGTAGTTTGAATTCAACTACTGAATTTGGAGACCGGTTTATCAGATATACTACTGTGGCAGCTGCCTCTGCCCAGAATTTCTGTTCCAAACCGGATTCAGCTAACATACACCTCACCTTTTCCATGATTGTCATGTTTATCCTTTCTGACACCTCGTTTTGTTGGGGTGTATAGGTGCATGTCCTATGCCTGATTATGCCACTTTCCTTACATAATTCATCAAACTGTCTATTACAGTATTCTAATCCATTATCCGTTCTGAGGTATTTGATTTTCTTTTCAGACTAATTTTCTACACTAATCTTCCAGTCTTTAAATTTAGCAAATGCTTCATCCTTGGATTTTAAAAAATAAATCCATACCTTCCTTGAGAAGTCATCTATGAAGGTGATGAAGTATTTGCACCCTCCTAGACTTGGGGGTGTGTTTGGGGAACCCCACAGGTCCGAGTGAATATAATCCAGAACTCCTTTAGAGTTGTGAATTCCTTTTGCAAAGCTTTGTCTTTGCGATTTCCCCAAGACACATTTTTCATAGAAATTGAGATCCTTGATTTCTTTCTCCTCTATAAATCCTCTCTTGGCCAAAATCTTCATACCATTTAAGCTCATATGGCCTAACCTTGAATGCCATATATGAGTCTTATCCTTTTGACTCTGAGCTACTGCCACTTCCCCTTTAGTGACGGTTCCATGGAGATAATATAATCCATCACTATATTTTCCTGAAAGAACTTTCCTATCTCCTTTATATAACGTAATTTTAAAGTCTTCTCCTTTATAACTACACCCTGACTTTTCTAACATTCCATAGGAGATTAGATTTCGACTCATAGTAGGCATATACCTCACATCAGTGAGTATAACTACTGAGTTATCCTCGTTTAGGATTCTGATCTTACCTTTTCCTTTTACTTCACTGTGGGTATTATTTCCCATAAGGACTTTCCCCCCTTCGAATTCCTCCAGATCATATAAAAGATCCTTATTAGGTGTTATATGAAATGTGTAGCCTGAATCTAATACCCACTCATCTCTTGTATCTACAAAGCTAGCTGTTAATACTAGAGGATCGTAAGAGCTTTGAGCCATATTTGCAGAATTTGAGCTTTCTCCATTCTGGTAATTCCTATTCTTTCGCTCAGGGCACTCTCTTTTCCAGTGACCCTTCTTTCCACATATGAAACAAGCTTTACTGTTCTTGTTGTATTTAGATTTTGACTGACCTTGATTTTTGCTTTTTGACATGCCTCTCCATTCCTGATTTTCTTTCTTTTCGGGTCTACCTCTTTGCTGCACATATAAACCCTCAACTTGTCCTTTAACTGACTTAAGACTTTCAGTCAGTTCACGTTCCTTTGATTTTGCGGATGCAGTGACTTCTTTCAAACTAAGAGTTTTCCTCCCGTACTTCAGTGTCTCTTTTAACTGATCGTAGCTCGAGGGTAATGAGCTCAATAGTAGTATTGCCTGAACTTCCTCTGATACAGTGACTCCTATATTACTTAAGTCAGCAACTAACTTGAGGAATTCATCCACATTCTCGTCAATTTTCTTTGATTCTGACATCTTGAATGTATAGAATTTTAACTGCAGGTAAATTCTATTTGGCAAAGTACTCTCATTATACAAACTCTCTAGAGTCGACCACATGGCAGCTGCAGTCTCGCAATGGATGATTTTTCGTAGGACTTGATCACCTACGTTTGTTATTATTATGCTCATTGCTTTTTCTGACTTTTCCAGTTTCTCTGGATCTTTGAGTTTTAGGGTTGGTACCTCGTCTTTTCCAGAAGAACTTCCTTCTTCCTTTGATACAGGTGACTCAAGAAGCAACTCTTCATCCTTAAGAATGCTTTTCAGGCCAGCTATACCAAAGTGCGCCATCATGCGCACCTTCCACAAGGTAAAATCGCCACTCCCGTCAAATCTTTCGACTTCATTCCTTACGGTAGTCATCCTAGTAATCTGCTAACACCTTTTGTTGTTTTTCCCTTTAGGATGACGATCAAGAATTGGTTTCTTGAACCGTGGCTCTGATACCACTTGTAACAGTATGCACCAAAACTAAAGCAACAACACAACCAATTTTAACCAGTTCACGGAATGGTTACCGCTACATCTGGTGAGGGATCGGTGCCCTCAAACATCCACTAAATCGCAAAGAACGTTTACAACAGAGCCTTGACAAGAACTCTCTCGGAAAACTCTCCTTCTAGACTATAAGCCCAAAGAAAGGTTATGAACTCTCACTCTCTCTCTCTTTAGATCTTACACCTCTCTAGAGTCGAAGAAAAATTATTAATCTCTCTTCTGTTTCCTTTTTTGGTCGTTCTCTGTTTCTCTCGCAGTGCCCGTGGAAGAAGATGACTCCGTCTTCTTATACGACGACGTCTTCGGAGTTGACACACGGTTTTGGGCCTATGTCGACTTAGGCCCAATCAAGAATTACCCAGATCCATACCCACTCGGATCCGGATCCGGGTTAACGCGACAATATAAAATCACATGTTTTATTAAAATGTTTTTTAAATAATATATTAGAAATTTAAAATAAAGTAATATGTATTGTATATATATATCAAATAATTGAATTAAAAATTATATCGTTGTTATAATACAAACGAATATATAAACTCATAGGATGCATTTGTATCATGTTAAAACATCTAAGTATAAAGTATTTGTATCTCCAATATCATACTAGTAAAGTAAAGACTTATCATCATTTAATTAAATTAAGATACCAAAGACTTATCATCATAATTAAAGTAAGATACAAATAAGATTGGCTTGATTATTTTATCTATGATTGAAAATTAGCTTAGGTCAAAATATTAGATATAGGTTTTAGTTTAGTGTATCGTAAGGCATATTCACGGGGATCGTGAGAACTCAATGTATATTATATGTATATTCCGACTCTGTAACATAAACAAAATTACTGGTCATTTGGACAAGGAGTTATCGAGAAACAGTTAACAGTATTACCGGTAAGTGATGATAATTTACGAGAGGAAAATTCAATCTAAGCATAATATAAAATAAAAAGAAAATTTATTGAATGCGACATCTAATTTAATTTGGCTGATAGTTCTTCATGGTCTAAGTTTCAAATCCATTATTGCTTGGAACAAGCGAGAGCTTCAAGATGCAGTAAGAAAGTCCAATATACAGGCTGGATTTAAAAATTATTCTGAACAGGAAATAAATTATATATAAAATAAATTATGAACCATTTGTTTATTATTTATTATAAATTGATTATAAGAGTATACAAATAGGTTCATACTCACCCTCAACGACTTAAAAGACTTCGTTATTCATTTTGTCTATATATGATCATATTCAGAATCAGATCCTTACGTAACCATCATTGAAAACTATAACAAAATTTACGTTACTTAGAAGTTTCCATTTTTATAAAGAAAAAATTGCAATACTGTTCACTAGTGTGCCTATATTAACATTTTTATATCATAATTGATAAATGAAGTTATCGTTTTCATAGTGTAAACATAAAATCGATCACTTTCACAATATTATTACAAGCCATTCAATGATAGAAATTTAATGAATTAACTAATGCATAGACTACAAAGTAAATGTATCGGTTTCGGTCCAGCGTATACGCAAAATTAATAAAGTGACCGGTTAGGGTCTCATATGTTCAAACGTCATATTTGGGAGGAAAATTAATTTTCATTAACAAACAAACATGAAAATTGAAAATGACACATTGTTTTAGTTTTGCACGGCACATCTATAAACAGTAGACCGACCCTGACCGTAATTAAACCAACCTTTATAATTGACAATAGAAGACTCTAATTATTATTGATAAATCATAACCCTCTACAAGAAGTATATATGACAAACTAATTCTAATTATACGATGGAACTTTAAAACTGAGATCGTAAAGGATCATTTTTATGCGTTTTAAGATTCATCAAATTAAGCATTATAATAATTAGCTTATTAGCACTATCAAAATTGTATTAAAATATTTTAATAAAATGTTACATATATTTTAACATTGAATTATTTAATTTTTGAATACTGAATTAAAAATCTAAAATTTTGTGACTAGAGTCATCATATTTTTTGGACCGGCCTATGTCTTAAACCATTTTAGTATTATTCTCAATTCTGTAAAGGTTAAAAGACAAAGGTATTATTATGTGACCTAATCGTCTATATTCATCATCAAAAGTCTATGCCCCTTACTCATATTGGGGCTACAACTTTAAAATATAGTTATCATCATGTTCGTTTATCAGTCTCATGAACCTTCGGTTGCGGCAATATAAAATTGTTATTCGTTTAGTTACCGTATGTACCTACGGCAGACACAATGGTTAGACGTTGCTTGATACGTCGCAATTTTTTCGACTATTGATTAAAACAAAGTGCGACTAAAAATCTACGATCAACTGTAACCGCAAGTGATGTCAACAAACAAACGAACAATATATGTTGAAATCACAGCCGCAGAGTTGACCGCAGATGCTTGCGACTACCAAACGAACAAAACTTATATATAATAGATGATAATTCTCGATGATAAATATATATATGAGATTCAAACTAGCTTAATTAGTTAACTATTTATTTAAAAGAAAACACTCAAAAACATAAAGCAAACTCTCGAGTGTTTATTTCCCCTACGATTCCTCAAATTTGGAACTCTTCATTTATATGTCTCGTAATATTCTATAAGTTTTCCTTATCCATAATACTTAACGTACAACTACACGTTAAATACAGTAAAAACTAACTAGCTTTTTAGTTACTGCGATGATCATTATCTAAATCACCTATTTTGTATTATAATATTTTAAAATTACGAAAAGAATCGGTTCAGTGGTCGTTGGTCAATGATATTGATTCATACTATATATAAACTAGTAGTATTAAAATATATGCAAAGAAACAAGCATTTGATGATCAAATATATGGTATAAAAAGGGATGATGTGATTAAGAGTTACAGTTAAGACAGATAATCATCATATTAATATATACAAGAAAACAGAGAGAGAATATTCCTCCAACGGCAAAGGTTATAAGAGCCATCCCTCCAATCATTGATATACACGTCAACAGCTTCACACTTCATTCTGATTGGTTAGCTGTAACGCGTTACGCGCTATTTCCATCATTAATGCATATGTCACCGCTTTCGATATTTAATCATATAACTCATAGAATGTATTTTTTAATGTTAAGTTTTATATTATTTTCATAAAAATACTAAAACTAATTAAAATACAAAACAATTAACTATGAGTAGGAAGCAAAAACCAGATGTCGAAAAATCTTAGAGAGAGAAAACAATGAGTTTAAGCGATTCGTAATGAATAATGAGTCACGTGAAAGAGTCTCGGGGAATTAATTGGGATTATATAAATATCCGTACGGTGCAATCGTACAAGATAACATAACCCATTCTCCACCTCTCTTTTACGTGTTATGCCGTACAAACCAACTTGACTTTTCTTTAACAATTTTAATTAATCAAATTTAAAGAAAGCGAAGCGTGGGACCTATTCTCCACTCTTACGATTGCCTCTTTCACGCCGTTTGTTTCTCTCGTTCATTTATTTTCTATTTCTAATATTTATGTTCGTTTATTTGAAATTTTATTTCTTATATATATGTCAACTGTCGGCTAAAACATATAATTAAAACCAAAGTATAATAACGGATATCAGCTAAACATGTATGTATGCACTTGAGTTTTGTACGATAAGCCATTGTTTCAGACAACCCCAAGCGCATTGCCGTACAAAGGACAAGACAACCACACGACACTCTTGCTCCTACTTTTCTATGTTTCATAAGCTTTAGTTTTTCTAATTGAACACAGAGAGTCATAAGTAGTTATATGTCCATCGCATTAATCATAATAGGAAAATAGAAATGCAATATTTTTTTATGTGGTCCGTTTTAATTTCAAAGTGGAGGGTGTCCACATTGCAATATTTGTCTAAGCTTTTAGGGTATACTGACCTCACTCTCCTCTCTCTTGGCTCCACCTTTGTCTTTTTGTTTATATGACACCTTTATGACTCATTATCACCTTCCTTTACATTCTTTCCACGACTAAGCATTCCTTTGTCTTGTAATCCCACCACTCATGCATTATAGACAAGTCCGACATTATCAATGGGCGTGAGGTGCTTTCTAGTGTCCAAATTAAAAAAACATTATAACCTTAAGCTAATTTAGAGTAATCCAGTGGATTGATATCCAACAAAATTGACTATAAAAAGTATGAGATGAAATAATCGCAAAAGGGCTTACAAAATTCAATGGTAGTTTCCACATAGGACACAGGCCCATGTAAGTTAATACACGGGCCCATATTATGTTGTTGTGTAGTTTGGTTAATCCGGAGATTTAATGGGCTTAGACTCATTCAACTAATCATCTTCTTCCTGGCGAATTAACCTTAAACCCTAGTTTCTCTGATTCCTCCGTAACGGAAACTGCTTAAATTTTCGACTGCCAATCTTTCAAAGACGGCTAGGGGTTTTAGACAATGGCTCTGTATCTTCTTTACGAATCATCCTCCGGATACGGACTGTTCGAGGCACATGGTCTCGATGAGATTGGACAGAACACGGAGGCGGTTCGAAGCTCCGTCTCGGACCTTAGTCGGTTTGGGCGCGTAGTCCAGCTCACTGCTTTCCAGCCATCCGATTCTGCACTCGACGCCCTCAACCAAATCAACGCTGTCTCTGAAGGTGAATTTTCTACTATCATTCTTCCTTTTTTCGCATCTAAATATTTGTCATGTTTTCGAATTTTTTTGCTTAGAAATTAAATAAGTAAGTTCCAGCCATTTCCCATTCGCCTTTTATCATCATGCCGCCTATCTATTCACACTACTGGTACTCCATTTGTGCTGGAAATTGCTTAACTTTTCTCCTTAGAAAATGAGCTCGTATATAATTGGGATTATATGGTTGAATTTTTTCCTTTCAGTTTTGTCTCGTTAACACATCTTGCATTGGTTTTACACCCCTTAAAACTTTTAGGGTACATGAGTGATGAGCTGAGAAGTTTTCTGGAGTTGAATCTCCCCAAAGTGAAGGAGGGAAAAAAACCCAAGTTTAGCTTAGGGGTGTCTGAGCCAAAAATTGGCTCTTGCATATTTGAAGCCACAAAAATTCCTTGCCAGAGCAACGAGTTTGTCCATGAGCTTCTTAGAGGTGTGCGCCAGCATTTTGATAGATTCATCAAGGACCTAAAGGTGTGAAAAATTATGATTAATTTGACGTCTCTAGTGTTTCCGTTTTGCTATTCATGCTCATTGTCATTTTCTCATAATGTAGCCTGGTGATCTGGAAAAAGCTCAACTTGGACTAGCTCACAGCTACAGCCGTGCAAAGGTGAAGTTCAATGTTAACAGAGTGGATAACATGGTTATTCAAGCTATTTTCCTGCTTGACACCCTTGATAAAGATATCAATTCCTTTGCTATGAGAGTTAGGTTTGTATTTCGTGCTCCCTTTCAGAGTATGTCTTGTTTATTACAATAATAAGAAAATGATTACCAAACAGACTGTAATGTTTTTGCAGAGAATGGTACTCGTGGCACTTTCCCGAACTAGTCAAGATCGTCAATGACAACTACCTTTATGCCCGAGTTTCAAAAATTATCGAGGACAAATCGAAGTTGTCTGAGGAGCACATCCCAATGCTCACTGAAGTCCTTGGGGATGAAGATAAGGCTAAAGAGGTCGTTGAAGCTGGAAAAGCATCAATGGGTAATAAACCAACCGATAGAGATTGTTCAATGAGAATGATGAACTTTTCAGTGTATCTTATCCCTCTCTTCTTCTAAGATGTTTCTTGTTTTCCGTCCTTGAAGGGCAGGATTTATCACCGGTTGATCTGATCAATGTTCAGACATTTGCTCAGAGAGTTATGGACCTAGCGGATTACAGAAAGAAGCTCTATGATTATCTTGTTACTAAAATGAGCGACATTGCTCCAAATTTGGCTGCCTTAATCGGAGAGATGGTTGGGGCGAGGTTGATTTCACATGCGGGAAGTCTGACAAATCTTGCCAAGTGCCCGTCTTCCACTCTTCAGATTCTGGGTGCCGAGAAGGCACTTTTCAGGTGCAATTCAAGCTTTGTTTTGCTACGCAAAATTGCTTTTACAGCAATAACTGACTGTGGTGTAAATTTCAGGGCGCTGAAAACACGTGGAAACACACCCAAGTACGGTCTAATATTCCATTCGTCATTCATTGGGCGTGCATCTGCTAAAAATAAGGGACGTATTGCTCGTTACCTTGCAAACAAATGTTCCATTGCTTCCCGGATTGATTGTTTCACTGGTAAGAATGCCCTGAAGAAGAATAGTTGGGAATTGTGAAATCATGTGTTGTGTTAACTATAAAATCATGGTGATGTCGTGTATGCAGATAGCAGCACTACAGCATTCGGTGAGAAACTAAGGGAACAAGTGGAGGAACGGCTCGACTTTTATGACAAAGGTGTTGCCCCGCGTAAGAATGTGGACGTAATGAAAGAAGTGCTTGAAAATCTTGAGAAGAAAGGTACATATACTGTCTCTCTCTCTCTCTCTCTCTCTCTCTCTCTCTCTCTCTCTCTGTCTCTCTCTCTTTGTGGACTAAAGCTCTCTGATTTTTTGAGGTGAAGGGCTTGTTTGATGTGTGTTTGTTGTTTTCTTAGAAGAGGATGGAAAAGCAGTAGAGGTGTCAGAGAAGAAAAAGAAGAAAGAGAAGAGAAAGACGGAGGACGAAGAGGAGAAATCAAAGAAAAAGAAGAAGAAAAACAAAGCAGGAGAAGAAGAGGAATTGACGATAGATAATGGTCACAGCAAGAAGAAGAAGAAGAAAACAAAATCGCAAGATGATGAATAACAAACAAGTTTTGTGTAACGTACTAGTTCTTTGGACATGTTAGATTCTCTCTGTTTTTGACATTGAAAACAACTCTAACATGGTTGAAATTATAAGATTATGTACTATTGAGCCTGTCTGAACAAACGAACAAGGTAAAATTTGTTTATTTCATCGAGTAATTTAGGCAGATTATGATCAAACAGGGTTTGTTTTCTTGTTTCCTTATTATCTCAAAAAGCACTAAAATTGCAGAACCAGAGAATTCTGCTGAATCGTAGCGGAGTACAATAAATGCGAAAGCAAAATAATCTAATCGCAGAGAATGAGCCTAATCATGGCGAGAACCAAACACGAAACAGAGAAGAAGAAGAGCGTCACGAAATCCCTCGCAGACCATTTCCTTACAGGCTTTGACGACTCAACTCTCAAGCTCTTTGCTCTGCGAAGAGCATCAACTTCCTTAAGCAAATCAAATTCGATGCCTTTCTTCTTCAACTCTTCAACGCATTTCCGCAACAGCTTCGCATCTTCTTTCTCCCTCACCAACAACTTCTCAAGATGCGTTTCCACTTCAGATTTGTACCGTACGGCCCAAATGATCCCAAGCGAAGACAGAAGCGCGCAGAGGGAAGGGATCCATGATCTCTTACAGGCAGTGGAAACAGCAGACGAAGCAGCGTGGAAGAGGAGTAACAGACAAATGGAGTGGAAGAGAAAGAAGAAGATGTAGAGCTGAGTGATCTCTCGTCGAACGGAATCGATCTGAGATTCTTTGTGGGAGACGCGGCTGAGAATTAGCTCTTCTTCTTTAAGCCATTGCTTCAGTAGAAGCTTATGTGTAGGCGTATCTGCGATCTGGTGAAGAGGATGCTTCGTCTTTTGCTCCATTATCGGTGGATTCGTGCTCTGATCTAATGCCATGGAAAGCTTTACAATAGCGAAAGAAAGAGAGAGAGAAGCGCAGAGTTGTGATTTTGAGAGAAAAGATGCGGATTTTATTGATAACGTTGGCTCTCAGGTAACGGCTCTCTTGGGTTTCTTTTTCAAATTTAATGCAAATTTACAGATTTGTCCTTAGCGCCTAACGGTCATCAACCCAAACACTCTCGGTTCCGTTACCGTCACCGTTACACATTCACATGGGCTAGTGGTATCATACCATTACTTCAGAATTAAAATAGTAAAATTAATTGATTATTATACACATAGCCTCTACCAATATATTCGATCACTAATTTATAAAGTATATATACATCGTAAGTGAAAACTGTTTTAAAGAAAATAATGAGGAACATCACTCACGTTGATTTTGTGATTAGTGATTAAGTTATTATTAATCATTGTAACGCTCCAACCACATGTCACAACATACATATAATGCACCAATAGAATTCTTGAATAAACATTTCTTCTTCCGAACGTTACAAATTCGTAACAGCACTTAAGGAGGCAGATAGTAGACATCGGTGACTAATTAACATTTGCTAGAAAAGTGTAGCAAAATAAACGAACAATAAAGATGGCTTCTTCTCTTGTTGCAAAACTTCTACTTCTTCTTACCACACTTCTAACAATATCAGTAATGTCCAAAGCCAACGAAGAGCTAATGATGCAACAATGCCATAACTCAAACAATCCCACCTTATGTCTTCGCTGTCTGAGCTCCAACCCGACTTCTCTAGAAGCCGACCAAGTCGGTCTAGCTCGAATCATCCTCAAATGCATCAACTCTCACCTCTTCAACCTCACCAAGGACGCTTCAACTTTGGCAACGAAGCACCATAAAAACCCAAAGGCTGCAGCAGCGTTGAAGCAATGCGGTTTGGGTTACGCGATGGCTAAGCATGGTACGAAAGAAGCCGACTCTCGTCTGATAACAGGAGATTACGACAAGGCTGCGTATTACGTAAGCAAAACGATGGCTGCTCCTCTGGTCTTGTGCCGCAAGAGTCTCATGACACTCCACATCCATATGTCCGAAAATTTTCGTTACCATACGGAGGTTTACTTGGCGTTGACTCAAGCTCTGCTCAGGATCATTGATCGCTTTTAAATAGTTTCGATTTCTCCAACATCCATTGTCTTATCTATCTTAATAATCATTGTCTTTTAATTATGTCTACACCCTCTAAATATTTAAATCCATGTTTGCTTACTGTTTTATAAATCTTTCAAGATGAATGGAAAATTAATTTACCCAAACCTGATATTTGTGATATTTTATAATATGTTGAGTTATATTTTTTTTTGTATAGACCAGTCATTTTGGAGAGAAATGAATGCTTCTTTTCAGTATAGAATTTTTTTTTTGAAGTACTGTAGAATAGTTAAAGGTAAGAATCTTTCAGACAACGAACAAAGATCGACGTAAGATATCAGTTTCGCTTTAGCTTAACAGAAACACATGAAAGCAAGATTTCCAAGAACAACATTTACAACAAAAAAAAGGTTTCCAAGAACAACTTTCTGAGTTTCAAACAAAAGCCAACAAATACTCAAAAAATTTTATATATAAAAAAATTCAATAAAATGGTATCGATACTTTGAAGAACATGCAGAATTTCAGATAATGATTTTTTACTATTACTGTGGAGTTCTGAGTTCTTTTAGAGCATAATGAAATCCAAAAATAGGATAAGAGAATAGTAGAATTTTCTATACATACGTGGATGTTTATAGGCTAAGCAATTAGTTAAAACTTAATACCCAAATATATTTTCATGTTGGTTTTATTACAATATATGACATATACCATATGCTGCATAGTTTGAGATATTTGGAAGATGTTTTTATTTTACTTAGAAGATCGATCTTTTTTCCTCGTAAACATTTCTACTACATGAGACGAGTTTGAAAAAAAAGCAGAACTTAGGAAGAGAATCTAATATATATTATGAAGTTTTACAACTTCGCAGAAAACAAGATAAAAGGAAAAAAAGAAGAAGAAGACATGTCTCACTTTAATCTTTGAATGCATATTCAGTCATGTCATGACCCATCCATCGATCATCTTTCTTCGAATCTTCTATCTCATTTATCATGTTTGGAGACGGCCTCCATATTCAATATCTACGCTTATAGTCTCAATTATGTTCTTATCCTTAAAACAAAAACAACACATGTTCTACTGCTTCAATGATTAACAATTGTACAATGAAATAAATGATTATACTCTTTCCATTCTAAATGGTCACAAAGTTATACATGTCCTATGAACTAGTCTTGATTTTGGTTAATGATTTCCGGTTATTAAAGAAAAATCATTTGCAAGAAGAGTGTAGATTGCAGACGTTTACATGGCTGTCATGCAAAAGCATTATATCGTTTGAAAAATGGTGTAAAATATTGGAAGAACACATGTGAAAGATTCTGGGTATAGGAGTAGGGTTTTTCTTTACGTAGTTTTCATAGCGTATGTGTTTGTGTACGGCTATTTGCAATAACGTGAAAACATTTATTCTCAGTTTTATAAATTCTATGATTTCTGTTCTGAGAAAAAAAGACGAGACAAGAACATTTTCAGCTGAGAACAAAATGTGTGGCTTAAATTAGATATCTAAATATTCGTAATATTATCTTACGTATTACCATTCGACAAAGTTTTAATCTCCATTAATTAAGCTATTTTTTTGTTAAAGAAATTAATTAATTGAGTTACTGTAGTAGCTGCATTAAACAAGTATCTGGAACTAATTAATTGTATAAAAATGTTCAGCTCAATTGATAAAAATCCTGTGACAACAACCTCAGTTGTTTTGTTATGATGAAATTTATACAGTAGATTCTTAAATAAGTCGATAAATGTAGAAAGAAAAGTTAAAAAAATAGTAACAGTTAAAAAAAGTGGAAGAATGAGCTGGTAATAATTAAAATGTTAAGGTCAGAAAACGAATGACTAAAAGAGTTTTTGAAAAAACAGAGAAGAGTCTCACTAACTGTCAGTCTGATTAGTTCGGTCAGACCCAAATTGTGTTACGGTCTGCCTGCCCGAACCCAACAACTTGTAACATCGACATGACACAAACTCCTCTCAAGTTTCGTATATATATACACAACACACACACTCTCGTTTCCTCACAAACAACTTCAATACGAACAAAAACTTGTTCTTTAAATGTCATCATCATCTCTTCCTCAGTTCTACGCCGATTTCACATTTTCAAGCCTGCAAGCTTATTCGCATCAGTTTCACGGCTCTTCTTCATGTCCTGACGACGTCTCAACTCTATCCAATAATTACTACCTCGACGACTGTAGTTATGTCTCCTTCAACACATCTACTAATCCAGATTCCACCTTCTCTGTACCGGAGTATAACAGCTATAACCAGAAAATTAGTGTCAATAATGCAACACAATACTTTCACAATGGAGATCAAGATTACTACGGCTTTTCACCTGAGATCGAACCCTTGTTCCGTCCGTCCACTGGACAGCAATCCTTGGTATGTATGCACGTTTCCACAACGTACGTAATGTATATATATACACGAAATAAAAGTAGAAAATATTTCTGTATGTGAAGCAGGGAAATAGTGAAGGAGGGATACAAACTGATCCGAACACAAAAATAGGACGATATTCCGTGGAGGAACGTAAAGACAGAATCATGAGATACTTGAAGAAGAAGAACCAACGCAACTTTAACAAAACCATCAAAGTACCTTCTTACTTTCATTCTTATTTACTTATATATATTTGTTATTCAAGATTATTAATTAAATGTCATTGTTATACATATATAAATATGCAGTATGTCTGTCGTAAAACCCTAGCAGACCGGCGTGTTCGCGTACGAGGCCGATTTGCTAGAAACAATGACACATGTGAACAACAATCTACGAATCATAACAACAATTCCGAGAAAGACGTTGAAGAAATGTTTTCAGGATCAGATGAATATCTAATCCAGGTCTTATTTATTCCTTTAATTACTATCCTTCTAGTAAAAATTGTAAATCTAATTTACAAATATTGCATTCTATCAGATGGAAAACGACGATGGATGGCTTCAGGAAGCAATGTCTAATCTGATGTCTTTTCCTTGTGAATTAGACCCTCTTAGTGATGATATTCATCATCATGCAAACACATGGAGCTTCTGATACTTCTATACGTACTACTTTTGAATCAATTACTTGTCACTGGCTGTTAACTTATATCAATTAGTTTAGCTTAATTAAACACCTTGTTTCTATTATGGTAGGTTTATATCATCATAATGTACTTAATTATTCCTTATGTTATAAATGAACATGAAAGATTCTGTCTAGCTAGCGAATGAAATCAATTTTTGAAAAGTTCACTTTTAATTCTCATAATTCATATCCATGACATGGAAATAATTACATCTTCTACACTTTGTCTTTTACAGTAAATCAAAGCTTTTTTCCTAGTAAATAAAAAATGTCCAAAACAAAAAGATTGTTGTGATTATTTAAGGCAAAGAACATCTTTTACGATGCGAATAAATTGTTTGAGTTGATAAGAGATTTAATTAATTAGTGGATCCATACGTAGAACAGATGTTTATTAAGGAATATATGATGTAATTTTAATCATAAGACGAATGACTTAACATAGCTTCTGGTCTTCTTTTGATACTATTATATGAATGGATATATAGAATAACTCCGACTAATTAATTGATTATGACAAAACACAGAAACATGATAAGTTGTATCCAAATTCTTGCAATGATAGATGTATTATCTTAACATTAAAACAAAAAATGATATATTGCATGTAAACATATATATATATATATATATAGAGAGAGAGAGAGAGTGGAGATGAGAGTTTTAATATGGAACCAAGTTCCAATCACTTTTTTAAGACATATAATGCTTGTAACAAACATAATAAGGCTTCAAAATCATAAAATTATATTCTCTGATTTTGTCCCCTTTATTTTCTGCTTTGACGAATATTTGTTAAGCTCAAAGCTGAAGCCTTTCTCAATCTGTTTTTTCTTTCTTTTCATATTTTCTTTCTCACACACTAATTCTAATTATATATCTATATGAAATTTATGTAATTATTATATAAAGATATACTTTATTTTTACAAAAAATAGCCAAAAACATATAAAAATAATGGTTATAAAGATGTATATAAAAATCTATTATTTTTAATATATAATTGTACCAAATATAGTTGATTTTATAATTTAACTCTAAAATAAAAATATAACCATATTATAAATTAAAATATATAGTTATAGTAGTTGTAAATACATAAAACACAAATAAAACTTATTTTATATAATAAATATGTAACATAATACATATAATATTTTAATCAGATATAATAATGATATAAGTTTATAAGTTTATAATATGTTATATCCACATAACACGTGTACATATTATGTAGTTTTAATTATATATCTATATGAAATTTATGTACCTAATCTCAAAATGGATATATGTATGTATATTTTAATTTCTGCATGTAAGATATTAGTATTGAGTTATGAAACTTTTTTTTTTTACCTTTGGAATGCTCTTTAAACCGAATTTTAGAAAAACAAAAAAAAAAGTAAAAGGCACAAACAGTTTACCTGAATTAGATAATAGAGAATAATTTAATAAATTGCATAAAGTACTTGACATATTTTGAAAAACCTTGAATTAAAAAAAAAAAGAAAATACCAGAGCTTTCATCCAATTCCAACCCCATGTCGGGCGACCCGATTGTGAAGTCGACAACGAATTCGAAAGATCTAACTCCACAAGTCGACATATTATTAAAGTAGTGTAAAGAGAATTCTGTTATAAATTCTCAAATTGATCATAATGAAATCCACAAGAAGAGAAAAACAAAAATACCATTCAGACTAAAAATGATTTAATGTAAATTGAATGTAGTCTCAACCGGATCCATATAAAAAGTCATATCCCACTATCTCAAACTCTCTTTTTGTCTTCTATATATAATAACTAGTCAACTTGAACAGTCAAATGCAATTGGAATTAATTAAGCTAGCTCTCTAAAAAAACCAGGTAATAAAAATGTAATTTATTTAGTATAATATAATTATACAAGTATTCATGCTGATTAGGCACTTATTTAAAGGCTGATATAATGTTGTAATCACTAATATATTATTTGAATAACATTTTAATAAAATAATTTTATTATAATGTGTTATTAACAAAAATATTATTTTAACGTGTTATTAATAAAAAATTCATTTTAACGTGTTATTAAAAAAGTGAATTTCAAATAAATATCTAAATAGTCCCAAATTACTAAAATAATTAAAATATATGCTATTGTTATTAATTTGGTTAGAGAATCAATATATTTTATTAAACTTACTCAAAAATAATATTAAATTCGTAAAAAATAATTTTTTTCTTTAATTTATATATACAAAAATTAATATTAAAAATATAATTATATAAATATTTAATTTACATTTATTAATAAATATTATTATATAATTTATGAATATTTTTCTTGATGATGTGGATATAAATCTAGTTTTGTAATAATTAAAATCATGAATTGCATAATATATTTTGGAGGAATTTACGCCTTCACGTGTTGTTGTGATGCGTTGAAAAGAAATAATACGAAATGCTTATAATTACAAAAGATTCGGTTTTGGATTTTCCAAATTTCATAAAGCATGTGTTATAACGTTATATAGCAGTGAAGGTCGCTCCCTATGCATGTTGAAAACGAAAGCTACAATCAACAGCTTAACCCTTCAATGGCAGGGAGAGCTATTATGTCCAATTCCAAATCCTAGCCTCATTTTATTTTATTTATGGTTTTTGCTATTCCTAATATTCCCAAATATATTTCAGAAAATGATAGGCAAATTGGGACAATTTTATTCTTATATGTCTTTTAAAAGTCTAATAATATATATAAGTCAACAGTTATGTTCTTTTCCTAATATTTTAAGGATAACGAAATTTCATCGTAAACAACTGTTTGTATAAAGATATTCATACATATAACACATTTTTGCTATTGAATTTAAATGTGTCGAAAATATAAATAGTCACAAATATATATATATAAGTAAACACAATGTGCATGTGGCTTGTGGGATTTTGGAAAATAACAATGCAACGATGGCCACACGACAAAGTCCGACAGAATCTCTATTAGGAAATTATAATTTGCTAGACTTTCATGGGTTGACCTTTCCCATCAAACTGGGAAAAATCTGACCCTTTTCATCCATTTCTTTTTATATAATTAAAACACACAAAAAATATCCAATTGATCGTGGAAACGATTAAGTTAAAATCAGAAGACACCATGTAATAAACAAAATAAAATTAGGGACCTAATTAATAAGGCTTCATATTGCATGGAACTGTGTAACAATGTGAGATATATATCTTATCAATTCTATTCTCTTACACATATCTCTCTTCCAGACAAAACATCTCTCTCCTATCTTTTGTAATATTATATTTCCTTTATGGGCTTATAATATTGGCATCCTCCTTAATGGGCTTCTAAGATTGACATCCTCCTTAATGGGCTTATAATATAACTCTAGTTCCTCACGAGATTGGGTTATATAGGCCCATAATAACTAAGTCAAAACTCAAAAAATTGGTAATTGATTTCGAACATGTTAAGTTGGAGGCAAGCATGTGTCATAGCCATAGCTATTAACAAGGTTCGGCAAAATAATATTAGTTACGTTAATAAAATTTACTTTGTTTAAATGAAAAGGTAAAGTTTTAATAGTGTGATTGGTTAAATAATAGACTGTAAAAATTATTATAGACTCTAACACTTAAAAAACGTTTTTTTTCCATTCGGTCTTTATAAAAGTTGAATAGTTGTTTTTTTTTAAATCAAAATTTATGAAATTTCCTACACAATTGCATATTACGTTGAATTATTGTTTTTCTTTTTAGATCGAAATTTCAAAAGCAAGGATTTCCAATTACTTTTTACTACAGTTATGATAGATTATGATTTAGTATGAATTTCAAGAATATTCAAATTGTATTCCATTGACCTTAAAGTCTTGTATTTATACATGATTAAGAAGATATACACAAATCTACCAATCTCTAATTATCTTATAATTATCATAATTGAATATATCTGAATATATCTTACAAGTTATATAAATAATTTCTATAATTTTCCAACTGAGATTTCTTGCTTTCATGGCATACCTTATTTTCGATTACCATACACAAATTTTCGTTGACTATAAGAAGGGAAATTAGATACTGAAACGACACCGTTTTGAGAATGCAAAGACGAGTGACGTAAGCGGCGGTAGGGATTCTACTTTCTAGTTGTGACGTGTCAATATGTGCGTTTAATTAATACACTACAAAATTCAAATCGTGACGTTAGACGTTATACGGATTTTCAAAGCTCGTGCCAATTGCTTTCTTCTTTTTCATTTTTCACTTGCTACGTATCCAACTAATTATTTATATAAATGTTTAAATATTGTGGATTCATATTATATCAATTACAATAATTTTTTACAAAATTTAATTTTTACACGAAACAATTTAAGGCTTGATATTTAAAGTGTAACTTTGTTTTTTATAAGTCAAGCCACGACCGGATCAAACCGACGGCCTATTTTGATTATACAAATGACCTCGTATTTTCCTCTTAATCCATAATAATTCATCTATGTAAATCAATAACCGCATGCTTAAAGCATCCACAACTTTCAATATTTCTTATATCTTATTAACAAAAAAAGTATTTCTTATATCTTGGATCATTATATGGGAATAGACCAAACTATAAGATTCGACTAGTTTATTTTTAATGTAAAGTAGAAGAACTAAGGTGAAAACAAAGTTGGAGTAAAAGAAAAGAAATTTCATTTTACTTGAAATTTTAAACCTCAAATTTTCGTAAATTTTGCCAGTTTTGGAGGAATTGAGATAAATACTTTTCCTCTACTTTTTGTCTTGATTCGTAAAATATTGAGTACTTTTTTTTCTTCTGCTATTGCTATCCAAAAATCTCAAATTTGAGGTTTAAAAGAGCTTATCTCAAAAAAATACAACTTCAATATTTTATGTAACTTTCATTAAATTACATACTATTAATAATAACTAATTAAAAGAAATAAACTTCTAGAAATAACTTTAAAGCATACACAAAAGACGTATTCTAGGCAATATTAATTCATATGATGTTATACTATGATATAAAATTTATATAAAATAATAAATTACATAAACTTAAATCATAATTTACAAATAAAATCTCAACTTATTCAGGAGAAATATTTCCGTAATATTCTCATATATAACCAATAAATTCAATTTAAAATGATAAATAAATTTTTTATTTATAGATTACGGGATAAAATAATTTAAAAAAAAAATTTAGGTGAGACATTCAGTAGTAAGACTTGAGAAACACTATATGATTATAAATAAATAAAAGATATTTTCCACGATATATATGTGCTAATAATCGTAATATTTATATAAACGATAATCTAACTGTATGAAGTAAATAATTTGTTATAATAAATGGAGAGGAGGAAGATGTCCAACAACAACAACTTGGGATCATCCATTGACGACTCTTGTTGAATTATCGTTTGACTTGACCAGCCGCTACGAATTGACTCATCAAATCGAAACAAACGATAAACAAGGGAATTATATTCGTTTAAATTTCCTTCTTATCATATTGAATTTCTCACATTAGTTTGCATATTAATTCTCCATGTTTTTGATATTTATTTTTCTCATCAGAATTACTTAATAGTTAATTCATATTTCTTCTGTATACCCGTCAACGAAATTACATTAGACATAAATGTTGATAGGATGGTTCCTTTACCAAAAGCTTGTTTAAAGATGTGGAAAAGATCTGAACAAAAAAGTCAATAACCAAACATTTATTAGCTTGAATAACCAAACAAAAGCTTGTTTGTTTTGAGTCAGTGTATTAATGGGAAACTCGTCAGTGCAGTGGAAATTGTGGTTTTCTAAAATAAATAATTATGGTAGCAATAAAGCCATTTCCACTAATGATTACTTAAACACAATATTTCCACATCTTTAAGAACACTTCTCCGATCGAATTTTAGCAGCTTCGTAAAAGAGTTATACATTTATCACTGAAGTTATGTTAGTAATGAAATGAATAAAGTTATATAAGAGACATTGATTAATACATTTAAATAATACCTCTTTCGTAATTGGAAATCCACAAAGTATAATATCATCTCATAGTTTAATAGTATCCAAGTAAGATGGTGTGACTAGGATATATTATTGGTTCTCTAGAGAGATTTAGTTCGATAACTGATATCAGAAAAGTATGTTTTTTTAATAAACAGAATAAGATAACCGAAAAATCATTCCGTAAGTTGCAAGTTTGGACAGAAAGTAATGACAGAATGCTTCATGTCCATGAGCTAAAATGGCTCATAATATTTGTTTTGGAGAAGTGAGAAAGGTGCTCAACTTAGTGTAAATATTCGGTCTTAATTAGGTGGCTGTGTCATTGTAAAATTCCGAGAAAAAAAAACGAATAGAAAAGTGTAACATTCCTCATGTTTCTTTTTCTTTTGATTATCTCACCAAAAAGTTAAAATTTTCAAACGAAACATACAAATTTTAACTTTACTAGCACAAAGTCGAAATTATCGTTCACGAAATAATATTTCATCCATTAAGAACGATAATGGTGTTGATGTTTTTGGGAATGATGCAATAGCTGATCTTGCTCAACATTATTTTCAAACATTATTCAGTCTAACTGATCAAGGAAATATGGAACCAGTGTTAGCACATGTGCAGCGAGTAGTATCATATTCTACAAATGATAAATTGGTTAAACCAGTCTCGCAGAAAGAAGTTTTTGAGGCTTTAGCAACCATTGGAGCAAATAAGGCTTCTGGATCAGATGGATTTTCAGCTGTTTTTTTTCAGAAACATTGGGATATCGTGGGATCAATAGTTTTCGCAGAGATTGAACGTTTTTTTCGTACTGGACAAATGCTAACGGAAATAAACCATACAAATATATGCCTTATTCCAAAGATGATGACTCCCATATCTATGAAAGATTTTCGTCCAATCTCCATTTGCAATGTGATATACAAAATTATTTCAAAAATTTTGGTACTCCGGTTGAAAAAGATTTTCGACACTATGGTTTCACAAAATCAAGCAGCGTTCATTCCGGGGAGATTTATCACAGATAATGTTCTAATTGCCCATGAAGCGCTACACTCCTTACGTACTCAAAAGTCAAACACTAAGTCTTTTATGGTAGTCAAAACAGATATTAGTAAGGCATACGACCGTATTGAGTGGAAGTTTCTTGAATATGTGCTCTTAAGGAAAGGATTCTCTTCAATTTGGATAAATTGGATTATGCAGTGCGTCTCAACAGTCTCCTTCTCAGTTTTGATTAATGGTAGCCCTTACGACTCATTTAAACCAGGGCGAGGATTAAGACAAGGAGACCCATTATCTCCTTATCTCTTCATATTATGTGCGGATGTATTGAGTTCAATGGTTAACAATGCCGAAACTACAAATCAAATTCAGACATTGCAGATTGGCAGACATGGACCGTGTATATCACATCTTCTATTTGCGGATCATTCCCTTTTCTTCATTCGTGCGGACAGGAAAAATATTTAGAGTCTACATAACATTTTTCAAGAGTATGGAAGGGCGTCAAGACAAATCATTAATATGAAAAAATCGTCAATTATATTTGGGAATCAAGTTTATGAGCATACGCGTAGAAACATTCAACATATGCTAGGGATTTATAATATTGGCGGGGTGGGAAATATCTTGGGCTCCCGGAACAATTTAAGCGAAATAAACGTCAGATGTTCAGATATATTCTTCAAAATATTCGATCGAAAACCTCTAGTTGGCAGACAAAAATTTTATCACCAGCGGGAAAGGAAACCTTAATCAAAACAATTGGTTTTGCGATGCCAGTATATTCTATGAATGTCTTTAAGCTATCGAAAGAAATATGTAAACAGATGGATAAAGAATTATCTATGTTTTGGTGGGGAATGACCAATGATAAACGGAAAATATCATGGGTCTCTGGGAAGAAAATGGCTACACCTAAATTGTTAGGTGGACTTGGATTCCGGAATTTTGAGAGTTTCAATCAGGCTCTTTTAGCCAATCAGTGTTGGAAATTGATGAATCGACCGGATTGTCTGCTATCAAGAATTCTAAAAAATAGGTATTATAGAAATGGTGATTTATTATCTGCAACACTAGGTTCCCGTCCATCATTTGGTTGGCAGTCAATTCTGCATGGACGATCTTTATTGAAATCAGGATTACAACAGATAATTGGCAATGGTACAAATACTCTTCTTGGGGATACAAATTGGTTACCTATTTCACCAGCTCGGGCACCAAAGTTGTTACCGTATACGAATCCTACCCTATACGTTGACATTCTTATTAATAAGGACACAAGTCAATGGAATGAATCTACTATTTCTGAATTGATTGAACAAGAAGATCATCATCTCATATACAAGATTTATCTTCCACCGGGTTCTTCTACTGATTCTTGGTTTTGGAAACATACGAACAACGGAATCTACTCTGTTAAGTCTGGTTATCGGAATGCAATAACCCTTGAGGCTTCTAATGCTTTTGTGTGTTCACTACCATTGGGTATTTATCCAGACCTCGCAAAACATATTTGGAATTTGGATTTACCACCTAAGTTACACCATTTTTATGGCGATTACACTCCGGCGCTTTATCCTTAAAATCAAATTTACACCATCGGAAAATAGTTGAGGAAAATCAATGTACCCGATGTTGTGATTCAATAGAAACGGAGCTCCATGCATTTTTCTTCTATAACTTTTCTCAGATGATTTGGCAAAATTTGGGAATATTGACCACGACTATTTGTGATCCACGTACCAATCTACAAGACAACATTCGGTTTCTAATTGCAAGCTACCATCGCTTTGATTTTTCTTCTGCACACAAATTTATTCCATTTTTCCTACTTTGGCGTATATGGAAATCAAAAAATGATCTTATATTTAATAATAAGATTATATCTGTGGATATGATACTTCAATGGAGTAATGATGATGCACTGGAATGGATGACACATCTCAGTAAGAAGGATAAAATGACGAATCATTCGCATACGTTATCTACAAAATGGAAAGCACCACCACAAGATTGGGTTAAATGTAACTATGATGCAGCTCATCGTATTGGGAACAATTCATCAGGTATGGGATGGATCATCCGCAATAACAATGGAATCTTATTACATGCTCGTAGAGGGAAATTTTAAGGTAGGCATTCAGTAATTGAAGCAGAATTTACTGCACTCATATGGGCCATTCAATCTTCATGGTCTCTGGGTTTTCGCAAAATAATCTTTGAAGGAGACAATCTTACGTTAAATAATCTTATCAATATCAAGAAACGTCATCTTCAACTACAACATTATATAAGACAATTCAAAGTTGGACATCTAAGTTTGAAGACATATTTTTTAATAATCAACCACGATCATGTAATAAAGTTGTTGATATTTTAGCTTTCACATCTATCAATTCACCTGATTTTTGGAATATCTTCCATTGTTGTCCGTAATTTTTACAACAATATATAAACTCTGATTGTGGATTTTAATAAAAAGTATCTTGAAGGAAAAAAAAAAGAAAAAAAGTCGAAGTTATGCGTTAAAAGTCACGATGATAAATGGATGTTTTCGTCCTTAAGGAGAATATAATATCTATACGAACAAATAATGATGAGCCTAGAAGAAGTTAATGTTTGGAACATTGAATCCTCCACAAACATTATTGAAAGAGAAACACACAAAAAAATTTAGAACTAAATCGGGTTTTAAGAAGTCAATCCTCTCCTTGGTGTTTTCATTTCCTTGTTAAGAAATGAAGGGTAAAAGCGTCATACTGGGTCCACGTAAACGGCTACAACACACATTGATGAGAAAAGACTGATTCTAAAAACTCAAGCCTGAAAGACTTTTACCGGGTTGAATCATTGATTAAAAAGGATCAATAAGTCAGCAGAGAGGACTTGACCAAATCGATCTTTTAACACACAATGATACAACACAAAGTCTATATAATCTCAAGAAGATTCTGGTGTATGAGTGCTATAAGCCTATAAGCCAAAGGAGGAAATAGTAGACCAAAGGCATGGAGGAGATGATGGGATCGGAGGAAGGAGATGAAGAATTATTACAGCTTCCAGGGTTTAGATTTCATCCGACAGACGAGGAGCTTGTAGGGTTTTATCTCTCCAAAAAATTACTTCTCAAGAAACCCAACAAGATCGATGAGATCATCAGCCAAATTGATATCTATAAATTCGATCCTTGGGATCTTCCTAGTAAGTTTGTCTAACTATATATATATATGTTGTATGGTTAGTTAGTTCTTATTAGAGATATTAATTATGCATGTGTTTTAAAAGCTATATTTGCATGTGTTAAGGGTCGAGGAATACGGAGAAGGAGAGTTACTTCTTCTGTAAGAGAGGAAGGAAGTACAGAAACAGCATAAGACCAAACCGAGTGACAGGTTCCGGTTTCTGGAAAGCCACGGGAATCGACAAGCCAGTCTATTCCGACAGTAACAACAAAGCTGTGATCGGTCTAAAGAAGACACTCGTTTATTACATCGGAAGCGCAGGAAAAGGCAGCAAAACAGATTGGATGATGCACGAGTTTCGTCTCCCCACACCCAATGACACCATCCCCGGTGCTCCCACAAACCCTAACCCTACTTCTATACCTTCCTTGCTACATGCTGTAAGTTTGTAAAATTATCTGTTATGTGGTTAGCTATTGTGTATGTTATATAGTACATATGAGCTTTGGGATTCCTGATTAGAAACCTCATTATATAATTTCAGGAAGTGTGGACGTTGTGCCGAATATTCAAGAGAAACATTTCTAGTCGAAAGTACACTCCGGACTGGAGAGAATTAGCAGCATGCAAGCGTATGAAGCAGCAACAATATTCTAATTACCAAGAAGCTTACATAAATTTTGGTGACAATGAAAGTAGTAGTAGTACCAAAGGAAAAAGGAATTATGAGAAGAGCGTTTTAGAGATTCACCAAACGTCTCATGAAGACCAGCCCATTTCCATGGACACTAAACACATGGATTCACTTCCACATTTCTCAAACGATAACAGTAACCATGAAACCTACGATACCTCTTGGGACGAGCTTCGACCGGTTGTGGAATGTGCTTTAGCACCTTCTTATTTTAGTTAAATCTTTAAACTATTATATTATACATGTGTATGTTACTTGGACGTTTTGTATCATTAGCTTTCTGTTGTACACATGGATATTGTATATCAATGCACCTGGATATATGCTCAGGTTGATCGTATATTATATATATGTGTAATATTCTCCTATATATATGTTAATGTACTTACGGAATGACCTATATATCTGCAGAATTTTTTCTTGGTATTTCATTTAGAAATACGTAGATTTGTGATGACAAAAGAACAAAAAAAATACTTTATTTTGTAGCATATAATGAAATGTTATAAGTGTAAAAAAAGTTCGTTACTTTTACAAGATTAATATCTTTGAAACCAGCTCTCAAATTCAAACTTGAATGGTGGCGTGGGATCATATAATGTAGAAGGAAAAGAAAGAGAAGAAACATTCGTGAGTCTCTCTTTACAAAATGCAAACAAGGATCTTGCCAAGAAAATCTGGGCTTTTGGAATGGTTGATATATGCAAAGGAGTGTAGTACGTGAATTAAATCATACGTGAATCGCCAATTCATTCTTTCTTCTACCATTGAGATGGAACCTAAAACATTTAAGCAAGCCATGCTTCATCCACATTTTCGTAAGGCTATGGATGAGGAACTTTCTGCTCTTGAATCGAAAGGCACATGGAATTGAATCTCTTTCTCAAGGTAAGAATGTGATTGGTTGTAAATGGGTATATGCTATCAAATATAATCCGGATGGCACTGTAGCGAGATATAAGGCTCGTTTAGTCGCCAAGGGTTTTACGCAACAAGAGGGAGTTGACTATTTAGACACTTTTTCCCTAATTGCTAAACTTGCTAGTGTTAAGCTTGTTTTAAGTCTTGCAGCTTGTTGTAATTGGAAGCTTACTCAAATGGATGTCACCAATGCTTTTCTTCATGGGGACTTGGATGAGGAGATTTTTATGACTTTACCCCAAGGTTATACTCCACCTGCCTCCGTGGTGCTTCCTCCTAATCCGGTATGTAGGCTTCGCAAATCCTTGTATGGCTTAAAACAGGCTTCACGCCAATGGTATGCTTGTTTTTCTAAAGTGGTTCTTCAAGCTGGTTTTAAGCAATTTCTTTCAGATACTACTCTGTTTGTCAAGCGTACATCAACATCTTTCACGGCTCTCTTGGTGTATGTTGATGACATTTTAATTGCTTCTACTAATGATGTTGAATTACAAGTTCTTAAAGATGCTCTTCATCGAGCTTTTCAGATCAAAGACATGGGTACTCCTTGGTTTTTCCTTGGCATTGAGATTGCTCGGAACAAGTCAGGCATCTCTCTTTGTCAACGCAAATATGCCTTGGATATTCTTGCTTCTACGGGTATGTTGTCATGCAAACCTGTTACGGTGCCTATGGATCCTTCTGTTCATTTACGAAAAGACTCAGGTACTAAGTTGGTTGATCCAAAGCCTTATCGTGAACTCATTGGTAGGCTTTTATACCTCACTATTACTCGGCCAGATTTAACGTTTGCTGTCAACTATTTGAGTCAATTCTTGTCTTCTCCTACTGATACTCACCTTCAGGCAGCTCATCGTGTTCTTCGATATCTTAAAACTAATCCGGGCCAAGGTTTATTTTACTCAGCAGATTCAGAATTGTGTCTTAATGCCTTTGCGGATGCAGATTGGGCTTCCTGTCCTGATTCAAGGAAATCTATTAGTGGTTTCTGTGTCTATTTGGGCAGTTCTTTAATTACATGGAAGTCTAAGAAGCAGCACACCATCAACCGCAGTAGTACTGAGGCTGAGTATCGAAGTATGGCCTTGGCGACGTGTGAGCTTTTGTGGTTGAGTCAATTACTTCAGGTTTTAGATGTTCGAGTTACTATGGCAGCGAAGCTGTTCTGCGATAATAAGTCTGCTCTTCATATAGCAACCAATCCGGTGTTCCATGAGCGGACTAAACACATCGAGATTGACTGCCATACGGTTCGCGAGCAAGTAAAGAATGGTTTTCTGAAGTTGTTCCACGTTCCCAGCCTTAATCAACATGCTGACATGCTCACCAAAGCCTTGCATCCCGGACCATTTCATTCTTTGCTGAGTAGATTCTCTATATCAAACCTCTTTCTTCCCTCCACAGCTTCTGCGAATCCGGTTTCTCATTTTGAGGCTTGAAGGGGGTGTATTAGAGTATATTGCTCGGTTTAACTTAATTGGTTATTCTTGGTTTAGTGGTTAAGTTTCCTTTTACTTAACCATTCTTGGTTCTTGTATACATAAGAATATTGTGACATTGTTTATGTTTAATGAAGAATGAACAACATTCTCCAGAAGCTTAATACATTCCAGTGGGCTTCAAAGGAAGGTCCCTTTAGCAGAAGATACATATGAGGTATGTGAAGTCGTGCTCCATGTGCTAATGCGATCCATAGGTTGTCTTCAGATGATCTCCACAGCCAGAAGAGTCATCTATGCGTCACAACTCAAGGCTAAACCCAGACTTCTTGAGTCAGTCTACATGGTAGAGATTCAAGCTCTTGAAGGAATTCAGAAACGGGGACACGTCTAAAACATCAAAGCTTAATTACCTTTACGTGGTTGAGGGCTGCAACCTCGAGACAGGCATGCCTTTAATGACTCATTCTCTCTTTTAGTCTTCGTTTATCGTTTGGTTTTGCTAGTTTTGTGTTAACTCTTTTCCTTCAAAGATATATCAACCATGTCCGTTTTTCCCCTTTTGATGAAAACCTTGAACGTCAATTGTTTTGTTTTGCTTGGTGGTTGAATGTGTTTTGGAGTCTAGACGATAGATTTCTGTCACAAACTAACGATGCTCAATACTTTAGTTAATGATACCGAGTCATATTGGACTTCATTGTATGAGGCTGTCCCTAACTCATTTTCTATTCTTCTTTTTACTGCCCATTTACAATGTGCCCTTTTGCTACTATTTCATCTCTCTAATATATTTTTTGAATAACATTTTAATAAAATAATTTTACAATAACATATTATTAACAAAAATATCATAATTATGTTTAATTATTATATTGAATTTTAAATAAATATATAAATGAGTTTAAATTAATAAAATAATTACAATATATGTTATTGTTATTAGTTTGGTAAAAAATCAATATATTTTATTAATATCAAAAAATACTATTAAATTCGTAAAAAATATTTTCTTTTCCTTAATTTATACATACAAAAATTAATATTAAAAATAATTTTAAATAAAAGTTAAAATTATATAAATATTTAATTTATATTTAGTAATAAATGATATTATATAATTTAAGAATATTTTTCTATTTCAATCTAATACACATATACATATTTGTTCATTTATTTAAAACTCTTGACGAAAATCCACCTCGTATGTCTTTGTCATTCAAGAAACACTAATTTCCCACTAATTTGTAAATGTTAATATTTAAAATGTAAAACAAATGTACGATTGATTAGATCTTAAAGATGAAATAAAGCATGTCACAATCATCCAACTTAAGCATCTTGATTTTGTAGGGACTCAATCTTTATGGTGGATAGGGTCCATATTTGCTTTCTTTTATTCAATCAAATAATCAATTTTCGTTGTTGTATTAGCCTGCTGGACACTAATGACACCATTCACCCATCGCTTCACATCATTTATCTTCCTAATTACTTGCACCACTATAATCATCATCATCATTATCCTAACTTTTTCATAAATAAAATAAAATAAACTCTTATTGGGATCTTCATTTGCATAATCATCATAATCCATAGTGATCTTCGTTGTTTCCATGTGTATAGGATAACTATCAGTTTTTGCAATGTTTTATTTAATTAAAAATGTCATCTTCTACCTCAAGTCTGTCTTTTACTATTTTTCCCATTTGACAAAGTAGCCGACGCACATTTTCTGTGTTTCCATAACTTTACCATATTCCTTATCTCGTGCATTTATTCTTCTTCATACCATCATTACATTGCTTTACTCTTGTTTTGAAATACATATTGAAGACTCCAATTTTTATCCTAAACCTATCAACTTTGAAATTCCATATTGTTTCAGATTTGCCCCCACTAAAGAACTATGCATAATATTAATAGTTAGATTCTGTGTGTTTAGTGGTTGGTTGTTAATGTTGACAATAACCAAACTATTTCCTCACCTTTTTCATCCATACGAAAAAGTAGTGTCTTTACTCGTATATGTTTCACGTCTTGTTTCTATTCAATGTATCAATGTCATGCCTCAACTATAAATTGTCTTTTGTCTCAGATAGAAATATAAACTTTTTATTTTATTTCTCATCTAAACCACTGTGAGATTTGATATTTTCTACCAGTTAGTGGGTGAGATAATGATATTTGCGAAGGTACTAATTTAGTTATTTTTTTTTTCAAAATTATATCAGAAAAAGGATTAGCCGGTTGGGCCAAGTGGCAACAGTGGTATAGGTTACTCCTTTTACTTTAACCCTTAGTATCTTTTTCAACTTCATCTTTGGGGTGTCCAATCCAAAGCACATATTGAGATAGAATAGGTACGTGGCGGTGATTGTGAAAGATTTTTTTTGTTCGTTTACGTGTCATGGGTATGTGATTAATTACAGCAGTCAAACGTTATTTTATATATTAAATTTTTTTACCGTTGATTAAAACATCGGTACGATTAAAAATATACAATCAACTATAATCGCAATCGTTAGTACAGACAAACAAACAACATATGTTGTAACTGTAGTAATAGTTGACCAACAACAAATAAGATTAATGCTAATTTTTAATTTTTTTAGTTTTGACAGCATTTACAAAATATACGGAGAAAACATATAGTTCAAAAACTATAAATTTTTTTAATTATTTGTAGTTTTCCTATATAATATGAGCCAATAGTAGAGTTCAATAACCTGGTTAGGGTTTTATTAATTAAATTTTTATTTGACATTGCAGGAAAACACATAATCCTTTTGTTTTTTTCTCTATCAAAGTTTTTTTGCAAGTTGTAAAAGCAAAAACCTATTATGAACGCTTTACTTTTGTAATTTATGTTTACTTTCGTAATTTGTGTTTCAGTTTGATTTTGCAGTTAATTTTAATATATATATATATATAATCAATATATAAAACAAATGAAGATAAATCCAACAAAAAATCAAATAAACTATATATACACATGACACACATATATATAAAAATATATACACAATCACAAACATGACAAATACTTCAACTGCAAAAAACAATGAACATCTTAATCAGAATAAATTAATTTCTCAAGTGCATCAGAAACTGTGGCCGACTTTGATAGAAACCGAAAGTCGGGTTTCACTTTGGTATGACCGTATGAAAGGTAGAATATTTAGCAACGACGAATTGTGATAAAGAAGAAAAAGATAAAGAAAAAAGGCCGTCGGTATCATCGTTGTTCCATGGTTGACATGCTACACCATTCATTTATGAATATAAGCTCTCATCAAAAGCATATTTTATTTCTTTATTATATATATATATATATCTAATTAATGAAGTAGGGACATTGATTGTTAGATGTTAGGCTACACAACAAATGAAAACCGCCGACCCATAAATCAATCAATTTCGAAATGATGAAGACATTATAATTCCTAGTAAAAAAATTCAAAAACAAAGCAGAACATGACTTAGATAATTTCCATTCAGAAAATGAATAAACTTTACATCGTGACCCCACTCACAAACTTGCTCTTAATAGTATTCATGTTTGTTATATTATTGTTTGGAGTGTGTAATGCGTCACTAGAATATTATTGTATTGACTTTTGTATAAAAGCAAGTCCCATTTTGTTCAATAACTCTATTATATGGTGAAGATGACTCATACAATACATATATGGTTAAGCTCTTTCTTAATCATCACATTTGAAAATAATTAAAATATGAAAATTCGGTCAAATAATTATGTGATCTTATATAATATTTTACGTGGCATTTATCATGTCAGCATGTCACCTGGAAATATACGTGATTTCAGCTGTATTTATGCATAAATTGATGCTTTTTAAACTATTAATTTAATTAAATATAATAACGTCTAAGATGGAGAATTTTGTGTATTTTATATAGTAAGTAAATGGAAGTGAGGAAAGTTCCAAGTGTGGAATCAAATTCACGTGTTGGAGAAGGGGAGAAAAAAAAGGAAGAAGTGGTCCCCACATGTGGGCCCATAAACGGCTCAAATATTGTTTTTTTAATAGAAAAGAAAAATTTAAGAAAATAGGAAAGAGGAAAGGTTATTGTGGGGCCAGCGGTGTGATGTGGACGTGTTGTTTTACTGTTAAATGCTGAGTTTGGCTTTTCTGTCTTTTTTTTTTCTCTTCTTGTTGTGGACTCCACTTTTAAGATTTGTTCCCTAAATTAAATAATATTCTTTCTCTAGAGACAATGTCATCCTTCACTTACCAATTCGTAAGGTTTCTTAAATCATACCCTCACAATCTTCTTAATTAACAACAAAATATTATGTAAAATACAAACAAATATCATTAAGTCACATTGTATCAACAAATATCGATTAATAATAGCATAAAACTACAAAAAAATAGCGTGAAGTGAGGACAATAATAATTAATGTGAATGTTGATGATGATCCATCCGGGACCATGAATAAGTTCAGATTCGTGCCCAAATTATATGTACCATGTTCACGACATAATCAACGATGATGTGTTATTTTAGAGGTGAATTTTATACTATCTCTCTTGATTTATATAGATGTAAAGGTTTAAGTATGTTCCTTTTTATATATCAAGAAATCTGCATTCCAAAATTATGTAAAGAAATAATAAAATATTACTAAAAGATAACGTGAAAGAGAACGGGAACCAAGTGCATTTGACCTAATTTGAAATCCAAACCGGTCCACAATTCCTCGAACCATCACTCTTAAGTTTTACATCGATACATATATTCACGGTCGTATTAATCTATTGTCCAATATGGTTTATTATTTTAGAGAATAATGTAATAAATATTTTAGAGAATAATGTAATAAATATTATTTTTTTTAAACAATGAACGGTTACAAAAAACCGTCCTTTATTGCGGTTGGCAACTAACCACTTTTTTCTTTGAACCGCTTTTTCTAACCATCTTTTCTAAACACTACTTACAGTCGCTTTTTTCAAACCCTTTTGGTTGGTAATATTTAGTGGTTCAACTCTAATCGCTGCTCTAACCACGGCGATTAGAAATTATCAATCAAATTATAAAACTAACACGAAGGGGAACATTCAAAACGCCAGGCGAAATTGCGGTGGCCTGTTTACGAAATTTTACAGAGTTAAGGGTAATTTTGGAAATTTCTATAATGATACCATTTTTCTCAGCGATATTTGCGCGCGTTCTCCACGTCAGCTTTCCCATTTACCACCACCGTTATTTACACACGCGCCATTTCCCAACGGCTAGTCAATGAGGAGAAGTTTACTCATAGCTTTTATTTTGCTTTTTGGTTTGATGGTCTGTCACGCATAACCCACGATTCCGACCACTTTCATTTTCTTTTTTTTTCTTTATCGCAAAATAAAATTTCTAGGAAAAATACAAAAAAATAAATAAGTATTCAACAAAAGTATATAGTAAAAGACACCCATTTCGTGAAACTGACGTTGATATATGCAGGACTAGTTGTTTAACCACAAAATTTGCCCCTTTTTTTGGTGAAACTTCATGCAAAGATGGGAAATATCATTGAAAGTGGGTATAAAAACCTAACCCACGATTTTTAGCACGGAGAACCCTCGTGAACCCCATTGAAACTAAAGATCTGACACATATGTCAAAGATTCGCGTTCCATCATCATCATCATCCAAAGAAATAAAATAAGAATGAACAGTTTAAACTAAGTTTGATAGATAAGATACTTTTTCAACTATTTACTTTTTTTGGTACATTAACAATTACTGATATGGTTAGCTTTAAGAGGGAAGATTAACATGGAGACTCGCGTTTTTTGGAGATTTACAGATAGGACAAGTGTTCAGCGAAGATCCGCACGCAGTACACAGACATATGTGTCTGCACGGTAACAGTAACACACTTGCTTCTCCTTTTCCACAGCTTCTACACATAGTCTTTGTTATCCTACGCATCCTTTTCTTATCTTGCGCCTCTCTCACTACCCTCCACCGCTTTTCCTCGCTATCACCTTCGTCGCTGCTCCCGCAACAAGACTGCGCGTCGTCAGGCGCAACCATGGGTTCCTCAAAACGGTTACGCTCCACCGCGGCGAGAACCTGTTGTAAGTTGGAACGGAGGGCGTTTACGGTGGATTCATTGGACTGAGCCACGTCACGCCATATCTGATTCTCCACGCACAGAGACTTAACCTTTTCTTCCAGAAATAGGTTTTGTTTCCCGATGTGATTAATCTCTTCGTCTTTGGCTCTTAGCGTTTTCATTAACCCTTGTTCGACGGCCTCCATTAACCTCCTCCCGTGCGCCTTTGTCTTCTCTTCGATCTCCATTCTCATTCTCTCCATCTGATTAAAAAAATTCGAAGAAACCGTCAATTGAAATATCTTATTAAAACAAACATTGCATATCCGATGAGAAAAAAAAACTTACATGATCAGAGATCAAGCGATAGCTATTGAAGTCGTTGTGTTGGACGTTAAAGGTCAAGTCTTGGCCTGGGAGCATGAGAGGATCAGTGCAATGTTTAGCATTAAAAACGACGGATTCTTCTCTGGAACGTTTTTTCAAGGACGAAGACGACACAGGACGAAGTAAATCGACGTTGATGGCATTATTATCGCTGTTAAATGTCGCGGAACTATCAACAGATTGCATCGGTGGTTTCATAGACTGATGAAACAAACAATCAGCCGTTGCTATGTTATTGATTGGATTGATCATTAGAGAAGTTTGACATTCCGCGGTGGGATTAACCGTCGTCGTCGCCGACGGAACGGTGCCGAATCTGAACTGGGTGTTGTAGACAAAGCCGTTTGCTTCGACAGGATGAATCATATCTCTGAAAAAGAAAACTTGAGACGTTAAGATCGTTGATAAATCTCGGAAAGAGAGAGGAAAGTAAGAAGAAAAATAACCTGTTAGAAGAAAACAGAGGATTTAAATGGTGAGCTTCAACGGCCATCTCTGAGTTTGACTCCTGTGAAACTCGTTCAAAGGTATTTAATAGTGGGGGTGGATTTCAGAAAGAGAGCAAGGAACCTCTAAAAACGTGAATGCAACGAAAGATGGAACAAGAAGTAATGCGAGGGTGTGGGGTTTCGCAGAGAGGTGAAAACTTAAAAAAAAAAAAAAACAAATATCAAAGCAGAACCCAACAAACCCTTGTCTGCCAATTTATAGAGAACAGAGAGGAAGATGTGATGTTTATTTATTTATTTTAAATAATTGAATTTTGCTGTTTGCTAGATTTGTTTAATAATAAAAAAAAAACATTAAGCATGAGGATTCTTCGGTTATCCGGCTGACCAGTGACCATTAAAGAAGTTGCCTTTTTCAGCGTTAAAACCTTTGAAAAGGACAGCTGTAAAATCTTTAAGCTCAGAGGGTACGGTCAAAATCATAATATCTATATATCTGCTCTTTTACTTTCTCTGATTTTTTTTTACCTTTTTTAAAACGTCCTATTCCTCTCTTCTCATAATATATTACTGTTCAAAGCTGACAATTAATAAATATATTGGTAATAAAAATGTTTAGTCTAAGTAAAGTAACCATGTACAATTCATTGCATACATACGTAAATGCGAATCTGTATATAAACGCCAAATTTATGGTACTACAAAAGAGGTGCCCTCATGTAGTCATGTGACAAGAGTTTCGAGTCTTGTGACCATCTTAATTATTAAGAAATTGCCCAATTATTTTCTTTCCTTACAACAACTTCAAAATTTAAAGTCAACTTTTTTTTTGTTTACGAATCAATAGATTTATTTCCAAATAATGGAATCAAGATTTTTCTCTTTGGTGATTTCAAAAACGCAGATCGAAAAAGGTGAAAAGTTTAAGAAAATGATTACAAAGCAAGACGATCTCTTCAAAGATGATTATGAACGCATGCTATTCTTGTAAAGATTGAGTAATTGAAATTGCCGAATCTTTTTTAAAACAGAAAGTTTTAAATAAGATTAAAAATTTCAAAAATTAAATTTTGTAAAAGCATGCAAGTATTGATCTATTCTATCTTAGTGATTTGGAAATTACTCTTACTATTAATTGCTATGAAATTTTAAAATCCAAACTCATAAATTTCTAAATCAAATTATTTTCATTCAATTAGAAATTTGATAAGTGTTATCCGTTCGATAACGCCCGTTAGAATCTAACGGGGCGAATAAATGAGCCACTGGACAAGATAAATAGACGGTCACTAACAATGCCATGTGTCGAAAATAAAATCTGAGGTTATGCGATCGATGATCCACGTTTGAAGAAGCTACCGGCATATAAGGATTATTTGGACACGTGTGATGTAACAACTTGGCAGTTTCAGTTTAAAATTTAAAATAAAGTTTTAACATCTAATTATTTCAAACTTTTATTTTTATTAAACTGAAATTAATTAGAAAGAGGTAAAAACAATTATTTAAAACTTTCAATTTTAGTTTTAAATTGAAATTAATTAGAAAGAGGTGAAAACAATTGAAAAATAGAAAGAGGTTTAAAATTTCTTGTTTTTAGTTTTAAATAATTAAATATGTTTTGTCTGTTATTTTCAGTTTCACTGATTCTGGTTGCCACGTCTGTTGACTTAACATCGTGCCACGTACCCCCTAAACCACTCTTCCTTATTACAACACCACATCTTAACAGGTGGGAAGGCTTTCAACCGTAGATTAATGTTGGAGATGTGTTGTGCCCTCTTCGTAAGTTTGAGGTCGCTCCAGAGTAAATTAGATCTAATAAGCCGAAGGTCCATCCTATACAAGAGTATATGTGTATTTGTCGAGTACCCATCGCATAGGTAAAAAATTCGTTCGATCTCATTGATTATCGAATACAACGGTAAATCTGTCATCATTAAATACTATTTATAAGTATTTATCAATATTTATGAATATTTATAAATAGTAATGATTACGGTATTAAAAATTAAATAAGATGCGAATATAAAAGCAAAAATTCGCTATATAATTTAAAAGACGGATTTTAATAGCTCAGACCCGTTACGATATCTGGTCACTTTGTAACCAATCCAAATAATTTAATACAACTCTTTTTTTGTATCAAAAATCTTTGCTCCGAATTCTCAATAAAACTCGATAAATCTAAAAATTGATCTATTAAATTATAATCTCGGAATTTAAGTTCCAACAATTACCGAATAAAGTAATTCTTTGTTCTTAGTGAATGGTCGTGTAAACCTTTGTTTAAATGTAATACACTAATACCGAATTTTTTACCCTTAAAAATTGAATTTGTCGACACAGTCAGAAAGATAAATTAAGTTATCTTGGAGATGCTCCAGCATGAAGGAGAGACAGAGAGAAGAATAGAATCACGAGTTAGCATATCAAACGCATCAAGATGGGCATGCCTTTTGTATCATTTGCTTTTCAGACGTTATCTTTACCATTATCTTAATACTTAGTCGTATCAGGCATTTTATTATTATTTTGATCGTTCTGACATCGTACAATTATTAATCTTTGCTGCTGACAACTCAAATATTATAACATATATAATTTACAAATGCCTAATAACAAAAGTCTGAAGCTCATTCTAATTTTTTATTATTAAAGAGTCATAATTAGTGCAGATATATTCCCACGTATTAAAGTATCAAATTGGCATAACCAGCGAAAAAGAATAGCAAAAAATAATAATTTGAATGAATATCATGTATGAACTATTTGTTCTTCAACACAGAAAAATCCATTAATGACATGAAGGTATTCAATTTTTGTTAACAAAAAAATTTCATAGATTTTCTTGAGCAATCATTTTTTGAGAAAATACATATGTATATTTCGACGTCAAATTCAAATTTTGTACTTTTTCGAGAAATATTGTTAGAGTTGAATTAGCGCATCGAACCAACCGTCTTATTCAAAGATAAAAATTGAAAAAATTGTTGATGACGACAAAACAACAGTCTTATTCAAAGATAAAAATTGAAAAAATCAAAAGATATAAAAATACCTAAAGATCATAGATAACAAGTAAACCGAATATTTTGGAAATCATTGAATTCATAGTAATAGATAATATGGATGTAATATTTTTTCATTCATTTAGGTCGATACCATCTTAATTGTAAATTAATTCGTTCAATATCAATTTCGTTCTTTTTATATAAATATGTAAATTGTGATTACCCCGGTTAAATCCTACAAAAATCATCTCTTAAAAACAAATTTTGAGTGTTAGATTTCATCAACACCTATAGGTATGTAGGAAGAAAGTCTCGAATATATATCAAATAGAACCGAAAATGATATTGGTTTTCAAGAAAAGTGAACATAGAAGTAGGAATATAGAGGTGTGTAGTGGTTTGTGGCGTGCCTGCTTTTGTGAAGGTAAATGCATGACCCTCTTTGAGTTGATAAAAGTAATTTCTTTCCTTTTAAAAAGTTGTTCATCTCTTACTTTCCACTCCACACATCATCTCAACCGCTACCATAACAATCTATATGTCAACGCAAACACGGTCGTACCTCTAATTTTGTACATATATATATATATATATATATTGCAAACTTTAGTATTCCTTTCTCGAGGGAAACTCTCTTTCAACATCCATAGATTCATAAATATAGTTTGTAGTGTTCGTAAGTCCACTACAAGAAAACTGCTAAAATGCCACTCTATTTTGCGACCACATTTGCCACGATTTTGCGACCACTTTGCGACCACTTTGCGACTACGGAGTCGCAAAGTGGTCGCAAAATTGTAACTAAAACTTGTAGTCGCATATTGGTCGTAATGCGCAACCATTAAGAAACTAAATTGCGACTACTTTGCGACTCGTGTTTGCAGTCACAAATCAATGACAAATTTGCCACTGATTTGCGACCACAAGATCAAAATTTGAACTGCAGTCACAAATCAGTCGCTATTTTACGACTGATTTGTGACCACATATGATAAATTCATATTTTTCCTAAGTATTTTTCACATTTACAATTTCTATTTGCATTTTTATTTGATTACTAACTATTATAAGTGACCACATATATACAAAATCATATTTGTATTTATTTAAATTTTAGAAAACATTTGAAATGTATATAAGAGATATAACGTTAAAGAAATTTGTTAAGTGTTTTAGGTAAATGATTTGTAAATTTGGAAAATTTGATAAATATTGTTGTTTTCTTATTAATTAAAATTTGTACAACTTATAATCAAGTTATCAATCTTATATAATTCAATTTATTTACCAAAATTAAAAAATTTAGGATTTAGAGTATTATTTGTGACTGATTTGCCACCATTTTGTCACTGCATCGAGAATGTGGTAGCAAATTAGTCACAATTATTACTCGTGGTCGTAAATCAATGGTAAATTTGCCACTGATTTACAGACATATAATTTTATTTGAATAAATTAACCGTGATCACAAATCAGTGACAAATTCGCCACTGTCGTCCATCTACCACATATTCACGAGTGATGCAATGTCGAATTGATGGTTTATGGAACGAGTAGAATTGGCTTTGTAGAGATTTAATAGAATGATGTTTTTTGGTGTAACACAAAATACAATCGGAAAAGTTGGTTGAGGAAAGGAATTGGATACGAGTCGAGATGGGATCACATGTATAGGAAAAAGTGGAGCAATGTGTCATTATAATACATAAACTTCAATAATGTGTGTCCACTTTTAAATTTCTTTTTCTTTTTAATATGTGTCCATTTTTTGTTTGTCTAGCAGTTTTTGTTACCTTCATCTACGTAAATTTCCAATTCAACACATGTTTACAAATACTATTACCAAATATTTATTTTTTCATAACAAAACACCGAAAATATTTCTAATATATTATTTGAAATACATTTTAATAAAATAATATTACTATGACGTTATATTAACATAAATATCATACTATGTTATCATTAAATTGAATTTTAAATAAATATATAAATAATTTTAACTTATTAGAATAATTATGATATATATTATTGTTATTAATATGTTTAGAAAATCAATATATTTTATTAAACTAACCAAAAAATATTATTAAATTCATAAAAATAATAATTATTTTTTCTTTAGTTTATGTATACAAAAATTAATATTAAATAATTTTAAATAAAAGTTAAAATTATATAAATATTTAATTTATATTTAATAATAAATAATATTATATAATTTGTGAATATTTTTTTCACGAATATAAATCTAGTTTAATAGTATTGGAAAATATCAACACAAGTCATTTATTGAATTGGATAAAGAAATCACAACTTCCACTTCTCCCCAAATTTCTCAATTTTCATTTGTTATAACCACCGAACTCCATTTAATTACGATTGAATTATTAATTGAAAGGGATTTTGACCGTTGCAGTTGATTTGATGCACCCATGTGGACCAAACCTAATCTATCTGATAAAGTGATAATTGAGTAGAGCAACAAAACCTCATGAATTTTCAAGTCTTACACATTACGTGGATCCAAGGCAAGTTGTCGATCGAGACAACGCAATTTCATATAACTATATAATAATGTGTCTATATAGACATAACAGTCTATTACATTTGTCGTTTCACCTAAAATCCTTCTGACCCATCTCCACGTTCACTTTTACATATTGGAATCAGATGCTACAACTTATCTCACTTTCCATATTAGCTATGAATCATTGTCATCTCTTATTCCACTATACTGTCATACTTAATTAGCTGCCAGGTTTGATTAATATATAGATATATAAAAATATAAATAAAATATTTTGATTAAAATAAAGAATCATCTCACCTTCCCTAATCACTATAAATAAACAGAGATGAGTTAAAATTCCATTATTCCATATTTGTTTCTCTATTTATACCAATATATGTATGATGTATCTCTATATTATTATTTAGAAAATACATTTTAAAGCATAACATTAAAATTATAAAATATTAATTCAAATACTATTATAAATGAATAAATTATAGAGCAAATACCGAATACATAAAAATATTAAAATATACATAAATATTATGAAATTTAATATTTAAATTTTAAATTTTTATTAATATAGCTGAATAATTTTTTTACATGAAAAAAATAAATTAACTATAATATTATATCTAATATTACATTTGTATTTATATTACTATTATTATATAATATAAATATCATTTATAAACATATAGTAATTTAACATTCATTAAAATCTTGAAACTACAAAATATTTGATTAAATTTACAAAAATAAAAATATAATAAAATATTGTAATTAAATAAGATCAATGTCTAATATATATATATGCTGCATGTTAGAATTGAGTATTAGATGAAGCTAAAATAAAATAAGTTGTGATAATTAATGTAATGAACAGAAAATAAAAGATACACAAAAAAAGAAAGATATATTAATAAAACATGGAGGTAGATGTGCAATTTTAATTATTGGCAATGTCCTTCTCTTCCTCTATAATTACATGAACATGTCGAATTCATATCACAGTTTCCAAACCAAACTTGTTTGCTTCATAAAAATTATATAAATATATATATAAGTAAATGATATATGCAGGCAGAGACATGTGTGTGTCTGTTTAGCTTTTAGCCTATTAGCCACACTCTTTGTCATAAATCATATCGATTGATTCCGTGGGATATGATATGACCTATACGAGACTGTGACATTTGAGATTTTGGCCTTCTGCGATATGTACTCATCATAGAATGCGACATTTTCTTTTTCTTATGTATGATTAATGATCTATGGCTATTTGGAAACTATTACCTATGCATTTAGTGGTCCATCCCATTTTCATGTCTTATCTTTTTTATAATTTCATTTATTCCATTATCAACTACCTCTGCTGGAATCCAACCATCCAACTTTAGCTTTACGTTTTTCAAAATTTCTGAAAGAGAGAGCGTTTACGGGTAATGGAAATAGACGTTTTGGACTGCATATTTGTCATCTTATGTTGCTCCTTAAACGTCGTCGTTTTTAGTTAGGCCCATTTGAGGTTTAAGTCCTCTATAATTATGTGTTAAGCCCTGAGAGGCCCATATACATAAGCCCATGACATGATGTGTAATAGAACAATGAAGAGACCTTGCAATTTTACAGACATCTGACTCTGTTTTTCTTTCCGAGATTAACATCACTATCTATTACATTGACATTGATAAATATCTTGACACAATTCGTGCTATTTTGTAAATTCTTTTTATTTTATGTCTATGGAATTTTTAGCCCATAGAATGCAAAGAAAAAAAGCGTAGGGCTTAGGTTTTATATCTTATCTTCTTCTCTCAACGGTGACAAAGAGTTTTTCCAAACTGCCGCATTCTGTTGATTAGCGATAAATGGTATCTTCCACTGCTCTCACTGTCTCCGGGGCTTTGGCTGCCAGAGATTTTCGATTATCAGGTTTCTCATCTCAAATGCCCAGAAAGAGTTATTCTTCATTGTCATGTCTTAACAACGGAGTTTTATCGCCACCATATAATTGCTGTTGGGGATTATCCAGAGGCAGAATTTTGACATCTCTCCGAAAATCCCGGAGATTTTCTATGGGAAAGGAAATGGAAGATGGGTTTCTTTCGGTACGATGCAACTCTAACCGCTTGTCGCGGTTTACTGTTCTAGGCTCTGTTTTCCCAGTAATTGAAGTTGTTGTAGGACGTAATTTGGTGTGATTTCTGCTGCTAATTTGACGTTGACAGAAGATAATTTCCAGGGTTTTGTTGATTTCTAAGACTAGAACTTTATGACTGTAGTTTAAAGTATCAACCTTTCAAATCCTGAAAATTGCTAAAGTGCTGGATTCCTTTTATTACTCATTTTGATTTCTGAGTTGGTTTGACTCTGTTGCGCTTGAGAATAACACTGCATTTTGCAGAATGTGAGTGAAGATACTGATGAGATGTTCGACGATTTGTTCAACAAATATGGGAAGGTTGTTTACAGGAGCAATGATCAAAAGTCTCAAATAGCCGAGGTAGATGATGATGCAGAAAGTTTAGCATGTATGTGAAAACCAGATTCAAATATATTTTCGCTAATTGGCTTCATAAGCAATGGAGAATGTGAATATTGATGTATTGGTCATGTGTTGTTATCCACACCTTCAGTTGCTGTTGAAATGGCCAAAGTTGCGAGTGAGGTGAAAGCTGGAGACATTAAGGTTCTCTTTGTAAAGCCTCTAGTCTATTGGACTCGCTTTTTCATCATAGCCACTGCGTTTTCCCGCCCTCAAATCGATGCAATCGGGTAGAGTTCTATTTAGAAATTGCACAATCGTATCTCTTCCATTCAAAAACTGACTTCATCATCATGCACCGCAAATTGCAGATCTAGGATGAGAGACCTAGCTGAGAAGAAGTACGGGAAAGTTGCTAATGGAGATGTAAAGCCAAATTCATGGACATTGTTGGATTTTGGTGAGTTTCTACTTTGCGTTGCTGTCTCCTGCCTCTAGTTAATCTGTTTATGTGTCATTGTTGGAGTGAAAAATGACAGTTTGTGTTAATTGATACGATTTCAGGTGATGTGGTGATACATATTTTCTTACCTACGCAAAGAACGTTCTATAACTTGGAAGACTTTTACGGGAATGCAATGTCAATTCAACTTCCCTTCGAGGATCAGTCGCCACCAAGGAGCTGATGATGACACTGTCCTTCCAAAAATCAAATAAGCAAATAGTTTGGCGAAAATCTGTTGATTTTTTTCACAGGCCCCATTATTAGCCATGAGTCAAGAGGCTGTCGAGTTTACAATCTGTTAGTCCACCACCTCTGATGCTTTACACAGCTTCTGGTATGAGGGGCTAATGGATCTTGCTGGTTAAGATGGTCCATAGCACTCAAGGAAATCTCAGATATGTTTCAATTTTGTATGAGATCATCTTGTTTTTCGGCTTTGTGTAATGTAAGCTTTAGACTGATTCTTCATGTTGTTATGGAAGATACACTGACCAAGACTCAGCTGTGCAATTCAGTAATTTGCCTTTCACAACAACAAGATTCCTTTATTTAAGCCAATCAATATATTTCAGTTGATATTCGATGAAAAGAACTCAATCTTGTTTATCAAAATCATTTGACGCTTCCATATAAAGATGGTTTTGTGCATAGATGAATCCAGGAACATGCTATACTCATATATATCATACAATGAAACAATGTACAGGGAGTCAACTAATATTCAGACAGCTCTATCTTGCCTCGGAGATCCGTACTTATACAAAGCATGGGAAATTGACATTGAAACTTGACCTGAATAGTCAAGGCAACCAAGAGATGGAATCTGGAACTCTCATCTTCCAATCTCCTGCAATCATAGCAATGAACAGATAACCTCGCAAATCAAAGTTTCAGTGGAACAAGGAGTTATTGGGTAAAAGAGTGGTTACAGCTAGTCACAAGTTGGTTTCCCTGAGCGGTTTCAGAGAGACTGAGCTCCATGTCATGTGTTTCAGACCATCCTGGCTCATATGTCTCAAGGAACCCAATTTTAGCTTTATTGGGGAGGTCATGAGGATGAACAAATGGAACTCCGTGCGGCCATCCGATCTCCCTTCTTACATTCGCACAAGGACTGCTCATTACATTGTGGTTATTCTCACACTCTTTGAGGTTGCAGAATCTGAGTTTGATTCCTTTCTTATCTGCAATCTCCTGAACTCGTTCTTTGAGAACTCTCTGCGCTTCTAACCTCAGCCGCTTTGATGGTGGCAGCGGTTTGCATCTGGAATCACTCTTCCTCCGCTTTTTTTGCTGTGTCATTGATCCTGTACCACAAGGAAGGACTTACTCTTAACCAAAACTTCTAACTAAGGAGTAACTAAGTATAACATGAACTACGACTTTTTACAATCTGAATTCTTCTAAATGCTATGAAAGAACAAAGATGGCGATTAAGCATTAAGACTAAAAAAGTAAACTTGTATACCATCCTGGGATTGAGGGACGCTGAAGCTTTGCAAAGTCTGTCTGTTAAAGAGATCATCATTTGAGTGAGATCTTTGCATGAAGTCATCTACTGAAACCGGGAGCTGAAACTGAGCTTCAACACCATGGCCAGCTGCTCTCATCTCCGAGCAGCTCAGATTGGTCATCGATTTAGGCATGAGTTTGAAGGCCAAGGAGAACCTCCCTTCCATACTTCCTTGCATACTGTTTAAGTCGGTTCTGTGCACTGCAGGACTCACATACCCCGCTGTAGCCTGGTAAAGAGCTAGCCCCGGGTACACAACAGCCTCTCGAGGACCAAGATCCGCATCCACTAAAACCCACTGCCCGTGCATGTCTCTGATGTGCAACCCCGCCTTATCTGATTTCACAAATGAGATCAAACTCTTGTCAAGTTGGTGATCATGGTCTGAATACATGATAAGCTGCTCTTCTTCTGTTAAGTTATGGTGTTGAGCTCCATGAAATGAGGGCCTTGCATAACAGCAAACAGATAACACAGAGGACGATATCTCAGTATTCCTCAAAGGGACATTGTCAAGAATATCAGTAAATGGACAACTTCTCAGATTCAAATAGAAGCCAATGGCATCAAGAACAACCCGAGAAGCTTTTCCTAGTAAAGCAAAGATATCAGGCAAACCAGCTGGAGGGAATTCAATGGAATTGGTTGGCTCGATGGGAGTCAAACCAGGTCTATACTCGTAGCTCTCTTGCCACGACTGAGGATCTGCATAGTAGCCAGAGGTCTTGCACCATTCTCGTGAATCATTGGTGTGGATCATATTATTAGAGGCTGGATATGAATCTCTCTGGTGAAAATAGAGCCGAGCAGAATCCAAACCGGATCTAAGGAGGGCTCCATCGCTAGCAGGGAACTGAATGATGGCAGCAGAGTACTGTGCCAGAGATTGAGATAATGTAGTCACGGCTAACTTGTACGAATCAGAAGGTAAACCTTCAGTGGGAGCTAGGTCACAAACCTTGACACGACCCAATGTAGGCATCCCATTTTCTGCCATCAAACTATACACCAAATCCCGAAAAAAATAATAGAGCAATCAATAATAATTGGCACAAGCTTAAAGGTTGAGCTTGAACATTGTTGAAGCAGAACGGACTTAATCTTCAATCCCTCTTTTCTGAAACGTTAAAAATAAAATGGGAACAGAAACCATCTAATGCTCTGATTTGTCCAATAGATAAAATAATTATCTCCACGGGAGCGACGTACCTTTAACATGGAGATTCATCGAAGAAGGATATCTCGTAAGCTCTCACTCAACTATTACAGCAAATATAGAGAAAATTAAGAATTGTCAGACTTTGCTGCCCAGAAGAAAAAAACTGAAACTTTCGATTTTCGAAGGGACGTCACAAAAGGAGAAGTCAAACCCTAGAGGAGATTCGAAGGGAAGCTATGAATTAAAATTGACCGTCGTGTAACAAGACCAGGGTGAGGTGTTTCCTTTAGGACAAGTAAGCTTCAGCAGATATAATCGGAAGGGATGACAAAAGTAAGACCAAATCTTTAACCAATCTCTCTATGGATTTTGATTTGTTCAGTGCCTCCCCAAAATACATAAAAATCAAAGCTTTCATGAATATGTGACTCAGTTCTTCAATTTATAAAACGAACGCAAGCCCCGCAGGTAAAATTTATTTCTCACTTACAGTGACCCAATTTTCAAAGTTTGGATTTTACTTGAGACCATAATTTGTCAACTTTGGGACTATCAATGATACAGTGGACGCTTAGAAATGGGATTGGACACACAGACAAAACGATGATAATAACCGAAATCAACTGAAACTAAAATTGGCGATGTCACATGAGAACATCGACAATAAATAAATCCAATCCATTTCAATGTTCCAATTAAAATGTGGGCAATAGAAAGAAAATCTTTGTTTAGTTTGTTATCTATTCGGCAGGTCTATCCTTGGTCACTTGAGAGCGTCTGCGTTTAGCTCCATCGTCCCCTAAACGCAGCCCAACGCATAAATCCCCATCGCAGCCACCATTAGTTGTAAGACCGGCAACAAGATCCTCCCTACCAGTTTCAGACCAAGCAGACGTGGAACATTGACCGCTGAAGCTTGGCATGAACTGGTGTTCCACACTCGGGGCACCTCCTTTTGTTTCTATTATATCTTCAAGATCGATGTGTTGGACCTCAAGAGGTCCTAATGATGCCTCTAACTTCTCTTCTGGGCTTCTCTTCTGTTTTTTGAGATTCACACACGGAGGTGATGGGTCTGCAACCATTGAGCTCATCCCTGTTGATGAGGCTGCTCGTTGTTCTTGCACTGCCGCTGAATAAGCACAACAACAAACACAAGTCAAAAGGGATTTTTTTATCTTCTATATGCTCCAGTTCCAGAAGAAGGGGTTATTACCTTTTAACCCTTCATCAGTGGTGATCAGATCAAGCTGGAGATGTGTAAGAAGCCTGCCAAGATCAACTCCAGTGGTCCAGCTCTCTGGAGACTCACCTACTTTCAGTTTCAGCCTCCCGCGGCTTCCAGTGCCTCCCCATATGATCCCGATCGGTGTTGCCTTATCCTCACCTTTCATCACTATGAGGCTTCCGCTGTCTCCCTCAAGATCAAACGGACTGTGATGGTTCTCCCCAACAACAAGGAAATCAGTGAGGAAGCAGACTCCTCTCTCGTCATTGTACTCCAGTGCGTAAGCCAGCACAGTTCCGGTAGTCAATCCAGAGCTTCTCCCGACTTTAACCACCTGTTTCCCTACTAAACTGCCAACTGGAGACTGCAGCTCCACGGCTTTCACTTCTCCAATCTCTCCTACTCCACCTTTGACAGACGTTGTGACCCGTGACAAGTCATAGTCGTCTGCAAAGGGGATGAATGCACCATCTGCTCTCACAAACGTCTCTGCAAAATACATTGAATGTTATTGCGGAGGTAGCTGCTTCATCGAAGCTAAAACTCAGTAAGTTCTGAACTTTCTAAACCTGGATTGGTGCCAGCGAAAATGCCAAACCAGAGATCGTCCGTGATGAAGGAAGTCGCTCTCTCGACCGCTCCAAGGTAGACCCCAGGGCCGAGGGCAGGAGGGAGAGGATGAAACATCTTCTGGCTCGGGTAGTCTAAGTTAACCGCAACATGGCGGTTAGTCACAAATCCGACTTGCCTACCTCCGGTCTGGCTCCTCACTATTGCCCCTAAAGTCCCACAAGTCTCCTGGCTTGCCACCTGATTGAAGTTAACAGCAAACACAAAGTCATGGACTTTGCGATCATTTCCATAACACCATATTACAGTGAGTGATTATACCTGAGAGCCTGATCCAATGAAGGGATCAGAGCCTTGGAGATGATCAACAATATCAGTGGTGACTGTCTGTTTAAGAGTGGGCTGATGATCAGGTTCTCCTATATATGAAAACTCCACCACATCCACATCACACCATATCCCTCCTGCTCCCTGATTCAATTCCCAGATCACATATTCACCAATTACAACTTCCATTCCAATGCCATCAAACTTTTGAATTCAATGTACCTCAAGAGCAGTAGGAAGGCACTGAAGAGGGCTTAGCCATTGCTTATGCACTTTCCGAGACACAAACACAATGATCGCCGGGATATCCGTGAGAACCCCTCTCCGGATCCTGAACCCAATGGCGGTACCGAGACTGTAACAGCGCAAGATCTTGCTATGGAATGCTCTTATGGTCATGAGCTCCAGCAAAGTGGTGGCGCGTTGCCCTTTAGGTTCTGTGGAGGCTGGTTCAGGCGAAACAGCATCCTCGTCCTCCTCTTCCTCCTCCTCCTTCCGCAAGTTTGAGAAATAGTTGGCCCTTTCCTCCGCCGCGTTGCTCAACCTGCTCGAGGTTGGCCATGAGAAGTAAGACGCCGCCGTGAACTCGCAGTGTTGACCGGATGACCCAGGCTGCTGCATCCTTGGCGCCCGAGTAGTCACAAAATCACGCCTTTTTCGTGTTACTGAGCAATCACGTCTACAGAAGTTATAAGAGAAACAAAAGGGGTAGTAGTTAGAAGGGAAAAAAATCCAATCTGGGCACAAAGAACGGAAACATATTCGAGCATTGATGATTGAAACAAATCGAATTTGAAAGCGATTGATGCATAGAAAACACAGAGTGACCGGAGAAAAGATGTTCGTTGAATTACCTGCATATATAAAACTCAAATTACTCAATCTCCAAACTTCGAAAGTTGTGAGTTTTCTGCAACTGTCGAATTCTTTGTAGAAGCATTAGACGAGCCACGGCCATAAGTCAACTCGAATGCCAGTTTGTGGAGGAACCTGCAAGTTGAGTCGCACATGAAAGAGTAAAGTGACGACTGTTTTTTCTTTTAGAAAATTATATTTCTGTTTTATCAAATAAATTTATGGGTTAAGTTTTAAAACGCGTGCAACTTTTTGTGGGAAGAAAGCCGCTTTCGGTCGTATTTAAATTATGGGTTAGTGGACTGATGTCAGAAACCTTATGTTTTCGGATATATATTGATTCAAGATCTTCTTGATGACATAGGTAACTTCGTGTTTAGTCGGATACTCCAAAGTTTTGGGCTTCATTCAGGCCATTAATCGTTTGGCTTGGATAGTTATTGATTCTTTTGTTTCGTTTGTTAACAAAAAACAAACTGATCGAAATCTTTTACCGATTTCGTTATCAAAATCACATTTGTTTTGACGGAATTCACCAAAATGATCATATGGAAGTGTATGAAACTATTAAATGGCAAAGAAAAAGGCGGAGATAGAGTACAGTACGGCTCAAGGGAAGCTATACAAAGACGAGACACCATTTGAGGGTCTGTACAGATCATGTACAGATGATAGTTCCCATTGAATTCATAATTGGAGTCCGTTGCATATCTGTTGGTTTTCTAAATAAAAGAGCCTAGAGCACGTTTGATCATTCACTATGGAAACCGTAACGAAAAAGTCCCTCAAAGATATTCATTCAGTCGCAAAGCTCTGCTTAGTGCTTAGTAATGTCAAAAAGTCTAAACAAAGCTTAATGTAAAAGAGAACATAAAGGTTCAAAGTTGATGCTTAGAAAAGTCAAGAAATTGGAAAGGTACTACATAGATTTGGGATAGGCGTCGACTACTTGGATCTCTGTCTCATCTTTCTTCTCTTTCTCTTCAATCTCCTCATCCGCTTCTTCTTCCACTGCCAATGTTCGAAGTTCAAAACCACGACCATATTAAACATTAGTGCATTGTATTTTGTTTCGATCAAAACCAGCAATGTCAGTATCAAGGAAATTCAAGATCTAAGCTCCTACAAACTTTTATACCTAAAAGCCAATACTTATCATGCGTACAAGTTTCACTACCATTTTTCTCCGATTAAGAAGAAGAAAAACACGAAAGAGAACCCAATAATCATAGCAATGAAGACTTTCTCAGCGGCATGTAAGAAAGAAAGAACAAGATCGGAATCTGTAAATCCAAGAACAGATCACAACAAAATCGTAGAGAAACTAACATACCTTGGCTCTCATCGTGATATCGCCTAACTCAGATACTCGCTCAGTTCACCGATAACTCCATTAGATATATATAGCTAGGGTTTCACGTTTCGCTTACTTTAATTGGACTAGGCCTAGTTATTTCAAATGGGCCTAGCCTAAGCCCATTTAATATGACAAAATGACAGAATAGCAATAAGAAGAAAGAAAGCACAGCAAAATCTGATAACGAAATGCATCCCCACATTATACTTCGAGCTTTGACTTTAATAGTAATAACTCTCATATATTATTTCTTCATTTCTTTAATTTTGTTTTTTTGCATTTTTCCAGCTTGCCATTCCTCTCTCTGTGCACTTTCGTAAAATAAATAGTATATTTACTATTCAATGTCGCATTTGGTTTCAGTGCAACGAACAGCTAAGAAATATACATATCTACCTTGTTCCATTCACATCCACCGTTCACTAAATGCCATATATATCTTCTCTATGCAATAAATTGAAATTGTTTGATCTCGATTTCTCTACATAGTTTCGAATTTGTAATGGACTGCTTTGATTGCAACAGTTTCTTTTCGAATGGATTGATTTTCTTTTAATGCAGTGAAATTATTACCATTTATGTCTTTGTCACACTCGCAGCTTGAACAGTATAACACTTTTGTCAAATTAGAATAAGGACACGCATTGTATCAATTCATAGATTTGGTAATGTGATTACTTATATTTCCATCACATATTACAACACATTAAAAAATCAACCTTAGAGACACGACAAGAAGCAGCTTGTTTATGGATTATATATAGGGTTTGAATTGTTTATGGATTATAGTACTTGTTTTGTCCATGTGAAAACTATATCATGTTAATGTCCATTTGACATAGTTAACTAATTACTCTTTTCTTGTCGGCCTTTTCTACTTAAGCCATTTGTCGTGGCTCTTTAACCCAAATATATAGTAAATTTAGTTGCTGAAATATATAGAAAAGAGGAAAGAGATATAAAGAGTACGTAAAAGCACTATGAGAATAATAAAAAAGAATAAAAGCACCATGAGAATCAAATATATAAGATACAGAATCTAACAGAGGGCGCAAAACTGGGAACTACCACGTTCTCTCCTTCATTTCCCCCACCAACCTTGTTCCTATTTTTTTATCTTTATTTTTTTCTTGTCTCGTAAATATATATTTGTTCTTGTTCAAATGATACAATATTTTATATTAAATAATTCCACATTTACTGTTTGGTACAAATAGAGATTTTTGATAGAGTACTTCTGTATATTTTGACTACTAACAATCCATAGATTTTTCATGCCATTCCATAATGCATAAATAAATACCTAGTTTACATCATACCTAATATATTAATTGAAAATTATTTCAAAATAATCTTATTTTGATATGTGATTTACAAATATATCATGATGATGTATTACACTATTAAACCATGTAAAGATAAATATTATATAATAAATAATTTACTAAAGTATTTACGAAAATTGTCACTAAACAGTATATTTCAATCTTTAATATTTCGACATAAAATATATTTAGTTATAAAATGTAAATACAATATAAAAATTATTATAAATTTTGAAAAATTAGTCAAAAAATATAAAAACAAAAGTTTAATTTAATTAATTTTTATCACATCTATAATTTTATCCAAAATAAATACAGTTTAATTCTGTTTGTATAATCCGATTACATTATTTTTTTATTTTCGTAATAAATATTAAAAAATTTAGAAAAATTATTTTAAATATGAAATAATAGATATAATTTAGATTAACAAAATAATTAAGTAATTATAATATGTGGATATTTTTTTAATAAAGTATGGATCAAAATCTAATTTTAATTGAATGCGACTCGTGACAACATCCCCCTGAGTTTGCGAGTACAATGTAGTAATAACTGGTTGAAAAAAGTGTAATAATCAGTGACTAACACTGTATTTATATTGTACGTAAGTTCCAAATCTTTGGTCGAATATGGCATCGAAAACTTAAACTCTGCAAGAGGACGTTGGGTCCCCATAAATTCAAAATCTGGTCAACAGACCATCGCAGAATTTGGGTTTTCCTCATTATCGAACAATCGCTATAGGAAAATTAACTTTTCAGTTTTCACCTTATTTACATTCTAAACTCAACTCTAAACTCATCTGACGAACAAGGGACCCGATAAAACTAAACGCAAAAAACGACCCCCTAAACAGAAGATGTTGCCAAATATAAAGTCGGTACAATTAATTATACTCCGGTTTGGTTCTTAGAGATTGGTGGTCGGTTCAAGTCTGGTTCGGTTATTACAGTTCTTGGTGGTGTTACTCTGTAACTGTGCTCTGTTCCCGGACGACGAAGAAGATGATGAAGAGGAAGAGAAAAGCTGGCCAAAGAAGAGACTCGATTTGGGTCCGCCACGGAGAGAAGAGACAGGGACATTAAGAACTGGCGTGATTCTGACATTGGCGGAGTAAGATCTCGGCATTCCATGGTGGTGCTTCATTCTCGGTCCGCCGGTGAAGTTACCGGGACTACTTGAGCTTCTCTCGAGTCCGTGAAACACGAGTTTTCCTGAAGCATTTAGTCTCGGGCTATCCGCCGTCACCGTCAGCCCTGTCGACTCACTCTCCGTCGATTCATCAGCCGGTGAATGATGACGTCGTGGCTTCCTAGGTTGGTTCGAGCTGCGCAAGTGGCGATGAGCACGTGACCGAGCGAACGGGTTGGGGATTCCGGGTTTGTCGATATCGAGAGATAGTCTAGGAAGGTCGTCGAGCTCGTGACCGGAGGAAGAAGACGACGAGAGGGAGAGGCGCGAAGAAGAGATCGACGTTGACATCTCCGAGATGTCTGAGTCCTTTTTCTGCGGTGACGGAGAGGCCGTTTGAGCGGTGGATTTGGAACTTCGATTGAGAAAATGCCTAAACGATGCCGTTTTGGGACTTGGAGAAGATGAAGACAACCGCGATGACGACGCTTCCCCTTGCGTCTTGGCGAGTCTCTTAAGGCCTAAAAGCTCACGCCATCGCACAGTGCAACGAGGTGCTCTCGGAGAGAAGAGGTAAGGATCAACGGCGCCAGAGATCTCTATCTCCAGTTTTCTGCATGGTTCTGCAACCGTATTAACCACCGAATTAGTCGCGCCGGAAAACTTAAGTGGGACTAGCTTTCCGTTGGAGAAGAGCTCCTCGGCGGATAACATTGTGACTGGATGTTCGAGAAGAAACTCAAAGTCCACTGGATCTTCGTTTTCCAACTGCCGATCTAAAGGTTCAGATTTCCTGTTAACTGGCATTTTGGTGCTCGTCCATGCATAACTCGACGAAGTACCAACATTTTTAACGCAACCCGACGCCATTTACTCGAGAGACGAAAAGAGAGTTTTTTTTTATTTAGATGGTCTCTTAGAGTTTGTAGATAAGTGGCAATGACAGAGACAAGCAATATATACAGCTCAGCTTAGATTTATAAATTCTCACAATACAGTACACACGTGTCCTCTACGGGTACAATACGGCTCTCTCCGGGTCGGGTTCCAAAAGGCCCAAATTGATTAATATTTCATCCCAAACAAAGGAGATAGTGTTAAAAGCTAGATACTCCCAAGGATATTGACCATTTTTGTTTTATAGTTTTGGGAACATTATTATATTGCATTTAGATTTTGTTTTATAGTTTTGGGAACATTATTATATTGCATTTAGATTTTTTCCTGACATGAAAATATTTTTGACATGATTCAACTCATCTCTGCCTATAGTCACTACCAAATACCTTGAATAGATTCTGGTTATGTTAAGTGCACGTCCATTAAAATTTATTATAATTCATAGTATGATTTGATTAAGGGATTTAAAATGGTAACGGTTGAATATCTCTGAATATGGAATATTATAAAATATTATTTGTATTATTGATGGAAAATGGAATAACTAAAAAATTACTAGTACGAGCATAGTAGTTGAAGAATCATATAATAAACAATTATGAATAGCAACGAAATAATTAAACGAATTCTTTGAAAGAATAATAATTGGGTTGGTTAAATTTAAAATCTTATGAAACATAAGATAACGGTGGAATAGTTATTTATAACAATACATATAAGTTGGATATCTATACGTATTTATATTCGTTTAAAAATTAACATATATCAATTTTTATTGGATTATAGTTATTTAAAACAATACATATAAATTGGATATCCAAACGTATTTATATTCGTTTAAAATTTAACATATATCAATTTTGATTGGATTATAGTTATTTAAAACAATACATATAAGTTGTATATCTAGACGTATTTATATTCGCTTAGAATTTAACATATATCAATTTTGATTGAATTATAGTTATTTAAAGCAATACATATAAGTTGTATATCCAGACGTATTTATATTCGCTTAAAATTTAACATATATCGACTTTTATTGGATTATAGTTATTAATAACAATACATATAATTAAATTGGATATCCAGACATATTTATAATCGCTTAAAATTTAACATATATCAACTTTTATTGGATTATAGTTATTTAGATCAATACATATAAGTTGGATATTCAAACGTATTTATATTCGATTAAAATTTAACATATATCAACTTTTATTAGATTATAGTTATTTAGAGCAAAACATATAAGTTGGATACCAAAAAATATTTATATTCGGTTAAAATTTAACATATATCAACTTTTATTAGATTATAGTTATTTAGAACAATATATATAAGTTGGATATTCAAACATATTTATATTCGTTTAAAATTTTAACATAAATCAACTTTTGTTGGATTATAATTATTTAGAACAATACATATAAGTTGAATATGCAGACATATTTATATTCGTTTACAATTTAACATATATCAACTTTTGTTGCATTATACTTATTTAGAGCAATACATATAAGTTTGATATTAAGACATAATTATATTTATTTAAAAATTAACATATATCAACTTTTGTTGGATTATAGTTATTTAGAACAATACATATAAGTTGGATATTGAGACATAATTATATTTATTTAAAAATTAACATATATCAATACATATAAGTTGGATATTGAGACATAATTATATTTATTTAAAAATTAACATATATCAACTTTTGTTGGATTATAGTTATTTAGAGTAATATATATAAATTGGATATCTAAACGTATTTATATTCGGTTAAAATTTAACATATAACAATTTTTATTGGATTATAATTATTTTAATCAATATATAAAAGTTAGATATCCATAGATACTTATATTCGATTAAAATTTAATATTTATCAACTTTCGTTGGATTATAATTATTAGGACAATATATCGAAGTTGACTTTATGGTTTGCTAATTATCGATACGACCGTTCTTCTTTCGTGACGTCCCCAAAATTTCGATATTTTCTATTTACGAAAGTACATTAACATATATAATCAGATGATAATAAACACTAATTAACACAATATTTTTAGATATCAATTGGTAATAAAGGATATACAAGAGGAGGAGAAAGACAGTATAAGTATGGCTGAAGCTAACGTACCTCAGATCGTGGGTTTAGATTCCACCCTACCCAGAGACGACGAGCTTGTCTGCGATTACTTAATGAAAAGAACCGTTCGATGCCTCTATCAACCAATCATCTTGATCGAAGTCAATCTCAGTAAGTGCGAGCCTTGGGACACATTCCTCGTCAGTTTTTCTTTTCTCCAACTCTTTTGCGCATATTCATTTTTATACAGAAAAAAATATGAAGCTTATATGTGTATGGACAGAAAATATCCCAGCTCGTCAATCATACATATAGTCACCAATCGATCGTAATTAAGCATGTTATTAATTTATATTTTCTTGTTGCCGACAATGATCTGTTTTTGTGTTTCTGTCGAGTAAAAAGATCACCTCTTGTTGATGAGAAAAAAGCCAAAAAGTTCAACGTGCGAGCCACCTATTGTTTTTTCTTACTATTTTCTTGTGAAAAAACTATTTAACTGCACAATTATTAATTCTTAGTCACAAAAGCATATGTTAAACTTTCTTTTTATAAAAAACTATATTACTTTTCTTAGTTATATATATCATTATCATTATAACAAACAAATCATCTCGTAGTCTTGCGCAGGTGTTGAGTGCGTATTCGATGCTTTGTAATTGGGAACCGATATGATGCGGATAGAAATCATTTAGATATTATCGAATATGTCATTCAGATAAATACAATTCTTAAAAGACAAAACATCATTATATCATAAAGTTTTTAAAATATATATAACTGAAGAAAATACCAAGGCTGACATAATATATGATCTTTGACTTGGCATAAAATCTACTCTCTGAACCATATTTTCACAAATTTAGTGTTTTTTTTTTTGTTGGACAAATTAAACAGAGAGAGCGTGGGTATTGTGTAGAGTTTTCCACAAGAACAGAACCGTAGCTGGTAGAGCGGACAAAACAAGAAGCTGCTCTGATGAAACAGATTCTACATTGATGGACTCTTACATCAACTTTGATCATCATATAATCAACCAGCAAGGTCCCTGCTTCTCCAATTTGCCACAGAACCAAACCAACCAATCCGGTTTGGTTTCTCTCGAACCCGTTGTTTATTGTTTCCTCCGATCAGATGGTTCTCAGAGCTTTGCTAATTCAGTTCAGTAAGAGTGCCGAATTTCGCAAAGTTATGGTGAAGGAAGCTCAGAGAGCTAATTGACTGCTTGGAATTACTGATCATGGTTTGTGGCAATCACCATAGATCTGTCATTATGTATTATAATTCACCATCATGATTGTAAACATTTATATAAGCATGTTTTGAACAAAAATCATCAAAATTTAATGAATTTTATCAAATACAACTAGTTTAAAACACATAATTTAAAAATATCATTCGTAAAATTTGTGTAGTTATGAGATAAAATTGTACAGTCCACGAATTCAAAATATATTTTCAACTTTTCAGATTTTAACTACGGCATAAGAGGGCTTGATCACTGTTTTGGCAAAGCAACTTCGTCCCGTTTTGGGGAGTCCACAAACGGCAGGACATCTCTAATTACAAACAATCCAGAAAAATACTATATTAGTCCTATCATTCTAGTATAGAAATGGAAAAATCCTTGGTGATTTCCATTCAATAAAACCCATCCCATAATAAGTAATTCCCCACTTGCCTTTTCTACTTCATTGATTGGCTTGTGGACGAGTGAAACAAAAAATCTAGGCTTTATTTATTGATTGGGCGAAACTCCGGGTGCTGTGTTGTGTTGTGTTCCCACTAAAAATCTTTTATTTTTCCATAAATCATGTATACATGACTTGGTAGGTATTAAAAATATTGCCTTTTTGCCTGAAAAAGGATATTTGTTGGCCCCGTCATTATTCTACGTGCACCGACCTTTCTTCTGCGTTCTCCTTCTTCGTCTTCCGCCGTTTTTTTTTCCTTAACTGGGCATCGATTTTCCAGCTGTTATCCTCGTATACGTAGTATTATTGCGAATTGCTCTTTCGGATTGGTATTGCTCATTTACCCCAAACAATTTCAGGTTTAGGGTTTTTTGTTCTTATTTCCGGACTTTTTCCAATGGCAGGGTTTGTGTCGTTGCACCCATTAGGTTTATGATCTCGAGCTAGGGTTGGTGTTTGAAATTACATTTTTTCCCATTGTAGTAGGATAGTTTTGCGAATCCGGGCAATGGCTATATTGAATAATAGTTTTTCTTCTTAACTTGGAGTAATTCATGAATTCTGTGTTACGCGTTTGGCTACCTATTGCTGTTTTATTTTTTTGATATTGTATCTTTGAACTCAAATCGGTTTTGATTGTAGACTTTAGCTTATCTTCGTGGTGTGATGATCGTGTTTCTTTGTCGGGGCAGAGTGCTTCCTGAGTTCTGCATTCCTCGAGAAGGAGATTAAGAGGAACAGTGAATTCTCCATAGTTTCAGGGTAGTAGCTTACCCTCTTTTGCCTCAAGCGTTTGAATCATATTGAGCATGGCTCAGGGGCAGAATAGGAATGTTCCTCTGCCAGGACAGATGCAGAATTCTGTTGCAGTTTCTGCTTCCAATGTTTCTTCTCAGCCTAATATGGTCCATGGCATATCTCGTGATGTTCTCAGAGTACGTCAGGAGATGCTGAACAGGATGTAAGAATATTCTGTTGCTCGCATATGCTATGTTGTTCATGGCTCTTACTTGCTATATATTCCACTGGCGTATTGACTATCCGTACAGAGTCTGCAATACAATGTTGGCTTTATGTTTTCTGCTTCAAATACTTATAGTTTTTGCTATGATTGCTAAGAACCCATCAACTATTCTAGTTGTTTACGCAGTTTAGCTTTTTGTTCTCCCATTGATTAACTTTTGGATTCCTGATTTCTTGGGGATTTAGTTTGTAACAATTCTTATACTTGTAACCTTTAAGGGAAATCGTTATGCAACTAACTATTTATTGAGGTGATCTTACGCTTTGTAAAGTTTATGTATATGGAAAATACTGTTATTTATTTGATTGTTATGCATGATTTCTCATTCTCTCCAGCTACGCTTGGTTACAGCAGCGGCAGCCTTCAAAGACTGAGGATGCCTCAAAAGCGAAGTTATTTGAGGTTGCAAAATGGTTAGAGAGTGCAATGTGGAGAACGGCTAAGTCAAAGGTTCATCCAGTTTTGATATTTTCATTGTTACAGTTTGTTAAATTAAATAAGAACGGCTAAGTCAAAGGTTCATCCAGTTTTGATATTTTCATTATTACAGTTTGTTAAATTAAATAAGAACGGCTAAGTCAAAGGTTCATCCAGTTTTGATATTTTCATTGTTACAGATTGTTAAATTAAATACTCCTAGCTAGTCGCAAACAGTACTTGAATTCAATCACTCTTAGACGCTTTAACATTGTAAAAGTGGCACTGTTCTTGATGGTAATTTCTTTTTGCAGGAGGATTACTTAGATTTCCGAAGTTTTGAGGTTCGCATAGAATCTACTCTGAAACAAATTTATAGTCAGCGCCGTGCTAATCCTTCAAGCTTGGCGGGTATGTTGGTACATACACCTGGAGTTTCGCACGGATGGGGTCATAGTTATACAGCCACCCCTATGGTGAATATGAGTACCTTCAATAGTAGAAATGAGTTATCAATTGAAACCAGAAGGTTATTGCCCACTAATCGCATAAATGGAGGTAATATCAGTCAGATCTGATGTAAGATTCCACTGTATACCTGCAAATTTGACTGTACAAAGACCTGTCCTAATTCTCTTATACTTACACTTTATTTCAACAGGTTCATTAATCAATGGCCGCCAGCAGTTATCTGCGGGATTTTCAGTTAGTTCTGATCACACTGGCCATATGAATCCTACTCCTAGATATAATAATAGTGTTATTGCTGATGTATATCAATTTCATCAAAATGAAGAAAATTCTAAAGATGATGGCAAACTTCTGGCTATTGGGTCCGATTTTGGTAATCAATCTCAGGCCCAGCTGCAGAGGCAACGTGCTGCTGGTTCAAATGACCGTATGCTTTGCAACCTTAGTCACCAGTTAGGAGGTGGTTTCAGGTCAAATATTCACCAGAATGCATCTGGGATGATCAATAGTCCTCTAAATGCTGGTGTAGGGATGAGCGGCAACAGTGTACACCTTGGTAATGGGCCCATGAATTCTGAAGGGGTCCTCAGTTCTAAGCATTTTTCAACTTTATCCCAACCTTTGCAGCAGCCTGTTTATCAGTTGCAGGTGTCAGATGTGCACAGTAAATCTCTCTAATTGTCCTTTTATCTTATGCTATTTGAATTTCGATGCTCTCTTGATTATCTCCTCTCAGGCTATCATTCTCTTGAGTATGTAACTCAGTGGTGCTAATTGCAAGTTTTTGATGTTATTTGAAGGATACTCAATGAGCAATTCTGACACCTTTGGGTCTGGGGATCTCTATGGAGTTCTAACACCATCGGTCTCAATGGAAACTACTGTGGATATGAATTCAATGAGCTCGAATCCTATGCGGAGAATTGATGCTTCATCCGCTAGTAATCAGTCAAGCCTGCAAGCAGTGGAAAAAACTTCGTTGCTAGAGCCTCCACTTCCACTACTTCATCAGTTTGAGAATGGGAATTTCCAATATTCTTCCAATTCCAACAAAAAAATGGCTCAGGTTAGTCATCAAGCATTAGAACATCAATTCAACCAATATGCACATCATGGTCAATACCAGCAACAAGAGCACTCACTGAACAATGATGCCTATCGACAATCTCAGCTAGCTTCAAATTTAGCTAATCAAGTTAAGCATGAACCTCACGTGGAATGTTACAATGAAGCGTTTCAGCTGCAGGCACTGTCCAAGTCACAAGACCAGTATAAGCAGAATGCTGTCAAAAACGAGTGTGTTGGTACTCAGACTGCACCAGTTTGTAGTAGCCAGACAAATATTTCTCCATCTTTCCCACCACAAACTCATCAGACTCAGCCGATATCACAATGGAAAGATATGATTAACCTCTCAGCTAGAGTGCAGCCAGTATCAGGTCTCAGTCAGCGGCAGTCATCTTCGCACAACTTGACACACATATCAAAAATACCCAATGGAGAGAGAGTGGTAAGGTTATACCCTAGATTTCCTATGCAGCATGAAGCTATTAATGGTAGTTTGTCTGTAAGACAGTCTACAAATGGCAAAACTGTTCGAAGCACCTTGGAGACCTCCCAACGCCCAGAAGGAAGAACCACATTGAGTAAACAGCTTAATGGAGATTGTGGTCTTAGTTATATAAATCAGAGGCGGTGGCTTTTGTTCCTGCTACATGTACGCAAATGCACTGCAGCGGAAGATAACTGTAAAAGCAAGTACTGTTTTGCTACCAAAACACTATTGAAACATATCAATTACTGCAACGCCCCAGCTTGCGCATATCAATATTGTCTTCAAACCCGGAAATTGATTCATCATAACAAGCACTGCAGAAATGAAACATGCCCAGTCTGTGTTTTTGTCAAAAACTTCAAGGAGAAACAGAAAGAAAAAAATTCCCTGCTCCAAAGAGCCGGACCTAAGCCAGCTAGTTTAAGCTATGGACACAGGGAATCCTTTGAGTCTATGCGTGCTTCTAGTGAAAAAGACTCTGAAGCTCCATCTGTCATTGATGATCTGCAGCCTTCCCTGAAGCGTCTAAAAGTAGAGAAACCCTCCCAGTGTGCTTATCCTGACACACAGAGGATCCCAGTGACAATATCTGCTTGTGTCAGTAAAGCTCACTTTTCAATGGGTTTGCAAGAGAAAGATAGTCCACAAAATGGTGTTTGCAAAAATGTCAGATTGGATGTGCCTATGAATGAAGACAGTTCTGATTCTTCAAGGAGAGTTGTTTCAGTTTCCTGCGAGCTTGAGAAGCCTGTTTACAAAGATACCCCTATGGAAAGTCATGGTGGAGAATCTGCACTGGGTGGTGAAACTGTTTGTTTACCAAAGAAAGAAAATCCAAATTGTAAGAATGAAATAAACGCACCAAAAGATGAGAATGTGGAACAGTCTGTGGGAGTTGTAGCTGCGTCTAATAGCGGAAAGTCAAAGATTAAAGGAGTCTCACTGATTGAGCTGTTCACTACAGAGCAAGTGGAGGAGCATATCCGCGGTCTTCGTCAGTGGGTAGGCCAGGTAAGGTAACAAATTTTTAGATGCAAATCTGGTGTCATATGAATGATTAGGATTGACCAAGAGAGGTTTTCAATATATCCTGGCAATTTCATCTTTACTTTCTCTAGGTCTCTATTTGGTGTTGTCTGAGTCTTTCTATCTCTTATACCTTTTTTCGTTTTAAAAATGCTTGAGCTGCATGTGGGCGTTGACAGTTAATAATGCTAGTTTTTCTTTCTTCGTAATTTAATTTCAGAGTAAAACCAAGGCAGAAAAAAATAAAGCAATGGGACTCTCCATGTCTGAGAACTCTTGCCAGTTATGTGCTGTTGAGAGGCTTGCATTTGAGCCGACGCCTATTTACTGCACACCTTGTGGTGCACGTGTCAAGAGAAATGCTATGCACTATACTGTTGTGGCTGGTGAGTCACGGCATTATGTTTGCATTCCTTGCTACAACGAAGCGCGTGCCAACACTGTTTCTGTTGATGGAACTTCTGTGCCAAAGTCGAGGTTTGAGAAAAAGAAAAATGATGAAGAAATTGAAGAATCGGTACGCCTTTTCAGTAACTGAAGTTCTGGAATTATTTTATAGGGATATCTAGCTGCTCTATTCTTTTTACGAGCCAATGATTCTATGCAGTGGGTGCAATGTGATAAGTGTCTAGCATGGCAGCATCAAATTTGTGCTTTGTTCAACGGCCGTAAGAATCATGGGCAAGCTGAGTACACTTGCCCTAATTGCTATATACAAGAGGTGGAACTAGGAGATAGGAAACCAGTATCACAAAGTGATATTCTGGGGGCAAAAAGTTTGCCAGCCAGTACTCTTAGCAACCATTTAGAACAGCGGTTGTTCAATAAATTGAAGCAGGAAAGACAAGAGAGGGCTAGACATCAAGGAAAAAACTACGAGGAGGTGATTTACTTACTTTTCCGATAAATTTTGTGCTTATTTCCTCTGCTTATCTCCCTCGTGACTGCTGGCAGTGTTTTCTGCCTATTTGATCATAATATGATTTATAGAGCAACATATCAAGTTGTGCCTGGAGAATGGCATATAGAAAGATACGAAAATAGCTAGTTTATGGCCCTTTATATATTTTAAGCCTTTGTTTCTTATAACACTCTTTCCCTTGATATAGCTAGGTTGAGAAAGATAACGATGAAAATTTCTTCTTTATTGATATATCAGGTCCCGGGAGCTGACTCGCTTGTCATCAGAGTTGTAGCATCTGTCGACAAAATAGTAGAAGTAAAGTCACGTTTCCTTGACATTTTCCGAGAAGATAATTACTCATCAGAATTTCCTTATAAGTCTAAGGTACAGATTGTGTATGCTTGCTTCATATTTGTTTTCTGTTTTTCTAATTGTGCTGTCCTTCTGCGATACGATGCCTGTTGATGTTGACTATCAGCTTTCATACTAACAAACCTGTATTTTCCTTTCTTTTCAGGCCATTCTGTTGTTTCAGAAGATTGAGGGTGTTGAAGTATGCTTATTTGGCATGTACGTCCAGGAATTTGGAACAGATTGTGCGTCTCCCAACCAGCGGCGGGTATACCTTTCCTATTTGGACTCGGTTAAGTATTTCAGACCTGACGTTAAAACAGTGTCTGGAGAGGCCCTCCGTACTTTTGTATACCATGAAATTCTGGTAAGCTGCTATTCTTCTGATCCCCAGTTGCTTCCAGGCACCTGTGTTGCCTCACAAGTCTTATCAACAATGGCTTTTTCGGATTTGCAGATTGGTTACCTTGATTACTGTAAGAAACGTGGTTTTTCAAGCTGCTATATATGGGCATGCCCCCCTCTTAAGGGTGAAGATTATATTCTATATTGCCATCCTGAAATCCAGAAAACACCAAAGACTGACAAACTAAGGGAATGGTATGGAATATTTTTTTTAATACTTGTGTTCACTTGAAGAGAGAAATTGCATCATGATATATCCATAATACTTCCTCCTTTTCAGGTATTTAGCAATGCTAAAGAAAGCTTCTAAGGAAAAAGTGGTCGTTGAATGTACAAACTTCTATGATCATTTTTTCGTCCAGTCTGGTGAATGTAGAGCTAAGATTACCGCAGCAAGGTTGCCATATTTTGATGGGGACTACTGGCCTGGTGCAGCTGAGGATTTAATAGATCAAATGAGCCAAGATGAGGATGGCAAAAAGTCAAACAGAAAACTAATGCCCAAAAAGGTCATATCGAAAAGGGCTCTAAAAGCAGTAGGGCAGTTGGACCTTTCTGTTAATGCCTCGAAGGATCTGCTGCTGATGCATAAAGTAACATTTTTTTCTCTTAGTTTTCCCTTGGTTTGTTAAAATTGTTTCAGTGTTAATCTTGCCTTTTCTAGTTTTTTCTTTCTGCTCATGTCTTTTTGTCGAAAAAGAGACAGTATCACACCCCCCTCTCTTAACCTTTATTCTTCTTCTATGTAGCTGGGGGAGATTATCTTGCCAATGAAGGAAGATTTCATCATGGTTCATTTGCAACATTGTTGCAAGCATTGTTGCACGCTCATGGTATCTGGAAATCGTTGGGTGTGCAGCCAGTGTAAGAATTTTCAAATTTGTGACAAGTAAGTTTTACTTATCAGCTCTTTGTTTATTTGATACTTGTATAGTTTAATTAAATAAACTATGTTGGGGTGAGATGTCAATTCAAAATATCAAAATACTTTCCAGCAAAAAGAATTTTCTTCACTGAAAAAAGCAGAACTCTAGTATGTGTGCTTTGAGGGGCGATATTCTGAAATTTTTAGGTTAATTTTTGACGTGTGCTTGTGATGTGTATTGTGTATATACATTCTTTGGCTGCATCTCACGAATTCCGTTTACTACAGGTGTCATGAAATGGAAGAGAACCGTGTGGAAAAGGAGAAACATCCCGTCAATCAGAAGAAGAAGCATGTACTATATCCTGTAAGTTTCTGCAGTGATAGAGCTTTAAGAAACTGGGCTCTTCTCTATGGTGGGTTGGAAAATGACAAGGTGTTGGTCTCTGCAGGTTGCTATTGACGATGTTCCTACTGAAACTAAGGATAATGATGACATCCTTGAGAGCGAATTCTTTGATACTAGGCAAGCTTTCCTGAGTCTTTGCCAAGGTAATCATTATCAGTATGACACACTAAGGCGGGCAAAACACTCTTCTATGATGATTCTCTATCATCTTCACAACCCAACAGTCCCTGCATTTGCAACGGCATGCGTCATCTGCCAGCAAGAACTAGAAACTGCTCAAGGTTGGCGTTGCGAAGTTTGTCCTGACTATGATGTTTGCAATCCTTGTTACTCAAACGGGATCAACCATCCACATAGCTTCAGTAGCCGTCCATCTGTGACAGATTCTGTCGTACAGAACACACAAACTAATCAAATTCAGACTGCACAGGTACGTTTTCTTTCGATTGTTGTAGATTTGGTCATAGAATTAATATCCACAAGCGTATTCATATTCATAATTGTTCACTAATCAAGCTGCAAAGATAGTTCAGTTCCTCATAGGATTTATCAAAATTCCTTTTGTTTATGGTGTAGCTAGTAAAGGCCCGGTTTACCTATGCCTTAGAAAATCGAGTTTACATCCCTTGGCTTCTCTTTTCTTGTATTGCTAAAATAGTTTGTCATGTTGGTACTGCAGTTAAGAGAGCTTCTGCTACACGTGATTGCATGCTGCACTGCACAGTGCCAGTACCCAAGGTGTCGCATGATTAAGATTCTCTTTAGGCATGGTGTAATATGCAAGAGAAGAGGTTGCATCCATTGTAAAAGAATGTGGGCCCTCTTTCGAATGCACGCCCGAAACTGCAGAGATCCCCTATGCAAAGTCCCCAAATGCAGGTACGTAATCCAAACTACTTTAAAAGCATTTTTTTCCTTGATCAGAAGAAGCTTCGTCAAGAAGTTGATGTGTTTACTGATGATCTAACATGTTTTTTTTCTCAGAGATTTGAGAGTTCATTTTAGTAGAAAGCAACAACAGGCAGATTCAAGACGGAGAGCAGCTGTGATGGAGATGGTACGGCAGAGAGCAGCTGATGGAGTAGCCTCCACTCCTGATTGATAAACAGAGATATCTTGTCTCTCTGTCTATGGTATCGGGTTAAGGGTTCGTGCCTCTGGTGCATTGTGATCATGCCAGAAGTAATGATTGCAAATGGCTGGTGCATCAAGAAAGAATGAGATATAAGTTGAAGCCAGTTTAGGAACTCATGATGAAATGAGCAGATGGCGTCTCTTCTACAGCAGCTAATTTTAGGTTCCAAGAAGAAGGTACATAGATATTTATTCTAAAAGAATTGACATTTTTGTGATGTGTTTTTGAGGCAATTTTGTTGACTCTTTTACTTTACTCATTGAATTAATGGGTTTAAGACCGCCGAATTGGATCTTAATTCACTCTTTGATCCCTTGGAGTTGTAAATGTAGCATTTTTGGCAAATGTATAAGCTAATAAATTCCTGATTTTTAATTTCGTACTTTTTTTAAATGTTAAACTGAACAGTAAACTTTATCACTCTGCCATCAGAAAGAAGTCATAGGGAATAAGAGTGTTAATGTTCTATACCTCAAGCTCAAGGGTATGGGAGATTCGTGGTTTGTAACTTTTGGGTAATGAGATGGATTATCTTCTGCTAATTCAGAATCTGAATGATAATTCTGCTTAACTCAATCACAGTTGTATATTGACAAAACCGGAGGAAAAAGGTGTTTCATTTAGGACTCAGTTGTGTTCCCCAAATATACATATTTAGCAAAAGAAGAAAAAGGGTTTGGCTTTAGAAAGATGGGACATGTACACTGTAAACCCCAAAGCTATGCTGGACGAATAATAAACTCATGATTAACAAACAGCAAAACTAAACAGAGTTCTTACAAAGAGATTTTGTTGTCTGGGAGAAACAGGTATCTGAAACGAGAATCGAAAGGGAGTATTCCGCAGTTACGTGATGCGAGAAGGCTTTGTCTTCTCTGAGAGATGCATTGCTCTACAAAAGCTGCTTGATGCGGAGGAAGGTACCTCGATACCCATACTCCCAAGTTTGAATCCTCAACCAAACTCTTGGCATAACAATGGAGCATTTTCGGTACTAAGAGCTTCCCTTTGCTGCTCAGCCCTACCGATGCTTGTATGAAGTCCCTTTGAGCTTCTAGTAGCTCTTCCTTCACTCCTTTCGCTGTGTAGATCCTCACCTACAATAAGAATTCTCTTTAGAGTTCATGTTCCCCACTTTATGTCAAACAAAAGGAGACAAACAGATAGTTAGTTACCGCAGGCGAGGAGTACATTCCACAGCTTAGAGCAAAGCCAAGAAGAGGTTCATGTGTATCAACACTTGCCTTTCGTTGTTCTTCTGATACTTTTAGCTTGTGGATGGCAAGAAGCAGGGCCTGCATCAGAAGACAGAGTAAATGTTAATTGATTCTGAAAAAAGGAGAGGGAGAGCAAAAGAACACCGAGGATGATGTTGGGTCAAAAGCTTATACGATTTGTGGTCTGTGCATAGGTGGTTTCATCTTCAGTATCACATACTCCATCGTCGCTGCAGTATATGAGTGCCCTCCAACGGTATAGGCAGCCTGTGGAGCAAAAATAAAGATAGAATAATAAGGCAATAAAGATATGAGAACAACGAGAAGGATAAAATAGAGCTTGTTTCAAGTGATATAACCTTTTGCATCAACGAAAAGAGCTTCAAGTCGCTTTTCGGGACACCATAAGCCAAATACGCCTGCATAAAAATAAACAGACCAAAACTCATAAGGATTCATCTCATTTACAATGGTTCTTAATAAATAGAAGGGAATATGGAACTAACATGCATGATCAACGCATTATATAGGTTAATCCAGAAAGCTAGCTTTTCGTTGCTGCTCAAATGAATAGGGTTTACTCTAGCCAGTTGCTCCACCAATGTCCTAGTCACAGAATAAGCCATGGTCATCTATTTTGAGACTTATAGTTTAATCAGCTTGACAATACCATCAAGAAAAAACGTTATAGGAAATTCCATTTGCTTACCTGAATTTCCGCAATGCCCCGGAAGCATACTCCAGCTGTTTCTTCCCAACTGACATCCAAGAAACCTCAGATGCCAAACTGTAGTTTCCAATCTCTGACCAACTTAACTTACCGCGAACTCTATAAGGATCAAAGACATTTCCTGTGGCCAAAACATTGGCGTTATTTTGGATGTCTATTTGGGGGCTTTGCACCCATGACGAGATCATTGAACGTTCTGTTGAAGGCCACCAGGACGATGAGCTTGATAGATGCCCGCGAGGTGATACTGGTGAGAGTTGGCTTTTCTTTGATGATGCTTGTGAAGATTCTGTCAAATCAGCAAGAGACATAAAGATATTCTTCATACATCTCACCATTTCTTCAGATAATTGATTAGGGTGATCCCACAGGAACTTAGGTGGCATTCCTCGAGGTAGCTTCCTCGTATTTGCTTTTCTCATTAGCCTCTTCTCAAGAAGCTGATTACTTGGGTCCACTGTTTTCTGGTTTAGTGTGTGAAAAACGTAAGATACATTTATTCTTTCACTTAAACTATCTCTGCTTTTAGACAGAACTGTCCTTATGGTTGTAGGAAAGAAGAATATAAGTTTATACCTCCACAACTGATTCTGCCTGAGATGATTCAGATGAAGATTCATGGTTTTGGACTGTTTGGTCTTCCATTGATAGATGTAATTCAGAATCCGAATGATTCAAATATCTCAAAGACGAAGAAGAAGAAGAATTCTGCAAAACTAAGACATAGTTATACACTGATATAGCATAAAAAAACAATGCTGAAATAAAAGGAGACACATACTGGCGAAGAAGCTGAATGTGTCAAATGGTATTCAGCTAGTCTCCTCTCATTTCGTTCTTGACTAAGTTGGAAATTCAGGGACATCATTTCTTGCTCAAGCTTGGTGACTGTAGTCTCTAGGGTGGCTATATTGGAAAGAAGATCTTGAGCCTGCCCAATTTCATAATCATTAGAGAAAACAAAACTATAGCTTCAAAATGCAATCACAATAGCATGAGTTAAAGGAGCACACATGATGTGGAACACTAAAAGATGGAGATAGTTCCCAAGGATCTTTCTCCATGACGCTCTCTAAAAAAGTATGCAACTCTATTTCTTCTTGGAGTTGCAGTTGCAACCTTTTAACCTGCAACATAAAACCTCTTTCAGAATATTAAACATTCCCTATAATCATCGCAGGTGTTTACAAAATTAGCAGCTGTTATTGAGTTCAGAAGCTCACATCCTCTTCAAGTTGAAATCTATATGGAAAAGATTCACCACTTGTAGACTCTTGGCAACTTTCTATGCCCTGTACAAATTAAGCAAGCAAATTCTTATTATATTTCAAGAACTGCAGAAATTCATTCAACTGGTGAAAATTTGGGCTTAAGTTTCTGAACTGAAATTCAGTGTCTTCATACCTCTGACTTGGTTTCTGTGTCCAGGAATTTTTTCCCAGAATACGAATATTCGAGAAATGAGTTGGATCTGATGAACATTCAGTCAACAAGTAAGAAGATTTGAAAATAAAATCCAGAAGCTGAAGACACAGAAATGATTAATTCTTACTTATATTTCAAAACTTGAGAGTCATACATCCTAAGGCTCTGTAGTTTGGCAGTTATTACCATAAAACCAAATATTGAACTTCTCCAATAAATGTACTTCAGCCTCTTCTCTCAAGTACAAAAAAGACTTAAATTTACATAATCCCTGCAAAAATCAGATTTACATAAGAAATGAGATAGGATAACATTGAGAGGAAGAGACAATCTTGTTGTCTACTAAGCCAAAAGACAATTATCAAATTTTGGAGATTGACAATGGCATTTCTCAGCACATGGAGTCCAAATACAAAATGAAGAGCTAAGAGAAAGCACTGTTACACCTGTGAACATCTAATAAGGACAAATCTAATTATATATACAGAAAATAAGCTAAACAACATGTCCTTTTCAAAAACGACCAGACAGCGAAACCGGTCACATGGTCAAATTCACATTGAAAGGTTTTGACAGGTTAATCAGTTATTCGTTCGAGATAACACAAGGACCAGCTGAAACAAAGATGCAATATTTGAAAATGCAATTCTAGATTTGAATGGGAGTTTTTAAGAATGAAAGGAATCAGATTGGCTCAATTTCTTTTTTTTTTCTTGGGGTAATTTGATTAAGAATAAGCTTTTTGAGCTTGGAATTAATGTCCTGTTGGAGAAGCATCCAATCAGAGGACAGTAATGTAAATTAAAGTTTGATGAAAAGAGAAGACAGAAAGAAAGAAAGAAGAAAGCTAAAGACCCTATCCCTAAAAGACTCATCAAGTGGTCGCTAAAAGAACAATCTTTCCAATTGGCTTCAACAAAGGCAAAACATTTCTACAAAGATACCAAAATCAAAGGCCATAACAGAAAAAAGACTGGGGCTTTGAATCAAAGAGGAAACCTTTACTCTGCAACAAAAATTTCGAAACAAGGAGAAGAGAAAAGAACAGTAGGAACAAAAAGCGAACCTTTTTATTTTCTCTAGTTCTTCCAATGACTGAAAGAGAACATTCAAAAAACTGAGAGAGATAGAGAAGCCAAACCCTAAGCTTCTTCTTAAAATGCTGCTTGATTCTCCCAAATAATCTATCTCTGTGTGGCTTAGGGTATTAGAGGCCACAATAAGAGCATAGACCTTCTATTTAAATATCTTCCAAAGTTAAAAAGTTTCTCAATTTGAAATTCAAAATTTCTCAAAACTGTGTCAACATTTATTGCTTAACTAAAAGGCCTGTTTTTCTTACTGGTATCCAATTCTGAATTAAATAATGAGTTAAGAATTGGGCAGAGTAGAAGACAAAGATACAGTTGAACAGAGCAGAGGAGAATCTGTAAAACACTACTTTTTCAATCTATTACACGGGCATTTGGAATTTGACGTCCTTATCTCAATAATTTCAAAGAAAAGTGATTTTGAAACTCAAAAAAGCAGAGAAGGTTAAAAAAACTGAAAATTGGAGAAGTGCACTAACGCATGTTTAAAAACAAGTAAAACTTTTTTGTCGTTTCCTGGTCAGAGCTTAGTGAGCTGGAGCCTGATTCCTTTTTCTGGGTTTTGTTTTCTTTGTTGACAAATCTAAACTTAGAATATAATATTTTTAAATTTTGAAAACCAACGAGTAGAGAACCATTTTCCCAGAAAATCATGGTTCTACTTTGTGTTGAAATAATTGTCTAGAGTAATTACACGAATTTTTGTCTTAAATCTTTTAGATTCTTGCGTATATTTCTCAAAATCTTCACACTTTAGAAAACTTGGATGAAAAAGAGAAAAGATGAATAACAAGTTGATCAGTGGTTTGCCTGAGCGACACAAATAGTGATGCATATATATCTACTCGATTCACCAGCATTGAAACTTCAGAAGGTTATCAAAAGATGAGATTTGAATATAATAAACGACAAAACTGAAATCTGCATATTGACTAAAAGCTGAAGCCATCTGCAACACAATTTGCTCTTTTCTTAGTTTGGCTTTGTAGCAACACAAATCTTTGCAAGAATACACAAACATGAATCTCGGGTTCGATCAGACGTTTCTCATTGAAGCAGGCAAGAAAAAAAAGAGTCCAAATTTCCAATTTTTGTACAATTAAATGAATAAAATCCTCAAAGGAAGGAATATCTTCAAGATCCTTTATGAGTTGACACGTATCCGACAAAGATCTACATTACAAACATCTACTTTGAGTGAGCACCAACATATCTCTCTCAAAGTTACACAAAGCATACCATATTTACATACTTGAAGAATCTGCTACCTCTCAGGATCGTCAGATTCAGCTTCGTTCTCAAGCTTGCGGCGTTTGCGAGGGGTTTCACATTTATCTTCTTCAGTTTTAGAAGCTTTGATTTTCGCCGATGATGACGGCCGAGGTGAAGATGCTTCGGTTTTTGACATGTTCTGAGAATCTGATATAGAGTCATCACTACGTGATAACATTGTCTGAGAAGAAGAAGAAGAAATCAAGCTTCTGGTTTTGCGTTGTTCTTCCAACATCTTTTCTAAATATCTAGCATGCTCTTCTATTCGTAGCTGAAGCAACCGTTGCACCTACACGTTGATCAATTACGAGATTAGGTATGTAGCAACAGTCTTGAATATTTCTTGTGCTCAAGTTAAGTGTAATCGGTTTTACCTCGAGCTGTTCATGCAATTGCTTCTGAACTTCCATCTGCATACGCAGAGCTTCAGTTAATTGCATGGCCCTGTCCATGAAAAAAGAGAGTCACTTTAGGTATAATGTTTAAACATGTCTGCAGATTTAATATGCAAGCCGGAAACACAATGCCTTACCCTTTCTTTCTCTCTTCAGCTTCACTGTTACTCAAAGCCGGTTTCTTCTCTTCTGAGTTACCATTCTTTTTTTCTAAGGAATAAAAGTGAAAAACAAAGGACGAAAAAAATTGTCAGGTACATTAAAATCTTGGCTGACTATCATCAAGGAACAAAGAATCTGTGTAATCAGAGTTACAAGTTGGAAGCTTTACCTTCTTTTTTCTCTGGCTTATACTTGGCTAGTCTATACTTCTGCAAATTCACGATTTTCATAGATATTCAGCAAATTTGGTATTATTGACTTCAAAAATTGGTAAGACTCAAACGGATTTAGTACTTGCAAGTGGCTTTTTACGTGATAGATCGTCAAGCCCTCAACATTCATGAGCTTCAGAACAGCCTTTGGAGTCGCATCTACATTGTTATGAGCAGAAATGTGAAAAGAAAACAAGGATATCTGACCAAAAGCAATTACAAGAATAGCTTATAACTGCCTACGTCTATCTAATAAGGCTAAAACTCACTTTCAGACCCTTCAAGTTTGTTCACCGACTTAACAAATCGGTCGTGGAGCTCAGGAGTCCATCTCATTCTCTGCTTGTTATTGGTTACTGATCCCGGAGAAGGGTGAGATGAAACAGCTTCAATAGACATTACTCCAGCAGCACAGCTTTGGCTTGGACTCATGCCAGTCACTGGATTTGACGAAGCCAATGGCGTTTCATAAATCTCCTGAATCAACCAAAACACAAGTGTTATAGGAGAAGTTCACACTTCACATTCTCTATGTATCAACAACAAGACCGAATGTGTTATACTGTTGGCGAAGTGATTACAAAGTAATGCAACAGTGAAATTATAGGTCAACGTTTGTGATAGCAACGCCATAGTATAACTGTGATGAAACTCATAAAAGATGGACAAGAATAAGATTAACTTACATCAAGCCTGGGAGTTTCAGCACGGTCTGTGATGGCCAGCTCAAGTTCGTCGGACAAGAACTGCAATTCCATTTGTTCAGATAAACAAAAGCTGTCATTCGAACAGCCAAGATCATGAAAACAGCCATCGGAACAAGCATCCCCAGAAATATTAAGGAAATCTTTTACAAGTGAATCAGAGTTGTCTCTATCAAATGGATTTCCCAGATCCTCGTTGAAAATGGATGGAGATCTTGTAGACTCCAAACCAGGAGCTGAGTGGTTGTAAGCGGAAGGATCAGGGAGGAAAGGAAGACTATTTCCTAGATGTTTCCGAGTTTCAGAGGTTGAAGAAGATGACAAGTAGAGGTTTGTACAGAAAGTGGAAGACCGTGAAAACGTGCCCTGAGAGCTATGTTTTGGCCATAGTTGGCCAGGTGAATCTGGAGATTGTGATCGTATAAAGGGAGACTTTCGGGTTTCTGGCTGGACATTCAGAAAGTTACGGACTGGAGATAGAGAAGACGAGCAAGCTAAACCAACTCCTTTGTAGCATTCTTCTGTTGCTGTTGACACAAAGCTATGTCTATTCATAGTTTCTTGAAGAACTAGCCAAATCAAGATTGTCGCTTGACAAGATCCGCCAGAAGTTTTTTAAGTGTATTTGTGTTTCAAAATAACTCGTCTTTCGAAAAACCCACTCGGGAATCACCAAATGTGATATCAGAAGCAGAAAACAAAAACTTTCTGGGGAAACACGGAAAATCAGAGAAAACTCAAAAATAATCTGAGAGAGGAACAAAAGATGAAGTAAATCCGAATCAGGAAGCAAAAGAAAAAGAAGAATGATTTGGCTACGGAGGCTTTTAAATCGCCGTCGATGAAGTGTATGCTTGATTAGTCTCTGCCTACCACGCCCTCTTACATAGCGTGGAGCCAAGTGTCTGTGCGTAGTGCCATACGCTTCTAATTTATTTATTTAGTTTATCCTCTTTTTATTTTATGACGTCACTTAACTCTGCAATTTTCTCTTTTGTTCGTCTCCAATTTTCTTAATTGAATTATTTAGAAAGGAATTTTCTGGGGAATTGATGATTGCCGATTGCCTTACGTCTCTAACTGGTAAAGAGTTAATAAATTGAATTCTTTTCCAAAGAGGTAGGAGTTCTCAAGTAGTACAAGGAAGCTGGTTTTTATTTTTGCATCATAAAAGCTGTGCTTTTGCATACAACGAAAATAAATAAATAACTGATTGATTTAATTAAAAGGTTTTTTTTTACAAAAATATATATACCCTTTTTATTTTTCTAGTAATTGTTTACAAATATATACCTTGTTAGTTTTTTAAAGAAATTTCGTGAGAAAGCGGATTGGTTGATAAGAGTGGAAAATGGTTGATAGATAGTGAGGAAACTGTAGTAGCATTTTTACTAATGGCGAAATTATTTCTTTTAATGGCAAATTAATAATCATTTAAAACTTCAATAGAAAAGACAAAGTAGCATCATCCCTTAAGTTGTATCGATGGGTCATATTATAACACACTTTGGTCTTTTTTTTGTCTCTTGTCTTTATTGCATAGTAATTAAAATAATTACATGTTTGGCTTGAAAATTCTGAAGAATATTCATGTTAGAGGCAGACTCGAACTTCGAATTATTAATTGATTGGTGGGGTGTACTCAATCACTTAAGTACATCTCTTCCCTAAAATCTCGAATCTTATCATACTTGAATTCTTTTTAGTATGAGAATGAATATAAATTGCAGTAAAGTTTGACAAATCACTTCTAGTTGCATTTGCCAATACCTTAATCAATCCATAGCCCCACAAAAGGTGTCCACTGAAAACTTTTGCATTGACTTTTTCAAGACTTGGGTCTACTCTTTGCTCAATTATTTAACGTACATACTGTTCACATACTTTAAAAAGACAAAAGTGGGCCGAGTTAGAAAAAGTCGTTATACTTTTGGGCTAACTGAGAAAAGCCCAAGAAGAAAACTTTCGGTCAAGAGAAGCATCAACGGACGTTACTAAGCCCAGAAAGGTTGAATTTCACATATTGTTGTTTCATAAGTTAGCTGTCTCTACCTGAGCCAATGTATTTTTGTTGGCTAAAACAAAATATTTTTTTTTTCTTTCTGGTTCATTAAAAATCATGTATATTCAGAAAAAATTCAAATAATATAGTTTAATGGTTTAAACTAATCATGTGAAAGTTATTAACTTAGATTCAAACACTATACCACAACTAAGTTATAGTTTTTGATATTGATGAGCTTTAAATTTGATAATCATGTTTATTAAATCATTATTACTAATGATGCGAAAAACAAATGAATTAATGATTGCATCTTCTTTGGTTATAAACTTTGTAACATATATTGAGTTTGATTCCATATTTTTTCATATGAGTGTGTTGAGATCGATATTATATTGTTATACTATAATTTAGATGATAAAAATATTATTACTAAAGTTCACTTCCATTATTTATACAGATTTATGCGACTAAATCTATTTTTATTTTTATTTTTTAAGTTTCTTTAATTACATAAACTGTTTTTTATTTCGTAAACTATAGAAATTTCATAATTTATTTCAGTTATAGAAATTTTGTTAACGTTTACACGTTAAATCGCTATTAAAACTAGTTTTAATTCGAAAATATGGTTTTAACTTAGATTTATTTTGAAAGTAAAATCATATTTTTGAATTAAAACAAAGTTTAATAGCGATTTAACGTGTAAATATTAACATAATTTCTGTAATTAAAATAATTTATTAAATTTGTGTCACTTGTGAAAAAAATAAAATAGTTTATGTAATTAAAAGAAGATATAAAAAATACGAATGAAAATATATTTATACGTATCAATTCGTGTAGTAAATTGAAGTAAATTTCGTAATAGATCTAAGTATTTGATATTTTGGATTTTGGAAATCAGTTCCAAAATAAAATCAGATTTAATTTAAGTTTGAACATTCTACTTCGTTTAGGTTTTGATTTATTTTGAATGTTTTCGTTCAACTTGAATTTTGGTTTGGTAAGTTGGTTAGGGTTATTCAATGTAGAGTTTTATCCACAATTCGAGTTGGTATAAAATAAATCCGGGTTTGATTCCAACCACTACTTTTTATACGATCTCATTATGTACATGAAATAGTAATTTTGGCTAGAAAACTTTTAGTTACAAATAAGCAAAGCAAAGATTAATTATTTTATTAGTACTGGATTTGGATGTAACAATAGATCTGTATAAAAAGTTGTTGGTGGGCATAAATGTAATTTGATGGTATTTAGACTGATTAAAGTAGTATTTGGTCAGTCGATCGATTATAGTATCTAGGATCACATTTTGATTAACAACTAAAAATAAAATATAAAAATTGAATTGCATCAAATCCAGGTTTCGATCGATGATTATTAATATGAATAATGAATATTTTAAATAAGAAAAAAAGAAAGATTCTCGGAGTCCCCAAGAGAACGATTTATAAAAGAAAAAGATCATCGTTATTTCCATTTTCCACAAAGGAGTCACTAAAAAAGAAAGGCCAAAGCAATGCTCATTTTTTTCTATCTCGCGTAGTAAATCTTTGTGCTTTTACGACATATTAAATAAGGTAAGCTTTCACTTTGCTTGCATCATTAATGGCAAGAAAGTTCTTCTTCGTTCTTACATAATCATAGGAAAAAAAAAACACAAACTTGACATTTACTGTAATCTACGTATTGGCCTCTTGCTACGTATTACATATATGGAAAGATCCTCTGTCCTTCTCTACATATAAAGATTCTGTTTTCCAGGTTTTTTTTTGAATCAGATCCTTATTCTTGGCCATTAGATCAGATTCATGGCAACGACGCAATCACACGCCACAGATCTTACTTCAGGTAACGTCACTCACCCATCTTCCAAATATCCTAAATTGTTTCAGATGACGGTGTGAATTTAATTCCTTGACGTTTGATCTCTCTGCCTTTCCTTTTCTTTTTTTTTTTTAATTGGGTTCACTGTCGAATCCCGTGACATCGGGCTGATTCATGTTTTTGAATTGTTAGGGTTCGTTGATTTGGTTTGGATTTAGAATTAAGAGTTTCTTTTTGAGTTTTTGTTAGTGGTCTCCTGACATCGAGTATAGTTGTATTGCAAGTGTAAGGTTAGGAGAATTTGATGTCGTCCTGCTAAGATCTGGGATCCGGGCTCTTTCTATCGTGCCTTGGAACTTTGATTTTTTTGGGTGTTATTTAGTTTAAGTTATTGGTTATTGCACTAGGATCTGCTTTTGTTTGCCGATCTTCATCTTGCTCATGCATGATTCCACCGACTTATTTGAGTTTTACCGGTTATGAATGAACACAGAGGAGCAACCTGCTAGTCTGGACATCATGAAGGAGCAGGTAGTTGATCTGATGGTCTCTGGTTATATCTCCATTGGAATGAGGATTCACTGAGAAAATGAAACTTTAATCTTTGAGCCTCTTTTTTTTTTCAGCCTGTCCCAACAAAGAGCGAGACATCCGCCTCTTTTAAGTCCTCACAGGAATCTGCAGTTGTAGTTCATCCAGCAAAAGTTGCTCCACTATCTGGACCTTATGGTTTAGCAGGCGATTTCGCAGTGCACTTGCCTAGTAGCATACTCTCTCCTCAAGCACAAGGCTTTTACTATAGAGGTTGGTTTGTGATTCATATGTTTATTTTGGTTTTTCTGATCTGATTCCAATTGGCTGTATCCTCTGAGGTTGTGGACTTAATGTATTTGTTTAGATAAATTCTAGGGGTTGGTTATAGTATAATACTAGTGGCTATCAAAAGGGAATAGATAAGTCTTCCTTTACCCATGAATTACTTCTCCAGTTCTTGAACTGATTAAGGGATGCTTTAGAAGCTAATCCGGATTCCTTTCTATGTTGGGGATCCAGGTTACGAAAACCCGACAGGCGAATGGGACGAATACTCTTCATATGTCAATGTTGAAGGATTGGACATCACATCTCCTGTGTGTACTACACCACCTCTTTTGAAATTTCTTCTTTTAAGTTTTTCCAAATTGTTCATATTATTTCTCTGATAAAATCAGGTTGGCTTCAATGAGAATGCTTCTCTAATATACCAAACGGGATATGGGTACAACCCTCAAATGCCATATGGACCATATTCCCCTGCTGCAAGTCCACTGCCTTCTGAGGGGCAGTTGTATTCGCAGCAGTTTCCGTTTTCAGGGGGATCACCGTATTACCAGCAGGTAGTCCCTCCTAGCATGCAATATATTACTTCTCCAACTCAGCCCGAGCTCACCAGCCTTGTCGCTGTTGACCAACAAGGTGATAACATGGGACTGCGCCCGTCTTACCATCCTCATCCCATTGGGCCCTTTAATGGAAACCAGCAAAACCTTGGTTTTCCTGAGTGGCAGCAAGGTTTTGACGGGGGAATATGGTCGGACTGGTCTAAGCCTTCTGATATTCACAGACATTCTTCTTCTATTTCACCGGCTTTATCTCCTCAGCCACTAGGCTCATTTGGATCATTTGGCCAGAACATTCCTATGGTTTGTTACAAATTTTTAGCTATTACTATCTACACATGGATAGTTTTGTTCTATTCATGGTTTTGTACATAAGTATATGTTGATAGTGGTTCCCATCCTTTAATTTGTCAGGGGTCACAGCGACAGAGATCGTTTTACGGTTTTGGATCTGGTTCGAACTCTTATAACAGAGGTTATATGCCTAGTGGCAGTCGTGGACAAGGCTCTAACTATGGAAGTAGACTAATTTCTAATGTTGGTTTGGGAAACCAAGGCTGGATTAGGGTTGACAGCACTCAAGGCCGTGGAAGGGTTACTGATCATTCCCTAGGTGGTGGTTATAATGGTTCTTTTGATATCCTTAACGAGCAAAACCGGGGACCAAGGGCTTCAAAGCCCAAGACTCAGGTATCAGAGGAGCTTGATTCTGCTGTTGATTCTAAGAAAAATAAAAAAGGCGGTGCACAAGAAGACGAGGAATCCAACAACAACAATCCTGATTTTGTCACCGACTACAATGACGCTAAGCTCTTCGTAATCAAGTCTTACAGTGAAGATAATGTTCACAAGAGCATCAAATACAATGTATGGGCTAGCACCCCTAATGGCAACAAAAAGCTTGACGCGGCTTATCGTGAGGCCAAGGATGAGAAACAACCGTGCCCAGTGTTTCTTCTGTTCTCTGTACGAGTCTAATTCTGGATCAAGTGGAATGTTTCATTTCTATTCATTTTTCCTTTTGTTTTATATATTTGCCTTCTTTCTGCAGATTGCTCATGGGGTTGTGTAATTGCAGGTAAACGCAAGTTCTCAGTTCTGTGGGGTAGCAGAGATGATCGGACCTGTGGATTTTGAAAAGAGCGTTGATTACTGGCAACAAGACAAATGGAGTGGACAGTTCCCAGTGAAGTGGCACATTATCAAAGATGTTCCAAACAGTCAATTCCGCCACATTATATTGGAAAACAACGATAATAAGCCCGTTACTAATAGTCGAGACACCCAAGAGGTAAGTAGCAATTTTCGCGTCTCAAGCTTTCTTTCCACAAAATGCCTTTTCTAAACCACTTCAAATCACCAACGAATACTACAGGTGAAACTGGAACAGGGCATTGAGATGCTAAAAATTTTCAAAAGCTATGATGCTGACACATCGATCTTGGATGATTTCGGGTTCTATGAAGAGCGGGAGAAAATTATTCAGGAACGGAAGTCAAGAAGACAGCCAGGCTTGCCATCTGAAGGAGTAGTAGCGGGAGAAAACGAACATAAACCCGCTTCTGCTGCATTGCCCACAGATTTCATCAAGAACATGTCCAAAAGTTTTGCGCAAGTTGTCCGGTTGGATGAGGGCAGCAAAGAAGCAGGCAAAACCAGTTCATCTCCAGATGCAATTACAACAACAGCAGCTGTCTCTTCCGGTCAATCCAATTAGTAAGTAAAAGACAATCAATTAGCAACGTCTATGTTTTTCAATTTCATAATGATCTTGTTTGTTCGAAGAAGGTATTCAAATGAAAATTTTACGTCTGACCGGGTCTGTTTTTTGTGTGTAAAGTAAGCCTCTTTACGCCCTTTTATGCTTCTGGGGTATTAGCAAATTTGATTCGTTCCCCTCTTTTTAATGTTCTCGTATGGGTTAATAGAGAAGAAAGATGATGATGTATGAAAGACAATATAATGTTTCACTTGTAAAGTTGCCTCATATATCGTTCGTTGCAGGCAGTTTTTTTTTTAATAATATGCAGATTACACCCATCAATCAAAGCTCTCAGCTTTCCACATCTCCAACTTTTGTTTCTTTGTGGGTTTTTTCTCTGCATAATCTTTACCTTTGGAGCGGATTGTGAAGGAGACAAGAAAGTAAACCATGCCTTATCCATATTTTTGCATTCATATTGAAATTTTTTGTTCTTTTGAGGTTGTCATCAAAAGGGACACTGAATAGGTGTGGCTCATAACATTTATCAAAAAGGTGTGGTTCATAGCATATTTATTAAAATATATTTGTAAGATGTTAAGAAATAAGAACCACAACTTGTTTTTCACATTATCCAATTCTGAGAAACAAATAAAGCTATTATACGTATAATATTTGGGGGCAATTAACTAAAATAGCATCATTTCAAGTTTTTGTTCCAAATATAGCACTAGTCATTTAAATTTCCAAAAATAGCACAAATTTAATACTAAAATAATTGAAAATTTATTCCTAATGAAAAAAATTTAAATCATAAATTGGAAAAAGTGAACCTAAATATTATGTTTTAATTTTATATATATTTTATTTAAGGTAAATAATTATTTTTACATAATAATTTATGTTATTTTGGGAATTTTAATTTTATTGTGCTAAATTTGAAAAATAAACTTAAAATGATATATTTTAGGGTATTATTCTAATATTTGACTAAAACTTTTATATTTCTAAATATTGTCCATATTTCTAAATCAGATCGAGTCTGACCTGTGCATATGACTTAGATTGATATGATCTAAGTTGATAATACGTAGACTGATCTGATCTGGTCTGACCTGTGCATGAATACTAGTGCTTGGTGTGAAAGTAACCATTGGTCCCCAAAACTAAGAATAAGGTACGAAAATAGGGTCGACTTGAAACAACAAAAACAATAAGGGGTTAATTGTTACAGCATAGAAACAAAAAGGGCCAAAAAGTAGTGATAAAAGAGTTCCAAGTCTAGACAGATCAAAATATTTCTCGAATGCTTAAAAGGGTTCGTTGTTTGCCTTTGTCTCTCCGCAACAAGAACCAAAGACTAGTCAACGCGCGAATATGCAAACGCAGTGAATGCGTCACAAAGCCATTCGATAGCTCCAAGTGTTTTGCTCAAGAAAAAATCCGAGAGGCGTTTGGAAATTGGAATTTCGATGAATAGTGGCGATACTTTATCGAAGTTAGCTCAAAATTTATCCTCTTCCGAGGATTTTTTCCGGCGAGCTGACGGTGATGGAGTCGTTTGTTACTGCTGGGTCACTGTGTTCGCACTTGTCTTCATTCTTCTCTGCCATTTTTTCTTTAAACGGAAATTCCCATTCTTCGTTCATGCTTCTTCTTCTTCTTCTTCTTCTCCTGCCGTTTCCATGAACTCCCAATCCGGGTAAAGGGTTTAAAGACTTTCAATTGGGTTCCTTTTTTCCTTTTTTCCGCCGAGTTTTCTGCTGGGTGAATCAAAATGAATGCTTTCGTTCAAGTTCGGGGTTTTCAAATCTGGAAACTTTAACCTTCTTTTTGTTTCGTTTGTTTCTTTTAAGATTTCCATTTGGTTTCCATGCTTGTGCTTTTTTGTGATTTCAGTTATAATCGACTACTTTATTTCATTTTCTTCTTCTCTTTGATAAACTGAGATTTCATCTATAGACAATACGCTTTGCAGAATATCTACACTTGTTTCTGACGAAGATCTAAAAGGCCTGATTGAAAAATTGGGGGAAAGATGTGAGGATGCTGAGAATGTTATTGAGAAAAGCAACCCTCGCGTGTCATACACCGCCAAATGCTGCAAGCCAAAAGTAGTAGCAAGCTTTCAACGCTCGAGATGTCTAGTAAGATTCAGTCTTGTCTGATAACTGAATTTTTTTTGCTTTGGCTCTTGTAGGAAGGTGGTCCCATGAAGTACCTAAGTATTACGGTGTTTGAGGATTGCTCCCCTGAGGTTTTGAGGGACTTTTACATGGACAATGAGTACAGGAAATTGTGGGATAAGACTGTGGTTGAGCATGAGCAATTGCAGGTTGACTGTAATAGCGGAATTGAGATTGGTCGCACAATAAAAAAATTTCCCTTGTTGAAACCAAGGGAGTATGTATTAGCTTGGAGATTGTGGGAGGGAAATGATAAGTTTTACTGTTTCATCAAGGTAATTTAACTAAAATTGTGCTATTGAAACAAGCTAGTTACGCATGCTTACCTAAAATTGGAGATCATCACTTCATCAGTTTTAAACTAAAGCAATGATTTCTATATTACTTGTTTCTACGTTTTTTTTTCATTTGCACCTTTGTATTCCTTCATAAACATTTATCGTGTATGCTAAATATACACAGCTCTAGACTATGGTATATGTATATATTCTCTGTTATAGACCTTGCTTCTTAACTTATTGTTGTTGCTCTTTGGTTATCATCAGGACTGTGATCACAGTATGGTGCCACAACAGAGGAAGTATGTACGTGTAAGTTATTTCAGATCAGGTTGGCGAATCAGGAAAGGCAAGTATTTCTTGTTAGTTTGTTTTTCCTTTTTTCAACTAACTCTTCATGTCTTATCAAATACCATACACCACAAATCTCTGTAATGAGAAATTTTCAGTGGTGAATAAGTTTTTTTCATTCTTCCATGCTGCAGTTCCTGGTAGGAACGCTTGTGAGATCCACATGTTTCACCAGGAAGATGCTGGATTAAATGTTGAGATGGCAAAGCTTGCTTTCTCAAAAGGCATATGGAGTTACGTTTGTAGGATGGAAAATGCACTTCGTAAATACATTGCAACCAGTCATAGACCCCAAGGGCCCGCTTTATCTGCCGTTAGCTTAATACAAAAGGTGAGATGTTAGTTTGTTTTAATATGATTTGAGTTCAGTTTTCTGTTCAAGTCTTATAAAATTTGTGCGCTGCAAATATCTGTTTGTACTAAAACCTCAAATTTGGTTTTCTGAAACTGAATATGCCTTCCTGAACAAAACACCCTTGTGTTATCCCACAGATGCCATCAGAGTTAGAAAGTCAGACAGATGACATCACAAACTCCTCGGAGACTCGTACTATTGGTATGCTCACAGGTGAAGGAATCAAACACAAGAAACGGTTGAGAAAGCCTTCAAAGAAACTGATAGCAAACGGTATGTTACTTGTGGGCGGTGCAGTTGGTGGTGCGATCTGCCTATCTCGTGGTCACTCTGCCTTAGGGGCAAAGGTTGCTTTGGCTTACTTCTTGACAAAGCTGAGAAAGCGTGGAGCTCCACAGACTCAGGCCTCCCAAGACGCTGGTATCTAAGTCATTTATAGATTGTGTTTGATAAAGCATCTGTGATTTCTAAGCTTGAATGATAAGGGAGTGTCTGTAGAAGTGTCTAAATGTGAATATACTGTCATATAAAAGTTTTGTCTACCTCTCCTGGAAGAATTTACGTTTTTGTGTTAATGTGAATGTAAAAATTTGCACTCTATACTGTTAAGCCTTGGCATATTGATTATTGACCGAGTAAAACATATATTCAGACAAGCCTTTGTTTTTCTAAAAAAATATCCAGATGAGTTGAAATGTTATTTCCCCCCGTTTCTGCCGGAAACAAATTGACTTCTGTTTATTCTTATGGTTAACACGTGTGCTTGAATATACGTTGAAGCAACTGTGGCATTGTTTGTGTGTGTGTGTTTTGCAGTTAGATCGGACTTGGACACAGTTATGGTCTCTCTCTCCTAATGTTTCGGTGTCTGCTTCATTTCTAGCTGTACATTTCTCTATTCATACGTCCAGATTTATTCGCCTTTTCACTCATTAACGTCATTCAAAAAAAACACAACAGAAGAAACTGCATTTGCCATTTTTTTGGTTACTGCAACGCCATTTCAAAATTTGTGTTTTTTTTTTCTCAACACCTTCCTCTTTCTATCCTCTCCTTTGGGTATTCGCGTTTCCTTCATCCCAAAGAAACCCAGAACCAACCCTGGGTTTCTCTTTGGATTATCTCTTTTGCTTTCTCACAAATTTTGATCTCTGAGCTTAAAAGTGTCAATCATGGCACCCAATCTGCAGAGGATAATACTCTTCATTGCATGTTTTAGAATCTTCACCTCCGTTGTTCTTGGAAAAACCGACAGCCAAGACGGTGAGTGTTGTTATTGAAATCATTTTCAAAAAGTTGTTATCCGATCTTTGGGCTCAACGAAACAAGAGGAAAAAAGGTTCCACTTTTGCTCATTCCTGCTGTTTGTTTATGGTTTTTGTTTGTAGTATCTGCTCTTAATGACGCTTATAAGAGCATGAACTCTCCTTCGAAACTTAAAGGCTGGTCTTCGAGCGGAGGCGATCCTTGTGGTGACTCATGGGATGGCATTACTTGCAAGGGCTCATCTGTTACAGAAATGTTTATTACTCCCTCTCTGGTCTGATCAATGTTTCTCTCTTCTTCATCGATTCTGATTTTTTTTTCTGTTTTTGCAGAAAGGTGTCGGGACGTGGACTCAGTGGATCTTTAGGTTATCAGCTTGAAAAATTGAAATCACTCACTTACCTGTGAGAATATGTTCATTTTCAAATACATATACTTCTTGATAAGCCTGCTATTCATTTAACTTGTTCTGTTTTGTCATTGTAACAGAGATGTAAGCAAGAACAATCTCAACGGAAACTTACCCTACCAGCTTCCTATAAATCTTGCTTATCTGTAAGTATTAATCGAATTATTGATCTTCACTACACAATTTCAATGTGTTGAACTTAACTTTTGATATTGCAGAGATGGTTCTGAGAATGACTTCAACGGTAATGTGCCATACTCAGTATCTCTCATGAACGACCTCAGTTACCTGTAAGCTAAAGACACTTAATTGACTCCTTCACATATATGTTTTCCCCAAGTATCACCATGTTTGTCATACTCGTTCTTGTTTTTTTCTTGTTCAGAAACCTTGGTCGTAACAACCTTAATGGTGAACTGAGCGACATGTTTCAGAAGCTTCCGAAACTTGAAACAATGTCAGTCAGTCATATAACAACATTTATTTGGTAGCTAATTTGGAAAGATTACATTTTCATTGAGTACATGTTTTGCAGTGATCTGTCTTCAAATCAACTCACAGGAAAACTACCACAGAGTTTTGCCAATCTAACAGGCCTTAAAACATTGTAAGAGAAGAAAAGAAGACATTTGAAAGTAGTCCTTTGTAATGTTACTCACCTTACCATCTATAACTCTCTATTTTTAGGCACTTGCAAGACAACCAATTCAAAGGCAATATAAATGCAATCAGGGATCTCCCTCAGATCGATGATCTGTAAGTATATTCACAGGCTGCAACACATTGTTTCTATCCTTAGTGCTAAAACTTTTATAAAAAAAATCTCCTTTTTTCTTCCTTATGAATTTTGGGATGACAGAAACGTCGCAAACAATCAATTTACTGGTTGGATACCGAACGAGCTAAAGAACATTGGAAACCTTGAGTATGAACTAAATCCTATTCTCTCTTAAACACAAGAAATGTATGCAAAACTTATGATTTTTTTATTTATTTCATTGTACAGAACTGGAGGAAACCGGTGGTCAACCGGTAGAGCCCCATCACCACCTCCAGGGACCCGTCACATCAACAGAAACTCGGAAGGCGGTATAGGAAGCAGCAAGGCTCTGACCACCGGAGTTATAGTAGCAGTAGCTTCCATAGGTGGACTCATTCTTATCGCTGGAGTGGTTGCATTGTTTTCTCGAAGAAAGAACTCTCATCTGTCTTCTCACTTTTTCGATGAGGAGAAAGGAGGAGGAACGAACCGAAGCAAGCCACTCTTCACACCACAATCCTCTCAGATGCTTCAGTTCGATACTATGGATGAATTCAAAGGCCAGAAGTCGGTTGATTCTAATGTTTCCACTGAAACAAAGTCTTCTGTTAGAAGAACTTCTTCTGTTAGTTTCAAAAATGCTCCTACTTTTCATCTCATACCTTCTACCCAAGTGGTTGCAACAGCTGATCATTTCTCCAGTCCCGAATTCTCTCCTGACACACGCGGTGTGAAAGCGTTTGCACTCACTGATCTGCAGAATTCAGCTTCTGGTTTCTCGCCAAATCGCCTTATTGGTGAAGGATCCATTGGACGTGTTTATAAAGCTAAATATGAGGACGGAAGGGTTTGTTATCCTTCTTTCATTTCATGTTTTTTTGGTTCTTGTCAAGAAATTTCCTTCAGATCTCTTTCTTGTTATTATCCTTTTCTAACAGACATTTGCAGTCAAAGAGATTGATTCTTCACTATTAGGAAAAGCAAACTCCGAAGAGTTTTCACAAATAGTGTCGAATATTTCAAGTATTCACCACCCAAATATGGCAGAATTTGTGGGTTACTGTTCAGAACAAGGAAGGAACATGCTTGTTTACGAGTATTTCACAAGTGGATCCCTTCACAGATTTCTTCACCTGTCTGATGATTTCAGCAAACCGTTAACTTGGAACACCAGAATCAGAATCGCTCTTGGAACTGCACAAGCTATAGAGTAAATTAGTTTAACCATTTTCTTTGAAGAGAATCATCTAACTAGCTCCTCTCCATATTTATCATTTTTCCTTAAGTAACTTTCTTTTGTCAGGTACCTTCATGAAGTTTATTCGCCTCCATTAGTTCACAAGAACATCAAGTCATCAAACATTTTACTCGACAGTGATCTAAGTCCTCATCTCTCAGACTATGGCTTGGCGAACTTTCACCACGTGGGCTTCTTTAAGAATTAGTACCTAAAAGATACAGAGTTGTTTTCCAATTTTGCATTTTAAATGTATTCCTTCTTAAAATTGCAGCGCACAAGTCAGAATCTTGGAGTTGGCTACAATGCCCCTGAATCCACAGATCCCTCGGCTTATACACTCAAGAGCGACGTGTACAGTTTTGGTGTGGTGATGCTGGAGCTGCTAACTGGTCGAACGCCTTACGACAGGTTCTCTTTTCAAACACATCTCCATTACAATATATCGAGTTTATATAAGCATCTGAGCTGGTGTTTACTTGTCTCTACTCCAGTGATAGGCCAAAACCAGAACAATCTCTTGTTCGTTGGGCAAAACCACTGCTTAAAGACATGGATTCTCTCGTGGAAATGGTAGATCCCGCATTGTGTGGACTCTACCCTCCAGAGTCTGTATCAACATTCGCGGATATAGTTTCAATCTGCATAATGGTAAAATCATTGTGGATTCTCTGTGTGTTGTTATGCTCCTCAAACTTTTTAAGTACAAGGTTTGTGAGAGTGATCGTTTATCATTTTTCAGACGGAGCCTGAGCTTCGGCCTCCAGTGTCAAATGTGGTGGAGGCACTGAAGAGGCTAGTGTAGATTTATTTTGATGCGCCGAAGAAGAAAGAAGAATAATAACTCTTTTGAGATGGAGGCTAAAACCTGAGAAACTTCTGTTCAAACTCAAGTAGGAATATTGGATTCAGGTTTGTATAGAGAGAGATAGGTGGTAAAGATGGTGGAGGAAAAGAGACAAAAATTCGATTATTTGGTTTTTTCTGGTTTGTTTCAGATTATGTCCTAACATTTAGATTAATCTTTTCTCATTGAGAAAAAGAAAGAAAACAACTGGTAGTGTCATAGAACAATACAAAGACACACACTACGCTCTCTTGCAAGCTATCTACAAGCACACAAGTGGGGGGAACCTAAAAATGATCAAATTATCAAAAGTGACATAAACGAAGTGTTCTGTTTATGAAACAGAGAGTTTTGCTTTGGAAACAGAAAACCCTGTACTGGTAACAGTCTTTTGTTTCGGTACTTGAGAACAGAAACAGAGTGCAGTGTTTAACCTGATGGGATTCAAACTGGCACCAGGCGGATGAGTCGAAGCAGCCACCTAGCTCCACTGCAGTCCCAGGGTAGTTGAATCCTTCCTCTCAAAACCAGAGGTGTCATTGAATACAAGTGCTAGTGTCCTAGAACAATAAAAAGAACGTAATCTTACAAAATCCAAGAACATAAAGATTGATAAACATGACAAAGATAAAGCAAATAAGATCCCAAATAATCAAGCAGAAGGAGAAAACATTTGAGCTGAAGTGAAAACACGACTGAGAAATCGACAACTTAAATTTAGTAGTAGTTTCAAATTTCTCCTGTTGTTTGTGGGATTCGTTTCCTTGTATAGTATTATCACCTAACAAGAATTTCCTAAATTATCCAGCCTGATTATTACAATTGAAGGCTTGAAGCTAAGAAAAAAGCTTCCGGAATTTGTGAGCTTACTTCTTGTTTTGGGTTAAAGAGCTTTGGACAGTCCTAATGTCTGCTGTCGTTCTCCTTTCCTTTTAACAAAAGGATTGAAAAATGCAAAAGAAAAAGAGATCTGTGTCTCAATGTCATTGTTGTTTCTTGCTATTATCAGCCAATACATGTTCATCTGAGACAGCATTCTTGGATTTTTCTTGGTACGACGAGTTCCCATCATCCTCTTCGCTGCTCCATTTCCTTACGAATTTAGGAACCATGCTTCTTACATCTCTTGCCTCTGACACTTCATCCAGGTCGTTGACTCTTTCAAACCGAACAGCACTCACTTTTCTTGCATTTCCTGCTAGTATCTGAACACCATAAAGACTTTATCAGTTCGAAACAAAGAAGATGCTTTTGCTGAACAACTGGAAAATGTGATTATGAGCGCACTTAGTACCTCTACTCTATAGATTTGGTGCTTTTCCTTCTGCTCTTGCCTCTCCTGTTTACCTTCCTCTTCTTCACCATCCTCTTCCCAGTTTTCCTTCTCAAGAACAACCTTTAGGCTTTCTCCAGTTTTTGGGATATACCCAAAGGCCTCGCACACAAAGCCTGATACTGTCTCGTATTGAATGCCCTGCTTCCCAAATAAACGTACGTTGTGGGTTTTTACTTTTAAAGCGTCGTGTCACCAGCAAAATAACATGTTTAAATAAAAGCTTCCCTGTCTACAAGTAACCTTAAAGATGTGTTCTGTTTTCAAAGCTAAATGATAACATCAAGAATGCACTTGATGACGCAGTGAAAGGGTATTAAAGCTACGGCTAAAAGTTGCATTTACCTCTGGCATCTTCATATTTAGTTCTTCAGATAGCTGGTCAATCGATGTATTAGCATCAACATCATATATCCCCTCATCTCTCATCACAATATAACCTGTTTTCTTCTGAATCTCCTCCTATTGAGCCAATCATATAGGCCAGAAACTGAGTAATGGAATAGAGCCTTACTAATGGGTAAAAAAATCATTCAAGATAGGGTAATCATATCAGCAGGTCTAGAATGATTTTCTACGAGGGTTGAAAGTAGAACATTTACTTTTGAATCATTTTCATCAAAGATTTCACCAACAATCTCTTCCACCACATCTTCAAGAGTTACTATCTGCAGAAACAAATTAGACACGAGAGAGTTAGCTAGTCTTGGAAGAGAGAGTAGAGAAGCATAAAAGGAGAGCAGCACATACGCCAATGGTTCCACCATATTCGTTAAGGACAACTGCCATGTGAACCTTTCTTATGCGAAATTCTCTAAGAAGATTCCAAACAGACATTGAATCTGCGAAGTGTAATATATAATCATTAGATTTTTTTCCACTGTGAAATAATTCGGTGTGAAATTAGTGTTTAGAATCGGAAAATTAATGTTTAGAATCGGAAAATCAGTTTAATGGAGAAAATTTGAAGCAATAAATGCCTAGGGGTTCAGTATCAAATCCAAAAGCAAACACATTGATGGTTACCGGGGACAAAGTATGCAGGTTTATGTGCCATGTCCCCCACAGAAGTACTTTCTAGCAGATCACCCTTCAAAATCGAACACAATATATTTCATTCTAGACAAGATGATTAACATAAAGAAACCCTGAGAAATACTGGAAGCAAGAAACAGAAAATAAAACATTCAGACCTTCTGAACATAATCTAGGAGATCCATTGCATATGCAATTCCCACGATGTTATCTATACGTTGCTCAAAAACAGGTACCCTGGGACAAAAACATTTGAGCGTGAAGAATAATCCCAAGGGAAATAACTTCAGAGAAAAGGCTTTGAAAATTTATTTACCTTGAGTACTGATGGGTCACCCACATACTATGGAAATCGACTAGACTGCCGCTGGCATCAATTGCAACTACATCAATAAGAGGAGTCATCACCTCTCGGACATGGGTATCCTTTATCTCCAACACATTTTCAATCATATCCTGCAGAGCAATCATTAGAATACACATAGGTATGATATATGTTTTAAACGAAAACTACTATATTACAAAACTCATACCTGCTCCTCTTCTTCAATGGCGCCACTCAGTTCTGCACCTCGAAGCATCAGTTTCAACTCATCTTCAGTAACATATGGTTCGCTGACAAAAAAAAGTCAATAGATCATAACTAGTATCCACTAACTTCTAACAAGGAGAAAGGCATGGCAATCTAGCAAACCAAATCAAATATTTTTATTTGGCAAGTCAAAAACTATAAGAGATACTAAAACAAGTCTAGGCTGATGCATACCTCCGTCCTTTCAAACCAAGAATTTTCAGAATTCCCATTGACAGATATGTGACAATTCTTCCAACAGGATATAATATTAAGGAAAGCCACGCCACCGGTCTGACCTAGATGCACACTCAGACAACAAAAAAATGTATTCTTTTTACTATCCACTGATGAGAGGATACAAAAGTTAAGCTATTTCCTGTCAGAAGGTACACAATGAGCAAAGCCAACGGCTATAGATAAAAATTGGCTAAAAGAATTTCCAGTTAGTTCAAACTTACCACAAGCCTTGCAACTTCTTGAGCATTGTGGACAGCAACACTTTTCGGAGTAATCTCAGTCAGCAGTAAAATAGCTACCTATAGTCATTCAAGAATGAAAACTTCTTAGGAAGCAGTAATGCTGACTTAGAAACATTGTACTAAACCAAACAAAAGGATTTTAAGTTTAGAGATAGGAAGTACTAAAAATAATAATACGTACTGTCATCAATCCAGTGGCTGCACTAACACCAGCTTCCCCAAATATAGCTGTTGCTGCCTCGGTGACCAGGGCAGTTGCCGCAATATTCACAACACTAAGACCAACCACAAGACCTAAGATAAGAGACGAAATTTCAAGCAATCATCTAAACACAAATCACATCTAGGAAGAAAAACAGTACGTTGTTCCAATAAGTATAGTCGTCAAGAATCTGGTAACATCACTCCGAAGCATTCTGAAGACACCATTCTCTGGCTCTTTCTCAGCCAACTCACGCACCTGAGATGACTCACGCAAGAAAAAAAGTATTTAAAAGCCAATCAGACCCTAGAATATTAGATGCACGACAGGAGACTGGGCTCTAAAAAAGCAACCAGGAAGAACATCTACAAATTGTATGGAAGTCTTATAAATTTCAACACACTTGCGAACAGATCTCGTCTCATTGTTCCCAATCAAGGTTGTGTTCCCCATTAATGAGAATATAGAGGTAAAAACAGCAAAACAGCGTGAAACCTTTTTTCAGCATTGGCACTACTAAATCATAGCAAAAGGACTTTGCTGATTTTACCTTCCACGGCCACAGAGTGGTAATGGACGTCTCTGCCATAGAGAAGAACGCTGAGAGGCTAAGCAGCGCAGCCAATATAAGACCTTGCTCTCTAAGAACCCTAAGAACCTGATAAATTCTTGGCAAAGCATTTTTAAACAACACTACGCTTTGACCAAACACCTCATAGCTTGCTTCCACCACACCTGCCGATGCTAACACTTCTTGGCATCCATACAAGAAAACTCCAGACACCACTGCTCCTATAACAAGTCCACGTTTCAGCAAATTCTTTATAGCCTCCACCTCCTCTTCGCCAGAATTGGAATTTTGTTGACTACCCTCATGATATTGACTCGAGCTAAACAGCACTAAACGACTCTTGTTGCTAAATTCACATCTTCGTCGGAATCTCAAACTCAGATTGGAGTCTCTAGAAGAATTCAACGCCACATGGAGAGAGTGCAGCTCAGCTCTCTGGAGAAGTCTTCCTGAAAGCTTCAACTTTTGACCATATCTCTTAAAATTTGACATTTTTGTTCCACTGATAGATCGACCCAAAACCGATAATTCAAGTGCCATGCCCGTCATAAGAATCTGATAACGGAAAACCCTAGAAGAAACAAGGAAAAAAGAGAACAGAATCCTCGCTAAAAATGTAACGCGTGGGAAGAGCTATAGTATGAAGAAAGATTGTTTAATGAAAACAAAATGGCGAGTTCGAAATTGAGAGCTTCGGTTCATAGCTGAAAAGAGAAACCTCCCCGGCAGCGAAAAGCCGAAAAAGGCTGCGTCTTTCCGCCATCAAATTGTTTTTTCCGACCAAAGTCGAGCAAGTGGCAGAGATGGTTAAATGACACTAATAGCCCTACCGCTTCCACCACCACCAACCACGCATATTAGACCGGCCCGGTTTGTTCATAGAACGTCACAGGTCATAATGACCAAAACAGATGTTACAGTAGAAAAGAGTCGGTTCTTATTTTCATCTGTTACCATAAAGCAATCTTGCCGGATTTTCCAGCGCCGATCTTGGAATTAGCGAAATTAGCAGAGACCAAAATGATCATAATCTTGCTTTTGGAGATTGAGAAAACAAGTGGTTTTTCATTAGATTACAGCATACAGTGATCAAGCAAGCCTCAAAGTTTTTTACTTCTTTGAGTTAGCTTTTTCATGAAATTGATAGTATTAACATAACTTTGATTTTAACAGCTTCTGAATTTGTAATCTGAACTCGCTGTGTACTCTGCAACAAGCTTTGAGAATGACGACGACTTGTCTTCTAACAACCTCGCAGGTGAATCGTGTTCTTCGATTAGCCCTGTATTTTGAGAAAGAAACCACTTTAATACTAATATTCTGAGTATTATTTTTTAAGTAATAGGAGTGTATGATCACGAGTTTAGGACCTTGGTCTAGGACCAGGACCATATCACTGTCGATAACAGAGGATATTCTGTGTGCAATTGTTATCACTGTACAATCTGAGAAATGTTGTCTCAGAGTCTCTTGGATCATATTATCAGTCGCGCTATCTACAGAAGCAGTGGCTTCATCAAGAACCAGTACTTTGCTTCTCTTGAGCAAGACTCGTCCCAGACACACCAATTGTCTCTGACCAACACTCCAATTCTGTCCATTCTCGCTAACTGTAATACAAAATTTTTATTCACTAGATATGTTTTAAGAGATTCAATACGACTCTTGTTACGGTAGTTTTATACTAACCAGTGGAATCGAGCTTTAGTTCCTTCTTCCTTACTTCATCCCCGAGTTGGCATTTGTCAAGTGCCTGAAACAAGAAACCAAAAAAGTGTGAGAAGCTTCCTTTTGCATATGTAGAAACACCGAACGAAACAAACGAACCTCCCAGATTTGGTCATCAGTATATTCCTCAAGAGGATCCAAATTACTTCGGACGGTGCCTTCGAACATGGTTGGATCTTGAGGTATGATACTTAGTCTGGAACGCAAGTCGTGCAACCCAATGGTCAGGATATTTATTCCATCGATTCTGATTTCTCCGATGGTTGGTTCCACAATCCTAAAAAGGGTTTGAATTAGAGTAGATTTGCCACATCCTGTTCTTCCAACGATTCCGGTTTTCAGGCCTCCTGGGAAAGTGCATGTCAGTCCACGCAGCACCATAGGCAAATGTGCCCCATATCTGACCTGCGTAATTTATTCATCTTACATTAGTCACAATAACTTCTAAGTCATGAAGACAGAAGGACAGAATTCAGTTACCTGCAGATTACAAATAGTAATCTCTCCACGAGTAGGCCATGATTTCTCAGGCCGAGTTGATTCGATAATGAGAGACGGTTCACTGGGGATGTCTATGTATTGAAACATTCGCTCCACAGATATCATTTTGTTCTCAAGATCGCAAAGTGTCCATATTAGCGCGGCTTGCAGGGTATTTAGACTGAGTGCGTATGTAACGGCTAATCCCGCAAAGGCTATACGAAGCAGAATACAGAGAAAGATTGGGAAGATCAGTTGTAAAGGGAATCGAAGACAAAACTGATCAGAGGGTTGGTAACTATACCTGGATTAATGACTCCTTTGGGGATAGAAACTAAGATAACAAGTGAAAGCGCAAATGCAGCAGTAGATAACAGATCAAGGCGGAAACAGAGCCATTCCATTGCACCAGTGGAATGGAACTTTAGCCGAGAATAACAATCGTTAAGTGTCATGATGTCACTGCGGAATCTTGGTTCTTGATCAAAACTTCTGATAGTTGTTATCCCTGAAAGTGTTTCAGAAAAATGTTGTACCAAAGGTGATCTGCTTATTCCAGCTAATCTTGCGAGTTCCCGAGCTGCTGATATGTAATATTGCTGCATACATATGTTAAATCAATAACAAGAGTTAGTATGATTAAATCTCCTTTATTATCTTATCTTGATTCCATGAACTACAAGCCAAAGTATGAAGCTAAGCTTTAATCTAAGTTTGTCAGGATTATGAAGAATACCCGATACCAAGTGCATGCAACGATAACAGGGATGAAGACAATGAGGACCTGCCAAGCAACCTGTCCCATCACTCCAATAATCCCCAAAATGTTTATAGCAGTAATAGCAAGACTTGAAAATTGACTTGGTAATCTCAAATCCACGGCACTTTGGTCTGCAGAAGCCTAAATCAGGATTTGAAACCACAATGATCAGAAAAGGAGTTCGCTCAGTTTTTGGTATTTTCATTACACATTAAGTAAGCAAGCATAGATAGCCTTACTCTATTCAAAATTCGCCCGATTGGGGTGGCATCAAAGAATGACATGGAGGCACGAAAAACGCAGAGATGCAGTTGATTAAAGAGTTCAGTAGCTATCTTGAAACCAGTCACTGCAGCCAGGATTGCTCTGACAAGTATGCAGAAGGAGCTCGCAATGGCTAGAGCTACATATACTAGAATCAATGTAGAGCCACTAACCAGAGGTTTCACATCCTTAGAAATAGGAGTTACCCAAGCCATCCAATAATTGCTCCCGATGTTTAGAAGCTGAAAGAGAATTTGTACGACCAATATAATAGGCACAAGTGCTCCTCCATACGCCAGTGCCATATACTTTTTGTATACTGTGAACCCAACTTTGCCTTTTTCCCTCTCTTCTTCTTGAACCAGTTGTCCTCTTGGGGTAGCCAAATATTCCTCTTGTTTTTCTTCATCATTGGACACTTTGTTTTCTTTGCTTGTAGTTGATTGTGCTGAAACAGATCCTTTTTCAAATGAATCAACAGCTGCTAAAGCATCAGTGTGAGCTCCTACAAATTCCAAGCCCGAGTCAAGAATTTCATTGTACTTTCCTGCTTGTGTGATCTTCCCATCTTTCATGACCTACCGAAATGATTATCTGATATCATAATTATGTGATTAGATAATGCATTGGAAAGATGGTAGAGCGAACAAGTCACAAACCAGTATAAGATCAGCTTCAGGAAGAAATTCAAGTTGATGAGTGACGTATATGATTGTCTTGTTTCTCAGAAGCCCCAGCAGGACTTCCTGTTACAGCAAACGACAAGCATGAATCACGATGTGTAGCACAAGACGACTCAAAAAGGATGATACGAAGCCATGTTCAAGTCAAGATAACCAGACAGAGAAGAAAACAAGTTTTACCTTGAAGAGATGTGATCCTGTATGAGCGTCTACTGCACTAAAAGGGTCGTCGAACAGATAGATATCTGCGTTTTGGTATAGAGCACGTGCAATCTGTATCCTTTGCTTCTGTCCACCGCTTAGATTGACACCTCTTTCCCCAATAACTGTCTGATCATGGAACGGAAGTACCTCCAAGTCCTTATTTAAAGAACATGCTTCAAGCACCGTTTCATACCATTCTCTTTGCATTGGCTTACCAAACAGAATGTTCTCTTCGACCTTGCCGCTTTGGATCCATGGGGATTGTGCAATGTACGCTTTTCTTCCACAAACCTTAAGATTTCCAGATATTTTTGGAACTTCACCCAGTATGGATGAGAGTAAGCTTGATTTCCCCGAGCCAACGGTACCACAAATAGCGATGTTCATCCCTTGAAAGACTTTGAAATTTATATCTCTCAATGTAGGGATGCAAGAAGAGCCATCCCAGGAGAAAGTACCATTGTTGATTTCCACAGCAATTTCTGAACTTCCATTAGGAAGCTTCTCAACAACATCTTGCTGTAAATCATCCAGACAAAGAAAAGATGCAAGCCTATCAAGAGATACCTTTGTCTGAACAATCATCGAGATTGTGTCGGGAAGTTTGTATATTGGATTTTGCAAAATTCGAAAGGTGGCAAGAGCCGCTAGTATTTTTCCCGATTCAAGAGGAATCTTCAGGAGCATACAAGCGCCAAAAGCTGTTGCGGACACGAAAGAAGGTGCAGCCCACAGAACAGAGCTAATAGCCGCCGAGTTATATACGAATTTCTTAAGCCAGCCTGCTTCAATGCGTCTAAGGTCAAGAATCTTGTGAAGGAACTTCATCTCCCATCCCTGAAGTTTAAGAACCCTCATGTTCAATAAGACCTCGGATGTTTTCTTCATCCTGTTATCTTTGGACTCCATTAAATTTCCCTGAAATTTTTCTTCCAATTTTGCCAAGGGAAAATTTCCCAGCATAACTAAAAAAGTTGCAGCAAAAGCTGCAATTGATCCTAGACCAAGGCTTCTGTACAAGATTAATAAGGCTAAGCTTATTTGTAAGACAAGTATCCATGGATCATGCATATACCAACTAAAAGCACTGATTCTCTCAGCATCTACTGTCATGAGATTTATGATCTCACCACTAGTGTGTCCTTGCTTTGAGTGACAGGGAAGGGTCAAACCTTTTTCATAGATCATCGAAACCATGACCGATCTCATTCCAATCCCAGCTTTCTGCAACCTGAAGTACCAATTCCTCCGCGCTTGGCATTCCACAAGCTTAGCAATGAAGAAAGCTGTCACTAACACAGACCCTTCGCTTGTATATCGCCTTTGACCATTCAGGTACTGAACAAAAGAATCCATGAGATACGGTGCAACGTAGCAAGACACTGTGTAGACAAAAGCAAACAGAGTAGACAGGACAATATCTCGCCACACTGAAAGGAATAGTGCCTTAATAAGCTTAAATGTGGTGATCGTTCTTTCACCATCGTCCCATTCAAGCTTACTCCTAAATATCCAAAATAGTTTTTCAGCTCTGTCACTACTGTCAACTTGAGGAACATCCTTGCTGTCTATGATTTTCTCATTTCCTAAGGCAATTAAAGGACGCATCCAAGAGAAACTCACATGGCTAAGAAACCCAGCGTTTGAAAAAGGTGTAACAACCTCATCATCCCCTTCGGCCTTACCCAACTGCACACTAGTAGGCGCACTAGATGCAGGTCCATTCAAGAGGGGTTCTTCGAGTAGGTTGATCCTTTTACCTTCACCTTGCTTCTGCAAACATGAAGAGCAGAGAAACAACCCCACGCTAACAGCCACTACATGAGACATTAAAAGGTGAACTGCCACCAGGTCTTGCTTCTTGTATAGAGCAATGTCTACCAAAAGACGGTAGAAAGAAACCATGAAATAGAAAACCCACCAGGCTCTAAGCAGAAAAGGAAACTTTCGATCCTGACAGTCGGTGGATAGAACATATGTTTGCAGGTAGAAAGAGATGGCACCCCAAGAAAGAGCTGCAAACAGAAGATCTAAGAGATTCGTCAGTTGGCTGAGATCCCAACCATTTGTATTCAGGTGCAAGCAACTTAACAGCAACAACACAGAATTCAAAGAAGACAAAGTCACACAACATATAACGACCAGTTTATTGTACGTCAAAAACGTATTCTTTAATCTCTCATCCGTGACACGATCATTATTTTCACAAGCCACCCATTTCTTGTAAACCCAGGAACCAAACATAATTAGCAACAAAAGCAGATTCAAGAAAATGGAGAACATTGGAACGTAGATGGAGTCAAGGAGGAGAAAATCGATAGAATTGTCCATTGCGTAACTATGTTTCATTAGGCAATGGATGCGAGACAAAATGTTTCTCCGACTGTGGACAATATATAAAGACAACTGAGTCAATAGATATATTATTTTCGAAGACAAATTCCTTCAGTGCGAATAAAATAATACTTCCTTTAACGCTGCAACGTCCATCCCATGAACTTTTTAAATGCTTAAACGGTCCTTCGCAGAAAGTCATACGTGTTTTCTCAGAAAAACACAATACTTCTCCGAAACAAACCAAGAATAAGACCTTTGATCTCATAGATAATATCAATCCTATCTACAACTCCGTTATGCATTTTATGTATAGCTGGAGTTTCTACAAAACAGATGACACTTACAGAAGAATAAGTCTAATTGATTGTAGCAAGCTGCAAGCAATCCTGGATCCTGACTGGTCTTGTTATCATCTCCTATATAACTGTAGTAAGCAAGCTCAAGAGGATAATGAATTTTCGTTTTGTTTGCAAAAGTCTGATCACAGAAATCATGATTTTTACGAGTTAACACTTACATACTAAACAATACTTTAAGTCTGACTCTGCTGATCAGAAACCAACCACAGGAAACTCCACTAAACAAAGTTCAGAGTTTCCGAGTTTACTTCAAACCCCGACTTAATCAGACTATCTTATAGAGATAGTCACCACATATCACAGCTTTTCGGCTCCAATAACAGGACAAGCTAAGAAGCCATAAATAACAACATAAACAAAGACATTTTCAGATTACATAATCCGACCACTCCGATATATGCGATGTCTGGTCCATGGTCAGACCAGGAATCTTGTCGTGCTTTTTCGGATTATCTTTGCCACCAAGCAATCTCGCCGGATTTCCCACAGCCGTCGTACGCGGCGGCACATCTTTCAGCACCACCGATCCGGCGCCGATCTTAGCTCCCTCTCCAATCGTGATATTCCCCAATATACAGGTCCCGGCTCCAATTAAGACGCCGTCGCCGATCTTCGGATGCCTGTCTCCGCACTGTTTCCCCGTTCCTCCGAGCGTTACGTTGTGGAGAATGGAGACGTTATTCCCCACAACCGCCGTCTCTCCGATCACGATAGCGGTAGCATGGTCGAGCAATATCCCGGTTCCAATTTTTGCCCCAGGGTGAAAATCAACGGCGAAGGCCTCTGATACTCTGTTTTGGATCAACAAAGCCAGGATTTTCCGGTTCTGAGTCCAGAGCTCATGAGCAATTCGATGGGCTTGGCAGGCGAGGAAACCCTTAAAGTGTAGGAAACAATGGACGTAGCTTATGCATGCCGGGTCTCTTTCCTTGACCGCTAACAGATCTTGCTTCACCGATTCAATGATTTCTGGATTCTCTTCAAGAACGCCGCAGAACAAATCGAATAGCGTGTTGCTGGGAAGGTTTAAATTGCTGAGTTTAACAGATAAGGTATTTGCCAACGCCGCCTCCAACGATCGCTGGGACACAATCGATGCATGATAATAGCCGGAAACAATAGGTTCTCTCTCGATATCAGATTTGGCTTCTTCACGAATTTTCGCCCAGACATCGTCAACTTCAGCGTCTCGATTGAGGTCTTCTACCAACGGGCGGGTATGAAGAGTTTTCGTCTGGTAACCATTGAAATGAGCTCGCGAAACCCGATCTGGATAACTGGAACGGAAATAATTCATGTAACGAAACCCGGATTCATCATCGTGAGACCTGTTAGAATCACGGGAAATCTGGGGTTTCCCGGTCCAACACGTGTCGATGCACGCCGCCATGGAAGGAGATGGAGTTTCTAGGTTACCTTTAATTACAGAGAATCTGGATGAAACTAATGAAGGGAGGAAAGAGGAAGAGTAGAGAGCCACATGGTTATGTGGAGAAGATGAACGGAGCATATATAGGGAGAATGAGAAGTGGCGGCGACTTGTGACCGGGAACATTGGAATTTTTCTCGGGGAAACTCTTCTTTTGTAGCCACTGAGACGAGGCTCGATAGATTTGATTGATGTCTTCTTTTTTTTCCTACATTTTGCTTTCTCGTTTTATCACTTAAAAGTAATTTAATTTTTAACTAGTTGATTAGTAATACCAAACCAAATAATTTTTTTAATTTGTTATAAAATGTTAATAGTTTTTGTTATTTACAATTAATATATATTAAAACCATTTCAAAGAATACATCAAAAATTAGTTGGCCAGATTTTACAACGAAAACACAATAATTCAAATCACTACGAAATCGGTTACTGAAATTTTCTTTTAGATACCAATCAAGAAGAACAATTTACACATATATTCATTGACAAAGCAAGCGCGTAAATATAATTCTATTTTTTATATCAGTTTAATATTAAATTTGTTTGAAAATATTTTATGTATTTTTTAATGTATCAAATGACAAAAAAAAATATATTTAAGCATCTATATACTCACGTGTTCTTTTATGTTACACCTACTTTTGTGTAATTGTGTTTGCCATTTTCCAAAATCTATTTCATTTTTTTAAATAATGCCGAGTTGCTATTACTAATAAATAGTCGATCCTTTAATCTAATTTTATTTTTCACTGTTAACATTTTAAATATAGAAAGCCTTTTATCTAGACATATATAAACCTTGCATAAAATAAATATATATTCCACAATATTTTGAACTAACCTTCGTAATTTTATAATAAGATAAAGAAGAACAAAAAAAAGTGACGTATGTAATGACATGACTTAGTTTGTCTTTAGATTCATGAAAGTCATCTTCCTCTTGTCTTGAACACTCCTTATTTTCAAGCAAATGTCAGCTGAATTTTAGTCATCTTTTTCTCAATAAAATATCTTTTAAATGTTGTCGTTGTGAATGAAAACTGAAAAAGATGTAGACAGAAAAAAAAATCAATTATTTCGTTGGATTAAGACCCAAAGAAAATCATGAGTTTAGTAAAAAAACAATTGGTACTAAAGAAAATACTCAAAGCTACAAAAGGGCACATCAAATGAATGGGGACCATTCAAATTATGAGACTCAAAATACATTGCTAAAACCACAAAGAATGGAGCTTAATGAGTATATTTTGTTTACTTTCAATTTCAGCCATTGAAAGACTGTCTCTTCAAGTGTTGAAAACACATAACCCTGCTTACTTGATGCTTCCGGTTGGTTTTCCATTGGGATTGGCTCGACACGGATACTGGTTTAAGGACATTATCATTTCGTATGTTTACTGCTAAACTTTTACTGATAAATTATATAGAAAAAAAATGTGAATTATAGATATAAAACAAAATAGTTTTGGCGTCAATTTAAAAAGGATTAGATTATATACTAAATGGAGTCAAAAATGCAAACGAAATGGTTGATGCAAACATTGTTTTGAGTCATTTGATACGTTACCAAATATTATGAAACAGCCCAAAGTTACACTAGTTTTAGGTTTATTAGAGAAATTGAGTTATCTTGTAAATATAAAATTGTCGAAGCAGATATTGTAAATGATTTCAGTAATACTGTTTGAAAAAAGAAATATACTTTTCGACCTTTTTAAATAAAAATGGACGGTCCATGTTGGTATATTGTGGGAATATGCCTTAAACTTTAGAAACTATTATAAGTAGGCCAATCATTGTCTCCCCCACTTAATTAATTTCAATTTTCGCGACTATTCTTTCTTTTCTTTTTTTTTTCTGGTCAAGAAATGATAATGAAATGAATCATTCACTATACCAATACCATTTCATTTTTATTTTTAAAAATTATCAAATGGTTGTTATGTATGACTCTGTGTGGGAATGGGAAACACTATTCTTCAAGTTTAATATTACGAGTTGAATATTTATGCATAAAATGCCAATTTCGTTACGCATTAAGAATCCAATAAATTAGTGGATAAACTTTCAAGATTCCAACTTTCTGATTTTAAAAATCTCAACTTGCGTATTTTCTCATTTTTATTCATACTTATATTCAAATAAAGATTCCACTTAATACAAAAAGAACACAAAAACCTTTATAATAATAGCGATTAGCGACAGCATAACAAGTTCCTTTGAACTTGCTTAATTGAGGATATGTTTATCAGCTCAGAACCAAGCATGGCTAAAGATTCCCACTTTGATAATACACTTACATTTTCATTACAGGACTCAAAACGATGATAAAGGTCTAGGAAATGTTTGTGGTTGATCTGAAATAGTCTCTTCACTCAATGCAAAATGCCCATCACCTCTGAGGAAGAAAAACTTTGGTTAATCCACAAGATTGTAATTTTGATGAAGATTTTGTGTGGATAAGTGTCCACACGATTCAGATGGAGCCTATGTGGCAGAATTTCAAGAATGACGATAAAAAGGAAGCAATTTCACTAACTAGAAGAGTAAAAGGAAGGAGCTTTTTTTTTATTACCATTGTAGTTACGCCTGTTCTTCAGAGCTTCACTTCGACATCAACACCAGCAGGAAGATCAAGTTGCATTAAAGAATCGATAGTTTGAGCAGTCGGGTAGAGAATATCAATCATGCGCTGATGTGTCCGGATTTCAAAATGGAACCTAGCATCCTTGTGAACGTGGGGAGACTTGAGAACACAGTAGATACGCTTCTTGGTTGGCAATGGAACAGGACCCATCGTCTTTGCATTGGTATTTCTTGCGGCGTCAAGTATCTGCTTGCATGAGTCCTCAATAAGAGGCACCCAGTATGATCTAAGCTTGATCCTTATCTTTTGTTTCGGTGCCATCTGTTAACAAACAAAACAATGAATTTCCACAAAATCTTCCCCCAAAAGATAACAAAACTTTAATGTGGCAAATCCATATTTGAATATCAGTCAGAATACACCAAAATTTCGCATTTATATTTCATACTTCTCCGTTCCTGCATATACAAGACGATACTGGTAAAAAGATTTATCTACTTGAAGGCATCTCTTACTAATCGAGAGTTTGATACTTTCTAAAGCTGTGAAACCAAAAATTTCATTGATTTGACGACGATAGAACACCAACTTTCCTACCAGTGAGCTCTAACAGCAACGGAATATACCTTATCAGCGTCTACACTGATCGAGGACGAGGTCGGAACCTGAATCACACGGACACGAAAAAAAGGAGTATGTAAGATAATATCCACAAGAACATACACTAGAATATCTAACAGATACGGAACTATATCAGATGCTAATGACTCTGAGAACAGGTATTTTCCCAAAATGTCCGCATTTTCTCTGCAAACAATCGAAGAATCTGAGAAAGAGTGTACCTCGGAGTATTCCTCAGAGGCGGGTTCATCGAGAATTTCAGGAATTGGATCTAGGGTTTCGGCAGCCGCGAAAACCTTCGTAGACGAGACGACGGGTTTAAGGACGCAGGAAGTGTAGCTGTCATGGTTAGAAGATGAAGGCAATGGAGGCAAAGTGACTTTCAGCAGTCTGGTAGAAGAACCTGAAGAGGTTGGAATAACGAAGGAGGGCAACAGAAACGAAGATACAGTAGAAACCGCCATGGAATTTCTCTACTTCTTCTTCTTCTTCCTCTCTCAACGCTCGAAAGGTATAGTTTTCTCTTCCGCTACTTCGTCTCAAATGTTATCCATTATCCAAAATCCTTTTCTGTGAATTTTATATCTTTGAGATATTATTGATTTAAAGCCCATTTATTAAAACAAAAGGCCCAATTTAAAAAATCCTTGTAAATACATAACAATTATAAACTGCATTGTATTGATATTTTATTCCGATACAAAACATCAAGTTCAAAAAATCTGCAACGCTCTGTGTGTAGTGTTCTGTAGAAACTAATAAGTTTTGTGGTTTAGAATATGCACTAATAAAGATATGTTACTAATAAAGAAAAACAAAATCTGATATATATCGAAGCATATTAAAAATCAAAAAAATCTAAACCAATAATATGCCAAAAGAAAACAAAGATTAGTCAAAACAAAAAGAGAGATTATTTTCGAACCACATAAGTGGAAAAAGCAGCCTTGGCACGTGGCAAGCAGCTTCAGAAGAAAGGGGCAAATTGGTAATATCACTCCCAGATGCCTATTGGCTCAAGTTCCCCCAATGACTTCTATAAATACCAAAGCAAGTTAGAATGTAAAGCTTTGCACAGTCAAAAGCTCAGGAGAGAAAAGAGAGATAGAGAGAGAGAGATGTATGAAATAAAAGCTGAGTTTCTGAAGAAATTGACGAAGTACATAATAGTTTCGATATGGGTTTTATCTCTTTTAATCAATTACAATTTCTCTTTATATAGATTCACAATTCACCTCACAACACACGCAGTAGATAAGAATTACATGTTTCTTCTCTGCAATGGTCTATTAGTGTTTGTTGCTAAGTACTCTGGCTTAATCGGTACGTCAAAACCAATAGAGAGTAATTGTTTTAACACCGATAAAATCTTCAATCACCAAGATTTCCAGACTTACAATGCGATACTGGAGTTAGAGTTTTACTCTGTTCATGGAAAAGGAACAGAGGATGTTACTGTGGATTCCTTGGAGGAGAATACAAAACATCAAGAAATCGAAGAGAAAGAAGAAGATGATCGTGACAAAGAGTGTGATCTTCGTGATGAATTAATAAATGAGGAAGATGAAGAGAATGTGGGAGTGATGATAACGACGGAGGAGGAAAATAAGAAGTTCGATGAGTTCATTAGAAAGATGAAGGAAGAGCTTAGAATCGAAGCTAAACGCCAATTAATCCTTGTTTAGTTTGTAATTAATTAGCTTTTAAGTTAAATCGCATGTAATTAACTCATATATTATACAAAGTTTTCTAGCTTCTTCACCTTCTTACCCTTTGACTTCTTTTCCTTTTTAAATTTCAAATAAACTTGTGAAACAGAACTCGAAAACTACCAAATACAATTGGTGATTAACATATATATGACTATACACACATAATTATAAAGTTATGGTTAATATACAAGTATGATCTCATATCGATCTCAATTATTAATTCCATAGCTTAGACTGATTGTGCTACATAATTTTAGATATGTGCGTTGTCTGCACCCGAAGAAGGTCTCGGGGAATAATGCTGTCTATGCACACGTGTATGGCATATTATGAGTTTCAGTTAGAAAAAAACAAACATATTTGATTGAATATTTGATTGAATAATTTAATTTACTTCCGATTACTTAGATGTTTTTTTTGTTAAATCGTTTAATTCGTTAAACTTGAAAACTTTTTGAATTATCGTTAATAAACACGTGGAACAAAACCAATTGTATTTCTTTTTACATCTAGCTCGAATTAAACCATAGGAATCTTTAATTTATATCGGAAATATCTAACGATAGTATTACGTGCAATATGAATCTAGTAAAATAAAGATGTATAACATGATAATTACTACGTTTTATAATATTTTAAATACGTATTACCAGTCCCCCTGATGCAATAACTTTGGAGACTTTAGACTCGTCACAATTAATAATGTTACTATTACGTTAAACCGATGTATTCTGTGTGCGATATATAATAGTGGGAAAACTATCAATGATAATCAAATCTACTGCAAAAAAACGAAATAATATTTTGATTTAAAGACTCCATAGATTCTCTACTTTTAGCTTTCTAGTCTTAGACCTCGATGTCTTTTTTAAGTTTGTTTCCTACTAGAACCATCCATCACCAGTCTTCGAAAAAGCTTTTTTTTTTTTTTTTTATAAATTTGGATATATATTTTCAGAATGGAGCCATTGTGTTTGTGTGGTTGAGCTTTAAAACATTATTAGCAACATGCACGTTCCATTTAATGTGACATATCTCTTCTCTAGTTCTTTCGAGAGGTTGGTAATTCAAATTGAAAACATGTGATTGACTAGTTCTGTTAAACAGCCTGATTAAACTCGAATCAAGAGTTTAGTATCACACATGTAAAGAATAAGACTGTTGACGTGAATGGATAATGAAGATTCTCTACTCAACTACATATCCGATTTTGACAAGACAGAATATGTCCATTCGAGTTCATATTAATGGGCGTACGCACTTATATAACTATATAGGAGAACAAAGAATTAAGAGATAATTAATCGGGTCAGATTACATTGAGTTATAAATTAGGCTTTGATTGTAACATGCATGTTTAGTATTATACTAACGACTTTATGCTCAAAATTAGTATAGCTTAATCCAGTGTTTATCATAAGGCAATGGTATTCTATTTTATTGGTTAGATGCGGTGTAAGGGAGTACCAAGCAATCATATATTTCGGGTATTAATTTAGTTTCCGGTCCAAAATTTTCCGATTTGTCTAGCAATAACGGTTCGAACGGCGTAAGATGAATAAAATCCAAAGAAGACCTAATAAGAAATGAATGATAGAGTGTACATTGATTCAATCATGAAGCTATATTACACGTACCACAATCCATTTAAAAAAAAGTAAATAAACAAAACCGCAAGACAGGGAGAAGAAACAGTAAACTCAATCAATGGACAGAGAAACGAAACAAAAACAATCAAGTAAAAATAATAATATAACTAACAATCGGACACTTTAAGAAAAGTGGGTCCAGACTCATATTGACCAAAACACATACATGGAATGGGGATAATATAATCATAGGTCCAATAATGTTGATAAGATGCTGAAAATAATAAAAATCGTAAAAGTTTACAAACAGAAAGCCTAATGAGTACTTTTGGGAAAAATCATGCATTTAGATGCTTTTGTTTATGTTTATATGGAATGGTGGAGTAAAAAAGGTACATAGATGTAAATTTGCAATTGGTTTCAAGTATGTAAAAGGAAACTTTGGTGTAAAGTTCTTTACTTTTCTCTTTTTTTTTTTTTGCTCTGAGATATTTAAAAACAAAAAGTTTTGGTGGAAGGATGCATTAAAGACAGTGAGAATTTGATAACAAAAGGCAAATGATGAGAGAATGTGAGGTCAGGTTTGAAGTATGAAGTAACCAATATTTTCTTCATTTGGGGCCTGTGCGTGTTGTGTACGGAAAAAGGTTGATATATTATTCACCACATAGCTTGGAAGATTGTTTCAGTGTTAAAAAGTTATTTAGAGTTTGAGTTATTTATGTGAACTTACCTCACAACGAATCTTAGAAGGAATATAAACCTCTGATAGAAACGACAGTGAGTGAACTGAGAGTGCTTCGATCTCAAATTTCACTCCTCTTTTCAGCATCATTTCAAGTTCCAACCTTAGACGACCAAAGCGTTTTAATTCAGACTTTTTTAGTGCTTTCGCATGAAATAATCGAAATATGGATACAAAAAGACACGCAAGCTTGTTGATACCTCCATTGTGGCATTTCACGCTTTAGGTAGCATCTATGCAACATTGCTTCAGTTCTTTTCTTATCTGTGAGTTGAAAATTGTCCCGTCTCAGAAAAAAAAAGGAAAAAAAAAAGATTAAACGTCAGGTGTTTAATGATCTTTTACCTTCTTCTGTCAAAGGCAAAAGACACTGTTGGGGAACACTGTATATCTCAGAGTCTGAAGGAAAAGCACCCAGCCATTTAATATCTGGTACTCGTAATGACTCTATATCATAGGCCATTTGCTTACAGAAATACAAGGAAAATGGTTCAGTATGAAATGGTCGAAAGTAAAACCATATGGATCACTATTAACAACAAGACAACACAGGCAGTGGATTTTTTCGATCTGTAACAGAATCTAACCATGGAGCCAAAACGGTACGTAGCTAAGATCTCAAAGCCATATGGATCACAGTCGACTAGACAATGCACAGGTAGTTGCAACTTCTCCATAAGAAGTCGCAAGAACCTGGAAAGAATCGAATGTTAAATTCGTGGATTAAGGAGAATTTTTGATGCAATAATATTCACGGAGCATGGGACTAAATTATCAGTTATGTACCTTCTTGTTGAGACATCAGGATAACCTCTTCCCTGCCAGAAAAATTAGTACCATTGAGTTGAAACAAAAGATGGAAAGAAAGGAGTTAGAAAACTATTAAAAACTGAAAATCAGTAAGAAGAATTAACTAAATGTTGTGCTTACTGTAATAACGATGCAGCGGTTTGTTTTGCAAAACATGTCATTTGCTAAACGCTGGAATACTATAAACCGTGGATGAAGTACTTGATCAGTTGGTAGTCATGAAAAAAAAAAAAAGCATCCCCTAGTTACTATATAGGTAAAGGATTTACCTGTTTCTTTTTCCACCACCAGTATATACTCTGCAAAGCTAACAATACCTGCACACAGGAAGATGACATCAAATTATCGTTTCTAACACAATATTGTCAGCTTAGATAAGGATTTGGCGTCTCTAATGTGCATAAAGCATCATTAAAATGATTTTCTATTAGTTCACTAAGGAAAATGTTGCTATCTATTCGACTTTTAACGCAGACATCAGACTTTCTAAAAAGCCACTACAAGCAGGCGAAAATGCATTCTTCACGGATATATGATACCTTCGACTTCCTCTACAAGAACAGGAACAGGAAATGCCTGAAATGAAGTCATTTGCAGGGTTATAGTTCCTGATCCCAACACAAACAGTGAATCTTATGTTCCAATCTTACAGTATTCAGGCTGTTTAAACAATCAAATTTCCTTCCCGCTTCACTAAATTTTAACCAACCCATCACTAACCTACAACACAAAATAATGATTAGGTGGATCCTTAAATAAGGACATACACGTCAAGGTAGAAACACTGTAATTGTTAACGAGAGCACCCACCCGTTTCCAACAGAAACCTGCAAAATATCACAAAGTAATCATATCCTGTTACTCAATTGGGGACTATAAATCTCCAGAAGGAAAATTGAAGGTGAAAGCATTCATGTACTAACCACATTCAAATTATACCGGCTACACTGAAAAAGGATGCATATATCACCAATTGCGCGGTCTACAATTGATTGTGCTGTGGAGCAGACAAAACAGCGATATTGGGAGGCCAAGAACACAACAAGAGTGATCCAAATTCATATTTAAGCACACTAGATTATCCAAATATTATGTGAAGAGGATTTATCAAGAAGAGCTAACAGGAGACATCCATAAGTAAACATTACGTTCCTTCTAAATTTACCTTTGAATGCTAATGGATGCATATAATAGATATCTCTTTTCGATGCATGTCTATTTTCTTGCAGAAGTTGTTGGACTATCAACAATACTCTTAGCATTACATCTGAAAGTAAAACACCCCAAGAAATTGCATACTATGATACTAGTTACTCTGATCAAGATAACATTGCGGGACTTGTAGAATTCTCTGAACCTGACTCACCGATTCTGTAGGTTTGGGGTTCCCTCTTGAGAGTGAGAATTTCCTGACCCTTCGGGTTATCAGAGCTGCAAAAGCTATAAACAGCAGAAGGGAATGGTAACTGAGGCGGTCTTGGTCAATGGTCACAGAATAATACTTGAAGTCGCGTCTTGAGAAGACTAACACTTCAAATCGCTAGCTTATATGTCTTTTCTCTATGGTCTCACACAGAAAATATCACTGAATATCAGTTCATAGATCACTCTTAGTTTTCAATACTCTTTTTCCTCAGTTCCTTCAAAAATTGAGTGAACCAAGACCAAGCACGTCAGATTTTTCAACCTAAGGGCTCAGAAACATTGTCTTCTCTCTTTGAAGAAAAAAAAGAAGAAACAAAAACAATGAATGGGGAAATAGAAAACCGAGATCCAAGAGACGGACAAACCAATCCGCTTCTGGATTTATGCAGTAGTTCCTAAATCGATTAATGGAAATTTTCGGAGAGCGTCCTTCAGCGAGATCTTCAACGATCGATCGAGTAAATTCTGCTCAACCCAAGAGCCAGAGAAATCATAGACAAGAAATTTCAACGACAACTACTCTAACTACGGATCGAAATTGTTTGTATAATAATATGAGATTTCTGTGACCTTTTATCCTTTGAAGCAAATTACTCGTTTCTGATCTTTGAAATTTTCCCTCCATATCGTTCGCGTATTTTTTTAGAGAGAAACAAAACAATCGGCGACGAGTATATAAACGGTTACGAACCCGAAAAGCTTCCCGTTATTAGCTTAAAATAAAAAACATGCGTGTTGTTTTGCTCCATATGAAAAAACTCCTTGACATTGCTAAAATACGTCATGAACTGCTCAACGTGTTTTTTTTTGTGTGATCGTGCTGACGTCAACATTTGTAACAGTTGATGCACTAAATTTGAATTATTTGATTTGTAAGGTAAATGAGATAGCTTGGATAATTTTGCTTCAGTGGTCGAGATTTATTCAACATACCAAAATATACGAATCTTTTAATATATTTGTTCTCTATGATAGCTCACCCAAATTTCATTTTTTCTCTCTTCAAATGAGTTAAAGATGTTCAACCAAACACAATACAAAAATGTAGTCAAATAGAGAGGCATCCTTTGTATTTGTATTCCTAACGTAAAAACAATCTACGACAACAACTTAAATGGTTTTTTTTAACGTTTAATTAGAAAGCAAGTGAAAAGTTGTCACGTTGGTGGTTTGTTTTCATTCGGAAAGATTTTAAACCAAAGGCACAGATCTTAAGGTATTTTGATTAGTTGTAAAAGTAAATCATATCAGAGTTAAGTATTCAACGTATAAATTAATAGAGAAACACCTGAAACGTATAGTAGGATTAGTTTTTTTTTTTTTCCAAACAGAAAACTAAACCCTAATTTCTATTAGATATCGTGTCACCACGTATAGATTAAAATCACCAAAAAATAGCATAAAGCAAGATTTATATTTATTCCTCGTCAAGTATTACATTTGTAAATATTATTCTCTCGTATTAGAAAAAACTAACGAAAATACTTCAGTAATTAAAACAAAGAGATCTAACTAGTCCATTTTAATGAAGTTATCAAATAGAGTTTCTTCGTATTGCCCGCCGACGACATAGTCAAGGATCCCCTCTGCTGCCACTTTTAAGCTGGAGCCCTCTCCGGAGATGGTAGATGACGCCGGAAGTTCAGAGGTCCGGGCGAAGAAGAAAATGGCAGTGAGAAAGAGAGCGGTGGAGAGAAACAGTGGCCAGAAGTAAGATAAAACTGTGAGAAAACCGGGAGAGTAAGTGACGAGAGCAACGGTTAGGAGAGAAAAAACGAAGGCAAAGAAGATGTGAAACTTGAACTTCAGAAGCTTCTCCCGGAACTCCATCTCCGATCACCGATCACCGATCAAGATCTGTGAATTTGTGTTGAAACACGAGAGATAGAGAAAAGAGAGATGGGTATAGAGTGAGAGATAAGGAGAGAGAAAGTGAGAGAGAGAAGACTAGAAGAGGTAAAAATGGAGTCAGGATACTCTCTCTTTGGTGGATGTAAAATGTAAAGAAATAGGAAAGATTCTCTGCTGTCAAGGAAGACGTCAAAATCTATTTTATTACATGTTATGGTAAAAATAATTATTTAATGAACATATTCATATTTAAAGAAAAAAAATACTATATATAAATTGTGTATATACCGTACTTATTTTAGTGTTTTATATATTCGATTTTTTCTCAAAAAAGTATTAGGATATAGTTAAAATTGTGTTTCTTTTTATGTAAGATTTGATTTAAAATCAAATGGTCGTAAAAGTCAAAGAGTGTAACATTTTTCTGACATATAGCACAAATCGTACAACATGATAAAAATAAAATAATTGATGGATAGATATTTCAACCTAATATAATTTTGTCCGTTTTCATGATTGATTTATCGACTTTATAATTAGGTCGGCCAAAATGTTATATGGGCCTTTGTGGTCCATTATAAGCCCATATCAAAGTAATTATTTTTGACAGGATTTGTGATAATTCAAGCCTAATTCTACTCAGAGTAAAACCTAATAAGCAGTTTCTTTAGGATGTATTAATCATGTAAAATAGTTTGGGATGTTTCGAAAAAAGTTTTACAACTTGGGATCAGACAACTTTCTCGAAATGAGAGAAACCCAACAATCACAACTGCTCGAGCCGCCGTTTATAATGTGCAAAACGGTGAAGCATTCTCTTTAAAATGTTTATAACAGCGTGATGTTACAAACAATTCAGCATTTCTACAAAGTTTACAGACCTCAGGTAAGATGCATGATCCCTTTTGTTGAAAAAGGTCTTCTCTTTTACCCCCTTCGTCTCATCAGAGCCGCAAAATGGAATCCAAACTCTCTGTCACCAATCAGAGTCTTTTTTGGAAGCAGAGAAAAGACGTTTGCTTTTACTTAAGGTTTTATCGTCATAGGCAGGCTCGAACCAGACGGGCTGCAAATGCTCCATCCAAGGAATGTTTCACTGGGTTGGATAAAAAGAAGCCTTGGGAAGTTACAAAACTTGATGGTACAAATCTATCAACTGGATCTATGGAGAATTCCTGTGAAAGCAGAATGACTACTTGTTAATACCAACATCTAGACAGAAGCAAATGGTCTGTAAAGATTCTTACAGGATGTCTTAGGAGAAATGCTTCCACCCTTCCTTGATTTTCTTCGGGGTCTATAGAGCACGTACTGTATATCAAGAAACCACCATGCTTCACTAGTCTTGGAAATTTTAAACAGGACACAAATAAAAGTATCAGATAGATCGTATATTATCTAGAATTAATCACATGACTGATTAAAATGTAGGTAAAAACTAAAAAAGTGCATACTTGGAGGCAGAATCAAGAAGCTCATCCTGCAGTTTCTTTAGTTCTTCCATGTCCTCGAGTTTACGGTTCCAGCGCAAATCAGCTCTCTACAAAAACGAAATAAGGGAACAGGTCAACCAGATCAGGTTGCCATTCAACTAGCAAAAGGAAATCTTTCTCTGGAAACAGTTAGACAAAAGTACACATGTTAACCTTGGAGAGGACACCGAGTCCAGAACATGGGGCATCGAGCAATACTTTATCATATTGTACCTCATTGGTTTCCTAAAACCCATTGAGTTGGAAGCAATTATGTGAGTAGCTTTCAAACTTGGAAGTTTCAGTCATTCAAATAGTGTTAACTTACAGCGAAGACACGGAGATCAGAATGAATGGTTGTGATTAGTCTATCAACTTGGTGTGACTTTGCTGTCTCCCCAAGAATTCTCAGTCGCCCTTCATTCACATCCATAGCATATATCATACCTACAACCGATGCGAGTTTGCCAGTATTAGGATGGAATCAGTCAAGTATGGCAAGAAGAGTGAGCTTCTGTAACATTACCTTCGCCTTTCAAGCAAGATGCCATGTAAAGGGTCTTCCCTCCAGGAGCAGCACATGCATCCATTATCCTCTCGCCTGGCTGAGGTTTCACCACTGAGACTACTAGCCCTGCAGCACCAGATGTGGGGAATTTAGGCATCAAAGGGACACAAATGTGGATAGACTTATTGCTGGTGTACGACCTGAAGAATTTAAGGAGAGGGGTCTATTTTCCCATAGGAGGTTAAGGATCCTAAACTGACCTGCACTTTCATCTTGAACAGAACAGATACCTTCTTTGAGTAAGCCAGCCTGCACAACGCTCTGCTTGAAGAAAAAGGTAGATGATCAATTCTAACTGAAACTAAAATAAACTAAGAAATGGAGCAAAAAAGACGATTTCAGATATTTTTTTAAAAAAGCGGACAATTCAGGGTTACACTATAAAGACCTGCAACCCTGTTTTGATGCGGACAAACTCTTCCAAGTGCAGAGACAGCTCGTGTGGAACCTGCAGCAAAGGAAAGGCAGCATAACTGCAGTAAAAAAACTAAGCATTTAAAAGAAACAATCATGCGGCTGAGATTTACCAAAACACAATGATTCCACTTTGGATAAGAAAAGGACCTGAAATATTGAATGAAAGAAATACCTCTAAACTGTTTAGACGTTCCACAAGGTCTGATCTTGTAATGTCCCTTCCCATATTGGCCCTAACATCATTAGAAATTTTTTTATCTGCATGACAGTTTATAATTTTTCAGTTCCTTCCGTGAATGCAGAAGGAATTCTTGAGACAAACCTTAAGCTAAATCCAGGATCATTGTTGTTCCATGTCATCAGCTTCGTGGCTTCATCCAACCCAAGGTATTTTACCCATCGCCTAACCATCCACTGGGTAAGAAAAGGCAAGAAAATCTCATATTCAAACAGGAACAAGGCCTCAGTGCGTTTGTTTAGCACTACATGGATATGTTCACAGAATCACAGCTAGGACCAAGTAATTTAGAAGCCTCACAAGTTCAAAATTTTGATTTCACACATCACATAGCTCTAGCTTCATCATAAAAACGTAAGAAAAGATAAGGTTATTGCTACAAAAACTTACAACAGGATGTGAATGAAGAGTAGCAAGTGCACGTGCTTGTGCACGATCATCCCCTTCCACTTTGGGTAATGGAAGGGCGTCCTTTTCCTGCAGATCCCTATGTCAGAATTCATATAAGCTTAACTCTTTTTACTAAGCCCGACTGAAGAAAAATGGAAAAGGTTAAAAAGAGAAACCTTAAGAGATACTAGCTTACGAAGAATCCCATTGACAAGATCTCCAGCACCAGGTCTAAGGGCAATCTTTGCAAGCCTTACGTTCTGCAATTGAGACAAGTAAACAGCAAAGGGATAGAAGAACGACTGTAAGATGAAAGCCTTGACCTCGCTAAGCATAAATTAGAGAATGCAAGGTTGGCGATTTGGTGTGTCTGAGTATTTAATAGGCACAAAGAGGGAAGATATGTTTGGATCCATTTACACATCAAACAGAGACAGAATATCAATAAAAAAACTAGTTCTACTTATACGTACTGAACGTTTCGTGCAAGGAAATGAGAGCAATAACAGTTGAAAATAAGAGAAGATTGAGTTATACCTCATCTACAACAGCATATGGCGGCATATCAAGCTTAAGGATCTCATAGAAACCAATGCGGAGAATCTACAACAGAAAAAAGGGTTTAAAGGTTGAGAGGCACAATGAGCTTGACCATATTGCTACAAGGGAATTGATACCTGCAATAGAAGAGGTTCCATATTTCGAAATGTCCTTTCATTGAGGCAAAGGGAACCAATCAAATGATCAAGATATCTCCTCCACCGTATTGTTCCTCCAACAACATCTGTAACCTAATTGTTTGCAGATAATTGATCTTTAGGAAATCACAGTTATCCAAATTCAAATTACTATTTGAATGTAGTTATCTTGAGTCTTCTTAAAGGTTTCTTCTATGGCTTAGGCCAAGACGAGAATGATAACACTAACCAGTCTAAGATCCCGGTCATCCAAATCGCGAGTCCGAAAACCGATTGTTCTTTCCACATAACTCATCTCATTGCTCCCAGAACCTTTTCCTTTCTCATTCAAAAGGTCAGCAAACGCACCACCAAACTCAATTCTCATTAATCTGACTGCAGATACTGTAAAAACTCCACAAATAAGAACTGTTATATGATATGGGGAAAACTCAATTGCATTCAGTAATATTGATCCAAAGACTCCAAAGACTAAACTAAGAAGTAACTACTCGCTGACCTTACGATTGTAATTCAACCTATGTCAATAGTATAACAATATCACTCAAATCCCTGACTAAGAGAATGTATTACTCTACCAGCTCTATGTGGAGAGACCTCCAAATTCACGTTATGGGGAATCCGCGTTGGAGCAACGGCACCTGCATATTAAGAAATATCCGAGTAAAGCACAGAGATTAAAGACGGAACCAGGTAAAACAGCGTCTATACAACCATTGATGTTCTGTTTTATCAGAGAACGATTTACCTCTTTTACCATGCGAAAACGGTTTGCGAGTCTTCTGGGTTCGCTTCAAAGACTCTGGAGAAACTTTCTGCGTTTCAGCAGATAGATAAACACGAAATGAGAACAATTGCGCCATAGAGGCTCTGACTTCTGCTGGAGCCTGGGAGGAATTATATAAACTTTATCATACTTTCAGAACGAACCTTCCTCCAGGGAAAGAGGGTCTGATCATTTGTACTCTGTTTATTATCGGTTATAAAATATAATATCTACATTTCCTCAGGGCAAAACCGTCATTACGTCAACAGTCTTCTTCTCCAAATTTTTTTTTACAGGCTGCTGCCGCTCGAGTGTCTTTCTCCATTTCTCCGATTTGTTAGCGTTTTTTCTGCTTTTATATCAAATAGCAGTGCCAATTTACATATTCTTTTCCAAAAAGGTAACATTTTGCATTGATTTAAAACTTGTAAAAAATCTGCAACGCTCTTTGTGTAATGCTTTGTATAAACTAAGAAGTTATGTGTATGCATTTCACGTGCAGTGCAAAGATAAAAATAAAAATAAACAAATAAGGGGATCCGTGACTTCTCTCTACAGTATCATTGCACGAACATGACACGTGAGTGTGGTTGTACATTAGAGACGAGGCTGCCCGTTTTCCTCCTTTTATTATACAGTGTCCTTAAGGTACAACTCTCTATCTTGTGTTTTTGATGGTTTTGATCTATTGAAGAAAAATTGGTACTTTTTCTTCAGGGCATCGCCACTTGACAAATTTTCTCCCCATTGACAAATTTTCTCCCCATTGACAAATTTTCTCCCCATTGACAAATTTTCCAGCTAAAACTTGTGGGATCAGTACTTTATAATTTAGGCTATACGAGACTGTCAAATCTCTTTTTTTTGTCAGTGAAGTTTGGGAGTGAATGGCTACTTTTCATTCTGTTAAAGATGCGGTGAAGCTCTTTGATGGTGGTTTCTCTGGAGGAAAGCATCTCAACAAAAGGCAAGAACAGGTATTATACTTCTATGTTTCTTTTTTGTGAGTTTTTTATGCCAGATTTTCTGAAAATATGGTTGTGGTTGCAGGGAGTGTTGGTAGAGGAGACAAATCTGTGTCTCTGGAATAATGAGGTTAACAAGTTGAAGGAGAAGATAAAGAATGCTGAGAAGACCAAGATTGAGGCTTTGTTAGAGCTTGAGGAAGCAAGGAAAACGGTTGAGCATCTCTATCACAAGCTGGGAGTCAGACAGAACATGAGAAATGAGAAAGCAGTAGATTTGAATAGTAATGTGAATGTTGTGACTTTGGAGCTAGGCATTGCTAAGGAACCACTTCATAAAGTAGCTGAAGAGGGGAGTGAACTGGGAATTAGGCAAAATATGAGAAATGAGAGAGCTTTAGATGTTGGTACTAATGTGAGAGTAGTAACTTCGGAGCTAGGCTTTGCTAAGGAATCACTTCAAAAGATAGCTGAACAGGAGAGTGAATTGTGCAATTTGATGGAGTCTCTTAGGCTCGAGCTGCAAAACGTGAAGAAAGTACATTCACAGCTTAAAGATAATGAGGAAAGAGAGAGCGCTCAAGCGATTGAGGAGCTTAAGAAGGAAACTGAAGATGCAAAGACCGAACTCTTGCTGCTAGAAAAAGAGATCAAGATTGCTCTTCTCGAAGCTGAAGAAGCAAAAGCTGCAGAGGAACACGCCAAGGGACGCTTAGCTGTTGCAGAGACTTCGGTTTTACAATCTGAAGCTGAAATGGAAGAGAGTGGTATTGAATTAACTGAGACAGAAGCTTTAAAAGCTTGCAGGGATGAAACACTGAAGAAACTAGAGATGAGTGAGAGGGAGATTGACAACATAAAAGCTGCCACACAAGATGCATTGAGAAAAGCAGAGATGGCTAAAGAAGCTACAATCGTGGTGGATGCAGAGCTTAAACGATGGCGGAAAGCAGGGAGCAGGATCATGGCAGAAACCATAATGTGTGCTAAATCATTACCCTCTACAAAGGAAGTGCACAAGTCAAAACTAAGATCAGCGTCCAAAGAAGGTTGTCAGGTTAAGTGTTAGAAAAACCTGCACTCTTATGTAATAATGAGAAGTATGTAACGCATAACTAGAAGAAGTGTCACTTTGTTGGTATGTCATAACTAGAAGAAATGTCACTTTGTTGGTGGTTACTATGCCATAAGTAGAAGAAGTGTCACTTCGTTGGTCGTTAATATGTCATAAGTAGAAGAAGTATCACTTTGTTGGTCGTTAATAAGGTGTGGTTCGAAGAAGTGCCACTTTGTTGGTCGTGTCCAAAGTTGGAGGCTGTGTGGTTCAGTCGCTTGTGGCTTTGAAATAATGTAAACATTCAATATCATCATCGTAAAAAACTAACAATTCGATTTTTATAGAGTTGAATAAGCCTGAAAATTACTCTAGCATTTATAATATCCAGACTTACACGTAGTAACGAAGGGTGGTGATTCTCATTTCTCACGGAAGGAACTCGATTATTGTCTTTTTAACAAAAAATTGGTATTATTATACAATGTATAAAATATTAAATTAACTAAAAACATAAACGAATAACAGTATACCATTTAATGATTTTGGTCTTTTTCTCTAACAGCGTAAAATAAGAAAAAAAGTCGGTGATTAGAACAAAATTAACTAATTAAGTTTCGGATACAAAAAAGGTCTCAATTTATAAGCGTATAATTGCATACAAGAATAAATTGAAGGTCTTTTTTTTTTCTCTCGATAGGCGCCTGAGTCCTCTCATCGTTATATCGATCTTGCTCGATTGTCATTGATTGGAATTAGGGTTTTTTTCTTCTGAAGATGACGACTGCAGCACGACCTACGTGGGCTCCTGCCAAAGGAGGTAACGAGCAGGGTGGTGCTCGGATCTTCGGTCCGTCTCAAAAGTACTCGTCTCGTGATGTCGCTGCCCACACAACTTTAAAACCAAGGTGAAGTTTCGAAGCTGAATCCCTTCCTTGATTCGTCACGGATCTAATTAATCTTCGATTGTTGAGATTCTCCAGATACTAGGTTTTATTGCAATAGAATTCGAGGGATTTTGACATACGGAAAAGACCTGTGTACTTTGTCTTCGGGTTTCCGAGATCGGTAGTATCGTTTGTTACCAGGTCCCTGTTCTAGTTTTGAGGATGAAAATTAATAGATTATGCCGCTGTATACGTACATCGACTTCGTTGTTTATGGGTTATTCCATAACGTGTCCTGGTTTTATTTTGTTGTTTGGCAGGAGGGAAGGTCAAAACACTCAAGAGGAATTGCAGAAGAAAAATCTTCGTGATGAGCTTGAAGACCGTGAGAGGAGACATTTCTCATCCAAAGACAAATCTTACAGTGGTAAACAAGATAATAAATGTCAAGCCTTTTCACTATGCTTTTGTCTAAGGCTCTACTCTTTTTCTTGTTACTGCATTAGGACTAATGAGGTATTGTTTTGTCATTAGATGATAGAGATCGCAGAAGAGGTAGTCAGCTTTTACTGGAAGGTTAGAGAAAGCCTTTTTTTAATTGAATTTGATTTGTCTGTCATGATGTTTGTTATGTCACGTAGTAATCATATGTATTCTAACGTGGATGCCTTGTGTTTAGGCTCCAAAAGGGATCCTGAAGATCGGATTGTTCCTCGTAGTGTAGATGCTGATGATTCTGATGTTGATATCAAAAGTGATGATGACAGGTTCCTATTCTTCTTCATCCCTTCCATTCCTGTCTTCCACTTTGCATTTCTTTATTTGTTGTGCTTTAGATTTGGCTAAGAGTATCAAGGCCGACCAGTACCGCATTGCTCTCGTCTAGGCTATGGTTTGCGAAATGCAATTGATTCTGTGGTAGATTGAGAAAATGTTTACCTCCTGGTTGTCCTTTCCCTTGGCGAATCGGCTTACAGTTCTCTATTTCCTTCGAAATTATCTATTGATTTAATTTCATTGTTTGTATTTTAATAGTGATGAAGAAAGTGAGGATGATGATGAGGACGATACTGAAGCTCTTATGGCTGAACTCGACCAGATAAAGAAAGAAAGAGTGGAGGAGAGACTCAGGAAGGTAAGGTTGCTCTTTTCTGTGTGATGATACTCCTCAGAAAAAAATGGATAGGATATGTTTATCTTGAACATATTGACATATGGAAGGTTTTTCTTGTTACAGTCAATTTGCTTTAAAATATATGTTTCATGCACATTTTCCAGGAAAAACAGCAGCAGATGGAAGAGCTAAACGCCAAGGAAGAGGAACTTCTGAAAGGAAACCCACTGCTTAACGCTCCAACCTCGTTTAATGTCAAAAGGAGGTTAGCAATCATCTTGTTCCTTCGTGAAATCTAGGAATATATACTTAAAAGATTTGTTTTGCTCATTTCAGGTGGGATGATGATGTCGTATTCAAGAATCAGGCACGTGGTGAAATGAAAGCACCAAAGCGCTTCATCAATGATACAATCAGAAACGATTTCCACAGAAAATTCCTTCAGAGATACATGAAGTGATTGAACATTAGTGTTTTTTATTCTGTTTGGGTTTGTGATGTCTCTGTACTAAAAACAAAAGCCAACCAACAACTGTTTTATGGTTTATAATATCAAACGCTTATGGATTTGACTTTAATGCTATATATAACCTGGAGTCCTGCTCATCTCTTTTTATTCATCTCACATCATGTGACTTCAAAATTGGAAATAGCTTGACGGATTTTTCTCTGATCTCTGTATAAACTTGTTTTGTCCTCTTTGGTTCTCATATTCTCATCAGAGATGGGGGCAAATGCTGATTTTCTTGCCAAGGCAGAAATATGCGCAGAGACGGTACCCAAATGCCATGGCAAGCAGAAACCACAGTTCTTGTAAACCGCCATTCAAGTTGACTGTGTCGAAGGATGACGAGCTCTGCAGTTTCCTGCAACCGCCTTTACTTCCGCAATCGAAAAGTTGGTCACCTGAGTATTGAACTTTCAAAAGTAGCCTGAAGCCGTAGTGCATGAAGGACAAGTACCTCAACCATTGCATAAATTTGGGTATGTGCTGCATTTTGAGTTCAAAAGTTTATCACTTTTTGTTGACCATAAGAAGTTCATTGTTTTTCAAACCAGCCTGTTGTTATGATTCACTAGAAAAAGTCAATCCATTCAAGTCATAAGTTGTGGTACCTGAACATAGTAACCTCCTGTTAGAAGAAATAGCATAAGTACCAAAGAGGCGATCATACCAGCTCTCTTAATGCTCAGTACTAAAGCTCCTAAGAACTCTCCCGCACCCTGAAGTTTACAATGGAAGGAAAAAATATGTTTTCAGTTTCAAGAAAGAGAGAAGTTCTCAAGCTTCTCTGTGCTTACTTGGCTAGTTATGGCTATCAGTAGTATTGTCAACAAGGTGAAAAAGAAACAGGGGATTGTCCTCTTGAACCCAGCCATGAAGTAGACAATGACCATGAACAATGTCGGGTACAAAACATGTGCCACCATATCACACAATGTACTGCATACGTAATACACGCTTAGTCTGTACATGTCAGCTTTTCTTTCTTTCACTAGGTAGATCTTCTCGAAGGGGAACACATATACTGCTCCAAAGAGGGATGAAGATGTCCAGAAGATGCAGATATAGAACATCAGACCAACCTGCAGATAAGCTTACCAGATAATTAGAGGGTTATAGCTTTGGTATAATTGCAAAACTGATGTAGTTTCATTACTTGGTCTCTGAGGTGCGCCTCTGTGTCTGTCTTTGATTTCCACCAGAGAAGCCCCAACACAACGGCCACGCCAAGGGATTGAACTAGCCTGAGCTTGTCAAAATAGTCTCTACGCCGCTCTCTGAATGTTCTTCTGAAAATAATCAAGAACTGATCCCACCATGAAAGGGTCCAGTCCTTCTTCACTTGGATTGCTATTTGAAGATTCTCTGGAGCCTTTCTATTTCTATGGTTTTCTTCTTTCTCTTTTGGCTCCAAGTCTGTCTTGTATCTTTGTTGCAAGTACTGCAAATCATATCACTAGGGTTGTAACTCTTAATACACATGTATATAATCTATGACTTCAGGTTATTCTTACTTTCACTACTACATCCTCAGAATCAGGTCGTGCGGTTTTGGCAGCCAATAGTTCGTCTGGTAGAGTAATGTCTGATACTTGTCCGGTAGCCAAGTCTAGCAAGAACTCTGCTGGATTCATTGCAATTTCAGGTAAGATTCTCAAAGTTGAGAAATAGTCCATAGATTCTCTCGCCTTTCCATAGAAGACAGGGTGCCCTTCTGAGATCAGTAGGAGCTTGTCGAACATGTGAAACATTCTGCTTGATGGTTGGTGAATCGTAGTGATGACAGTTCTTCCCGCCTGCAAAAGATAAATGGATTCTTATGCTTCCGTATCTTTCAAGAACTTTGCAAGTAAATCTATTTGCAGGCAAAGAAAACCTGAGCTACTCCTTGCAGAATATGAAGAAGTTTGGTGGCAGAAGTGGAGTCAAGTCCAGAAGTTGGCTCGTCCAGAAGCAAAAGAGAAGGATCTACAAGAATTTCATATGCAATACTCGTTCTTTTTCTTTCTCCACCTGATATTCCCTTGACAAAACCTCCTCCAACTCTTGTGCGACGGCATCTTTCAAGGAGAATTTAGTTTAGTGGTTTACAAGAACATGTTCTACAAAGTACTTATGTTTGAAGGAAATGTACGAATACGCACTATAAAAAGGCTTATCCTATTCAAACACGTACCTTTCAAGGCCTAGCTCTGTAATGATCATCTCTACTTTTGTGTATTTCTGTTCCTTGCTCATGTTACTTGGAAGTCTCAAAAACGCAGCGAATGCTAAAGTCTCTTCCACGGTAAGTTGAGGCAACAACACATCATCTTGTGTCACGAAACCAATTCTGGAAACAGAATGAAAGATGAACACATAATAATAATAATAATAACAAACATCTAACTTTGCTTGAGCGTCTCATGTCTCTAACCTCCTTTTAACCGAGGGACTGTAAGAAATGTCATTGTAGGTAACCTTTCCTTTGACGTTATCTGTCAATCTTCCTCCCATTATCTTCAAAAGAGTTGTTTTTCCACTACCCGAAGGACCCATTAGTGCAAGGATTTCACCTGGACCAGTGCTTCCTGTTATGCCTTTCAAAATGTGCTTGTACCCATCTTGATCTGGACTTGTATGTGTCACTACTTTTGACACCATTGTTTTCACCAGGTTTGCTGAGCTGCCTCGACTGTTTCGCACCTTAAACTCCACATCTTCAAACTGCATATTAAGACTAATGAGTTCATCTCGTTTAGAGAGAGAGAAGGAGAGAGAAGGAGAGAGAAACCTTGAGAAAAATGGGAAGAGGTGAATCTTCGTGAGGATAAGAGGAAACAAATTCTTCGTCGATGTCAATCTCAGATGAATATTGGTTTCTGAGGTAAGCTTGGGATATGAACTCCATGTTGTGAACTATGCCATTACTTCCTGAAATCTGCATTACATGATTATCTTCAACTTCTTCTGTTGATCTTCTGATCTCCATGTTTTCTTTGTAATTCTTGTGATGCAAGAAATTGTTCTGAATGAAGACTAGTGTTATATAACAGAAGAAGTGTGTGGATCAACTGTGTCAAACCTGAAACTTTCTTACTTTTTGTGTTCCTCTCTAATTTTCAGGGTGTTGGTTTGGTAGACCACATTCTTTCAATGTCTTTGTATTAAAATGGAAATGAATTCCTTTAATTATGCATGAGTTTGACTTGCCACAAAGAGAAAATGAAAGAAAATCCAAATTTCATTACTTCATTAGTAGGTTAACAAAAGCATTTGCACTTTTAACTAATAGTGTAGTCAGCCAAAGAGTCATTTCCTCCTTAAAGTCCATCATCAATTTCTGAAACTATTACACATGAATCCTTTAGACGTCTTACAAAGTTGTGTGGTTCACACAAAAGATACTATTGGACTTGTGATTTTATATTTACTCTTTCTGTATAAATTACTGCTTCATGTCTTAGTTTAAGACTTAAATCTCTTTTATACGTTGACATCATTAGTTTCTATAGAATTATTAGTAGATACATTCGTCAAAGTTGATATGGCCGAGTTGGTCTAAGGCGCCAGATTAAGGTTCTGGTCCGAAAGGGCGTGGGTTCAAATCCCACTGTCAACATTTCCTTTTTTACCTTTAAGACAGAAAAAAGACAGCTGGAGGAAAATTAACTACAGTATATCTCTTTTTTCCTCCGGTCGATGTCCAAACCTTAAAATATATATAGATACGAAGTGGCTACCGACCTCTAAATCACAAGACATCAGATCTTCGATAGAATCAGGTCTTCCACACACACAAAAAAACTCAAAACCCTAGCTTTTAGGTTTCTCTCTCGATCCTTAGGTCGGTGGATTCTCTGTTGAAACTTAATTACTGGCTTAATTAGGAATTTCGATGGGGTCTAGATCTCGGAATGAGAATTTCCAGTCCGGCGATGGCGCCAGTCCAGGGTAGGTTTTCTACCTCTCGCTTTGCATGTTTGAATCCTGAGAATGAATCAAACAATTACAGAAATTATCTTGTCATATATAGCTCTGATACCTCGTTTCTAGGTTTTGTTTTGTGTTGGTTGTTAAGTTTATGTTTCTCGTGTCGCAGGAAAATATTCATCGGAGGACTACACAAAGACACCACTAACAGTAAGTCCTCTCGTCATATGATTTTATTCTTGAGTCTGAACAAAATCTGTGGGTGATCCATCGATCTCATGTGGTTGGTCATGCGTGTTTCTGTTGGGTTGTTGGTTTAGCCTTGCTCATGTTGATTTTCTTACTGCAGCTATGTTCAACAAGCACTTTGGGAAGTACGGGGAAATTACAGATTCTGTCATTATGCGAGATCGACATACAGGACAGCCCAGGGGTTTCGGTTTCATCACCTATGCTGAGCCTTCGGTAGTTGATAAAGTTATCGAAGATAATCATATCATCAATGGGAAACAGGTCTCTTACCCCTTTTCTTTTCATTGTTATTTATATCTGTGGGAGTAAATGATTCGATAATTTTTTTATCTACTTAATCGTTTTCTGATTAGTAGTAGCATACCTCTGTTGAATCTTGATGAAACAGGTTGAGATCAAAAGGACTATTCCGAAAGGTGCTGGTGGCAATCAGTCAAAAGATTTCAAAACAAAGAAGATTTTTGTTGGTGGTATTCCCTCGACTGTCACAGAAGGTATACCTGCCAGGCTGCCTCTTCACACATCTTGAAGTTATTACTTCTCATGAGAATGTTGTTTTTGTTCTTATTGTTGCTTGTTTTGTTGATCAGATGAACTTAAGGACTTCTTTGCCAAGTATGGGAACGTGGTGGAACACCAGATCATTCGAGACCATGAAACAAACCGATCACGAGGTTTTGGTTTTGTAATTTTTGACAGCGAGGAAGTAGTTGATGAACTATTGTCCAAGGGAAACATGATTGATATGGCAGATACTCAGGTAAGCTTGTCCAAATGGGGCCTAGAATTGTGGTGTATGAATTCATATCACTCACTTCTGCTTTATTTGTCTTTTTGTTGTTTTCATATTATCATTCACTTCTACTTAGTTTGTATTCTACCCATTAGCTTCCGCCAAATGTGAGGAGGTTGTAGCAGTTAGCTAGGGAATCCCTGATATAGTTTGCATCCAAAACTAGGTTAATTAAGTTGTTTTGTTGTAGGTGGAGATCAAGAAAGCTGAACCAAAGAAATCTTCAAACCGTTCACCTCCTCCGTATGGTAGTCACCCTAGAGGTCGTTCTTTTGACGATAGTTATGGCAGTTATGGTGGACCCTATGGAGGTTTTGATGGAGGGTATGGTCCTCCAGGTCCCATTAGGTCACATGGAGGTCCTGGTAGTAGGTTTTCTGGGGGATATGGGTATGGTCGTGGTGGTGTAGGTGCTGAATTTGGAGGAGGGTATGGTGGTTACGGGGGAGGTGGTTTAGGAGGTTACAGGAATGAACCACCTCTTGGGTATTCTAGTCGTTTTGGACCCTATGGGGGTGGGTTTGGTGGTGAGGGTTATGGCAGTGGGGGTTATGGAGGTGGAGGTTATGGTGGTGGTGGTGGATATGGTCGTGGAGGAGGGGAAGGCTATGGGGGCTATGGTGGTGCAGGTTACGGTGGTGCATTTGACGCGGGTGGTCCAGGTGGCAGTTATGAAGGAGCAGGTGGTCCTCCATATGGTAGGGGATATAGTAGCAGTAGTCGATACCATCCGTATGCAAGGTAGGACCAAAGTAATACGAATGAGATCCTTTTTGTAAGCTTCTCTCACAGGCTTCTCTAGATTCGCCTAGGTGCATTCTAGAGTTATCATGTAGCGCCCACGTCAGGAAGGATTGCTAAGGAACAGGAAGAGCATCAAAACATGTTTTATTACCATAATTAGACACCTTCTAGTGAGTGTGTTTGTGTCGAATTTAAGTGTTGTCTTATCTCTTAATTTAGATTGTGTTATGAAGACTTTAGCATATTTGGGTTTGGAGTTTGTTTTGTCACTACCATAAGATAAGAGAATGATTTAGATTTTAGAGTAAGCCTATTTATGATTTGGTAGTCTCGTTAGACGACCATACTAATTAGCTCAAGCTTCTGTGAAAAAAGTGCATTCATTATTTATTCTTTAGCAAAATCATCTTATACCTTTAGATTTTGTTTGTTCCTAGCAAAGATTCCAGAGTCCAGTTAGTTTGTTATGGGTTACCTCAAGCTAGTGCATGTGTAAGTAGGTTTTTTGTGGTTAACTTAATTGTGTACGTAGGTATGTTTTAGCTGCAAATTGGAAATATATCGTAACTGTATTTTTTAAAAATCAATATTTTTTGTTAATTTAAAATCAATCTCTATACAACAATTTTGTTTAGTTAAGTACATGCTTTGGTTTCGGTTTTATATAATTTTGATATAATCCGTCTAATTTAAAATTTTCGGTTTTATATTGAAGCATCCATTTGGTTTTATTTATAACTAGTACGTATAGTATTTATCGTGTCATACAGCGAAGAGTCGATAAAAGAATATGACGTCGAATGTGTTAACTTTGTAAACTTGAACTAGTGTTTTGCTGAACTACTCGCAAAAGAATTAGTGATTTGATTATACTAACATTAAAAATGAGTGGTGTTTTAATCTGTGTATTAAATTTACGTAAGTCGAGACTCCTCCTACCTAACTTATTGTGAAACGACTCGATTGTCGTAATAAAAGATGTCAACTAAGGCTTATCTGAGCCGCATGGGCGTCGTTGAAAATGCACTTAACCTTATTAGGAAAATTTTTAACTAGTTTTTACATAAATTATTTAGCATGTTGAACTTTTAGCTATTAGTTAAGTATTGAACTATCATTTTTATAGATTTATGTATATTTCAAAAATTAAATTAGGTCTCAAGTTTTACAAAATTCAAAATATATATCATCAAATCATCTTTTTTTCGCACCTAAAGAAGAGTTTCCCTCCTGTGTGTCTATCTTTGAAATACAGAATGGTTTTCTAAAAACTCAATTTAGTTAAAGAGACCAAGCATCTGTTTACCGCGAAGAAACCGAAAATATTGGATGTTGAGAACCGAAAAGAGAGGATAATAGTTGTCTTAATTCTAAAAACTTTTCCTGAGTTTCATAATTCCATTTGTTTAACTATTTTTAGAGTTTTCTCTATTTGTAAAAAGGTAGAAAGAAAGAAGAAACGTAAATGGAAGGGAAAGAAGAAGGAAGGAGGATGATGAAGATCAAACTTAAGGAGACAGATCAAGAGATAAGCCAAGAGGACATCAAAAGACAAGAAGCTTACAACATGTCTCCACGTGCACGTCGTGGTGGTGGTGGTGGTGGTGGTGGTTCGGTCGGAATTGGAAAATCGTCGAACGTGAGGCTAAACTGTTTATGCGCACCAACAACACACCCTGGCTCCTTTAGGTGCCGTTACCATCGTCGTAACGCTGGACTCGGAATGCCACGTGGCGTATCCGTTCCTTCTAACCTTTCTATGTTGGCTGGAGGAGACTCTAATTCGACTTCTCCTACCTCCCACGTTTAATATATCATTTCTTTTCTTCTTAAAATTCTTAAAATTAATTTGCCCTATAAAAATGATTACAGGCTTTGATTTTCTTTTCTTGAGTTTTTTTTCTCTGTTTATAAACGTTTTACTGTTGTTTTTCTTTGCTTTACGAAAATGCATGTCTCTGGAAAAAATGTGTTTTTCGTTTGCATGCCTAAAAGATGGAGATTTTTACGCCAGCGACCTACGACCACACCTAGTCGGGGTTTGTTGGTCGTTTATGACTATTTCTCTGAACAGATATCGGAAATTGAGTTTCCAAATATATCTTCACTCAAAACGAGTCACCTTTGAGGGGCACAGGCGTGGGATATTTCTGACAAAACCTACACAAGTTTCTCTGAGATAATATTATAATGTTACGTGGAACCACTTATAACTTAATCCTAAGCTGACTATATGTGTCTTTTGAGTACTGTCCGCCTATTAGGCCGTTTCATTGTAACCAAAGCCAACGAATTCATAAGCAAAATTTTGGAGGCACGCTCTATGGATGTGAAAAGCAAAACTCGACCAAGATTAGAGATCAATGAAGAATACATCACACCCTTTAGATTGACCCTTAACATCTGTGTATTGAGAAATAGAGCCCAACTCTTGGGATTGAGTCGGAGACCCTCCCCCACCCACATCGCCTGATTCATCTGAATCCAGACTGAGACAACACTCCTTCTCTCCCATTGTCCTCGGAGTCACTTCCTGTATTAGCATCTGCTACCAACTTTGGTTTCTCTCACACAATTCAGCTGTTAGTGAAGTCGAACAGTCAGCTTATGCTATTCGATAACAGTGAAAATTTAAGCACTTGTTGTTCAGTTTACTTTTGAGATATGAAGCTGACCCTCCTTTGCTAGTTTGTGAATCAGAATTGAGAAATCCTTAACTGCTTGTTGCTTGCAGGTTTCGAGTAAAGCGAGAAGAATAAAGCATAATTTGAGCATTTCTTTGAGGGGTTTTTTAGTCGATGAGATATAATAAGACAAAGATGCAGATCAAGTCAACATGTAAGATGTATCATCAACTATGAAACACTTCACTCAACAAGTTAGAAAAAGCAGAGTGAATCTTCTGCAGAATGATTCGGACTTTAAATATGGCCCAATGACGTACTTCAAGGCCCAAATAGAATTTATTAAGAATTACTTTCACGTCATGTCATGCCCAATTTCATTTTCCATTATAGAAAGAATAGTCACCAAAAGTTCTTTACCTCTTCTTACTTTCAAGTCATCATCGTCTCTATTGTGGCTCTTTACTTCTCGCTCTCTCTGTCTCTCTATCTCTCTTTTTCTGTAACTATCACATACCTGAGTCTTCTTTTTGTGGAATCTTTTTAAGGACCTCTGCGTTCATCTACTATTGATTGATTTCGCAAACCCTAGCTTCGGCGATCTTGGATCTGTAAAATCCATGGCGTCTACACCTGGTAATACTAACCCTCACAATCCCCCTCCGATCGGTCTTGGTAATCTTTTCAAACCCTCGTCGAATCCTTATCCCACTCCACCGGCATCTTATCCTCCGCCCACAGGTCCTTTTTTTCACAACCAGTACAATCACCAGCTCTATGCGCCGCCGGGTATCGCCACCCAACCATCGCCAGTAACTCAGTCGCAGCAGGAAATGCCTTCGGTTTCTTCTTCCTCCGCAACTAACTTGCACCCACAGAGATCGCTATCTTATCCCACAGGGCCTCTCAATCTCCAATCGCCTCGTGCCGATCACAATCCCGGAACGCACATCCTCTCTCTCCTCAACAATAACAACGGCGGTGGCGGCAAGGAAGGCGCCGAGGCCAACCAAGAACCGTCGATTCAGGTTTCTGTAGCGAATTCGTACGAGATCGCTCGGTCGTTTCCCGGCGGTTCAGTTCCTATTCGTGTGCCAAGCTGTAAACTGCCCAAGGGAAGGCGATTGGTTGGTGAACATGCGGTGTACGATGTGGACAAGAAATTACATGGAGAGTTCCAGCCGCAGCTGGAGGTAACTCCGATTACTAAATACGGGTCGGATCCACAGCTTGTAGTGGGTCGACAAATCGCTGTGAATAAGGTCTACATATGCTACGGATTGAAAGGAGGAAACATTCGGGTCCTCAATATAAACACCGCATTGAGGTCTTTGTTCAAAGGCCATTCTCAGGTTGTTTTTCAACTCTGCAATCTTGTGACTTAGTTAAGTATCCATGTTCTAACTGCGTGTTTGTGTCCAGAGGGTGACGGACATGGCTTTCTTTGCCGAGGATGTTCATCTGTTAGCTAGGTAATGTTTTGGAACCATTAGCGCCTTCTACTTTCTGGTTTCCATTTTCTTTGTATTTTGTCACAGTTTACTTTTCTATTTCTTCCCACCACAGCGTTAGCCTCGATGGCAAAGTTTTCGTGTGGAAAATTTCTGAAGGGTCTGAGGGAGAGGACCAGCCCCCCCAGATAACGGGAAAGATAGTTCTTGCAATTCAGATTTTAGGAGAGGAAGACGCCAACCATCCACGTGTGTGTTGGCACTGCCACAAACAGGTATTTGACACTTTTCTTGAGTGCTTACGTTTCAAATTTACTCTGTGCTGTGACTATACTCTGATTGCTTGAAATCATTTTTCAGGAAATTTTGGTGGTTTCAATTGGTAAACACGTGGTGCGAATTGATTCTACAAAAGTTGGCAGAGGTCATGTATTCTCTGCTGAGGCACCTCTCCAGTGTCCCCTTGATAAACTGATTGATGGTGTCCAGATTGTGGGTAAGCATGATGGAGAAGTTACAGATTTGTCAATGTGCCAGTGGATGACCACGCGCCTGGTTTCTTCCTCAGTTGATGGCACGGTTTGTGTTTGTTCTTATCATCTTGCTTTACTTGAGTCTTCCACTTTTTTCAACTCCTTTTAAAACTGAATTAATCAAAAGAACTCATTCAAGTTAATATCGCTATTTACTGGGTGGAATGTTGTTGATTATTTACAACTCTTCAGCCTTACATATTTTGATTTTACTAGCTCATGCTAAATTGAATAGGACTGATAAGTTTCCTGTGGTGTGTACCGTCTTTGCTCAACCAGGACACGATTTCAAACAGTTAATATTTCTATATGCGGAAGTCACACATTACTTCTTTCCTCATAATACCAACAGGTTAAGATATGGCAAGATAGTAAGGCACAACCAGTTGCAGTTTTGAGACCTCATGGTGGCCATCCGGTCAATTCAGCCACATTTGTGTCATGCCCTGAGAGACCTGCTCACATCATACTTATCACGGGGGTAGATTTCTTGAATCAATATTACTAACTTTTCTCAGCTGTATCTGATGCTATATGGGTGTGTTGATTTTGTATTTTATAACTCTAGCTTTCCTTTCTGCTAACTTGAGACAGTGTTGGCAATGTTCGTGTCGTAGGGTCCTCTAAATCGAGAAATGAAAATCTGGGTCTCAGCTGGGGAAGAAGGGTGGCTTCTACCGGGTGATACTGAATCGTGGAGGTGTACCCAGACGCTTGAATTGAAAAGTTCAACTGAGCAACGAGCTGAAGAAGCATTTTTCAACCAAGTTATAGCATTGTCTGACGCAGGTCTGCTTTTACTTGCAAATGCTAAAAGGAACGCCATATATGCCGTGCATTTGGATTATGGCTCTTCTCCAGTTGAAACCCTGATGGATTACTTATCAGAATTTACAGTCACTATGCCTATATTGAGTTTTATTGGGACAAACGATCCTCCAGAAGAACCCATTGTTAAGGTTTATTGTGTTCAGACTCTAGCAATCCAGCAGTATACATTAGACCTGTGCTTATGCTTGCCACCTCCTATAGAGAATGTTTGTTTGGAGAAGTCAAATTCTAATGTATCGAGGGAGGCTAATCTTGTTGAGGGCACATCAGAACCATCTGGAGTGAAACCTACAGAACTACCTTCTGTTGAATCAGTGCCTAAACCATCTGTTCTAGTGAATAGTTCCGAAAGTGCTAATATACCAAGCTTTCCTGTGGGTTCTACATTAGGGGAGACCACACCACCAGCAATTGTGCCATCCAACAGTGAGCCTAAAACTTCTGGGCTGCCATCAGAGACCAGTGGTGCAGGTTCTGCATATGCTCTTTCATCGCAGCGTCCTCTGAGTCCTAGACTATCAAGTAAACTTTCTGGCTATCACACTCCTGAAGAACTAATGGAGCAAGTATTACCTCGTCGTGAGCTTGATCATTCTGTTGATAGGCAAATGGATTCTGTTGTAGAAAGAAATGTGGATGTGTTTTCCTTAGAGGAAAACTCAAGAAGCAAGGGCAAAAATGTTACGTCTGATGATGATGCGTCTGGGATACAAAGCCCGCCGGTTTATTTCAAACAACCCACTCATCTTGTAACTCCGTCGGAGATATTGATGGGTGTTTCGTCCACTGAAGCGTCCATTACTACTGAAGACAACAGAAATAGAGATGCAAATATTCAGTATGCTAATAATGATGCAAGAGGCACAGAAGTTGAAGTGAAAGAAGTGAGTGAGGCAAGGTCGACGCATAATGGTGAAATCAACTATCATGAAGAAACGGGGAATAACACTTCAGATAATAGGGAAAAAATCTTCTGCTCACAAGCTTCAAATCTCAGCATTGACATGGCAAGAGACTGTTATCCTAGTACCGAGGAGAATTTCATTCCAGAGGAATCCAAAGTTTATGGACAATCATTACTAGCTGGGGATGAAAGTGGTGTTGAGCCGAGAGGTGTGTGTGGAAAGCTTCCCGAGTCAGTTTCATCTAGTGGGCTTCCTCAATCTGCGACAGCAAATAGCAGAGGGAAGAAACAGAAGGTCAAGAGCTCACATGGTCCTGGATTGTCATCTACATCCTCAAATGTTGCTAATCTGGCTGACTCATACGATGAGCAAAGTCATTTAATAATGACAGATTCGCTTCCTCAAATCTTATATATGCGAGAAACGTTGAATCAGGTGTCAAATTTGATCTTAAAACTAAAAAGTACCCTATTTCTTAACTGTATCTGTTTTTCTACTCTTGCTTACTTATAGTCTAGTAAACTTGTTACCTTGATGTGGCTATAACAGTTCCTTTTACAAAGAAAATATAGAGTAATCTTAAGTGGCCTTTCTTGATAATAGGTTATTGCTTACTTTTTGAGACATACCTTAGTAAATTAGATTTTATTTCTTATGGTGTACCTTTGTAAGGTGTCTTTTTTTAACTTGGAACATTATTTCCTTCCAGATAATGGTTGCGCAGAAGGAGATGCAGAGACAACTATCAAATGCTGCCAGTGCCCCTATTAATAAAGAAGGTAAAAGACTAGAAGTGGCTTTAGGACGAATGATGGAGAGATCCATTAAGTCAAATACTGATGCTCTGTGGGCCCGTTTCCAAGAGGAGGCTGTTAAGAATGAAAAGGCATTGCGTGACCAAGCCCAGCAAATTTTGAATGCAATGACGAGCATCATGAGCAAGGAGTTGAATGGCATGTTTGAGAAAACGATAAAAAAGGAATTTGCTGCAGTTGGTCCAGCCCTAGCACGTGCAGTAACACCAGCTATTGAGAAAACTGTATCTTCCGCAATCACAGAGTCCTTCCAGGTTAGAATTTTACGAGAAACTTTGGGTGTTGTCTTGAAAATTTTCGTAGTTGAAAAAGAAATCTGCTTTCTTTTATACAGAGAGGAATTGGTGATAAAGCAGTCAATCAGCTTGACAAATCTGTTAGCTCAAAGCTCGAAGTTACCATAGCTAAGCAAATTCAAGCCCAATTTCAGACCTCTGGCAGGCAAGCCCTCCAGGTAAATTTAAGTTTTACCTAGTTTATGATATTTATAGAATTGTCTACATCATAGTTGAATTGATTTATTATATATTTCTGCCATTTAAAAACTTCAGGAAGCTCTTAGGTCGAGTCTGGAGTCCTCAGTCATACCTTCCTTTGAGAGATCATGCAAGACCATGTTTGAACAAGTAGACTTAGCCTTCCAGAAAGGGATTGCTGAGCACACAAATGCAGCCCAGCAACAGTTTGACACTGGACACTCCCAGCTCGCTCATACTTTAAGGGTATGACAAAAAATCATGCTTCTTCCATATGGTTGCAAAATCCAATCATTTCTTTCGTCTTCTAAAGTCGCTGCTTGTATTACAGGAAACAATTACTTCTGCGTCATCAGTTGCTCAAGCCTTAACTCGTGAATTAGCCGAGAGTCAAAGGAATCTCTTGGCTTTTGCAGCTGCTGGAGCAAATTCTGTTGGGTCAAACCCCTTGGTTACTCAACTAAGTAGTGGACCTTTGGGTGCTCTTCTTGAAAAGGTTTGCACATCTTTGGATTTAATATACCAACCATTAATCTAATAAGTCTTGTGTTAGTCTTGCAGGAGCAATTTAATTACCCTAGGTGGTTTTTTAGTGGATTGTAGCTGCTCGGCAATCATAGTTGATTCTGTTAGCTAAACAGCTTAAAAGGAAGTTCAAGCAGAAGGGTTGAGCATTCGGGGTTGATCTAGGATCGATCATTGCTTGGGTTTAGGAGAGTTAATTGTGCTTTAAAATTCACCATGAGGTCTAGGATCTTAGGTTTCTGCTTCAATTGGTTCGCTGGTAGGTCAGCTTTTGTGATTGAGTCAAGAGAGTGAATAAAGTGAGAAAAATTGTTGGTTCTTATCAGAATCCCTACCTGATGTCTTTTTTCTGAGTTCTGACAAAGGAACATCTATCCTTTCAGGTTGAAGCACCTATGGACCCAACAACAGAACTGTCAAGGTTGATATCTGAACGCAAGTACGAAGAATCTTTCACATATGCTCTACAGAGAAGCGATGTCTCTATAGTATCTTGGCTTTGCTCACAGGTGAATTTAGTTTGGGTTTTCACGCATCTTAGGGGATCTCTTAAGCATTGGGGTTTAGAGATAATATCGAAATGAAATTGGTTGGTTGTTCCAATTCAGGTGGATCTTCGTGGACTACTGACAATGAATCCGCTTCCGCTGAGCCAAGGTGTGCTTCTTTCACTGCTGCAGCAACTAGCCTGCGACATCGGCAAGGAGACATCCCGTAAGCTTGCATGGATGACTGATGTGGTTGCAGCCATAAACCCATCTGACCAGATGATTGCGGTCCACGCTCGCCCTATCTTTGAGCAAGTCTATCAGATTCTGCACCATCACCGTAACGCTCCAGGCAGCGACGTATCTGCCATCAGACTTATAATCCACGTCATCAACTCCATGCTTATGAGCTGCAAATAACATCTCTCTCTCTTCTTGTTCTTTGCTTATATAATAAAACTTAGGAACACGATTCTTCACCGTATATCTTACTTTTGTCAGATTTTCTCTCTTTTTTTTCTTCTTTTTTTTGGTTTAGATTTTGTATTTGCCTTCCTTTTCACCTTTCTTTAAATGCAAAATCTGTTCGTTCCATATGCGTCTCTTCCTTCGTAAAAAACTAAGTTGTTTTTGTTTTAATGTAATTTCTTAGTTTCTTCACATGTCTATCACAATTTCTTCTCTTCTTGTTTTCGTCGGCCACAGATTCTCTTAATCTCTCTGGCACGTATTCATTAAGATTCTGTTTTTTATAGTGCTTATGAATGAATGAACAAATTTGAACAAATACCTACTACATAGTGTTTAATCATTATTACTATTGTTTATAGGAAAGTATTCTCTTCTACATATGAATGTCCAATAAGAGAACTTTACTAAAACAAACACTACTAAAATTACGGACACTTTCAAATTGGCAACAGCTACAGATATCTGAATATAATATGTAAAGAATATAGTGAATGGGATATATGATAAATGTTTTTGTAAACTAAATCTTATTTAAAATAGGGTTTCGACCAATTCATACATAAACTTTGATCCGTGGTTACGATTCGATAACGAACTTTGTAACTGTGCACTTTCATACATGAACTTAGTGTTTGACCCCGTAACATGCATTGACTGGATTAATCAGTATTAAATATACATTAGCGGTAAACGACGTTTAATTCACCGTTAATCCTAGCTGATTAGGATGACACGTCAGCCACGACAACATCTTAGTAAACAAATTAAACGTCGTCGTTTTGATAAGTGAGAGTTACCCTTCATTTTTTTCCCCTTCCCTTCTTCTCCGAGCTCCTTCTTCCTCTTTGCGAAATTAGGGTTTGCTGAGGCTTCCTCTTCTCTTCTTCTCCTCCGCGAACGAATATGGCAGAAAGTGGTTCAGGTATGTATTTCAATATGCTTGTTTGTGGTTTCGTTTGTGTAGTATCGAATTGGGGTTTATAATTTTCTTTCGAGCTAAGTGAGATTCATTCGAAATTTTTAAATGAATAACTGTAAATTCCGAAATCGATCGAGCTGTTCGAGACTCTGCAATTTTTAAAGCCTCTGCAAACCCTAATTTCGCAAAGAGGAAAAAGGAGCTCGGGGAAGAAGGGAAGGAGAAAAAAATGAAGAGTAACGCCCACTTATCAAAACGACGACGTTTAGCTTGTTTACTAAGATGTTGTCGTGGCTGACGTGTCATCTAAGTCAGCTACAATTAACGGTGAGTTAAACATCGTTTACCGCTAATGTATATTTAATACTAATTAATCCAGTCAATGCATGTTACGGAGTTAAAACACTAAGTTTATGTATGAAAGTGCACAACTACAAAGTTCGTTATCGAATCGTGTAACCACGAGTCAAAATTCATTTATAAATTGGCTGAAATCCCTACTTAAAATAGTGTAAAAGATTGTTGATAACGCAATGGAGTGACAATTAGAAATCATACTGAAAGTAAAATTATAATATAAGTTAGTATATCAAATCAAATGATTTCTAATTTGTTCTTATTTATCGACGGCAACCTCAACAACTATATTAAGCAGGAAAATTAGTAATTATACATTGTTAACTTCTTAAGTCAAAAAAATATGGCGAATTAAACTTATTTCCCCCTTAATTTTCCAATAAGTCATCGGAAAAAAAAAACAATGAAAGAGGAAAAAGAAGTCAAAAAGTGCTGTTTCGCTGCTGCAAAATGATCGGAAAGTCTAAAGAAGACTAAATTACCAACACTGATCCGTCTCCCATCTTCGGGTCGTCGAGTACACCCGACCCATCGTTCCAGTGTGTACCCGTCTCCGGCGTGCTCCCAGAGTCGAATCGTAGATCTCTCTGGTAGTCGGATCCGCCAGTGTCGCGTAAGCTTTGTGGATCTCCATGAAATCTCGTCCGTCTGATTCCGACGCATCCGGATGGTAAACCTTCGCTAACCTCCGATAGGCCGTCTTAATATCCGTCAACGACGCCGTTTCATTGACTTTGAGCAATTCGTAGAGACTCGACACTCGCCGACGAACAGATTCCGTTACAGCCGGCTCGGCGTTGAGCGTCTGAGCCGAAGCTCTAAACGACGAAGCTCCGGTTTGAAACCGCGCGTAGGATCTGGCTGTTCTCGGCTGAGGAAGGGTAATTACCGGTAAGAATCGGAGGGAGTTACCGGTGGAATAAACTAGGTTTCCGGACATTTACGCAATTGGAGAAAGTTGTAAACTTTGAAGAAGCAAGCAAATGGAATTGAACACACAATATCAAAGAGAAAGAAGCATTGTCTTTATAAAGAAATTAAGTTGGAATATTCATCACTACTCTGTCACTACTCTAATCTTTTAATTATTAAATATTATTTTATTTTAAAGAAACCTTTTCTGCTATTACAATCCAATACTACTGAGACTTAGTTCTACTTTTCTGTTGTAATTAGTTAATGGTGAAAAATATAAAACAAAGGTCATGTTTACTCAATGTACGAAATTTTCATCACGTTTAATTTGAAATCTAAGATGTTTAATTCATAAATCTGATCCAAATAAACACGTTCTGCCGACATTGTTAATTTGATAGATTCTCAATGTCGATGTATTAGACGAAACGTTTCAATTCTATGGGGTCTACATAGAAGAAACAAAAGTAAGGGGTTAAAATGAAAATATGGTAATTGAAAGGGCCGAGAATAAAGGAAAATGAAAGGTAAAACCCGTGGGAGTGGGCAGTCACCTGTTTTCTGAAAATTCTATGGAAGGATGACGTGTCATCCAGTTAAGATATTAACCTTCTAGAAACCTTTTCTCCGCTCCGCTCGCCTCGGCTCGGCTCATATTTTATATTTGTTCTATTTTATAAAATAAAAAATTTTAAATACATAAATTCAAATAATGCTTAATAGGAAATATTCGATTTTGCTATAAAAAGAAAAATTGCTTCTAGAAGAAATAGATGCCCAAGCAGATCAACGACTGAGAATTAAAACAATTAAAAAATAATAACAATGTACAATCTTCACATCATCATGCTAATTAAACAAAGATGTCGACTTGTAAATATCAACGCTCTTCTAGAAGCTATTTATTGTTCCATCTGCTAAAATATGTACTAAAGGACTTCTAGAAGAACTTTTAACACAGTGCCTTCACTTTCTTTTTGTTTTAAACGTTGGATTAGTCATAAGTAAGCAGTGATTAAATATTTAATTAGTATTGGATTAGCTGTGTGGTTAAGGGAGGACTACTACTTTGGTTGGGGAGTCAGTCATGTTTTGTGTCTACTCCAAGTCCCACAAACACTGACTCTCTTTTACGTCTCATTTTGTACTCTTTTTTATGCAAATTAACACTTAATTAGAAGTAACGGAAAACACTAACTTAATTAGAACGGAAAAGATGACACAAGTCCTTAGTTAGCAATCTCCAGTCTAACCCTAAAGCCACAAACATGGCCAATTCTGCAACTGATAGCAACGCATAACATGAGGTCAAAAGCTCTCTAGAGAAGAAAGACAAATGTTACAAACCGAGAAGACAACAAAAGGAAACAAAACAAAAAACTACTGAGCCACTGTGGCTGGTGCAGAAGTAGCAGCTCCTGATTCATGTGAAGATTTATATTCCAACATCTCAGTTCTGTATCTCTCCACATCTTTAACTCCTTTGTCTTGATAAACCTGTAAAAAATATGATCGACCTGTAAATCAAAATATTGCCTAAATAAACATGTAGATTTTTAGTTGATTATGGTTCGTTACCTGTTTCTCAGATTCAGAGAGATTGCTCCACATGTGTCCTATCTTCTTCGTGATGGTTCTTTCTTGCCCCTGGTATTCAGGTTTAAGCCTGGCGTACTGCTCCGCAAAGAAAAAGTTATAGCCACTCCTATGGCATTTCGGCTTTTGAGAATCTACCAAAGCCAACCTTGATTTCTTCTTATTCCGACGCTGTGATGATGGTGGTACTATGGCTGAAGATGGTTCCATAGTTGGTTGGGACTCACTTGGTGCTTGAGGAATGTGGTAAAGCACACCTTTTAGCTCTTCACAACCAATTTTTATCGTCACCAGATATCCGCTATCAAACTTCCCATCAATGAATCCGTGAACTGAACACCCAACTTGCGGTTCATCAATGCCTGTAAGTTCCATAAGGTGATGATAAGCAATAAAAATCATAGGAAAGGCTGTGTCTTTATTTGCTTGTCACACAATAATTCACAGAAAAAGGGTTAAAATTTCATACAACCTAAAAGGAATGAAGCAGAGACAGCATGGCAATTGCAACACATTTAAAGGACTTAACACAAGAGTTTAAATCCGGGATAATACTGATGAACCCGAAGGTGGAGTTAAAGGACAAGCAGACATGACTAGTTTGATAGAGAAGCTTATGCATGAACAAAGATATGGAAGGAAGAAAAACAAAGCCAAAGAGTTAGATAAACGTTTATTATAATACCTTCCTCGAGGTTTGGCGATACATTGGCAAGGCTATTCATTGCTTCATCTGAAAAACATGAGAATTTTTGGCTCGTCTCAGCATGTCAAAGAGTAAGGGAAAAAAAACATGAATATTAGTGTTGAAATAAACCTGTTGATTGGATTGAAGAAACTGGTTTTTGAAGGTAATACACATGTTCCAGTTGATAAAGAAACTTGAGATAATACTTCCTTAAAACAAATGATGCACTTGTTATTGTTGTCGGAAAATTAAATGCACTGATCACTTCTTTCCATTTTCGATCCTTAACCACCTAAAGCAACAAATATTACACATTTCAATAATCAATGGAACAAACAATTCTCCCAATACTGTCATTAATGGAAACATGAACTCCTACCCTTTCAATTCCACCTCGGGACGTAACCTCAATGAAAAGCCGATGCAGATCGAGAGTGTTTCCGCCCACTGTGGGAACCCTTTACAGACACAAAAAGATATTTCAATCCAAATGCATACAAACAACATTCTTTGAGTAAGGAATAGAAACAAATAATGAAATAACACATAGAAGCTTAAACAATATACAGATTACTAATTACCAAATCCAGTTCCTTATGAACAATATAGTTTCCAAAACACATATAAACAGGTAAAGAAGACTATAAACCTAATTAATCAGGCGATACACATGACATAACGCACTTCCTGCATTAACGAAGTGTACAAAGAATCGTTACATAGCGATGCGTTGATTCTATTAAACCCTAATTGAAACATTCACTGAGCATAAAAGCTACTACTCCTGCTTCCACCTTATCAAAAAAACATCAACCCCTAAACCCTTAAATCCAGAACCCTAACGAATCTTAAAGCGTAGTACGAACTAAAAATTGCATATATCTCTAATAAATTCTACAATCACAAAACAAGAAAAATCATTAATTTCATCGACACCACGAGAAACCACAAAAAAATAACTAAGAAACAAAAGAGTAAGTTTTTTTTCTTCTTCCACAGTCTTAAACCGAACGAAACGGTCTCACAGCAAAAAGAAACACGAGAAAAATAAATACTCACTTCAAAGTTTTGCTGGAAAATCCGAAAAAAGCTCTGAGCTTTTCCCAGAAGAGGTCAGAGCTACGGACAAGATCATCGTATTTGACTGTGCCAGAGGAAACGTCGAAGCTCTTGTTGTGTGAAGAAGGATAACCATTAACAGGCTCCACGTGAATTTGAGAGTACGGTGAAATATCAGTCGACATCTTTCTTTTGGCTGTCTTGGTAAAGATAAGATACGACCGTATTTAAGATTTTATCTTCTTAACAGGTTAATCCTTTTCTATAAACTGAAATAGGATAAGGATTACTGTATTCACACAATTTTGAATGATTTATAAATATGAGATTTTGCCCTAATTCATATTATTTTTGGGGAGATAATTTTATGCGTTGGTCTATCACACCAGGTTTATTTATATGTGTAGTAGACAGAGACAATACATCCTCTTTTTTTGCTAATTAGTAATTACTTTGATTAGGTTTGAATTAAAACAGAGAACAAAAGCCTCTCGCCCACTTAATGGGTCTACTTATCTAACGGCCCAGTGGACTCGTTCATACAAATAGCCTCTAATCTATGTTGCTGGTAAACTTTAAACTCGAATTTAACGAAATTGTACTCTTATATTTCTAGTAATACGTTATGTTAACCAAATCGGGAAGGTTTGGACAAATAATTTGAATCGAATCAACCGAATTGAAATTAAACCGAAAAATATATTTTGATTAGTATTCGGTTATAAATAAATAATCGAATGGATATTATTTTGGAAAATCAAATTATTGGTTAGTAATCGAAATTGAACAAAAAAATTAAAATAATATCTGAAAACACCGAATTATTTTTGGTTATCCAAAAATATTTTACATATTTCAGATATTTTGGTTATTTTCGGGTTTTTATGTTATTTTCGATTATTTTTCAATTATTTTTTTAGTTATTTCGATTATTTTCAATTATTTTCGGTTATTTCGGTTAGTTTTGTTATTTCGGTTATTTTCGATTTTTAAATTTAATCGAACCGACTAAAACCAATATATAACCGAATCGAAATATAAAAATAGCCGAATGAATTTTTAATCTTACCAATCGAAAAAATCGAATAAAAAAACAAACGACCAAAAACGAACAATAATCGGCAGATGCAAACAATTATTCTCGGGAAAACATAGAACAATTCTTAATTTTGGAAACCTTGAAAGAGATTTATTATTACAATAATTGAAAATCAACAACAATGAAAAAAAAAATGATTGGTGACAACAAGAAACAAGGAAAGCCATTTTAAGTTGGGATAACAAATCGTGAAGCAGGAGAGAATCGGAGGACCAAAAACCCAAGTATGGAGACGAGCAAGATCAATTGTGTCAAGAAATAGAAACCGAACTTGCATGTTTTTCCTAACATGTTTCCACGGTTCCCTTCAGGATCTTCTGTCAGAGAATGTAGCTCATTTGGTTGTTTAAGTACTTGTAGTGATGAATTCAGAGATCTTGTAACCACCAAATGCTCGATTTCAATTTCGACCTTTCTCTGGAAAATGTCTTCGAGTTCAGATTCAATCATTGAATTTTTGAGTTCTTGGATCCTAGTTTCCTTTGTCTCGAGAACAGCTCTTGCTTCCTCAAGTTTGTGTTCCAGATGTTTTACCTTCTGCTTTAAGATCAGTACCTGTGAGCCTGACGATGTTGAGTTATTTTCTCTACATATTTCATTTCTTGACTGGTCTGGTGAACTAAGTTCATCGATGTTCGAATGTCGTGGTATAGATTCCTTACCCAGCTCCTGGAAACTTTTAACCTCTGTACATGTTTCAATCACGTAGTTAGTTTATAGATATATCATATAGCATAACGAGCTGAATTGTTTTTTCATTATGGTTATAGAAATCAAGGTCTGCACACAAACCTTTCCAAAGAGCTTCCTGCAGAGCTGTAAAACTTCTGATAGAATCTGCAAGTGGATCCTTTTCTGCCCAACAATGGCTGTTTTCCTTGCTCTCATCTCTATCTTCTTTTTTATCCCCATTTTCACGCCTGCTATGTGTTTGGACTTCCTCCCTAACTCGACCCTCTTTGCTAAATTCCCCAATATGATTCAGCATCAATCTCTCATCTTTCTCGCCACGGTTAGAGACATAACCTGCGTCACTCGAAAACACAAAATCGCTACTTCTCAAGTCGGAATCCATGCTGGAACAAGGCTTTTCCTTCCTGGTTTTCACCCCCTCTTCACTGGCTGTTTTGATGGTATCCTTCCCTTGGCTACCTGAAAAACTCTTCCCTCCTACATTCTTTGCACCTATGGAATTACCGCTATGCTCTTCACTTTTCTCAAACGCTTGGCGTACCGTAAACATAAAACCCAAATCAGGACTAAACCTGTTGGCTACACCTGGATGATGATGATCATGGTGCACCATATTCACAGATCCAACAGAACCTTCACTACTCTGCATTGCTTCAGCTGAAGATAAGTCTACATGTTTAAAAGGAGGATTCACCGAACCAGTCAATCCACGCTTGAGCAATTTACTACCATCATCAATAGGAGTAAACTCGTCCTTGATGGGACCATCTCTTTTGATCCTTCTCCATTTCTTCAAACCAAAACCTTTCCTCGTAGAATGCACTGATCCACCCGGAGATTCAACTCTAATAAAACTATCAACGTTGATCGATTGTTTAGGTGAACCAATACCCTCCTCATGACCATCATCAGGCAATGCTAATAATCCATTTACACTCACGTTTTCGATCGATCCTCCATTTTCAGATGAATTATGATTCACAACATCAGCAGGGACTGGATTACCATTGTCTTCCACAGATTGAAGGACTGAGTCATTCATGCCTAAATCAATAACACTCCGTTAAGATTTAAGAGCCCAGACACAAATCAAGAAATAAACTGACAAGAAACAATACAAGGTATCAAATTCTCGTCGAGGCAGAGCAATCAGAGAAAAATCTGACAATTTTAAGTTTGTATTAACTTTTAAGCCTCTAGGGTACTAGATTGATAGATTCAGCTCACTCACTGGTGTATAGTGATAGTCCCAACCTCATCTACCAACTACGATGAACAAAACTCAATCCCGAATTCAACAAAAGTCCTACCAATAAAAAAAAAAAAGAAACAGAGAGAAGCGAATGGAATCAACTTGAAAAAAGGCGAAACCGTACCACTCATCCGAGAGCTTCCCACGAGTAACATTCAAACAAGGACAAAAAAAACTCTAAAGAGAGCTAGAGTTTTGAGCATCAATGGTCATACCACGGAGGAATCCGCCGTCATTATTGAGCATGAGTAAATTATTACCGGAAGCTGCATCAACGATTTGGTTTAATTAAAGGACACGAAATGATTTTGGGACATAACACAAAAGAAGAAGAAAAAACAATTGAAAGAGAAAAATAACAAAGATGGTGCGAAACATAAGTGGGTCCCACGTGCCAGTGGTGAGCACAGCTGCCCATCCGATCTGGAATTCAACATGTCGAAATCCAAGTATAATGGGCCTTCCCATTAAAACTACCCTCCTCTTCTTCAGGCATGTGAGGGAGAAACAGAAACGATTTATATTCATATTTTCTAAATGAAATTGAACAACATCGTATTGAAAATACAATGACTAATTGTGTTGCTAAGATTGTTAATTAATCTCTGATATAATGTCTATGTATAATAATAGTGATAAAAGAAAGAAGAATGCTTGAGAGTAGGAAATAATCCAATGTTTGTACCATCTATTATATATATATATATAAAGTAATACTATAAAATAACATCTTTTAAAGTTATTTTTTTTCAAATATAGAATACCAAATTAAATTCCCAAAAATAGTATAAATACTTATATAAAAATATTTATTTATTTTAAATAAATTATACATAAACTTAAAATATTATATTAGAATTCATTTTTTAATTTATGGTTTAATTTTTTTCTATTAAATTATAGTTTTAATGTATTTTAATATTAAATTTGTGGTATTATTGGAAAATTTAAACTAATGATGTTATATTTAGAATAAAAACTTAGAAATGTGCTATTTTATATATTTACCCATATATATATATATATTTCAAAGATATTTTTATTCGTATAATAATGTTAGATTATTGGTACGACCAATTGCGATTACAAAAAAATGTTAGTATTTTAGGCCAATTTTAATTTCTCTACGCTAATATGTCGTATTTTTTAATTTTATGATTAGCATTTTTGAAGGCAAATCCATTAGTCGTTTTTTTCTAAATAAACGTTAGAGAAGAAGATGATAAAATGGAAACGAAATCATAAAATATTAAATTAAATAAAACGAAATTATTTCTCATAAAGGGAAGAGAGTATAGTTTATTAGAAAATGTAAAATTTAAGAGATATTAGTGACAAGAAGGAGCACTACTACATGTCAGAAAAGTAAGATCTCTCTGTTTATTCAATTGAAGATTATGGATACATTACATGTGCGTTACAAAAAATATTGAAAAAAAACAAAAGGAAAAAGATAAATGCGTCTTTTTAAAATCAGAGAAAATACATAAGGGATAGACATACATACATTTCAATGTCATATACATTTGATGGAAAAAAATTAAAACTGAAAAAGAAGACCCCGAAAATCAGAAAATAAATCCGTTAGGTAAACCTCATGCAAATGTCTCTAAATCGATTGAATCAACAAAAGTATCCAGACTTTTTTTTTGTTGCGTTAAAAAGTATTGTTTGTATAAAAATTAACTTAGGCTCCAGCATAAGGGTTAGGTTTAGGTGTGCCCTTGACAAGACCACATTGGAGACTTGTCTCAGGCATGTTGTATTCATCTCTCAGTGATTTTTCCGGCGACAAGACACTTGCATAGAGCTGTTGTCCTAAGTAACGTCTCTCAGTGTTTTCAGACCGAATGTTCCACATTCCACAGTTATCGAATGTGAGCAAGATCGCTGCCCAACATTTTGGATAGACTTGGACTGTGTGTCTGCTCACTGCGTCCAGAAGGTTGTAGTTTTTCCTCTTCTCCGGGGTCCAAGTTCCTGGCTCGACACTTTGAAACAGAGAATAATTGAAAGTTAGGTTAGTTTAAAGGGTTACATTTCCGCAAGAAATTGGTTGTTACTTGTTGTCAGAAAATTTTATGTAAGAGTTGATCATTGTTTTGGTTTTTAAACTTACGCAACGGCAAAGAATGAATAACCGTCCAAGTGCCAAGACTGAACACTCTTCTCGTGGTTCTCGAACACCACTTCTATGAAGTTACGGTGAGTAATGTTAAGAACATTTGGTTCGATTTTGATGTTCTTGGTTTGTTCTGGAGTTGGGTTATCAGTGATCACATCGTACTTAAAGACCTTGTCGGCAATACCAAAGTACTCGGCAAGCTTCAGTGGAGTATCAGGGTCGGTATGGGAGACTCCATTCAACGCGTACCTTAACTTGCCATCGACTTTGCCCTGAGTATTCACGAGCTTGATGGTGCGTGTGATGTTGATCTTTCCATAGTGGTAAGATCCCTGAGGGTTTGGCCTGGCTGCACTAGCAGTCAAGTTCCACCGGAAAGATCGAAATTGGTTCAAAGACCAGGCCCAGCCGACTGGACTGGGGGTTAACTGAGAAGAGGCGGGACCTTTGCCTCCCTCGTAGCGAAGAAGTCCAGTTGTGGTTATGACCGATTTCAAGAACCTAGAGGATGCAATCATGTAGTAATCTTTAGGTTCTTGATTAGCAGTAACGATCACACCATAACACTGACCAACGTGAACGTCGAGAGAATCATAATCGTTCTGAAGAACATGCGAGCCTTCCATCTCAACGAGCTTCATCTTATGATTTTGAATCCTGAAGTTGAGAGATGTCTTAAGACCCACGTTACAAATCCTAACCCTATAGGTCTTTCCAGGTTTCAAGGTGAAGAGAGGAGCGCTAGAGCCATCGGCTTTTCCAGCCTTTCCGTTGATGAGAATACCATCTGGACGACCAAGAGTACGACCACCATCAAGAAATTTTTTCAATTGGGTGTGGCTCTTTGTGTACCAATCACCAATGAGGACGGTATAGTCATCTTCCGGGTCAGCGTAAGGGACAGGGATGAGGAGACGGCTGTTTACACGGAGTCCACCAAATCCACCAGCGGCACGGTGCATCGCGGTGCTCGGGTAGTAGAAATAACTTCCGATCTGGTCCTTAGGCTGAAAATGGTAAGTGTAGTTGGTGCCTGGCATGATCGGACACATAGTTCCTGGGGTCCCATCTTGCCAACAGTTCTTTCTGTGTTGGATTCCATTCCTAAACCGCAAAAATACATATATTAATTATGCGGAAACATGTATTTATATGTACTTATGGAATCGAACATTTACGAGGTTATTACCATGTGATGAGTAAAGGTTCGTCGAGGTTGTTGAAGACATTAATGATGATGTTGTTGTTGGAGGTTGAATTGATGTTGGGACCAGGGAATTGACCATTGATGAGAATGACTTGTTGTGGAACACCGAGAGGAGACACGGTTCCGTATGTCACATTCCACACGTGATGGAAATAAGGGTCTTCGGCTTTGACCACCACTGTAGCAGCTGCGGCCAGATAAAGGCACGTGGCTAAGAGTTTAACCCCTCGCATAACAATCAATAACTTTTTTTTGGCTTAGATTAAAATTTTAGATATTTTATTTATGCATTGGGATTTGGAATTTGGAATTGTGGAAATGTTTAAAACCATTTTTATAGGATTCTTGGAGAGAAATGATTTTCCTTGTTTTTCTCGTCTTTTTTGGGGTCTCCTTCCAATTCGCTTTTCCTTCTTTTGTTTGGCAATATTGAAGTTTTTAACCTCTCTCTATTATTGGTGTTTTAAATTCTCTTCCATTTGTTTTGGTTTTACAATATATTTGAGAATTTTAGATTTGGAAACAAAATACAAGAGATAAAATCTATTAGTGATGTGATATAGTTATAGAACCTATACTGACATACTGTGATCTTATTGAACATGATGTAGAAAATCAATTATAATTAATATATACATGTAAAAAAATAAAATCATTTGCCAGCAAACTCATTACTTTAAATGTCAGTTAAAATTCAAAAAGAAAATACTCATGGTAAAAAGAGTTAACTACATCTAGTTTTCTTTAGTTTTAAAGAAAAATGATTATTAAAATCTGAATTTTTATGTTTAAATCATTGTTAAAACTAATTTCGATATTAATTTAGTGTTAATGATTGTTAATCACATATATAAATCGTTGTACTCAACTAGATTGTGCTATTAAAAAGTTTGTTATTTAAATAAACAAAATGATCATTTTCTCGTAGTTTTATTATTGTTTTTACGTTTCATCGAACTATAGAATGAAATAAAGAAAAATAACTCTTTGCATCGAAAATCCTTATAACCTTCGTGTAAAAATAAAATAGTTGTTAAACACTCATGGAAAGGGTTTAAGTTTGTTAATGTCGTAATCGTTCACTCATCAGATTCACATCTTTTGAGGTTGTCTGTCTCATATGGGCTTTACAGCCCATCTGATTTGCAGTGTCCATTAGGCTGTCGTAATTTAGCAAAATTACTTTGACGACATTTGTGAGTTGTTAATTTGACATCATTAGAGACATTTTCCAAAATTAGAATCTGATCCGAGTTGTGTGTTCGTATCGAAACCCTCAGCACCGAAGAGAGAGAGTCAAAAATAGTTTCTTCTCAAAGAGAATTAGAGATGAAGCATGAAAAAAGGCGACGATTCCGTGGAGACTAAGGTATCTTCACCTGCATAAATAGTTAATCACGACATCAACAAAACACTCGACAAGGGCAAGAGAAACATAGTTTCTTCTTGCTTTTGAGACAACAATATAATAATTAATTATCTTATATAGGAAATTAAAGTGTCAATTTATTAACAAAAAAAAAATAAGAAGAAGAAGAGAAGATATAATGGAGGGTGTTAGGTTTTTGACGGTGTTGGTGTGCCTCGTCTCCACCGTGGCGATGGTAAACGCCGGCGATCCTTATTTCTTTTACACATGGAACGTTACGTACGGAACCGCCTCGCCTCTCGGAATTCCTCAGAAGGTAATCCTCATTAATGGACAGTTCCCTGGTCCTAACCTAAACTCGACCTCTAACAACAATGTCGTCATCAATGTCTTCAACAACCTCGACGAGCCTTTCCTCTTCACCTGGTTCGTAATCAACCCGTCTCGTTTCTTCTTTATTACGTACTAGGCATTAGATCATAAATAATAATAATCAAAAGAAGCATAGACACATATTGGCTAATTAAGATTTTTGCTTTGCACTTGGTCGGTTAATAATGTATACTTGGCAAGCTTTTATAACTAGTCTCCTTCTTGTTGTATCTTTGGTGGATACTGAGACCATGAATTGTGTGACGTGGCAGGAGTGGACTCCAACACAGGAAGAACAGCTGGCAAGATGGTGTGGGTGGGACCTCATGCCCAATCCCACCAGGCACTAACTTCACTTACCATTTTCAGCCAAAGGATCAGATCGGTAGTTACTTTTATTACCCATCCACCTCTCTCCACCGTTTCTCCGGTGGTTTTGGTGGCCTACGTGTCAATAGCCGTCTCCTCATCCCTGTCCCTTACGCTGATCCCGAAGACGACTACACCGTCCTCATCAATGATTGGTACACAAAGAGCCACACCGTTCTCAAGAACTTCCTTGACAGCGGCCGCACTCTTGGATCTCCGGACGGTGTTCTCATCAACGGAAAATCTGGTAAGATTGGTGGAAAGAACGAGCCGCTCTTCACGATGAAGCCTGGAAAGACTTACAAGTACAGGATCTGCAATGTTGGGTTTAAGTCAACTCTTAACTTCAGGATCCAAGGACACAAGATGAAGCTTGTTGAGATGGAAGGCTCTCACGTTCTCCAGAACGACTACCACTCACTCGATGTCCATGTCGGACAGTGCTTCGCTGTCCTAGTGACTGCGGACCAAGCGCCTAAGGACTACTACATGGTTGCATCCACGAGGTTCCTAAAGAAGGAAGTGAGCACTGTGGGAGTAATGAGCTACGCAGGAAGCAACGTTCAACCTTCAAATGAGCTCCCCAAGGCTCCGGTCGGATGGGCTTGGTCTCTTAACCAGTTCAGATCCTTCAGGTGGAACTTAACCGCTAGTGCTGCTAGACCTAATCCGCAAGGATCTTACCATTACGGAAAGATTAACATCACACGTACCATCAAACTCGTAAACAACAAGAATTTGGTTGACGGAAAAGTTAGATTTGGGTTCAACGGTGTTTCACACGTCGACACTGAAACTCCCTTAAAGCTTGCTGAGTACTTCCAAATGTCCGAGAAGGTCTTCAAATACAACGTCATAAAGGACGAACCTGCAGCCAAGATCACAACACTAACTGTCGAGCCAAATGTCCTAAACATCACTTTCCGTACATTTGTGGAAATCATCTTCGAGAACCACGAGAAAAGCATGCAATCTTTCCATTTAGATGGTTACTCCTTCTTCGCTGTCGCGTAAGCTAGTCAAATACACCAATTAGCTATAATGAATATATAAATCGACTCCTACATTGTCTCTTATATAAGATCCCTAACAGTACTTGTTTCCAACAGTTCTGAGCCAGGAAGATGGACACCAGAGAAGAGAAAGAACTACAACTTGCTTGATGCGGTTAGCAGACACACGGTGCAAGTGTTCCCCAAGTCTTGGTCAGCTATTCTCTTGACATTCGACAACGCAGGCATGTGGAACATCAGATCTGAGAATTGGGAGAGGAGATATTTGGGGCAGCAATTGTACGTCAGTGTTCTCTCACCTGAAAGATCTCTAAGAGACGAGTACAACATCCCTCTCAACACTAATCTATGCGGCATCGTCAAGGGCTTGCCATTACCTACACCTTACACTATGTAACTCGCTTCGACAAAGTTTTTTTTTTAATATGTGAAATTGTACTTTAATTTCCACAAGGCTACGTACTTATATTTACATGACTAATTAATTAACGTAACCTCTTTCCTATTTTCATAAACTAATATTTAACTACACACAACCAAGTCTTGTTTCTTCAATAGTTAACAAAATTAGCTTACTTTTAACCTTCATTCAACACAAGAGACTGTTGCTCTATTTGCAGAGCCATTTGAGATTAATCTGAAGAGAAGACTAACGCGCGCGTGTGTTGTGACGACGCGATTCGAAGAAGTTACGCTATTTTCTTAATTATATAATACTTTTAATATACAATGAATCTGGTCAAAAATCACATTTATGGTTTTTCTTTAGTAGAGCAACATTTTTTTATTAAATCTTGTTTGCAAATTAAATAATAGAAATTAATCTGGACTTCTAGATACGAAATCAGAAATATAGACCAAGAACATAAATTATATTCAAGGAAAAGCAATTAAGGACCGAACTTACCCAGTTCTGCAGTGTTTCATTTAGCTTGATCAGTTGTTGTGATCTTTACCACATATACCAATGCGCGACACAAAGAAACGTGTAGCCAAGGACAACTTGCCGATCATCTTTGTTTTTTTCTTATTTAAAAAAATATCTATCCTGATTTCTTCATGGCTTCTTCAAGAAAAGTTTGAAATAAAAATGGTCTTAAAAGAGTACAAAAATACATCATTTAAATCGGCAAGTCATCCTTGGCTGCACACTACTTTCGTCACATATGCGTCACACTATGAACTATTTTAACAAAAGAATATGTATGTGAAAACTCATATATCTGATATTTCTATCGCCTAATGTAGCAAAAGAGAGAGGATATATATTCATATGAATTGTTTCGGTTGATTATGAATACTGGAGGACTCACTCACTCTGGCTTTATATAGAAAACGTTGGAGAGATAGGAGAGAGATGAGAGGGAATAAAATAATTGAGAACATTTTGAAATGAATATATTCATTTATGCCCCCAAGAAGGTAGATATGCAGAAACCCTACAAATTTAGAAAGAACAACAAATAATTCAAACCAGTTGTAATAAGATATATATATATATATATATATATATAATAGAAGTAATAAAAAGAATTAAAAGAGATAAGGTTCCTCCATGCTTTGTCCACCCTCATCATAATAGTATTTTTCTTAAGCTTTTACCAGATGCCATTAAGAGATATAGGCCCACAAACACATACATACATATTCATATACACTTACATAAACAGTTTCACATACATATACAAACCCCAACAAATCATCAAATTAAGGTTTTGGTTAGTCTAAATATGTAAATGATTTCTCTTTTCTCAAAGACAAGTATATATGCAATTAATTTTATTGTAAAACGAGGGACGTGGTTTGAGGAGGAAAGAGTCACTTGCAGAAAATCGACCTGGTTTTGGTAAGTTGATAGGAACCACAAGTTTCTAATTTTAGTTGTAACTAAGTAAATAATTAACATTTATGTGTACCGTTTGTTATCCCGACAGGTACTCGAAAGGGCAGGAATCACATGTAATATGCTGTTGGATTTGAACTTATATGATATATAATACAATGACAATACTAGTACAAATCACATATATATATATATAATATCAATAAATATACAAAGAAATCAGAACGTGGAAGTTATCGAAAATATCAAAAGGGATACGCTCGAGTAGCTCATTTACGTGGCCGTACATTTTTATATTATCATTTTTTAAAAAATATTACTGTATTATTATGATAATTTTCTTCTATTTTTTCACATTGAAAATAATTTAAGTTAAAAAACATTTAATCAAAAATCAAATGGTTTTTCTTAGTTGTTATTTTCTATTTTTAGAAGATTTTCTATGAAAAAACACATATCTTAATTTTTTTTACAGAAATATCAATTAAAAAAATACGACTACTCATATGGTATAATGAAAATGATTATAATTTAATATTCATATAGAATTTTGCAAAATATCTAATAAAAATGAAACAAATAAATAATTTAAATTTATAAATAAGTATAAAAATTCAAATTATGTGGCGGTATAAGATAAACTAAACTAAATGGTCATTGTTTTCTTTTGTCTGACATTATAATCTGAATCTGGACGACAATGTATAATTAGTATAAACCAGTAAACTATATATACGTCTATTTTAATTAAAAACAAAAAGAAATTGTATGTTATAGTATAAAATGGACAAACTTAACAAAAAAATAAAATAAGACATATATAATAGTATATTATGCATAGCTATTTGTTTCGTAGCGCATTAACCTACGGGTGCATCATGCGGCCAAACATTGTTCGTTTAATTACCGCAGCTTTTTGCGGTTAAACGCTATGGTCGACCACAGAAAATTATGGTAAAAAATTTTAATCGCTGTTAAATTGTAACGTTTTTGATCAAACAATTGCGATATAATCTACGGTGATCAAACGAACAAAAATATTACAACGTTTAATCGCAGCGTCTGACTGCTAGTCGATGACACAAACGTTGCAGACAAACGAACAACGATATATGGAAAACAATAATAATAATAAAAAGAAACCCTCTTCTTGTATTTATTTCTCATAACCTCCTTTGTTTGTTGAGAGAGAAAGATCAACAATAGATCTGAAAAATTGACTTCATGATTTTGTCAATTGGTCCATGCAGGACCATAAACACGCATAACGACCCCTTCCATGGTATGAAACTACAAATCTGGCAAATTTTACGAAATAGATAAAAAAAAATATTTGGATAATTGATAAATTGTTAATTGGTGTTAGGTTAATGACAAAGAAAATGCCGACAATAAATGTATTAAACTGTATAAAAATTTGCTCGACGATTTTATTGTATATATTTCATTCAATATTTATAAAGTTGTTTATCTAAAGACGAAAGTAGATCGTACGTAAACGAAATATAAATACATTTGATAAATAAATTCGAATGTTTAAGCAAAGGTATAATACTATTAGTTTGGCTTAGTTGTGTTTCAAATTTTTTAGATGAAATAATAAAATAATTTCTTATTTTTTTTTTTGAATTATTTCAGAAAATCATTCCCATCATTGTCTATGGAAAATATCCCTGGAAATCATTTCTTCTTATTTACTTTCTTTTAATCCAAAAGACTATAACAATTGCTGGTATCACTCTGACTCTACCGACATTGATATGAACACGATAATCTGGAATATATACATTATGAAAAGAGAAGAAAAGAAACAAATTCTGAAAAAAGAATGTCGTCCACGCAGTATCTCTCTGGTTTTTAGTCGTTTCTCCATTATTAATTTATAACGTTTAGGAAATGACTCACAAACAAGATTAATAAATGTTACAAGGGGATTTTACTGCATATGCAATTTTTTGTTTTTCAAAAGCAATGTAGCAAATCGACATTGAAGTACCTTTCAGCATGCAGAAGAAAAAGACTCGTCAAAAGCAAAGCAAAATGTGGGGATGGCTCTCAAAGAAGTCAACAACTCAAGAATCTTGAGGAGTCTCGAATCTAGTTGGTGTGTCAATACCGGCCATACAACAAAGTCCACTTATCAATATGAGAAGAAAAACGATTCCCTGCAAAAAAGAATAAGAAACTATTATAATGAGATAGAGATGTTTAGCTTTATTCTAATCACAAGTATGTCAATGATGAGTTGCAGTCAGTTTTAAGATGTTCATGAATCTTGTTTGAGAACGAAAAGAAACAAATTCAGATGCGTAAAAAAGAGAGTTAAACGAGTAATTTCTCACCACTAGTATGCCCTCCAAAAGTGATGACTTAAATTTGCAGAGTTCATCACAGGTCGTAGCAACATCACGAGTGCTGTTTCCTGTAGCACTTTCAGCTAGAAACCTTTGGAGAGTTTTGTAAGATGTGTACCAATAAGGATCAGAAACATAAAGAGCTGTATATCTACTGCCAGATTGTTCTACAGAACGAACAAGTTCGGAGATGCTTTCACCTGTACAACAGGTCAACGAATTGCTTTATTCTTTCTTCTCAGTTTATCTTACTATTAACATACTTTTGCAATATTGATCTTTCCACTTACTCTCTGAATGTGACTGCTCAGCTTGGCTTTTTAATTTAGAACCGTCAGAACAGAGCACAACCAAGTCAGTTTCTCCTTCTTTCCTTGTTTCTCTTCTACCAAGCAAATGGTCCTGTCAATAATTATGAGTGAAATGAAAGGGGTGATACCATTGAGTAGGCATGGGGGTAACACATAAGAGTGATAAGTATTACTTTGAATGACTGCACGTCTGATAATTTCTGTATTTTTTCATCCTCAACAAAGCACGAATCTGAGAACACGATATTGCTGATTCCTACATTGTGGGGGCAAGCTTCTCTAAGCCCGGAAAGCAACAAATTCTCCATCCTTTCTTCCTCTGGTGCAGCAATATATGGGAATGCCAATGAGAAGTTGGAAGCTGTAAATAGATTCTGTTGAAACAACGACTTGGATGTTAAAGTATTTTGGAGGTTAACACAAGCAACTATGTTAGAGAACTGTGTTATGGTTCCGTGCTGAAAGAATGAAAACTCGCACTTACATTAATTGTGCTAACAAGGGCAGGGTATGAGCTCCTTTTCGAAGAAACATCAGAAGACAGTAGCTGCAGGTGGAGAAAAATGTGAATATGAGAATTCTCAGCATATCACAGAAGCAGAACATAGACACTTATCTTTCACAATATATGGCATAAGTTTCTTCACAATATTACAAAAAGAAATCAAAATGTCCAAATGGTCATTTATGTACTAATGTTAAATAGTTACCACGAAGCCCCTCACATCATTCACTCACACATATATACAGAACTGACATAATAGATCCTTCACACATAAATATATTATTACCTCCCTGCCTATGAACACGAGTGCAATATCAACAGATTGGTCAGGTTTCTTCTCTGAGCACTAGACCAAAGAACAGTAAAGTGAGAATAAGAAAACCAAGTGACATCGAATGAGTTGGAGAATTGAAATACATAACAACATAAAAAGAAGCATACCAGAAAGTTTGACCAACCTCCTTGAGTGAATACAGAATCTACTAGATTCTTTGCAGATATGACCTGGTAATTTACAGCCTCATCCATTTCAGCATTAGAAGGCCTGATTTTGAGTATCACATAAACCAATTAAACCAGTAATCTTAGCCACAATTTGCGCAGTTCATCACACCTCTCAGGCTTTTTATACGTTCTATCATCAAACCGAGACCAGAAATCGAAAATTTCCGTGAACATCCCAAATTCAGAGGATATAGAAATTTCCTCGTGACAGTTAACATATTGATTACGAGAAGGTTAGAGAGAGAGAGAGAAGCATAACTGGAGCTGTGGAGACCAGAGAAAAGCAGGAACAGTATTAGGAGAAGCCAATCCAAATTCAACAAGAGAGGCCAAAAAGAGAGCAACCAAAAACGCCAGCACTGCAATTTGCATCTTCATCACCTTCGTCGTTGAACAATCCTACCAAAGAAAAAAAAATCAATCGTGCAATTCAAAATGCCTAAAAAACAATCAACAAGTAGAAAGATGAGCAGCACAAACCTAGAGAATCGAGATCGCTTCCTGAAATCGACGGATCAATAGATTTTTATTTATTTATCAACTTTCAATTCCAAAGAAAAGACAGATTCATATCTCTGATCTTCAAATCTGGGCGACACATGAGTACAAGACATGTAAGATTCTAACGACGCCGTTTTACAAGCGAAAATCGATAACTCAAAAACCGGTTTTGGTTAAGTTAAGATAACCGGTGCTGCATAGTAGGCTTTGCAGATTTACAACATGGCCCAAATTTAAAGATCCAGCTCCTCAGTATTCATACCTTCTAGCTTTTTTTATTATCTTCCGTTGGTTAATTCATATCCAGTTACTATATTTCCTTTTTCCTCTTATCCAACGCGATCCCGCCAAAGAGACTCTTTACGCTCTCCCGCTCGAAAATTCTCAACCGTCGTTGCATCGTCGTCCTCTCTCCTTTCCTCTCGTCTCCATCTGCTTCGTTTGACATAATTCGAAATCAACATCGGAATTTTAGAGCCATTTTTTACTATTTCTCAATGAAGAGACATCGGAGTAACAAATACCGAGAGTGATTTTACGATGCTTTGTGGTTCGTTACGACATCGAATGCATACATTGCTTCGCGACTATGTTAGGCTCCAATATATCGTCGTCGTCCTCATTTACGCTCAGGTATTCCGAAATTGCTTTCATACCCGATTTTCGCCTTTCCTCGTGAATGATCCGTGTCTGTTTGGCCTAGGGTTCTTCTTCTTTTTTTTTTCGATTTGAGTTTTGATTTATTTCTTTTTTTTTCCGTGCTTAGAAATGAAAGAAAGCTCATCTTGGTGAATCATTTTCCCGATGATTTCAGATAGGGTGCGCGTTGATCGGTTCACTAGGGGCATTGTACAATGGAATCTTGTTGATAAATTTGGCGATTGCGTTATTTGGGCTTGTGGCAGTCGAGAGCAGTAGCCAGAGTCTTGGCCGTACCTATGCGGTTCTTCTTTTCTGTGCCATTCTTCTTGATATCTCATGGCTCATACTGTTCTCCAAAGAGATTTGGTATGGTACTTCCCTTGAAACAGCCTTGTTTTGTGATCATGAACAAAAATTTGCTTTAAGAGTTGTCTCTGACTAAAAAACCTTTCTTATTTAATTTGTAACAGATAAACTTTTCTTGATTGGATATTAACATTCTCTTTATTGGCTCAGTATCTTGTTGAAATGATTTTGTTATTAAATCTTTCTTTGAATATTTCTTCGCAGTTGTTTTTTCCTGTTCAGATTTTGTATTTCCATTATTCATCTGCATCCTATTGATTGTCTATGCAGGAACATTTCATCTGAGATGCATCAAGCCCTATACATCTTCTCTGTGAAACTCACCATGGCTATGGAAATTGCTGGATTTGTTGTGAGGCTATCGTCTTCTCTCTTATGGCTTCAGATTTATAGACTGGGAGCTTCATTTGAAGAGACTTCTCTTACCCGTCAACCAGATTCTGATTTACAAAATAGCTTCGTAGAACCTCCTCTTTTAGCTAGACAATATACACTTAGTCCTGGTTTACAGAATAGTTTTTTAGAGAGTTCTGCTATAGCAAAGCAAGATTCACGTTCTGGAGAAATCTTGGGAGATTCTATGGACGAACAAGCTGAATACACGCCAATACTCAATGATGGAGAAAGCAATACTACTTCACCACAGACAACACAGGTATACCGTATATCTTATTCTCTTAACTTGTTTACTTTTATAGTTGAGCTTTTCACTTGTTTGTCTATGGTTTGGAGCGCTTTTAGTTTTCCAACCTATCAAGATCGTTTTGGATGTGGAATCCCTTTTGTGAAGAGTAATCCCTTTTGTGAAGAGTTTTCTGACACTTACCTTAGGCTTGATCGTACATATGTTGTTTCTCTGATCTCAGCACTCTATAAATTACGGCCATAGCAAGGAGATTTCATGTTTTTGTATCCTTTTGCAGGTGACTAAACATCAAACAACTGGAAACATGTTGGAAGGATCCTCTGCAGAAGCCTCTGGAAATAAATCTCCTCTATCTAGTAGTTCCTGGGGGTCACTTGATTCTTGTCTCCATTAATCAAACATTCAATGATCGTGGTGGGCCGGTATTGTACTATACCTTGTTTCGGATTAATGGATTTTCATAGCACACATCACATTTATAGACATATAGAAAGACGATTTACGGAGTGAATTCTTGCACTCACTCAGCAAATTGCATATGTTGGTAAACTTACACTCCTTACTTGCAGGAGAAATTGCTTTTAGTATTAGCTTTCTCACATTTGCCTGTCACTTTTACAGGAATTAATAGCTTTTGAGTCGAGCAACTTCATTCTAAAACAATCCAAGGCCATTCTTGTTTTCGGTTTTGAGCAAAATGAATGACAAAAAGGATTTTTCAAATTGAAAACTGGGTATAAATAAAAATAAATTTTATGCAATTAAACCGAAAATAAATATTTAATTCGATTTAAATCAAAATACTTTTATATGCTAACAAGTGAACTGATTAAACCGATGAAAATGATTGTGAACCAAACCAAAATATTGTTTTTTTCGTTCTTCAAAACTGAATTAACCATAATCCAAAAAATCTGATCTTATTAAACCAAAAAAAAAAACCGAAAACCTTAGTATAATGAAAGCAAAGTCCATACATCATAACCTTGACCTTTTCTTACCACTTTTCAATAATCTGCTTGATAGTTAACGAATGATATGTCGCCACGGGGTAATAAATAAACCATGTAATTGGAATAGTTGCTTATCCTCAAAGCCGGCTCTGGGCATGGGGCCTGATGTTAATAAACCATATACCTATTGACAAATTTCTGGATCTTTAGGTAACTTGTTTCATTGGCCCAGATGATTATAATCTCACGTGTTATACACGTGTTAGCTTTCTTCTTTCTTCTGAAACCTAATTTTCTAAGGGTTTATGCTTCAGAATTCCTTAAGCATTCGTCTCAGTTGCATATTGCTTCAGTCAAAGCGTACCTAGGCGCGCGCTTCACGGAGGTCGTCTTGTGCCTAGGCGCGCTTTTTAGAACACAGGTTCGTGATTTATCAGAAGGCTGAAATTTTGAAGGTTAAATCGGTATGAGTTTCCATGTCTTGGTTTCTTTTTCTGATTAGAGAAACTCATTAAGGGGCTTGATTGTATTAACCGTTTTTAGTAGGTTCTTCTCTCGTCACTCTCTCTCTCTGTTTTCAAATTTACAATTCCTTGAACTAATTCACAGAGCGTTACATATTTTTATGAGCGTTTTCATAGGTTTGAGTGAATTAGCCTGAAAGTTTGTTAGCTTTAATTTGAGTAGAGATGCCTCGGAGACCATCAGGAAGAAGATTTCCAAATCCTCAACCTCTAGCGTTTTCACCGTTTATGCGGTCATTTGCTTTAGCTTCAATGGCTCGGCGTAAATTGCCTCATCCTAAAGACTGTCAATGTTCTGAAGAGATGTCTTTTGGTGAGTAACCCATAGATTGAGCATTTCTATTCAGTAACATTGTAGTGACGTATCATTCTAATTTTGTAGTTCAAAAGCCCCCTAATTCATCTAAAAAGGTTAAAAAGGAACAATTTTCAGACTCCTCCGATGGAGAAGACTCTGAGGTAAAGGATTATTCACTCTCCTGATGATTTTGGTTCCTTAACTTACGTTTTTCAATGTTTGAACTTTGAAGGAAGATGTTCAAGCAGACTTTGAGTTCTTTGATCCTAAACCTACAGACTTTCACGGAGTCAAGATCCTCTTACAAAACTATCTCGATGACAAGGAATGGGATTTGAGCAGTTTTGTTGATTTGATTTTGGAACAAACCACAGTAGGAACTGTCGTGAAAGTAGCAGATGATAAGGACGAGGCCCTATTTGCTGTTGTCTCTGCTCTTAACTTGGCAAGATATAAGGAAAGTAAATGCTTTAGAGAGCTAAAACACTTTCTTCTTAAAGTTTGTTCAGAGAATACTGAAGCGAGTGATTTAGAACTGCTCTTTGAGAAGAAGGCACAAGATGTTGGTTTATTGGTATCTCAAAGAGTGATGAATCTTCCTCCACAACTTCTTCCTCCACTGTACGATGGATTGTTTGATGAAGTCACATGGGCCACCGAAGACGAGGTTTGACCTTTTAAAATAAACTTCTAGCTAACTTCTTATGTGCAACACAAATTTAACAGTTTTGAGTTTTCTGTATACATAGCCTACAGAAGAGCTTCGAAGCTCATTCAGATTCAAGTCATATCTTCTAGTCACCAAAATCTACAAGGTAATTTTGTGTTACTGTAAGAATTTGTTTTGTTCAGTTCTTGAATCCTCTCTCAATGTAATATGGATTATTTGTTATATAGCTGAAGAATCCCAAACAGAGAAAACCACGTCATGGTGAAGAAGACATTGAGGAAACAATATTCCTTAAGCCTGAAGATGAACTTTTTCTCGAGGTAACTTATTCTCACAGTACTTACTACTCAACTTCAAGAAAAAGTATTCTCTGAACATTTGTTGTAAAACAACGCATTTGCAGCTTAGCTCTTGGTCCTTCACATTCCCTATGCGCTCACAGCTCGTTACTTCTCAAGAAGTATGTTCCTCTCTACACACACAGTTTTGATTTCAATTGTTTGTGATTTGTGATTTTTGGTTTCAATGGCTATTCTCGCAGATGAAGAATTATCAGCTGATGGGTCTAGTGATGGCTGTGGATGCAAAAAAGATTCCTGAATTCAGACAGAAGTTGAATTCTCTCATTGATGAACAATGATGAACATCTTCTTTTTCTTCTTCTTAAAGATTATTTGCTGATCTGTTACCGCCATTTTTGATAAGATTATTTACGGTGGTTTTCTAGCAAAATTCTAAGTTTTTGTTGTTTATACGACATTCTTTTATATATCTCTGCCCCTGCGTTTTCTTTGATCTGAAACAATGCCTTGTGAAACTAGACTCTCTATCTATAACTAACTTCGTTAGAAAAAGCTAAACTTGATTATGTGATGCATTTACTAAAATTCTTCATACGGGATACTAAGAATCACTTTTTGTACTAATTGATTTGGATGGATAACTTGAAGAGCTTGTGTGGAGAAGGAAAAAAAGTTCTTGATCTGCTTCAGGGATTAAAGCAGGGTTATCTGTAGCATCCCAGACCAATGGGGATAATCAGGATAGAGAACTTGTGGTCTTAATAAACTCCTTTAACCACTGGATCAGGATTCAAGATTCTATTCCTTCTGGATCTTTGGGTGACTTTCATTGGATCTGGATTTGACATGTTGCTTCAGAGAACGGCCTGAACAACCGATATGGGATACCTCCAGCTACAGAAGAGGCGTTGGTGATGGTGAAAATCAAAGAGAGTTTGTTGCAATGTACTGTGTGTTTGGATGATTTTGAGATTGGAGTGGAGGTGAAAGAGATGCCCTGTAAGCATAAGTTTCATAGTGACTGCTTGTTGTCATGGCTTGAGCTTCATACTCATGCTCTGTGTGAGATTTCTGCGTCCTACAGCAGATGATGAGCCAAAGATTGATGCAGAAACAACATCAAGAAACGATGATAATAATGACGATGTCAGTATTGCTTCTATAGAGAGCAATGGAACATCATTAAACTCAGGTTCGAACAATTCATCAGGTAATTAAACTAAGGCTCACAATATGAACAGAAAAGAATTTATGGGACCGTTTGATGATTAGTCATTAGTTTTTGGTGTGGTGTACCTTTAAAGAAACATTCAACACAAAACATAGAAGAAACGAGAAGAAAATTGTCATTGGTGGTTCGCTTTTGGTGTTTGGCGACATTCAACAGAATATTTAGAAGAAATCTCAGAGAGCTTCAGAAGTATTTGTTTTAATAAAAAGATCATCCCAACAAGATCAGAGCTTGAAATAAGAGTCTTTGTTATTAATTTAGGGGCTTTCGGCCCATTGTCTTGGAATTTGGAAGATTCACTAATTAATGCTATTTTGTAAATTTTGGGTCAAAAGTGTAATTATTGAAACTTAAAGAGGCATTTTTCCGATCTTCCATCTACAAATTTGTGTCTCCGCCGTCGCGCTGTGATCTTCCTCTTTGTGATATCTATCGTCTGAGATTTTTTTTCCCAACTACTCTTCTCGAGTTGAATAAAATTGAAGATTTTGAAGATTACCCAAAACGACGTTTTACGAAAAGCCCGATATTTACCGCAGTGTCAGCGTTCAGAATTCTCCAGACTTTCATCACTTTGGATTTATAATCCCTACTCTTCACTGGGTAACTCTCGTCTTCCTATGGATGTTTAAATTTTACAGTTTACTAGATTTCCGCGAGTCTAACAATGTAAGAAGAACCCATATTTAATCTCAGATGTTATGAATCGTCGAGTTTCAAAATTCATTCCAGACTTTGAATGATTTTGCTTATACTGTTTTGTCTAGGAAGATACAGATTTGGATATCAGAAAACCTAATAGAAATAAATTCCGATACTTGAGATTTGAAATTTCTTGAGAGAGCAGTTACTAAAGGTTTCGGGTCATCAAATCAATTCCTGATTGTTCTTTTATAGAAACTGCGAGAAGCTTGTTTATTTTGAGATATGGAATACACATTTTCAAAGTTAAAAGCATTTTATCTTCTGTGCAGTCTATTGTATAAGCCAGTCATTTGCGAGATGCCATCAAGAATTGCTGAAATACGGCTTGTAAGTTCGCATCGTGAGGTCTACGAACCATGTGATGATTCATTTGCTCTAGTTGATGCACTACTCGCTGATCGAACTAACCTGATAGAGCACAAACCCAAGATTTGCATGGAGATTGGATGTGGAAGTGGATATGTTATAACTTCACTTATACTTCTTCTCAAAAACGAAGTTCCGGGCGTTCATTATCTAGCCACGGACACAAACCCGATAGCTGCAAGAGTGACAAATGAAACACTAGAAGCACATGGAGTTGAAGCTGATGTTGTCTGTATGGATATAGCTTCAGGTTTAGAGAAGAGACTTGCTTGCTCAGTCGACGTGATTGTTGTGAATCCACCTTATGTGCCAACACCAGAGTATGAAGTTGGAATGGAAGGTATTGCCTCTGCCTGGGCTGGAGGGGAAAATGGCCGGACTGTTATCGATAAAATCTTGCCTGTGGTTGATCTTTTGCTTTCAGAGAAAGGTTGGTTCTACTTAGTGACATTAACTTCAAATTTCCCTTCAGAGATTTGCCTGTTGATGAGAAAGAAAGGGTATGCGTCGAGAATCATGGTTCAGAGATCAACAGAAGAAGAGAATCTCCTTATTCTTAAGTTCTGGAGAGACAAGGATGATGAAAGTCTGAACAAGGAGACATCATCATCATCATCATTTGTTTCACAGTTTTCAAGATCTTTATCATCGTTTATGGAGAAACAATGGCGATGATTGGACTGAAAAGATTGCTTAATCTCAGAAGCATTCTTTGGGGTTAATAAATTGTCTGAGATTTTTAAAACTTTCACTTATTTCAAAAATTTAATTTGATTAATAATCAATCACACTTTATGTATTTTAATTCTAAAAGTTTTCCATAATTTTTTTTCACAATTTTAACTTCCGTTGTAAAGTTTTGTTCTTTGTTTTTCTATGAAAATCGAATTACATGATTGATATAAAAATTATTCAACTCAATATTAAATTATTATATAATAATCCTTCTAACTCCCTAAAGGTCGGCAAAAAAATCAAGAATGCTGACATGTCAGTTTGGGAGTGGACGTTCATGTAATACGAGCCACATCCGTTATCGTAGAATATGACTTAACTTTCCTGAAATACCCTCGGTTGTATAAAGATTGCCAGGGGTAGCTTCGGTATCTATATATAGATATAAAAGTCCATAAGCTATCGAATTCCAAAACGCAAATCGGTAGCCTCCACAGATCTAAAAACCTCTTGATAAGAGAATCAAGAGAACGAAATTACTCTCCTTTATAAGCACCGATTTACAAATCTCTTTCCCTCTCTGATTCAAATCGTTCTATAAAAGCTACTTCTTTTTTAAATAATTTGTTTTCCCTTCTTCGCCAAATCTATCCTGGGAATTTCCCTGGATTGTTTTGAGCTACCTAACCCTAGATTCCGTGTCTGAATCCGGATAGCTCGTTAGTGAAAGGTCTGACCCTTTTTTTTCCTTCGTTGGGTTAACTTTTCGTAACGTCTATGATGGCTTTTCGATTGGATTTATTTTGAGTTTCATCGCTTAGAGTTAGAGGAAAAGTGTTTGTTTTAAGAGATGAAACTAAATCGACTCTTTACCGTTTCTCAAGTAATGAAAACCGATTTGATGAGAGAATCTGATTATAGGACAAAGTTATTGTATTTTCTTGTGGTTTCTGGTCTGATTGGACCGTCTCGAGTGTTTGTTATCTTGACTGAATCTTGTTTAGTTGATGTGTGGATATGGTTTTGTGTAGTTTAAGTCAAATGGCTGATCAAGGATTGGAAGGGAGTAATCCAGTTGACCTTAGCAAGCATCCTTCAGGGATCGTCCCCACTCTTCAGTGAGTTCTTTTTTGTCTTTGTCTTTTTGTAGTCACTTACGATTTAGTGTTTGATCCTAGTTGATGATTTGTTTCAGAAACATTGTCTCAACGGTGAACTTGGACTGCAAGCTAGATCTTAAAGCTATAGCTTTACAGGCTCGGAATGCTGAATATAATCCCAAGGTTCGCATCGTGGTTTTCGCTTTAGGTTCTTGAGGGCTTGCTTAGAGTACTATTCATCAAAACATATGAAGAAGTGGTCGTCTATCTACTCTCTTCTGTATATTATAACCATCTTTTGTGTTCCATGTTCAGCGTTTTGCTGCCGTAATAATGAGAATAAGAGAACCAAAGACCACTGCATTAATATTTGCTTCTGGAAAAATGGTAAGCTATATCTTAGTTGGCTGTAATTTCTTAAAAATTTCGTTTACATTTTACTCCGAGTTCTCTTCTAAATTTAACGTCTAATCTCTAATTTAGGTATGTACTGGAGCTAAAAGTGAATACTTTTCAAAGATGGCTGCAAGAAAGGTAGTTTTCGTTCTCTAAGTTGTTTATTCGAAGGAATATGGATTTCTTTATCTTTACGTTGGCCATAATCGCAATGCTACATTATGTTATGCTAATAGAAGATATTTAATTGTTTAGTATGCTCGAATTGTTCAAAAACTTGGATTTCCTGCGAAGTTCAAGGTACCCTTTCTATCAAACTCTTATTCCAACATTGTTGTTTCTTAGTTCCGTTTATACTCACTATATTAATGGTAACATCTTGCAGGATTTCAAGATTCAGAATATCGTAGGTTCTTGTGATGTAAAATTCCCGATAAGACTTGAAGGTCTTGCATACTCGCACGCTGCATTTTCTAGTGTAAGTGATCTGAAAAGTTTCAACCTTTATTCTCCTAAACTTTGAAGATATAGCAAGTAGTTAAAGGACATAATTTTGGAGATAAAAAAAGCTCAGCTGATATGCTTTACCTCTCTCTATCTCATATTGATTTTGCCAGTACGAGCCTGAGCTATTTCCAGGGCTGATTTACAGGATGAAACAACCTAAGATTGTTCTGCTAATTTTTGTCTCTGGGAAGATTGTAATCACGGGAGCCAAGGTAATATCTCACTTTTTCTTTAGGTTTTGTGATAATGGACCGAGAAATGCTGAGGTCACTCATGATCTCAGATGAGAGAGGAGACCTACACAGCCTTTGAGAATATATATCCAGTTCTCACAGAGTTCAGAAAGATTCAGCAATAGTATGTAACGAGTCTTTCAACTTTTTCCCTGTTTTTTCTCAGAATTCCGATATCACTTTGCATGAACTGGATCTTTATGTCTTATCTTCAATAGGGTCAAGAGGTTGTTCCTGGCGAAAGGTTGCTGAGAATTTTGTCCTTGAACAAAGCCTTTCATAGTAACCAGACTCTGACCTTGTGTTTGGATATTAAAATAGAATATTGTAAATACACAACGGAGACTTCAAAGACAATTCTCCGGTTGTTTTTTGTTCCAAGATATGTCTTTGCATGTACGTTGCTGGAATACCTTCACTTCTGTGTAAGCTAAAGAAGTACCTTTGGTTCAAAAAAGATAACTGGATTTGGATCACGAATGGATGACAATAGAAGTCCCTTAGCTTCCCGTGGACCTTATTTTTATAAAGCATGCTCGAGAACTGTCTCAACGAATCTACGAGTAAAAGAAGAAGATGAGGATGATGTTACTTTGATACCAGGGACATGGCAGAAGAAAGTGAATGGTAATGTCCACGGTGACCAACTGCTCCATACGGTGCCCTGATTGTGAGCCCTACAAATTCCATATAAACCGTAAATGACTGTAAAGGAAAAGGATAATATGTGTCTCAAACCAATAAGACATAACGATATAAGATTACCTCCACAGTTAAACTGGCTGCCACTTCGGTATCTAAACTTTGCAGCCTCATTAACAATCTACGAAGTCACATTTACCTGATCAAAAGCTGGGAAAATATAATCCGCAAACTCTATTTCGGCAATAACTCGATTTCCCTGGCCACAAGAAAAAGATGTTGTTATAGCACAAAGGCCTTGAGAGAAACAAAACCACAAAAAAAGAGGACCAAGAAGTGACCACTGCTGCTAAACCAATGCCAAAGCCAACAATGTTTTGCTCGCAGAGAGGAGTGTTGAAAACTCGAGATTTCCCAAATCGCTCAGCTGATCCAACATCTTCCCCCAAATAGATAAGACCTATTGTTCCTCCACAAATATTTACAAAAACAAAAAATCAAATGAGTATTAAAAAAAAATGAACCTTGGAACCAAATACGATAGACTCTTACCGAGGATCAGTTTCTAAGGCGATGTGAAGCGCTTGATTGATGGCTGAGTATAGATTCATCGATTTCCACTTTCAGACACATTTTCAATGGTCGATAACATCCTAAATCCCTGCCTAGTGACCAGAAAAACGATCGCCGGCAGCAAAGACCTAAAAGTGCCGTCATTTACGCAAAAAAGTTCGACGCTTTCCACTAAACCCATCAACGAATTAATCTAGAAAATACAAATTTATGTTAAAGTTTCATACTTGTTCTGCCAAAAACAAAATTGAAGGTTTGGGTTGTGGTATCTTTATCAAGATTACCACGCAGTTCCCCAGATAGAGCGTTGGAGCAGCTATCTAACCAAGTCAGATCAGACAAGTATTTAATTTCTTTTTTTTCATCTCATCATCAGCAATATATATTTGACATCCATATCAATTAAAGATTCTCGTCTTGTTTCTAAAGATGATCATGAACAAGTAATGAATTAGAAGATCATCTTGGGCAGTGACAGAAGCAAGAAACACGAATATAGAGACCAAAACCATCTAATCCCAGATTCTACAAACTCAACATAATCAGGTTTGAAATCAAACAGGAAACAAAAATGAAAAATCTATTTCTCTGCCTAAAATGCAACAGAAATAAAAACGAATCCCACCCTGCTTTTATCACCATTTCTTTCATTCTTCTCACGATTTAATAGGTCTTATACGCGCATTTTTACAGGGTAGGATCAACAGGAAAGAAAAAACAACAGAAAATTGTAAAGACTTAGAGAACAAGAAAAGATTTTTAACTGCGATTTTTTCTCTTCTTAAGGGCAAAGAAACGAATCGGTTTCAGGTACTAAAGCTCCATCTATGCTTCAAAGCTCACGGCTGCACTCTTGTTCTCAAGAGAAAACTGTAAACGGGACTGTTCATAATTTCTCTCTTGTTGCGTTTATGCTTAGGCCGTGAGTACCATCGTCTAATCTAGCAACCATTTGCCACCACACCCACTGGTTTCGCAACAGACCCATTATTCTCAACAACTTTGACTTCAACGGCAGTTGATTCCTTGTTAGCCAAACCAGCAGCTGCAGATTCCTTTTTATCATCCATTGTAGTCTTCTCCTCACTTAACTGTTAAGATTTGGTTCTTTAGATGATTTAGGAAACAGAGTGCAAAGATTTATGTGATTGTATTACTTTTCTTACCTGTTTCTGGCTCTGCTGGTGCTTGGCTTTCTTCTCCAAGATAGTCTTCTGCCGGACCTCGTAGAATGAAAAATCATCCAAAATGCAAGTCTTACTGCTATGCTCCTTGAAAATTTTCACAATTTTTAATCCTTGCTCCAACTTGACCTATCACGATCGAATAAAAGATAAAATGACCAAAATTGCTTTGAGGGGGTGGGGGGTGGAATCAGGTACACATGCCTTCAGGATATGTAAAAAAGCTTTACCTCTTGTGTGTCTCTGCTGTTGGTCACAGGTTTATTCTCATTGTTCTCCAGGGTAATATGTTTCAGCAAGCTGTTTGGAACATCCTTTACAATATGCCACTTGACAGGGAAAGAGCCAGTCCACTTATCTTGCTGCCAGTACTCCACATTTGTGTTGAAATCAACTGGTCCTGTCATTTCAGCAAGACCAACAAATTGTCCACTGGCATTGACCTGGAAGAATAAAATTGTAGTACAGTACTCAATATCATTAAACTAAGTATAAAGACTACACATTCGATTTCAGGATTATATACATACCGAGAAAAAGAGAAAGATAGGACATCTGCCTGGTTTCTGCTGAGCTTCCTGGTATGCAGCAGCAAGCTTCTTGTTTCCATTTGGTGTGCTAGCCCAAACATTATATTTAATGCTCTTGTGCACATCATCTTCACTGTACGATTTGATGATAAAGAACACAGCATCTGCAAAATCAACCGGGAAATCATCTTTGTTGTACTGTTCTCTGTCAGGAACAACACATGTGTTATCTGTCTCCTCAGCTTTGGTAACATTTGATTCGGCTGTCTGCTCCTTAACCTCTAAGCTATCTTCTAAATTTCCCTTCTGGTTCTTAGAGCCCTTTGCTCTAGGCCCCCTGTTAAGTTCATTCAAGCCATCCACATTGTTCTCATTTCCGTAGAAGTAGTTGTTGTTACCCCTTCCCCAGCTTCTGTATTTGTTATCTGTTGTGCTCACCCATCCTCTTCCATTTGTTCTTGAATCATATCCAGAAGACCCATAACCCATACCAGATCTACCCGTGCTACCATACTGGCCATATAACTTGTTTGGATACATTCTGTTGTAGCACCCCTGAGCGGTAGCATAGCCTGTCATTGATGCAGGCTGGTGCATACTCTGCATAGGAAAAAATGATTGAAGGCTCAGCTAACATAGTTGGAAAACTAGAGCGACAACATATGTCAATAACATAGATAACTGCGTTAGTTAGTACAAGAATTATAGACAGATATCATACTGTGTAATGAGAATTTGAGCGGTAGTTTTGATTCCTCGATGAAGGTAAACTGTTAGCCTTAGAATAGGAGGATGGAACTCCACTACCAGTAACAGGTCTCTGCACATCTGAATACTTAGAGCCATCGTGCCATGACATAGGAGGATAATACCCATCATAGCAATATCTAGGATCCTGATAACCACCAGTAAAACCTCCACCCGGAGCAACAGTTCCATATAAGTTGCTTGCGGTGTTAAATGTGGTCTGGTTAATTGGTTTTAGTGGAGCTGACCCATTGCTTCCTTTTGAAATACTAGTAGCAGAAACAGTATTATTGCTTTCCGCAGGTAATGTCTTCACACCAGCAGCTTTGTTTGCAGAGAGATCCCCCTGGGTGGGAGTAGCAACAGATGAAGCAAAAGCTCCACTGCTTGTAGTGTGGGGAAAATAGTTTGGATACTGGTACTGCTGAGCACCATACAGCTGCCCATCTCCGCCTGCCTGTGGAGCAGGACTTGTTGCTGGCGAATAAGGATATGCTGCATACCCGTAACTCTGAGGATACATAAGAGATCCATTCTCTCCATAAACTCCCTGGTAAAATATCGAAACTGTTAGGCAAAGAATGAAAAGCAAATTCGACCTAGTAAGGACAAAACTTACAGCAATGTCAACACCCTCAGGATTTGGATAACCTGGGTATTCGCTCCACTCAAGACCACTCCCATATCCTGAAAAGTTAATTATTAAGCATTGGTGTCAAACTTGTGAATTAATGTTTCGAGACGAGAGGGGTTGAGGATGAAGTTACCTCCATAATAATATGACTGATAGGCATTTGGAACATAACATACTGAAGGGTCCATGGCATCACTGGGAAGCATTGGTGTCAAAGATCGATCATAGGAAGGAACTTGACCATGTAACTCTCCCCCTCCATACTGGTACAAGGCAGTCTGCATAGACAATAACAGCAGAACACTGCTTGTTGATTAAAGCTGGAAGTGCAAAGCCTGCAAAAACAACCAAAATTAAACATGCTTCATACCTTCTTATTTGGCTCAGGGATCTCTGAAGCTTTTGATTGGGGATCCAAAGTTAATTTCTGCAACAGATCTGCAGCTTCTACGAAAGGTGAGTCAAGGAAACAAAGACGTTTGTGTGCGAATTTACACCAGAAATCAACCGTTACGATAGTGAATAGCAAACTTAATATAAGACAAATGAATCATGAGCTCACTTTGCCCGCCGCAGGAGATAATTAATTGTTATCAGTTACTCCCTCGAGAGGTAACGAAAACTAAACAAGCGAGAGTGAGTTTGAGAAAACACATACTAAATCTACGAAATATAAGACAAATCTGAGAGCAAAATGAAAATCGAATTACAGCACTGAGAAAGGACGTAACTCGATTCAAGATCCGATAACACAAACAACAGAAATCAAACGAGAAACAAAGAGATCGCGAAACAGAATACACAGATCGAGAAAATGAAGGATACGATCAGCAGGAGCAGCGACGGTAGCCATGAGAGTAGATTCGACAACAAAGATTGATAAAACCTTCTCGGATAAGGGGATGCGACCAAAAGAAAGAGAGATAGAAAAAGATGAAAGGATACAAGAAAAAAGAAGATAGAAACCCTAAACAGAATCAGAAAACCAAAACCGAATCTAGGGTTTAAGAGATAAAACGAGAAGGAGAAGGGGTAACTTTGGCCACAGCCGCCAAGAGGAGAAGGGTTTTTCTTCGGGGAAGAAAAAGAAAAGGGTTTTGTCTCAGTACCTTTGCGTGATTCAAATAGATCCACGAACGGACCCCTTTCCTCTTTTTCTTATTTATCTTTTTATTCGCATTTATTTCTTCCAGCCTAAGATATTTCCACTTTTGTTATAAGTCTTCACCGCGTGGCTTTAGTTAATTATCAAGAAACTTCTACCCAAAGTACCAAACTTTTAAAATCGGTAGTTTTGTAATACATAAAAATCTTCAACATGTTGCCAGGGAAAGAATCTTAAAATACATTGAATAGAGAGCAAAACCTGGTAAAGTAAAAAAACGATATATATAATTTCCATTCAAAAGGTGATTCTATATATTTGTACAAAACAATGTATAAAAGTTGTCCCCAACAGCTATTTAAGAAATGGGGAAACTTACCATGGTTGGAAAAGAAAAACTATAATTTAATTGTCGGAGAAATCGAGAGTAGAGACTTTTAAGGCTATAATAAATGGGCCTCTTTTATCAAATATTCGTCAATAGGCCCTAATCACAATACAAGGCCGAACCGGAACGTGACCCGGATATAGAACTGATGATCCTATTACCCACCCGAGGTTCTAGAGTGAGGTTCTAGAGTGTTCGAACTTCTAATGACAAAAACAAAACAATACATCCAACGGTCAAGATTAGCTCGAAGTTTCAAGAGTGCCTTTATATCAGAAATGAAAAACATGTGCCATTCTTAATTTCTTCAAAGCGAAACGAACCAGCAGCAGATAAAACCCTACTTCCTCTACCTTATCCGGAATAAGCTCTCCGTTGGAGAAACCCGACATCTTCAGCCGCTTCTCCGTCGTTCCTCCGTACTGTGTCAGTTCTCTTTTATTTGTCGAGCTCAGTGTTTTCTTTCATCTAATTATGTGTCCACTGAATGTATGGGTTGACGGAGATATGGGTTATGTATTATTTGGCTTTGAGTGTTTCAAGTGTTTTCTCAGTTGTTAATGGTGGTGTTGTTAGTGAGCTTTGATTATGAAATTGCGTTGCCTTTTTTCATATTTGTTTTGTTAGTAGTTAATAGTGTGAAATAATTTTTCAATTCTTTACGGGGACTTTTATTTCCTATGATCTGACTGTTGGATTTTTAGTGTGACAAGTGAAGATGGCATCGACATTCACTGCCACGTCTTCCTTTGGTTCCTTGCTCGCTCCCAAATTCTCTTCCGCCAATTCCATTTCTTCAAGCTCATTTGGAAGGAGACAGTATGTGCGCCCAAGAAGATCGCATTCTGCGATTGTATGTGCAGCCAAGGAGTTGCATTTCAACAAGGATGGGACTGCCATAAAGAAACTTCAAGTAAGAATGTGTATTAACAAATTTTCTTTATCTGCAGTAAGGATTATTCGTCTCTCCTTGGTTTCTGATTACTCTGTTGTTATTAGACCGGTGTTAACAAGCTCGCTGACCTTGTTGGTGTCACCCTTGGACCAAAAGGGAGAAATGTTGTACTTGAGAGCAAGTATGGATCCCCAAGAATAGTTAATGATGGTGTGACCGTTGCTAGGGAGGTATGAATTCATTTTCTGTTTGACGAGTGTAAATAACTTCCGCTAGCTCAAGGTTTTCTTCTGGTTAGGTTGAGTTGGAGGACCCGGTTGAGAACATTGGTGCCAAGCTTGTAAGACAAGCAGCTGCAAAAACCAATGATTTGGCTGGTGACGGTACAACAACTTCTGTTGTTCTTGCACAAGGTTTTATTGCTGAGGGTGTCAAGGTCGGTACATTCTTATTTCATCTTTTCTTATGAGAAGCTCAAAAGGCTATTATACTAATCTGAAGTTTGTACTTTTCAGGTGGTGGCTGCAGGTGCAAACCCTGTATTGATCACTAGAGGCATTGAGAAGACAGCAAAGGCTTTGGTTAACGAGCTGAAGCTAATGTCTAAGGAGGTAAAAATCCCTTTTTGCTAAAACCCCAATCTTAATCTGTTGAAATTTTATTGCAAGAGGATCTAATGATTATGCAACTGGAAATATAGGTTGAAGACAGTGAACTCGCTGATGTGGCTGCTGTTAGTGCGGGTAATAACCATGAAGTTGGAAATATGATTGCTGAAGCAATGAGCAAAGTGGGCAGGAAGGGTGTTGTGACCCTTGAGGAGGGTAAAAGCGCTGAGAACAACCTATATGTTGTGGAAGGAATGCAATTCGACCGTGGTTATATCTCCCCATACTTTGTGACAGATTCTGAGAAAATGTCAGTAGAGTACGACAATTGCAAGGTAAATTCTTGGTTCTGAGCTACCGGAACAGTATTTTGATGACCAATAGCCTAAGAAAGCTTTCTACTGCGCAGTTGCTTCTTGTTGACAAGAAAGTTACCAATGCAAGGGATCTTGTTGGTGTTCTTGAGGATGCGATTAGAGGCGGATATCCAATCCTAATAATTGCAGAAGATATTGAACAAGAAGCTTTAGCTACTCTTGTTGTTAACAAGCTTAGAGGGACATTGAAGATTGCGGCCCTTAAAGCTCCTGGGTTTGGAGAGCGCAAGAGCCAATACCTTGACGATATTGCCATTCTAACTGGAGGTAAGGGATGTTTATCTAACAAAACGATGTGGTATTAATCAATGTACCCTCTTGTTTGGAAGCATTTTATTTGTTGTAATCTCCTCATGTTTTCTTGTATTTGCGTGTGCAGCAACTGTGATTAGAGAAGAAGTTGGTCTTTCTCTTGACAAAGCAGGAAAAGAGGTTCTGGGTAACGCCTCTAAGGTTGTCCTGACAAAGGAGATGACGACAATTGTTGGTGATGGGACTACACAGGAAGCAGTGAACAAGCGTGTCGTACAGATTAAGAATCTTATTGAGGTATATGTTTAAGCCAAACCGTAAAAGGAGATGTATATTATTGCTACACTCTGTATATCCCCTTGTTATTCTAATATGACAATGGTTGTGTAGCAAGCGGAGCAAGATTATGAGAAGGAAAAATTAAACGAGAGAATTGCGAAACTTTCTGGTGGAGTTGCTGTAATTCAGGTACATAGTAACCACATGGACTCTCTTCAGTTTATATAACAGAAGAATTGAGTTGAGTGATCCAAATTAAAGCTCTTACCTCGTGGTTAAAGGTGGGAGCACAAACTGAGACAGAGCTCAAAGAAAAGAAGCTGAGAGTTGAAGATGCCCTTAACGCTACAAAGGTAATTTTCTTAAGCCAGCTGGTTGGGCTCTAGAGGAGCTTGTTATTCTGACTACTCACGAATTATCTTAATCATGTGTTCTCATTGATATTGAGCTGCAGGCTGCTGTTGAGGAAGGTATTGTCGTTGGTGGTGGTTGCACTCTACTTCGACTTGCGTCTAAGGTGGATGCCATCAAGGAAACCCTTGACAATGATGAAGAAAAGGTAATCGGCAGAAACAAGACTATTTCAGGTTTTACATCATTTTCTCTTCTCTGACTCCGTTTATTACAACTTTCATGACTGTAGGTTGGAGCAGAAATCGTGAAAAGAGCTCTGAGTTACCCTCTAAAATTGATAGCTAAGAATGCTGGTGTTAATGGAAGTGTTGTCAGCGAGAAGGTAATAATATAAAAGAATATCTCCATTCATTTTTCAGCTCTTGATCTAAGTAAGTTGCTTAAAAAGCCGTCTTTATTTGTTGCAGGTGCTAGCTAACGATAATGTGAAATATGGATACAATGCTGCAACCGGCAAGTATGAAGATCTGATGGCTGCAGGCATCATTGACCCAACAAAGGTCAATTTCTCGCATGCATTCTCGCTCTCGCTCTCTGGCTGCTATACTATCTGATCTTCAAAGATTTACACGGACCTGAGTGGAATTTATTATGTCTATTCAGGTTGTGAGATGTTGTTTGGAACATGCGGCATCAGTTGCGAGGACGTTCTTGATGTCTGATTGTGTGGTTGTTGAGATCAAGGAGCCAGAGCCAGTTCCTGCTGGCAATCCAATGGACAACTCAGGTTGGTCTACACATTCTGGTTCATGAAAACTTGGACAAGTGACATTGGAACTCATGTTTCGTTGCGTCTGAATCTCTCGACGTTGTCTTGTTTCAGGATATGGATACTGAGATGACAGGGCTTGCTTTTGAAGTCTGAGAGAAATGCGAGTACCCTGAAAACGAGAGTAGACCTAGATGCCTATTTATTTAGCTTGCAAACAAATTCCTGTGCAAGTGTAATAATTTTTGAACCAGATCACAAATATGGAATAATTTTTGAATAAATCGCCATTGTTTTCTTCAAAATGTCAACAACACGTCGGATATCTGTCCTATAACCATCTGTTGTAAACTCATACCGATTCAGATTCTTCATGAGCTGCTGTTGATAAGATACCAAGCCAGGGAACATGCAAAACTTAAAATGTCGAAAATGTTGAACAACCTAACCTGAAGCGCTCTCATTCAATTCTAGAGAGCCAGAGAACATACAAAGCATGGACCGTTAGCGAAATCCTTTCAAGGGCATGAACAACTCACAATTCGAAATCTCGATTAGTAACGGACGGACTTGAAGGCCGGTCAGGTGATAATTGACCATAAAAAATTAAGCACTTCTGATTAAATATGGTTCTAAGTTCCAATAAATGGTCAAGAGAAATCATATGCTAAAGCTGGGAATTTGGAACGATTTTTGGTTTGGTATGCTGCTATGTATATCTCTAGCGAAGCTAATGTCAAAGGAACTCAAAGATATAATGTACATATGGATTTTGAAATTCAAAGCTTCTAGAGTCTTGAGTGAGAAAGAACTCCATCAACTGGTTCAAGAAACAAGTGTAATAAAAAGCAAATTTTTTCAAAACCCTAAAGGCGTAATAGAGTACTGCCATGTTGAATCGAGAATCATCATATAACCTCAGGTGATCAAATGTAGATTGGTTGATGAACACAACTGCAGATTCTAATATATGTACCTCAATGTAAATGGCTGCTAAAGACAAAGCCACAGGTTGAACAGATCTACGTTTCAAGCAAGCTTCTTCACCTTTCATTATCTCCAGGTAATACTAGTAGAATGAACTGATCACAGAATAACACAAACACAACTTTGATGGCCATCATATCTCATATCTTCTTCTTCACTGCAAATGAAACGAGGAATTTATCAACTAACTCTCAAGAACAACAATACTGAAAAGTTTCCAACTTTGAAGCATGAATTGATAAAAAGATTCAATCTTCATATTAAGAGACAGAATAAACTGCAACAATTGTCACCAGATTTCTCAATTGAAATACGAGAAGCAGTAGAAGACAAACCTAGACTCGAATTCTCGGATCTCAGCCAGTTCTTTCCCCATCAAATCCACCCACTGTACCTTCTTCTTCTTCTCTATACTCCCACCATCTGCTGAATCTAAAACAGCTTTTTTGAGACTGCTTTTCAGAATTTCCCCATTACAATGACCCTCCTCTTCTTCCTTCTGCTCCTCTATAGCACAATCTTCCTCTCTAGCCTCATTTAACAAACCATCCACATGATCAACACCTTTTTCTACACGTGCATCATCATAATGATCATGATCATCAACAACTGTAGTCGACGAAGAAACTTGAGGCGTGTTCTCCAATTTCAGCGAACCTGCTGCGTAGATGTGAGGAGAAGGCTTACAGAAACAGATGAAAGAAGGGCACTGGATCTTACACAGCAAAACCCTCATCAAAACATATGTTGGGTCTTTGAATCCACCGATCATATAATTCGAGACCCACTCCAGACTCTTTTGTCTTAAAAACTTTTCCTGCCCATTGATGTGCCCATATGGAAGAAAGCCACAAACATCCAGCGACAAAAGAAGCAGAATCAGTTTGGATTTCTGGAAGAAAAATAACAGCAGCAAAGGTTTTCTAGGAAAAATTAATAACCACAATATATATATTATCCCTCTTCGATAGAATCCAAAGACCATAAATTAAGCGTCGATCAGATGAGGAAACAGACAAGTGTAAAGGGACCACGAAATGCTAATACTAATTGGAAAAGAACAGATTCTAACGAGAACACTTAAACCACCCAAGCAAAAGCAAGAAAAAAAGAAGAAAGGTATTAACTTTTATTCTTTGTGAGACAAAGATGGTGAAGAATTTTAAGAATTTAAAACCCTTTCTCTCTCAGACGAAGAAAAAGTTTAGTACTCGAATTTGCTTTTTCAATGCCTCAAAAGGTGAAGACTTTTTAGGTAACTAACTGTTCTTTCGGTTAATCTGTGTTGGATTCCCTTTCTGGTTAAGATATCAAATATTTGATTTACATATTTATATTCATTCTAATATCTAAAGGTTTTTAGTTATGTTTTTAAAAAATTTAGTTATATCATTTTTTTTATTTGTTATAAGTTATTAACTGTAAAAATTATGAATAATCATAAATTACAAATTGAATTAATAATTGACATAATTTTAACATAACATTAAATACTTAGTATTATTTGTAAGGTAATTGAAACAATTACTAAACTATTTTAAATGAATAATACTTTAAAATAACATATTTTAAAAAAATTATTCTAAATCTATCACATTAAAATTAAAATTCTAAAATAGCAGAAATAATTATTTAAAATACTTATTTATTCTAAATAAATTATACATAAATTTTAAAAATTATATTTGGTTTCATTTTTTGTAATTTAAAATTTATTTTTTTATTACAATGAAACTTTAATGTATTTTGACTTAAATTTGTGTTATTTTTATAATTTAAACTAATAGTGATACATTTAGAATAAAAATTTTTAAAATATGATTTTTGTCAACTGCACTTTAAATATTACACTGATACATCACACTTTCAATTTATTATAATTAAATTATATTTGATTTTGTATCATAAACAATTTATAGTTTTATTTAAATTACATATGTGTTGGATCAATATCAATTAAAACAACTAAAAATATCAAACCCACACCAAAGTGCGTTAGGATTTTACAAAGATGATTAACACTTAAACAAACCACTAAATATAAATTTGAATTGCAAATCCCTAATATATTATTTGAGAAACTTTTTAACAAAGTAATCTTACTCTTACGTGTTAATAACAAAAAATATCATGCTGATGTGTCAACACCACAAAGACTTTCAAATTAAATATATAAAATGATTTAATTTATTAAAATAATTACAATACATGCCACTGATATTAATTTAGTTAGAAAATAAATATAATTTATTCAAGTAACCAAAAAAACTATTACATTTGCAAAAACAATACTTTTTATTTCTTTAAATTTTTATACGTTAATTTATAAATAATTTCAAATAAATATAAATAGATTTAAATTATTACCGTAATCCCTAATACATTATTTGAGAAACATTTTAATAAAATAACTTTACTCTAACGTGTTATTAACATAAATATCATGCTGACGTGTCATCACTAAAGTAAATTTCAAATAAATATATAAATAAGTTTAACTTATTAGAATAATTACAAGTATATCATTGTTATTAATTTGGTTATATAATTAATATATTTTATTAAACTAACAAAAAAATACTATTAAATTCATAAAAAATAAATATTTTTCCTTTCTTAATTTGTATATACAAAAATTAATGTTAAAAGTAATTTTAAATAAAAATTAAAATTATATAAATATTTAATTTATATTTATTAATAAAATATAATTTGCAAATATTTTTCCCCACACATGGCGCAGATATGAATCTAGTCATTATCTGATATATTGTGAGTTTAAAGAATACAAATGTGCGAATCTTAATATTTAACTAGATTCATATCCACGCCATGCGTGGGGAAAAATATTCGCAAATTATATTTTATAAATAAATATAAATTAAATATTTATATAATTTTTAACTTTTATGTAAAATTACTTTTAACATTAATTTTTGTATATACAAATTAAGAAAAGAAAAATAATTATTTTTTACGAATTTAATAGTATTTTTTTGTTAGTTTAATAAAATATATTAATTATATAACCAAATTAATAACAATGATATACTTGTAATTATTCTAATAAGTTAAACTCATTTATATATTTATTTGAAATTTACTTTAGTGATGACACTGATATTTCTGTTAATAACACATCATAGTAAAGTTATTTTATTAAAATGTTTCTCAAATAATGTATTAGGGATTACGGTAGTAACTTAAATCTATTTATATTTATTTGAAATTATTTATAAATTAACTTTTAAAAAATTTAAAGAAATAAAAAGTATTGTTTTTGCAAATGTAATAGTTTTTTTTGGTTAGTTGAATCAATTATATTTATTCTCTAACCAAATTAATATCAGTGGCATGTATTGTAATTATTCTAGTAAGTTAAACCCTTTTATATATTTAAGTTAAAACTTCATGTGGTATTGACACGTCAGCATGGTATTTTTGTTATCAACACGTCAAAATAAGGTTATTTTGTTAAAAAGTTTCTCAAGAGATTTGATAACCATGTCATATCTAAATGATTAGTGTTAATGGAATTAGTCACACGACACATCGGAAGTTAATTTCTCACAAGTCACACGAAGTTTCCACGTGGAGAAAATTTTAATTTAATAAAATAATTTCTATATATTCTGTATAGTTGACAAATCCAGAATTGAAGTAATTTATTTACGTATATGATGTGTCCATTAGATCTACCAAATTCTGCAAATCCTAGATGCATATAATATGATATATAGACATAACTTGTCGAACACATGTTTGAGATTTGCTTATTAATCATTGCCTGATAATCCGAGACTTAACCCGCAAACGATGATTACATTTGGAATAATCCTATTCCTACCAAACAACTTCTACGGATTCAAAAATTTAAGAATCTTAACATTAAAACCACTAAGTTTATTAAAACTAAGTGAAACCATTTAATATATATCATTAACTAAGAGATTATTAATTAAAAGAAAGTGTTTAAATTAGTCTTTGATTTATAAACTCTTTGTTAGTTGTTGTTCAGCTGTTATCAAGGTTTGATTTGTATTTTAATAATGATCTAAATTATCTAATCCTTATAACAACTGGCAGAAACCAGCTTAGGAACTAAGTATAAATTAATGTACGATTAGTCACTGTTATTTATTTGTTAATTAATTATATATTTGTTAGTTGAACTTGAGAACACAATTTTATTCGATGCACACACATTAATCATTAACCAAAGCAAGAAGGTATGGTTTGAGTTGATAAAGCCATTTCTCTCATGACCAATTGACCATTGTGTAAAACTCAACAAGTACGATGATCTTGGCTGCATTTTGGTTCCCCATTGTTTAACACATCAAAGTCACGAAAATCCCATGATTATAGTTAAACAGATGGCATATACTGCAGTGAAATCTACTAGAAGAAAGTAGATTAGGACACGGTGTCTTATTATATCTGTTTCTGCCTCAGGCACTTATCGAGAATAAAAACATCTTGAATTCTATACTTAAGCTTCATCTCTTGTTTTGTAATCTTATTACGTTCGTTACACATCTTTCTTCCAAAACTTCTCTTGTTGGAGAAATCATTAAAAAAGCTACAAAAGAATGCTAAAAGGTACAATGTGCATTACCAGTTTTGGCAGAAGTGCTACTGTTGAACTTTCAGAACAGGAAACGCAATGACGTCTCTTATACTCGCGGAGTTCGTCAACAGCATCACCAGCCTGTCAATTCCAAGCCCCTAAGAGAAACAAGAAACGACAATAAAGAATTGAATATAAGTACCTGCGCATAGCAGTCTGCCCATGTTATAGACTCTCTAGTGTGCATATTGGCTAATGTGATACTGTTACTCAAAATTTATAGAATAAGCCAAATAGATATAAGTACCATTCCCGAAGCCGGAGGCATTCCGTATTCCAGAGCAGTGAGAAAGTCTTCGTCAAGGCTCACTTCATATGATTCATCATCATCTTTCTCTGTGTTTTGCTCAGGAGCTTCTGGTCCGCTCTTTGCGTTATGCTGCCTTACTTGCTCTTCCAACCGTATCCTCTAACATAATTTAAATCAATCTTTTAAGATCTACTGTACACAATTCTAACCAAAAGTCTAAAATTCAGATCATTTACTGCGTTGAATCCTATTCAAGAAGACAACAAGATGGAAGACTTCTTTTTCCATTACCTGGTCCACAGGATCAGTCAATTCAGAGAATGCATTTGCCATTTCACGGCCACAAATGAACAGCTCAAATCTTTCAGTCAAACCTGCATTGCTGTTGAAAAAAGAAAAAACGCCATTTACACTCTCAGTCACAGTCACAGCCACAGATAAACAGCTCAAAATCCAAGATGCTGAATGATCTAGAAAATGGTGACAATATAGGAAGAAAATGTAAAATTGCCAGGAAACAGAGCTCTAGAAAAAAAATTACCCACGATGTGGCTTGGCCAAGGGGGATATTTCAATTGGGTAGTCCACTACAAATGTTGGCTGCACAAGCTTTGGCTCTACAACAATTTCAAAAACCTGGAAACATGAAATTGATTCAGCACATAAATTCAGACTTGATAGTAACTTGTCAACTGAGAAGCATCACCTCATTAAGAAGATGGCCCAGAGAAGAGCAAGCTTCAATTCCAGATTTGTCCTTCGGCTCAAGCACGCCTTGGAGTGCCAGCAGCACTGTGTCCTTTGCATTTCTGAGATCTTCCCCTAGCTCACTGAAGTCAATTCCTGTTACCTCTTTAACGAGATTATGCATGGTTTCTCTCCTCCAAGGCCGCTCAAGGCAGATCTCTGTTCCCTGCATAGAGCAATCACAATTCAATTTCTCAAGGATTCACAGGCAACATAGAATTCAGATGATTTTATCTCCACACACTAGCTGTGATGCGACAGTATATTCACCTGGTAACAAATTGTTAACTTCCCATGAACTGCCATGGCACACTGAGTGACGATTAATTCTGCCATGTCCATCATGCTTTGGTAGTCCGAATAAGCTTCATACATCTAAACAAAGCTAAAACTGAAATGGATCAGGGAACCACTCAAGAGTTTAGAAGCCCCAGGGAATGCAGATGATTGAGGGGAAGGCAAATCTTGAATTACCTCGATGGTTGTGAATTCAGGATTGTGACGTGTTGATATGCCTTCATTTCTAAATATACGACCAATTTCATACACTTTCTCAAACCCGCCAACCTGTGAACACAGTAAAATCTACTCAGATAAAACATTAAAGTTTCATCTCAGGTAGTGTTAATTTCCAGAAAGACAGAAACGCTAAGAGATTAAGAAAATAGAAGCTGTGCTTCACCAGCATTCTTTTCAAGTGAAGCTCAGTTGCAATCCTCAGATAGAGATCCCTCCCAAGTGAGTTATGATACGTTACAAAAGGTCTCGCTTCGGCTCCACCAGCTGCTCCCTAATTTACACAAGTTCATGAAACCGACTCCCACACAAGAACTCAATATAAAGGAGACACACTTGAGATTGAAGATGCCCACAAACCTGAAGAACTGGAGTTTCGACCTCCAAATATCCAAAAGATTCAACTGTCTTGCGAATCTCAGAAACGATCTACTAAAACAAAAACAGAAGAAGAGCATTACTGATCTGCGAAAACAAAAATAACCCCAACAGTCTTGTATGAATGTTGCAGAGAGATCTATTGATACATTGTGAGCTAAGGATTTTGTTTGGATCATGCAAAAGAGAATTTCTAGGCTTGAATGAGAGTTTAAAGATTCTGATAACCTACATTTGCCCTTTTCCGGAACACATCAGCCACTTCGGGATTAGCAATCATATCAACATACCTAGTACAATAGAGCACGGTAAGTGGAACCCAAATAAAATTTTTGAGCTTTAAGAATTAGGACAACAAATTTATACATCAGAAGACAAGACCTTACCGTTGGCGGTAACGTTTATCAATATCAGTGAGACCATGATATTTGTCTGGCAGTGGAAGGAGAGATTTTGTGAGAATTGAAAAAGAATTCACACAAATAGAAAGCTCCCCTGGAAAGTTCAGAGACCAAACAGTTAGTATACAATCCCCAAAACAATGCGCTTCTCTATTGAAATTAATTATCTTATTCGAGATCACCTTTCTCAGTCCTCTTCATTGAGCCAGTGGCACCCAAAATATCACCAATATCGATGAATGCCTTCAGCTGTTCAAATTGATCATCTGAAAGCCTTTCCTTCTCACAATAGAGCTGCAACAGGAATTGAAAAGAGGAAGGAAACAATAGCGTAAAACGTATTGTTTCGATAGGATATGTCACAGCCAGCTGCTAGTGAAATCAAATCAAAGCCATTTAATGAACGAAAATGGAAGAAGTTGAAACCTGAATCGTTCCAGAGTCATCCCTCAGAGTCAAGAATGCAAGTTTCCCAAAAGCTCTACGTGCAACGATTCTCCCGGCTATAGAAACACGATCACTCTCACTGTTTGATTCTTCACCATTTGCTAGATGCTTATACATCTCTTGGAGCTGATTTGCATTGTGAGTTTTTTCCCACTTATACGCATACGGTTCAAGACCTTGAACTCTCAATTCTTCAACCTGTGAAAATAAAAAAAAACGATCACCACAAAACGGAGAAGAAAGCAAAAACCAATTCCAAGCAGTAACCTGTATATAGCTGTTGAAGACAACCAAATAAAAGTCATATATTTGAGAAGAAAAAAAGAACCTTTTTTAGGCGAATGGAACGGATAGCCTCACGATCAGAGGTGGAGTTGGAAGACGAAACGGACCGGCGGTTGCGGGGGGATGGTTTGGAACTTTCGACCGTCGTGGCATTGGAAGAAGAAGCGGAGGCACATCGGAGCGCCGATGATGAGTGATAGAATCTTCTTCCATATTTTGCGGTGGTACGACGCGTAGAAGAAGAAGAATATAGACGAAGTAATTGCCTCAACGGCGTCGCCGTTATACTCCATACCTTCAGTGCCTCCATCTTCCCTCTCTCTCTCACTCTCCCTCCTCAAGAGTGGATAGGTTGAAGAAGAATGCAAATGGGTTGGGTTTTAAATTCTGGACATCAACCCTCGTCAACGATTTTTAAACATTTGGGCTTCTGATTTCTGAAAATTGCAAGTAGGTTCTTTTTTTTCTTTCTCACCACCTATTTTTGATACAGAAGACAACTTTGAATGCTATATATACTTTATAAAAAAAACGAGACTAGTATGTAAAATTTAGTTAGACAAATTTGTATGTTTTAAGAAAAACAATTAGCTATTCCAATTCCTTTTTGTAAAAGACTTGCTGGGATCCATTCATCGACTCGACTCTCTCTCTCTCTATAAATTGTCGAAAAATACACGACTTGCAAAAACTATAACAAAGTCAACGACGGAAGTCAAAACCACAACCAGAGAGCTCCGTAAACAGCCGAAGAAAGGAAAAGGGAGAACTTTGTCGGCTATGGTTTTCAGCAGCGCGGCGATTGTGAAGGTCACTGAAGTCTCTGCCGAAACGTGGCAGCGGCTGGGGAGGGTTCCGTCTTCGGAGATATTGAATACTCAACAGATTCTGGAGATGACTTGCTGTTTCCCGCTTGGTCATCTCGTTCTCTGTCTATGCGAGTTTCTGTGTTTCTTTCCCTTATCTTATTCCTATGAAACCTTCTCTTCTTCTTCTGCTAATGATGATGATGATGATGATGACGAAGCTGATGATGAAGACATGGTCGCTTTTTATCATAATAGTTATGGCGATAATCATCACCGGTCTTCTTCATCATCTACCCTGGATTTTGATGACTATTAGTATTACTCGCATTCAGATTGAATAAATTAGCTGAATTCTCCTTTTTGGTTATGGATTCTTTTTGTATTGCTCTCTCTCTTTAGCTATTTAAGTATATTATTCTAATGACTCTCATCTCAATTTGTTGTTTTCGATAGTGTAGATTTTACTCTTGGCCTTGCTTATTCGATACAAATTCATATATATCAAATTATAACAAAACTTTTCTTCGTAATTTTCGATTTCAGATATTTAATCAAAGCTAACTTATGGTACTTGATTCAACAAAAATTCGGGTATGCAAAAGTCATTTCCCAACCAATTCTTACCTTTCCTTTCTCTTTTCTTGCCTTTCTTGTGATTAGATAATGTTTCTATACATTTAAGCTGAGTTTACGTTGTGTACCTCCTTCTCTCTGTTCAAAAACTCCTGTAGATTTTCCATGCCGGATCGCGCACCACCCGGCCAGACCTGTTCAAATCTGCCGTGCACCTGCCAAAACTTGAGCGATTGCACTGCCCATCAGTAGGCCTGTCAAGCGGGTCAGACCCGCCCCGCCTGACCCGGCCCGCGGCGGGTTACAGATTTTTTTGCACAAAATTTTTTTATCCGCAAAATCCGCGAATCAATTTTTTTAGACCTGCACCCGCCCCGCATTAATCAAGCGGGTCCCGCGGGGACCCGCTTCATTTTTCAAAATTTTTTAAAAAATTTAATAAATTTAATTAAACTAAAATATTTAATAAATTTAATTAAAATAAAATATTTAGTACATTTAATTAAAAATTTTAAAAATATTTAATAAATTTAATTAAACTAAAATATTTAATAAATTTATTTAAATTAAAATATTTAATAAATTTAATTAAAGTTTCTAAAAATATTTAAATAATTTAATTAAAATATTTAATAATTTCATTTGTTTGGGTTTAAATGAGCTTGGGCTTAAATTAGTTGGGCCTGAATTTGATTAATTTGATTGAGCCCAAAACTTGCGGATACCCGCTAATCCGCAAGTTAAAAAATTGTGATCCGCACCCACCCCGCTCTAAATAATGCTCGACCCGCACCCGTCCCGCATATGAAAAAAAAAATTTCACTCGACCCGCACCCGTCCCGCAGCGGATCAAACGGAGCAGGACCCGCGGGTAAAGAATCATATTTACAAGCCTACCCATCAGGAGAATGGTCATATTACTCATATAACCGATCTAATGTAGCCGATAATTGTCTAAACCTATTTTTTTTAACTGGTTTGTTTTGTGATTAAATTTAATTGTTATCAATATTATATAAAATTTTTAAAAACATTTTTAACCTAAATTTTATTCAAATTTCTTTTAGTTTTCGGTTATGGCTGATTTTTTTAAAAAAAAAAGAGATTACCTTCCAAACTTTGGATTTACACTTTTGGTTTCCAACTAGGATTTATTTATCATATTTTTCTCTTATGTTTTTTATTTATTTTTATTTCTTTATATTTGCTGTTTTATTGAATATGATTGAGTTTTAAATGATTTATCTAATCGAATTGGGATTCCAAATTTAATTTATCAAACTATATATATATATATATATATATATCACCTTATCGATTTTCTTGATTCTTATAAGTGGGCCTAGCTTTAATGGGCCTAGCTTTAATGGGCCATGATTTAATGGGCCGGAATTACTGTAGCTATCTTTCTTGTCATAGGATCTGTCGAAATTTGGGATATTCATATTCTTTCTCCTTTTTCCTTTTTCTCTTTACTTTGGATATGTACGACTGATGTTTTGTATAATTACATTGTATGACATTTCATAATGTTCAACTAAGAAAGAGATTTTTTTTTACATGTCGGAATATATTCTCCGAAGACAAAGATTCATACATGCACACGTATCATGTCAAACATACATGTGTACCATGTAGTTATACAACATGGATATCAATCGGTGTTATTAATTGAATGATAATATAATTAATAATTTTCGTCATGATGTACTCTCCCACGTCCCATCGAATCTATGCATCGTTCGTTGATATCATATAGACTCATTAGTTCTATTTAACGAGGAGAAAAATACTTTAAATTATTTTAAAAGATTCGCACTATGAACATGATAATGGAGTAGCATTAATCAAAAGATAAAAGAAAGAGAATACAATACGATAAGAAAAGCTTGTGGCTCCACATCCTTTCGTATAGTCATAAAACGTCATATCATTATTATCATACTCACTTTTCCCTATTTGTATAAATCCACACCACTCTCCGAAAATGTAGTATTTTACTTGCTAATGAAGTTATTATTTAGTTTCTTGTAATTTATTGTATTGATTTAGCTAAGCCAAAGCTGTATGAATAAAATCGATCAAAATATATAGGGCTGACGACCTATTTCCCTCCGTATTATACCCATATAGCATCAGTTCCACCCAAAGTTTTCACCTCGTATCAGTTTCCCATAGATCGGAAGTTAAAAACATATCTCCCTACAGTTGTAAAGTTCGAAACCTAATTCTCCCTATCTTGATTTTATCGGGTTTGAACCTTATAAACCAATAAACCCGGTAGTGAACCAGTAATTTAAACCCATTTTCGACCCGCGATTTCTCCCATCCGACCCACAAACCCACGATTTTTATGACCTTCTTCTCCAAATCTTCAATTTTCTCCAAAATCCCCAAATTTCAACATAAACCCTAATTTTCGAAAGTTACTTGAAATTCGTTTTGCTCATCAAATCGAAGGTTCTGGGCGAAGATAATGAGTAATGTTTCATGTGGAACTTCAAATTCAAGAGGAAGAATGCGCGTATTTGGGGTCCCAAAGAGATGCTCGTGTGGTGAAAGAATTGTGGTAAAGATGTTGAAATCTAAAGCAAATCCCTATCACCGATATTTCCGGTGTGAATTCGCCGCTCGGCAGAAGGTGAGTTTTTTGGTTTTGTGATGTTTTGGTTGCTAATTTGTGAGTAATGTAATGTGTTGTGATTTGTAATTTTTTATGAATTCGATTTAGCTAATGGATGACAACCACACTTTCGAGTGGATTGATGATGCTGTTATTAATGAGATAGAAACATTAGCTTCAAACATTTCAAAACTAGAAGAAGAAATAAAAGCATATCGGATGGAAGAAGAAGATAATATGAAGATTATGTTTGGAAAGATGCAAGAAAAGTTGGAAAAAGAGTTATTTGAAAGGGTTGAAGATGAATTGTATGAAATTAAAGCATGGATGAAGAAACTTATTTTGCTCATAATTTTTGGTTGTATGTTGATGTTGCTTTGTGTTAATTTTTTAGATTGAATAAATTGTGGTGTTTTGAATGTTGTATGTTCGGATTTTTGGTTGTATGTTGATGTTGCTTTGTATTAAGTTTTTAGATTAAATTATTTGTGGTGCTTTCAAGTTTTATGAATGTAATTTGTGGTGTTTTTATATTGAATAAATTTTCAAGGTTTTATATGAAGGTTGTATGTTCGGATTATGTAAAATCCTATTTTATAATGCTTTCAAGCTTTAGAAATCTAATGATAATAAACCATTTTCATAGATGACCAATGTAATGAAATACAAAATATAGACTAGTCATAAACCATTTGCGTAGAAGTGTTTGATTTCATCCAAAAACCGGTTGCGATATACACACAAAAACATCTGATACTTCCACAAACATCCGATACTTCTTCTTCAAACATCCAATACTCCTTAAACTTCATGCTGAGTTAGAACCCCTTGAGAAGATTCAATTTGTGAAACCTAATACAAATAAACAGAACAATGTGTAAGATAACAACATAACAATGTATAAAACAATGTATAAGTCAAACCTGTGCATCTTTTTTATGAAATCGAGAGTTGTGATTAGATTCACCGCAAACACCACAATGCATTATGCGTTTCAATGCTTTGGATTGCTTCTTTGATGGGGACTCATTTCTTCCCTTCTTCCTTTTATCTTTCTTACTCTTCTTTTTTCGGCCAGGTTGAGGAGGTTCTGGAGGTTGATGGATTAAAGGTTCACCTCCGGATGGCCAAAATCGAGCCCCTCTCACTGGAACTATACCTTCATCATAGGTCCTCCTCCACATAGCTGTCCTAAACCAACCACTGACATATTCATCAACCTCAAGCTTTTTTGAAAGGATAACTCCATACGCATGCTCGCAAGGAATACCTGTGATGTCCCATTTCCTACATCTACAAATCCTCTTTTCCATATTCACTCGGTAAGAACAGCCGTGTAAAACAACTTCGTACATCATGTTAGTCGACCTATAAACTCGGCATTCCGAAGCTGCTTGATGCTCAGCTACAAGAAAATCAGCCACATAAGGTGTGCAAATACCTTTGTGCTGATTAGCTTTCACATCTCTCCTTGCAATACGAACCATGGCAAGCCTCACAATTATCTCTAACATCGGTACAAATGGCTTCTCTCGAGCCTTGACGATTGTGCTATTAAAGGATTCCGTGGAATTGTTTTCCACATCTTCGCAATGGTTACCGACCTTGTAAAATGCCCTACACCAACTCTTCGGGTTTGACTTTATCACATCCTCATACACTCTCCTATCATAGTTAAACAATCTGTCCAAGTTTTCGTTGTACTCGGTCTCATTGTAACTCCATGCCAACTTCCAAATAAGAGGTTTCATTTGCGTCTTCTTGCCATGTTTACTCTTCAAATTCGCATAAATGTGTCTCACACACATCTTATGCTCAATCAATGGCAATTCCCGCTCCACAGCCTTTATCAAACCCTTCTGCCGATCCGAGATCATTATATAACCCTCACCCTCTTCAAGTTGCAAGTCACTTTTTATTCTCCTAACAAACCATAACCAATTGTCGGTATTTTCAACTTGCACAACAGCCCATGCTATAGGATATATAGCATTATCAGCATCACGTCCGAGAGCAACCAACAATTGTCCTTTCATTTTTGATTTCAGAAAACAACCATCAACACCTATAAGTGGTCTACATGTGGTTTTCCATGACCTTCTAAGGCAATCAAAGCACACATAAAAGCTATTAAAAACATCTAACCCTTCCTCATTTCTGAATGTATCAATTTCAACAACCGAACCCACGTTAGACATTTGTATCTCATTCGCGTAATCTCTTAACCGTCCGAATTGGTCGTTATATTCCCTTTCAATCAATCTAACTACTTTATTCCTAGCAGCTTGGCATTGAGGCCTCGTAACAATAATTTTCCACCGCTCTTTCATAATCTGCTCTATTTTCATAGGCATGAAATAATCGGGTTCATCCCGTATCTTATCTAAAAACAATCTAGCAATCACCGAAACCTTAATCATTTCGCATTCCCTATTAGGTACACAAGTATGCACGTCTTTCAATATCTTAATCTGCCACTTACAACTCCTACCCGAAGTCGAGCAATACACTCGCCAATCACACCCATCTCCTACACAACTATACCCGAGTTTTGTTTTATCGTACCTGTATTGCTTAATATTCCTCGATGTACTCAATGCGTAGTCTAGAACTACCTCTTTGAACGCCACACTATTGAAGAACACTTGACCTTCGAAAAGCCTCCCATCACCTCGATGCATCCTATTGCGTTTTCTTTCTCTTCTGCGTCGTAAACGCTCATTATCATCTTCATCTTCACTATCGCTGCTCCATGGAAACAGGTCATGCCGGATTGAAGGTTCGTCGATGAAATCCAGAACTGCTCGCTCGAGATCGAAGTCGTTCCTTTGCTCTCTTTCTTCGTCATCCGAGTCTGCAACTTCGGGAACGTCGTCCCACTCCACCATCGACATCGATTCGAGTGTTTTTTCGGTGGGATTTGGGTTTTTTCGGTGGGATTAGGGTTTTTTCAGTGGGATTTGGGTAAAAAATTTAGGGATTTTGCGATTAGGGTTTTTGGCCGAATTTTGGGGGTTTTATTCGTATGATTTCGGGTGGGTTAGGATTAGATTTCGGGTGGATTATGTTAAATTTCGGTTTTGTGAATGTAAATCGGATCCTAATTGGGCGATTTTGGTTTATTTTCGGGTTAAAATGGTTTACTACTAAATTGTAAACAGTAAACCGTGTTTAAACCGTAATTTCATTTCAAATTAGAACGATATGGAGAATTAGGTTTCGAACTTTACAACTGTGGAGAGATATATTTTTAACTTCCGATCTATGGGAAACTGATACGAGGTGAAAACTTTGGGTGGAACTGATGCTATATGGATATAATACGGGGGGAAATAGGTCGTCAGCCCAAGTCCAAATATATAAATAGAAATATTTGCTAGTTAAAAGGACCAATTAGTCTTTACAAATCATTTAACCTTTGAGAGAGATAATAATTTGGTAGAGAAAGCAAAGTCCGGTTTATTTCTTAAAAGACCAATTATTTGGCTCACTTATTCTCACGTGTACGGTGATTGATGCAACTCCTCACACGTGCGACCTATACTGCAAGCTGTCAGCCTATCACTTATTTTAAGCCGTGAAGAGCGGCTGACGTGGAACCAACGACGTTAGTCTATATTTTAACGGCCAATTTTCTCGCCGTTTACCTTTCCCGTTCAAAAGAGAAAGAGCTGATATCATGAAATTACCATGACACCCTTGTAACGTTTTGTATATGCTGCATTGTCTTCACTATTTTGGGAAAGAGAGTGAGAATTGGGAAAGTTTGAGTTCTGCGAGAAGGAAAAACCAGACCCACCTCTATATTTGTCCCCACCAACGACATTATCATTGTGTTATTTAAATTTTCTCGCGTTTTTTCTGTTTTCTTCTTTTCATTAGCTCTGAGATATTCTTATAGCTTAGGCCTTAGTGTGTGTGAGTCTCAGAGAAAGCAAACTTCGTTTGTTTTTTTGGAGTTTCTGGGTTACTGCGAGAATGGGAGCTGTGCATTTTGGCATGGTGAAATCACATAGAGGTGTCTTAGTGTGTTTATGGCTGTGGGGGATGCTCTCGCTATCATCCGCAGCGAGGTATGGGGCTTCAAGGCAAAAGTTTGAGGTCAAGAAGCACTTGAATAGGCTTAACAAACCTGCTGTTAAGAGCATTCAGGTTGAAAAACTCTCTCTCTACTATTTTATGTTTCTCTGCTTTAAGTTGATGGGAAAAATGATGGAATTTGATGATTCCTGCTTTTACTTTCCTGCTACATGACGATTTGAGCTACTTTTTGTGTGCTAATTGGCAAAACAAAAGGATTCTCTCATTCTGTAGCTAAACCATTGTTTTTGTTACTTTCATCAGTTTAATGCCGGTAAATCAGTAGTCCTAAAATTTGCTGTGAAGTAATGAGTTCTACTGTATAATAGTACTATGTTTGATGGAAGTTGCTCCAACGGGTTTCTTCTTTGTTTTTGAAAAGAGCCCAGATGGAGATATAATCGACTGTGTTCCTATCACAAAGCAGCCAGCTTTTGACCACCCTTTCCTGAAGGACCACAAGATTCAGGTCCAGAAAATTAAAAAAAAAAACTATTTAGATAACTTTCTTGCGATGTTTTGTTCCAGTACTGATGTTTTAGATATTGATATTGTTTGTCTTCAGATGAAGCCTAGTTACCACCCTGAAGGGCTATTTGATGACAATAAGGTATCTGCAAAACCAAAGGAGAAAGAAACATATATCCCTCAGTTGTGGCACAAGTATGGCAAATGTTCTGAGGGAACCATTCCCATGAGGAGGACAAAAGAGGATGATGTCTTGAGAGCAAGTTCAGTTAAAAGATACGGCAAGAAGAAACATAGAACTGTTCCTATTCCTAAATCTGCGGAACCTGACCTCAGCAACCAAGATGGTCATCAGGTGAGGGAAATAAAAAAAATGCTTCATTTGTTTTGACATTTTTGTAGTAGTGTTGTTTGGTCTGAGACATTTTGTTCGTATGGGATTAGCACGCCATAGCTTATGTGGAAGGAGATAAGTACTATGGAGCTAAGGCCACATTAAATGTGTGGGAGCCAAAGATACAGCACACAAACGAATTCAGCTTATCTCAGATATGGCTATTGGGTGGTTCCTTCGGTCAAGATCTTAACAGTATTGAAGCTGGTTGGCAGGTAAGAAGTTGTCATCATTTGGAGTTGCAATGATGACTTGTGCAATTTGTTGCGTGTTTTGATTTGTGATTCGTACTGCAGGTGAGCCCGGATCTGTATGGAGACAATAACACAAGACTCTTCACTTACTGGACTGTAAGATATTAAATCTCCTGATGGAATAGAATACTAGTGTGTGTGTGTGTGTGTGTAACATACCATGGTGTTTTATGTTGCCCAATCTTTTTACTTGCAGAGTGATGCTTATCAAGCTACCGGTTGCTACAATCTTCTATGCTCGGGTTTTATTCAAATCAACAGAGATATAGCTATGGGAGCAAGCATCTCACCAGTCTCTAGTTATCGTAATTCCCAGTACGATATCAGTATTCTAATCTGGAAGGTACTTGTACAATAGCTAAAACTCGTTTGTTACCCTAAAGAATGAAATATGTGAGGCTGAATGTGTTAAGTTTAACTTGTCACAGGATCCAAAGGAAGGACATTGGTGGATGCAATTTGGGAATGGATATGTTCTAGGGTACTGGCCATCATTTCTATTCTCATACCTAACAGAGAGTGCATCGATGATCGAATGGGGAGGGGAAGTTTTGAACTCGCAGTTAGATGGTCACCACACTTGGACACAGATGGGAAGCGGTCACTTCCCAGAAGAAGGTTTCAGCAAAGCAAGTTACTTTAGAAACATCCAAGTGGTTGATGGATCCAACAACCTCAAAGCACCAAAAGTACTAGGGACATTCACTGAGAAATCTGCTTGTTATGATGTTCAAACAGGAAGGAACGATGATTGGGGACATTTCTTCTACTATGGTGGTCCTGGTAAGAACAAGAACTGCCCATAACCTAAGCATCTATATATTTCTATTTCAGTCTTGTGAATGTCCTCCTCCCTTGTGTAGTATTCTTAGGTGGTCGTAGTAAAAAAACAATTAGTGGTTTGTCTGATTTGTATAAGGTGTTTGTAGATGAGTAGAAGTAAAACTTAAAAGCTCAAAGAAACTTTGAGCACTTGATTTGTGTAATTTGACATTGTCTTTCTTCTGTATTGTATGTCTACGCTTTTCCTTCACCAGAAAGAATCCTCTTAGTCTCAACATTGAAAGATGAAGAATATCACTTGGACTTAAAAGACACAGATTAATAGTTTCAATTAATACATTATATAAACATTAAAAAATTGTATCTCTGATAGAAATATGGCTAAATAAAAGTTTTGGGCTGACGATCTATTTCCCCCCGTAGTATACCCATATAGCATCAGTTCCACCCAAACTTTTTACCTCGTATCACTTCCCCACAAATCGAAAGTTAAAGACATATATCCCCACAGTTGTAAAGTTCGAAACCTAATTCTCCCTATCTTGGTTTTATCGAATTTGAACCTTATAAACCAACGAATCCGTAGTAAACCGGCAATTTAAACCCATTTCTAACCCGAGATTTCTCCCATCCGACCCACAAACCCACGATTTTATAAGGTCGGATTTTATGACCTTCTTCTCCAAAATTCCCAATTTTCTCCAAAATCCCCAAATTTTAACATAAACCCTAATTTTCGAAAGTAACTTGAAATTCGTTTTGCTCCTCAAATCGAAGCTTCTGGGCGAGGATAATGAGTAATGTATCATGTGGAACTTCAAATTCAAGAGCAAGAATGCGAGTATTTGGGGTCCCGAAGAGATGCTCGTGTGGTGAAAGAATTGTGGCCAAGATGTCGAAATCTGGATAAGAAATTCTTGAGTGAGCTTCGATTAGGGTTGTTTCAGTTGGATTTGGGTAAGAAATTTGAGGATTTCGCGATTAGGGTTTTTGGCCAAATTTTGGGGGTTTTTATTGGTATGATTTCGGGTGGGTTAGGGTTAGATTTCGGGTGGGTTATGTTAAATTTCGGGTTTATTAATGTAAATCAAATCCTAATTGGACGATTTTGGTTTATTTTCGGGTTAAAATGGTTTACTACTAAATCATAAACAGTAAACCGTGTTTAAACCATAATTTCATTTCAAATTAGAACAATAGGGAGAATTAGGTTTCGAACTTTACAACCGTGAGGATATATATCTTTAACTTTCAATCTATGGGGAAGTAATACGAGGTGAAAAGTTTGGGTGGAACTAATGCTATATGGGTATATTACGGGAGGAAATAGATTGTCAGCCCTAAAAGCTCAAAGAAACTTTGAGCACTTGATTTGTGTAATTTGACATTGTCTTTCTTCTGTATTGTATGTCTACGCTTTTCCTTCACCAGAAAGAATCCTCTTAGTCTCAACATTGAAAGATGAAGAATATCACTTGGACTTAAAAGACACAGATTAATAGTTTCAATTAATACATTATATAAACATTAAAAAATTGTATCTCTGATAGAAATATGGCTAAATAAAAGTTTTGGGCTGACGATCTATTTCCCCCCGTAGTATACCCATATAGCATCAGTTCCACCCAAACTTTTTACCTCGTATCACTTCCCCACAAATCGAAAGTTAAAGACATATATCCCCACAGTTGTAAAGTTCGAAACCTAATTCTCCCTATCTTGGTTTTATCGAATTTGAACCTTATAAACCAACGAATCCGTAGTAAACCGGCAATTTAAACCCATTTCTAACCCGAGATTTCTCCCATCCGACCCACAAACCCACGATTTTATAAGGTCGGATTTTATGACCTTCTTCTCCAAAATTCCCAATTTTCTCCAAAATCCCCAAATTTTAACATAAACCCTAATTTTCGAAAGTAACTTGAAATTCGTTTTGCTCCTCAAATCGAAGCTTCTGGGCGAGGATAATGAGTAATGTATCATGTGGAACTTCAAATTCAAGAGCAAGAATGCGAGTATTTGGGGTCCCGAAGAGATGCTCGTGTGGTGAAAGAATTGTGGCCAAGATGTCGAAATCTGGATAAGAAATTCTTGAGTGAGCTTCGATTAGGGTTGTTTCAGTTGGATTTGGGTAAGAAATTTGAGGATTTCGCGATTAGGGTTTTTGGCCAAATTTTGGGGGTTTTTATTGGTATGATTTCGGGTGGGTTAGGGTTAGATTTCGGGTGGGTTATGTTAAATTTCGGGTTTATTAATGTAAATCAAATCCTAATTGGACGATTTTGGTTTATTTTCGGGTTAAAATGGTTTACTACTAAATCATAAACAGTAAACCGTGTTTAAACCATAATTTCATTTCAAATTAGAACAATAGGGAGAATTAGGTTTCGAACTTTACAACCATGAGGATATATATCTTTAACTTTCAATCTATGGGAAAATAATACGAGGTGAAAAGTTTGGGTGGAACTAATGCTATATGGGTATATTACGGGAGGAAATAGATTGTCAGCCCTAAAAGCTCAAAGAAACTTTGAGCACTTGATTTGTGTAATTTGACATTGTCTTTTTTCTGTATTGTATGTCTACGCTTTTCCTTCACCAGAAAGAATCCTCTTGGTCTCAACATTGAAAGATGAAAAATATCACTTGGACTTAAAAGACACAGATTAATAGTTTGAATTAATACATTATATAAACATTAAAAATTGTATCTCTGATAGAAATATGGCTAAATTTCTTTCAAATTTTTATCTCTTTTTCTTCAAACAATGGGTGACCTTTGCTCTTTGCTGAACCTCAAAAATTTGATATTGGGCTCTTCTTTCAAGAATTCATCGTGTTGTTTGCTCTTGAATTTAAAATAGAAACATGCCTCAAATTCAGTAACTTAGCTTCCCAAAAACAGAATCTTACGTGCAAATTGCAGCAATTCAAATTACAAACTTGGGAAATGGGATTAATGGGCTGTTGACCTCAAATTTATAGAGACATTAGATGGGCTTACAAAAGTACAATGTTCTCCGGCTTCCCAGGCAACGGCTATTTTATGCTCTAAATTTTAGATTTATGTTATAATACATACACTAGATTCATACCCACGCCATGCGTGGGGAAAAATATTCGAAAATTATATTTTATTAGTAAATATAAATTAAATATTTATATAATTTTAACTTTTATTTAAAATTATTTTTAATATTAATTTTTGTATATACAAATTAAGAAAAGAAAAATAATTATTTTTTACGAATTTAATAGTATTTTTTTGTTAGTTTAATAAAATATATTAATTATATAACCAAATTAATAAAAATGATATACTTGTAATTATTCTAATAAGTTAAACTCATTTATATATTTATTTGAAATTTATTTTAGTAATAACACGACAGCATGATATTTCTGTTAATAAGACGTCACAGTAAAGTTATTTTATTAAAATGTTTCTCAAATAATGTATTAGGGATTGTGGTAGTAACTTAAATCTATTTATATTTATTTGAAATTATTTATAAATTAACGTATAAAAAATTAAAGAAATAAAAAGTATTGTTTTTGCAAATGTAATAGTATTTTTTGGTTAGTTGAATAAATTATATTTATTCTCTAACCAAATTAATATCAGTGGCATGTATTGTAATTATTCTAGTAAGTTAAACCCTTTTATATATTTAATCTGAAACTTCATATGGTGTTGACACGTCAGCATGGTATTTTTGTTATTAACACGTAAGAATAAGGTTACTTTGTTAAAAAGTTTCTCAAATAATATATTAGGGATGAGCAATGAATATATGCATCAATATTATTATTTTTAAATTTCATATTCAAACTATTATGAATAGATACATTTAATGGGGAGTAGATACATTTGATGGGGAGCAGCAAGTGTTCTATTGATATATTGAGTTGGTTCGATTTGAACCAGTGATAAAAAAAATAGATACATTTAATATTAAATATCTTAAATGAGGTAAAAGTATTATGATATTAAATAATTTTTTATTTATTATAGAAAATATTGAATGATGGGTTCTGATGAATTTTTTATTCTGTTTGTAACTTTTAGTCTTTAAAATTGACACTAAACCGGGATTGAAAAAATCGAGATTAAAACGCATATATATAAATATCTACATAGATTTTATGAATATATATATAAGCAAAACTAAAAGAAAACTCACATTATAACTGTTTCGGAATAAAACAACAATTAGTGATTACTTCAATATTATTATTTTTAAATTTTGATGCTTACAAAGTTACAATAATGCATGTTTTGTCAAGCTTTTCGGCTAGTTTCTTTATTGTATAATAAAACAAACTAAAAAAGCAATTTTAATATTAAGAATTTAGAATGACAGCAAACAAATAAATGGTGGACAAATAAAATATAATAAAAAAAATATCTTGGAAAAGAGTGGTGGTTAGTCATTTTCATATTTTGGTATGATATGAAATTAAGAACGTTAGGGAAGCATTATCATTGATTTCGATTAAACCTTTAAAACGGCTAATTCATCCTTTTGTTACGCAATCATATTTAGAATTATAACATAAACTATATTTATATTCACGGTATGAAAAAAAATATTTGCAAATTATACAATATTGTTTATTACTAAATATAAATTAAATATTTATATAATTTTAATTCTTACTTAAAATTATTTTTAATATTAATTTATATATATATATATATATAAATTAAGAAAATAAAAATAATTGTTTTTTATGAACTTATTAGTATTTTTGATTAGTTTAATAAAATATATTGATCTTGTAATCAAATTAATAACAATGACATATATTGTAATTGTTCTAATAACTTAAGTCCATTTATATATATATTTGAAATACATTGCGGTGATAACACATTATTATAACATTTTTTTAATAACACGTTAGAAGTTATTTTTAAATATTTGTCAAATAATATATTAGTGATTACAAATTTCCACAATTACAATATCAAAAAATATAACTAATGCATTCCTAAAATTTCTTTTATTTGGTTCAATGAGTTTTAATTAAATTACTTTTTAAGAAATAGGAATATTTAAACATGGAGATCACACAAATACCAAAATCTAAAGTTCGATACAATGTATAAGAATAAAAGGATATGTATAATTAATAATAAAAATGGAAAAATTAAGCATTAGATATCATATTTGATCATAGACTTCACCATCTGTATTTGTATCCAGAGCGGGTTTGAATCTAAGTGGGATAAATTCGTGCTTATGGTACTCAATATTGATATAAACAAATCGATTTTTATTTTGAAAATATTATTACCGTAATATTAAAAAAACAATTTTTTCGTCAAATTCATGGATTAGAATCTTACTCTCTTAACGATTTTTTTTTGTTTGCGGTTTTATTAAACTTAAAACCAATTCCCTTTGTAAACATTACAAAAAGACTGAATTTTAATCAAAGGGATCTTCTTGAATCTAAAATCACTAAATATAATTAAGAAACTTAAAAAATGAATGAGTGGTGAGGTTGTAAAGAAGGAATTTAAGATAGATTAAAATTCAATATGTTTTTTAAATTCAATATTTTACATAAAATGAGAGAGTACATCTATATAATAAGAAACAAAAATTAATATAACCTTTCCCTTTACTAAAACGCCAAGTAAAATTATTGATTAAAATGTTTATTTTTTTTACAACAATTCCCACAATTGGATTATAAATACCAATTCAAAACTAGAAGTCCACAACTCACAATATCACACCAAAAAACAAACCTCATAAAAAACTCACTTACAAGAGGAGAGAGATGGAGACAATGAAGATGAAGCTAATGCTGGTGTTGACGGTTGCTATTGTAGCTTTCTCCGTCGTAGGAAAGGCAACGGCTGCGACAGATGCTCCGGTGCCAAGTCCTACTTCCGATGCTGCAATGTTCGTCCCTGCATTGTTTGCATCTATTGCTACTTTGGCATCTGTGTTTCTCTTCTAAACCAATCTCTACATTTCTTAGAGTTATGACTCTTTCATTGTTTTACCTTTGCTTTTGATTTCTAAAATTTGGAATACTATATTATATATGATTTTTGATTAAACCTTCGGGTTTTTAATGCAATTGCATGAGTGTTTTCGTGTGTATATGTTTCATTATTTGATACTAAATATATATGTTTATGGATTTGTTGATTTGATTTCAATTGACCAATTATCTTTTTGACGAATCTTTTGGTTAACCTACAAGAACAATAAGAACACATCATGGGCCATAAGTCGACAAGAAGTAAACCTCTAATGATCAATGATGCGATGAGCTGTGAATCTTTGGAAGGTTGTGGCATCGTTGAAATATGTATAGTCATTATCATCATTGCTATTATCATCATCATGGTGTTGTATATGGCCTCGAAACTTTCTCAGTATAATTCAACTTTTCAATTTTAGTATTGTAAGGATTGAATATATATATATAGAGACAAATATATAATAACTATTTTGTAGCCAATACTGGTTGATAATAGTTAGAATTCAAACAAAATCCGAGTATAACTGTTAAGACCTCTCAGATTAACATTACAAGAACTAAACCAATACACACATAATACACTAAACAAAAGGTTGAGTATTATAAGCACAACCCACCCTGAATTTAAAAATATCGTAAAATGGATCGTTCTAGTATTTTAAAAATTATGTTGTGAGATAGAATTGAACAAAAAAACTTAAAAAATTAGTCTATTTTTATTTGTCATTATGATAAATTATTTTTGAAATAAAAATTAATTTTTTTGTATTAATATTGAAGATCGCAAACACAGATTTATTTTGTTTATAATGAGATCCAGCCCTGAGTATAAGATGGTATTATCAGACAATAACATGCTAAGCCATGTGAGATGCGTAAAAACAAAGTGAGACCATCCATAATCTTAGCTTTTTAGCTGTGAGAAAGCCACTAAATGTGTTGTAAATGGCAGCCAGTTTTTCTTTATAACTAATGAGAAAGATGAATACAACTCTTTTGTTGATTTAAAAAAATAAAAATAAAAATAATGCATCTGATTTTCTCGCACGTATAATGGGCCAAGAGAATAAGCCGAAGGCCCATTACATATGCTAAATGAGGTCTAGTAAACCTAACGCGAGACCTATAAGTACGGTCTTTCTCTCCGAACCGCAAATTCGGAGCTGCATCTTTTCTTTTGTTTGTTTTTTTCGATGAAGTTTCATATGGAATTGTTTTAATTCTGTATCTGGCAAAATTCAGGCATGATGGTGCAGTGATGATGGGTTTATAAATCTCGTTAATCTGATTTTTAATTGAGGAAAATAACTTCCCAACCATTCATAATATCTCTGAGCACCTTCTTTTTTATTTTTATTTTAAATCCCAGTCTTTTTCATTCCCTTAGATTAATTTGATCGCTCATAGTTCTTCCTGGAAGCCATTAGAATTGTTCTAAGTGTGGTTTCGAGGATTTTATTTGTGCGTAGAGTAAAATAAAAGGAAGTTCCTATCTGCTTGAGTAATCTCTGTTATGAGTTAACTTTAGAGATATGCTCCAATGTTATAGGATCACATTTTGTTCAACAACTGCGAGTCATTGAATATCTGAGTTTGTATAAGGAAGACAAATAAATCAATAACAGAGGATTGCAATTGAGTTTATACTTGGTTTGGTGGTTTACACAGGAAATCTTGTTACTAAGAAAGGAAAAGTAGAAAACTTATAAAAATTATATGTTAGCATTTTCATTTTCCAAACTGTAGTTTTCATCCGTTTAATTTTTGTTATATCACCTCAGGGAAAAAAACATTTAAATTGAAAAATATTAAAGAAATCAGAAGAACTGGCAGTTTTCAAGGGACATGAAATAAAACAAACACAAGAAAGCCACGCAACGCAACAATTACAAATCTCTTAATTCCAATATCGACCATCTTATGGTGGAGAGTTGTAAATGAGGAAGTAAAATATACAGTGCTTAAGGACAATCCAGTTTAGGACTCACAAGACTGTGTTGATGTGAAGTGCTTTGAGGAGAGATGTTGCCATCTGCTTCACCAGAACTTGGCCTCCTGAACGTTGTCCATCACGTCGTTCTTCTATCAGATTCTGTAGTCTCTGAGGAAGATCATTCTCTACGATCAGCTGTTTTGGCCTTGGATGATGCTCGTAAACAGCCTGTGTTTCAATGATGCCAAAAACCAAAACACTCAGCACCCAAGATAAGACTTGCAATAATATATGCAATGAATCATTTACCTTGATGAGTTTTAGGAGGTTAAGTCTAGCAATCGCATCTTGGTGGTCTAGCCTTGAAATCAGTAATGGAGTCAATCCATTCACAGCTAATGTTGTATTGATCCGAGATGATTTCCTGGAATCAAGAATGACAAGGATTAGAGTAAAAAAGAATGGGTGCAAAAATCCACTAAACTCGTGACTTTAGCTTTGGAAAAGGTGGAAAAAAGGGCAAGAGTTACATACGTGATAATCTTCAAAAATGGCTCCAATATGTGGACAAAATGCCTCTCTGGGCAGCTCTGGAAGAAGTTAACTAATTTCTCAATTGCATCTTTCTTGAGCAACGCCTGCTCCACCTTCCGGTTGTCATTGTCTTGCGCCAAGCAAACAGCCATTGAATCTAAAGCAATCACAGACCAATATTCATCATCGAGTAAACTCAGGTAAACATCCAGACCACCGTGGGCCCTTAACTGTTCTCTTGAGTTCCGAGATGCATGAGCCATATCACATAGTAGTGGCAACGCATATTGTTTCAGAGGAGAATCTGACATGATGAAAAGCATCAGGTGCGGAATGATTCCATTTTCAGCAGCTTGTTCCTGTCTCCTCTTGTTTATCTTGCACAGATTGAATAGCGCACTAAGCACCTACATAAATTTAAAGTTTTACAATCCAATAGCATACTGGACAACAAGTCGTGACCAATAGATGAAATGCAAGTCAAGAAGGTAACCTCATGATGTATCTGATAAACAAGATTCCCATCTTTAAGCTCAAGGTTGGGTATCAAATGCTTTATTGCATCTGCACGCTGAAGATTCTCCAAGCAATTTGGATCAGTGGATAAATGATTGGTGCACTCCAGTATCTGCACAAAGAAAAGGCATTGTAAGCATGCCACCTGATGATCCTCTAAGACAACACATCCAAGGTTGGGCAAAGAAATATACAGCACCTTTGGAGAAAACATGGTACTTCATTATAATTTCAAGTACCTTTAACAAAATAGGAGGTTCTACACGGTTGAACATCTGGAAAAGACGACTGAGTAAGCTTTGGCTGCACATGTATGATTTTACTGTTGTATCAGCTCGAGCAAATTCAAGAAGCAGATCAGCCACTTTTTCCAAGTATTCCCTTGCAACATCAGCACTCAGCGTAGAGACCATATGCGCAAGTAAACCAGATGACGTGGCACTTCCAGGTCTGGCATTTAGAACACCCGAACCTGATAGTACTCCAGATGCTGTCTGAGAGGCCATCCCAGACGTAGAAGCAATTCCTTCAATAGCCAAAACCTTTTTTGCCATTGTTTTACTGGGATATCTAGGTGCAGCATCAAGATTTCCATTTTCCTTTCCACGTCCAGAAACCTCTGAAGAAACAAATAAGGGGCAAACAAAAAATCATATAGATGCCTACAATATGAACAGTCTCGCCAAGTATAAAAATTTATACATACCTGCGAATTCGGCCATCAGAAAATCTAGGTCTCCGTTGGTTTTCTTTTCATTTGATCCATGCAAAAGAGGAAGTCTACTTTCATGCCTCTCTATGCCAGTGATGTGCTTTACATAATCCAGTTGACCAGAAAAATGTCTTGAAGGGGGTTCTTTCTCCAACAAGCTAAGCAAAGGTCGAACTTGTTCTGGCTGAGTAACAGGAAAACCATTAGAGGCACCTTCCAGCTTCTGAAGCTTATCTGTCGATGTTCTATTGGCGGATAGAGATATTCTATGCTGTTGCCTAACATCTTCTGTGCCGGATGTTGAGGCATCTGTTGCAACACTACTTAATCTAGGCCTATCGCCATCCGGGTGCAAGGAATCTGGGTGATGGACATCTGATCTTTGAGAATTTGAAGTTGATGCATGAGAAGGCTCTTCACCACCCCCATGCCTAGTTTTCAACACATCAGGCTGATCAATCACACTAAATGAATCATGCTGAGTAAAAACAGGGTTGTTAGGATCAAGTTGACCAGAGCGCGGTCGTGGAGCTTGACCATCCACATTCAGTGCGCCCCCTGATATGGAAGCCAGTCGAGTTGCCTCATTCAAGCTATAAAGAGTGTTGATTAGCCTAAGAAGAATTCCATTCTTTGCAGCTATACGGCAGAAATCATTTCTTGGGGTGGATCTTTTAAGTTTGAATACCTGCCACATCCCATCAATAGCTAAGTGTACCATCTCCCTGGACAGAAAACCTCAAATCAGTAGAACTTAGTAGCACATAAAAGAGCAAAACGGACTAGAACTGATAAAAGCTAAATCAAGAAAATGATAACCTATTGAGAAATGCATTTGCCGATTTCTATAGAACAAACAGGACAGGTTCATATACAAAATCACATGCTGCAGCAATTGTAATAAACCTAGGCATCACAGCGTGGGAGAAAATTCCAAGTCTTATAATGAAATAATTGATCAACGTCACATTATATATTGAACGTAATATGTTGAGAGAAGTCCAGACAACATACGAAGATGGTAAACAGTGCCCACCTGTATTTGGCATAATCTGCTTCAAGAAATCCCACCAAAACGGGTATTCCACGGCAAGCTATGAACATTTGCAACGTTAAGGAGCTGTAAAGAAGCTACCAAATCAGCTCTATGACTTACAGAGAAAAAAGAAGCAAACTATAAAATATCTGGTGACTATTAACCTTGACTGACAAAGCTGCTGCAAGAAGTAAGCTGCTTCTTTACGAATTTCTCGAGAATGATCCCTCTCAGGACCAGCAAAACTCATCACTACAGGAATCTGCCATTTCACTTGGAATAATTAACATTCGTGGGTTTTTTGGCTACAATAAATAAAACACAGATTTGACTAATTGAGAACATCATGAAAATTAAGTGATGAAACAACAACACCGTGAAAAAACTATCTACGATTTTCCAAAGATGTTAGCTGTCTAATGAATGTTTGACATTTAGGATAGAAAAAAAATTGGCCACATCCACTCAACTACACCAAGGAACAAATTCCACAAGTTAGCAACCAAATGGAAGTTAAGACTTACGAGACCAACAAGGCAAGCATTTTCCTGGAAGTCGGTGTTATCTTTAATAATTGCATTTATCAACTGCAGCACAGCACATATTACCTGACAATACCAGAAAAGATTAACACATAAGCCAGTCATTGCTCACATCAATCTGATAACTACTTCTGATGAAGGGCAACAAAAGAATCCTGCTTGACTACAAATTAACATACTCGAGATTTAGGAATATCGAGTAGATCCATTAGAGGAAGGAAACCATGTTGTGTCACAAATACTGTTTTTTGCTCAGGTCTCTGACGAAACATGGCAACTAGTTTCTGACAGGAAGATATTATTGCATCTTCTGATTCATTTGGCCTTAAGGAGCTGACCAATCTGCTGAATTCGACTGCCTACAAAACAGAACCATAAATACTAAGATTTAGAATAGCTGAAACATGGAAACAACAAAATCGGAGTTGAGAAGCAATGGTTCTCTTTTCAACACAATCATTCCCAGAGCATGAAGTGAGTCGGTCAACTAGCATTAGCATACTATAAAATGCCGAAAGATTGCGAAAATGTCAAAATATAAATTTAGATTACCTGCAATGGAAAAAGATTTTCTGCGGGAACCTTTTCATCAAATACCTGAGTAACAGGATATGAAACATATGTCAACAGTATATTACTTGAATTATCAAACCTGCATAGTTGAGAATTAACATACCAAGCCATCAATGTCAATAACATCATCTTTCAAAACACCCATCATTAAGCGGAAAAGATCACCACCATCATTTGAGTGCCCCGTTTCACCCTCCATTTGCTTCTGAGCAATTGTAGCTCTCAATTTTGTTGCCAGGTCATTCTTTCCACCATCTGCGACAGGAGAGTCACCCTGGTTGACATTTGATGTAGGTGTTGATGTTGAAGCTTCATTTGGTTTTCCCTCGGGAATTTTTTCTATTGGATGAAACAAATCATGCAAAGAAGCATCCCCAGGAGGATCACTAAATCTAGTCAGTTCATTACCACTAACACTAGATGGAGTCTTCACAGCCTTCAAGATAGAAGTAACAGGCAAAACAAATATAGTCAGATTGCAAATTTTCAACACAGTATAAGGCAGCTATCAAGTACCTACCTCCTGATAGAGAAAACTTTGTCTTCAAATAGAACATTTAGTCAAAAAACATCACTCAACAAATTCAGGGAAACCATTGCAATGAGAACATAACCTTGTAAAAACAAGACTAAGGCCCAACAACAAACAAAACTGTTTCACTACTAAATAAGCCAATATGCATGTGAGTGTGGAATTCGGCAAAAAAAACCATAAAACACTGTACAACCCCAGCAAACTGTTTTTGCTATTTCAGTAAAGAAGAAAGGAACTCAACACCAAAAGAACAGTATACTCCCTGGTCATTTACCATATTATCTAAGAAAGCGATAGAACAATAATAACGTAACATCAACAACTGACCTTTCGAATCCCACGATCGTCACCTTTTTGGCCAAAACTATGCGATGTCTGGTCCACCTGGATGGAACATTCATTTCCAACCTGCTTTATTGCTGAAGTATATTTTCTAGCTTCAGAAGCTTCCGTTTCAAGATTTTCAGGTGTTTTATCATCTTCAGATTTCCCATCAAACTCTGATACATCTTGAGATGTCCCCTTTGCATCCGAAGAAATACTACAAGTAGCAGATCGAAAAGAAAATTTCTCATGGACAGAATGTGTGGGAACTTGATCTGAAATGTTTTGATGATCATCTTCTGAAACATTCGTTGCCTCTTCATCAAGATCACTGGGGGAAGACTGATCTTTGTCAGACCTAAAACTCGCCACCCCTACCAGAGGTAATATGCTTTTCGAGTCCTGGACAAGAAAAGTTCTGTATCAGTAGCTTTAGAAAAGCGTATCTCGAGCTTTAATGAGATATCCTGTTCATCTCTTTCGACCTTATATCTGCATCTTCATAAGATCAATTGATGGTAAATTAGAGAAAAAATCTTACAGTTTTTGACATCCCCCCTTTTTCTGCTGAATGGCTTTCAGCTACATCTTGACCACCTGCATCATCTTTCTCAGCACTTGCAGCGGCTTCCTTCATATATCTGCAAATGATGAAGTATGCAAGGACATCACAGGTTTAGTGGAAGCAAGGAACACTAGTGCATTCTCTAAGATGGGATATATAATAAATTTGAATTACTCTTCCAAAATTGGAAGTTAAATAGACACGTTCTCACTTGATGGTTCCACTATGCCGAAGTGATGACTGCAATGCTCGTCTAGAATTCCGTATCCAAGGGTGGGAGAGCAGTGTCTTTGCATCAGGCCTCTGTCTGGAATCCTGTAATATGCAAGACACAAATCAGAAGTAAATACCTAAGCAAATCAAAAGTGCCAAGGTTCTCGTTCAGAGGTAGGTGAATAAACATTATTGCAGAAAACTAAACCTTCTTGAAGCACTGTCGTAGAAAGTCTGTAATATCTGGAGAAAGACTATCCGGAATAGGAGGGTTATCATCCTGAAACGAGACAAGAAAAAGGTAATAGTATGTCACTTCTGGCTAAGTGGCTAACAGCTATTACGGTTTTTTTTTCAGGAGAGAAGTGATCTACAAGGTGAGGATAAAAAAGGAGAATGATGAGACACCTAAATTTTGGCTTAAAACAAACTCATAAAATGTTGACAAAACCTGAACAATACGAAAGAGGGCTGGCATGGGTTGCAGATCATAATAAGGTGGTACACATGTCAGGAGTTCGATAACAGTGCATCCAACGCTCCAAATGTCAGAAGCAGCACAAACGCCTGACATTTCAATAACCTGAAACAGTAGTTAAGCATCTGTCAGTAAGCACATAATCAGGTAAAAGTTTTTGAAGGAGCGAACAAATGCATCTGTCAAACCAACAACAAAAGTCAATTTTCAAAAACTGCATACAAACGCTAACTTATACAGAAAATGGCAGCGGAAAATATACATAAATACATAATCAAAGGTGTACCTCAGGAGCCATCCAGTAAGGAGTTCCAACCACTGAGTGAGTGTTGACATCAGCCTCGTTTAGTTTAGTGGCAACTCCAAAGTCAGCAAGCTTAACTAGACCCTGAGCGTGAGATAGTCAATTATCTATACAAGGAAGAATAGCCTAGAAGATTCGTATGCAACCTAGAATATAACAGATCTTTGAAAAAATCACTCAAGACATACCTTCAATTAGCTAATAAAATCCATAAGGTACAGAAAAACACACCTCTTTTGTCGTCAAAATATTTGCACCCTTGATATCACGGTGTATGACACCCTGCTCATGCAAATATACTAAACCTTCCAAGACCTGTATTCACTAATTAGTAGACTATGCATACAGAAAATTAAATCCCCTAGAAAGATATATGCAGACCTGAGCAATGTAAACAGCCACCAACGACTCCGGGAAAGGTCCAAATTTATTTGGTTTAATAATATTGGCAAGAGAGCCGTTTTCAACATACCTGCAATCACATAATTCAATTTGAGTTTCCAGACCATATTCCAGAGTGGATAAAAAATAAACCCAAAAGCTACTTACTCCAGAATAATGTGAAGGTGAGTCCTTGTCTTTGAGGACCCGAGATACTTCACAATGTTTTTATGGTTCAAGTTCTGCAATGAGCCAGAATTTACATTAATGAGAAGAAGCCAGAGTTCAAAAGGCGATTGATTTGATGTACGGATACTTAAAACTAGGATCTTCGCTTTACAAGAAAGTGAAGCTGCAAGTCAGAAACATGGTCAATTTCTACATGGAATAGGAAAAAAAATACATATGCATGCCCATACCAGTCAATTAGCTAAAGGATTTGTATTAAAAATGATTAAGAGATATGGAAAAAAAGGGAAAAAAAAAGCTACCTTCAACAGATCGATTTCTTGCTGTACAAAAGATCCACATGTAATACCAGGATTCAGCTTGCATGGCAGAAGTAAGCAGATGAGAGAAAATAAACAAAGACGATAGATAAAAATAAATAATAACAAACCATTATAGTGTTAAGATCCTCTTGGACAATATTTTCCAGTGAGACTTGTTTAATGGCCACAAAGTCTCCATTCTCCAGGTCTAATCCTTTGTAAACTCGACCATAAGCTCCTTTACCAATTTCATCTCCCAGCATCTGTGCTCAAAAATCAATAATCAACCTTGAAGTTAGCAAAACTGTAGAGGAAATTGCACAGAGCAGTAGACTTGGAGATTGAATCAACAAAACCAGAAAAAAAAAAGCATTTTTGCCCGTCTATGATCGAATAATTCCACAATATGATTTAGCATTCGAGTTCCAAATAGCTAAAGCTAAAATACAAAGGTGAACCCTAAAACCCAAATCCGGTAAATTTCGGAAGAAGGAGCTCTCACATATTTGTTATCGAGAGTCTTTGATTTGTGGAACTGAGATGATGTCATTTGCCGCGCCATCTCTTCTCGTTCCTTCCTTCCTTCCTTCCTTCCTTCGTCAGCAGGAAAAAAATGCAGCGAACAATTTTCTTCGTCAAAGAAACCGATCCATTTACGAGGTAAAATTCAGCAGAAAATAGGAATTAGGGTTTAAATTAGAGAAATCAAAGGGCTCGAGATGGGTTTGAAAGATCAGATGCCAGCCCTAATACAGTAGTGAAAATACTTTAATAAAACCAAAAAACGAAAATGAAAACACAAAACTAGTGGAAATTGACTAACTGTCTCAGCGGAGGGGTTCCTCATGCACCAACATATTTTCTTATTATGGGGCCCATATTTTTTCTTTCTTTGTAATTTCACCCCTCTATTTCCCGCTTTGTAAAATATCTGGTCTTTTGTCCAATTACCGATTTTTATCAATTTAAAAGTCGCTCCAAATAGTTAATGTTCGGTGGTATCAATTCTAACCACTCCTTTTGTTTGATGTAAAAAAAACACTCCTTTTGTTTGATGTAAAAAAAACACTCCTTTTGTTTGATGTAAAAAAAACACTCCTTTTGTTTTTTTTTTTTGCCAATAAATAATTATTAATTAGAATAGTCATTGTGTACAATCGAATGTAAGAAATTAGGACAAACAACAAACAAATTCTAATGATACATTCCTTCTAACGCTTTTGATGCCAATAAATCTGCTGCACTATTGCAGGATCTTGATTGGTATTGAAAATGAACTCCAGCAAGCCGAGGCACCCAAGCATATATTGTTTGTAGATAATTTTGGAGACGCAGATGTACGCTTCTTCTATTGATAAGATGATTGATCGTAAGATTATCACCCTCAAATACAATTTTGCGATAGCCCAAAGACCAAGTTGCCTGAATTGCCCACAAAAGAGATGTCAATTCTGCTTCCACAACTGTGTGTCTTCCTTCAAATTTTCCCATCCCCGCATGAACAAAAACTCCATTACTGTCACGTATAATCCATCCTAAACCAGAATATGCAGTACCAGTACGATGAGCTGCATCATAATTACATTTCAACCAATCCCGTTCCGGAGGTGTCCATTTAGACATAACAGATCTTGTGTCAATGAAACCCCCTGAATTGTCCTTCTTCATAACCGTCAACCATTCCATAACGTCATCATTTGTTTTTTGAAGTATGAAATCCTTCGACCAATCCTTTTTATTAAACAAGAGCTCATTCCTCGACTTCCATAACCTCCATAAGAGATAAAATGGTAGATATTTTTGTGAAGAAAGATTATCACATTTATGATAACTAGATAAGAGATATCTTAAATTATCATAAATCTCTGAGTTTATGTCACAAATTGTTGTCGTTAGAATCCCCAGTCTCCTCCATAACATTTGGGCATGTGGGCACAGAAAAAAGGTATGCATCTCTGACTCTTCCGAATCTCCACATCGAATGCATGTATTTTCGAATATTACCTTCCTTCGGAAAAGATGTGTTTTTAAAGGAAGTGTCTTTGATAATAATTTCCATATGAAGTGTTTAATCTTTGGAGCAATATTGAGAGACCATATAGCTTTTGACAAATCCAAATGATTTCCCAGAATTGGTTGACTTACTCCTGTCGACTGATTCGCTTCATTTGACAACTGAATTGCTAAATGATAACCTGATTTAACTGAATAAACTCCATTTGATGTATATTTCCAGAACCAGTCATCCGAAGTACTCAAGAAGGGTAGGAAAATCTTATAAATCCACTCATGATCATCCTTATCAATTAGATCACGGATAACATCCCTATCCCATTGATTTGAAGTCAGATTAATGAGGACTTTAAGATTCAATCGTGGATTTGTATATGGTATGATTTTGGAGCACGAGAGGGTGACACAGGTAACCAATTATGATCCCCAAGTAAAATAGTTGATCCATTCCCAACTATTCTTTGTATACCTTGTTGCATCAACTCACGTCCGTATAATATCGATTGCCATCCCAAAGATGGACGAGATCCAATCTTAGCAGATAAAAAATCACCTTTCTGAAAATAACAGCTCTTTAGAATACGAAAAGCAAGGCTGTCTGGTCGACGAAATAGCTTCCAACAGAGATTTCCCAGCAAAGCCTGATTGAATTTTTGTAAATCTCTAAATCCCAAACCCCCTAACAATTTCGGTTGAGATAAGTTTTTCCAAGAAACCATTGACATTTTCCTTTGATTCTCTGTAGAGCCCCACCAAAAACGAGACAGTGAACGATCAATCGCTTTACAGATTTCCTTTGGTAGTTTAAAGACATTCATTGAGTAGACCGGCATAGCAAAAGCTACTGCTTTAATTAAGATTTCCTTCCCAGCAGGTGAAAGAAATTTTGAATGCTATCCCGATATTGCAGAGTTAACTTTCTGGGTAATATAATCAAAAGACTGTCTCCTACTGTTGTGAAACTGTTCCGGTATACCCAAATATTTGCCACCACCACCTACTTTGTGTATTCCCAAATGAGCCTGAATCATTGTTCTAGTATGTTCGAAAACTTTCGTACCGAAAATAATCGATGATTTTTCATAATTAATGATTTGACCTGAGGCTCCACCAAAATCATGAAGAATACTTTGCAGAGAGGTAACGTTATTCCTATCCGCTTTGAGGAAAAATAGTGAGTCGTCTGCAAAAAATAGATGTGAAAGGGATGGTCCTTTCCTATGAAAACGTAGCGGTTGTAGTTTACCAGTTCTCTCCGCCTCGTATATCATTGAGCTTAGTACATCCGAACATAAGATAAACAGATAAGGGGAAAGTGGATCTCCTTGTCTTAGACCACGTTTTGGTTTAAAAGATCCATACGGGCTGCCATTAATGAGAACTGAAAAAGAAACAGTGGAGACACACTGCATAATCCAATTAACCCATACTTGGGAGAAACCCTTCTTAATCAATACGGCCTCTAGAAATCCCCATTCCAATCTGTCATAAGCCTTATTGATATCAGTTTTAACTGTCATAAAAGCAGAAGAGCAAGCCCGATTCGTCTTTAAATAATGAAGAGCTTCATGTGTCATCAGTACATTATCTGTAATCAATCTGCCCGGAATGAAGGCTGTTTGATTTTCTGAAACAACCAGGTGTAGAAATTTCTTCAATCGGAATACCAGGATTTTAGATATCACTTTGTAAACCACATTACAAAGGGAGATTGGACGAAAATCTTTCATTGTAGTTGGACATTCCTTTTTTGGGATTAAACATATGTTAGTGTGATTAAAATCTTTATGAATAATCCATGTCCTGAAAAATCTCTCCGTTTCCCGAAAGATATCCGCTTTCACAATATCCCAATGTTCTTGGAAAAAAGAAGCATTGAAACCATCCGGTCCATGCGCTTTTAAAGGTCCAATTGATGAAAGAGCATGAAAAACTTCGTTTTCAGAAATTGCTTTGGTCAGCTCTTTATTCATATCATCGGATACTACAGACTTAACAGATGCCATTATGGTTTCAAAACCATCAGGGGAAGACGTTTGAAATAAGGACGTAAAATAATTCTGAGCTTCTTGCGCAATTGCTTCATTGCCAAAAATATCTACTCCCTCCGGTGATCTGATTGAGAGAATAGTATTTCTTGATCTTCGATTCTTCGTAATAGTTTGGAAATACCGTGTATTTCGATCACCCTCTTTTAGCCATTGTGTTCTACTATTAGTTTTCCAGAACTGTTCTTCCTCCATATATGCGTCACATAGTTGTTGTTTCAAACATTGAATATTCGTCCGATCAGCACTGGAATTTGATAGAATCCTATCTATTTCAGAAGAAATATCCTTAATACGTCTGTAAGGGTTGACCCAAGTCGTGTTTTTCCAATACGATATTCCTTTCCTACATGCCTGAATCCTATCTGATAAATTCAATGTAGACGTATTTCAATTAGAATTCCAGGATTCCTTGACTACTGATTTGAAATTGTCCTGATAGTTCCACCTAGGATCATAGCGGAACATTCTTTTCCCATATTCTGAATTCTTCCGGATTCTTATGATCCCCGATCTATGATCTGACTCAATCATTTCTAAATATTAGACTGATGAACCTGGATAAAGATTTTTCCATTGATCATTACCCATGGCTCTATCTAACCAATATTGAATTATTTGATTGTTCCGTTTACCAGCCCATGTCATATTATTTCCAACAAATTTTATGTCTGACATCCCACAAACATGAATCATATCTTGAAAATCTTTTAAACTCCAAGCTTCCCTTCTTGGACCTCCTTGTTTATCATGTATGTTTAAAATTTCGTTAAAATCACCACACATTAGCCAGGGGGCATTGCGGGTATTCGAGATATATTTTAATCTTTCCCAAAGATTATTACGAAATTTACGTATCGGATGACCATAAATACACGATAAATAGAAAACATAACCGTTTTTATTTATCTCACAATCCATAAGTCTTTCATCAGAGAATTCTAGAGATACAACAACAGACTTTTTCCACATTAAAGCTAAACCTCCTCCGGTTCCATTCGGAGGGATACACATAATACATTCATACTGTAGAATTGCAGCAACGTCATGAACTATATCATTCTTGTTCTTCGTCTCCACCAAGAAGAGTATGTCCGGGGAATATTCCTTACATATTCCCTTAAGGCGTCGAACTACCAGAGACCCTCCTATGCCCCGACAGTTCCAAAACGCAATATTCATTCTGTTCCCAGTGGGTTATGGCCCACCTCACCATCACCTAGAACACTCATCAATTTAACAAAATAAATTATCTTTGAAATCCAAAAGATAATATTTTTGGGAACTATAAAGTACCACTTATATCGATAATGCAATCGAAGTAAGTTTGATAAAATATCCCATATGAATTTTAAATTGATAGCGTGATAAGTATGTAACTTATTCTTAGTGTGTATAGATAAAATAAAATCCATACCCATCACCCTTCCGCAATTAATGCAAAACAATTCAACCGAGACCCTCAAATCCCTGATTTCATCCTTTTCTGACAAACCATACTGAACTGATATCCCAAATATGAAGCCGATTATTAATTGTACCAGAAGACCATATAATCGATCCACCTTATTGGAATACTTCATAATTATTTCTGATCCAAAAGGCCCAGATACAATAAGCCCACTCATGCCCAATTCATAAAAACCAGTTTCCTTAAACCGGCCGAAATTAATTTTTCCAATTAACCCGGAGATATGAACCCGACCATGGCATAAGCGAATTTTACCAAACCGGTAACCTAAACTTAATTCGAACCGATACCCTAACCAGCGAAATATTAATAACCAAGTGGTTGTATTACTAAACCAACCGGTATAATTTAAGAGAAAAATGAAACCTGGTTTAGGGTTTCCTTTCCTTCGTTTTGGATCCCGGAGAAGAGACTCTCCTCCGGCGCCGTTTGATGGTGAACCTGTAGCAAACGTAGTCAGGAATCCTGGAGGAAGAGAGGCTCTGTCATCTCCGTCATCGTCATCCGACTCGTTCGGTGGTGGTGGTGGAACCCCGATTACACACTCCGAAGATTCGTGGCTAATAATGCCACAATTTGTACAGAAATTTTTTAATTTCTCGTATCGGAATCGAATCACCGTTTCTTCCTCCCCGAATTTGACAATACGTTGGAAATGAAGAGGAAGATCGATATTGACTAGTATACGCACACGAACGAATTCGACGCGGTGGGCACCCTCCGCATTGAAATCTGATTCTAGAATCGTTCCGAGATTACTACCAATACAGAGCACCATCTGATATGTCAAAAATTGCAGAGGAATTCCTCTGATCTGCACCCAGAACGGCATCGATATCATATCGGAAGGGGAAAAAGTTGGCGACCATTTGTGTAAAACGACCATCCACTCGTTGAAACTCCAAGGGCTCCTTCGAAGAACATTAATCAGACTTTCTTCAGTCTGGAAGAGAAACTGGACTTGATTATTCTCTATAATTCGTGATATCACAACTTCTCCGACGCTCCAAAGCCACGGTAAAGTTGTCATTAAGGTACGCAGATTCTGTTTCCGAAGGTTTACTGGTTTCTCGATAAGCGAGAAACGGGTTTCATTTGTCGCTTGGACACACAATTCCGGTGGGATTGAAATAATAGGTTCAGATATTCCGAGTGAGATATCTTGCATTTGTCGTGAAAGCAAATCGGACATTTTTGAAGTAGAATTTTGGGTAACCGATGAAAAAAACAGAGGGATCGAGAGGATGAGGGATTTGTGGGAATCAATAAATAGAGGAAAATTAGGGATAACCGTCCGGGATCGACGGATTACACTCTTCATAGTGAAGAGACGAACACATCGACGGTGATGATCATCTGAAAACCGTCGCCGATGAAGAAGCCAGAAAAATCGCGATTTTGTTCGCATGAGAGAGAAAAATAGTTGTATATGTGATTGTTATTTAGCAATTTAAAACACTCCTTTTGTTTGATGTAAAAAAACCACTCCTTTTGCTTTTGTTTTTGTTTTATGCACAACTTTTTATTATAATTAATTGTTTAGTTTCATATAGAAGGAAACTTTTTGTTTCATATAAAATTAATTTTTGGTTTTATATAAAATTAATTTTTTGGTTTATAAAAAATTAAATTATTGGTTTTCTATAAAATTAATTTGTGGTTTTATATAAAATTAATTTTTTTGGTTTTATATAAAATTAATTTTTTGGTTTATATAAAATTAATTTTTGGTTTTATATAAAATTAATTTTTTGGTTTTATATAAAATTAATTTTTTGGTTTTATATAAATTAATTTTTATTTTATTATATGTATTCTATAATCTAATATATTATTAGTTGAATTAGTTTTAAAAGATATTTTATTTTAATATTATTAAAATTAAATGATTTTTAATATGTATGCAAAATAAAAAGAAAAAAAAGTAAATTAACGAAATTTTAAAAATGCTATAAACGTTACATTTTTGTTCAACTATGGCTAATGTTACATATGTTACCAAAAAAGGAAAATTTTAAAAATGCTAAAGTGTAGTTTCTCACACTTCCACTCTTGTTTTTCTTTGTCATTCTGAAAGAAGAATTTTGTTGTTAAATTCATACTAAGTCTGCTCTTTGGTTCTCGAGTCCTTGAAGAAAAGATTTGATACTAAATTGTATAAACTTCAATAAAATTGGAGTTATTGAGGGTAGGCCCTACCTCACATTGTTGCCTATTCTCTAAGCAAACACTCTGTTTTAGTCATCTAACATTGTGGTTCGAGCATTATCTCCAACGAACTATGTGTATCATAATACATCTTTTGTCTTTCCTCGTATCGAAGATCGTTCACTTGGCAAATCTCAATGTCCATTCTTTGGCTACTTCATCATGCTTTTCTCTATCCGACAAGTAGAGCCGTGCAATGACTGGTAAAGCTGGATTATCTGGTAGATGAGGAAGAAGAAGAATAAGAACATATGTGGATAGTACAACGGTAGTTGGATCATAATAATAAAGCAAAGAACTTTCTTTGGGAAATCTGACTTAAGCTAACCAATTCATTTTGATATTGTCTGAACTAATGAATGAAGAACTGAGTAGAAACTTACAAGGTTCCGGTTTTAAGAAGATCAATCTGATAGCTTGTAAGACTTTTGTGATTGTAAGAGCTGGGCTCCAACTGTCTCTTAGAATTTCCACGCTTAAATTCCCTTCCGTTTCAACATTGCAATGATAGATCCGTGTTTTGAACACCACCTGCACATCCTCCCCTCTTAAGCCTCACCAAAAGACTGACTAAAAATAGTGAAACTACGTTTTGATATAAAGAAAGTGCAATCTCAAGTCTAGAGCCAATAGTTTGATTATCTCAGAACCCAAGTGGTCAAGAATTTGCTACAAATGTATCCTACGACTTTGACTAGTATATAAGATGCCAGACATTGAAACTCTAGATGATGATCTCTGCTCAAAGTATGACGCAGTTCAAACCTTAATTACAAGACCAACCGTGATGTTAAAATTGAGTATTCAGTATATATATGACGCAGTTCAAACCTTAATTACAAGACCAACCGTGATGTTAAAACTGAGTATTCACTATATAGTTCTGCATAAAGACTTCAGCTACTAACCAACTCAGCATTTGTAATTAAACTTTAAGTCCTAAATCATTACAAGTTCAATCAGTAAAGCATTACACCACACCAATAGACCGCTTGAAATTCTGAGAGAACCCATTGTTTGATTTGATTAGTTAACGCGAAATTAGCTTAAAATGTTATCTACTTTCACGAAAAATCTACCAGAGAATCCATGCTCATACCTTAGGTGGTTTGAAGGGATAATCCGACGGAAAAATTAAATCTAGAAAGAAGATTCCCCCTTCATACGGAGTCCCTGCAAAAGTTCCATTCGTCGAAATTAAACCCAAATTTACTTGAAACCTAACAGTTTCCATCGAACTCAAAACCAGAACGTAATCGCCTAATCGGGTCTTATATAAGCCTATACGGAAAGAATCGAAACAAACCCAAGGGACCAATAATGGTTGCGATCCAATGGTAGAGATTATCTCCCTTTGGTCCAGCCGAGCAATCAGGAGGCGGATCCACGTTTAGCTCCGCCATCTCCCTCTGTATCCTCTTCCCTGATGCAGAAACAGAAGTCTTAGACACCCAAGACGAAGCCGTTCCTGAATATCCGGCGTACATCGCCGTCGGTAACGTCCTAAACCGCCCACTCCCACCAGGTGTCATCATCTCCCGTCGTCGTCGTTGTCCCTACTCTGCTTATCCATTCCACCACTTCAGCGCTTTGCTGCTCTAGTGCTCTCCATCGGGATTGAAACGCAGCGTTTTCTTCCGATCAATTTAAACAAATAAAGTATAATCGCTGACGTGGCGAATAACAAAAAGAAGAATAGTTTTGTTACCTTTTAAATTTCATCTCATAATTTTGTAACCATTTTCGACAAAATAATTTAGTTTCTTACTATTCACATTGAGACTGTGAGCACATGATAATGTTATTACCACGTGAATCCTTAATAATTTAGATAAATGATTACTCAAGTTCGAATACAACACAAATAAAGGAAAACACCATTTTCGAAAGAAAATTAAAATTCACTAGTATCAAATTTGCCTTATCAATTTCTACTGATATCATGGATAACGCTGGTTGTCGATGGTTCTCAATAAACACAAGACAATGATACATTTGAATATGAAATATAAATCACTCTAATTCGAATGGTTTAGTTCAAAGATGAAGCAAAAAATAGCAACTTGTGAGCTCTCTTACACTTACACTAAACCAAAGTCAAATAACAAATACCAGTATCCACTGGAAGAATTGATTACTAGTTATCTGGAAAAATTAGTTATTTTTATATATTATATTTCACGTACCTATATATAATTAACAAAAAATATATGAAAAGATACTAGACAAAGCATAAAAATGTTGGATAGAAAAATATCAAATTTGTTATAAAAAAATATCTAGAGAGATAAAATTAAACTGATAATTTTACGCAGAAGAAAAGATGAGAGAGAAGAGAGAATCGTTCATTTGATGTAGTTTACAAATGATACATAGTCTCCTATTTATAGGAGAAGTCAGTCGGCAAACTTCGTAAAAAGGTAATCAAAACAAAGACGTCTTCAACGAAGACGCCTTTGTTGACTTTTCAACACTCCCCCTTGATTATCTATTATTATCGAAGTATTGCGTTCTGCCTCGTTAAAAACCTTATCATGTAAAAACCCAACGGGATAAAAATCATGATAAGGGAAAAAGAGTACAGATACACAATCTTCCCCTCGAAAAGATAGATATGTTTCCTTTTATAAGTCTCGCAGATGACGCATTCCAATATTCTGAACGTGTTTTCTGAACGTTGTCGTAGGAAACGCCTTTGTAAACAAATCTGCTGCATTATCACTTGAACGAATGTACTCGACGTTAAGTTCTTGATTTTTCTCAAGTTCTTGGATATAGGAGAAAAATCTCGGAGGAATATGTTTTGTTCGGTCACTCTTGATGTAACCTTCTTTGATTTGGGTCACACATGCAGCATTATCTTCGAATAATTTTGTTGGCTCCTTATTGTTGATTAATCCACTTGCTCCTTCTATATGTTGAGTCATAGATCTGAGTCATACACATTCTCTGCAAGCTTCATGAAGGGCGATGATTTCAGCGTAATTTGAAGAAGTGGCAACCAAAGTTTGTTTTTGAGATCGCCACGAGATTGCAGTTCCACCAAGTGTAAAAACATAACCGGTTTGGGACCGAGCTTTGTGTGGATCCGATAAATATCCAGCATCTGCAAAACCAACTAAACTAAACTCGGGGTTTCTAGAATAAAATAATCCCAAATCAATCGTACCTTGGAGATAACGGAAAATATGTTTTATTCCACTCCAATGTCTTCGTGTAGGTGATGAACTATATCTCGCAAGTAAATTTATAGCAAATGCTATATCTGGTCGAGTGCAATTTGCTAGATACATAAGTCCACCGATAGCACTCATATAAGGTACTTCAGGACCTAATATGTCTTCATTATCTTCACAAGGTCGAAATGGATCCTTGTTTATATTAAGCGATCGATTAACCATTGGAGTACTCAAAGGATTCGCTTTATCCATGTTAAATCGTTTCAATATTCTTTTCGTATAATTTGATTGATGCACAAATATCCCATCTTGGAAATGTTCAATTTGGAGTCCTAGACAAAATTTTGTTTTTCCAAGATCTTTCATTTCAAACTCTTCTTTCATATGAGTTCTTGCATTATCAACTTCCTTTTGAGTTCCAATTATATTCAGGTCATCTACATAAACAGCAATGATCACAAAGCCTGATGGGAATTTATTTATAAATACGCAAGGACATATCGTATTGTTAATATATCCTTTTTTCAACAGATATTCACTTAAGCGATTATACCACATGCGTCCGGATTGTTTTAACCCATATAATGATCGTTGTAATTTGACTGAATATAGTTCTTTCGGTCCTTTAGAGATCTTTGATCCTTCCGGGATCTTGAATCCTTCTGGGATTTTCATGTATATGTCATTATCAAGGGTTCCATACAGGTATGCAGTCACGACATCCATAAGGTGCATTTCTAACCTTTTGGATGATGATAAACTCATTAAATATCTAAATGTAATTGCATCCATGACCGGAGAATATGTTTCTTCATAATCTATTCCCGGTCTTTGAGAAAATCCTTGTGCAACAAGACGTGCTTTATATCTAGTGACCTCGTTTTTCTCATTCCTTTTTCTTACAAAAACCCACTTGCACCCAACTCGCACTACATCTTCAGGTGTAATGACAATGGGTCCGAAAACATTTCTTTTTTGTAGAGAGAATAATTCATTTCTCATGGCTATTTGCCATTTTTCCCAATCAGATCTTTTTGACATTCTGTTACAGACATTGGTTCTGCATCATCATTTTCATTTTCAATTTCTTTGGACACAGAAAAGGAGAATATTCCATTAATATCCTCTATTTCATTTCTAACCCATAATTTTCTATTTTGGGTATAGTTAATTGAAATCTCATATGTTTCTATATTGCGTTCGTCTTCTGGACGGAGTTCCACTTCACGGTTTTCAAAAACCTGTTTGCATATGTCTTCCGGACATTCCGTTTGAGTTGGTTCCTCTATAACCTTTTCACAAGTATTTTCGAGATGCTTTTTGTAAGGTTCTTCCAGAACCTTTTGATTTTGTTCTCCCAAATACTTTTTCTTACGGGGATTTTTATCTTTTGAGCCCATCGGTCTCCCCCTCTTTAACTGAACTCTGGGTTCATTTATTTTATCGCCATCAACATGTTCTACAGGAACATTAATTCTTGATGGGACATTCACAGTGGGTATATATGATTTCATCACTCGTTTTGTATCTGTGAATGCATCTGGCAACTAGTTTGCAATATTTTGCAAATGTATGATTTTCTGAACTTCCATTTCACGTTGTTTTGTGGGAGGATCAAGATACAACAAAGATGGCGTACACCATTTAATATCTTCTTGCAGTTGTTTAATTCCTCCCCCTAACGTAGGAAATTCTTCTTCATCAAAATGACAATCGGCAAATCGTGCCGTAAACATGTCACCAGTTCGTGGTTCAAGATACCGAATAATACTTGATGATATAAATCCAATATATATTCCTAATCTTCTCTGTGGCCCCATCTTTGTTCTTTGTGGTGGGGCTATAGGAACATAAACCGCACACCCAAAAACTCGGAGATGAGATACATCAGGCTTCTGGCCAGATGTTAATTGTAATGGGGAATATTCATGATATGCACTTGGTCTTATTTGGACCAATGCTGTCGCATGCAATATAGCATGACCTCATACTGAAATTGGGAGATTTGTTCTCAATATTAATGGTCTCGCAATGAGTTGTAACCGTTTTATCAAAGACTCAGCCATACCATTTTGTGTATGAACATGCGGAACCGGATGTTCAACATCGATTCCCAGAGCCATACAATAATCATTAAAGGCTTGTGACATGAATTCACCTGCGTTGTCAAGTCTTACTTTCTTTATAGTATAATCACGGAATTGAGCTCTTAACCTGATTATTTGGGCAATGAATCTTGCGAAAGCCATATTTCATGTGGTTAACAAACACACATGTGACCATCTACTAGATGCGTCAATTAAAACCATAAAATATCGAAATGGCCCACATGATGGGTGAATAGGCCCACATATATCACTATGTATTCTTTCTAAGAATACTAGGGATTCATTACTAATTTTGGCTAGTGATGGCCGAGTAATAAGTTTTCCTTGAGAACATGCTTTACACAAAAACTCGCATGATTGAAAAATCTTCTGGTTTTTAAATGGGTGGCCATTAGAATTCTGCACAATTTTTCTCATCATAACTGATCCAGGATGTCCTAGTCTTTCATGCCAGACTTTGAATGTACTCGTAAACTTCTGGTTTACCGTAATATACGATTCAATTATATTTATTTTTGTGTAATATAATCCAGAGGACATCATTGGTAATTCTTCCAATATTTGTTTCTGCTCCCATGTAATGCAAAGATATTCAATGTTATTTTTGCTCATTGTCTCTATGTGATATCCATTTGTACGGATGTCTTTGAAACTTAATAAGTTTCTATGAGACTTGGGGGAATATAAAACATCATTTATTTCAAATTTCGTTCCCATTGGCATTGAAAACTAGCTCTTCCGGAGCCTATGATAATATTTGCATTACCCGATATTGTATTTACGCTTCCAGCGGAATCTTTCATTTTGAGGTAGGAGAAAAACTTTTTATCTTTAAGTATTGTATGCGTTGTAGCACTGTCTGCTAGGCATATATCTCCATCCTCACTCTCAAAATGATACATTTTCTTATTTTAGTATCTTAGGTAGATGGTAGAAACACTCGTGCTGATAACGTGTTATAAAAAAATATCTAGAGAGATAAAATTAAACTGATAATTTTACGCAGAAGAAAAGATGAGAGAGAAGAGAGAATCGTTCATTTGATGTAGTTTACAAATGATACATAGTCTCCTATTTATAGGAGAAGTCAGTCGGCAAACTTCGTAAAAAGGTAATCAAAACAAAGACGTCTTCAACGAAGACGCCTTTGTTGACTTTTCAACAAAATTCTATTTTTTGTTGGATAAAAATGGGATCGTGGGAGAGCAAAATGGAAAAGAATTTTTTTATTTCGGAGATACTCAAGTTTTTTATTCAAGTGTTATATTCCTAATTTTGAACGATTTTTAAGTAGTTATATAATTAAATCTAATTTCAATTTAATCAAACGTTTGTATCTAGCAACAACACTAATAAAATAAATTTTTACAATCTGGATATCGACGGGGTATTGAGGTTTTTCGATATGATCCTATAGCCTATCAACCTCAACTGGTACATCATGGTGACTTAGCAAAACGTATTTGGATGATTCAGATTTTACCAAAAATAAAACATTTTTTGTGGCGTTTATTATCAAAGGCTCTCCCTTTGAAATGTCAACTTCAACGTCGGAATATTACCTCAAATAGCATATGTATTCGATGTAATGGAGCTGATGAAACGGAACTCCATACCTTCTTTCTCTGTGTCTATACTCAGATGATTTGGAGAAAATTAGGTATCCAGACAAATTCAATTTGCGCTTTGGATACAAATATTTATGATAATTTGCGATATCTTATTGCAAGTTATGATAATATTCGAGATGATTATCCGCAAAAGAATATACCATTTTTTATACTATGGCGGATGTGGAAATCCAGGAATTACATGATGTTTCAAAATACGGAGCACAATGTTGATTCAATATTACAGTATAGCTACGATGACGCATTGGAGTGGATGCAAGTGATAACAGAGAAGCCTGAATTACATCCCCATAAGGGCGACAGTAATACAAATAAAGCATGGATAAAACCTCCACAAGACTGGATAAAATGTAACTACGATGTTGTACATCGGGATGATTCGGGTCCATCTGGTCTAGGTTGGATTATTCGTAATAATAAAGGATCGTTTATGGAAGTTGGTCGGAGAAAGTTTCAAGGTCGAGCTACTGTAATTGAAGCTGAACTTACCTCACTCATTTGGGCAATACAATCTGCTTGGTCCCTAGGTTATCGTCATATCATCTTTGAAGGTGACAACTTATCGGTGAACAAAATCCTCAACGAGAATGAAGAGAATTTGCTAGTACAACTATACATTCAGACCATACGTAATTAGATATCTATGTTTTCGAGAATCAAATTCGCATTCCAACCAAGAACAACTAATCAAGCAGCCGATACTGATGCCAGCTATTATTTCTCCTAATGATTGGAATATTTTTTATTCATGTCCAAACATATTAACACGATTGTAAACAATGATCTTTGGCAATTAAATATATTTTTGAAAGAAAAAAAAAATAAATTCTTAAAAATTAACAAAATAGTTTTATGCGGAAATAATTTTACGAAAGCAAACACTCTCAAGATGATCCAGTAAAGCAAATATCAAGAGCACTACAAAGATCTGTCTAAACAGACCTAAAAAGCAGGAGATCTCAAAGGCAAACAAATATCTGATCAAGCATAACTCTCAAACAAGACTCAAAGAACTCAAGACTACAAAGATACATGGTTTGTAATCACTGGCTTGGAGAACGGGATCCATTTCGTCCCCCACGAGGGCTAGGGCTCGGGCTCCTACTCTGCCTAGGGACTGGGCTACGACTCCTAGCTTGTTCAGGCGTGTAGCTCCTGTTTCTTCTTGGGCTCACGCTTCTTCTAGGGCTCCGGCTTCTGCTGGGGCTCTTCACCCTCCTAGGACTTCCACTGCGAATCCTAGAGCCATTACGGGGTGGTGAGCGAGAATATGACCTCTCCTTCTCATATCGTCTATCCTGAGGTGAGACAGACCTGCCATGAAACAGATTCGGAGAGCAGAGTGGGTTTTAAAACATCAGAGAACTGTAATAAGACAGGTAATACGAAATTCAGACAGGAACACAAAGCTAGTTACCTAGATTGATGTCTTTTAGGGGGAGAATTGTAGTCACGGCTACGTGATCGCAGTCTACCACCACGACGAGGAGGAGAACGAGAGTACCGAGGAGGAGTACGTCTTCTGTCATGGAATCTATTGCTCCTACAAATATGAAAAGATGCAAATTGAGTTCAAGAGATCGCTTCAGGTTGTAGATGAACCAATTCATTCTTGGGTGTCCAGCATTACAGAGAATTTTCAAAGGAGGAAGAAGCTCAATTCACCTTCCACCTCGATCCCTTGTTCTCATTTCAGTTGGCTTCTTCCGGTTTTCTTCTGCAAATACAACAGTCAACTCACGACCAAGAAGAAGATAACCATCCATGTGATGTTTTGCCTCAGCAGCATCAGCAGGATCCATATATTGTATGAAACCAAACCCCCTAGGATCTCTGCAACAAATCAAAATAAACAAGAAAAATTTCAGACTAGGAACCAAAATCACAACAACCAAAGAAGATGTACCGCTTTGACAAGAAGCCTTTTGAACAAAACTTGGCATTTCAACCTGCTGCAATAGATGGCATCATGTTAAACATGAAAAAGCAAGCACTTGCCTGCAAACCTTGCAAGTTTCAGTATAAAGATGACTTCTCCGAGACTTGATACATCTTCAAATTGAATTCAAACCCAACATCCTTCCAACCTTCACTACCATTTAGAACATCTTCCAAAGAACTCTAATTACTACAGTGGTCTCCTCAATTCTTTAGATTCACTGTTAAACCTCAACAACTTCAATAAACACTCTCGAAGTGTGATGAACATGGAACATATATTGTATTCTTTCCCTACAGTGACTAGAAGGGATAAAAGTTTTAGGGGTACTATACTTACTCATACTAAAAATCAAAATGTAGATAAATAAACGTTTTCAAGCTCCAAAGGTGATTTTGGGAAATGGAAATAGAAAGGGATATGCAACATCAACACATTTTTAGTTTTTTTTAATCCATGATTCATAAGCAGCAGATGTGGAGATGTAGGAATGGCTATGGAAAATAAAACATGATTCCTAAAAAGACTATAAGATAGAGACACAATCTAATTGAAACAAAAGCAAAATAATGCTTGATTGTTTGTTCATACATTTAATGACCTATCTACTACGTATAATCTCACCCTGTGTAATAATCCCTGGGAAGGTAGATGTCCTTGAGAGGACCAAATTGCTCAAATGGCCTCCTGAGATCCTCTTGCCTGGAGAAGAGAGCAGGGAAGCAGAGAATATCTATTTAATAACTCATAGAAGGCCACAGAAACAAAGTCAACAATTTACAATGAAAGCTGAAAACAAAAGGTCATAACGAAACACTGAACCCAACATTTTTATCAATATATGATGACGAGACATATCAGAGATCTTCTGAAAGCCTTTGACACAAACCCAGATAAGAAAATATGGAGTCACGTAACTTACAAGACCACACAATCATTGCACATATACGAGAGAAGGAGTAGAATGGAATTACCCATAGAGTAGTAAAAAATACACCTGCAATCATGACGTAGGTTGCGAACCAAAAGACTGGTTGGGAGATCCCTGTCACGACCCCCACCATATTGGCCCCGGGGACTAGGGCTCCGCCCCCTCCTTCCATAGCCACGTGGTGGTGATGGAGTGTAGCTCCTTCCCCTCATTGACTCCGGACTTCAAACTCTTTAGCAATCAATCAACAGACATTGAGTTATAAATCAAGTAAAGCAGCTAACATTGAAGCATCAAAAAAAAAATCAAGAAAAATATACAACCAAATTTAAATTCATTAATTCTAAGCCGTCAATTATGGGAGAATATATGTCGTAACGAGCTTTGTACCCAAATTTCAAACCAAGAACTCAGCCATCAGAGAACATCTTAGACAATATTAGCCAAATTCACAACGAACATCAACCGAGTTAAACCGGTAGTAAACTAAAGAACGCTAGTTATCTCTCACTTGAATAACTATATATAATGGTCCATTACAACGAATGTTCTACTAAGATAACAAGTTGAGAAAGGGCCCGAAAAGCGATATAAATTTTATTTTTTTATAGTGATTAGAAACGAAAATCTTCAATCAACTACGTTTCAGTCGTTAATTAGTCCACAGTGCTCGCGAAGCCCTTAACAGGCAGAAGAAAACGCGACTGGTAAAAGGTAGAGGTATTCCCGCCAATAAGTCGACGATAAGGTAAGAAGAAGGAAGTATGAAGAGGCTTACCGCAGCGAATGATGGTGTCGAGAGAACGACGAACGGGTGCGGCGCGAAGGAGTTAGAGATGAGAGACGAAGAGAAAAGAGCTGGTGGATCTCTTTATGCTTGCCTCCAAAATCCTTTATTTTTTCTTTGTCAACGTTTGCCTCAAAATCTTTCCAAAAAATTAATTTTGCGCTCATACTTTCAAGATTACATGTACACCCATTCAGTGTAAAGATTGTGGTAAACTCTCTCAAATCTCAATTTTATCTAAATGAGATTTTGACTTTAGTTATGGTGGCAGTATTTTAAAAAGTTAAGTATTGTTCTAAATTTTGGAAATTAGTTTTAGGTGAATATAATTTAGAAGACCAAAGCATTAGTCCAATAATTACTGTTGTTTCGGATTTTTTTTGGAAGATAAATGTATATATTCTTTTAGCATAATATTGTTTAGAAACAAATAGTATGAAAGCATTTTTCATATAAAATATAAAAATGAGAGTGGAAAAGGATATAGGACAATAATGGGGTTAAAAATAGATATGGTGACACTAATGGGGTAATTGCGAAATTATTGAAAGCATACTGAAGCCCTAATTGTCATATACTATAAAGAAGATTTGGGTGTGCTATTCTCTTCTTCTTTCTCACTCCCCGCCTCCTCTCTGGTCTACAACCGACGTTCGTGATCGCCGGTTAGCTTTCGTTCTATTAAGTCTTCTATCAATCATGTTTTTAGCCGCGTTTTCGGCGGCGGAAACGCTGTGAATTTGGTCTTGGCTACGTTTAGGAAAATTATGTGTTTGGGTTGTGATTCTGTTCTATTTGGCCGTGTGCACTCTTGATAAGTTTTACAAAAATCGTCTGCGATCTAGCAGGTGGTGTAATTTTAAATTAAGTGTCTTAATATTCTTAAGAACTGTGATAGAATGTAATTGGATCTATAAGTTATAGATCAGTTCTGGGGCTTCTTTCAAGCTCTTTCTGATATCTTTGACAACTGTGATGAGGATGATGCTAGTGATTGACAGAAAGTATTGATCTTTTGGAGTCTAAAACCTTTTTCTATCATTTTGAGGGAAAGGTTTGAGTCAGGATTGTAAAACCTTCGACGTAATGCATCTCATTCTATATGGTGCCTATTTATGCAAGATTTCACTTGTTGTATTTTTATATATGACTACATGTAAATTGGTGTATTTTTCTCTTTTGCTGTTTAAATTATTGAATTTGTTACAACTAAGACTATAATGTAATCCAGTTTTGCTCTTCTTTCATATCATACGCAGAAATGACTGAAGCAGAATCCAAAACTGTTGTTCCTGAGTCAGTCTTGAAGAAGAGAAAGAGGGAGGAAGAATGGGCACTTGCCAAGAAACAGGAGCTTGAGGCCGCCAAAAAGAAGAATGCTGAGAATAGGAAGCTCATATTTAACCGGGCTAAGCAGTACTCCATGGAGTACCAGGAGAAGGTGATTTTTTGATAAAATTAATTTGAAAAATTTCTGAAATGAGATACAAATTCATGGAGAGTTTCTGCTATTTAATCATTCAGGAAAGGGAATTAATCCAGTTAAAGCGTGAGGCAAAACTGAAAGGAGGGTTTTATGTAGATCCGGAAGCAAAATTGCTTTTCATTATCCGCATCCGGGGGTAATAAATCTTCTGTCTCTCAAGTTTAAGGATGGTGTTACTTCTATAATTGTTTTCTCATTCTTCTTGTCTTTCTTTCATCAGTATCAATGCCATTGACCCAAAGACAAAGAAAATTTTGCAGCTCTTGCGTTTGAGACAGGTAGGAATTTTAATTCAGAAGATTTTCAAACATTTAGAACCGAAATTTGACACTTAAAAAATGTATTGCAGATTTTCAATGGTGTGTTCTTGAAGGTCAACAAAGCGACCATTAACATGCTTCGCCGTGTAGAACCCTATGTGACCTATGGGTACCCCTCTGTCGACTCTTTAATACTACCTTTTATCCATATAACCATGTTGTTAGTCTTACCCAGTGGACAATTCTCGTTTTCCACAGATACCCAAACTTAAAAAGTGTGAAGGAATTGGTATACAAACGGGGTTTTGGAAAACTCAACCATCAGAGGATTGCCTTGACAGACAACTCCATCGTAGAGCAGGTGAATACATCTGATCTGCCTATTTCCTTTCATTAGGTCTAGTTTGATTCATAAATGGATTGTGGCCTGTGCATCAAAGACTTTTGAATATGTTTTTTTATAATCAAAAAGTATCAATGTTGAGATTATTTTGAACGGGTTGATTTCAGGGCTTAGGGAAGCATGGCATAATCTGCGTGGAGGATCTAATCCACGAGATCATGACTGTAGGGCCACATTTCAAGGAAGCCAACAACTTTTTATGGCCATTCCAGCTGAAAGCACCATTGGGAGGAATGAAGAAGAAGAGGAACCATTACGTGGAAGGTGGTGACGCAGGAAACCGCGAGAACTTCATCAATGAGCTGATTAGGAGAATGAACTGAAACTAAGCGTTTTCCATCGGAGCCCTCTAAAACTTTGTTTGGTTATCAGTGGAATTGGAAGTATGTTGTTCGCTTTTGTTGCCATTGGAATTTTTCATTTTCCATGTTTGAGATTTTAGGACTCGCCGTTAATTTTGTTTAAGTATGTTTTTCAAATTTAATATATATTCATTGAAAACTAGTCCATTGTTAGGTACATGTTTGGATAAGACACGAAAGTCAAATTCAGAAAATGTACGTCGTGTTAGGGTTTATGGTAAAGAAGAAACAGTGTTTTGTAATAAAGAGGCAATGAAGATAAGAGTACAAAAACAAAACTGGGAGAGCTTAACAATGAGCATCGCAGTAAAGGAACGATAACTGAAGCAGAGAAGAAAGTCTTCTGGTGTTCATTGTCACCATATGATCAATTGTATATGTAGTTTTAAGTTCCTCGATTCCTTGATCATAAAATGTTAGAATTTACAAGATGTTTCTGTAGAAATCATAGAAGATCTCTGACACAGTGATCATAATAGCTTCATTGCGTAACAGATTCATGCATGAAACATGTTTTATTTTTGAAACTGAATCGTAGAGAGATTATTGTATCAAAGGGGTAATTAATGTTATATACAGCTAATATTAGACATAGTTATGCCATATCATGCAAATATTGTCTCCGAAACTTAACACAATGGCCATGTGGCTTTCAATAGTGGCTCATTAAATTAAACTCAATAATTCTCAGATCTTATGTTCTGTAGTATATACTACCTTGTTGCTGCATTTAGTTTCCAAACCAGTTCACAATTAATCTTTTCAATGACTCCAACTCCAAAGTACAGCTAGTTGTACTTGTCTCTGTACGTATCACGATAATGAAATTTTCAAAATCATCATATACTAATCCATAAATTGGAATAGAGAAAGAAAGAAAAACAAGACATGTTATTGTATTCAAAACTACATTCTTCCTTATTAATTTAGTATGTGTTTTCAATATATATATTTGGATGAATTCAATATCAAGAAATTGATTTTTTTTTCTTTATAACGTTTAGTCCGTACAAATTGAATACAAAGATTATAATTAATGTGAATTATATATTTGACAATTGTAAAATTGGTGTCTAGTAACCAACTGAGATCTTATGTGATACATTAGGAAAAACCAAATTTTAATAGACCAAATTAAAAGTAAACATACCATAATTTGAATATTTAAATTTGTACAACTAGTGTACATATTTTTACATAATCTGCATCATTAATATCGATGAATTAGCTGTAGGTATTATGTATTAGTGTGGTCTTTAAACAAATCAAGTGTCCAAATTAATACTTGGATGTATATACTTTTCTTTTAGATCTGATCACTTTGTGGTGGTTTTAAAATTGTAATAAGTATATGGTGCCTAGTCGTACCTATCCTAACTAAGATGTTTCATTATTTTACATTCATGATTATCTAATAATTACGTGATTATGCGTACAATTTGAAATTCATTATTATTAATAACTACGTGGTTGGTGTCTTGATGTCTTTATCACTTAATTATTTTCGGTAGTTGATTAAAAAAGGAAGAAGATTTTATCCATGTCAAAAAAAGTAAAAGAAGATTTCATTATTTCTATTCATTTAAATATTAGTTTAAACTAATAATAATTCAGATAGTTTCAATTAATATTGATTAAAGTTTACAATTATATAATATTTATAGGATCTACAAAATTATTTTTTTTATTGTAGAATAAAAAGAGAAATTGACAAAAATAACATTATTTTAAATTTTTGTTTTAAAAATAACACCAATTTAGTATTAAAATATATTAAAATTCATTGTTAATGAGAAAAATTACATTCTAAATTAAAAAAAATTTCAAATATAATGTGTTAAGTTTATGTGTAATATATTTATAGTAAATATGTATTTCAGAAAATAATTTGTGTTATTTTAAAATTTTAAATTTGAAAAAAAAAAGAATTTAAAAATGTGATATTTTAAGATATTAATTTAAATTCAAATCAATAAGAAAAGGTCGTAGTTTACTTAGTAATAACTTGACTTGACCGTAATTTTCTTGGGAAACACTCTAGCGTTTTGACTTCATAGAGGAAAGTTATTTTATGAGTTTGTTTTTTCATAGACCCAAATTGGTCGTTGAAGTTAAATATAAATACTGAGATAAAGAGTCTGGCCACATCAAAATGTTAAAAAGTCTTGATTTTGACATGCCCTCAAGATTAAAACATTATTTTGAGAACAAACTAATTCTGTAGCTTAATCTAGTTTCTGTTTGTGTGTATTAAATAAATGTTATATATATCATGACGTAAAATATATGGATATATTTTGTTTTAGGTTATTTTTTTAACTAATTTATGTATCACATTGGGTAATGATAGTAGTAAGGTTTTATTTGTCTTATTGGGTAATTATAATAGTAAGGTTTTATTTGTCTGATCACATTTTGTAGATGATACAATGCGTAATACACGTTTAAATATTATTTATTTGAATTTTTAAATTTTAAATAAATTAAAAACATCCTTTCAAAGTTATAGATTTACCAAATATTGGTTAACTTCTCTTTGAGCACTATCACTAGTTATATACCAAGTCTTACATTTATGTTGAAATAAAAATACTATACAAAAGAATATTAGTTATACTTATTTTGTTTTATTTATAAAATATATATATTTGAAGAAATACTAATGAGACATATAAATTAAAGCTTGGCTTATATAGTTTGGCTTCCAATTAAGTCAAAATTACATATCAAAATTATATAACTGAATGTTTAGCAAAAAAAAACTTAAATCCTAATATGACATATATATGTATATATTCCAAAGCAGGTGAAGTAGCTATATATTATTAACTTAAAATACTATTTGACCTAATGCAAGCATCTCATTAATTAGGTATAACTATTAGGTTTGGCCCATATTGAGATGGACAGTCATGATGTGACCGATGATGTCGATAATAACAACTGATTTTAATTCATACATAAATATAACAAAATTCATCTTTTTGCCATCGAAAAATATAATAAATAAGACTGTGTTGTTTATAATTAACTAAATTTTGCTTTATAATTATGTATTTACATTTTGATGTCAAAATAATGTGTTTTTTACTTTAAAGAAAATTTTAATGTTTTTTGAACCGAATTAGTAAACTGAAAAATGCATAAAATTTTCACATATATTCATAGACAAACCATAATTAAAATCACCAAATCATAAATATAAGAGGTAGATGGATGAGTCGTAAATGGTATCCAATGAAAACTAATTGCCATTTTGGGTTTACTTCTTTTGTATCAGTTCTACCGTCTAATAAATGTCAGCAGCGAAACATTTTCATTTATATATACATTCAAAAGTCTTAGTATGACTTGTTGGGACCCAAAGCACATCCATTCAACACGTTGAGAGAGAAACACAGTTGTGAAGAGAGAGAGAGAGAGTAACATATTATAAAAGAATTGAAATGAATCAGTCAACAAGAGACTAAAAGATCCAGCAAAATGTCAATAAAGTAAGAATTGGGCGTACTGACTTGGGGAAAAGCAAATAATAAATAGAGAAGGAGACGGTGCACCAAAACAACAGGTGGTTCGATTCACTCCTACTTGTCGTCGCGTCGGTGCACTTTTCTCCTTTTTTTCCTCACTGAACCAAACCTCCCCCGCGTCTTCTTTTGGAGTTTTGCGGTTTCCCTTCTTTTGTTTCTTTTTAATAATAAGGTTTTTTTAGCCTTGTAACAGAATGCCTTTATTTAATTCGTCCTTGTGTTTCCCAGCTGGCCTCAGCCTGTTACGCTATCACTCTCTCTTACTTTGACTTTTTCTATATTTAACTAAATTATTCATCCTTAATTATATCTTTGATTATTAACGGTATTTCATTTTCATTTACTACAGTTCCATATGTTTTTCTTGCGTAAATAATTTCAATAATAGAAAATTGAGTTTCATGGATTTATACGATTAAACCTACTTCTATCCGTATTTTTAGGTGTTACTATAACTTTATAAACTATATTTTTTTGTAAATTACGCAAACTTCATAAATTATTATAATTACAGAAATTTTATTAATATTTACACATTCAATATATATTAAAACAATATTTATTAACAATTTAACGTGTAACCATTAGCGTAATTTCTATAATTGGAATAGCTTATGAATTTTATATAGTCTACAAAAAGAAAATACAGTTTATGTAATTAAAAAATTACAGATGAAAATAGGTTGATTCGAATAAATTCGTATAGTTGACATAAATGAACCCTTAGCCAACTTGTAAAGACTCTTTTTGGTTTCTGTATGCAAGTTGGCAATTGATAAAAATAATCATTTTTAAAAAAATTTCAAATATAATATCATTAGTTTAAATTTACAAAATAACATAAATTTAATATTAAATATTTGAAAACTTTTTAATAAAGAAAAGTTAAATCTTAAATTGAAAAAAACTCAAATATAACAGTTTAATTATATTTGTAATTTATTTATGATAAATATATATTTTTAAAAAATAATTTATGCTGTTTTTAGATTTTTAAGTTTAAAATATTAAATTTGAAAGAAAAAATATGTTATTTTAAGATAATACTCAATTATTATTACTACTAATAAATATATAATCATTGAATCATTTAAATGGGGACCAATAACTTTACAGGAGCCATTATAATTAGATCAGATCAATCATCTTATAATGGATTGGTCGATCGTAAATTAAAAAGAAATAAAACTGCATACAATTTCCCCACAGATCTAAATATTCTTGAAGAGATATAAGAAAGTGTCATAAATTTGCGTACCGTCAAAAAGATATGGTTGTCTCCATGTTAGGTACGGTGTAGTACTTAAAAAGCAGACATCACTCTCGTGGTTCAGTGTCTACTCGACACGTGGTTAGCTTACCGATATCTTTTGTACGGTCCGAAGTTTGCTTACGTCAAAGTATGTCATTTTTTTAATAGAGTTAAAAATATATATGGCTGAGTTTAAGTAATTTCATAATATGCTAAGAACAAAATCTAAGATGCTTGATTTTTAGTAGTTTCGTGAACAAGTATAATCTATATAAAAGATAACGAAATCCAAATTCATGTTTTAGTAAAATTTCAGTGTTTTTAATTGTCAATCCAAATGATTTTCATAGTATGGATTTATAAAAAGTACAAAAAGTTAGAGTAGTATATTAAAATATCACATTTTAAAGTTTTTATTTTAAATATACTATTCTGAAATTAAAATTTTAAAAAGAACAGAAATAATAATGTAAAAATATTTATTTACTCTAAATAAATTATGCATAAATTTAAAATATTATATTTGGATTTGTTTTTTTCTAATTTAAGATTAATTTTTGTATTAAAATAAAAATTTAGTTTTAAATTTGTGATATTATTGAAAATTTAAATTAATAATGTTTCTTTTTGAAAAAAAATAAAAATATGTTATTTTAGAAGATTATCCAAAATTAATTAATGTTGTTTTCATTCAATAGTTGGAACCAGTCCTAATTATCTGGTTAATTAAATTTTTATAAAAGCATGTAAATCTCTTCCAAATCGCAGCTGTGCAAACTTTTTTTTTAAATGGAAATTTTATTTTTGGTCAAACTTGAAATGGGAAAATTATTAATGAAAATAATGGAACTAGTTAACTATATATGAATATGATGAATGCAGTGGCGCATTTAATGAATCCGTACGAAACTAGCCAAGTACTTATTACTTCCATCATTCACTCATTATTGAGATCTAACTTCTAAGCCGACAGTTGTATTCACTTATTAGTATATTTAATAATTCTAAATGTTAATGTTCAACAAAGGGAATAAAATCGATGAAATCCAAGATTAACCTAAGTACTGATTTCATGATTATCGTAATTTACTTGGTTTCAAGTTCTTACTTAGTACCAATGGCCAAATTAAGTGGCCAATATGTATAAGTAATTATTTAAGATGCAATTTTTTGAATTAGGATCAAATCATTTAGTTGTTTCTATCCTTTTTCTTAATATTTTGGGTCTAATAATCATTCATATAAATTTCTTTGACTAAAATATTTTGGTTTGAGATTCATGTATCTTTTCCAAACGATATTTTCATTAAAAAATGTGGGCACCAGATTTAATCATAAAATCTAAAATTATTAACCAAAACAAAGTGGATCAAAAAAGTCAAACCGATTATTTTCATAAAATAAATTATGTAACGGTCAAATAATTAATTATTTTTTAATTGATAATAATTAATTTTGTAACGGTACAAAATTAATTACATTGTAATCATCAAATCTGTAATTCATTATGTAAAATTAATACCGGATTATAATATAAATGAGGTACAATGGTGATAAATCATTCAAAATAATTTAGAAACAATCAGATAAATTTTTATATTTTTGTGTGAAAACTAAATAAAATGTAAATTCCCTTTCATCAAAGAAAATGCTCGTGAATTTCAACAAGAAATTAAACTTGTAAATCATCTCGAATCACATCAAATCGTGGTTTCAATCAAACTCATTGTGGTTGTCACAAAAAAGGAAAAAAAATATCAAACTCGTTAGTACATTACGGAAAATAATTAAAAAATCATTTAGTTGGTATATGGTGCTATTCAATACACGCATGCGACCATGAATTACGTTTCGACCAATACATAACACATGATTATTCTTTTAATATTACTCTTTTTCGGGAACATGTTTATTGGTTTTCTACGTATTACGCGTACGTAAGCAACTTTAAATGATAAAGTTAATTAATTAAGTATGTACGTATATTATCCACATTGTGAATATATATACGTATTATGATGTGTAAAGTTACGCGTATACGACCTCTCTTGTTCAAACTCACTTTTCTTCATTTGTAGTACATACTAATATTTTTTTAAAATACAACGATAACTAAAGGTTTTCTATAACTTTTAAACATAAAGAATATTTACACCACTGTTTCGTTATAATTATGTTAATGTGTATCTTTAATATATTATTTGACAATTATTTTTACAAAATAATTTCAGCCTACCCTTTTGTTAACAAAAATATCATGTTAAATTGTTATCACCAAAGTAAATTTTAAATAAATATATAAATATACTTAATTTATTACAAAATTATAATATATACCATTGTTAATAATTTGGTTGAAAAATCAATATATTTTATTAAACTAACAAAAAATACTATTAAATTTGTTAAAAATAATTATTTTTATTTTCTTAATTTATATATACAAAAACTAATATTAAAAGTAATATAACAATTAAAATTATATAAATATATAATTTACATTTACTAATAAATAATATTATATAATTTACAAATATTTTTCTAAATGTACAACGTAGATATAAATCAAATATTTTTCTAAATGTACAACGTAGATATAAATCTAGTTTAAGTTAACAAGTAACTTGTGCATGGTTAATGTCCAGTCGATTATTTTGGGTTTGATATAATATTCTAAAGAAAGATTAATTTAACGAAAATGTTGCTGAATAAAGGTGCATTTCGATAATAAAGTTTTGATATGTTTAGAGTTTGTTAAAGGAATATATAAGGAGACAAGTCACTGTCGACTAATTTTCAAGTGAAAAGTGTACATATGCATGCATTCTGCTCTACTTACCTCTTAATTATTATTTAATTTCCTTATTTGTTGTTGGTTGATTTATATTGCAAAATTTTAATTCTCTGCCATTATACATTTTCTCTCTTTTATATAATTTCTGTTCATTTTCATTGTCGGATCGATTCTCGTTATTTCAAAATCCTATCTCTTTTTAACTATGTTAATTAACATAGTTATCATGTTACAACGTCTAAGGTATATATTGATTAAATTCGATATAAATTATTTAGGACAGATGTATATTATTATTATAAAATATTGAATAAAGTGTCGATATATGCAAAGTTTGAATGTTGATCCATTGCCTCGTTACAAAAAACAGAAAGGAAAATACTCTATTTTATTATTTCAATATTTTTGTTCTTATTAACCCACCAAAACACTTTTGATTTAATAGAGTAGTAATCTGTGGGTCGACACGAAATGAAGAAGGAAATTTCATGTTATCATATATCAATGACAAAATTAAATATTCAACAAAAAAAATATTCTTTATACATACATGAATTAACGATAGTATTCATTTAAAACGTCACTTTATCATACTGTCGTTTGAATTTCTACAAACTAAACTCCAGAATATGGATAAGTCAAATTCAGATGATAAAAAATTGAGTAGTCAAATATTCTTTATTTAGTTTTGGGTGACCCAATTTTCCTTGGAAATTTTTGAACTTAAAGAAAGAAAATTATAGACTTGTTAGCCACGCGTTCCAGTAAACAATCAAAACAACGTTATGATGATAACAGTTTGCCTGTAACTATGAAACTGTAAAGACCAACTTTTTTTTTCTCATCCTGTAAAGATCATCAATAATTTGTTCTTTTTGTTTTTGTTTTTTTAAAAGTAAAATTTTTTGACCTCGTATGAATATTCTGCAGCTACAAACACGTGGTTGGAAATATCGACGCTTCTCTCTCTTCCTCACACACTCTCTCTTTCTCTACCGTCTCTTGTCGCTACGTTTACGTTATTATATATATAAACTCCATTGCTGAAGAGTTTGTAACTTGCGGATTTGTGAGCTTCATCAACGTTTTCATTAGTCTCTGAGATTAAGAAGAAATTAAAAAGAACCAACGAAGCTTTTTTCGAATTTTCGTTTTCAAGAACATTCGAGAATCAAAATAAGATTCAAGAGGAACTAAGAGAAAGTTTCAAGATTCTTCAAAGAACATTTCTTCTTGGGAATAAACCAGATCAAGTGTCGACTGTATATTCGAGGTGCGCATTCTTCTTTAGCTTGAATGATTCCTCTCTATATCTTTTTATTTTCCGAAGTTTTTTCTTCATATTAGACCGAAATGGGTTAGCTCAATTTCTTTTTATTTATTCATTTCCAACCCAGTATATTGAGTTTAACGAATTACGAGTTTCCGGAGAAAATGTGTTTTCGTTTATGAATTGATTATCGGTTATGATTTAATTCCCAGATGCTCTGTTTTCCAGATCCGAAAAGTAGTGGTTTTTTGTCTGTTTCATTAAAATTTTTTTTATCATTTGACTGAAATCTTTTGATCAGAAGGTATTTGTGAAAATGCGTTTTGTTCTCTGTATTTTTGGAATCAGACATAACATAATTCGTGATGTTTCACTTCAGGTCAGAATCTGTGTAATCGGATCTGTTGAATGGGCGCATCATTCTCCTGTCCGTTCGCCGAGCAAGACGACGTGGAAGCTGCTCTAGACTCTATCACGGTGAAGTCTATAAGCTTCGGTGATGACGACGAGTGCAAAACGCCGAAGAGATCTGTCAATTTTAACGACGGAACTCTAGAGCCGCAGATTTTGAAATCTATGGGATCTGGTCATATGGTTGTTGAGAAATCTGTTAGCTTTAAGGGAATGCCACTGGAGAGAATGATCTCACTTAACAGGTCTCTCTTCAAACAAGATTATACTAAAGACAATGGCTTTGAGATAGACAATGCCGGAATTGCTAGAGAACTCTCTCTTCTTGATCCGAGGAATCCCAAACACGAAGCTGCTATCAAATTGCAGAAAGTCTACAAAAGCTTCCGTACCAGGCGAAAGCTCGCGGATTGCGCGGTGCTCGTGGAGCAAAGCTGGTTAGTGTTTTTTCCTTCCTCAAGCTCGAAAAAAGTTTCATTTGAAGAGATTTCTTGTGTTGTGTAGTGTTGTGGTGATCTAATTGTTGTTCTGTTTCTGTTACAGGTGGAAACTTTTGGATTTTGCTGAGCTAAAGAGAAGTTCTATATCTTTCTTTGATATTGAGAAACACGAAACTGCGATTTCGAGGTGGTCTAGAGCGAGGACTAGAGCAGCTAAGGTTGGTAAAGGTTTGTCAAAGAATGGAAAAGCTCAAAAGCTTGCTTTACAACACTGGCTTGAAGCAGTAAGTTAGAGATACATTCTCTGGTTTGTTTGTTCTTTTTAATTGCTTTTTGGATTTAACGTAATCTGATCTTGTTTATACACTTTGGTTGTACCAGATTGACCCGAGACATCGGTATGGACATAACTTGCATTTTTACTACAACAAATGGCTCCACTGTCAGAGTAGAGAACCTTTCTTCTACTGGTACTAATTCCTTCTCACCAAATCATTATCCCATTCTTGTCCTAAATAAAGACACTAAATTTGGATGTGGGTTTGATTTAAATGTTGCAGGCTTGATATCGGTGAGGGGAAAGAAGTGAATCTCGTGGAGAAATGTCCACGATTGAAACTTCAACAACAGTGCATTAAGTACCTTGGTCCGGTTAGTATCCATCCCTTTATCTTTGCTCAACAAGTAACTTCACTGAGAAATTAGAACTTCCTTCTTATTGTTGTCATGTTTATGTTTTGTTACAGATGGAAAGGAAAGCTTATGAGGTGGTTGTGGAAGACGGCAAATTCTTCTACAAGCATAGCGGAGAAATTCTCCAAACTTCTGCTATGGAAGACAGTGATTCCAAATGGATTTTTGTGCTTAGCACAACGAAAGTATTATATGTTGGAAAGAAGAAGAAGGGTACGTTTCAACATTCAAGCTTCTTAGCCGGTGGAGCAACTGTTGCTGCAGGAAGATTGGTCGTTGAGAATGGTGTTCTTAAAGCTGTTTGGCCACATAGTGGACATTATCAACCTACAGAAGAGAATTTCTTGGACTTTCTCTCTTTCCTCCGAGAGAACAATGTCGATATCACTGATGTAAAGGTAAGAGAAAGAGATTTGATTAAATGACTCATTCATTGTTAGATATTTAAACTCTAAAGATTGTGTTCTTATATAAGTGTTTTTTGGGTTTCAGATGAGTCCTACAGATGAAGATGAATTCTCTATTTACAAACAGAGAAGCACTCATATGAGAAACCATTCTTTGGAAGATGATTTAGAACAAGATTTGGAGGTTGATAAGACCAGTGCCTTTCAAGACAAAGCTGATCCAAGAGAAGAAGAAGAAACAACTCCAGCGATAGATAGTCTCGAGTCGCCAAAAAAGATGGAATCTCTCAGTACATTTGGCGATGAAACCCAATCGACAGGATCAAAGTATACAAAACTATCTGAAGACTATGATTCGGGTGCTGATGAAGAGGAAGAGGGAGAGATGTTTGACTTAGAACAAGAATCAATGCCTTCAGAGAAGAGCTCACCCAGGGGAAAAGAAGAAGAAGAAGAAACTACGGAGAACGGAGTAATGAAGATTCCAGAAGAATCAATCCTAAAAAGGATCAATTCAAAGAAGGAAACTAAATCTTTCCAACTGGGGAAACAACTATCATGCAAATGGACAACAGGTGCAGGACCAAGGATTGGTTGTGTAAGAGATTATCCATCAGAGCTTCAGTTTCAAGCACTAGAACAAGTGAACTTGTCTCCGAGAAGTGCTTCAGTTTCAAGACTCTGTTTCTCGTCCTCATCGCAAACTCAAACGCTTCGGATGTCACCGTTATGGCGAGGAATGTCACTACCTGCAGATATCACACATTCGTAATTGACATTCAATAAATTCTTTTCGATCCGATCTATTCTTTTTATGTGAATAGAGAAGATGATGACTTAGAAATTCTTTTTGTATTCTTTTGTTGCCCATTTTACTGTAACAGCAGCATTTCATTTGTTTATTTGGTTTCTTGTCTAACAAGAAGTTACAGAGAAGAAAAAAAAAGTTTTACATTCTTTTTATACGGTTTTTGATTTTAATATTTCTTCTTCCTTTTACATTTCCAGCAAATTTCAGCTCGATTCTCAAGAAAAAACGTCAGTGGAAATCCGAATACCTAGGCACGAAACCCTATAGATGCAAGAGTTGAAAAGACAATTTTGTCCTCAATGGTGATAGGTCTCTATTTTCTTCTGGTGGTGACAACAGGCTTTTAAAAAGCCCATTATGTTAGTTGAGAATAAAAAGCCCATTATGTTAGTTGAGAATAAAAGGCCCATTATATTAGTTAAGAATAAAAGGCCCATTAAGTATTTCTTTACATACACACATGTATTTTAAATATTTCTTTACATACAATTGTATTTTAAATATTTCATATATCCCTAATATATTATTTGAGAAACTTTTTAACAAATTAATCTTACTCCCACGTATTAATAATAAAAATGTCATATTGACGTGTCAACACCACAGCGAGTTTCAGCTTAAATATATAAAAGGGTTTAAGTTACTAGAATAATTACAATACATATCAGTGATATTAATTTGGTTAGAGAATACAAGTCATTGATATTAATTTAGTTAGAGAATACATGCCACTGATACTAGAATAAATACATACCACTGATATTACAATACATGTCACTGATATTAATTTGTTTAGAGAATATAATTTATTCAACTAACCAAAAAATACTATTACATTTGCAAAAACAATAATTTTTATTTCTTTCAATTTTTTATATGTTAATTTATAAATAATTTTAAATAAATATAAATAGATTTAAATTACTACCGTGGTCTCTAATATATTATTTGAGAAATATTTTAAAAAAATAATTTTACTCGAACGTGTTATTAATAGAAATATCATGCTGACGTGTAATCACTACATTAAATTTAAAATAAATATATAAATGAGCTAAACCTATTAGAATAATTATAATTATACCATTGTTATTAATTTGGTTAAAAATTAATATATTTTATTAAATTAACAAAAAAAACTATTAAATTTCTAAAAAATAATTAATTTTCTTTTCTTAATTTATATATACAAAAATTAATGTTAAAAGTTATTTTAAATAAAATTTAAAATTATATAAATATTTAATTTATATTTACTAATAAAATATAATTTATAAATATTTTTTTCCTACTTTTGATATCAAAACTAATTTGTTACTTATTACTATTCTTCTTTATTTTGTCAACTTTTTTTTTGATAAAACTAATGTGTTATATTTCAACTAGTGTATGATCATCTGCTAATGAAAGTTTATAGCCTAAATTTATCGACAAAAACATGCCACTTTCGATAGCTGACCGTTTCCAAATAAGATAAATTTATCAAAGGGGAAAAAAGATAACTTTGTTATCCATTGACTGAAAATTTTGAAGACAATAATTATTTTAACTCAAATGGAAATTTATAAATAAATGAATGAAAGAGGGAAGAGTGTAAACGGCAGAAGAAGCATGGCGAGAACCATAAAGGTTGTTCGCTCATCAGCTGATTGCGTTTTCTTCTTCACGTTTTCTCTATTAAATACTCTCTCTTCTCTGCAACTAATCTTCACAACAAAATCTTACATAAAAAAGCAATTTTATTATGGCTCCAACAGTCTCTACCGCCCAATTTTCAAACCCAGCTGAAGTAACCGATTTCGTGGTGAACAAAGGAAATGGAGTCAAGGGTTTGTCAGAAACAGGAATCAAAGCTCTTCCTGATCAGTACATTCAGCCTTTTGAAGAACGACTTATCAACAAATTCGTCAACGAAACGGACGAAGCGATTCCTGTCATCGACATGTCGAATACTGACGAGAACAGAGTCGCTGAAGCTATCTGTGACGCTGCTGAGAAATGGGGATTCTTTCAGGTGATTAATCATGGAGTTCCATTGGAAGTTCTCGACAATGTGAAAGCTGCTACACACAGATTCTTTAATTTACCTGTGGAGGAGAAGAGCAAATTCACAAAGGAGAATTCTTTGTCCACGAATGTTAGGTTTGGGACTAGTTTCAGTCCTCGTGCAGAGAAAGCTCTTGAGTGGAAAGATTATCTCAGTCTCTTCTTCGTCTCTGAAGCTGAAGCTGAACAGTTCTGGCCTGATACTTGCAGGTCAGTTTCACAATCTCGAAGTCAAACCTTTCTCTGATCTATATGTATTCTTGATTTTTTTTCCTTCTTTCAGGAATGAAGTGCTAGAGTATATGAACAAGTCCAAGAAAATGGTGAGGAAACTTCTCGAGTATTTGGGAAAGAATCTCAACGTGAAAGAGCTTGACGAGACTAAAGAGTCACTCTTCATGGGTTCCATTCGAGTCAACCTCAACTATTATCCGATCTGTCCTAACCCGGACCTAACCGTCGGTGTTGGTCGTCACTCAGACGTCTCTTCCCTCACCATCCTCTTACAAGACCAGATCGGTGGCCTACACGTGCGTTCTCTGACGTCAGGTAACTGGGTTCACGTGCCGCCGATTCCTGGATCTTTTGTGATCAACATTGGAGACGCGATGCAGATCATGAGCAATGGTCGGTACAAGAGCGTGGAGCATCGTGTCTTAGCCAACGGTAGCAGTAACAGAATCTCTGTTCCTATCTTCGTGAATCCAAAACCAGACTCCGTGATTGGTCCTCTTCCTGAGGTGACCCCAAACGGAGAGGGACCGATATACAGAGACGTCGTGTACTCAGATTACGTCAGGTACTTCTTCAAGAAGGCACACGATGGAAAGAAAACCGTCGATTTCGCCAAGATATGATCACAATCGACCTCAAGGAGTTTGATTTCTTGTTTTTTTTGTTGCTTGTTTTTGTATGTGTGTGAGTAAATAAAGAAGAAAGAAAAGAAAGACATCTGATGCCTTCTTGAGCAAGTTTCTTTGTTAAGAATTGTTGTATAACTATGAATACAGTTTCTCTTTGATCACACTAAAAATGCTGCAGAAGCAAGAACCTACACAGAATTGAAACCAATCTCAGATTTATAAGATCCTCTGTAATGACTGTGATTTTCAATCTTTCTTCAATAAGATCCTCTGTTTAACTTTGTCATGACACATAATCATTAGCTTTGTGACGTTCTCCCTTAACGTTGTCAAGATCAGCACTACCTTCGTTAAATTCGAAGATCTTCTTCTTCCTAAAGTAATCGATCAAGAAGTACCACCCGACTGCTCCTGCAGCCATTAAACCGCTGACTAGATACACAATCTTAGTAGCAAACACCATAATCACCATTAGAAACCCTGAAGGTATCAAGCACATAATAATCAGCCCTGGAAATTTTAGCGGAACTCGGTAAGGTCTCTCTAGCTCAGGTAGTTTCCTTCTTAACCAAATGAAAGACGCAAACTCTATCAACATCCCTAAAGAGTACAAGAAATTGGCTGCGGAAATGATGTTTGTGAAGTCCATGTAAGATAATCCAAGCGACATGAGAGCTGAGATTAGAATTCCGACCCAAGGAGTGTTGAACCGTTTTGATCGTACCCCGAAAAATTTAGGCAAGAACCCTAATTCAGCCATACCCTCCAGCTGATAAGCACTACTGCTTAATTGAGCTTCAAAAAGTCCTATACTTGATAAGACAGCGCCGACTTCAATCCAGATTTTCAGCCATTTTCCTGCAATCATCTCAGCTGCTTCAGCGTGAAACCCTGTAGCCCATTTGCTCTGGTCTACTGAGACCGCACCCGTGACAGCGAAAAGAGGAATTAAGTAAGCTACACAAGTGAATATCACAGCGATAAAAAGCGCCAGCGGGAATGTCTTTTGAGGCTTATCTACTTCACCTGCAAGAGTACTAACACTATCCCAGAAATTCAAGTTCCAGAAGAGTGTGTTGAAGTAAAGATTCCAATCCTTTTTCTTGTTTCCTAAGATCACCCAACGGTGAGGTTTGATCTTAGGGATTGCCATAGCCGACATGACAAGGAAAGGTGAGAGAGACACCAGACCGAGAATAACTGCTGCATAACCTACAATGGCTAGGCCAGTGTAGTTTAGGAATGATAAGATAACCGTCGAAGCGAATATGCAGACGTTTCGGGGCCATCCGGATTCTAGAACAGGGAAGAGCTTATCCAAGTAAGTGACACAGAGGACAGGAAACGAAGCAACGTTGATCACACCACTCAGGAACTTCAACGAACCCATCAGCGAGCCGACAAAAGAGCCAAAAGCACGATCTGCCCATAGCACAAACCCTCCGTTGCCTGAGACAATTCACCAACATCAGACTTTTGAAATTAATTCAGAAAACGTTTTAGGTTAAGATCCGCACGAGAACCCTAATTAAAGTGTAAAAAAAATTCTTTTTTTTAACGTTTATCACCAAGCACTTTCCTTTCATCAAATAATCTTTGGAATTAATGGATTCAAAATCACATGAGATTGGATACACTTGTTTAGACCACAATAATATACATACTGTTCTTAGCAACGTTCTATATAAAGTAAAGATCTTATTCTCGTTCAGTTTGATTTGATTAAGATATATACAAGTATACCTGGAAACGCTGTTGAGAGTTCTGCAGTGATTAGGGCTTCAGGGACACTCCATATGAAAGGGAAGATAAGGAAACCAAGAATCGCTAGAAGCGGTCCAGCCGCTTGAACCGCCTGTTCTTCCCCAAATGGCCCACCAGCGACTTCAAAGTATATAAGAAAAATCAAAGGGACCAAAGTCAGTTTCTTAGCGATTGCTCCACTGCCGTTGGAATCAGCGGTTGTTAATGGGAGTTCGTTGCTCGATCTCAATCTTTCTGTATTCGCCATTAATGTGTTATTATTTCTTTCGCTTATTGAGAGACTGACTGTCAATGGGGATTGAGATCGTGGAATCGAATTGAAGAAGAGAATTCGTATATAAGTGCAGAATCCACAAAATACTCAAAGTTAGAGAAACGTGTCTCTAATGGGCAGTCAGTTACTCGTATCAGACCGAATCTCTGCTGAAGATTTGGGACCATCCCATCTTGATGTGTTTATATAATAATCCTAATTATTTAACATTCAATTCCATTTTTTAAATAATTTTTCTGGGTGATAAAATCAAATCAACCAATAATCCATATTTATCGCTGACATTAAGGAAGAGAAAGGTTTAGAGTTGTTGACGGTGGAGGCTTATCTCTCGGCTCATCTTTCCACCTATCCCTGCTTTTGATTAATCTTAAATATTATATTAATAAAATAAACTTATAAATTTTCATCATCATGTGCATTGATCTACCAAACCAATTATGAAGTCACAAAAACATGTTTAACTTGAAAAATATCTTAAAGGAAAGCAAAAACAGCACAACTTTTAATCAAAATATTTATTTTTAATCAAAAGATATTCTGCATTATATCAATGCGTGTTTTGTTTTTTTTTTCACAAACGGGTCGACAAAAGGTGTGATATATATATATATATACGATTATGTTGTGTGTTTTTATGAGCTAAATTGGGGTTTTGAAGTAATACATAGAATTAGGGTAAAAGTTAGGAAATTAAAGAAGAAAGCTTGGAATAGAAGAAAAGAACTGTGTCCTCCTAACGCACCGAAACAGTCTATCAAAACGAGTTCAGTTGACATGATTTGGTCAATCACTAACATAAACCAAGCCATGCCTGAAATATTATGCATGCAACTGTTAAAGAACAGATTATGATAATTAATTCACGTAGTAATAGCGATTAAAATAAACTCCATTTAGCTGTCTCCTTAATTCGTTGATCCTTGGCCTAATGTAATGTTCAGATGCTGCAAGGACAAGACAGATGATTTATGAACTCAAGTACAAAGACACATAAGTGTGTAGATAAATGACATGCCGATAAGAAGAGGTTCATTCCACTGAAAACTGACTCGAAAATTTGCAGTACACTTGGTGGATGATTGTTGTCCTTGAAACACAATGACTCGGTCTAAATAGGTCGTTCTTATAAAGTCCAGCTCCACAATAAACACGTACGTACGGTTTTCTTCGAGTGTAGAGTGAACAATTTTATGAACTGTGATTTGTTGCTCTGAATCAAGATTCGCACTTTGTTTTTCCATTTCTGCATGTTGAAAGGAGCAAACAAATTGTTTAAATTAGTGACAAAGTACTAATTATGACATAAAAATATAGTCTCCACCTTGAATATAAAGATATGGCAACTCTCTGCTTACGATTTTATCCAACAACTGCTCATTTTGAAGCAATCTCAGTACATCCGACACAACACGAATCCTCTCGTGTAGCGATTCTCTCACTGTACACTCGCGATACATGATACAATCCCGCATTTAGGAGATATATGATACAAGTTTCATTTCTTGATGAAATTCTAACCATAGCTAGCGAGGAGAGGAGAAACATTAAACAGAGTTATTATAAAACCTCTACCTTGAAGGTCAGAGATTCATCTCTATGACTACAGACTTCGAGAAAAAATATCAAATAATATATTAGATATGATAAAACGAAGGTAGAAAAACTGAAATCTGCAAACAATCACAAACAATCACAAAGCTTACAACTGAATCACAAAAGAGCAAAAAGTTCAGAAGATAAAACGCCATATAACAAAAGCGATGACATTCCGACAAAGATACAATCATCTTCATTTGTTCGAGGTGGGCTGCGCCATCCCCATAAGCTCGATCCAAAGTAAGTTAGGCCCATTAAGACGAAAGCCTATTCCCTACAAGAGTGGGTGCGCATTTGCCGACTAGCCGCCCAGCAAGTCAAATACATGTCCGATCTCGCCGACTACTGAGTACGCCGGCAAATCTGTCAGTATTAGATGAAATTTATAAATATTTAAAATTGATAATGATTATGTTATTGAAAATAAGACGAGGTGAAAATATAAAAGTATGGACTCGCGCCATAATTAGAGATAGACTTTTAATAGATCGGAACCGTAACCGAACTCCGACAATTTGTAATCGATTTGAACAATTTAATACAAGTTTTTTTTTAACTGAAAGATCTTTTATTCGAAATAAAATGCGATAACATAGTTGATGTATTAGATTCCATTCCCGGAATTAGAGATTTAACAATTATTCAAAACTGATCTAAACATTATTATCTTAATTAAACTAGTAATATCTTAGACGAATCCAAAACCAGTCCTCAAACTTTAGGATTAAGGTTCTTTAGGTTTTTTTTTCTAGTTGGGTGCGAATGTATTTTAATTTTTTACTAAATGTTCATTATTTATATTAGGAAATTTAATTTCTTTATTTATTTCCCCTTTTTCCCTTCAAGAGAGAGCCTCGAAAATCTGACGTGGCATAAATACCGCCTTTTTTCCATTGTGTCTTTTTGTGTGTTTGGGGATTTCATCTAAAATTTTTGTTTTCTCATTACAACCGAACAGTCGAACCCTAAGCACCCAAATCAAATTCCTCATCGGAATATCGATCTCTGATCTTATTTCATATTGCTTCCCAAATCTGACATGAGCCAGACTACAGTTTTCGGAGGACTATAATGATCGGAATCTTCGTGTCCCGTCTCGATTGCATGGGGATTGAGTTATGCCGGAGCTTCGCCGTAGAGTCCGCCGTGGACGTGTTACTGATGCTGTAGCTCTGAATCAGTCTGCGCAACAGCCTACAGAGAAGAAACAGAGGAAGAGTAACGGTAAAACTCGGGGAGCGGTTGTTGGCGGAGTTACAAGAGCCGCTGAGAGGCCAAGGACGAGATTGGCGGCAAGAAAGTTAAAGGAGGAAGATAAGGGAATCCTTCACGATATTCCGGTTATCGTAATTTCCAAGGATAGGGATAACGTTAAAAAAGAGGGTAAAGAGGTAGTCGGCGGAGACGAGAAGAAAGTTATGGCAATCGGTAACGATAGCGGTGGCTCTAACAAGGCGGCTGCCCAGGAAGAAGAAGGAAATACTGCACCTTTCCCTGAGAGGGTATAAATTTCTCTCTGATTTATTTGTTGATGGTTCTTCCATAATTCCATTTCCTTACTGTTGGTTAGCGATGCATAGTTTTGGTATTGTTTGCCGAAATGTTTTTCATTTCCTTTGGTTTATACCCGTCGAGGTTTTGCTGTTGTATTACAGACGGTTTGGGTTATTGGAATATGCATTGTAGAATATAATTTTTCAGTTCTAACTAAATATCGACTCATTTTTCCTAGCTGCATGGTCATGAGCTAACGATTCTGTCTCTTAATCAGGTCCAAGTGGGAGGATCACCACTATATAAGGTCGAAAGAAAGCTGGGGAAGGGTGGTTTTGGACAAGTATTTGTGGGACGTCGTATTAGTGGTGGTAATGAACGTAGTGCAGGAGCTAGCATCTTGGAGGTAATGTAATTTAAGTCTGCTTTACTACTGTGGCGGATTGTCACCACAAGGATCCTGTTAGTGGTGTAATCTTGTTTTAGATGATCTCACATCGCCAATTTCTTATATAGGTTGCTCTAAAGTTTGAGCATCGAAGCAGCAAAGGTTGCAACTATGGTCCTCCACATGAGTGGCAGGTTTACAAGTGGGTGTTCGATTCTTTTGTTTTCTTTTTGTCAGAAACCGAAACTTTTAGGTGCTTCCTTTTTTTCAAGTGTGAAAAATCAACATTTACTTTCTTTTGAACAGCACATTGGGTGGTAGCCATGGAGTCCCTAGAGTACATTTCAAAGGGAGGCAAGGAGACTATTATGTTATGGTACGGAATCCCACCTTCGGTCATTTTCTTTCTGCATTTCTCCTGTTAGTATCATTGAGGGTAGATCTTTTTTTGGCCTCAGGTTATGGACATGCTCGGGCCGAGCTTATGGGATATATGGAATACTTCGGGGCAAGCGTGAGTCTCCATTACACGCCCTTGCACTTGTCTCTTTATTAATTATTAATGAAGTTTTCCATGCATGAGTTTCTTTCGGAAATGCAAGATGAAATGTGTTGTTTCCTGCTTAGAAATATGGTAGTTGGTGCATAAATCTATATTGAGTAATATGTATCCTTAACAAGATGTTTCCCCTTCTTTTAGCAGAATGACCTCGGAAATGGTAGCTTGCATTGCAGTTGAATCACTGTCCATCCTTGAAAAGATGCATGCAAAAGGGTTTGTATTTTAACTATTTTGTCTTTGTATTTAACCTGGTTGCCTGATATTCCTTCTTGTATCTGGTTTCAGTCGCTTTACCTTAAGTTATTTTCTCTTTATTAATTAGCATAAGGGAATTTCAGATATGCTTTGCTTCGGTTTCAGTTATGTGCACGGAGATGTTAAGCCAGAGAATTTCTTGCTCGGTCAGCCTTCAACGTCGCAAGAGAAAAAGCTGTTTCTTGTTGATTTAGGACTAGGTAGGTTGATTTCATTCTCTTGATTTCATTCTCTATGTAATTCTTGTTGGATATTTATTTACCTTTTGTCATTTTAACCAACTTTTCAGCAACAAAGTGGAGAGAAGGTGCTAGTGGACAACATGTTGAATATGATCAACGTCCTGATATGTTTAGGTAATAATTTTTCAACTGTTACCTAATTCTGCTTTTTATATTCACTCTTGACTTATTTTTTGAATTTTTCTCTCGATTTTGTAGGGGGACTGTTAGATACGCTAGTGCACATGCCCATTTGGGGAGAACTGCTAGCAGAAGAGATGATCTCGAATCATTGGCATATACACTGATCTTCCTTCACCGAGGGAGATTGCCATGGCAAGGATATCAGGTATTGTAGACCTATCTTTTTGGTTATGTAGAATGATGTTGTTAGCTTGCTTTCTCTGCTAATCTTTTCTCCCGCTCAATTCTCAGGGAGACAACAAGTCTTTCCTGGTTTGTAAAAAGAAGATGGCAACATCACCGGATATGCTTTGTTGTTTCTGCCCCCCTCCTTTCAAGCAATTTCTTGAGATCGTGGTAAATATGAAATTTGACGAAGAACCCAACTATGGAAAGTTAGTATCTCTGTTCCAAGACCTCTTGGGGGAAAATCCTGCAATTAGGCCTATAAACACAGAGGGTGCTCAAAAGGTGACGTTTTCATGCTGTACATCTTTGCCTTTCTCTCCTATTAGTAGCCATCGTGGAGTTGTTGTGTAACGTCTTGTTTTTGTTTGTTTGTGCTAGATTATTTTCCAAGTTGGCCAGAAGCGAGGAAGGTTGAGCATCGGTGAAGAAGAAGAAGATGCCCCTAGGAAAAAAGTCCGTCTAGGAGTCCCTGCAACACAATGGATATCGATTTACAATGCCAGGCAACCAATGAAGCAGAGGTAAAAAAGTTCATGGTTAATTATACAGTCAGTTAAACTATTAATGTACTTGATCTTTCCACTGCTTCCAGTGGGAAGTCAAAGTTTCCGACTGGAATTGTGTTTGCATCTCAAGTATTTTCTTGGTTATAGTATAGACTTCTTGGCTTCAGTGTGTTTACAGTGCAAATATTTTTGGACTGACAATCTACTTGTGCAACCAGATATCATTATAATGTGGCTGATATAAGACTGGCACAGCATATTGAGAGAGGTATTGCAGATGGTTTGCTGATAAGCTGTGTATCATCATGTTCGAATCTTTGGGCATTAATTATGGATGCTGGAACTGGCTTCACAAATCAAGTCTACGAACTCTCTCCTGTCTTCTTGCACAAGGTGATCCCATGTTTCTCTGTTAATTAATTCATTTTATTCTTACGTCTGTGTTCTGTCAAGATGGTCTTATATGAGAATAAACTATGGTGGGGGATCAGGAATGGATAATGGAACAGTGGGAGAAGAACTACTACATAAGTTCTATTGCTGGTGCCAACAATGGAAGCTCCTTAGTTGTCATGTCAAAAGGTATCTAAACATTTCCTCCTTGTATGTCAAACAGCTCGTTAGCATGAAAGCTTATGCAATGTTTGGTCTTAAAATGGGTTATGAAGGTACGCAGTATACACAGCAGTCTTACAAAGTAAGCGATTCATTCCCTTTCAAGTGGATAAACAAGAAGTGGAGAGAAGGCTTCCATGTAACCTCAATGGCAACAGCTGGAAGTCGATGGGGTGTTGTTATGTCCCGCAATTCTGGCTACAGTGAACAGGTTAGACTTCACTGATTTCAAATCTTCTTATGAATTTGACATTGTTGATGATATCTAATTCTCCTCCATTGTCTGTTTATCTCTCTCTACAGGTTGTGGAACTTGATTTTCTGTATCCGAGTGAAGGCATCCACAGGCGTTGGGATGGTGGATTCAGAATCACATCAACAGCTGCAACAAGCGATCAAGCTGCTCTCATCCTAAGCATCCCACGGCGTAGACTAGTGGATGAGACACAAGAGACATTGCGTACCTCTCAATTCCCCAGCACACATGTGAAGGTGAGTATAGTAGCGCTGATATAAGATTACTAATCACTTGAATTTTGTTTTGTCCCTTGCAATGAACAACACCTGAGATCTTGTGCACTGTTTTACATTTCGTTGTGTAGGAAAAATGGGGAAAGAATCTCTACCTCGCTTCGCTAAGCTATGGCCGAACTGTATCTTGAAAACTTATTAGTAAAATGTTGAAGGACGAGAGATAGATGTTCGTAAGTCTATTCTTCTATGTCTATCCAACACTATGGCCTCTCGGGCTCCGCTGTGCTATCCTTTTGTCTTCAGTTAAATTATGAAGCAAAAAAAAGTGGTGATTGTGTTGTTTCTTCTCTACTTCAATTGTGAAGGGAATTGAGGCATCATACTCACCACTTTAGGTACACATTTCCCCTCTAAACTGCTCTTTAATTTTTATATGAAGAAAATGTTCTTTTGTTACCATATATTAGAGCCCAACTTTAGTTGTCCAATAGAGTGGCCTAATTATTGATTTCAAAACGAAAGAGGCCGTATCTTGTCGGTAGAGAAGAACAAAGCCAAATTGAGGAGTGATGATCAAGCCGTCTTGACTATCACGAACCGGCTTGTGACTGTCACGAGTTCTTCTGGGCATGCCTTGCCACGTCAGCATTCTGCCAGTGCCACCTACCTACCTCGAAGATGTAGCTGAAGCTCATTGCTTCTTCTTCATCTCCCATAAACAGCATGAATGAAGGCATGTACATTGGCGTTTTCCTCAGGTGAAATGCTTCCAAGAATTGTCGCGAAACAATTCAGAAGCTGTGCTTTCTTCGATTGTAGGGAAAGAGAATGAAGACATTGCAGAAACAGAGCACACGAGAGAGAGAGGGAGAGAGATTTCAAAAGTAATCTCAGATTTTAAAACCTACAGTTAACAGCCAAGTATCATGATGAAGATGTTTAAGATTATGGACATATCATTATCGATTACTGAAACTACGACCGTCATGCATTTTAACAATACGATCATTCCTTAGATGCTGAAACAGCCATTGAACATCTCCTGCGACATTACACTTTGATCCAGAGTGTACGGCCTCTTCTTAGTGTTCTCAATGGTCACCTCTTCGGCTGAGACACTGTAGTTTTGATATGTGTTCTTCATTGTTTTCCTCTCTTTCTTAGTATCTATACTTACACGATATGATATACATAAACACACTTGGTAGATTGCAGAGGACATCTGGCTTTTACAAAAAAAAATGTAAGTCAAGATTCTTGGTTACACGTCACCCTGAGATGTCATAGCAAGTATTTGTAACCATCCATTTCAGCGTCGACAAACAAGTCTCTACCAAATCAAATTATTGTAAAATCTTCTTAGAGTAAATGGCTGCTGATTCATCTTTCAATCACTCACAGTTAAGCTAAAAACATTGCATGAGAAAAAAGAAAAAAGAAAAAACTCAAATATAACATTGATTCTTCAAGTTTCTGAGATAACTCAAAGCTACAAGAATCTAAACAGAGAATTGGTGATAAAATCTAAATACCGAACCTTTGGATTTGACAAAAGATTAAAAGAAACCCGATTCCAAGAAACTACTTGTCTGATTAGAAAGCTGTCATAAAGGCATTGAAATACCTGCAATTTCAGAGTAAGGGCTCATGTCAATGTATTGAACTAGGCATCAAAACCAAACTTAGAATTAATGTATGAGTTCATCGCCCCAAATGCGTATACACACACACACATGACACGTGACCAAGTTCATTACATTCGCTAATGGCAATGCTATAAATCATTGCTCGGTTGCTGTTAAATTTTCATAGTGAACTTATGCTTGTTCTTACCCGAAGAGCGAACCAATGGTTTCTAGTTGATGCATCATCCGAGTTATATCCATTTATACAGAATAAAGTTATAGTTGCAAGTTGCAACACAACAACAAAATGTTCTGGGTGTTGATACACATTATGTAAAGTAACCAACATGGTACTTCCATCTTAGACCAGTAGAAAGATGAATATCGAAACAAGAAACAGCATAAAAAACTGACCTTGAGGAACTAACCCCCAGCTCTTGGATTCAATGGACAAACTTGATACCAGCCTCGAAGATGCTATAGCATTGTGTAGAGGTATCATTGAACTCAACTCCACAGGTAATCTGAAAAACCATCCAACAAGTTAATCCAGATTTGCAAATTCCTTAAAAAAAATTCAACTTCGCAATTCATTTAGATTTCAGACTATTAGCAACCAATCGACACAGAGTTCCTTCAGATTTCAGTCTCTGATTAATTTCCAAATTTTTGAAATCGAATCAGTCGTTTAACGAAAAACCCTTTTGGTGCAGTCTCCATTTACAATTGAAGAAAACAATGGAAATTCAATATCAAATCAAAAATGGAGAAAAAGCTGGGATTTTTGCTTCCTCCGTTGACAGTGAAATTATATAAACAGACAGACCTTGAAGATCGATTGAGACGACTGGTTGCTGAGGACGGTGTTGCAGACTTGACGGGAGAGGGGAGTGATGAAACATTGGCATTCTTGTTGCTAAGAATTTGGGATAGAGACTTTATCCGAGAAGAGAATCTGCCTAATACTTTTGAAGACGCCATTGCCAGAAAATATCTAAACGAGGAAGAAAGGAGAAGAAGAAAAGATGTGATTTTTAGGGCTTAAGGGTTTTCTGAGCTAAATCCCGGGTCGGGTTATGGGTCAGGCAAAAAAGTAAAATAAAAGTAAACAATGACTAAGAAAACCATAAAGCGAAATCTAATTTAGGTTTCCAAAGACATCCCTCGGTCTCTTTCTTCTTCTCGTTATTCTCTTCATGTGAAATCCAAGTTCATCGCGTTTTTCCCAAAGCAAGAGAAAGTACAACAAAATCGCAAATTCGCGAGTTTTCTGAAATTTTAACTCTTTATGTAAAAACCTTAACTTTCTTCCCCCTGATATTGTTTCGATCAAAGACAAAGTTCTTATATTTCTGCCGTATTTTGTTGTTGTTGTTGTAATAAATGATTCCGTTTTCATTTTATGTGTTTTGATTCAAGTTTCTATCGATCACCAGAGTCGATTACGAAAAGCAACGAAAGATCATCTCTCGAGTATAATTACAGAGATGGGAAGCAGTGGTAACCGTGTAGGAGAAAGATGGAATCAAATGGGTTGTGAAGAAAAATCGATTGTGATTGCAGAGGAGATGAAGAGAGTTAGTAAACTTCCTTCAAACAGTGTTTATGCAGTTCATCGTCTCAAAGTTCTCAACAAAATCAACGAGCTTTTGTCTGTCCAAGTAAGTAGTTATCTTCCTTGGATAAAGACATAAAACTAAGAAATCTATGAACTGTGCATTAACTTATCAGCAATTTCTTTTGTGTGTTGTTTTTCAGAGAACATTGTCCCAAGAGAAGGAGTTAGAATTGCTCTTCACACAGCTCTCTCTGTAGAGTGATAATGTATGCTCAGGTGTTGGGTTTTCCTCAAAATTGCAGGTGGTGTTTTACAAATGTAATTTAGGTTACAAGCAAGTTCCTTAAGAATATGGTGTGTATGTTTTAGTTTTTATGGACATAAAACGTTTATATCTTTTGCAGAAAAGGTTAATCTGATTCAGATAAAAAACAATGACTCAAATTGGTTAACCTTGACAGTCGACTTTTTTTTTTTTTATCATTGAACCGCAACGAGATTTTATACGAAAATTTTAGTAGCATCAAAGGTTCAACCACAATCATAGTCACACAAAGATTACAAAATTGAAGAGAGATGCTTTTTGCCAGGAAACATTTGATTCTCTATTCATTGTTTGTATACATGACGCAGTTTCAGAAACCTAAAAAAAATGCCCCAGAAACAGCAAAGCAGATAGAAACTATGTGATGTGGTTAGTGGAGAATCTCTGAATTTCTCTCTTGACAAGTTCAGGTTTCTCCGGAAAAATGAGTCACAAAATACTTGGAAAAAACAAATCTTTTGGGGGCAAATTGCATGCAAGTGGTTTAAGGGAGAATGCGTTGCCCTGCAACGGCACGGGTCCTGTTTCTGCCTTTGCGTGCGTTAGCTATGCCACTGATCAACGCACCACCAATGTCTAATACTGAATTGGAACCCATCAGCTTTAATCCAAGAGAATTGACCAAATAGGCCAATTTGCTTTCACTACTACTTTCGCCTGATTCATGAAGCTTCTGAGCTTGCTCCCTGGAAAGAATACTGTAAAGCTGAAGACAATTGGTTGGATCGTCTTCAAAGCTGTCAAAACTAACTCTGACTAATCCAATTGATTTTGAATCGTCGGTTAATGGGTTGAACACAAATGACAATTTCCCAGTTGCCTTGTCCGGTCGTTTGAACAGATCTTCAAGAACATCGTTGTTCACTCCATTGTATCTTTGAACAGGTATCTTTGGGTTACTGCGAGAAAAATTCACGACATGTAGAATCCGCGATGCTTCTCTTAAACCACTCAAGTAGGCACCGTGCATCGTTGCTGGATGTTGCCTTGTTGTCGCTTCACCAGCAAAGAATAGTCGGTTACTTATGCTTTCAGATAGAATGTCATAGTCAACACCAGATGAACCAACCCTTACATGAGAATACGACCCATATGACAAAGGATCACTTCCCCATCTGGTGCAAATCGTCTGAATTGGATCAGGCACAACAACACCTTTAGGACCATATATCCCTGCCAATATGTCGAGAACATTGTTATAGCGAAAACTTGGGGACAGCAAAAGGTTGATGACACTATCAACAATTACCTCTGAGTTTTTTTAGAACACGGTGAAGTAAAACAGATGGTTCCGTGCACTCAAATCTTTGAGCAGCTTCTCCAGCAACTAAAGCAACCAGAGCAGGGCCACCAGAGACAGTATGGTAGGCATAGAACAAAAAGAACTCTCCTCGGTTGATGCTACTCTCGCTGAGACATCCAAACGTGTCTAACTCGTCGCCCCAAAAGACAGACGGAAAAAGCATTGCGACTTTGTTCAGAAGGCCAAACCCCAACCTGTCAATGGCCGCTTGTTTTCTTCTAGGTAAATCTGGCTCAAACTTGATACATCTTTTCTTCAAGACCCCTAGCGGCACAGTGCAAAGAATCATGTCTGCTTGAAATATCTGGCTGCCAGAAATGACTTGACATCCTCGGTCTCCATACTTGATAGCATCAACTCTTTTCCCATATAGAATAGGTAATCCTTCAGCTAATGCATTTATCAGTCTCCAGTTTCCACCGGCAAGGAAACAGTGATCCCCACCCATTTCGTATGGATCATCCTGATCCCAATAAGCAGCTGAAAGATTCGAAAGACACCCGGCGTTAGCATATTCCAAGTTAGCCAGATGCCAGTCAAAAAGTTTTCTTTCCTCTGAATCTTTAGCAACACCGTACAATACCCTGAGAGTCTCCAAGACTTCACCCAAGGAGATCTTATTAGCTGCTCCGTCCATCATTTCCCTCACTTCAGTTACCTTGTCGAGCAGTTTATTGAAACCAAACTCGACATTTTTGTCAGCTACCTTATCCACAATGGCTCCCACTGAATTATACAAAGGACAGTGATCCCTAACCTTGTGAAGAGGAATAGAAAGTTGTCTCGCAAGAACTCCAAGTGGATTAGCATGGAGACCCGTGATTACACTACCACCTAGTTCAACAGCAGCAAATCTATCCTTATCTCCCATCTTCTGGGTGTAGACTCGACCCCCAGGACGACTCCTAGCTTCTAAAAGAAGAACCTTAAATCCAAATGCCAATAGCTGTCTTGCAGCAGCCAGACCAGCAAGTCCAGCACCAACAACTATGACTGATCCCTCCGTCCCCTCTTCAGGAATATAAGGTGCAAACAATGGAGAAACCCCAAAATTGATGTATCCATTACACGAGAGAAAATCATAAGCAGCTGAAATCAAATGCTCACATTCATTACTCACAGTTTCTCTTATCTGATCTTTAAGTAGCCATTTCCGAACATTACTTCTCCACCTAGCGACTATATGATTTCGAACCACAATGTAATCGTTCTGCTCTTTCCCGCCCAATTCTCTTACAACCCCAGCTCGAATCTCCTCCTCAAGCAATTCGTCTATCGGGAAGCCGACGGATAAGGCTATCAGAGCCTCGGTCTCTGTTTCTTTCTCCAATTCTTGTTTCGTCCTGAATTTTTTCTTCGAAGTTCCACCTAAATGCTCCTCGATTAATTCATCCATCAAATTCTCATCGTAGTTCTTCCTGCTTGCTTTTTTCCTCAACGTCCTCCTCGGAACCGCTCCAACCGACGCCGGAGTATCCATTTCAGGTAAACTCTTCACCAAATCACATCCACTCCGTTTTAGCTAAAAACACACCAACCCTAATCACACTCCGTTTCAGACCTGAATTCCATCAAACAAGCACAAAAGCAATCGAGTCCTATCTGCCACCAATTAGTTCATCACCTCCAAAGATTCAGTAAACCTTAATTAACAAAATCGTCATCGTCAAATTAACCAGAGAACTACGCAGGTGTATCTTGGGAGCGAAAGGGATTCTGGAGCATTTCTTTGTCCAATCCTCAGCTACGACATTCGAACCTGCGTCGGCGTGCTTACAGAAAAAAAGGGTCATGGATTTACATACACATGGGCCTATATGAATATAAAAGATCTAAGCCCATTGGTCTTATTAAGTTATATCAAGACCATTTATTTCTGTCAATTATACATATAAACAAATATATTTACATAACCAAAGCTGCCTATGAACAAAAGTGATGTAACTTTGTTTTTCAAAAAGAAAAAGAAAAGAGACCAGACAATGTAACTAGCGTAGGGTCATTGTGTCTTTTCTTCATCACATAATGAAAAAATGACATTTCGCCCCAATGCCATATCTCACATGGCCCTTTCCACATCTATCCATTCACATGTCATTTGTTTTGCGATTCAAATTTTGGGATCATTCCCACAAGATATCTTAAAACCTTATCCATCTCAAGTACTTTATAACTTCAATTTTTGTAGTATGAAATTGCAGTTTCAAAATCAAAGAAACTTTAACGGGCGGGAAATTAATTGTGAAAGTACGTGGTGCAATAACTAATTACATTTATTTGTTGTATTGAAACATGCATGTATTTTTTAATGTTATATAATACGTACATGTTGTATATTGAAACGTGCATGTAGTTTTCTCCACCAAAAACGCCTCGCACGTTGCACTCTAACTTAAAATAAATCAAAATACAAATTATTGCTTTGTCATTAGAGAAGACGTTACCGAACGTTATTTCCGCATAAAAGAGTATATATTAAATAAAGTCATGACAACGTGTTTGTGTTGTCATTAAGAAATGAGGATTTTAATTAAATTGTTTAGAAATTATTATTTCTTTTAATGCTAGTTAATGATATCGAGGACTCGTGAACATGTCACATCAGAAAGCTTCGAAAAGTGAGTTAATCGGACTTTGTTCCGTATCAAAAATTCAAATATTTTTTACTTTGATTTAAAACAAAACTATAGCATCTACATGTATTTATTCGATTAAGATCCCGTATTCACTACGAAATGAGTATATATGGTTTATAAGGTGTTTCTGTTACTATTTCTAATAAATTATTTCTGTAAGAAATATAGTGTTTTGTGGTTATTTGATCATTTTCTCACTACTACAATATTAGTAATTCATTATTAAATAGGCGAAACCAATACAAATATTTTACTACAAAACGTCTACAATTATTGACAAATAAAGAAAACAAATAGTATTAAGTTAATGTGTAGGTGCCACTGTAACAGGAGGCGACTACTTAGAGCTGTGACGGCATTGGGCCGCTGTTGATGATGTGTCTCCATAATGGTGACGAGGTATCCGAAAACGACATGTTAATTTAAACAATAACGAAACTAATCTTCTCACTAATAAACACTAAACAGGTTTCAACACAACCATCTTTACAAAAGCTAGTTGGAGTCCAAAATGTATTAATTTGTAATAACGAAGATATTCAACATGTTTCCAAAACTAAAATACTTGCACAGTAGAAAAATTCAAAATCGAACTAATATTTTTTTTGGTTTAGAGATGTATGCGTCGTGGAAATTTAGGACATAAAGATTTGGTTTTATTTTTTTATATTAAATTTTGTAATAATGAAGTAGTGAAAATGGTGAAATTATAGATAATGATTAGGGGGATGGTGTGGGTAAGAGTCTTACCGTAAGACGGCCCCGCGAGGGTTTACTATATGACACCGAGAGCATGAACTACCTGTCATTATGTCCTCTTCCATACTTACACATTTTGGACTATTTTCTTTTATTTTGTCTTTTACGTAGTATGATTTTAAAAACATAAATATTTTTTTTTAAATTCAAATTTTAAATTTTTTTATTAAAAGATGTTTTTAAAATATTTTAATTTTAAACTTTTTATTATTGAATATTTAAATTAATAGCATATATTTGGAATTAAAATCCAAAAATGCTATTTTAAAAAATTACCTAATTTTAATCAAAATCCATGTTTCTATATAATCGACAGAGTTATTCTCATTTGTTTGATTTCATGGAAAGCAAATCAAGGTATTTTATGGAATTGTTTCTAAGAATAGAAAGCAATGATATAGTATACAATATTCTGTTCTTGTAAATGACATTGATTTACTTAAGTACCTTAAGTTTTTCACTAATACAATATTAATATTTTTAATCTAAGTATTAAATATTAAGATAGAAACAAAATTGAGTTAGTAATGTGAATATACATTCATATATCATTTAAGTCTCTCAGTAAGTTTTTAAGGTTCTTATTTGAGAGACGTTTTTTTAATGATAACAACTTCATTTATTTAGATCAAATAACCACGTCTATATGGTACATATGCATATAGATGGGAGTCAAATAGATACTGATCATTTATTTAGATGTGTCGGCTCTGACTATGCAATGTTAAGAAACTCACGTTTAGAGATGGAGACCGTTTGATTCAAATTGATTTAAAACAACGTCGTTTCAATTTCCCATGGTAACACAAAACGACTTGACACAGATTTTTAGGTTATCAAAAAGGTCTTTAGGAGATTTAAAAATATGGTCACAAGTTTACGAAATTTAAATTCAAGCTAAAGAGTTCTTATATCTGCAAATACTTTTGCTAATTATTGATAAAGAAATTGTTATCTTTTAGTTCAAGCAATATCAAATTCACATTATTAGCCACGTAATAGCAATTGCATTTTAATGGTTTTGTACTCTTTGTTACAATTACATTATAACTTTGTATAATTTTTATTCACCAAAATTCGAGTTTTGACTTATTAGATCATAGTCCCATTATTCAAATCGAGGCATATAAAAGGTAAAATGGCTTTCCCAAAGCCTAAAGTACTCCACTCCAAAAAGTCCGAATAAACCGGTCCATTTGAATTTTAAAATGACTAAATAGCCATCTCTAAACCATTTTTTAAGTTTGAGATTATTATTTAATTTTTTAATCTCTAAAATGGTTAAATTTCAATTACCGAACGTAATCACTTTGCTCAAATTAATAACCAATAAAACCAGAAAAATATATCATAACTAATGTTTGGTATTAGTCTTTTAGCTGAAATCATTCAAAGAGCAGCTTTGGAAAAGACACAAGAGACAATAATAAACAGAGCTTCTTTAGTAGAAAGAAGATAGTAATTTTGTTGTTATTTCAAAGCACAAAGAAGTAGTAGAGAGCCAAAACAAAAACCCTAAAAAGCTGTTTAACATTTTCGCGGTTTCTTCTTCTTGTTGTTTCTCTGAAGCCGTGATTTGATGTGAAAGGCGAAGAAGCTTAACGACAGGCAAAATAAATTGAGGAAATCAATGATTCTGGTAAGATCATTTTCCCTAAATTGTTGTCTTCTTCTTCTCGTCTGGTCGCTCTCCATGGTCTCTCTCTGGTTCAATCGTTATCATGGCGGTGAAATACACCAGAGCTTAGCTGGTGAATATTTTTTGTAATATTCTAATAATCTTCTCTCTTTCTCTGGCGGTTTTGTGATAAATAATAAAATATGTATCGAATCTACCGGCCGTTCTTATTGGTTTATTGTTGAATCATTTGGAAAATTCCCTTTTTATTCTTATAAAATTGTTTTAAAAAAAAATCTTCAGTCAAACGTTTTGTATTTCTTCGTGTTTCAGTACGTTATCAAGGATTTCGAGGTTTTAATCTCCATTCATTACTTCTTCAATCACAATATATCGTTTCAATTTCGTTGGCTGTTTTGTATATTGCAGGAGGAATTTTGAGGTTGAGACAGCTTTCGATCAATCTCTCGTGTCTTGCCTTGTAAAAGAGAACATATAAACGGTTTTTGTCTGTTTGTTGAAGTCAGATCCAAAATCTAGAGGCTGTAAAAGCTTTGACTCATTGATTTGACAAAACGGAGGAAGATTCAAAAAGAGGAGAAAAAGGTCCTTCGAGTGACTTGGTTTTGTGAGGATATGTATTTACCAGAAATAAATGATTAGTTCCTATTTTCTCAGAAACTTTTGTTTTTCTTGCTAGATTGTGGGATCCTGGAAATGAATTCGCTGGAAAACATAGCCTTCTTGGTGTTGGGTTTGTGTACTGTGTTCTTTTAAGTTTCATGTGATTCATTTGGAGGAGGAAAAAGAGAGGTCTTGTCATGTCTGTGAATTTTGTATTCATCTGCAAGCCCTTACATGAGTGACTAATCAAGGAGGGAGTCTTTGTTTCTTGTCTTCAATCCAACTTAGTGGGGGCAGCTAAATAATTCAAAACAAAAATCCTAGTCTCTTCCAGAATCTTGCGAGCCTATATCTCTCCAACAAAGTACAACTTCTCTGAGGAGTTGCGTTATGTAGCAAAACAAAAGAGGGTCCAGAAATTTTCTTGCATTCTCTACTCTTCCCTCTGTCTCTCCTTCTGGTATTTCAATCTTAAATGAGTCGACTACTGAAGCGAGGGAAGCAGGAGAAGCCCGTATCTGATGGGGCTGAAAAGGTCATTGTGGCTGTTAAAGCGTCTAGGGAGATTCCAAAGACAGCCTTGATTTGGGCTTTGACTCATGTTGTTCGGCCTGGGGACTGCATTACGCTGATTGTTGTTGTCCCTTCTCACAACTCCGGTACTTTTCTTGCCAAGGTTTTGTTGGTTAAAGCTGTGTTGGTCTCTAACTTTTTTGGTGTTTAGTTTTCTCTGTTTATCCGTACCTTATCTGCTTTTTGATGGATGTGTAGGACGAAAATTTTGGGGTTTCACCAAAAGTTTCCCTATGTTTGCGGGGGATTGTGCAAGTGGCCATTGGAAATCACATTCTGAAGCACTACCAGAGATAAAGAGTGATCTCGCTGACACTTGTTCCCAACTGATTCTCCAGCTCCATGATGTCTATGATCCAAATAAGGTTGACTTTCTTGGCTGGCATTTTATAGGTATGATGACCCCGTGAAAGCATCACATGTTTCTCATGCTATTTTGTTGTTTGTGATTGCCTTGAAGATAAATGTCAAGATTAAGATTGTTTCTGGATCACCCTGTGGAGCAGTTGCTGCTGAGTCTAAGAAAGCGAAAGCAAACTGGGTAGTACTGGACAAGTAATAATCTATTTTCATATATACCCCAACGTTGTCCCTTAAATTTTATGAACATTATATGGGTAAAATCTCTTTACAATGGGTTCAACAATTATATTTACTTTCACCAGTTTACTCTTGTGTGTTGTTTGTTTTACAGACACCTCAAGAACGAAGAGAAACGGTGTATGTATGAATTGCAATGTAACATTGTGTCGATGAAGCGTTCTCAGGCAAAAGTCCTACGCTTAAATTTGGTTGGATCGCCTAGTAAGGATGCTGAAAAAGAGTCTCCTTTACCAACTGGACCAGAAGAAGCATCTGAAAAACACATGAAGAACACAAAAGGATCGTTAGATTCCAGTAGAGGACTGCCTGTAACTCCTACTAGCAGCCCTGAGCTGGGAACACCATTCACAAATACAGAAGCCGGGACTTCTTCAGTGTCGAGCTCTGACCTGGGAACGTCACCTTTTTTCACATTGGGAATGAACGGACTCTTGAAGAAGGATGGAGCGTTGGTCATCAAGGAGAAAGACGGTCTTGATGATTCCGGATCTGATACAGAGAGTGAAAACCAATCGTTAGCTTCAACGAGTATGAGATTTCAGCCATGGATATCAGAATATATTGGCACCCATCACCAGTCATCCCAGGAGGGCGAAGAAATTTTATGGAAAAATGATGATAGGGCACAAATATCCACTACAAAGGCTTTGCTTGAGAAGTTCTCTAAACTTGATGTGGAAGCTGGGTTGTCGTCTAGTCGAAGGATTGATCTGGAGTTTAGTGGAAACGTAAGAGATGCAATATCACTCACCCGAAATGCTCCTCCTGGTCCGCCTCCTCTCTGTTCTATCTGCCAGCACAAGGCGCCAGTTTTTGGGAAACCCCCAAGGCTGTTTTCATATGCCGAGTTAGAGCTTGCAACAGGTGGGTTTTCACAGGCTAACTTTTTGGCTGAGGGTGGATATGGATCTGTTCATCGGGGTGTACTACAGGAAGGCCAGGTTGTTGCAGTTAAGCAACACAAACTGGCTAGTTGTCAAGGAGATGTAGAGTTTTGCTCGGAAGTGGAAGTTCTCAGCTGTGCTCAGCACAGAAATGTTGTTATGCTAATTGGTTTCTGCATTGAAGACAGCAGACGGCTCTTGGTTTATGAATACATATGCAATGGTTCACTTGACTCCCATCTATATGGTAATGTTGCATGAAATTTCTATTTGAGCTTGTGGTAGAGACTCAGTATCAAATGCTCTGATCTTTTTGTAGGTCGCCAAAGAGAAACTCTGGAATGGTCAGCACGACAAAAGATTGCTGTTGGAGCAGCAAGAGGTCTTCGGTATCTTCACGAAGAGTGCAGAGTTGGCTGTATTGTCCACCGTGACATGCGTCCTAACAACATCCTCATTACTCATGATAATGAGCCACTGGTATAGAAATATGGCCTGTTCCTTCATTATAACAACCACATGTTGTTTTCATATGTTTTTTGGTCCTAAGTCAGCTTTTCTAATATCTATCAGGTTGGAGATTTTGGTCTAGCGAGATGGCAGCCTGATGGGGAACTGGGTGTAGAAACACGAGTGATAGGAACGTTCGGGTGAGACTAACATCAACTAAAGCTATCATTTTCTTTGTGATTTCCTGACGACTTTTCTGTTGCTAAAGGAAAGTATTTTGTCTGGTGTGCAGCTATTTAGCTCCAGAATATGCTCAAAGCGGACAGATCACAGAAAAGGCTGACGTTTACTCGTTCGGGGTTGTTCTAGTTGAGCTAGTCACTGGCCGCAAAGCCATTGATATCTCTATGCCAAAAGGCCAGCAATGCCTCACTGAATGGGTAATGAAATTCATATCATAATTTTTTTTAGTAAATTGAATAATATAAAGAAACTGATTGCTTGTTGTGATCTTAGGCACGTCCACTACTGGAAGAATATGCGGTAGAAGAAGTCATAGATCCGAGGCTTGGGAACCGTTTTGTAGAAAGCGAGGTCATTTGTATGCTTCATGCAGCTTCATTGTGCATACGCAGAGACCCACATTTGAGGCCACGCATGTCTCAGGTAATCAAAAGAAAGCCTTGAAATCACTTCTCAAGTCTCAAGATTTTCTGATGATACTAAAAGGTCTGATCAATTGTGAAGGTGCTGCGTATACTGGAAGGAGATATGATAATGGATGGGAACTACGCATCCACACCATGTTCAGAGGCAGGGAACAGAAGCGGTCGGTTCTGGGCGGATCATTACAGCGGTCAGCTTTCGAATGATGGGTTGGATAAATCCAGTGAAGGGCTGTCTATTGAAACACCAAAACTAGCTTTGAGGGAGAGGGAAAGGGAAAAGGGGCGGTTGGAACTAAAACACAACAGACAATACTAAAACAGAATAACTTTGTCTTAAGAAAAGTTAGTGAAAGCTGGCAAGAAAGATTTTCCTCTAATGTGGTCTAAAGCTAGCAAGAAAGATTTTTCCTTAGACCCTTTTTGTTTGTATAGTGGGTAAGGTGCAAAAACAGATGCTAAAATATGTTATCATCAAAGGAATTTGAAAGATTTACAAGTTCTTTTGAATTTGAATTCCCTTATTAGTCCAACATAGTTGTTTTGCAGAGGGGAGAGAAAAGAGAGGAACAAGAGAAGACAAAATAACGAGGGCTTTCCTTAATAATTATTGCATGACAGAGAGAGTGATAAGTCAGATTCACATCTAAACTTGCTTATCAGTAGTTCAGTACAGTAATGTGATGCTTTGGGTCTCTGAGTATCACCAACTAGCAAATGGCGAGGACTTTGGTGAGGCGGTGATCATATGAGGTTCCATGGATTTTAGTAACGGGATCATGATCACAATATCTGATTTTCTTTATCTTTTTATTCAAATTCTTCTTTTAGCATAAGAATTTTTAGAGATATTGACTTTGTAGTAAATCAGTCTTGAATAAATATACACACATACATTAAAGTAGCAGCATAGAAGATCCATCCTCATGAGTCATGACAACAAAATAGTAGCTGGAAATGTAAATAAGAAGTACAGCTCTCATTTGTGGTTATGACAGCACCTAGAAACTCTTGTCCACTATTTATTTGAGAAATTCACATATTATTTATACAAAACTTCTAGAATCTATCGATGCTACGTACCATGAACAAGTGTTTTGATCTTCTATTAAATCCTCATCTTCAATCTTGCATAAATGGCAGAAACAAGATCCCGAGCGTCACATCGGATTAGTTCTGATAACCATGAGTCAAAATGTGAGAAAAACTACGCTTACATTTTTTTGTTGACAGCAAAACTACTCTTACTCTATAAGTCTATATGCATGCAACTTGGGTTTGAAGATTATAGCTTACGTATAAATGGAAATGTGAGTGTTTAAAAACTAATAAATATATCCAACTGCGTCCTTTTAAAATTGCATGGGCTGAAATAACTGGGCCTAAATGGCCCAGTAATATTCAAAAAGCTTTCTTCTTTTTTTTTTCACCAAAAAACTTATAATAAAGGCGATTTTTCGGCTTTAGCTAGAAATATCTTTTCTGTATTGATAGATATTTTTCGTGCCGACATGGATCCCTTAGCCTTTTTCCCTACTTTGAAACAACGAAGCATAAACTTTATTAAATGATGCAAAAAAGGGAATATTCATGAATCGTTTTCTTAGTTTATACCATGTCTTATTTTTATGATTTTTTCATCTCGATTATAACAGATGGATTCAACAGTATAACATTATGATGCAAGAAAAATGAAATCTAATTTCATGTGTATATATATATATACATATATGAATATATTATTTTATGTTTTATTATTTTGTAAAAGAAGTCATCTCAAAAGAGGTCCATAATTAAAGATAAGATCGCCGACAAAAAGGCGTAAAACTTAGGGCCATGCCAGGAAAAAAGAAAGCCAAGACATAACAATAGTTCAATAATTTGATTAATTATAATCATCAATTGATTTTCCGAGTCTTATAATCGTATTTAAAAATGCTAACAAATGACAATTGTTCAAAGTTCAATCTTGTTACTTTCTCTGCAACCCAAAAGGACACTCGAAAACACAGAGAGGGAGAGAGAGAATACCAAACCAAACCAAACCAAAACCAAACTCACACCAACAAAAATGTGAATTATTACAACATATATATTAAAAAAGAAATACATGAATTTCGAGTTCAATCAATTTAAGAGGACGGGTATGACGTCAGCCCAGAGTCTCGGTCGTCGCCGCCTCTTCATCCAAGAAGAGATCCTCCGTCTTCCTAACCACCGCGTGGATCAGAACCAACAGAGCTCCGGTCAGCAGCGCACCAAGGATGTTCCACGTTGCGTTCGTCAACAAGAGGAGAGCGACGGTTATCACCGATAAACAAATCAGGACCGTCCGATCGTCAATCTGATAACCGAAGACCTTGATAGGCTCGTCACGAAGGAAATAGAGGAAGACCCAGACGAAAGCCAAGACAGTGAAGACGATGAGCGAGGTCGGATGTTTGATAAGGCTCAGGAAGATGACTATCAAGAAGACGATTGCGTAATTCGTCTGGAAGTAAACAAGATTGGTCTTGATTCTTGACATGTAATCAGAGACGCCGTGAGGGAGTCCCACGGAGTGGTAATCGAACATCACTTTCCAAGGGCGGCGCATGGCGAGTCCGGCTTTGATACGTTGCTTGGTCCGTGAGATGGACTCAAGATCCACCACCGGAGACGTATGAGACGACGTCGGAATCGCGCCGTAGTTCGTCATTACTAATTATTATCGCGTTTGAGATTGAATAAAGGACTAAATGGAAATAATGAAAGATTGTTGTAATTTATAATTTGGACAGTGTATATAATGGAGGTTTCTTGAATTAGGTGATTAAAACAAGATTAATTAGATCGTGTTTAAAAAAATTGAGATTGTGATTGTTTTCCACAAAAATATTGTCCAATATTACAATGGTTAAAGGTGTAACGTGAGGATTTGATTCACTATTTGGTCAATGTCTGAAAATTTTAAACTTATATTTTCAAGATTTGGGTTACAGCAACTTATAGTAGATTACAATTGATTCGTTAAGATAAATAATTAACGAGTTTGATAAAGTCGCGATAACAAATAGAGATGACATTATTGAACCACTCTAGAGGTGTCTCTCTGGATCTGGAATGTGTTTATTATTTTGCCACGTGTCATGTCGGCAGGAATATAAATAAATATTTACAATTTTAATCCCTCGTACTTTGTCATGATGTTAATTCAGCCTCATACATTTTGGTTTCTTTACCTTTGTAAATCGATTATAGGCCAAGATAAGCTCAGAACCATTTGGATTTTTCCGTCTACACAAACTTATGTGACTAAACCTATTTGCATTTGTATTTTTTGGGTTTTTTTTTAATTACATAAACTGTATTTTTCTTTTATAAATTACACAAACTTCATAAATTTTTCTAACTGCAGAAATTTTATTAATGTTTATATGTTAAATAGCTATTAAATCTGATTATAATTCGAAAATTTAGTTTTAACTTAGGTTTATTTTGAAATTAAAACCAAAATTTTAAAATAAAACGAGGTTTAATAATAATTTAACATGTACACATTAACGAAATTTTTGTAATTGGAATAATTTATGAAGTTTATGTAGTTTACGGAAAAAAATACAGTAACTTATAAAAGATGAAAAAGTACAGGTGAAAATAGATTTATTCGCATAAATTCGTGTAGTTGACGGAAGTAAACCCTTTATTTATTCATTTTAAATTGTGTATTTTACTAATATACTCTACAAATATTAGTGCTTTGATCATGTTATTATTGCATGCATAATTCCTTTAATTATGGTCATGCTTTAGAATTTCGAGATGGTTTTTGTATATAAGAATTTTAAAGTTCCATCAAGAGACTCTTAATGCCCAACCGACTGAAACTTATTAAGTAGGCCCAAATTCGGCCCAGAAATGCCACGACGGCGAATAGTTGAGGGAACCGTTACACAAATAAGATATTTCTAACCAACGAAAAGAAAAATCAGAAATGGTGATTTTATCGGCAAGCTCCACCGTGAGAGCTGCCTTGGATACACAACCTAGACTTCCGTACAACCCTAATGCTCCTCGGAAAGTGAAGAAAACCCCTAACAGTAATTCTTTATTATTGCCGCCGTCACCTCCACCGTCTCCGCGAATCAGCATCTCCGTCGCCGATTTGCTCAAGCGTCCCGCAAGTAAAGGTAGATGCTTAAACCCGGGTTTGATTCAGTCGCAATGTTTGATTAAGAAATTTCAAACCTTACATTTCCTTAGTCTAATAACTGTGTGGCATACGTGAAATGTTGGAATTTGATTTTTTTTTAAAAGAACCGTAATTAAAGCCCTCTTTTTCTATTGGTTAGTGAAAGACCTCTCAAAACAGAGATAGTTTACTGAATTGTTTTTGTATGTAGACTTGACTGATGACTTTGATGATACTTACATGGGATATGAGACATGGTCTGCAAGTCCACCAAAGTTGGAGAAACCAAGATCAGTTTTCAATGCTGCCTCTTTAGCTTTTATAGGCGATTCCATCTACGAGGTTCGTTTTCCATTGCATCCTGAGCTTTAAAGTTTATGCCTTTAGGCAAGTTTCTGCTGCCCTTAATCCTTGTTGGATCAATCTTGATATACTTCCCTTGATTGGAAATCCCTTGATTCCTCGTTTTCTCTTCCGGGAATCATGCTATAGTGTTGTTAGCTTGCCAATATGTCAAATGCAGATCTTGTTACTATTTACACTCTTAACATCCCACGTTTAATTCATAGTTTCTGTTGGTTTTGCAGCTTTATGCACGTAGGCATTTTCTTTTCCCTCCACTTAGTATCGAAGAATATAACGATCGTGTTAGAGCAGTGGTGCGCTGTGAAGCACAGGTATATTATCTTTAGACCTCCTGTGCTTTCTCCAATCAGTATTGTAATAGTGTATATGCTTTGATGTATCCTTTATTCTCGAAAAAGCAGTATATTGGTGCTTGGTCTGTTTTATGATTTTGCTTATATCTTGTTCTAGTTACACCGTTAAAACCAGAAATTCGTTACTTAGGTAATTAGTATCAGCATGTAACTCTTTTCATTCATCATCTTACAAATGTCTGACATAACAATTGAATATTATTGTTATCATTTTCCGTTGTTTGCACATAGTATGTTGACTCCTAACTTTTCTAAAAATCTTCTTAAGTATGCCTTGCTAAAGAAGCTGGTTGACGATGATTTCTTAACAAAGGAAGAGAGGTCAGTACAGTACAACAAATCCATTATTTCAGCATCCAAATATTCTCTGCAGTCACTACGATAAATGCTCTTGATTGACCTGCGATACATGGTTGGGTTTTATGCATCTGACAAATTTGTATTTGCTCCAGGGATGTACTCAGGTGGGGAAAGAATATAGGTTCTGTTAGAACACGTTCAAGAAGGCGTGCAGGTGTTGCGGTTTATAACAAGGCATCATCATTGGAGACACTAGTAAGTAACCCCCATAACTTAAACTTGCACTATCTTCTTCTCTGTTCTAATAACTCTGCTTGAAGCTATATCTTCTTGTTGCCACAAAACCCGCTTTCTATTTCCAGATTGGTTATCTGTATCTAACAAATGGGAAAAGATTAGAAAAAATAATGCAGAAGCTAGGGTTCTCAAGCGATTCTTCAACTGAGATAGTAATTGAAGAAGCCAAACCTAAACCATCAGACTCCAACGTGTCAAACTTTATACTCAGTGAGTTATATCAATCTCCTCCACTGAATTCGATCATAAACTGCACTTTGTGGACACAAGTCATAACCATCATCCCCAATCTTGATGTAATTTTGTAGACGAGCAAGTGTCACAATAGTTGTAGAAAAGGTCATTACACACTTGGATCATGGAAAAGCTGAAGGATGAAAGCTTCCTGTTAGTAGGCCTGTTGATCATTATAGTGTTCACTCATCAGGTTCAACATTAATAAACATGATAATAATTCATGTAAACGTGACGTTTGTAATTTGATCTAATCCAGCTTGCCAAAATTCACATCCTTATCGAAAGACAAAGGCAAAACTGGTATGTAGTAGACAAAGATAAAAGATCGACATTGATTGGAATGATTTAAATAAATTATGTGGCAGTCTCATCCATACTATTTTTTCATCGTGTGAATAGTATAATTCATATTGAAAAAAAAACAAAGATAAAAACATATCACAGACTCATAGTATTTCTCCATCTGTAACTCTTTAAGCCACCCATTTTCTTTGTAACGTCGGTGCATTCTAGTCCTATAATATTTACATTATTTTATGATGCATGGGTTATAATTCAGTCAGAGTACATAACACTTTTGTAATTACATTGGTTAATAACCTAACGTAGAATACTTAATTGGTTTTAAAATCAATATCAAATAAAAGAAAATTTATGGACATACACATAAGTCTTTCAATGTAGTTGTTACGTGATCCATGTGTATATTTAGGTAAGGAAATAGAAAGACAATTCAAATATCTAATAGTTTTCCATTTCTCAAGTGGTTGAGATAATTATTGGTTTTATCCAACGAACCCTCTCTTACATATCTAACAATTTACTACCCCAAAAATCTCATTCATAAATATTAATTGTAATTTCCAAAACAATTTGGGTCGTGTGACCTGACGACACGAGCCACTGGACACTTGAAAATGCTTCTATTTTTAACTAAAGTAAGGTTATAATATTCAAAAAAGACAAAGAAAACTTAAATGATTTTAGATGTGTAGCAACAAAAACGAGTTATTTTGATTGGTTTGTTGTCTTTGTCGTGTAAATGTCTTATAATTTTGTGGTGACTAAACTCTACCCGTAACACTTTGTAACCGTTGTAATGAATTGGACCATTACTACCACGTGAACCAAATAGCGTGAAAACAACGTAGCATAAAGGAAAGAGACAGTTTCGTGATTATGGAGAGTAATAGAATTGTTAATCTCATACCAAATTTAGCTAAACAAAACAAAATATTTGATTTTAGAATTCTTCGAATTCGATAGTCGATTTATCAGGATAACAAGTACATCCAAAAACTACAATCGTATTAAGAAAATGAACTACAATCGCTGTTTACATCTTCCACTAAACCAAAAAATTTAGTCCTCCATTTTCGGCCCAAACTGAATAAATCGAACTAGCCAAACTGGAATTTTTAGTTTTCGATTTTAATTTTATTATATATAGTAAATCGATCGGATATAATAATAATTTTAATCAATTTACGTTTTGGTTCAATCTAAAAACTCGAAAAAACCAAAAATATAAACCAGTAAACCGAATTACACTGCATAATTAAACCAAATTAATCAAAAATTAACCGAAAAACTGAAATACAAACCAATAAACCGATTAAACCTAAGTTTTATATAGTTAAACCGAAAATCAATTTTTAATTCGGTTTAATTCGTAATGGTTGTTTATGCTAAAAACTAAACTGATTAAACCGAATAAATAACTGAACCGAACTGATTATTATTTTTTTTATCGACTTTTTCAAAACCCAAAAAACCAAGCCTATTAATCCGAAAAAATTGAAAGCAGCCTAAAAAAATCCTTGACATTACATTATTTTGTTGGAAATCGTGTAGAGTAGTAACTATAAAATATGAGGGAGAACTATAAAATTTTCCATACTTATAATATCTACAAAAAATTTGTTGAATTTCGTATACTTACAGTACTTATGGACACTCGAATCGAAATGCTCTTTTTTTATACGCAAAATTTATTTGTTCAATCCTATAAAACTCAGGTATTCAATTATTTAAATCAATAATGCTAAAAGGCTCAACAATGTGGGTCCCATGAGATACCCTCCATTGCTAAATGCTTAAAAGCAGCTGCAAAGCACAGCCATTTTGGCATCCGAACAAACACCAAGTTTTCTTCCTTTTACACTTCAGAATTTAATTTCATCTCATATCAGATCTTTTCCCTTTTTTCTGTTTATTTATTAATCTCAAGCTAAGAAAGTCTCAAGCTTTCTGTTCCACCATATTTTCTTTTTCTCCACTGCCTCCTCAACTAATTATTTGCTTTTGATTAACAGTCTCCGGTATGGGTCTAGAACCTAATGCTATGAAGAATGTAGCTATGGGGGCTGTTTCTGCTCTGTTTCTTCTAGGTTTTCTCGTCTATTCTGTTTCTGGTTCTGTCTCTTACGATAGCCGAGCCATTACCATCAATGGCAAAAGAAGAATCCTTATCTCTGGATCTATTCACTACCCCAGAAGTACTCCTGAGGTTCTTTGTTCTTCTTTTCGAGTTTGCAATGCAGTTAGAATTATTCGAAAGTTTGAAACTTTGGCTTTTTGCTTTTAACCCCCACTCTCCACCTAATTCTAGTACTCCAAAATCTAGAGTTGTATTTCTTATCTCTGGATGTGTATTTTGTAGATGTGGCCAGATCTAATACAGAAAGCAAAAGAAGGAGGCGTGGATGTGATTCAGACTTATGTTTTCTGGAATGGACACGAGCCTTCTCCTGGAGAAGTAAGAAAAAACTGATTGTTGTTTTTTTTTTCATCATATTCAAAGTACCGATTCATTGGATACCACTTTATGTTTTTTTGGGGCTTCATCTGCAGTATTATTTCGAAGGGAACTATGATTTGGTTAGGTTTGTCAAGTTGGTCAAACAATCTGGACTCTATCTTCATCTACGGATTGGTCCTTATGTCTGCGCAGAGTGGAACTTCGGGTAATTTGTTGTTTCGTGTTCATAACCTAAAAATAGTTAAGTTAAAAAGGAGAAAGTTTTCTCAGAAATTTTAATATATCTGTTTGTTTAATTTCGCAGTGGATTCCCTGTTTGGCTTAAGTATATTCCAGGAATTAGCTTCAGAACAGATAACGGTCCTTTCAAGGTTAGACTTGTTTTCTAAAACTAGACTATCTTCATTTTGAAGTTATCAAAAAAAAGTTCATTGACCCTTGTTTGACTCATATGATAATAAGTTAACTAAGAAAATCTTGACTGTTATTTTTTTTTTCAAGGCTCAAATGCAAAGATTCACCACAAAAATTGTTAACATGATGAAAGCTGAGAGGCTTTTTGAATCTCAAGGCGGTCCTATAATCCTCTCTCAGGTAAAAACCTTCAAGTGAATTGTTCTATCTTAATAGTCTTTAGAGTGACAGTGACACTAAGTAGCCTTGTCTGAATCAAAAATCATATGTTATGTGACAGATTGAAAATGAATATGGACCAATGGAGTATGAGCTCGGTGGACCGGGACGGTCTTACACCAACTGGGCAGCTAAGATGGCGGTGGGTTTAGGCACTGGTGTCCCTTGGGTCATGTGCAAACAAGACGATGCTCCTGACCCCATTGTGAGTTCTTTTGTCTTGTATCTGGGGCATCTTTTCTTCATTAGCTGTATTCTCTTGCCTCCCATCATTCTTTCTGTTGAATTTTATTAAAGAGCACATGCGTTGGTGTTACTTCTTCTCATGATCTTTTTTGTTTGAGAATAATAATATTCAAATCGTATAAGAAATTCTTAGTTGTCTTATGTTGCTGAGGTCAACGACAAGTGTCATGTGGATCATTCATATATGTTCAGTCTATTCCTTTTGAATATTTTTTAACTTGTTGATTCTATGGTTTTTCTCCCTGCTAGATCAACGCTTGCAATGGATTCTACTGCGACTACTTCTCTCCAAACAAAGCTTACAAGCCCAAAATGTGGACTGAAGCTTGGACTGGATGGTAAACAGAGACTCAAAGTAAACCTCAGCTTCTGTTATTGATTCTCAATGAACTAATTATTTTTTCTCGACGTTTCTACAGGTTTACAAAGTTTGGAGGTCCAGTTCCTTACCGTCCAGCCGAAGATATGGCCTTTTCTGTTGCAAGGTTTATTCAAAAGGGTGGATCTTTCATCAACTACTATATGGTAAGGCTAAAGCTGCTGACTTTTTTTTACCACGTTCACAAAGTAAATCAAATCCCCTTTTTGAGCTTTTCCAATTCTCATACACTGGTTTCGTGCTCAGTATCATGGTGGAACAAATTTTGGTCGGACTGCTGGTGGTCCATTTATAGCAACCAGCTATGATTATGACGCTCCTCTCGACGAATACGGTAAGCTTGCTAAAACAGATTTTGTTCTATTACCTAAAGACGAAGATTGTTGTCTTCTTTATAAATATTGTCAATTGTTTTCAAACAGGACTTGAAAGGCAACCTAAATGGGGGCACTTGAAAGATTTGCATAGAGCGATCAAACTGTGTGAGCCAGCATTAGTATCAGGAGATCCCACGAGGATGCCCCTTGGAAACTATCAAGAGGTTTCAATTCAAAGTCTTTTTCATTTTTCAGTGATTGTTGTTTTTTTGCTGTGATCGACTTGATAAGCTTTTGTACATTTGTAAATGTGCAGGCTCATGTGTACAAAACGAAATCCGGAGATTGTTCTGCATTTTTAGCAAATTACAATCCAAGATCTTACGCCAAAGTTTCTTTTGGGAGCAACCACTACAATTTACCACCGTGGTCTATTAGTATTCTTCCAGACTGCAAAAACACAGTTTACAACACAGCCAGGGTAAGAAGAGTCATACATAATACATGCTTCAACTAAATATAATGATAATGGGTAAAGGATCAAAATTTCAATCTCTTGCGTCTTGGTTTTATGTGAGCACCAGTAAAGAGTATGCTGGTTTTGGCTGTAGGTTGGTGCTCAAACGTCAAGGTTGAAAATGGTTCGGGTTCCTGTTCATGGTGGATTGTCTTGGCAAGCATACAATGAAGACCCATCAACTTACATTGATGAGTCATTCACAATGGTCGGATTAGTGGAGCAGATCAATACTACACGAGACGCTTCAGATTACCTATGGTACATGACTGAGTAAGTACCCATAGGAATCAGAATCTATCAATGCCTAATGCATGTGGAGGAATTCTTTGAATGCTTTTTGACTTCAAAAATTACAGATTGTCTTTTTTCCCGTAGTGTTAAAATTGATGCCAATGAAGGATTTTTGAGGAATGGAGATCTGCCGACTCTGACAGTTCTATCAGCGGGCCATGCTATGCATGTGTTCATCAATGGCCAATTATCAGGTAATTGCTTTGTTTACTAGATTTAAGCCCCACAAAGAATTTTTGCAGGCCTCATTTTTTCTCCTCATTTTGACATGTTTTGGCTTTGTCCAGGATCTGCTTATGGTAGTTTAGACTCTCCTAAGTTAACATTTCAAAAAGGTGTAAATCTAAGAGCCGGTTTTAACAAAATTGCAATACTAAGCATCGCTGTTGGTCTCCCGGTTAGTCCTCTATTTCCTCAGTACCAAACAATTTCCATGTTGATTGCCAAGCACTAAGTTAGACCCAGAGATGTTCTTAATCTATGTGTTCTGATACAATACAGAATGTGGGTCCTCATTTTGAGACTTGGAATGCTGGAGTTCTGGGTCCAGTTTCATTGAATGGTCTCATTGAGGGCCGGAGAGATCTGTCATGGCAGAAATGGACTTATAAGGTATAAAAACAAATATTGCAATACTCTTTCTATAATGCTTTAATGTGTCCTACTGATCACCAGATTTTGTACTTTGATTTTTAGGTTGGTCTCAAAGGAGAGACTCTGAGTCTTCATTCACTCAGTGGAAGCACATCAGTTGAGTGGGCAGAAGGTGCATTTGTTGCACAGAAGCAACCGCTTACTTGGTATAAGGTAAAGCTTCTCCGTATTCAAGAACCACATTGCAGTTCTTTTGGTAAAACGATTTTATCCATGTTTAACATGTACCCATTGGCTTGTTTCCAGACAACGTTCTCTGCTCCAGGTGGTGACTCGCCGTTGGCTGTAGACATGGGAAGCATGGGAAAAGGACAGATATGGATTAATGGGCAGAGCTTGGGACGTCACTGGCCTGCTTATAAAGCAGTTGGTTCTTGCAGCGAGTGTTCTTATACCGGAACATTCAGTGAGAGCAAGTGCTTAAGAAATTGTGGAGAGGCTTCTCAGAGATGGTAAAAAATTGTGAAAGATGCCATTTTTGTCCCACTGAAGCTGCAATTATGATAAAAGCTGCCATTTTTATCACTATGAAGCTGCTGTTAATGACAAAGACACTATTTATCCCTCTTAAGCAACGATTAAGGAGGTTTTTTGATATTTTGTAGGTACCATGTCCCGAGGTCGTGGCTGAAACCAAGTGGCAATCTACTGGTTGTCTTTGAGGAATGGGGAGGAGACCCAAACGGAATCTCATTGGTCAGAAGGGAAGTGGACAGTGTTTGTGCAGATATCTATGAATGGCAATCAACGCTGGTGAATTACCAATTGCATGCTTCTGGAAAAGTTAATAAACCGCTGCATCCCAAAGTACATTTACAATGTGGGCCTGGACAGAAGATCAGCAGCGTGAAGTTTGCTAGCTTTGGGACACCTAAAGGGACTTGCGGTAGCTACCAACAAGGAAGCTGTCACGCCCATCACTCGTATGATGCTTTCAACAGAGTAAGCTAGAGACAAGCATGGATCTTTCTTTGTTCTGTCTTGACTTTTGAGCCTTGAAATGTTTCTAAAAGCTGGAGTTTTTTCTTTCTCTTGCAGCTTTGTGTTGGGCAGAATTGGTGTTCTGTAACCGTAGCACCAGAAATGTTTGGTGGAGATCCTTGTCCAAATGTGATGAAGAAGCTCGCAGTGGAAGCCATTTGTGCTTAAAAGGAATGCAGGAACAGCAGCAATCAAAGCTGTTATGGTGGTTACTTTGGCATTTTACAGTTTTCTGATCGTATTAGTATGCTCGTTTTACCACGGTAGAAGTTGTACGAAGGGACGCAACACGCAATACGCCTTTCAACAATTTGCAGAGTTGTGATTTATATGTAAATAAGCTTGGAGATGAAGAAAGAAGAAGCACATTGAGACTAGAGAATCCAAGTCCATGTGTAGATTCTTTGGTAGAAAATTGAGGGCAAAAACTTGGATTATATTATTATCTGGGTTTTGCTTTGAACGTGTTTGTTTTTATTGCTGTTGTCGTCTTGATACCCAGCAGAGGTGACGTTCTCTGCAATTATCTCATTTCTAACATTGTGTAATTTTAAGCTCTGGAATTGAAAGAAAATGAATTACATCAATATATTGCGTGTTTGATCTTTGGATTTGTGAAAGGAAAAATGATTTAAACATATGTATATTAAGTAAATGGCATGATATATATAAGCAAGGGATTACGGGATAAAGCCACACTGAGCATCATGGTTGCATTGTTGACATGCTTGGGCGTGCTGGTAGAAGTAATGAGGCGTTCGAATTCATGACAAAAATGCCATCTGAATCAGCCACTGGTGAACATCGGGAAAAAGGCATGTAAAATATTAGATCCAGTCAAACATCTTTAGAAATGTGCAGGTGTTGAAGCAAAAGAGTACACATAAGAAAGTTGATTTGATTCTATTACTTTGTTACAGCTACGAACCGTACGATGATCACCCAAACATACAAAACCTCAAATACTCGAAAGTTGGCATCTTTTTATCAGTTGGGTTCTAGTCAATCTTCACCGAAGAGTAGATCTTCCTCACGAACCAGAAGCAAGCATAGAAACCGATTGTGCCAGTTAGGACAAAGAACGCGTAAGAGATGATGATCATGTACCCAAAGTAGAGTATTCCTGAGACTAGTTTTGTGATCTCCAGCTTCGTGAAGAAGTAGAAGATTGAATAGAGGAAGAGGTAAAATGCAGAAGAGCCTGCGGTTAAGTAAGCTCTCCACCACCAGTTGTAGTCCTCGCTACAAAGCTGGAAGTAGCAGAGAACAACTGTTATCTCTGCGCAGGTGACAATCAAGATCAAGAACACTATGAAAAGGAAACCGAAGATGTAGTAGAACTGGTTCAGCCATATCGATGTCAGGATAAAGAAGAGCTCGATGAAGACTGCCCCAAATGGGAGGATGCCTCCAATTAGTATGGAGAACACCGGTTTCATGTACCATGGCTGCTCTGGTACTTGCCTCGGGATCTTGTTTGTTTTAACCGGATTTTCAATTGCTGGCTTCTTGTAACCCAGGTAGCTACCGACGAAGACTAATGGGACTGAGATCCCAAACCAGAGGCAGAAGAGAGCAAACATTGTACCAAAAGGTATGGCTCCTGATGACTGCTCTCCCCAAATTAGGGCATTCAGAACAAAGAAGATCGCTGAAAGGATACCAGGAAACATGAATGCAGTCTTCAATGTCATTCTCTTCCACTTGTTTCCTTTGAACATTTTGTGAAGGCGAGATGAGGAGTAACCAGCGAATATGCCCATGAAGACCCACAAGAGAACCATGGCAGTCATAAGCCCTCCTCTGTTGGATGGAGATAAGAAGCCCAGCAACGCAAACATCATTGTAACAAGTGACATTCCAAATATCTGAACACCTGTACCAACATAAACACACAATAATCCCGAGTTCACCGGTGGCCTGAAGACATCTCCGTGTACAAGCTTCCATCCAGTCTCTTCCTGAGCCTCATCTTGGGTCTCGAGCTGATTGTAGTTTGAGATATCCTTGTATAGAGTTCTCATCATGATCATGGCTACCATTCCAGAGAGGAAAAGGACAATCATAAGTGAATTTATGATGGAGAACCAGTGGATCTGATCGTCGTTCATGAGAAGGTACGTGTCCCACCGAGAAGCCCATTTGATTTCACTCTCCTAGATATTCAGATTCTGAAAATGCTTAGCAATCCAAAATGTAAAGCCAAAGAAGTCTAAAGGTGAATCCTTTACCTTAAACGTTACATCATATGTAAACACGATTTCTTTTCCTTCCTCAACTTCTTGAGGGACAGTGTTGCTCTGGATTAGATTCTTTGTGTCCTTATTACATGTTGTTAACTGAGGATGGCTTTCATCCCACTCCTTGTATTCATGTAATATACTATCCAAAAGATAAATTCATGTTAACTTATACAAATAGAGTAAGTATTCCTCAATATTTCAGTTGGAAACTACCTGTTAGGAGTAACCTCAAATCCAACAATTCTAGCAGAATCAGATTCTTGATCTCTGTGGTACATAACTCTAAAGCTCAAGTGATTATGTATAAAGTATTTCTCCTCTTTGCTCTACAAAAGCCAAGCAACTATTGGTATGAGAAAAGGTAAAACAAATGCAAGATTGTAGCAACAGAGTTTAGAGAGATACCCCTTCATAACTCCCTTTGAAGCCAACACGGAAACCATGTTCATAAGTCGTTGACTGGCTTCCATCTCTCCTTTGTCTAAGTACAGCTACTGGAAGATTATCAAGAATCCTGTATAGCAATCCGGGCTAAGATTTGCTGATTTAATCCAAATATATCTCAGAGAAGCAGTGCTATATATACTACTTACATATTAGCCCGGTATTCATCATCAATCTTTTCCTTGAAATTTTTTGTGGACTCAGCATTAAGTTTAACACGGCAACCTACTTTGCATGGTTGATCCTCCAGCATTTGAAACTGAAAGTTTTGTTTAAAAACGGTCACAACTCATGGTGACGAGATTAATATATGAAGAAAAGCAGTCTAACAACATCTATAGCCAGAAGAATTGGGTATTGCTTACAGTATAAACCGAATTCTCAATGCGGTCTCCTCTGAGAACCTCCCCTAAATTTTCAGCATTGTTCAAAATCTTGGGGGGCTTACAGTAATTCAGGTAGTAGTAGTCATAAGGAAGTTGCGTCTTTGTGGATGACAATTTGTTCACTTTGACATAAAGGGGATCACCCTGTTCCAGGCCAAGCAAAAAAACAACATATTAAGAGCTGAAAACAAGATGTGGAACACATAATTTTTCAAGTGCAGATCTATGGGTTTAAGATATGAGTGAAATTCGAAACGCAATCGCTGATCTTCTGACTAGTGACTATACCCTTTTTATGCATCATCACATCAAAATTCAGTTAACGAACCCCCTTGAAATGCATATGGACCGCATGATCAATAAGAATATCCTAAACTTTTCGCATCATGACTTCTGCTCAGCAATCGACATGGTTCAAGGATCTGTAAATCTCAAAGATAGACTCCCAATAACAGTACGACAAAGAGACTCAAACCATCGGAAACAAAAAATCAGGGATCTTCAATCAGAAGCACATAGATCTCTACATCCCAAATTGTCTTGCACGTTTACACTTAAAAAACTCAACGACCCTCTCTCGATACACAAACCCACCTTCTTTAGCGTATATATTACAAACCAAATCAAACTTCAGTTTCGTTTCTTCTTTGGGAATCAAACTTTTCATCGACCCACTCAATAGTAGCTACCAACAGAAACGGTAGTCAAAAGAGCCAAATTCCCGGCAGATGTAGATGAAACACACGAGAAAAAAAAAAAGAATAGCACCCAGACCCATAAACCCTAAATCAATCTCTTCATCAGAAACACGAGACAGGAAAACCCCAAATGAGTTACCTTCATGAAATCGCGAGGAGCGACTCCGGGAAGATAAAAGGCACGAGAAACGGAGAATAGGAAACAGAGGAAGAGAGTTGCATAAAACCAAAAGCTGCTTCCTTTCGTCTTCTTCATATTTTTCTTCTGTCTAATCTCCTCAGATGATCTTCAGATGAAAGTTGCCGGAGCGATTGGTAAAGGGGCGCGTCTATTATTTATTAAACGAAAGGCGTTCACGATACGATGTCGTTTTCAGTTTGTGATTGCTTATTAAAAGGAAATGTATTTTCTACAGTCAAAAGAAATAAAATAGATTTGGAATCATTTTCCTACTTTTATGATATGTTGGGAAAATATAAAATATTTTTGGGAATTAAAAATGCAATCTTTTTTTTAGCAGAAATGTTATAAAGAAAATATCGGATCACCCATTTTCAGACAAGCTTTAGATTTTCTTACCCTTAAACTCAAATTAAAGTAATGTGATTAAAAAAGTGTTATTGATTTAAGAACCAGAAGAAGCTTCATATCAAAGCAAAGAAATCAAATACATATGGTTGTTGGAATTCCTCATACCTAAGTTATGGCTTTAGTTTCAAGAAATAACTTAAGCTTTAGATTCTTTTGATGAATGATTTATTAAATAAAGTTGGATGATGATTACGGTAGGGAAATTTATATATTTCTGACAAGTGATGTTTTGATTAAAATAAAAAAAACATGTAAGCAGAATATTTCCATAAGAGAAATGAACATCGCAAGCATCGATATCTGGGATTTCTTGATCAGCACTGGGAATAGTCCCTACAAGATCCCACAAATGGAACTAATGATGATGATGATGATGATGGAGATAAGAACAGAATAAGAAGAAGAAGAAGCAAAAAGGGAATGAGGAAGATAATTGGAGAGTTTGAGATAAAGAATTGATTTTGAAATCTAAATTATGAGTCAAGTAGATCCAAGAAGACGAAGAAAGATACAAAATGTAAGAAGTAGTAGTTGTTTGTAGCCTTGCTCGAACTAAACAACGTGGAAAGAGTTGATGTCGGAGAAGATGATGATGATGAAACATTGGGATGTTTCATTGTTAGCGATGAAGACGAGGAATAATAGCTGGATCGTTTAAAAACTTGTCTAAACCTGAAATGTAAGCAAAGATAATCTTCTTGTTTTGTAGAACTACGATCTTTTGTTCAGTTGTGTGAGATTTATACTTGTGAAATCCTCTGCATTGCTGAAAACGATGCCGTTTCCTATTTTTTGCTGATATATGGAAATTAATGGCTTCCACGTTCTTCAATTCACTTCGCACGTCTGAATTATAAATCAAACAAAGCCGCGAATTCTTCTCCTCTCCTTCCTTTCTTCGTCCTCCTCACTTTTCTGAAACACAATCCCATTTTTCTTACAAAAAAAGAAGCTTTCCAGATTCGTAATTCAAAAACATGAGCAACAACGAAAACATCACATCCATCAAAGCCGATAACAACAGTGGTGATGATTCCTCTCTTCTACATTCCCTTACCACCTTAGGTAATTTCTTCACACAATTTCAAAAAAGAAACAAAAACCTCTCATTTTTTTCTCGACAATTAACTCTTATGTCAAGGCATTGTGTGTTTGCAGGTATTGGGGCAGAGGATGGTTCTCTGCTTCAGGAGCTTCAAGCAAGTTACTTTAATTGTATATAAAATCAACCAGTAGTTTTTTCGTTCTTTTCCTCTATTTATACTCTTTTTTGGGTGTTGATTTTTCAGAACCTAACCACAAAGCGAACCTTTGATGTGAAAACTCTTACACCTAAAGTTACCAAACGCGTTCTGTTTCTCAAGGATATTCAGGTTTGGTTACTCTGGTAATCTTGTCTAGCGATTCCATGTTCGGCTTTGAATGACACTGAGATCTGAATGTTGTGTAAATTCGTCAGGTTAAACACGATGAACTCGAAGAAAAGTTTCTTCAAGAGAAAGCTGCATTGGAGACGAAATACGATAATATCTACAAGCCGCTTTTTACTAAGGTAAAAGTTATAATTTTCATATTTCATAAATTGCCTCATTATATGTGTTTTACTGATATTTTCTGAGAGAGATTGCAGAGGTATGAAATTGTGAACGGTGTGGGTGAAGCTGAAACAGAGAAAGGAGTGCCCAATTTCTGGTTGATTGCAATGAAAACCAACGAAATGGTCGCAAACGAGGTTCATGATTCAATATCACTTTGGAATCTGTGTGTTCATTAGCATAATATAAGATTAGTTTAAACAGTCTGGTTTTGGTTTATGTAGATAACCGAAAGAGATGAAGGAGCGTTGAAGTATCTCAAAGACATCAGATGTTGCAGAGAGGAAAACAAATCAAGAAATTTCAAGCTGGAGTTTCTATTTGACCCAAATCCTTACTTCAAGAACTCTGTTCTGTCTAAAACTTACCATGTGACCTATGAAGATGGTCCTGTTCTTGAAAAAGTATTTGGGTAAATAAACTAATCATCCTCTAACTTTACTTGGTTTTACTTTTACATGAACTATAACTCAGTCTCTGATTTGTGATGTGTAGAACGGATATAGAATGGTATCCAGGTAAATGTTTGACTCATAAGGTTGTTGTAAAGAAGAGGCCAAAGAAAGGGTCAAAGAAGGTCAACAACATTCCCTTAACTAAAACTGAAAACTGCGAGAGCTTCTTCAATTTCTTCAAGCCACCTGAACTTCCTGAGATTGAAGATTACGATGACTTTGATACCGACATGGTTAGAATGCCTTCTCTCTTTTGATTTTGATACTTCAACCAATGGGTTTCTACAAAAGCTATAGATATTATTGCAGACTCAAGAACTCCAGAATATGATGGACCAAGACTATGACATCGCGTAAGCTTACTGTTTCAACATTCTCTGACATTTACAAATTTCAAGAATTTAGTCCTAAAGTTTTGACTTTTTTTGGGTTTCCAGTGTGACCATCCGAGACAAATTGATCCCTAATGCAGTTTCATGGTTTACTGGAGAGGCTCTTGTTGATGAAGATGAATATGAATATGATGATGATGATGATGATGATGATGAGAAGAAGAAGAAGAAGAATGACTAAGGTGAAGAGAAAGTTTGTTTCAAGATAGTTTGCAAATTGGAAGATGAGCTTCACGTTTTTTGTTCTTGACAACAAAAGAAGAGCTTCATATACTCTAATTCATATGCTTTTGACCACTATTACAGATACACCAAGATTTTCTCTCAATACATTATCTCACTATTTCAAGAACTGATGAATATAGAGAGGAGACTTCTTGCTCCAAGCACTTAGGCAACATCAACACTCTGAGATCCATTGTTAAAAGCAAAGAGGTGTTTTTTCTCCTAATGCTAATTTTGGGTAAACTCTTGAGGTAATACATGATTTCCTTTTCCCAACAAAGCTCTCCACTATTGAATTATCAATCTACGACACATAAAAAAACGACAAAAACAATACCCATTAGTAAAACTTAGCTCAAACTAATATACACTTGCGCTCAACGTCCATGTGATTATAAGAAGTTGAGATGATGGGTTGATAAGAAGACACATTAAGAACACCACCATATGTTGTTTTATCATTCCCTCCTCTAGAGACGATCTGCTTTGGTCACTGCACATGACCACTACATGCTCCTTATCAATGTTATCCTTCTCCGACGAAGACTCGTTAACCCAACCCCACAAAATCCTCCGTCGCTGCACCGAGTCATAAAAAGTCTTGGACGCGTAAAATTTGGGGTAATCGTATCTCGGAGCCGTACCGTCCTGAACAAAACCCTTTTCCGGTACATAGAGATCGCTCACGCGATCGTACGTTCCGATCGTAATCGTGACTCGTGTCTGAGAAACTCACTTTGAGCACGTGCTTTCTCTGCCCATATAACGACGACATATCGACGCCGCGCGAATAAAATCTCGCCACCGGGAAAAATTCACGGCATTCCCACATTCCGGTACCGTCGTTATAGTGTAGAGACTTCGGGGATTGCTTCTACTAATGAAATCGCAACTCGTGTGTAGAAGGGCTAACCCACGGCGACCTTTCTGGCTTCCGGTGATCTCCTTTTTGTGGCGTACATGATGCGGTGGTCCATATATGGTAAGTTCTATTATCTCGAATTCTCGATCCATATGGCTTTTTCATGTTGGTTGAGATTTTGTTTTCTTGGATATACATGTTTTTATATTTCTTGTTTGTCAAGGTATGAAAAAAACTGATAATTTAAATTGCTTGAAGTTGGGGTGATTATCAAACACATACTACGTAAATTTAATATATATATTTTTACATTTCATTATAGTTTTCTCTCGTTTTTTTGTTGATATTGGATATGAGTCCATAATTTGAAATAAATCAACATATATTGAATTGCCCACTTCGGATATAGTTTTCTCTCCACTATTGATGTTCATTCTATAGATGGAAATTTATTGATCGAGAAGTCAATTTAAAATTGAATAGGCTTATACCTACAAGTACAATGACACTTGATTCTTCTTTTAGAACTCAAATTTTAAAAGATAAAATCAGAAAATCCTCAAAGTGACATCGCCCCACGTACTAAGTTCTATCTCCCATAACACTGATCAAATTCTCCTAATCATATTGTTACGTATTTTTTCCATAATGGGTCTTTGGAAAAAATCGCACTTTTCTTTGGAAAACAGTATAATATTGGATATGAAAAGGGCTTTTTTAATGAATGCGAAAGATTTTCAGCACAAGGTTTGGATCGAGAGAGAAACAGAACTGAACCAAAAACTAGACCAGAATGTAAACCAACTCTATTTGTCTCTGATAAAAGGTTTTATCTGCTTTGGTCGCTGCACAGTGCACACCTCCACATCATCACTATTGATCGACGATTTGGAAACATATTCTTGGAGGCGAGAATCTTTAAACCAAAATGAACAATAACCGGATATTGATAACCGATAAATTCTACTGGCTAAATCACTCCCAGGTTCACCAAACGACAACGTATTTGTCGCCCATCGTTTTAGGCTTAGCCACGGAAAAAATTACGAAATTACCATGCACTGTCCTGCATGCCACTCCTCGACGTTACCGGTAAATGGAATTACGAGTTTACCCTTAGGCGAGGCATGACGGAGTTGGATCAATATCCGTCGAAAAATTGGACGGTGGAGATTGTTTGATCGCCTAAGGATTTGAGGTTTAATTAGTTGACTGATTAGGTCCGCTAACGTAAAGTAGCTGGTCACCGAAACCGGCGCCGTCGTTAAGTTGAAAAAATTAGACATATTGATAAGTTTAGTCATGTATTAAAGCTTAATGTTGGAATAGCTTTTTTTGTCATGCTTAAAGTTGGAATAGCTATATTTATTATTCAAGCTTTATTATCTCATATGAATGATATGGTGATTTTTTTATAAACATATACATGATCAAACAAAATATGAATATAATAATTAAAATAGTTAATGTACTATATTTTGTTGAGAACATTATAAAATATAATAAGTAAAATAGTTAATGTACCATATTTTGTTGAGAACATTAGAAAAGGAAACCAGTATAATCTATTATAATAAGTTTTTTTTACACATGGTTAGTTTAATACTTATTAGAAATCAATGAATTGTCTAACAATTTAACATGAATAACGTGAAATGTAAATATTCTTATAATATAAATATATTTGAATATTTATGAAAAACTTTATAATGTTCACACTTTAATATGTTATGAATATAAATAACACGTGTGTGAAAGTTACACACACATTTCACGTTCATTGGAACTTTGAAGATTTTGAATCCCGACAGTAAAATTGTAAATTTAATATAGTTAAACAATATTTCCTCCCTCTCCCTCTAGTGATTAATGTTTTCACATTAAACTGTTTAATTTGTCTTATCACTATATTGAATACTTTGATTTTTTTTTCTATTAATGAACTGAAAAAATAAAGCTAAAACTGGAAACTATTTAACAATAAGAAACGCTATTTTTTTCTAAAATACAAATTATTTACTAAAACTGAGACTTGCTTTTAAAACAGAGTACTTTATAGAAGTCGAATAAAATGTTATATAACTTTTAAAATCATTTCATATAAATGCTCAATATATATATGCATGTTTTTCTATCTCCGCCGCACGTGATCAGCTGATTTGGGCAGGCTTCATGCTCCAAGCATTTAGGCTTAAGACATCAACACTTTGAGATCCATAATTAAAAGCAAACAGATGTGAACTTTTTCCTACTGCCAATTTTGGATATACTCTTGAAGTGATGCATGCTCTTCCCATTCCCCCGAAACTTTCAACTACTGAATGATCAATCTGCAACAACAACACCAACAATGTTTTAAAAGAATCTACAATAAAAAAATATTCCCCTTGATTCTTTTAAAAAAATAAAGATTATTCAGCCATTTCATAATTATCTTCGTGAGGATTTTGAATATATATAGTAATCCCGAAAGGAGTTTTTTTCATATACTATTTTTGCATGCCTTTATAACATTTCCTTACATCGTAACATGTATAATTTCGATATTCAACTATATGTGTGAAGTGGAGAGTTATTACCAAAGCTCTGAGGGACATTGGCTGGTGAGGATTAATATCCACAAAGGCTCCATAAGTCGTTTTGTCATTATCCTCCTTCAATGAAGATCTGTACCAATTCCACATCACCAAAAGAGCCGACAATATTAGAAAGTCAAGTTTTGGATATAGATCTTTGACAAAAAAAAATAATATAAATTAATTGTGACAGCAAATTATCGAAATTTATAGACTTAAATAGTTATTTTAATAGAAGAAACGTACTTGCTTTGGTCGCTGCACATGACCACAACGTATTTATTGCCATTTTGACGGGATTTGAAGATTCTAAAATAAACCGATGTGTACTCTTCCAGGTTCTTTGATGCGAGAACCATTAAACCGAATGGACCTAAACCGGCCTTTGACATATTCATCTGACTACAAATCAACTGTGGATCGGTCCATTTCGTTTCTATCACATCCGCTTTCTCCAAGTCTTTCACTTTGAACAAAACCTCCACATCCGCCTGTACCGTCACAAGGATTTTAAAATTTTAATTTTCTAATACTAATTGATTTTAAATTAATAATAATAATAATCACACCTGTGCAGCTGTCACACCATAGATTTCAAGTCTAGTTCTTGAATTTAGAACTTTATTGCGTAAGTTGACTTTCTTCGTACGTAATCTCTCCACTTCCCTAACCGGCCATTGAATCAATTGCTTCCCTGACCGATCAAGCCATATTTGCCTTGGAATCGTCTAATCGACAAAAAGGGTAAATTTGTATTCAATCTACGAAAACAATATGCTTAGAATTAAAATAATTTCAGTTCAATCTAGATAAATACCTGAATACCGGACCAGCCTTTTAAGACGTCATCCTCAGCAGACGATGATTCGTTGGTCCAACCCCACAAGATTCTCCGGTTCTTGGCCGAGTCATAGAACGTTTTCGATGCGTAATACTTCCCGTAGTCGTATCTAGGAGCTGTACTGTCCATCTTAAACCCATTATCCGGTACGAATTTATCTCTAATCCGATCATACGTACCGATCGTGTAATAGTCATGTTTCATGTCGTCCAAGCTTATTTTCAACACGTGCTTTAAAAACTCATTCGGTTTACCTAACGACGACGTTTCAACGCCTTTAGAACCAAACCTCGTGACCGGGAAAAAATCAGGGCATTCCCACATTCCGCTTCCGTCGTCGTAATGCAACGGCTCGGGAGATTTTTTCCAATGTAGAAAGTCTTTGCTCGTGTAAGTAATCGCTAGTCCACGGCGGTGGATCTTGCTTCCGATGATCACTCTCCATTTCTTGTCGTGGCCAAGCCAAGCGGTAGTTGGATCACGAAACGAGCTGGCGTTGATTCCGTTGACAGCGTCAGGAGCCATCAGGGGATTTAACGGCGACTTTATCCATTCTCGGAGATATGGATCAGAGAGATTCTTAGGCTCGGCTATGTTTTGGATCTGTCGCTTGTTTGGGTCGATTCCGGTATACAAAATTACCGGTTTCCCGTCGGGGAGAATTGTGACGGAACCGGACCAACAGCCGTTGATATCAAACGGTTGAGATGGGAAGATAGCTGGGGGATGTGGATCCCAGTTGATTAAATCTTTCGACGTGGAATGGGCCCACACGATGTTACCCCACACAACGCCTTTCGGGTTCCATTGATAGAAAAGATGATATATTCCTTTGTATATCATAGGCCCTGTATTAATTTAGATATGTGTTATTTTATTAATTTAATTATACATGGATCATATAAAGGCAACGTGCACCGTAATGCAAGGTCGACTAATACGTTAGGATCGGGTTGGATGCTGACTTATGGGTATAGACGTATAGTTTATGTATTTAAAAAAATAATAATACGTGTTCATAGGATGAATAATCTGTATATTGGATATGAAGAGTTGACTAAATTAAAACAAAAAGAAATACGAGAGACAGAAAACTAACCATTAGGATCTGCTCACGATTAAACACATCAGCCAAATTTGTCCAAGCACGAACCAATAATAAAGGTTAATCGGAGAGAAAATCAATCAATCTGACATTGAGAATGGTATGAGACTATAAGTATAATAATACCGTTCATCCAATTTTTTGGGGGTTGAAAATGGAAACCGGTCCGGTAGAGCTGGTTAACGAAAGGAGATCTGGTGTTAGTGGTTTGCGTAAGTCTCTTGTAGACATGATGGGAGGCATCGAGATCGACGACATAGTTACAAAGAAGTAACGTGAGTAATAACCAAAGTCCAATGTTGGACTTAGACGTAACTTCTTTGGTCATTTGTGTGTGTTTTATTTCTTTTTGGGTTTTGTCTAATAAGGAGTGAAGCTCATGTCGAATTTATAGACAAATCTCGAGGGCAAGCCTGTCAATATCGTATTTAAATATATTTTTTTTGACACCACATCATACTTTTAATGTGGAAATCGGTTTTTCTTTGTTGGTTTAATTTGAATAATAAATGTTATACTAACGTAAGTCAGAAATCTAGACAAGTTGCTTCCAACAATAATCGTTATTCTTTAAAGGCAATCGTAAAATTGATATGTAAACTTTATTAGAAGTAGAAATTCTGTTTAAGATTTGATTTATATATTTTCTTTTTCTCCAATCTTTAGTTTTATCGTTTTCATAACTGAAAGTTGTAGTTCTGTTTGATTCCGTACGGTTTAACAAACTTTTAATGATTTGTTTTAGTATTTAATTTATAACCAATTCAATTTTAGTTTATATGATATTTTATGACTAAATTTATTAATAAAGTATGTAGATACTGACCTAAGTGAAGAAAACATTAATCATGTCATAAATTAGGTTTAGTCCATAATATCTTCAGATTTAAACCACGTAAGCATCGTATGTTAATTAGAAATGAGTAAAATGTACAGTATTCGAATTATTTTCCAAATCATCAAAAATATAATATACATGTCTCCATAGTCCACCATGCAGGCATGCACCATCTGTCAACGTACACACGAGGCGAGAAGATTAAACAATGGAGTAATGAAATATTATAGTGGAATTGTCAAAGTTGGACTATTCGTTGTCTCTTTGTACAAGTATTCCTCCTTCACAAATCAACTTTATAGTGTTTCAATAACAACTAAAAACAGAAATCGTTAGAAAGTTTTGACAGGTTATTGATAGATTTTTGATGGACTGGATAACTTTCAAATATCTTTCAAATTTGTTTGAAAACAAAAATATTATTTACTGAAAATTCGTCATTTTTTGACAGAACATATAATTGTTTGATTTTAAAACTTTGTCGAAAATCTGGGACAAATAGTTCTTCTTTTTTTTACGGATTTTACCTTGAAAATAAAAAGTTCTTTGTAGTGTATATCTGATTGGCTGTGGTGAATCACGAAAGTATTTTAAAGACTTAATTTCAGAAAATTCAAGTTTTTGTTTACATAAACTTTATGGTAACTAGTTACATAATATAGACATCTTTTATCCTCTCTTTATGCCTTGGAGCACTGGAATTTACAAGAGAAAGAGAAACAGTAAATACCAACTTACCAAGTCTCTAATCATTTATCAAAATTTAGAATCCATCGAAGAGTTTTCCTAATCAATACGACCACAATAGCAGCATGTATTAGACATACTAGTTTGCAACTGTGTTATGGCTTTTAAATTGAGGTTTAGGATTAGAAGCCCGCTAGTGTGATCTTTAATTTAGTGATATGTTTCTGTAATGAAATTTAAGTGTAGGAGGTTTAGAAATATCCCAACTTCTGATTTTGATGTAAGACGTTTCACATTCTAATAGTTAATGTGCTTCATAAACATAGAGTTCTTCAGGCTTGCCTTCGACCAAGCAGGTATTTATTCTTCGCTCAATCTGTTCAATTGCCTCAACATCCGAATTTTATTAATCTGTAGTTCCTTCTTGGTATCCTGATGCCTTTCTAAGTCTTCTGTTGCATTCTATCTCTCGGTTTTGGAATTCAGAGGCTTCGGATCATAGCATTCATTAGCTTCTTTATAGCATTCATTATGTAGTAGTTTGTATTTCAACACAAATTAATGCCACTTATCATCATTTACGATATGTGCATAGTTTGATTATGTAATGTTGTGTGGATTAGATCATACAAATACTTATGCTTCTGTTTCATCACTCTAAGAACATTCTGAGACGACCTCACTATTCCTTTGAACACATAAGAAGATCAGCTTTTCCAATAGTAAGGATAAGATCTTAGACACCGTTGACCTGCTTCACGGGATCGCCTTCGGGTAAAATATGCACTTCCTTAGGAATGAAAAAAAAAACGATCTATTTTTCTATACTCGACTTCACTGTAATTCCATTGAAAAAAAGCCGCGGAAGCATTATACAATTATTATGAAACTATGCGACTAGTCAAATAAGCGCGATTTATCGCGTTATCTCGTGTGTCCATGATGGAGGGGACATCAAAACAGAAGCCACGAAAGGAGGCTGGGGAAGGCCGACCTATTTTCAGATAGTTAAGGATGGAATTGGGGTTCTAGTCAGATAGAACTCTGCCTCTACGCTTTTCTTTTATCAAAACAGTTGTCTATCCGGATGGAAAGTGGCAACAACATTAAGACAAGTTTATGCTAGTCGCACTTAAAAGCCTAGTACTGTACCGTTGAGTTAGCAATCCAAAAACAAACAAAAAAGAAAGTACTGCAAATATGTAGATACAACCACAATAAAGAAAAGACAAATCCAGTCATGTGTACATCTCCGATCCCAGTTGATTGATCTCGACTTTATCAGCTCATGAACGGGGCATTCATCAGACTTGAGTTGTCAAAGAGTTGAACAATGGTTTTTCCGTGTTGTCAAAGAGTTAAACTATGAAAATATATGGCGAATGCCTGATAGACAAAAGAATCATGGTACGCACTTCCGTGTACTAGCAACACGTCAGGTCGTTAACTTCTCGCGCCGTTGCCGCCGTTTCTAGGACTGACCGACGCCTCACCATAGGAGGACTCACTGGAATAGTCCTAGCAAATTCAGGGTTCGGGAATATGATGTTTTCGTCCCATTATCTGTACAAAACTGCGAATTATGACCTTCGCCCGGAATGTGAGCAAATATATCATGTCGATTGGCAACTTAGTGACAGGCTAAAAGACGGCTTTTCTCAACTTTTGTTTTTAATGGCTCATATAAGATTTCAATGCGATAAGTCGAAAACAATGACAAAAAATCCATTTTAAGAGAGATGTTGTGTATCCATCTTTTTACATTTGAGAAAATTGACGAGATTGATCATGGAGCATCTGATGTTTGTCTTCTCTATTGTATGATGAATTTTTTTATGTTTCTTGCCCTCCAGGTCTTGATGATCTCCGTGATTGGACAAACAAATGTCCAACATCACATTCTAATTTACACTGCTATGCGTTATCTCGAGGCTTACCTGTTTCCCTTATCTCTCACAATACTCTATCAGTAGCTAAAAGTTCTCCACCATGACATGTTTAATCTCAGGTGATGAAGAAGACCCATTACTAGTTGGGTGATAGAGTGATCATACCCGGTGCTGGGAGTTTAAAAGCCATATACGACAACCAGCCATTTGTCGTTAACCTTATTCCTGGCTTATAGTCATTAAAACTACTTCTACTTCTCGGTTTCACAGGTAAAAATGTCATCATATTGGCGTTTCCATAGGCATAAATTGGATGTTTTACCTGTCTCAGATCATCCCATTAATTACCTGTTTGGAAGTAACTACCGCTCCATTAATAATTTCCGGTTCATAAATATCACATCTTTAATCATCTTATTGTAAAATATACGCAGCAATGTCAGGACACACCTGAAGAAACTTATCCCCCTCCGTAAAGACTGCCATTTCCTAATTATGGTAATCTCATCTCTCTCACCAATCGTGGTTATTGTTCTCTCTTTAACACAGATTGCTTCTTATGTAAGAAACATCTCTTTCTAGGATGCTCTGAAGCCTGGTCGTTCTTCAGCAACACACCACTCTGACCTCCCAAGGGTACGAAGCTTGCTACCAATTCTCTCCTACAGACAAAATCAGTCCTAATTTTTCCCACCTCGCAATTTCTTCTCCATCATTAAATTCACGTTTTCACTCTCAGATTTTTTTTCTTCCTCCAGGCATTAGAGGACATTAACCGAAAAGAACCCCTTTTCCGGTACAATTTGCTATTGAATGTGTGCTATAAGAAAACAGAGTATATTATCTGTTTTCTTGCCCTGATTTTGATTTTCTTTTCTCCTTCGAAATGATGTGTTTGATTGCACTACGAGAAGGTGTGCGAAGAATTGGGAAGCTTATGGACCACGGTTAATTATTATTTCGCCTAGTACAATTTCACAAGTATCGAGTTATTTCATTGTAAGAGATTTGGTAATAAATTTTGAAATGGCTTGGGGGCCACCAAAAACGGTGACGTTTCTAATGGTAATGGCAAGAGGGAAGACCAGAAACAGAAAACACGGGAACGGATGTGTTCTTAAGGGCGTCTGCCAAGTCGACGACCAGATTGCATGGCTCTGTTCTGCTTCCAATCCAATTACTTCATGACACGTGTCCTTGTCGGTCCAGTACGGTCCCCCTCGCTTTCACGCGTGTCTATTACCGAAGGTGACATGAGAGGATTCCCTGAAATTTATAATCATTCTCATAACACTAACATAAAATAATTGAGTTTTATGTGTGTTTGAAAATTCGAACCAGATTAACGACGTCGGCGAAAATAAAGCTATAGGAAAGTTAGGTGCGACTGTTAAAGAAATTAAATTACTTTTATGGGGTTAGTCATTAAATATTGTATTTAACTTAATTGATTGAATAGACCTAAATGGGGTCCATGAGTTAACTCAATCATTTCCTGATATATGTTCCGCCCGTGAACTAGCTGTGACTTATTCTCTACACTGTAACTCACTATCTTTTATTATATCAAAATGATATTAACGTTGCATATTAATTACTCCATCTCATGTTTTTGAAAAATTACTTACCAAAGCATTCATTTTGAATGCAAATAACTAATCTATCAGACCCTCGTTTTTAGTTGAATTAATCAGATCTGTCTTGTATCATATATAATCAGTCATTAATTAGAATCATTCAAACTTGTTAAAAAAAGTTATTTATGTGGTGTCAGAATATGATATATACTAGCTATAATCTAAGCCATGCATAGCTGCAATGGAGACAGAGACAATCTTGCTTAGACCCATGATTTCAGGACAGTTGAATAAAATACTCTATACAAGTTTCATCTAAACTAATATTTTGTTTTCATGTCAGTCTTTTTGTTCTGCTTCTAGTTTACTGAAAATGGACGATAAAGATAATAATAATTATTATTATTGATGTATAAATATTTTATTTAAACTAAATGACCTCAAATCAAGGGTGTAAAAAAACCAAATGACCTGAAGGTTGGAATCTACGAGGTCCATAAGTCCTTATCATCAACTAATTAGGTTATATTCGTATTCAACAAAATATTAGTACGTCTGTTACCACATTAAGATTCATGGGTTTGGTGGAAAAAACAAAGATGAATGAATTTCTTGTAAAGTTAGTTTAGTGTGTGGGGTGAGCTGGTGATTCATATTGGGAAGAGGATCGGACAAATCACATTAAGAAAAGCTAAATAATTGTGGAATAAAACAAGAACAAGACAAAAAGACAAAACATTTTATATTGTTCCATCTTTTTAAAAATATATCTTTTTTTAAACAAACCAATTAATCTGTTGATTAAACATGCATGCCTCTTTATATTTGTGGTGATTCAAATTACCCAAAACTTTGGTTAAATAAATTAGGTTAATGGTTTTTGCACTTTATTATTTAAATCCTAACGCAAGTAGCTTTCTAGCAGTAACACCTTGGAGAAAAACATGAACACGAGCATATTTATCATATACTATTAGTATTTATTATATCCAATTTATTAGTTTATTAAATGTAGTTATATATATATATATTCCAGAGGTGTCTAATTGAATGGCAATGTATGACTCTAGTGGACACTTATGAGTGTTTCTATTTATACTTTTTTTGCTTTCCACATTATGTCAATGTAGAATAATTTGAATTAAATCAAAAAAATTAAATCAAAATTAACCAAAAACTCAAAATATCAAATAATAAATTGATTAAACCTAAATTTATAGCAATTAAATAAAAAATCAAATATAATTCGGTTTAATTCATAATAGTTGTAAATACTAAAAATCGAACTGATTAAACTGATAAAAAACCCGAACCGAACCGATTTTCTATATATATTTTTTTGGATGATTTTTACAAACTGAAATAACCAAGAACTGAATAAATCAACTCGTTTGATCCGAAAAAACCGAAATTCCAAGTCTAATAACTTCTAAATTGTGGATGAAGAAGCTGGGAGTGTAATATTTAAAGGCAAATTCATTGAATTTCAGGTAAAGAAGCAGAGAGTGTGTGTTGACAAACAAGTCAAGTATTTATATGTTTACAGATAATCAAATATTGTTTTGGGTCTTCACTCTTCATCATTCATCATCTCATGTCATATCAAATTATTATCATTATTATTATATATTAATTGCATTGCATGGCTTTTATTGGCTCGACGGCCCTTTTGAAACGTTGAAAATTTTCTACTTCTTATCATTTCTTTTTCCGATTTAATTTTCTTTTCAACTTTCGCATCATATACACAAAATTCTGTGTATATACATAGTAATAAAGTCTAATTAATATTCAGTATTTTTGTATCTTTTGGTCATAAAGTTGGATAGGGCATGCGGCACTGACACATGATTAAATTCATTTAAATACTTTTTCATCAATCCATTTGATAATTACTTACTCATTTTTTTAGTTTAACATAAAAAGCATCAAATCGTAAAAACAAAAGAAGATGCAAAAAAAAAAGGTTACCTTTTAGCTCAAAACCTCAAATATTAATCAAAGACTCAATCATCATAGCTACTTCTGTAAATGACGATGTAAAGCTGTAAAAGAAATTAAGCTCTCAACTCAAAATAATTACGTTTACGTAAAAAAGTGAATATAAAATATATACTCATATATTATAATTTTGGTCGGCAATTATTATAGTGGACCACAAATAAGTATTTTTGTCACATACTTTTTTTTTGTGTATGTGTGACATCAACTAGTAATCTCTTACCAAGAAGTAATTCTGGTAAGAAAAATAGTTAACTTTATAGTCCCAAAGCAAATAATATGGACTTACCTTAATTCAAATATGCTTACTGCTTCTCGAGAACTGTATAAAATTGTTAAAAAGATTTATCTTTTAGCCATCCGAAAATTAAAAAGAAAAAAACTCAATAATTGAAAAAGAAAAGCTTTGAAAAAAAAAACAACACGGAAAACAAATTTGCAGGTAATGATAAAGAAAGGACATATTGCTCTTCGCTTCTACTTCGAAGGAAAATAATAATACAAAATTTCTGGGTTTCAAATACAGAGAGAGAGAGAGAGAAAAAAAGATAATAGAGTTTCTCTTGTCCACAATCTCTCTCTCTAGCTATATTTTGGATTTTCGTCGTTCTTCTGTTTTCTTTTAAATTTAAAAATCTCAACTTTCTTGTTCATGTTCTGTGTAGTAATTTTATTTTTGTTTCTTTGAGACTAAATCTTTTTGATTTCAAACATGAACTAGAAAAGTGGATAGAGATTGTCTCTTGGGTTGAAGCCAAAGAAGGAAGTTTATATATAGTTATATATTTTATACACACACTCAATCAAAGAAGGAAGTTAGGATTTATACATAAAGACTCAATTCTTGTATGTTTCTGTTAATTCTTCTCTTTAGTCTCCTTTCTTTTATCTGTATATATATAGACAGATCTGAACAAAGTTTTGTCATTTTCTAATTTTTTGCTCTTTTTTTTTCTTAAGGTTTTTGTGATGATGAACAAAGACATGTTACTTCATCAGCATCATCATCAGCAACATAAGCAACAAGAGGAGAATATGTCGAATCTAACATCAGCTTCTGGGGATCAAGCAAGTGTCTCTTCAGGAAACATAACTGAAGCTAGTGGTTCTAATTACTGTGTTCCTCATCAGCAACAAGAACAACAACAACAGTTCTTTGTTCCAGAGTCGCAGCCTCAAAAGAAGAGGAGAAACCAACCAGGGAATCCAGGTTTGTGTGAAAAGATTTGGAATTCAAATAACACAATTATTTTCTTGGTTTCATTATTCCAATTATTTGATACAGTCATCGTCTTGAATATTATGAGTTTTCTCTTAAAAAAAGAATATTCCTTTTACCCTTTTTGTTCTCCTTAACTCTATTCTGAAGAAACAAAACAAAACCCAGATTTAAAAGGAAAAACAACAACTTTATTGATTTCTTTTTACATTTTTGATTTTCAGACATGTGTTTTGTTCGAATGGTAATTAGTTTCGATTATCATAATTATAATTAAGAAAAAAAAAACCCAGACGACAATTATTAAGAAAAGCATGACTTTATTAGTGTAGCTTGAGTTTTCTGACAATAATGGGTCTAACAATTTTCATTTCAGACCCGGAATCCGAAGTGATAGCGTTATCACCAAAAACATTAATGGCAACAAACAGATTCGTGTGTGAGATCTGCAACAAAGGTTTCCAAAGAGACCAGAATCTACAGCTTCACAGGAGAGGTCACAATCTGCCATGGAAGCTAAAACAAAGATCCAACAAAGAAATGATAAGGAAGAAAGTGTATGTATGTCCAGAAACAACCTGTGTTCACAATGACCCATCTCGAGCTCTTGGTGACTTAACAGGAATCAAGAAGCATTTCTGCAGAAAACATGGAGAGAAGAAATGGAAATGCGATAAGTGTTCAAAGAAGTATGCTGTTCAATCAGATTGCAAGGCTCATTCTAAGACTTGTGGCACTAAAGAATACAGATGTGACTGTGGCACTCTCTTTTCGAGGTAACCCCATATCCAAAAATTAAACCCTTTTTCTTTCCTTTTTATTCATTGATTTTATTTTAAGAATATTGTTATTACAACTATGAATATGAGATATTATGGTGTTGTATGAATTAAAGTGACACATGGTACAAAATATTTTCTGTTGTGCTATGAGTAATTTCATTTAATTTGAATGAGGACAAGAATGGTAGCTCGAAAGAATCTTCATTTATAATATGGAACTAGTTCAGAGTACTTTTCCTTCTTTCTTTCATTTTTTCATAAATAAAATCATTATGTGATTGCTACATGCTTTACATACGCACCACATGAATTTTATAGTCTCTGTGTGAAATAGAGTCTTTTATTCTTGTTAACCATGTAATTGATCATTTCATGGTTTTTCTTTTCTGTGGTAAATTTACAGGAGAGATAGTTTCATAACTCATAGAGCATTTTGTGAAGCATTGGCGGAAGAAACTGCAAGGGAAGTAGTAATACCACAGAACCAGAATAATCAACCAAATCCTATTTTGATTCATCAATCTTCTACTCATCATCAAACACAACCAAATATGAATGTCTCGTCGTCTTCTTCTTCTTCCCACAACATCATCAATAGCCTTCACTTTGAAACCAACAATGGTACTAATAATAGTAACGAGAGCAACAACCATCTCCATACATTTCCCATGAAGAAAGAGCAACAAAGCAATGACTATATCATTGATTACCACCATAGCATTCCTCCTTGGCTTGCTCCTCAGCCACACGATCTCACGTCTTCAAACCCTAACCCTAGAAATGGTGGAGGAGGAGGAGGAGGTTTGTTCTCTCTTGCTTCCCCGGCTATGTCAGCCACCGCACTGCTCCAGAAAGCAGCACAAATGGGTTCCACAAAGACACCTCCTTTGGCACCAACCACCGCATTCGAGAGGCCAACTCATCATAATAACCTCACCACAACAATGGCGGCGATGATGACATCACCATCTGGATTCATCAGCTCCAACAACGACATCAACAACAGTCAAGTTTTGTTTCAAGACTACTCAGTCTCCGGTTTTGATCATCACGGCGGAGGAGAAGCATTCGACAATACATTCAGCGGGTTCTTGATCAGGACAAACGCTGCTACAACCACTTCAACAGCAGGATCAGTCAAGAGCAAAAACGGTGGAGGAGGAGAGGGTTTGACAAGAGATTTCTTGGGGCTAAAACCGTTAATATCTCACAACGAGATTCTAAGTTTTGCTGGCCTCGGGAATTGCAGCAACACCTCTGCTTCTGATCAGCTTCACCCAAAGCCCTGGCAGGGTTAGTTCTTTTTTGCTCATCATAATGTTTCTATAATGAAACTATCTAAACTTTTAATATTAATATATGCATACATATATATAGTTTTGTATTTTTAAAATGTTCTTATAATGTTCGTTTTATAAAAAAATTCTTTATTTACGTGTCTTTTTTAATGATCATTTCACAAGTTCATGATTGGGTAATGGAAACCTAAAAGAAAAGTGAAAGGAAGATGAGACAGAGAATAAAATATAAGAAACGAATTCTGAAATGTAGCACATGAAAGGCATAGAGTAAAGAAGCAAGAGAATATGCATTGGATTCGATCAAATTAAGAGTAACTCTCTTTTTCTTATAATTAAACCTATTTCGAAAACTAGAAATGCAAAAGTATAAATGTATCGATCTATAGGGATATACAATATAACTATTATAGATCTCATCTCAAGCTGGCACACAAGTGGGATCCAACAAAAGATAGGGATAAAACACGTTTCTTTGGTGGTATGTATAAAAATTATTTATGCCATACATGGTCCACACCTTCATAATATGCTATCGTTTATTACATATAAATCATCACTTAAATTTTATGATAAATTTAGTTTACAACTCGTCATCAGTTAAATATTATTGACAATTGAACTTAGTGCAATATATATACTTTCAATTAACTAAATTGATCATAATGAATTAAAACGAAAATTAATTATTATGTAGAAAATAATTGGCTACAAGTTAAATATTATTTAGATTTATCTTTTTTTATAATAGAAATTGGACACATATATAATTACAAAATTTATGATATACGATAAGATTTTGAATGGTAATATTTTTTGTGTTTGGTCTTTGCGAATGATCTTATGTTCACATGCAATGATGCAACAAAGTGTGAAAAATGATTAGGTAAAGAGTGTATTCTTGTTTATTTGACGTGGCGGACGTGACATTGTTTTTCAGCAAACTTTTTTATATAGTTAATATTCATGCATTTGTCACATATATTATAAATTGATTTAAATGGACGACTTTACAACAATGAAACGATTGTAACAATTCATTTTTAGGAATTTTAGCAGAATAGACATATACTACATATAAGACTAGATTTTTTTTTTTTGAAAAATTTACAGATGTAAAAAAGGTGTCAAATACAGAGGAGGACCCATGAATTTTTCAATGTCATGATGATTTTGGCATTTGAAAGGTTTGCTTTTTGTTTGATTTTAATGAAGTGATCCCACAATCACTAGTTATCACTATTTAGTAGTATTTACTTATTTTGTTTTGTTTGCTTGTCAAAGACAATAACTTTTACAAAACCTTATGTTATACAATAATGCTTGTAAAAGGTTTGTAACCATCAAATGTCACACAAAATAAAAAACTATAAATTCACCATCTTCTACGACAGATGACATTTTTCTGCAAATTGATGCTCAATCCTGATCTATATAGAAAAAGGAACGTTGCACTAAGATTTTTTATGGGTTAGTTGACTCTTATCTAACAACAAAATTGACGCTATCATCTGCAAATTAGCTTCATATGGAGACAACTTTTTAAGCTTCAGGGATGCTCAAAGCCACGCTTCGGAGACTCTTAATTCTCTGCCATCTAACTACTATCAGACTGATCTTACCGAGCGTGCTAGACAGATTCTTACTCAACCTAAGACTGTTTGGTTCCCGAGAGATGTCTCGAGACAAAGTCTCATCATGTTGTGTTGTCCAATCGTCTTGTGTTGTGCTATTTTCCATCTAATAAAGAAGTTGACTTTTGCATGATTAATGTCAGGAGTTCATGTGGAAGTAGAAAGATGAGCTAAGAGAAAGATTTAGCCTCTTTGTTTATAAAAACGAAGGTTTGCATAATATGTTTATAGCTGATTAATTATCTTCATTTAGTTCTCAGTAACCAACCAATGTCATTGTCACACATTCAAGACAAATCTACATCTTTAACAAACAGCATTCATTTTCCTGCAAATCTGATTTTGCAACTGTAGAAGAACTCATTCATTCCACCAGACTGTAAAATTCCATAGAACCCTTGAAAAAGTTATACTGGTCTTTCCTGGAGTTTTACTCTTTTTTTATTGGTTCAGTAAAGGTGGATAGTTTCATTTAGAAGGTGGTGACTTGGAAGCATCTTGTTTAGATCCACCCACAGCTGCGGTTGCAGCCACAGTCATAGCTGTAGCAGCTGCACCAAGCTTTGCACCACCAGCTGCTTTCATTGCACCCGCAACTTTGGCAAATATCGCCACTCCTCCTACTAGGATACCTCTCAAAGCGACTGTGGGTTTCACCGACATTTTCTTTCGCCCTGAACATTTTCATATCGAACTTTGGTCACATTACAAGAAATAGGAAAGAAGCTTTCTCTTCAGATTCAACGAAACTTTTCAAATGGACAACAAACAATCAACAATCAACAAAGCTCTGCATTCCCAAAACATGTCATCAAGAAAAAAACACCAATAAACACAATTAAATAAACCATACAGCTCTCAAAGATATATAAAAGAGTATGCATTTAAAAATTACAAGTTTTCAGATTAACTCTATTTTCATACACGAATTTTCTTTTTATCCCCACCAAATTGCAACAGCAGAGCGACTTGCCTGATTTTAAATCTCAAATTGATTCCGATTTACTACCCACGCAGAATCTCTAACCAAAATTGCATCAAAATCTGATCTTATTTCACCACAATCAACGAAATCAAATCATTCTAAAATCTAACTATTTCACCAATAGCGAAATCAAAATTAGACTAAAAACCCAAGATTCACCTACAAAACAACAATCATAAGAAGAAGAAGAAACAACAATCTGAGAGACACAAAGAGACTATATATATTCTTTACAGTCCTATTGATCGAGATTAAAAAAAAAGGGAGATAGAGAGTTTTTCTTTGAGATTCATACAAATCAATAGCAGTCTAAAATTTGAAAATTTCGATAAGGGTTCGATCGGAAAAACTCACCGTCAAATGCCTTCCTCTCTTGGCGTTGTCGAGTCGACGACAAATTATCTCCGTCTCACAACAAAGGCAAACGAGCTCTTAATATCCTCTTAAACACATTTTATACGACATCGTTTTATAGCCCCAACGCGCGGTCTTCCGTTACGGCGTCGTATTAAACACATCTTACAGATTGATCTTTGTTTCCCTTTAAATTCTTCACTTATTTCTTCCCTAAAAACCTATGGAAGGTTCTGTGTTCGATTTGGTTGTATGAAATTCATTGTGAATATTATTCTTTATAGTTTGTTTTTGAATCTAGCATGTAAATGGAATCTTAACCCTAAACATAAACTTTTGTGTCAAGCTTCTGGTTATTGCTTTGAATCTCATTGATGATATACATGAACAGAAAAAAATGGTTGCAGATGGAAGAAAAGAAAAACATGTTTTACAAAACCAGTAACTCAAGCTCATCAAACCGTATAATTTAATCTTCTTCGTCTTCCTGTTACATCCATAAAACTAATTTTGTAACCTATACATAGCCAACATTTTTAGTAAATTCCAGTCGGTTTTTCTATTTTTTCACCATTAGGACACGACCATATTCACTTGTATCACTTTCTAAATATAGACACTAACCCATGACTTGAATTGGTCAAAATCTCTTGTCTTATATCAGCTTGTCTGATTGTCTCTCCTCCCTCATTTCTCTCCATTCCTCTGCATTTCCTTCCCACCAGGAGAAAACTAAGGAACCAAACTCGCCAAACCTGTAAATCAAAAAATGCCCTCAGGCAAACCTTCTTCTGTCTTACCTTTACATCCCAAACCAACACCATTAAAACCTCCAAGTAGCAGCAACAACAGCACAAACCAAGCTTGCGCTGCCTGCAAATACCAACGCAGAAAATGTGCTCCTGATTGTCTTCTCGCTCCTTATTTCCCTCATAATCGTCACCGCCAATTCCTCAACGCACATAAGCTCTTTGGAGTGAGTAACATCACCAAGATCATCAAATCTCTTACCCCTCCTGAGCGAGACGCTGCTATGCATACAATCATGTTTCAGTCTGATGCTCGGGCCAATGATCCCATTGGTGGATGCTTTAACATCATAAGAGATCTTCAGTACAAGATCGATTACACCAGAAATGAATTGGAGATTGTTCTTCAACAATTGGCTGTGTTCCGTGACCGTGCTCATCATCATCATCATCAAGAACCGCATATCCAGATGCAACAACCTGAGGATCTCTCGAGTTCTTGTGATCTAAACAACAACAACAACAATAATTCTATTCCTTACAATTATTACTCTCTTCATCATGCTCAAGACCCAACTCAACAGCAGCAACAACAAAAGTATTCGTCCGGTAACTTCAATGGGTTACAAGAAGACATGTGGTGTCTTCAACTTCAATATTCATCAACAACAGTGAATATGAAGCCTGGTTTTATTGATGAATGCGAGGACGTTAAGCCCGTGGAAGAGGTTTCTAGCGAAAGACATGATTTCGAGCATCATGAAGCTTTCGTTGAACGGAAACTCGACTTGCCTTCCGCACAATTCATCATTTCTTCTTAACTTTATTTCGTTTTCCTTTTCATTTTAATTAGCTTACTTAATTTATAGTGCTCAATTTACTTCTGCATTTTTGTATCTCATTTCAGAAATTTTCCTAGGATTAGTTGCAAAGAGACAACATCTTTTTTTTTGCACAAGAATTTTATTGAGAAAGAAAAACCAGCCTAGTAAATATTTTCGTGCACTTGAAGAAAAGAGGCCATGTAATGAAGAGGCCCATTTACACACTGCAACAGTCTTCACGAAATGACAGTATGGATTTATGTTTCAAAAGTTTTGCATTAGTTAATTAGTTCGATTTTGACACTGCTTGCGAAATTTCCTGTGAACGTCTACAACTCCCGCGGCGATTCTTCGTGAATGTCTTGCGCCGTCTCCTCCGGTGACCGCGTCCCTCTCCGACAGACCTTAGACCCTGACTAAGATAGCTTCGCATGTGCTCAAGGAATCACCCAAACTGCTTCGTCAGTTCGAGATAGACACATCAAGATTTGAAGATCTTTTCAAGCTCTTTGTAGACCCAGAACCTATTCTTTAAACTCGCTTCTCCTGGAAAGTATTTCGTCAAGAATCACAGAAGTTGGAACGGATTCTCTCTTCCCAGCGGATCTTGGAGAGCGTTAATCCCTCTCTTCTCGCTCATGCATCTTCTGCTCCCCGAGATGATACATCGCCCGAGACTTTCATTGTTGAGAGAAGTAGGAAGGCATTGTGATAAAAGCACGAGTAATAACTCTGGGAAGTTCACAGAGAAAGCTTCTTGCTTGACTCGTTCCAAGTCTGAATTTGAATATTTTCGAGTTTTATTAAACGAATTCAAAAAAGAATGTTCTGTCTGGAAAAAAGTTAGTTCGATTTTGATGGTTGATAAAAAGAAAGAAGGATTTTCTATGATCCTCTAAGAATATGACTTGATGATCGCTTGCTTGGTAAATCATCAAGTCTCTCGAGACTATATAAAATCAGACCCACGATTTTAAATTGAAGAAGTTTCTAACTTGGGGAAAAAATCATCAAATAGAAAGGTTTGAATGTTTTTGCAGAGAAGATGACAGAAATCACATGGCCATATCAGAGACACGGTTTGGAGTTTTCTCGTCTGCGCTCACAACCACTGAGGCCTCTGTTGTTGTCAAAAGCAAAGAAACACTGCGTTTTTGAACACATGATAATATTAGTTTAGTCCCACAGAAGAAACATACGGTTTCAGTTTGGGATGACTCTTTTACCTTGCAGCATCTGTTAATGCGGTTTTGATAACCTTGACCGGGTCTATGATTCCAGCTTTTACCATATCCACATATGTTCCTATTGGCACAACAAAACAAAAGCGGCAGTCAAATTCAGCGACTGATCATGTTTGTGTTTTGGGGGATGTTCTCAGAGAGATTACTAATCTAACCTTTGGCAGCATCGAAACCAAAATTGCAATTGTCTTGCTCAACTAACTTGCCAACCACTAAAGAACCATCGTAACCCGCATTTGCAGCTATTGTTAATGCAGGAGCCTACACAAGATTCACAACTTCTTGTCACGGCTTGTACATTTTTAAGAGACATTCATTATAAAGAAATTCGAGATTTCAACCTTGAGTGCATTCTGAACTATCTCAACACCTCTTCTTTGATCCTCGTTTTGAGTTTGAAGGTTGTCTAAGACCTTTGTAGCATATAATAAAGCCACACCGCCACCTATTTCAAAATTTCCCCCGTTAAAAGCAAGATGATGAAATAACCCGCGGTTATAGAGAGAGAAGAAACAAATAATTACACTTACCCGGTATGATGCCTTCTTCAACGGCTGCTCTTGTAGCGTTTAGAGCATCCGTGACTCTGTCTTTTCTTTCTCCAACTTCAGCTTCACTTGCCCCTCCCACCTAAGACGGGAAACACACACATGTCTGCTAGTTTTGGCATGCAACAGTTTAGCAAGAGCAATTGATGAGTGACTGACTAACCTTGAAGACTGCAACGCCACCTGACAGTTTTGAGAGTCGTTCTTGCGTTTTCTCTTTATCAAAAACAGAACTGCTCTTTTCATTTGCTGACCTTAACTGTAGAGCATGAGAAGAATAAAAAGGATTGCGTTGACTGTATGATGTATTCTAATGAGCAAGATTTATGAAAGAGTTATCGTAAGAAAATAATCATATACCTCTTCACATCTTTCTTCGATTAGCTTCTTATCGCCACCACCATGTAGGATAATAGTGTCATCACGGGAGATGGTGACCTTATTCAAAGAGTTTGATTTAGATTTAAATCTCACAAAAGCAAAAGCAGAAACCAGATATGATTTCTCCTCTTACCTTCTTTGCTGTTCCAAGCAATTCAGGGCGTATTTTACTTAGAGTTAGTCCCCGCTCCTCAGAGATAACCTGTACATAACCTAGTGAGTTTGAAGGTGAAAACGTGAGACAAACATAAGCATATGTTGTTTCTGAGAAATTTGTACCTCTGCACCAGTAAGAACCGCAAGATCATCCAAGCTTGCTTTCCTATTGTCACCAAATCCCGGAGCCTTGATAGCGCATACCTTAAGCCCAGCATGATGCTTATTGAGGATAAGCATAGCTAATGCATCACTCTCAACATCTTCTGCTACAATAAGAAGTGGTCTGCTGCTCTGCACAACCACAATAGCATAAGAGAAAGAAGTGAGTCATTTTCCTTATAGACAAATAACACAAACTGAATTTCAGAACATAGTATTAGAGATAATCGGGAAGGCTTTACTTGCACAGCCGCTTCTAAAACTTTCAACAATGCGTTCATGTCTGAAATCTTCTTCTCGTGAATGAGGATGATGGGATTCTCAAGCTCCTGGAAAACACGCATATATTGTTTAAATTCCTTTATTTCCCTTTAAAATCATACCAAAGAAGAAAGTTTTCACTCACACATTTCTGGGTCTTCTCGTCCGTTATGAAATAAGGAGAAATGTAACCTCTGGCTAGCTTCATTCCTTCCACTACTTCAAGCTCGTTATCTAAAGTGTTCCCGTCCTGGGTGTTTGAAGAACAATATAGCGATCAGGCAATCATCAAGTGATCTAATTTCAAGGCATGAGAAACAAAGTAAGCTTACAGCAATTGTGATAACCCCTTCCTTTCCAACTTTCTCCATGGCTCTTGCAATTAGTTCCCCAATCTCACGCTCCCCGTTTGCAGATATAGTGGCAACCTATCAAAGGAATATATGCAATATACTAACTTTTTGTTCAGCATTCACAAATCCTGACTTAGTCAATCTGTTTTTATTTTCACCTGTGTGATCTCTTCTGGGGTGCTAATCATAACAGCTCTGCTTTTCAAATCAGAGACAACTGCATCAACTGCCATATTTATGCCAGCCCGCAAATCCATCACATTCACACCAGCAGCCACTGACTTGCAACCTTCGTTGAGTATCGCCTGAGTCAAAACGGTCGCACAAGTGGTGCCTATATACGAAAGGAAGCAAACAACAATTAAGATTTTGATATACGACCTCTGCAGCGTGTGTTTCATATTAGTAAAAAACTCATCCAAGATTTTCTAACTCAAAGAGGTAATGTTACCATCTCCAGCAACCTTGTTAGTGGCATTTGCAACCTGTTTCACAAGCTCTGCACCAATATTTTTAGCTTTTCCATTAAATGATATGCTTTTTGCCACAGTGACACCATCTTTTGTGATCTTTGGTCCGCCATAACTATTCTCAATTATCACATTTCTTCCCTAACACCACAGAATTAAATAAAGATATTGAATTTGAACGACTGTTTCTAGAATAATCCCCTCTACAACAAAAATACACACCTTTGGCCCCATTGTCACTTTCACAGCTTCTGCAACCTCGGATACACCCTGCAACATAGCTGCCCGAGCCCCAATTCCAAAACTGACATCCTTTGCCACATAGTTTCTGCTGCTTACAACCCGCCCAGAAACCTTTATGTAAGAGCGAACACCAAAAGAAAATTAAAATGGGTATTAAACAACCAATTGAAGCGACTCATTCCGGTGGAACTAGAAGGTCACGGTAAAAACTTTTTTTATTGCAAAACTCAAATTTTTGTTTCCTGGCATCACTGATGCAACTATCTTGACTTGTAATTTGATCTTTAATTGGACACATTTTTCTGGCATTTTCCCGGATAAAACGAAATGCAGTCAAACTCTCAAGAAGATCCAGAGAGTTCACGAGACTCACCAGTTTCCTGGAAGTAGAAGAGCTGCAAGCCAGAAAGAAGAAGACGAAGAAGACAAAGCTAAGCCCATCAGTGCAAATTGATCGAGAATATTACAAAATTTACATAAGTTCACTGAATACGAAACGTACCCAATTGAAGAAGATAACTTTGACAACACTCGGTACATATCTGCTTGCAAAGAAAGAACTAGAGACAGAGAGGCTTCAAAGGTTTAGGGTTTTTCTAGTTTTTTTTACTATGGTGATCAAAGAAATGAGACTTTTTTCTTGCGGAAAAGCAGAAGTCTGGAACTTTCTGTGTGCGTTGGGTCAAGCTCTGTTTTTGCAGCTCCATAAATATATTTTCAGTTCATCCATTTCCTTGGGCCCATTTTATATATCCAATGGCCCAAAATTATATGCTGGAATTTGACAGAAATAAAAAAAAATCTAATAGAAGGGAAGAACTTGCACTACCATAGCTATGACACCCTGAAATTCTCTTTGATTAACAAACCAGTCTAAATTTTATATAACCAAAAAACAAGTTTTTTTCAAGGAACATTCTTTCACCAGATAAAATAAACCACATCACTACAGAACTCGCAAACAAATCATACACAAATCATCAGAATCTTTGTCTAGGAACATACATGACCATTTTGGCACTTGCAAGAGGAACCAATGCCATGCGAGGCATAAAATCGTATGGCTCTCTGTGAATCCTCAGATCAACACCAAAAATGAGAGGTACCTTTTTATAAGGGTAACGAATTTTAAATTTCTGGGTTCTAAGCACTCGTGTCAATGGGAACGTTTTTTGCAGGAGATGAACCAGTGCCGTTGTTGTTGCTGCTGCTGATGCTTTCACCATTGGTTGTAACCTCGGATTGAGCTGTGGAGTTCATTGAAGTCTGGTTGCTATTTGTGGATGGCGCTTGTCCTTCTTCAGCGAGCTTTCTAAGGAGGTTCATGACCGTGGGAAGGAATTTGGTTGACAAGGAAATAAGTCCAGGTAGCTGTTGTTGATCACATATGAACATTGGCATTTCAGAGATATTATAACTGAGATCAAATGAATAACATGGGGAGTGGAAATGCGGATGTTAGAAAATTTGCTTATACCGCGCCATTGCGGAATTCTCCTGAAATATCTAATTGCACCCACAAGGCTTTGGAAACAAGGTAGCCGACAAAAAGAACACCCAGCCATAGAGGATTTCTGCCACGAGAGATGCAAGAAAGAAAAGAAATGTGAGTAATCAATCTCCATTATTTGAGAAAACCGAGTCAATTTCAAAAACATGTGTACTATTACCTTAAGAGAGTCATAAATTCATTGAAACCAAGAACAACCAGGGCAAGGATTGCCCATGGAGGTGGCAGCCAGTTGTTATTCCGTCGATTAGCTTCCTGAAAATTAAATGTGACTCACCAGATTTACACCTCTAAAGTTTTGCGGGCTGTTAACTTATGAACCAACAAATGAAAATAGGATAAAAAGCTAGAAACTAAACGACCAAAACATATATGAATAAAAAAAAAAAATAGCATTGCTAACTTTTACCATCAGCTTTCATGGGAATGAGCAAACCAAACATATGTTTGAAACTAGGGATTGCAAAGTATACCTGTGCAGAAATGGCCTGTGTAACGGTATATTCTGTCTCATTCTTGAATTGCCTCCACAGTGATTTGCATTGTACAGGTGTGATCAACGTTTTTTCTGGTGCAACCTGATTATAAGAAGGTACAAATGGAGATCTTTTATATCCCAAAAGCTTGGGCAATAAATATGAGACATTGTTTTCATAATATATGAGTGAGATTTTCGTCACCTGCTCCCAAGTGCTTGAGGCGAGTGAATCGATTGTGCTGATGCTCTTGCTAGTAGCATTGTCTCCAGTTGAATTAAACAGAGCGAGAGTTAGTGTCTTCTCAATACTGTCGAGTTCATCATCCAAGCGGACAACAGCCATAACAGACAGCAGCTTCAAAGACTGGAAAAGGAGAATACGAGGGTCATATCAGTCTTGATAAATTTCAATCACATCAAAGAATAGGTCCTGAAATAGTGCTATATCAAACAGGTTTCTTACTGCGGAACGAGCCATTTTGGTGATTGCTCGGATGTCCTCCTTTCCAGTCCAAACACGTGGCATTGAATCAGAATCATGGCTGAAGATTGTAGCAAACCTGGACAGAAGTTTGTTTAACCAGCAAGAAGTGTTAAAGATGGAAGTTATTGGATTAGGAAATGATGAAAAGAGTAGTAAATGGTGACACCTATCCTTCATGCGCATCAATGCTCGTCCAGCCTCTTCCTTTGCCTTCGTTTCTACGATACCTCGTGCATAGTTCTCAAGGTCACCCAGCATTTTATTCCGTGTTTCTTCATCCATGTCAAAACCAGATAATGCATTGGAGAGACCAAAGACAGCCAATTCTCCTTCCCGTCTTAGTAGTTTTCTTATTGCTGGCCATGTTTCATCATTAGCTCCATCCAAGAGAGCTTCCACCGGTCCGGATAGTGCTACATTTAGTTTTGACTGTAATGGCAATTACATATTAGGAAAGTTTAGAAATGAGTTTACAGCTGTTTTGGTGCTATATTATCCAGACCAATATGTATGGATTTTTGCTGCTTGCGGATTCTATTTACCTCATAAAAAGCAGTCAGTTCAGACAACTTTGCAGTACGGACAGAAGAGATATGGGCTTCAATATCACGCTGAAGCTTTTCCCGAGTTTTAGTTGTATCCCAGTTTGCTTGTTCAATAACAGCCTCTGCAAGAAAATAAATCATTTGAGATTCCCCATTGATGTCAGATATCTTTAATAGTTCTTTCATCTTATAATCTTCAGGTTCCTATATCACAATATTTTGATCCGTAACATCACCAGTAAGCTATACCTTCACATCCTTTATCAAACTTAGACATGCAAGACCGAGCACAGGAGTCAGCAGAGGATGAAAACCCTTCCCCAGCATTCAAGGCTTTTTCAAATTCATCCTTGAAGTTTTCAAGTGCCCCAGATCTCAAATGTCCAAGCAGGTCTTGGAAAGTTGGTTGAACAAGCTGGATAGAAAATAATAAAATGAGTGCCTACTGCCTAGTACTACTCTGCTTGTTTTACAGTGATACAAGTCTCTGGAGTTTCCAGGCGATGCTTGATTGCAAACGACAAGTATAACAATCACAAGTTAAGAGTAAATGCATTACTTGCAATAACTTTTCTTGCAGCTGTTGTCTCTTGGATGATCTTACACCTTCTTCAAAGTATGTCGCTTCTGTGTCATACCTACAACAAAAATCATAAAATACATGAAAAGGAAACTCCTACCTTCCTCGAATTAAATATATGCAGCAACGCCTATAGTTTCTTCAAAATTTGCAGAGGAAAACTTGAGCAGAAGAATTAAGCACGATATTCTTACTCTGATAAGCAGGACTGGAGAATTGAACTCAGCTTTTTTCCAAATCCAGAAACAGGACCAGACTGTACAGCTTCTTCCAACTCACGCCAATTCTATACCAAATTTAAAACAATATCACAATTTAAATATGAATATTAACAAAAGGGCCATTGAAAAAAATAAAATGTAAGCAGTACTAAGAAAGTTCACCTCATTCCCAATAAAATTAGAGAATTTTTCATTGGCAATTTCCTCACATCGCACAGTTGCTACCATGACCTGCATATTAGCAGCACATTAATAAAAAGACCGGAAGGGTCAATGAAGTATGACAGGGCGAGAGCCTTAAGCAAACAAGAAATTACCTTGTGTGCTGGAAGGTCCAAGTCTTTGTTGTCTTTAATGACTTGCCACATCTGTTTTGCGCTAAATGCAAACGCATTGGCAGGGACAACTCCTCGTCGATCACCAGCAAGTCCACCAGGTGCGACAGAGTGGAAAAATCGTTGTCTCAAATTATAGACCTTTCATTTATAAAATTTATAGAATCAACATCAAAATCACCCTGAAGCCATCTGTTTAACAATTAATCATAAATGGTAGCCCTGGGTTTTCTCTACAATCTAAAGCTAATTGTGAAACCTGCTCTTTGAATTGCTCTTCCTTTTCTTCATAACTAGAGAGAGCAACTACTTCAACCTGTAAGACACGAAACAAACTCCATTCTTGATTCTAACAAAGAAGAGTGATACAAAGTTCTTATCCAACATTCCAGCAGACGTACATTGAAGAAATCACTAAGTGGAGTTTCTTTGTGTGCTTGAGGCTTCGGGACTGAATCCCATATCTGCGTTTAAGGGTGATATATAGGGATTACACTACTATCAACGCACGCATATAAAAGCTATAGATATTTTATTCTTTTACCTTTTGGATGTCTTCCCTCAGCACTGGTTCTAAATTCTCCAGTGGGGTCTGCAGATTTCAGGAATTATAATCCGGAAAACAGAATGATGAAGGAAAGAAAACATCAAAGGCAAGTTAGTACTTACTAAAATGGAAAACAACAAATACATACCCGTGTTTTATCTCTTATGACAAACATCAAAGTCGTCTTTCGTGGACTAAACAACCGCATCATAACCTGATCCCATATAACAGGAAAAGGAAATTAGTGTTGAGATTTCGGATCAGAGATACCTTATCCTGATAAAAAGATGAAGACACTTACCTGGAACACAGTCTTTAAAAGTGGTTTATTTGCTGCTTGTTCCCGACCAATATCATGACACCACCTGCATTACAAATCCGAGAAACAGTACAGCCTAAGACAAAAGATATCTTTCTGTCTATTAATATTGGATAAAATAAAGTATGAAAACCACTTACATGTTTATAAGAACTATGTCTGAGACAGCAAGTGCAAAAAGAGCACTCTGTTTCTCAAAAGCAGTATCATCCTAATAGCCATATACAAGAAAAGCATAAGTAAACAACTCTGCATTGACACATTCTTTTTTAGGCAGCAATGTCTTTGAGTGAGATCCTTAATGTTTACGCAGTGCATGAAAGCAAGTTAAGACTCTAATCAGCACGATTCAAATTTCACAATAAGTGCAGAAGCTAAAATTAAGATTTACTAACTGGCGTGTGATGCAAATTAGTAAAATAACAAAATATGACAAGGACCAAAGTTACACACCTCTCCACGCTCTCTCCCATCTGTACCCTCTAAATCCATCACAACGGTGCAAGGCTCAATACCAGCACATCTAGCAATCCAAATTCCCTTTGTTGTCTGAGACCTAAAAACAAAGGATTTCAGAGGTTAAAGAATTTTAAATTAGAAGCTAAGTATTCTTCGGATGAAGTATACAAAAGAAAAGAACATACCTTCCTCTAAATGCATCCATTTCTCTAAAGTTTGTTCCAAACAAATGATTCAATAGCGTACTCTTACCTGCAAATTCAATCAGAATGAAATCAGCCCATGTAGAAACACAAAGGTCTAGAAGCAGCAAAATTATACACATATTTTTACATTTGAGGATATGATACCTACCACTACTTTGTGGACCCATAATCGAGACAACCGCATATGAAAGACCACATTCTTCCAATTTAACCTCTTTGATAAAATGATCAACCCCAGAAACATTAAAGGTACCATCTCCATCGATAAGCTGGGTAGAACAAGCGGCATCTGCAATTTCCATGCATAAAGAAAGAAATAAAATCAGCACAATGTACAAGTAAATGAGGCATCTGAACGAAGCAAGATCTTCCCGCATGTTAGCAACTGAATCTAATATTTAGTGTTCCTATTCGATAACAGCTTCAAAATCTAGGCTTTTGTTCTTCTTCACCTTGCATGACGTAAAACCCAGAATCCTTAGTTCTGATGAACAGTGCTGGATTATCAATTGATTTCTCGCATTTTCCCAGTACTCAAATAACTGTTAATCCACTATAAACCTAGCCATATTTCAGATTTTCAAAAGTCGCAAAATTTCTCCTTTAATCAAGCAAATCCGACCTAGAAATCATCATTTACACTCGTCTGCTATGAAAACAACACAGAAGAAGCAATCACCACCATCTTATGAGCAAAGAGACTATCACATATTACAACAGTCCGATCACGACCCAAATCACAGAACGTACAAAGAAACTGAAATCGAAAACGAACAACGGTTGATCCAAATGAAACTGATCAGATAAAAAGGAAAACGAAAACGGATTCACGAGATCAGGAGCATTTATGAGCAGAGAAGAAAAGGGGATGTATATGTATACATATAATCCATTAAAATGATAGCCATGTTTCAGATTTTTCAAAAGTAGAAAATTTCCCCAGAAATCGAACAAATCTTACCTAGAAATAATCATTTACACTCATCTGGTATCAAAACAACACATAAGAAGCAATCACCTACCATCTAATGAGCAAAGAGACTATAAAATATTACAACAGCCAGATCACGACCCAAATCTCAAACCTAACAAATAAACTGAAATCGAAAACGAATAACGGTTGATCCAAATGAAAACTTATCAGATCAAAGTGAAAAGAAAAACGGATCCACGAGATCAGGAACATTAATGAGCAGAGAAGAAAAGGGAGTGTATATATAAAATACCCATTATCGCCCAAAGATGCGCAGATAGACTGATGAATGAAGAAGAGAATGGGGAAAATAGAGACAGAGATATCAAAGGAAACTCGAGCTATGATGCACCGGCGCTTAAGACGACTGGTTCTGCTAAGGTCATAGGAGCTTCTTTCTTTTGACAAAAAGAAAAATGCCAAAAAGCGATTAATTCCTTTTTCCAACGAATATCTAATTTTTCGATTTTTAAAGACTTATTTTTTTCACTCCAAAACATTCACTGATAAGAATATGATATTGAGGATTGTTTTAACACAGTATTCACATCTGATTAACTCTTTTTAACAACAATACTTATCACCTCAGATGCATTTTCGTGCTCTTAACTAAAAATTATGAACTGGTATTATTTAATTCATTGGTAAAAGAAAATAATTATTTTCATGAAAAGCTCAGTTAAGTAATTTTAAGCAAAACAAAAAATATGACGCTAAAGAGAATTTGGGTCCCACGTGGGCAGATAACATTGATGCGTGGTTGGACAATAATGGGCCCCGCATTAAAGCCCAAAAAATAGTTGGGATCCACCTCGCCGGCGCTACCTTTTTTACAGAATTGGACGGTGTGATCGGCTCCTTTTTAGTAAACACGTGGATCTTCCACCGTCTGATTGTTTTTTTTTTTGTTGTTGACCACTAAATGAAATGATTTTTATGTTAGAAATGTCTGCCTGAATGTAAATATTCTATAGCAAAATTTACTTATGTGATCTTGACTTAACTAACACTAGATGACCAAAAAGTGTAGGTTATGATTATTTTAAACAAATAAGATAATTAAAAATTATGTTATATTAGTAATATAATATATATTATTTTATTTAAAATTTATTATTGATCTTAAATTGATATATAAATAATGATGTGAACAAAACTATTTAATTAAAAATTCTTTAAAATATAAATGTCAATTTAAAATATATTATAAATTTTATAAGATTTTATTTTCAATTATGATTTGAATTTGTTAAATTGTTAAATAATATAAAAAATAGAAGAATTATTATTTAGAAATTTTATTAGATTTTCTTATTGGTTAATTTATGAAGAAAAGAAAAATGGTTATTATTAATCGTTGGAAAATTGACAAATAAATTTAAAATTAATGATAAAATAATAAATAAAATAGAAATTGACGAAAGAATAAAATTTAAATTTGAAGATAATGGAAAATGATACATCAAAAAGTTTTACTAATTGCATTTTGCTAAATAATATAGAAGAGATATGATTATGTACATTAGAATATGACGATTTTTTAAAAGATAATCCTGATTTAAAATTAATATATTCTATTTATTTTGTGAAAATATAATTTTTTAATCAGAAATAGGTTCAATTCAAATCATCAAATGAACATATAGCCTTCAAATGTAGAATGTAGAAAGATGTATATTGTGTGAATAAATATCGAAAATACGAAACACATTTTTTTTTGCCATCAATTATTTTTAATTACTTAAATCATTGTTTACAACGGAAGATAAAAAATAAGGACAAATATGAAAAATATTCCAATCAACATAAGATGTCATCGCCGATGATGTTAGCGTATCCGCAGCTTGATTGGTCGTTCGCCGTTTATGAGTAAAACGTATACCATGAAACATAGATTCTCAATGTCGAATAGTGTTGATGTAGTATTGCAGATATAGATTTTCTTCGTTACGGTTTAGCAGATTGTCGATTGTAAGATTATCGCCTTCAAAAATTACATATTTGTAACCCAAGGACCAAGCTGATTGTATAGCCCATATCAATGCAGACAGTTCAGCTTCGATAACTGTTGATCTTCCTTGAAACTTACCGCTCCCAGCAATTTGAAAAAAGCTTTTATCGTTGCGTATTATCCAACCCAGCCCAGAATGCATATTTCCATATCTATGTGAAGCATCATAATTGCATTTGAACCAATCTTTTGGTGGTAGTTGCCAAACGGAATTTGGTTGAAATGCACCTATCGTTGGAATTTTGTTGTCAACTGTTTTATCCCATTCTGCAGTCTCGTCAATACTTAGTTGAAGTACCTTTTCTATAGAAATGTTAATTTTATTGAAGGCTAACTCATTCCTGGACTTCCATAAACGCCAAAGAATGTAGAAAGGGTTGAGCTCTTGTAGTGATAATACTTGACTATTCTCGTAGTTAGCCATAAAATATTGGATATTGTCAAAAACATTAGTTGAGCTTTGACAGATAGTCGAAGTAAGTATTCCAGATTTCCTCCATATCATCTGAGCATACGGGCAGAGGAAAAACGCATGTATTTCCGTTTCTTCTGCAGCACAACATCTGTAACATATATTATCTTGGGATATCTTTCGATGGTGTAGATGTGATTTGAGAGGTAAGTCCTTTGATAATAACCGCCATAAGAAATGTTTATATTTTGGTGGGATCCCAATCGACCAAATTTGTTTTGCCAAATCTTGATGATTTGCCAACGGTGGTTGAGGGGATGAAGATTGTTCGTGTGAAAGATCCACGACATGACGATATCCTGATTTGACAGAGTACGAACCATTATTTGTATACCGCCAAACCCATCTATCTTGGGCAGGATATGATGGAGTGAAGATCTTGTAAATCAGATGATGATCTTCTTTTTACACCAAGTCTCTTATGATTTCTGGATTCCATCGGTTTGTGTGTTTGTCCAATAGTGTTGCAACTTTAAGTTTTGGGTTAGTATATGGTAACAATCTTGGTGCTCGTCGAGGTAAAATTGGTAGCCATGTACAGTTTCCAATTTCAGTAGAACATCCATCACCAATGATCTGTTTTAAACCCGATTGTAGTAGTTGACGTCCATGTACGATTGTAGTAGTTGACGTCCATGTACGATTGATTGCCATCCTAGTGAAGGCCTAGATCCAAGAGTAGCAGATAATAAATCTCATTTATGAAAATAACGGCTTTTGATAATGCGAGATAAGAGACTTTTTGGTCGTTGCAAAATTTTCCAACATTGATTCGCTAGCAGAGCCTGGTTAAAATATTGAAAATCTCGAAAGCCAAGACCACCCTGTATTTTTGGTCTTGTAATTTTTTTCCAAGATACCCATGAAGTTTTATGCCTCGATCCAACTGATCCCCACCAGAATCGTGATAGATATTTATCCAAAGAATTGCAGATATGTACCGGAAGCTTAAAAACATTCATCGAATATACCGGCATTGCAAAACCAATAGCTTTAAGTAACACTTCTTTTCCTGCACGAGATAAGAATTTTGTTTCCCACCCAGATATTCTTGATTTGACTTTATCCGTGATATATGAAAATAGTTGTCGTCGATTACGTTTAAACTGTTCAGGTAGGCCCAAATATTTTCCTCCACCACCAATATTGTGTATACCAAGCATTTGTTGAATGGATGTCCTTGTATGTTGAAAAACCTTGTTTCCAAATATGATAGAGGATTTTTTATAATTGATTATCTGTCCAGAAGCACGACCATAATCCTCAAAAATATCTTTTAGATGTTACACATTAGCAGAGTCAGCTTTGATGAAAAATAGAAAGTCATCTGCAAAGAGGAGATGTGAAATCGTTGGTCCAGAACGATGTAGTCTCAATGGCTAAATCATCTTTTGCTCTTCTGCTTTATAACAATGAACTAAGGACATCAGCACATAATATAAAAAGATAGGGGGATAACGGATCGCCTTGTCTTAGTCCCCGAGTTGGTCGAAAAAATCCATAAGGACTCCCATTCACAAGTACTGAAAAGGATGTTGAGGTAATACATTCCATAATCCATAGAATCCATTGATGAGCGAACCCTTTTTTCATAAGTACAGCTTTTATAAAATTCCATTCTAGACGGTCATAAGCTTTGCTCATGTCTGTTTTGACCGCCATGAAAGATTTGGCACAATGGTGTTGTACCTTCAAACAATGCAGAGCTTCATGAGCTATCAGAACATTATCCGTAATAAACCTCCCTAGAATGAATGCAGCCTGGTTTTCTGACACAATGGCCTGTAATATTGTTTTAAGACGCAAAACCAAAATCTTTGAGATAATTTTGTAGGCGACATTACAGAGGGAGATTGGTCTATAATCTTGTACTAATCTGGGGCAATCTGTCTTTGGTATGAGGCATATATTTGTATGATTCATCTCTTTGTCCATTTGACCCGTTTGGAAGAAACGGTTAACTTCTTCAATCAGAGCTAGACCCACAATATCCCAATGGTTTTGATAGAAGGAACTAGAGAAACCATCCGGTCCTGGTGATTTATTTGATCCAATTGAAAAAATTGCTTCTCGGACTTCATTAGTAGAAATTGGCTTAATGAGATTATTATTCATTTCATTCGATACCACCGATTTTACATTCTTCAACACTGACTCTATATTGCCTGTGTTAGTTGTCTGGAATAATTTCGAGAAGTGTAGAATAGCCTCATGTGCGATGTTAGGATTTCCATAAACATCGCTCCCTTGATCGTTCTGTAAGGAAATAATAGTGTTTCTTGATATTCGGTTTTTAGTTACTGCATAGAAGAATTTGGTATTTTTATCTCTTTCCCGTAACCAATGATTTCGACTTTTGAATTTTCAGTAGATCTTCTCATCTGCATAAGCTCTAATTAAGTCTAGTTTTAAGGAGCATATTAATTCCGGTTTTTAAGGAGCATACGAAACACATTTTTATGAGGCCCAAAATAATTAACGAAAGGCTTTATTGTGGCTTAGTTTGGAGAAAGAAAAAAAGTCGTTGACTCGTGAGGAGAACCATAGTGAATTAAGCCCGAGGACTCGAGAGTCGCCTGAAATTTGGAGGGAATTGAGTCGATTTCTCACTGATTTATTGACAAACCGGAGAATTTAAACGCTAGGCGGAGAAACGGAGGAATATCGTAGTATCTAGAGACCGTCGTGTTGCACAGAAAGCCGTTAGCTACGTTATGTGATGGGAGAACACATGTTGCAGTTCCGAGCAAAAACTCCGTTCAACAAAAATACTCAAATTTCTCTCCTCATTACTTTCAAAAAACGATTGGGATTGGCTTACAGTTTTTTTTCTTCGATATGCCAGCCAAGGAAGAAGGCTTTAGATTCCGTAGCTTACAAGGAACTTGTTCAGAGAGCCGCGAAATCAGGCTCTGCAGTTTTGGGAAAGCTCGTTCATGGCCACATGATCAAGTCATCCATCAACCCGTGCCTATACCTGCTCAACATTCTTCTAAATATGTACTGCAAGTGCTGTGAAGTAGATTTTGCACGTCAGTTGTTCGACAGAATGCCTGAACGAAACATTATTTCTTTTAATTCTCTGATTTCTGGGTACACCCAGATGGGATTTCACGAGCAGGCCATGGAATTATTTCTTGAAGCTAGGGATTCTTATTTGAAGCTTGATAGTTTCACGTATGCCGGTGCATTGGGCTTTTGTGGAGAAAGGTGTGATCTTGATTTAGGGAAATTGTTGCACGGATTGGCTGTTGTAAATGGTCTGTCTCAGAAAGTGTTTATGATCAATTTATTGATCAACATGTATTGCAAGTGTGGAAAGGTTGACCAAGCAATGTCCTTATTTGACCGATCTGATGAAAAGGATCAAGTTTCATGGAATTCTTTGATTTCTGGTTATGTTCGAGTTGGTGGAGCGGAAGAAACCTTTAATCTGTTTGCTAAAATGCATAGAGACGGCTTAAAGTTGACTAGTTATGCTCTGGGAAGTGTGCTAAAGGCTTGTTGCATAAACCTGAAGGAAGGATTGGTGGAAAAAGGTATGGCAATCCACTGTTACGTAGCAAAATTAGGAATGGAATTTGATATAGTTGTCGGTACTGCATTGCTTGACATGTATGCCAAATATGGAAGTTTGAAAGACTCAATAAAGCTTTTCGGGTTGATGCCTGTCAAGAATGAGGTTACGTATAATGCGATGATTTCGGGTTCTCTACAAATGAATGAAATAACTGACGAAGCTTCTAGTGAAGCCTTTAAGCTCTTCATGGAGATGCAAAGACAGGGAGTGAAACTGTCGCCATCGACATTTTCAGCTGTGCTCAAAGCTTGTAATGCCACGAAAACCTTGGAATATGGAAAGCAGATCCACGCTCTCATATGTAAGAACAATTTTCAGTCAGATGAGTTCATTGGGAGCGCTCTAATTGAGCTATATGCGTTAATGGGTTCAACTGAAGAAGGAATGCGATGCTTTGCTTCGACATCAAAGCAAGATATCGCCTCGTGGACATCGATGATTGATTGCCATGTCCAAAACGAGCAGTTTGAAAGCGCATTTGATCTGTTCCGACAACTTTTTTCATCCAGTCTAAGACCGGAAGAGTATACAGTTTCGCTTATGATGAGTGCTTGTGCTGGTTTTGCTGCATTAAGCTTAGGAGAGCAGATTCAGGGTTATGCCATAAAGAGTGGAACTGATGCTTTCAACAGCGTTAAGACCTCAAGCATCTCTATGTATGCGAAATCAGGTAACATGTCGCTTGCGAATGAAATATTTATGGAGGTCCAAAATCCAGACGTTGCAACATACTCTGCTATGATATCAAGCCTTGCGCAACACGGTTCTGCTAACGATGCCTTAAACATCTTTGAGTCGATGAAATCCCGCGGAGTTAAACCTAACCAGCAGGCGTTTCTCGGCGTTCTAATAGCTTGTTGCCACGGAGGATTGGTCACACAAGGACTAAACTATTTCCACAACATGAAGAACGATTACGGGATTAACCCGAGCGAGAAACATTTCACTTGCCTCGTCGATCTTTTAGGGCGAACAGGGAGATTATCAGATGCCGAGAATGTGATTTTGAGCTCTGGGTTTGAAGACCATCCAGTGATGTGGAGAGCCTTGCTGAGTTCTTGCAGGGTTTACAGAGACAGCGAAATTGGAAGACGCGTTGCAGAGAGATTGATGGAACTCGAACCTGAAGCCTCTGGCTCGTACGTATTGCTACACAACATTTACAACGAATCTGGAGTCAATTCTTCGGGTGAAGAGGTTAGAGAGCTGATGAGAGATCGTGGGGTTAAGAAAGAACCGGCCTTGAGCTGGATCATGATCCATAATCAGGCTCATTCCTTCGCGGTCGCTGATTTATCTCACCCGTCGAGTCAGATGATCTACGCGATGCTGCAACACCAGTTAGAGACCATGAACACCGTAGATTTTGAAGACGAGACTCTTGCTTATGCGTGTTATGCTACATGATGCCAGTCTTGTCCTTTTAAGATCTTGCTAATTACATAAATGCCACCGTTTAATCTATCTGTTTGTTTTGTTAATATAGGCCTGTGGCCCAAAGCCCATATATTTTCGTCTTTTTCGTGCATTTTCTGAAGAGAGAAAACTGTCCATCACGGTTGGAAGAGCTCTCGCAATCTCGTAGAAAGAAGAAATGGCGGCTAAAACCCTAATCAGGTCGGGAGCTTCGCTGATGAATCGGTTTCTGTCGAAGCCGACGACGAATCTTGTGCAAAATAATCTCAGATCGTTTCAGCAGATAGCTCCTCAGGGGAAAGAACTCCCGCCGTATTTTCCCCCGTCGTTGTCGAATCTACAGAGCTCGCTCAATTCGCGCCCTAGCGACACTGTTTCTCTCCAGGAACTCTCCGAACGTGGCTTTGTATACCCATCTGGTCTTCCTTCGCTTGAATTCTTTTTACCAGAAGGTACTTCACTCTCTTAACCCCCCGCCCTTTGGCGTTGCCTCTTTCAGTAGCTAGATTGGTAATTTGCTCTTAATCTCCTAGGGCTGGATTTTAGCATATGGTATAGTTTATTGGATATACAATAACGAGATGCAGGAGTAGTTATCAAGTACTGAGAAGTGTTCTGTTTTTTTTTTTGTTTATGTCAATGTTTGATCCTTGAAGGAATCAGAAACCGTATTTGCTCGTTCATGAGCTTACACAATAGAAACAAGGTTGAAAATAGTAAATATTATTCAGTCCTGTTACTATACATTACAAGTTCTTGAATCGGGATTATTGGTAAGCACACAAAAAAAATCTCTTTTGTTGTCCCCTTGTAGAAGGGCCAAGAATCTGGCTATGTTGTCCTTGAGTTTCATATTTCGTGAAACTGCAAGAATGTTATGTTTCCAGCCTTCAATCTATTTTTAGTCTTTGCAAAGTTGTACATTTTGTTGATCTATGGTGCCTGCCTAATATCTTTGTACTTGGTGATTTAGTCGATTCTTCGAATGAACCATTGCTTCTATTTCCTAAGAGGACATTCCAACCAAGCACTATAAGGCGTAAACGGAACCATGGATTCTTTGCTCGGTATGTATCTTTGTGTTAAATACCTCTTTATTTTTGTCCAAAGAGTAGTCTCACTTGTATAATTGTAAAATCTAGTAAATTCAAACCAAACGGTTAGAGTCTCACTTGTATTCCTCAATAAAATCTAGTAAACTCAAACCAGATGGTTGAAAATGCCAAAACTTATTTAACTCCTCAAATCATTGCTCCTTCTCATTTACATTAGATGAATACGTTGTTTAGCACTGATAGAAAGTAAGAACAAGACCCTACATTTGTACATGGTGTTTTGAGCGACAAAAACTGTTTACTCATATGGCTGGTGAATGTCTGAATATGAACAGCAAGGCAACCAAAGGTGGACGGAGAGTCATAGCTCGAAGAATAGCAAAAGGACGTCACAGAGTCACAGCGTAGAATCTTTCTAATCTTTCCATTGAGTTGTCAAAAAGATTCAGGCCAGAAAATCTGAATTTTTTTATCTCATAAATAACTCTGATGTCTTCCTATCCATGTGTTGATTTCGAATTGAAGTTATCATGTTCTAAAGATCGCAATTCATCTTTAATGGATAGTTTAATATCAAGGAACCCTTTCTTCTACGTGAGATTGGCAAACTAATCATTGTTTCAATAACGATTCAAAAGATTTTAAGCAAATATATATATGGATATTACGTTTTCTGAAATAACATTTTAGAAAATGAGGTACGGAGAATCTCGCAGTTGACCTAAGATAGTGTACATGAAACTAGCATTGAATTATGACAGCCCATATTTTGACCCCACAAAATATCATAGAGAGAGAAGCAGTAAGCGACAAACACACAAAGATGAAGACAATAATTTCCAATACAGAGGCAAAACAAACTGACCATATATAAACACATGTGTCCGTAGATGACGAGTGAGAGAAAGTACATCTTCTGTACATACGTATATTTGTTTGAATGTGATCATTAATTGTGTATTAATGAACGAACTTTATTCTACGACTCATACACAACAATTATCCATAACCTGAAGAAGAACTAACAGCATTTATGTTTGCCTCCGATAAAATATATTCAATGCAATATCTATATAAAATTAGTAGCATTATCACAAATTCTTATACTATTTAGTATAAATATATATATGGAAACGACTCATCAACACATGTTGGAAATTATTTATGTTCACTCTTTACTTGTTATATAACACGTATATAGATTATATATAGGTATATATTACGTACTCATGTCTAGGAATCCCATGTTGATGGAGAAGGTCTAGGGTTTGTAATGACGTACTGTCCACAAGAGATTGACGATGATGAGGATGATGATGATGGTATGATCATGTGATTGATGTATGAATCCAGACGATGATGGTGACCACCTGCAGTAGGCATTTGCAAGTTGAACGCGGTGGGATGAATAAGGCCGTGATCTTGTGAAACTGGTGAAGAAGAGGATAATAATTTGCCTTCGAGAACTTCTCCATACAATAACTTCGTGGCATTGTCGTTGAATGGTGTCACAAGCACGTTGAATTTATTAGCACCGTAATAATCTTGAATGGTTTCTTGGAAAGTAGAAATGGTACTCGCTGGGAGATCTGGTAATGCTGGCCACTTGGGATCATTATCATGATGATGATTGTTTATAACTGGCGTGGCTAACAAAATGTCGTGATTATTGTAAAGGTTATTGTGATCGTGATGAGATTGGTTTGTGTTTGTGGTTAAAAACTTGAAATCTCCTTCTCTAGACGTTGGGAACATCAATGGAGGAGAAGGAAGAGAGAGATACTGGCTTGGAGTGATAAAATTAGGGTTAGTGTTTGTGATGATATTAGACATGAATCTTGAACTTTCATCGTCGTCAATAGTAGAGTTGAATCCATTCTGATAAGGAAAGTTGGTGAGAACACTTGCCATGGAAGAGAAATGATGATGATGATGATGATGGTGAGACATGAGCTTCTTCTTTATGCTTGAATTCCAGAAATTTTTGACTTCGTTATCGGTTCTTCCTGGTAGATGTTTAGCGATTTGAGCCCATCTACGAAAAATCCATAACATACAAATTAAAAAACGAATTACTATGAAGTAGTTCAATATATATATAGTGTTAATTAACTAACAACCTGTTACCAAGAATGCTATGAAGCTCAATAATTAGAGCAGCTTCTTGAGGAGAGAAGCTTCCACGTTTAAGATCAGGTCTTAGATAATTTATCCATCTTAATCTACAACTCTTTCCACATCTCTGCAAACCTAATCAAAACACACGACACACCCAAATAGATCAAAACCTAAAGACATAAAACTTTTATCAGTAGAGAAATTCAAGAAATTACAAAATCCCATTTGTATATATATGCCTGCATGTTTGGGAACAGAGCTCCAGCATCCATGGCCATATGTATTGATGTAGTTGATTAGCTTTTCGTCTTCTTCAGGTGACCAAAGACCTCTCTTCACCTTTTGCTTGTTGCAGCAGGAGTGATGACCCATCTCTATCTCTCTCTATCTCTCTCTTTCTTTCTTTCTTTCTCGCTTTCTCTCTAAGAATGTCGTACGATGTTGAAGGGTTATAATATTGTATTGAGAATCGGTGTGATTAATACACGCAATTAACATGAGAGAAAATATAAACGGCTGCGAAAATTTTATCATTAATTTATTACACATGTAATAGGTAAATAATACACCTAATGATATGGACCCAGTTTTTATTTATAATTCCAAAAAAGCATATATAATTTAAAGTAAACATATTCGAAACTAAGAACATATGTAACAAGTTCGACAAAAATCATATAACAAACTAACAAAAATATGTTGGAATTTATAATAGAAACTGAACAAAAAATTATATAACATGCTAATTAAAATTCTTATATACATATTTTAAATAATTTTGTTTTCAAATAGAATTTACAGAAATATTACGTTGATATGCTATTAGTCTATTACCAAAGGAGTTCTCACTATATTTTTTAAAAAGTTTAATTTACTAAAATAATTTTTATCTTATATTTTCTTAATATATATGATACATAAAACACTATCAACTAAAATATATCAGCAAACCATAAAAGTATACTTAATTATTATAATTGAGTATATATATTATTTTGTAAGTCTCCTCATTTGAATTCATAATCATATAAATTTCTCATTAATGTTTTGGTATAATAAGAACATTAAATTATATTTTTATATCCAATTATATACATATTATATATATTGACTAAAAAGGTAAATAACATTGCGTTATCAAATAATTTAATTTTATTTACACAGTTTTTTCTATTACTGTTATTCACAATTATTATATAATATATATATATATATACAGCTAATTGAATTATTTACATGCCAAATAATTTATAGATGAGATTTATAGCACAATAAAGAGGAGAGTGGGGCAGTGATTTGTCTGAGGGTTTTGTAATATAAAAGGTTAAAAGGCTAAAAGCTGAAGTTTTTAATCAGTAAGGAACTGTGTGGCTTATTACAGAATCATTGCCATTTTCTTCATCTAGACGGACACGTGTTCCTCATTCAGACACTGCAGCTCCTTCGCCTAAGTTTTATATTTAGTTTCTTATGTAGTTTGTCTTTCTCAATTACGACTAATGTTGTGGTAATTATTGGACAATTATCATTTAATTCCTTCATTTTTTTTAAATTAATAACTTTTTCCTCAAAATTCTTGTGTACGATAATTTTAATAATTAATTTTGACCTAATAAATTGGGGTCCAGAATTTATTTACATACATTAATAGATAGTTTTCTAAAATAACACTATTTTATTTTTTTAATCCAAATTTAACACTTTTTCCAAACAAGAAAATAAATTTTATTATTAAAATATATTTAAACTTATTTTTAATATTCTTCCTCTAATGTTCTGCCAATTTTTTAGTAAAGACCCAAAATCTGTAAATTCCCTTAAATGCTTCATTTTTCTTTGATAGCCGACGATACACGTTGAAATTGTCATATCGATATTATTATGCTTTATAGATTCTCGTTCACATATTTTGGTCTAATAGGCTGACATAAGTTATGATATTCGAAAAGTGAATTTGAGAATCATTTAAATATGTGAGCTACAATGGATAAATAGAATTTTTCCTTAACTAAATCGTCATTTTCCCATTAAATAAAACAGTTATTTCGAATCAAAAGGTAAAGATATTTCAATAATCTGATTGCATCAATCTACATAAAATAATTGCCAACAAAAGAAGCAAAGTAGTGTAAAAAAAGAAGCAAAGTTAAAATAATGACATAAAGGAGTCATATGCTTTATGTCATAGGAGCCTTTCGATTATTTAATTGACTCAAAATTTGATGTCACTATATTTATACAGTTTTATCAACGTGAATATGTTGTTTATATTTTTACATTGTAAAAATACTAGTCTGTCCATATATACTACTATAAGTAGCAAACCTACTTACAAAATAATAACATAGAATCAAGTTTACATCTGCTTTTTGTTGTCATCCAAGTTTTCATATATAGTTCATTAAACAATTTCATTTTTTCACCAAGAAAATATATTACATATATAGTTTCTTAAAATCTAAAACATTCGAATCAGTCGTCTACACATATATTAATTAGTCTTATCAGTTTTAAACTCCAAATTGATAATTAGAATCGTAAAATACACAGTAAATAATTTTGATTAAAAAAACCAATTGTAGTTATTATTAATGTTTCTTACCCAATTTGAAATCTGTTTTGTCTATATTGTTATTTAAAATTGTATTATATAGTATTTGTATGTAAATATTTCAAAATTAGATGAAATAGTGTGTATTTTATGACAAATAAAATATTTTTAGTATATTGCACTCATGCTATTTATTGTATGTATCATTTTGTTTTATTTTATTGTGAAAATAAATTTAGCATTCAGTAAGTATAAAGTATATTTAATAATATATAAAATATAAAATGTGGATAGAATGATAAAATGATATACTAAATAAACTGTATTTTACAAGAAAATTGTGTTGGGTAACAAATGATACAATAATCTAATTTTATTAAAAAGATATATTTTTGACAATAAAAATAGTAAAAATATTGAAATTAATTAAATCAAACAATTGTCGTATTGACACAATAAAAAAAATAATCTCTAATACCTTTTTAATATACAAATAATAAGTTAACTGATAATAATTTAACTGAATTCACACAAAAATTATGGATAAATCTCCCACAATAGTAAATAAATCCATATGTATATATATAATAAATGATCAGTATTTATGTTTCATAGAACATACTTCTTATGCGTCGATCAATAGCCGAACAGTACCAAATCGAAATTAATATTGTTCAGTACATAGAAATATATACAATTTATTTAATGAAAAAGTTAATTTATTATTAGAGACGAAATAAATGCTTGTGACCAAAGCAATAGGCCCAAAACATAAGATTCTTTTGATTTTTCCTTCGATGGTCGATGCCAGTCTGCCACATGCAACTCATAAAGAGCTTTCGCAATTTTATTTCTATTTTTGATGAGCCATCAAAGGACATTAACTTTCTTTGCATTTTGGCTTTTTGCTTCGAGAAAAAATATATAACTTTTATTACAACAAAAGAAATCAATTATTTCAAAGCATATCCTATCCATTCATTTTATTTTTCTCTACCATGCATTATTACGTAAACAAAAAAGTAAAGTTTTCCAATTTGAAATGTCAAAATTGTGTTTTCTCTTTATCTATGTGGGTAATATGTACGTCTATCTATGTTTTTGTTGTAGTTAGGTTCTTCCATCAGAATTTTAGTAAACTTAATGCTAGAAATTTAAAGATAATAGAATGTAACGAGATACGTTTTATTAATCAGTTCAATAATACAGTCAAATGATGAACTATCAATGTAAACAATTCTGAACTAAATTTTTTATATTTCATTTTATACTTTCAGTTCATCAAAATCTTCAAAATATTCATAATTGCGATTTATTAATGTTTATTAATAATCTTAAATGTTTTTCTTTGAAAAATTCGTTGTCGTTTTTGAAAATTGGTGAGATCAAACGTTTTAGATAACTTTTTTTAGACTACACGAAAATGGTGCAACAAATCTCATTAATGAATCTTATGGTTATGGGGCGGATTTCGAGGACGAAATCCACCTCCATATATATATATAATAATTCCAACTGAACAATTCTATTATCAGTGCAATTATAATTTATTTCTTTTGTATAGAACATATGTGTACTTAATCAATGCTTTGGAGTTGTTGTGAGTTAGTGAAGCACAACGAAACATTAAAATTGTAATAAGTTTAACACATTTGAAATGGAATTTGGTTACATGCTGTTTGAAGAAGTCAAAGCTCAACGGATTGGAGATTCTGTCGGAAACTTCCCTTATATAATAAATTTGACATATATCTTCTTGGTGGTTCTGAGACTGACCTCTTAACCATTTTCTCCGATCCCATCTTCTTTGCCCCATCACCGTATATTGATGGACTCTAACAACATTGATCCTATCTTAATCCAGACACTTTAATAATGTGAACGATGATTACTGTTTGTGTAATAAAATGATGGAAAATCGATAGTTTTGTAATGTTAATTACACAGGTTTTCATAGCCATTTTTATACGATTTTCTACATCGAATTATATGTACACTCGAATTATGATATATATCACAAGTAGTATCATGTGGTATTTACTTAAATGTGGTGAAATATTATTAACTTTTAGTAGATATATAGAGTGAACGTCACTAAATAAATCATTTATGAGCTAGTTAATTAATGTACGTATTATATATGTATAATTTGTTTGGTTGGATTAATCGGCAGGTCCATATATGTAAACATGTATACATAATTGGAAAATACATATATGAAAGTTCGTTGGACATAATATAAAAGTTTCCATACAGACAAAGAAGAGAGGCTTTAGCTCGATCGTCACGTTCCCACCATTTGGTTCAACGTTCACTTTCATATATAGTTCATGAAAGATAAAGATTAATTGCAAATTTGCAACTGCATGCTTTAATCTAGAAGAACAGTGTGATTCAAAATTTAAGAGTATTTATATATAGTCAACTTAAAGAAAAAGCAAAATAATTCGTAGAAACATGCATGATTTAGTGGGATTCGATTCCTAAAATATCTGAAATATGACAAAACGAGTAGGGCTTTGATAATGAGCCAGTAATATATGAATACGTAATCCCAAAACCAAAAATTATTTAGCGACACTACGCCTTAAAATGTAAATATGTTTAACCATTGTATCTAATATATATATATATATATAAAATTTAATGTTTATGTATTAGATTTTTATACTCTATTTTGATGCACATCTAATGTCAATATATTTTTTTATAAATGCATCATTTATCAGTGGAATCGTCTCAATGGTTTTATATCATTCCATTATTGGTTTTTAAATCTATTTGAATATATCGTTCATTAATACTAACAAAATTCACTATTCAATGAAAAACAGATACCACATTTTGTATCCCAAACTAAATCATGTATCATACTGAAAATATAAAAATAAATCTACGAAGACAATATTTAAGTTAACAAAAACATATTATCAATTTGCAAAATTATTTTATAATTTGACGTACGTCTTTTCTATAAATAGATTGGATATTGGGTCATGTAAAAGTTTGTCGATAAAAATAATTAGAGAGATTTGAAAAAGAATTTTCTATAGATTTTTTATCAATATTTATGAATAAAATAGATGTATTGTTTAAGTGAAAAATGTGTTAATTGTCGAATTCCTATTAAGTTTTTGAATTAAAACGATCGCATAACGGTTTTATGCAAATAACCATATTTTTGTTTGAATTCAAATAATATGTGTGGATTATCCATATGAAATTTCTATAAAAAAAATCAAAAAAATTGTTTTCACAAAATTTTAGATGGAAAACCAACATATTGTTACCGTATGTTTTTCGTCAATACTCCATTAAATTTTTTAACATCATTAATTTGGTAGAAAGGTTAGTCTGACAACTTTGAATAGATGGTCAATTCTAACAACAAAATTTAACAAGAAAATGAATTATTAAGTTAAAAATAAGTTAAATTATTAATGACAAGAAAAAATCAAAATAAGAAATAAAGTTAGATGGAAAGACAGGAATAAAATGATTATATAAACAATAAATATATGAGTTTTCTATTTTACAAAGCATTAATCATGATCACTAATAATTATTCATCTTTTAAATTACTTATAACAATAACTGAAAAAATTATCATAAATAGAAAATATATAAATATGAAAATAATAAAACTACGTAAGTAAAATTATATAGTAAAAGAAAAAATGGTCATTAAAATATTCAACTTTTATGTTTGATCTATTTAAATATCAATTTTTTTAATAAGACATTTAAATAACGATATGTGGTTGAATGCACCGATTTAAATATACGATTAGTGAACATTAACAAAAAAAAATCTTTAACTTTTGTTACTTATTTTAATCAATTAAAATTATTAACCGAGATATTGTATCATCGTTAGAACGAATTTTGATATTAATTTGATGTTAATATTCACTAATTAAATAGTTAAATCGGTGCAATCAACTATATATCATTATTTAAATGATTTATTATAAAATTTGTTATTTAAATGATCTAAATACAAAATTTCAATATTTTCATGATTATTTTTCTATAAAAAATGAAAACATCTATCATTTTTAAATTATTATTTTTTTAAAGAGAGTACTATATTTCTGGGACGATTATACTACCAGTCCATCTTGACTATATAAAAACCCATCATTTATCATCTTGGTCTCATAGGAAGACATTAAAAAACACAAGTTAAAAAACCAATAATTTCCTGGATGACTTATCAAATCACACTGATATTAACAAAGCTCTTTCCGGGGTGCTATCTCCAGTTGTCATATCCAATAAATTAGTTTTTCTTTTCTGTATACATATCAAATAATTTATACTTTTTAAACTTGGGTAAATTTTCAAAGTCAAACCTGAGTACATTTCTTTTTTTCTTCGTGGAGGATATTTAAATCTGGTAGATGTCCATTTAACAAATTTGTAAAAGGTTGGAGGAATATTTTACTTTACTTTTATGTAAAGAAATTGCTAAAACTGTGAAATTAAATTTTGACTGATACAATTTCTTTTTGAAGTAACATTCACACTACGTGTGTGCTTGGCGTTTTACTAAACGTAGAAACTTATTTATCAGTCCATTTATGAAAATTTGTTGGACCATTTTCTAAAAATAGAATTTTGATATGTCCATTTCCATTCATTTATTCGAGCTGACACCATCAAACCTCCTGCCTACGCTTACTGCATGAAAATAACATTCTCACTCAACACAACTATATTCTAATTAGTTTTTTTTCCTAATAAATAACGCATATACATACTCATTAACAATACTCTTTATTAATCATAATGCAAAAAGAAGTAATTTGATCGATATGGAAAATGGACGGTTCAGATTCAATCAAATATCTGGTTTTGTTATCAATTAAAATTGACTTTCTTTCAAATGAAATGTCATGATTTCATACGAAATGAACAAGTATCAATAAAAAAGAATATCTTAAAAAAGAATATCTCATGTGTGTCTGTGAAGTTTTTGTGTATATATAAGTATTTGTAAATGTGTTATTAAGTGTGAAATATATTACATGGCAAGTTCAGATATTTCTATATTAATATATATAGTGTATAAGTTATTCTATTTATTTTCAATCATTTTTGAGTTGGATAACAATGTTTCTTAATATAATATCAAAATCTAATGTTAGTCTGACATACGATTTTTCACATTGTAAATGATTGTATAAATAATTCGTATTACCGTGATATATTTGAATTGTTGTTACGTGTTTTACCCACATTTCGAGTAGTCCTATTTATATATATGGTGTATGAGTCAGTTTATTTATTGTTAATTTATTTTGAATTGAATACTTATATTTCTCAATATGTGTGATATATATGCTTGCTACTAAAAATCTATGTAACATGTATTGTAGCAAATTTGTGAATTAAAGAAGTGAAACTTTTCATAAGCAAGACATTTCCACTGGTTTATTTATTTTGTTACTGTCATAAAGACATGAGACCATTGTGCTAAGGAATGATTCTCTGCGGTCTATACAAAGAAAAAAATTAGACGTATAATAATTATTTTAATACATGTAATATCATTTGTTCATCTTTAGTTAATTATAAAATTACAATTACATAATAGGAATTTTCTGTTTAATGGAACATTTCGTACATAAGTTTTTTCTCCCCTAAATATGATCTCTCTCGTATTTTTAGTTTTTTTCTTTTATTCGAATATTTACAATCATATAATAAAACACTAGATTTATATTCACGCCAGAAAAATATTCATAAATTATATTTTATTAGTAAATATAAATTAAATATTTATATAATTTTAATTTTATTTAAAATTACTTTTAACATTAATTTTTGTATATATAAATTAAGAAAAGAAAAATAATTTTTTTTCTACGAATTTAATAGTTTTTTTGTTAGTTTAATAAAATATATTAATTTTCTAACTAAATTAATAACAAAGTTATAATTGTAATTATTCTAATAAGTTAAGCTCATATATATATTTATTTGAAATTTACTGTAGTGATGACACGTCAGCATGATATTTCTCTCAATAACACATCCGAGTAAAGTTATTTTATTAAAATGTTTCTCAAATAATATATTAGGGATTATGGTAGTAATTTAAATCTATTTATATTTATTTGAAATTATTTATAAATTAATGTATAACAAATTTCAAGAAATAAAAATTATAGTTTTTACAAATGTAATAATATTTTTTGTTTAGTTGAATAAATTATATTTATTCTCTAACCAAATTAATATCATTGACATGTATTGTAATTATTCTAGTAACTTATATCCTTTTATATATTTAAGTTGAAATTCGTTATGTTGTTGACACGTCAGCATGCTATTTTTATTATTAATAAGGTTATTTTGTTAAAAAGTTTCTCAAATAATATATTAGGGATGAGAGGGAAAAATATTCAACTTTTGATATGTAAATTCCCAAAAAATTAAAATGCATAAATATTAATTAACAACTTAATTTAATGAAGTTATTATCAAGATGAATCATGGCTCAAAACATATTTAAATTATATTACCGTAGTGTGATAATTCCTATTGGGCTTGCAAAGATAATTAGCCCACAAGTTACAGAACACAACTATAAGAGGCCCATACTAAAGCCCAATAATCATAATAAAAAAAAGAGATGAAAAGAAAAAGAAGAAAAGACGAATAGGATCAAAGCCGCCAAGTTGCGAGAACAAATGCTTTGGATGTGAGCCATGTGAAGCCATCTGAGTCCCAATCATCACAGAGGTTGATATGCAAATGTGTTCATTAATTAATTATCTATCATTTTCTTACTTCTAATTATATATAGGTTTTCTTCTCTCTCCAAAATCTTCGAATAACCAACCCCTACTCAATCATGTTATAACAATTGTAGTCATCTTTTAGAATCCAAACTTATTACACTGCTGATTTTAAAATAGGTTGGATGTTTATTTCGAATTTTACGTTTATAACTCTGATTCAAAATGAAAAGAAATAAATACTCCATATAATAAAAATGGTCAGCATATATTCGAAGAGAATGGAGAGAACAAGTAAAATCTCTGATGATAGAGAGAAAGAGAGAGACGAGGGGTCAAAATCAGATCAAAGAGTGCCTTTTTAAACAATAAAAGCTTTCTTCTCCGGCGCTAGAACACGGCGAGGTAAGGGACGGTACTCTTTTCTCCTTCACAGCAGATCGGCAACGTTCGAAGGCAGCTCTTCAACAACCACGTTATAGAATTTCTGAATATCAAACAGCATTCTCTCATCATCACGAGTCATGAAATTGATTGCCACACCTTTTCTCCCAAACCTTCCACTTCTTCCAATACGGTGGAGATAATTCTCCGGCTGTGTCGGCAGATCGTAGTTGATAACCAGGGAGACTTGCTGGACATCTATACCACGTGCCAATAGATCAGTTGTGATGAGCACACGGGACGAGCCAGACCTGAACTCTCTCATGATGATGTCTCTTGTGTTCTGGTCCATGTCTCCGTGAGTCGCTGAGACTGTGTGGTCACGTCCTCTCATTTTGTCTGTGAGCCAATCCACCTTTCGCCTAGTGTTCACGAAGATGACACTCTGAGTGATGGCTAGAGTCTCGTATAGATCACACAGTGTCTCGAGCTTCCACTCTTCTTTCTCAACGTTGACATAAAACTGCTTAATACCTTCAAGGGTTAGCTCGTCACGCTTCACCAAGATTCTCACTGGCTTGCTCATGAACTTCCTTGTGATCTCAAGAGCCTCTGGTGGCATTGTTGCTGAGAACACACCAACTTGGATCTTTGGTGGGAGAAGCTGGAATATGTCATAGATCTGAAAATTCGCAGACACAAGATGAGTTCAACAATAGTAAGCACGGATTACAAACACTTGAAAATATCAACGAACCTGGTCCTTGAAACCACGGGAGAGCATTTCATCAGCTTCATCAAGAACAAACATCTTGATGCAGTCAGCACGGAGAGACTGTCTCTTCAACATGTCAAAGACACGACCTGGAGTTCCAACAACTACATGGACACCAGCTTGAAGAATGCGCTGATCCTCACGGACACTGGTTCCACCAACACAGGCATGAACCTTGACACCAAGATAATCCCCAAGGGCCCTCATGACCTTCTCAATTTGCTGGGCAAGCTCTCTGGTTGGAGCTAGAACCAAAGCTTGGCACTGGACAAGACCGTAGTCCAGCTGCTGCAAGACGCCAGAGCAGAAAGTTGCAGTTTTCCCAGTACCAGACTGAGCCTGTTGTATCACATCAAGACCTTTGCAAAAGGGGACAATTCCTCTTTGCTGAATAGCAGAAGGCTTCTCAAAACCTAGTAACACAAAAGCACATTTGACATGAGGTTTGAAAGAGAGATAGAGACACAAAACACAAGGACCACTACACGTACCATAAGCATAAATACCCCTGAGAAGGTTCTCTTGCAGACCCATAGCATCAAAGCTGTCGTGAACCTCATCATAAGATGTGAAGAACTCATCCTGTCCCTCAAGTCTGTATAAATACATTAAAATTGGTAAATAGAGCATAACACTCGCGGAAACAGCAAATTAAAGAAAATAACATGATTAAATAGAACAAAAAAACTCACACTTCATTCAGCTTTTGGTCGAACTGTCGGGCATCAAACTGTGTTCCTTCTGGTGCAGATCCTGCCATGACTAGATACACAGAACAAAAATAGTTAGTGTTAATCGAACTAATGCATTAAAGAGAGATCAAAGCTATTTGATTCCGATTGGACGATTATTGCAAAGGAACAATGTGACAGAATAGCCAAACTTCGCAGTCCATAAAGGTAGGAAGAGAAGCATTAATATCTGTCTCCGATGCTGTGCGGAGAGAATGTTTAAAGGCACATATGGATATCCAATATGATAGAAACCATTCAACCTATTTCTCCAAACTAAAGACTTTTAAGTCAGACAAACACAGTGAGTATTGGGATAAAAAAAAAAGCCTAAGGTCAAAAACTGCATCTGAGCTTGAAGAGGTTCCATCCCCCACTGTAAAGACAATACCAAAATTTGAATCTCTGAAAGACGAACCTATTGATTACAAAAATTACAAACACAAAGCTATCACTATGGGATACACGGATATAATCTTAGTTAAGAATTAAACATAGAGAGAAAAAATGTATAGGTATCGGCAGAAAAGTTAACAAACATTAGATCAACAAAATTCGCAAATCGCAGAACTTTCAAATCAACACAGAAAACAGAAAAATTCGAACCATATCTATCCGAGAAAAACCGAATCAGAACTCAATACTCTTGCAATTATTAATCGGAAAAAGGGTAATAAAAAAAGTCGGATCGAAGATCCTACGAAATCAGAAAGTAGATATGCAAACCTGGTGAAAATTCGAAAGAGATGTTAGCTGGAGAAACGAAAGTAGGATTTTTAAGGGAGCTTGAATCTCCCAAACTCGGATCTGAACCGCGTAGGGAGAGAGAGCGAAGATTGAGGCTTCGAGAGAGGATGAAAAAGATATCCGAAAGAGGCAGAGAGAGAACGCGTTGATACTTTATATACTCCTCCTTTATTGTTCGCATAAGTGGTGTTAGGGTTTTCTTTCTCGATCGGAAATTTTCTCCTACTCTACTGTAATTCCGGTTTTACCCTTAATACTTTTTTGTGACGGAACAAAGATTTCGAAGGCTTGGTCTCATGTCTTAACTCAATTTTGCAATTAATGTCAGTGGATTTCATATGTAACGTACACACAAATTTTGTTTTTAAAATCTTGATAACTTAGAAAATAAAAACAAAATATCATCAAGGAATTTTAAATATGACTTATTTGTCGTCTCCTAGAATAAGATTTGTTATATATATATATCTAGTTTTAAAAATATTGATTATTTATTCATTTAAAATTATGTATTTCTATTATTATATATATTGCCAATTGTTAAAAACTAAATTAATAATGATATATATCATAGTTTGATAAGTTGGTGTTACTTAGTGAAGATTATTATCATAATATATAGAGAGTATCATCAAAAGTGAACCTCATTGGAAATCGAGAGCAATACATTGTGATAATCTCTCGAGCACCTGCACAATGAACAATCATAAAGGAAAAGAAAAAAAATAAGAAAACAAAGTATAATGAAGCAGCAAGTTGCTATTTAGAGCCAATGGTTGCATCTCGTTTGACTATTTCGAGTCTCCGACACATGGACAAGAGCAAAAACATTCATGCTTAAACTAAAAATTGATATAAAGTTGTAAAGCACGTGAGAGATACAACTTTAATGACTTGTGATGATTGAGTTGTGTATAAAATTGGAAATATATATTATAAACTTTAGTAAAGTTAAAAAAGCTCAGCATCATTTTCATCATTTAAGTGAAAGATGAAGTTACCAAGTAAATCACAAGTTTGCATGTTATATACGATCAAACATAGAGATCCAAAGATCTTTCAATAGAAAATATTCTAGATGGGCTTACTATTAGGACCGTTCACGAAGTTGGCTTACTATTAGGACCGTTAACCAAGTTGACTTTCATACTAACCTTAGTTTGCCCCGTCCCTGCCATTCGATGGATGCTCAGTACTCACTAACGCATATAAAGATACGAAAAGAGTTGAAAAACAAACTGTTGACGAGAAAGATAAGATTTGATACAAAGGAAAAAAAAAGAAAACAAACCAGAAAAAATAAAACTGAGAAGAAATAAATACTCCATATAATAGAAATGGTCAGAATATATTCGAAGAGAATGGAGAGAACAAGTAAAATCTCTGATGATAGAGAGAAAGAGAGAGACGAGGGGTCAAAATCAGATCAAAGAGTGCCTTTTTAAACAATAAAAGCTTTCTTCTCCGGCGCTAGAACACGGCGAGGTAAGGGACGGTACTCTTTTCTCCTTCACAGCAGATCGGCAACGTTCGAAGGCAGCTCTTCAACAACCACGTTATAGAATTTCTGAATATCAAACAGCATTCTCTCATCATCACGAGTCATGAAATTGATTGCCACACCTTTTCTCCCAAACCTTCCACTTCTTCCAATACGGTGGAGATAATTCTCCGGCTGTGTCGGCAGATCGTAGTTGATAACCAGGGAGACTTGCTGGACATCTATACCACGTGCCAATAGATCAGTTGTGATGAGCACACGGGATGAGCCAGACCTGAACTCTCTCATGATGATGTCTCTTGTGTTCTGGTCCATGTCTCCGTGAGTCGCTGAGACTGTGTGGTCACGCCCTCTCATTTTGTCTGTGAGCCAATCCACCTTTCGCCTAGTGTTCACGAAGATGACACTCTGAGTGATGGCTAGAGTCTCGTATAGATCACATAGTGTCTCGAGCTTCCACTCTTCTTTCTCAACGTTGACATAAAACTGCTTAATACCTTCAAGGGTTAGCTCGTCACGCTTCACCAAGATTCTCACTGGCTTGCTCATGAACTTCCTTGTGATCTCAAGAGCCTCTGGTGGCATTGTTGCTGAGAACACACCAACTTGGATCTTTGGTGGAAGAAGTTGGAATATGTCATAGATCTGAAAATTTTGCAGACACAAGATGAGTTAAACAATAGTAAGGGCGAATTCAATACACAAGAAAATATTAACAAACCTGGTCCTTGAAACCACGGGAGAGCATTTCATCAGCTTCATCAAGAACAAACATCTTGATGCAGTCAGCACGGAGAGACTGTCTCTTCAACATGTCAAAGACACGACCTGGAGTTCCAACAACAACATGGACACCAGCTTGAAGAATGCGCTGATCCTCACGGACACTGGTTCCACCAACACAGGCGTGAACCTTGACACCAAGGTAATCCCCAAGGGCCCTCATGACCTTCTCAATTTGCTGGGCAAGCTCTCTGGTTGGAGCTAGAACTAAAGCTTGGCACTGGACAAGACCGTAGTCTAGCTGCTGCAAGACGCCAGAGCAGAAAGTTGCAGTTTTCCCAGTACCAGACTGAGCCTGTTGTATCACATCAAGACCTTTGCAAAAGGGGACAATTCCCCTTTGCTGAATAGCAGAAGGCTTCTCAAAACCTAGTAACACAAAAGCACATTTGACATGAGGTTTGAAAGAGAGAGATAGAGACACAAAACACAAGGACCACTACACGTACCATAAGCATAAATACCCCTGAGAAGGTTTTCTTGCAGACCCATAGCATCAAAGCTGTCGTGAACCTCATCATAAGATGTGAAGAACTCATCCTGTCCTTCAAGTCTGTATCCATACATTAAAATTGGCAAATAGAGTATAACACTCGCGGAAACAGCAAATTAAAGAAAATAAAATGATTAAGTAGAACAAAAGACTCACACTTCATTCAGCTTTTGGTCGAACTGGCGGGTATCAAACTGTGTTCCTTCTGGTGCAGATCCTGCCATGACTACATACAACAACAACATTTACTGTTAACAGAAATAATGCATCAAAGCTATTTGATTCCGATTGGAAGATTATTGCAAAGGAAGAATGTGACAGAATAGCCAAACTCGCAGTCCATAAAGATAGGAAGAGAAGCATTAATATCTGTGTCTGATACTGTGCGGAGAGAATGTTTAAAGGCACATATGGATATCCAATATCCTAGAAACCATTCAACCTACTTCTCCAAACTAAAGACTTTTAAGTCAGGCAAACACAATGAGTTTTGGGATAAAAAAAGCCTAAGGTCAAAAAGATGCAGCTGAGCTTGTAAAGGCTCCATTCCCCAATGTAAAGAGAATACAGAAACTCTAATCTCTGACGGAAGAACCTATTGGTTACAAAAATTACAAACACAAAGCTATCACGATGGAATCCACGTATATAATATGGGTAGATCCTAAAATAAATCTTAGTTAAGAATCAAACAAAGAGAGAAAAAATGTTAGATTTACTTCTACGGAACGCGGGCTAGATACATAGGTGAGTATCAGCAGAAAAGTTAGCAAATATTAGATCAACGAAACTCTCAATTCGCAGAACTATCAAAACAACACAGAAAACAGAAATTCGAACCATATCTATCCGAGAACAACTGATCAGAACCCAAAGTATTGCAATCATTAATCGGAAAAAGGTAAAAAAGTCGCATCGAAGATCATACGAAACGAGAAAGTAGATATGCAAACCTGGAGAAAAGTCGAAAGAGATGTTAGCTGGAGGAACGAAAGTAGGCTTTTTTAGGGAGCTTGAATCTCCCAAACTCGGATCTGAACCGTGTAGGGAGAGAAGGAGAGAGAGAGAGAGCGAAGATTGAGGCTTCGAGAGAGGCTGAAGAAGATATCCGAAAGAGGCAGAGAGAGAACAAGTTGATTCTTTATATACTCCTTCTTTATTGTTCACATAAGTGGTGTTAGGGTTTTCTTTCTCGATCGGAAATTTTCTCCACTTTACTTGTAATTCCGGTTTTACCCTTAATACTTTTTTGAGAGGACAAGGATTTCGAAGACTAGGCCTCATGTCTTTAACTTATTATATGTGAATTACATCCTAATATATTAATCAGAAAACATTTTTAAAAATTAGTATATAATCAAAATATTATAGAATAAATATTACATAAAATATAGTTTAATAGACCAATATCTTATGTAAATTTTTAATAATTACGAAAATAGTTAGGATTATTATAAGAATATCGTGAGTTTATTATAATTTCTGAGCACTTGCACCGTGCACAATGCTGCAAATAATGTTTCTCCCACAGAAAATTAGCTCAAAGTGTTTCTTTCGACATGGAGGAACATTCACGGTCTCCAATACCTTTTTGGCATCAAACAATTCTGTGCCGCCATAAATCCACATGTATCCATTGAAGTTTCATCTCCATAACTGCTGATTATATTGTTGTGTATCAATCTCGAAACAGCTGAAAAGAGAGTTGTGCCTGGTAATGGTCCTGACCAATTCAACTTCGCTTCTTACATGTTTGTAACACTAAGCTGTGACCACCGCGTTATAGATGATACAGAATCCACTACCTATCCCTATGTCATTATCATCATCTTCATCATCTTCATTGTCTACTAAGTCATTTTCCTTGTGCAGGTGCCATTGGAGCTTAGTGGCTGAAAGCATTCAAGGGCTACATCAAGACCCCGGAATCTATGTTGCTCTAAACTCCACACACACACACACATCAAAGCTATAAGCTTTTCATCATCGGTTTGCATAAGTAAGGAATTTACTAATTTTGTTAATCACAATGAAATTCCTCTTGGCTTACTCATAGACTTTTAGAACCGTTTATCTAAGTCTGTGGTAAAATAGCCAAAACATCCAAAAGGTGAATTCTTTTCTATGGTTAGTTATGTAAATGTCGATTCCACATTCTCTTATGTTTATTTCACAACCAATACTCTCAAATTACCATGTTTTTACACAACCATGCTGTGAGTTACCGCCACAAACTCAGGGCTAATCACAACCTAAAGCATCTTCTTCAACTCTGTTTTGTGCCTGTAAACCGCAATACTCGGACATTATCTGTTGTCTGATTTTAGATTTTGCGCAAACTGAACGTATCTTGAACAAAAATAAGCTACAATCGGAGGGACTTTATCGGACTTCTCCCATATTTTCTTGACACTGATGCTTATTGTGTCTTGTCTTCGTCGTGATTCTCTGTTTCCTTGCTATCTTCTTCTTTCCTGAAACTTGTGGTGTCTTGAACTCTTCTTCTTTTCCTTAGCCCTATTTTCATTATTGTATTCGGTCCCGATGGTCGAATATCAGATTTTCTGTCGATCTAACGAAGCTTCAAGAATGTTTTGACGAGATAGTGGAAACACACAAAACGGTAAGCCATAAGTAGTCTGGCCGAGTTTGTTTAGCATTAATTGCAAAACCAATCCTTATACTTATAAATCATTATCTAGCATTGCCCTAAATTCTAATTTGTCCAAAAAGACAACCAACGTCTCCAATATTTTAACCCTGATAGTGGTAAGCTCGAGACTCCAAAATTTTACTGTATCATACCAAATGGTAATCTATATCAAAAGAAGTTCATTAGACACATCACACATGTAGTACTATGAAAGGAAAGACCGTTCAAAGAACAAAAGAAGAACCAAAGTCAACTTTGATGTTGTAAAATTAGTATTCTATACTAAAACCTAAGACTGACCTTTCTGTTTATAATAACTTTCATTATCGTTGACTCGATCATGATAATAGTATTCTAATCCCAAATTCAACATGCAAATAGTAACAAACAAAGACTTCTGTTGATCAAACCGGAAATTTCTATATCCCTTCCAAAGAAATCAAATCAAACCTCATTCCTATTTCCTTTATAATCTCGACAACCAAAGAAGTTACATAAAAGTATAAAACGAATAAATAAAAATAATATTTGAGAGACATCCATTGCTTGTGGAATAATGGATGTCAATTGTCGAGAAGATCAACAATACGAGGAATCATCGGCGTGGTTCGTAGAGTATTTAAATCGCCAAGGAGATTGGTTAGAGAAAACCAGAGGAAATCTGATGGTTGCAGCGACTGTAATAGCCGGTATGAGTTTTCAAGTTATGGTAAATCCTCCGGGTGGCGTCTGGGAAAGTGACAGTTGTTCTTCTGGAATTCAAAATCAAACCGTACCGGTTTGCAAGGCAAAAGCGGGTACTGCGGTATTAGAGCACGAGAGTTCGAAGCGTGGGCTCTATCTTGGAATGATCATTAGTAGTACGGTGTCGTTTTCTGCTTCCATGAGCCTCATTCTCCTTGTCATCAGCGGTTTACGACTCAGGTACAATAATGTTGTTCAATATAACAAACCGATACAATAATCATATGTATAACTTGGAATTTCTGATATAGATTTTTTTTCATCAATCGTAATATGGACTTGTAGACTTCTAAGTGACTATGGATCATAGATATTTTTTTGCTATTTTATTAAATAGTCATGTATTTTGAGATTAAAGTGTTGACTTTAAAATATTTGATTTCGTAAATCATTGTTATCAAATGTTTCTCTTAGAATTCGAACTAATTAGTGAGAATTGTATTGTTTTAAGCTAAACTAAACAAAAGTCATTAATTAGTATCATAATTATATCTTAGGAACCGGATGATAATGGCGATTCTGGTAATGTTCATGGTGGTTGCGGTTCTTTGTATCTCGGCGGCCTTCTTCTTTGCAGTGGCGTTGGTTCAATACGAGGATCAAATCATTCTTTACATACTAATGATTTATTTGGGATTTTGGATCGTCTTTCCTGTTTTAATACTGGTAAGCCAGTTAGTTCGGTTATTAGGTTGGTTTATTTGTTTCATATGTTGTTGTTGTACACGTCGACGACAGCCCAGTCGACGGTTGCTGCCATTGGCTTCTTCTCCTGTCCTGTAATGAAGAGGTGGAACACGTGGTTCAACTGAGCTACGAAACTTATTTTTACTCTTTCTTTGTTGGTGTAAAGATTATTTAATAATTTTCTGTGCGAATTATGTGGATTATCATGTCAATCGCTGCGTGTGAATCGTGATTAATAAAAGAGATCCGATTACCAAAAAAAGACAATTTAGATGGAAATTTAAACAAAAACTTTATCAACTTTTTTTGACTAAATGATAGAACACCTTTATATGATAGTGGTTAAGATGTCGAAGACATAAATAAATACTTTTTGGTCAAACTTTTCTGATTTATGGTTCACATAAATTTACATATATATAGCTATGTTTTATGCATATTTAGAGATTTCGATACCTTGGTTTATGTCTAAAGTAAATTAAAAAAAAAATATTTTATATCATGTATTTTTTCAATTTTAGAGTTTTATTTTAGGTTTTATGGATTTATAGTTGTTTCAAGTCATTAATAATTTATATTTTTCAATTTTGGTTATTATTTGAGTTGTTCATATTTTAATTAATATTCAATTATTAAAAAACTAATATTTACAGATGAACTTTATTTTTACAAAAAGTAGTGAAAATATATAAAAATAATGATTAAAAAGTGTATTATATAGAAATTTATATTTTTTAATATACATTTCTACTAAATACAGTTTATTTTATAATTGGATTATAAAATAAAAATATAAACATATTATGAAATATATATATTTTTAGTAGTTTTAAATATATAAATCATAAATAAAATTGATTTTATATAATAAAAATATAATATAATACATATAACATTTTAACATAATATATAATAATGATTTAAATTTGTAATATATTATATCACGAATAGCGTGAGTATATTAACTGGTGAGTATTCTTATCTGGTTAGTATGCTAAACGTATAACATACGACTGACCTCTCTGTCTATATTACTTTCATTATCGTTGACTCGATCATGATAATAGTCTTCTAATAGTGACAAAGACTTCTGTGAATCAAACCGGAAATATCTATATCCCTTCCAAAGAAATCAAATCAAGTCTCATTCTTATTTCCTTTATAATCTCGACAACCAGAGAAGATACATAGAAGTATAAAACGAATAAATAAAAATAATATTTGAGAGACATCCTTTGCCTGTGGAATAATGGATGTCAACGGTCGAGAAGATCAACAATACGAGGAATCATCGGCGTGGTTCGTAGAGTATTTAAATCGCCAAAGAGATTGGTTAGAGAAAACCAGAGGAAATCTGATGGTTGCAGCGACTGTAATAGCCGGTATGAGTTTTCAAGTTATGGTAAATCCTCCGGGTGGCGTCTGGGAAAGTGACAGTTGTTCTTCTGGAATTCAAAATCAAAACGTACCGGTTTGCAAGGCAAAAGCGGGTACTTCGGTATTAGAGCACGAGAGTTCAAAGCGTTGGCTCTATCTTGGAATGATTATTAGCAGTACGGTGTCGTTTTCTGCTTCCATGAGCCTCATTCTCCTTGTCATCAGCGGTTTACGACTCAGGTACAATAATGTTATTCAATATAACAAACCGATACCATAATCATATGTATAATTTGGAATTTCTGATATATATTTTTTTTCATCAATCGTAATATGGACTTGTAGACTTCTAAGTGACTATGGATCATAGATATTTTTTTGCTATTTTATTAAATAGTCATGTATTTTGAGATTAAAGTGTTGACTTTAAAATATTTGATTTCGTAAATCATTGTTATCAAATGTTTCTCTTAGAATTCGAACTAATTAGTGAGAATTGTATTGTTTTAAGCTAAACTAAACAAAAGACATTAATTAGTATCATAATTATACCTTAGGAACCGGATGATAATGGCGATTCTGGTAATGTTCATGGTAGTTGCGGTTCTTTGTATCTCGGCGGCCTTCTTCTTTGCAGTGGCGTTGGTTCAATACGAGGATCTAATAATTATTTACATGCTAGAGATTTATTTGATATTTTGGATCGTGTTTCTTGTTTCAATTCTGGTAATCCAGTTAGTTCGGTTATTAGTTTGGTTTATTTGTTTCATATGTTGTTGTTGTACACGTCGACGACAGCCCAGTCGACGGTTGCTGCCATTGGCTTCTTCTCCTGTCCTGTAATGAAGAGGTGGAACACGTGGTTCAACTGAGCTACGAAACTTATTTTTACTCTTTCTTTGTTGGTGCAAATATTACTTAATAATTTTCTGTGCGAATTATGTGGATTATCATGTCAATCGCTGCGTGTGAATCGTGATTAATAAAAGAGATCCGGTTACCAAAAAAAGACAATTTAGATGGAAATTTAAACAAAAACTTTATCAACTTTTTTTGACTAAATGATAGAACACCTTTATATGATAGTGATTAAGATGTCGAAGACATAAATAAATACTTTTTGGTCAAACTTTTCTGATTTATGGTTCACATAAATTTACATATATATAGCTATGTTTTTATGCTCGTGAATCATCGAATATATGTGATTGGATGTATCAAAATATGTTAGATTCCGTTTATAAAATAAACTAAAAGTAAATAGTTTGTTTAATTAATAGCCTATGGGGGTAAAAAGATAGATAGGTTACAGTATTTACATGTCAATATATCATGAAACTGAAAAAAGAAAATGTTGAAAAGTCAGTCAAAGGATTTGAAGAGGCAATGTCTCTTTGCCCTGTAATATCTGTCTTACTCACCCCTCATCTCCTATATATATGACATCTATATATAGCAACCACTCAATTTTCATTTGTTAAAAACAAAACAAAATAAAAAAACAAGTAAGAGAGGAGAAAAAAATAAGTAAAAAAATTGATGATGAATGACTAAAATGGAAATTTATGCTCTAAACTGGAAATATCCCTTAGTCCAAAGGTCCTTTCGAACCACTATTATAATTCTCACTTTGACCAACCATGAAGAACTTCCCTAATATATTATTTGAGAATCATTTTAAGAAAATAACCTTACCCTAACGTGTTATTAACAGAAATACCACGCTGACGTGTCATCACCACAATGAGTTTCAAATAAATATATAAATAGGCTTTACTTACTAGAATAATTACAATATATGCCATTGTTATTAATATGGTTAGAGAATCAATATATTTTATTAAACTAACCAAAAATATTATTAAATGCGTTAAAAACAATTATTTTTTTCCTTAATTTACATATACAACAATTAATATTAAAAATAATTTTAAATAAAAATTAAAATTATATAAATATTTAATTTATATTTACTAATAAAATATAATTTATGAATATTTTTCCCCACGCATGGCGTGGGTATAAATCTAGTTTTTTATAGTATTATATAATTAAAAGCGTTTAGGATGATGGTTAATCACTTGAACATCAATTTGTTGGTCATGGCATCGTAACCATAGCAATCTTTAATATATTATTTAAAATTTTTTTAATAAAATAATCTTAACATGATGTATTAATAACAAAAATACCATGTTTACATATCAACATTACAACGAATTTCAGATTAAATATATAAAAAGGATTAAGTTACTAGAATAATTATAATACATGTCACTGATATTAATTTGGTTAGAGAATAAATATAATTTATTTAACTAACCAAAAAATAATATTACATTTGCAAAATAATAATTTTTATTTCTTTAATTTTTTATACGTTAATTTATAAATAATTTTAAATAAATATAATTAGATTTAATTTATAACCATAATCTCTTATATATTATTTGAGAAATATTTTAAGAAAATAATATTATTCTGACGTGTTATTAACAGAAATATTATGCTGACATGTCATCAGTACAGTAAATTTCAAATAAATATAAAAACAAGCTTAACTTATTAGAATAATTACAATTATATCATTGTTATTAATTTGGTTAGAGAATTAATATATTTTATTAAACTAACAAAAAAAATATTATTAAATTTGTAAAAAAATAATTATTTTTCTTTTTTAATCTGTATATACAAAATTTAATGTTAAAAGTAATTTTAAATAAAAGTTAAATATTTAATTTATATTTATTAATAAATTATAATTTTGTGAATATTTTTCCCTATGCATAGTGTGGATATGAATTTAATGTATTGTTAATAGAAAACAAAGTATTTGATAGTCCGTAGAATGGTGCGTAGGTTGTTATATGAATGTAACAATGAATGACAAATTAACTTCATTGTTTAAATTTTTATCTTGACAATTATTTTTAAAATAAAAACTCAATAATCTTCGTATTATTTTAGGATAACATATATCGTGTAATTATTTAAATTGAGATGTCAATAGAAAGATACAATTTTGTGCTCATTACCACTCAACAATTATACCATTTATGTAGCTGTTTTTTTATATCTCTTCACCCGATGTTATCAATTGTAGTTTTAAATATCATAAATATTTTAGATTATTAAGATGTGACGTTCATATATACAAAAGCTAATAATTTATTTTTCTACATAAACTATTATATAACATCGGACAATGGATTTAAAAAATACTATTTCAAATTTTATTCTCAAATATAATATTAATTATTTAAATTTCTAAATAACATAAATTTAATATTAAAATAATTAAAACTTTTTTTAATAAAAAAAATAAATCATAAATTAGAAAAAATAAATTAAAATATTAAATTTTAATTTTGCATATAATTTATTTAAAGTAAATAATTATTTTCACATAATAATTTCTGCTAGTTTTAGAATTTTATTTATAATGTCTTAAATTTGAAACATAAATTTAAAACGATACTATTTTAAAATATTATTCTACAATATTAAATATTTACAAAAATTAAGTCATGTCATATATGTTAGTTTGAAAATTTGAAACTTTTATATTCATAAATTAAAATTTTGAAATAGGTTTTCGATATAACTCAAATTAAACAGAAATAAGTTTCCAACTCTCACTTTAGAGAGAAATAGATTTTGAAATTTCAACTCATATAAAAAAAATGTTTTAAATTTTCAAATCAACTTTTATTTAGGTGCACATATGATGACAAATGAAAATTTTTGTGAAGAAATATATCGTTATCACTATATATAATTTAACAAAATTATATGTATATTATATATATGTGAGTAAGAATACAGAGAAGGATAGATTGTAGGTGTGTAAGAAGAAAGATCTAGGGGACTTCAAAGAAAGAAGATAGAAAAAGACAGAGCATGTGATAAGACACAGAAACAAACAGAGAAGTGAACAGTCTTCACTTTTTCTTTTCATTTTCTCTGCACTTAATGAACCCAACCCTCTCTGTATATATTTTCTGATTCTTCACATGCCTTTCTTATTACTTTTATTTTATTTTTTCTAAATTAATAAAACTGATGCTGGAAAAGAAAAAACGTGTAAAAATAACGACAAATTTTTTTAAAAAAGAACAAAAAGTACTTTCACTTCACTTGCAACCAAACAAACTTAATCACTCTTCTTTATTCAATGGGTATTTCCCTGCTCTCTATTTATCACCTAAACACCCTTTTCTTTCCTTGTTATTACCATTTTGCCACCTTATCAAATCAAACCACGTTTCTTGATATCTCTCTTTTAAAATGTTTGGTTTCTTTCGAGATGTGTGCAGTGATACAAGAGAAGCTTATTCGGAATTCTTTTTCAGAGGAAAAGGAAAATGAACTCATTTAAATGGAAATGGCACTCAGTTTTAGGCCATTGGGATACAGCTGAAATTAAAAAGGCATCTGTTCAGAGGAAAAAATTAAAGATTCCCAAAACCAATGCACTTTCAAAAATATTTATGTATTGAAATAAATAAACAAAAAAGGTTAATTTGAAGAAGATTGAGAAGAAAGAAGAGTAGTCAGAGAGACAATAGCATCAAGTGCTGCAGAAGAGGCAACAGGAACACTGGGCCTGAGTCTCTTCAGATTTGCCAGTCTTTTATAGGACCACTCTCTTCTTCTTCCCTTATATTTTATCTATTTTAACATTTACAATATTGGATATTTTAATGTTGTTTCGATTTTACACAACATGGCAAAACTCCTTAAAAGCTCTTGTCCTGATGCAGTTTTTGATATTTATTTTTTACAAACTCTATCCTCTCTTAAATTCTTTGTCTTTGATATTGTGTTTTCTGTTTATTAACTTATGTAATATTTCTCTCTTAAGCTTTTTATTTTCTTCTACTCATGGATTGTGATTAAGTTTATAGTAATCTCTATTCTGTACTGCTTTTATCTTCCCTAAATACAAAAATTAGAGTATATATATACAAAAGAGGGAATGGCCCCGTGAAGAGGAAGAAGCTAGCTAGTGTCCATGCAAATTGTATCTGAGGAATGTATGCTTAGAGAGAGAAAGAAAGAGAGAGATAATAACTAGAAGAAAAAAAGTCACAGAGATCGGGTGGTCTTCTTTGTCTGTCTCTGTGCGAATACAGGAACCCTAGTCACTGAATCTATCAAGAAAACTCTCATCATTTGTTGCTATAACCCCCTTTGAGGAAACCAAGATCGAAGATAGAGAAAGATGATGAGTCTAAGTGGAAGTAGCGGGAGAACAATAGAGAGGCCTCCATTTACTCCAACACAATGGCAAGAACTGGAGCACCAAGCCCTAATTTACAAGTACATGGTGTCTGGTGTTCCTGTCCCACCTGAGCTCATATTCTCCATTAGAAGAAGCTTGGACTCGTCCTTGGTTTCTAGACTCCTCCCTCACCAGTCTCGTATGCCCTAACCTTAATTACTATGTCAACTTTTTTTTTTTTTAATTATTTCTTCATTTTAATTTCCTGTTTCTTTTTTTCTTGCATAAAGTTTCATTCTTTTGTTGATTCTCGTGTCGGTAAAGTTTGCAGCTTTATGCATATTTAGAGATTTCGATATCTTGGTTTATGTCTAAACTCTCCAGCTTTATTTGCCTACGGCAACTTTCAGAATTTTCTGATGATTTTAGGACCCGAGGTCTTAATTAGGGTTTTACAAGAAACAGCATGACTAATTTTAGGGTTTAATTTGTTTAATAAAATGATGCAGTTGGGTGGGGATGTTACCAGATGGGGTTTGGGAGAAAACCAGATCCAGAACCAGGAAGATGCAGAAGAACAGATGGTAAGAAATGGAGATGCTCAAGAGAAGCTTACCCAGATTCGAAGTACTGTGAAAAACACATGCACAGAGGAAGAAACCGTGCCAGAAAATCTCTTGATCAGAATCAGACAACTCCTACTTTAACATCACCATCTCTCTCTTTCCCCAACAACAACAACCCAAAGCCCACCTTGTCTTCTGCTTCTTCTTCTTCTACTTATTCTGCTTCATCTTCTCCATTGGATGCTTACAGTAACAGTAGTAATAGGTTTGGTGTTGGTATTGGTGGAAGTAACAGTAACAGTAGAGGTTACTTCATTAACCATTCTCTTGATTATCCTTATCCTTCTTCTTCATCTAAACAACAACCTCTTCATCATGCTTCTGCGTTGTCCCTTCATCAAAATACTTCTCCATCTCAGTTCAATCTCTTAGCCACTCCAACTGATCACAAAGACCTCAGGTTCTGTGTCTTCTCTTTCATTTTTCTTACTTCTACAATTCTTTTGTTCTTGAAAAAAGCGGAAGCAAATTTAGCTCTATTTGGAATATTTTTTTCATTGCAATTTCAGATATTTTCAAGGAATTGGGGAGAGAACGTTTTTTCCGGAAGCTTCTAGAAGCTTTCAACATTCTCCATACCATCACCAACAATCGTTAGCAACAGTGATGAATGATCCGTACCATCACTGTAGTACTGATCATCATCACTCTTACTCATCCACATCATCAGCTCATAATCCTGATCATGATCATGATGATCAGGATAGTCATCACAGACAGCAACAACAATGTTTCGTTTTGGGCGCCGACATGTTCAACAAACCCACAAGAACTGCCCTCGCAAACACATCAAGGCAAGATCAAACTCAAGAAGAGGAAGAAAAAGATTCATTGGAATCGAAGAAGTCTCTTCACCATTTCTTTGGTGAGGACTGGGCACAAAACAAGAATAGTTCAGATTCTTGGCTAGACCTTTCTTCCCATTCAAGACTCGACACTGGTAATAATAATCTGCAAAAAGAAACTAATCGATGCCAATAAAATAATAACTGTTTTGACTATATCAATCATTGTGGATTAAATTTAATCTCTCAGGTAGCTAAATAAGGATAGCATCAATGATGGATCTGCACCAACACACACTATTTTGAAATCGGAAAGGGTCACATATCACATCGTTTTCTGTGGAACATTGAGTCAATACAGTGTTTGCAGAAACCTATATGTATACATTTATGTTTCTCTCTGTTTAGTGTGTGTGTGTGTGTGTGTTGGTGTTAGGTTTAACAAGAAAAGTGATCCGACAGATATATCTGTGTTTCGCTTACTTTCTCCGGCAACTATTTTCTTCTAGAGATATCGTTTTTTTATATTGTAGCTAATGCAACAAAACGAAACACGACTTCGTGAGAAGGGTCAGGCTATCTATATTTATATATATATTGATTTGTTTCTTAGGATGCAAGCATCTATAGTTTCATAATTCTTACTTATCTTATATATGGATCTATTTAACACATCATTTTAGTATTAAAAGCAGTATTAATTATGATTACATGTCAAATTATTCGAATAAAAAATGTCAATTTAAATGTGAAATTAACGCGCATTCACACGAATAATCATAGACGAAGTTAACATTTAATCTAATGTTTGACGAAGCAAAGCATATAAGACTATCCGTAATGACGTTTCTACACATATTTTACAAATGTAAAGGGAGACAGCAAACATAGAAGCCAATCACTACATAATTCACTGTATATTGAGATGATCTAAATTACATATAAATAAATACTCTATAAGAATACACATGATTAAAATATATCCTTTTTTCTAAACATAATTTTTTGTCGTTTCGAATAAAATATATAGCTTTTGATGTATGCTTCGTTCCATGCATGTGCTTCTATAAGCCATAAGAAAGAGGGAGTGTTAAAAAGACCAACATCATGACTCTCTATCAATTAAGTATATAAAAAGTCTTTTAGGTGCGTATGATTACTTCGAATCATTTTATAAAATAGTATGATTAGCACATGTTGCCAACGAAGATTCTGTGAGGGGAATATCATGTCCAGACCAAACCCAGCTCATCTTTGGTCATACCAAGCACAAAACACGTCTTAAAACACTTTTACTTATAGGGAACCAGAATCAAAATCATTCTTTAACCAAACCGGTTTGCGGAAACCGAATCTGGTCACGTAACTTTCACAACACCAAATCTTTTTCAAAACCATAGCACTAAAGATCGGAATACTTCCCAGCTCTTCAGTTATACCACTAACTAGTCTAAATAACCAACGTATTACAAATAAAACACAAAAACACTCGACATATTCCGATTGCAAGAGCTATCAATTTCAATCTAAACTGTTCCCATCTAAAAATGCCTAAAGCGTCAAAATAAGACCCAAGAGAATTGTCAAAGATTCTTTTGCGTAAGAAAAACCAAACATGGAGAAAAACTTTATCTTCTTATCTTACTCTGACTTAATCTCACTACAACATCACACAACAAACAAACCGAAAGAAACAGGGGATTTGTGTACTTTTACAAACACATGAACTCACGAAAACGAAATTAAATATCTTTTTTCTTTTCTTTTGGGAACATCTCACAGAATCCGTAAAACAATTAGACATGATTCAAGCGATTCTTTTCGTTCTTTCTTTTTCCATCTCTCTGTTCCTCTCTAGTTAACAACGTTAGGCATGTAAATGAAAAACTACACGACCATTAAAAAACAAAAAAATTTAGACTGAACGATGAATACAAAGGAAAGAAAAAATATCCAGAATTTACCAATTTACAGAGGAAAAGGCTGATGGAGTGCTTCTTGATCCGATGATAGATTATACATCATTCACAATCTTAATCAATTCAATTCCTTTTGAGGCTTTTTTTTTAATTCTCCTTTTTTCTTCGTCTCAAAAGTGATTCCCGGTGACGAAAATTCAATAAAATTCTCTCCAAATCAGTAAGTGTGTGTCATCCTCAGAAGCTGCTTTCTCTTGAAAACCAAGAAGGCAACAACGCAAATCTGCAACATTGCTGCAAACCCAGCAAATACCAGACCCACCGCTTTCCCAGTGTTTAGTCCATTTTTCTCTGACTGCTTAAAGATTTGCGGAGGAGGAGAAGGGGGAAATGGAGGCCGTAGCCGCCTTGGTTGATTTCTACTAGGGAATTCTATACTATCAGATTGAGGTGGGGGAGGAGGAGGAGGAGGAGGAGGAGGAGAAGCAGGCGCACGCAGACGGGGAGGAGGAGGGGATTTGGGAATCGGCGGCGGTCGCGAAGGTGAAGGAGGAGGCGGACGTGATAGTGGCGGCGGAGAATTAGGAGGAATCAAAATGCCAACGCTGGATTGAGGTGGAGTCAGTGGAGGAGTATTGACCTGAGAAATCGGTGGAGGTGGGGTGTTGATAGATGCAGAAGGAACTGGCGGAGATTGCATCACGAAAAATGACGGAGGCGGTGGTGTATTGCCAGATGCAGGGGGAATTGGCGGAGATTGCATCACGAAAAATGATGGAGGTGGCGGCGCTTGATCTTGTGATTGGACAAGGAGCAAGCCATGGATACTGAGAACCAGGCCGAGTACTAAAACATTGATGGATGAACATCTGGAAACGAAATTCAAAAAACCCATTTATCACCAGATTGAAGAAGAAACTCGATCCAGATTAAAAAAACGGCTTTTCCTTCTTCGTCAGCGCATAGTGGAATTTGCGTCGTCTGATCCTGGCATCTGAGACATCGGCTGAAGATTGATAAAAAGATCCGGTCAACGCATGTTGTTGATGAGGAGAGAAATCGAGGATATAAGTCACCGTTCGTCTCCCAATTCCCAGATTTCCGATAATCGACAAAAAATGAGAATAAACCGATGGAGTCGAGAAGAAGCAAAGAATCAAGGAAGCAAGTTGGTGATTATGGTTCCGTATCTAATTCCCCCCCAAAATTGTCGAGTTGAATTCAGAGGGGTCAAAGAATTCACGAAGATAAAGAGAAAATATCGATTAAGAACATTGACCATAGAAGGAAACTTGGCTGAATGGGTAAACTTTCTCGGAAAATGCAGAGAGAGAGAGAGAGAGAGGTAACGGCTTAGGGCTAAATCTGGAGAAATTTGGGGGAACGTCGATATAGCCTTGGATTTTTTTTTACAAGCTGTAATAATAACTCCCTTTTCTTCAAGAGATATATTTGCTGTTCCGTTATAAAACTAAAGATCCAATTATCCAAATGTCAAGCGCCATCAATCAACACTTCGTAGACTCGTACACGCTTCATGGGCCTATTAAGCCCATTTATTATATTTCATCACGGACCCATAATTTTATTTTGCTTTTTTAGTTGATGGCCTGGGTTGGGCATCGTAACTTAAAAAAAAAGGAGCAAAATGTTTCTCTACATTTATTTCAGTTCTAGTAAACGTGAGAGAGTTACGCGTTACAAACAAGCGGCCACCTGACGACAAAAACAAAAAAACGGCCACCCGTCACGTGCGGGATAGATTTATATCCACTCGTTTCCGATCCCAGCTCTTTTTCTATTTGTTCGACACGTGTCCCTTTCCTATGTCCATTCGCTTTTCCCTTTCTCATCTTTTACTCGTTTTTTTCTCAATGTAATCAACATTTTGTCTCTCTAGTGCTCTAAACGCATCTTCACCAAAGATTCTCACTAGTTAGCTACATATATATATATTATAATCCAGGTTTTCTCATGTTTGTATAAGAAAAACTATTTTCAAATAAAACAATATATTTATCCAATTAGTTTCATTTTAGTAATTTGATGATGAAGTTAACATACTGTAATTTATTAATTAATAATATGCACCATTGGAGTTTGAATTTGGATGATAACAAAGTGACAACACTAATATATATATCACAATACTACAAGTTTTGGTCAGTGTTAACACTCTGTCCAGCCCCTCAAACTGTATATACACAACATACATACACTCATAAATAAACTTATTATAACTAATAAACACATGATGCATATAATAAAGTTGAAAGCATATTGCACAATCAAAAACTTCGAATATCCCAAATAGACGAATATTGATACGGATAATATATATAATACTTTCTAATTTTTGTTTCTAATTCAATTTTAAACTCATTTTAATATATATATATATACTTAGTATTTCTAAAATGTTGAAATTATATTATCAGTTAAAATAAAAATTAAGTATAAGTTATTAAAATTTTTAATCGAACGAACCAAAGCTTTTGTGAATATCCGATTATTAGGATCCGGATGGGAATAAGTGTAACCAATGCATGTAAACATCATGTACCGTTTTACGACGACAAGTACAAACATCCGTGCACACTCAGAAATAGAGAGTGCAATAGACATAGATGGTGTAAGCAGTAAGCCCTAGGCAGTTAATATATATGTATAAAATAGCTGGTATCGCATGAGAATGACGAGTTGTGTATGGTTGATTTGGGACATTGTATGTCCCTTAATTATTCTTTTATCTTTATTACATACATTTATTGTGATATGTACGTAGCTGTCCAAATGCTTTTATTGATTTGTATTTGTATTATACGTGCATTTAAATTACCAGTTATTGGGAGAATTAAATGGTATACTAGTTGCACTATTTTTATATTCATTTCAAACCTATGAAGTTCTATTTTATTTTCTCTTGTAAAAATACATTAAATTTTCGTAAGAAGTCGTTATATTTTCGTATGAAAATATTGAATTATTGGATCGTTGTGTTGTGATCGAGTGAAAAAAAATAGCAGTGATAGTGAAAAAAATTAGCAGTTATATATATATTATATTGTATATATGATGAAGATTGAAGAAGTTCACGACAATAATTTTACCTCTAATTCACAGATTTACAAACAATTATATATATTTTGAAATCTTCCATAAACATTACATTTTTTAAAACGTAAGAAATTTCACTTTCTAGAATTCAAACTCCAAACATTAAATATAATTCTTGATTTCGTCTTTACCGCCATTTAGGTTTACAATAAAATGTAATTACCTCTTGAATTGATTATAAAGTTGATAATTGGATTCAATTTGGAAATTAATTGGCTAAATCAGCACGTTACTCTCATGATTATATTATTTTCACTTTCACAACTCCCCCACTTCACCCACCGCGACCAAAGACAAATTCACATATGTAATATTTACCGGTGTGATTATCCGTTTATACACTAACTCACTTACATTTTCTTTAATATGAGTATAGTTTGATAATTAATTCAAAGTCGAATATATTTGATAGAATTCATTAAACTTACCTTATAGATTTATCACTTTTTTCTAATTAAAGCTATTAAAGGATGGATTCTCGATCGACTATGCGAGAATTGCAATCTATAAATAATAAAACAACCGTTAATTAAAGTGATTTAAAAACAAAGGAAAAGAAAATAAAAGTGAGGAATTGGGTCCGAACTAGCGTATGTGATCTTTCCTTTGTATCGGATATTTTTTCATGGCTATGAAACTTTTGACCACATAGCCATATTAGCCTTTCTTTTAGGTTTTGTAATAATCTAATTATTTATACTTTACTAAATACATATAATGCAAGCTAATTACCATGTTAGTTGTTAGCTTTACTTAATAGCTTATCATAATGCTAGGATTCGATAGTCCAATTTTAATCTTACGCCATGCTTAGAGCAAGACAAGTCAATCCAATCCAATCAAAATTTAGGCAAAAAAGGAAGAAATACTCGAAAAAAGAATCAAATATTGAGTACTATTGTCTACAACATTTGAGACCATATCTCTTTCACTTTTTTTCGCCCATCCTATTGATCATTATTAGTTAGTATATACCATCAAATCAAATCTTTTACTTTTGGTTAAATTGTCTTTTTTGAATCTACTAAAATCTATTGGAAAAACAGAGTAAGAAACAAAGAAAAGAGGCAAACGACTCGTTGGTTAATTAAGCTGGTTAAATGTTAACCAAAAATATACTCCCAATTAAGTTTACGATGATTTAATTAACAAATATATTTTTTTATACACAAGGAAGCAGTAAAACATGAAATCCCCAAAGGAAAACAAAATCGAATTATCTAAAACTAATCACCCCCAAACCATTTAAATAATAATTAATTATACAAATAAACCAGTAGCAATGGCTCGATTCGTATCTAAGCGAGTGGTTTCGTAGACAGGTAGTTCTTGTCGGTACCTATCGATATCAATCGCCGACAAATTCTCCAATTCGAAAAGATCAGAACTTGCGTAGCTCGCAGCATCGTCGTCTTCGTTTTCGTCGTCATCGTCAATGTCTTTTTCTCCAACGTGTTTGTTGGTCGTAGTCACGGCCAAGTGATCCTTGTTCTTTTGGTAAGTTCTGAGAAGATCCTTGGCTGCTTCGATAACGCGGCGATTCTCCTCCTCCATAACGTGGCGATCGCGTTTGGCGTCGTTGTCTCCGTAGTACAGTCTGTTGTTATAACTGTAAGGCATGTGAATGGAGGAATCTTCGTCGAGGATCACATTAACTGGGCAGAACCGTACGGATCTTTTAGATTTCCCTGTAGACGATGGAGTTTTGCTCAGGCAAGACTTGGAGAAGGACGACGCCGTGGAGCAGGTGGAGGAGGACTGGGGTTCCGACACGGCGGTGGTGATTTTCTTCTGCTTCTTAGGGTTAGTGGTGGCGACGCTGGTGAAAAGCGAGTTAAGGAAAGTAGCGAGTCTGCCACCGGGAGAGATGGGTTGTTTCACTTTTTTCAAATCGGTGTAAATCTTCAACGCCTTTGATTTCGTTCTCAAGAAGCCACCGAGTTCTTGTTTACTGTTAGGTTTCTGGACGCCAGAGTGGTCAACGGATGTTCTAATCGGCTTCGGTTGACGAGACAGCGGAGGAGAAGATGCAGATGATTTGGAGCGTCCGGACTCGGAAGAAGAGAATCCGCTTGAATCCGATGAGCTGGAGTTGGAATATCTGAGAAAAACGGAGTCGGTGGTGTTCCTCGTGGATCTCTCGAAATCAGCGGCGATCGAACGGCGGTGATAGACTGGAGAAATATCACGATATTCATGGAGAGCTTCTTGCGAGTAGTGCTGCTTCTTCTTCCTCGTGGAACCGATGGAATCATCAATGGAGCGACAGATTTGATCAAGAAGAGTGGAGGAGAAAGAAGGGTGACGGTGTTGATCTCTAGATGATGAGATTGGCTTCTCCCAAGTGATCTCCATGAGAGAAGTTGAAAAGAGAGAGAGAGGAAATAATGGAGGGTGAGTAGAAGAATGACAAGAGATGAATGAGTTTAAAAGAGGGAATGACAGGGGTCGGTTTATTAAATAGGATATAAGCTGGCTTGGTCCGGATCCCGCGATGTAGATTTTTAAATTGTGGCATGGGTGCCGGTACAATAATTTTAACAAACAGTAATAAACTGATTAACAAAAATTTAGTTTTTTTAAAATGAGGTATCTATGTTTATTACCATATTAATAAATTATAATACTATTAGTGTTCTAATATTACCAAAAGAATTCATTGTGTAGGTTTAAGAAATTGTCTGGGATCAAAACAATTATGGGATATCACTGCAGGGGTACAGAGAAACTTAGCCTTTATTTCACTTGACACGACCCAAAGATTCACTTATGTGTTCCCTACTTATAAAGTAAAAGATTAAAGTTGGTCCATCCTCATCATAAGTCTTATTTAAGTTTATTTCTTTTCTTTTTATTATTCTTTGAAATATTAACGAAACAATATTTGGTTTTATTACAGCAAACCCAATATTGATACTTGGGTCCATCACAATTTCTCCTTTTTCTAAACTCAGGATGACTAATTGAAATCGTGCAAATCAAAACTCCAACGTTCTAAAGTATTCAACCACATTTTTCATATACTAATCGCACAAGTTTGTTTATAATTGAGACATACTTGCAACGTTTCGTGTGAGAATTGTAAAGAAGAATAATGGTTAAAAGAAATGAGAATGAGGGTTAACAGTCAAGTCATGCGGCTAAAGAGAGTATACCACTTATTAACCCTATAACACCCAACCAGCACATATCATTAACAACCATAATTTTGCAACCCACTTTAATCACTAATTGAGTTTCCTGTGTAGTTAAATAGTTCATATTTATGTGTTAATTTTACCATGATATTGGAGGCAGAAAGGGATTGATCATTGGAAAAACCCTAAGGTAATTCTACAAGTCAGCTATGTGAACGAACACTTGGACTTAATTAGAATTTAGAGAGATCAAATCTTTTTTTATTTTCCTATCTTTTGTCACATGTAAGTAACTCACGTGTACTGAGGATGAGATTAAGGATCGCTTTTTTCATGTTCTTGTTTTTCTTGAAACAATCGTAGTAATTATACCTTTCTTTTTAGTTCATGTTTGGTCTTTTCTTTAGAAGAATGGTAACAATAATGAGAATTGCGTTAAAAATTCTATTGTGTTAGTTTGCGATGTTTAGGATCTTAATTAGTTGAATTCCACTAAATGTAAAAAGTCGTTTAACTAATTAAAGTTTAGTAGTAATTTTTGTTTACAAAAGATTTAAAAAAATTTGTAACGAAATTTCAAAGAAAGAGGGCGAAACAGCAGGAAACGAACAGTATAATGGAAATGATTAGACAGAGATAGAGGGATTAAGACAAGATGATCGATCTGATTGACGAAATCAAATCTTTATTAGCAAGTAGAAACGATTTTTGATGATCAAGAGTTACTGTAAACGTCGCTTTCTTTCACCACTACTTCCATTTTCCTATTTATTTTATAAGAATTTGTTTTTTAAAACATCAATTAACATATCTTCACAAAAAAACATCAAATAACATAATATTATTCAAAACATATTCCATAATGACCCGACCGAAGATTGTCAAAATTGAAGAAAGATCATCAAATTTATTCCATAATTTATATTTTTAGTAGGAAAATCAAATTTTGAATCCTTAAGGTATTTACCGAACTATTATAGTCTCATGCTATATATTATTTGATGTTCATTATGTGTTCGTTTGTTATTTAATATAATACTGGATTTATACCTACGCCATACATGAGAAAAATATTCGTAAATTATATTATTAGTAAATATAAATTAAATATTTATATAATTTTAAATTTTATTTTAAATTATTTTTAACATTAATTTTTTGAAACGTAAATATGGTATTTCTGTTAATAACACGTTAGAGTAAAGTTATTTTCTTAAATTATTTTTCAAATAATATATTAGGAATTAGGTAAAAACTTAAATCTATTTATATTTATTTGAAATTATTTATAAATTAACATGTTAAAAAATTAAATAAATAAAACTTATTGTTTTTGCAAATATAATACTATTTTTTGGTTAGTTGAATATAATGTATTGATTCTCTAACCAAATTAATACCAGTGACATGTATTGTAATTATTCTAGTAACTTAAATTTTTTTATATATTTAAACTGAAATTCGTTGTGGTGTTGACACGTCAGCATGATATTTTTGTTATTAACACGTCATGATAATGTTACTTTGTTAAAAAGTTTCTCAAATAATATATTAGAGATTGGTTTGAATAAAAATACAGTTAGCTAACATAGAATATTATACCATTTAATTAGTCTCCCACATGTAATGATATGTAAATCTAATTACCAATACGGTTAGATAACAAAAAGCACTTTTGGTGATATATATATTAATTTCTTTTTAGCCGTAATATCGTTTGTACTCATACATAAGCATGTGGTATGCCATTATACTACTCTCTTTTTTATTAAATTAAGTTTGGTAATCAACCTAAAAAATTAAACATATATTTACTGTTTGTTCTAAAACAGTTCATTTTTTAAAATGAAGATTAAAACAGTTTTAAAAATCGAATATTGAATGCATATAATCTCTAATATATTATTTAAAAAATATTTTAATAAAATAAACTTATGATGATGTGTTATTAACATAAATGTCATGATAACACTACAATGAATTTCATGTAAATAGATTTAAATTAGTAAAATAATTACAATAGATATCAATGCTATTAATTTGGTTAGAGGATCAATATATTCTATTAAACTAACCAAAAAATATTATTAAAATCGTAAAAACAATTATTTTTCTTTGCTTAATTTATATATCCAAAATTAATAGTAAAAATAATCTTAAATAAAAATTTAAATTATATAAATATTTAATTTATATTTACTAATAAAAAATATTATATAATTTATGAATATAAAAATCTAGTATCAATATTATTTGTTCGAGAAGATAAAAAAGAGAGAAAAGATAATTAGTGAATAGGTTTGTATAACAAACAAGAATAGAAAGGATTCCACACATGTGTAGATATTGGTAGACAAAAGAAAGACAAAAGATTCCAATCACATCCAAAATTGAGTTGGTGCATGCAAATCACAATTTTAAAGCTCAATTTTACCCAAAATAATAATAACAAAAGCATATTCCATCCTCCAACAGTCCAACAGTTAGAACGCCACTGTCCAATTAACCATTTCTGAAAAACCAAACGAATATTGGCTTTAGTGCTATTATAGGAGTTTGTTTCCTTGTATATTCATAGTTTCAAATCGGTAAGATTTGATTTTAAAATTGAATTATAACTCGTAATTGCATGATTAAGTCATCTGTAATCCAAATTGGAAACAAATTTACAAGGAAAATATAACAATCCACTAATAATGCAAGCTTTCATCTAAACTAAACAACTCCTTTTTGTGGGATTTTGATCTAAAAACAAATGCAATAAATATCAAACTAGACAAATGAGACAAATTACTGATCATTTGTTATGCATTTAAAAATAGAATGAGGCTGGTTTACAATAAGCTATAAAATGAGAAAATGATGATAAATGATGAGAAAAACCATAAATATCACAAATCTTTTTTGGAATGAAGAATTATTAATCCAAATTTCTAAAAACTGTCTTCAGTTTATCGGACAAAACCCTACAATTTTCCAGTTTATAGTAAACTATCTCTCATAAACGTTTGGTTTTATCATTTCCTCTTACAGCCAAAACAAAGAAATCAATACTTACACTTACCATACATGTCAGTGCCTATGGAATATCTACAAATCACTCCACTATCTATGATTTGACATGTCACATTCACAATCACAAACACTTGATCCGAAATAAGCCAATCGAAGTCGGCACACACGTTTCAATCCTTTATATCAATTTCCTATATTGCAACTACTTGTCGACTTTAAACACAATTTTATACGATTCGTTAAAAGAAATTAATCGTTTGAATCCAACTAACAAAACCTTTATTTAACAAAAGTTGTCAGGAAGTTAATAATGGTCAGGCTTATAAATCTTCAAAACCATTTATGTGAATAGGGTCAAAGGCCAAACTTACCCCTTTTTCTCCTTCTTACATGTGATTTATTTAGCCAGTCTTAATCAAAATATTACAAAGTCTTCCCAACCAACTTCAGTACAAATTGGACAAATTAAAGAAAATTTGAGAGAATCTGAATATCCAATCATTGCTAGTGTGTGGTACGTAGCTATTATTAATATTGAGTGAAAGGTACGTTTAATAAAACCTAGAACGGTTGTGATGACTCCAAATCATGGAGTGCAAGATACTCGTGTAGTCATTTTTTTTGGGACTAGATTTAGATTTAAGTTTTGTGTGAGAAAAATATTTATATATTATAATTAATTATTTATTTAGTAAATATAAATTAAATATGTATATAATTTATTTTTTATTTAAAATATTTTTATTTTGAAATTTTTAATATTAGTTATACAGATGAAATATACAATAAAATCAGATTATACATATGAATTTAAATTATCTATATCTTGGATATACAATATTATTAGATAGATAAAGAATTGTACATGTGATAAATATTCAATTAATCCAAACTTTTATTTTATATTTATTTGACTAATTTATTAAAAAATTTAATATTTTGTTTTATATTTTGTTTGGATTTTATGTCGAAATATAGTATATGGTTAAATATTTGTCTAATGTCTTTTTTGTAAATACTCTGGTAAATTAAATTTTATGTAATATTTGTTTTAAAATATTTTTATGATGTGAAATAATTATAAATCATACATGAATATAAAATTTTTTTGTTAAAATGTTTCTTAATTAATATATTAAAAATAAAAGAAGACTTGTGAGTAAAAAAGAAGAAGAAGCTTTGGCCTATTAAATCAAAGGAGCAGGCAAAGTCCGTACAAATTAGGCTCCAAGCAAAGAAGTTGGCAACAAGATTTATAACTACCTCCTCAAACTAAGCATTAATTAGTTATCTAAAAACAATCAATTAGATTCTCTTGTTATGATGACATAGTGTGCCATGACACCTAGAAAGACAAAAGTAATCAAGCAGATAATCAACACCTATATATGTATAACCTTAGCTTCAACATGTTCTCATTATGAATATTTCTTTTATATTCTAAAGTCTATATGAAAGTTAGGTCAAGCTCAACAACTAATGATTCTCTATCAAGAATTTATTAAGGAATAACTCTAAGAACATTCAATAGCTACAAAACATACTCTCAATTCTTCTCTTTAATAGAACCCTGACACAGTTGGAAACATTAGCAGCATGCAACAATGTTTCAGTCACACGATACCTACACGACTTCATGACCTTTAGATACTTTAATGGTGCCATGTTAGGATAACACCATACATGCAGCTGTAAAGGTGAATGATATGGAAGCCGACTAAGCAATTATTGACAACCGTTGAGAGCTGTGAACATTTTATGCATTTAAGATAACAAAACAGAGGTGAGGAACTTAATTTACTCATAAGCATCGACTGGTGCTTGCAAAACCAATAACAACAGAAGCAGAAATTACCTCATGCGGAGACAAAGCTTGTCATTTTCAAATGTGTCATCTGACTTGAATTTAATAGTTACAATTGCATGAAACCTCACATTTTTTTGTAACTCAAGACGATCTTGTTGCTGTTTCCAACTCTAAAGGAGTGTAAGGTGGACCATCTTGGACTATATATCACCAAGCTCTTCAATTGGTCCTTTGTTTTCATGAGATAAGTCCACTCAAATGCAAAGGTTTTTTTTGTTTGTTTGATTTGTTCAAACTTGATAACGTGTTAGTATGATTCTCGTTTGGTTTGAGGCATCGCAAGCAGTTGCTGCTCGGCCTCAATCTATAATTTAAGATGCCTCATGACATGGTTAATGGGCTAGACTAATCCATTAGCCCAAATCCTAAAAGATCAGACTAAGTAGGATTAGGAATGATGATTTTCCTTAATTTTTGTGTCTTCTAGATATCGATCTCTATTATATTTCTATTTGGAAGCTATTAATGTAATATAAATACATATTTCTAGATTCATAATCTCTTGGAACAAAAATCAAAAGTTTTCTTTGTCATACTGGATTGAAAGAATACTTAATTTGGGAACTTGGTAAAATCTTGCTCTTGCTCATTTTTATTGTTTAATTGCACAGATACGAATCGATCCAAATTCTTAACAATCCTTAAAGTTTCTGTCTTTTAAGTATGCTTTCTTTATGCAATAAGTCTTTACTGCAAAAAAAAGTTGAAATCTTTCAACTATTTTGTTTCTTAATTTGTTTTTTTTAAGTGTAAATCGTTATGGTTTGTTGCTGGATTGTTAAACTTACTAGCTTTGTGATTTATGTAATGTATAATTAAGTGTTTTTAGAGCTCACTTGTGTTAATGTTTCGTCCATTTTCAGACAAACTGTAAATTCATTCAGACAATTGGTTATAAAATCAGATAACAATGAAACATTTTTATTTATCATAAGCTTGTCAGAAAAATATAATATCTACCAAGAAATAACACTATTTTTACAATCATCTTAAATCTCTATATACCACGAATAAATGTTTTCTTTTTTGACAACAATCACATCTATATATATAATATGATGGACGTAAAACATTATGAAGTATGAACAGGTTAGACGTCAAAGTGGTCCATGGAACTTGGTTTGACCAACACAAAACTATCCATCTTTGTCTTCGTCTCATTTTATTAAAGTTATATTATGTCTTAGACGGTTTGTTTCCTCCAATCATTTCTTAAGTTTCCTATACCCAAATCTTTACGATTTTAATCACTCACCAACCAAATAGCCGTCACATCTCAATCGATGCAATTTAATTTCATCCTACATATATCTCTATGAATCTCTTAAAAATGTTATGTATATTGGTTATATTGATAATGCATTCCTTTGATTAAACGATTTTCGTGAATACAAACACTTCCTTTGATTAAATGATTTTCGTGAATACAAACACTTCCTTTGATTAAACGATTTTCGTAAATACAAAATAGTGAAAACAAAGAGATGTTTTTATTGGAGACTTCAATATTTTTGTTGTCGCCCTAGTTCTTAATCTAATTGCAAAGATAATTAGTTAACATATTTTGTCTAAAGAACTGAATGCATTGAAGAGTTGCAGGACTTTGCAGGAGTTACAGGAATACGACCTCTGTTGCTGCTATGTTCGTTGTCTCCTCTTGCAAAACATTGGTGGGAAGACAATTTGACGATTGAGCCTTGTTTGATTGAGCCTATTTTCTCTTTCTTTGATTATGTATTGACCGCCATCCGAGGGCCAAGTGACCAACGGTCATCATCTCAGTAACAAATCCTAGCCGCTTGCAAAAGATTTTTACTTTAATTCATAGTTTATCGTAGAGAAACCAATAATATCACTTATCACTAGTAAAAAAACGTAATAGCCGAGGAATCCAAAAGAAACTAAAACAACAAATTCTCTAAACATGAATAAGAATTCGAAATAACACTTAAGAAATATTTTAATATTTGTAAGAGAATTAGAAAATATTTGAGAACAAAAGACATTTTTTTATTTATTTGATTTTAATTGTTCAATTTGTTTTTGTTATTACAAATGAGAAAATAAGAAGCTATTTATATGTTTCAAAAGTACAAAATATTTTACAGTATTCTCTACAGATTTATACAATAATATTTAGTTAATTAAATATTAAAATTATTTAGAAAAAAATAATAAAGCATAAAAATATTTTTAGAAATATTCTAGAATTTGAATTTAATCCAGTTAATAAGTTATTGGGTTAAGAACCCATAATTATGTTTGACTCAAATCAAGTTTAATTTTAATATTTATAAGATGTACAAACATGTAATTTCTATTAAAATTTTCATAGTCAATTGGTGCTTGTGGGCAAACATTGGTTTCTTGATAGAGACCAACAAATAGAAGATAACACCAGATTCTGTGCACACATAATTTTATATCCCCACAATCTATACCTTATTACTTTAAATACAAGTGACAACATCATAGTACAGATTGATACTTTTTTCTATTCAAGTTTCTATAAAACACCAATACATAACATTACTATAATGTCTGATATGTAACTTATTATACAACCTACAACAATGGTCCCAAATCGCAATGAGTGAAGAGACTAATTGACTTATATGAATTACAAATCAAATTGTAATACTTAAATGATATTTTCACAAGCCTCATAAACCATTTACCAAAGGTAGTTAGTTAATATAGTCCTCGACACACTTCTATAAATAAAGATCACACGCCCTTTCAATATATATTCGAATCTCATCTAGAAATTCTCCATTCCAAATGTTTTTTTAATACTGTTATTGTGTATCTTAAACCTTGAACACAAACATATCTTTTTTGCATCACGTATTCAATGTCGTTAGAAGAAACAGAACCACCAAACCAAGCTCTTGATCATGTCCTAGGCTGGCTTGAGGATTCTATGTCCTTAACCCCATTACCTGGATTAGATGATTCTTATTTGCTCCACGAGTTTGATGGGTGTCAAACTTGGGAATGGGATCAGGCTCAGAACCTGGAAGATGGTTTGGTTCAAAGCTATAGTCAAGATCTAAATGCATATGTAGGTTGTGAAGAAACTACCCTAGAAAAGGTAACAGAAGCTCCATTCATTGATTCGGATCCTCCATCTGAACTTCAGCAACCAAACGATCAATCCAGGAAACGGAACCGTGAGGAGCTTATCGAGCCCCAACAAGTGAAAAGATCAACAAGGAACAAGAGAAAAGCAAACAAGTCTAGTGAGAAGAGCTGCAGAGATGGTAACGTGGAAGAGAGATGGGCAGAGCAATTGCTTAACCCTTGTGCCTTGGCTATCACGGCAAGTAACTCATCAAGGGTTCAACATTACCTTTGTGTTCTCTCTGAACTTGCCTCTTTTTCTGGTGATGCTAATCGTCGGCTTGCAGCTTTTGGTCTTCGCGCTTTGCAACACCATCTTTCCTCATCCTCATCCTCTTGGTCAGCTGATACTTTTGCTTCAGCAGAAGGGAAGATGTTTAAGAAGACTTTGCTTAAATTCTATGAGGTAAACCCATGGTTTGCTTTGCCTAATAACTTGGCAAACTCAGCTATCATGCAGATTCTTGCACAAGATCCCATAGACAAAAAAGATATTCATATTCTTGATATTGGTGTTTCTCACGGTATGCAATGGCCCACTTTGCTGGAGGCTCTGAGCTGCAGACAAGAAGGACCTCCTCGTCATGTTCGAATAACAGTTGTATCTGATCTAACAGCAGACATTCCTTTCTCCATTGGTCCACCAACATACAACTATGGCACTCAACTCATTGGCTTTGCTCGGTCCCTCAACATCAACCTCAAAATCAGTGTAGTTGACAAGTTCCAACTCATTGACACATCAGCTCGCGAGACCTTGATTGTGTGTGCTCAGTTTAGGATGCATCAGATGTGGCATAGCATCCCTGATGAAAGAAGTGAGGCTTTGAGAGAACTGAGAAGTTTGGGGCCAAAAGGAGTGGTTCTTTGTGAGAGCAATGGAGAATGCAGTAGTAGTGGGGACTTTGCAGCAGGGTTCTCGAGGAAACTGGAGTATCTATGGAAGTTTCTGGATTCAACAAGCTCGGGATTCAAAGAAGAGAATAGCGAAGAGAGGAAGCTAATGGAAGGAGAGGCAGCAAAGGTGTTGATGAATGTAGGAGAGACGAATGAAGGAAAAGAGAAATGGTATGAGAGGATGAGAAAAGCTGGTTTTGTTGCAAAAGCATTTGGAGAAGATGCAATTGATGGAGCAAAATCTTTACTGAGAAAGTATGACAACAATTGGGAAATAAGAATGGAAGATGGAGATACCTTTGCTGGGTTATTGTGGAAAGGAGAGGCTGTTTCTTTTTGTTCGTTGTGGATGTAACTATTAATATACATTGCTATTGTAAACTGGTATTTGAATTCCTCTTTATGTTCTCTTTGTGAGCTTCCAAAATTAAAGGCTTGTGTAAAACTGTTATCTTCCTGTGAAACAGGCAATGCACCATTTGGCCCCCTCTCTCTTTTACTTCCATTTACTTTGTCTCTCTGCAGACAATGTTGGTTCATCATATTCCACCCCAAAACTAACTTGTTCAATCCTAAAGATAAGATACATTAACATTTTATTCTTATATCATAGATTTAAGAAATATTATTAAAGTGATCACAACCTGCTTAAACATTATTAAAGTTTAAAGAAGTGATTTGGCTTAAATATATTAGTAAAATATATTTATTTTTTTGTCACTTGTGCCAATAGAATTCGACAGTTGGAGGAATGAACTTTTTGATTAAGGGCTTTTATTCATAGAATACAACAGGCGAAGTCCACACGTAGACATGTCTTTCCTACATTTTCAGAGGAAGGATCCATACGCATAATCATGTGTGTTTCCTTAAGTTTTTGTCAAAAAACTGAATCAAGAGAAGCATTGTTATGTACATCAACAAATTAATCAACACAATGGATACATACATGGATTAGCTGCTAACAATCGGAGGACGCATCATCAACTTACCAAGGTCCTCCCAGGGCGGTAAAACGCGAGTCCTCGATCATACATCCGTTGAATCTCTTCTCTGCATTCAGTCAGAGATTCATGAGGAATTGGTGGAGTCAGCTCCACCACATCACCCATCTTCAGCTTCCAATTGAGGTCACTTACAGCTCTCTGGTTCAGCCTCGGCCTTAGTTCTTCCTTTGCTGGTATGCCATACATGGACCATCTCCAGCTCTCCTGCCCTGCTCGCCTAAGCAGATCCAAGACTGTTGAACTCTCTGGATATTCTTGCACAGACATCTGCATTTTCCAATACTATTAACAATCAGCTGTCACGCTCTTGTACTAGAGAAGATTATTAAAAAAAGTTTATAACAAACCTTGTCATTTTCGATTACAATGACATAGACTGGTCCGTCCTGGCTACTGTTAGGCTTGGAGTGAGACGGATACTTGCAAGGGGGTTTGATGGAATCAGAAGATCGGTCTTTGCTCATTGTCTCGCAATGCCAAGTTACAACCCATCGAGCCCATTCAACCATCTGAAGCACAAACGACGAGTATTTGCACTCACCTTCCTTGTACCTCCAATGAGCTGCAAACCCAAATTCAGCTTGCAAATGCATCTCCTGTGTACGTATTTGGACTTCAAGTGGAACCGTTCCATTGTCCATCACTACCGTGTGCAAAGATTGATACCTAAAGGTTTCTAAAAGTCAGATTCGTCAACTTTAACAAGCCACAACAGCTTAAACAACGCTACATAAACTTACCCATTGAGCTTGGGATGAGTTATGTAATCCTTCAACTTTCCATGAACTTCAGACCATAAACTATGAACTACTCCTAAGGCCTTGTAACAATCTCCTTCGTTGTTAACAATCAATCGTAACCCATGAATATCATGAATTTCATCCACGGTTAACCTTTTCCTGGTGTAATAGAAAAGACAACATCAACCAACATTAGCCCTTTGGTTTCACTCACTGTTGCATCTGTAAAAGGGAGGAAGGAGAAATTTACTTTAACATTTTGCAGTAAATACTATACAAGCTCTTGTGTCGGCCACAGAGAACATGATAAGAAATGCCTTCTTTTTTGAGTGCTTGTTCCAATTTCTCTATTGCTGAAGTAATCATGGCCTCATCGAATGAATCCTCGAGCATTGTTGACATCTCATTATACTGGTGTGGGTAAAGATGCTTAAAACACAGATTTTCAAGCTGAACTTTCCAAGTAGAGATTCCCAAGCGATTAGCCAAAGGGGCAAATATTTCCAGGGTCTCCTTAGCAAACCTCTGCTGCTTCACTGGGGACAAAGCGTAAAGCGTCTTCATGTTGTGTAGTCGATCAGCCAGTTTTATTAGAACAGCTCTTGCATCTGCCATTGCAAGAAACATGGTGTGTAATCGATCTGCTTCAATGGTTTTACAAGCCGTATTGTTCTCTCTAGCGAGTTTGCTCAGTTGGCTAAGCTTTGAGACCTATACAAAAACACACATTGAAGCTAAGAAACAAAGAATCTCAACCAATCAAGGTCCATAGAAGTCTTGTTACTTACCCCTTCCACCAAATCAGCAACGCCTGCTCCAAAGTTTCTGAGAATATAATCATAGCTCATGAATGAATCGTCCATGGTATCGTGAAGAAGCCCAGCAGCAACGACTGTTGAGTTAGCTCCGATATTAGCCAATAACATAGCAGTCTCAACGCAATGTTGCAGGTAAGGGTCACCACTAGCTCTCATCTGATTACACATATCGAACAAAAAACTGAGTCACCAAACTTTGAAGAGCACCCAAAGCCAATCGAAACTCATGAGAAGAGGTGAAGAGACTGTTTTTTTCCCCTTACCTGTCCTCTATGAGCTTTCTCTGCTTCGTAAAAAGCTTTGATCACGGATTCATCTTTGAAGGTTTTGTGCCTCAACTGAGCACGTCTTAGCAAATCCCTAGCATATGGCTGTGTCGTCTCTGCCCCAAAACCCTCCTCCATGGGAAACGTTAGCTCATCGACGAGAGCTGAGTCCGAAGAAGACGATGCCAATTCGTAATCCATACATGAACCAAGGGCTTTCCTCACGAATCCATTGAACAATCCGCTACTTCCTACGCCAAAAGAGCTATGGAAGCAGCTTCCATCAGGATTCTGATAGCGAGAAATTCTCATTTTAGGGCTGCAACTACACGAGCCTGGCCCGCGAAACAAAGAGATGGGGCTGTGATGGTCTCTTCTAAGATACGAGGAACCCACGAATTTCGCCGGAGAGTAACAGAAGGAGCTGCTCAAGCTCGGATCCTTTAAATCCTCACTCTGTTCATGGCGTAGTGACGAAAACTCCTCTACTCCCGTTGAATATGGTGAGCAGGAGGCAGCTGAAGATTTGAAGGATGCGCCGGAGAAAAGTGAAGAGAGACCTCCAACGATGGACGAGGGCGTCGAAGGGAACGCCGACGAACACCTGGAGCTCAGATCGAGATCACATGAGACATGAGAGGTGATCTGATGTGGCGTGGGAAAAACGCTGCTGGGTGGGCTCGCATAAAGCGCTACGGTCGGTACCACCATTGGAGCTGCTGGTTCTGGTTTCAAATATGAAGCGAAGGTTCAAATAACGAAAAAGAATAAAGAATATCCAGAAATTCTGTGCAATTCCCAGAGTTAGCTCCGCAAACAGATTACTCAAGACCCACGAATTCTAACACGAAAACCCCTAAAAATCGAGATTCCTAGATGGATACGGAGTTCTACAAGGAAATCTATACAAAGGTTACTTAGATGGTAAGAACAGATCAAACCTAAGCTATGTACAATTAAAATGAATTCGAATATGAAATTGAGTAGAAAACACGAAAATTTGCAGAGAAGAAGGTGTGTGCGAATGAGGAAGAAGAAGAGACGAAGACGCTTTGCTTTTAAGGAAACTCAAGTCTCTCTCTCGATCTTCTTATTCGTCTGTTTTAAGTTCGGTCCGTGTAATTACTGACAAAGTGTAATTATTAGGACACTAATTTCGCATGTCGTTATCCATTGCTGTTCGTAAATTATAAAATATCATCTTTTTCTTTTTACTGGATCTATCAGATCTTCGCTTATATAATTTAAATTTGCTCATATCATCAATATGCCCTCCAAACTCAAAACACGAATAGATTAGTGGTACACTGGTACCGTACTACTCTAGGATATTAAAATTAAAGCTAACTCGTGGGATTAAAATAAAAATAGTAACTGTATAAAAAAAATGATCACAGACTATAAATGATACCGATATTTCAACCCCAATGGCCCATAAATAATTTACGAAATAATCAGTAAATGACTCTTCTGCGTTGCTAAAAGTTGAAAAATATATAATTGTATTTTACCCTAGAAAAACTTAATAAAAATAAGCATAAGAATCCTAATTAAGCACTGTTTTGATTATAAATCTAGAACATGCAATTTGTGACAGATTATGCATTCTTTTCTTCAAATATTGTAATGTGTTATCAAATTAAATGTGTATGTAAATTTACAGTTTTTGGCAATTACAGTACTACTTCATAAAGGCATTAATTTTTTAAAAAATGAACCGATATAATAATGAGGTATTTGTAATCACCATTCACGTATGCTTTCTTTAGCTTCACGCCAATGCATGACCCCGCCATATTCTTTGATACTATCTTCTTATCCTCATTGAATCATTTTTTTTTATATTCTTCTTCAGTTTTTGTTTTCAAAGGTTATAGTACAATGTCTAGTGTCTGCGGCAGATGAGTCATCTCATTTTGCATCAAACAAATTTTGTTTAATATCTTACACTCCTACTGTTCCAACAAGTGAGCGTGGATGGACCGAGCAGACTTATTGGTTATTAGGATGGTGCAACAGCGACATTTTACTATAAAGATTCATATAATTGGTTAAAAATCTAAAATCTGTTTTATATAATAAAAAACTTTGCGGTTTACCCAATTCTCTAGCAGACTTAGCATTAGAAGGAGTTTCTGACAAGGACATTACACCGACGCGTCTCGGAGGAAAACCATCACAACAAGAAAGTTCGTCACGTGGCGACAAATGGGCAAAGTTGAACATGGCACGCGTCCGAATTGGCGGCCATGGAGAAAAAAATGCCTGTCACGCTCGTATCACGTGTCCACTCCCCAGCTGCATTTCCACGACTTGTTGGGAACACGTGTCTTCCTTAGTCAAACGACTACGATTCGATTGTCAGCCTGAAATTGATTTACAGCCGTAAAACTATGTCGGCCCTCTGGTTGCTGAGAGACAACTTTTCAAAGTCTGTTAGATTCTATGACACGTGTTTCACGTGTAGGATATGGTTCGAAAAAACATTTGTTTTGTACGCAGAGTTCGAGATATTTAGGGAATCATATCGGTTAGTTTCGGTTTAAGAGAAGAGGTGTCCAGAACTAACAAAAATAATTAGGATAAAATCACCCATGATTTTGCCACGTGGAATTATTGCATTGCCTTTTTCCAAATCTTAGTTCTCATTCCGGTTTCCTCTTTAACCGAATGAAACGACCGGTGTATATAACGGTTTGCTTTATTTTGGTATAGATTTTAGTAAAGATATGGACAAGCATTTCACTAGCCCAATACTGTTTTCAGGATTCTTTGGATCGTGTTTAATGGTATGGTCTTGGGCTAAAGAGTAAAAGCCCTTTTCGTTTACAAACCCAATGATTTGATGTCAAAAATTATATAAATCCAATGATTTAGCACTCTTTACGAACTCTAAAAAATTTATGAACCCAAATGAAATTTTGTTTAAACAACCCACCATACACTGCATTCAAAATTGATACATACAACAGAATTTTGAAACGAAGAAAACATGTTTCCAGACTAACAGACAATAAACATGTTTTATACTTCTTAAACAGTTTACAGATTTATGTATGTGTGCTGACAGAGAAAAAACCCTACCTATATGTGCTACTTATTTTCTAATTCACGCCAACATAGAAGATTCAATTACTAATACAAACTACTTTTTTCTATCGATATATATGATTCCACATACTTTTTGCATTCTAAAAAGATGTAACCAAGTCATATAAATTCATTATATGTAGATTCTTTTTGAAGTTAGAGAAACAACGTTTCTAGCACAGAAGTCAACATGCTAAATATGAATGGCAATATCTATTTAATTCTCGATTAGATTTTAGTTAGGAAGAAAGCTACTTCCCACAGTCCAATGTCCAAAATGTTTTATAATTTTGTCATTTTTCTGCAACGGAATTGCGATTCATAAATAAATGTGTTTACATAGTTTTAAACATATAAATTTAAAACAGCTTAAAAGGAGTTTGAAACCCCAAACAAATCATTAACGTCTTGAAACTCAGGTCAAATGATTTAGCTATACGAGAAAAAAACGAGGCCGGTCGTGGCCGGACATGGGATAAAAAGACAGGCCTAAGCCAGGAGCAGCGAACGCCGCCGTCTCCAACGTCATGCGCTGTTGGATGGTAGTGGCTCCAGCGTCAGCAAACTCTTTCGCCAAATTATGATAATATCCTTTGATCTTCCTCATGAGCCTCACATAGTACAGTTTCAGCCTCATCCTTGTCACCATCCTCTTCAACGAGAACCTGCCACGTGGCTTACTGTTTTTCCCACCAAGACGAATAATTTGTGGCTTACGCCGACGGAGATAGATATTCCGGCGACTTGACGGCCAACGGAATGCGGTGGAGGTGGCCGTGATGACTAAATGGGGATCCATTGGGATCTTGCGAGAGAATTTTGTAGAAGAAAGATAAAATGGAAAAATGGTTAATTAGATTTACAGATCTCTCTTTTCTCTCTATATATATAGAGAGAGACTACACGTATGTCATAAAAATTGTAATGCGGTCACTTAATTAACACTTAGCATATCATATATATGGATGCAAATTTTGTAGTTTTTGTTTTATATAACAAAATGCAGTTTTTGTAAAGGTGATGACCTATATACCACGACATTTCAGCATTGCCACATCTTTTGATATTTTTTTATGTTTTCAGATTACTATAATTTAGTAACTTACGAATTAACTAAAAAGAAAACGAAAGATGGGGAAACAATTAATTAGATAGAAAATGGACTACTACACAGGAGTCTATATTGTAGTATTTATGACTAATTCTCATACATACATGTATAATCCGACATCCTAATATGCCAAAATTCTTGACGCGATTGGTTATTGTAATTTTGTATATGGTTGTTTACTTGGAAATTACAATACAGTAGTGCGTAAAATTGTTTACGAATATATGTAATCTATAATCTATCCTGCTTTAGTTATATATTACATTTTTGTGTGAAGATAAGTTTATAGGAGAAGTGTGACATGGTGCAGAAGACGACAGAGAGAATGCGTAGCTCACAGAACTTCTTTTGTCTCTATTACATAATAAGTCAACTTTCGTGCAATTATGGAGCTTCTAGTGCAAACCATTCACCGGAAAATGATATGATTTTTTTAACTTTTGATTGATTTTGTGCGTTTCTTAATTAATGGACGGCTGATGTTTATTTGCTTATTTTCTGTTAGATGTTGACTATTGAAATTAATTAACTTGTCAGAATAAACTTCTTCTTCTTATTTTCGCCCAAAAGAATACTTCTTTTTATCTTCGTCATTTTCGAATTAATAATATAAAAGAATTAAATATTGAAGTAGTGGAGAAATGAATCGGAAATACAACAAAAAAAGTTTTGAGAACCAACAAGATTAGCTTTTAAACCGACCATGGAAACTCAGATGGTCTGCATAGACTCTTATAATCTGTGTTGGTCTTGCACGGACTAATGTAATTACACTTTCCAAGCTTCACTAGTTATGTCTTCAATTAAATATTATTATAAATTGCTAATAGTTTATAAAAGATCCTACGTAATTATGTAGTGTGTGTTCTATAGAACAACAATGTCTACCAACTCTTATGTGGGTGATTTTTGTTTTTTCTATATGTAAGTTTATTAATAACGTATGTAACAAAATTTTCAAATTAAATTTATGAATAACTTAAGAGAGAGAAAAAAAATAGTTACTATTTGATTGGGAAGTAAATAAGAGAGAACATGCTCCGAGAAGGATTGAAACTTAAAAGTTTGAGCAAAGCCATTTCGTTTGATTGACAAAAGTGTGTAAAGATAAAAAAAAAAAACAACTATCGATTCATAGTAAATTGTCACTTTCCGAATGTGTATTGTCGTCATCGTATCGTTAGATGTATGGGATCGAAGTCTAATTGCAGAACCGACGGTTAATAGACAAGCATTTGGGTAAAAGTTTCCAATCCATGTATTGTTACGTAAGTAAATGATTGTAAGATAATAATAAATATATATTAATTAACGAATTTATCTGAGAAGATAAAATATTTCGTTGAGATTTTTTTTAATATATTACTTCAAAATATTTAATGGACCATATTAAATTGGGAAGACGAAAATAAAATAATTGGGGAAGTCAGTTCTTGAAGTAATAAAGTATACAGTGATTTAATTATCGAGTTACAAATTTAGGACGCTTCGCCTTTAAGATTCGTAAAAGGGTAAACGAAGATTATATAAAAAAGATCCTGTGGTCAATTTGCTCGCGTTATTTTCGATTCGTTCATCCAAGTCCGATCGGATCTGGGTTTGATATTTTTTTGACGAAACCGAGTCCATGTTCGTTCTGGAGTAGAAAGTCCCAACCTTTTTTTTAATCGCTTCCATTGCCTCAAAACCCTAACCTAGTTTCCTTTTTCCGCCTTTTTTTGGTTCTTTCTGTCAGTTTCGATTCGTCTGAGTGCTAATCTTCTGCGTTCATTAGCCAATCGTATCTTTTTAACTGGAATCTGATAAACTTTTGGATTGGTTTTTTAGAAAGACTCCAAATTTTCTTCAATTTCAAGAGGATAGATTCAGTGGCGATGTCTTGGGCTGGTCCTGAAGATATATATCTTTCAACATCTCTCGCCAGTTATCTCGATAGTAATCATTCTCTTTTTCTCTCTGATTTACAGATTTTGTTGAAGCATGTATATTCAAGAAAACGGCGTGATGGCTCTGAATGCATTAGGGGGCTTAGTTTTGCAAACAATGCTGTGTGTTTCTTTTTTTTGCGTGTTTGATTTTGAGGTCTTAGTGACGAATAAGCAGTAGTTTTCTGCGGCCTTATGTAAGCTTATCAATTTTGGTCTTGAAATATCGCAAAGAGACATTCCTTGATTAAGAGATTAGATCTACAAAGCTTTGTTCATTTATTTAGTCAAATTTGTCTGTTCATCAATTATAGTTGTTAAGTTCTTATCATTCGTGAGATAAAATTTGATGGGATTGTTGGTACGTTCTTGATTCAACTTAAGAAGTAAATACTTTTAACCTGTGTCGAGTTTGATTCACTATCGGCTTAAGAATCCAAAGTTTAGTTCTTTTGGACATTGCTTCTCTGAGTTTGATGGTTTATGATCTTCTTTTGCAATTGTTTTTTGGAATTGGGTTAATTTCTCAATCTCTTTGGTGTTAATAGGAATCAATATGCATCATTTACTTAGGTATATTGGCTCTGCTCTTGATGATGCAGGAAAACTACTTGTGCTCCTTAGAGATGGTAGAAAGCTAATGGGAACGCTACGTTCTTTTGATCAGTTTGGTATTTTCACTTTTTCTTTTCATGCTCCTACATTTATGATTTTGTCTCTGGGAGATGAGATTCAAACCATTGTAATTTCACAGCCAATGCGGTTCTAGAAGGTGCATGCGAGAGGGTAATTGTTGGTGAACAATACTGCGACATTCCTCTAGGCCTCTATGTAATCCGTGGAGAGAACGTTGTTCTGATTGGTGAGCTGGTAAGACGTCTCCTTGTTTCTTTATTTTTTGTTATCTCATTTTGTGTTTTCCAGTTCACTGATTAGACTTTAAACTATTTGTTAGGACACTGAGAGAGAGGAGCTTCCTCCACATATGATTCGTGTCTCAGAGACAGATATAAAAAGGGTAAATGCATCACATCCCTATGTTCTAAATTTCACATATCATTAACAAATAGATTAGCAAAATGTTGATTCATTTTGTGATGTCGTGTGGTTTTGCGGAATGTGTGTAGGCGCAAAAGGCGGAGAGGGAAGCGAGTGAGCTGAGGGGAACAATGAGGAAGAGAATGGAGTTTCTTGACTTTGATTAGATCGGACTGTGTCCCCAGTCATTGTTTGCTTGATGCTTTGCTTTGGCTTGCAAATTTTATGACGAGCCTTTTTGGTATGTGGATGGAAATGTGATGAATTTAGGGGAGTCAACAAGTCTTCTTATGTTTTTGGAAGAAAATGAAAAGAAAATAATCTGTGTACTTTTTCTTCCGATCTGTTTTACGTTTTCAAGTAAGAAAAAAATAGCAGTTTCTTTCCCTATTTTACTCCGAATCAAGATAAAGAAGAAGAATGAAATGAAACTTTTACACTATTTTTAAATAATATTTTGTATACATTTGTTTTCATTCTTTCATCTGTGGAGAATTATAGATTATTGAAAAGTAGTGTTATAGATTATAGAGGCACAATAAGGAACAAATATACTGACAATAAAATATGAAGTTACAGTTAAATGATAAAATTCTGGTCTATTACTATACATTCAATTTTAAATTTAAATGATAATTATCTTTTCAATGAATTGTTTGGCAAAGTTAAATTGAATAATATCAAAGATAATGAAAATGATATTATAGACTAAAAAGTTCACATGCGTGATCAATTACCGTTTTAACAAATTATATTTGGTTACAAAAAAAAGTCAAGTTAAACGAGTCTGATGTGTACAAAACTTTTAGGATTTCAACCCCCTATTGATTAAGCTTATGTACTGAAAAATCCCATCCAACGTATAATCTTCAAATGAATCTAATATCATTGTTCACTTGAAGAGTTATATATGGGACCAAAAAACTGGGCGCTCAATAGGCTTTGGGTTTGTTTCCTTTCCCAATCAACAGGTACTGTAATCCATGAAGTGTATATTTGTTTCCACACGAAGATTTTTTGTGGTTTTACATTGATTCTAAATGTTGAGTGAATTTTCAGGATGCTCAAACTGCCATAAATGAGATGAATGGTAAGGACTATACATAGTATAGCTGAGGTGACCTAATTCTTTTTTTCTGTGAACTCTGCTTTATTGATTCTGAAGCTCTTAGATTTTGCATGATATACTGTGCTAACAAAGAGAAACTCGTGAAGGATTCTGGGTTTTTCTTGTGACTTAGTCAACTGTTATGTTGCTTAACCTCTGTTCAGCTTCAAGGGCAGTTTTTTTTTTCTTACTCTTAGCACTAAACTTTTTTTCTTTTCCAACACCCCTTCTCAGGTAAGTGGTTAAGTAGCAGACAGATGAGATGCAACTGGGCCACAAAAGGCGCTATTTCTGGTGAGGACAAGCAAAGCTCTGATGGAGAAAGTGCTGTGGAACTTACAACTGTCTCTTCAGGTTGACTTTCTGTTACTTTTCAGATTTTGGTCTCGTTTAAATGGATTTCATGAAACTTACATTGATTTTCTCTTCTCTCACTAAGTTATCTATAAAGTTTTATCTGCAGTTGTATGCTTAGTTATGCATTGTAAGACAAGTGAATTATAATAAAAGGGATTTGGATATCCATTTTATGTGATTTGACATGAACACAAACTGACAAAAGAAAATGCTGATGGATCAGTCTGTCTCTAACCGAGCAATGTAAATGTCATAGAAATTTCCGGCTTTCTCAAGATCCCCCAGCTCAGTATAACAGTCGGCAATAGCTCCATATGCTTCAGTGCTTCCAGAATCTTCTCCTTCCCTCTTTGAAATGGCTAGAACCATGGAGTGATACTGTATGGCTTCTCTATACTTCCCTTGGCGTTGCAGTGAGGCACCTAAGCCTCTCGCAGCCTTCTTTTCTTCTATGGGGTCTCTGAGATTCTGGGCAAGTTCCAAAGCTATCTTGAACTCATTATACGCTTTCTCTGGCTCTTGGTTCCTCAGAAAGGTCTTTCCTGTTTTCAACTTGGAAATCAACTCTTGTTTCTTTGGTTCCACAATGATTTCACTTTCTCGGATTCTAGCTCCCACAGGGGCATAGGTTAAGCCTGGTGCATAAGACTCGATTTTAGCTTGTCTCCTGAGAGCTGCGTTAATCTGTCGTAGTTGTTCATTCAACCTCTGCAATTCCCCTTTCCTCTGCCGAGCAAGTAACCCTGGTTTGTGCACCACAAAAAGCGTTATCAGAACTGCAAGGAGTACATTGCATAGAAGCATAGATTGAAGAAAGAACGCATTACCTCCCACGGTGGCTCCAACAAGAGCTACAAGCAACAAAACTGGCATGTTGAACATGGAGATCTCTGGCTCACATATCTCAGCAGCTAAAGCTTCAAGTGGTGTAGCCATCAGTAGGGAGTCTGTCAACAACACTGCCACTATTGGTAATTTGAGCTTCCCAATTCCCTGCCACATCTATGTATAGAGGCTTAATATCACAAAGGAAAAACTTGACAACCAAAAGTAATAACCGAGGTTTTATCCTAGTATTCATAGAAAAGAATACTCATAGGTTTTAGCTGGATATAGCTAAACATACCTGAACTCACAAACATACCTCAAAATCTGACATCTTGTCAAGAGTTTCGATGCTGGAATATAGTGTTTGTATAATTCCCTTGCCCTCACGCTCCTTAGTCTGGGAAGAAGAATGTATAATTTTGGAGATAGGATGATGAGACCCAGGTTTTATAACTACTGAGTAGCCAATAGATGTAGCAAAATTTCCAATATCTGAAGAAAAGCAATAGTAAAATGTCTGGAATCCAGTAAGATGACTTCAGAAGCTACCAAGACTTGAACCATTTTTTATTGAAATGAGCCAACAAGATAATATGACAGACGCTTAAACTACTTTGAATGCCAACAAAGCCCACGAAGAAAGTAAAAAGCAATCAAATTCGTTTGTATATAAGCTCCACAACTACCTCTTCGGGTGTATAAGATTCAAAAGTATTTGGGCTCACACTGATAAGATCTCAACAAGAATATAGATGAGAACAAATGAACAAGAACGATATCACAATCAAGAAATCACGCTACAGTGGAAACATGCTTCTAAGAGTTGAGGCCATAATCGATATGGCAAAACACTGAACTTTTTCTTCGCCAAAGTAAACCAGTTCATAAATGCTGGATTTTGATGCCTCATTACCGAAAGAGGGTCACTCACAAAGCAACAGAAACTCTGAATTGGAAACCTGATTCAGCGAGTGAACATTGAGCTAACCTGGACCACGGGAATTGTTTCGCGGCAGAGGTCGGGCACCGGAAGTATGGGAGAAGGAGGAACAACACCGGATAAGCGTCGCCATCTCTAAAGAGGAGCTTAAACCCGCTTTTGATGGGCTGTTTTTACTATGGACGTTCGAGTTTTATTTTATTTCAGTTATTTAATTAATTGATTGAATTTTATCATAAGCGGTGAGGAAGTTTGTATTAGACTGCCCCTATTTTTGTTTTAACTTACATTTATACCCTTTTTACTGAACTTGACATTTGAAACGCAGCGTTGAAGCACCTTTGCTTCTTTACTCTGGTAATGCTGTGTTTTCCCAGGCCCCAGCGGATTCTTCCACCGGGCGGAGGATTTTTAGATTTTGACGATTCAAAACCCTAATTGACGCTCAAGCTTTGCCGCGCTTCTGCTACTTTATTTTCTTCTAAGTGTTCAAGTTAAAGGCTCTTCTTTCTTTGAGTTCTTATAGCATTTGTCGCTGGATTTCGTTGCTAAAGAAAATGGACATGGATATGGATATGGACACTTCCCCAAGCTACTTCGACCCCGAGGTCCTCAGTGTTAGGGATCAATTTCGTCGCTATCGGTAAGAGTTTTGACTACCCATTTGGATAACTAATCTCCATTTTCTAGGTGGCTGATGTGTGGAAGCTTCGATTTTCTCGTCATGTTTGATTTTTAGGTGTATTTCACTGGGTTTTGGCTGTCTAAGTTGGCTGATTGTAGCAATTTGAATGCGATTTTTCCCAATTTTCGGAAGTTAGTTGAGGTTTTGGATTTTCTCGGCTGAAGTGAATCATGTTAGGGTTTATGGTTTTAGTTTCTTTGTTTTTAATTCATTAATAGAGGCGAAGAAAAATAGTCTTAAATCCTTCTTCCGTTCGTTTTTTATGTAACTCTGCAATGATGCGGATTATTTAACCACTTCTTTGCGTGTTTGAGGTATAACATTTTGTTGCCATGTATGTCACACATAACATTCAGAAAGAGACACTCTACATCGCCACATGAGGAAAACGCGAGCCCAAATGTCAGTGAGAATAGATTACTGTATGATGGGCACTACATCCATAGTCCAACAAATACAGCTTTGCTTCTTGAAAACATTAAAGAAGAGGTTGACAACTTTCACACCGATCATTATGAAGGAACGCCTGCAAACCTGTTCTCTGCTTCCAGGAGGGAAAGTGCTGGAATTCTGGATGCTGATAATGAGCCTTTGTTTCGTCAAGTAGAAAGTCAATCACTGAAGGCTTGCAAGATTGAGAATGATGAGTTGGCGGAGAATGGAGATACAACCTTTGCTCATTTTGCTTCCCTATTTGATTCCGCTCTTCAAGGTTTGTATGATATATCAGCCTTCATGTAAAACATGTGTATTTGGGTGAGTTTGTTCATGCATGTGTGTGGTTCTTATTTTTCCCAGTTAAGCAATGTTCCTTTTCTAGGCTGTATTTTTTTCATTGGAATTTGGGCATGTAGGATTTCCTTTTACTTAGTTGTTAGCGTCCCATTTATGCAAAGGAACTAAGTAAAGGAAATCCTACATGCCCAAATTACAATGAGCAAAGGTTGTATCTCCATTCTCCTTCAATGTTCCTGGTTATCTCTTATTTACTTACGAGTTATGATATATTGGCTCTTCAGGACTGATGCCTATTCCAGATCTAATATTAAGACTTGAGGAGTCATGCAGGGATGTTTCACAAGCAATTAGGTTTGTCTTTTGGCTTTGAGAATTAAACTGTCAAACATCTTCAACTTTGGTTTTTCTTTCTTGTTCAATGCTTTTTCACTATTTACAGGTATGGATCAGATATAAGACATCGGATTGTGGAGGATAAACTTATGAAACAGAAGGCTCAGCTTTTGCTTGGCGAGGCTGCCTCCTGGTCACTTTTATGGAACCTATATGGAAAAGGTTAGGAACCTCAGCTCCATCTGCCTATTGTTTTGGACCAGGGTGTAGCCACTGTGTTCATTTTGACACTGATGTCTGATAAAGCTCTGTGTGTCATGTAATATTGTCATGTCTACATAGAGATGGTATTATCCATGGTATGTTTTTTTTCTTTTGATTATAGCAAGAAGATAATATCTCTTTGTTCTTGCAGCTAGTGAAGAATTCCCGGAGGAACTCATTATGGTAATGCATTCTTTCTTTATCATTTTTTTCAAATGAATTCATTCCTATTTAGTACATCTGACACTTCTTACACATCTTACACATCTTACACATGGACTAATTTGATTTTATTTAATGTCGGCAGTCCCCATCAACGTCTCACTTGGAGGCTTGTCAGTTTGTTGCAAACGACCATACAGCTCAGCTATGCCTTCGGATAGTCCTATGGCTGGAAGAGCTTGCTTCAAAATCACTTGAATTGGAAAGAAAGGTGGCTAAACAATTATATTCTTCTACAATATATTACTATACCGATGGTCATTTTGGCATAATTCTTGACTGGTCGATGTGGTAATTTCTTTCTTATTCGTAGGTAGAGCTGATGCGTAGAATTGTTAATAAACTCACTAATTTTCGTGTAGATATGTCAACTTGCATATTAGAAAAAACAGAAATTGTACAAAACAGTTGCTGCTTTTTCTTTTCTAGTAGTCTTCCGAACATCATTCTTCTGAAATCAGAGTCAGGTGTTTGTGTTTCCAACTATTCATATATTTAGGTGTTGGTACTTTTTCCTAGGCTTTGTTCAAATTAGGTAAAGATTTTTTTTTTGCATGATGAACCCTCCAATTGATAGATCTGATTAACAGTTTATTAGAATTTAGTCACAAGGACATCTTTATGCTCTCAGGTGCGGGGATCTCATGTGGGTACTTACCTCCCTAATGCTGGAGTGTGGCATCACACACAAAGATATCTCAAGAAGACTGGCTCTGCCTCTGACACTGTACACCATCTGGATTTTGATGCTCCAACTCGTGAACATGCTCGTCTTCTGCCTGATGACAATGTAAGTCTGTTCAGCTATGGTTGAAGTTAGGTTTGTTTCAATTTTAAGTGCTGATGGGCATCTTTTAGTGTTGATTATGTGTTCGTTAAATATGACATATATGGTATACATAACCAATGTTGGTGGAGTGGACTGCCCAGAAGCAAAGCATTGTGGATGAAAAGGGCTGAAGAGGTTTTGACAGAGCTGCCACCATTTTTCTTCTTCTTCACAATGAGTATTAAATTCTCAGTGTTATTTGTAGCTTGCTTTGCTTGTATAGGGTGTATAACATTACAATTTTGAGTGCTTTTTGATTTTCTAGCCTTCCTGTGGACCTACATCTATACTGTCAAGGTCGTATTTTGTCTCGTGATCGCTGTTGGATAAAGTAGATATTTACAGCTTTTCTTTGGCAGAAACAAGATGAATCTCTTCTTGAGGATGTTTGGACTTTGATAAGAGCTGGGAGAATAGAGGAGGCATGTGATCTCTGCAGGTCCGCTGGGCAGGTAATATTTACAAGGAATATGCCTTCTCTTAGGATAATGATTACAAAGGTAGCTATAAAGTCGATTTAAATTTGTACTTTGACAGCCATGGAGAGCTGCAACTTTATGTCCTTTTTCTGGAATGGACATGTTTCCTTCTGTTGAGGCACTGGTAAAGAATGGGAAAAATCGAATTCTCCAGGCTATTGAGCTGGAAAGCGGCTTTGGCAATCAGCTGCGTCTTTGGAAATGGGCTTCATACTGTGCATCAGAAGTATTGCGGATTATTTGTTGCTTTTTTAATGAATTAGATTATTTTTCCATCTCAGAGAAACTTAAAACTGTTTTTTTTTATCTTTGTTTGTAAAGAAAATTGCAGAGCAGGATGGCAGCAAATATGAAGTTGCTGTTTTTGCAACCCAATGTAGCAACCTGAACCGTATGTTACCAATTTGTACGGATTGGGAGGTAAAACATCCAAACTCATATAATCAAACTTTGATTAGTATTGTTTTGTTGGTTGTCATGAGCATTATATTTTACGGGATTATTTTATGTCATTTCTCTTCTTAAGTTATGTGTCCCTGTTGAATTGAATTATCATTCATGAGATAGGTCCCTGTTTTAAGAATGATATGCAAAATCTTTGAAAAACTGAAAACTGCTATAATCTCTAACATGTTTCTTAGCTTAGTCGATGTGCTGCGTGCATTGGCATTGACTTCAGTGGTGATTTTTCTGCAGTCAGCATGCTGGGCGATGGCAAAATCATGGCTTGATGTTCAAGTTGATCTAGAACTCGCCCAATCAATACCGGGCTTGACAGAAAGGTTTAAAAGCTGCCTTGATGAAAGTCCTGAAACTGTGAAAAATGGTTGTCAGGCTTCATCTGGGCCAGAAGATTGGCCTCTCCATGTTCTAAACCAACAACCCCGTGACCTTCCTGCTCTCCTTCAGAAACTTCATTCAGGGTATGCATGAACTATTAGGAAATTTTCTTTTTGTCCTCCCCATAAAAATCAACATTTGTTTTGCTCTTGGCGTAGGGAACTGGTGCATGAAGCTGTTGTCAGAGGATGCAAAGAGCAGCACCGGCAAATTCAGGTACCTTAGATGCCAAAAGTTATTCCATCAAGCTATAAGAATCATATATTATGTGCATAGTTATCCCTATACATTCTTTTGCAGATGAACCTTATGTTAGGGAATATCTCACATCTTCTTGATACCATATGGTCATGGATAGCGCCCTTAGAAGATGATCAAAGCGACTTTAGGTAATCAACTTTTTTTGGGGTAGATATTTCACGTATTGTAAACAATTCTGGGTAGTTTCCGCTTAGTATTATTTTCATTGAACTGACAAAAACTCCCAACTCAAGGGGGTGGTAGGTGTCTCTAAATGACAATACCTTCTGCATATTTGCAGATGTTCCTTGGTTATTATAAAGGAGAAAGATATTTGCTTTTTAAGCATTGCTATATTTGTGATTTGACTCAATGCGTTATGCATCTGGCAGGCCCCATGGCGATCCTCATATGATAAAGTTCGGTGCTCACTTGGTGCTTGTTCTTAGGTATATGCTTGCTGATGAAATCAAGGACAGGGAGAAGCTCATTAATGTCGGTGATCTTATCCTTCATATGTGAGTCACGTCGAGATGGTTTCTCTGTGGTTACAGAGGTCATTTATGGAACTTAAAAATATTAAATCATGATACACTGATGTATATTAAGCTCAAATGGCTTTCTAGTGATCTGTGAAATGCTGCCAGGTATGCGATGTTTCTATTTTCAAAACAACATGAGGAACTAGTAGGAATCTATGCTTCTCAGCTTGCTCGTCACCGCTGCATTGAACTTTTTGTACACATGATGGAGCTAAGGACGTATAGCAGGTAAATTGTGTGCATTCAGGCGCTTACCTTATCTTTGCATCAAAAATCACAGGAGTAATATGGAAGTAATATCTTTGATATCGTTCCATACTGCATTATGTGACCCTCTCAACTAAACATTTAACTTTGAGGACAAGCACCACTTGCATATAGAGTAAATTTTTGACATTTGTTTCCTTCTGCCTTAAAAAACAGCGTACATGTGAAGTACAAAATCTTCCTTTCCGCAATGGAATACTTGCCATTCTCTCCGGTGGATGACTCACAAGGAAATTTTGAAGAAATACTTGACAGGTATTCAACTGGTTTTGATTATTTATAGTGAATTAGTGATTAGTGAGACACCTTTTACTCTAGTAAGCTCAGGAAATGCAACTTTATGGAACATTCACAGGGTTTTGTCAAGATCTCGGGAAATTAAACTTGCAAAATATGATCCCTCAGTTGATGTTGCAGAGCAGCATCGTCAACAGAGTCTTCAGAAAGCCATAGCCATTCAGTGGCTCTGTTTTACACCTCCATCTACTATAAAGGATGTCAAGGATGTTACTTCCAAATTACTCCTGCGATCTTTGATGCACAGGTACGGTCAATGCACACTGAGTCACTGACACATAGAAAACACACTCACAAACATGCCTGCATGTCTGAGGGCATGCATGCCCTCATGTAATAACTGCAGCAGCGAACATCTCAACACATTAGGAATATATAGTATAGGTTAACGTTGTAACTTTGTTATCCAATTTCGCAATTAGTTTATGGAGAAGTAATGGAGTTGACCTGAAGTATTTCTTAATATGCAAAGTGCCTGCCTCCAGTTTTATTTCTTCACTTTTGCCTCTGTTTTATGGTATAATGTTTTCTCCACTCTTCAGCAACATACTTTTCCGAGAGTTTGCTTTGATTGCCATGTGGAGAGTACCTGCAACTCCTGTGGGTGCACACACACTTCTTAGTTTTCTTGCTGAACCTCTGAAGCAACTCTCAGAAAATCCAGATACACTGGAAGATTATGTTTCTGAGAATTTGCAAGAGTTCCAAGACTGGGTATGCTTCACTGTACTTCTCTTTTGGTTATTCCTTTGATAACATTCAATGTCTAAATAGCTTTTCGCATCTCTTTGTATTTAAATAGAATGAGTATTACTCCTGTGATGCGAAGTATCGCAATTGGCTTAAATTCCAATTAGAAAATGCTGAAGTCACTGGACTGTCAGAAGAGGAAAATCAGAAAGCTGCAGTAGCAGCCAAAGAGACTTTGGATTCTTCTTTGTCACTGCTTCTCAGTAAGTGACGCCATATTTATAACATATGGTACACTTTTAGGCAAGAGCAGTTTTTACATTTCCTTAAAATTCTGTTAAATCTGTTAGTTTTGAACCTCATTATGCAGGAAAAGACAATCCCTGGTTGACATTTCTCGAAGACAATGTATCCGAATCAGAAGAATATTTGTTCCTTGAGTTGCATGCAACTGCAATGCTCTGTTTGCCTTCTGGTCAATGTTTGCGCCCAGATGCCACCGTTTGCGCGACATTGATGAGTGCGCTTTACTCGTCTGTCAGTGAGGAAGTTGTTTTAGACCGCCAGTTAATGGTACTCACCTCATCCAATGTTCTTGTTTCATCTGTTCTTTTTATCTGTTCTCCTTTCTTTTACCTAGCCCAGGGCTACCTATAAGTGTGTGTATTCCTTGATGTAAACTTTTCTTGTCTGAAATGGTTGTGCAACAGTTTTTGGATATTTTCTAAAGATGTAATACAATCTCAAAAGCAGTCTACTGGTACGTTAATATCTGTGTTGATCCTCGCTACAGGTAAATGTGTCGATTTCATCAACGGACAGCTACTGCATTGAGGTCGTGCTCCGGTGTTTAGCAATTGAGGGTGATGGACATGGACCACATAATGCGTATGACGGGGGAATCTTAAGTACAGTTGCGGCAGCTGGTTTTAAAGGTTGGGATGTGGTTTTCCTCCTTTCTCCATATAAATTTGGAGATGTTTCAGCCAAAATGATATCACCAGCATCAATAAAATTTGAGTGCAGGTGAGCTTACCCGGTTCCAGGCAGGTGTTACAATGGATATATCCCGCCTAGACACATGGTATTCAAACAAAGACGGCTCGCTTGAAACACCTGCAACTTATATTGTCCGTGGTCTCTGTAGGAGATGCTGTCTTCCAGAGCTCGTTCTTCGATCCATGCAGGTAAAGCCCATTTTAGCAACCATAGGCAGCTATCTGCAGCCGATTCATCTTAACTTGTAAAAGTGTCTGATGATACTTTTTGCAGAGAAGAAAACATCTTTGGTCGTTTACTAATAAGAACTATGGAAGGCTGAACTTAAATAGATGAGTTAACCTCCATTAAACAACGTACTTGCAGGTTTCTGTTTCTCTAATGGAGTCAGGAAACCCACCTGAAGATCATGATGAACTTATCGAGCTCGTGGCTTCGGACGAAATTGGTATTCTCTCTTTGTTCAGTCAGCAACAATTACAGGTAAGTAATAACACTCTCGATTCTTTACTCCCTGAAAACAGAGTTAAAGACTAGTCATCTTTTCTGCTGTGAGAGATCATAAGCTATATAGTATTGAGATCTTATGTGCTTATGAATCCGTTAATCTTAGTAACTGAGAACCTTATGATCGGTTGGATGCAATAAATGCAGGAATTTATGCTGTTTGAGAGAGAGTATCGTGTGTCCCAGTTGGAGCTTCAGGAGGAACTTTCATCATCTTGATATTTGCCTCACGTTATAAGTGCTCCAGCTTCTTCATTGGCCAACGCCCAGAATGACGACTTGTTTTTGTCAGACCAGGGATTTCACTGATCAGAGACTGAAGTTACAATTATTTTTGGTGAAAGCGGAGAGTACCATATTAGTACCTATATTAGTACCATTTATCAAAGAGTTAAATCATCTGTCAGAGAACACTTCTCTCATAAGCTTCATGTAAACAGGAAGATAAGCAATAACAAAAACATCCCACAAAGTCCAAAACATAGAACCACATAGATGTTGAAGTTTTTATTTATGTGCATTGACAGGATTTGATTATTGTTTGTTTAACTTGTCTGATTCAGTTTCTGAGAACAGGTCTTTCCATTTTTTGGATCAGATCATGCTTTTAAACATGGCTTCTTGTTATGTCACTTCGCTTTGAAGTCAAATGGTCATTTCACTTGTTGTCCAAATGTAATGGGAGAATAATTACTAAGGGAATCTCCAATCTATTACTCCATTTTATTCTAATTTCACTTTTTAAATTGTGAAATGGAATAATAAATAAAAAATGGAATGATGAAAAAGATTGCCCCGAATATTTTTTACTTTATTTACTACTTCGAGATGGAATAATAAGGGTTGGAGAAATTTTTATTCAAATATTGAAAGTAGAGTGAAATTGAAAATGTTCGAACCTGGCCTTGAGAGTATTGTCGGATTTTATTGGGTTCCTTCTCGATCTCACGTCATTTTCTGAGGAATAATAAGAAGAAAAGCTTTGGGAAGAAGAAGCATACCTTTTGGCCCCCAATTTTGCCTATTGATCACAAAATCAAGATTGTACAAATGAAAAGAAAAATTTTAATGGTTTCTCTCTTTATGCATTGAATGTTACATTTCAACTTTATTAGTTATATTACATGCGTTTCAGTAAAATTTGTGTGCATTAACCTTTAACAACTAGAAGAAGAACGAAAAAACATCATCGAAAAGCTTGCAAATTTTATTGATTGTCTGATAATGTAGTAAATTCATAAATGAATCACACTAATTACATTTTACAATTTCAATTTTCGATAGTTAATCAGGATGCAAGAGATTGTTCGACCCAACACTAGTGAAGGAAGAAGCGAGGATACTCCAGATGATCCTCATATTTACATTAGTTAAATTTAGTGTCTTGCTCCACAACTCACACAATGCTAGTTCTAGGACAAAATGCTGTCTATGTTTTGGAGGAAGATTAACACATACCTCGTGAAAGAACACACGCTTCACATTGTTTTACAGATAGAACAAATGTGGTACTTGTCGAATTTTAGATGATGTTCATGACAAACCATCACTTGTTTTCTTGAAATGGCTAAACATCTTCGGATCCCCATTCGAATTCCTTCACATTCCACACTAGCACAATTTTGAAAGGACTACGTAAAAGCAATCCTCTTGGTTGCATTTGATGCAGGGTAAATCAATACAATACCGATACACCAGGCGAACACTGATTTTCGATATCAAACATTTCATAAGGTGTCTTCTGGATGAACTAATTCAGCTTGAGAATAACTTATGGAGAATATCAAAAAGGGTATTAAAAAAAACAATAAGGACATGTTTTAGGTTCCATACAATTTACAATGTAGGCTCAAAACCACTATCAGAAAGTTAACAGAGGAATTATTAAGATAAGAGGGACGATTCTCAATGATACAATGATCCGAAACAAAGACCACATAATAATATCTCAGAATATACTCGTGCTTGTTGTGCTTGCGTTTTACCTTCCATTTCCTTGGATCCTAACTTCTTTTATGAATCTTGGTTCTGAATTATTTCCCTTTGCTACGAAAATTGGATAGTGAAAAGAATGACCTTGGTGCTGCAGTAAACACGAAGCTTAAGAGTCAGTAAAAAGCATCCAGCAAAGACTCCAAGGTTTTTTAGTTTTAATTTGCAGCTTGGTTATATAGGACTGTGAACTAGGCAGTAAAACCTCTGGTTTATGACTTGGAACTCGGATACTAGATTTTTAGATTCTACGGCGTCTTGTGATCTATATAACCTGTAGACTGATTACCTTTTACAGAAGTTCCTGATGTCTGATCCTCCTTTAGTTTAAAGCTCAATGGTGCGCTAGTGGTTTGGACTGAAATGAGATACAATATTAGATCAACTTTCATGACTCAGATCAAGATGAACAAACAGAGAAATAATTTTTAGCAGTTAGGAACTCTAGTACTCTGATGTATGTACCCCATTTTGAGTAGCGTGTGGAGATCTTTAGATGCTTTATGTGTAGAATGATAAGGAAATAAATAGTTTGGGATTAAAAAAGGCTGTGACCTTGTTCATTAAATAGCTCACTCTCGTTGAAGCTATCATCTGAGGGATGGCTCTGTAAGAATCCCATCCTTGACTTTCTCAAGTCTTCTGATGATCGATTTGCAAGATCTCGTCCATCTTCAGTATCATCATCCCCTTCAGAGGTTGTAACAGATATCCAGTCAGCCAAACTCTCAGCCGCACGGTTTTTCCTTCCAAAGTTCAAGAGCCTTTTCAACCCTTTTGTTACATCCTGTTGGCTCTGATTTTGTGGTAAATTACCAGAAGCTCCACGTTTCTGAGCGGCTCCCCATTTCTTTCTTATTTGAGTTGTATCGTTCTCTGTAAGGTTAAGGGAAGAGAAGTTCCACAAAGCAGGAGTATCTCCTGGAGACTCCACTGAAGCATCAAGTTCAGATGCCTCATTTGGATATTGATGCTTGGCTCGTGAATTCCATTGAACATGGCTTTCGCCGGCTGAATCCAGAAAAGAACCGATGGTTTGATGCCTAGGAGCCATAGCAGCAGATAATTCAGCATTTGAACGGGGGTCAAGCTGAGAAATGGATTCACCATTAGCAACCCCGGTACTACCCCATTCTTCAAACTCCTGACTTACTCTTGGTTTCTCATTTTCTGCATAAGCTTCAACTTCCGTGTCATCGAGCAATTCTTCGATCCCCTCTTTCTCCAAATCGTCTGATGCCTCAGATTCTACTGAAGCCTTTTGCTGCGCATTATCAGAACTGATACCAATTTCAAGATTGTTAAACTTTCTCCGGCTTTGCTCTTCTTCTAGATTCAGAGGTACAGAAACACCATCCTCTGACTTCAATTGAGAAAAGTCTGCCGCTGATTCAGCAGCACCTTTTCTGAAATTTGTCGGCCGCAGCAGCTTCTCTTCTTCAGTTACAGCCTTTGGGCGGACAGAGCTTCTCACCTGTGAACGGGCACTATTTTTTCCAACTCCTGAGGCTGGTTTCATGCCTTCCTTCTTGATCTCGGAGAAGTTAGGGACTGACTGTGCAAGTAGCTTGTCTGATTGTCCTCTCCTTCTAACAGCACTGGGTGTAGAGACTTTGGCGGTTGAGCGTGAAGCTGATGTTGCAATGGTTCGAGAAATCAATAAATTGTTTCTATTTTGTTGTAGCTTCTTATTCTGGGTGCTCTTCGAAACATCTTCATCTTCCTCACTCTGAAATGAGCTAATTGGATGCTGTCAAGTCATTACATCCGCCAACTAATTAGAAAACCAAGGATGGTATTTCACCCATTCAATAGTTTTAGCTGCCAAACATAATCATTCAGAAGAAAATGACTACCTGGTCCTTTTTAGCGCTCAGCCTGGAATTGAAGTAGACAAGCTTCTCTGCACGTCGGGTATTTGATCCTGTCGTAGACTGAGAAAATTTGGTTTTCATCTCAGCGTTACTGCGATCAAGTATATCTTGCATCATCTTCAACTGGGCTTCCTTCTCGATCCTTCTTGAACTCCAGTCTTCCTTAAGTTTCACGTCTCTTTTCTGCATATAATTCTCGTAGAACTTTCCTCTAGAATTACCTGAAAAGGTCATTTCTGGAAATGCTTGCTTCGTTTTATCTCCATAGTCATTGTTACCAATCGTCTTCATTGTTGGAGTTCTGAACTTGTCTTCATCGTTTGAGCTTGAAGTTGGCATAGTTGGGCTCTTCAGTTCAGAAGTTTGTGCAGAAAATAGATCCTGTGCTACAGGTCTTCTGAGCTGTAAAGATGCAGACTGTTCACTTGGCTTTCCAGGCTTACCCCTACGGACAGAGCTAGATTGATCCCCTGGCACGCGGAGCATATGTTCAGCAAATAGCTTTTCAAGCTCGTTTGCTTTCACTTTCAATTCATCATTCAGCTCTTGACTTCCCTTAGACGCTCTTGTCCTTTGATTTTGCTCTGTCGGGGACACTTGGGTCAAAGTATCATTCTCCGAGACATCTGAAACACTATTGGTGGCTGCAGTTGCCTTTTTAGCTACATCACCAGAACCAATTTCAGTCCTTCTACCATGCAGCCTTTTCATCTGTTCAGAGCCTAAAAGAAGATGGTGCAGGAAAATAATCAGAAGGGTGCTAAATTTTTCCCCTTTGTTGAAGTCAAGTTAATAAGAAAATAAATAAGTCTGAAAAGGAAAAGACGAGAGGTACATTATCACATTGAGAATTAGTCGTTCTCCTATTCTCAGGCACAATTGTTTAATAGTAAAAAGAATACGTCTACAGATCATTTCAAGCATTACGACACAGGTAATCAAAGAAGAAACTATAGACGTAGATTATCTCAGCTAAGCGTAAAAGATTAGGAAAGGCAGGGCATGATGGTTCTTTGATGATCCCATATTCTGGTTGATGTCAATATTGGGTAAGAAGCATAACAACCAGCTGCAATTATAAAGGAATTTTCACACAAGAAATATGTCAATATACGAACATGCATATAAACCACCTTCTTACTATATCTCTTCCTTTACTGACCTCCATAAACTGATGTCTTTCTCTGGCGATCCTCAACTAGTGGAGCGTGTCTATCTGAAGGCATTAGTTCTTTCCTAGGAGACTCCAGAATTCCTCCATTGCTTCGAACACTTGTTCTGTTAGATTCAGTACCACCTAACTGCTGTAATGCGGATTCCCTAATCTGTATTTGATTCTGCCTGTTTGATTCAAACTCGTCCATTTTGTTATCCGATTCTTCACCTATATTTGCATTCCCTGAGTATTCCAAAATGCTGCTGGAATTCTTCTCATAGGATGTATACTTGGAATTCTGCTCCAGAGAACCATCATGAGAATTTCCTTGATGACCCATTTGATTATCCATGCTCAATGGTACCTTAAAGTCTACCTCCTTGACTTTTCGTAATGAAGTGGAACGTGAGTTGTGAGACTCTAATTTTTCCATTCCCCAGTCACCAACATTGTTGGAACTACATTCGACGTCCTCATTCCTGTGAGGATTCTCAACATGAATCAATCGATTTTGCTCTTTTTTATTATAGCCGACAAATTGTTTCGAAGATATACCACTTCCATCTTTGGACACTGATGATAACGAGGGAGTGCACAATGGACTATCAGCAGTACCATCCTTCTTATCATTTCCCAAATCAATGCTCATGTCACTAGCACCACTCCATCTTCGTACCACAACCTTTTCAATGCCTACAGAAGATGATAAATCAGAAGAGAGTCTTTTCAGCTCAGTGGATTTTCCAACAGATGCTTTGCCTCCAGAATTTTCTTTCTGCTTGTTTTCGAATAGGTTGATCCTCTCCTGCACACTAAGCCGTCTCGTGAGTTGCCTTGACTGACTTGCTAATGGCTCACTTTGCACAGGACTTTTTTCCTCTTCTTCATCCTTTTCATCATGACTACTTTTTGGCGTAAGGTTTGATTCTTGTTGACAATAGTGGGTTCCTGTTGTGCTTTGCTCTTCCATGCCAGATTGATGTTCCCTGTGTTGTTGGCTTCTGTTAATCACTAGGTTTCTAGCTGGTTCTTCACTGGGATCATCAATTGACATATCAGATTCCCATGAAGAACGTATAGCTTCTTCTGCCTGGTTGAGCCTCCAAGCGTTCATAAGCTCCGGCCGCCTCTGGCAAAGTGCGATAAACTTGGTGCATGCTTCACTGCAATAAGTACACCAGGCCAACCATGAACATAGTATACATTATTGACAGCTAACTAAGTTGAAACCAAATTATTTATGAACTCTATGAATAGATATGCCTTTTGTACAAAGTGAGATAAATTATGGATTTATTATGAAAGCACTGCAATAAGTTGACTATTGGTCACCCAAAGAAAAAAGATACTCAATTCTTGTAGTACAGTTAGCTAGGCGTCCTACTCATAAATAATTATGTGCATCCACCTAATGGCAGTTCTCAAGTCTCCATCAGACCAAACCTACCTAAATTAGAGCATGATGGGTTTCTGTTTATGGAAAAAATATATGCTTTAAAGCTTAAATAAATAGGTAAACATAAAACATATAGATAAACATGCGGTTAAGGTGATCATATATTAAACAAGTCTAAGAACCACCTTTTTTCTTTCTAAGAACCACCTTTCAGTATCACGAAAGTCCAATTTTCAAAGAGGGGTCACTGGCAGAGGGTAATAACTAGAAACCTTGTTTGTATGGCCTACCTACCAATAATATGCATAGAAGTAAAGTGTAAAATTTGACTGCAACTACGAAAAGCCGAACCCAAATTACATCACCCACCACCTTCTCGGTTAAACGCAGATAAATTTGACAAGGCCAAGTAATTGAAGATGTCTTGTCTTCTTTTGTGTAAAAGGGCTCCAAATAATTGCTGACACAAAGGCCAGAACGACAAGAAAGACCTGGAAAATAATTTAGAGAATACAGAGTAAGGGATATCTTCATACTTACTTTAAGCGATTGGCACCAAATCGATCAGCAAATTGACTGAGTTCGGAGACTGTGACAGGGTTGAAACCAGCAGCCAACGCACGATTACAGGCAGTTGCTAAATCCTGTCTAACTGCTACAAGCCGTAAATCGATAGCTCTCAGTAACTCCTTCCTGGAAAGAAAAAAAAAATGATTTAGCGGTTCACATTTAATAGTGCATATGACTATTTAAATCAAGCAGCTTTGGAAGACTGCACAGAACACATTTCAATAGATAATCATGAAAGGTTGAAACGTTACTTTGTCACATCAGCTGCTGATGTAGGTTCTGTGCCATCTGAACGAAGAAAGGTTTAGCCAGATTATGCCAAAGAAAGAAAGAAAAAGCATATATGTGATAATGTGACTGAATATATCTGATGGTCGTTCGTTTATAGATTAACAGAAAACGATATAATGACTTCAGATTCTCAATGCCCCTCTACCATTCGTAAGCTGTAATGTAAATGCTTTTCTCATATTTGGCAGCAAGATTTCTAGTGGTAGCTCATCGATTTGGGAGGATACATTTTCTAAACTTTGCCAGTAGAAGAGTCTAATCAGGAGGAGCATAATGATATGCTGTGCCTATTTTTCTTTCTAGCCCATGAATAACTTACCAGCATCACAATTCTCTTCATAACTTTTATCCATTAATCGTCACTGTGATAGACTCCTTAGAGCCAATGCACAATTTCTCATGAATGGTATATGTAACAGAGTATACAATTGTAAGACTAGTTAAAGGTAGCCATACCTTTTGGATTAGATCTCTGATCACCAGTCCCCTAAAGCGAGATGATATCGAAATCAATAAAAGATTCCACTTAACACAGTGTTTTCTTACTTGGAGTTAAAAGAGGTGAAGTACCTCGCCATATATTTTTTGGGCAGCCTCCAACTGAGACATCTCTACATCCAATGCGCTTACCAATTCCAGAACCTCTGGGGTACTAACAAAGCGTACAAACCTAAAAAACCAGCAAGCAAAAGAAAATTAGAGTGTTTAGCATGAACACTGCTTCATAAGACGCGAAAATCCCTTATTCAAACTTAGAACGCAACCTCTCTAGTGTCGCTTTGGTAAACCAGGTTCCAGCATTTTTGTTACTTTCAACTTCTAGCCTGATACACTGAAATTCCCGGGCGACCTGTTCTTCTGCAACTTTCAAATGAGCAACAAATGGTTTCACCAATCCAGAAGCAAGTTTCTCAGTTTTCCCTGATGTAGAGACAAACAATTCACATCTGCCAAAACGAAAAACGTAGAGTATCTTAAAAGCCCACTACCAGTAACAGTCTAACGATGAAAAGAAAAATCACTCTAATATTCTTACCTTGACCGCTTTGGGGAGAGTTGGAAGACAGCATAGTCAAGAGGTATAGCTGATCTCATCTTCTCCCCTTTGCACAAAATCCTCACTATCTCCCCTTCACTTGCTCACAACAAAAAGACAGCATCAAAAGCTCTGGATTCGTGAGTAAAGAGCAAAAACACAACTGCTATAAGCATTTGAAGCGGCAGAAAATCCTCAGAAGAAAATCAAAGAGAAGAGTGACTAACGGATCCACAAGAGAAATAACAAAAGAAGTAGTCTATATATGGACACAATTTAACTGAACGAAGGTCACATTACAATAATAGAAACCCCAAAAGTTAACGAAATACAAAATCAAGCGCATTGCTAGATCCGGTTCCAATCATAGAAACTCTGAAAATCTAATCTTTACAGGAAGAGAAAGTGATTCACGCCGATTTGAGGCAAATCCCGGAAGACCGAGGATTCGAAGTCCACATTGAAGGCAAAAGTAAAAATCCCACATCCAAAAAGGAAAATAAAACGTCATTGTAATCATAAAGACTCGGGAATTCAAGTGAAGTCCTACTCGGATCGGCCCACATCAAGACCTTACCTGCGTGTAGTAACAAAATGAGATCTTCGTCTGTTTACTTTCCGATGAATCGGTCCCTTTCCGATTCACATTCAAACATGTAGCATCATTGTCAAATCTATTTCTCTGCTTCCTATCTTCAGTAATTCAACCGTTCTTCTTGACTCAAAGCTTCTCAAAACCCTAACAATGGCAATTTTTTTCTACACTCAAAACTCAAGTCAACTTCTTATTTTATTGAGCTTCCGCGAATGGATTCGACTTATTTCCCATTGTCTCTCCCTTCCGCCGTAAACTCTCTTTGTCAAAAGTACTGTAGAGAGAGAAAGTGAAAACAGGAGAGAGAAAACGTTACTCAGACAGAAATCACCATTTTGTTGACGTTAATACGTAGAGGAAAAAAAGCGTATACGTAGGGAAAAAAAAGAGTAATAGAGCGTAAATTTGAAATTTAAAATCATAAAAATAAAAGAAAGTCGGCAGGGAAATATAAAATCCCGGAAATAGGTTTCGCTTCGACTTTTTCCAGTTACCTATTATAACCCTTCTCATTCGAATTCACTATAGTCATGTAATCATAGGAATTTTCTATGGTTTCAGCTCCGACAGATTATTGTTTCTTTAATTATTATATGTACATATGACAAATACATCGGTTAGATATTCCATTTTACGTCGTAATTTTTTTTTACGATTAAAAATTTACGATCAACTACAACCGCAATTGTTGGCGGCCAACAAACAAATAACATCTGCCACAGTCATACCCGCAATGTTGATCACAGTCACAGCCGTATACGCCGACCAAACGAACAATACTCTATAACAGGAAAAATCACAAAATTTACCCAAAAAAATAATCGTGATGGTAAAATTAAAAAAACACATATCAGTAATTAAAAATGATAGTTATTTAAATAATTGAAATTTGATTATATATTCATGTGATTTATTATTCTTCAATAATAAAGATAGATTTGAATAATAACACATAATGGGTTAAAAAGTTTAAATGTTATTACTTATGATTGAAGTTAATTGTCGAATTGAAAAGAAATTAGTGGCAAAATGGGCCAAGGAAGGAATGAGGGTATATTCATTTTTTTTTTTTTTGAAAAAAAGAGGTGTTTGGTAATTGTCTCTTTATTATGTTTTTGATTTCTTTATGCGAGGATGATGATTTTATTTTAAAACAGAATTGAGTATCTCTTTGGTTATATAGATTTTACCTTAATTTATAACATTTCAAAATTAAGAAGATTTAACTAAGAATCAAGTTAACATACTCGTCCCTGATTTACCGATGTCATTGACGATATAATTAAATATAAGAGATGTTTGTTTGTGTGCCAGCTATAGTTTTAGTAGTATAAGTGTTTTTTATTTATTTGTTCTTAACAATTACTATTATAGCTGATTATAAGTTTTTAATTGATCCGTTGTTTTAATTGTTGGTTAAAAAATTCTAGTACGAACAAGATTACGATTAAAAAGCTTAAACTATCCACAACAGCTACCACCGAGAGAAACGAACATCATCTGTTGTTTATAATCACAATTTTAACCATAAACATAATCACTAGCAGGTAGATAAATGAACATTACTATCTAATTTGATATAATCAAATATCTTTCCCATTGTTTGGTTATGACTTTTTAGTTTCCATGAGTTTATTAAATATTGTGCAACGGCTAGTAATATATTTTTTCGTCCTATAAATCAACCTTTTAGCATCACTCTGTTTTTCTTCTTCTCAAAGGTCGACTTTAGAAAGAAAACGGAAATAACAAGATTGAGAAGTTACCGTTAAGCATTCTCCAGAAAAACGTTCTTCGTACTCTCTCAACCACAAGAATCTCACCCAGAAAAACTATTCCATTGTACAAAAGGTACTTTCTTTCTTCCTTCGAAATTAGGTTCATCTCTCAATTGTTTTCTCTATATGTTTCGTGACGTTTTCTGGGTTTCTGTGAATCAAAATGGGTTTCTGTGAATCAAAATGGGTTTCATGAAAGAAACAATCTTTGTTTGATTTGTTCGTATTGGGTTTTCGGTTACCAAATCCACGAATCATAGGGCTTCTAAATGCTTGATTTTGACAAATTCTGGAATCAAATCCGCCGTTGCTTGATTTTGCTTCGATAGTCTTGATTCTTTTCTGCAGAGCTAACTCCACATTTTTTTTATTCCGCTCCATTCTCAGTTTTGAAATCGATTTTCTGCGAGGAGTCCCAGTTATCTCTCTATTGACATTGACAAGTTCGTGTAGACAGTTAAAACCTATGGCGAACATGAATGCTCTTCAACAGATGTTCTTCCCTGACGAGAACGCTCCCATTCACAGAAAAGGTAGTTAATCTTTCTCTACAACGAATCAGTATGTTAAAAATGTCGATATGCTTTGAAACAAGATTCGTTTCTCTTTTTGCTATTACAGTCTCTGTTACTGCTGCTTCTGTGAAAACCAAAGGATCGGTACCTGGACAAAAGAAACCCGGAGGAGGTCGTAAGGCTCTGAATGATATCACAAACAAGTCCGGGATTCGTCAAGCTTCTGCAAAGAGTAAGCAAATCGCTGGAAAAGTTGAAATCAACATAGCTGAGGAAAGGTTCTTACATGATCATAGCAAATGCATCAAGGAGCAGCAAGATCTCTGTGATGATAACTTCTCTGCTGATGGCATTCAACTTCACCATGGTAAGATAGTATCTTTTAAGCTCTGATGTTAACCATCTTTGGGCTTACACTTGGGCTAAACTTGTTCCTCTTTTTCTTTGGCAGATTCCAGCATCAAGGAGGAGGTACTTTACTTTTACAAAAAAAATCTCAATGGGTAACTCTGTGATGTAGATTCTGACGAAGACCTTATGCGCGTTCTGGTTTCAGATGGATACTAAGATCAATCTGTCTTACGACGAACCAGAGGAGATTCCATCGCCCAAGTTAAGAGATTGGCTGAAGAGCTCGACTCCATGGCGCTCCTCAATCCATTATGGCTCTATGATGCCTTCCACTCCTCTAGGTTGGCGGTTCGATTCAACTGAATTCACACTCAAAGAAGACTCTGACGACCTCTTCTGAATTTATGTTTCTTAATTTCTTTACAAAAATTCATCCTTCGGATGTATAGTAGTAGTAGCAGTAGTAGTTGCAGCGTCTATCTTTTGTTCAGCTCAACAATGTTTCATCTCACTTCATAACTGATTTCAGGTATTAATGTTGGAATCTTTTTCAAGCATGAAGCTTTTATCAAGTTTCAATGTACTAATTATGTTTTGACTTTTGAGTCACAATTCTAAACATCTTCAGAATCTCTTTTTACCTTTAACACATTCCACAACAAGCATTGAATCCTACCTAAGCAAGCATATCTATAATAGTTAAAACTCACATTGCCGTTATCCTTGTTCACACTGGTGGCTCCTGATTCTTCCTTCATTGTCTCCATTTTCATCTCAAATGTTCTGTAACATCTCCAAATGCGTTCTAAAGAATTGCATTCTCTCCAACTCAAGCTCCTTGGCGAATTTCATCCGCTCCTTCTCCAGCTCCACCATTTGTTTAAGTTTAACAATCTCAGCCTTTTCATAACTTTCTGCAAAACCCAAAATCGCCATCGCCACCTCTCCAAGGTCCCTTCCTCCTTCTCCTCCTCCCGTCTTATCCAATTTCACTGGCAGTGGGGGTAGACTGTCTCCTGAGTCGGCGGAAAGACCAGGTTCAGATTCTGATTCCGTCTCAGAAGCGATTCTTTTCCTGAAATGCCATCTTGTTGAATCGCCGCTCCTTTTCACAGCTCCTTGTTTCCTCTGCTGAAGCAGAGCAATGGAGGATTTGGCTTGTCGTGGGTAAAGATTCGAACGGCTGCTCAAAGGAGTAACCATTAAGGCCTTGTTCGCCGTCGTGGTCGCTCCTCCGATCAAATGTTCAAGCTTTTTGAAGAAGACCCATTTGCTGCTATCACCACCTGCGGCGATTTTTGCTTTTTCCTGTTTGAATTTCTTCTTCACGGTATCGATTCTGTTCTTGCACTGTACATCAGTTTTCGGGGATTTGCTTTTCTCTCTGTTCACGATCTCCGCTACTTCTATCCAGTGTTGCTGCTTCAAATTCCCTCTCTTCAGCTCCAAGAATCTCTCTCCCCACGCATCGATCAGAATCTCCGTCGCTTCTTCGCTCCAACAGTCGTCTCTCCCTCCTCCTACTCCTCCTCTTCCGCTGCTTCTTCCGTTTCCCCGACCGGAAGCAGACTGATTAGGAGGAGAAATCAGTAACGCTAAACAGTCTCGAGCAGGCGACTTCGCGGTGGTCGTACGTCCAATTGGAGGATCTACGGGAAGGGAATCTCCCGGCGAATTCCGTGACCGTGTCTCGTCATCTTCCTCCATAACTTAGCCCAGAGAAGGAGAGGCGGAGAATGGATCTGAATGGAACGTCGGAGGGGAAAAAGATGGGGAGAGTGACGACTTACCCCGGCGTGAGAAAATTTTCCGATGGGTCTACGAATTGACGAATACGCCCGTTATGGATTCTATTAATTACAACAAGGCCACACATCGTATTCACATTATTAACGTGAGTCTACTTGGCTACAGCTGCAATATTATTTATTCATAATTGTTCATACTCAGTTGACCAGAACAAAACAAACCCCATTTCACATTTCAAACAATTAAAGAGTTTACATATGTAACACATATAAGAGATTTAACTAAAATGGAACAAACAACTCATGTATATAACTCAATGCTGAGAAAATCAATGGCTATAAGAATGTAGAAGGATATGCGTTTGTCAGCATAAACTAGTGGGAAAGTTTGCAAAAAACGACGACGCTTTTGGGTTGTGATGCATCACCCTGAGATTCTGAGAAGACAAGAACCACACTCCACAGTTGCTAAACGACGGCGTTTCGTGAAGAGCCGATTGGACATTGTTTTACTCGTGTTTCTTCTTCCGCCATTGTTACCATTTTAAGTGACTGCAAGTGAAACGAAATGTTTTTTTTTAAAGGTTTTTCAATTCTCTTTACCACTAAAGAGAAAGTATGAGCTTTGGGGTCATAACTGAAAGGATCAGTAGCAATCTGCATTGAACTTGTCTTCAACGATGATCGCCGATCATATATACCAAACACAAAACTACAAGAAAATGATGATGATGATGACAATGCTGCAGGCTCTCCTTCTCTGGTTGAATTCTTCAACTTCTAATTTCCCGTCAAAGTTACAGTATTATAACTCGGCGGAAGAGAAAATTATAACACCAACTTATAACGTAAGCGTCAATCAATTTGGTCGTATAAAATTTTAGTGTGGATGAATTGTGATTATATCCACTAGGATTCAAATTGGAATCCTTCTATATATACTGGGCTCAAAGTATAATATGGGAGAATCCTTGTATATATATTAGGCTCAAAGCCCAATATGAGAGAAAAAGTAAACGAAGTGGGAAATTAAGAGAGTGAGAGTGTGTGTGAAAAAGAAAGAAGTACGTTGTGTGTTGTAGGTCCTCTTCTCAAGGCTTTCCCCTCCTGCAATCGACCAAGCGAAACTCAGATTCTTCTGCAGCAATGAAGCGATCAATCAACGAAGTCGTCGGAGCTGCGTTTATAAATACTCTCGATTCTGCTAATGCTAGGAAGCCAGTCTTCCTCACCAAAGCCCAGCGCGAAGAATTAGCCCTAAAACGCCGCCAGGAAGAAATCTCTGAGCAGCGTCGCCGCCGTGAACAGCTCGGTCGCGCCCCCTCCGAGACTGAAGACGTGAATGAAGACCGCATTACGGACCGGGATCGAGACCGAGATCGGGACCGGCAAAGGGAACGAGAGCGCGACCGGGACAGGGATAGGGACAGAGAGCGTGACCGAGACAGGGAAAGAGATAGAGAGCGTGACCGCCGTGAACGAGATCGTGAATCGGAGCGGAGAAATCGAGATCGGGAGCGGGAGGAGGAGGCAAAGGCTCGGGAGCGGGCGCGAGTTGAGAAATTAGTTGAGCGAGAGCGGGAGAAGGAACTCGACGCCATTAAGGAGCAGTACCTCGGAGGTAAGAAGCCGAAGAAGAGAGTCATCAGGCCAAGCGAGAAATTTCGTTTCTCTTTTGACTGGGAAAACACTGAAGATACTTCGAGGGATATGAACGCTCTCTACCAAAACCCTCATGAAGCTCAACTTCTGTTTGGGAGAGGGTTTCGTGCTGGTATGGACCGCCGTGAACAGAAAAAACAGGCGGCCAAGCACGAGAGAGAGATGCGGGATGAGATTCGTAAGAAAGATGGTGTAATAGAGAGGCCAGAGGAAGCCGCTGCTCAGAGGGTGCGTGAAGAAGCCGCAGACACATATGACTCGTTCGACATGAGGGTTGATAGGCACTGGAGCGACAAGAGATTAGAGGAGATGACTGAAAGGGATTGGCGTATTTTCAGGGAAGATTTCAACATATCTTACAAGGGTTCGAGGATTCCTCGTCCAATGAGGAGCTGGGAAGAGAGCAAGCTCACTTCTGAGCTTTTGAAAGCTGTGGAGAGAGCTGGCTACAAGAAACCTTCTCCTATTCAAATGGCAGCCATACCTCTTGGACTGCAACAACGTGATGTTATCGGCATTGCAGAGACTGGTTCTGGTAAGACCGCTGCTTTTGTTTTGCCCATGTTAGCTTACATATCTAGATTGCCACCGATGAGCGAAGAGAATGAGACCGAGGGACCTTATGCTGTTGTTATGGCCCCTACTCGGGAGCTTGCGCAGCAGATTGAGGAGGAAACTGTCAAGTTTGCGCATTATCTAGGGTTTAGGGTGACTTCTATTGTGGGTGGTCAGTCGATAGAGGAACAGGGGTTGAAGATAACGCAAGGGTGTGAGATTGTTATTGCAACTCCGGGTCGTTTGATTGATTGCCTTGAGAGGCGGTATGCGGTGTTGAACCAGTGCAACTACGTGGTTCTTGATGAGGCAGATCGGATGATAGATATGGGTTTTGAACCGCAGGTTGCAGGTGTGTTAGATGCGATGCCTTCAAGTAATTTGAAACCTGAGAACGAAGAAGAGGAGCTCGACGAAAAGAAGATTTACAGAACAACATATATGTTCAGTGCTACAATGCCTCCTGGGGTGGAGCGGCTTGCTAGGAAGTACCTGAGGAATCCGGTTGTTGTTACAATTGGTACTGCAGGAAAGACAACAGATTTGATATCTCAACACGTTATCATGGTGAAAGAATCAGAGAAATTCTTCAGATTGCAGAAACTGCTGGATGAGCTTGGCGATAAAACCGCCATTGTGTTTGTTAACACAAAGAAAAACGCTGACTCTATTGCTAAGAATCTGGATAAGGCGGGTTACCGTGTGACAACCTTACATGGTGGGAAATCACAAGAGCAGAGAGAAATCAGCTTGGAAGGTTTCAGAGCAAAGAGATACAATGTTCTTGTTGCAACAGATGTTGTAGGCCGTGGAATAGATATTCCTGATGTGGCTCATGTCATAAACTATGATATGCCTAAACATATAGAGATGTACACACATCGTATCGGACGTACAGGACGCGCTGGGAAAAGCGGTGTTGCCACATCGTTCTTGACTCTTCATGATACCGAAGTCTTTTACGATCTGAAGCAGATGCTTGTTCAGAGCAACAGTCCCGTGCCTCCTGAGCTGGCGAGACACGAAGCGTCCAGATTCAAACCAGGTACAATTCCTGATAGACCCCCAAGACACAGTGATACCGTCTACATAAATTGAGTCATTAGGCTCTGTATTTATTGTTGAATTTCACAATGACGTTTTATAGGTGATCTCAGTGTGTTTAGTCGCATGTTATTATCATTATATTTCCTAGTTTGGTACTGAAGGAATCAATATAATGTGGGATAGTTGAAACTTAACTTATTTTATTACTTTAAGTGCTTGTCTTGTTCAACACGACCATGTTTTTTTATTTTCTGTCCATTTACGTATAATTCTTCTCATTATGTATTATTTTAAACTGAAAATGGATGCTCGTTCAATTGACCCATCTGAGTCTTCTACTGACTACAAACCATATTCTTCTATAGATTTTTTACCCAACTTTGAATTTATCTTTTAGACTAAACAATTGCGAAAACCTTGTAGCTAAACTATGTTTAATATTTTAATTTTATTTTGCTATTTCGCCGCCCCTTGTCTACCACTATCAGTGTGAAATATTTTCTCGTAACTTCCAAGTTCATTGTGGATCTGATCAAACCACATGAAACTATAAAACAATGTCTGACTTCCCGTCGAGACAAACCATAAGCAATACCAATCACTTTTTTGTTTGACAAAAATAATATTCATTAAAAAACATTCCAATAAATCACATATGAAAGAAGGAATCGACATTGCCCTTACTATATAGCCTATTGAGGGCTCTATGAATCTTGTAATGCAATACCCCTTGATTACTAAGCTAAAACTAAACCAGAACTTGGCCTCTTACTGTTTATAGAATATGTAAAATTGTCTTTGTATTGTAATATGGTTAAGTATATAGTGCGTATTTATTTGATTGCAATGCAATCGAGATTCCGTTACTCAAAATTCTATTGAAGTCGATGAAAACTTATTGAAAGAGTAGTAGAAGTCCTCTATTTGATTGCAATGGAATCTGAGCCCGAAAAATATTAAAATGTCAAAAAAAAAACAAAATCCAACAAGAACTTAGTTCTGTTCATCACCATGTCTCATGTCTTGTGTATATTATTTACAAATTTGTTCATCATCTCTCTCTCTCTCTCTCTAACATTGTCACCTTTGTTCTTCCAATCAGAATAATAAATTAGCGTCGGTTAGTTTTTTGTTTTTTCAGTTATTTTCTTCGCTTTATTTCTTGGTCATCACTAAAAATGTATGCTTCTTTAAAAAATCATTTAGTGTTGAAAAGCTCCTTTCTCACCAGAAATGTCCATCTTCATCCATCACCCACCTCAAAAAATCTTGCGTCAACCCATAATTTGCTTCTTCCTCCACAGTAACTTCCTCTCTCTAAATATAAATAAAAACCACAGAAAGAAGAGTTTGGAGTTAATAATATAGATATTTATGCATCAATGGCTGCTTCGTGTTAAACTTCCTCTCACCACTCTATTGCCTGGATCAGATTCAACTACACAAATTTCTGACTCTATCTTTGTACTTTCAGGGATGGTTTCAAAGGATCTAACCACTGTGGATCTGCACACAATTGAAATGTCAGAATTCAGATAACATCTTTGGTTGGTTAATATATGCCACAGGTAGAATTCATTGTTTTTTTTACCTTCCGTAACTCTCATCTTCACAAGAGTTTCTGATAAGATCTCAACTCTAATTCTCTTGAATTCTTATCAACAAACTCAAAAACTAAAGTACAGAAACCATAATCCTTTCCATACCTTGAACAGAGTTTCTACTCTGAGCCTAACAAACTCTCACACGAGTTTGTAACCACAAAACCAAAACAATGCATAAACCAAAATGAATACAATCCATCACTATTTATACTAGTTCTTGTACATCTTTTTATTGGTTGTTCTTGCCACGTCATCAACTCTCCTCTCGTGATCTTCTTTTGTTGAAATATGCTTCCAATCTCCTTCTTCCACTACTCTTATCATTACTCCCCCTTTTGAAGACAGCTTGTCCTCAAGCTGTGAAGTAACAATTGTTGTTTCTTGTCCTCAAGCTGTGAAGTAACAACTGTTGTTTCTTTTCTCTCCACCGATGCCATACCGAAAAGAAATAAATCCAAAGGACACACCAAATTTTCATGATGTAAATGTGGAAGACTATTTGTAACTTTATCCACTTGTGTTTGTTTTTCTTGCAATCCCAAACCTGGAATATTGCCGTCCAATTCTTTCTTTTCCTAAATTCTGTAGTAACATGAATATTTGAATCGCCATTTGCTTGAAAAGAATGAGAGGCCATAATCTTTCTTCCATGATGCTGATTACTGTCCAAATTCTTCTTCCAAAATCGAAGTGTGTCTCTACTCCTTGTGCTGAGTTTGAATTTAAACCACCAATCCTTGCATAACTTTTTCTGCCTTGAATCCTTAAGACAAATGTGCATACAGCACAAGTCAAACGCACAATCAAGATTTTGTTCCAACAATCTTGCAAGCATATAAACATGCTCACAAACTGTGACAGCCACTACAAATGATATCTGTGCAATCCAGAATTTCTCATCCATCCAAGATTGTAGTAGTCTAGATCTCCATTTGTACTTCAAGTGCAACTTCACTTCACCACATATAAGTTTCACTAGTCTTGAATCCCATCTCAACATTCGAATTAACATGTTTGCTATTTTCACCATTCTCAGGGACTGAAATAGGCTTCTCTTGTGCATAGCATTATCTTGAAATATATGATCAGCTTTATCTATAAAGAAAAATCTATCCTCCGATTGATTCCAAGTTTCTCTTTGCATCAACTCTCGTGTATCCGAACTGATTTTGAACTTGAAAGTCCATGATTTGCAACATTTTTGTTTTTTAAACAAGTGATGCAATGCATATCTTGCATGAGGCATTATATCATACAGTTTGTGTGCACACAGTAGGATCTTCACAATTTTTGGCGTCTCAAATATAACAGCCACTTCTAAACGATAAATCTGTTCCACTTTTGGAATAATCCAAACCTCAACTCCAGGATTGAAGTCCAAATCATCAACGAAAAAAGCACCATGAGACTGTGATTTATTATTTTTCTTCACGAATACAAATGGACATTCCTCGTTATGTAATCTACGGCTTGGTTCCAAAGGTAGAAACGGTACCTGAGGACAGAAAATTGCTTCTTTCTGATGAACAACATCACTTGCTAATGTTGAACTATTGGTCTCGCGCGGCTTCTTTTCTTCAATCGAATCTGTCGCCAGAATTGTTTCTGCACCAAAAATCAAATGGTTTTGTTCAATCGACTCTTGATGTTTGATTGTTTCACTCCCCACTGAGTTTTCAACAAGAATTGCCTCCATCTCAGGTTCCTCTTCCGAACCTTCGATCAATTCCGTAGATATAATGGATTCCTTCGTTTTACATGAGTCATTTTCTTCAATCGTACGTATCGAAGGCAAAATTGCTACCGCATTTATGAATTCTTGAAATCCTTTTTCGCGATTCATCTTTAACTGTATTTTCTCTGGATCATCATCGTTTCCAAAATACAAAAGCAATTCATCCTTCACCTCGCTCCAATTTTGAAACGAAAGCAATGATTGCCTCCGTTGAAACCAAAATTGAGCTTCGCCGTCCATGACGCTTTGAGCCATATTAATTTTCTCTTCATCCGAGAAACGATACAGAAAAAAACGAAGCTCCATCCCAGAAATCCATGGTTGCGGATCACCATTTTCGAACATTGGAAATTCGACGAACGACATCGCGATTGCTTCGAACCGAGCTCACCGCACCAATTTGTTAAGAATCAATTCCTTTATTCCATCTAAAATCAAGACTTACAAATCATTGATCTGCTCAAGCTCATACTCTTAAGCAAGATCCACCCAAGCAGAAACAAACTTCCGCTGTACAGAGAAGTATCCAGAAGCTAACCGAAAGAATGAATGAATCACGCAACAGAGAGATGCTCTCTTATATATGAGAGTCTCTTTACAATGACTCTGTTAGGACTCTAAACAGACTCTTTTATTAACCAATCAATTTGCCAGCTCATAAGTCTCTATTTGAAACAGCAGTTTACCTCTTTTCATCTTCTTTATGCTTACTTTCTGCGATAGTAAACTCTCCAAGGTGTATCCAAAGAAAACAGCAGCAGTTCAACAGTGGCCAGTACCAAAGAATGTGAAAGACTTACGTGGGTTTCTTGGTCTCACGGGATATTATAGAAGATTTGTCCGTCATTATGGCTCTTTAGCTAAGCCACTAACTGAACTACTTAAGAAGGATCAATTTGTTTGGACTGATTCTGCTCAAGATGCTTTCATTCAGCTGAAAGCCGCAATGGTTTCTGCTCCGGTTTTAGCTCTACCGGATTTTACTCAGAACTTTGTGTTAGAAGCCGATGCTTCTGGATTTGGTCTTGGCGCGGTGTTAATGCAATCAAAAAATCCCATTGCTTATTTCAGTCATGGGCTATCGGAGAAAGAGAAGTTAAAACCGATTTATGAACGAGAATTAATGGCCATTGTGCTTGCAATTCTCAAATGGAAACATTACTTGATGGGCAGAAGATTCATTGTACGAACAGATCAAAAAAGTTTGAAATTCCTTTTAGAACAAAGGGAAGTGACAATGGAATATCAAAGATGGCTTGTTAAACTCTTGGGATACGATTTTGTGATTGAGTACAAACCTGGTATTCAAAATTCTGCAGCTGATGGGTTATCCAGAATTATTCATGGAGAGAATGCAACTGTGTTGGCTACTTTAATGGCTGTAGTAATTCCTACAACACTACAAATTCAGGATATTTTGGCAGAGGCTGAAGCAGATAATATCATTCAGGGTATTATTCAGGACTTGACTGAAGGGAAAGAAGTTAAAAAGGGTTATGAAATTGTGCAGGGTCGCTTGTTATATAAACATCGATTGGTAATCTCTGAACAATCGAAGTTTATTCCCTTGATACTCGATGAATTTCACAACAGTAAAATAGGGGGACATGCAGGTGTGCTTAAGACTATCAAACGAATTCAAGAGGTGTTCTATTGGAAGCATATGCGAAAAACGGTCCAAGACTATGTGGCTGCTTGTTCTATTTGTCAAACAAGTAAGTATTCCACATTATGTCCAGCTGGATTATTACAACCAATATCAATACCTTCGAGAATTTGGGAAGAAATTTCTATGGATTTCATAGAAGGTTTACCAAATTCTAATGGGGTAAATGTCATAATGGTTGTGGTGGATCGATTAAGCAAGTATGGCCATTTCATTCCTCTTCGGCATCCCTTTACTGCTGTAGATGTTGCTTTAAAATTCATCAAGGAGATTGTAAGATTGCACGGATATCCCAAATCTATTATTTCTGATAGGGACAAAATATTTTTGAGCGGCTTCTGGAAAGAATGTTTTAAACTGGCTGGAACAAAGCTCAAATTCAGCACTGCTTTTCATCCTCAAACGGATGGGCAGACGGAAGTATTGAATCGTTGTCTCGAGACATATCTTCGTTGTTTTACGTCGGCACATCCGAGAAAGTGGTCACAATTTCTGTGCTGGGCAGAATTGTGGTACAACACAAGTTTTCATTCTGCTGTTCAATCAACTCCTTTTAAAATTGTGTATGGCAGAGACCCTCCCCAATTACTCAGTTTTGAACGAGGTTCTACATCAAATTTTGAATTGGAGAAGATGCTGTTGGAAAGGGATGTGATGCTTACACATATTAAAGATCATCTTTACAGAGCACAACAGCGCATGAAAGCTTCAGCGGACAAACACAGGCGTGAATTGAATTTTGTTGTGGGAGACATGGTTTATTTGAAACTGAGACCTTATAGGCAGCAGTCGGTGCAACAAAGGTTGAATCAGAAGTTGTCTGCTCGTTACTTTGGCCCTTTTGAAGTGATTGAACGCATTGGTCAGGTTGCTTATCGTTTGCGTTTGCCCATAAATTCTAAGATACACCCGGTGTTTCATGTGTCTCAACTTAAACCAGTAAGAGGGCAGAGTCATGAGACCAGCCCATTGCCTACGGCATTTACCGTGACTGACGAGATCATTATTGAACCTGATGCAATTGTAGATACTAAGTACGATGAAGAAGGTTTTTTGATGGCTTTGATACGTTGGAAAGGTTTACCGGATTGTGAAAATTCGTGGTTGAAGGTTCGTGATATCAAGCATCAATTTCCGAGTTTTGCGCTTGAGGACAAGCTTAATCTCATCAACGGGGGTAATGATACACCTTGGAGAGTTTACTATCGCAGAAAGTAAGCATAAAGAAGATGAAAAGAGGTAAACTGCTGTTTCAAATAGAGACTTATGAGCTGGCAAATTGATTGGTTAATAAAAGAGTCTGTTTAGAGTCCTAACAGAGTCATTGTAAAGAGACTCTCATATATAAGAGAGCATCTCTCTGTTGCGTGATTCATTCATTCTTTCGGTTAGCTTCTGGATACTTCTCTGTACAGCGGAAGTTTGTTTCTGCTTGGGTGGATCTTGCTTAAGAGTATGAGCTTGAGCAGATCAATGATTTGTAAGTCTTGATTTTAGATGGAATAAAGGAATTGATTCTTAACAGTTTCCTGAAGAAGAAACCCAATCCATATCGAAAGCTGCACATGTACAGTGGTCACCATGACAGAAGCAATCGTTTTCAAGAATATCGTCTAAACCTAGTTCCTCCAATATCGGTGGTGGAGCACTGCAAAACAAACACATCACCCAGATTTAGCTGATAACAGCCCAGATTTACAAGATTTATTTGACAGTGATCACAGGGCTTTTTTACCTCAAACTAGCAGCAATCAGGGCAGTTTTAGACGTTGAGATATCAGGTGCTGAATCTGAAAGACTTTTAGCTTCTTCATCCTTCTCAGCTAAACCATGTCTACCAACGGGTCCCAACGCAGCTGCATTGCCCTCGCTAATGATGCTACTTTCTGATAGAGATCGCTTCATTGTTGACCTAAAGGGGATAAAATGTAACGTAACTATTCTCTAATGAACATACAGTAAATTGTTTTAAATTTCTCTACAAATCTCATTAACCAGGATATATACCTAGAATTCTCCGGTACTGAATTGGAAAGAAATTTTGCTGCATTGTAATGCTGATCAGAACCCAATTCCCATAGCGCTGGCTTATCGGGCTGTGGCTGAAAGTATCCCAAGAACCTGTAGGAAAATATAGTTTCAGGAGTCGCATATATTTTTCATACCAGAGGCATAGAAAACAGAGCAAATTTAACTTAGCCTACACGTTAATTGCATCTTGCTTCTCGGCATCCATGTAGGCATTACTGTAGTACCGTTGTAATGTTCTGAAGAATTCCTGTGACTGAGTCGCTGCTTTCCATTGACCACGCCTTTCACAAAATATCTGTCCACAGAAATAAGAATACTTGGCTTTTTAATTATGTCCATAGCTTTTTATCTAACAAGACAACAAAGTTTGGGCAGAGGTGCTATCAAAGAGACCTTGTTGTGTGCTGCAGATCCTCCATACTGGAGCGCAAGCGTATCTCCCATTGTCTCATAAATTCCCATCAAATCTTCAGCGAGGGGATTGTCTAGATCAATATTGGTAGACTCCGTCAATCCCAAAGCATGGAGTTGACGCCCAAATGCTACCAACCCATAGGCATATTGAGCAACATTGGTGCGATCTAAACAGTCTATGCAGTTGGTCCTCAAGATTCCTTTCTGAAGCATGGTAGCCTCCTTTTGCGGATCCTCAGTAGCAGTATCCTTACTATCATTACCATTTTCCACCTCCAATTTTGATGCAGTTTCATCTTTACTGGAAAGATCATAAGTAGAACATTCACCATTGTTGTTCCTGCAATTAGAACCAAGAGGATATAAATTAATCGAAGCCTAATTACTGGGAAACAAAAAGTACAAATAATCTGCCACCCAAGAAACTAGATATAATGTAGAAAGCTACTGGATACTTACCATGGATTCTGGTTCAGAAATCCATCTGCTCTAAGATCTGAAGGTAGCTGACAGTAGTAGATGCCAGTCAAGTTGAGTGCATAAGTAGCCAACCTGCCGAGAATTGCCAACACGTTTGTGCCTTTTCTGGATGAAAAACCATTTTCCGTAAGTAAACGCCTATTGTGTTAATAGAAAATGCAATAAAAACGACAAGAAAGATGTGTGATTGTGTCCATCATGTACTTTCTGGAGTGTTTATGCAAGTCCCAGTGAAGAGGCCTTAGACGGTCCTCCTTGCTTAACCCTTTATTTATACATCTAATTGCATTTGCAAACTCTCCACGCAGAATAGTCTCCCGAGGCTTCTTTTCACGTGTCTGTTTTTCAATCAAGTGAATTAGGAATTACCAGGAAGCATATAACAAAATTTATGTTCACTAGACTATCAAATGCTTAGAATACCAACCTTTATCAAGTTCAATATGATGATTGGATTCCCATATCTTTTTGCAAGATTTTCAAAATGCAGTCTGGTTGCCTCAAAATTGGGGTCTTTCGCTGACACTTTACACAGATAAGAGAGATCAGAACAAAAAGCAAAGCAGAAAAGAAAAACGGAATTGGTAAGAATATAGTATGTTGGAGTACAAAGATCATACATATTATATCAGGTTTGATATTCAAGCGTGAGGTCTCCTGAGACCAGAACAAAGGAATTGAGCCCCGATTCTGAATTACAGAACTTATTCGGACAGGATTACCATCTTGAGCATCCTCGAAAACAATCTGCTCTGTCTCAACATCATTAGCTACCCTGCCTTTCTCGTTCACGCCACGTTTCAGATATCTAGGGAACAAGATACAAGATTATGGCCCAATTAATACGTAATCCATTACAATGGCTTAACGGAATGAGTGACGAAGATAGAAAAAGCTCAGGTGGAGAGAAGGTACCTTGTGCCAGCATAATACCGAGATCGGCGGGCAACTAGAGTCAATCTAAAGTTTTTCTCAGACACTGATAGTTTAACCTAAATACCAGACAAAAAGGCACTAAAAAGGTAAACAACTTGTACTAGCCACCATAGAAGAAAGACTAGTGTAGGCATCCACATAGTGGGGTGTTTAGCCCTACTTTTAAGAGAATTTCTTCTTTCGTGTTACAGAAGAATTCAATATCAACCAACATGGGCAACAGAATTTTCAGTGTGATGTTAGAATATCTCAATAACTGCTTGTAGTATGAATATCTCTCGTTGTTATAAAAAATAATAGGAACCTTAGGCAAAATTAGTCCAAGAAATACCTGTTTGAAAAAGCCATATACCAAGGCAACTGTCCACATACAGTCCTTAGCGTTTTTCCGAATCCTTCGTGTTAAGTATTCGTTCCAGACAAACATCGATTCGTAGTAAGTGTGTCCTTCCGCATTGTTTGACAGATTCCTCTGGAGGCTATGCATAATGTGATAGGAATAGCTAAAGAAGAAGTCCTTTGTGAGATCGACAGTGCAGAGTAGCCTCTTGTACCTATACAATTTTCAAGGAAAACAGAAGAAAACAAAAAGGTGAAACATGATTTAGAACTTGGATTAGTAAATAACCTGAGAAGGAATGTGCAAGATAAATCAAAGTATAAAATATAATAGATTAAATGAAATTAGAGGGAAAAAATATGAGCTCTCCCTTTCTTGATAGCACCTCTGTCATATAACATATCAAAATAAATACAACAAATAGAAGTATTTCAATGTACAGACGAGAGATACCTAGAAATAATAAAAGGCAAAAAAAGTGCAACATAAAATATCTGACTTGAGATTAAACAAAAGGGAAAGGATATTTAATGAAACTCTATGCTGCTGGATTATCTTCAACAGGCAGTGAACAAATTAAAAAGAACCTGTAACGAATTCAATCGCAGTTACCTTAACAACTGTTAATTTGACTAATAGAAACCTGAGGCACTCTTACTGTGTAGATCAAAGTGGACAAAATACAGAAAAATAGTGTCTTAATCTAAATAAGAAGTGGTAAGTTTTATAATATCGAACTGTAATGAAGGTACCAAGGTACAGGTTTTCCATTTTACAAGCAGAAGCAACATAAAAAGACCTTTTCTCGTTCTTAGAATAAGCCACATTGGATAGCACAGAGGCATGTGGAATGGTAATTATCCTGCTCTTTGCTACACCATAAACTGTGTGCCCAATAATATCACCAAGTTTCCTTCTTTTCGTGATTATCAACATGTAATAGGGTCCCAAGAACCTTACGAATCCTACACCAAGAAACAATCGAGGTAAAAAATGTTAAGCTTACAAAGAAGAAGAAAGAATACGATGTTTGGTGGCTTGGTGCTATAAGACATTACCGATGATCCCGTAGCAAGTGGTGACAAATTTCAAGCCACCAGCTGATCTGTTTCCTTCATGTATCCTTCTCAAAGTTTCAAAGCATTCAGCTTCCGTGTAAGCCGTTGAATCTTCGTAAATGTTGAGCTCTGTGGGCTCTGTCCTATCTAACTTCAAGACCCTCCAAAACGTTCGGTTTTTATCTCTTCCAATCATATAGAAGTTCTGTTCCACAAAACTAAGGTTAATAAAAAATTTGCAAACCCATGGATTCGTATTCAATCGAAGTTTTAAAACGAGAGATGCAGCAAAACACACATAAGAAATCACCCAAACAAGCAAATCAATCATGAAGAAAATGTTGGAAAGAGAGAAATGAGAGGAATCACCGAACGCGTTTCGTAGAGCCTGAATTTTTGAAGAAACGAAGAACTTCTATCGACTTCTTGGTCCATCGATCTCTCTGACGCCGCCATTTGAAAAGCTCTTTAGACCAGGAGCCCGATAAACTCGGGTCGTCGAGATACAACTATAAACGAAACACAGAAAAGGGAACAAAACCCTCAAATAGATCACAGAATGATATACCCTCAGAAAATCCGTACAGCTCACAGAAAACTGAATCTGACTTCACATACAAAAACTACACAAAATTCTCGTTGCAAATACAACGGTAACCAGAAACACAGGCGAGATGATCCTAATTTCACCTCCTAGTAACACGGACTACAGATCGATACTTTCCAGGAAAAATCACAGAAAATCTGAGCAGATTTCAGATTGGTAGATGAAGAAGAAGATGCGGAGAGAGGAGAAGATGATGACAGAGCTGCGGTGACCGGAACCACAGAAAAATTAACGAAGAAAAGAAAAATTGAAATTAAGTTTTATTTTTTTCTTCTTCTTTATGGGTTTTTAAGTTTTTAACTTTAGGCGCTCGTTTAAATATCTCCTAAATCTGTAATTTTATTTTTGTCGTTTGCCATAAAAATACTATTCTTAAATAATATTTGATTTCGAAAAGGTAAGTTTGACTCATACAATCTTTCTGAAACTAAAGAGGTAACTTGTAACTTGCTCCATTGGAAAAAAATAAGAAAGATCCAATAGGCTTTTAGGTTTTACAATTTATAAAGATTTCTATATACATTAGTTTATAATTCTTATTCAAAAATTAACACCATGTGAGCTGGCCAGCAAAATTAACACTATATTAGCTTATATCATTTACACACAAATAAATAAGAAATTAAATTTCTAAATAAAAAATAATGTAATAATACATCAATTCAAATTATAAACTTAAAAATAAAACTAATAAATTTTATGACAACTGGATATTAGAAACAGAAAGCAATATAAGTATAATAAAATTTTGAAACAAAAAATTATACCAAATGATAAAAAAAGTAATACTATAAAATAGCATATTTAAAGCTTTTGTTCCAAATCTAACACTATAAAATTAAAATCCTAAAATTAGCATAAATAATTATATAAAAATATTTATTTACTTTAAATAAATTATAAACTTAAAACATTATATTTGGATTTTTTTCTAATTTATGATTTATTTTTTTCTAATAAAATGAAGTTTTAATGTAATTTAATTTTAAATTTGTGTTATTATTGGAAAATGAAACTAATAATACTATTTTTGAAACAAAAATTTAAAAAATATTATTTTATTCAATTGCCCATAATAAAAGGATCAATTTTAAATTATTTTAAAAATAATTTATAACGAAAATTCATATTTGTTACCGAAAATGATTTCGGTGAGTTAAGTTCAAATGGTACTGAAACTCTAGTCCAAAGTGAAGTTTGTTGAGTTACGGCCTAAACTTTGAATGGTCTGATACATATCCTGCACCATCAATATAAGCTATTGAATCTTCAATTTGCGATTGAATTGTTGTGTATTATATAACGTGAGATTTAAATCAAGCATGTGAATTGTGCGATTGACTTTTAGTGCAACACAAAAGAATTACGCTTATAAACAAAAAGGAGAATATACTAATATGCTTATATTCCTTGAGTTTCGATTCTATCACAAATTTAATTTATAATTCGCCAACTGATAATTATTAAGTTATTCCATTCTTTTTTGTTCTTTTGACAACTTCTCCAACTGATAATAATTAAAGGATTTGCACCTATCTTCATTTTTTGCCGCACCGTAAATACTTTAGAACAGGTTTGCATTAGCGATAATTATGCATTAATAGAACTAATGAAAACGAAGAACTAAAATTGCGATAATGAGAAGAACTCTCTCGAACCGTTGGATTGTATATCGGACGGCTTGAAATGACGGAGTATTGGGTGGGGCCTGGGGGGACTTGTACTAGAACTACAACAACATTGGGAAAGTCCCCTCAAGTTAGGAACTGGAGACAGCTGGCATGATGACGTGTAATATCGTGTGGAGTTTTGTCCTATCATAGCGAGCATCACGTGGATTTTGTCTGGACCACCAATGGCTGCTGTTTTTTTTACTTAATTATTGTTGTTTTGTTCACACTAATATTTTATTCAAAAGCAAATGGATCTCGTCACGTAACTCCATATCAGCTATATATAAAGGGAATGTCCTTAAATCTCATCGTAAGTCAGTTGTTAATCCTTTTTTCCTAATACAGAAGACAAATAACACACTAGAGAGGATTAATTAGAGCCGGAAATGTGGAAATTGGTGAAATGTCCAATGATTGATAAACACAGGTGTCCTTTTTTTTATCACAACTACTTCATTTTTTCATTGCCTTTATTGTCCTTAATTAATGACTTTTTGGTTGTCAACAGTTAATAAAATTATAAAATATTTAACTATAAGTAATATTATTATATTAACACGTTATATTGGGACATCCATATGTTGGAAATAATAGAAAACATGGATGATGTTGAATAATAATAGAGATAGAGATTTTATTATTATACTGATTTTATTAATCTTATAAATTTTACAGATGAAGAAGAGAGAAAGAAGGAAGAGAGTAAGTTACTTCATCTGAATGAAGTAACATACGTATTTATAGAGAAAGAGTAAGTCGGCAAACGTAAGTTTACATAAATAATCAGACGATATTGTTGACTTTTTCAACACTCCCCCTTTATTATTTATTATTATTAAATTATTGCATTATGCCTCGTTAAAAACCTTATCATGTAAAAACTCAACGGGATAAAAATCATGATAAGGGAAAAAGAGTACAGATACGCAATCTCCCCCTCGAAAAGATAGATATGTTTCCTTTTATAAGTCTCGCAGATGTCGCATTCCAATATTCTGAACGTGTTTTCTGAAAGTTGTCGTAGGAAGCGCCTTTGTAAACAAATCTGCTGCATAATCACTTGAACGAATGTACTCGACGTTAAGTTCTTGATTTTTCTCAAGTTCTTGGATATAGGAGAAAACTCTCGGAGGAATATGTTTTGTTTGATCACTCTTGATGTAACCTTCTTTGATTTGGGTCACACATGCGGCATTATCTTCGAATAATTTTGTTGGCTCCTTATTGTTGATTAATCCACTTGCTCCTTCTATATGTTGAGTCATAGATCTGAGCCATACACATTCTCTGCAAGCTTCATGAAGGGCAATGATTTCAGCGTAATTTGAAGAAGTGGCAACCAAAGTTTGTTTTTGAGATCGCCACGAGATTGCAGTTCCACCAAGTGTAAAAACATAACCGGTTTGGGATCGAGTTTTGTGTGGATCCGATAAATATCCAGCATCTGCAAAACCAACTAAACCAAACTCGGGGTTTCTAGAATAAAATAATCCCAAATCAATCGTACCTTGGAGATAACGGAAATCATGTTTTATTCCATTCCAATGTCTTCGTGTAGGTGATGAACTATATCTCGCAAGTAAATTTATAACAAATGCTATATCTAGTCGAGTGCAATTTGCGAGATACATAAGTCCACCGATAGCACTCATATAAAGTACTTCAGGACCTAATATGTCTTCATTATCTTCACAAGGTCGAAATGAATCCTTGTTTATATTAAGCGATCGATTAACCATTGGAGTACTCAAATGATTCGCTTTATCCATATTAAATCATTTCAATATTCTTTTCGTATAATTTGATTGATGCACAAATATCCCATCTTGGAAATGTTCAATTTGGAGTCCTAGACAAAATTTTGTTTTTCCAAGATCTTTCATTTCAAACTCTTCTTTCATATGAGTTCTTGCATTATCAACTTCCTTTTGAGTTCCAATTATATTCAGGTTATCTACATAAACAACAATGATCACAAAACCTGATGGGAATTTATTTATAAATACGCAAGGACATATCGCATTGTTAATATATCCTTTTTTCAACAGATATTCACTTAAGCGATTATACCACATGCGTCCGGATTGTTTTAACCCATATAATGATCGTTGTAATTTGACTGAATATAGTTCTTTGGGTCCTTTAGAGATCTTTGATCTTTTTGGGATCTTGAATCCTTCTGGGATTCTCATGTATATATCACTATCAAGGGTTCCATACAGGTATGCAGTCACGACATCCATAAGGTGCATTTCTAACCTTTTGGATGATGATAAACTCATTAAATATCTAAATGTAATTGCATCCATGACCGGAGAATATGTTTCTTCATAATCTATTCCCGACCTTTGAGAAAATCCTTGTGCAACAAGACGTGCTTTATATCTAGTGACCTCGTTTTTCTCATTCCTTTTTCTTATAAAAACCCACTTGCACCCAACTGGCACTACATCTTCAGGTGTAATGACAATGGGTCCGAAAACATTTCTTTTTTGTAGAGAGAATAATTTATTTCTCATGGCTATTTGCCATTTTTCCCAATCAGATCTTTTTTAACATTCTGTTACAGACATTGGTTCTGCATCATCATTTTCATTTTCAATTTCTTTGGACACAGAAAAGGAGAATATTCTATTAATATCCTCTATTTCATTTCTAACCCATAATTTTCTATTTTGGGTATAGTTAATTGAAATCTCATATGTTTCTATATTGCGTTCGTCTTCTGGACGGAGTTCTACTTCACGGTTTTCAAAAACCTGTTTGCATATGTCTTCCGGACATTCCGTTTGAGTTGGTTCCTCTATAACCTTTTCACAAGTATTTTCGAGACGCTTTTTGTAAGGTTCTTCCAGAACCTTTTGATTTTGTTCTCCCAAATACTTTTTCTTACGGGGATTTTTATCTTTTGAGCCCATCGGTCTCCCCCTCTTTAACTGAACTCTAGGTTCATTTATTTTATCGCCATCAACATGTTCTACAGGAACATTAATTCTTGATGGGATATTCACAGCGGGTATATATGATTTCGTCACTCGTTTTGTATTTGTGAATGCATCTGGCAACTGGTTTGCAATATTTTGCAAATGTATGATTTTCTGAACTTCCATTTCACGTTGTTTTGTGGGAGGATCAAGATACAACAAAGATGGCGTACACCATTTAATATCTTCTTACAGTTGTTTAATTCCTCCCCCTAACGTAGGAAATTCTTCTTCATCAAAATGACAATCAGCAAATCGTGCCGTAAACATATCACCAGTTCGTGGTTCAAGATACCGAATAATATTTGATGATATAAATCCAATATATATTCCTAATCTTCTCTGTGGCCCCATCTTTGTTCTTTGTGGTGGGGCTATAGGAACATAAACCGCACACCCAAAAACTCGGAGATGAGATACATCAGGCTTCTGGCCTGATGTTAATTGTAATGGGGAATATTCATGATATGCACTTGGTCTTATTTGGACCAATGCTACTGCATGCAATATAGCATGACCCCATACTGAAATTGGGAGATTTGTTCTCAAAATTAACGGTCTCGCAATGAGTTGTAACCGTTTTATCAAAGATTCAGCCATACCATTTTCTGTATAAACATGCGGAACCGGATGTTCAACATCGATTCCAAGAGCCATACAATAATCATTAAAGACTTGTGACGTGAATTCACCAGCATTGTCAAGTCTTACTTTCTTTATAGTATAATCAGGGAATTGAGCTCTTAACCTGATTATTTGTGCAATGAATCTTGCGAAAGCCATATTTCGTGTGGTTAACAAACACACATGTGACCATCTACTAGATGCGTCAATTAAAACCATAAAATATCGAAATGGCCCACATGATGGGTGAATAGGTCCACATATATCACCATGTATTCTTTCTAAGAATACTAGGGATTCATTACTAATTTTGGCTGGTGATGGCCGAGTAATAAGTTTTCCTTGAGAACATGCTTTACACGAAAACTCGCATGATTGAAAAATCTTCTGGTTTTTCAATGGGTGGCCATTAGAATTCTGCACAATTTTTCTTATCATAACTGATCCAGGATGTCCTAGTCTTTCATGCCAGACTTTAAATGTACTTGTAAACTTCTGGTTTACCGTAATATACGATTCAATTATATTTATTTTTGTGTAATATAATCCAGAGGACATCATTGGTAATTCTTCCAATATTTGTTTCTACTCCCATGTAATGCAAAGATATTCAATGTTATTTTTGCTCATTGTCTCTATGTGATATCCATTTGTACGGATGTCTTTGAAACTTAATAAGTTTCTATGAGACTTGGGGGAATATAAAGTATCATTTATTTCAAATTTCGTTCCCATTGGCATTGAAAAACTAGCTCTTCCGGAGCCTATGATAATATTTGCATTACCCGATATTGTATTTACGCTTCCGGCGGAATCTTTCATTTTGAGGTAGGAGAAAAACTTTTTGTCTTTAAGTATTGTATGCGTTGTAGCACTGTGTGCTAGGCATATATCTCCATTCTCACTCTCAAAACGATACATTTTCTGTATTAAAATATTGATAAAGATGTATTAATAAATGTTAAACACACATATTTTAAAATCAACTTATATTATAATAAAACTATTTTACATTAAGTAATTAAAGTTCAAACTTACATATATTTTTTAAAAAGATATTAAGTTTTGTTTTTGTTTGTAAGGAAACTAAATACAACTTTATATATATAACATTAAACTTAATTATCTTGTTCTTTGTTATTCTCGGAATCAACCAGAAAATCAGCAACATCGAGATATGCATTTCTATCGAAGAAAAGTCCGGGTTCATCCGAGATAAAGTTGGTTTCACTTTCTTTTCCTTTTTGTTTCTGTGATTCTTGATACAGATTAGCCAAATGTTTTGGTGTACGACAGGTACGAGACCAATGACCTTTCATGCCACATCTGTAACAAACATTTTCATATTGTATATTTTGGCGTAAAACAGGTACGCAACCAACTTCATTTTCGTGGACTTTATTCTTTCTCCCGAATTTGAATTCATTAGGACGAAAAAATCTTCCTTTTCCACGTCCACGTCCACCTCCTCGTCCACGTCCACGACCACGACCATGGCCTCGACCACGTCCATGTCCTTGCCAATTATTGTAACTGGATGATGCAACATTCACTTCTAGGAATGGAGCTGATCCAGTGGGACGAGATTGATGGTTCATCATCACAAGTTCATTATTTTGTTCAGCAACAAGGAGAACTTGCATTAACTCTAAATAACGAGTATATCCCTTTGCTCGATATTGTTGTTGCAGGATTACATTTCCAGGATGAAATGTTTGGAGAGTTTTTTCAATCATATCATAATCACTTACTTTTTCTCCACATAATATCATCTTAGAAGTGATTCCGAACAACGTGGAATTATATTCACTTACACTTTTATAATCCTGAAACCGGAGGTTTAACCATTCATGTTTGGTTTTTGGTAAGATCACATATTTCTGGTGATCAAACCTATCTTTGAGTGATTACCAAAGATCTACAGGATCTTCTTTTGTGATATATTCATCTTTTAAACCATCATGGATATGGTGGCATAAAAATATCATGGCTTTTGCTTTTTTCTCATCGGATGTTGTTTCCGATCTATCGATGGTGCCAAGAAGGTCTTTTGCCTTTAAATGCATTTTTGCAGCTACAGCCCATGTCATGTAATTTTTTCGAGATATATCAATGGCAACTATCTAAATTTTTGCCAAATTTGACATTATAACTATACACATAATATAACAATGTGTTAAACATCAGTTTTATAAAAATTATTTTTTAATTCTTTTTAATAAATAATCATGATAAAATTTTGGGTATAGATTTTAATTTATTATTGTTATTATTATTATTATATATATATATAATAAATATGTATAATTAGTTTTAAGAATTTAAACATAATGATGACATAAATTAATTTATGATAAAATTGTAAAACATTAGTGAATATAATAACACATAAATTAAAATAATTTATAAATCAGGAGGCCCTACCATATAATATTCAGAGCCTACCATATAATATTCAGGCAGAGCCTACCATATAATATTCAGAAGGCAGAGCCATACCCATATAATATTTAGAAGGCAGAGGCAGAGCCTACCATATAATATTCAGAAGGCAGAGCCTACCATATAATATTTAGAAGGCAGAGCCTACCATATAATATTTAGAAGACAAAGCGTACCATATAATATTTAGAAGGCAGAGCCTACCATATAATGTTTAGAAGGCAGAGCCTACCATATAATATTTAGAAGGCAGAGCCTACCATATAATATTCAGAAGGCAGAGCCTACCATATAATATTTAAAAGGCAGAGCCTACCATATAATATTTAGAAGGCAGAGCCTACCATATAATATTCAGAAGGCAGAGCCTACCATATAATATTTAGAAGGCAGAGTCTACCATATAATATTCAGAAGGCACAGCCTACCATATAATATTTAGAAGGCAGAGCCTACCATATAATATTTAGAAGACAAAGCGTACCATATAATATTTAGAAGGCAGAGCCTACCATATAATATTTAGAAGGCAGAGCCTACCATATAATATTCAGAAAGCAGAGCCTACCATATAATATTTAGAAGGCAGAACCTACCATATAATATTTAGAAGACAGAGCGTACCATATAATATTTAGAAGGCAGAACCTACCAAATAATATTTAGAAGGCAGAGTCTACCATATAATATTTAGAAGGCAGAACCTACCATATAATATTCAGAAGGCAGAGCCTACCATATAATATTTAGAAGGCAGAGCCTACCATATAATATTTAGAAGGCAGAGCCTACCATATAATATTTAGAAGGGAGAGCCTACCATATAATATTCAGGAGGCAATGCCTACCATATAATTTAGGAGACAAAGCCTACCATATAATATACACATGTATTAATAAAACAAAATTTTACCTTATTTTAGTATCTCAGGTAGATGGTAGAAACACTCGTGCTGATAACGTGTTGAATAATAATAGAGAGATAGAGATTTTATTATTATATTGATTTTATTAATCTTATAAATTTTTATAGATGAAAAAGAGAGAAAGAAGGAAGTTTACATAAAGAAGAAACACTCGTGCTGAATGAAGTAACATACGTATTTATAGAGAAAAAGTAAATCGGCAAACGTAAGTTTACATAAATAATCAGACGACATTGTTGACTTTTTCAACAGATGACTCATTTTTATAATAATAGTTCAGCAATAATAATAAAAAAATAACAACAACAACAACAATGAAAGATGTTTTTCGTACACTAGAGGTGTGACATTTAAATTTACCAATGTATGTATTGTGATGTTAGGTTTTAGTTGGTTACACTTTACAAGCGAATGAAAAGAGAAAATATTAAAACAGAGCTAATTATGTAACCAATAAATAACCAAATAACCAAAATCAACCAAATGATGAAAATTAATGAAAGACATATTAATTAGAAAAAGTTAACCATATGAATTTACTGTTCATAATGTAAATATCGATCTTATTACAAATTATGGAAACAATGACAAATGATTCTACAATGGACAATTATACTAATTTTGTAATAATTACAATGGTCAGCTTTATTTTTCATTTTTCAAAGGATGAAACCTCCATGAAAAATTTCCTGTTAATAAATCTGCATAATTTGCAGTTTCTGGGAATCAAACTCCAGATTTTGGATCATTAAAAAGGCTTTTCACAATCAGAAAAAAATCACTAACCCATCAAAGTTTTTTTTCAACACGTAGCTTTGCTTGTTCTTGCATAACAAAACTGCTCTGTTTAAATCTTAAAACTTGGTAACTTGTGAGTGGTGAATATTGTTTCAAAGAGTTTGTCTAACACCACAAGAGTTGGACTTAAGTGAAAGCTATAGAATTTGTATTCGAATTCCAACATAAATGAGTATAAACAAAGCAGACTGAAAAAAAGCCTAAAGTCTAAACAATGTTTTGAGATTATAAGGTGCAGTGACACTAGGAGATCCATTCCAAATCAGCTCAGCGATTTGTCGATGAGACTTCTCGGTCAAATGAGAAGGATCAAAGAAGACGTAATCTTGAGGGTTTTCGCATAAAGTGTAACCTTGCGTTGGTCCATTTCGGAATCCACATGTATTGATTCCCCTCAATGGACCACTCCCACAACATGCCATCTTCCCTTCTTTGAATCCGTATCGAGAAGGATTGTTGATTCTTTGGGATAAAGAAGTGTGAAAGTCGTGAAGAGCGTATTTGAATCCGGATAATTGACGCTCTAGACGTCTCAAGACTTTTGGGAATTCTTTGTTATGGAGATTGATCAGCTCCGTGACTGCCTCGAAACAAGTTCCTATCTTTGTCCTGTCTGTTATCAGTGCACTCGGTGTACACCCGTACGGACCTAAGCTCAAGAATCCAAATTTCCTTGCTCCCATTTTATACAATTCCTTGTTTCAAAATATAAAAGTTTTAACATTTTTTGTTCAGAAATCAGAAATCAGAAATCAGAAATCAGAAATCAGAAAATCCTCTCTGTTTTTTATTGTTTAAAAGTTACCAAAAGTGTTAGTTACCTCTATGACGGTGGTTGTGTTACCAATGACGAAATCGATGAATCTCTCTTTGGTTGTGGTACTAAAAGTCGAGGTATTTGCAAAGAATGGGTATTGATAATCATTTGCTCCGATGTGAAACATATAAACAGCTTTTGAGAATATTCTTCTCGTCTTTGCATCTCCTAATTCTGATCTCAGCACTTTCTCCACGTTCTTGAAACTGTTCAATTGTGTTCCTAAATCTCTCGACTTTGATGAAACCAACCCAAAACAAAAATTAAAGTCAACGATTGTTAGTCAAACATTTAAATCTGAGAAGAGATTAATTACCATTCCGGGAAAAGTTCCGGGCAAAACTCCGGCGGCTGTGGTGGCGAAATTAAGTCCATAAGTTAATTGGCTGTCACTGTAACCAGGTTGTAGATTTGGTGGGATCAACGGTAACCATGCGTACTCAGCTGCCACGTCAGAAAATTAATATTATCCTTATAAAAGCTTAAGAAAATAAATTATAAAATCTTGATACATAATTTGATGATTTACCGATGAAATCTGTTATTATTCGTCCATCGGAAACTCGTCCCGTCGGAAACTTGAACGTTGTTTTGCCGTACGGCCAATAATTTGACCGGAAACTTGGGAGAGAATCGAAGTAATTGTTGTTTCCTGCTTCGAACAGCGAATCTCCGAACACGAACAAGGCTGCTTGGTTCGTTACAGAAGAAATCGAGCCGAACGATAAGCTTATTGTGCAGATGATTATGATCGAACTTAATAGAGAACTTGCCATGTTTATTTGCATTCTTTTTTCTTCATCCTATACAAAATCATCTATATATATACAGGTGTTTAACTTATTGAATAGTTTAATTCATAGTGTAACATGGTCAAGTTGCTTTTTGTTTTTCTTCGTGATCATTAATTACAGTTGTACGACTTTGAATATACATTTCGTAAAGGATTTTTTGACGAAAACGAGCGTCAAGAGTTGAGAATAGTAACAGGGATATTCTAACTGCCAATGGTATTTTATTTAGTTGGTTGACGTTTATAATTATCTCATCTGATTTTGAAACTTGACCAAGAAAAAAGACATCTGATCTTGGAAAAAAAAACAAAAGTACATTCAAAAGTAATAGATTTGTCAAGGTTGAAAACGCAACGTTAGAAAACAAAACAAAACAAAAATATGATGTGATCTATCTAATATAACTCATTATAGTTCTGTTGGCCACGAAATTGAACCAAGATTTTTTTCAAGGGTTTGTCAATATAACGCTGAAAATTATAATTATGAAGTGATAATTATTCAAATTATTTGACCAAATTTGAATTACTTAAAATTATTTACATTTCTTTAGTAATTGTAAAAACGATGGTTTAGTGACTTTAGTCTAGTCTTCTAGAATCAGAATCGTCTCGATGACGACAATGATTTACAAGTAATACGACGTCGTATGAAAATCATAATGGGCTTTACATCTCGGCCCAGTAAGAAGCGGTCGAAAATAAAGAAGCAAAACATTTCAGCCTCGTCTTCCTAACTATTTATTTGAAAGCCATTCATTTTGATATTGTTTACTTCTTCTAGTCGAGAATAATCAAATAAGAAGACACATTTTTCTTCTAAAATCACCCAAGTCAACGCTCTAATGGTCATATTAGTCAGTAGAGCAGGTTCATTTGTTTTTTCTTGACAACGATAACATTACGTTTATCTTAAATTTTAAAATGTAAAAAGAAAATAACGTGTTTACTAAAATGTATGAGAAATCAGTCGCAATCTCGTTGATCGAACACTGAACCTTGTTCTAGACAACCTTAGAGAATAATTTGGATGCTTTTTAGTTATCCTCGTGACTGCAGTTTGAGTTTTTTCATTATTACTAGATGATGCTGAATTTTCGTCATCGCTTAAGATTAAAAGTGAAGTCGTTCGAATTATTTATGATTAATGAACTTTTGATTTTTCAATATCAACCAAACCAAGTTCTGTCAAGTAGGTAAGATTCATATTTCAAAAGAGGTTCCAAATAGTTTTTTTTTTTATTATTGTCAAATAAGTTTGGGGGTACAAAACAAAATACTTTCGAAGGTTAATAAAGGTCTTAAAAGAAAAAAAAAAAAAACTTAAGCACAAAGACTCTCATTCGATAGAAATTATACCTCTATTTACTTCATCAAACCTTTTATTTGGGAAAATTAAAAGAGGCCCTCTCTATGGAAGCGAGACAGGTTCATGAGATACCAATGTAATACTTGTACCATCCCCCAATAGCATAATCCTGTGAGTCAACAAACAGAACAAAACAAAACAGAGAAGATTAAGTAATTTGTTTGTCTTCATAATTGACCACAAGATTTAAATCCAAAAGGGCTTCAAACTCACCAACACAAAGCTTTATTTACAAACTAGGAAGTAGGAACCATTAACCTCTTCAGAAGACTCCTTCCAGCATGGAATTGATCTCATCTAAGCTCCATAAGTCCACTGGGTTTTCATCTTCCTGATTCACAGTGCCAGCATCTCCAACAACCATGGCTTCCATTCCTAATGGAGAGTCCCATAAGGAGTTGTCAAGGTATACCATCAGATCATCAGCCTTATCACTGTCACTTATCCCGGAATTGGGTTTAAGCTTCTTGGCTGCATTGGTTTCTTCAATGAAAGGAGCTTGGTTATTATTGACTAGTATTGAAGAGATCTCGGGTGTTTTAGGGCCTTTATCACTCCACCCAAACTCAGAGCAGTCGAATGAGTTACTACCCTGATCGGAACTGAAATACTGGTATCCATTGTTACCTCCAGCATTGAACGCATTTGTTAAACCAAACTGACTGTTGTACATCTGAGGCTTCTCCTCCATGAAACTTACATCACCAAAGGAGTCATGTCCCATGTTGTCAAAGGAGTTGTTGCAGTATTGACTCAGATGTGTTGGCGGCTGAAGCAAAGTTGGACTTTGGTTCGGTTTAGCCACTGCGTTCTGAAGACTACTGGTCTTAGCAGTAGGACGTTTCTGGGAGATACTAGGGCTACTCTCCTCTGGGAAATTCACCTTAGCTTTCTTGCCACGGATTCTGCGTGCTGCTGCATCATAAGCTCTTGCAGCGTCCTCAGCGGTATCAAATGTTCCAAGCCATTCTCGGGAGCCTTTTCTTGGATCACGAATCTCAGCGGCCCATTTTCCCCAAGGGCGCTGCCTAATCCCCCTGTACTGATTCTTTCTCTTCCTCTTAGCAGATTTCTCAGCTTGCCCATTCGACTCTACAGTTTTCTTGGCAGAAACTGAACCTATTGGAGGCAAAACATTTCAATCATGAGCTCAACTGAAACAACAGAGATTTAACAACAAATCCACAAAATTTTGCTATTAGCCCAAAAAATTTACACTATTAGAGATATATATGTGACCCCAAGGGAATGATAACTCACAAAGCACGGTCAATATATAAAGAAACAAAACTCCATCTCTTTCAGGACCAAAAGGATCTGGATATCGACAAATCCAAAATCCCGGTTAGCTGGCAAATAATCTACATAGTGACAGCAGATGTGATAACAAAACCAATAAGATCAAACATTTCCAAAGACTTCAAAGAACAATTAACGCTACACACTAAGAAAAGCCTCTAGAAATTAATATCCAGAAGGTCTACAATATTCATGAACCTTTCAACAAACATATATATACGTCAAAGAACCCCCAACAATACTTCACATATTCTCAATATTTCTAGAAATAAAAGAAGGCAAAAATCATGTAAAGTTGAAAAGTTATGCAGATCTTTACTTTTTGGCTGCTATATTTTATGTTGATCAATGATCAGTAGCTATCGAAAGAGAAACCAAAAGGAATATGTAGATGAACATCATGATTAAGATCCAGAAACCCATATCAAAGAGCAACCAAATTTAAGAGAATCATAAACAAAAAAAGTTCTCCTCTTTCATATTAAATGGAAAAGAAAGAAAATCAATGAACACATGAATCTCCGAAAAGTGAACATAAGAGACAGAAACATCACAAACCCCATTTAAATAAAGTTAGATTCGAATAAGATTTTAAACATATATACCAGTGGAGGCGAAGGTGGCGGCGGCAGAGGAAGCTATGGGTTTGGTAGTAGCGGCGAAGACAAAAGGCTTCACATTGGCAAAGACATCATCGCCATAGAAATCATCTTCGCAGTCAAAAGATGAGTCATCATTAAACCCTTGAAAATCAGCCTCGAATTCATCATCAAGATCGAAGAAATCAGACCTCTTCTTCGAAGCTTTCACTTTGTTTTTCAGATCTGGCCAGATAAACTCGGTAGTGACGCGGCGGGACCTAGGCGGTGGAATGAAATCGGAGATTATAGCACCTCCACACATGGCGGCTTGACGAAAGCGCAACTCTTTCAAAGGGGTTGTTAACGTTTAGAGATAGAACCTTAGCGGCGAAACGATACTGATTTGCTTCTTTGGAGCTCTCTTTTTCTACACCTCTCTCTGTCTTTCTCTCTTACAATCCAAAAATATAGAGAAACGGTACGTCGTTTATTATATAGAAAGATAATTATTTATTATTATTATTATACCCTTACTTGTAACTCCTTCTACAATACTGCCATTACGACTCTTAAGTCTTAAATGCATCTTTTCTTTTCTCTCACTGCTTTATTATATTTACTAAAATCTCAATGCATTTCTCTTAAGTTAAGTTAATTACTACCAAAAAAATTAAGCTAATATGTTTGAGGTAGATATTTGGATATTCGATTCGTTTTTGATCGGTTATTTTTAATTTCGATCGTTTGTTTTCAGTTTCAATTTTTCGGTTGATAAGATCAAAAATATATTCAGTTATTTTTATATTTCAGTTCGGTTTCGATTTGGTTATAATTCAGTTTCGATCAGTTCGGTTATTAAATTAAAAATAAAAAATAACCAAAATAATAAAAATAACCGAAAAATAACAAAAAAAAACAAAAATAATCGAAAATAACAAAAAAACTAATCAAAAATAACTAAAAATAACCAAAATATCCGAAATATCCAAAAATATTTCGGATAACCAAAAATAACCAAAAATAATTTAGTTTTTTTATATTATTTTGGTTTTTGCTTTGGTTTCGGTTATTAACCAATAATTATGGTTTTCCAATAATTATGGTTTTATAACCAAATACCAACAAAAATCTGTTTTTTTTGTTCAGTTTTGATTCGGTTTATTCGTTTCGAATTATTTGCTTACGCATAGTTTTAGGTGGCTGAATATAATTTAACAACTTAGAACTAACAATTAGAATATGAATTTAAATATATTATATAGATATGCTTTTAATTAGCGTAGATTATATTAGTGTGCTCATTATTATATATGGAAGATAATCATGAATAAATATGTATCTAGCGGGGGACAATGTACATATTGAATTCTTTTTATTGAACTTTAAGTCATATTTATCTCACTTTTAAAGAAAGTGTATAACTAAATCCTGATTTTCTGCCGACAACAAAATTTACTGATTTTCCAAATTTTGTCTATCTTTTATAATTTTTAGTTATTTTTAATTGTGATAATACTTTAATTGTTTCTCGGTTATGCTAACTTGTATATCAAAAACTTTACAAATTATAAAATTATAATGTGACAATCTACAATAAGCATACATAACAGACGTATAAAGGCATAAAAGTATGGCGGACAATTCACCTATGCTCCGTATAAAATAATGATAGATTTATATGCATGCCACATATAAAAAAATATTCAAAAATTATATAATATTTTTTATCAGTAAATAAAAATTAAATATTTATATAATTTAACTTTTATTTAAAATTATTTTTAATTCTAATTTTTGTATATGTAAATTAAGAAAATAAAAATATTTATTTTTTACAAATTTAATAGTATTTTTGATCAATTTAATAAAATATATTAATTTTTTAACCAATTAATAAAAATGACATATATTATAATTATTCTAATAATTTAAATTTATTTATATATTTAACTGAACTTTTTGGTGTTGATGAGACGATATCACTATATTTATGTTAATAACAAGTTAAAATAAAATTATTTTTATAAAATATTTTTCAAATAATATATTAGAGATTCTAAAATTTGATTTCGCATTTTATAGAACTTTGAAACTTTATCTCACATAATTAACAATATAAGATATGATTCTAAAAGAAAATAAATTACTCCAATGAGAATTCATAGCAAGTTGCACCCCATTGAGAATAAAATGTTGTCATCTTTTAAATTGAATGTCCTGACAAAGTAGTTATCGACCTTTAACTTTCTTTTTTGAGGTCTAAATTGCCGATCAATGTATACGACTGGATACATCTATATTTAATCAACTGATGACAACAAAACATAATCAATTAAGGAAATTTGACTATTCAAACAATATTAATAAATATTTGATATAATATAAAAGAGAATATAATTATTATATAGTTAAAAGTTTCATATAGGGCAAGAATGTAAAAGAGAGCAGGATGTAAGGGTAAAATTGTGACAAAATAATAGTAATGGAATCTTTAAGAACGGGTAAGAAACAGCCAGGTGTAACCGTGTAATGTGCTACGGTAGTAAATAAAGGAGGCCATGAAAATTAAAATATGCTAGGTGCATGCATTCTTATTTAATATTAATATTTTTTGGCAGCTAATTAATAATATTTTTTATCATTTTTAAAATATTAATCAGTGATCGAAACAGCTAAAGATAGTGATTAAAGAGAATGACAATCTATTTCTTAAACAGTTAAGACAAATTGTCTAATATGATGAGATCAAAACTTTTTTTATATATATAATTACACTATATTTGAAAGACTAAAATAAAAAAGATGTCAAATAAATCAATAAAGAAAAAAAAGCAAAATCTAAACTACTTATAATTATTTTCCTTTTTATACATATTATTTATTAATATATGTTAAATTTTTAAGTAATAATGACATATTTCTTCGAGATTAATATGTCAAACAAATTTAATCAGTTATAGACACATCCAACATGATAGAATATAAGATATTTCTCTCTTGATATATTAAGATACACCTCTAGACATTAGCAAGAGACAGATTCCACGTATAAAGGTTTACGTAGCTGTTTATAATTTTAATTATGCGGATAAGATGTAATCAATCAATCAATGATATAGCATGTGCAGGCTAGAGTGGATGATATTTATGGAATTTCGTACTATCTTGTCCAAATCAAAATAAATGAAGAAAATACAAGAAAGTAAGATCATTTATTTATGTTACACGAAGTTTCTTGAGATTGGAAAACAGATAAAAGAAAAGTCAACTTGAGAAAGTGGATTTAGTTACGACAAGGATTAGCGTTGTCCGAACCACACACTTGAATGTGCATCTTCATGTGGCTAAGAAGATGATTGTCGTAATAATAGACAAATATAGGTATGTGTAAATAAATGTAACACAGGATAAGTTATAGCAACAAAAAAGATAACAATGCAAAACAGGGAGGACCATTTTTTTTGGTTCAATCGAGACAAAGCTCTATCATGAAACAGAAGATGATGTAAGTTCTGAAAGCTACGTACTCATCCATATCCTGCAATCATTTTTGTTTCATTATTAAATGAGCTAGAAATTATAATAAAATAAATAAATTAATGTGCATTTTATTCTATCTTCTATAGAAGAAGTAATGATATGTTTTTGATATTTTTGAATAGGTAGTGGTAGGTGATCTACATTTAGTTAGATGATTGTAAATTGCAGAAAACTCTTAACCGAATAATATGATCTCAAATCCAAGTCTTTAAATTCAAATTCTTGATGCCTATATTAACTTTGAAATCTTTTTCTCTACAATAACATCAATTGACTATTATATCTATATAATTTAACTCAAATCGGTGATAAAAAAAAATATTTTCAAATTTGTTATATTATATTTACTCTATTTATTATTTGTATTATTTTATTATATTTTTATGAGCATAAAAGATAGTATTTAATTATCGTAAGCATGGTTAAAAATATATAAAATATAAAACATGGACATGATGATATAATGTAATACAAAATTATTTAATATTATTAAGAAATTAATATATTGTTTGGAAGTGAACATATAGTTTGCCAATAAAAATAGGAAAGATAAAATATTTAAATTAATTAAATCATAAATTGAGAAATCATGGTGTTGGCATATCAATAATGATTTTTCTTTAAAATATATAAATCTTTTTAGAAAATTAATTAGTTTCCAATATATCCTCGATATAGAAGTGATCTAATGGAAAAAAATCATTCTTGGTAACTTATTTCATGGGGAGAATTTTTTATCACTTCACGTAATGGATTTAACAGGTTTAAATCCAGGAATCGCAAAGGTCCAGCTAAGACCCATTTTTCATCGTCCTTTGATCTTTTTATTTTATTTTTATTCCGTTAGAATATCAATACAAGCATTATATCAGAAAATTATATAAATGGGTATAATGTATAATTAAATTCTAACTTCAATTAATATGAAATATTTTAAAAAGTAATCGAAAAATAAATCCGTGTGGAATTGGACACTAATACTTGGTCTAAAGCGTATATATCATACTAAACATGGAGTTGGAATGGTTCTTGAAAAACCCAACAAGTGCATCAGAACGTAAGTTCAGAAAGTCTTTACTGTGGTGTAACAATCGTTTTGTATATGTGTGGAGAAAAAAAGAAATGGACGAGGGGCTACACAAATGGTCTAACATCGTATGGCGTAAAGACTGGTCAAACGTCATTTCAGTGTCTCAAAAGAATCGAATCAAATCTTTCATCCATAAAAACATGTTATGGGAATTCTGTTGGTACTTAACTAATCATATTTTAACGAGACAAGACCATGTGACTATGTACGGCTAATAGTTTTACAAAATTTGATAAGTTAAGTTTGCAAGTTTCATGTGACAAAAAAAAATGTTTGAAAGTTTCATGTGACTATAACTAGATATATATATATATATATTATAATATTTAATTTGATATAATTTATTATTAAGCTTTTATTTATAAAATAATGTGTGTATAAAATTATGGAAATTTAATATTATGATGTACTATTTTAATGGTTTAAATTATAATTTTTAAGAGTACTAATTTGAGAATCGTGTAAGTATATTTTGTTGAATATGATAGTTTGTAAATGATTTATCAAAATTTTATAATATTTGTCATTTTAATTCGTCTACAAAATTTATAAATTTTGTTGGTTATAGATGTAAGCTTAATAAGATATATGTAAATGACAAAAATTAAAATAGTAGTAGGTTTAGCTGAATACAAAATTTATAATTTGTGTGTCACAATGAGAATAGTTTTTAGTTAAAAAAGAAAAATCAGAAAATACTAAAATAAATGTAACACATCGAATGAAATGTTTTTTTTTTAATATATGAAAAATGTCTTTAATTAAATATGGCTTATTATCAGTTGGGTCCTCAAACATTTAACTTTATTCGCTTATTACCTCTATCATATAAAAGTATGAAATATATCTCAAATTCTATGTTTATTTTTCTTTTCGTTTTTGAGATTAAAGCAGTCTTTATACTCTCAGAAATTTTAAAATTAAATAAACAAAAGGAGAGAGCTTACACCTACTTTATTAAACACTACGTTACAACAACTAACATTAGTTCAATTGTTTTATATAACATCGTCACACACCAGTTGGTTTTGGGGTTTTTTAAAAAAAAACCTAATTTACAACCCAAAATCTCATCACTTTAGCAAGTGTTTGATAAAGTTTACAGTTTAGAATTGATAAGGCTATGAACTAAAACTAGTCCAATGATGAAAGAGTGATCAACTTGTGACTCTACCATCATCGTCAATACATCTTCTCCTAACTCCAAACCATTTCTCGATTGTTTTCTCTTCACTTCTGCCAATAATGTTCCACAATTTTCCTCAATTGCTAAACTTGATCCACGATTTACCATCTTATAACAATATTGTTCATCGTTTCTACACGATCCCGCGATGATTCTATACGAAGATGATGAATCTTTATTCGGAAACTGAAAAACAGTATTTTTCACTCGGAAATATTCTAGTTTTGTTGTTGATTCAGTTGTTCCAGATGGTGATCTATATCCTTCCCAAGTCTTGATCAATAATCCAAATTTCTACACACACAAAACCCAGACCTAATTAGGTTCCAAGTAATTAAATATATTTGAAAAATTAATTGCATGAAAACAAAAAAGGGGTCGTGAGTATATATATATACCTGTCTACGTAAGGTAAACAAGACATGACCAGACAAATCCATGAGATAAACTTCACGACAGCTCTTAGAATTGTAATTATCGACACGATAAATTATGTTTCCTTTGGAATCAAAGACGGTGCATCCCTTTGTGTTAAACACCAACGACTTCATCCAAATCGTGAAACTTTCTCTCCCTGTCGTTAAGTACGGAGAACTTGTTCCTTCTCCGTCGACGTCGGAGGTTGTCTGAACAGGATGAATCTTCATCATAGTCTCCGCAGGACTGATTCGATTCTGCCAAGCTTTTGTTTCGTAAGGTCGTCGATATATTTGCATTTAGATTTTTTTTAATGATTCGATTTGTTCGACATAAATGGACTAATAGTTGGGATTATATACAAGGTCGATTTGTGGAAGTTACTTACTTTGTTCCTTTATGATTAATTTAAGTCAACTTAAAGATTGTTTATTTGTTTATTACTTTATTATTATATATGCTCAAAGTAATAAGTTCTTATTAGTTATTAGTCCACGTGGTTTAGGAAACAGGTCTTATTATATATGTTTGGATATTTTTCAAATTTTTATAACTATATTAGTTATATGCATGTTATCTCGAGTTATTTTATAACTTTTCTGATGTGTATATATATATGAAGAACTATATATCGACATCAATTCTTTGTCCACATGTTTAACGTGAAATCCTAACAATAATCTTTCGAGGAAAGAAATAAAGAAGAAATACAACATGTATAAATTATACTATAGAGTTAGAGATAGGGAATTCTAGATAGCTTTTGAGTTAGTATCAATTTTGAGTTGTATTTCGTCGTGGTGCGCATGTCACTCATATATACGTACCAATGATAATTACAGAAATACAACTATATATATTATAATACTTGGCAAAACTCTTTTGATATCAAACAGAGGTCAAATTAACAAGATTGCACCAAAACAAATACATCCGTCGAACTAACTGAAAACATCATGCTATCCTCTAATCTTAAACTAAGGAGATACGACCAAACATGAAACCTGAATCATGTAATCTTGTACAAATACATCTGTAGTAGTTTCAACGGAAAGGTATTATAAGAAATGTACATATTATTTTGGGTTTATTGATGTGTAATTATCACACAATATAAGCAACCGCATGCATAAACAAATAAATCAACGCTTAATATATATAACACACTAACTGAATAACTTTTATGCGCAATTAACACATAAATATACTTATTATTTATAATGATATACAGATATGTATCTAGTATATGTCACGATAGATTTACAAAAAATGAAGTTTGTCATTTAAATTTGGATCGTAGTCATATTATTACCATTGTCATTATGTGATAACTAATTAATTAAGTTAAATTTGGTCGTCACGGTTTGTAAATGGATTGAAGTCGACGAAGAGTGGCATTGTGTCACAGGTTTTAGGTCTTAGGCGGATAAGAGTCAGACATCACTACCCTTTTGTCTCTGTCTTAATTATATATTTTACTTACTTTTTTAATTATCCTGTTAATCTATGCACTTAAATTGAGTAAAATCATATTCCTGGCATTTTGAACTGTTCTCCACGCTGACGGATTCCCAAAATGATATAAATATATTATTTGTAGAGAAATGAAAAAAACATTATAGCATATAACAATTTTTTATCAATGAATATAAATGATATCAATGAATATTTGATTGGCTTTTCGTGCCATCTAACATCTAGTATCGTTTTATTTATTATAATCATATGCCTTGAATATTTAAACTATCTCGATTTAATCAGATTTAAAATCTAAACCTAATTACTTTTATAAAAAAATTATAGTTGACGCTTCATGGCATGCTAACAAACTAAATCTCGTCAGAAAACACTAATAATATTAGTCTAATATTGTTACTTCAATTCAGATATGTTTATATAACCTAATGGTGGGTTTGTCCAGTGTACATCATCTGTTACATATCCAATTAAGATGACACAACGATCCAATAAATTTACTTATTTTATGGTACTTTTTGTGCCCTTTTGCTCTTAGGATAAGCACCAGCTTCATGTACTGATTACTGACAACAAAACGAGCGGAGTTTTACAGTTTTTAATCAGATTAAATCATTATATAAATGATTATATTATACTGTATATATGAAGTACTTTAATGGAAGTATTAGGTAGCCTAATCTTGTTTTTAAAGCATATGTATTTCTCTATTGATTGGTGTGCAAAAGGCCAATTAGTGATACATATTATGGTACGTGTGACTGTGTGAGTATTCGAAATTTTAAAATTTATATAAATATTACGAGGACACTTTTTAGATGTCTGAAAAGAAATAATTTTTCGTGACAAAAAGAAAGAAAGAACTTCTTTGGGCTTATTGAATCTCAAACACATCCAAACGGCCCAAAATTGTGACTAATATATGGCAAGAAATGTAAGTCTGGTATCAATGAATTCCAAAAGTCCATAACTCTCTAATCACAGGAATTATTTTTATGAATGTCTGAAAATTGTATAAAATATCTATATAAGTTATTGAGGGAAACGGCTTTTAAATGCGGGCTTCAACTATGATGATACAAAGATGATTGTATGATGATGAATATGTTATGATGATGTTATATTGATGTTATGACGATGATGGTGTTATTGTATTGTGATGCTGATGAAATATTATTGATGAAGAGATGATGATAATAAACGTAAAGACAAGAAACAAAATTAGTTGGTTAATGGTTAATACGTTTATAAATATCTCAACTCATTTCATTCCAATCCAGTTAATCCATTTGGCCCAATAATTCATTAAAGTCAAATATTCAACTCATTAAAATTAATAATTTCGATTATACTGAGTTGAGCCATAAAATTTATCCCACTTTGGCGTCCATCAAACCTCTTTAATTAGGCATTATCTTTGGGGAATGGATCCTGGTGGGCTATGTCAAAGTGCAGTGCTAGTTTTTTACTCAGTAAAGCAGGTGAAGCTGGATAGACCCCCTTGAATTCCTTTTGCTATTCAAGTAGATATATTGGCTTTAGTCCCTTTGAGATTGGAGGGAAAGTAAAAGAGAACATGGAAGGAGGACGCAAGATCTTATTATTGGTTGGAGTCTCAGGATTATAGACTTCTTGAGGCAGCACACATGGGACAAGCATCTAGAATCTTGGATGAAATTTGCAGGAATTTTAGGAGGACCAAAGAATGAAGCACCAACAATGATATCTTCAAAGCAATACAAAAGAAGATTAGAGAAGCGATGACGATTTATACTTCCTCATGGTCCCTGATCAATGGTCTCCGCCTAGTGTTGTTCCTAGTAACTCCATGTCTGATTAACCAGAGGAAACCTCTCAAGCAGAATGATATTACAACTCCTCATAAGTTTCTTTTGTCTTGTTTAAGAACTGGTTTTGCTTTAATGTGTTAAGAAAGATTTGTTTACTTGTTTTGTTCCTGTCTTTCATTCTAGAGAAAACATTGAAAACAAGAATCTGGACATATATCTTTATGTTTTGTGTTCTTACATAAGAGAAGAAGCAAATCGCTGCTTCTTTCACAGCCTTTTTCTGCACATTCTTATTCAAGAGGCTATTTTTTTAAAGAGAACATATTTTGAGTTATGAAAACAATAAAAAGAAGAGATTTAAAGAAAGTCAAAGCTGCTCCATTTGATCATCGTTAACTCTTGTTGTGAAGCAATTATCTGTCTTTGACCAGCTTTCTTTACATCCCTCAGTTCCTCATAACTCCTTTGCAGGAGATCAAGAATCTCCACCTCTCTATTGTTTGTTTTACCACATCCAGTGATTAAAAACAATTGAAACAAGATCGATCTGATTATATTTAAATAGAGGATTTGGAACTTATCGTACCTTGAGTAAGAAACTACCATTGGGCTCTGTGTAGGAAAACGAGAACCACCTTCATCGTATCCTTCACATATAACCTCTCCATTATCATCTCTGTAACAGATGATCCCTTGTGTCGAATCTTCAAAGACCTTTTCCACGTAGAAACCTAATTTTTCAATTTGCCAAATCGGCTCAAGAAAATTAAAGATAAAGAACAAGAAGGGATCTTACAGTGCTCTTAGTGGAGTATCTGATCGGCTGAGGTTGTGAAACTGTGACTTGCTTGACTTTAACTTGAACTTGACTCTGTTGAAACATCAAAGTCTTTGATCTTACTGTCTTTGGCACAAAACATGGTGTTTGAAGAGGAAGACAAAGTTTAGTTGCATATGCCATAGCCTCTGTGTTTTGACCTCTTCCTTTTGATTTGAACAGATTGTTTGGTTTATAGGTCTCAAAAACTTCAAAAAGAAAACTATTAATTCCGATGATTAATTGAATCTGAGTTTAATTTATAATATTAAACGCAAGATGCATATAAAATAATAGCCAATAAGAGTGGTTTTCTTATCAACAAGTTTAATTCTCTTTTTCTCTGGGTTCTTCTAATGGTTCGTTATTCTTCTTACTTTTTGATCTATTGAACTACTCTCACATCGTATCTAACACATTTACATATATGTATGTCAAGTCTCATGTACATCTATTTTTATTAACTTTAAACTATCAGTTTATTTTTAATTACTGATTGGTTAATTTCTTAAACTAATATTAAATACTTAAATTCGTAAAACTATCTGCCGTCCTTTTATTAAACAAAAATTATCTGCCGTCCAATGACGAAATTAATTAATTAGTTCCTACTTAATCCGTAGGCACGTGTCATGTAAAAAGAAATATAATGTCAATAATTAGTGTATGGTTAAATCAACGATATGACTAGACAAGAAATTGATCGTTGGCTTAACATGGAGTTTGCTTGACAACAAAAGTCGTCACTTCCTAACCATGTATGTTCTCGAATAATATTATCTCGCTGGTTTAATTAAAAATTATAATAAAAAACTATTCAACATAATAACGAATATTCCTCCCTCAAATTAAACTTTAAATGATGGAACCATAGATGAGAGACACTTTTTGGTAGCTCAAACAAAAACTAGAATATAGTAGTGATAGATAATGCTAACTGGATTTACTCTATTATATGTATATTTTTCAAAAAATTATTATTAATGATTTGTGGTCTATGTTTCAAGAGTGTTAATCAAGAAATGTCGGGGGCAAAACTCTACTAACCCTTTGAAAATAAAGTGTAGTCGTGGCACGTTAATTCAATGTTTGAAGAAGTTAAATACGCGTCACTAAAGTTTTTCTCATTTTTCTAATCATTATCCACTTGTATTATTGCGTAGTGGTGGCCTAACTTATCGATATCGTACGATCTCCATATTTTTATATGAGCAAGTGTGATTATAAAATTTATTAATATTATCTTCGATTCTTCGTAGTCACTTGTTATGAAGTTATATATGGCCTTTTTAAGATATGTAAGCCCATTGAAGGCCCAATTGTTAGTCTAAATCTCTTGAACAGAACCTTCGGATCCTTCGAGGAAATCACGATTTTATTTATTTAATATAATTAACAATTATGTGAACAGCAATATATAATGTAACAGTAAATTAAAGACCGAGCGAGAAGGGGAAACCGGTCGAGGCTAACCAGCCTCCACCACCAATAAATTGACCGGCCGTATATCGCTGAGCTTCGGCAGCGGTAATTACCTTAAAGCCTCTCCACTTTACTCTATTTGAAGTTCTTGACCCTGCTCCTGTATTCGAATACTCTCTATAAGTCAGAGTGTTCAAAGCGAAACTCCCGGTCCACTCGGACCATCCTTCGGGTCGAATAACGTCAGAGATAACCGACTGCATTATCACCGTTTGCGAATACTCCTTCCACGGTCGACCCAAATACGTCGGAAAACTACCCTTCACCGATTGTAAATCCGACGTGGCACCGATCCGACATTTCTGGATAACGATCCCTGTATTCTGGTTCGGATCCGTCCGTCCCTGAGCCGTGACCATGTTCTTTTGGCCGGAATTTGGCCGGCGAGCGTGGATGTCACAGTCTTGGAACACAACGGCAGCGTTTCCGAAGATGAAATCGACGGTTCCGGCGATAAGACATTTGACGAAGAATTGACGGTTAGAGTGGACGTAGAGGGTGTCTTGGTAAGCCAATATGTCACATTGGTAGAAGGCGGAGAAATCAGAACCCACACGGAGAGCCACCGCTTGGTGCTTCGACGGACCAGCTGTGTTCTGGAAAGTGATGTCACGCGCTAGGAATCTCTCGCCGACAGAAGCTGAGCCCCCGCGAAAAAACACCATTTTTGTCATCAGAAAAGACCATTTAGTTAACGGTATCTTTATCTAATTACATTTCTTAAAAATAAATTTAAAAACAAAATAAAAATAAAGCTTAAATTGTGATAGTGTGTAAAACATGGGTTAAAAACTGGATTTAGAAAAGTCAACAACAAGGGAACAAAAGGTACTCAAAAAGACTAAAACTAAAGGCTGTCGTCAAGAGTGGATGAGCCATAAAGCCAATCCACCGTGACCTGGGAAAGCATTGAATAAAGCTAACAAAATGATGGGTCTCGACTCGCACGTTACTCTGATCTAACTATGTTTTTTTGTTCGAATTTGATTAGTCGAATTCAAAACTAATTTTCTCTCTCTTTACTTGGCTACATGCATATGCGAATAATCTGTTGTAGTGACTAGTGACAATCTACATGTGTATAAAGGAAAAGGGAAAATAAAGTTGCTTACCAACGGTGGCAGAGTTAAAAGTGGTGCTACCGTCGACGACGTTTCTGCTTCCGGTGATAATAGTTCTCGTCCGTCCATCTCCCATAAACATTATATTCTTTTTCTTCTTTGTCACGTGCACATTCTCTCTATAAACTCCGGCTTTTATATGTATCACATACCTCTTATTACTATTCTCTGGCGCTGCCCCTACAGCGGCCGCTATCGTCTTGAATTTACCACTACCGTCAGCCGCCACGGTGGCGTCGGCTTTCACAGACGAACCCTGAAGAAGCCTCCTGTCTCCGGCGGATAACCAAGTTGGCCATCCCTCCGTGTTATCTAGTTCTCCGGTGCTGGCAATATGTGCGGCCACCGTAGTCTCCTCCTCCTTGAGCTTACGATTGTTTGAGTTGAATTTAGCTTTTACCTCGAAATTGGCTATGTCGGTATCAGTCATGTTCTTCATCATTGCTAGTGCGTTGCTGCACATGTGCTCTACGTGCATCTACATATAATCACTTCGTTATAAAGGTATATTTTACAGAAATCGTGTTATCTTACAAGTTTATATACTCGAGTAACAACAAATAGATAGTATTTAATCATGCACATGGACCAACAGTAGCTAGTAATATCTCAATGTAAGGCAAAAAGTTCTAAGAAAATTCCATTTCATGCATGTGATGTATGATATATTAACTTTCAATTGTTATTCTATTCTTTTGACACGATATATATATACATTTTCAAAAATATTTAGTGGTTTATGTTTAGGTTTTACACATAAATTTAGCTAACTAAATCAAATGACTTAAACGAACATATATATATATATATAGCATAGTTATTATATATATGGGTTAAAAAACTTATATTTACGTACCTGACCCTTCAGCAAGGCCTTACGAACTTGCTTGTCGGCGTCTTCATGAGAGAAGCCGTCGAGACAAGTCTCCTGGTTGGTAATGGCCGAGCTAATTAGGGTTTTGAGATCACCTGCGTGTTCCGGGAGAGATTTCTTGTTAGGATACAAACGAAGATCTTCCATCGCCTCATCGAGCTCATCGAGTGTCTCATCAATAGTCTCCAGACAATCACGAAGAGCAGTCTTCTCACGAGGAGTAAGTTCTTTCGTGTTCTTGATCAGTTTCTTCACGGTGAAGTAATTGTGCTCCACGGTGATTTTTGTTAGCTTAAGCGAAGCCTCAATGACATCTTTCTGCGACGTTAGCTCGACGCCGCCGGAGGTAGCAACCGCGGAGACGCATAGCTCAGGGTAACGCGTGGAAGTGCAAGCGGATCTTAGCACGGCGTGAGACGACGGGGATAAAGACTGGTGACTTTCTTCGTTGGCTTTTGAAGTTCCAGTGGCGATTCCGGCGACGGCGGTTACGAGGAGCAAGGCTACTGCGGCTGATATTAAAACAAGTTTCTTGTTTTTCTTAAAATTATCTTTGGAGAATATTTCTTTGATTGATGATGCCATCGCTTGACACTAGTGAGTGATGTACGTTTTCTCGTGAGGAATGGGTGTTTATATAACTGTATCGGTGAAATTTTCCCTACCATGACTGGCATGTGCGCAGAAGTTTTTTATTTAATAGTTGTTGTTATTTTGGTATAAATGAGTCTATAAACGTAATAAAGTGTTGTGTATAAGTTTAGGTCTAACTATAAATATTTTATATTAATTAAATCAAACTGAATATAACCTTCAGTTAGTGAAACGTTATTTTTTTACAGCGATAAGAAAATAATTAGGATATGATTGGTACTCTCTGCATACGTGGATTAGCTTGTCTATGGCGTATAAAGGTTTGAAGAAGTCAAACTGCAGCGGATAAGATACTCTTTTTAAATGAATAATTGTGATTATATTTGCTATCAAATTTGTATCGAAGTTGTATTTCCTCTGTTAAAAATATGATAAATATTCTGTTTCAAAATCAAACCCAATAACAATATTATACTTATATATATTAACTAGATTAATATCCATGGGAAAAATATTTGCAAATTATATTTTATTAGTAAATATAAATTAAATATTTATATAATTTTAAATTTTATTTATTATTAATTTTAATATTAATTTTTGTATAGAAATTAATAGAAAAATAATTATTTTTTATGAATTCAATAGTATTTTTTTGTTAGTTTAATAAAATATATTAAATATATAACCAAATTAATAACAATGATATACTTGTAATTATTTTAATAATTTAAACTCATTTATATATTTATTTGAAATTTATTTTAGTGATGACACGTCACTATGATATTTATGTTAATAACACGTCATAGTAAAGTTATTTTATTAAAATATTTCTCAAATAATGTATTAGGGATTACGGTAGTTTAAATCTATTTATATTTATTTAAAATTATTTATAAATTAATGTATAAAAATTTTAAAGAAATAAAAAGTATTGTTTTTGTAAATGTAATAGTATTTTTTTGGTTAGTTGAATAAATTATATTTATTTTCTAACCAAATTAATATCAGTGACATATATTGTAATTATTTTAGTAAGTTAAACCCTTTTATATATTTAACTTGAAACTGCATGTGGTGCTGATATGTCAGCATAATATTTTTGTTATTAACACGTTAGGATAAGATTATTTTGTTAAAAAGTTTTTCAAATAATATATTAGAGAAATAATATATTAGGGATTGAGCAATATTTTTATAAAATTAACTTTATTTTGATGTATGATTTACATAAATATTATAAGGCAAAAATTACTTATAAAATTCTTCCACGCATAACGCATGTTACTACATAGTTTAGGAATATAATGTTACCTTTCTTTAATTTCCATATGGGTATTTCTATATAGTGTGTACTAAAACCCAGGTTGTAAAGGAGACTGTCAGTTGTAAATGATGCTTTTAGAATGTCTAATCATACATAAAACGAATCAATGTTTCTGTAAATAAGATGGCAGATATTATATTATAAATGCGTAATTATAAAGCCAAGAGAAAGTGTTACACAGCGATTAATCTGTATGGCATCGAATATACCGATAAAATAATGGTGCTGATTAAGAACTATAATTCTAAATATTTTTTTTTTGAAAATCACATAGAATATATTAGACTATATATACAAGAAAACCAAAAATTTCAAATTATTAGCTTACAAAAAATAACAAAGTTAAAATTAGTTATTTAAGTGGTGAAAAATTTTAAAATACTATTAAACTTTTTAAACTTTATAATTTTAAGGTATTTTCCGGTCCGAATAAGTATAAAGTGTTTTAGGCGCTGTCAGGGGTCCATCAATTTCGAAAATTACTAATTTATTTGAGACAACTACAAACAAACTAGAGGTTTGAATTCTTTTAGTTAAAATATAAAAAATAGTTTTCATAAATAACCCAGCCATATCGTTTTAATATTGTAGCCAACTGGGTAAAAATGCCATCAGAGTTTAGAAAGGCATACAGTTTAAATGAATTCATCACTCTTTTCTTTCATTTTCTTTAATTGTTTTTTCTTTCTGACCTTCTTTTATAGTTTTAAATACAAAGCTTGATGTTTTCTCATGTTTTAATCACGTGAACCTTTCGTTTCCCTCTTTTACCATTTTATTTAAATATAAGGAAGAAAAAACAAAGCAAAATGATAAATTGCGTGGGTTAGGGATTCCTTAGTCAACATTTGGATCCAAGTAAAATAAAATAAATGACGCATCACTGGGAGGAGAATTCATCGTCGCCCCCGGATCCTCTTTGCGAGTCTTCAACTTTTTTCTCAATCTCTCTTCTTTTCTCTTCTTTGTCTTCTCTCCCTTTATTAATCCTCTCCCTAACCTCTTCCTCCTATGCATTTGAACAGTTTAACACGAAGACAAATATTTTAACTCAACAAGAAACGGCTAAATTGGCTGTATATATATTTACATTCTCAAGTACTTTTGCAACGGGAATTCTCGCACCATGAACACCAGCTCGGTTCGAGGCTTTTCCAACCATCGACCTTACGCCGCTGTATCGACCATCGCACTTCCCGGCGGTTCTGTTAAGCTTCCACCACTTTCCGTTCATTTTTCTTCTGGTTTTCTCTCTCACCTTTATGGTTTGTCACGAAAGGGTTCGTCTCCATTTATATGGTTTTGATGCACAAGTGAGGTGTGTATTACTATAGTCGAATACCAGCCACGTGTCATTAAATGTGGTTACGTGGCGTGTCCTGCGTTTTTTCTTCTCCATTTTACAAACTGTGTCGTATCGCAATATCAATTGTGCATACAATTACCACGTGCCATGTGGTGTATATTCCGGGTCGGGTTTCTACTTTCTAATATATGGGTTTAGGGTTCGGGTGTAAATGTCCCCTGTCGCTTTCAGTACCGGTTAAAGACAGATTGCTGGAAAATTGCTCGAATCGATTAAATGCGTCCGCTTTCGTCTAAGATTCATTCAATTCAGCAGCAGTACACAACTTGAAGTCGATAGTATTTACGTTAGGTAACAGCAAATTCTTCAAACATAAAAGAAGTTCAATGGGGGAAAAACAGTCTTTGATCGGGACTCACAAAAGGGGATGGTTTTGTTCATGTTATCGGAATCTAAAAAGCTGCAAACTGGGAACATAGTACAAGGAAACATGGGATTGTACAACGAGTGGAGAATGATGTTGTTCTCTCAGATTTGTTTTGTTTTTCTGTTTGTCTGTCTCTGTCACTTGTTTTCGTGCGTCACAGAATCCGAGCGGACAAGAAAAAAGGGCAAAAGCGTATGTTTTTTTGTTCTCTCAGGTAAAGAATTTACATGTAATCATTGGTGCCGGAACTACCGGAGCCGACTCCGACAGTTCTCTTGCTCATGTTAGCTCTCTGCACCAACACAACCAACGCCTGTACCACTTCAGACATCGGTGGTCTAAACTCTGGCTCCGGCTGTCACAGATTAAAAAAGCACCATTTACATTTAGATTTCATTCTATCTACCTGCAGACACAGATTTCTATTTCTACACCATATATATTATATTACCTGGACGCAAAGAGCGATAACATCTGCAAATCGGGAAAGAGATTTAACGGGGTAAAGCCCTTTGAGGGCTGGATCGACCATTTTGCCTAAAGCATCAATGTCGTGAAGCTGAGGTGTTGCCCATCTCACCAATGACTGCTCAGATCTTGACCTTGTGCTGTCACACAACAATCACCATGAATCAAAAATATCAGTAATCTCTTCACATAAAGTTCCTCATCTTTCCATAGAGATATGAATCATTGTGGTACCTATCAAACGGTTTCCTTCCGGTTAGAAGCTCAAGCATCACTACTCCAAAACTGTAAACATCACTCTTCAAAGAGTATTGGCTTGACATTGAGACTTCTGGTGCGCTGTATCCTTCATCGTTTTGGTTCAGTAGCTACACAACATAGCAGAATGATAAGTAATGGAGAAACAAGAGAGAGATGCTATAGCTTGGAGAAGATATAAAACTTTTGGAAATTTCTGCATATACCTCATTGGCAGTGGGGAGGAAGGTAGCGAGACCTGAGTCTGAGAGGTGTGGATTCAGCTCTAGATCAAGTAAAATATTTGCTGATTTGATGTTTTTGTGCACTATAGATGGTGAACAAACTTCATGCAAGTACCTACAATGACAACAATACATTCCATGACACTCTTGCCATATAATGAGCAATAATGTGATTGAGATGTTTAAAGACTTACTCTAATGCACGTGCAGTTCCTAGAGCAATCTTGACACGAGGATTCCATATCAATGGTTTGCTTTCTTCCTCCGAGAGATGTAAAAAGTCATGCAATGAGCCGTTTCTATGGAATTCATAGACTACCAAGTGTTGTCCGTGTTCAGAACAGTAACCGTCAAGCTTTGTGACATTTTCATGATCCAGATGCGCAATTTTCGATACTATTTCCCTAAAATCATCTGCCGTGTCTGTGGGAAGCGCAGAGGAGTCTATTTTCTTCACAGCAAGTACCTATTACATCCAACGGGTATCTCAACAGCCAAACATTTTATGAAATTGTGCTGCTACATGTAAAGGATTATATAAAATTCAATACCTTTCCATCATCAAACTGGGCTCTGTATACTCTTCCAAAAGTCCCTTCACCAAGAAGATAATCTACACTGAAACTGTTGGTAGCTATTTGAAGATCTGCAACCGAATACGTGTTCACATTGGAAGGAACCACAACAGCAGATTTCTTTGCAACAACGGGTTTTCTTATTGTTGAATCGTCTTCATCGAACGACTTATGTCGCTCAGCTGGTGGAGGGCGTAGATTCATCGACAAAGAAGTATCCAGTTGCTTTGTTTCAATTAATGGTGGATTCTGTATAGAATTATTCTCTGCAACCACATGATTACGAAGTTGGAAAACTATAAGAACACATAATAATATTACATTCTCTAAATTCTAGAGACGTGTTATTACCTTGATGAAAGTCATTTGAAGCTAGTGTGAAGGGTTGGTTAATGTTATCAGTCTTTTCGATGTCTGTGGAGGACGATCGCTTTGATCGTTTTTTCTTGATCAAGAAGAAAGCTACCACTGCTGTTACAACTAACAATGAAATGATAATCCCTGCTATTCCACCAGCTCCAATCCCTGATTTCTTGGAGTTTACTCTATTGCTGGAACCACCACTTGACCGGGTTTCATTTTTAGCAGATTTATGACTAGGTGATTTAGAGATCGGAGGTGTACCAGGAGGCGATGGAGGTGCAGGCCCCGAATTGAATAAATTACCATCTTTTCTGTATTCAAGATCATTTAGGAAAGAATTTGGTGAGATTGGAAAAAAAAGTTATAAGAATATCCAAGAAACTTAATGAAAACATACTGCAAGTTAATGCCTTTCAAAGAATCAGGGATCCATCCCGTGAATCGGTTGTTTGCAATATTCCTGAGGAAACATCCATCAAGAACATCATTCAAGTGATGTTTACAAGTCATAAATCTCTAAAAACGGATAAGGTTAGGTTACCCACAGATTTTCAAGAGAAAGGGTAGCTAGGATATCAATGGTGCCTGAGAACTGATTGTTCTGAAGATAACTGTGAAGTTCAGTAAACACAATGTTAGTATTAACTGGTTCACTTACAGTGAGCCTTTTCAATACTCTGAGACCTATGAAGAAGCCTTACATTGATTTTGCACTCGTAAGAGAGCTAAAGGTGTTTGGAAGAGACCCTGTGATAGAATTGGAAGAGAGGTCCCTGAAAAACACACATGAATTATTCTAAATATTTGTTTATTAACTAATCAAATTTCTTAGCTGATTTAACGCAGGGCAAAATGGATCTTACAAGGTAGTGAGAGAGGTGAGGTTCGTGAAGTCAATAGCTAGTTGCTTTAACTGATTGTGGCCAAGATTGCTGGGAAAAAACAAATGGGGCATTAAATAACCAATAATGTTCATGAGATGTCTGAAGATATATAATTAAGCTAAACTAAGACCTTACAGGTACTTGAGAGATGTCATTAGGGAAATGGAATACTGAGCCGATCCAGTGAACTGGTTATTAGCAAGATTCCTAAACACATTGAGAAATTTTATCAACTTGGAAACACACACAGAGAGTTGTAGAACATATAGAGGGAATTATCAAACATACAATCGCTCCACATTTGGAGGAAGCTGATACGGCAAATCTCCTCCAAGGTTATTGTCGCTTACATCACTGGAGGTTTCACCAAAACAGTTCATGAGTATAATTATACCATTAAACACAAAAAGCAGAACTTGGAGCATCGTGAAAGATGAATCTTACAACTCAGTAACAGAAGTTAATTTATCAAGCATGTATCCGAGTGATCCAGAAAGTTGAAGACCTGATAGCTTTCTGCAAGTAGGTGACAAAAAGGAAATACATTAAGCAAGGGTACATGAGAAAACAAGATAGAACAAAGTGACTGAAAATTATGGTATTGATACAAAATAATTACATTTGAGTAACTCTTGAGCCAGAGCACGTTATGCCTTTCCAGTTTTGGCCACAGGGATCACCTCCTGATCCTGTCCATTGTGATAGCTGTCCTGGAGAATTCATGGAGTTGAACATGGTGTTTAACGCCGAAGCTGCACATATTGAGAACCAGAGACCATGAGGAAACTATTCAAACCATTGACTAAAACATAATCATCTTGTCGGTTCCGTGGGAGCAGATCCATGATTTGAGCTCATTAGGATTTTTTTTAACTAGATGATATTCTCAAAACTTCAAAAAAAAATTCCAGTCTAATTGGAGATTGAAACAAAAGGAAAAACAAAACACCTTCCCAGAAAAGAGAAGAAACACACAAGAAAGGATAAAAAAAGAAACAAAACAGAAAGTGGTTGGAAAAGGAAAAAGGGTTGAGATTAATGGGAAAACCATTTGGTGGAAACAAACCCGTTTTGAAGAAAGGAACATTTTTGAGTTTTGGGATGAAGAAATCAAGAGTTGTAGGAGAAATGTAAACCCAGAATCATCGATGACACTACACAAATGATGGATAAAAATCTGAAAAGATATATAAAAACACACAGTGGAGGAAATTTGGAGAATAAACGTATATAAAAAAAAGGAAACTCACTTTCTGATGCATCTGTGTCTCCATTGATGAACCTTGGCTCAAACCCTCCAATGCAGAGTATGAAGAAAGCCAAAACCACCCGATTCTCAGTCATCTCTCTCTCTCTCTCTAAAACGAGATGAGACTGAAGAAAACTCAAAAACTATATATGTAAATTTTCAGTCTTTTGTATTCTTAGATTTATATAAACATATATTTTTTGCGAACTAGATTTTCAGACATAAGTTCGAATTTATCGAGTAAAGCTGGTATAAGTAAGAATCCAAGAGCCATAGAAATAGGCTACGGCGCTTATCTTAGAATTTTTTTTGTTACTTCGATATGCTTTAAACATTTTTAATTCCAAACATTCATCTAATGTTACAATTTAGATGATAATTTACCATTCAAATTTGTCGATTGAATATTTAAACAATTGATATTGGTTGGTGTATCATGGTTATGGTCTGACGTATTGTCTTTTTGGTTTCTTATGCCATTCTCTCATTCCCATAAATAAATAAAATAAAAAAACGAATACAAATAAAATAATAACTACCTGTAGTTTTCATAAGGCCTACGTTCTTTTAAAGGTTGTGTTCTTTGTTCTTTTCGGTATTTTTAATTTGTTTTTAGGCCATAAGTTATAACTAAATATTTTCTGTGAATGAATTTGGTGAATTAATATTTTTTTAAAAATTAAATGAAGCTTTCATACAGTATAGATTACTTTGAAGATTGGTTATGATTGGGTCTTTCATCATTGCTTTGAAGAATTAATTACTTTTCCTTCACCTCAAAGTGGGAAGAAGAATCATATGGGTAAATATGAGTAAAACACTCAACTCTCGGCATGTAATGTAATTAATAAATCCATCTTAAATAAACTCACGAGATTCTTATAGGAAATATGAGCTTTTTCTATCGTAATTCATATAATTCATTTGTTTGGGATATTAATTTTTGAATATAAACAAACAAAACAGATTTTGAATTTTATAGCATATCGAGTTGGATGAACAACTACACAAAAATTACAACTATTTTCTAATTAAAATTATAATAATTTTATTACATAATTATTTTAGTAAATGCGTTGCAAAGTTACTATTCTAATATATATCTAATCGATCATTTAGTTAAGATTATCCCATTAAAATGAGATAATATATTTTGGTAAAAAACGTGTTTATCAGTCACTGTATGTGGTTTGCCTCTCATCCTCTTATAATGTATACGTTGAAAATTATTCGTGTACGTTCACTTTCTGGATTTCCCATTTGAATAATTAACTTGCTCTTAATATTCGACCGGCAAACACATGTGTTTGGGATATAATTTTTGAATGCACCGACTATAATATATATATAATCAGACCTAACACACGAGGGTTTATAAATTTAGCATTTTGGAATTTGTTGACAAAACTATTGCCAACATCTATCTATACTTCCTATGGTTCCTAATTAAATATAGCAAATCATATATGATATATTAAATACGTTTGTTAAATTGCTTAATGTAATGTTATAATTTTGTTTAGATGATTAGATCAATTTGAAGAAATAAAGATATTTTTTTAGTTTGGTACGGGAAATGCCAGCTTTTGACTAGGAATACATCAGCTCGTGACAAACATCTTCCATATAAACGTTAAGGCATTAAGTACTGGACAACGTCGTTCCGTCCTGACTAGACTATGCCTAATGTGTTGCCGTTTATTTGTTTGCCGACAAACTGCGCGTCGTTTGATTTAAGCTGACTACTAAAAGCTAGGTGACTTATTAATATTATTTAGGTAGGTCATGAGGGAGAACTATTTTTGCATAATGCCTTTTTATTACTTTTTAATAAATTGATGGTGTATGTCTTTATAGTTTACTTTAATAGATATGTTTTAAACATTTTTGGGGTTAAACATGTCATTAATATATGGCTTAGTCCACTACAAACCCTTTATATAGACTTTGGATTCTATCAATGATTCGTAAGTGCGCAATGTTCACAAAACCAGTATTATTCATACGTATTGTTATGCCTTTTATCGTTTTATGTTACATAAAGCACTGAAAATGATTCTAACGCTGTTTTCTAGGAATATCAAATAAGCCACTTGTTAACAAACAGTCCACCTAAAAAAACCATATTGAACAGAAAGAAGGAGAAAAATACTATATATTTATTTTATAAATACAGCACTTTTTTTTGTAACCATAGATACACATACCATATATGTCCCCTCTTGCACTTAATTCGATTATTTTAATTATTTCAGTGTGAAATTTAATCATAAGGTAAACGTATTATTTGATTTATTTAGTCATCTTAGAAAGAAAAAATCAAAAGAAAGAAACGCATAACAAAAAGAGTTAATTAAGGGAATAACATGTAAAAGAAAAGTAACCGTTGATAATTGAAATTCAGAAAATAATAAAGAGAATTAACTTTATGTCATTTTGCTATCTTATTATTGTATACTATTATATTATACTTATATTTAATATTATATTTTATTGATGTCTAAGACATTAGAAAATAGTTAATTATTTTAAATATATTTGATTATCACATTTTAATTTGGAACATATTGTAATGTTTTTATATACAGAAATATGTAGACTTATATAACTGACTATACATAGTTAACTATTCAGATATATAGCTAATTATATAAATGTATACAATAAGTATTTCTTTAGAAAATAACCACTTATAAATTAATGTAACAATAGCTAAATGATTATAGTGTTTCTTGTCCTCTGTTATTCAGCTTTTTTTTAAGCATCTATCTTAATGGTTCACTTTATCCTTTTTGTTGAAATTTCTTAATTACTATCTATTGTACTGAATTTTCGTCTTAAAATTGATTATACCATTGAAGCTAAATTAGACTATAATTAAAAAGACAAATATCGTGAGAGAAAGAAAATTTGAAGAAAAAAGAGAGAGAAGTGACTGAAAATAAAGAGAGGAGAAGAAAAAAAAGATAAAATGCTCTAAAATGAACGAGAAGACAGAGACAGAGAGTGCAAAAAAGAAAAATAAATATATAAAAAGTGTGAGATAATTTTTATGGATATAAAAATATTTGATATAAAGAATATGATAGATTATTAATTTGGGATATGTAATGTTAATTTTTAATAACTTTGTGCAACTTTTTATACATGTCAATATTTCCAAGAAAAATGCTTTGCTTGTTGGGGAGAGCGAGAGGAGGCAGAAGTACTTACATGCTGCGTGGATATCAAGAGAAGAATTTTGAATATTTCTTACAAATAAGATGCATACAGAACAACCTTTTAATTTACCGGTTCTAACGTATTTTTAGTGGGGAAATGGTTATTATTTATTGGAAACTGGTTTAAACATATATACAATGATGGTTTATGTAACGATTTTAGGTGTGAGAAAGGCAATGAAACATTTGTCAAAATATGAGTGAGAAGGAGTGAAAGAGAGAGTTACGTGGACACCGTCAGATGTGATTGGATTATCAGTCCGGTAGGAACTTACGCATGCGAACTTCTTGGGCCATTGTAACGATGGCCAACTTACTGGACACCTACGCCACGTGTCCATATTTATTAGATTCTGCTTCGTTGGCTCGTGACTCTACCACTCTTTTATCCTACTCCAACTTATTTCCTCATGTGTAGCTTTCTCGACTATTAGAATACCGTGCCGGGGCATTGTGTGGGCTTCCGGCTTCGTCTTGTATTTTGTTTGTAAGCCTTTTTTTGTTTTTGTTTGTTTAGTCGTCGCACACGTTTGTGGTTGTGGTTGCGGTTAATATTACGGCTGTGACAACAGCAAATGTTATTCGTTTTTTACCATCGGCAATTGCGATTAATGTTGATCGAAGATTTTTATTCATACCGATGTTTTAATCAGTGGTCGAAAAAATTACGAGACAGGACGAAACATTTAACCACTGCGTATACCATATATATCTACGATAGCTAAACAAACAATAATTTACCGCAGTTTTAGCTGTAGGAATATGCGGTTGACAAACGATCATGAAAAATGTTATTTTGGTTTAGGATTGGACCGGAAGAATGACAACTCTTTGAAGAGTGTTCTGTTTCTTTCTGAACCGTAACCCAGTTAATTAAGATGTTGGCTCGTATGATAAAGTATGTTGAGTTTTGGTTTTTGAGCCTATAAAAGAATCATAATCGCCGAAGTAAACTTTTATCCTTCTTATTATATTATCCTCGCATTGGCTACAACCAGAGGCAAGAAAACTAAAACAAGGAGAAGATCTTAGATCATAGATGAAACCAAATTAAGGAGGCTTATTTGGTCAGAACTAAACTAAACTCAGAATCTTCAAGAAGAGTTTAAAGCATGAATCTCGTTTTCTAACATAACAGCATATATGGCGTGATTGGTGTCTCACTGTCTGTTAAAAACTCCACCAGCTCACTCGGCGGTAAACTCTCTCTCTCTCTCTCTCTCTCTCTCTGTATCTCTCTCGATCATTGTGCAGGGTTTTGCACCAAGAGAAGAGTGAGAGAGAGAATAATAAGTTATTGGGAGAGGTCAAGCCATGCAACCAAGCAGTCACTAACACCAAACTGAGAGCTTCAACATCAATGGAGCTTCATGTAGAATAGCTATTAGATGATTATATATATAGTTATATGTCGAGATTAATTTGAAGGAGAAACAAAAGGGTTTTTCTCTCTATTCATCGCCATGAATGTACCAGCAACACAGCATGGTGGCGCAACGGCGGAGAATGTAGAGACGAGCTTGTTGTTCCTTGACTAAAGAAACACATTTTCTTGTAAAGGCGTGACCTTTCTTGAACTTTCTCTTGAAGTCTGCCATTATAAGGTTGACAATTAGGGTTTCGTGTATATTTTAGTGATTTTGTGGGTGTCCAAAAAAGCTCTGTTGTGGGTGATGGAAGAGAATGCCAACGAAAGAGTTATGATGAAGAATGAGTATATATATAGAGAAGGAAATGGTATAGTATATATATAAAAGGAAGTAAACTAATAGGATCTTGATTTTTTTGGTTCAGTGACGTACGTTGGGGTTTGCATGGCTAATTTTGGGTTCTCCAATGAACTATACTTTCATGAAATCATAACTTTAGAGATGAATAGTATTATATCAACTATTCATCTCTATTATACACTCCCAAACAAATATATTATGTTATAGCAAAGTGATTATTTATCCTAAAAAGGAATGAAAGATTTCAACAAAAAGAAAAGAAGAAAGAGTAGAAAAGAGAGAAAGGTGGGCTTAAAAAGAGGAGAGATGTCGAACGAAGACAAAGCATTGAGATTGGGTTTAGGGGAACATGTAACCCGCAATCTTATCTTCGGTTTCTCCACTTGAGTAGGTTTGTTTGGTTCGCTCCTCTTATTTTAATCTTGAATTTCATATTTTAAACCAAGTTGTTTTGAATAAACAAGAGCTTAAAATCATCCCATCAAACCAATAATAAAGGTATATATATAATATATATAATATTATATATATATATTGTTTTTTTCATTTGGTTGATGCAGACGGTTGTGGCTACGGGTATTATAGATGGTAGATCGTTAATTATATCATTTCTTCGTTAATGTGTAAGAGAGATGTTCATGTTTCTTGATAATTCGTTTCGATTTTACACTTGGTGTATCATTTTCCGGATCACATTAAAATCATCATCAATCAACACTATACATATTTAATGACTAGGCCAAAAATCCAGCCTTTGGCTATTAGAAATGTATCATAATTTGATTTGCCACTAGACTACAACAAATTTGGCAGAATCATAAATTTTATTGTGTTTTTTTTCCTCTAACTAGAATAATAGGTCACGTTCCAATAATTGAAGGATACCTAGCATGCCATATTGAGAATCAATTGGCCTAATAATAACGTCAAATATTTTCTATTGAATAATTTGTCTTAAACCATTTGCATCTACTATGATAGACCATTAGTTGTTTTTCTATACTAGAGAGCAATAGACGAATTTCATTTGTGTGGATATATAAGTGGAATATTAGAGAATTGAGATTTAATTGGTCATATATTTTCGTAGTAGTAAAAGATTTGATCATTATCTCATAACAAGGTTACAAAATAAACCTTTTTGATATGTATAAATGAAACGGTGGCAGGAAGCTTGAAGAAGCAAAATGGTCCCATGCAGCGCCGTATTAGAGCAGCTATCTTTCTCCACCATAGAATAAATTTATGTCTTTTTTTAATTTATTTTGTTTATGTGGTTTCTCTAATAACATATCAATTTACAATACTTCATATGGTACGACATCTTAAAACTGTTACCTGATTTGTCTACTCAGGCCATTAAACATGTGTAATTCTTCTACTATTATTTTGTATGTATGCACCTTTATGTCATCTTCGTAAAATTAAAGTTTGACAAATCTTTGGCTGGCAAACTCATTTCGCTACAATATGTTAGTGTTATGTTACTTTTAATTGCTTTTTTCATAAAAATATATTGGAAATGGGTTATGTCTTAATTATCTTATATTTAGCAAGAAATAATTATATTATGTAGCATTGAGAAATATAAAATAAAAATAAATATGAGGTTTTGTCGATTAATTAATTTATTTTGGCTTTTTGATAATGATTATAAAAGAATAGTCCCCACACACCGTGGTCTCCTTGAAAGCAACTTCTTACCTATCGCTTCAATTTGCACCCGTATTGCTGTGTTTCTAAATATTATCTTGATTTCATTTTTTTAATTTTGTTCTTAGTGGTATTTTTAAAAATTTAGATTATTAAACAAACATGTTTTAAATCCCGAGATCGGGCGTGATCATATATCTAGTTCAAAGCAAAAATGTTTCTTTCTAATTTGATACACATTGGGATCACTTGACGTTTAAGATTACAAGATAAGTAAGGGATATAAAGATGATGTAATATCATTACAAATAATTTATGTCTAATCACAACTCACAAGAGAGTGTAAGTACTCTTCCACATATGCTGTTGTCCTTTTGTTGCTTCACACTCTATAAATTCACTTCACTTCTCACCAAAACCTTTCACAAACTATCTTATCTGCAACTCTCATTTCTTTTTATTATTTTTGTCCTTCCCATGCACAACGAAGAAGCTTTCTTCTCCCAACACTTTCATTTAGACTCAGAAAAGCTTATTCTTAATCACAAATGGAAACAGTTAAGACCTCCAGATTCATCACCGAGGTGGCTCCGGCTAAGTTTATATCGGCGACGAGAGAACCATTCAAGAACATGTTGACCACAATCACTGAGGAAGACTTTGACTTCGAAGAATTAGTCAGAGCCACTGCAGAGAGACTCTCTTCTTCTTGCCCAGGCTTCTCCTCTTGGTCTCTTGGTCACTACTGCGCCACGACCAACAGATTATCTTCTTCTTAGATATTTTGATTGCAATTCCAAAGTGCATTTTTTTTTCACTTTGTTCTTGTTTTAATAAAACGAAGACCCAAGAAATCATACGTTTCTGGGTCCAAATCACTCATCAACTTTAGAGAGAACATGTTTGTAATCTTTTCAGCATCAAAATTGTTAGTTTAATTCTATGATTAAACATTCTTGATACATATATGATATCCTCTTTTTACTACTTACCAACCAACAATCCACTTATTCTGCTGCAACGAAGCTATGGTACTGTTAATATTTAAAGGAAAACACTAACAAAACCTGTATCATAAAATAATCCACAGGACTAATATATTGATGTGAATTGTGAAGCTTCATCGTTCGGAGGTAAAAAAGGCTCATATTATACAGAATGATATATTTTGTTTCCTCCTCCTTTTTCCTGTAATTACTTTCTCTTTCCCAAAAATGTAACAGTAATAAGAAAGGAAAAAAAACAACCTCAATTCAGCCTCGCAGGAAAAACATCTGAATCTACTCTCTGTAACACACCTTAGCCAATGATGAAAATGAGGAGCGATGAAGTGTAGAAAGCAAGTAGAGGCTTCTACCAATCAAGAGATGAGTCATTTTGGTTTCAACAGTACTTCTTCTTGCTAATTTCCCAGATACGGTTTACAAGATCTGCTTTTAATTCCTCCGGAATCTGGGATTTTAAACTTGTTCTTACATCTTCAATTAATCGCTTCCTGCACAAAGTTTATAATCCATGAAATATTTTTTTAAAAAAAAGATGATTATGATGAAAAGAGGTCCACATCCAATATGTGCAAACTCTTGGCTATTATACTCGAGCAAGAAGCAGATAAAATATGAGAAGATATTACCAAAAAAGAAGAAGCAAGAAGTCGTGTTTCACTTACTTTAAATCGTTACTATCTTCACTGTCTTTTATTGATCCCTCTGTTCGCAATCTCTTCTTGGCACGCATTGACATGTATACTTTATCATACCATCCGCATGACCGTAAGTATGACCAAGCGTCTTTCTTCAGGCTGAGAAAATATAACCATTCTAGGTTAGCTATGTCGTCAGATATAGTCTGAATATTAAGCATGTGGCACAAACACAAAATTTACCTCTCTTTAATAGCTTCAAGTTCATCTCGAGATGATTCGTCTTTTCTAAGAAAAATGCAGGGGTCCTCATTTGTTGAAGAGATCAATGATTTGGTTTGTAACATACTAACACCGTCCTTCTCAGTCTCCTGGTGGTTATTTACATTTTTTGAACCATTACTCTCGCATGGATGTAACTCTTTGTGGTGATCACCGCCATTGCTAGAACCGTTATGCTCATGCGGACGCAATGTCGCTTTAGCATTATTACTACTAACTTGTACACTGCCGTTTTCTTTAACTCCATTGCCACCATTTTCAGTACCAAACTTTTTCACCGTGCCAGGGTAAACCCTAGTTGGCGGAACGGATACACTATTCTCTTTGTCTGCCTTTGGATCTATGTTCTGATCTTGGTGAAAAGAAAGTCTACCATTGACAATAGGAGAGACCCTTTTGGCACCAAGGTTGACAGAAATATTGACCTTTGCATGTGGCTTTAAAGGTGCTTTTTCAACTTTGGAAGACACAAGGTTTTCCTTGCGGAGGGGCAGCTCCTCTCGAGGTTTCATAAGGGGCCCAATAAATTTACGGGTCTTTAAAGACGCCATATTATCCTTGGAGGACTGCTCAGCTAGTGGTTTCACGTTAACATTTTTAAGGGGCCCATTTGATGTCTCACAGCCATTGGGCTCATGAGATGTTGTCCCATTGGATGGTACCAGAGTCTTAGCCGATGCTGGCCTCTGGTTGGAACGGCTGAAAAACAGAATATAAGCTTTCTCTGACAAAACCTCCTGCAAGGTGGAGAGTGAGACGAGCGAATCATTGCAGCAATACCACTTACCCAGGGAATCCTACACGGCAGTTAAAATGTCAACAAGCAGTTCAAAAGTTTGAATTAAGTGAAAACTGAAAAGGTACAGAAATAACCTTAACGTATGCATAATAGTGCCCAGATTCAGGAGAATATCCTGAATGCACAATTATCCCAAAAAGCTTATATTCCGGTTGAAAGTCCTGCAGTTTTGATACAATTAAAAAATCGATTAACAAAAACTGGGAATTGGGAAGAAACATTTACATTGGAACCAGAAATTTTCACAAGCTAGAGCGCTATGATGATTCAAATGATTGATGAAAGAACTGAAAATCATATTAAATTTCGTGTAAATGAACTTCGAATCATCAATTCAAAACGATTAGCAGCATATGACGTGACCAAACAGGATTTAAACTGGAAGTATAATAGCCAACTTAACTGCTAGACTAAACTTGTCGCAACCTCAGTTTCCCACCAACTGTCTCAATCTCAACTAATCAAGATCAAAATCAAGCAATATTTTCAAAGGTGATGTCAAACTCATGCCTGACGAGAATATTCATCCTGTCAGATTATTGGATAGTAAATTTAAAGGATAAAACCTAGCCGATGTGAAAATTAGGAACATTTTCATTCCATATCCTATATGCAATTTCAGATCGAAAGTCTTAATCAGGTTGAAGCTCCACTTAAACGCTGGACTAGACAACTTCCAAATATAGGGAGAATATGAGTTACAACCGTGAACTTTTTTGAAATAATTCAAACCAGTTATGCAACAGCAATAACAGAAACTGGCAGAAAACTTAAAGTTAAGGTGAGTGTGTCTGAATCTTGTACCTTGCTTGCTTTACTCATAAAGCTCGAGAGGATCAGAAGCTCACCAAATGCAATGGACTTATCAATCTTCCCACCAAAAATGCCCTCAAACCTCTGTAATACCAATTAATTAAAACACAGAAAATAATATTATATCTAAAAAACACTTACCTTTTGAAAACAGAAACTTGATATACTTACTTTCAATTGGATAACAAGGATATTAGGCGCTTGGAGTACTGACATCTGCTTCCTTGCCGTCACCAGTTTCTTACAGCTAAATAAATGAAACAGTCACGTTAAAAACAGAAACGCAAGCTTCAACACTGTGGAAGAGTTAAATCCCTTACCTTTCACATCTATACTTATTGTTGCCATCTAAAATCTCTGGCTGAAAGAACTTTTGCATTGATTCCTTCACTGAGTTACTGTGTAAAATTTCAAGACTAATATCCATAATCTCATCCGTCTTATTTGACTCTGCACCACATGACAAACACTTCACCTGGCTCTGCAACGCACCACCAAAAATTTCCTTCACCACAGTATTACCATTGACGGGCTCAGCACCCTTCATATGCAACTTCTTCAAGCGGAGAGAAGTATTGTGGCACGCATCAATCACATACCGCAAGAACTCATGAGCATCCTCTTGACGTCCAAACTTAAAATGCTCGGCAAAAATTTTGAGGCTGCTTGAAATCTTGCTAGGGATGTCGGTTGTTAGATCCACACTAAGAGACCTTCTTATTCGATTCTCAACTATGCAAAAAGGACAATCGCGTTTCCGATCCCCATCCAAATGTGAGTCGCCTATCAAATATTTAGAAACAGTCCAGAAAAGAGAAAACAGATCATCAAACGCGTCATAAGATGTCAAAAAAAAAAAAGAAACAAACAGCTGGTAGCAGTAGAACTATCTCTGCCGTATAATTATAAACTCCCAAAACTAAACAAGCAACTTCTCAATGGCAACATATCCGCCGATAAATGTAAAGCATGAATTCAAAACGGAAAAAGGCTAATCTAATGGAAGCGACGTAAGAAAGAGATTCTTAAACAAGAGGGAGGAACGTACAGTGAGCGGAGTGTTTGTGATTAAGGCAGAAATTAGCTAGAGGAGGAGTGTAGGTGAGGCACTGAAGAACACTATTGAGGTAGCAGCTGTTGCCGAGATTGCGCAACCCTAAGGGCGGCCCGTTCCTCCGCTTCTGACTAAGTAGACTCGGCATCCAGCTCATCTGCAGTTTAAATCCCATCAAAATCGGTTATTCTCCGCCGGAGAAAACCACCAACGCAACCGCTCATCGTCGACTCGCCGCCACAGCGAAGCCAACAGCTGCGATCGCATCTCTCTCGCCACCAACAAAACAACGCGTTTTCCCGGTTATCTTCTCTTCCTCTATCTCTAATTCATGCGCCTCTGATTCTTCGCATCAATTTATTGTCGAATTTCTGGAGGATTTAACGATTTCAAAGGGAACGAGTTGAGAAGGAAGAGGAGATCAAATAGATGCTGGCAACTGCCAAGGGAAGAGACCCGCCCAGCAACGAACCCCACAATCCCTCGCGAGGCTTCGGATTTACCTTCTTTTTTTCTCCTACAAATTTTATTTTATTTTAGAATATGAAATTCCAAAAAGGGAAAGACCACAAAAGGAGGAAATACAATCACTGGGCTTTTAGGCCCATTTTAGGTCGAAACACGATTAAACTACATGATCGATAATTATTAATTATGTAGTATTTTTCAATTATTAAATTTAAGCTGATGTTTTTTGAGAAATGACTTCTTGAAAAAGACAAACCCAAACAAATATTTCTCTTTTTTGTTGTTGTTGCTATAGTGAATAATAAGTAGAGATCCCTAATAAATAGTCGCTCAACGGTTGTGTCATAACTACAAAAGTCGCAACAGTTAGATCTTATTTACTCATATAGTCTTCCCGGGCAATTATCATAGTCAGCTAAATCGTACATTGCAACCGAACGCAGTTCAATCCTTAAGACGTTGACTAGCTATTGGTTCACAAGTCTAGAGGGCAGCAATACGACGTAAAAACACAGATCCAACGAAATTCAAGTTGTAAAATTAAATTAAACCTTATTGAAGAAGATTTGACCGCTAGAAAGGGCGGTATAGAGAAGAATGTAAGCATGGTTCACGAATTCATCTTTCATAAAGCCTCTGTAACTTTGATTATGGGCTTTTCCTCACTTGTAAAGTTCAACAGTTCTGGGCTTTTAAAGCTTCTAGTTAAATCTATTTTCAGGCCCCATTTATTTTCTTTTCTTTTGGTTTGTTTCAGTTTCATCCACTTTTGGATTGTTTCAGTTTCATCCACTTTTGGATCTATACTCTCCTTCAAAAAGAAAGAAAAACAATTGATTTGTGGAATTGTTATTTTTCCTCGAGATTGAGAACAATAATATGAAAGAAATTCTAAGGAACACACAAGTTGCTTGTGGATTAGACTCAACCCATCATATCTTTGTCCGTATCTCCCTCATCCATTCTTCACCTCTAGCTTCTCATCCATATTATTTTCCAACTATTGGAACGAATAATTCACAACCCAACTAATCCACCCAAAATATTTACTTTTGTACTAAATATAAATGTTTGAGATATATACTTATATAATATAAGGTTTCTTTACCGGTCACAGCCTTCATCCCTCTCGAGAGCTCCAATATCAAGGTGTGTGAGATTCTGTCGTAAGACCAAACTGAGACACTCTTGTCTGAATTCTGCAGATTAGAATCCTAGCAATGACTATGTCGAATTCTACTATATATATCACACTACTAACTCAGGCGTTTTTACTTTTTTTTTTGACAAACTAACATTGGAAAATGGAGATCACAAACGTTACCGAGTATGAAGCGATTGCAAAGCAGAAGTTGCCTAAGATGGTATACGACTACTATGCCTTTGGTGCAGAAGACCAATGGACTCTTCAAGAGAACAGAAACGCTTTCGCAAGGATCCTGTGAGATTTTTTTCTCTCTTTTTCTAAGATAAGATATATATTTTTTGTTATTGGTTTTATAAGAAGTGTGATTTGAAATAGATACCTTGGGATGTTTTAACAACTTTCGGCCTAGGATTCTGATTGATGTGAACAAAATTGATATGACAACAACCGTATTGGGGTTCAAGATCTCGATGCCGATCATGGTTGCACCTACTGCCATGCAAAAGATGGCTCATCCAGAAGGTGAAATACATCTGCTTTTTTTCCTGAAACATTCTGTAGAAACCGAGTTATGTTGTGGAGTAGTGAAAACTTTCTATAGTATCGTATCGCTAGAGAGAAAGACTAAAGCAATACTACTACAAGGGAATATGCTACTGCTAGAGCTGCGTCTACAGCTGGAACCATCATGGTAACTTATAATATCGCCGTGAATAATTTCATACAAAGCAAGATTTTTTAACCTTTTCGGTGTTTAGAGCTTCTTAATCCAATGATGTCTCTGGTTTTAAATATCTTCCTCCATAACGTTTCAGACACTATCATCATGGGCTACTTCCAGCGTTGAAGAAGTTGCTTCCACAGGGCCAAGTATCCGATTCTTCCAGCTCTATGTAAGTAATCTCAGTCGCTTGTGTTCAATCCTAATAAATCGGGTCACATTTGATGGTTCACACGTTATGACCGTTTTGAGTAGGTATACAAGAACAAGAATGTGGTTGAGCAGCTTGTGAGAAGAGCTGAGAAAGCTGGTTTCAAAGCCATTGCTCTCACTGTAGACACCCCAAGGCTAGGTCGCAGAGAGTCTGATATCAAGAACAGGTAAAGCGACGTCAATCGAAATGTAACAAGAGTTGATTGATTTTAACATGCAAACATAAATAAATATATTATAAAGTAATGATGTGCGTTCTTGATTTTAACATGCAAACATAAATAAATAAATAAATTATAAAGTAATGTTGTGCGTTCTTCTACTACAGATTCACTTTGCCACCAAACCTGACCTTAAAGAACTTTGAAGGTCTTGACCTCGGAAAGATGGACGAGGTAAGCATCCATCAAATCTTATCCAGTGATCCACTCATACAACAACGTTTTAGTCCTCATGTTTGTTTCCTGTATGTTCTTGAAACTTATAATGTTTCAACCCGCAGGCCAATGACTCTGGCTTGGCTTCATATGTTGCTGGTCAAATTGACCGTACCTTGAGCTGGAAGGTAAGAGAGAACAATTTACAAGATAACACAGAAAACAGATGCTCTAACTTTCATCTATACAAACAGGACGTCCAGTGGCTCCAGACAATCACCAAAATGCCGATTCTTGTCAAGGGTGTTCTTACAGGAGAGGATGGTGAGTTAAAAGAAAATCTGACACACACATGACTCCTTCACTTATATCTAATAAAAATACCTGAACCACTCATCTATTATTATCCTCGTGCAGCAAGGATAGCAATTCAAGCTGGTGCAGCCGGGATCATCGTGTCAAACCATGGAGCTCGCCAGCTTGACTATGTCCCAGCCACAATATCAGCCTTGGAAGAGGTAGATCATTCTCGACTCGAAATGTCAAATTGTGTTCTCATAAAAAAATGCTCCTGTCCAACAATCTCGACATTGTTATCATGAGTTCAGGTTGTCAAAGCAACGCAAGGACGAGTTCCTGTCTTCTTGGATGGTGGTGTTCGGCGTGAGACTGATGTATTCAAGGCACTCGCACTTGGAGCCTCGGGGATATTTGTAAGCATCAAATATCCATTTACCATTGACAGTTAATACCATAGTCCTTCTAATGCCATCAATCTCAGATTGGAAGACCAGTGGTATTCTCACTGGCTGCTGGAGTCAGAAAGGTGCTTCAAATGTTACGTGATGAGTTCGAGCTGACCATGGCACTAAGTGGGTGCCGGTCTCTGAGTGAAATCACTTGCAACCACATTGTCACCGAATGGGACACTCCGCGCCATTTGCCCAGGTTATAGAGGAAAAACAAACAAACAACAGAGAGCATGTAGTGGCTAAACCTATTCATATTATGATTGCTCAATTGGCTTCTATCCTACTATTTATCTCAAGACTTGTTTCTCCTTATATTGAATCGCAAACCATCCCTATAGATTCTGTATTGCTATTTGGTTATTTCTTCCTTGAGTCCATTCTTCTTGCTTAAACAATAGATACGAACTAGTGCATTCAAACCAGCAAAGGAGATTTGAATTCACCAATTGAACAAAGACATGTACAAGAGAAGAAGGATAACCGTTCATTGCCGTGTACAAGCACAAATTAGAGACGAAGAACTAACCATTCAAAACTTAAACGTAAATTCATTTAGAACGGCCAGCCAGATCAACCTGGTTTCTCCACAAGAATTCGATTGTACTCCGACCTAGCCGTCTAATAAGAACTCAACTCTAATTCTCTTGAATTCTTATCAACAAACTCAAAAACTAAAGTACAGAAACCATAATCCTTTCCATACCTTAACAGAGTCTCTACTCTGAACCTAACAAACTCTCACACGAGTTTGTAACCGAAAACCAAAGCTATGCATAAACCAAAATGAATACAATCCATCACTATTTATACTAATTCTTGTACTTCTTTTTATTGGTTGTTCTTGCCACGTCATCAATTTCTTTTCTCCTGATCTTCTCTTATCGATAATTATTAATTATGTAGTATTTTTCAATTATTAAATTTAAGCTGATGTTTTTTGAGAAATGACTTCTTGAAAAAGACAAACCCAAACAAATATTTCTCTTTTTTGTTGTTGTTGCTATAGTGAATAATAAGTAGAGATCCCTAATAAATAGTCGCTCAACCTATTCATATTATGATTGCTCAATTGGCTTCTATCCTACTATTTATCTCAAGACTTGTTTCTCCTTATATTGAATCGCAAACCATCCCTATAGATTCTGTATTGCTATTTGGTTATTTCTTCCTTGAGTCCATTCTTCTTGCTTAAACAATAGATACGAACTAGTGCATTCAAACCAGCAAAGGAGATTTGAATTCACCAATTGAACAAAGACATGTACAAGAGAAGAAGGATAACCGTTCATTGCCGTGTACAAGCACAAATTAGAGACGGAGAACTAACCATTCAAAACTTAAACGTAAATTCATTTAGAACGGCCAGCCAGATCAACCTGGTTTCTCCACAAGAATTCGATTGTACTCCGACCTAGCCGTCTAATAAGAACTCAACTCTAATTCTCTTGAATTCTTATCAACAAACTCAAAAACTAAAGTACAGAAACCATAATCCTTTCCATACCTTAACAGAGTCTCTACTCTGAACCTAACAAACTCTCACACGAGTTTGTAACCGAAAACCAAAGCTATGCATAAACCAAAATGAATACAATCCATCACTATTTATACTAATTCTTGTACTTCTTTTTATTGGTTGTTCTTGCCATGTCATCAATTTCTTTTCTCCTGATCTTCTCTTATTGAAATATGCTTCCAATCTCCTTCTTCCACTGCTATTATCACCGTCTGAACATTAACAAGAACTCTCATAGGAGCAAATCAACACGAAAAAATGCGATCGAGATAAACATAAGAAACTTGCTACAAGTTTCGGATTAAATTACCAGATCTTTGAAGATGACGTAGGCTATAAGGTATGAATACTCTTAGATGTCATTGTTTTCTAATATGATATTACAATTTAAGGTTAATGCGATATACGATTTCTTACAAAACGGTTTTACACATTGTAAATAATGCATATAAGTAAACCGTATTATCGTGATATGATCGAGATGTTGGTGTGTATAATCCACATCTTGAATAGGCATATTACAGTGTGAAATATATTATATTGGAAGGTGAGATATTTCTACGGAAATATATAAGATATATGAACTATTCTACTCATCGCCAAAATCATTGATTTTGAGTTGGATACCAATTGGTTCGAGCGCGCCGGTCGACCATACTCAGAAATCCTCCCGTCCGCTTTGATCACGGTCCACCGTCGCTCCTTGTTTGTTCTATCCCGCGTCATACCGGCTAGTTTGTGATCCATGGACAATAATTAGAAAAGTGTGTTCTACTAAGGTTCTCAGCAAAATTGTAATGGGTCTGATATCATTAAAGCCTTCTACAACTTATGAGAATCTGGGCCTAATAATCAAATAAACGACATAGGAGATAACATTAGTCTATTATTAAACTCCCCAGCCCAAACAAATATGGGCCTAAATCCGAAGTTTTCTTGGTTCAAACAAAACAAAATCATGCAAATTATAGAACATGAACGGCTTTTAGTATGTGCCTTCTTGAAATTGCGTGCCTACAAAAGATTATTTTATGTGAAGGTAAAACTAAAATCCAACAAAATCAAACCAAAAAATTATTTTAGTTTTGCTAACTCGATAGCAACTACAATAAAAACGATAATGCGTAGATCATAATCAATGTATGTGTGATATTCACGTGAATAATGGATAATTAAGTGAGAGAGATCGTCAAATTAAAAAATTGTACTATAGAATGAATAAATCCTAATATCATTAAATAACATTATAACATATATATTGGCCTATCTTAACGGTGAAAGGTCGAGTTCCACATAAACACAAGATCCCTAGCTGTTCAAAGCTGTTGGTTTCTTTCTGGGGAGCTTTACACTATATATACAAAAATAACATATATATATTCAGCATCAAAGATTCAAAAGAACCGATTAGTTTAATACTTTAAAGAAGAGATGATATCCAAGTAAAATTCGAATCTATATTATTAATTAGATCGATAAGACTAATATATGGTAGCTACTAGTTAGTTAGGATATTGTGTATATATACATATATGTTAAAGTATTGGAGCTATATATAAGCAATGTGGCGTGCATTATTGGCTTTATCTTTTATATCATATGAGGCACGATCATAGTGGTATACATCATCTTGTTCGTCACTCTCCCATCTTTTTCACATATATTATAAAGATTCATTTCATATATATATTTTCTTTCTATTTGTTGCAATAATCAATTATCGCTTTTGTCCACAATAACGATCTTATGCTTACAATGTATGAACACGTGCCCTCAGGCCTGATGAAGCAATTCTCTCTTTTTCCAAATTTAAAGTAATTCATTCTTTTATTTGAATTTCTTATGTTGATCGATGACAATTGCAGCAGTAGCCAATATAATAAAGAAACAATTTGGTTTTGCACTCTTTGGAGTTTGAATAGGAGACGAAGTTTAAAACATGGCGAAGTCTTATTGAGAAAAACGGTTTAGTATATTTGATTATAGTCATATTTACATTTGCGGTAAATTATTATTCGTTTATTTTTTATAATTGCTTGCTATTAATTAGAATAGTCAAACGTTATGTCTTGTATTAAAATTTTGTTTAGCGCTGATTAAAACAACAATTCTTTTTTTTTCGAAATTTAAAGTAACTCATTCTTTTTTTATATTCTTATTTTGATCGATGACAATTGTAGCATGAACCAATATAATAAAAAAATACTTTGGACTTTGAGAAGGAAACGAAACTTAAAACATGGCGAAAATCGGTTTAATCTATTTGATATTAATTATATTCATTTGTTAAGCGCAATTTTTTGTTAGTATAATAGATTATTATTTGTTTATCTATCACAACTATTTATGGTTAATTGTAACGATCAAATATTATGTTATGTAATGTAATTTTTGATCGCTGATTAAAACAACAGTACGATTAAAAATATACAATCAACTACAACCATAACTATCATTGTTATACAAACGAACAACTGTCGATGACGAACAAAACTAATAAAACAATACAAACCAATCCATTTCTAAGAAAATTGGCAATTTTATTTTTTATTTCTTACAAACGTCAATACACAATCATATATATATGAGAAAAATTAAATAAATATATATAGGTGTATATATATCCCTTTAGTGGATCATCCATTTGTCTTGACTTCCCGATATAGTAACACATGTAAAAGTTTCAATAAATAATGCTGTATACACTTTAGTTATTAAAGTTCAAATAGTTGAAAAGCACAAGGGTCCCCTCAATATTCCTTGTCACACTTTAATATATGATTGTATGTTTGGACATTTCAATTTACTTTTAGCTATCATTTAGTTTTGGCTCTATGGCTCATCATAATCAACCTATGCTGCCATTTGTCCACGTGGTTCTGTTCTTTGTTTGGCCACGTGGTCCTGTTTATTACTTTATACTCGAATATATGTATATGCCAATGGGAATATCCCTTTGGGACAATTTCGTTGAGCTAATCATTTGATCTTTAATTTATTGATTATTTGACAGCATAACTTTAATCTTTCAACTTAAAAGTTAAAATCAATCTCGGAGCAATAGAGTTGACTTAAACTTGTTTTTTTAATGAATTTATTAAGAAAGCTGATTCATATTCATTGTAGGTTTTTCAGTAAAACTGCATAGAAAATCTTTGAGTGTTCTGTGTTATACTTTTCTGCAAAAAAAACACGTACAAGTTTCAGTGTTTCGTCATTTTCGCTAACACCTGTTTCCATGATTATCATTTCGTGGCTGTATGTTTAGTAATCAGAAGGAACATACCATTTTAAAATCTCGAGAAATAACAATAAACTCCAAACATTATCTTTGTTTGTGGTCTCTCCTTTTCAACGAAGCTAGGGCCAAATAAACCGCCGCAAAAGCTACTCATGGCTAGTTACACAAGAGTGAACAATTGATGCAGAAAATAAGAGATGGAGAGATAGATACAATTATTATATTTTATGGCCTCCACCATGTTAAGTATGTCAAGACACAAGCCATGGACCTTACTGCTAAGACTTTAACTTTAGTTTTAGCTATCGAATATAATACAACCTTTTAATACCAACTAAGATCTAATTGATAAGATTAAAATTCCTAAAACAGTAAACTATATCAATAACAAAAAAATTATATCACATTCATTTTGATACATAGTTCTTCCAATGACAACCCCAGAATTTGCGGCTAAATAAGGTAAGAGTAAGTAGTAACTGCAAATATAATATTGGAAGACATAAGTGCCAACCTTCCACTAAAGGAAAGTAGTTAGGCTTGGATTTGTTGAGACAAAAGTCACCTTCTACATCTGGTAAAAAGTGAACCTCTAACTGTTGGCTTTGGTATATTCCCTCACACATATTTACATTAATTAACAACAAAACATATTTAATTTTTTTTTTTTTTTGGTTTTCATAAGTTAAAGTGAAACGTGAACTTATAAACTCGCTATTTGTAATGACAATTAATTTGGTTATTTCTGCATATAACCAACATCCATATTTGCCATATGATTAAAACTGCAGCTAAAAGACTTCTCGATATCTATTCTAAACTCATATTCTCAACCATTAGATCACACAATATTGGTTGAAAAATACTTATTGGGGGCAAATTCATGTCTATATTAACTATTTAAAGTCTTAGTCTTCATTATATTTTTCTGTTAAATACTTATAGAAAGAAAGTATAAAATTTGTTATATTAGAAATTGGTTTTGCGTTTTATATCTTTAGATATTTTATCTTCTCTAGACGATAGTTTTTGTTGTCATAAATGATTAATGGTAATTTTACTTTAAAAGATATCTTTAACATATACATATATATGATGATTATATTCCAACAAGAATACTATAATTAGTGGGTCGTTTCTCTATATAATAATGGAAGAGAACGTGAAAACACAAACAAAAAACCCACTACGAAGATTTCTCCCAGTCGGCCAAACATTAATATTTATTTTTGACATTTTCTCAAAGTTACGTTTGATCTCAACACTTTTGTGTTTGAGATATTTTGGTAGAAATGTGAAAGTCAACTAATGTGCTTTTGATCCCAATAGCATTAACTAATGGATTGCTCAGTTTGTGAATCTTTTGCTTACCAGATATTCATATGCCAAAAATACGTATACAAACTAAACTTTTTTGGTAACCAACCACTAAGTTTCAATTTATCAACCCATAATTTGATCAATAGAAATCCGAGTCTTGTGTACAATCTAAAACAAATTAATAAAGCATATGTTTATATTTTCTTAAATTTGGATCGTGTTTTGCATTTTCTTAAAAAAATTGCACTCAAAAACAAAACAAAAAATTGATAAAAATTATATGAATTTGAGCAAATACATTGGAAACACAACTCAAGAATCGAGTTTGTATATATTAACTTTGAGATTCGTGGATCATAAGCTTGGACTGATTTGGGCAAGGTCAAAACGGTGCATTTGATTCGTCTGGGCTTGGACCAATTAAGTTGGCCCAATAGTGATCCGCGAAACTGTCGTATATAAGGGATGCTTTACGTAAATCCTAGCAGCTGAGATTTTTTTCGGTTATCTCTCTTGTTCGTTCTCTCTGTGCGATTCGAGAGCAGTTCGTTATCTCTCTCGGTAAATCGCCGATTGTTCTTGTAAACTCACCGAAAAGTTAGTGAATTCTAGGCTCACACCCTCAAGAGAGATGTACATGTTTAATCGGAGAACTCTATAAAATCTCGTGTGTTCTTTACGTTTTATCTTGCATGCGATAGATTTTAGGTTCTTTCGAGATCGTAGTATTCGATTCGATATTCCAGTGAGTAGAGCGGTGAGAGAGAGAGAGAAAAGCAAAATGGCAAAATGTTACAAGTGGTATCAGAGCCCAGGATATCACCGGTAACCGTCTCTTGGCCGGAAAAGTCAAAGATCCTCACAGATCGGAAAGGTTTCTTACATCTGTGAGTCGCGATCTTGGATCGTAAAGAAAAAAGAGTTTCGGTGAATCGGAGACTCTCGGATCTAAGGGCTAGGGTTTTGCGTCTGAAACCCTAACTCGGTTGTGACTCAGATATGTGAGGTAAATCGCAGATCTGGTTCAGATTTGAAAAGATCTGAGAGTAAGGTTTCGCGTTTGAAGCCTTAACTCGGTTGAGGTTCGAATCGGTTCAGATCTAAACCAAGATTGGCTAAGATCTGAAAGATCAGCTCGGATCTGAGCTGAAATTTGTCGCGATCTGAAAAGATCGGTTTATATCTGAGCCAAGAACAACTCCGATATGAACAGTAGCTTCAGATCGAGGTTTAGGCCAGAAAGTTCCACCAGACTCAGGTGGAGTTCTTCGGCGGTGAACCAGAACCGGTCAGACATTCAATCAGCCAAAAGACGATAAGTAAACTAGGTGAGATCATTTGGTTTGCAAAATTAGGGTTAGGATTCGCAGATAGTAAATCACTCTGAGAATTGAACCCGGTTTAAAAAAAAAAAATTCGGTTTAAGGAAAATTTCTGGTTAAGGAAAATTTCCGGTTAAGGAAAATTTCCGGTTTAGGTCCATTTCCGGTTTAGATTGATTTTATTTGGTTAAGATCATTTGTTCGGTTTAGGGTAATTTTTCCGGTTTAGTTTGATTTTCAGATTATTATTTTTTGGAAGATCTTAATTGAAGAAAATATTTTGTCGAAAATATTCAATTAAATAAATAAAAAAAATAAAAGAAAATTAAATTAAAAAAAAATTAAAAGAAATTAAATAAACTAAAATAAAAATTTTTTAATTTCTTGGTGTGGTTGCTTGAGTCCCTTGTGTGTGTTCAGTGTGTTGTACCCTAGGTAAATAGCCCCCAAAACCCAAATAATCTAATGTGGAGCCAATCCTAGGTAGATTCGAAATGGATAAGTTCGATGGAAAGGGGGATTTTGGGTTATGGAAATATAAGCTGTTGGCACAACTTAAAATCCAGGGATTGGCCTCTGTCCTCAAAGAGGGAGCAACTTTGTTTGTGGATGACCCTGAGGCATAGGAAGGGGCAGAAGCTAGATTAGATCCTAAGAAGGTTGAAAGGGATCTTAGGGTAAAAAACCTATTAGGAGTGTGTTTGAGTGACCTGATCCTAAGAAAGGTGATGCACGAAACCACTGCCATGGGGATGTGAAAAGCCTTAGAACGTGACTATCAAACTAAATCGTTGCCAAATAGGATCTACTTAAAGCAATAGTTTGCTAGTTATAGGATGGACGAAGGTAAGTCCATAGAGGAGAATCTGGATGATTTCCTCAAGCTGATAGCGGATCTGGCTAGCCTTAAGATCAACATCTCGGATGAGGATCAGGCAATCCAGATCCTATCAGGCTTACCTCCAACATATGAACATCTGGTCCATACTCTCAAGTATGGATCACGGAAGGACACTCTACGGGTAGCAGATGTTGTCAGTTCAGCCTATGCTAAAGAGATAGAGCTTAGGATGAAAGGTGTAATTGGGAAGTCTAAGAGTGGAGGAGAAGGGTTATCCACGGTCCAGAGAGGTAGATCCGAAAGTCGGTCAGAGAAAGGTAATAACCGACAAGGAAAGGGTAGGTCTAAGAGCAGGGGTAGGTCTAAGTCTAAGACTAGGCAAGGTGCTAAGGCCTGTTGGATATGTGGGGATGAGACTCATTGGAAAAGAGATTGTCCCCAAAGGAAACAAAATGACGAGGGGCAAAAGTCTTCTAAGTCAGCTAACGTATCGGTTAGGTTACCTGACCATACGGCTTTGACTGTAAGCTCCCAAAACACTAAGGACGAGTGGGTTCTTGACTCGGGTTGTTCATTTCATATGACTCCGAGAAAAGAACTTCTCTCAAATCTTAGGGAAATGAATGGTCATCGGGTGTACATGGCTAATGGCACCTTTTGTGAGGTAAAAGGTGAGGGAGAGTTAACCATAGAGAACCCAGATGGTTCATTAGTAACCCTTAGTAAGGTAAGGTATATACCTAAGATAGGCAGGAATCTCATATCCTATGGACATCTAGAGCAATCTGGCTGTAAGTACGTGGGAGGAAACTATGAGGTTCAGTTTTTCAAGGGGGATAAGAAAGTACTTGGAGGAAAGTATGACAGGGGGTTATACTACCTTTAAGGGACGGTTAGAAAAGCCCAGGTAAATGCTGTCAGTGGTGGGGTAGATAAGTCCAAGCTCTGGCATACCAGGCTGGCTCACATGAGCGAGTCAGCTATGCAAGTCTTAGCTAGAAAGGGCTACCTAAAGTCAAGTGAAGTCTCACAATTAGGATTTTGTGAGGCTTGCACTTTAGGAAAATCCCATAGGCAGCAGTTTCCGACTGCAAAACATACAACCAAGGAAATCTTGGAGTATGTGCATTCGGATCTGTGGGGTTCTGCCAATGTCACCCCAAGCCTTTCTGGGAAGAAATACTTCATGACATTGATAGACGACTACTCTAAGAAAGTATGGATATACTTCTTGGGGGCAAAGTCTGAGGCCTATCAATGTTTCATGGAGTGGAAAGCCTTAGTAGAAAACCAGACTGGCAAAAAGGTCAAATGTCTAAGGACGGACAATGGCCTGGAATTTTGCAACAGTCAGATGGATAGTATGTGTAGGGAGGAAGGGATTAAGAGGCATCGTACGTGTCCTTATACTCCGCAGCAAAACGGAGTATCTGAAAGGATGAATCGTACGATTATGGACAAAGTTAGGAGCATGCTAGCTGAAACTGGCTTAAAAGGCGAGTTTTGGGCAGAAGCTGCTCTAACGGCTGTCCATATAATCAATAGGTCTCCTACAGCAGCCTTAGATCAAGAGATCCCAGAAGCTGTCTGGTCGGGTAGTAAACCAGATTACAGCTATCTGAGGAGTTTTGGATGTATGGCCTACGTGCATACATCTAGGGATAAGATAAGTCCTAGAGCCATTAGGGGTGTCTTTCTAGGTTATGCCCAGGGAACAAAAGGGTATCGAATCTGGTTGCTAGATGAACGCAAATTGGTTATAAGCAGGGATGTGGTTTTCCATGAAACCTGCTTATACAAAGAATTTGCTAGTAAGGATAAGCAATCAGAGAATTCTCTGAATCAAAAGAAGAAAGTAACCTTCAGTGAAAATTTGGAGGAAATTTTCTGGGAGAAGGATTCAGAGGATGATTCAGCTCAAGGTGGAGCTCCTGTGGAAGAGGAGTCAACCGAGGCTGATCAGACTGGCCTTGAAGGGGCAGATCAGACTATGTCTGATGATATTGCTGAGGAGTCGGTAGAATACAGCAATAAACAGTCTGAGGATCTAGATCAATACCTTTTGGCTAGGGATTGAGTTAGGAGAGCTCATAAGCCACCATCAAAATTTGGTGACTCAGATTTTGTTGCCTATGCCCTTAGTGCAGCAGATCTAATTAATCTTGATGAGCCAAAATCATGGTCAGAAGCCATGAAAAGTAAAGATAGCAGGCGATGGAAAGCTGTTATGCTGGAAGAGATGGAGTCTCTTGACAAAAACGGAACTTGGGTTCTAGTTGATAAGCCTGTTGATCAGAAGGTGATCGGTTGTAAATGGTTGTTCAAACTAAAACCAGGCATATAAGGAGTTCAAAACCCTCGTTATAAGGCTAGGTTAGTGGCAAAAGGGTTTGCCCAGGTTGAAGGGATAGATTATAACGAGGTATTTGCCCCGGTTGTTAAGCATTCTTCGATTAGACTCTTGTTGTCTCTTGTGGTAAATCAAAGTATGGAGCTTGAGCAGCTTGATGTCAAGACTGCTTTCCTCCATGGCACTTTGAAAGAAACCATCTACATGAGTCAACCTGAAGGCTTTATTCGAAAAGGACAAGAGAACAAGGTCTGTCTCCTGAAAAAATCCCTTTACGGATTAAAACAATCTCCAAGGGAATGAAATCACAGGTTTGACAAGTTTATGACTGAGCAGAATTATAGGAGGAGTAAATTTGATCCATGTGTATACATGAAGGGAACATGTATGAAGGATAAGATTTATCTCCTATTATATGTAGATGACATGCTGCTGGCGTCGAAGAGCATGCAGATCATAAGTGATCTCAAGAAGACTTTAGGTTCTGAATTCGATATGAAAGATGTGGGTTCAGCTAGGAAGATTCTTGGGATGGATATAATCCGGGACAAGTCAAAGGACAAACTTGTCCTATCCCAAGAGAAATATCTTGTTCAGATTCTGAAACAGTTTGGTATGTGGGATAGTATTCAGGTTAGTACACCAATAGGACCCCAATTCAAGCTCAAAAGCCTAGATAAGGCTGATGAGTAAGAACTGAGAAAGGAAAAGGATGTAATTCCATATTCTAGTGCAGTGGGTAGTCTTATGTATGCAATGGTAGGCTTAAGGCCCGATCTTGCATATGGGGTAGGTTTGGTAAGTAGGTACATGAGCTGTCCTGGTTCAGATCATTGGCAGGCTGTGAAATGGATAATGAGGTACCTAAAAGGTGTTTCTAGCAAGTGTTTGACTTTCATCAAAGAATCGCAATTTCGCGTAATTCGGTTCTGCGATTCTGATTTTGCCTCAGATCTAGACAAGAGAAGGTCCATATCCGGGTTTGTGTTCACGGTAGGGGAAAATACCGTGAGCTGGAAGTCAAGTCTGCAAAAGGTTGTTGCCCTGTCAACAACTGAAGCCGAATATGTCTCTCTTGCTGAATCATTCAAAGAAGCCTTGTGGCTGAAGGGTCTTTGTGAGGAGATGAGTTTCCCTCATGCAAAGACTGAGGTATTTTGTGATTCTCAGAGTGCCATTCATTTGGCTAGAAACAACATGCACCATGAGAGGACAAAGCATGTAGATGTAAAATATCACTTCATACGTGATATTATAACTCATGGTAAGATAGAGGTCAGCAAGATTCATACTTCGGTTAATCCTGCTGACATGTTGACTAAGGTTATCCCTAGTGAAAAGTTTAGGGGATGCCTTGAAAGTCTCAAGGTATTAGCTCCCTAGGTTGAGGGAGCTCGGCCAGCACCATCGGAGGTCATGATGGTGCTGGAGGTAAGTTATTAGGACATATGTAGTTTGCATTCTCTGTTGTATCTTGTGTGTTTTAGGTACAGGAATTGAAGAGGAGCAAAGGAGCTGCTGGAGACCAGGTAGCAAGATAAGGTGAGGTAAGACATCGAATAAACTAAAAGGTGTGTTGTTTATGGTATCGATGTAGGTAAACAGACAAGGAAGAGAAGAGAAGGCATATGATCCAAGGTGGAGAATTGTGAGATTCGTGGATCATAAGCTTGGGCTGATTTGGGTTATCTCTCTTGTTCGTTCTCTTTGTGCGATTCGAGAGCAGTTCATTATCTCTTTCGGTAAATCGCCGATTGTTCTTGTAAACTCACCAAAAAGTTAGTGAATTCCAAGCTCACACCCTGAAGAGAGATGTACATGTTTAATCGGAGAATTCTATAAAATCTCGTGTATTCTTTACGTTTTATCTTGCATGTGATAGATTTTATGTTCTTTCGAGATCATAGTATTCGATTCGATATTCCAATGAGTAGAGCGGTGAGAAAGAGAGAGAGAAAAGCAAAACGGCAAAACTTTGTGCTTAAGTTAAGGTAGATGAGTCATCGACATGTTCGAAATTGGCTAGACTTTAAATTTTATCTAGATAGATCAATTTAATGATTAAAGTATACACAACATTAAAACTTTAAGCATATGCAAACTGCGTGTAGGAGCAACCTAAGGTTGTTCTTCCCTAATTAAAGTTGATAAAAGCAAACCAATTACTTTGGGAAATGTTCGAAACACTCTTTCGGACAGTTGACTTTGCTTTCTATTATTATATATTTTATTTCTTCAAACGATAAAGGCTACCTATCAGATTGAATGTCACATTTTATTTGATTAATATTAAAGGAAAAGTAACAAATGTTAATACTTATTTGATAAGAATAATGTCGTTAATTTCGTCATACTTCCACTAGTTTTGATTGGTCTCTCCACTGTATTACCACCCACCACTCACATATCCATTTTTTTTGTTGGAATGTAAAACTTTATTCCAACAGAAACTTCTTTACAATTATATCCAAAAAATTCAGAGCGATTATTGTAACAAATCAAAAACAATGGAGAAGAGAAAGATCCTTAAGTTGTTGTACCAAAAAGCATAATAGAGGTCGTCATGGTTGTGATTCTCCCATCTCTCAATTGCAGTAATAATTTTTGTGGCATCCATATGTGGTGGAGAGAGTGTATCGGAAACATTTCTAGATTATATTAGCAAAGTTACAGTGAAAACATAGATGATTTCGAATTTCTAATAAAGAGAGTTGAACATAAGATACAAGATGTCATAATTAATACTACTACTCCATGTAACTACGTTTTTTTAACTCTAACTATGTGGGAAAAGCGTGTTTTGGCATAGCGTGTGCATGTCGAATGTTTACGTTTCTTACGAAAATAACAAAATGTTCTTCAATATACTATAGGTTAATGACAACGACAGATTACTAATTATCTTTTAATCTTATAATTAGTGAATTTCAATGTCATATCCAAATTATACATACTTACATTTTTTACGTGGGTTAAGGTTCTATTTCGATATTGATGATTCTCTTCCATGCAATTACCAAAAGCTGACTACCTATATATATTTTTACTTTAAAATCCAAAAAAATTCTTGATTATTGTTTTTCTCTTTTTTTGGGTCCACAAACATCATTTTTAGATAAAATAGGTATAGATTTTCTTCCATAGGATAAAAACTTATAAACGCACTATGATTTACATGGGAAAGATATGCAATCGTGGGCTCTAACCTATGTTTTTGCTAACAAGTCGGCACACGAAAGATAAAAAATATGCTTAAAGTCTTAAGATGGGCCAATTGCTATAACTATGAGCTAAAAGATGCCCACTCGCTCGGATTTCCTTCCGCACAGTCGATCTCTATCCGTATTCTAGGAGTGCTTAGATACTTTTTTTCCGACAGTCTCAATATTTAGATGCCAGTTTACTTCTAGTCTTTCAGGTACCTTCCTAGACTGCTTACGAGACCTTTGAGTAGCCGATATGCATCGGGGTTTGGTAAGTCAGGATTAATGTGAAGCAAGTCGGACCTTGTCTTTATCTCATTTGTCCACTAATTTACATGATGTAGTCACTGATAAATACATTTTTACCAAGAGAATCCTCTTGGCGATGGCACAAACAAGAAAACGTTTCGATAAATGTAAAAAGGAAGATTAGAATCATATACTTATATACTTGTCACTATGATCAACAATAAGTACTGAAACAATAGTAGAAACCAGCTGAGCTCGAACGGCTAGGCTACGCTACAGCCCAAAAGCTACAAACTGGTCCCTCAAAATCTTTTAGATTTCTAGATCGACCCCAAAAAAAAGGGAACTAACAAACCACAACCCAAGAGAAGGAAAAAAAAAACAAACAAACAAGAGGAGCAGACTCCGGGGACGTATATGCAGAGCATCCCACAGGTAAATCCGTCTCTTTTACTTCTATGAAGCTTCACACCATCACGTATATATATATATATATATTCGTGTGTATATACACATCAAAGTCAAGCCTGTTTCGCCAAGTCATTGGCGCCGATGAATGTACCGTGAAATCCGTACGGAACCCTCGACGGGAGTTTAACCGTTGCTTTAACCTCCAAGCTAACGGCGTTAACTATCTGTAACTCCGACTTCCATGTCTTCTCGTCGTGCACGAAACAGAGGATGTGGCCTTCGTCTTCTCCTCCGCTGCTGTTCTCGTCTCCGGGGAGAAACAGAGGCTCTCCGCCGTAACGGTTGTCGCCGTACAGATGTTTCTTGACTTCTCCGGTACTGAGGTCAACTTTTGCAAATCCTGAGACTTTAGGCCACGGCTCAGCTAGAGCTAGGTAAGCGAATTTGGTTTTCCGGCCGAGCATGTTTCGGTTGACCATCCCTGCTTCGAGGTTAACTTGTTGTTCTTCGTCGGAGATGATCGAACGGCGAGTGGATTCTCCGGTTTTGAGATTCAAGCGGATTTCAGAGAGGACACTCTTGAGATTCTCGTCGGACTCGTTAAAAATGGAGTCCGGTGGAGTCATACAGGACCCGATCACGACAATTTCCTCTGTTTCTGGCTCCTCCCAAGCGTTCCACAGATGAAAACAGAAGCAATCCGGCGCTTCAATCCACCTGATTTTGGACGAATCTTCTGCGTATTTGTCTAGAATTCCGAATCTCGAAACCTTGTTTTTGTCGTAGACCACCGGAGAGCCGCCACGGATCATCTCTGGCAGCTTGAAAACGACTTGCTGGTCCGGTATCACCACGAATTTCTCTGTTATCGCGAAATCGTGCATCATCGTCGGCTGTTCAAGCTGGATCTCAACGTCCGGGGATTTCGTTCCGTCCGGCGAAAAACGGAAGTACTTCAGATAGGGTTTTGAAAGAACGTCATAGCTCAAAGCGAAGAGCTCGCCGGATTCCGGGTCGACTTTCGGGTGGGCAATCATTGTGGATTCCAATTGCCCGTCAAAATCGAATCGGCCAACGGTTTCCAAGTCTCCACTGGGAGTGATCCGCACTTGGTACGGCAAATCGTCTTCCGACATCGCCAGTAACCGGCCGTTGAAATAAACTAACCCGGCGTTGGCTACGCCGGTTCCGTTGCCCGTGTCGACTAAACCAGCTGCAGCTCTGGCGTAGAACAGCATGAGTCGGGCAATACCGGTGTGACCGTGAAGCTCGCCGATGGCCTTGGGGAAAACCGGTCGACCTAATTCACGCTCTTGGACAAACCGGTTTGTCTGAGTAAACCGGCAAGCGTAGCTAGCAGAACCGTCCTCGAACTTGACGGCGTGTACCATCCCGTCGCCGTCGAAAAAGTGGTGGCCAGTCACCGGCTCGTGAAGCGGATTAGCTCCGTTGCGCACATATACGCCGTTAATGGAATAGGGTATTTTCCCGATCACCGGAAGATTACGCCGGACAGGCTGCTCATTCACCGGAGCGAAATTTCCAGCGATCTGGACACTAGGATCGGCCGTTTTAGGAAGCGGAAGTTGACGCTCGTGGTTAACGAGGAAACCCTCTGCCGCGTCCAACACTGACGCCGCCGCTCTCTGGAAGAAATTCATTTGTTTAGTGTCGGATTCTTTGGGTTTGGGATTAACAACAATGGCAGGAGAGTTGGATGATTGCTTAGGGAAATGGAGAGCGGGAGGAGTGTGAAGCGCGCAAGAAACATTGAGATTTCGTTTGACACAATTCTTCATGGGCATTGAGAAACAATAACTCAAGTCGGAGCTTTGAGAAGACAATAATGGCGGGTGAGGATTGTTGCCACCAACCCATCTCCCAGAAACTGCTCCTGTCGTCGTGAGTGAAACCATCTTTTGAAGTATGCCAATCAGAATTTGGTGGTTAAAGTGAGAGTATGAATTGAGATTTGTAAAGCTCTGTTTTTTGCTAAGTGGAGAAGCGAAGAGAGAGTTGGTTGGAGAGGTATGAAGTGTGAAGGGTTTATATAAAACCGGAAGATGGGTAAGGGGAATGGTGGGTCCCAACTGGGTGGCCACGTGTTGAATAAGTAACAGAGAGAGACGAATGGAGTGAGTGAGTATTCTTAAGGAAAGAGGGTACTTTGGGAACAAAAATAACAAATAGACTTCAAAAGAAAAAATAATAAAATAAATAAAACAGATTAATATGCTATGGTTTCAAAGACTAAGACCATAAACCATAGACAAATACATCTGCTTCAATCTTTAACTCTCTTTGTCTTTGTTGTGGATTCTTCTATTTCTAAGTTTTGTTACAAAGCCACCAATCTTTGGCAACTTGAAGATATTTGTCGTGAAAGTTTCAAATATAGTAGATTTTTTTATCATAATTGTAAGGCATTGTTTGTCTACCTGTGTGATTTTTTTGCCTTGCAAGATGAAATCATTGTGCAAATAAATTTTAATAATTGACTGAAATAATTATCAAGATGTGGTCAAATTGTTTATATTACTATCATCTTGTATCACTATACACACATTAAGTGTCAATCTGATGTTTCATTAATTACAAACATGAACTTGGCTTATGTCATGGTTCATGAACTTCCTGTTTGCGAACTTCAACTTGGCCAATTCATCTCCACATAAAAATTCATATGTCCTTATGTATGATATGGTCAAGCCGTGTTAAACTTTCAATGAAAAGACTCGAAGAGTAATACATGTGTTGGAAACTTGGAATGTTATTTGGATTTTTCCTATTTCTGACTCGGGAGTTTTGTCCGTACAATTAATCCAGGTTATATTATTTAAATCTCCTACGATTTCTTTCTCGAGTATTAATTTATCTCAACTGTATGGGCAAGAACACAAACATTTCGTGATCTCATGTAAATTATAAATCTCATATCATTTTGTAACTTAGCAAGTCTGCGACTATTGAAAACCTTAAATACAGATAGCAAACGCAAACAAACATACAAAAGCCTCGTGCCTCGGTCTACGTATACCCTAATAAACCAATTTACAGAAATGAAATCAATCGTTAATTGAACACTAACAACTTTTCTACGCACGTAATTGAACACATCATATATATTTTCTCTCTAAGATATCAACTTTGAATTATCTGGAATGATAATGATTTTTTTTCACTTCGATTTTATATAGTTGACTAGATTTATAGAGATGTTTGAAATATTTTTGGCAACAAATATTATTAACTGATATACTTTTTAAACCATCGTTTCATTGGGACATAATTGTTAGGTTATGTCTCAATTCAAAGATTTATATTTATGATATATGTGGATGATACCTTTAAAGTCTTAAAGAAGAATATATGCATTTCTGGGAGTTATAGACTTATAAAAATCGGAAGGAAGAATCCCTACAACGAAACCAACTTCGTATAATATGATATTACACTACAAATAAGATTAGGTGTTTTTGGTCGTTTTTTAAAAACGAAAAATTGATAAAAATAAGAAGGAAGTAACACGTAAAAAGATGAATAAAAAGGACAGTTGGGTCTACACTGTCTCACTAATCTCCGACTAGAAAATTATGTGGTCTATTTTTCTATCTTTTTCCTTTTGTTTGTTTGTTTTGGTTTAGAGAAGTTAAATCAAATTGGGTTGGTACGTCGATTAGTGAAGAAGACACGTTTTAGAGATAACCCGCGTATATGCCTCATAACCGATTTCTCCCATGTAACACGTGGCGACATCCTTTTCCTTTTCACTTCTTCTCTTCATCACGTTTTCTTTATTTTTTCTTTTATCAAACCAAATTTCTGTTTATTTCACAAAATTTCTGTTTATTCTTTTCACCTTAGACTCCAATTAGATGCTCAACAAAAAGAAAGTTGTAATTATCAAAACCGCTTATCCTTCACTACTTTATCTTTTTAGTTATTATCTTAAACCGTCAAAGTTAGGTTTTAATTTTTTTTATTAATCTTCACTATTTATATATATGTATTCTTTTTCTGGCAACCACTTGTATATAATGTTCTAAAAATTGATCAAAATGGTAATACACGTTTCGTCGACAACTCAGTTAGCGTTAAACCCTGTTGGACATCACAAGATTTTGTTTTCTAAACACAATAGTCTACGAGCCAGTTTTGAATTTAACAAAGCCGCAAAAAAAAAAATAATAGACCGTTTTATACTATAAAAAATAGACTGTTTTAATTTTTTTAAAAATTATGTTGTTAAAAAGATTAATTAGAACCATTGAACTTCAAGAATTACTTTATTTTTATTTGCCATTTTGCTAAAAATACTTTTAGAATAAGAGTTGATTTTTTTATATTAATATTAAAAATCGAAAGTATAAAATTGGTTTGATTGGGCTCAGATCGTTTACGAAAAGACAAAAGTCCTTAGGTAAGAAAATGAAAATGCTGTTGACAAAACAATTTTTTTATAATAAATCCACTCATGCACTATAAATCCACTCATGCACTGTTCCAAACATCAAATCAGTAGTAAAGTAAACTAAACAAATATTATTTAAATGTTCATATTATATAATATATTTTCCGGTTTAAGTTTCATTTAAATATGTTTGTATAAGGAAATCAACATGTAAGAACAATTTTGTTGCAAGGTTTCCAACAGGAGGAGGTTCTCAAATATTCAACTTCGTACAATGGAGGCTTTTGATAAGTTGGAGAGTAATTAGTTTAGTAGGTTGAACTTTTGTGATTCCCATCCCGGGAATTGTTTCCTCAAGAGATTTCGACTAGAGAATAATGGAGTGTCCTTGCAAAGGCTGAAGAAACTTTTGTTTTCTAACAAAATCTAGGTTGTGGTGGCTTAAAAAAGAAAATATGATAAATGGTTGTCTTAGCTAACTCTTAAAGATATTTATCAGAAAAAAGAATCAATCTTTGTAGATTTTGTGAGTTTGACACTTTTGAATGTAACATGGGTTGGATCAATAATATAACACTTGAATGATGTATACAAAACATATAATTGAAAACAAACAAGATTCAAAGTATTATAAACAAAAAAACAGGCAGAACTCTTATCCTCTATAAAATGGAATATTGTCAGAACCCTAATCGACTAGACGTGGTTCCATGGTTTCTATTTTTTTGGTGGGTCAAATGTCAAGTCGTTTACGTCACATGTCACGTTAACACTTGTGTGCTCCAATTATATCCGATACAACAATTCTGCGTATAATTTAGCTTCTGCGTAACACTTTTAAACTGACGCTACGTGGCACTTACATGATCCTGTTCTTAGTTGTTTATCTAATAACTTGCTTATATATGTGCTAAATTTAGAATTATGAAAAAATATTCATATTATATTTAATTATTTATTTAATAAATATAATATATATACATAATTTATCTTTTTGATATTTTATAAAATTTTAAATGTTTATTATACAAATGTAATATAAAATAAAATCAAATTATATTAATAGATTCAAACTATCATTATTTTGGATAAAAAATATTAAATATAAAAAAAACTATAAATATGATAAATATTAAATTAAACTAAAGTTTTGATTTATATTTTGTTTAATTAATTTTTTAAAATTTATAATATTTTCTTTTATATTATGCTTGTATTTTATGTCAAAATATTTTTTATATCAGCCATTTCATAATGTCAGATGTTTACATACATAATAAGATATCTTAGCAATGTCCTCTAATATACCTTTACATTATTATAGCTTTATACTAATAGAGTATATTTAGAATATATTATGCAATTTATTTTATTTAAATAAACTTTTGTTTTCTTACACATCTAATATTATGAAGTACGTATTTACGGTAATGGGTTTAGACAATTAATTTTATTAGTTGTTCCTTTATATATACAATTAAATTATACATGGCGAACCTGTGCAAAATACAAATAGCGATCAAACAGTCAAAGGGTCTCCGTCCTTGATACGTGTACACTTTACTCTGGAGGACATCACCCCGACAAAATTTCTTCTCCATGTGTTCCACACGCACATGTCAGACCATATATGATGTGAATGTCTAAACGAGTTTCAATTTTATTTTAGTTTTGTCGTTCATTTTTCTTAATTACAACAATTATTGTACTTTTACAGTGTTTACAAATTTATCCTAGGAATATTTTTTTAACAATTATGCATGATTTAGTCTACTCATCTTTAATCTATTTTTAGATTAAATTTTCAACCATGCATATTGGAGTTAGATGGAACAGATTTGAATATAATTGTTTTCGTGAATGGAATTCAGTATTCAAATTATCAACTCGATAAAAATTGAATATTAACTTAAAATAATATTTTTTAATTTTTGTTTATTCTAAATTTAAAATTCTAAAATAACACAATCCAAATAAATGAATCAATAAACTACAAACGAACAAATTAAATAAAGAAAACTATCTACTGTTCGTTCAATTTCGAATTAATTAATCAAAAAATATAATTGTTATAAAAATTCTTCTTAATAGATATAATTGAATATGAATATATATTACTTTATTTTTCTTTTTCTTTTGTTCTCCCCTTATACAGAGAGACATCATATAAGTTGTATATGATCCTTTTAAAGCTTAACTTTTATAAGAGATTGAAAATTAAAACTACAAAAAATTTGTTTTCATAAATAAGTGTACGTGTGTCTATGATACGTGTACAAATTCATGTGTCGTGTATTTATATAATGTTTATACTTTATACATAAATTGCGTGGTACGCGTATAAGTCATTAGCTACAGAATACAACAAAGTTTTTTCTACGAGAATGTCAATTTTTGTTATTGTTTATAATGAAAGGTGTTGACTGATCGTATTTTGCCCAAATTGATTTTTTTTATGTTTCATGGATGCTGATGCAAAAGGGAATAAACGCGTACATGTATATATATTATGTATATATATGTGAGTGCGTGTGCATTCACATATTGCACACATTAGTACATATGAAAGTTGGTCTTCAGATTGATTATTTCTTTTGTTATTCATTTTTGTGCTGTCATTTTTTGTCACCTGCCATATTTTCCTATGGCTTTTTGTGCTAAATAAATGCAAAGTATGTGGATGCTGTTTTTCCAGAATTATGATTTTTTGTGTTCCGATAATGCATTTTCTTGTAAATTTTATTAAAAATCATCAGATATTTCAGATGCAAATAGAATTGTTTATTGTGTACGTGTTGAGCATAACATTTATGTCGTAGATAAATCAAAATGATTCGCCAGCTCGAAATACGAACGTAAATATGCATAAGCAATTGTTGTCCAAGAGTTGGGTATATTCTATGGATAAGATCTTTTGTAAAAAATTTTTATCTATATTAATGTTTGGTGAGGCCTATTCCCATGTTATTGGACAATATGGAGATAAAAATAAAAAGGCTGCAACAGATAACTCCAGTCTAAATTAACCAGAAAATAATAATCAAAGTATGGTAAGGGACCCACATTAGTCTTTTGCGTGTGGGGTCCAAGCAAAGTGTCACTTAGGCCGCGAGACCCTAACTGTTTGTCAGCCTTTTGCGCCGACCGGCCAATCAACGACCAGATATACAATACACATACATCAGTCATGTGCGTGAGTGCTTATGTAATGTATCTCTCTCTCCCTATATTCTAATATTTACATGCGTGTTTATCATATGTTAATTAGAGGAATTGACTAGTGCTTCAAAAGGTTTAATGAATGGTTGAGGTTTAATGTATTTATATATTTTCCCATTTATTAAAAAGGAATTTTTATGTAGTGATCTTATTATAACAGTTTGATTGGTAGCCACGAAATATTGTTCCACATTTAAAACGAAAGTATGTAATGGACACTACGTATTATAAATAAGTGTTTTATGATACCCAATAGACTTCCTTAATTTTAAAAGAATATATCAATTTTTTATTTTGTTGATGTAAAAATATTTATCACCTTTTTCAAAATAATAGTTGTTTTATTCATTCATTTCAACAAAATTTATTTATACGATCTATTTCGAATCAATATTACAAGACTAATTTTATATCATATCGATTTTATTTTGGATCGATTTTATTTTGATTAGATAATATGTTTATGATTTTCTATTTCATATTTCATTATTTTATATGAGAGTTTTTAATAATTTTTGGTTAGTTATATTTTTTATTTATCACTGAACCACAACGCACCGGCTTAATATTCCAACATATTTATACGAATATTTAACATTTTTATACGAAAATAGATGTAGACGAAATTTTCTATGATATATCTAAAGATGGTGCAACCGCCCCAAACTCAAGTCCTTAAGCAATGCTTTTAACTAAACAACCTTAACTGACTATGTCAAATTGGTCATCAACCAGAGTCACATAGTTTTGTTGTTGCAAATTTGTAATATAATAGATCAAATTTTGATTCACGTTCTTATAATTAAAAGATTACTAATATGTTATATATGTGAATGTAAATAATTGGAGCCTATATATGTGGGTATGACGACATCGGAAAGGTGAGCAAGAGGTCCAACCGTCCAAGACATACTAATTGGTAAGGAAACAGACATGTTTGGTAGGTTTCAATTCAAGTTTCTGTTACTACTAAGAGTTGCAGAGAAAACGCCACATATTGGGTCCCGTTTCAAACGCTGCATGTGTAATTCTTTGGAATGCATTCCAAAAGATTGAAGAATGAAAAAAAACAACTAAATTTACAACAAAATTACTGATAAACCATGGTGGACTTAAATATTGTACATTATATATTGGGCCTTTTTCACTTTGTTCGATAAAAATTCTTTTTATTTCTGGTTATAACGCATGCAAGTGAATTAAAGTTGTGGTTCCACTGAAATGGTAAAGATAATTTCATATTTTATAAAGTTTTAAGTTTCTAAAACTATTTATCTAACTATTACTTGGTCACAGTCCACTATGTTTTAGTAGATTTAACTTCCAAATGATGCGATTTAGGCATAAATTAATGGAGATAAGTCGGAAATTTTAAGAGTGGTTCAAATAGAGCTGACTGTTGTGGTCTCATATGTCGTAAGTGGATATAATTTTCTTATTATAAAATCAGTTTTATAATTGTTTTCATAATTTGTAGTTAATAAATATCTCACACGATAAAACAGACCTGGCTTTGCTATCAATAAATCATCTCTACTAAACAAATAGAATAGTTGCCTTTCCAGTGATACCGCGTTAACGTTAGAATACATCATCGAAATAATTAAGGCAATAATTAATAACAATAATACAGTTAATATAATTGTTATTAAAGGAGCTAATGCAGGGCGACGAGGGTATTTTTTGAACCACACGGTTTTTGTGTAGCACTAGTAGATGTCACTAATAACGATAATTTATAATAATAGCAACATTAATATTAAGATACATACTTCCACTGCTAACTCTCTTTTTAGTACATGATTCTCTCTGATACGCGAGGCACATATTAAAACTAACTAGATTCATACCCACCTAGGAAAAAATATTCGCAAAATTATAATTTATTAGTAAATATAAATTAAATATTTAAATTTTATTTTAAATTATTTTTAACATTAATTTTTTTATATACAAATTAAGAAAAGAAAAATAATTATTTTTTATTAAAATAACAAAAAATACTAGTAAATTCGTAAAAAATAATTAATTTTCTTTTTTTAATTTGTATATACAAAAATTAATGTTAAAAGTAATTTTAAATAAAAGTTAAATATTTAACTTATATTTACTAATAAATTATAATTTACGAATATTTTTCCCCATGCATGGCGTGTGTATGAATCTAGTTTATGTTATTTAAATAAACCGTGATATATAAAGACTAAATAACTAGATAAATATATAAGAGATGTGACAAATTTTAAAAAATTGAGTAATACCTTAAAATAGCACATTTTAAAGTTTTTCTTTCAAATCTAGTATCATAAAATTAAATTTCCAAAAATAACACAAATACTTATGTGAAAATATTTATTTATTCTAAATAAATTATACATAAACTTAAAGTATTGTATTTGAGTTCATTATTTCCAATTTAGAGTTTAATTTTTTTTCTATTAAAATATAGTTTTAATGCATTTTAATCTTAATTTTGTGCTATTATTAAAAATTTAAACTAATGATGCTATTTTTAGAACAAAAATTTTAAAAAATGTTATTTTAGACATTTCCCCTTTTAAATTTACAAAATATTCTTCTCGAAGTGGTTTGTTGTCGTTCGTTTATTCGTACCTAACCAAGAGTGACTTATGTATAGTTAGTATGTTTTATTCCCTTTGTTGACCTAATTTAAGTATTATAGAGGAGCCTTACCTTTGTTTCCAATTTCCTTTCTGATTTTTTGTAATCTTTGGTTCTGTGTGCTTAATCACACTTTTTGGAATAATTAAAGAATGATTTTGGCATGGTACGGGTTAATTATATTTTAGTTACTATATTTAATAAACTAATTAAAAAGGTTCAATTGATAAGGATTAGCCTACTACGTATAGCAAATAATTGAAACAGTTGAAGGGCGAACAATAGGTTTGTGATATAAAGTTTAAAGTTAGTCCACTTTTAACATAATAATATATCATTGTTCGTTTGTCTGATGCTATTGTATGCGGTATCAACATGCGATCAAATACTATATTTAGACGCTGTAATATTATTATTCGTTTTATCATTACAGCGTGTGACTGCAAGTTGTCGCTAGAACGTTGTTCGTTTAGCAATCGCACGGTTGATCACAGGTTGTCACCGTAGATTTATTCGTTTAGTAATGGCATGACTAATTGTGTTTTATGGTTAAGTTTTTATGTGTAATTAATCATTAAAAATAAGAGAAATTTTGTTATTTACGAGTTCTATCGTAATTTTTTTACCGCAATATTAAAATTTAGTAACAGTTAAAATTTTATATTGCTGATTATTGCGGTCGATTACATCGTTTGATCACAGAAAGTTACGGCGTGCAAACGAACATCGTTTCACCGCATGGTGCAACTAGATCTTTCTGTAGATTCGAAATGAACGACACTTATGTATACTATAATTATTTAGACACAAAACTCGATATTTTTAAAATAAAATAATTTGGTTATTGTAACCATACATATATAGCTACAATTGATTTTTTTTCTTCTTCAATGGCACCAAAACAATAAACAATAAATTATTGTTTGAATCTTTCTTCTTTCCTTTTTCTGTTTTTCTTTTTATGAGATTGAGTGGGTTGGGCTGAGGTCCTAACTTCATTGACTTGCAATGTTTCTTCAACGCCATCTCTGTCGTTAAATGTTGCTTCAAACAAGTGAATAAATATCTACAGATTTGTTTATTACTTTATTCACATCAAATGACATGTGTGTGTTTTCTATTCGAGTGTCACAACAACTACAATGTTTAGTATTTTGGCATAGTTGTTTCTAATTTCATTGCTAGCAATTATTTCTCAAATATATAATTGTATTTGAACGTTTTTTTCTGCATTAGAAAAATTGATAGTTCCTATTTGGATTCGAAAATTTGTGTTAGAAGATTCAAATCTTCATTTTTGTACTGGATGTGATTAACAATTTCATTATAGATCATTCGTATCCTTTTAGTTATTATTGATAGGAACGAACATAACGTCCATATCGTTTCGACTTTTAGCATAAAAAGAGGACAACAAAGTTATAATGTAAGAATGTGCGTAAAATAGGAGATGGAGACATTCACTACCTCAATTCCATTGATTCATGCACTCCTTTCATTTTAATAGCTCTCTTCCAATCAAATTTCTTTTTCTGTCCCACTCTCTCCATGTCTCTTCTTCTTCTTGTTTTTTTTTTTATATATTTTCTTTGTATTCAACCGTATTGTCCAATCAATGCACGTCGTTGAATATCTACATACTTTTAAGATTCAAATCAAAGGAAGAAAAGAATAAAGGACTCTGAATCCTGGATTTGCGGAGAAAATATCTTTGCTTTTTTGTTTTGTTACATGTGGGTTAATCAATCCCATTCACCTAATTAAATTTATTGGAAATGTATTTATACAAGTAACGTCACTATACCACGAGAAAAGGTATTTTTATGTATTTTGATACGTAAATAATAATTTCCTACTTTTTAATAAAATTAGTTATTATCAAACGGTAAATAAAAATAGGAAAAAGACAGAGTAAAGACACGTTAGGTTTTCCAACGGTTCTAAAACTGCCGCCAAATGTAGGAATATCGTTAGTTTAAAGACACGTCATCGTTCACTTAAACCTTCCGACAGAGAATATAACACGTTGGAGAAACCGTGTCCGTCTCACCAAAAGAGGGTGACCGACACGTGGCAAGAACGTTGATTTTGTTTTGACGCGTTTCGTAACGGTCCTTAAAGTGCTTTAACCGACCACACTCCATGAGTTGAAACTTCTGATTGCTTTAATCATTTGCTAACGGAACCCTTTTATACCTTTCACCTCTTCTATTATTATTCTCTAATTAACAAAATTTCTCAGTTATTTCGCAATTTTTTACTATTATCTTTAAATTTATAGAACATTCAAACTTTTTTTATTAATTAATTAGTTTGAAGTTTCGTCGCAAGGACACAGATGAGACAAAATTATGTTTTTCTATGTAAGCAAACACATATTCAACAGAAAGATATGTCACGTTGATATTATCTGTTTACTTTCATGTCGACATGTAGAGTGTGTTTCACTTTCACCTACCATTTGTGATGAGTTTTTCTTATACTATAAAACATGTTTTTATAAAGGTCGAAGGAAATTTCTTAGAAAATTGATTCGCAAGAGAATAGAAAAAGAGAACTCAATTCCAATTTTGTTAGCTCGAAGTGTTGAGAAAGTTTGGTACGTTCGTTGATTTGGCATCTTCTAGAGTCTTCAGATTTCTCGAGAATTAATTTTCATTTTATTATTTTAGAAATAACAGTGGAACATGATTGTATACGTAATACACTATCACACCTGGCTGAAAGCCTGAAATCAATATATAAATCTATTAAAAAAATTCAAAGAAGATTTTTAGTTCACTTTATGGATAAATTTTTATTTTTATTTCATATATGATCTAATCCTCTCCCAGTTGATACCATACTCAAAATAAAATAAAAAAAATTGGATATGTATTAATTTAATTAATTGACAACACGACATATGTAAGCATATGTAAAAGCAGGCCCAAAATATTAAAACCTAACATGAATAGTCTCCATTATTCGAGCAGTCATATTGGGCTACCGGGTAATACCGATGGGCCTTAATAGGCCTGAAACCTCCAGAAAATCACGCAAGGAGAAATGTTTTATCGATAAATAAACTTTGAAAAATTTCTTAAAACAAAAAATGTAATAAACGAAAATAGTTACTTGTTTGATTCCAAATTAATACTCCTTGCGTTTCTAATGTATTGATGTTTTATATATTTTTATTGTTTCATAAAGATTGATTTTATAGGTTTTTAATATATTTTAATAAATAATTGTAAACTTCAAGAACATTAATTTAAAAATTTTAGAAATAGATGGAATATATACAAAGTCTCAAAAAGACAAAATAACTACTCGATCCGGAAAGCTTAAAAGTTTCTACATACATATTTATAAATTCACTTTATGACGAAAATGGTGGATTCTGTTGTTGAATAATCAATTTTTTTATTTCAATTCTTAATTTCCAGTATTCCCAAATCGCCGAGATTTCAGATTAAATTATAATTTTTCAAAAAAATTATGGGCAATTGACTAAAATAGCACTATTTCAAGTTTTTGTTCCAAATATAGCACTAGTCATTTAAATTTCCAAAAATAGCACAAATTTAATACTAAAATAATTGAAAATTTATTCTTAATGAAAAAAATTTAAATCCTAAATTGGAAAAAGTGAACCCAAACATTATGTTTTAATTTTATATATATTTTATTTAAGGTAAATAATTATTTTTATATAATAATTTATGCTATTTTGGGAATTTTAGTTTTATTGTGTTAAATTTGGAAGATAAATTTAAAATGGTGCTATTTTAGAATATTACTCAAAAATTATTGGATATGAACAATACATCAAAATTTACTAAAACAAGAAAAATATAAAAAGTCGTAACTAATAACAAAGATTATGTGGTAGCAGGCTACGGACTTATTAGTTATATAACGAGTCTACGTTATAAAAATTGTTTGAAAGAAAATATCTCAATTTAAAATAAAACAATTAATAAAAAGAAATAAGGAAAAGAAGAAATACTTAACATAATAAGAGGAATATAATCACAAAATAGAATAAAATAATAGTGTCGTAGATACTGATAGTTGATTGATTTGGATTGTTATTGTACAAATATTGAAATTGAACTTGTTATAGTATAATAATCTAATATTTTTTTATGAGGAGAATTAGAGTCTAAATGTAATTGATTATTAATACACTTTGTTGAAATTTGAAATACTATAAATCATCAATTGTGTAACTTTTTTGTGTACAAATATCATATTTATTAGGATTACTTGCCCAATAGTCAAAAATAGAACAGATTTGCAAAATCTCTAATAAAGTGAATAGTCAAAAATAGAACAGATTTGCAAAATCTCTAATAAAGTAATAAAGTAAAAAATGTGATGATAACATGTCAACAATACAGTTTCATTTTAAATATATAAAAAGATTTAATTTATTAGAATAATTACAATACATGCCACTAATATTAATTTGATTAGAAAATTAATATATTTTATTCAACTAACTAAAAATAGTATTATATTTACAAAAATAATAATTTTTGTTTTTTTTAAATTTTAATACGTTAATTTATAAATAATTTTAAATAAATATAAATAGATTTAAGTTATTACCTAATCTCTAATATATTATTTGAGAAAAAATTTTAGAAAATAATTTTAGTCACACGTGTTATTAACAGAAATATCATGTTTACATTTCATCATTACAGTAAATTTCAAATAAATATATGAATAGGATTAATTTATTCGAATAATTACAATATATACTATTGTTATTAATTTGCTTAGAGTATTAATATATTTTATTAAACTAACCAAAAATACTATTAAATTCATAAAAATAATTAGTTTTTTCTTTCTTAATTTATATGTACAAAAATTAATATTAAAAGTAATTTTAAATAAAAATAAAAATTATATAAAAATTTAATTTATATTTACTAATAAAATATAATTTATGAATATTTATGAATATTTATGAATATTTATGAATAGGGTATAAATCTAATACTTATAGTAATAAACAATTAGAAATTTACTTATAGTAATAAACAATTAGAAATTTTTCATCAAAAATATAAATTAAGAAGTGACCAATGAGTATCAAAATAAGAATAGAATCGTGTAAATATTGAATAGAATGGTGTAAATATTGAATGAATAAAAATTATTTTCATGAAATTGTTTAAATATTCCCTCATTTGATATTAGACAATTAGACAATTATACAATTTCATGAGTAAAATCTTCCCTCATTCTATATTTTGTAGCATTTTACTCTTATTTTGTTACTCATTAATCGTTCTCTAATTTATAGTTTAGCTTATATTTTGTAATAAGTAAAATCTCTTTCTTGTACACTGAACAACCTACACTTAAATATCTAAGATATGTGTCTCCTTTTATACTATCACTGTTGTTAAAGTTTACTAAAAATAATGAATAATAAAAATATGGTTTATGTTAATACAATAATAAATTTATTTAATTTGATACAAAACCTTTGAAAATAGAAAAACACCAATTTTTGGGTTAGAAAAACTTATTTTTTCTATTAACTAAAATAATTTAATTTTTGTTGATAAAATCGTTTACAATACTTAGTCAACAATTATAGTTAATTGGTACAGTTTGATCAACAAAAATTGAATATTGAAACAATTAATCATAAAAAAATTGAAGATTTTTTTCTTTACGAAGAAATTAGACTTATATAGTTAGTTATTCTTTTGGCAGGTTTCCATATATTGTTGCATTATTTGTTACTCAATATACTCAATTAGCCTCATTAATTTTGGGCTTACATAAACTATGAGGCATTTTTGCGAAGAAAAAGAAGATAGTGGGGCGCAAAGATAATTAAATGTCCCTTTACAACAAGAATAATCTCTTTTTTATTTTGCACCCTTACGAAAGTTAGAGTCTTTGCAAGTAGAAAAGGCCAAAATAGAGAGGGGCCAAAACGGAAGCAAAAAGCCTCATCATTCCTTTTCTTTTCTTCATCTCCTCTCTTCTTCTGTTCTTCATGCTCATAGCCATAACCACAACACTCGAAGCTTTCTGTAATCGCAGACTTTTTTCCCTTTGTGGGCTAAATTAATACATTTTCGATAATCGTCTGTTTATGTCGATGAGATCAAGCAGTCTCGGGTTTGCTTGCGTTAATTTGTGGATTTTCTTAAATGGGTTTTCATTGAGAGTGACACATTTTTGAACTTAGGCCAAAATTTTGATCATCGTTCGTGGGAGTTTCTTTTTTTTTTTTTTTAAACGAAGAATTGCGGAAAAGGAGAAACTTCCTCTTCCTTGTTTTTGGCTCAAAATTTTCCTTCTGTTTCCTGTTTCTGGTGAATTGTACGTTTCTGATCCAATGGCTGCGGTCACTGAGATGCCCACTGTTGTTGTCGATCGTGTTCATGAAATTAGTGTCAATAGCGATGGCGAACAGATTATCGGTGACGGAATTGAGAAGAGCTCGATCACAGGCTCTAAACCCGAAACTGAATCCGAGATCAAACCCAAATCCGAGTTTGATATACAGAATCTTGTGGCTATGTTCAAGAAACTAAATCCATTGGCCAAGGAGTTCTTCCCTTCTTACTACAACCCGAAGAAGAACAATCAGATGTCGGCTGTCGGTTTTCCGACGACGAAGAAGCAATCGGGTGAAGAATTTGACCCTGATGACAAGAAGAAGGATGAGAATACCCCGAAGGTATAATCCTGTTTTTTTAATTGTCAGATAATTTGGATTTGATATAGCTTGATTAAATTGGTTTGCTTGTGTTAATTTTAATTCAGTTTAATGCTGTTTGTGTGATTACAGAGAAGAAACAATTATAGCCAAGGGAGGAGGAGGTTAAGTGGAAGAATTTCTAAGGCTCAAAGAGAGGATAGTATTAGAAGAACAGTTTATGTTTCTGACATTGACCAGAGTGTAAGTTTGTTATAGACTTTACGGTTCTAAAAAGAGTTCGAGTTAATTTACATCAATGTAACATAAATGATAAATCTGCCTTGTGATTTAGGTGACTGAGGAAGGTCTTGCTGGCATGTTCAGTAACTGTGGACAAGTAAGATGATGATCCTTGAGGTTTTAAATGCTGGTTATATCTGTTCCCTTCATGGGGTTTTGGAAATATGTGTTTGATTTTAGACAGTGCGAAAGGTAGATTGAGTCTACAAAAGCATATATATTGAAAGTTAGTTTTTCTGTTTATTACTACACGATTGCCTAGCAATATTTCATGATCTAAATGTTACTTGTGATATGTAATAGTTTGTGAAGTAACGTTGAGTTCTTCATTTGTGAAGGTCGTTGATTGTCGAATTTGTGGCGATCCACATTCAGTTCTCCGTTTTGCTTTTGTTGAGTTTGCTGATGACCGTAAGTTTGGCTGATGGAACGAACTGCTTTAGTAAAAATTTCCATGGCACTCTTTTGAACCATACTAACCATTACATAATAATTTTTCTTTTCTCTACAGAGGGCGCACGGGAAGCTTTAAGCCTTGGTGGAACAATGCTCGGGTATTACCCGGTGAGGGTCTTACCCTCAAAGACTGCAATTCTTCCAGTGAATCCCACATTTCTTCCCAGGGTAAGATCAAATGTCCCATTTAATCAAATTTGCTTTAACTTTTTGGAGTTTTGGATAAGCTTTGATATCTTCTATGTTGGCCTTAATTCAGTCAGAAGATGAAAGGGAGATGTGTACAAGAACAATCTATTGCACAAATATTGGCAAGAGGGTAAAATGTTGACCAATCTACAACTTTTTATTGTACTTTTTTGGTAGTATCCTCTGTCTTAAGGATTTTTTTCTACGACTTCAGGTTTCTCAAGCTGATGTGAGAAACTTCTTTGAGTCCGCATGTGGTGAGGTGAGAACAGAACCTATACTTGATCTCTCTCTCTCTCTCTGAAATATTCTTTAGGATTAATGCTTAAGTTGCTTTCTAACACGTAGGTAACTCGCCTGAGGCTTCTTGGCGATCAATTGCACTCGACACACACAGCTTTTGTTGAATTTGCTCTGGTGAGCTCTTTCAGCTATTCACTGAAGGATAAATTTTCTCCATGGTGATGAGCCATGTTGCTCAAGGCCTTACAAGTCTATTCCATATTTTTACTTTTTCGCCCTTTTTACCGATGACTATAAGTTTCTTGAATGTAATGTTTGATTAATGGGATGAAATTGACAAATTTATAACTCAGAAACTTACATATTTGTTTTGTCTTTTCGATTTTAACAGGCAGATAGTGCAGTTAGGGCGCTCAGTTGTAGCGGGATGGTACTTGGATCCCAACCGATACGGTAAATTTCATGGATGCAGTCTTAAAGCTTTCTTCTAATATCTCAGTTGGATCAACATTTGGCATATTTTTTCAGGGTAAGTCCATCAAAGACACCAGTGAGGCCAAGAATCAGTCGACCACCATCCACAAACTAGAAGAGACCTGACAAACACGTTTCATTTCCTTCAGTAACTTCTTTTATCTTTTGCGTTTTAGAACACTATGGACCTGCTCTGAATTTGGAGTTCTTGTTAGGCTCTGTTATTTCGACTGAGATATTTCCAACTGTTTCATCATCTGACTCTTAAGAGATTTTTGGAGCATTTGTTCTTTCCACTGTTTCATAATCTTACTCTAAGTTTCCTTTGCTGGTTCTGCCCCTGTATTTGTTCTTACCACTGTTGTTGCTGTCTCTGAAGACTGATGCAACCAGTAATCTGAAATCTCTTGCTCCCATCGACTTAACCTCTGTGTCCCTCCAATCAACTGAAGTAACCACTACTCCTCTCATTGACGCAGCCACAAAATTTGTTGAGAAATTGTTGTTCTCTCTAATGCAGCCACTACTAGGGAAGCCTATTACTCACTCCCAACAACTTAACCATTGTCACTCCATCCATTGATGTAGCCACAATTCCTCGCATTGATGCATCCACAAAGTTTGTTGCACTTGAGACAATCAGATATATTGTTCCAGTAGTGATAGAAAGTGCACCCATCAATAAGGATGCTATAGCTACCACATATATTGAACCTACAATGTATCTTTCTTCTTCAAGATTTCCGATACCTTATTGTGAAAGGTATCAATGCCCCACCTTCACCTTTGGATTTGTTTGCACCTATAGATGGGTTACGTGAATCTAATGTATGTATAAGAGGAGACAATGAAGAAGAAAAATGTGCGGGAGTAGAGGGAAACAAATTTGTATTATTGAAACTAGAATTGGTTCTTGAAGATTTATTTTCACAAAAGAGCCTTAACAGGAAGACCAATCAAATTCCAATGAATTATAGTTGGTGGATGAGGTAATCGTGGTCGAAGAGCTCATGGTGGCTGCGGTCCTATCAACTAGTATTGCGAACCGAATATTGCTGATGAAATCTGCAGCTATAAAGGTAATATCGATGAGAAACAATCAAACCTACTTAAAATAATAGACAGAAAATCATCGAACTACAAAAGTAGATATATAGCAGAGAATAATTCGAAAAATAATGGAGAATAATTGAAGAAAATTAAAGAAGAAGAAAAAGAGAGGTGGAGACATGTGAACCGAGCGACGAAGATGGGGTGGGTCCGATCCACTTAGAAGAAAGCACCACTCGTGCTAATGCTATAACTAATACTTTCGAATTTTCATTTATTCGGTCAAATCGTTTCTTCTCCAACGTCCAACACTCACATGTGACACGTACCTTATCAAACATCTTTATTATAAATTTTGTGACATCCATTAAACCTCCATTATATCTATCTTTATTTGAGGCTAATATATATATATATATGTTCGTTGTCCCATGCGAACCGCTTTTATAGCTCTGCATTAATAAATTAGGGCAAAACTCCGACTAATTTTTATGAATCAGAGTTCGACACTTCATCAAAATCAATCCATGAAAGAATACAATCTTTTGTAAAAACAATTACTTCATTGATATTTTTTAGTAGTGGTATAATTTTTGTTCTACATAGTGGTGGAATTATCCACAGTATTTTAAATGATTCACCTTTTTAAATAATGACTAAATTGATTACTTCCTTAATTAATTGCAAACACAAGTAGATGCCTTGGTTTTGTTTCCTCCCCTGTCCTAAACCATATCTAAAAGTACCAAACCTGCAAGATCTTTGTCTATACGCATATTCCACTTGGACATTTGAAATTTGACATTCAACCAATTTTAATTTATAATATATATCGTCCGAGAATTAATCTCATTCAGTCATGTCTCTTCGATGGTCCATTATCAGTTAGGCCGAAAGCTATCAAGCATAAAAATATCTCATTCTTATTCTTTATTATTAACTATATATTATTATCATCATAAATCATATAACATATGATCACATGATTGGTCGTGTAGTGTGAGGGGGACATATTATGTCATACGCCGATCAATAAGCCTAATTAGTTAATTAGTTTAACCTTTCCCTATATATAAAGCCTTATCTTTGGCTCAAGCAATAATATTTTCTAAGTTATACACGTTTTCTCTTGTTAATTCTCTCTCTCTCTCTCTCTCTCTCTACTCTCACAAATGGCATCTGTGAAATATGGTTTTGATCATCAAAGCATGGAGATCATCAACGATGAGCTTATCATGTCGTTATTAGAAGAATCTCCCTTGGAAAATCATAGTAGCATTAACGAAGAGGAAGAAGAGAAACTAAACCGCGTGATTAGATCGCTAGAAGTTGAGATCAACGTGAGTTCTCAGCCCATAGAGTATCGGAAAACGGATCTGCAACAAACCATGTCAGGTCTTGAAGATGATTTTGTGTGGCTTAACGACTTCGATATTGGTGATATTTCGTCGCAAAATGATGATGAGATGATGAATTGGTGTACGGAACTTTCTTACATGGATGGTAGTGTTCTTGAGATTGAAGGTGACAGTGATTATTATTCTCATATTAACTATGGACTTACATTTGAGGAACCGAGTCTTTCTTTGTGGCAAGAGAACAATGATGTATTTATGTATTGATCGATTACGTCACGTCATAATATCAAAATTGCTAATCCTTTAACAAAAAGGGATGTTTTATTAACTTTTTTAAGTTCATGAATGCATTCGTAAATGTTGATGATAATGTTAATGTTACATTTTTTTTTAGTTTTGTGAGTTAATACTAAAATATAAATACTAAGAATTACATAGGTCACTGGTTAAATATATCTCATACTAAAATATATTAATTTTTTAATCAAATTAGTATCATTAAGACATATTGTAATTATTTTAATAATTTAAATATATTTATATATTTATTTAAAATTATTTATAAATAATTATATATAAATTAAAAAAATAAAAATAATTGTTTTTTTGAATTTAATAATATTTTTTTTGGTTAGTTTAATAAAATATATTAATTATCTAACTAAATTAATATCAATGTAATTATTTTACTAATTTAAACTAATTTTTATATTTATTTTAAATTTATTGTGGTGATAATAATATTTTTGTTATTAATAGGTTAAAATAAAATTATTTTAAAAAATAATATATTAAAGATAATGGATGTATATTCGCATAATTAATTTACGTGAAAAGGAAATTGGACAGGGACCTCACCATAATATTAGGTAATACGAAATTACAAATATTGACATAATTAAGTGATTCCTTCGTCTACTAGTTGACCAAATGGATTTTACATCAACGTCTAATCAATTTCCACAATAATAGTTTTAAATAATAAGAAAGACAAATTTACTGAAACAATTTAGTAAGAACTACTTTTTCATCGTATGTACATAAAATAAAATGATGATTTTATTTCAAAAACATCATTTCAGTGATTATCTCTTGTAATGTTCAAATGTATTTCTCTTAGTAGATATTTCATCAACGAACTACCTATTGATTCTTCAACTTCATACTCCATTACAAACTCATCATAATCAGTGTAGTTTGCCTTTCTTTGTCTTTTTTTTTTTAACATTCTGAAACAATCTTTTCAAAGGTTGAATTTAATTCATTTTTAAACTTCATTGTTCGGGTTGATATTTGTAATATTTAGTTGCAACGCCATTTAAATCACACCCAATTACATAATAAAATAACCAAAATGAAATAAATTCCTAATCCAAATCAACTGATCCAAAAACTTAAACCGGACCAAAACCAAGCTATGATTTAATTTCAAAGAAGCTGTTTAGTGAACTGAATAAAGGAGTTTCCTACAAAATGAAGGTGTGATATGTGTGCCAAAACATGAACACATCGCAGTTTGTGTTAAAAGAAATAATGATTCTTCGGAGGCTTGTTCTGTCTGCAACATCGAACTCAAGTCAGATACTGTCTGCTTCTCCTATTCGTCTTCTTTCATTCTCTTCTGATAGATATAAGCAGTCTCAACGATACTCCGGTGAAGATAAACTCTCCAGGCTAAAGCACAAGGACTGGTTAGCCGCAAACGAGGTTTTGAAAATCTTCGACAATATCAAAGATCCAAGCTTTCTGATGCCAGCTTACGAACATTATTCTAAACGGAAGGATTATCAACCGACGGAATTTCTCTATGCCCTTTTGATCAACAAGTTTGGACAAGCTAAGATGTTCGATGAAATCGAAGAGGTCATGAGAGCTGTTAAGCTTGAGAAGGGATGTCATTTTTCAGAGGAGTTCTTCTACAATTTGATGAGGATTTATGGAAACTTAGCGGGCAGAATCAACCGAGCGATTGAAACTCTATTCGGTATGCCGGATTTCGGATGCTGGCCAAGCGTCAAGAGTTTTAATTTCATTCTGAATTTACTTGTTTCCACGAAGATGTTCGACGAGATCCATAAGATCTTCGTGAGTGCTCCTAAGCTGGGTGTGGAAATCGATGCCTGCTGCTTGAACATACTCATCAAGGGACTGTGCGAGAGCGGGAATCTGGATGCTGCACTCCAACTGCTCGACGAATTTCCTAAACAAAAATCACGCCCTAATGTGATGACGTTTTCACCCTTAATCCGGGGTTTCTGTAACAAGGGCAAGTTCGAAGAAGCATTCAAATTGTTGGAAAGGATGGAGAAAGACCAAATCGAACCCGACACCATCACGTTCAACATTTTGATTTCAGGTCTTAGGAAGAAAGGTAGGGTTGATGAGGGGTTTGCCCTTTTAGAGAGAATGAAGCTAAAGGGGTGTGAACCAAATCCTGGGACTTATCAGGAGGTACTATATGGTCTCTTAGATAAAAAGAGGAACTTGGAAGCTAAAGAGATGATGAGTCAGATGATTTCATGGGGTATGAGACCCAGTTTTCTGTCGTACAAGAAGATGATTCTGGGGCTCTGCACTACGAAGTCAGTTGCGGAAATGGATTGGGCTTTGCGGCAAATGGTGAATCATGGCTTTGTTCCTAAAACAGGGATGTGGTGGAAAGTTCTTCACTGTGTAATTTCAAAGAATTGTGACTCTGAAGCAGATTTGGATCGCATTACTGATTGTCAAGAAATTCGTGTATAAGGTTTATATATTCTGCTGTATTGTTGACACAGTCCTGTTACTTCGAGTAGAAGAAAATGGAAAAAAAAAAAAACAAACACAAAAGCTGTAAAGCAAGACACAAATTCAAAACTCAAAAGCTGTACAAGAATCCTTTTTCGTTAATTTACAACTACTTCACTTGAACATACTAAATTTCCATCCTCAAGCTTTTGACTATTACCTCCTATTCCATTTCTATCTTATGATATTCCTTCTCAAGCTTTCTTAGCTCCAGCAGAGGAGCCTTGGCATAAACCTATGTAGTATCCAAGTTTGCTAGATTTACTTTCTCTACCTTTGCTTCTTTATTTGTTGAAACGTGTGCGACACTTCTACAATCTTCTTTGGAATTTGCTGATGTATTTACATGATCCTCTTTGCCTGCCCTGACAATGTTGTTTCCTTCAGGTTTTGCTGTTTTTGGTGTTCCCAGGTCCTGCACATTGCTAGGTGCAGATTCATCATCAGAATACTCACATTGGTATTCAAAATTCGGTAAAGACTCAGATCCAGGAACAACATCTTTCTCTGACACGGTTGAGCACTCATCATCTCTTGATTTCCTTGATCCTTTACGCGAAAAAGTATGCTTTATTTGTCTTGCAGACTTTTCAGCGTGTTTTAGAATGCTCTTTGCAACATCCTTCATGTGTCCTTTGTTGTGACTGTCCTCAGAACCAAAGCTGTCACCTTTTGGACTTCTTCCTGTGAGAGGCCCCGATAGACTGTCTTCGACGATGTACGTAACCCCAACATCCTTTTGATTTAACGCCTTCAAATTAATACGAGGAGACCTGATATCCTCTTCGATGTTCCCTATATGATTACAGTCTTCCTTTTTCCCATTCCTATAAAAAGCCAAGCCGATTTTCTTCAAGCCGCGACCAACAGACTTCATTTTGTTCTTTCCTTCCTGATTTTCATCTGTGCTGCTGCTTTCATTGTTGGGGGATGCCGATGCAGTGGAACGGACACTTCCAGAAGAAGCATCATGAGGAACTCCCTGTATTTGGTTATCAAGGCACCTATTCTTGCCTTTTCTTGGTTCCCAAATCTGTGAGACCTCGGTTCCCGGTTGATGCACCCATATTCCAGTCTCTTCTTGTCCTTCGATGTTTATTGGTTCCACATTATCCAGAACCCTTGGAGACTTATCAGATACCACTGATGAGAAGGAACCTTTATTTGTATTAACATCGGAAGCAATACACGCCCACATGTCTTCCTTATTTACTGTCACTCCTAACATATCATCGTTCCACTGAAAAAAAATTCAGATGCACATTGCATAAGGTATTATACAATTTACTCGGTGTTTAAGAAAACCAAACAAACTTCAATTTACCTTTGCCTCGTCCTCCAGTACAGTTATAGCAAGGTGCAGTCTCCCCATTTTAATGTTCTCAAGAGGCAGCCACATATCCTTTCTTTGGCCACCTCTAAACTCTGCAATGTTTACTGAGCAATCGCCAAGGCTGTCATCGCTGAATCTGTCTTTGTCTTGAACTTCAATGTTAAGTATATTTGGAGAGTCCCATGTACCGATTGGTATCTTAAACTCTTCTTGCCATTTCGGAGCCAACGTTTTCCTTAGTATCTTGGTTTTGAATCTGTAAGCACCAAGCTGCCCTTTCACATAAGGATCAGCTAAACCTGAATCATCCAAATCTGAGCAGTTCATAAACTTTTGTTCAAACTTACTAAATGAAGGAAACTAACTAGCTCTCTAGACTAACCGTTTAGATCTGATGGTTTAACATCAGAAGCTTCAATGACTTCAACTAGAGCGTGTGCAACTGGTTCTTTCTCATCAACAAAAAACCAATTTTCTGGAAGCACACACAGACAAAAGAAGTAAAACATATGGACTCATTAAATGAAGGCACGAGAGATGTTGAAATATTCGAGGAATCAATAAAAGAAGTACAAGATAGAATCTGAGAACACATCTCCTGCAACCAGTTACCTCCTGATTGTGGGCTAACAAATTTCTCCACATCAACTACCAGCATATTTGGCTGCACATTACGCACAAGCTTCATTTAGCTTGCATACTCGCAAGAGAGGATTAATCAGGAGCATTCGGGAGAGAAAGATAACAAACCAGGAGAATCTTACCTCAACAAGAGTCTGCTCAAATGCAATCGACAAAAGTTTGTCCTGATTGAGACAAAAAGATATTTGTGGGAGTGTTAGAAGAGGAAAACCTCAAAACAGGCATAGAGGTTTTCTACACTATTTAAGTTTACAAGCTTATCAGGCATCAATACTTACTAGCCATCCTGCAATCCCTGGAAGCACAGCAACATCAAGTCCATGAGTGAAGATTGGTTTAACAGTCAGTTGGAAATAAGGTGGCTCTGCAAAACACACACGTAAACGCCCCAGAAACGGCCATCGACGAAGGAATTTCACTCCAATCAACACCTTCAAGAGTTAAAGGAATCCAGATGAAGCCCAGTACTTCATTTAAGAGAGAGAATGTGAATTAACTGCAGAAGATAAAACCAATTACCTTTCCTTCAACATGCATTCCTGTCAAATGCAACTTTGTCCACATTCCAAATCCGAGTCTTTTTCTCAATTTCACAGCAAGTATTGCGCTCATATCATCTGCAGTGAGGAAATTCATTCCAAGTTCCAACACCTGTATAAACTCCGGTTATAAATTCTACCTCCTTTACATATATTAAACACCAGATTTTACCGTGATAATGTATGAAGTTTTGCAACTATACCAAGTGATCATCCCCCGTAGATTGCCGAAGCACCCTTATATCTGTCAACAAAGGCGGGTTTCTTCCCAAATAGAGGTGTTGAATCACAGCCTTTTTCTGCTCAAATTATCATACCATCAAGACTGTAAATGGCATAGTAACTTCCTTGGAAACAAAAGTAGTATTCCAAATGTTTAACTATACAAAGAAAACAAGATATCAAAACAACTCCGAAAGGGCCATATAACAAATGTCTAAAGGGTTACCGCAGTCCAAGGTCTATACTTCTCCAAGAACCAAGGTATGATTGGACGCAGTATCTTCTGAGACGCAATTTGTTCCATACAAATTGGCCATATCTTCTCCACAGCATGATTCAACCACCGCACCGATTCAGAATCAGATAGAACCTAAAAAATGTTGTAAGAAAGGATTAACCATTTCATCCAAACAAAGCGAAATTCAGCATCTTTAAGATTGAGAACCAACCCTAGAACTTAAACCAATGTGTGCATTGTGAATTGGAAAAAAAAACAACAACTTACCATCGAATCTTCTCTCCAAATAAGAATACAAATATTAAAAGGTAAGTAAAACTTACCCGTCTCTGGTTAGCTTGCTTCCTCTCTTCGAACTGCAATTTTCTCCTCAATCTCATAACATACCGTTCATGAACCTAAAGAAACAAAGAAACAATTGTTTCTCATACAATGCATCAAACTCCAGGCTTTAAGCATCTAAAAGAAACATGTCAACCAAAAAGGGAAAATACCGTGTAAAGATAGATCAGAGACAGGAAATAGAAAAGGGTGTGTGATCGATTCAAGTAAGAGAGAGCCCAAAGGAACAGCAACACAATCATTACATGATGGAAAACCGAACACTCCATTATTATACTTGCACTTCCTCCGAATCAAAAGATTCTTTCTTTTCTTAACCTGAGGGGATCAAACACCAATCTCATGAAACAAAACCATCAGAATCGAGTCAATCTTCATTGGGGGTATTGGTTCGAAACAAGGAAAACAGATGGTTGCAGCTTCTCCTTTTGTTTCTTTCTTCTGGTTCTGAGGGTTGATTAGTTAGCGGAGATAAAGACAGAGAGAAGGAACAAAGAAAACATGCGATCTAAATCTCTATTGTAGCGATTTGCTTTGTTCTCTACTCTGTTCGCTAAGCCGAAACGATGACGTTTTGATTCGTGTTCTACATACGGAAGCAGAGAGACTTGAAGAAAAAACATCTTCTCTGAGAGAGAAACGCGTCAACCGCCTGAAACAGTGCAAACGTGTGAGGACAAACCAATAAAGGTCCCACTCCCATGTCACGTTCGGTAAGAAGATCTTACCCGTTCATTCATAACAGAGCATTGATCTGATGGACGGCTTTACAACTAGTTTTTTCTTCTTCAATATAATCTCATCTGTTTTATTATTAATTTTACAAAATCCAGCCACACTAAATATAATAAATCAATATTATACGAAAAAAACAAAATATTTTGAAAGATATTTGTTATGTAGATGAGTCAAGTCTTTGAGATATAGTGAGATAATAATATTATTACTAAAGCCAAGTCTTTGAGATATAGTGAGATAATAATATTATTACTAAAGCCAAAGTCTTTGAGATATCTTTCAGTTGTAAATATAGAAGAACAAGTGGGACATATAGATATATTAACAATCAAAGTTATATTCTTGTTTTCACTTATTTGATTCGTTTCCTTGGACTCTTTATTCAAATTTTCCATTTTAACATTCATAAATTATCTAACAGATTGGTTTTTTTCTTCAACTTATATCATACGTTTCCTATAATATTTAGTGGAGAAAAAAATAAAAAATAGTTTAACGTATATATAGGGCAATCCAGTTGAAATATGACCAACCGCAGAATAAGCCACGTGGCATATGCACCCTCGATATTTAAAGCCTTAAGGAAAAATTAAATCTTGGGTTCACCGTTTCAGATCCGAATAAGAGAAAATCGTTTTTCTTTATTTCATTTGAGAGAGATGACGAGCGGCGCTGTCGAAGACGACAAAAACAGATCAGTGGTGACGGAACATCAACATCACCAGCCTCCTCCTCCTCCTTTTCAAGGCGTCTCCAACTATCCACCTCCACCGCAGCAGCCGCAAGCCACTGGTTTCCCACAGCCGGCTCAGCCCTACGTTCCTGGTAAGTTTCTTCCTCCTCTTCTCATTATATGTACAGAATTTGAAATTATCAAAGCAGCTGTTTTTTATGTTATGGGCATATAAAAGCTATGTTTTTTCTTCATCTATTTTGATTAAAAAAAAAAAAGTTAGATATTTGATTTTGTTTTTTATTCCCCACTAGAGCTGCTGATTTTTGGATTACAATCTGACTGTTGGAAAATTAGTGCGATTCTTTGTAGTATTGCATCCGAAGCTGCAGATCCAGTGATTAAGATAGATTCTATCTGTTTAGTATTGTGCCTACTTTAACGGAAATCAAAATGCTAGATTCACTTGAGAATGAGAAGATGATATGAAACCCAAAAATAAAAACAAAATCAATATTTTGAATGCAAATGTAAACGTGTTAACTTATCTAGTTTCCATCTGCAATAATTTCTTAACTTATCTGAATCTCAGGTTATGTTGTTGCTGGAGGAAGGCCTGAAACAGAACTCGATCGCCTTCCTTGTTGTGGTATCGGCATTGGCTGGTTATTGTAAGTCTAGTTCATCATTTTATCTTCTCTTCTCATCACATTCTTGTCACGTTCTGAGCAAATGCAGCTACATATGAAGCTTTAAATCAAATAATGTTTTTTTCCGGTTTTTTGAAGATTCATCCTTGGTTTCTTCTTTGGTGCTATCCCCTGGTATATTGGATTCTTCCTTCTACTATTCTCTAGAAACCCCCGTGAGAAACCAGGATATATAGCTTGCGCAATTGGAGTGAGTCCATTCTACATATCTCTCTTCTCTTTCTACAACAATACCCATTTTTTTAAATTGTCGTGATCATATCTAAAATCAATTCTGGCTAAGCCTTGTCACAGTCTTTTGTAGCAACCATATTCATCGTTGTTGGAGCCATTAGAGGATCAGGGGTCTGGTCTTGAATTGAAGACGCAACGCTCTGAATCTGCTATACACCCGTTAGGCCGTTGGTATGTTGCTACAGAAAAAGATTGTACTATTGTGTTTACTTGAATTTGAATTTGTATTTGCTCCTTAAAAAAGGTTTATTCTCAATACCATGCTACGTGTGTATTACTCAAAAAAAAGTTACACAGATAATACATGTTTTTTTGGTATTCGATCCATTAACAACCTAATATTATATTCAGCGACCTTCATGAATGCTTATTGGTTTTTTTCGTGGTAAGGTAATTTTAGGAAATTCAAAAACTCAAATAAGGCGAAACTCTATTGTGTTTACTTTTGCAGTATAATGGAGATATATTAGATCACCTCTAAAAATGTTGATACGATTATGGAAAAGGTTTAATTTAGTTAATGATTTCGTTAAAAATGTAATTTGTCCTGTTTTAATAAGAACTTTTCTCGTCAGCGCCACCGATTAGCTCTTTGATCTCAAATCTGTAATGTGTTGAGGCTCTACCCACCAGGGGTTCTACTTGGTCGGACAATTGGTAAAGAAACAAAACTTGGTGAGGACATGACACTTCCAGGTGGCGCACAAGTAGTAATTCCTGTTCTTATGGTTCATCGTGATCCCGAGCTCTGGGGAGAAGTTGTTCTTGAGTTTTAACCCTAGATATTCGCTGATGGGATCTCAAAGGCCACTAAGAACCAAGTTTCGTTTCTTCTGTTTGGCTGGGGCACAAGATTCTGTCCAGGCCAGAATTTCGCTCTGCTGGAAGCTAAGATGGCTCTTGCCTTAATTCTGCAGAGATCCTCCTTTCAGCTGTTATTTTAATTAAATTTATTATTAACCTAAAATTTTAGAGTCAATAAGTTATATATACCAAAATTTTTGAAAAATTAGTTAAATGATCAAAACTTTCAAAAAACTAATTACACTGTAGTGCGCACAGTGAGAATTACCGAAAAACTCTTTGCTAGAGTGCCACCTCATGAAGACAGAATCTGACAGCAACAGTGAAAATCTGACAGAAATAGAACACTGTTTATAGTAGGCGAAATATGAGAAAATATCGATGACACAACCATTTAATGCAGGATTTCAAAAAGATTTGGAAATATATATTATTGTTGTACGTATATGTTATACATAATGTTAACCGAGTATATAAAGATTTATATACAGAAAAATAATCGCCATTGATATCTAAATTGAGAGTGTAACTATTTCTGGGTTAGGCAACAAGCAGAATATCAACATTTACGCTACATTCCAAATCATTAGATGGTTTGATGAAATAAAAAGCAAATCTTGAAGGTAAAATTTATGAAGTTTTAAAGTTTGTTTACGATACTTTTTGGTTCTTATAAATATTGACATTTAATATAGAAACATTTATGTCCGTTTGAAGATATTGTGGTCTGTATTTCTGACCGTGTTTTTACTTTTTGTTTTTGTTTTGAAGATTTATATGCATATTGAAAGACAATCTTGTCTGGATCTTTGCACAGTAATATTGTTGGTCTTCATCATTGTGTGTTAGCGGGTATTCTCATATAACGGTAAACTAATTTTTTGTTTAGGTTTAAAATGAGATTCATTGATAATGCGACTAGTAAATCTCCAATTGATATATCTAATGATGTACAGAGTCCTCCAGTTGATATATCAACCGATGATGATGTGAAAATTTTTATGTGTGATAGACTTCAGGCGCAGAAAGTGGCTTTGTGTGTGATGATGGGACTGTATCATGTGGAGAGATGCAAGTTTTTCAAAAGAAGTAATTTCTTCGGTGGTGTGAAATCAATCGTGAATCCCTACGCTTTACATCGGTTGGAAAAGTATTTGGACGAGCAAACAATAGATTATCGGATAACATTTTTGTTATTCGTTAACAAAATTAATATGAGATATGTTTATTATTTTTTCAAAAGCTTTTTTGTATTTACATTTGCTGGCATGTGGTGTTATACATGCAAGTCAAAAAGTTTTGGAAGAAATATATACACTAGAGGAAATAATTATCTTAAACAAAGTGCATAATCTAATCTGTTAACTGGAAAACTCTTTGCGAATGATATCATATATTTCGTAACAGATACACAATCATCGTCTAACAAAGGATATTCTCACGAGGACAATTTATAATAAGTTTTACACGATACTTTTTTTTATTTACAAATATCCATGAGAATAACAGATACTGATGTGATAGCATAAATATCATAATAGTTATACGAAATCTTTATTTGTGAATTTCAAGGAGGAGTTAGAAGATGGCTAACGGTATGTGGCAGGTGCGGAGGATTCAGTTATAACCGAGCCACTAGTAAAATGCTTATATGAAGTGGATACGTGATTGGAATAGCAAATGGGCATCAGATGTTATAAATATTTTGTGAACGAATATTATTGTGTTATTTTACGGTTATTTTATATTAACGTAAAACGTAATTTGTAAGCCGTAATATCTTTTGTAATACCCTAGACAAATAAATAATTATTGCACTTGCATATCGAATTTGAAATGACATTAGCATAACTCTGATAATTTTTTTAATTTTCAAACTGAAATAAGTTTGATCACCTCTTTGCTTTTGATGCAGCCGCATTTAATAAGTGGATTTGAAGAATGTAAAAATATCAAACCGGATTTCATAACATCTGAATCTCAGAAGATTATTGTTATGTTTTTCGAGAAGTTTGTGGATACTATTGACATTCCATGATATGAACTCGTTTTAGTTGTTACCTTACATTTTCGAACTCCTTATCATATGTGTATCACTTTACGTGTAAAACTAATTGGATCTCATTAACATTTTGTATGTCTGCTACTTATACAATTATTTGGGTATCTTATGAACTATCTATTAGCATCAATCATTTTGTTTTATAATTTTTCAATTTCTGATATTTGATTTAAATAATATTGAAATCTCTTTAATAATGTTGATGAATATAAGCGGATAAGATTGTTGTTAGTGTGGTACAAATATACGAATTCGATATTGAACACAATTTTCGCTATAACATGACTTATACATATATATTAAATGTTAACAGTTAAACAATTAATTTCGAAGAATAAATTCCAAAATGTAGAGATAAAAAATTAATAAGTTATATTGTGCCACTACGTCTATTAACATGTATTGAGTTTGTTATCCGTTTTAGGTAAAGATTAATATCTAAAAACGTCAAAAATATCACTGAATTTTCATAAATATCAAAAAACATCATGAAGATCAACGAATATGTAGCGATTAACATGATAAAAAAATATTGTAGCGGTTAAAAAAGGCATAGCCGCTAACGATAGAATGTTTACATCGATAACATATGAGTTAACATGAACATTACATATCTCAAACAATGACAACTACGTATGTAACAATCCGTAATATGAACTCCTTTTTGTTAATCAATTTATTAGCATCAAATTTAACTAATACCCGATACTAAAAACATAATTTCAAATACAATTACGTCACTACGAAAACTTGAAGATAACGAATTATAATGGGTTAAACATAAGAAATGATGAATAAATGAATAGTGAAATAGATGAGCAAAGTGGCTATTTATTATGATCTGTTGTATATATTTCTTTCAAAACCTTGGATCTTAGTCACATTTTTATGTTTGTTACAAATTTAATGGGTGCGAGATTCACGAAATCGTCGCAACACTTCAGAAATACTTTCGAAATCGGAGAACAGACGAAGTGGTACTGTTCACGTGAACCGTACCAGTTGCACAAAAATCTAAAATTTACTAGAAAAAATGGCCGATAACGGAACTGCACATGCATGTAGCCGGAAATCGTCGTTTGCACGAACAAAGGCGGAGCTTGCACTGTTGAAATGAATAGTGCACTGAGAGTTTGCACTGTTGAAATGAATAGTGCACCAGAACTAAAAAATTGGTATTTATCATGCATAACTGGCGGTTACAAAAATCAGGGATGCGAGATATAAGAAAGAGACGCGACTGTTGAAAATTAGAGTTGAAATCGGAGGACTCACCGTAGTATCTGCGACTTGTACTATTCACGTGAACAATGAAATGAGTCAAAAATCTTGAAACGAGTCACGTGAACATCCTTTCCGGTAGCGGAGGGATTGAATCATGTACATGCAAGAACAAAGAAATCAATGCATGAAAAAAATCTTAGGCATGTGTAACATACAAAGTATGAAACGATGTAACTGCTACCATTTCAACATCTTACATAATTTCAAGATTGTGAATGAATACTGTTTAAATAAATAGTATAAAAGATGAAAAAGAGGGTTTTTATCCTGTAGAAATATGGTTACAAAATTAGCAAAATGCGAGATTTAAGGAATCGTCACAACGGTTGAGAAAATGTTGCAAAATCGGAGAACTTACCGAGTTATCACTGAGTCATACTGTTCACATGAACAGTAATAGTTACAGAGGAATATGAGATTTACTGGAAAAAATGGCCGATAATAGAATTGGGCACGCGAGTAGTAGGAAATCGCCGTTTGCAAAAACAAAAGAGAAGGTTTTCAGATAGAGAGAAGAACTAAAAAATGAAGAAATCAAATTTTCGAAACATTTTAACGAAAATCTTTGGTTCACCTTCTCTCATCATTAAAACATGTAATATCATTCTGACACAAATCTGTATACGTCTGATATTTTTATTTTGCAAATCAAGATTAGGGGTTTAGGTTTACAGGGGTAATATCGGTTTAACATTATTTGTACAATGCTCAAATAATATTTTAGCTAGATTGCAAATTACATGGTTATTTTGGATTATCGAGTGTAATTACTCAAAATTTTATTATTAATGTAAAAATTAATATATAAATAATTATATGAACTAAACTATTTGGTTAAAAATCATAAAATTATAAATTTCAATTTTAAAAACTATTCGAATTTTTGGTTTAAATTTGTTAAAAAGTAGAGTAACATAACAAAAATAAAATAAAATTAATTAGTTATAAATTTATTAAGTATTATTGATTACTTTTTGAGAAAATATTTTTTTTTTATTTTTAGTTATTGGAGAATTTGACATACAAAATTGAAATTAACTAAAAAATAAATTAAAATCAGTTAGAAAATGATACAGTGGATGAGAAAATGATAAATAAAATAATAAAAAGAGGGGAGAGAGAATATTAAAATATTAATTTTTGAAGTTATCAAACATGGTTGAAGGTTCAACTTAGCTTTCTTTCATTGGTAAACCATCACCTAATTCCTTCTATGTTAAAAGGTTGCATTCATTATTTTTTTACTCATATGACAACACCACAATTTTGTTTCTGATTTACTTAATTTCATATTTTATCTCTTTTATATTTGCTGTCAAATAATATATTAACTTTATTCTAATAATATTACACTATTATATATTGAAAAGTAATATCATAAAATAGTATTATTTTAAGTATTTTTTTTCTAAATTTAGCATTATAAACTTAAAATTTCAAAATAGCACATATTATTTTTTAAAAATACATATCTAACATAAATAAATTACCAATATAATTAAAATATTATATTTTGATTTCTTATCTAATTTAGATTTTTTTTTATTAAAAAAAGTTTTAAGTTATTTTAATATTAATTTGTGATATTTTTAAAAATTTAAATTAGTGGTAATATATATGAAATAAAAATTTAAGATAGTACTATTTTTCTATCATTTGCCATATATTTAATTATCAAATCTATTATTATATAAAAATCAAAATCTCGATATTTCGTAATAATTAAAATTAACTTTTAATCAAAATTATATTGATCTAAATAAACTATTTCATCGCATTGGTAGCATTCTATTTTAATGAATTTGGAACAAAAGTCATTTAAAATTTGTTTTTATTCACGTGAAACTGAGGATAGTCTTACGTTACGTGTGAGCAATAATTCTTCCTGTTTTGTGTCTTTTCACCACAAGTCAAATTTTGCTTCTTTAGATGTCATTTGACTGTGTGGTTCCTCGGAAAGCAAAAGATCAATCGGTCACGACTCACCACAAATAATTATCCGAAACACAAAATATAAACTATTTAAGACATCAGGGATGATGTCATCACCTTAATAACCTCTCCGAAATTCTCAATCTTTATATATCGAGAACGTTGACAAACTTCTCCCTATCTCTCTCTCTGGGAGATAAAATGGAGATTTCAGTTGCGTCCGTAACAGTTTCAGTAGCTGTAGCTATCGTGTCGTGGTGGGTATGGAGAACGTTGCAGTGGGTTTGGTTTAAACCTAAGATGCTTGAGAGTTACCTGAGAAGACAAGGTCTTTCCGGAACTCCTTACACGCCTCTTGTCGGCGATTTGAAGAAGAATTTTAGCATGAGGACAGTGTCTAGATCCACACCCATCAAACTAACGGATGATATCACTCCACGTGTCGTACCATATCCCTTGCAGATGCTCAAGACTCACGGTATGTTTCTCGATTCCTCCATCTGTAGAACTTAGAAATACAGAGAACAACAAACCTGTTGCAGAGTATCTGATCTAGACATATTTTCAACTTTTGTATCTCTATGTGGTTGGAACAGGAAAGACCCACTTTACGTGGCTTGGACCTGTACCAACCATCAATATAATGGATCCTGAGCTAATCAAAGAAGTGTTCAACAAAATATATGACTTCCAGAAGCCGCATACATTCCCTTTGGCCAGATTGATAGCCAGTGGACTCGTTAACTATGATGGTGATAAATGGGCAAAACACAGGAGGATCATCAACCCGGCTTTCCACCTCGAGAAGATCAAGGTTTAGGCTTGAATTTTCCGTAGTCCACAAATCAGGATAGATTGCTTAATGTATGTATGCTCACTTGGATCTGTCTCAATTTGTGTTTTCTGCTTCTATGTATAGAATATGGTACCTGCGTTCCACCAAAGCTGCAGCGAGGTTGTTGGAGAATGGGACAAGTTAGTGTCGAATAAAGGGTCATCTTGTGAGGTGGACGTTTGGCCTTGGCTTGTGAGTATGACTGCAGATGTGATCTCTCGCACTGCTTTTGGCAGCAGCTACAAAGAAGGACAGAGGATATTTGAGCTCCAGGCAGAACTTGCACAGCTCATTATACCAGCTTTTCGTAAAGCTTTCATCCCTGGGTATCGGTAATAAAAACGCTCAACTTGTCCTTTAGAGCTCGACTAATGGAGTCATGGTCTTTTAGTGCTGCAACCTATTAGAGATTTGAACCATGATGTGTCATATTCTCTGTTCTTTTGTTCATGTAGTTATCTCCCAACAAAGGATAATAGAAGGATGAAAGTAGCAGCTAGAGAGATCCAAGTTATATTGAGAGGAATCGTGAACAAAAGGTTAAGGGAGAGAGAATCAGGGGAAGCACCAAACGACGATTTGCTGGGTATACTTCTTGAATCGAATTTGGGGCAAGGTAAAGGAAATGGAATGAGCATTGAGGATGTGATGGAGGAATGCAAGCTGTTCTATTTCGCCGGGCAAGAGACAACTTCAGTACTTCTGGTCTGGACAATGGTTCTGTTAAGCCAACATCAAGACTGGCAGACTCGTGCACGAGAAGAAGTGAAGCAAGTTTTTGGCGATAAAGAACCTGATTCAGAAGGCCTGAATCAACTCAAAGTTGTAAGTAAAACCAAATAAGAAACCTTCAGGTGACTTATTACTTTTGTTGCGTTATGATGATTTTGCTGAATGTTTCCAAACAGATGACGATGATATTATATGAGGTCCTTAGGCTATATCCTCCCGCAACCCAGCTAAACAGAGCCATTCACAAAGAGACGAAGCTAGGAGACCTGACACTTCCAGGCGGTGTTCAGGTCACTCTGCCGATTCTGCTAGTCCAACGCGACACCGAGCTGTGGGGCAATGATGCAGCAGAATTCAAGCCCGAGAGATTCCAAGACGGTATCTCAAAGGCAACAAAGAGCCAAGTCTCTTTCTTTCCCTTTGCATGGGGACCGAGGATTTGCATCGGCCAGAATTTTGCCATGATGGAGGCAAAGATGGCAATGGCTTTGATTCTACAGAGATTCTCCTTTGAGCTTTCTCCTTCCTATGTTCACGCACCTTACACAGTCCTCACCATTCACCCACAGTTCGGAGCCCACCTTATCCTACACAAGCTATAATTCTATAAGATATTTTCAAATGAACTTGTCATACTATACTTAGGACAGATAAACCATGCTTTTGAGTCATTTTGAGTCAAGAATGCTTCAATGGTTACTCCATCCTTTCGAGTAATTTAGTAACAACTCATGGCTCAGAGACAATTGCAACTTTTGAGAAGTGGTTCCTAATGAAAAAATTTCTTACAACTTTGGAATAAAAAATGCTTAAAACAAGATAAAAAAAAATCTGCTTGGTGGAGATAGTACGGCTCTTCTGATTACCACTTTGGAAATAAAGCCAAATTTAACAAAAGTAATTAATTTCAGAGTTAATAAGATATATAGATCAAAATTTTTGAAAAATTAGTTAAATGATCAAAATTTTCAAAAAACTAAAATTATTGTAACGCGCGCAATGGAAATTTTTAGAAAATTCCTTCGTAGTCGCCACCTCATTCCGATAATAGCTGACAAGAACAATGCAAAATCTGACAAAACTAGATCACTGTTCGTAGTATGTGATATCTGAAAATATTTAATGAAAAATTTGACAGTAGCATTTAATGATTCAAAAATATATATCGGTAGTGTATGTATATGTTATAGGCGAAGTTAACGGAGTAGGTTAGAAAGCATGTTAGAAAGCATTTGTTAGAAAAAAAGCCATTGTTATCTTAGCTGAAATCGTTTAAAAGTTTCTAGGTTAGAAAGCATGAACAATATCAAGATCTACGATACATTGCAAATCGGTAGGTGGTTGGAGGTAATATTTATGAACGTATGATGGTTATTTTGAAGTTTCAGTTTTCTCATAAATGTTGTCAATAAATCATTTATGTCTCGATTGAATATTCTTTGCTCTGTATTTCTGACCAACTTTTTTTGACAGTTTGTTTTCGTTTTGAAGCTTCCTATGCATATTGAAAATGACTCTTTCTAGATATTTGCACAAAAATGTTGTTGGTTTAAGTTTAAACGGTTAATATTGATATGTAGCGGAAAACTAATTTTTTTATTGTTAATCAAATTGGATATAGTAATGGTTCGGCTTGTGAATCTCGTTCGCGGTGTTTGGGAGAGGGTGGAGGATGGTTGTTGGTGTTTTACTAGTGATACCGGATCCATAAAGTACGGTTTAAAGCTCCAGGAAAATGAGACATACTCGTCCCTCATGATTACGGTCAGACGACGTTATGAGATAGACAACCATACACCAATAGTTTTGACATATAAAACTTCAGAGTGGTTGCTGGTGTCTAGTGATGTACAAGGTCTTCTAGTTGATATATCAAATGACGAAGATGTGAAGATTTTTATGTTAGAAAGACTTTAGGCAGAAGAAGTGACTTTGTGTGTGACTGTGGGGTTGCATCAATTAGAGAGGTACAAGTTATTCAAACAAGGTAAATTTTTCGGTGGTGCAAAATCATTCGTGAATACAGCCGCTTTACATCGGTTGGAAAATTTTTTGGACGAGCAAACAGTAGATTATCGGGGTAACCAATCGTTTATTTGTTAACAAATATATTACCGGCTATGTATATAATTTTATGAAATGCTTGTTCTATGTTTAGATTTACTGTTAGGAGGAGTAATACATGCAAACCAAAAGGTTTTGGAAAGGTTATGTACACCAGATTAGATGGTTGTGATAACCAAGATCCATAATCTTTTTAGTGGAAAAGTCTCAGGAAATGATATCATACATACGTTAGTGGATAACCAAACATCCTCTAGCTTATCATGTAAATTTTGCAACATGGATGATATCCCAGCAGGAGATAATGATGAAATCATTCGTTTGGATGAACATGATAGTAATACATTAGAGGGTATGGATATGGTAGTTTCTAGTAATGGCAATGAAGGTCAAATCGCTGAAAATTTGCATCTTTTTGGTAACTGATTTCATTAACTTGTACATTAAATGAAATTATAACCTTGAAAAAATGGTAAACATTGAATTGAATAGATGTTTTTATTGTAGCTAAAACTAGTGGTGTGGAAAACAGTTCAAACATAGAACCACATACAATAATACCAACAACTACAATCGATAAGGGCAAAGGAAAAGCATTTGAAGAATACTTCAATTTGGAAATAGGACAATCAAGTGGGCATAACAATTTGCCGGTAGAAGACATCGAAACGGTGGATGATTCCATTTCTGAAGGTGTGTATCAGAAAATAAATTATTTACCGTAACATAATGTTATGGTACTTCACACAACTTTCGGTAAATCATATCTTATCCGTGTATATTAAATTTTAACAGTTAAACAATTGTTTATGTGCAATATATTATTAATTATGGAGAACATTACTTAATAAGGGTTTAAATCAACTACATTTATTATCAACGCATTAGGAGTCCGATTAACATCTCATAACATGTATACAAAAATAAATATCATTAACGCATCATAAAAAGTGAGTTAGTAGAGGAAAACTTTTAAAAAACAGGGAATTTTTTAAAAATATCAACAAAGATAATGAGGATCGGTACAAAATTAGCTATTTTGTTGTTAACATATATTGCAACTGTTAAAAGCAAAGATATCAGTTACCGAATAAATGTTAACATCGATAACATATGAGTTAGCATACACAACTCAGGACTAAGAGAATAACAACTACTAACTTCAGAACCTGTGATATGATATGGAGCCGTAAATGATAATCAATTTATTAACAACCATTTCGACTATTGTCCTATACGAAAAAAGTAAATTAGCAAGGAATTATGTCAATGTGAAAAGATGTTGATAACTAATTATAGTGTGGAAAAATTACTTGGCATTCTTCATCGAGCAATCTCGCATGACCAGGGCTAAGACTAATTTTCTTCTTTTTCGATAATGATGAATCATCACGCGTTTTGTCACCTTGTTCTTTGTTATCATCTTCCGTATCAGACGATAACGATGAATCGTTGACCTGCTCAATATCCATTATCGATAGAATTGCTTGAACCATAAGTAATTGGATAGAGTGAACAAAACCCTGTACATCAATTGATGTCTGGGATAAAACAAGAACATCCCTTTTCTTCATGCTAGAAACCACCAAATCAAATGTAGCCCTTCCCACGGGTAAGAAAAAAAGGTATCTAAATCACGAATTAGTTCAACATGGTTTTTGTCAATTTTTGGGTTGTGAGATATAGAAACCAACATAGATGCCGTGAAAGCAAGAGAAGCAGATTTGATCTTTTCCTCGTGATCGGCTACGGTTTTCTTTTTCAGCATTTTTATAGCAAGATCAACAGAGCATGATTGGAGGTTACCAAAGAGTGTAGGCCAGTAGGGATTCTCTTTGATGGGATTCTTATTTTTACCCTTGTTACGATTTGGGAATTTCTCACATGAAAGACCGGTAATGATAGCAAACTCTTTTAGCGAGAATCTGACCAGTTTATCTGCAAACAAAAACCATAACTCATGTGGTTTTGATGTTTTTAACTGTCAAGTGATCATAAAATGATCAAAACTCTGAGAATATGATGGTTTGTCATTGGAGGAAATGACTTTCCCAAAAACAAAATTCATAAAAAAAACTCAATTTCACCCTCTTCGAGAACATTCAAAATGGAGAAAATTCTTTTTGTTTTGTTGTACGAGTTCACACGCTCGCCAGAAGCTTCCTCCCCGGCGGCAAATATCATCTCCGGTAGCGGAGGGATTGAATCCTGAACATGCAAGATGAATAAGTACAGTGCGTGTAAAAAAATTGTAAAAATTGAAAAAAAATAGCAACACGAACAAAAATATTACCATTTCAACATCATCTATTTTTTGGCACCCTTTACGAATGTGATTGTACACTGTTCAAGTGAATAGTGTAAGACTGAACAAAGTGGGTTTTTATCCTGCATAATAGACGGTTATAGATTTATGGGACGCGATATTCACGGAATCGTCACATCAGTTCAAAAATCATTACGAAATCAGAGAACTTACCGAGTTAGATGAGATTGGTACTGTTCACGGAAAAATAGCCGATAACGGAACTGGGTGTGCGAGTAGCCAGAAATCGTAGGTTGGAAGAACAAAGGTTGAGATTTTTGGGGAGGAGGAGGAGAGCAAAAAAATGAGAAAATAAATTGAAAAAATATTTTGACAATAAATTTTGTTTCATTATCTCTCGTCATTAAAGCAAGCAAAATGGCTCTAACACACCTCTGCATTCGTCTGCAAAAATTATTTTGCAAATCAGATTTAGAGTGATAGGTTAATAGGGATAATATCGGTTTAACATTATTTGTACAGTGGCCAAAACATTGGTTAGCTATATCGCCAATAGAGGATTATTTTGGTTCATGTGATGCAAATACTCTTAATTTTAAACAATTAATTAATTAAAATATTAAAATACATTTTTGAAGTTATCAAACATGGTTGAAGGTTCAACTTAGTTTTAATTGCTTGCTAAACCTGGGTATAAAAGGACAGAATAGTGGTGTGTTTGCAGCTATGGTGAAAACGAAGAGCAGCTAGTATAATCTGGAGAAATACAAGAGGGTAAAGCTGAATACACATAGTGAAGACAGGACTAAGAAGGTTTACCTCTTTGATTATTTCTCTTGTGTATCTTACTTATCGATGTTGTATTCCAAACTCTTGTGATCCGGTTGATTTCTCTAGTGGAACCTCTTGTGAGCTGGTAATATATATTTTTGTGTCTGTGTTATTCTGATTTACCTGAATTCAAACCTGCAAATAACGGAATAAAAAAGTAGTTTATCATATCCATATTGTAGTATTGGTTAGTTCTGAAAGAGATCTATATTGTCGTATTGCTTAGATCTGAACAGAAAGTTGACTAACAATCTCTTTTATATATTAGCTTTATTCTAATAATATTATATTATTACATTAATTATCAAATATATTATCATATAAATATCAAAATCTCGATATTTCGTAATAATTACAATTGATTTTTAATCAAAATTATATTGATTTGTTTTAAAACTATTTTATCCCATTGGTAGCGTGCATACTATTGATTTATTATATTAAAATTTGTTTTTATTCACATGAAACTGAAGATAGTCTTACGTTACGTGTGAGCAATAATTCTTACTGTTTTGTATCTTTTCACCACAAGTCCAATTTGCTTCTTTTGACTTCGTGCCATTTGACTGTGTGATTCCTCGGAAAGCAAAAGATCAATTGGTCGACGGTCACGACTCACCACAAATAATTGTCCGAAACACAAAATATAAACTATTTAAGACATCAGGGATGATATAAAAAAGGCCTCTCAAGATGGTCAGACCCGCCCTGCTTGACCCGTCTTACGGGATGGTCAGACCCGCCCTGCTTGACCCGTCTTACGGTGGATTACGGATTTTTTTTCATAAATTTTTTTTATCCATGAAATCTGCGAATCAATTTTTTTAAACTCGCACCCACCTTTCATTAATCAAACGGGTTTGGCGGATTAGCGCGTGACTCAATTCATTTTTTAAAATTTTTTAAAATATTTAATAAATTTAATTAAACAAAATATTTCATAAATTTAACTAAACTAAAATATTTAATAAATTTAATTAAAATTTATAAAATATTTTATAAATTTATTTAAACTAAACTATTGATAAATTTATTTAAATTAAAATATTTTATAAATTTAATTAAGATTTCTAAAATATTTAAATAATTTAATTAAAATATTTAATAATTTTTTTTTGGGTTTAAATTAGTTTGGACCTAAATTACTTGGATCTCAATTTGATTAATTAATTTGAACCTAAATTTTGTTGTTACTCAGTAAACCGCAAATTAAAAAATTACAACTCGCACTCGTCCCGCTCTAACTAATGTTCGACTCGCACCCGTCCCGCATATAAAAATTTTTTTTTCACTCTACCCGCACCCATCCGCAACAGGTCAAACGGGGCGGGACCCACGGGTAACACTCATATTGACAGGCCTAGATGTCATCACCTTAATAACTTCTCCGAAATTCTCAATCTTCATATATCGAGAACGTTGACCAATCTTCTCCCTCTCTATCTCTCTGGGAGATAAAATGGAGATTTCAATTGCGTCCGTAACAGTTTCAGTAGCTGTAGCTATCGTGTCGTGGTGGGTATGGAGAACGTTGAAGTGGGTTTGGTTTAAACCTAAGATGCTTGAGAGTTACCTGAGAAGACAAGGTCTTTCCGGAACTCCTTACACGCCTCTTGTCGGCGATTTGAAGAAGACTTTTAGCATGATGACAGAGGCTAGATCCAAACCCATCAAACTAACGGATGATATCACTCCACGTGTCGTACCATTTCCCTTGCAGATGCTCAAGACTCACGGTGTGTCTCTCGATTCCTCCATCTGTAGAATTTAGAAATACAGAGAACAACAAACCTGTTGCAGAGTATCTGATCTAGACATATTTTCAACTTTGTGATGTTTTACGCCTTGTTGGAGATTAATTTCTTACTGATGCTTTGTGTGTAATGCAGGAAATAAGAAATGCAAGATCAATTTTAACGAGTTCCCAGCCTAAGCCAGTACATCTCGTGGGATCCAAGATCCCAATCCACTATCTCCAAAGTCACAATGAGGCTCTGTCAAAAGCTCAGAAGTATCGAGCTTTTGACGGTGAAGTTGCTAACACCCAAAGAGGAATTCAAGAGAAAAGAAAGAAGCCCCAAACCTATCGCTAAAACCGTTTTAGAAAAATACCCCAGGATTCAGAACCCAAAGAAATAATGAATCCCTCTCTTTCTCAGGTACGAAAATCCCCTCTCTCTTCTTGGTGATTTTCTTGTGCGATCTTTCTTCCGATTCTCTGATCAGAAGAATGTTTCTCTCTTTTTTCAGGCTGCGTCTAAATCTGTTTTGCAACAGATTTATATATTCTTCCTCCTCAATTGGGTAACATGACCCAATTATATTTGTGACTTTATGAAATACGAGGCCCAAATAAGGCCCATTCGTTGTCAACACTTGTAACAAAACTCCACCTTGTTGACACACAATTTCATTTTAGAAAAAACCTAGCAACTTTTCTTCCTCTCCATGCGGCGCCTCTGTGAATCGCATGTTCTCTCCCTGCAGATTTTCTGGAGGGTTCCTTTTTTTTTCCGGCAGCTTCTTTCTGCCGAGAGCTCCTCTGCACATCTTCTCCAGGTAACGTTCTTCTTCGTTCCCCCTTTCTTCCTTTCCGACATGCATATCTTGAAGAACTTTTACTCGTTCTTCTTCCTGACCTCTTTTTCAGGTACACTTCCGGCGAGCTCCACCTGAAACCGGAGCTCCACCTGAAACCGGAGCTTCTCTTCTTCCCAGTTCCTCAGGTAAGTCCCGAACCTTCATCTACCGCCTGTAGATAGGATTTCTTTCGAAAAAAAAAACTTACAGCTGATTTTAATTTCGATTTAAGTAAAGAAACAACATGTTAAAAAAAAAATTTTTTAAAAAAATTTCGAAATCCAGAAATCTTTTTAAAAAAAATTTCCGATCTAAACGTTATGTTTAGATCTAACACTAGAACCTTCAGATCTCGACCTTTACCTTTAGATTCGACTCTGAAATTTTTAGATCTGACCTTTGCACTTCAGATCTAAACCAAAAATTCTAGATCTTTACCCGACCCTTCTAGATCTTAGATTTAACACTCCTAAATCTAGATCAAGACACATCTACATGTTGACTTAAACCGAATTATCCCTAAACCAAAACTGAAAAAAAAATTTCATCCCTGTCTCTTCCTTTGAAGCTTAAACCATCGGTTTAAAGCTTCTATCTTCCTCAGGTAATCCATTAGGTATAATCTTTGAGACCTAAAATTATACCTCATCCCAACTTTTAAATCTACCTAAAACACTTAGACGATTTTAAAAATTTGGATTACCTGAGCTGAGTTCAGCTTACTGAACTCCGAGCAGTTCACAGCAAAGCTGGAACTTTTGCCTAGGGACAGTTTTGGTTAGGAAATCAGCTGGGTTCTTAGAGGTGTGAATCTTAGATAGGACAACAACACCCTTAGCCACAATATCCCTGATAAAGTGAAACTTTGTGTCGATGTGTTTTGTTCTTTCATGGTGCACAGAGTTTTTGGCTAATGCCAAGGCACTCTGTGAGTCACAATGAACCTGAACCCTTTTCTGACAGAATCCCAATTCTGAACACAAACCTCTTAACCATATTCCTTCTTTCACTGCTGATGATAATGCCATGTATTCTGCCTCTGTAGTAGATAGGGCTACTACAGATTGCAGGCTAGACTTCCATGATATAGTATTCCCCCCTACCTTGAATACGTATCCTGTAACTGACCGTCTCCTGTCAAGGTCAGTTGCATAATCAGAATCTGAGAATCCTTCTATCTCAATCTCTGAATTTCTGTGAAATGTTAGATTTGCTCCATAGGTCCCCTTTAGATATTTTAGAACCCATTTCACTGCTGTCCAGTGACTCCTTCCTGGGCTTGACATAAACCTGCTTATTAGACCTACTGCGTATGCTAGATCTGGCCTTGTGCCAACCATCCCATACATCAAACTCCCAACAGCACTTGCATATGGAATTCTGTCCATATGCCTCTCCTCTGTGACTTTCTCATCATCAGTTAAACTTCTCAGTTTAAATTGTGAGTTTGTTGGGGTTATTACTGCATTAGTCTCAAACATTCCAAAGGTTTTCAGAACCTTTTCTAGATAGTTACCTTGGGATAACATTAGAATGCCTTTTTCCCTATCCCTTATTATATCCATTCCTAGGATTCTAGATGCTCTCCCCAAATCCTTCATCTCAAACTCACTGCTCAGACTTTCTTTCAAGTCCCTAATCACAGTCCAGCTTCCTGAGGCTATTAACATGTCGTCTACATACAGAAGAAGGTATATAGCCTTTTCTGTTTGAATGTCCTTCATGTAGACACATGGATCATGTTCACATCTTTTGAAGTTTAGGGTCTTTATAAAAGAATCGAATCTCTGATTCCACAATCTGGGTGACTGCTTCAACCCATATAAGGATTTTTTCAAAAGACAGACCTTATTCTCATCTCCTTTTTTGATGTAACCTTCCGGCTGTCTCATCAAAATTCTTTCTTCTAGATTTCCATGTAAAAACGCTGTTTTTACATCCATCTGTTCTAGTTCATAGTTAAAATTCACTACTAATGAAAGCATCACTCTAATCGACACGTGTTTAACTACTGGAGAAAAGATCTCATTATAGTCGATGCCCTCTTTCTGAGAAAAACCTTTAGCTACAAGCCTGGCTTTGTAGCGTTGTTTTTCTACTCCTGGGATCCCTTGCTTAAGCTTAAAGATCCATTTGCATTCGACTAATCTTTGATTCTCTGGTTTTTCTATTAAAACCCACGTGTGATTCTTCCTTAGTGAATCCATCTCTTCATTAGTAGCTTTTAACCATTGATTCTTCCTTTTACTTTTCATTGCCTCCTGAAAAGTCTTAGGTTCATCAATGTCTAACTGTTCTGCAACAGATAGAGCATAAGCTACGAAATCTGTATCTTCAAATCTAGATGGGGGTCTGATTGTTCTCCTTGCCCTATCTCTAGCAAGGAGGTAATCCTCCTGATTTGGAATACTTTCAGAGTACTCTGATTCCTCTATGTTCTGCTCATCAGAATCGGAGTTTTCAGCTTCACTGATAGCTCCACCTTGATTCGATGATCCCTCCCCATTGGAACCATTTGGGGAAGGTCCCCTAATCAGCTCATCACTAAAGGAAACCTTTTTGTTTCCTTTTTCTTTCTGGGTTTCTTCTTTCTGGTCACTCTCAGACTTCTCTAGATTTACCAGTGTATCTTTATACACTTCTAGTTCATTGAAAATTACATTTCTACTAGTCGTACATCTGCCTTCTTCCTGCAACCAGACCCTGTACCCTTTGATACCAAAGGGATAACCCACAAATATCCCTTTAACTGCCCTAGGACTGGTCTTCCCTTGAACAGTGTGAACATATGCTGAGCACCCAAATCTTCTTAGGTGCTTTAAGTCTGGTTTATGACCAGACCACATATGTTCTGGCAGTTTGTTATCAATGGCAGTACATGGGGATCGGTTTATGATGTAGACTGCAGTAGATGCAGCTTCTGCCCAAAAACTTTCATTTCAACCCGTCTCAGAGAGCATACACCTCACCTTATCCATTATGGTTCGGTTCATTCTTTCTGAAACCCCATTCTGCTGAGGGGTGTAGGTGCATGTTCTGTGACGCTTTATTCCAGAATTCTTACAATACTCATCAAACTGTTGATTGCAAAACTCTAATCCGTTGTCTGTTCTGAGACATTTTAGAGTTTTACCAGTCTGATTTTCCACAGCAACTTTCCATTCCTTGAATTTCTTGAATACTTCACTCTTAGACCTTAGAAAGTATATCCATACTTTTCTGGAGTAGTCATCTATCAAAGATAGAAAATACTTGCACTCTCCTAAGCTACTTGGAGTTGCTGGTGAGCCCCAAAGGTCTGAGTGGACATAGTCTAGGATAGCCTTTGCTCGATAGTTGGCTGATGAGAAACTCTGTCTGTGTGATTTCCCTATCACACAGTGCTCACAGAACTCAAGTTGTTTGATGTCAGTTTTTGGCAGGTATCCTTCCTTAACTAATTCAGTTAAGCCATGCTGACTGACATGACCGAGCCTGGTATGCCACAACTTCGTTGTGTTTGCCATCAGCCCACTATTACAAACTTCTCCTTCTAATACATTTCCCTGTAGGTAATAGAGCCCATTTGAGTATTTCCCAGAGAATACTCTTTTCCCTTGTTTGTAGAATGTCACCAGAAAATCTCCACCTACATAGTTGCATCCTAACTTTTCTAACATGCCAAAAGAAATGAGATTTCTACTCATTGAGGGCATGTATCTCACATCAGTGAGAATTACCATAGAATTGTCTGGATTCCTAATCTTAATATTCCCAATTCCCTTCACCTCACTTTCAGTATTATTTGCCATCAAAACCTTCCCACCTTTGACTTCTCTGAAATCAGACAGAAGGTTTCTGTTTGGTGTAATATGAAAGGTGCAACCAGAATCAAGGACCCATTCATCTTGGCTGTCCTGAATGCTGGCTGTTAAGACTAGAGGCTGTCCAGATTCGAATGCTATGTTAGCAGAGTCAGAATGCTTCTTTGCATTTCTGTCTGGGCATTCTCTCTTCCAGTGGCCTTCTTTGCCACATATGAAACATGCCCCTTTACCAGTCTTGTTTCTTGTCTTTGACTGGCTTCGATTTCTGCTCCTAGACCTACCTCGCCCAGACTGATTTCCTTTCTTTTCTTTTCTTCCCCTTTGCTGGACAAGCAGACCTTGAGCCTGAGTTTTAACCATCTTTAGGCTTTCATTAAGTTCTCTTTCCTTTGATTTAGCCGAGGCTGTAACCTCCTTTAGGCTAAGAGTCTCCCTTCCATATTTCAGCGTTTCCTTTAGCTGATCATAACTAGAAGGTAGAGAACTTAAAAGCAATATGGCCTGAACCTCCTCTGATACGGTTACACCAATATTGCTTAGGTCTGCTACTAACTTCAGGAAATCGTCCACATTCTCATCAATTTTCTTGGAATCTACCATCTTAAATGTGTAAAATTTTAGTTGGAGGTAGATGCGATTTGGTAATGTACTCTCATTGTAGAGGCTCTCGAGAGTATTCCACATCGCAGCTGCCGTTTCACAATGGATGATCTTGCGTAAGACTTGATCACCAACATTTGTGATTATTATACTCATGGCCTTTTCAGATTTTTCTAGTTTCTCTGGATCCTTGATTTTTCCTGATAACTGATCTTTTTCAGAAGAGCTTTCTGCTTCTTCTGTGACAGGTGACTCAAGGAGAAGCTCCTCATCTTTCAGGATGCTTTTTAAGCCAGCCATCCCAAAATGGGCCATCATCCGCACCTTCCATAAGGTGAAGTCACCACTACCATCAAATCTCTCTACCTCATTACGTAAAGTAGTCATTTTACTCCCTTATGAACTTTACGATAATTTGATGGAATTTATTACTCAAGAATCAGAATCTGTAATTTTACTGTATATTTGAATATTCTGCAGGAATATTACCAATACCACAGATTGAGAAACTTATATCTAAAGGCACATACTACCTACAACTATGATGGTACCAACTGGGAATTTAAAGAGAGTGATGAGAAAGTTACTTGGTGTGACGAGATGCAGGGCAAGAACTATTTATCAGAATCGTGGTTTCAGATAAGTATTTCTACCCTTTTTTTTGTTTGCAGGATTTGATCTTTCTTGCGATTCAAGAAACCTCCCTTTGTTTCTTGATGTCGATGATCAGAATTACCTCTTCTGTTGAGAAAGATTCACTTACTTATTTCTGCTGTGTGTTCGCACCTGTTGCAACTTCTTGTTCCTGGTGCTCTGATACCACTTGTGATGTTTTACGCCTTGTTGGAGATTAATTTCTTACTGATGCTTTGTGTGTAATGCAGGAAATAAGAAATGCAAGATCAATTTTAACGAGTTCCCAGCCTAAGCCAGTACATCTCGTGGGATCCAAGATCCCAATCCACTATCTCCAAAGTCACAATGAGGCTCTGTCAAAAGCTCAGAAGTATCGAGCTTTTGACGGTGAAGTTGCTAACACCCAAAGAAGAATTCAAGAGAAAAGAAAGAAGCCCCAAATCTATCGCTAAAACCGTTTTAGAAAAATACCCCAGGATTCAGAACCCAAAGAAATAATGAATCCCTCTCTTTCTCAGGTACGAAAATCCCCTCTCTCTTCTTGGTGATTTTCTTGTGCGATCTTTCTTCCGATTCTCTGATCAGAAGAATGCTTCTCTCTTTTTTCAGGCTGCGTCTAAATCTGTTTTGCAACAGATTTATATATTCTTCCTCCTCAATTGGGTAACATGACCCAATTATATTTGTGACTTTATGAAATACGAGGCCCAAATAAGGCCCATTCGTTGTCAACACTTGTAACAAACTTTTATATCTCTATGTGGTTGGAACAGGAAAGACCCACTTTACGTGGTTTGGACCTGTACCAACCATCAATATAATGGATCCTGAGCTAATCAAAGAAGTGTTCAACAAAATATATGACTTCCAGAAGCCGCATACATTCCCTTTGGCCAGATTGATAGCCACGGGACTCGCTAACTATGATGGTGATAAATGGGCAAAACACAGGAGGATCATCAACCCGGCTTTCCACCTCGAGAAGATCAAGGTTTAGGCTTTAATTTTCCACAGTCCACAAATCAGAATAGATTGTTTAATGTATGTATGCCCACTTGGATCTGTCTCAATTTATGTTTTCTGCTTCTATGTATAGAATATGGTACATGCGTTCCACCAAAGCTGCAGCGAGGTTGTTGGAGAATGGGACAAGTTAGTGTCGAATAAAGGGTCATCTTGTGAGGTGGACGTTTGGCCTTGGCTTGTGAGTATGACTGCAGATGTGATCTCTCGCACTGCTTTTGGCAGCAGCTACAAAGAAGGGCAGAGGATATTTGAGCTCCAGGCAGAACTTGCACAACTCATTATACAAGCTTTTCGTAAAAGTTTCATCCCTGGGTATCGGTAATAATAACGCTCAACTTGTCCTTTAGAGCTCGGCTCATGGAGTCATGGTCTTTTAGTGCTGCAACCTATTAGAGATTTGAACCATGATGTGTCATATTCTCTGTTCTTTTGTTCGTGTAGTTATCTCCCAACAAAGGTTAATAGAAGGATGAAAGTAGCAGCTAGAGAGATCCAAGTTATATTGAGAGGAATCGTTAACAAAAGGTTAAGGGAGAGAGAATCAGGGGAAGCACCAAACGACGATTTGCTGGGTATACTTCTTGAATCGAATTTGGGGCAAGGTAAAGGAAATGGAATGAGCATTGAGGATGTGATGGAGGAATGCAAGCTGTTCTATTTCGCTGGGCAAGAGACAACTTCAGTACTTTTGGTCTGGACAATGGTTCTGTTAAGCCAACATCAAGACTGGCAGACTCGTGCACGAGAAGAAGTGAAGCAAGTTTTTGGCGATAAAGAACCTGATTCAGAAGGCCTGAATCAACTCAAAGTTGTAAGTAAAACCAAATAAGAAACCTTCAGGTGACTTGATTACTTTTGTTGCGTTATGATGATTTTGCTGAATGTTTCCAAACAGATGACGATGATATTATATGAGGTCCTTAGATTATATCCTCCCTTAATCCAGCTAAACAGAGCCATTCATAAAGAGACGAAGCTAGGAGACCTGACACTTCCAGGCGGTGTTCAGGTCACTCTGCCGATTCTGCTAGTCCAACGCGACACCGAGCTGTGGGGCAATGATGCAGCAGAATTCAAGCCCGAGAGATTCCAAGACGGTATCTCAAAGGCAACAAAGAGCCAAGTCTCTTTCTTTCCCTTTGCATGGGGACCGAGGATTTGCATCGGCCAGAATTTTGCCATGATGGAGGCAAAGATGGCAATGGCTTTGATTCTACAGAGATTCTCCTTTGAGCTTTCTCCTTCCTATGTTCACGCACCTTACACAGTCCTCACCATTCACCCACAGTTCGGAGCCCATCTTATCTTACACAAGCTATAACAATTTAACAAAAGCAATTAATTTTAAACAATTAACTTTTTTTGGTTTCTTGGGGATTTAAAACTTATCATGTTACTAAAAAATAGGGAATTATCTATCTCAATATCATTTTTAGAATTTCGTTTTCTATATCTTTCACGATTTCACAACAAAAATCACTTAGAGTTATGTTTGGAAACAAAGATGTAAAAAACGACAGAATCTAGCTTAATCTTAATCCGAACAAACAGAACTCAAGAAGTAACTAATCCTAATTTTAAACAAGAAACTCCCAAATGTAAGGAACATTTTAAACAACAAACTCCCAAATACATACATACTACTTATCTTCTGGTCAAAAATTATAATGATTATATCAAAGTGACAAAAAAAAATGTTAAAATATTATCACTTATTTTACACCTTCCCTACATTGGTTATATTAGATTATACTATTTGTGTGGCTTAAGATTTCAGATTCTTGCTGACAAAAGAAACGATTTGAGATTCTTTTTGATATATAACCATGCAAATATATCATATTCATGCTTTTAAGCTAATGTACCAACTTTACATCGCACCCATCGTAAAAAAAAAAAAATCTCAAATCAGAGCCAATTAAAAAAGAAAGTGGCTGAAATTTTTGAATAATGAATAATTTGAAGGGCGAAATAGAAATATTTAAATAGTAAAAACGGTTCATCGGTAGTTGCCTCACAACGGGTCGATTTCAAAAAGATCACCGACAGTGGACCTAAAGAAACTGTCAAGGCTTACAGTTGTAAAGAATTACGATACTGCCATTGGCATTCCTCGTGATCTGTCTCCCCCGTACCACGAAAATTGCTAAATTTAAGAATTTATTTTACTACTACATCGGTATATAAACATTTGTCTCCAGATTTGCTTCTATCTTCTTTATCTCCGAGCGCTTGGATCTTGAGGTTCTAGATTTTTTCACATCTCTCTCTCTGTTCACGGACTTGGTATCTGCTTCGGAGTTCTTTTTTAAGAATCTAGGATTTCTCGAAAACTTGATTGGGTTTTGGTTTCTAGGATCTCTTTCGGTTCTAGATTTTTTTGTATCTCTATCTGTTTACGGACTTGGTGGAGTTCATCTGCCAGTTTTTGGTCACTCTTTTTTTTATTGTGATCGATCTCTTTGGGGATTCTTCAGAGGTTTTTGAGTTCTCGAGTATGGATTTTGAACTGAGGATGGCGATTGAATTGGGTTGTTAAGCGGTTTTCGTTATCTGGTGTGGAGGTTTGGTCGAACTTGGTCACCTTTCTACTTGTTGGTCGCAAGGAAAATCAGTCTGTGGTTATCTTATTTCTCGCCCTTCTTGTTTGTCGAATATTCTGGTAAGACTCGAGTTTTATTTTCTTTGAAGAAAATGCAACAAGGTCAGGAGAGAAAGGTTGGCCTCTCGTAAAATTCTGGCCATTTTTCTTGTTGAATCTAAGTGTTTTAGAGAATATGATTCATTGAAGATTTTCGCTTCAGCATTTCAGAACTCATAATTCCTTTTTCTTGGCATAATTTTACTCGTCTCTTTTGATAAATCTATGTTACTTCTTTACTTTGTTGATCCAACAGAACATGAAAGAGATGGAATTTTTCACTGAGTATGGCGACGCCAACCGTTATCGGATTCTTGAAGTCATTGGGAAAGGAAGCTACGGAGTTGTTTGTGCAGCTATTGATACGCATACAGGAGAGAAAGTCGCCATAAAGAAGATTAACGATGTCTTTGAACATATCTCTGATGCTCTCCGTATTCTCCGCGAGGTCAAGCTTCTCCGGCTCCTAAGGCACCCAGATATAGTCGAAATAAAAAGCATCATGCTGCCACCTTCGAAGAGGGAATTCAAAGATATTTATGTGGTGTTTGAGCTCATGGAATCAGACCTTCACCAAGTCATCAAAGCTAACGATGATTTGACTCGTGAGCACCACCAGTTCTTTCTTTATCAGATGCTTCGTGCTTTGAAGTACATGCATACAGGTGAATTCCCTCGTTTTCCTCTTTCAAATTTTGCATCATTCCGTATACTTAGTAATTAACTGGTTTCTGTCTGGGTGCAGCTAATGTTTACCATCGTGATCTTAAACCGAAGAATATACTGGCAAATGCAAACTGCAAGTTGAAAGTCTGTGACTTTGGACTAGCAAGAGTGTCGTTTAATGATACACCTACAACAGTCTTCTGGACGGTCTGCACCTTTTGCTGTTAGTTGTTAATTCATTTCTGGTAGCCTCTCCAGTGTTTTTGAATTTTCTTTTGTCTTTTTTTGTTTGTTTCAGGATTATGTTGCCACAAGATGGTACAGGGCACCTGAGCTCTGTGGATCATTCTGTTCTAAGGTACTTGCTATTCTTCTTCTTCGTCCTTCTATGCTTGTTCCCTTTTCTGTGATTGTAAATGTCATAGGTCTGGTGTAGAATCTATGTGGAATAGATAGTGTTATATGGCTGGTACTCTGTAAGTTTGAGTATGAGATACAATGAATAAACGTTTGAAAAGATTCTTGTTTATGGAGGATTTGAACTCTCCCGGAAGTTGGAAACCAAATAGATAGTGTGATGTATGCACTTTTTCAGGAATATTCGTCTGAGTGGTGTCTTTTTGCAAGCTGGCCTTTTTTCAGAATATTTTCCAAATATTTTTATCTTTTGCAGTATACACCAGCTATTGACATTTGGAGCATTGGCTGCATCTTTGCTGAGGTATTATTAGGGAAGCCTTTGTTTCCTGGAAAAAGTGTCGTCCACCAGTTAGAATTGATTACCGATCTTCTTGGCACACCAAAATCAGAGACCATCGCTGGAGTATGTTTTTTTTTACTTCCACATTACCAACTTTCATGTTTTTTTTTTCTTTCTGAGAGGAGACATGCCTATCTAATAATATTATCTCTAATGCAGGTGCGAAATGAAAAAGCTAGAAAATACTTAGGAGAAATGAGGAAGAAAAATCTTGTCCCATTCTCGCAAAAGTTTCCTAACGTAGATCCTTTAGCATTGCGCCTTTTGCAAAGATTGTTGGCTTTTGATCCAAAGGATAGACCGACTCCTGCAGAGGTGTGTGTACGTCATTTATCCTGTTACTTAATTCATTTTTCCCCCCGCTTAGAACAACTGACTTGCTTGTAGTACAGAAGGTTCTTGTTTATTTTAGCTCCTTGCACCTTAATGTTAAGACTCTGATGCTCTTTGGCAGGCGCTGGCTGATCCATACTTTAAGAACCTTGCTAAGGTTGAAAGAGAACCTTCTTGTCAGCCAATCTCAAAGATGGAATTTGAGTTTGAAAGACGAAGGTTGACAAAAGATGACATTAGAGAGCTAATATATAGGGAGATACTAGAATACCATCCACAGTTGCTCAAGGATTATATGAACGGATCTGAAGGCTCAGGTTTTTTATATCCAAGGTTGTTACTTATTCCTTTTTTCTAAACATAATCTAAGAGTCTTCTCCCTTTCGTAGCAAATAAATCTGAGACATAACTCTCTCTCTCTATTCATTTTGCTGATCGATTAATTTTACATTGCAGTGCCATTGGTCATCTGAGGAACCAGTTTGCGTACCTAGAGGAAAATAGCGGCAAAACTGGGCCAATCATTCCTCCAGAGAGGAAGCATGTTTCACTTCCACGGTATGTTTCTCATCCATTCATAACAACTGCACAAAATACCCATCTATTTAGTATGCCAGTGTGATTAATCTCTACCTCCTTTTATTTGTAGATCTACAGTTCACTCCACTGGACTAAGCTCCAACACTCAACCCGGTGTAAACGCCCCTGAGAGTCGACGTATTTCTTTCGAGCCTTCAAGAAATGGAATAGCTCCATCAACTTCAGCAAATTCAACTAATAAAACGTTAGGGGCTCCACCAAGGGTACCGTCAGGTAATCCCCAAAGTATAATCTATGAAAGCGTTTGGGTTTCTTCTCTTGGGCTGAAAAGTTGTAGCAATCTCCCATCAGTTAATACCACAAATAGAGACACGTTATTGTTCTCAGTCAATCGCCTTCCTTGTCTAACAGGTAGACCAGGCCGTGCGGTAGAGTCATCTGTAACTTATGCAAATGACAAGAACCTCAAGGAGTCGTCCTATGATGCAAAGACATCATATTACAGAAGCATTGTACACCCTCCACAGACAGTATCTCCTAACTGTTTTGTCCATCCTAACGCCGTGAACCAAGAGTCGAAACCACAGTTTGTCCCCACCCAGCCTAAACCACAGTTTGTCCCCACCCAGTGCAACCCTGCGAAGCCAACTGAGCTGAACCCGAACCCTTATGGCCCATCACAGTACATCAGGTCCCAGTATGGTCCTGCTGGTGTTGCCGCAGTTGCAGTAGCAGCACACCGGAACATTGGCGCTGTTGGGTATGGCATGTCTTAGAATGTAGCTCTTGTTGATGTCAGGTGATTGATTGCCGGAGATTGATTGCCGGAGACTCTTCTCCTTAGTCGTAACGTCGTAATGTAATGTAAGTATTATTCGACTAAGCTTGACTTGAGTACCTTTGAGATTGTTAAAGAAAAAAGTGTTCAGTTTTTAACCCCACCAAACGTCTAACCCAAATCTGCTCTCGGAAAAGTCAACATCCATTGTTCTTTCCTATGCCAGGAAGAACAAAGGATTAGAAGAAAAAAAAAAGATTTAATGTTAATTCGAAATGGGTCTCTTTGCTAATAATACAGAGCAATCTCCAAAGAATTTACAAACCCCTAAATGTGGTTGGCTCTTCAGTGGTTACGAAAAGAAGATCTGATGTCAACACAAATTAGTCGTCAAGCAGCATATACTCACGAGTCCCACTTATATGAGAAGTCAACAGGCTTAACGCATTGTGGATAGATTCAAATTCCAGGTGAGCCTTATTGCCTGTAGTGAACGTGTGAGAACCGTTATTGAGCTCAATCCAGCTAACACCTGGTGTCTTCTTCAATTTCAGTTGTCTCATTGTGTCCCTAACGCCAAACACTTCCTCGTACTTGCCAGCTTCCACAAAAACATTAGACATTAATACATAACCACCACAATGGTCTGGCTCGAGCTCATATAGCCGCTTTCCTGCCACATGTGCGAGTTCTGTGTTCCCATGGAGGCGACAAGATGATAATATTGACCTCCAGACTACAGGATTATCGCCCATGGGCATGGATATTGCTAACTCATATGCTTCCTCTAGCTTGCCTGAACGGCCAAGCATGTCTATTACACAAGTGTAGTGGTCACTTGTTGGGACGATGTTATAGATTTTCTCCATCTGTGCCAGAACTCTTCGCCCTTCGCTCACAAAGCCTGAATGGTTACATGCTTGTAGCAGCCCAACAAATGTGATTTCATCGGGTTTGATACCGGCTCTGCACATACGTGAGAACATATCCAGAGCTAACTCACCACAGCTCTGCACTCCGTAACCATTGATCATGATATTCCAAGAAGCTGAGTCTTTATTCCTCATCGAGTCGAAAACCATCTGGGCGTCCTTCAAGTCCCCGCATTTCGCATACATATCCATCAACGAATTTTTTACGAATTCATCATTAGACTTGCGGTTTAGAAGTCCATTGACGACCATGTAGCCATGAATCTCTCTCCCCTGCTTTAATGCAGCTAGACGACCGCAAGTGGGTAGAACGGTTGTCAATGTAACAAGATCAGGTCGGATTCCAGAGCAAAGCATCCTTTCGAAAAGAGTTAAGGTTCCATCATGATCACCACAATAGTCATGAACACATAAAACGGAGTTCCAAGTAAATATGTCTCTTTCATTCATTGCTTCGAATATACTGATTGCCTCTTCTAGACATTTACTCTTTCCATACATATCAATCAAGGCATTTGATACAACGATACCAGAATCACATCCCGTTTTTACGGCTACACCATGGATTGACCTACCGTTGTGAAAATCCCCTGACACAGTAAATGCCGATAAGACGCCTGTGATTGAATACCTACTCATCCCTACACCTTCCTCACGCATTTTAACAAACACTATTAAAGCATCCTCAAATCTAGAAATCTGTGAGTACCCATTAACCAAAGCATTCCAAAGCACACTGTCATCTCGATCAGGCAAATCATCGAACACCTTCTGAGCATCCTCCACTGACATGAACTTCAAGTACGAAGTAACTAGCGCACTCCCCACATAACGGTCGGAATCAAACCCAAGTTTAAACGTCAATCCATGAACCTTCTTAACATCAGAAATCTCCATAGCATCGCTTCCTTTTAGCAAGCTAGGAAAGGTATACTTATCAGGGAAAATTCCCTTAGCTCTCATTTCTCTGTACGTTTCAACGGCATCCAAAGGAGATCCATTCAAAACAAAACCAGAAATAAGAGCGTTATAACCAAACACATCGCGTTCGGATCCACCAAAGACTAAGACCGCGCGCCGCATAAGACCACACTTAGCGTACATGTTGACGAGGCTCGTGACGGCGCGAGGCGAATCATCGAGAAACCCTTTTCTAACCATGAAACAATGGAGCTGTTCGCCGGAAATGGCGTCGGTTCGCTGCGCACACCGTTGCAATGTGGCGATACATGTAGCAACATTGTGATACTCGTATTTCTTCGGTTGTTCTTCGATTTGCCCAGAAACTGTGGAATATAAAGATGCTAACGAACAACGCTGTATAACGGCGAAAAAATGTGGGTTTCGAGGGAGCAACCTTAGAGTTCCGACAGAAAACAATTGAATCTCGATTCGAAGAAAGAGAATGGTCATGTTTTTACTTCACGATTAAGAGATTATGTTTGAATTGTTTGGAGTTATATACAAAAAAAAAAATCTTTCGGAACGCAAAAAATATAGTCAAATATGTTAACGGGCTCACGAAAAAATAACAGAAAGAGAGCATTTTTTTGACAAGAAGCATGCCAATATGATCAATTGGAATAACCTCACATTAGTTTAGTTAAAGAGCGTTAGAGTGAAGCAGATGATTGTTTGGGTAAAAATACTCTCAAGAGAAACAGGCCTAACATCAAGACTATTGAGCTACTTAGCGTTGTACAACTTGAAACAATTCAAACACTGAACATAATCATATAGCCTTGAGAGAACCATAAACTTGACAGCATTAAGGACTAACTAAATCACTGATCAGATTACTTTGGAACAAGAACAAAAAGGAGTTTTACAACAAAGCAAAAGAATACTCATGGCTCTCCAGCTTTGTCCTACTTCTTATCTTCATCTCTAGCAACAATCTTGTATTTTCCACTTTCCTGTTCCTGACAAACAAAAGTTATCATCAAAATTTTGCCTTACACAACTAAGAAACTGAACATAAAACCTTGAGGAAAAATACGATGCAATTCTTACCCTTTCCCACAGTTTGGTATGCTCATTGCAGAAACCAACAACAATACCACCATTCTTCTTGCCTTCACGATACTCAACGCAAAGATTTTCCTTCAACCCACAAGTAACATGAAAAACCAACTGACATTTCATCTCTGAACATTCGATGACACACCCGCTTCTAATCTTGCACAAATAACACCTATCTTTCCATCTTTTACTCGGTATCTCGCTGCAACAAATCCCTTCCCTTCCTTCAGGATCCTCAAAGTACACTTCCGGCACAAACAAAGAGCAAGTGATGTGAGCCCAATGACCATCCTTTGTGGGTTTCATTGCTCCACCTTTGGTTGTACACAAGCAGCAAGACAATTGTTTTTCTCTCTTCTTTGATGACGTTGATGCATTACACTGTCTGCAAAACCAATCACCTTCTGGTATAGCCTTAACAAGAGGATTCCCATAACATAAAGCATGAACCATTAACTCACAACCATCACAGAACACGATTGGATTCGATGGATCACCATCTGTGCTTTGACATACAGCACAGAAAATGTCTTCTTCTTCTTCTTCTTCTTCGTCTTTTTCTACTTCTCTATCTTCAAGTTTTGAATCAAAGAGATCCAAAACTTTTTCTTTCCCCAACGGATCAATATTCTCTTTATCATCGTCATCTTCTACTTCTACACTCGATTCAGCCATTACATTCCGACTTTTCTCAATCGCCTTCTCCTCAACTGATGGCTTATACTGAATATTCAGATCAAAGGGAGAAAGGGAGTTACCGGAGTGTAAATCAGGATCAATTGCCCATATCCTTTTCTTCGCTGGAAGACATATGGGATTAGAGTTCTCTACAACGTCGTCATCATAATCAACACGGGTCTGCTTCCTCTTCTTCGCCGGCAACTGCAACGAATGCACTTCCGATTGACTCAGTAGCTGCTGCTGTTGCGCACGTTCGAGTTCTCGCTGCATCAATCTAAACCTTTTGAGAGGAGGCAAATCCTGAAACTGATCATCCATGGCTTCAACTTCAGATCTCTGGGTTTACTGAAGAATTGTTTGTTTATGTCAACAGTCGCAGATCTCAAAGAAATTAAAGGGAAAACGAAAACGATTACTTTGCCGCCTGACCTTATTTGCGAATGGTTTAGGTGAAACAGTGAGTGGGAAAGAGTACCCGCGAAAATTCTAAAATTTGTTCTCATTGAAATTCTCAGTTGCGTTCTTCTTTTTTGTAGCATTCATCAACCCGAAAAAATTCAGAATTTACCCGCCAAGTAATGTTATATGGCCGAGAAAGCTGTATTGATAGGCCTCAATTAGGCCCATACCATATGTTAATGGGCTTACCCAAAACGTTATGGGCTTCTATCCTTTTGTCGTGAGTGGTTTGACATTTTGACCCATATTCGTTTGTAATTTGCCCTAAATTACGGTAAACTGTGTATACGATTTGACTTTCTAATAAATGGACTATGACTTCACAAAATAAATAGAGTCACATTTTGTTGACTTTTGGAAACTTAAACATCTTGAGAACCAAAAAAACAGAGTTAGGCTATTAAAAGTTTATGGAGAATTTTTAGGATTTCAAACATTTTAAAAACATTTAAACTGTGATTAGATATAATTATAATTATATACTTTAAACACACTGAAAATAAGTTTAAGACCTAAAAGTCTCTACCAATCAGCCCCCTTGTCCTTGTCCTTGTGGTGGCTGCTGCTGCAGATCGTAGCCACCAGCCCACGCAGCGGGCGTTCCATAAGGAGGAGGATAATAGCCTACAGCGCCTGCCTGTGCCTGAACCAGAATTTTCATATAAGCACATTACTTTAGAAATGTACCATGCATGCGTCTAAAACTACAATAACAGGAGATATGTGAATATACTAAGAAGTCAACTGAGCCAGTTCTGTTTACACCATATTGACTTGTTCGAACCTTAGGCTGTACAGAAGTTCGAATCATATCCAAGATTCAAAATTCAAACTAAGTATGACACTGTCTACCCATAACTAACGTGAATTCAGCCATATTATCTTGCTAAATTTACAATAGCACACACACAATGCTCTTCTTAGTAAAAACTAAAATACAGATTCTAACGAGAAAGAAATCAAATTCATAAACTTTTAACTTACTGGATTCATGCCATAGTTGGGTTGATAAGGATTCACAGGATACCCAGCCTCATGATTTGCATAGCCACCACCATAACCTACTCCACCTGATCAAAAGATGTTGTTTTCTTAACATTGCATTCAACTGTAGATCGACTGTATATTCCTAGTAATTATTCTTGCTTTCTATTTGTGCATGTTATAGGCATTGTGATGACTGGTTTTGAAGACTTGTAATCGTTCATGTGTACATACCAGGATTCCCAACAGGACCGCTTGCATGAGCTCTACTTTCTGAGTTAGCTATCTCTGCTCGAAGCTTCTCCAGTTCACGAGCCATTGCAACCAATTTCTGTTCCATAACTTTACCGTGCTCATAATTTTCCGCATACCCTTTCTTCTCAAAATCGATAGCCGCTCTATGGAAAAGAAATCACAGCTTAAATGAACAGATTTGAAGCAAGGGGAACAAAAGCAAATCTTAAACTAAGAGAATACTCAAACCTTGCACGTTGCAGCTCTTGCTTTGTGTTCTCAATTTCTGCAGTTAGTGTAGGTATCTGCTGCAAATCTGCTGTAACTCTAGCCAAATCTTGAGTCATCACATGAACCTGGCTCGTTAGTTCCTCCCTAACTGAAGTAAACTCTCTGATATCTGCACGGATCTTTTGAACCTCAGCTCGCATTGCGTCGACCTCACGCAGTTCTATTTCGGACCGCATTGATTTATCATACATCTCCCTCATCATAATATCTTCCTCGGCCCTCAATGAATCAATGAAATGCATCATTCTTTGCAATTCGTGTTGAGCAACTTCTAGTTCCTGTTTAAGCGCAACATGAGTTGCAGCCACCCTTTGATTATCCGCCAGTAAGCCATGCACATCTTGATTTTGAGCAGCGAGATGATCCTCCATGATTGAAAGATGTGGAGGATGACCTCTTGGCCATGGATCAACTCTGAATTGGATTTCTCTACTATCATCTAACGTAGAGGTACGAGGAGGCATTGGTCCTCTCAAGTTTCTAGCGAACGGTGGTTGGTGAACTGGAACTTTCAAGCCATTGTCAGATCCACCTTTCGCCGAATGAGGAGGTCCGTGGTTTCTCCCAGACATTTCTTGATATTTAAATCTATGCTTTTTGAATTGGTAATAGAAATCAAATTCTCAAGGATCGAATCTGCAACTTCAAAACTCGTTATCCTCAAGCAGGAATCCCAACACCGACCAGCAGCAATATAATCTCAATTCCTGGCACGATTTTCTCTTTTTTCCAAGGAAAACACACACACACACACACACACGGTGTTGGTTTACAGCGAAAACAGAGGGAAACGGAAAGGTCTCTACAAACACAAAATCACGCACTGACCTTCGACGAATGCAAACAGAAACCAGCAAATTAGGAATCCTGAGAAAGCCCTTCGTTTATCAAATTGAGTATTGAACAGCTCGAAATTCTTGGAAGAATGATCACCGAACCGTTGAAACTCTGGTTGCTCAAGAGAAATCAAAACCTCCAAATTCCAATTCGCCGGAAATGGATATAGCGGAGGTCGGTTAACTATAGTACTATTTGTTGTTACTCCTTTTAAATGTCGTGTTTACATTGTTTCTCCGTGATACCACTTTGATTTCATTTTCCACCCACTAATTTCGGCCTTTATTCAATTTGCTACATCATGTTTAATTCTTGTACCGCAAGTCCATAGGTCTAACGCGAGCATGAACATGACGTGTGCCTCGTGATGTCATAATCTGACCTTTGTGTCCCCACAAGTTACCGTGATATATGTTCTATAAGATATATTAACAAATGAGAATAATCTATTCGCGAGTGACAATTAATTCTATTTTTTATAATATGCACAAAGAAATTCATATAGACCTTTAAAATTTCGCAATTGCAAATTTTGATTATTGATCTTATAATCAGGTATAAAAGTCTCTTCTCTTCTCTCTGTCTTAAGAATGAAAGTTTCTTCTTACTCATTACCATAACTTATGTAATGTGTTTCTCTACCGAAAACTGCAGTCTGGTCGGTCGAAATGGAATGGCAACGTCGGACGCACGGGAATAGTTGTTAGAGCTGATACTACACCTCTTGCAAGTATTGGCCAGCCTTGTTTCTATGTCCAGTTTAATAGGAGATTAACAGAACTACTCTAATAGACTCTTTCTAATATATATACATCATAAAGAAAAGACAGACACGGCAAAAGTTTATTTCAATGTACATATAGTTTGAAAACTCCGGTTTTTTGTCGGTAACTATGTTTAAATATTACAATTTTATTTTTCCTATACTTTGTCATAAATAGCTTCAAGTTTCAACCAATAAAAGACCTTTTATATAAAAAATGATTACGGTAATAAACAATCTAAAACTTATGGAGTTAGAAAGATGCTTTAATTTATATGTTTAGTGGGTCAGAGATACACCCAGTGTGATCGCTTACGTTGCAGATAGATTAGGATGAGTCCATAACTTTAGTTGGAAACCCTATTAGAAGATCCCATTTTTCCTTTAGTTCAAATTTGACGATCTGTATTTAGGGTAATAATGTGATTAATTTGGAAAAAAGAAGTCAAATCATGGAAAATTTTCGAAATTTGTAAGCATTATTATAATATGAATTAATTGGTGGTCCCGAAGCTAATTAATGAGAAATAGTTGGGTAGAAAAGTAGTATTCATTAGACTTAAATGAAGGTCCCACTGAATATGGCTAAAGTTTAAGAATTGTATTCCTTTGACGACTTTTCATAATTGGTATAAAATTAATCGGTATTATATCTGTCTCTACTCTAATAACAGTGGCTTTGACTTGTCAACGATACTCAGTTTTCCATCTAAGCCGCGTGGTTAGAAAGTAAAAATTATAGTATTTGCAAAGATGAATAACAAAACTTGCAATGCTGCCACTGCAAAGTTTTCAAAACTTTCTGAAATTAATTAAATCACGAAAAAAATATGAGAAAATATATAAGAATTAGCGTAAAGCTGATAATAAAAAATTATGTCGAGAGAGGAGAATTAAAGTCTACTATCAATACAGGGACATTGTTCAACTCTAATAGTCTATATAATTTTAGTCAAACTGAAATTTTGTCTAGAAATCTCAATTGCATATTAAAAAAAATACCGTATAAGTATATACTAGATTTATAGGAATTTTTTTAATTATATAATATTATTTATTAGTATATGTAAATTAAATATTTATGTAATTTTAACTTTTATTTAAAATTATTTTAATATTAATTTTTGTATATCTAAATTAAAGGAAAGAAATATAATTATTTTTTTAAAATTTAATAGTATTTTTTGGTTAGTTTAATAAAGAGTAATTGACTAAAATAACACAATTACAAGCTTTTATTCCAAATATAACACTAATCATTTAAATTTCCAAAAATAACATAAATGTAATAATAAAATAATTAAAAACTGAAATTCGAAAACGTGAATTCAAACATTATGTTTTAATTTTATATATAGTTTATTTAAGGTAAATAATTATTTTCAAATAATAATTTATGCTAATTTTAGAATTTTAGTTTTAATGTGCTAAATTTAGAAGATAAACTTAAAATGGTGTTATTTTAGGATATTACTATTTAATAAAATATATTGATTTTCTAACCAAATTAATAACAATGATATATATTGTAATTATCATAATAATTTAATTCTATTTATATATTTATGTGAAATTTATTGGGTTGATTATATGTGCTAATGATATTTTTCTTAATAACATATTAGATTAATGTTATTTTCTTAAAATATTTGTCAAATAATATATTAGGATATGTTTAAAAGTAAAGCTTTATAGGAAATTTAGATTTGGGCAAATGTCTAAAATAGCACCTTTCTAAGTTTGTGTTTCAAAATAACATCATTAGTTTAAATTTCTAATAATAACATAAATTTAAGATTAAAATGCATTAAAACTATATTTTAATATAAAAAATAAACCTTAAATTGGAAATAATGAATCCAAATACAATATTTTAAATTTATGTATAATTTATTTAGAATAAATAAGTATTTTCACGTAAATATTTGTGATATTTTTAGAAATTTAATTTTATGATGATAGATTTAGAAAAAAAATTTTAAAAAATATTATTTTAGGATATTACTTTTTAGATTTCATGAATAATCGTTTAGTCAATTAGTTTTATAGCTTTTTATTAGTACACTAATATACGTCTATAGTACGAGAGTTGAGGTTGACTGGTCATTAATAATTGGTGAGTCCATCAATTATATATATTTTCTTGACAAAATTTTTAGTCTAAAAACTTTACTTTTTGAAATTACCTTTTAAATTATTTATTTTTTCTCTTATGTCAAGTAGCAAATATAAATCGTATCTAAATATAAAAATATTATTTTAGTAATCTTGTCTTTCTCCATCTCTTAATGTAGTCTCTTCCTCGTTCATTCGTTCGTTCTTCACTAAAAAAAAACACATCCCTTCTTCACTCTTATTGCATCTCCTCACACAACAACTTCTAAGAAGTCGATAGTGATAAAATCTGGATTTCATTCGGTTTTCTTCGAAACCATAAAGGTTAAAATGTCGTTCAATCGACTTATCTTCCCTTACTTCCTCGTCTGTCTTATCCTCTCTGGCTTCTCATCCTCTGCAACATTACCCAAAGAAGAACGTATGATATAGATAAATAAAGTTATGTGTGGATGTACGTATATGTTAAATCGGGTGTTTATGATTTAGTTTCTCTGTGATACCGCAGTGGAAACTTTAAATGTCTTAGCGAAGGCGTTGAAGAAGAATAATTGGAATTTCAGTGTGGATCCATGCGACGAGGCTTTATCTCATGGAGGTTGGAGGACCCCTAACCCCTCCAAGGGCTTCGAAGACGCCGTTACTTGTAACTGCTCCTCCGTCGTTTGCCACGTCACTAGCATGTACGTTCCCTTTTTTTTCCTTTTCTTTTCTATAAAATTCTCATCGTCATAATTCATAAATCATCAATTTTACAATTAAGTAGATCTGATTTCCAAATCCTATTACCATTAAAGTATACAATGTTTTGCCGTAAAAAACAGTGTCTTTTTTATAGATTGCATTCACATGTTAGTTTAATAAAGTAGACAACACTTCATGACGCTGTCGCTGTTGACCTTTTGACGTCCGTGAATTTTAGTGCACCTCGATCAAAAAGTTTCTTACATAGTTTTCTCAAAAATATATATTATAATGGATAGAATTTTCTCAATGAAATTCAGAATACCTATGTAAGAGACGGATTGGAGATGCCGTTATAAACCATAATTAATTTTACATTAACGTATTTTGTACTTTTGTGTCGAACGGTAATGGGCCGAAAAGAAAAATGGGCCTATATTTTGAAAACCTGTTCATTTTTTTCTTTCATAGAGTTCTCAAGGGACAAGACCTTCAAGGATCTCTTCCTAAAGAGTTTGTAGGACTTCCTTACTTGCAAGAGATGTAAGCAAGATTCACACACCAATGTTAACTTGTTTTTATTATTACAAGTTATGCCACCGCAACAGGACCTCTCATTAACTAACATGTTTTTTTCTTTTGCAGTGATCTGTCTCGAAATTATCTCAACGGTTCCATTCCTCCCGAATGGGGAGTGTTGCCACTTATCCAGATGTACGTATATGCGTATCTCTGTTTATTTGTACGACGTTTATCCCACTATAGATTTATTGAGTAAATTTGTTGGATGATGAAATGCAGCTCATTACTAGGAAACCGGATAAGTGGTTCAATCCCAAAAGAGATTGGAAACATTACAAGCCTTATGAGCCTGTGAGTACACTTGTTTGATCTCTCTTCAAAATTGTTTTGAGTAATCTATGATTCACCTTTTTTCCTGGAACTTTTGGGTTTTTAGTGTCTTGGAATATAACCAGATTTCAGGGGAATTACCTCCAGAGCTCGGTAATCTACCAAACCTTCAAAGACTGTAAGAATCTTCGTCCAAATTATCTATGCTTTTTTGTTCTTTAACAGTTATTTGCTAGTGTTGAAGCTCTGTTTACTCTTTGTAGCTTTGTTAGCTCGAACTACTTAAGCGGAGAAATCCCAAGTACATTCGCCAAACTTACTACACTGACTGATTTGTAAGTAATCTTGTGATCTTCTTCTATCCCGAAACATGTGTTTTGCTAGAGATTATGCTTTTTTTTTTTTAAAACGTGTTATCTTGATTATAGGCGTTTAAGTGACAACCAGTTCACCGGAACTATACCAGAATTTATCCAGAACTGGACAGAACTTAACAAACTGTAAGCAATCCTTTCAGTGTAATCAGATTATTTCATTTTTTCAGTATAAGTTTTGGTTGTGTATAGAGGATTGAAATGTTTCTTTGTTACATGAATCAGGGTTATTCAAGCAAGTGGTTTAGTTGGACCGATTCCTAGTGCCATTGGTCCTCTGAGAAAGCTAACAGACTTGTACGTACACCAACTTTGCGTGTGGTGTTCATTGTTTTTGCCTTTCTCATGGAATGACTCACAATCAATAATGATTATCTACTCTTTACAAATTTGAAATTTCGTAGGAGAATCAGTGACTTGACCGGACCTGAATCTCCATTTCCGCCTCTACAAAACATGACATCGATGAAGACATTGTGAGTTTGAGCCTAAGACTAAACCACTCTTTTGTAATGGTTTTTTCCCACCTTCAGTTCGCTAATCTCCAATTCTACTCGCTGTTCGTTGCAGGATTCTTAGGAACTGCAGTCTTACAGGAAACTTACCTGTGTATCTTGGACCGATCAGATCCTTTAAGCTTTTGTTAGGAATCTCTTTGTTCTTTTGCACACATATAATCGATTTTTCATAGTGAAAAAGTAGAATTCAAGCTGACAGAGTGAGACTTCTTGTGCAGAGATCTTAGCTTTAACAATTTTAATGGACCAATCCCTGAAACATATAGTGCTCTTTCAGAGGCAGATTACATGTATGCTGCTCTCTCTTCCTTTTGCTTCTTTCTTCTGTTTTTTTTTTAAGATTTCTATGGACGTGAGTTAAATGCACGTTGAATTTTGTTTGCTGATCTTGCAGATATTTTACAAATAACAAGTTAAACGGGGAAGTTCCAAGTTGGATGTTAGACAAAGGGAGAAAGATGTGAGTTATCTTCACCGTACAACACAATTTTTTGTAGTGATAAGAGCGGAATAACGTTTTCTTTGGTTGTTTGCAGTGATCTTACTTACAACAACTTCTCCAAAGATTCAAAAACTGCAGAATGCCAGCGTAATGCCGTGTAAGAACAACAATAGATCGTTCCAGCTTCTCGTGTCGTGCCTTCAAAATTCGCAAAATCTTACGATTTCTTGCTTCTTTTAATCCCAGGAATATGTTTTCAAGCACAAGCCCTTTAGTGGCCAATAACTCGTAAGTCTTTTTTTTTTTTCCATTCTCACAACTTTTAAAAGCTTTGGTTTAACACTCAGTAGAATACTGATACTAGATTATGTTTTGCCACAGCTCAAATGTTTCGTGTCTAAGTAGCTATCGCTGTCCTAAAAGTAAGTCTTTGAACTATATATACACACAGAAAAAGACAAAACCATATCACATATAATATCTATCTGCGCATCTGATTTATCTTCCGTTGTTTACTCATTGTCTCTCAGCTTTCTATGGCCTCTATATAAACTGTGGTGGTGATGAAATAACAATAAATGATAAGAAGTATGATGCTGACCCATCAGATAGACCGAATTTCTATGATAATAAAAACGGTTGGGTTTCTAGCAACACTGGAAACTTTGTGGAAGATGATCGGCCTAACAAAGGAGTAACAGTATGGTCAAATTCATCAGAGCTTCAAATAACAGATGCTAGGCTGTATACACATGCCCATCTCTCTGCCATCTCCCTCACTTACTACGCTTTGTGTCTTAACGAAGGAAACTACACGGTTAATCTTCATTTCGCGGAAATTATGTTCAGTGACAACATGTATAGCACTTTAGGAAGACGGTTCTTTGACATATACATTCAGGTAATCTAACTAAAAACTTGTTTTTTAAACGTGTGCAAGATTGTTATGCTCAAAAAATGGAGTTTGGATTGGTGTGATAATGTGCAGGGTAAACTTGAGATTAAAGATTTCAATATTGTAGCTGATGCAAAAGGTGTTGGAAAAGCTGTTGTTAAGAAATTTCAAGTCATGATTACAGATGGGAAACTGGAAATAAGATTGCATTGGGCTGGGAAAGGAACTCAAGCTATTCCTGTAAAAGGTGTATATGGTCCTCTCATATCGGCTATATCTGTTGATCCAAGTAAAACTTCGCTAAACTAAATACTATCTTTCCAGAGATTTTGAAGGGTTGTTCGTTTCTTGACTAATTTTTCTCTTATCTCTATGTAGATTACACTCCACCCAAGGAAGCTGGCATTGGAAGTGGTGGTGGGAGTTCTGTTGGAACAGTGGTCGGTACTGTAATTGCTTCTACGGTGTTTCTTGTGCTTTTAATCGGAGTTATTTTATGGTGGAGAGGCTGCTTAAGAAGCAAGAGTCAGATGGAACGAGGTTAATTTAATAAAGCCTTACCTGAAACAGCTCTGTAACATTCGTAAAACTTAAACAGTGTTTCTTCACCTCAGATTTCAAGAACTTGGATTACCAGATCAGTTCCTTCTCGTTGAGGCAAATCAAAGTTGCTACAAACAATTTTGATCCTGCAAACAAGATCGGAGAAGGTGGTTTCGGTCCTGTACACAAGGTTAGATATGATACTACACAAACTGACATTGCTATGAGAGAAGGAAAGAAAGGTTTGTCGAATGTAATTATATGAATGTAGGGGAGGTTGAGTGATGGAGCCGTAATTGCGGTGAAGCAGCTATCATCGAAATCAAAACAAGGGAATCGAGAGTTCTTAAATGAGATTGCTATGATATCAGCTCTACAGCATCCGCATTTGGTTAAACTATACGGATGCTGTGTTGAAGGTGATCAGCTCTTGCTAGTCTACGAATACATGGAAAACAACAGTCTCGCTCGAGCACTTTTCGGTTAGTTTGCTTCTTTTTATAGCTTAAAACGTTATAATCCAATTCCTTTTTACAATGTTTTCAATCAACTTAAAAGGTCCCCAAGAGACTCAGATACGACTAAACTGGCAAACTCGACAGAAGATTTGCGTGGGTATAGCAAGAGGTTTAGCTTATCTCCACGAAGAATCAAGGCTCAAGATCGTACACAGAGATATCAAAGCAACTAATGTCTTGTTGGATAAGGAACTAAACCCAAAAATTTCGGATTTCGGTCTTGCCAAGCTCGATGAAGAAGAAAACACTCACATCAGCACACGAATCGCCGGGACATAGTCAGTTCATCAAACACAAACAACAAGTTTTTTTCATCTCTTCTATATAATAACCAAAGGAAACTTTTTTTTTGTTAAAGCGGATACATGGCTCCAGAATACGCCATGAGAGGACATTTAACAGATAAAGCCGACGTCTACAGTTTCGGCGTTGTGGCTCTGGAAATCGTTCATGGAAAGACCAACACGAGCTCACGATACAAAGCCGAAACTTTCTACCTTCTTGACTATGTAAATTCTCTTTTTCACATCTTAATTCCTAAACACATTTCTGAACAAAACAACATTCAATTTCTTTCACAGGTGCACGTTCTAAGGGAGCAAAACAAACTGCTGGAATTAGTAGATCCGAGGCTAGGAACAGATTACAACATACAGGAAGCAATGACCATGATTCAGATAGGGATCCTCTGCACCAGTCCAGCTCCGGCGGCTAGACCGTCGATGTCGACGGTGGTAAGTATGCTCCAAGGAAATTCGACGATGGATGTTGAGAAGCTTCTAGACGCTTCTTATATAAGCGACAAGGACGAAGAGAGCGTGAGGGCCATGAAGAAGCATTACGTGACGATAGGTGAAGAGGAGATAACAAATCAGACTAATTCCACCGACGGACCTTTCACGTCGTCTTCTACGTCAACTGGCACAGCGCGCGATCTTTACCCTGTTAAGCTTGATTCTGCTTATTGGATCACCAGAGCTTAATTGTTGTGATCCTTGTACCTTGTGGATTACGTTATATGGAGTAAGCAACTATAACTTTTTGTTTTGCTTTTTTTCTAAAGTTATCCTTTTCGATTATAATTATTTTATTTTTCACAATTAGAAGATTACGTTTCTCGAAACAGAACATTAAACTATATGATTTATCTTTAGAGAACCAACAAAATATTGTTGTTCTGTTAACATCTTTTTATTTATTTGACATATGTTTTGGATTTACTAACTTATCCCTAATATATTATTTGATAATCTTTTTAACAAAGTAACCTTATCCTCATGTGTTAATAACAAAAATGTCATGCTGAATTGTCAACACCATAGCGACTTTCGGCTTAAATATATAAAAAGGTTTAAATTACTAGAATAATTACAAAACATGTCACTCATATTAATTTGGTTATATAATCAATGCATTTTATTCAACTAACCAAAAAATATTGTTACATTTACAAAAATAATAATTTTTATTATTTTAAATTTTTTATACGTCAAATAAAAAAAATTCAAATAAATATAAAGATATTTAAGTTACTACCATAATTATAATTACTCTACTACTATTAATTTGGTTACATAATCAGTATATTTTATTATATTAACCATAAATTATTACTAATTCCCAAAAAATATATATTTTCTTTTAATCATATATAAACTATTACAAATTCAAAATTATATCTCATTAATTGCATATAAATTTTCTAAAATTTTTATAAAAATTTAAATATATTATTTAAACTGTTACTATAAATATGCTTACAATAGTTTTAATATATTAGATTTTAAATATAAATATAATTAGACTCGAGTAATAAATTTTAAATTACTAGAACTAATCTATTGTACTATTTCATGCTAGAAGACTAATGACTTATATATTCTTATACATATTAGTCTATGATTAAGAAATGGAAAACAACACTTACCAAAAAAGATAGAAAAGCAAATTGAAAAATATATAAAAATTTATATGAAAATATATATTAAATATATGAAATTTAATTTATAGTTACCATCAAATATTCGCTCCATCAATACCTCATAATATCAATGTACCTCCATACAATTTATTATACTTTATTTTTCATAAATTGCCTTTTCTTTTTGTTTCATTTTCGAAAAAAATTTTATGAGCACTAATCATTGTTCCTACTATAAGCTAGGGTTTACTAATCCTAACGCACCTCTATAAAATATTACACTTTATTTTTGGTAATCATATTTACCGTAAACAATTCTCTTTATTGATTAAAATTGCCTTTCCTTTTTGTTTCATTTTCAAAAAAATATTTATGAGCCCTAATCATTGTTCCTACGATTAAATTTAAAAAACTAGGGTTTACTAATCATTCTTACACTATATAAATCATACATTTATCCACAATCTCTCTCACATTTTTTTCAAAACCAGTAGTATCTCCAAACTTTCTGATCTTTATTTTCTATGGTTTATTTCAGCTTAGTGTCTGATTTAAAACTATTCAAGAATATGTGGAAAATAAAGATCAGAATTATATGATTATGGAAGCAATACTCAACTGGTGTTGGATTGACTATTGAAATGGTTCTTATTGATTCAACTGTAAGTTTGACTTTTACTATTTTTACATATTATTTCATTGTTTGTAAAGCAAAAACTAATTTCATAGAATTTTTAATTTTATTGTTTTAAAAAAAAAATTATTTCGGTATACAATATTGAAATATTGGTGATAAAGAATATTGTAATTTATTATTCTTATTATTTTTAGACATTTTTATTCAATGCCGAAATATGTAATCCAAATTTGAAATTTTTTTTATTTTTAATATTTCATATTTTTCAAAAATCATAATAAAAATTAAAAAGAATAATCAATAATCTTATTTTTCTGTTTAAAATTAAATTTAATTAACAAAAATGTTTTTATAGCGAGTTTTTGAATAAAATAATATTTTTTTAATTTTTTATACATTTTTTACATACTGAAATATTTAATCCAAACTTTTGGATTACTTTGAAGTTTTTTAGTTTTATTAAACCGCAAATTAATTAATTAAAATTTTAATTTAGGATACTAAAATTCAAGCATCCGTGAAAAAAGAACTTGTGAAACAATTTGAATCATATCTTCAAGAAGGTGGTTCAAAGATCTTTATCAATTTTTTCTTGACCCATTATGTTGGAATTTAATCTAGAATTTTTATATTAAATAATATAATATATATGATTATTAATGTTATATATATAAATATTAAATACATAACTACAAAATAAATTAAATTAAATTATATATGAATAAATTATTTAAATATAATTGTATTTAACGAAATAAAAGTTCTACATACGTTAAAAAAATTATGTCAATATATAATTTTTATTTATTAAATAGTTAATATAATATACGAATATGTCTTCCCGTGCAGGGCACGGGTCTAAATCTAGTATATATTTAATAGATAATCGAATATTGTGTTGAGAAACTTGATTCAAATTTTTTTATTCGCCTTATCAAGGCACCATGATAAGGGAATAACTTATCTATATATATATATATATATATATATTTTGAGAATCAACTTTAGAAAACAATTTTTATGTGATATGTGTTAACATTAAAGATTTTTTTAAAATATTAAATAAGTTTAAATTACTATAATATTTACATTACATGTCACTCATATTAAAGATATTTTATTAATTTTTATTAATATTAAAAAATTATTTGAAAATAATGAATTTACTATGATCAATTATATTTTTCTAACACATTATATTATATTAATTATTTGAATACATATTCTCTGTTACGTAAAAGATCATGAATTTTAAAAGATTAGATCATTGCATTATCAATGTGACAGAAAAGTCTAGAGATTTATTGCATATACTACAATCCAGGTTTTAATATATATATATATAACGTATTAAAATCTCACTGGTTAGAGTATAAAGTATAATTTAGTAGACATATAAAATTAAATTTTTGTTCAGTTCAGTTATTTATTGAACCAGAAATTTGATGAATAATATAATTATTAAAAATATTTACACGTACAACCTTAAAATAGTATTACAGCTAAATAATATTAATCTAAACTTGATATAAATTTAATACATTAGATATGTATTAATTTGATAAAAAAAAGTCAAAATTTATAAATTTTAAATGATATATATTAACTCAGTCAAAATTTTAAAATACTAGAAATATTTTTACTTAATAAAAAAGTTAGAATATTATAAATCATAACTAAAATTATACATACTCTGTGATAGTGATAAAGATATAAAACGTAATATTGTATATATTTTATCTATATAAGTATCCTCAAATAATAGATGCTCAAAGTACAATTGGTTGTTTTTACTGTTTTGAAGAGGAAACACCAAACCCCACATATTCCTAGTTGTAAACGAATTTAATTGGGATAAAGTTGTTTTCTCTCTAGAGTCATATGTTGTTGATTTCGTATAATTAAATTTAGTTGGTAGTACTTATTTATGATTTATGAATATGGAAGTATTATATTATACAATTATTTTACAGTCTTTAAATCCATTATAATCCCTCTAACCACCGAAAATATTTTTATACACGACCAAAATTTAATCATATATGATAATTGATATTTGTAATAATTAGTTGTGCGATTATTGGAGTGTCTTAGTCAACCATCTTATTGATAATAACAAATACGTTTCATGATACATTTAATAAGAGCTATTTGGCTTAGCTATCCATAACAGTCAGTTTTTAAATAAGTCAGAATAAATTGGTGTTCCGTTTCTGTAGTCAAATGATTGGCTTCTATGAGTTTAATCATTCTATTTTTAACCAAATATTTATTATTTTCTAAGTGATGTTAACTATTTTCTTTTATTGTTTCTATTCTATAGTTTTTTTTGTTATTGATTAAATTAGATAATAAAAAGTTGTGTGTAACAGATAATAAATGGTGCTTTTTTGTATTGATTAGATAGTTTTAAATTAGATAATTCTATTGAAAATTACAATTAAGCTAAATTGAATGATTAAATATCAATTTAATAGGTCCACAAATTTTCCACCGGATAGCATAACCAATATTAGAAAACCTTTTAAGTAGAGAAACACAAAGGAAACGTTTTCACAGAATCTTGATAGTCCAAAGAAATCAATTTATTCAGAAAGACAAAATTTAAGCATGAGTTTGAAATAAATTATATAAGAATAAATATTGTATTAAATCATATCATTTAATTTGTTGACTATGTAATTACACTATAGTTAATTTTAGAAATCAAAATCTTAAAACAATCGTTACTAAATTGCGTCATTAAATAATAAATGTGCACAAGTAAAGATTGAGATTTGAATTGAACTTTCTTATCAAAACAAAATATGACATTATAGTAACTCATCAAATAAAAGCATTATTTTCCTCTTTTTATTATGAGAAATATATTTAATAAAAAAAATGAAAAAACTATATATATATATATATGTACATAGTTGCGTGGGTATATAAAAGTATAAAACATAGATGCGTGTTTGAATCTCTCTTATCTCTCTGTCTCTTCTGTGTCGATATGACTTCAAGAAATAACGCCATTTTTAGTGTCTCTGCATTAGTTTTATGGCTTCTTCTTCTTCTTCTTCGTGAAGCAGAGGGATGTGACATGTTCACCGGGCGGTGGGTGAAGGACCCTTCTTACCCACTTTACGATCCCTCCACGTGTCCATTCGTACGACGTGAGTTCTCTTGTAAGAAAAATGGACGGCCGGATCTCGACTACTCTACCTTCAGATGGCAGCCTCAAGGCTGCAGTTTAGCAAGGTATCAAATATCACCAATTTATTCAATATGATATTACATTTTGGTCACACACAAAAATGAAACTACATTAATGAAAAATTTATGGATTTTACACAATAATAATGGAAACTATCATAAAACGCCGTCGTTTTTATTGTGTTTGCCGCAGGTTCAATGGAGTGCAGTTTTTGGAAAAAAATAGAGGGAAGAAGATAATGTTTGTGGGTGATTCTCTTAGCCTAAATCAATGGCAATCTTTGACATGTATGCTTCATTCTTCTGTTCCCAATTCTACGTATAGTTTAACCACACAAGGCAGTATCTCAACCTTCAAATTCCTGGTAATAACCAAATTTATAAATGTTAAATTTTGGGATGTTGTAAACCGAGCTAAACCTGAGTTTTGAAAAAAATTGTAGGCGTATGGATTGGAACTGAAGCTGGATAGGAATGTGTATTTGGTAGATATAGTGAGAGAGAAAATTGGGAGAGTGTTGAAGCTTGATTCGATCAACGATGGAAAGAATTGGTTAGGAATGGATACATTGATTTTCAATACTTGGCACTGGTGGAGCCGTAGAGGTCCAACACAACCGTAAGTTGAGAAGTGCATGTTGTTCAATTAACGAACTCTTTCATTTGCTAATTCTCTTCTTGGTTTAAGTAAATACAATTTGATATTCAAAAGTTGGAACTTTGTTTTGGCAGGTGGGATTGGATTCAAATAGGGACTAACGTTAGAAAGGACATGGATCGTGTGGCCGCGTTCGAAATCGCGCTTGGGACTTGGGGCAAATGGGTCGACACCGTCGTAGATACTCAGAAAACTAGAGTCTTTTTTCAAGGAATTTCACCGTCTCATTACAGGTAAGTTGTTATATACACATGCCTAAAACATGCTCAAAATCTAAGAAATTTTTAGTTTAGAAAAGTTGATTTTGTTTGTTTAACAGAGGATATCAGTGGGGCGAACCAACAGCAAAGAGTTGCATGGGACAGAAGGAACCACTTTTGGGGACAAACTATCCAGGAGGAATGCCTGCGGAAGTGGGAGTCTTGAAGAGAGCACTCGGGAAAATATCGAAACCGGTGACGTTGTTAGACATTACGATGCTTTCATTGCTTCGCAAAGATGGTCACCCTTCGATTTACGGTTTAAGCGGCCGAGCCGGAAATGATTGCAGTCACTGGTGCCTCTCTGGCGTTCCGGATACGTGGAATGAGATTCTTTACAACTATATGGTTTAAATAAGAAATACTACACCAACATAGATAACAACATTATTGCATGTATTATTGTGTTTTTATTCTATTTGAGTCTGAATAAAACGCGTCTGTTTATGCATTCATACATAGGCTAACGTAGAAACCAATCAATTCAATTATTGAGCCCTAACTCGGAATCTGAACTGAATGAGAGTTCATTTTTTTCAAGTTCGATTAAAAATCATATTTGTAAATTGGACTCTCTTTATCTCAATGGCCGCCAAATAACCATGGAGATTTTACACTGTTTTTTCATGGGAAAATCAATTCTAAACGTAATACAATATTATATACGTAATACGTGTACAAGAGGTCATCGGTTTGAACCCGGTAGGGCTCACTTCCTCCGAACTATCTTCTTGTTATAAGTGAGACTGCAACAACAAAAACTATCTTCTTGTTATAAAGGTGGTTCTTGTTTGTCTTCAGGCATTTTGAGCTTATCTTTTAATGGCCTTAGATATTGGGCTGGTTTTGGATCGGGTTGACGCTAGGTGGCTGGTTAAAAATTCCAGCCACTTATAACAAGACAAGTTGCCCAAATGATGGCCAGCCAGGTTCTTCATTGGTTGTTATCTCAAGGACAGGTCGAGCGAGTTTCTCTTTCAACCAATGAGAACGGCAACCAAGAGGATATATGCACAAGAACAAAAGAAATGTAAGCACAAGCAATGATCTCGCGTCGCTCGCTTTTCCATCTGCATCTTCCTTCAAACAATCTTCCTCCTACTGTTTGCCCACAAGCAGACAATCACAGATTATAAACAAAGTCATAGCATTCTCCAACACGAAAAAAAATAAAAAAATGAGAAAATCAAATGTTTTTCTTATATATTAAGGTTACCTTATTGGTTAATTCATCTGGAATCTTTGACATATGCCCATTATTGGGCCTTTTAGAGGGCTCCATTTCTGAGCCTCATTACCTTGGATGCTAAATTCTCATTCACTACAAGTCATGAAGAAAAGACAAAATACTAAATTTGCACCCACCAATTAAAAAAACCACCAAAACTCGAAATTTTAAGTAAGCGTTTCAGCTCAATGTGGGAATCGATAGTTGCATTTCATTTATTGCCAAGTGTCATTCATCGACACCACTCATACGAAACGGATCGGTCTTCCCGAATGTACGAGACAACTGTTTCATAGTAAAGTTTCACTATTATGAAAACAAAATTAGTATAATTCCTTTTTCTTGACACATATATAATTCCCTAACCGTGCGTTTCTGCCGTTTTGTCTGATTACGTAGTAGCATTTTTAAAGATCTGATAAATCAAATTACCAAAACACGCCTTCCGTTTCGACATATCCCGTAGCGTCAGAACGGCATTGTCGGTGTAAATATCTAACAGCGACGAGGGTATTTTAGGTAAATACAAGTCCTTTGAGCTTCCCTAGGCTCACACTGTCTCAATTTTCTGTCATTTACTCTCTTCCTACGACCCTTTCTCTCTTTTAAAGCTTCATTTTTTTACTCTCTCTCTCTCTCAGTCTCGCATTTCTTTCTTTTCTTCTCGATCTCGAGCTCCGGGTTTGTCTTGAAACTGTGAAAGAATCTGTATTCTAATAATTTGTTTACCCATACTGTCGTTAGTAAGTTGCAAGGTCCTCACAATCTAATCGTTGAAAACTCATTACAATGATTGATTTGATATGCAGGGTTTAAGCAGCGTTGGTTTGTCTTACAATTTTGCTTCATGCTCTCTTCAAGATTCACTCCACACTGAAGTGAAAACAACACAACAAAACATAGAAACACAGTGAGAGATATACATATATATAGAGAGAGAGGCCCTGGAAGGTACCTACAATCTTTAACATTTTACAGTTCCTTTAATGAATTTCGCTTCTAAAATTGTATGAAACCCTGAGTACTATTTTGATTAAACCCTTCTGGGGTTTACTCCATTTACAAATTTCACAATCAGTATCATCCTTTAACAGAACTCTTCTCATTAGTTCTCCCTAATGTTAAGTACTTTTTTTCAAATGAGTAGAATCTAATGACCATTCAAGAGAATCATATGAATACGGACATATGTGTGTCGACACTTTTGATCCTTGGAGTCTAATTTAACTGATTTGTTTTGTATTAATTGTAACGCTGGAACTTATGAACAACTTTGAGTATCTATATGTTATAAAATCATCAGTTCTTTTTGTATTCTCTTTTGCACTTTTTCTTGAGTGTTTCTTTTCAGAAAAGTGAATAGAAATAAGAGCGAGAGGTGTTGAATTATTTGCATGTGTCATGTGTGTTGCAGATAACCCATTTGGGTGCTATTTGCGTATATGTATTTTTCTCACTTTTGTTTGATTCTATAGCAAGACATTTTGACTAATAGCCCCACACATGTATTCCCGAATATTTCAGATCAATATTCATAAAAAGTAGATCGGTTCACGTAAAGAAATGGTACTATACACGCAAGTTGTTTATTCTTCTTCCTTGGACATCTCTTAGTTGTTTATTCCTTACCAATAATTTTTTTTCTTATATATTTGAGCCACAACGTCACCACAACTTTGGATGTATCTTGGCCATGTCTCTCTCTCTCTCTCTCTCTCTCTCTATATATATATATATATATTTATAAGCGTACCTCTATCTTATGTGACCAAAAGTGCAGTGTGAACTATTAGTGAAACGATCACTTTAAGCTGCTTCTGTGCTCTTCATCTTATTTGTGGTTGACCAAAGAAATCTTACAGTGTGAAGCTTCACTAATGGTCCTAGATCCAACTGTAAAAGCCTGTTGTTTTGTTGCTTTTTCTTCGATATTGACATTGTTACATGTCCCATTCATCCCTTTGTTCCCTTATATTGTTGATTTAATTAAGCATCGGTGATGGATTTGCAGATGGAGTCTGTGGAACCATTGGATGCTGTTTCAGGACAAGGAAAACTCAGGCGCACATTTGCCAAAGTTATCAACATAAAAAAGCTAACCGGTGTTGTTCCAGAAGGCGATAAGGTTGAGAGAGTGAACAAGAGCCAGGAAAAGGTGAAGTTGGATAAAGATTTAGTGAAGAATGCAGCAAATCTGTCCAAGTCCTTTGACAAGCTCGAGGAAGAGTATGAGAAAAGACTTGCCATGGGTGCTCTTCTTGCAAAGCTGTTTGCTACGGTTTCTTCAATAAAATCGGGTTACGCGCAGTTGCAGCATGCTCAATCTCCGTATAATCCAGATGGGATTCAGAAAGCAGACAACTTTGTAGTAGCAGAGCTGAAGACATTGTCAGAGCTGAAACAGGGTTTCTTGAATAAACAGTTTGATACTAATCCTGATAGAACTCTTATTCTTGCGGAAATTCAAGAGCTGAGAAGCATGTTGAAGACTTATGAGATCATGGGGAAGAAGCTGGAGTGTCAGTTGAAGCTTAAAGACTCTGAGATCATATTTCTTAAAGAGAAGTTTGAAGAATCCATGAATCAGAACAAATTGATGGAGAAGAGACTCAACCGAAGCGATCAACTTTGCAATAAAATGGATAATCTTCATCTATCTGCACTAAATCATACCCATTTCGGTACTTATCTGCGCCACACCGTCAAATCAATCCGAGGATTTGTCAAAGTGATGGTTGAGCAGATGAAAATCGCAGGTTGGGACATCGACATGGCGGCAGATGCGATACAGCCTGAGGTATTCTATTACAAGCAAGACTACAAGTGTTTCGCTTTTGAGCATTTCGTTTGCAAGATAATGTTTGAAGCGTTTAGTCTACCTTACTTCTCAAGCGAATCATCAGCTCACAAGAAGAAGAGCAAAGAAGACAAGCAGATGTTTTTCGAGAGGTTCACAGAGCTTAGATCCATGAAAATGAACGAGTATTTAGCGTCACGGCCTAAATCAAGGTTAGCGAGATTTTGCAAAGCTAAGTATTTGCAGCTCGTACATCCAAAAATGGAGCACGCGTTTTTCGGACATTTGCATCTAAGAAACCAACTCTCTGCTGGTGAATTTCCAGAGACGAGCTTATTCACTGCCTTTCTCGAAATGGCGAAACGGGTTTGGCTCTTGCACTGCCTCGGTTTCTCCTTTGACCCTGAAGCTTCAATCTTTCAAGTTTCTAAAGGTTGCAGATTCTCGGAAGTGTACATGAAGAGCGTGACGGAGGAAGCGTTTTTCTCTCCGCCGGAGGATGACGAAGAAGAAAGTTCGCCGGCGTCTGAGCCGCGAGTCGCGTTTACTATGGTTCCTGGGTTTAGAATTGGGAAAACGTCGATACAATGTGAGGTCTACCTCTCACGTTCATGTCAACGCCGTTCAATCAGATAGACCCGTCAGCGGGCGGTGGAAATTCCCCGGCAGTGGCGTGAGAGGGGTATTAGTGTAATTTAGATGGTGGGAGTATTTTTGAGGTAGGAAAAAATAATTATGAGAAAATTTTCCAACCGTTGGATTAATGCAAAAGTCGAGTACGTGACTGTTGAGATTGTAGTTATTTCTTTTTTTTGCCATGTTTTCTTTGTCAACATTAGAGCAGAGGGACAGAAGAATCTATTACCTGTTCCCCATCAATTATTAGCTGTAGTCTGCCTTGTTTAAACTATCGCCCGACACTAATGGATGGCTGAATTGGTTGCCTAAGAAATGTTGAACATTCAGGTGAGAGAAAGCCCCCTAAACGGAAGAAATCTGCTGTTTTAGTTTTGTGAGCATGTGTCTGATTGAATCTCTTCTGTTGGCGTAGGAATCAGAGAAACAACTTGCATTTCTGACCCCAGAGTTGGTAACATGCTATGAGAAACATTTCGAAGATAGTCCTGTTGTTTTGCTTGCCTAGGAATTTCCAATCCTCTAGACAAAGGTTGTGCTTTAACTCTTAGTCTCTTAATCCTCTAGACAAAGGTTATGCTTCTTTTCTAGAGATGACTCTTTAAAGTTTAACCAAACATCAATCTAGTTAATCTAAAATCTTTCTCGGTTTGTTATCCCAGTTTTTCATACAATTCTTTTCCGTATGACTGCATCTCATGGGGTGTTCTCTCTTGTTCATTTTCGATGTGAAACCAAGTAGTGTATCATGAAATGAATAAAAGGGTAGTTAAAATATTTACGTTTTGCATTTCATTCATTTAAATACCGATTTTTTTAATAAATTATTTAAATAACGATTTATATTTGATTGTTCCGATTTTAATATAAGATTAGTCAACATTAACACTATAAATAACATTGTTAACTCTATTATTTATTTTTTATTTATTGGTATCTAACTTTAATTTATTAAAATAAGTAACGGAATTAACGGTGGTACTTATGGTGTTAATGTTAATTAATCTCATACATAAAATCGGCGCAGTCAAATATAAATTGTTATTTAAATGATTCATTAAAAACTTCGGTATTTAAATGTTCTACACGTAAAAATTCAGTATTTTAATAACCATTTCTCCAATGAATAAAATACAATAAACCTGTATAAATTAATAATTTTACGACATTGAAAATTTATTTTTTGATAAAGATATTAATGAATCAATAAAATAATATTTACTAATTTAGAAAGACATTTTTAATTTAAATCTTTAAAACTTTTAAATGATATTATATTATGAGATGTATATGAGTTAATTTGTAAAACTAACATGTATCAACTTTAAGTTATGATTAATAATAACATAGTATATTGCAATGAAAAATATGTCAATATTCTATTATACAGAAAATACATGTAATAAGTTTAAAGTTTAAAAAATAGTATGACTATTTATATTAATTATAAAGATGAAAAGGATAATACGATATTTTAAAAAGTAGTTACGTTTGAAAAGAACAATGAACGTATATATAGTTTTTTATAATTGAGCTAACGATACTGTGAGTTTATTAAAAAAATAAAGAGACTTAGATGTCTACCTTCAAATAACACTATAGTCATACTTCAAATAATGAATTCTCTTGGTTTGGACAAAATACTTGGATCTGAAAAAAGGAACTAGAACCGAAGAAACGAACTAAAACCTAAATTAATAAAATACTCGAAGGAGAACTTACATCTCTATATACGAATAATCAGAAACGAAATAGAACTGAATCGCTATCCAAAATACAATTATAAAAAATATTAATTGTTTTAAAATTTGACACTGCATAATTTCCGAACATTACTATAATAAACTTAAATATATCAATTTTTTAACCAAAATAACAAAAAATATTGAAAATAACTGAAATATCGAAAAGTTACTAAAGTTTTAATTTTTTGCGATATTTTAGATTTAAATCTGTTTTGGACCTGAAATTAAGCTAATCAAAACACATACCCATGCAAATTCAAACAAGCTAAAATGAAAGACCCAAAAAGGCCCTAGAGCAGATTTCAGGAAATGGAGATGTTATAATATTGGCTAGTTACACCCCAACAAAAGCTCAAATATGACTGACTACCTGCATGCACCAGAATTTTCATGGATCAATGCTTTTGAATCGGATAAAGTTTTAACTTTTTATAACAACTGTTGAAGAATCCCCACCTATGATTCGGTGTTAAATCTCAAAAACCTCTCAATCTGCCTCAAGAGTTCCTCTATCATTTTGTACAGTGTTTACTTACCACCACTGGGCTATTCTCTCTCATTTTTTTTGCCTTTCTATTTTACCTTTTTCACCTTTTTCACCTTTAATGTATTATGTGCTGTCGACAAAAGCATCTCATATATTTGTCTGCATTTAACAAAAAGGCATCTTTATCTCCATTCTTCTATCTCTTTTGATGACAAAGGACCAGCGGTTAAATAATAACGTTTTGTTACAACAAAAATTAAACCAAAAGTTTCTTGTTTGATTACAACGTGTAGCTAGCAACAAGGCTCTGAACCGTGAGATAATTTTGGTTTCTTTATTCGATTTTGACGTAAGAGAAATCCAAAAAGACTTACATGTGTTGATTTGTTATTATTCGATATGAAAACGACTTTCGTAAATAATTCTTTTTTGTTAAACTAAAAAAACAATAATCATAATTAATAACTGGGCTATGATGGCTATGGAGAATTATACTGTCACCCTCACATCTGTCCTGGAAATTCCAACTTAACATAGATGTAATTTCTTGACCCAATCCGTGAGTGTGAGTCTCTTATATATTACGGTTCAGCAGTTCTCGTCCGGTTTACTCTACTACAAATATCAAAAACGACAACACGTGCATAAAATGGAGAACGTGTCGTTACTTCGTTGTTTTCATTCTTTTTCCTTGCCAACTACACGCCGTCTTAGTTTACCTAAACGGCTAAACCACACTAAGCTTTAGCTTTATCCAATACGCCGACGTGCAAAGGGTTAGAGGAAAGCCTTCGTCACGTTTTACGAATGGTTGATTGACACGTCTTCATCGAGTACATTTTTTCTTCTGCTTACGTCATCGCATACGTCTATCTTTAGTCAAAGTGATAAAAAGGAAAGTCGTAAATGGCGTCGTCACGCCTCCCACTATTTTAACGCATCAGTCTCACTCCTTTCTTCTCCACTAAATCCATTTCTCTTTCTCTGAAACGATCGTTGAGACTCTTAACGATTTTTTTTCTCGAATCTAAGCAGTTATGGCTCCATCTACGAAGACGGTGAGTGGGGTTTCACGATCACGAGATCAGATTATTTTCGTCCTCGTACGTAACGGATTTTTTCTGATCTTAAAATGATTATTGTTCTTTGGCATATCTTTTAGGTTTTGATACCTATTGCGCATGGTACGGAACCTCTCGAAGCGGTGGCGATGATCAGCGTGTTGCGGCGAGGTGGTGCTGACGTGACGGTAGCGTCTGTCGAGAATCAAGTTGGTGTTGATGCGTGTCATGGCATCAAGATGGTCGCCGATACTCTCCTCTCTGATATTACTGACTCCATTTTCGACCTTATCGTTCTCCCCGTAAGTATCTCTGCTTATTTATCATCCTCCTTCCTTTCTTTTATTACCTGTAATTTGAGAACTAAGGAGATGACCGGAGCGATTGCCTCGGAACACTCAGGGAACAGACAAAAAAGTGGATTTATCAACTATGCTTTAACAATCGATTAGCATTTTAAGATTAATTGTAGATGATCTATCACTTGCATTTTTTACTCTGAAACGACTCCACCGATCATTGATTCTGATGTTTTCTGAAACAATTAATGGATATAAGTTTACTGATCATTTTTATAATACACTTTGGTAAAAAGGGAGGGCTTCCCGGCGGCGAGACTCTTAAAAACTGTAAACCTTTAGAGAATATGGTAAAGAAACAAGACACAGACGGACGACTGAACGCAGCTATCTGTTGTGCTCCTGCGTTGGCTCTTGGTACTTGGGGTCTACTAGAGGGCAAAAAAGTAAGTCAGAATTCATATGTATTCAACGTCTTATTGCCTTGTTCTCAGTTGTTGTCTAATATAGTCTGGTACTCTGGTTTACATTGGTTTCTTGCAGGCAACGGGTTACCCGGTTTTTATGGAGAAGCTTGCTGCTACATGTGCCACTGCGGTTGAGTCGAGAGTTCAAATTGATGGACGGATAGTGACCAGTCGAGGGCCAGGAACCACAATCGAATTCTCCATCACGCTTATAGAACAGTTGTATGGGAAAGAGAAAGCTGATGAAGTCTCTAGTATCTTGGTATGTTTTGTCTCTGCCTCTTTATTAATATCAGGTCGGTTTCACAAACCTGGAAACAAAGAGAGATCTTAGTGATGTAATAATCCACTCAAAGCAACGTAGCCATCAGACTATGATGATCTTACTCGTTTTGTCATCTCTTCTTAGACTTATTTGTTCTCCTTTTGAAATCAGCTGGTTCGCCCTAACCCTGGTGAGGAGTTTACTTTTACTGAGCTTAACCAAACAAACTGGTCATTCCAAGATACCCCACAGGTATATGTTCAATAGCTTCTCTAAGAAGTCTATGTTTGATGGTCAAATGGATTCCTAGGAACATGTTGTGCTGTAAAGCTTTTGTCTTTCTTTATCAGTAGGCGTTTGAGAGTTTGAAAGATAATTTTTTCCTGTTTTCAGATTCTCGTTCCCATCGCCGAGGCCTCTGAGGAAATTGAAGCTATTGCGCTTGTTGATGTCCTGAGGCGGGCAAAAGCAAATGTGGTGATTGCTGCAATTGGTAACAGTTTAGAAGTTGTGGGATCTCGAAAAGCTAAGCTAGTCGCAGAAGTACTTCTCGATGAGGTTGCAGAGAAGTCATTCGATCTGATTGTATTGCCTGTGAGTGCTAACTATCACTAGATGAACATTTGTCAGTCTCAAAGAAATTTTTGTGATCTATCAACAAATAGCAAAAACAAAAACTGAACTTCTTTGATGAATCACAGGGCGGTCTTAACGGTGCTCAAAATTTTGCAAGCTGTGAGAAACTGGTGAATATGTTAAAAAAGCAAGCGGAAGCAAACAAACCATATGGTGGAATCTGTGCATCGCCTGCTTATGTCTTCGAGCCTAATGGTTTACTAAAGGTGCATCAATCAAATCAGCACTTATAAGTACACTTCATGTGATATCTTAAGTCATTAGACTGATATAAGAGAAATGAATCTTACAGGATAAGAAGGCAACTACCCACCCAGTGCTGAGCAACAAACTTTTGGACCAGAGTCACATTGAGCACAGAGTCGTGGTGGACGGAAACGTCATAACGAGCAGAGCTCCAGGGACCGCAATGGAGTTTTCACTTGCAATTGTTGAGAAATTTTACGGGCGAGAGAAAGCGCTTCAGCTCGCAAAGGCAACACTTGTGTGATTTTCAAATGATCAAGTGTGAGAGGGACTTGAATAAGAAAGGCTTTGCCTTTAGCTATCTTTTCACTGGTGATGACTTACTTTGTGATATGAGCTTTGGCTGAGTTGGGTATGTACTTTTATGAATTTATAAAACGAATAAACGAGATTCCTGTTAAGTTACTGATATGTGGTCGATATTTTTCGTGAACTGTAAGAGAGAACGGAGGATGATATTTTGTTTACACTTTTTTTTCTCACCAAATTAACCTTGCGATAATTGCAAATTACGAATGTAGTCCCATGTTTAGCCTTGCGTATTATAATTTAGTGCAATCAAATCGTCAGTCTTCGTAGATAAACTTCTATGAGTTCTATCATTTCAAGTTCTAAACAATTACTCTTAGTAGAAATGGGGGCAATTTAATACATCTAACAAAATCCAATATTTTTTTAGATTAGCTAATATATGCACATCAATTTATTTTATCAATTTATTCGTAAACTAAATAAAATTATATGAGTGTGAAGTTTAAACAAAATGAATTTATGAAATTGAGATGTTGATATTAATATATCGAAACATATATTTTTACATTAATATTAGCGTAAATATTTTTTTGACACACTTTAAAATATTTATAATTATATTATAAAATTATATTTTTTAAATTACATATAGATAACATATAAATTTATATTTTGTTCCAACTATAATGTAACACATATAAATAGAATATATTTTTGATGAATATTTAAAAATGAATTAATTTTTTTACTAATAATTTTTTATTTAATTTCATTTCCGTATAATTGTTTCAAAATTAATATATAAATATATATATATATATATATATTGTGTTTAATAGTTAAAATAAGCAACAAAAAATTAAAAATGCTAAAATGATATGTGATTGACTCGTGAGATTCATGTTTTTCTGATTTTGTTATTTGTTATATTCTGAAATACCGAAAGAGCCCTCCAATTATTATCTTATTAAACCCTCGCAAAACCCTTAGATTTCATTTCCGACTTATCTGCTTAATACAATTCCTAGGGTTTTATCTGTGAAACCCATCGAGTGCTTCCATGGCGACGCAATCCATTTCTCGCTCCATTCTTTACAGACCGGCGAAATCTCTTTCCTTTCTGTTCATGCGATCATTTGTTTCATCTGCTGCTCTCGCCAAATCTCCAGCGTCTTCTCTTTACACGTCGTCTCTGCTGAGCCGCTCTCGTCCCCTCGTCGCCGCTTTTTCATCCGCTTTCCGTGGCGGCCTTGTATCTGTTAAATCTCTTTCAACGCAGTCTACGTCATCTTCTCTGAGCGATCCGAATCCCAACTGGTCGAACAGGCCACCCAAGGAGACGATCCTGCTCGATGGTTGCGATTTCGAACACTGGCTTGTTGTCGTGGATCCACCTGAGGGGGATCCTACTAGAGACGAGATCATTGACAGCTACATCAAAACCTTAGCCCAGGTTGTTGGCAGGTAAACCCCCGGTTCAAAACTGGTTCTTCTATGGATTTCAGGCTTCCTTATTGTACTATGGATCAATAAATAAACGAGAAATTCTACTTCCTTATTGTACTATGGGTCAATATGTTCAAGTTTTCGATAAACTAGAAGCCAGATGACATGATCTTTGTGTTTGCTTAACTCATTTTGAAGCACTTATATGGAATATTTCAGTGAAGAAGAAGCGAGGATGAAGATCTATTCGGTTTCAACTCGGTGCTATTATGCTTTCGGAGCCCTTGTGTCTGAAGAAGTCTCCCTCAAGATCAAAGGTAATCTTACCTTCCTGAGTTTCACTTTCGTCCATTTCTGTGTTAAAATCCGCCTTCTCATTGTTTACTCTCCAGAGTTGCCAAAGGTGCGCTGGGTTCTTCCCGATTCTTACCTGGATGTGAGGAACAAAGACTACGGAGGTAAGGCTTAGTGTGTTATCTGTATCACAAACCTAGAATTAAGGGAGTTGCTTTGCTCTTTCATCATATTTGTTGGTAAGGAAAATTATTTGTTGTCAGTCTTCAATCTGTGGATTCATTACTTGCTCCATGCCCTTGTGTAAGATTAACACGTAGGGCCTATTTCTATCGTTACTTAATTAACGTTTGTGGAAATAAATTTGGATGCATATGTTAGAAATGATTAGTTATATGTGAGACTGGTGTAGTAAAATTTGCAGTGATGTTGCGTTTTTGAGAGTTTAAATCTGTCTGGTGTTCCTATAAGATTGTTAGCTTGATGGAGTTTCTTTATTGTGACTTTCAGGGGAGCCTTTCATTGATGGGAAGGCTGTTCCATATGATCCTAAGTACCATGAAGAATGGATAAGGAACAATGCTAGAGCAAATGAGAGAAACAGGCGCAATGACCGTCCTCGCAACTTTGACAGAAGCAGAAATTTTGAGAGGAGAAGAGAGAACATGTCGGGGGGTCCTCCTCCACAACGCCCTCCCATGGGCGGCCCTCCGCCGCCGCCATTCATGGGTGGCTCTGCACCTCCACCACCTCACATGGGTGGCTCTGCACCTCCTCCACCTCACATGAGTGGTTCTGCACCTCCACCACCTCACATGGGTGGCTCTGCACCTCCTCCACCTCACATGGGTGGCTCTGCACCTCCTCCACCTCACATGGGTGGCTCTGCACCTCCTCCACCTCACATGGGGCAGAACTATGGTGGACCACCACCACCGAACATGGGTGGACAGAGGCCGCCACCAAACTATGGAGGCGCACCACCACAAAACAACATGGGAGGACAGAGGCCACCGCCACCAAACTATGGAGGAGCACCACCGCCGAACTATGGAGGTGCACCACCACAGAACTATGGTGGAGCACCACCACCAAACTATGGAGGAGCCTCACCACCAAACAACATGGGAGGAGGGCCACCACCAAATTATGGAGGAGCACCTCCACCAAACTATGGGGGAGCACCACAAAACAACATGGGAGGAGGTCCACCAAATGCAGGATGGTCAGGTAACAACAACAACTACCAGCAGCAAAGTGGTGGAATGCAGCAGCCACAGTACCAAAACAACTATCCACCAAACCGTGATGGCAGCGGAAACCCATACCAGGGGTAAAGTAGTTGAACCAGTCGTGGGTTTCCTTTTATTCATGCACTCTGGACCATGTATAGATAACTTGAGGAAGGGAGAGTGCAACAGCAAGACTAAAAACTCCTTTTGTTTCAGTGTTTATCAGTCTGGTATTGTGAGAGAGATAACAGTCTTAAGTAACTTTGTCATGGTTCGCACTTTTCTCCTCTTGAGTTTCTTTCATTTTAAATTTATTTTTAATGCTAAATCCATCTTTAAGAGCTTGTCAGCTCCTGATTCTTCTTCTGAAAGAACGCCTGAATATAGTAAACATATCTTGCAGAGTTGATCGTTTTGTCTCTTTATTTGGCTTCTTCTAGGTCGAGCTTGTCTAACTTCTGGCTTCCCAAACATGTTTCCTGGCTGCTTGTAGGGCAACATTGATGATAAACTTTTTACATCCGAAAACCTTTCTCGAGCACGAAAAATGTAAATACATGAATGACCTATTTCGATTCTTCTCTCGTTTCTCCGTTGCTACAAAAGGAACTTAAATGGGCCTGGTGTGGGGCTTTATATTATTTGGTACCTTATTCCGGCTTATAGATCTAAAGCGCCGATTAAAAATCTCGTAACCATATTAAGTGTTCGCTTCCCATTTCTTCAATTTTTCGCTCTTCTTGATTGTTTTTATCCGACTCTTAGTCTTTTCTCTTCGGCTGGACTAGGTTACGGATTTCCTGAGAAAGGGGAACTTTAGCGAGAAATCTATAATCATGGATATGATGAAGAAGCGAAAGCTCGATGAGAACGGTGGCGGAACCATTGGTCTGACTCGATTGACGCCGCAGGATGCGCGGAAGATTATCGAGCGGTTCTCCATTGATCAGCTGCTCAACATCTTGCAAGAGGCTATCGTACGGCATCCCGACGTTCTTGAATCTGTCCGTTCAACCGCTGACTCTGATCTCTCGCTGCGGAAGCTATTCATTCGTGGCCTTGCGGCCGATACTACTACGGAGGGTCTTCGTTCGCTGTTTTCCAGTTACGGGGATCTCGAAGAGGCTATTGTGATTCTTGACAAGGTGACTGGGAAGTCTAAAGGTTATGGTTTCGTCACTTTCACGCACGTTGATGGAGCTCTGCTCGCCCTGAAAGAGCCATCCAAAAAAATCGATGGGCGCGTCACAGTCACGCAGCTTGCTGCATCTGGAAATCAAGGTACTGCCTCCCATGTTTCCGATATCTCTATGAGGAAGATCTATGTGGCGAACGTGCCGTTTGAGATGCCAGCGGATATGCTATTGAACCACTTTTTGGCTTATGGGGATGTTGAAGAAGGACCTCTGGGTTTTGATAAGGTTACGGGAAAATCAAGGGGCTTTGCATTGTTTGTCTACAAGACAGCCGAAGGTGCGCGGACAGCACTTGCTGATCCGGTAAAGGTGATCGACGGTAAAAATATGCATTGTAAATTGGCTGTTGATGGTAAGAAAGGAGGGAAGTCTGGAATGCCACAAGCTCAGGATAGCGGCTCAGGTCATGTACACGTTCATGGTGATGGAATGGGAATGGTGCGTCCTACAGGACCTTATGGTGGAGCTGCTGGCATGAGTGCTTATGGTGGGTACGCAGGACAACCTGCGCATCACATGAATTCCACACCGGCTTCAGTGGATGTTGCTTCTGCTGGGACTGGTGGATATGGAGGTGCTGGGTATGGTGGACACTATGGTGGATATGGTGTGCCAGGCTCTGGTGGTTATGGTGGACTTGGCAGTGGTGGCTATGGTGGCCCTGGTGCTGGAAGTGGACCGTATAGAATGCCACCGAGTTCGATGCCTGGTACTGGTTATCCTGAGAGTGGACACTACGGGCTTTCATCATCTACTGGGTATCCTGGACAGCATCATCAGCCTGTTGGAACCTCCCCTGTGCCAAGAGTTCCTCTTGGTGGAATGTACCCAAATGGTCCGCCAAACTACTGAAAAGGTGAGGTTGTTTTCCCTTGTATATTTTTTTTGTTATTATTTGGTTTATAAACCTTGTATTAAAAGGGTTTGCATTATCATGGCATTGCATCTTTCCTGCTTGATTGCAATTTGTTTTTGTTAGTTGTCCATAACTTTTGTTGGTAGAAATTTTTTTTTAGCTCTCTCTACCCTGCGTCTCTTGTGGGTTATTTTCTCGTTTGTACTGTTAGTCTGTTAGTGAATTGATGCAACGCCTGGGAGTCTAGACGTTAAAGTAGCGCCTTGAAAACCTTTTCTGGTAAATGTTTGGCTAAAATACAAAAAGTCCTGGTGTTATTTCGTGCATATTTTCTGTTTTTTTTGCTTAGACTCTCAGCGAAAAAGATCAATAGCCATGGGCGTTTTCTCTCATCATTTGCTTTTGACTTTGGTGTGATGCGCTTGGTGGTGACGGAAACAACCATGTGATCCAGGCAATGCATGAAGTTGATTTCTTTGTTAATGCTAATGACCAAATTGAGCTGTGAATGGGTGTTTGATTCAGGTTTGTGACAGGATATTTGGGAGAAGATGCTTTTTGTGCTTAGTGGTGATTGTCTGATTGCAGCCTCTTTAATCTCTGGAATGATGATTGTATAGCTGCTTTGTGGCCTCATTCACTTGATCTGAATTTCCTTGGCCTTTGAATGCCTTGTTGCTAAAATGAATGACTAGTGAATGACTTTTGTTGTTTTTTTTTTATCATAGACATACTTGGCAGATGAGTTTTGTTTGTCAGATTAGCGAGTCTTTAATAAATGTTGTATTTTTTTCCTACATTATTTCCTGGTTGATTGTGCAGCCTGCGTTGCTGATTAGTTTATCTTTTCTGAAACCTTGATACAAGTATTTGGATTGTTTGTGACTTTTGAGGACGGATAATGTGGCACAGAGGCTTTGCGTGGTAATTATGTACCGTTGATATTTCTAGGTAAAAGTGATGCATATGATTTGAGAAGTCCCTGGGGATTGTATGTCTTTATACCTTGACAAAAGCAGCAAATGGTTCAACTTCTTTTTGTCTATTCGTATGCCAAAATCATAACTTTGGATCGTTCTGAAAAGAGTCAAAAATGTCATTTGGAACTGTGTTGTTACTGTGAAGGAAACGTTTAGTGTGATCTCTTGTGGTATACCAAGTGAGGAGTTATTACTTGGGTGGTTCCCTCGAGTTGTGGTATTTGTTTTTTTTTGGTTTATTTTCTAACATCATTGTCATTGGCTTGTTATGTCGATATGGTGTTCTGCTAAAAGGTACGAAGTTTTGTGTTATGATTTGAAAAGGTGAGATTTTGGTTCATAGTCTCTCTGGTGGGTGCTGTTTTGTCACTTGGAAGAGAACATTTTTGATGCGCTAATAATAGCTTATTTGCTTCTATCTTGATACGAAACATATAAATTAGGTTTCATCAAATAAAAAAGAAATCTCTTATCCTTTATTTTGCTTACAACTTTTGATTTTTGTTGAGCGAAACTCCGACGATCCTGACTGAAGAAAAGTCCCAACGGCTGGAGGCGAAGTAATTTGAGCTATTGAAGAAGAATGGCGTTGAAAAACGTAAACAGTTTATCGAGTGTTGTTGTTGGTTTGTATCTTCAACCTATGTATTTGTAAATGTCGGTAATAGTTGCTATTACTTAAGTTAATTAAGCAGCACTAAACACCAACCACAGAAGCCCTTTTTTATCATTTCTTCTCGCTTCGATCCTCTCGTTTCGTTTCTGTGCCTCTTGTGAAACGGTAACTTGTCACCCAAAATGTTCATTCTTGGCGGCGCCGTGGGATTGGCCAGGCCCTTTCTCTCACTCTCTCTTCATGCGTTGCCGCTGACGTCGGCCACATCAAACAACAACCGAGCTGAGGTATCCAATTCTCTTGCTAATCTCCTTTTTGCATTTGGATGAGCGTCCACAAAAACGTGGCGATGATTATCATAATCGTCTTGCTAGTTATAATCCATAAAATCCTCTTACTGATCTGTCTTCATCTGCAATGATTATCTTCCTATCTGACAGGTTTCTCTGGGATACAAGGGCTCTTGAAGGAGCTGACCTCGTCATCATTCGTTCTAGCTGGTGTCCCGAGGAAGCCTGTTATGATCTTTTTTTTTTTAACATAAATGCTGTGGCATGGTTCAGAATCTCAGCATCGCCATGGCCAAGTACTGCCCACAAGTCATAATCCTGTCATATGCGTGTTTCTTCAAGCGTGTCCAATACACACATATTTATATATGTGTATATATATATATATTAGTTGCATTTATCTGCCTTTGAGTAATTATTCACAAACTGATGAAAGTGTACTTGTTGATATTGTTGGATCACGAGCCCTTCTGTCTTGATGATTTTTATTTTCTTACTTTGATGAATAAATTGATGTGAAAAGAAGTGAAGAGTGAAAGGACATCATGTCCCTTCTCAATGTCTTGCCTTCTTTATTTATTTGGATATTACTTTTGTATATTTTGATGATTTTTTATAATTTTCAGTAGATTTCTGATTATAAATATTAAGATCTAAAGATTGTTTATAAGTGAGTGTTTTTATTATTAACAATCTACTGAGTGTGTTTTTTCTTCAACTCTAAATTACTTTGTTACTGTGTTGAAGAGAAGAAGAAAATATGAGTAGTAAATAAATAGAGGAGACCCTTGGAAATGGAGCAAAACAAAATAATTCTGATAGCGAATGGACAGAAAAGTACTATATTTTATTTTATATAATCAAAATTTATGTTTTTTGAGAATAAAGGAAACATAGAGACAAATGATTTTACAGAACTGATCCGAATGATACTATCGATATAACATACGACAAAAATGCACGAAATTAGCCAGTTAAATGGTAAACACGTAATTTTCTTGAGAAACGAAGGGCAAAGTAGGTAAAGTCTTAATTTTGGTGGAGCCATCATGTGTCGCCACGTCATTATGAAAGTCATATTCTTACGTGTCAATTTTCATGAATTATTGTTTTTAGTTTTCTACAAACATGATATATTAGTTAGTAAACTATCCAAATATACCGACATCCCATAGCAAAGCCTGACTTGTAATCTAAGAATTAGCAAATCCAAACAAAATACATAAACCTACAAAAAAAGGCAGAAATAAACTTTCGAAGAGATAATTATAAACTCTGGAGAGTCGAGAGAATACTGCTCCTCCTAAGATATATATATATATCCGCAAAGTATTGTGGCTTCATGTTACTGATTTATTCACATGATTGAATTTTTAATGATATATTTTTGTTAATAAATAATATTTTTCCACTGCATCTTCTCTTTTCTAATTATTTTTTTTTGTTAGACCTTTTATTTCTTATTTGATATCCACTGCATTTCACGTTCTTCTTACTACAGAAACACACACCATACAGACTAAACTTCTTTATATAAAAAGGTTCAAGCCGAGTTGGTTCTAAGGCTCCAATCCATATTTCCCACATTTGATACATTGTTAAACCATTTTGATGAATCTTGTAGATATTTATTAGTTTGGTATAACAATTATTAAACAGTTAATTATCATATATATTACATTATTTAACTTATTGATAATTTATGATTTGTTGTTATACCTTTGAAACTAATTTGCAGATATTTCTAGTCAAATATATTCTAATTAAACAGAGTACTCCATAACATGAACAAACGTTGTACCAATTGTATTTGTAATTGGTTGGGATTGAAGAAGCATTTTAGAGTCCCACTAATTATTTTTAGAACATGCGAATTTCTCGACTTTGAAACATCTCTCCGTTGAAGATTAGATTGTCTTTTTACTTCCCATTTATATATTAATTATTCTCTATAAATTTAGTTTACGGATAAACAATTATTTATACAAAGTCAAGTAGAAAAAGAAGTATTGGAAATGTCAACAGAAATGCCCTTTTTTATGTGTAAGCATTTGATATTTAGGATGTTTTGCGATCAAAAAGAAGTAACTCTTTTCTGGTTACGTCTAAATAATTGGCTGTCTATTGAAGTGTATACGTCAAAGTATTAAATTTATTGAGAATGACAAACAGGAATAAAGAAAACATATATATTTGCTGTTAAACACACCAAAAACAATGAGTTTATTATTATTATTTTTCTGAAAACAAAATAGGATATGAATAAATTTGGGAAACGACCAACGGATTTGATTGCCCAAAAAAGAAAGAAAGAAAAAAGAAAAAAAAAAAAGAGAAAAGAAATGAATGTGGGAAGAGACGAGATGAGATGAGAGAGAGAAAGATGTTTATTGAGAAAACACTTACTGTCATCTTACCAGTTACGTCATCATCAACCCAAACACTCTTTCTTCCTTCTCTATTTACTTTTGCCCTTTCCATTCTCTTCAAATTTTCCACAGATAAAATCGAAAAAGCTTTCTTTGGGGTTTTCTTAATTGGTCAATTGCTCGTCTCCCCTCTTCTCCTTTGCTTGCTTTCTTCTTCTGTTTGCTCTCCATTTTGCGTTTTCCAGATACCAAGAGAGAGAGATTCAGATATGGGTTAGTCTGTAATTTTCATATATCCCTTTTCTTCTTCTTCTTCTTCTTTTTCTCCGGTTTAGCTATTACTTATCTTTGGGGTTAGGGTTTTGAGTGAGAGGCAAATATGCGGGGGTTACATCCGCTTGAGTGACTCTGGATTCCTCACTGTCTAACGACCGCCGTCGCCGTCGCCGCCTCCTCTACGAAGACTCTGAGCTTCCTCAATATGCTCAAGCAATGGCAGACCACGCTCACCATTACCTTCATCCGCCGGCACAGCCTCGGTCTTTAATGAGGCACCGTTCTACGTCGGAGTCGGCGAACGCCGGCTGTGGCGAGATCGTAGAGGTGCAAGGAGGTCACATTGTGCGATCGACGGGAAGGAAAGATCGGCACAGCAAAGTCTGTACGGCGAAAGGGCCACGTGACCGGCGCGTGAGGCTCTCCGCTCACACGGCGATTCAGTTTTACGATGTTCAAGACAGGCTTGGCTTCGACAGACCCAGCAAAGCCGTCGATTGGCTAATCAAAAAGGCTAAGACTTCCATTGATGAGCTCGCTGAGCTGCCTCCGTGGAATCCCGCTGATGCAATACGCAACGCCGCTGCTAACGCTAAACCTAGAAAAACTGCCAAAACCCAAGTCTCGCCGTCTCCGCCGCCGCAACAGCAACATCTTCAGTTCGGTGGTCCACGGGCCGTTGGATTCGACGAAAGAGGAGAGCATCGGAGTAACCACGTTACCGAGTCGAGTCTTCTGCCTCCGTCAATGGACTCAGATTCGATAGCTGACACTATAAAGTCGTTTTTCCCGGTGGTTGGCTCTTCAGAGGAGGCTGCTCCGAATCAGCTTATGCATAACTATCATCCTCATCATCCGCCGGATTTGCTTTCACGAACCAGCAGCCAAAACCAAGATCTGCGTCTCTCCCTGCAATCGTTTCCGGATGGTCCACCGCCGCTTCTCAACGACACAGTCTCTGCTTCCGCTTCCGTAGCGGAGCCTGTTCTGTTTTACGGCCAGTGCAACCCGCTAGGTTTTGACACATCGACGTTGGGCTGGGAGCAGCAGTCTTCGGAATTCGGAAGGATTCAGAGACTCATTGCTTGGAACAGCGGCGGAGCAATCGATACAGGCAACGGAGGATTTCTCTTCGCTCCTCATCCTCCTTCGACGCCGTCGTTTCAGCCAGTACTCGGCCAAAGCCAACTTTATTCTCAGAGGGGTCCCCTTCAGTCCAGTTACCCGCCCATGATCCGTGCTTGGTTTGATCCACACCACCATCAATCCATCTCCTCCGACGATCTCCACAACCACCACCATATTCCTCCGCCGGTTCACCAGTCAGCAATCCCTGGAATCGGATTCGCTTCGGGTGAATTCTCTTCCGGCTTTCGCATGCCAGCACGGTTTCAAGGCCAAGAAGAGGAGCGACACGACGGTGTCACCAACAAACCGTCCTCTGCTTCCTCTATTTCTCGCCATTGATAACAATAGAAACAAATCCTCTCATTCCAGGTTATTCCAAATTCTGTCCTTATACATCAAATTTACTACTTTGCATTCGTTGTTCATTGAACTCAAAACCGCTTTGCAGGATTTGCCAAGGTTCCATTTACATTGAAGCTTGGTTTATATTGTTCGGAACAGGGAAGGCGTTCGTGGTTTATATTCATTGGCCTGAAAGAATCCATGGAAATGATGGAAGAGAAGAAGAAGAACAACAACAAATGTCGCCCACAATTTCAGGTTCTTCTTCTTCTTCCTCTTCCAATATATCCTGACCTTGCCAACTGTAATTTTTCATCTTTTCACCAGCTAGACAACGTTCTGTAGCTGCATTATGCTAGATCCCAAGATTGCTTCTTGTTGTGTTGTTTTTGTACCATCATCCTCCTCCCCTGTTAGTCTGTTACTACAATACCCAGATGAGAAATTGCAGTTTTCTGTTCTTGTTGTTGTGTAATTGCATGGATGCTCTACGAAAGTCTTAAACTTTTCATATGGGTTTTGCTCCGTTCATTCAGGTAAGAAACCCACCCATCAAAAAAAGCCAAACACCTAGATGGGTAAATGCTGTCCGTTCAAGCTAGATCCTTTTTTTATTATATATATTTCTCACACTACAAATTATTCATCTTCAATGAACAGTAACTTTTGAATTATTGTTTTTTCTGGAACATCAGTGAGATTTAGCCAGTTCCTTTTATTTACAAATGAAGCTTTCCTCACAAAGTGTAAAAGGAGATGGTATCGTATGTCTGATGTCAATAATTGTTCTCTCTCGCCTACTTTAGTGGTAGGAGGATATCCACCAAACTTGAAAGTGATGTTTTCTTTGATGAGTAAAAAGAATGGGGACATGTGATAGGTGTAGAGAGCCCACCCATGTTGGTCTAAATCTGGGAACTTGATCAAAACTACTCAATCTTGTCCATCATCTTTATATCGGATTGTTAGTTAGCTAAAAACATGGGTATAATAATGCATGATTTCATATGTTTATGTACCTTCATTTAGCAGAGAATTAGTTAACTTCACCTTTTCAGAGAAATAAGCAGCACCTTTTCATGTGATGTGATAAATACATCATCATCAACCATACCGAGTGTGGTGTTGAGATATCCTAAAGCAAAAGCTCACACTTTATTTGAAGTCCCATATCCAATCTACCATTTATTCCATCTTTCGATTTTTCCTTTGTCAACACATACTAATATCATCAATGGATTTGTTCTATGAGGTTTGATGAGAGGGATTTTGAAGAATATGGAACCAAAACTGTAAAAAAGAGACGTCGTTTTAAGATCTGCTAAATCATTAATAGCCTCTAAGCCTTTTTCTTAGACGTAAGTAATTGCATGAATAAGAGTTCAAAAGGAGCATAGATTGCAAAATGCAATTCATTAAAAACGAAAAGTGATCATTTTTCTTCTGAAACAAGACTACGGCGACCCTTAACAAGTTAGTTAATTTAGATCAGTGATCCACTGATGTACCCATGCCGTCATTAAGACACATAAACGTTAAACTCAGTCCTCAGAAAAACAACTCTTAAAAGCTCTCTCTCATCAACAAGAAGCAATTGTAAACATAATCCAACACATGTGCAATCACATCAATCTCTTAAATATGAAGTAACAAATCGTCTAATTTAGACAACATATGAACAAATAAAGAAGTTTTCAATTGGATAACAAATTAAAGAATGGTCTTTACGAAGAAAAAAGAAAGAAAATTTAGAAGAAAAAAAATCAATCTATGAAACCGGTTCTTCTGAAAACAGCATTCCTTACCTGCCGGAGATCTCTCCCTTTTAGTGTCCTTCCTGCTCCTTCAAGCACTGAGCAAGATAGCAACGAAGACTGAGCCAAAGACCGAGCTACAATCTCATGAGGCGGAAGCATTTCGCCTTCTTCTTCCTCCTCATCGTCATCCACAACATCCGTCAGCTTGAATTCTTTCTTATGGCGACTCATCATCCCCGAAGATACTAAGGGCACTTGAACTGGAGCTGATTGAGGATACTTCCCTACACCGATATAAGATGGAACTCTTTCTTGAGAAGGTTTAGGAGCGGTAGGGATGGCACGAGCTGAAGATGATGAAGCAGCTGATGCACCACCGCCTGAAGAAGACGAGGAAGAGGCTGTTGAGGAGACGGAAGTAGAGAGAGCAGCCGCAGGCTTGTGGTGAAAGACGTGGCTCAGGTAACTGTTTCCAGAAGCTTCGGGAAGTGCTGCAAGGATACCAGAAGCTTCCACATTTTTCAAACCGCTTTTGCTCCTCTGAAGTTGCCGAGCAGCAGGAAGATGTTGCGCCGGAGAGGATAACGGAGAATGACGAGGCGCGTGAGATATGTCAATGGCAAAGATGTCGTCTTCATTCAGCTCGCCGTCAGCAGATGCAGAGGCAGAAGCTAACGACGGTGAGGGGATATCGATCTCGATCCGTGGATTTTTGTTCATTTTGTTACCTCTTGGGATCTGCAAATCACAGATTTTTAGGTCGATTGATTAAGAAAAAGTCTACCACCCAAAAAAGATTAGGTTTTTTGCAACTCAAAATTAAAGTGTGTAGTTGGAATTGGATCCGTCGATCCATGCTGAAAATTCTCGATTTTTTTGTTTGTTATTTTTCTGGTTAAAAAGAAAAGAAGGTCGTTTTCAATCAAATCTTCCAAAAGATTTACTTAAAGAGCTCAATCAATAACGTGGGATTTTCACAACAAACTGAAAAACCTCTCACGTGAACAAGAAAATTAGGTCTTTTTCCAGAAATCTCAAATCACCAGAATTTTCAGCAAAGACGAAGGTCGATCCGATTAAAAGAAGATGTATTAAGGAATCGTCAGGAAGAAGAAGATCCAGAATCGAAAAGAAGATTAAAATTACCTCAACTCTAGGAAGAAGAACAAATACAGCAGCAAATCAGATGCAAAATGTACAGCGATATAGAGACAGAGAGCCAAAACAAGAAGACCGGAATGACATTTCTAGAATCTGACGTATGTACATATTATAAATACGCTGTCATTTCGTCATGTTGAAACCCAATATAATAGGCCCAATATAATAGGCCCAATATAATAGCCCCAATATAATAGGCCCAATATAATAGGCCCAATATAATAGCCCCAATATAATAGCCCCAATATAATAGCCCCAATATAATAGGCCTAATATAATATGCCCAATATAATTGGCCCAAATAGATTGATACACAATACCGTGATGATTTTCCGTTACCGTTAAAGGATTTGTAGAAGAGTTGGGAAATAAAAAAACCAATTTATAGAAACAAACCAATTGATAAAACAAACCAATTCGAAGCCAAAGAGCCAATTCTTAGAATGTAAACAAAAACCGTTTTTGTTGTTGATTCAATTAAAATCATCGAGAACCAGACTTTTTGGATTTTACAGTTTTTTTGGTGTTTGGCAAACCCTGTTCACCAGAGATCTGTCTTTGTGATCACTTTGGATAATAATTTCTCTGGTATTTTTAGCTGGTTTGATCGGTTTAACGCCCTAACTAATCTCCTCATCGTTCTTTCCAACTCTATCCCAATTTACTTTGTCAAAGTTAAACGAAGTATGACCTAGATATTGTGTAGTAGCATTACTCCACTGCAAAACAATAATCAAAAAGGTACTTGGAGGCACAAGTTATCTACAATACAATCAAACCTATTGAGAGAAAGCATAAGTTATTGCTCGTTCAGGCTTCTCCACGCCATTCATTTTCTAGCTCATTAAGCTTGATTTCAAGCTTCAACCAATTCTCTTGTCTTCTGTGGTGGAGTCTACCGTTGTGTGACGATATGAAGACGTCGTGTTCTGATATCATTCTGTATATCGCACCAAGAATGCATCACATTAAATCCGGTCGAAGTTTTGTTCCTCACCATTTGTGCTCGAAAAAGTTTTTGAATGCGAATAACAGAGTTTTTTCGAGGTAAGCGTAGTAGAAGCAGAGCTTGATTCGATTGGGTTACCACGGTTTGATAAAGAATCATTTTAATTAAGTGATTAGTAGGGAAAGAAAAGACTCAATAGAGAGTGAAATCGAGATTTTACTATCGCTGCTGCTCAATCGCTAAAAAGTTAAGAAAGGAAACAGTAAATTGCTAACAAAGTTTTTCATTAAATGGTTCCGGCGGGGCTCGAACCCGCGACCTTCGGCTCATAAGACCAACGCTCTAACCAACTGAGGTACGGAACCTGACTGTTATTATTGGCTCAAATTGAGTTTTTTTCTTTTGTTCTTTTTTGACTCAAACACGTGACGAGACCAACGTTTAATCATTTGAGCTATGACACATTGACACCTTTCTTGATTTAGCATTACTTTATCGTTTCCTTTATTCATCATCTTTCTCCTTTTCAGTATGGGCACACAAGTTGTTATCTTAGAACCAACCAATGACTTGTGGAAATGTTTTGCACTGAAGCTTTTAATGGTCTATACAGCCTTAAAAAAATAATTCATAATTAACAATATTTAAAAAACATTCTTAGTATCTAAAAATTAGTTTTTTGGAACTCTTGAAAATTTGTTTTTGGGTTAACAAACTCTTTAAACGAAATTATTCGTTCCCAATACACATTTTAGTATTTTTTCATGACTCAAGGCTTTTCCTTCACCATTACTAATCAATAAGAAGAAAAATAAAACTTGTTTGATAGATCAATTGTAATCCCAATTTATCATGTGGTGATATCTAGTCAAGTCCAAGAGAATGAATAGTTATTAGTTGTTTTGAATGTGGACTCAATCTGTCAGTACTCCAATTGTAGTCTCAATATATAGTCAATCCGTTTTCGAACCATGATATAGCAGCCTCCATTTTTGCAGGATGTGAGAAATTTGGATCTTAACTTGAGGCTCGTGATGAATGATGAACCAAATTAATAGAAAGACAAGATTTTTCGACTATTAGACGAACGATTTTCTGAAACAAATATCTATTTAAATCAAATCTGGCAACGACTAGCGAGGGTTTTCTGAAAAGTTTAAAATATCTGACCACATCATCGGATCCGGAGCCCGACCCGTCAGCAAATCTACGCAGATTTCATCCACAAAAGCTCAAAATTTGAAAACTCTCTCTCTCTCTTGTGCGTTTCGCTTTCGTACGAGTTACCTAAAAATCTCCGATCTCCTGGTTCTTCTCTGATCGAAGAAACCCTCATTATGGCGGCGTATAGAGCTGATGATGATTACGATTTCCTCTACAAGGTGGTATTAATTGGAGATTCCGGTGTCGGTAAATCCAACCTCCTTTCCCGATTCACGCGCAACGAATTCAGCCTCGAGTCTAAATCCACGATCGGTGTTGAATTCGCCACCCGAAGCATTCGTGTCGACGAAAAAATCGTCAAGGCTCAGATTTGGGACACCGCTGGTCAGGAGAGGTATATATTTATGACCTTTCTCTTTGTCCAATTCGAGTTTTTTATTGATGATCTTTCCCTAATGCTTGCTTTCTTCCGTAAGATGGGAGCTACAATTTGTTATTTTTCCTGTATGGAAAGGTTTGGATGTAGAGACTTTCTTCTGGTGATCGTTTCTTTTGATTCTTAGATTGTTTATTAAAGCTAAATGGCCCTAAATTATTGATACCAAAGCCCTGAGGGAAGTCCTTGGTGGCTCTATCTTGATATTGGGTAATGTTAAAGAATTGAGTGCAGAATCTCAAGAACTAAGTTATTGATTTTCATTTTGGAAGATATCGAGCAATCACTAGCGCATACTATCGAGGAGCTGTAGGGGCTTTGCTTGTGTATGATGTTACACGGCATGTCACTTTTGAGAACGTTGAAAGATGGTTGAAGGAGCTTAGAGATCACACTGACGCCAACATTGTGATCATGCTAGTTGGGAACAAGGCGGATCTACGTCACCTAAGAGCTGTTTCAACCGAAGATGCCAAAGCCTTTGCAGAGAGAGAGAACACATTCTTCATGGAAACATCTGCACTCGAAGCATTGAATGTCGAGAATGCTTTCACTGAAGTACTTTCACAAATATACCGTGTGGCAAGCAGGAAAGCGCTTGATATAGGAGATGATCCGGCTACTCTTCCTAAAGGAAAGAGTATCAATGTTGGGTCTAAGGACGATGTTTCTGATGTCAAGAAGGTTGGATGCTGCTCAAGTTGATCTCGACCCAGCCATTTTGTCTGGTAACATTTGTTTCATATAGTTTGATTATCTATGGAAGATATGCAGATGATTCTCCCTTGTGTTTTCCTTTGGCTGCTTCTCTTTCCTTCTTTTTGTGTAAGTTTCTCAGATCCTTATTAATATTTTATCTATTTATACACAAACATATTCGAAAATCTATGAACAATGAAAGATGCTTTTGATGAAGAAGGCTAAAAGAGCTTTCGAAGATGAAGAACAGCTTCAGACGAGCAACCAAATGTACAAAGAACCAAAGAATCCTATACAGTTTTTATAGTCACTAAGCTAATCTCAGCTGTATATTGATACACAAATTATGTGCAGAAAAGTAATAATTTAAAGATTTTGGGGCTGAAACATACCGTGGCTCTGTTTCTCTTGTATAACCAATAGACAATAGCGTGTCCAAAGAAACCCATCCGCAGTAACCTCTCTTAGGTTGAATCAGCAGCAACCTCTTCTCCTATACTTAACCGTACCTTCTTCTTTTCGTTGACCAGTGCCTCTGATTTACACATTGGGTAAACGTTCTTGATAACCAACCACTTCTTCAAGCATTCTGCATGGTACTTGTGCCTGCAATCCAGCGTTGTGATCTTATTTTGGTGGTTGTAGATTTCCTATCACGTCCCCCATTATAAAAAATCGACACTATTACTACTAAGATAAGTTTGTGTGTGTGTGTGTGAGAGAGAGAGATAATGTCTGCATAAGCTTTGAGGATGCAGTCAAGATTTACTGAGGTTTACATGGCATATCGTGCAAGAATCGTTTCTAAATCGATAGATGGAGCTTCTTCCAAGTTAATTCTGGTCGAAAAAGAGGTCCTTCTTTTCAGAAGATCTTTAACATTCTGACAAGCCAGTTCTCACAGTTCCAATATGGTCACCCAAAGCGAGAAGCTCCTGCGCCACCCAGTTTTAAATGTTATTAGATAAGAAAAAACCAATGTGAATTCATGAAAAATCTATATGTTGAAGATTAACCTTAGACTCATATGACATATTATGTATGTCCAAGCGCATGTCTTGATGCCGATCAACATAATTAACAGTACCGTAGAAGTCTCCTACCTCCAAAAGTGCAAGGTCCTACACATATTGACAGAGAAAAAACAATAGTGTGAAGCAAAGAATCTTTTGAACAAACTGACACTAGAAGATGAGAGGTGTGCGTATGCCAAAGAATAGTACATCCGCGGGCGTTGCTCTAAGTTGAGGAAATTCACGGTGTCTTAGAATTGCTTCAGGTACAAATTCTTTACGGGAGTTCTGTTGGTTTATCCTAAGCCCGGTTGATTGAACTGGTCACACATGACTGTATGAAGCATCATGCATAGTCTCTCAGGAAACAGAGCATGGAGGCTGAAGCCATGTGAATGTGAGTGTAGATGGTGGCACGAGGAAGTGAAGGATGATAGCTAATATAGTGGTTCCTTGGATATACAAACGGTGTGGGATTTCTGCTACTAGATGTTTCATGGGATCTTGGAAAGCAGACATAACCAGAGTCTATGGAACCAGTAACAACGTTACCTAGGAGATAATTCAGGAAGAAGAATAATCAAGAACTTGCAAAAAGATCAATCTCAATGCTGAGAATAAGGATAGTACTATGCATATAAGGCACATAGGGTGCTTGGAACCAAAGCGAAGATGATCCATTAGATCTGTTGCCATTACACAGTTGGTCAATAGAGCCAGGAGGTGGAAAAGGCTGAACTGCATAATTTGTATATAATGTTATATGGTTAACTAAAATTGTCGTAATAAGGTTGGCCGGTTTACCGTTTTGGGCCTTTTGGCCTTTAGGGTATGAAACAACAAGAGTTAAACGTCACCGTTTATATAGGTAGTGGAAACCTTACCATTGACTATCGAGCCGCTTCATGACTTGTTTCTGAGTTGCTCAACCTTCTTGGCCTATAGTCTAGACAACTGCTGAACGAGAAAGATGAGTTCTGCTGTGAAGAGAAAGCAGAAGAAGATAAATTTTAAACCCGTTCAGTTAAACCCTAATTGGTCACTTCTCCAACAAGTTAGTCTTTTTCTTTCTCTTAGCTTTTCCTTCTTCTCTCAGACTTTGTTCAGCCATTGATTTTTGTGGGTCTCATCATTGTCCTTGCAGAAGCTGAAATCTGATTCGCTCAGCACGGGAACTCGAAAATCGTCAAATAATGGCAACCCAGAAATTTCAAATTCCATATTAGGTAGTATTTGAGGCGGAAAAATCGAACTTGAAGTTTCGGTTTAAGGTTTATAGACCATGGTTTGTTCTAACTTACGCAGCGAACTTGCAGGAAAGCGGAAGGAGAGACCCGATTTGGAGGTGGATGTTCCTAAGAATAATCCGCTAACTCCGGTTAATGACGATTCCAGGTGGGTCATGTTTGCATTCTGGGTCTGTCAGTTTTCTCCCAGTGAACGTTCTTGCTTCTAATTGTTAGATATTGAATTAACTAGCCGAGAGATATTCAATGTAATCAACGGAATTTTAAACTTTCAATGGAATTTACGAACAATAAAAATTAGTTTTTCTTTAGTTTCTTTGATTATCCTCTTCAGAACTGTTGGTTATAAGCTGTTATTTTCAATATTGTGATTGCTTATCATATATAAAGTGTTCTAAGCAAAAGAAGAGATCTTGCTAATTCTGTTATATTTATGAGCAATATGTATACCGAATCTTACCAACCTTTTGCATAGTTTGACAGATGAAGTGGCTATGGACTGCGAAATGGTTGGTGTCAGTCAAGGAACCAAAAGTGCCCTTGGACGAGTTACCTTGGTAGACATTGCTATTACAAATATTGTGTTCTTTTTTGTGTCAAGATGAGTAGTGTATATATCTCTTCTTGTACATGAAGGTCACTAGTTATGTCACTTATGTTATTGACAGGTAAATAAATGGGGAAATGTGCTATACGATGAGTTTGTCCGTCCAGTAGAACGAGTTGTTGACTTTCGAACGCATATTAGCGGGATTCGACCTCGGGATTTAAGAAAGGGTTACATTCATCATTCCATACTTTCTTTCTTCATTATTGTCAATTGCTCCATTGAAAACTGATGCTTTTTGAGATCAAATGAATTGGAACTTCTGCTAAAGAGTTTGGAATTTTGATCTTAACTTAAAATTTGTTTTGACCATCAGCCAAAGATTTCCGTGTTGCTCAGACCAAAGTGGCAGAATTGATCAAGGGAAAGATTCTCGTGGGACATGCCTTGCACAACGATCTCAAGGTCTGTATGGTTCACAAATCTGGAATATTGTAACAAAAGCCTATACAGAGTATAACCGAATTAGATTTTGTAACAGGTTTTGCTTCTGACTCACCCAAAAAAGGACTTAAGGGATACCGCAGAGTATCAGCCCTTTCTCAAGTACTCACATTGCAACAATCCCTCTCTTCTCTTACTGATTCTTGTCTTGGTTTTCGCATTCTCAAAGTTTTTGGATAATGAACTCATAATCTTCTAAACAGGGACAAAACCAGGAAGTCTCTGAAACATCTTGCAGCTGAGTTTCTAGGAGCTGACATTCAAAACGGAGAGCACTGCCCTGTAAGTGTATACATTTGAACAACGACAAACATCATCTTACCGTTTTTTAGTTTTCTTATTTGTAAACCTTAACTCTTTTTGGATGGCAGATTGACGATGCACGAGCTGCGATGATGCTTTACCAGAAGAACAAAAGAGAGTGGGAGAAAAATGTGAAAGACCAGATACGGATGCGGCTGAAACAAAAGAAGCGTAAGCCTAAGAAGAAGAAAGTAAAGGAAGACATGGCAATTGTTTGATTAATCAGCGAAAGCAAACCTCATTAACTGAACTGAACCATTCAATGTATGTTATTGGGATCGGTTTTATCCAATTCCGGTTTGGTTTGGGAAATTTTGGAACAATGTAGAAACTAGAACTACCATTCTCGCATCATATATACTACTCTTCACATAGAGGAACAATGGTTTTTGGTTTTATATAATGGAATAGAAGAGTTTAGTTTCGGCTATACATAATTACTATATTGTTTTCCAAATTCAGAGTGAAAGTTTTTGGTTAAATCGGCTCAGTTTAGTATCTAATCGGCTTGGTTTCGAACAAACCGGTTATTAAAATCCACAAGACTACAGTTGCACGTGCTAAACAAACCTCTCTGCGGACGCAAATGCAGCCACGTCTTCTTTCTCCGTTTCTGTGTAAAAAAGGAAACCTAAAATAGAAGAAGCTGATTTTCGCATCAAAGAAGAGGAAGAGTAATTGATTCCACAGACGGTGGAGAAATGCGAGTGACGAGGTCATTGCGCGGTAGTTCTGGTGCGGGATTGGTTTTCCGGCCAGCGAGGTTAAGTTCTCTTCGAAGCGTCTTTACCGGTTGCCGGGCTGTGATGTTGCCTCGCTTTGGGGGTCCAGAGGTTTTGGAGCTCCGGGAGAATGTTCCGGTACCGAATCTTAATCCAAATGAGGTTCTCGTCCGGGCAAGAGCTGTTTCGGTTAATCCTCTTGATTGCAGAGTGGGTGTTCCCTGCTTGATCCGCTCTTATTCTAATTGTTTAGTGACATTTGATATAATCGGAAATTGCTTCTATAAAGAATTAAGGATTGAAGTGATCGATTAGCTTGGATCTCTTGCGTATTGTCATATGGCTTTAATCATACACGGATGATTAGAATGTTTACTGTTTCACTTGTTTTGAAGCAAAATCTTGTCTTCGATACTGACAATAAGAGTACTGAGATTGATTGATATGATATGATGACAAAAGTTATGGATTTCAGATACGAGCAGGATATGGGCGTTCTGTATTCGAACCACATCTGCCGATTATAATTGGACGCGATGTCAGTGGTGAAGTTGCAGCAATTGGGAGTTCAGTAAAGTCATTTGAAGTAGGACAAGAAGTTTTTGGTGCATTGCATCCTACCGCGTTAAGAGGTACATATACTGATTATTCAATTCTTTCGGAAGAAGAACTCACTGAGAAGCCATCATCAGTTACTCATGTGGTAAGTTGGAAGATTTATATACCCTTTAACCCTTTTTTTTTCATTTGTTCTCAGAATGATTGTCTATCTTTAGTGGGTAGCTATTTGTTTGTTTTTACAGCTCTTCTTGTTATTTTTGCTTCTTGTAGGAGGCATGTGCCATTCCTTTTGCAGCATTGACTGCTTGGCGTGCTTTGAAGAGTAATGCTCGGATAACTGAAGGGTAGAATATTGTCTGCATATTGCAACAAGCTGATACTAATTCACCTTAAAACATTCCCACAGATTCTTACATATTAACTTTTCTTACTACTGTGGAGTAAACAGCAGATTTTATTTTTAAAATTTGTAGACAAAGACTATTAGTTTTTGGAGGAGGAGGAGCAGTAGGCTTTGCTGCCATTCAGCTTGCGGTAGCCTCTGGGTGTCATGTTACAGCCTCTTGTGTGGGTCAGACGAAAGATAGAATACTTGCAGCTGGTGCCGAGCAAGCTGTTGACTACACAACCGAGGTAGTGATACTGATACAAGTAGAGCCATGATTATCTTGTTCAGATTCCTGAAAATGGATCTGTGATTCTGTTCCATGGATAGGACATTGAGGTGGCAGTACAAGGAAAATTTGACGCTGTTCTGGATACTATTGGTCGTCCTGAAACCGAGAGAATAGGCATTAATTTCTTGAGGAAGGGTGGAAACTATATGACTCTCCAGGTATATAATATTTCTTCTGTTTCTGCTTTATGAGTTACAATTGGACCTTGGTTACTTAGGTCTTGATTTTGCTTAACAAAACTGGTTTTTTGAAGGGTGAGGCTGCATCACTGACTGATAGATATGGTTTTGTGGTTGGCCTTCCGCTTGCAACTTCACTCTTGGCTAAGAAAAAGATACAATATCAGTATGCTCATGGAATAGGTATATGATAGATCCTTCATTAGTCTCTCTTGGATTGGGAAGCAAAAAAAACAGTAATGTGATCAAATCTGTCTGTAATGACCCTAAAAAACAGACTATTGGTGGACGTATATGAGGGCAGATCCTGAAGGTCTAGCTGAGATTCAGAGATTAGTTGGAGCCGGAAAACTAAAGATACCGGTGGAGAAAACATTTCCAATAACCGAAGTTGTAGCAGCTCATGAAGCCAAGGAGAACAAGCAGATTCCGGGTAAGGTGGTCCTGGAGCTCTGAACTATATACGTAGATGTAGTAACAATAATAAAACTTCGTAGCTCTATAGCTCCTTGTAGAAATTGCACGCAAAGCGATACAAAATGTTTTTGCGGTTTGGAGTTTTATGTAAACGAAATCTATCAGGCGATTCAGTTTCTGTATAGACTTTTCTCAAAGGATTCTCTTTATTTGGACACTTGCCTTAAAGTAACTAAGTAAAAACTCCTTTCTTAAGACTGCGACGTCACCACCCATCTTTTTCCATTTTCTGTTAATTATGACCGTTAATACGTAGCTCACAGGCGTCTTTTACCCGCGTGCTTGTATTTAATACTTACATGTGATTGTATTAGCAACTATACAGAAAAATGTAAAGATTCACCGCTTGAGAACCATGAACGCTAAACCAAAGGAGAGATGAAAATTGTACATTTTCTGAGAAGTTTTTCAATTTCAAGAAAACCAAACCGAATAATGGTCATAGTTCGGAAAATCCGAAGAAAACTCAAGATATTAAAGAAGAAATGAAATACATAATTAACTAGCCTCACAAAATGAACTCAAACTTAGTCAAAACGAGCTGTTGAATCAAGATCGACATCGCTTAATTAGTATTTACATCCAAAAGTGGAAACAATTAGTAGCAGACTTCACGTTTGATTATCAATATACCGAGATGGAATATGAAAAACAGAAGCTGTGAACTTGAGGAAACATAAAGTCCAAAAGCAGGTCTAACCGTCTAAGGGATGTTTGATCTAATCTTCATTGACTACTTCTGTGAAGTCTTCAATTACTTCGGCCCTATTAGATTGTTTGTTCATCGAGCGCATCTCCTCGATTTCAAACTTCAACATTGGATCACAAATCACTTTGTTATTCTGCAGTTTACCTAGGCAGCCTGAGGATTTGAAATGGTCATAGGAATGACAATCAGCATGAAGGAACAACCTAAAGGTTTCTAAAAAGACATTTGAGCAACAGCTATTTTACCTGCTACAGGACATTTCGCATTTGGATTATTGGCTATGTAATGCATGATTTCAGCTTTATTGTAGACGTGCTTGCATTCCATACTGCAACCAGAGAGGATCAGAAAGACTCAGTATCAGTTCATGGCACAATTATCTCTCATTCAGGCATTTATCCAGCACAGTATGTGACTAGTTCTACTGCTACAAAAAATAATAACATTCACGCTTTATGATCACGTGTATAGAACGCAGTATTCAGTAAATATGGCTTTAGGGATCATCCTATACAGACATCAAGCATGGGAGAGGACAACCAAATCAACCTAACAAAACAAGACATCTGAGTTAAGAAAAAAAAAAAGACAAATGTTATCTCGACTGTACCTGCGAACTGGATCGGTTAGTTCTATGACAGGCTTTCCGCTCAAGGGGCATGTCATGTTTAGGAGAGGGCACTGAGTACTGGTCATCACGATGTCCTCTTCGTCCTCACCAGGCATTGGTTCATCTCCATGATGAACGTTCTGCAGCAGAGTATTGACAAGAACTTAAAGATATTGGATAATAGACCTATTGAATTCAGGCTAAGATCTAAAGTTTAAAAAACAATACCGTTTTGACAAAAAGAGAGAAAACTGAAGAACTAATAGATGTAAGATAAAGAATGTCAAAAATGGCATACCCAAACTGCTTCTCTGAACTGGCGCATCAAATGATCATTTTGTGCCACTGAAGAAATTGTAGCCTTGAGCTTTGTGAATTCATCGTCAAGCAACTTTTGAAAGTCAGTCAACTGCGGTCATTACACTGAGTCAGAAGCAATCTGGTAAACGTAATAGTAACTAACCGAACAAGCATTTAGCTTGCACCTGAAGGAGGAATGTAAGTACCTGTTCCCCAGGTTGATACCCATTTGCAACAGATTGAATTGCCAACGACCGATAATGACAGTCCCCATATAAATCCAACAGCTCAGCCACAGAATTTTCAAGGTCCTTAACCTGTCGAGCCCAATAAAATCGAAATGAACGGCAGGTAGAAAGAGCATTTAAGAAAACAAAGACAAGCATCAAGGAAAGAGTTTGGCTGGAGCTCACATTACAATGTCAGAATAAGATGTGATAACAAGATCTACAGGAGAGGATCAAATATGATTAGCAAATACAAAAACTTGAGGAGATGAAACTGCCCACGATTGAAGTTATAAAAACAAAGAAATTAAGTGGCTACAACTGCGTTATGGCTAAAAACACTTTCCCAGAATTCCAGAAATTTACAGGGCTAATCAGCTAATAAGAAAATTATCTAAACTAAAAAGCCACCTTCTCAGTTTGATTATCTCTCTCCAACTGAACAGCAATGTTCTTCATCATAGTCACAGCTTTGCGGATGTCCTGCAAAAAAGAATAAACAAAACTCGGCTACTATGAACAGTACAAGCCAATCAAAGGAAAACGAAAGCCAGCATTCAACTTTCTTTCAAGGTTAAAACCCGAATTTGCAACACTAAAGAAAAAGAAAAAGCATATTTTAGGATAACTTTGCCCAATGAGAAATCCCCATTTTCACTTCTAACGAGTCAAACATCACCCGAAGCTCCCTATCTCTCAATGTATCAAAAAAAGACCATCGTGGGGCGGGGTATAATATTTTTACATGAAAAAGCGGCAGAGAAAAAAAAGAGAGATGCTGTTTGAAAGAAAATACTCACAGCAACCGTGGAATTGTTATCGGACACAAGAACCAAAGAAGCGTTCCGAATCCATCCAGCAACTCCATCGGAAGAGGACGCGGACGCCATATTTATCGCGCGAATTCTCTCTTCCTGGGTTTGTTTTGGAGGTGGGAGAATGAGGCGCCGGAGAGTGGAGTCTGAGAAATACACGAGGGAAGACGATTTTTGCTGAACAAACTGCGTGACGTCTTTTGCTAATACTAGAGAACTCTAAGGACATACACCAACGGTGTCGTTTCTTTACAAAGTATTAAGCATGCCAAATGCGTGCCGTCTGCTGCAACAGTTAATACTTATCAGTTAGCGTGTCTCTGTTCATGGGCTTGGCCCATTTTAGAGCAAATTTCGTGACAAGTCCATACACCAGGGGTAAAAAGGGTAAAATACGGTTGTAGACATCATCTTTTCCGGATAACACAGGTCCGACGAATAGAGAACCATTACTCTACTGCTGACGGAGTAAGAGAGCAGAAGAAGAAGAAGAGTTGGAAAGTAGAAACCCATGGCTACGATGGTGCAGTGTCTTTCTTCCTGTCCGACCCTCGGTTCCAAATTCAAAATCCTTTCGCTCAAGGGGTCTTCTTCTTCGTCATTTTCCTTCTCCACTCGTCGCAGTGCGTCGGCTACTTTTTGCTCCTCCCTTAGCTTCTCTCAGAGCGTTTCTCAATGTTTCTCCTTCTCCTCCGGTAAAAAAACTACTTAATCTTTCTTGGTCATGAGAAATTGTTGAATTTTATCGAATTTCCCCCATTCCTGCTCTTATGTTTCGCTTCCCGTAGAGTTTAGGGTTTGGGATTAAAACATTGGGGATATATGTTTTCAGGGAATTTGCGGGCACAAAGGCCAATGAGGCAATTGATTGTGTGTGAGGCTGCTCCGACGAAGAAAGCTGATTCAGCTGCAAAGAGAGCTCGCCAAGCCGAGAAGAGGCGCATTTACAACAAATCCAAAAAATCTGAAGCCCGAACACGAATGAAGAAGGTAATGTCGTAAAACTTCCTAGTCTTTTCTGTGAAAACACGTTGGACCAAATGTTTGTTTTTTTGAAAATTTGAGCGTTTCTGCACTTTCATCACTGACAAGTTAAGTGGAAACAGATGAGGGAACGATCCTCCTTGGGGGCCTATTGTAGTAACTACTGAACATCCAACTCCAAGTTATTGAGTGACTAGTTTGATTCGTATTGTGTTATGATGGATGTGACTAGGTAGATTCGTGTAGTAGTTAGAATTGGGGAGGGTTTAAAAGAATATATAGTTTAGATTTTAGAACATCTCGTTACTCCACAACTCCATGACTTAGAAATGTTTGTAATTAAGTTTTCTACATCCATGTCTAAACTCTGTCAGTTCAAAGAATAAAAATAAAACCCAATTGTGATATATAAATACTTAATAGGTCTTGGAAGCACTTGAGGGGCTCAAGAAGAAAACAGATGCACAACCCGATGAGATTGTTACTGTAGAAAAACTGATAGGAGAGGCTTATTCTGCAATAGACAAAGCCGTGAAGGTTAAAGCTCTACACAAAAACACTGGTGCACGTAGGAAGTCTCGATTGGCTAGGAGGAAGAAAGCCGTTGAGATTCACCACGGTTGGTACGTCCCAGAAGCAGCTGCAGCAGAAGCTGTGACCATGGCTGCGTAAGAAGTCGGAATATGTAATAGAAATTTGTTTTTGTTATAAGAATCATATTGAAGAGAATGTGAAAATTGCTTTCAAAATCAAAGTTCGTTTCTTCATGTAAATTCAGTCGCTTTCACCGTCTGCATTTGTTCTGCTGGATACAAGCTTGTCGTCTTCTTTTGGTTTGGTATTGCTCTGGTTAAGCAACATCTCAATTCTCGGCTCTGGCATCATTCCTCTTGACATCATTTCTGTATAGTATCTCAAAATTTCCCCAATTTATTCCTTTCTATCCAGACCATGAACCCTAATGGTTGCCAAAAAGACATAAACCTAGATTTTCTTAAAATCAATGATCTAGTCAAATGTAATTTTTTAGTAGAACAGCACTATTTTTTTATTGAAGTAAGAATGGTAATTAAACGTTATAGTAAAATATATTTCTTTTAATATTTTTCATAAAGACAAAAGTCTAATTTGTTGTTTAAAGAAATTATTCAATTAAGAGATATAATTTAAAATCGAAAATTTTGCATATGATTGAAATTACTTATATATAAACAATATAAATGGAAGCTACTACTTGTCCATAGATAGAATCAAACTTCAAACAATATCATTGATTATTAAAAACATTGGTATTTTAAATCTTAAATAATGCAGATTCTGTGGCCCGAGAAGAAAAGCCAATCCATTATCCATGGGCGTGAGGATAGATGTAGATGTAGTTAACGAAAAAACAAAGAATAAATCAAATCAATTAACCTATCTAATTAACTAATTAATCCTAATTAGGCGTCTCCTGCCGTCAATGTAACTACCGTCTTTTAGGAAACAAGGGAAACAGACATAAACGGACCCACCTCCGTTAGAGTCTTATTAGCTGACGCGGTCACCTTTCTCTCTCCTTTGTCTCCTCTCTTTATCATTATCCACGCGTCGCATTGGTCACGTTACATAAATTACTACAATTTTATAACCAAAATTTATTTAAAATACTTTTATGTTTTTTAAATACTCTTGTTAATATTTTTAAAATTTAAAACTATCTTTAACATTTGTTTATTAGTAGTTTAAAAATAATTTTAAATATTGGTATGCGATTGCCAACGGTACATATGTGCAGTGAGTCAGTGACATTCAGTCACCTAACATGGAGACGCAGTTCCTGAGCCGCATGTCTTCGTGGTGTTGCGCTATTTTTCATTTTTCTGTTATTGAATATGTTTTTGTCTGTTTTTTCAAACGTTGAATCTAATTTAGTTTTAAAAATTTCAATGTACTCTTCTCTGATTATATTATGAGTGTATTCAACGGTATTTCTAAAACTGAGATAGTATTTACAAAATTTAGTTACTGAAATTGCTCATAAATTGTACTATTCATTTTTTCTAAAAATGTCGTTACTGAAATTGCTCATAAATTTAGTTTCTAAAAATGTACTATTCATTTTTTCTGAGTTCTTCAGCATTACAAATCTTTATATGGGATCAACAGTTTGAGAAAACAAACTGAGTCCAGATAGTTATACGTTTATATATATATATATATATATATATATTGCAAACAAGTTTGTACATTTTCTGTGGTGATAAAACCCATACGAAACTATCAAATTGGATCATAATGAACTGATCAAATAGGCAATTAATTTTGTTTTAGAGAATGAATTCAATTCCATATACATAGATTGCAAGCATAATGTGAATTTATAAATATCATTGGAGCATTACATTTTATCGATAATTACTTATACTGATGTCCTCACTATTTATCTCTTAGAGGAAAACAAGCGCTTAGTACCTAAACAACATGAGTAAACGGCACAAATTAGTTCAATTCATATTTTTATAGATAATTGAAATTCTGATACGGGTTTATAATATTATTATTCGATTACAAAAATCAAAAATCTAATTAACATTAATGGATAAATCTTAATAAACATTGGAAACTCGGAACTTTTGAAGCATGATTTCGTTCGATGTTAGAACTCGTTGGTTATGATATTTAAAACATAATTCTCTTTCCCAAATAAATTTTTAACATGGGACCATGCATTTTCTTCTAGAAAACCAACTGAGAGCAGCTTAGTAGAATGAGAATACTTTGTGTGTGGTCAAACAGCAACATTCACGCATATCCATTAAATTAGTAAAATATTGACAGATTTGTTCTCATATTTTTTAGAATTAGTTAACAAATCAATCTTTTTGACATCAGGTAATTTTTAATTTTCTTATACAAATAAATGGATAGTAATTAAATAAAAGGTATATACTGATAATCTGTTATCTAAAGAAAGACAAGGTCAATAAATGTATTTAATTTAATTATTATATGTTTACGACAATGTCTAAAGACACCGCTAAAATGAGCAACAAAAATGAAAACGCATGGTGGTAAAAAATGAAACCAAAGGGATTGATAAAAAGAACAAGATTCCTTGACGGAAAAAACAGAACACGTGGCAAGAGATAAGTGGAGGTAAGAAAGAAAACCAAGAAAACCGCTGGTTGTATGTAAGAGAAGCCGCTAAAACCATTTTTGGCTTTGACTGCTCACAACAAAGCGCCCCAAAACGAGCGTTGCTTTTACTCTCTCCTCATCTATATATAAACAACACATCTCCTTCTCTTCTTCCTTCAATTATCACACCACTCTTCTCTCTCTCCCTCCGAATTTTTATTTATGGCCAAGATGGGTTTCAAATCCGACCCGGCTACTCCTAACTCGACCCATTTTAATGCCAAGGAGATTCGTTACAGAGGCGTTAGGAAACGTCCTTGGGGCCGTTATGCCGCCGAGATCCGAGATCCGGGGAAGAAAACCCGCGTCTGGCTTGGAACATTCGATACGGCCGAGGAAGCCGCGCGTGCTTACGATGCGGCGGCGCGTGATTTCCGTGGAGCTAAGGCTAAGACCAATTTCCCGACTTTTATTGAGCTTAGAGAAAAGGTGCCGTCCGCCGGCGGAGGTTTCGTGCATAGCCCGAGCCAGAGCAGCACCCTCGACTGCGCTTCTCCTCCAAAGGCCTTTGCGTCGGTAAAAGCTGGGACTGTTCCGACGCAGCTAGAACTTAGCCTTGGCGGCGGTGGCGGCGCGTGTTATCAGATCCCCGTGGCGCGCCCTGTCTACTTTTTGGATCTGATGGGAACCGGAAACGGAGGTCGTGATCAACCTCTGGTATCTTCGGCGTTTAAGTTGTCGGATATGCATGTTGCGATGAAGAAGACCTGTGGGGGCCAAAGCGACTCTGACTCATCCTCTGTCGTTGATTTCGAAGGCGGGTTGCAGAAGAGATGTCAGCCGTTAGATCTAGACCTAAACTTGCCTCCTCCGTCGGAACAGGCCTGATCTTTAGGCCGTGTTTTTTTAATTTGACGCGCATGCGTTTTTTTTTAGCTGAGAAAAATCGTTTTTTTCTCGTAGTTTTTTTCCTCTCTCTCACCCTAAAAATATAGTTTTAGCTGACAGTTATGTACATATTATTACATAACCGGAGATCTGAACTTTTGTTATGTGCCTTTTTTTGCGATTTGGTTTCACCATGTCGTTCACATCTGTTTTAGTTGTTATTTGTGTTTTGATGTGCGTCCAAATTTTCAATTAATAATTTGGTATTCTTCAAAATTATGTTGTTATTCAATTTCCGAATTTTAAAAATGACTATCGCATACTTAGCCGACGGCTTCTTTTTACTGGCTTTCCTTTTCTACGTTAAACAAAATATAAAAAAAGCAAGTGACTAATAAAAATCGAAAATATAAATGGAAGTAATAAGAGAATAAATTAAAAGGGAGATTAATAATGGTCTAATTATCCAGCAGACACGCAGCCGGCGAGAGTGGGCCCTCATTTCTCACTGCAGCGTACCTTAGAAAATTCTTAACGGTTACGTCACTATGTAGGGTCCACATACATAGTACGGACATAATCCTTTTTCTCTGCTTCCGGTGAGCTTTGAGTTTTGAATATGAGTTGAGTATTAACAATGTTTATTCGGTTTGGACTCAAAGATCGACAGCCAAAAGATATGTACCATAATTCTATAGAAAAAAACATTAAAAAGAGATGATTATGGCTTTTCATACAGGATTATAATAATACAAAAGCTACACAATTAAATTCCAACTCGTAATTATGTCTATAGTTGGAAAATTTGATTTGATGGCTAGCCAATATATAAAAGCACAAAGCGAAATAGATGATTTATTACATGAAACCTTCGAGGAGTGTTCCCTCGACCGCTCCAATTTTGTTTGGAAAAGAATATATGAGACTACACAATTGGGATTCTTTTTGTGGTCGTGTGACCCTCTTTCAACTAGATAAAATCACCCATTCCTTATTTCACAACATAAGAAATTAATCAGGGTATGATTGAGAAATAACATGCTCTTTATCGAGCTAGAAAACATGTTTGAGATATTTGTTTCTCGATAGCTCTTCTTCAAAGGTGATTCCTTCCTCTGATACAAGCGATCCACAAGGGACCAACATTACAGAAACTTTTCATGTTTGCTTTAATTTGAATAATCAGATTTTCCGACCGATAAAAAAAAATCAGTATTTTGAAACAAAAATTTCAAAATATACTATGTTAAAATAATAGTCTTTATAAAACTTGATCTGAAATATTGATTTATATGAAGGGGCAGGTTTGATGGGAATTATGTTTTCGTTTTAATTTGGTGCAAAAGGAGTTGTTAGTGATGGTGTGATGTAAATAGAAACAATGATCAATGGAGGAAAGAGATAATTATTCTGGTATGATGTAAATAGAAGCAATGATCGAAACGACGACGTATGAGCGGACGTGAAAAAAAAGGTGGCTTCATAATGAGAGGCAGAGAAGAGAGGATTGATTGGATTCTTGTCTCTTTAACTCTGTAATCAAAAAGGGCAATCCCTTCGTGATTGGCGTATAGAATCAACCGTTAGATTCCGCACAACTGTCACGTGGATTGATCACAATACTTCATATTCTATAGTTACGAATTTAAAGAATAAGACGGCACCGACGGCCAAGCAACCCGAGTTATCCTTTTTCAGAAGAGACCGAATCAGAGACGATGGCTCCCACATTTTCCTTTTGTTTTTATATATAAAATATATTCTTTTATTATTTCAACTTCATTGACTCATTATCTTCTAAATCTCAAAAATATTGATAGTGAGCTAATAATATTTAACATATTTACAGAAAACTGACTAAAATTTCACACGGCCGACAAATACATGTCTTTGGTTATAATATCTTTAGTCACCTTTCACAAAAAGTCTAATATAATTATATTTATAAATCTTAAATTTTTTTGGTTTTAATCTATAATCCTTTTTAGTTTCCTAGACAAACCATTGATAATACTATATTTAGACTTCAATCTGTTTTTTATATATGGCTGACCTAGTAACCTTTTGACTCTCACAAACCACCACCACTATTCATTTCGTCTACCGGTTCAAATCGGGTTCGATCTGTTAATAAGAGAAAACCGGAATTGGACAGTAGATGCGTGTGGTTGAGCATCAGGCGCGTGTAAAAGGGGCATGGGATGTAAATTCCGTGTTGACGAGGTTTATGTCGGGATTATTGGTTGTCTTCACGTGCATCTCCACCGTCCGATAAAGTTCGATGCTCACTGTCTTTTTTTCGGTCTCTTTTCATTATTTAATTTGTTACTTATCCATTCGTTCACGCGATGGATTCCGTAAATTGTGGTATTTTCATTTTGGCCCCTCACCTTCTCATCATTTTCCTTTCACAAAAACCCAATACCAGAATTTTTAATTTTCGTATAATAGGGCAAAGTTGGAATAATCATAGCGAATGATAAATTCCGAGAAATAGGCACACAAGTTAATACTCATGGATTATGGATGAATGAAATCCTGAATAAAAAATTAACAAGATACATGCTAGCAGGATCACATCATAATAAAGTATATATATTTGGTCAAGGAAATAAATATATTTATATTAATATTATAATATTAAAGTGTGAATAAATCATTTAGAATTAAAAGACACGTGTGAAAGAAGATTAGCTGCGGCGGCCGCTTTTTATTAGTGGGTCCACACGCTTCGCATCCAGAATCTCAATCCCAACCAACCAGATTTTTTCCCTCCCTTTTCTTCTCACCCGATGTGATGTCGGCCACGTATTTCATCTATATTGCTTTTTTTGCCAGCTCCTTTGATTATTTACGTCGATAGCCCCATCAATTATTAATCGTACAAAACTATCTCTATCACCTGCTTTATTGTCGGCCTCTAATACCTAATTTACATACTGCATTAAGAGTTCCATGAATTTCACTATTACCTCCAACAATCACAATTTCCAAACTAGTTTCAAATGTAACATCAATCACCCACATCTCATTAAATTGAAGAAGATAATTTTTCTTAGCACATAAACAACAAAATCAGTTATTTTGTTCGAAGTTAAAATCGAATTTTTGGTAGCTGTAAATATAGCAGACAGTAACGTCTGGGCCACAAAATTCGCATGAAGAATAATGAGAATAATTTATATAAAAAAATATTTGAGCCATTATGAAGCTGCCAACGCGATGGCTTCAGCTGGACACATGTTACCAAACTTTGGGACAGATGGCGCTGTGAAACGTCGTAGCGTTTCAAATAGTCACATTAGAAAAATGGTTCCGTCGGCTGTGACGCGCTAATATCATTTTCACGTGTGACGTGTGCACGCGCTTTAAGTCGGTCCCACTGAATCCAAGTTCTTTGTGGCGTTTCGCGTGCGCCACGTGTGTGACTTCTCGTTATTACTTATTACTAAATACCGTAATAAAATTCTGCAACAAAATTCCATTTTAAGTGTTTATTATATACTCTGGTTTGCTAGTAGATTAGATTTTAATCTTTTTACCGTATCAGAAAATTTGTTTTTAAATTTATGTATGTTAATAATCAATTTTATATTTTCTAATTCAGATATATACTGTCTTATAATTATAAAAATAAATTGTGTAAAATAAAAATTTGTATATTTATTGTTAAATGTACAATATTTTTTCATTTATACGAAAATTATAAAAAAAAATTATTTCAAAAACAGAGAAAACATGCATTAGTATATACACATATTCCTAATCTTTTCAATTGTTTTCCATAAAAAACTTCTTATCAACATCTGAATAATACGAAAAAATTATTATTTACTTTAAAAAATGCATTTCAATTCTTATTATCTGATTGATATTCATTAGTCATTAAACCAAGAAACTAAATTATTAATATAGTTGATCTTTCGTTCCATATTTAATTTATTTCAAATTTTAAATTTCCTTTAAATTGTTGTTTCCTAGAATATTTTGATTAAAAGTTTGTTTTTATTTTTTTGTTTATTAGTAATAGGTATTAGATATATAGATTCAACAAATTAACCTTTTTATAAATATGTATAAAAAAGCTTATAAACAAGATTTATAAATTATTTATCTAAGAAAAAATGTTAATTGTGGGCGGTTGCCGGTTACCATTTAACCACCGTTAGCTGGTGAATAAGAAAGTATGAGTGTTGGGTGATATGTCAGGTCGGGTGAAGTGTCGTAATCTCCCACGAAACTTCGAGGAGACAAGATTGGTCTTCACGTGTCTCTTTTGACATTTACAGATTTACGCCGTCAACTCTTTTTCTAGCTAATAAAATTATTACCTTTTAGTTTGCCTTTTGGTCTTGTTTTCGCCGCCCTTCACGCTGCTCACATTTCACTATCCCTTCATTTACTTTTTTCTGTGTCTACCAAAAAACTGCGACATGATTTTAAGTTTGGAAAAGAAAAATACAAATTCTCTAAAGTAAAGTTATCTTTATTCTCTGACCTTTTGGATATTTTTCTATGCGTTGATCGAATGACAACACATTGCCGACAACAAAAAAAAAAACACATTTTTCAACTAAAATTTGAATATCAATTAAACATCACAACAATATTATTGGCTAACTATTCATACATATTTTTTTTCTTTCTAAAAGTATTCATGAAAATAAAATGCTCCAGTGATATTACATTTTTGTAACAATAAAACAACCAAAACCTTGAATTGATTATACACAACTATGAATAATGTGCTTCCTCTTTAAAATTTGGGCGGAAACATAAAAAAAAAAAAAGAAACCAAAAAAACAAATAAAACAGAGAAATATGAAAAGAAAAACTAAAATGGAATTGATAAATATTTTTTTGGACAGATTATGCACATAAATACCAAAAACCAATGCACAAATGAAATAAATTATATAAAAAGGCACAAACCAATGATTCCATCTCTGTAGTTGTCTCATGGTGGGAGATTAAAGATCACGTGATGATTGGCTTAGCCATCTGCAGAGATAGACACAAAGAAAACCCATTTTGAAACTTTAAAATCAGATCCCTCAATCAAGACTTTCGAAGTTTTCAAAATTTTCAGGTTCCAAATTCAAGAAGCAATGTTCATGCATCATCATTATATTTATATCCATCAAACAAACCTTGAGAGTAAGAATCTGCCGAGTGGGGTAACATTTGTGTTGGAACTAAACTCCTTTGTAGCTTGTTTTCTTTTGTTCTCTGCAACGGCCGGTGTGGTTTTCGTGAAAACACGGACCGCCATGTCCTGCACTTCTTTCACCGAAGCTTCTTTTGAACTGTCATCAAGTTATGAATTAGGATTCATCAGATCATGTAATAATCAAATCCACAACAATATGGCCTAACATGTGTTTGTCTCTGTGTTCTTTACAGTTTCATGTACCTTCCCAAAAGTTCAATCAGCTTCGCAATAAAAGCTTCACAAGAACCAGGCTTTTCACGTTCCATTGTCACGAGGGATCTCAACACTGTTCGTCCAGTAGACCCTTTTGAATCGTCAGCAAGAGCCTACACCATAAACCAGAATACATGGCCTTTTAGTTATTCCTCGTTTAAAACATTCAAAACACTCACAGTACATTACCTCTTTTAGGGACGGTATGAGCAATATTGACAATGATGCAGGCAATGATGCCCACATGGAGTCATCGTCCTCATCACTCACTTGTTCTGACCTTGATGGTGCTTTTTCTTTACCAGCCTTATATCCGGAATTTCTGCATATATATAGCTTCCTGTTAGAAATAACCACGCTACATTCTCTCACCGGGAGAAGTTAGGATCCAGATTCACCTTGAATAATCAGAATCATCTGCCCTTTGTTCCTTTCTTCGGTTAACCTTCCCATCATTAGTGTCCTTCCCCATTCCAAGTCCTTCTCTAGCATTTCCCCGTTTGAAACCTGCGTCAAATGCTGCCTTTGCCTGAAATAAGAAATGAATCCAACTATAAGAATCTGATGACACATCCTTATGAACAGAAGATATCTGAAGCAACGTAACGATACATGTAAAAATAAAAGAGAAAGTACAATTTAGATAGACAACCCCTTAGATATGATAAAATTAAAGGAACACCAAACACACCTCTGCGAGATTTGTGATGCTATCTTCTGAGGCACTCGAAGCTCTCTCTTGAATCCCTAGTCTAGATTTTGGGGCTCGAGGTGATGCAAGGTCATCATTCTGTCCACGGACAACAACAGTTCCACTTGTTGAAGCATCATCAATAGATGCATACCTGTTGGTAGACTACAAAGCAGAACTGGAATCATTCATACGACTTGGAAAACACAGCTTCTGTAGAAGATATTAAAAGAGGAGCCATTTATACCACAGAGCTTTGTTCACGGAATATTGTAGAGGATTGAGAACTTCTTGGGGTTCTTATGACAACAGTCCCCGATCCACTGAGCGATGAATCGTCCTGAATTTGGAAAGACAAGGAACAAACATATTTTACCTCATTAGCATTCTTATAGGTAAGAATTAATCAATAAATTAGGGTACAATATAAAGAGTTACGATTTAATAATCCTACACATGAAACTTAACCAAGTTCCTACTTGTACTACAAATTTACCCAACTAACATCAAACATGCATGTTGTGGTATGGTTTAGAAGATAATTTTCAGCTGCAATGGTAACAGCAAACAAATGGTGTCTGTGTCAAATGAGACAGACTACATCTCGCACACAAGAGGCAATGGATCTTACTTCTTCATGGAAGCCATCTTCACAGTCAATCTGTGAAGAGTATCTTTCGACAAAACCTCCTTCAGAGGCTTCAGGAATTGTACTACCAGTAGCGGATGACCATGGGTCACCCCTAGCTCTTGTTGTTTGCAAAATCTGATTAGAAGAAACTTCTTGGTGCCTCTCCCTCGCTTGAGAAGGTTTTAAAGCACGAACTGTTCCAATACTCTTTGACTCCCCAACGCTGAAGTCCCATCCAGCATTTTTTACACTATTCCCCTGAAATCTGTAGCTACGAGTTTAGAGAGATTTGATCATGAAAGAAACAGAAGAAACCCCACGTGTAGAACATTCATCCAACCTAGATCCAGGAGTTCCTTGGCTTCTCTCATCTCTAGTCACCCTAACAGTACCGGATGATTCAACTCGAGTTTTAGGACCACTCCTAGGAATCTCTTCATTTTCTTTTACTTGGTACTTGGGCCGCTCTCTTAAAGAGGAAAAAAGGACAGAATAACAATCGTGCTTATTCTGGATTTTCTTTTGTATATAAAAGATCAAAAGAAACATACGGGAAAACCATCTAAATGTTACTTGTGACATAGGATCAAATAAGGAAACTCATAAAATTGGTACCACAAGCCAAAGCTGTTAAAGAGAAAAAGTATCAAACCTTATCCTCTCAAGAAGTTTTGGACTTTTCCTAGCATTCTTGATAAATCTATGCTTAATAAGTTCTTTGGCACTTGGTCTCTGAAAATATAAGACTTATATAAGAAGAGATGTTGAACACTCCCGAGGAGCTGTCAAACCTCGCTTTAAAGGATAAGCCATTGCTGCCAATAGAAAAGCAAAAGTTCCAAGGATTGCATTGCAAATACCTCAGCAGGGATCTTCTTCAAGCATAATGAAACAAACTCCTTCACTGGACGGGAAAAATGCTCATCTAACTGTACAGAAGAGAATGTTAAATATTAGAGACAAATTCACAGTAAGGAATAACAGTGATAGGATTCCTATGAGGCAAAGCATTCTGACCATGCTGCATAACGTTATCATGTTTAAGATGCAGAAAATGTGAAACCTGAGGAGGATTTTCCCGAGGAATGATAAAAAGCACTCTCATAGGATGGAGATCAGCTAGGGGAGGTTCTCCTTTTGCCATCTCAATAACTGTTATTCCGAGAGACCAAATATCTGCCTAAAGTGACAACAATCTCAGCAATAGCAACAGAATGCAAAAATATTACATATGCCAGGAAACAATATAACCTCTACAGACACATAAATGTCAAGCTAAGATAAGTGAAACTCATCAAATTGGCGAGATACCTTCTCATTATACCCTTCTGAGTTCTGAATCACTTCTGGTGCCATCCAAAATGGCGTTCCTACAAAAGTCTGTCATTCTCTAACAAATCAGCGCATGAAACCCAGATGATGACGAAAACTATAAATCATCAGCAGAGAATTAAAGATGAGATGATGCGAAAACTGATAAGAATCATTGGCCATCTTTCAGAAGATAACTTCTAGCATATAGATTTCCCACAACTGAAACATGAACAGTCTTCCACTATATAAGGCTGTAGATAAGAAACTGAAACTGAAGCTGCAGATAGCCTGACTAATAATAATGAAATAGTGTGCATTCAAGAGAATCCTAGTCCCTGGAAAATTTAAATCGGTAAAAATCAATAGACCTCACAATGCAAGCAGCAAAATCTAAACAAGGAGACCAGAAACTTCATAACCAGCCTTGTTAATATATTATGGGGATATACAAGTTATATCGCACAACCGAAAATGAACAAACAACACGAAAGAAAATCAACAGTGGTCATTGACATAATAGAGAAAGCACCTTCCTTCTTGATATCGTCCGTGTTAGCTGAGCAGAAACACCAAAGTCCGCCACCTGATACAGAGTGAAAAGACGTTGACAATGAAGCTCGTGCAACGAATTCTAGATATAGAAGATAGTGAAGATTTTATTATCATTAATAAAAGCTAAAAAAAACCTTAACATCTCCATTCTCGGTCAACAAAATATTAGCAGCTGCAAAGATAGGAAGAAATCGATTACATGTACCAAGCAGTTAAAACACATTTGATCACATTAAAAACAAGACACAATAATTTCATTAGCGCAAAAAACCTTTGATGTCTCTGTGGATCTTTCCCTCATTATGCAGATATTCAACAGCATGAAGCAGATCCCGTGTGATACAACTGATTGATGTTTCATCCAACGGATGCCCAGTTTGAAGCTGCACAAGATATATAACTTTTGAGGATTATAAGTTGCATCAAAGATAATATAAGTACAGGACAAAATCCTGTGCATGCATCACTATACACACTTATAGTTCCAGATTCCTAGAGTTCTGACAACAAATAAGTGAGTTGACATACGAGATCAGCAACCGAGCCACCGGCCATATATTCCATGATGATCCACAACTTGGTCTGATGAAGGTAAGAACCATAGTATTCGGTAATATACGGGCATCGACATTGTGACAATACTGAAATTTCCTGGGGTCAGCGACAAAAAATGAACACGGAAATCTTTACACACAAATTTTAAACACAGAAATTTAGGTCAATCAAGAGATACCTTTTGGATATCTTCGATCTCATCTTCTCTGCCGGATATCAAGTAAAAAGGTTAGAAAAAATCACGGAGCATAATGATATTCTCTAATAAACGTACTACAACTAAAAAATTAATTCATTAGTCTAGTAAGAGCCAAGGAAAGATTACTTTCCTTTAGCCTTTGATAATCGTGCATAAGTAACATTTCATAGAATTATTAAAATGTAACTGCTTAAAGTATAAGACAGCAAACATTATACTACCCAAGATCTTAAGAGGAGAACTGCATAGATTATAGAACGAGAAAAGTAAACGAAAACAGAAAATGTACTCACGATTCTTCCAGGTCGATTACTTTAATGGCAACTTCTTTATTGAGGTCCTTATCAAATCTGATAGGCAGCAGCACCAGCTCAGCATTAAAATAAGATAGACTCGATAGTATTTAGACAGTTTTATCACATGAAATAACAGATAACTGCTAATCATTTTCTTCTCAATTCTTATTCCAACTAATGTGAATGTAAAACCGGCTCTTAACTCTTTCTAGCAAGATGATTCAGCTTAGTGCTCACTGTCTAGTATTATAATGTAGAATATCAGACAACAAAACTAAGTTCCTTCTCAGAGTTTCTATGGGCAGCCAGCACTAAAGATTATTTGCAAACATCAATTAGGCTCTATAAAAGTAATATAGATCTTTTATACATAATGTCCCGCGGCAGTAAATAGCATCACTTTAACCATAAACATACAAAACGAGTATAAAGAAGGAAAGAAATATACATAATGTCCCGCGGCAGTAAATAGCATCACTTTAACCATAAACATACAAAACGAGTATAAAGAAGGAAAAAAATCTAAAATTAGTAGTGTAATAAATACTTACGCTTTATAGACATCACCAAAAGATCCTCTTCCGATTAACTCAATCTGGCTAAATCTGGCTCCAGCTGCCTCATGTAAACCCGCAACATCGTCCATCCCCACATACAAGGAAAAAACCCTCTCTCCCCCACAGTAAAAGCTATAAATCGGCAAAATAAATAGGGGATAATAACAAAATCAGAACGGATTGTAACACTATTCACCAGTCTCCTTCCCCAAAAGGGCCAACCCTGCAACTAGTTTCCACTGCATCTGCTTACTCAAAAGTGCAAACTATGATCTGGTGAACCTGAAGTAAATCTGATTATATTCGCAATGCGGAAATCCCTTTTACTCAAAGCAAAAGAGAGAAGGAAAAATTGTTTATCGGTGACCTACAATAACAGCAAAGATGGGTTCGATTTCGATGAAGTGACAGCTTACCAAGAAATATAAATTGCAACTAGCCGAGATACTCTTCACTCTACGAAAGGATAGTTGATATCAACATACACGCAAACTGATACATCGTCACTGATGTTTTTCCCATTCGATTCATCAGACAACGAATATCTTTCCAGGATTACTACAATATCAAACTCTTACAAAGGTTCAGGATGAATCCAAATTACCTGATAATTCGACAAAGACAACGGAAGAAAACTACTAATCTCTTTGTTCCTCTTCCTTTTCGTTTTCTATAAAATTCCCACAGAAAGCTTCCTGTCTAGCACCAAGAGATCGAGAGAAACTGTTGGCAGATGAAATTTCCATATTTCAATAATTTTTATTTCCAGTGTAATTATCACACAGAAGTCCAGAACCAACCCACCAGCTCATTATCCAGTCAAGCATAACAACCGGGCTCCAGTTGACGCCACTAAAAGTCCAGATAATTTTTATAGAGCCCATTAATGGCCCTCGTAACTGAGAATCATCTAGAGACTCCGCCCTGTCTAAAACAAATTAGACTCAGAATTTTGTATACAATCTTAACATATCCATTTACTTACTTTCATTATAACATGCTTTTACTTGTCATGAATAAAACAAGAAACATACTGTTTAGTCACCTAAATAGTTTGATACGGCACACAAAACATGGCTTTAGAAAAATGGTTCGCTAAAATTCATAAGTATAAATAATATAAATCGTTGCTTGTTTTTTTTAGTTTCGGTGCATTCAAACAAAAGAAAAATTAGAAGTAAAGAACAGAAGCGGTCAATGCGGAGCAAAGACTCGTCAGGGTTTCAGACTGATGCAAACCAGACCAACTCTGTTACTATTTTTTAGTTTCCGTCACTTAAATTTCTCACGCGCTACCCTTTGGTGTATTCTTCACACGCTTTGTTTTTTTTGTCTTTCTGTTTATAAGCCTAGTTTACACGCGCTTGAGGTCAAAACTAGACGTTGATGACAAACACAATCGAGTCTTACACACTGCACGTGCGCACGTGACTCTTCTTCCTATATATTCTCTTTGTCGTTCCCCCCCTTAATCTGCGTGCGTGTCACACCGAAGAAGTAATATGAATCTTGGTCCAAAACCAAACCCCAAATCACGACAATAAAATAAAGCCTTTTTCTTAAGAAATCTAGTATTACATTAATGGTTTTAATCGTATCAATATAGTTTTACTTATACAAAATCTATGTTATTAGTAAGGAAATAATATCGAGTGATTAATTATATGGTCCAACTTTAATCATAACAACAACAGTTTATCCACTCCAATCCATATGATTATTTCTCTTTCGGAAAAGCAATATTAATTATATTAAGAAAATCGGCGCTTGATAATTGGATTACATTTAAACAAATAAAGCGAATTTAAAAATGGATTTTATCATGAAGATTTTCACGTATCTTTTGACTTTCTTGGCCTCAGAGATAAAAACTTTTTCATGCAAAAAAAACTTTAAAACTTGTTTTCAATTGGTTAACTAATAATTATTTATAGTAATTATACCAAACCCCAAGAAATTCGTATCCTGTTGCCACAAGATGGTAAGATTTTATTTTTACCAACAAAGTAATCAAAACTAAAATAGCAAATTACTGTGTCGACAAACACTAATTTTTTAACAAAAGAAAAAAATTAAGAGTAGAACATAAAAGAGTCCATGAGAAGTTAGAGAAAGGAAAGCAGCAAATAAGAGCAAGAAGCCCAAAGAGAGAGGAAAAATATAACAAATAACATTCATATAAAACGCATCGACATATAGATAGATGATGGGCTCGGAACATCATCGACAACATCAACAACAGCATCAAAACCATCATCAGAAGCAACAAAGGAGCAAAGAAGCCTTAGGGATGGTGGCTCTTCACGAGGCCCTAAGAACCGTTTGTCTCAACACCGACTGGACTTACTCTGTCTTCTGGTCCATCCGTCCCCGTCCGTACGTCTCTCTCTCTCTCTCTCTATATATATATGTATCTATCATTCTCTCTCTCTCAAACGATGTCGTTATTGCTCTTAAGGAGAGTTCGAGGCGGTGGCAATGGCTGCAAGGTTGGCGACGACAACGGAAGCTTGTAAGTTACTCTTTTCCCAGTGTTTTGTTTAATTTTCTTACATTACTTAATAGTCAAGACTTTGCCTATAGTTCAGTCTTTTCTCAACTATAATAAAAAGTCAACATTTTCCTCTAAGGGTTTACGTGTTTGGTCGCCGGAAAGTTTGCCCGGAAACCTATTTGCCGAAAAGAAATATTACTCTAGGCTTGAATAAAAAATCAAAAATAGTCACAAAAATTGCAGCATGGGATTCTAAACATGATCATGCGACTGTGTTTACATTTCTTTTAAGCTGCGATTGATCTGTTTAATTAAAAAGAGAACGTTATATAAATGAGCTTGTTCTTGTCTGATACTTCAATGATTTTTTTTTTAATTAAATTTTTTGGTTATTGATATATGAATCTTTATAATTAAATAAATAAACATGCTATGTATTGACATTGATATGTGGGGTTGCAGGATGTTGATGTGGGAAGACGGATACTGCAGAACAGGAGATTGCTATGGAAACATGGAAGGAGAAGATCCTGTCCGTAAATCATTCAGCAAAATGTCAATTCAGTTATATAATTATGGCGAAGGGTGGGTACTTGGTAGGTCCTTAGTTGCTTTTTATCATCATTTTTGGCTGTCTGAATATATACAGCTCTTGAGATCTTATCACTGCGAATTTATCAAAAATAGAAACTATTATTATCTTCCTTTTTCTGGATTTTGCAACATATTTTTGGCGAACAGGTTAATGGGGAAGGTTGCTTCTGATAAATGCCATAAATGGGTTTTCAAGGAACAAACTGAATCTGAATCTAATGCCTCTAGTTACTGGCAAAGCTCCTTCGATGCTGTAAGTTTTTTTTTTTTGTAAAATCAATTAAACATTGATGTAGAATTAAGACTTGGATTGCAAACATTGATATCTATCTCTTAAAAATGCAGATTCCTTCAGAGTGGAATGATCAGTTCGAATCTGGAATTCAGGTACGATAAAGAACAAAGAATGTTCTCGAGTATATTGGTTCCTTGTGTCTCAAGTGACCTTTGTGATATATTCTCTTTTTACATACAGACCATAGCTGTTATTCAAGCGGGACATGGCCTTTTACAACTCGGTTCTTGCAAGATTGTAAGTATTCTACAGTAAATTAAAGTTCTTACTTGGGATCTATCAGACTATCAGTTATGTTCTCTAAACCGACCACTTTTTCTCAGATACCTGAAGACCTGCACTTTGTACTTCGGATGAGGCACACGTTCGAATCACTCGGCTACCAGTCCGGCTTTTACCTCTCTCAGCTCTTCTCCTCAAGCCGAACCACTTCATCTTCAAACACATCGCTCGTGGGCTCGAACCACCCTATACTACCTCCACAGACTCAGCCATTGCAACCCTCTCTTCCTCATCACTACAACTGGAGTAGTACGAGCCAACGACCTATGATGGCTCAATCCTCTTTGCCTACGTACCAACCTCACATCCCTTTTCCAGTACTACCACAGTCAAACAAAGAACAGGACGCCGACGTGAAATGGCCCACCGGCCTATCTTTCTTTAATGCGTTGACTAACAACGTCAACGCTAAGCTTCTGTTTGACTCAGATGGGTTAGCTGAAAAACCAGAGCATCAGAACCACCAGAACCAGAGCCATGAACAGAGCAACTCTGAGAATCAAGCGAACCCGAGTGAGTTCTTGAGCCTTGATAGTCACCACCGAAACATGAGTTTCTTGGAGTGATGATCTAGGTAAAGACTCGTGAGAACCAATTACTATGCTTTTTATGTTGTTGTTTCGATCGTTTTATCATCTCTTTTGTTAGACATAGTTATTCTACATTCTCTCTCTCTCCATCAGTCAACTCTCTTGCAACAGTTTACTGTTTTATTTCTTATAAACTTCTCTTTACCTGCTTCTTTTAAGCCATAACTCACCAAAGATATAATTTTTCTGTTGAAAAATATCTTGAACTTACATTCTCCTTTGTAGAACTTAAAGAAAAGCTTATAAAGATAGTCTTAAGAATAAGAGAAGAAGAGCAAAGTGTAAAAACTGAATTTCTTTCATTCATTCATCTTGTCGAGTTACATTCAAGAGAGTTGTTCGCCCTCTTTATATTAAAAACTGTTGGAGTTTGCCTTTATACTTCTCTGTTTTTGGTGTTTTGTTTGGTTGTAAAAGTGTTTTAAACGAACTTAACAATTACAGAAAGTAATCTTGTTCTTTCTGCAAGTGTCTTTAGAATCAACTATCTGAGAGAATACTTTGTGTGAATGGGAGAGATGACACAAGGATTTACGAGTTCAGGTCCAATCTAGGACCCTACGTCTCGCCGGAGAAACTTCTCCGGAAGAAAACTCACTAAGAAACTTGCTCAAACTCGAGCCTTAAACCCTTACAAACTGTTTTCTCCTCTCTAAAGCTTTCAATCTCACACACTCCTCACAAACGCTCTGTTATACTTTTTATATAACAACAGAGCATATTACAATCGTAAGAGACATTCTTGAATTAACCTAAGTTATTCACTTAGGTGAATTCAGCACCATATTCTCCCTACAGCCTCCTGAGAAGAGACATACTGCAGAGCCTTGAAACTGATTCCTAGGAGAAGAGCTTAAGATCAGATTCTTGTCTGTACTTTCTGATTTTTTCTCTTTCCTGAATGTTTCTTCAAGTCAACTTACGATTTCCTTTTTGTATCAGTCTTTGAGAGCTTCTGCTTGAAAACAAGTCTTTCACTTACTTGAACAAAACTCGTCCAAGTCTGCAGGTCTGCAAAAAACACTTCAAACATCAAACTAATCTTCACAAAAACGTTACATGGTTTTAAACCCGACAATACAATCGGTCTTCGTTTGTGTCAGAAGGTTGCAGGCTCTGAAACCGGTTGCTGAGGGTCACAGTCTGTTTGTCTGGACGTACTCTCTCAGCCATCAACGTCGTGCAAAAACGTGAGCCATGCTTCAGAAAGTACAGTGCAGGACTCGGTTGACTGGGCTCGTGATTCTCCTTGGGCTGCTTCTGACTGTTGATGGGCTTGTGCGAAACTTCGGTTGGTGACAAGCCCAACATTGATTGGTTATCTTGTTGCTCTGTTTTGCTGCTCGGAGAACAGGGGATCTGCTTCTGCTTTCCTGTGGCTTCAATGCTAACATCCCCCCTCAAACTTGAGGTGGGGGACTCCCCAACTCCAAGTTTGTTCCTGAGATTAATAAAGGCAGTTCTTGGCAGGGATTTAGTAAAGATATCAACTGTTTGATCAGTAGATGGAATGTACCGAGTTTCAATAAAACCAAGAGCTACACGCTCTCTCATGAAGTGATAGTCCAATTCGAAATGCTTTGATCGTGCGTGAAGGGTCGGATTAGTAGAGAGATAGATGGCTGATAAGTTATCACAGTGAATTGCAGCTGGTCCAGTCTGCACAATCTTGATATCTCTGAGCAAGAAGGAAATCCAGGTGAGTTCTGCCGCAGTTTCTGCCAATGCTTATACTCAGCTTCTATGGAAGAACGTGAAATAATAGACTGTCTTTTAGCACACCAAGAGACCAGATTTGGCCCTATGAATGTGCAGAAACCTGTTGTTAATCGCCTTGTTTCTTTACATCCTCCCCAGTCACTGTCACTGAATGCAGAAACTTGGAGATTGATGTTTTAAAACAAATGAAGACCCATTGATGTTGTGCCTCTGAGGTAGCGAAGTATCCTATTTAGTAATGCAAAATCTGAGTTTGTGGGGCTGTGCATACGCTGACAGACCAGATTTACTGAGTATTGAATGTCGGGTTTAGTTAAGGTCAAGTATTGAAGTTTCCCAGCCAAGCTTCTGAAGTAGGCCTGGGTTTTCGGTTTTTTCGGTTTATCCGGGTCGGTTTATCCGGTTTTCGGGTTTTTCGGTTTGAGAAAAAAACGTCCGAAAGAAATTTTTTAACAATCGGTTCGGTTCGGTTTTTTTATCGGTTTAATCGGTTTGGTTTTAAGTAAATAAAACCATTCCGAATTAAACCGAAATTTAATTTATTTTCGGTTTAACAAATTTAAATTTAAATTTTTATCGGGTTATTTCGGTTTATTACGGTTTATTTCGGTTTTTCATGTTTTATTTCGGTTTATTTCGGTTAACTACGGTTAATTTCAGTTTATCTGGTTAATTTCGGTTTATCCGGTTAATTTCGGTTTACCCGGTTAATTTCGGTTTATCTGGTTAATGCTCCAATTCCTGCAAAAAACCAAAACAACACAAACAATGTTTGTCTACAATAACACAAACAGATAATCTAACAACACTGACAATCATAAGAAAATAAGAGAGAAACAGAAACAACAAACAAACAGATAATCTGCATTAACAAGAAATGAAAACAACATTAGTAACCACATCATTCTTGTGATGTCCGAGAATCTACAGCAAACAAAAAAACAAGATTAGTATATGCAACTAAAATTAACAAAAACAAATAAATATGATACTAAAACTTACCAAGTGATTCATAAAAATCAACTTCTTCCAACATTTGAGCTAAGTTAGCAACTTGGATTGGTGAATCAGAAGAACACCACAACCATTGCTGAGTACACACTAATACCTCAATCATATAAGGAGTTAAAGAACTCCGATACGGATCAAGGATTCTCCCACTTGTGCTAAAAGCGGATTCCGAAGCAACCGAAGATACTTGGATTGCGAGAACGTCTTTAGCAATTTCAGATAATATTGGAAAGTTAGCACTGTTTCGCTTCCACCAAGAAAGAACATCGTACTGTAAACCCAAATGATTCTCAACTCTTACTTCTGTTTTTTCTGACAAATAGACTTCTAACTCACTACAACCATCTTCACTTCTTCTCTCATTAACCATCTGACTGTAAAGTGAATCCATCCGCTCATAACCATCCTCATCATCGGATAAATCAAAGACAAATCTAGATTGTTCAGAATCACCATGATCACTCTTGTTTCCAGCTGTGTCATTCTGATCAATTTTAGTAAGTCTGAAACTATATTCTTCATACAAACGTTTCATAACACTTGTAACTGATGCATAAAGTTGTCTATTTTCTATGGTATCTTTCCCATAAAGCTTTTCAAAGCAGAGAGAAGCAAATTGCATCTTGTTCCGTGGATCAAAAACACTTGCTACAATCACAAGCTCATTCATATTCATCAATCCATCCCAATACTTTTCAAATTTATCTCGCATAACATGAGCTTGTTTTCTGATTTCCTCATCATTATTGTTACATTTCGTTATTAGATTCCTTTCTATGGTAACAATCTCATTGTAACAAATCGTGGAAGTGACTGATTTTGAAGCTGAAAATGCAAGAGTGCAATTGAAAAATATTTTTAGGAACTTTACCAACCTTTGCGCCTCATCCCAATCTTTCGAAGTTGGTGGTCCAACTCGTTTTTTTTATCTTTCTCATCCTCTTCCATAAAGTAATCGCAGTACAATTTATCCTCAGCCGACATTTTTTCAAAAGCCATCCTTAGCTTAAGGGCAGAAGTCAACATTAGATATGTTGAATTCCATCTTGTAATGCAATCTAAAGCCAAGGTACCTCTAGAGATCTTCCCTGTCTCACACCTCAATTCAAAAGATTTTAACCTCGTGAAAGATGATCTTACATACTTGATTGCGTTCCTAATACTAACAATACTAGTATTAGCCTTTGCTAAACCATCTCTCACAACCAAGTTCAAAATGTGCGCACAACAACGCATATGTACAAAAGTTCCTTCTAGAACTAAAGCGTCCATTCCCTTCATTTTCATAGCGTCCCTGAACAATCTTATAGCTCTATCATTTTCCTTTGCATTATCCACCGTAATAGTGAAAACTTTCTCAATTCCCCATTCATCTAAACAGCTAAGTAAATGTTCAGCAATGGTGTCACCTTTATGATCAGTTATAACCTTAAAGCTAATGATCCTTTTTTGTAACTCCCAATTTTCATCAATCCAATGAGCAGTCACCACCATATAATTGTAAGAGGTTGTCGGAGATACCCAAATATCAGTAGTGAGAGACACTCTTTGCCTATTAACACTAAAAAAAGTCTTAAGAGTAGCTTTTTCTTCCATATAAATTGTAGCAATGTCCTTAGTACAAGTTCTTCTTGAAAAAGTCTTGTACATTGGTAATAAATTGCTACAAAATCGTTTCCACCCCTCAGACTCAACAAATGAGAATGGTAGTTCATTAATAATGACCATGTCATTTACTGATCTCCTAAAAATTAAAGGATCACATTTCACAACTTTCATATTACCACTGCTATCTCCACTCATCATCTTCTGTTTATCACTTTCTATGAAAGTCTTATATAACTTACATCTTCCTATGTGACCTCTCATTGGACTAGTTCCTACAGTTTTAGAATTGCAACTAATCTCTACCCCCACAATAACGACAATTGCATTTGTCATGGTTGTCTTCCGTTTGAATAAAATGTTGCCATACCTCTGCCCTTTTTTGAAATTTTTTCTTCGGATTCGGTGGGAGATTGGAAGCACTTGATCGCTGCGTTTTAGTCCGTTTGTTTCCAGTGGCAATGGGTTCAGGAATTTCATCTCTATCAAACTCCATATTAAGTTAATATAACCTGATAACAAACACATCATCAATAAAAAAGGGCAAAGCAAAGATTCATATTAAAGTGCAAACTAAGTCATCATTCAACGCAAGACCTTGACATAACAGAGACTCGTCCCTGGATAACAAAGTTGCGAGATAAGAAGAGTACAAAGAAACTTAAGCTCTGAAGCATAAACCTAATTTTCATCAGCTGGACTACTCCGAGTGATACATTTAAACGTTAAGTATTTCACAGCATAGCTCAGACAAGTATGATGTCAATAATCAATGTGTTAAAAAAACACATTATACATATATAATCGGGGGAAAGCAAAAGATGTATTAAAATGATTTGCTTCCTTCACTTGGAGGTAATTTGATAATAAGCTATATACATGTATAGATGTATTGCATCATACGAGTGTACCTTTAAGCAACTAAGTGTTACACTCCGTTAAATTTCCACGTACGTGAGAGTAAATTCAAATCTTAAAATATCATGTGATTAGTGCATCATTTGTTAAAATGCTACTGAGCTGATATTATTGTTATTGTACGAAGGAATTAATGTGAATTTAATAGCAAATGATCTCACGATATATATGATAGGTCAATGAAGTGACAAGACTAGAGATGATTATCAAGAAGGATCACTTATCTTTCGGTGAATGAACAAAAAAAAGAGAATCTTATACACTTCTTGACCCACAAGACACCAGAACAACATAACATTGTACAAATAAACCAGTGGTCAGTTCGAAAATTCACGTCGCACTACCGAATAATATAGATTTGTTCTATCTATTTTATTATTAAATATAGACTAAGATCGATTTCACATATTTCACGTTATGGTATATTTAATACTAAGCATTTTGTCGCTACTTTTTATTTCTTTCTACTAATCGCTAAAATTTGGTCCTCCAAATACGCATCATCTGTACATCTGTGTCTTACCATCCAGCTATGTATACCATCCAGCTATGTATAAACTAATATTTGAATCGATACCATCCAACTGTCCAAATATATGAAAAAGCGAATCTAAAACAACAACAACAACAATCTAGAATACACCTAGGCGAATCTAAAAAAGGAGGAGGAGGAGAACTCACCAAAGAGAAAGTCGTAGCCGATAAGGAGAAGGATGAGAAAGAGGAGGAGGAGAAGAAGAAGAAGAAGAAGAAGAAGTTTCTGTCAAAAAAATCGTAGAAGAAGAACTGAAGAAGAATCTCCGATCTACTAGATCCGCCGCTGGAGAGAAGGAGGAAGTTTGCGATTTTTCTCTGAAAAATTAGGGTTTGCCAAACCCGATTTTTCTCTTATATAAGTCAGCCGATTTTCGGTTTAGGAAAACCGATCGGTTTGGTATTCCCGAACCGAACCAAAATATAAACCGAATAAAATTAATTATTTAGCCGATCGGTTTAGCGGTTAAAATTAAACGAAAACCGAAACCGAAAATTTCGGTTCGGTCGGTTCGGTTTTTTCGGTTTTCACCGAAAACCCACCCCTATTCTGAAGTATGTTGGGTCAACAAATGGTTCCTGACTTCCAGCCATTGCTTCAATCTTTAAGGGGAGTGGTGTTGGCATAGAGTGACACATTGTCATGCATGCTTGACTGAGGATGTCTTCAGCATACTTAGCTTGGTTCAAAAACATACCACCATTGTGATGTTCAATCTGAATTCCCAAAAAATAGTGAAGAGTACCAAGATCTTTCATAGAGAATTTGGAGCTTAGGGCAGCAATGAGATTGGTGTACAAGCTGGGATCACTTCCAGTCAGTATGATATCATCCACATAGAGCAGTAGCACAAGTGTTTTACCTTCATGATGATACACAAATAGAGATGGATCAGCTGTGCTGTAGACAAAACCATATTCAAGCAAGAAGGTGGTGAATTTGTCGAACCAAGCCCTTGGAGCTTGCTTGAGACCATAGATGGCTTTGTCTAACTTGCACACATAAGAAGGATGTTCTGAGTCTTCAAAGCGAGCTGGTTGAAGCATATATATGTTTTCTTGTAACTCACCATGCAGAAAAGCACTTTTAACATCCAGTTATGTGACTTTCCAGCCTTTGGCAGTTGCGACACTTAAAATTACTCTGATTGTTGCAGACCTTACAACCGGACTGAAGGTTTCAAGATAATCAATTCCTTCTTCTTGATGAAAGCCCTTAGCTACTAGCCGTGCTTTGTATTTGTCGATTGATCCATCTGCTTTTAACTTCACTCGGAACACCCATTTACAACCCAACATATTCATACTTGGTGTTGGTGGCACAAGATGCCAAGTTTTGTTTGAATGTTGAACATCCATTTCTTCCTGCATTGCAGAGAGCCATCTAGGATCCTTCTTGGCTGATTTAACTGTTTTTGGTTCAATAATAGAAGGAGAAGTTGTGCTTAAAACATACTTGGGATTAGGCTTGCGAATCCCACTCTTTCCTCTTGTGGTCATTGAATGATTATTGACTATTGATGCAGTAGGAATTTCTTCAATTGCTCCCTCTATTTCATCATCTACTGAAAGTTCAGAATGTGGATTTCCACTGATGTTTTCTGATTCCATTTGTCTATGAGCAATGTCTGCACTGTTGTTCACATTATCATGAACCCCATCTTCATTTTCAGTAGCCATTATTTCTTGTTCTGAAACTGATGTTGTGATCTGAACTACAGGTTGCTGATCTGCAGATTGTGGTTTCAACAGCCAACTGGTTGCAGGCTGCTATGACTGGGATTGTGGAGAAGATGATTCTGGAGTTGCTGCTTGCCAAGCTTTGAGCAGTGTGGTGGTGTACTTGGGAATCAGATGATGGTACTTTGATATGAAGGGAAGACATTCTTCATCGAAAATTACGTGTCTGCTGATGAATACTCTTCCTGTTGGAGGATACAGGCACCTGTAGCCTTTGTAGCCGACATTATACCCAAGAAAAACACACTGCAATGACCTTGGTTCAAATTTGTTTGATGAATAGGATCGAAGACAAGGATAACATGCACTTCCAAACACACGAAGAGCACTATAATCTGGTTTATGTCCAAAGAGCTTCTCAAATGGTGTCTGAAAGTTCAAGGCAGCTGAAGGCAACAAATTACTGATGTAGTTGGCTGTAAAGAAGCTTTCAACCCAAAAATGAAGTGGCACTTTGCTGTAGAATAACATCGAGAGACTTAGCTCAATCAAATGTCTAAGTTTGCGTTTTGCAACCCCATTTTGTTGGGGGGTGTAAGGGCATGATAACTGATGTTTGATACCACATTTGTTCAGTTGAGTCTTCATTATAATGCTAGTGAATTCACCTCCTCCATCACTTTGAAAAACTTTGATCTTTTTGTTAAACTGATTTTCAACAAAGTTTTGAAACACAAGAAACACTCCATAGAAGTCTGATTTGTGTTTTAAAGGGTAGAACCAACTGAACTTAGTGCAATCATCAACAAAAACAACATAAAACTTGAATCCTTGAACAGACTGAACTGGAGAAGGTCCCCATAGATCACAGTGGATCTTATTTAGAGGTTCTAGAGTACGAGAATCAGAACTAGAGAAAGATAATCTGAAATTTTTCCCCAATTGACAAGGTTCACAAACTGCATCCTTTCTTCCTTTATTGATTGTGATAGCCTTGCTGCTTTGGAGGTGCTGGAGAATTTGTGAGCTAGCATGTCCCAGTCTATAGTGCCAGATGTTGTAGTCTGTGGCCTGTTTCTGAGATGCATAGAAGGCTCTATAGTCTTGATTCTCCAGCGTGTACAATCCATTACGTCTTGGATCCCTGGTTATCACTTTCTGAGATGCCAAATCCATTATATAAACCTGATTAGCATCGAAAAACACTCCACAAAGATAATCTTGACATAGTTTTGACACAGACAATAGAGGCTTCTCAACAGATGGACATACCAAAACATCATTTAAAGGTAAGCTACTTGTAGGTGTGGTCAGATTTGTTGAGCCAATATGAGTTATGGGAAGATTATTACCATCTGCAACTGTGATACCTTCCAAACCATGATAAGGAGATGCGCTTGTCAGACCAGTTGCTGAGGAGATTACATGTGTTGTTGCTCCAGAATCAGGATACCATTCCTATCCTGTGGAATCTGCAGCTTGATAGGCAGTGAAAGCTTGTGGCAGGTCGTTTCCCTGGAAGTTGTTATTGAAGCGATTCCAGCACCTTAATGCAATGTGTCCTATTTTTCCACATATTTGACACACTGATTTAGGAGAAGATGTGTCCATGTTGGAGTTTTGACCTGTTGATGCCATTTGCTGGTGAAATCCCCTACCATGAGATGAGTAACCTCCACGACCTCTGTTAGACGTAAAGAAATTCCCTCTTCCTCTGTAACCAGTCCCATTGTACTGGTATTGTTGTTGAGGTGCACCATTTTGCTGCTGAACTTGATATGCTAGATGTGGAGTGACCTGAGTGCCATCATAAGACTGCAAACGAGTATCAAAGCCTCCAATCTCAAAGATCACATCAGTGAGTGTTGGCGTTGGAAGTCTTGTCATGGAGCTTTGAATGACAGTACAGATGGGATCATATTCACGACCCAAACCATTCATAAAGCCACATATTTTCATGGATTCTTCGATGGGTTTTCCAATAGAGCTGAGTTGATCACAGACTAAGGAATATTCATTGACATAAGCAGCAAAAGTTTTACCTTGCTTGGTGAGCAACTGCAACTTCCTTTTAAGTTCGAATTCTCGGCTAATGGTGCTTCGATTAAACTTGTTTGCGAGAGCCATCCATATTGCTTGAGATGTAGGAAGGTTGAAGACACTGCCTAAAACTTCTTCAGAAAGAGTCCCAAATATCCAAGATTTTATCAACTCATCTGTGCAAAACCAAGACTCATATGCTTGATTTTCCACAAGATGAACTGTCTCTCCAATACGCTGCTCTATCGTTGTTGGTGGTGCTGCAAGACGTCCATTTATAAAACCCAAAAGTTTCTGGCTGTTGAGCAATGACTCCATTTGAGTTTTCCATAGGAGATAGTTAGTTTCATTGAGTTTTAAGGTGAATGAGCTAGCAACATGAATGTTGCTAGCAACATGAATGTTGCCCGGAAAAGGATAAAAAGGTAGAGTGTCTTCCATTAGAGCTCCTGTGAAGGATTTGGCTCTGATACCATGTAGAACTTAAAGAAAAGCTTATAAAGATAGTCTTAAGAATAAGAGAAGAAGAGCAAACTGTAAAAACTGAATTTCTTTCATTCATTCATCTTGTCGAGTTACATTCAAGAGAGTTGTTCACCCTCTTTATATTAAAAACGTTACATGGTTTTAAACCCGACAATACAATCGGTCTTCGTTTGTGTCAGAAGGTTGCAGGCTCTGAAACCGGTTGCTGAAACGTACTCTCTCAGCCATCAACGTCATGCAGAAACGTGAGCCATGCTTCAGAAAGTACAGTGCAGGACTCGGTTGACTGGGCTCGTGATTCTCCTTGGGTTGCTTCTGACTGTTGATGGACTTGTGCGAAACTTCGGTTGGTGACGAGCCCAACATTGATTAGTTATCTTGTTGCTGTGTTTTGCTGCTCGGAGAACAGGGGATCTGCTTCTGCTTTCCTGTGGCTTTAATGCTAACATCCTTAAACTATTAACGCAATTGTAAAAGTCAATTAATAGTATGTTAGTTTTCATCATTTAAGAGATTGTATAAATAGTTGAGGAAATTTAAGTTATACTTACAAAATCCTATTGATTATTGACTCGACATTAGTCTTGTGGAAAACGTAAGTCATTGCCTCATTAATGGACTTTGTTCAAAGTCAAACCCATGTGTTGTTGAAGATAATATTTTCTTTTCTTGCAAGAGATTGTTGGTGCCTATACACACATTCTATACAAAAGAGCGTACCTAAAGTAGATTTTTCCACAAAAGAGAAAAAAGGAAGAGCTTGATGTGGACCGTGACTCTTCCCGGTAAGTTTCAAAGTGTCTCGTATGTGAAACTTGGTCATGGAGATAAAGAATGTTTTGGGAGAACGACTCGAGTGCACATATGAGAGATTTAAGAGAATTGAAACATACGAAGAATATTTCACATCATAAATATAACAACAGTTTGAGCGACATGAAGCTTGGTCATGGAGATAAAGAAGGTTCTGGGAGAACGACTCGTCTCTCAGTGACCTTGGCTTTCAGTTAGTCTCTTCGGCTCATTCTGTCTGGCTCGTACCCTTTACCTGATTCGACATGAAGCTGATCACTGAAATATATATATATACACGCTAAGATCTTTTACATTTGAGGATAAATATCCATCACAGGATAACATATATAAGATGTTAGTAGGTGACAGAAGAGAGAGAGCGGGTGGGTTGTGTTTATCTAATCTCTGGTCGGCTTCAATAATGATGAGTTCATATCTATCCTGTTTCGTTACTTTCTCGAGTCTGGATCAGTTGACCGCTAAACCCTCTTCGGCCTGACCCTTCTCTAGTGTCACCAGAGCTCTTCCTCCTCCTCTCATTATGTCCAGCTAAGCGCCTCCGGCAACTCCTTTTAGCTTCATCAAACTCTGATAGCTCATGAAACCTGCTCACGCTCCAAAAATCAATAAAATTGAACAACAATCCTCTTGTGGATAACCTGGAACAAGTATTAATATCGAAAGGATGAATAGAACCTGCTGCACTGTTGACAAAAGCGTTGAGTGACCCCTGCAACTGTTGCAGCGGATGCCTTTGCATGAACCTCACAGACTTTGTGTCTGCGGTAATATTGCTTGGCCTCAGTCAAGTAAACAGAACACCTATCGACCTGGCACAGTCGTGATGAAACATGATCGCTGCTATGACCTCTAACTCTCTCCATCATTATTTTCTTCCTTTTGTCTTCATCCCCACCATCTTCCTCTTCTCTATCCATTTCTTCTTCAACAAGGTAGAAGGCTGTAGCCTTATCTTTCAAGTTACCCCACCGTTGCTTTCTCTCACACTCCATTTTCTGGTAAAACATCAAGTTGTAATCTTGAGAAGATGGTGGGGGAGTTCTGGTTAAGACTAAACAATATTGAGGGATGGGTTTGGCTTTTGGAATTAGTATCTAATAAAGGAAAGGAAAATAAGGAGATGGACCACTGTCCTTATATGCTTCTCTGGGGGAATAAGTACATGCTTACGTGATGTGTTTGCTTCCCCTTGAAAAAGCTTTTAATTGGAATTACAAAGATAAAAAAATATATTGATATTAACTATTGCATTTGCATTCTCTGTTTTTGTTTTGGTTTGTTGTGATGCAATGAAGAGCTTTTCCAATTCGAAGCTATAGATTTTACTTCCACTTTAATTATTACCTTGACTTTTATTTCGAAATCATTATTCAAAACGGGGACCCTTTTGTTTTAATAAGATAACACCAAGAAGAAGATATGGGAATCATAATTTACACATGATCTTCTTATCTAAACCTTTTTTTTTTCAAAAGTCCCTAGAAACAGACAAAGATCCTAATAAATGATGACATCCTTTGTTGATGTAGATCACTATTGGATTCATCTGCTTGCAACCCATATGCCATGTGTTATTTTTTTGTTGGCAGTATGAATATTTTCTGTTGTGGACAATGTCATATGAACGCATTAAGTTGATGCATATAGATTTTTTCTTTCTTTCTTTCTTTCTGGTGTTAGGCATATATATCTTGTAAATATTCTATTTTGAGAGAATGCAAAAAAATCAGAGATTAAAATATGGAAAGTAGACAATTGAGGTCATTTTACCTTGGGCGTTCCAATGCAAACGACACTTGGAAGTTGGAAGTATTCTTGATAGAGCACTGTTCTCCAAAGAGATCTCCACATAGTAATGATTACATTAGAAATAACAAAATAATTTAACCTTGTTTTCTTTTTTCTTTGATAGGAGAAGAGACCTCTGCAGATTCCATTGAGCACAAGTCTGTCTTACAGATCATTGAAACAAGTAAAGAGTCTTTGAAGAGCAAGCTAAAGAATCAGAACATGAAGCAGGTATACGTGATTTTCCTCTGTAAGCTGCAGTCATCACTGCTTCTACTTACTCTTCTTCTCTTTTACTTTCAACTGTGTGATTTCCTCTTAAGTAATTGGTTCTATCTTAGAATACAATTTTACAGTGAAGCTTTCTTTGCTTCTCTTTTTTTGTAACATCTATCAGCACTGTAGGAAAGAGGAATAGTTAGAATTATTAGTAGGTAGTGAAAGAGACGAGACATAAAAGGGTTCATATGCCAAACTGTACTCATGTCTGGACATAACTTCTGAGGTTTTGCAAAGCTGCACTTGTTTTTACAATAATCTAGATTCTAAAAACAGAACTCAGAAAAGAAAAAAAAAAAAAGAGATGCCACTTTTTAAACGAGGAAGTGGAGAATAAATATAGTCATGGCGAATTTCTCTAGTTTCGCATTTATTTGTTACTTAACGTTAGGAAACAAAATGCACGCAGCTATCTGTTTGTGTTACACCATAGACGTACAGAGATGCCTACTCTCGTTTTCGGTTCCACTTCAGAGCATCAGAGCCAAGAGAATTAGTTCTGTTTATTTTGTCGTATATGCCAAAAAATACAGATGACAGTATCCTATGAATAATATTTATTCTTTTGCTAGTAACTATGCGATCCAGCTTGTAACATTTGTCGCTCCATAGACGCAATTATCGTATCACTTCCTCCATGCACTCGCAGTCACGTAGACGAATAATATTGATAAACAGAATTCAAGGCCACTATATATCTTTTTCTGTTGTTTAATTTACGATTTTTCATTTTAGTTAATAAAAACAAATTGCAGTGGAATCTAACACGGTTCATTCATAATACTGAGCCACGAGAAACCTTTTTCATTGCAACAACAACGTATCAAATAAAAGAACGATAGAAACTAAGACATTAGCTTCACGGCGAATTACTTTCGCCGCCAGTTTGCTGACGGAACTCTTCCGCACCTCTATACTCCGTCGTATCTACCGGCTGTGTCACGTCCTTCAACTCCATCGCGACCTTATCCTCTTGAATCCTGTCGTCCGCATTATCTCCCGCCACCGCATCGCTGATGTTTTGTCCCGTTTCCTTCGCCGCTTTCCACGCTCCTTCCATCGTATCCTTCATGTTATCTCCTACGTTCACGGCTGTATCTGTCGCTTTCTTCACTCCTTCCCTTGCCTTGTCTGTCACGTAGTCCGTTGTTGACTTATCGTCGTTCGTAGAGTTTGAACCATAATGACGGTCTCTCATGTTCTCCGTGCCCTATAAGTAAATCCTTAACTGATTAATACCAATTAATGACGAACTAAAACAAATTGATACATTGTTCGCCAATAACATAAAATCTTTTGGCACGAATGTTGGCTGAAAATTATAATAATCTAAACATTAGCCCAAAGTGATATTAGTCATGGACATACATCCGTTTTCTTAAATGCAGTGGAGAAGCGATGAAACCGAGTGGAAGCTTGTCGGAGGACATAACTGGAGACATCTCCGCCAGTAGTTCTTGAAACGTTCAGCGTTGCAAGACTCTTCACCAAAAACCTAAACCCCATAGTTAACTTTTGTTTTCTTGATTATAATTTTTTTATATGTTGCTTTCCCAAATTCTAGCAACTGCTTAAGAAGTAGTTAGTGAAGATCCTAAAAGCTTTGCGGAAATCAGTGAAATGGTGGAGCATTGGGCCAACGACACCTCGTCACCGTACGACACGTTCCTTAGTTGCTGTCTGGTGTCTGGACACGTGCCTCTTAATGGTTCTGTGTAAAGACCAAGCAAACCTTATTATAGGCTTGATCGTATATAGGCCCGTTATAACCCTTAAACCCATAATTGAACAGGCTCAAAGCGGAGCTGGTAAAATGTCATTTTTGATTTTGAATTGCAGAAGGATTACGAATCGCGGGAGCGATAAGCAGAAAGAAAATGGCAAAGATAAAGTGTGCCGGAGTTCTGGGAGCTGGCCAAATGGGTTCAGGAATCGCGCAACGCACTGCCGTTTACTGCCTCGACTTTTGGCTTATGGACGCTGGTCGAGATGCGCTCTCTCGAGCCACCCCAGCTACTTCCTCTTCTTTCATACGTTTTGTCTCCAAATGTCTTCTGGATATGACATGATTCACTCGAATTTTAAAATTTACTTGATAATCACGATAGAAAAACAATTTAAGGATGAAACTATTGAAAACCGAATTAAGAAAAAGATAAATTCGTGGAGCCGAGATTTGATTTCTTTCTTTAATTCAATAAATCTCCCGAAGTGTGGCGGTTTGATGAGATTTTGAATCCTATGAATCAATTACGACGAGACTACAATCGCAACATCCGATTGTATAATCTACAAACAATAATCTACGCTATATTCTCGAGACTTACAGTGCGTGAAGAAGAGAAGGTAGATCGGTGGAACGATTTTCAGAGAGAATGCGAAAAGGTGGCGGCCGAAATTAGGTAATGAGAATTAAGGCTTGTTTTTATAGTTTTAAGAGAGCGGTTTTTGCAACCCTAAAACATGGGAGGTAACCAAACCGACGAAAAATTATGGACGGTTAGGAGAGAAAATCGTGGGTATGGTTTAGGGTTTTAACTCGGTTTTGGGGTAAAACCGTAATCAAAATTTGGCCCAAAAAGAACCTTATTGGGCCTACGGCATTTTGCCAAGACCCAAGACCCAAGATCCGAGCTCGGGCCCGGCCCGGCGGCGGCGGCGCATGCGTGAGTGGATATCTTTTCTCTCCAACTCTTTTAAACTATTATATGAACTCTCCCATTTATATAGTAGAAGATGTTTCCTCAAATTTTCAATGTGTGACTTTTGTTCCTACTCGTTAAATTTGCTAACAAACTTATGGCTTATTATGAACCCAATGACCCATTTTTCATTCACATTTCAACAAATTTTTGCAATCAATATTTGAGTCATATACCCAAATTGAACATGCAAATATTGTTTAAAAAATTGTTCCAACAGATCTTTCTTTCTCCATGGAATTATCCACTTGAGAAATCATTACTCGTCTTGCATACAAAACACAACTAAATGCTTTGTGGTTGTGTCTGGTTTCTTTCTTTGTTCATTTATTCCTTAGTAAATGTGAAGTGACCGGTCAGCATAAGCAACCGTGTGTTGTAATCTTGATCATACACTAAAATTTAGCCTACACAAATCAATAAGACATTACCACTGGACTTGTCAATCGATTTAATAAATAACTATAATGAAATGTTTTTTCTTTATGGACTATTTCTCAACTTTAACAATGTTTTGATTTAGATGTTTGAGTAATTTTAAGCAGTAAAGCTACAAGAAATGCTCTCAAAGTGATAAACCATACTTTTGTCATTTGCTGTGTTTATATCAATATCAAAATTCAGATGTGCTTTTCTTCACAACTAGTTTCACAAAAAAGGCAAATGCGAGAGCAAAACGACAGATAAATTTGTCAAAGTTATCAACTTATCGTCGATGACGAAGAAATTCAAGAGATAATGATTAAAATCATAACATGATAACTTTTACAAGTTGATGATGCAAATAAATCAGTCAAATAGCAAAAAAAAGACAAAATCTCTCCTGACAATGAAAAAGAAAATTTGCACATACTTATTATCTTAATACAAGATTAAACGGTAACTCCTTTCAAAATCTCTATTAAAATAATATATCATTTGAAATTGTAGTAATAATTTTTATTTTAATCACAGGTTAGGAAGATATTAACTGTAAATTGGGCATATGCTTATACAATCGTGAGTGAGACTCTTTATCTTTGACCTCTAATTTTCTTTATTAAAATACTTAATTAAGAAAACAGTAATAATAAGCCGAAGCAGTAATAAAATATATCAAAGCAAGCAGAGTTAAACAAACGAAAATTACAGTCGCAGTAAAATTTATGAACATCCTCTCTTAAAGTCTACTTTTCCAGCGATATTCTCGGAGAAGTCACCGGAAACAGAGGCAGAAGCTGTGGCTCTGATTCTCTCGGAGTTGAAATCGGAGATTGGTGTAAGTAATAACCCTTTTCGGCGATCGCTCTCTCTTCCTCCGATAATGGCGACATCTTGTCGAAAGGATCACCAGCGTTTCCTTCGCTGTGTTTCAACGGCGTCACGGGGCTGTTAAGTGCGAGCTTAGGGAAATCAAGACAACTAGGGGACAGAATCTCCTGATTCCTCGAAGAGAATCTCGGGCTTCCGGCGCCGCCGTTTCCGCCTATCAGGAGTGTATTAATCATGAGGCTGTTCTTGAGGCTGTTGTTATGCAATCTCCTCTCGTAAAGTTTGTTTCCAGAAGTTTTCTTTGGCTGTGCGGTTTTGATTGGTGGAATCACGAAATTACCTTTTCCGGATGGTGTCGCAGGAGGACGCGGCGAGTCTGGAGATCTCGGTGATGAACTGCCGGTGAGCATCTGGACAACTTGTTTGAATGAAGAAGTGTCTGCCTGAACAAAAGTTGTCGGATAATGATCAGATCTAGTAATGATGTGGTGGTGTAAAGATCCATTTATGATAGAAGACGAAGCTGATGAAGAAGAAGTAGAAGATGGGTTTCTTGAATTTTCTGGTTTTGCTGAAATCTCCATTGATGTTTAATCTCTATAGAAGTTTTATGGATTTTAACGGTTTCTTCAAAACTCCATTAAAATCTATCGTTTAGATTCTCTCTCTCTCTCTCTTAAGATTTGGAAATTTATTGTGAATTTGAGTGAAATAGATGAAATTAGAAAATGGAGGTCTCCTCTTAAGGTTTTGGGATTATAAAAGAAATTTTGGATTGGTTGTTTTATTTAATTTGGAATCTTTCTTTATGACAAACCATTAAAATAAAATAAAAAAAACACAGACAAATAAAAGTTGACATGAGGATTTGTGCCCAGGGAATCAAAATATGTTTTTATTAGGCAACTTTGAATATGTCTGCCATTGCCATTGTGTATAAAGGAAGAAATTGCAAATTAAAGAATGTAGTTTTGTCTTTATTAGAATTTAATATCGAAATCTAGAATTCAGCACACTATTCACAGAATGTTTACATATCTTTTACTAAAACTCCAAAAAAGAAAAGTTATCCAACAACAAATTATATTTGACACTCAAAATTTTTATAGAAAAATGACAACTTTAGGCAAGAATTTTTATGTGCATGCATATACCTATGTTCCTCCATGAAATGTTCCACATACCAAACATAGTTGTATTCTTTTATATATATATATTATGTTTACATATAATCTTTAATACATTATTTGAGAAACTTTTTAACAAAGTAAATTAACGTGTTAATAACAAAAATACGACGTGTCAACACCACAACGAGTTTCAACTTAAATATATAAAAGGATATAAGTTACTAGAATAATTACAATACATGACACTAATATTAATTTGGTTAGAGAATAAATATATTTTATTCAAGTAACTAAAAAATACTATTATATTTGCAAAAACAATAATTTTTATTTCTTTAAATTTTTTATACGTTAATTTATAAATAATTTCAAATAAATATAAATAGAATTAAGTTACTACTATAATTCCTAATATATTATTTGAGAAATATTTTTTAAAAATAACATTAAATCATGAGCTTAACTTATTAGAATAATTACAATTATACCATTTTTATTAATTTGGTTAGAGAATTAATGGATTTTTATTAAACTAACAAAAAATAGTATTAAATTCATAAAAAATAATTAATTTTCTTTTTTTAATTTATATATACAAAAATTAATGTTAAAAATAATTTTAAATAAAAGTTAAAATTATATAAATATTTAATTTATATTTACTAATAAAATATAATTTGTAAATATTTTTCCCACGTATAACGTGGATATAAATCTAGTATATGTGTAATAATGTGGGGCATCGACGTATCAAATTGGAAGATAAAAATAAATAAAACTTCCATTACCCATAAATCATAAGAAAAAATATACAGTACCTTTGAAAATAAATAAATAATGAATTAGTCGAAGTCTGAATACGTGTATTATACAATGAATTAGATTTATTTTTATGATTATGACTCGTTCACGGAAGTAAACAAACTTAAAAGAATTTTTCTTATTCATTTCCATTAGAATAAGGCTTAGTCAATATCTTGTTAAAAAAGTCACTTGTAGTAGTGTATTTTTTTTAGTTGAACGAGCAAATACTCCTATCAATTTATTTTTATTAAATAAACAACGAGTAATTTTCGGATTTGGCCAATCCAATTAATTAAAATAAAGATTATTATTATAATATTTTCCCATAAGAACCATAATATTTCTGTATTTGGTTGCACTTTAATTAATTCGTAATTTAACGTAGGAAAATCATAATTTGTTATTGCTATTGTTGAAAGTCAATCGCAATAATTAATAAGATAGTGAGGAAAAAAGACTATTATTTAGGAAGAAACTGTCGATAATTAAATACTATCAAAGAAAAGGATGTATCTTTATGCCTAACCCATAGTTTTTGTTTTAATTGCCTAACCATAGCTGGTTTCCCACTTTCTTTCTTCTTTACTTTATGGTTGCTAATGTGCTTGAGAATATATTCACACTACTTCAAATTTATTTTGTATGATTAACTGTATTAATTAACCATTCTACTGATCAGTCAACCATTCTGTCAAACTAGCTAGACATGTTTAGGTTATATGATCATCATATTTCATTCTAACCAAATGTGCCATTCCACAAAAGATTATACTGAAAAAGAATGATGGAGGAGTTTCAAGTTTCAACCATATAGATAAATACGCTAATCGTTTCCGGATCTGTTTGGGCTGGTCTGGCCCATTGTGATAACTTTTTTGGGGCTCGTTTGTGGACATTGGTACCCTCTCCCTCTGAGAGAGGCGTTCTATACAGAATATCTCGAATAGGTTGATTGTTTTATTGAATGAGAAAAAAGAAGAATTATCTCGACCTTTGAAAGAACGTGAAGCTATAGCATATAGTCTATATAAGCGTCCTTTATCAAATCAATGAATAATGTATAAATTTTATTCAATTTATAAGAATCAATCGTAACTCATGAAATTTCCACCGACTTTTCGTAGCTCAACGTAAACATTGTTTAATATAATCAACGTAAACATAGAAATAAAACAGTGTGTGTGACTGTCATAAACAATGGATGTGAGGAGGAAATGCACGTGGAGGAAAAATATAAGAATGCCTTGTCCTTTGCTGCTATGTCGTTAGCCATATCCATGTTCATTGCTCCCGATTTAAATTTTGATTCATGTAACGAGAACTAGAAACTTGAGTTTTTGAGTTTAGAAAGTAGAAACTATAAAGTGGATTCAATCCACAGATGTTCATATAAAGACCGCATGAAGTCACCATGGACTTCTGGAAGCTTTCTCACAATTAGGATGTTTCTGGTTTTTCAGCCAACTCTCCAGAGAGACAGAAACAGATTAACTAACATCTAAGGAAGGTTATGATGATACTATACATGAATGTCCAGACGCAACTCCTTCTTCACTTACTATATCTCTCCAATTAAGCAAAGTCAAAACCTTTTTTTATTGTCTCTCTTTCCTTTCTCAATTTCACCGTAAAAGTAAAACAACGAGACCGAGCACGAGAGCAAATGCAGCAGACGAGACTCCCCAAACCCAATATTTGTGAGCCTTTCTACGGTTTAAGATAGCTTTAGGGAGAGCTTCAGTTCCTCTTCCACGGTGTTTGTATCTGAAACTTCTCTGCTTTGGGAACAGTGATCTCTCTTTCTGGTGTTTCTCTTTCCCTGAAACTGCTGAAATCCTAACCTTTTCCAGCGCATTGATTACTTCTTGTGATCGGTCTAGTTCTGAAGGAAGAGAAGAATTTGCAGCAGCTTTCTTCTTTGCCTTCTTCTCACACTCCTGAAAACACAACAAAACGAAGAATTAACAATCAGACAAATGGAATGGACGTGATATCAAAACTGGATAACATAATTGCCTTGAGCTTCTTTTCAGCTTCCTTTTGAGCTCTTATAGCAGCTTTGGCAGCAGCTTTCTCTTGCAGCTTCCTCTTCCTTTCCATAGCTAACCGAGCCTTCTCTAACTGCTCCTCTCGTTTCCTCTCCTTCAAAGTTTCTTCATCGACCTCTTCTTCTTCCTTTTTCGGGTTCTCATACACCGGGAATTCCAAATCTATAACATCACTCTCCTCAGCACTGGATCTGTTGAAATCCATCGCCTTATTCCTCGCTTCTTTCTTTTGTTTATTTGTAATTGAATTTCCATCTTGAGACGAGTTGGAGTTGGAATCTTCTCTATCCGTCTTCTGAACTGCCCCACCTTCCTTTCTAGTCTTAACCAGCGCTTGCTTCTCCCGAACAACCTGAACTTCAGGATCTCTAATCCGTCCATCTCCGCTCAGCTGTCTTTCACATAGTGATTGCGAGATTCTTTTTACGTAATCATCCCTAAAAGCCTTTTCACTATTCCAATGAGCCATGAATTTATCAACCTATAAAAGGACAGAATCAAGAACATACTAAAATCTCAGATACACCGAATAGACTAGACCGAAAAAATAAACAAACCTCCAGACCTAAATAACACTTTAAGAAAAAGAAAAAAACAAACAAACCTCAGAGCTAGCAAACACTTCAAGATCACTAACATTTCCAGAAGCAGCCAGTTCTTTAGCTTTCCTTATAACAGCAAGGCTCTGGAAAAAGGCAGCATTCTACAAAAGAAGAATAAAACCCATTACACCAATGTCACTAGAAAAACTAACAGAGAAACAAAGATCTTACCCCTTTGTCTCGTTGTATCCTCAGCATCTTAATCCTTTCATAGAATCTGTCTCGCGTCTCAAGTATGTGTGCCATTTCTACATCCAAAACCCTGATCTTGTTCTGTATCTTTCCCATTTTGTCAGTCAAATGGTTAATCTTCCATGTATTCGAATCGATCTCCTTCTTTACTTCACTCAGTTCCACAGCCAACGACTGTTGAGCCAAAAACCCTCACATCATTTACTATTAACCAATGTTTAGTAAACCACCCGCTTAGTTATGGGTTAAAGCTAACCTTGAGAAGGTGTATGGAAGCTTCTTTCTGCGCAAGAGAATCCTGAGTTAGAGATATCCCATCAGGCTTCTCGATCTCCTTAATGACCCAATCTTTTTCCTCGAAATCAATGTTACCATTTTCAATCTGGTAATGAGCTTTACAGATCTGCACCAAACACTTGTACAATCAGAGACCTAGAACCGACAAGGAACAAAAATCAAATGTTAGAAAGACAGTTTCATTACAAGGTGATCGAGTTCCTCCCTGGAAAAGCAAAGCTGGTCACTAGAAGAGCACCGGAGATTCCGTAGGGCTTCTTGCAGAGTATCAAATTCCCTCTTCTTCTCTTCAAAAACCATTTGATATCCTTCCGATTCAGGAACCAAACTCTCCATTTGAGCAAACAAAGACGAAAACTCAGCCTAAAACAAAACCCAAAATTTCAGACCAATCAGCAGTTTGAAACGCTTTACTCTTCAAAATAAAACAAAAAATGAGCCAAAAGAAAAATAAAGACTCACCCTTTCGGATTTCTGAGAATTAGATATATCAATTCGGAGTTTATTACAGCGATAAATCTCATGATCAGCTTCATTGATCTTGGCTTTGATCTCAGGATCATCATAAGCCGGTTGTTTAACGAAATAGAAAGAGAAAGACTTCGCTCCAGGCCATTCCTCTACAGCCGGACCTCCCGGTGAACTATCTCCGGAAAAATCCCTGCCGTCTTCTTCGGTGGTGACCGTTGATTCATCGCAATTTGACCCAGATTGATCGCTTCCAAAGAGTATCAGGTCGTTCATCTCCGGTGGAGGAACCACCTCAAATCCATCACAAAGTATAATTTGTGCACCCATTTGGTTCCCCCTCCTTAAAACAAGAACATGGAAAATCACTGTAAGAACTGTGACATTGTCAAGGAAACTGAGATCAAGAAAAAAAAAAACTTGAAATCTGTCAGAGAAATGAAAAAAATAAAAACCTCAACAAAAAGCGCAAAACTAAATAAATAAAGGAGATTAGAGAACATACGAGAATCAGAAAAAGAGAACATACGAGAATCAGAAAAAAAGTACAAACGATGTATGTCTCCAATCAACAACATAGACATGTCCTCTAAATCATCTTGCATTTATTTTAAAGAAAAAGCGCAGAATCGAGGAAAAAAGGGTTTTAAGACTTTTACGAAAACAAAATCGACTTTTTAGGCTTTAACGGAAAAGGTATTCGGAAAATACCTTAGAGACAAATGAGTGTCACAGAGATTCTCCCGAATACCTCAGGGTTTTGGCTGAAGAGGAAAATCTAATCTGATTACTTGGGAAAAATATGAAATCTAATGGGAGAAGAAAATCGAGCCTATCTTGAGAGACCCCTGTTCTTCTTCTCTATCAATGGAGAGAGAACAGGAGAGACAGGATCAGAAAGATTTCTCTTTTGGCTATTTCTTCAAATCTCTATCTCCAAGACTTTAAAAAGGATATTCTTGCTCATCCTATAAAAACATATTAAGGAAATTACAGATTTCTTGTATTTAATCTCTCTCTCTCTCTCTCTCTCTCTCTCTCTCTCTCGTTTATTTTTCTTCCAATCTTTCTATCCAAATTTGCAAAAACGCTTTAAAAAAAATGTTGACCTTTTCAGATTTCACATATTTCTTTAATATTTTTGTTATGATTTGAAAATTGGCAAATAGTTATATTTTTTTATTTTCTTTTCACCAGTTATATTTTTATTTTGGGTTATAACTGATAGATTTTGACAAAATAAAAACACTAGTTATCATTATTAAATTACTAAATAACTTGTTTTGGACCGAAAAACTGCAATCAGTAAATTTAATGAGAAAGAAGGAAAAAAATATATCCCTAAGGTAAGGGGATGGTCCAAGTCAACTCTTATTTGTATGACTGTTGACTCTCTTTGGAATTGACTAGTTTATCAATAAAACTATTGTATGAATTCATATACACGATTTTGGCAAGAAAAAATAGAGTATTTATTTTTATATTTTGGTAAGAAAAAATAGAGTATTTATTTTCGAAATTTTGGCAAGAAAAAATAGAGTATTTATTCTCAAAATTTTGGTAAGAAAAAATAGAGTATTTATTTTTACATTTTGGTAAGAAAAAATAGAGTATTTATTCTCGAAATTTTGGCAAAAAAAAAATAGAGTATTTATTTTTACATTTTGGTAAGAAAAAATAGAGTATTTATTCTCGAAATTTTGGCAAGAAAAAACTGAATATTTGTTTTCGGAATTCACTTCTAAAATTATATTAACTATAAATATATTTTCACTTCAACGGATCTTATATACAAGAGGAACAAATTCGTGATTACGATCTTTCATATTTTTATAAAATAATCATTTTTTTATTTTTTATTTGCGTGCTTGTTAAATTCAGAGTCGGACCTGTCTCGACTTATGATGTTTTGCAATAGCTATAAAATATATATTTTTCTTTTTAACTTATGAATTTCCAAAACATTTACTATTTCACCAACACCATTAAATTATTATATACTTTTTCGCTATGTAGATGTATTATTTCTTTAAGCTATACAAATTTATCATTCCAAAGATAAATATATTTAAATTTTACGTGTTCTTTAATTATCTACACAAACATGTATTTTCAACTCAATATAATGGTTGAACGTTAATAGCTAAAAGCTAAATATTAACAGCTAATGACTAAACTTTAACGATGTTGATGAAATCGAAAGTGATTCGCAAAATCATTTAGTATAAAAAATAAAAATACAAGTTTGTGTAGTTAGTGAATAAACTTATAAATCCATATGAAAATATATTTAACGTGATAAGTTGGTGTAGAAGTGAATCATTTATTTTATATTTGACAAACCTTATTTTTGTAATTTAATAATTTACAGAAATTGTTGTTTCAGCCGGTGTATTCGTGACCAAATAAAAACAAAAAATGAAGCTGCTATATTATCTTCAAAGAGGTTGCCAAACTGCTATTCTCTTTGTTCTATTTTATAATAAAAATTGAGATTTGTATATTAGAGGTTTTGTTAATTTTTATACAAAAATATTTAATATATTTCTGACCTTACACAGTATCGTTTATGATTTATTACATAATTTTAGATTAAATATTAAATAGCTATATAAAAATAAACACTTAATCATTGCGTTCATACCTAAAAATATATAAAATAAAATAAAAGTATTATGGATGGCTGAATTTAAAGAGTTTGTCCTTTTGGATAAAAGGACAAATCTCCTCGTATCCCTAATGAACCCCTAAAAAAAGAATTTTAGATCGGTTACCATATTTTCAGTGGACAATTATAATTTATACACGTTACGTAAAAACGGACACAAACAACAAATGTCTAAATATGTCAATTACATTAATATCCCATTAATTACCAGCTGTCAAAAGTATACCACTATTCATATTAATATCGATCTTTGATTATTTGTTACATTACTTTTTTGACACCGATCATATGGGGAGAGTCTAAGAAAATGCAAAATTATTTTGAGTTTCACATATATATATTATTTTGTTTTGAAGAAGGTTGAACTTGACACATTTACATTACATGTTACTTCTTTTCATAAACATCTAAAGCGATTGTTTCATGGAGTTTTGATCATGGCGAGGTCAGAATATGATGAATCGTTTCAATATGAAATAATGGTCAAAAGAATGTAATGCCTAGTTGGAGAGATTGCATGCATTTAGGAAAAAGACAAGACCATAGTGCTAAGTGTGGATGGTTTTGAGAGAATGCGACAAGCATGGTGGAATGGACGCTGTAACTCCAAGATGGCATTGTGGCCACTTCAATGTTTGTAGAACTAATACATTACACGTTTTTAGTTTTTTTTTTTTGTTATGGGCAAAATATACCGACGTAATAGTCTCACATCTTTATATAAAAAATGTAGGAGAAGCAATGAACGCACTTACTCAATTGGTCTTCTTTCCACGTTTTTAGTCTTTTTGCATGGGAAAACCTTTTTGGTTGCATGTATTTTAAAGTGAAATATGTTTATCATCTTCACTTACTAACTACTTTTATAATACGACGACATTTACGAGAAACAAAAAAGAAGAAGAAAGAATCTGAAAAAACTATAACTAAGCCTCAACATAGTGAATACTTTTTAAAAAAAAATTATCTAAAAAATTCGGATTATAAATACATGAAGTTGAAAAGAAAAATTTATTTTTAATTGTCAATCTTATAAATACAATGCAAATTAATATGAAATTGTTCAACCATGTATATTGGTAGTTTTGGGAAATGAATAATTTATTTCATTCAATTTTCAGATGAGTTTTTGCATAGAATTGGAATTCGAAAAAAAAATAGTCACTTTATAATATTTTGGCTTGGCATCAAACCCTGACTAGACTGCTACGAGTTGGCTACATGGAAGTTTGATCATATTGCCTTCATTCTCATCGGATTAGCTTTTCAACAACAATCTACTATGTTTGGAAGGAACGTATCATAAACGGCACAACCACTTTTGCCAATCGGCTAGCACCTTCACTGGACAGGTTGATAATAGAATCAATAGTCTACACTACTGAACCATAGAGACTTTTTAGATTTCTCTTCATTTTTTTATCAGTTATTTTGTTTGTATTGAAAGTTGAGACATTAATATATAATGTTTATAGATCATTATAGTTATTGTCAATTGATTTTGAATGGCATAAAAGTTTTATATACTTTGTGTAGAACTTTCACAACTTCTAATATAGAATTTTCACACGTAGCCTAATGCCTTTGGTCCACAAGCTGATCTTTTTGCTGCAATTCCATTTCATGTATGCATACAATGCTAGAGAAGGGTTTCATTTTGTTTCACAGTTTTTGCTACTCTGCCAAAAAGACCAATAGCCTCATCAAAAAAGGGCAATGGTTATTGTGTAGCTGAAGAGAAAATGTGAGTTGGAATAAAAGAAGTTGCAGAGCCTAGTGAAGGATCAGAAGGCTGTTTTTATATCAGAACTAGGATCTCTTGCTGTTCAGAGGACTTCCACACGGAGATGTTTAAAGATTGGAGTCTCTATTTTATGAAAGTCTATTGTTTCTCATCTGTTGGAAATGTCATTATTTTTAATTTTAATTAAACCTAGCTACCTTTTCTTAAATGATACTTTTTTATAGCTAAGGACTATCCGATGCTTGTGGTTTAATATTTTTGTGTTATTAAATTTTTTAATTGGTTTAAAATAATACATTACAAAACAATACCCAAGTAAAAAAAACCTTTACACACCAAAAATAGCAAAATAGTCTTCACATTCTCCAAATAATTATTTACCAAATGTTTTAATTTTAAATAGTTATAAATTTAATTTGTCAACTCAATATATATATATATATATATATATATATATATATATATATCCTGTGGTGTGTTGTTTTCTTTGTTGCTTTTCGACAGTTTCTTTTAGTTATAAATCTCCCATTGATAATCGGAAAGCAATCTTTGAACAGTTTGAACGACGGGGTTTGAAATTTTGCTGAACAAAAAGAAGGTGTCAAAAGAAGACCGAGATCATATCAAAATCTTCTCTTGCATCAAGACAAAACTAGGGTTTATCATAATAAATTCCCCTATTGTATGTTATAGTCTATCCGTTTAAATCCCTGAATCAAATAATGAAATAATCTCTCTCTCTCTCTCTCTCTCTCATAATTATACCATTTCTTCATTGATTTTCCAACTAAGCTTAAACCCTCATAGTTTCCTTCTCCATTCATAAGCAAGTAAGCTTTTTCCCCCTTTTCTCTTCCCTCTTAAAAATCCGGTTTTCTAGTTCATCCGTGAAGAACTGGGCTTTTGTGTTTGTTCCCACCTGTTTTTGACGTTTTTAAATTATCCAGGCGACCTTTTTCTGTGCAAATCTCCGCTGGTTCTTTGATCCATTGAAATCCAGAAAAAAAAAACCAGATTCTTTATCTTCGAATCAACAAATTCGGATGAATTCACATCTATTCCGCGTAATCTGTATGCTCCATTCGATAATCGCACTTACAAGTGGAACCCTGATGATGTTCTACGCAGAGAAAGCTTCGATTTTCGGGCACGGTAGCGAGATAGCAAACAAGCTCAAAGGATCAACACCTCACGACGAGCTACTCATCCAGATTTCTCAGTCGTTTTCGGGTCTGCTTCTCTTTGCAATTGGTTTGATACTTTTCATGGTGTCGTTCGTTAAGGAAAGAGAGTTCCATAGCTTCTTTGCTGGAGGTTCAGTGGTTCTCTATGTGTTTATGGCTCTTTGGAGAGTTATGTTTGAATGGAAGATTGAAGATCTTGCCTTTGAATGTCCCAAGCAAGCCCTCGGAGACATTGCTTTGGCTATCTCCTGGATTTTCTTCCTCGTTTATACATGGAGGGAGAAGTATGATTGATGTTCTGTTTTTTTCTTTCTTACTTGTGGAAAAAAATGCAAAAGATAAAGACTGACAGAATGTGGAGATCAAAAGAACCAGTAGCTTGGGAGATCAAACCATTGTTGGTTTCATAAGTGTAAAAGATATGATTTTATAAATAGAGGAATTGTCAATAAAAATGGGTTTCAACAAGTCTTGGTTTCATCTGAAAGTACATTCTGAAATCTCATTTGTAACTCTGAGTAGATAATTTGTTGTGGGATTCTTGTTTCTAAAACTATTTGGTTTCTTAAATTGTTTCCATATTTCAATATGTTGACAATGTCCTAGAATCTAGAAACAAAAATGGAGATGACCAACTACAACAACTTCCAATCATAGATTACTTCTAAGAATGGTATGGTTTTGTGGACAATCACACTCATAGGAGCACTAAATCCATTAGCTTCATCATCATCTTCATGCAGATTGCAACGTACTGAGAAGATATTCCAATTCTCTCTTCTGCCAGGCAAAGATTGTAGCTTTCTTTTGTTACAGCCTTGGATTGTATTGGAAACGTAATAAAAGGTGAAGCAGAGAAACCTTTTCCTAATGATTTCACATATGCTTCCTTGAGAGTCCAAAACTCTTTTTCGCTGAGCCTCAGGGTCCTGACAGAAAGTTAACTTCTTCAGAAGAGACATCATGTTTCATATTCCTTCTCTTGTCTTCAACATCAATACCAACCGGAACATTTACTGTCACTCCACAAGCTATAAACGAATCTGAGTATGGGATGTCGAATTGAAATTTCGGGTTAGTATCGTTCTCTAAATCAACCTCAGGCTTTCCATACAAAATTCTTCTTAAACTTCAGGGAATTTAGATTCAACACGTTGTTGTGATTTGTTTGATAATTGACATCTTGCAATGGTGGTCCGAACTAAGGTACGAGCAAGCAATGCACTTATTTACCTCATACTTGGCATAACGTTTCAGTAGAGATTCATTCTTCGCTTCATTAAGTAATATTTACCAAAGCTGAGACTCCATCCGAGACTGAAATTGCAAAGCAATCAGTGGATACTGAAAAAGAAATTCATATTTTCTAGACACCGATTTTCAACCTCCTGCAGTGAGAGATAGAGAGAGAGAGATAGCCAAGCCACAAGCGCGCAGCTCTTAGTAGAGGCAGAAATGACGCATGACACTCCGGTTAAATACGGTAGCGTCACCATCGTCGTCCTCGCATCGCCGCCATTGGTGGTAATACACTTTGTTTTAAAATTTTAAAAATGGGCCTCACCCATTAAACGCAGGGCCCGTAACTCAATTTCGAAACCTCTAGTGTAATTATAGCATTCAAATAATATTTTCTTATTTGGTGGCTTTACTTTGAATTAATTTAGTAGACCTTCTTTCCTTCCTTTTCATACCGTCGCCGAGATTCTCACCGGTTGTCTGCTCTTTGACTCTTCTCTACTAATCAATTCAAAGGTTTTTTCTTTTGCTTTCTGAGAAACTTTTTTGTATCTAGAATTGTTAGATGCTGCAAAGAGGAAACATTTCCACCGTTTTTTGTGGTTATTTTTTGGATTTAATTTGCTTGATTGCTCGTATATTTGAATTGTTAGTGAATTGGTTTATGATGTTGGTGTTTTGTTAATATTATTGATGAGAATTTTCGTGATTTGAGGTTGAGGGTTTGAGGTTGAGGGTTTTGTGATTCAGGGTTTTAGGTTCCGTGGATGTTTCTTACGGTTTATTATATTTGTTTATCGATGATGTCTTGTCTTGGGTAAACAAAAAAACTATTCTCTCATCAAATATTCAGATGGGGTTTTGCGCATAGAAACCGTTAGGAAAAAAAAACTCGAAATTAACATTCACTATGAATGTTTTCAAGCGATTGATTAGAAAGTTCTCAGTTGTGGATTTATGCAGCCCTTGTTTTCGACTTCGTACCACGATGAAAGTAGTTATGGAATTCTGGTGAAAAAAGTAGTTATGGAATTCTATACCTTTTAAACACTTATTGAGCTTGGTTTTAGAGAATCAAGTATATTATTTTGATCTTTATTTGTGTTTGATAATGAGCATATGCGAGGGTTTAAAGACTTCTTGTGAATTATCAATGTCTTGTATTGTATAATTTAGTCTTTAGATGTTATAACTTTCTTGAACAAAATGAGTTATTAGTTTTCAGGTGCTTTAAGTACCCATAGGTTATCTCTACGCCCTTTTGTTCAATACCATGTTCATATTGTGACCGTGTTCTTCCTTGTTGTGTGCATTAATATGACAGGATGAGTGATCAACCAGCAAAAAACGGTTTGATTCCTCCACCCACTTCAGAGCCAAGCAAGGCTGCTGCCTCGGCAGAGACAAAACCAAAGAAGAGGATATGTTGTGCTTGCCCTGATACCAAGAAGCTGAGAGATGAGTGCATCGTCGAGCATGGTGAATCTGCTTGCACAAAATGGATCGAAGCTCATAAAATGTGTCTCCGAGCAGAAGGTTTCAATGTCTGAAATATTTTTTCTTTGGAAAATCCATAATTTCATGGATCAAAAGTAATGGAGCAGTGTAGATTGTCATTGCCCAAAAGTGACTAGGCTATAAAACAGGAGATTGATTCTTCATGAGGATTTGTAGTTGGATATTGTGATTGAAAATAAAATTCCAAAGAAACCGTCATCTTTTGTGTTATCTTGCAACTCTTGTAATGTTAATTTTATAATATGATGATGTGTTATAGGATAAAGGGCATAATCCATTACACATCACACCGTAAGAGTGTCAAGAGAGCTCATAGGATGAGCTAACATCAAATTTATTCATATTACATTTTGATTGTAGGAGTAAGACAGAGAGAAAAGGCCCTTTCCTAAAAGTTTTTATGGAGGTTTTTAGTTGGGGCAGCAAGTGCAGTTAACGCAGCTGCAGGTGGAGCCGCATTTGCACATGCAACTGGAGACCTGAGCTTCTGCACCAAGTTCCATGAACATGGGCCTTCTTGTAGCTACAAAACAGAACAGTTATTACATCATCTTCATCGTCATTGATAATATCATTATCGTCATCATCGCCGTCATTACCTCTCCTGAGCCTCGACCATTCCGAAGCTGTAGCTGGTTCTCTTCTTCCTGCAGTAACAGAGAGAGAAAGCAAATGTTCATTTCTAGAGCAAAATATGAAAAGCGAAGAGAAAGATTACAGTTTCAGAAATCGATCGAGAGCATCATGTAATAAAACGAAGAGGTTTGAATCTGCTGGTACGAAAAGAAAGTTTAGAATTACCCGTTAGCCCAACAAAGTCAATCACAGACTCAGAAACATGGGTTTTAGTATGCAAGTTCAGATTTTTGATCCATTAGCTGAACAAACTCGATAATACAACGAGTCAGAAAGAGAAACAGAGGTCACTTACACGCACTGGGTCCTGTCAGCACAGTCGCAGCTTCTGCACTTGTCCGATATGTTTTGTGTTCTTTCTTGATAATTGTGATCGACATAGTTAATGTATCTAATAATTCTTTTCACATTACATTTTTGAAAATAAATTTATAATGTGATTTACAAAATTTAGTAATGTAGAGAATATATAGTTCATGTTTTAAAAAAAACCTTTACCGGCTACTTTTATTATTCACAAACTTGTATTTTTATTTAATAAATATTCACAAACTCAGCTTGATGGGTGATCAACCCTTAAGTATGTAATGATAATGCCAAAATAAGTTATCAAAACATGGGTTTACCGTGAAATCTATCAAAACGCAGCCGTAGAGTATAGAACGAAGAAGAATGACGTGGCAAGGATAGCAACGTAAAGAATATTTATCCACAACATCGCCTCTGTGTGCTCTCAGTTTCTCGGTCACTCAAATCATCACTCCTAACTGCCAAAACAAACAGCTCTCTACCGCTAAAATTTCTCACTGCTTCAATGGCGTCGCTGCTTGACTCCGTCACCGTAACCCGCGTTTTTTCTCTTCCATCGGTCTCTCGACGCCGGATTTCGCCCGTGAGGTTTCTCGAATTCAGAGGTTTGAAAGCTTCACGGAGTTTGGTGACTCAGTCAGGGAGAGTAGGTGTGAATCGCCGATGTCGATTTTCTCGCGATCGACGAATAGTCTCCGAGGCTCAGGACACCACTTCCGCCGTCGAAGGTAGACACTAGACAGCTTTACTCTATTCTTCTACTTCTATCTTCTCTTACGGATGGATGTGAATTCCTGATTTTGTAGCACCGTCGTATAATTCGATGTCTGTGCAAAGTCCAGCGTTTCGCTATTGCTGATTGTGTGTGAAATGATGCTTCTTTAGTATAAGTTCATGGTGAATCTGTGACAGCTACGTTAGTTAATAAGTTTTCCAATTTAGAGGGCGTAATAAGGAGCATCAAACTGTTCATTATGTTTTGTAATTAGAGTTCAATTTTCTAGCAACTATATCAGTAGTTTTGTTAATCTCATTTGAGGATAGTTTTTTCAACGCTATCATCTATCAAATTGCTTTGGTTCTGGTCTGTTAATAATACTCTGAATCCGTTCTGTCAAACTAGCATACGTAGGGATTGGATTCCGTAAGTAGAGCTCGTAGATATGACAGAAATGAGGAAATACATGATTGGATTGTTCAAACTGAAAGCAAAGTTCCTGAAGCTGTTCTGTGATAAGAATCTTGTTTCTTTGCAGTGTATGATTCAATACAACTCAAGACAGAATCAGAGTCTTGGCAATGAACAATGCAGTTATTGGCACTGATTTACTCTATATACTACTACACTATTTCACAAAATGGCTCTTTGTCTACCTGATTTGCATCATTCGATCACCGTTAAGAGATGTAACATGTTTTGTTTCACATGATGTGCAGTACCAAACCTGTCTGATTCAGAATGGCAAACACTGGTTCTCGAATCTGATGTCCCAGTTATGGTTGAGTTCTGGGCACCATGGTGTGGACCCTGCCGTATGATTCACCCAATAGTTGACCAACTTGCCAAGGATTTCGCAGGCAAGTTCAAATTCTACAAAATCAACACCGACGAGAGCCCAAACACAGCGAACCGTTACGGGTTACGCAGCGTTCCGACGGTAATGGTATTCAAAGACGGTGAGAAGAAAGACAGTATCATCGGAGCTGTTCCTAGAGAGACATTGGTGAAAACTATAGAAAGATTCTTGGTCGAATAATTTGACTCTTTTGTCATTCAACCATTTTACTATATCTTCTCTGTTGTAAGTTTCGACTATTATGTTATCATGGGGCCACTTTTGTCTGGTTTTACAACTCCACCGACGCATTAATGGAGAGGATAAGAAGCACAACTCCACGTGGGAACCACATGCCATTGTTATTCCTAAGCTCTAATTCACCGTACAACCTATATACACATAAGTACGCTTCCGTACATTCTGATAGTACTGTGTACTGGCATATAAGACATATCTTAACGCCACGATTTTTAATCCAATTATGTTTCTGTATACTATGTGCCATGCATATAGTTTAATGGGAAAACGCGTTTGTTTTCGGAATAATGTTAATTGGTTTCCCAATTTCCCATATCGAATATTCCTGGGTAATGCAGGTCATCCTCGCAATAATTGCATGATATAAATCAATAGACTAAAATGAAGAAAATTTAGTTTGAAATATGCATGCAGTTGGATCTCAAAAGTCAAAACTCTGATGATAGCATTGAACACGAAAGTAATCTTGAAAAATCTAAACACATGACAACTTGCCATTCTTTTTCATTAACACAAAATTTCGTAGCTTATTTGAAATTCCGTATCAAATGTTCACCTACTGTCAGGTTTCAAGGCAATTCTTTCTAATATTTTTAATGCTTAGAATGTAACTATCTAGTAGTAGTATTCAAAATAATAGTATTTATTATATGGATAGTTCGCCTAAAGTTTAAAATGTTGTCACTTACTTTGGATCTACGAACAAACTAGATTTTGACCTACGCCATGTAGATAATAATTAATTAATTATTTTGTTAATTTAAATCATATATATATAATTTATTTCATATTTAATATAATTTTTTAAAATTTTTTAATATTGAATACAAAAATAAAATATATAATAAATCGGATTATACAAATGAATTTAAATTGTATCTATTTTGGATAAAATTATATATATGATAAATATTCAATTAAATAAAATTTTGTTTTATATTTTATTTGACTAATTTTTCAAAATTTATATTTTGTTTTAAATTATATTTATATTTTATGACAAAATACATTGTATATCGAAATATTAGAGATTTACATATAATATACTGTGTAATGACAATTTTCGTAAATACAATAGTAAATTATATTTTAGATAATATTTATTTTAAAATGTTCTAATAGTGTGACAGATAAACGTGACACACTTATAAATCAATACTTCACACAAAATAATCAAAAACTAGCTAATATGACATAAGTTTTTTTATACTTAAACTAGAAATATTTTCGTCCAGTATTTAGACCTCTATTCAATTATTAGAGAATTTTTAGAGTAATAAAAAAACTAATAATCCAGCTAAGAAGATAACGAACACATGCATGGGATTGTGATGCATGTAAATGAATTAACTAATAATACTCACCGACAAAAACGCGTTAATAATCAGTGGATCCTTATAAAACGAGTCCACAAGGCTTCCAACAATTACTTGTGAACTTATAACAATTTCGATTTTTCTTTGTTTCCATAAAAACTTTATAATAATTATATTTTTCGGTAAAATTATATATATACTTATCTAAAATAAAATAATATATAAATGGAGATGAAGGGAAAATATTTGGTAACGGTTATTCTCTTGGTTGGTACGCTAAGTGTGGGGATGTGTTCGAATGGTTGGATTAGGGCTCATGCAACGTTTTATGGTGTTAATGATAGCCCTGCTTCACTTGGTAACTTGTCGTCCAAAATATAGACTTAATAATTTTGTTTCGTTAAAGTTTCTGTATAGTTAAAATCTTTGAAACAATTTTATAGGAGGAGCGTGTGGGTATGACAATCCGTTCCACGCCGGATTCGGAGCCCACACGGCGGCACTAAGCGGTGCGTTATTCAGAAACGGCGAGTCGTGCGGTGGGTGTTACCAGGTGAGGTGCGACTATAGGGCGGATCCTAAATGGTGTCTCCGAGGAGCCGCTGTGACGGTGACGGCTACAAACTTCTGTCCATCGAACAACAACGGAGGTTGGTGTAATCTCCCTCGCCACCACTTCGACATGTCAATGCCCGCTTTCTTCCGCATTGCTCGCCGCGGCAACGAAGGCATCGTCCCCGTTTTCTATCGCCGGTAACGTGCTTTAATGCTCTAAGCTTAAGAGGAAACGTAATACAATTTTTATCGTTTTGTAGCGAAAACTTAAAAATTTCTTAATATAATTTACATATACATATTTAGGGTGGGATGCAAAAGAAGAGGAGGCGTGAGGTTCACGATGAGAGGGCAAGGAAATTTCAATATGGTGATTCTCTCAAACATTGGCGGTGGCGGTGCAGTGAAAGCGGTTGCGGTGAGAGGCTCTAAGGGAAAGACTTGGCTTCAGATGACTCGTAATTGGGGTGCCAACTGGCAGAGCTCCGGCGATCTCCGGGGTCAAAGACTCTCCTTCAGAGTTACTCTTGTTGACCGCAAAACGATGACATTTTTAAACGTCGTGCCTTCTTCTTGGTGGTTCGGCCAAACCTTCTCTTCCCGAGGCCAGTTCTTATGAATACAACACCTAAACGATGTCGTTTAGCCTGTTCAAAACGCAACGTTTTCATGACAAATGGGACTAATTTCAATTCTTTTCTCTTATTCATGAACTTTCGCCCTTGTTTTTCTTGGGGGCAATGTTCCTTTGTTTTTCTTTTCATGCTTTAATATTATTTAACGAACTGGTGTCTCATTTATGTACACGAGCATCAGTCCACAAGTTAAAACGTTTTGTTGAATCTATAGTAATAAAAATGTTTATCGTCAGATCTGACATAATTAAACGCAAACCAAATTTCTATAGCTCCATTAATAACTTTCCTTTTCTCATCACTTTCTACACATATGTGGTCCGTTCCATTCATGTTTTAATCAATCGAATGGCGTTTACGGTTGCAGATCTTACATTGGGAAAACAAACAAAGAAGTTATGTTTTAATTTATAAAAAAAATCAGAAGAACAAAGATTATAAAATGGGAAATATCAAGGAACAATTCTAATTTTAAAATGGTCGAAAAATCTCAAAGTCAGGGAGGTGAGGAGAATAGACTGAACAGAAACCATTAAATTTCATCTCTTTACCAAAAAGAAAATAACTTTTCAAGTATACACTAAAATAGAAAGACATTTATACCCTCCATGGTTTCACATTCTTCTTGAACAATGAACAGAGAGAGAGAGAGAAGGCCGCTCTTTAGTAAAAAAGGTCTGTGTGTTGTTTTCACCGAAATTTCTTTTTTTTTTTTTGGTCTACAAGGTTTTCATTCAAGTGAAAAGACAGAGCTGTGGCAGAGATGAGAGGACCTTTGGGAGCTGTAGTAGGAAGATACACTTCAAGTGATGGGAGTGCTCCAAATGATGGGATCATCAAGCACAACAGAAAGTGCAGAGATATTACGTTTCTCGTTATCTTCATTGCATTTTGGGTTTCAATGATTGTCAATTCTAGCTTTGGCTTCAACCAAGGAAATCCATTAAGGTAAGATTCGATGGATTTGGCTCGAAATCTCTTTGGACAAAACTTCCTCTTTTTTTTTCACTTTTTAAACCTCAATTGGGTTTTCATTCTTCTTCCATGTTTTGCTAATATTGGCTGCTTTTTCCTTTTATTATGCCGAATTTTGTAGTTTATGTGTGGAGGTAAAGTACATATTTTTCTTCTTCCAGGTGTTATTTAGGAAAGATTTGGTGTATGGGTAATCTTGAAGACAGTTTAAAGCGGAGGCAAACTTGATTGTGAAAAGATTAAAAACCTTTTTAATTATCCAGTTGCGCTAATTGTTCCGTGAATAGTATTCTTGTAATTAAATTCGTGAGTGGTTATGTCTTATATGAACCGTTCTTGCAGACTCACGTATGGATTGGATTATGAAGGGAATGTGTGTGGTAGCAAGCATCGTCACCGTGATCTTACTCAACTTGAGCTTAGATATTGGTTAAACCCTAACCAAGTTTACGAAAGCGGTTTGAAAGATGGGGAACTCAAGTTGGCTAATGCTAGGACTATTTGTCTCTTGGATTGCCCTGCACCATCTGATGATACTCTCAACTGGGTCTGTGACTATCCTGATGGCGATATTCGTCTCAAGATGAATGATTGGATAGATAGGAATTACGATTACTTTGAATTTCTTACTCCAGAGATGCGGAATTCTTCCCTACAGCTTCAGGGTCCTTGTTACCCTGTAATCTTCCCTAGTGTAAATGGTAAGAGGTGTAAGTTTAAGCTTTTTTTCTTTCTATTACTGTTTTGTGACAAGATGTGGTCTTTAATTTTGTAGTTTATTGGAGCTGCCAGTATATTGCTCGTGCTTCGAATTCATCTCTACGCCACTGGCAGCAGATGGGTGGTGTGAATATTCACGAGGACATGATCATAGACAAATCGATCCGAAGGTCAATGAATTCTCGGGCTTCAGTCCTAAAGGTAAGAGGATGATCATCTTCTCTTTTGACAAGTAAAATCTACAACTTTTTGTTATAAAATGATGATTTTTGAAGAATGTTCTAAGAGTTTGTTGGTTGTCCAATCACAGCGCTATGTGGCTGATGTTGGAAAATCATGGCCAGTACTGATTGTTTGTGGAGGCCTTGTCCCGCTGTTTTTATCCATTATTTGGCTGCTTCTAATTCGACATTTTGTTTCTGCCATGCCCTGGATAACTGTTATCCTTTTCAACATGCTTCTAATATCGGTGACAATGTTCTATTACTTAAAAGGTTGGTTTAGGAAATCAAATTTTAGGAGCATTTAACTTTACAAGATGACATGGACTCACGATGCTTGTTTCCTTTTTTCTGTAGCTGGATGGATTGGGAATGATGCCGTAACACCTATTATCGGTGAGCATGACCCATACTTTCATATGTATGGTCGAGTAAGTTAACATTTCCCGCATGACATTACTCAATCCATTAGTCCCGCCTTTTAAGGTTTATGTGCATTTGTTTGTTCCCAGGAGCTGACTCACGTCCGTGGAGTCGCCATTCTGGTGACTTTGATCTCAGCTATTGCTATTCTTACTTCAGTCGCCATCATCCGCCGAATCCTCATGGCAGCATCAGTCCTCAAGGCGAGTATTAATTTCTTAGTAGTTTAGTTACCAGTTTGTTTTTTGGCTAGGAAACTCATTGTGCGGTATACTTTTGAGATCCAGGTAGCTGCTAAAGTAATTGGAGAAGTGCAAGCACTGATTATATTTCCGGCTATACCATCTGCAATGCTCGCGATATTCTATATGTTCTGGATATCAGCGGCTCTCCATCTATTCAGTTCTGGTCAGGTTGTTCAGAACAATTGCAACAACACTAGCTGCTGCGCGTATGATCTTGTGTTAAAGAAAGTGAATTGTGATCATTGTTGCGGTTACAGCATACGTTACACTCCTCACATCACCATTGCCATATTCTTCCACCTATTTGGTTGCTATTGGGCGACACAGTTCTTCATTGCATCTTCTGCGACAGTGATTGCTGGCTCTGTTGCTTCCTATTATTGGGCTCAAGGGGAAGCATCGGTAAGCTGACATTTCTGAGTACTTATTTGAAACTGACGGCTATTAGTAAGTATTTATTGGGGGTTTTATGGCTGAACAACGCAGCCAGAGATACCTTTTCTTCCTGTTTTTGCCTCAATGAAGCGGCTTGCACGCTACAACCTAGGATCCGTGGCTCTTGGTTCACTAATTGTCTCTTTTGTGGAGTCTGTTCGGTTCATTCTTGAAGCAATTCGTCGTAGAACTAAAGTAAGCGGGACCACAACTGATCACTGGTTTTCAAGAATGGCGCATTATACTTCACGTGGTTGTCTAAAAAGTGTCGAGTGGACCATCAAATCGGTTAACCGTAATGCCTACATAATGGTAACAGAAAATCTCCTTTTAACAAAACAAAACCCATTTCTTTGAACCGTTTCGTGATAATTTGTCTGTCTCTCGGTGTCTTTTCAGATTGCTATAACAGGAAAAAGCTTCTGCAAATCGTCCGCAATCGCAACAGAGTTGATCATAAACAACATTCTCAGGATAGGCAAGGTTAATGTAATAGGAGATGTTATATTGTTTCTAGGGAAGCTTTGTGTGAGTCTCTTCAGTGCTCTCTTTGGCTTTCTGATGTTGGATTCACACAAGTATCGCTCTTCTCACAACAAAGTCTCTTCCCCGCTGTTGCCTGTTTTGGTAAAACCCTTAGCCTACTCATTTTAAATACAAAGGCGGATGTTTTTTTTTATCTTGAATAAGACTCTCGCTCTCTCTATGCACAGGCATGTTGGGCTTTGGGGTATATTGTGGCGACACTTTTCTTTGCGGTGGTTGAGATGTCGATAGACACAATCATTCTCTCCTTCTGTCAAGATTCAGAGGAGAATCAAGGGAATGCTCAGTACGCACCGCCTCTTCTGCTTGAAACATTAGATAGCAATCAGGAGGAAGAGATGCAGAGACTTGCTCATTGATAGTTACATACTGTACAAGTTTTGTTCTTCTTTGGTTGGCCACTTTACATGGTTTTTAAACTGAAATCTGTTCTCTTAAAACATTCTAAGCGTACTGAAAGGCCAGATGGCTTGATGATTCTTCGTTTCTTAAACCAAAATTATATTTCTGAAAAAATGCTTTTGTTTGGTTACATAAGGAATTGAGTGTTCACCACCAGTACAGACAATTTTTTTTAATAGAATGAAGCAAAATGATTTGAACCAATGGTGTTCTTATTTCTTGGCAAAACTCAACTTCTTGGGGTCAATCTCATCAACACGAATCATCATCACGATGCCATTATCTTCTTCAGACCAATCAATGGATTCTCCCTCCAGCAGCTTTGCAATCGCAAAATTCTAAGAGAACGAAATAACAGAAGCAACTCAAATTCTATTCAGAATGAAGATAGAGAAGTTAAGATGGTACCCGTCGTTTGCACTTGGAATCTTCCTTGCTGTCACCCAATTTGACCCTGAGGTACTTAATAGCTGAATCATAAATGGATTAAAAACAAGTAAGTTTTGTTAATTTCAGAACAAGAAAAGGTTTCGGGAGGGATTTAAAACTTTACATGAAATGCCAGAGAAGTTCTTAAGTTGGAGCTTGAGAAGACGAAGAGCTTCCTTTGGTTCGTGTTCATTCACATTCACTGTCACAACCTCGTCTTCCTTGTAAGTCGAATCACCATCTTTCCTATAATCATGGTTTTGAATTTTCTCAACTTTTCTTGCCAATGGAGTGTATAGCAGAAAATGACAGTAGAAGATTGAAAATAAATGGATTAAGGAATTAACTGACTTGGCTTCGATCATCTTTGCCATAGATATGTCATCCGCTTCACGAGCCTTTTTTCCAAAAAGGTGTCCCTATGTATCGTGGAAGACCTCAAATAGTTAATTCTATAGAACACGAGAAGACATTGATTACTTTCAGCCAAAAATTCCTTTCGAAATTGTACAAATTATACCTTCTCAAAGAGTCTGCGTGCTCGCTCAGTTTCTCCTTTGGAAAATGCTTCTACAGCCTGCCAAAGAGGAAGACGCTTTAGTTATGTAGGCAGCACAACATGGCAATCATATAGCAATTGAAAACACACAGTGGTATACTGGGCAAATGAATCCTTATTATCTCAAAGACTTACAGCTCCGTAATATTGTTTCATCTCGTGCCAATACTCACGTACTGCTTTACGATGTGCCTTATATTCTTTTTCATCACCTTCATCTATCAAAGGAGAAACAATAGCTAGTTGAGCAAACCCTTGAGAAATGAGCATATAAACGTGCAGTACTATGACTCAATTACCTTCTTTAGATGTATGTGACAATTGTTCCACAGCAACTGCTCTCTCTTGAAAAGGGTCTTCCAGAGGTTTTAAAACAGGACGACCAGCAACTCTTGCTCTCCTTTCGCCAATTTTTCGAGTTACTTTTTTTGGCTTTTCCTCATATCTTTCCGCATATGAGAACAAAGCTTCTAAAACCTCCTTTTCAAGACTACTCTGATCCTTGCCTTCTTCCTGTGAACCTGTTAAGGTTCTTGCTCCTTCACTGCATCATCACAAAAAGAATTACAAGAATCAAAAGGATTTCCAAGGGAATGGTTCAGTACAAAGATTGACTGGAAAAGCGTGCCTCTGAGAAATTTCTTGCAGTTCCACTTGGTTGCTGCTGGGCGTAGATTCCTGTCTTTGAGGATCTCCTGTTGACATCTTTAAGAAGAGGAGAACAAACCAAGTAACCAACAGAGTCAGATTCAGAAGAAGTCGTTATTCTATGACAAAGACCAAACTGAAAGTCATAACAAAAGCTCACAAATTTATTGGAAATTCCAACATCAGCATACTTCTTGGTATCAGACAAGTGAAGCAGTTTCTCCCTACTCTGCAATGTTATGAAGATTATAGCTTGGATGCCATAAGAAGAAATTTCAGCACAAAGATCCAGAGGCAGGATTTGTGAAATACTCATAAGAGCCATATGCCATGAGCTAAAGAGGTACCACTAATAATCAAGTGATCAAATTACAGGAGCCAGTAGGTGTGAAAGTCAGCTATATCTTAAACTTTAGTCAGCATTAGTACCAAGACGGAAAAAGAATTGTCAAAGTAGCTCTTGTAATACTTGTAAGTAATTTATCAGAGTAACTCAGGTAAAAACTGTAAAGGCCACAACTCACAAGTCATAGAGCTGGTATCTTGATGATCTTCAAGAAATGGGAGAATATATTATAATTCAGCCAAGAAGGTAAAACATAAATTAATATTTTTAATAAAATGATAATGAAGGCATATGCAAACGCTGTTAAAGAAACAAAATACATTACTTTTCAGAGCTAAAGGCATCAGCTTACCTTCTTCACATCAAATCCGCACACGCCTGATAATTCAGGGAAAAGCAGATTCTTATTAGTCATCAATAGCATTATAGAAGGAAAAAAACGTAAAGCAGAGTCAAGGAAAGCTACAGAATGCTTACCAAGAACCTGGTGAATGACATTTTGGCTAGCTTGAAAGCCTTCTCCCAGCATCTTTACGATGAATTCCTCGACATCAGTTGAAACCCTGCTTAGGTTTGCATGATTACTCTCTGGCATTTCGTTACTCCATATCTCAGTTTCTGGAATATCCTTTGAGTCTATCTTCACCGGTTTAGTTGCCTCTCTGGAGGCATTTGATAAAGGCTTGCTTCTAACATACTCCTTACCGATAACACTTGAAACGGTACCAACTGATGTAAAACCCTTTTTCGGCTTCCATACTTTGGATTTGCTACCCTCTTGTCGTCGCACTTCCTTGGGGACATAGACATGAGTTGGTTTTGAGGTTTCTTTCATCATTTTGACTTGGTCAGTCTGAGGCAACTTTTCTGTCATTTCAAAGAGAATTTTACTAGCAACATCGACATTTTGGCTTGCTTGGCAGAAAGCAGCAGCTATGTCATCAATAGAAAAACGAGAACCAAAAGCTTTGAGTAGCACTTGCAAGCTTCTAGAATCTGGATCACTGTGCGAAGAGCTTGCAATCGTTGACATTTCTCCAGCCTAAGTAAATAAATGGAGCTGCTCAGCTAAATGAAAGAACAGTATATTTACCTCTAAGCAAGCCAATCAATCATCTGTTTTCGCTTCTAATTTAACAATACAACTGAAGCAAATCAATGACAGTGACAAGGCAGATAAATTTCTGCGGAAAAAAATACGATTTCCACTCGTTGTCGAAAACAACGGCAAAAATAGACGAAAGGGAAACGCATAATCAAAGCGAAGAGTGAGAAACAGAAGAAAAAGAAGAACAGGCGAAAGAGTCTCTTATAAAGAGCCAACCCAAACTCGTTTGGAGACCACATTACACATTCCGTTTCCAAAAATCAGCAATGCTGAGAGGAAAATAGTAAAAGTGAAGAGTTTGCTTACAGTAATCGATGTAGTCGGAGGGGAAGTCTTGACCGCGGCAAAAGACGCCGGAGCCGTGCAGAAAAAGAGATGGTTAACTTGAACCGAGAATCTGAACTAGGCACGGCTTTTGAAAATCGGAACTTGTGAACTAAGGATAGAGAAGAAGAGGACAATAGAGAATTTGCCGGCGATGGAAAAAGATTTCATCTCCAGCTTGTTAAAGAAAAGAAAATGTCATCCCCACACGCGATACCAAATTGCAAAAATAAAAAAATAATTAGTTTCTTTCTTCAATAACATAGTACGATTGGTTAGCTTAAATACTTTTATTTTTTAAAGATTTTAATATTTTATCAGTCAAATTTTTTTAATTTTATAGTCTTAAAAGTTTTGATTAACAATATTTCTATTGTTCCACAAATATTACAGTTTTAGATTTTCTATAAAAAATTACTAATTAATTCTAAATTTATAAAATGTTAATAATAAATATTTGAATTAGTTTATAATTATTGAAAAGCACGTAAAATAAATAAATTATATATTTCTTATTACATATTAATTGTTCTGAATATTTAAAAAAACTATGTTTTTAGCAAAAATTTTTTAATAAAGAGTCATACTTGAAGTCCTACTTTTAAAACTACTTTTGTCGTCGTAGGTTGGGACTCTCTTTCTCTCTCCGTTGTCTCTTAACCACATGAAAGCCAAACCGGTGGCTGCAACCCAAGCCCACCATATATTATCAACCACCAAGCTGTTCCCATTGTCCACCTTCCACCTCAAAACGAGACAAATACCAGTCAGTCTTAGGAACCATGACTGCACCCACTTCTCATAAGCGACGCACGTCTAAAGCTTCTGTGTCCATGAAACACCGGTCTAATTATATTTTTGTTCGGTAAAAGTAAAACCTTCACAGAAAGTTGAATAAGACAACGTTATTACCAAAATAGTGGAAAATAAAGATAAATAAGTGGACTTTTGCTTAAGAATCAGGCAAATGTGGGTTTAAGAATTTTTCAAAAAATCCAGTTAAGCTGCACTTAAATTTTTAATGTAAATACTAATTCTACCTTTTATGATGTACTACTTTTTTTTTAAATTAATAAAAGAGGTGAAGCTTTTGTTTAAAGCATTAAACTTTGCATCTCCGATCAGAACGACGGAGAAGAAGAAGAAGATCGACAAAGCGAAAGTGTGTGTGTGTTTGTGTTAATGGATCGGATCCTGAAGGCCGCTCGAACATCAGGTTCGCTTAACCTTTCCAATCGCTCTCTCCGGTAAGATCTATTTCTTTTTTTTCCTTTTCCCCTTTTTTGCATTGAATTTCCAGAATCTGGCAATCCTGGTCATGGGAACCAACGGTTTCAGTAATATCTGCAAATTTTTGGCTTAAAATCTTTGAAAGCTTCGGTACTTTTATGGGATTAGCTGGTTTGACTCTGAGAAGTTTCGATTTTTTTGTTTTATTTTTCGAAATGTGAATTATCATATTTTGATCGGGACGCAGATTCAAGTTGATTGGTCCTCTTATTAGCTTTGAATCTTCGATATTGGTTATTTAGAAAAGCTAGATTCATCTCCCGATGATGTGTCTTGCATGTGAATATTTCACTCTTCAAAATGTTTTGCTTTTACTTCTTCTGTATAAGTGTGCTTAAAAAACAGTTTTTTCGACTTTTTTATCCTCACGAGATCCCATTGTATTTACTTGCACCACTGTTTATTGGTTTGGGATTCCATTTTCAGGGATGTACCTACGGAGGTATACCAATGTCTGGAAACGACAGGAGAAGGAGAAAATTGGTGGGAGGTAATGAGAATTTTTGGATTTTCGAACCCTTTTCTAATGCATTGTTCTGTGATTAAGTTTCCTGAATGGATAAATTTCCTCATCTGGCAGGCTGTTGATTTGCAGAAGTTGATTTTGGCACATAATGACATTGAGATTTTAAGAGAGGATCTTAAGAACCTTTCCTGTTTGGTTGTGCTAAATGTCAGCCATAATAAACTGTCTGAATTACCAGCAGCTATTGGGGAGTAAGTGGTTCCGGATCTATGTAGTTGGGTTCCACTGTGGCCAGCTTGACAATGTCTAAACATTTGTTCTTTTAACCATTCGTAGGCTTACAGCGATGAAGTCGCTGGATGTGTCTTTTAACTCGATATCAGCATTTCCTGAGCAAATTGGTTCAGCAACTTCTCTTGTTAAGTAGGCTATCTCGATCCTGGCAAACACTTCCTCTGGTTCAACTTAGATTAAGGCATTGGACTCAACACACCACACAGTTCATTAATCTATTAAACTCCGTGTGGTTGCTTCAGGCTTGACTGTTCAAGCAATCAGTTGAAAGAACTGCCAGAAACTCTTGGAAGGTGTTTAGACTTATCCGATTTGAAGGTTATTCTATGTTGCTTCTGGATTTGTTGATTTTTTTCTTTACATGTTCTCTCATATTATCTGTGACAATGATTGTGCGTACTGTTATTTACAGGCTTCAAATAATCAAATTTCCAATTTACCAGAAGACATGGCGAACTGTTCGAAATTATCTAAACTGGATGTGGAGGTATGAGATATTTCTTCTCCGAGACTGTTGAGGCTTTTTAGAATTCTTTTATTTCCTCTTTCACTATCTTCCAAGTGCACTATGATCTGGCTGGAAGAAGGCAATGGTATTCAAGGCTATGTTTGGGTTAAGAAAGAGAATTTTACTGATGTAATTCATACCTACTGCAGGGAAACAAGCTCACAGTTCTCTCTGAGAAGCTGATAGGATCATGGACTATGCTTACAGAACTTAATGCATGTATGCAACTATGTTTTTCTTTTGTGGTTCTTACATATCAAAAGATTCTGGGACGGGCTTTTAAATCTTTTACTCTGCAGCTAAGAATATGGTGGGTGTTCTGCCACAAAACATCGGAAGCCTTTCACGCCTTATCCGGCTTGACCTTCATCAAAACAGTAAGTGTAAACATAACAATTAAAAAATATTTTTTGTTGAAGTAATATCAAACGTATTCTTTTTATCTAGTTACTGAACTGTTTTCGTACTTGATTCGCACAGGAATCTCATCTATTCCGCCATCAATAGGCGGTTGCTCCGCTCTTGTGGAGCTCTATTTGGGGTCATTCTCTACTACTGTTTATTTTGGAAAGATTGTTCGTCCTAGATGGAATATAATTACTGAGTTTCAGTACTGACATTCTTCGTTCTATACCTCATTCCAGAATTAACTCTCTCTCGACATTACCAGCAGAGCTTGGAGATCTATCCCGTCTAGGAACATTGGATCTTCGTTCTAATCAGGTATTATGCTCTTTTATAAAAAATGTTTGTTTTCCGACATGTTATAGTTTTTTGACCTCCTCTAGTGAAAATCACTTGCGTCTAACTAGTGACCTGCACCTTTGTTCTTTCTCCCAAATTTCAGCTCAAAGAATATCCAGTTGAGGCATGTAAATTGAAGCTCTCGTACCTAGATCTTTCAAATAATTCATTGACGGGATTGCATCCTGAACTTGGTACAATTAGGAAACAACACTAACAATTTCTGCAACTCCTGCTTGTTAATGATTTTACATATGACATCATAAGAATAGCTATAAGCATAAGTTATTCTTGTTCACTCGTTTTCTTTAATAGGAAACATGACTACTCTGAGAAAGCTTGTGCTTGTTGGCAATCCTTTGAGAACCCTTAGAAGGTGTAATTTTTACTCTGTTTCTGTCTGGTTTCTTGATTGCTTAGTCTTAGTTTGATTGCTACTTCAAGAGGCCAACATTTTTTTTTTCTTTTTTTGCTCTTCAGTCCACTAGTAAATGGTCCTACAGCTGCTCTATTGAAGTATCTTCGGAGCCGCCTTTCTAATTGTGAAGGTACTTTGGTACAACATCTCTCGCTCACACACACACATCCATGCGTTTGTGGCTAACTGTAAAAGGGTTTCGATTTATAGAAACTAGTGCGAGCACTCCTACAAAGGAACATGTAATTGCTTCAGCAGCTCGTATGTCCATATCTTCAAAGGTAAGTAAAATCACAGATCTGAGCACCATCCAATTAAGAGTTCCATGTTGTAATTCTAAACAGGAATTTATAATCTTAATTAATTGAATGCTGTTATGCACAACCCCAGGAGCTTTCTCTGGAAGGTCTTAACTTGAGTGCTGTCCCTTCAGAAGTTTGGGAGTCTGGTGAAATCACGAAAGTTAATCTTTCGAAGAACTCTATCGACGAATTGCCTGCTCAACTTTCTTCATCCATTTCCCTTCAGGTTTTTCTTCCTATATATACAAAGAAGATGCTATTGATTATTGTTATGTATAGAACTCATAATATCTTTGTAATTGCAGACTTTGATTTTGTCACGGAACAAGATTAACGATTGGCCTAGTGCAATCTTGAAGTCACTTCCTAAGCTTGTGTGCTTGAAGTTGGATAATAATCCCCTGAAGCAGGTAGGGTGATGTTTGAAAAGAAGAAGTGATTATAGCTTCCACCAAGACGCTAATGCATCACATTTTCTGTTTTCTTTTCTGTTTGCTCGTAAGATTCCACTGGATGGGTTTGAAGCAGTCTCTGGGATTCAGATTCTAGACCTAAGTGGCAATGCAGCTTCCATCAGAGAGCATCCTAAGTTCTCTCACTTGCCACAACTGCAAGAGCTTTATTTAAGGTTGGTTTACAAATCTACAACACAATAGATTATTCAGTGCCCAGCTATTATTCACTGGTTAAGATGACACCTCGCTTGACAGCCGAGTTCAACTGTCTCAAGTACCTGAAGATATCCCCAGCTTATCTAACTTGATTATCCTCGACTTGAGCCAGAATTCACTTCAATCGATTCCCAAGGTACATGTCTATATGCTCTCCTTCGTGGTTTTTCCTGTAGAATTGCTGAATCTGCGGTTTGAATTTTGTGGAACCTGCATCAATCAGCTAGTTAATTAATGTCTTAATGTTATTGCATTGGCTCTGTTTTTTCCAAGCAGGGTATCAAGAACATGACTTCACTCAAAACTCTGGACTTATCCAACAACAACGTTTCAAGTCTTCCTCCAGAACTGGCAAGTCTCTTGCCTTTCTTAACTGATACATAGAAATGCGTTAAATATGTCATGACAAGTCTCTGTGTTGTGCCTTAGGGTTTCCTTGAGCCAACACTCGAGGTTCTACGGCTTGACGGGAACCCATTAAGAAGGTAGTTTCTTGCACTATAAAAACAAACTCAATACATTCATGAAAACAATAAAAACTGATTTTCCTTTTCGTTTTCACCAAAATTCTTAAAACAGCATCAGAAGGCCAATTCTAGAAAGAGGAACAAAAGCTGTCTTGAACTACCTGAAAGACAAACTACCACATCAGTAACATCAAATATATATGTTGTTTGTAACATTTGTTTGTGTGAACAGCTCCAGATTATTAATCCTGGAGTGATTTAAATATTTTCTTGATGAGAAATGAGACCCATTTGCTTGTGTCAGAGATTTTTTTGCTTTTGTTGGTGTGCAATCCAATTCCAAAGTAGAAAACTTCTTAGAAATTGGTTGTTTTTGTTTCTCCATCTTCATTGTCGAATGCTAACCTAAACTTAAGAATCTTGTGTAGTTTGGCAACAGGTTCGACTGTCTTCACACCTGCTGAAACTTCTGCAGACAAAAATGGAGAAACCACACCTAAATGAGCACTCCAAACAAACATTCAATAAATGTTTCTTTTTTGGAACCACAAGATGAAACAATAAGGTTTGTGAGGAAAGTGAACTTACCCTTATCAGAGAAAGCAAGGCATGTACCAATTGTCTCCAAGTATTCTCCAACCTTTTGAAACAAAACAAAAGAAGAGATTAAGAATATTTAAGCAGGAGTAATTGAAGCTGGAAAATTTTAGTTGCAACTAAAACTTACGAGTTTGATTTTCCCATCAATGGTTAACACTGGATTCAAAGTATTCAAACCCTGAAAATAAACAGAACCAGACTTAGAGCCTATAATCAAGAGCCTAATCCGATCACACAAAGTACAAACAGAAAGAGTTAAGAAAAGTTGGATAATAACTGATAAAGTATATGGAGCATCTGAAGGAATGTCAATGTGCCTCGCAACATCGTCAAGATCAATCAGAACATATTCGTCCTCTTCTTTACAGAGCTTCTCTGATTCATTGTCCATCTCTCTGTCTCCTGTATCAATTTGATAAAACCACCATCAGAAAGAGAATCTTAATCCGAGGGGGAAATACGAAACTGAAAAGCTAGCAAATTTATGAATTCAGAATCTTTCCAACTTTTTCTCGTTCTTCAATTTCTGATCACGAATCGCTTCAAGAAATTCTTTTTCTTAAATCGCCAACTGGGAAACAAACAAAAGTTTAATACTTGATTCTGTGTATATGAATTAGTTATCTGAAAACTGGATGATATAAGTGAATCATGTTAGCTAATGGAATGTCTGGACAGAGTACACGACAATCCAACCCTAAATCAAACCATCCATAGTTAGGTCATTCGATTATACGCAAACCATTAATCTCAACCCTAAACTGAAACTCAAAATTATCAAAATCTGAAGAAACTCTAACATTAATCAGAGTTATAAATCCATAAGATTGAAAAGAAGTTTAAGTAAACTTCATACTTTTTGGAGAAGAAGAGGAAAGAGGATGAAGAGAAGATTACATTACCTTAGGACGTTTTTGTTTTACTGTTTAGGAAACAAACAAAGGCCCCTTTTCTAGCAATTAAACTTGAGTTTGAACTACCTTAATTATGGGCATAGTCCAATAAACCAAACCCAAATTAAAGTCTAAATTTTATAATTTCATTTTTAAGAATTATTATTAGTTAATTATCGACATTTATAAGATAAAAATCTACATGTTATAGTAAAATAGTTTCTATAAAAAGTTGTAAGATATTTTACTAGTTTATTCTCTTCTCATTTGTTGAGAAAAAAGTTGAATAAGTAGAATCAAAGCAATACAATACAAATAAAATACTTAAATTGCTCTAGATTTCGTCTAAAAGTCCGACCTTTCCTTTCTTGTTTGTTTTTTGCAAACTAAGAGCTTAAACCTTTGTTGCTTTCATCCTCTTGTAGCTCGAAGCCTCCCAAAGTCTCGTCTTTTACGTTCGATTAGATCATTTATGAAATTCATAGCATTGGTCTGGTCTGGTCATTTAGATACTAGCCATCCAATATTTATAAGGCATAAGCTTTGTTGAGGTTTTGAAAGGGGACTCCTTGTAAACATAAGTATCAGGTGGCTGCTGGGCTACCCTTTACTCTGTTTCTATCAAGGGAAAATATTAGAGTTTTAAGGTTTTAAATCCACTACATACAGCCATAGAGAATCTCTGTTATATATCATATCATCAAGGTTTGATGTACTATGATTGTGATATCTTAAATATCAAATATGATATTAACAGAAATTATAAAAAGCATACCACTTTAAAAACGTTGACAAAAATAAATTCATAATTTTCTGACGTGGCACGTTAAAAGATCATATTATTGCAATGATAGTTCTTCGGTCCTTTTCCCTTTTCAACGATACCTCGTCCGATTAAACAGCTAATATAAACAGTTGGATCACAATTTGTTAATTGAACAGATTAAAATAGAATAATTATAGATTAATTAAATAAAAAGAAAAAGAAACGGATAATATCAGAGAGGTCTTATCTTAAAATTACAGTCATCATTGCGTGGAACGATTGTATAAATACTCACTTATCCCATTTCTTTCTCTTCACCAAATTAAACGTTTTGATTAAAGAAGAAACGAATTTCAAAATGCTGGCAATATTTCAAAAAGCGTTTGCTCATCCGCCGGAGGAGCTCAACAGTCCGGCGTCTCATTTCTCCGGCAACACTCCAAATCTTCCTAGCGTTACTCTCTCCGACTTCCTTTCTCGCCACCACGACACTGCTTTCTCCATGAACTTCGGCGATTCTGCCGTCTTAGCTTATGCTCGCCCCAACAGCTCTCTTCGCCAGAGGCATACACCCAAATCCAAATCCCTAATTCGATATATGATCCGATTCATACATGTGGATATAGTTTAATATCTTGAACAAATTTCTTTCAGGTTGTTCTGTGGGCTAGATGGGATTTACTGTATGTTTCTTGGGAGATTGAACAATCTCTGCACATTGAACCGTCAGTACGGTTTATCTGGGAAGAACTCCAATGAAGCTATGTTTGTGATCGAAGCTTATAGAACACTTCGTGATCGTGGTCCTTACCCGGCCGATCAAGTCCTCAGAGGTCTCGACGGAAGCTTCGCCTTCGTCGTCTACGATACCCAATCCTCCTCGGTTTTTTCAGCTCTGGTATTTACTCTGAGATCTCTCGATTTTGTTTTTTTTTATTTAAACAAGAAAGTAATTGTTTTAATTAAATGTTCAGAGCTGTGATGGAGGAGAAAGTCTTTACTGGGGAATTTCTGGCGACGGCTCTGTTGTTATGTCCGACGATATTCAGATCATAAAGCAAGGCTGTGCTAAATCATTTGCTCCTTTCCCCACTGGTAAGCAAACCGAAGAAGAAAAGGAAGAAAAACAAAAAATGTGAGAAACTGAAGTTTGATAATGTGTGTATTTTTTGCAGGGTGTATGTTTCACAGTGAGACAGGGCTTAAAAGCTTTGAATATCCGACAAACAAGTTGAAGGCAATGCCGAGGATAGACAGTGAAGGTGTTTTATGTGGTGCTAATTTCAAAGTTGACGCTTATTCTAAGATCAATGGCATCCCTAGAAGAGGAAGTGAAGCTAACTGGTCGCTGGCTAATTCGCGTTGATTTCTTACATTTCGAGCTTCTTTGTTTTGTTTTTAACGTACTCTTTCCTGTAAACAGCCTTTGATGCTACGACGATAAAGAAATCAAAATTGGCTTCTTGTTTTACTGAAATCGCAAAGAGTTGCAGCACTCATTACTTACAGAAAACACGTTAATTTGCAAAAAGAAAATGTGTCGATCCTCTGAATTTGAAAGATCAGACCAAATTTAAGAAAATAAACTTCGTAGAATCTTATCATTCATCCTTCCACATGTCCGCAAACTCATCAGGTTCCAATGGGTTCGAAAGCTCATGCATCTTTCTCCTCGTTTTTGCCTTGATTTTCTTAGCAAATTTCCCAGCTTTATTTCTTTTCTCCAACGCTCGAATCTAAGGAAGAACATTGAAAAAAGAATTAAAAAACTCACGAATAATCAAAAGATTCCAATATGATTGTTCTGATCAAGTTGCGCATAGAACCAAGTACCTGGTTTGGAGATACGTAGAATGGGTTCTCGTAAAGCGTTGGACCTCCAAAGCTGCCTCCAAAAATCTTAATTGGATTCAAACAAAATCTTGGACCAACCTGTTTCAGTGGATGGGTTTTTTCCAATTATAAACCTTTCACAAATCAATCCGAATTAGCAAATTTTTGTTAGAAGTTCAAACACACAAATAGTCATGGCCTGACCTCGATGAGGGTCATTTTATCCAAACCGCCGCGTGCAATCTTGTCTGATTCGTTATGAGGTACCGATATCTGCAATGGAAGAAAAAGCAGTCCTTGGTTAGTTAGATCTTCTGTTTCCAAACTGATATGAAATGAGAGCAGATGATCTCTAAGATGCTAACTTTTCAACCTACCTGGTAATTACGGAACCATATATGGTCATCGACAATGGAGAAAACAAACACATGGTCATGGTAGGGTTTAGACTTCCTGTGCTCCTTGGGAATTCCAAATATCTATGGAAAGAAAAGGATAAACTAATTAAAATGTCGAAAGCCACAGAAATATTAACCAAACTAACCAGGATCATAAGAGAATGAAAATGAGAATGACCTGAGTTAGCATCTCCTTCAAAAGTTTCCAATGTACATCTTTATCAAAATTGGATGAGAATGTCAAAAGCGGACGTGAACCTTTTAGATGATTCCCAGTGAGTTTCAGCTCCTCCATCGTGTGAACTTCACCATACAGAAAATCATAGAAACACAGCTCAGATACGAACAATATATAAGTTGATATCATTACTGATCCACCAGCTCTTGTCACTTAATATAAAACCAAATGGAGCTGGAGACATTACCAGCATTAACCAAGAACTTAACCGAGGGTCCACCAGGGGACTTGACCATCCACAAGTAAAGATCTTTATGCTTCCTACACTGAAGAACAAAACAAATAAACACGTAGCAAATTCATTTTCTTGGAAGAAATCAAGTGATTTCGCTGTTTACTACTCCAGAGACTATACATTTACAAGTGAATTCAGGCATGGTGACAATTAGAGCAGAGAGACAAAAGAGCCATATTCGAACAAGAAAAAGGCTTTTATCAGTTATGTTGTTTTGTTCTATCTTCTATGGTATGAAAGTTGTACATTCCAAACTTTAAAAGAATTGATTATCAAAAACAATTACAAAGATGAGACAATAGAATATACTCTGATTCTGGAATTAAGGTAACAATAAAGATGGAAAATTTACCTCGAAAAACAAGCAGGAAGAAGAGCCTTTAAGCTCGACAAGCTCATTAAGAGTAGCGCCTTTACTGCTCTTAGCTTCCACCTTACTATCCTTCTTACAGTGAGGCAGAAGTGAGACTATGTTCAACATCAGATGCCGATACCTTCCAACGAATAAACAAAGTTACTCGATGAGTGAGTGAACAAAATCAACCCCAATATAATTTCAACAAGCTTCACCTGAAATTGATCCTACGGGAACAAGTAACGAGAACCTTCTCTTTATTCCTGAATCCAGACGCAGGTGTAGATTTCTCAGCATCTTCGTTCTTATCTTTCCAACCCAAGAGAGTTCTTTTAGGTCTCTCGGGAGCAGAATCGTTCTTTTTCACCGGTACAGCCGCTTCAGTCTCGCTGTGCTTTCTCTTCTTTCCCATTGTTTTCTTCTATGGAAGAAAGAAACAACGCTAAATTCCCTTAAGATTTTAGAACCGAGTTAAACCTAAGGCACATGCAGCTTGACAACAGTTATATATAGAAGAAAACAAATGGGCTTTTGAACATTTAATGGGCCTTAAGAAAAGGTTAGCTACAAAAAGAAATAGAGATGAAAAAGAAATTCCCTTTTCCTTCTATTTCCAATCTGTGTTCGTAAACTCTATACAATTGAAAATAGAAAAGAGCAGAAGACAAAAGGCTGAGACTTGGCACGTGAATGAAGTAACAGAAGAAAAAAGGTTGAAGCTTTTAAAGGCTTGTGTTTGTTTGTTTACCACTTAAGTTTGTTAATTAGATCAGTTCCATCAACAACGCGGATCCATGAATCAGACAATGTGACAAGCACCTCGGATGAGCTTCCATGCACAAACTATGGTATGAATTAAACAACGCAAGCCATCAAGAAACATAACATTCCATTTAAATCAGATTCTGTTTCTGAAGAAGTAATTTGCATTACCTAGAAACTAGTTTATCGTTTTTTGATGAGCTTTCTTCTTCTTTTGCAGCTTTGCTTGTTATCTGGAAAAAAATCACTTAATGCTAAGCATATGAAACAACAGACACACGTGAAACTAAATCCCAACATGAACTTCATCATTACCTGATGCACTAACATTGTGTTGACATTTTTACACAAATTAAAATTTTAATTACACCCTAAAAAACTAAGTTGTCTCTTGGTAATTCTTCTCTTTCATTAGTTACTAAAGTTTGACCCAGTGGGGTTATATTTTTATAATAGTTTGTTACATTTTTACTTTTATGAATTTGATGAATTAATTTTTAGTTTATCAACTTTTAATAAATGTAAATCTTTATAAATTGTGTTGCCTTGATTTGTACAATAGCAATAGATTTGCAAAAAACAAATGTATTTAAACTAGTAAGTTAATTGACTAGCTAGTTTGGTTTCAATTTGCAAGTTAATTGTTGTGTTAAATTAATTTTATGTGTTATTTATAAATTAATTGTGATTACATGAAATTGTTATTTTAAATTTATATGTATTTAAGTGAAATATTGCTAACACATTATAGAATGCTATAAGTGTATATAACAAATGTGAAATATTTTGATCTTAATGAATATTAACATTGTTATACACAAGATATATAATACTTTAAATTTAGTATGTTTTATATTTGTTAAAGGTTGGACATTAAATTTTATAGAAATTTTTTTATTGAATATTCATAATATATGTAACCATGTCGATATTTAGTGTTTTAGTAATTCAAATAAATTAATTAAAATCTATGTTTTAAGTATGAAATTTCATAATATATAGACTATTTTAACACTTATATATATATTATTTCTTTTTAATTTTGTTTATTTATAATGATATTTGAAATAATATTAATTTTACAATTTGAATGTTAAATTCTAAAATATACGTTTAAATAATAATGTAAACATATATGTAAGTTAAACTAGGTAATTTATGTTAAAACTTACATAGAAGAAATAAAATGATAGATGTATTATAATTAACGACGATTGAATTGCCGTGGATTAGATGAAATTCATGTAATGCTTTCTGAATTCATTATACTATTTAATATATTCAAACAATGCAGGTTAAATGCATTTGGATTTTCACATTCCAGATTGGAAAAGAAAATGTGGGGTTTTCCAGATTTAATACCATAAGTAAATCCTACTAATAAATTATTTTAATTTACTACTTTTGTAGGTTAATATGTATAGATTTTTACCTACAAATATCAATATTTCATTATTTGGCTTTACTTAAAGGGCTCTCTTCACCTTCCAACGGTGGAAAGGAGATAATATTTGCCATGACATCGCAATTTGGTTGCTTTAGTCATGTGTTCGTCGTTAGGAGTCGTTCTTCAAGATGGCAAAAAGCTTCAAAGTGGTTAGCAATTATGTTTACTTGTGTTACACGGTAAAGGTTTTTAGTATTTTGATTAATGTTTATTCTGTTTGCAGCAAACTCCATATCCAGAATCTGCTATGTTCGATCAAATTACATCGGAGACGAAGAGAGTGTATCCTAAAACAATCCCGATCGGATATTGCTCAGCTTCTCCCCGCCGGCCGCTTATCAGAAGCACTTCCCAAGGTATCTGAGTTTAGTCCATGAAAATTCCAAATCTCGATCACTTTGAGTTAACCAGTTAATCGATTGTTCCCTCTTAAATCATATTTTATTTCTGTTTGCGAATTGAAACCTTAGACGAAGCAATGCTATGAAGACGCGAGAAGGATATTGGCTTACGATCATGTCCAATATTTCTGCATATCCATCTTGTATAATTTTCCTCTCATAATACGTTACAAGTAAGTTCTTTTTTATGGCTTGTGGCACACGGTAACGTAGAAAACCTAAGCGGTTCCAAAAACCTATAATTATTTATGTTATATTGTTTTTATTTTGCCAGGAATGTTCATATCTTACCAGAAGGATGTAGAGAAGCAATAGCCGGATTGATATTTGCCGCATCAAGAATCGGTGAGCTTCAAGAGCTTCAATATGTGAGGAGCTTGTTCGTTGAAAGATTTGGACTTCAGTTTGACAAAGACTGTGTAGATTTGCGTCCAGGAAACCTAGTGAATTCTGAGATAGTAAAGATTCTAGACACGAATGTGCCGCAATATGGGATTATTCAAGAGAATGTAATGGAGATTTCCCAATCCAACATCACTACTTTTGTGGATTCAGTAACTGATGAAGATTCAGCTTCAAGTAATAATATTGACAAGGAGAAGCAGAGAACGGTTGTTCCGAGAAACAAAGTTGTCAAGGAGAATTCGAAGTTTCAACATCCAAATCTTGGAGAGTCTCAAGGACGAGATCGATCGTCGTTCGTGAGATAAAGAATTTGAGTGAGATTGTTGTTTGTTTCAAAGGTTAATTTTCATTAGAATTCAATCATGCATTAAACTCAGGATAAAATTCAAGTTTATCTAGTATCTCCTTTTAATGTATAATCTGCATTATTTTGTTGATCTCTTCATATTCATTAAGAAATTACCATCGTAAGACTAGTTTTATAATCTATTTTGATTTGTTATGTTCTACTACAAATAATAAATAAAAATATAGTATAAATGTAGTTGACCAGAAATTTAGTGATTTGTATATATCAAGTATGAAATTCGATTTGTTTAAAAATGTGAATTATAAGATATTAATGGAAGCAGAATTTATTGAGATAATTCCCATCACAATGCAAATAACTCGTTTGTCGAGTAACGTTGTTGGCTATGCAATTGTTCGTTGAGACATAGTGCTCCTTTACAACAATTCATATAACTTTAGATAATCCACGTGCTTTGTTACAAAATAATAATATCTCGAACCTTTCTTTGATAATAAACGTAAGTGATACAATGATATTTATATTAGAATAATGAGTTTATAAAAATTACACTTATAGTAATTGATTTGATTTATCTTAATATTTATATAATTATTTAAATCATTATCAGAATGGAATTTCCATAAAAAATATTTTTTGATTGAGATCGAATTTTTATATCTCACAATATTTAATATGCAAGAAACACATATTTGTTTTCCTTAATTACGTTAGATTTTCAAAATGAATATTAAATGATACTAATTCAAAACAGACGGTTAAATTCTAACTCAGAAACAAATAATTAGATTCTAATTCAAAATAGATAAAATCGAATTTTACATTTTTGAAATAGTGATAAAAATAGTGTAACCATTAGTTCACTTATAGTTTAGTCAATAGCTTTTATGGTGTAAAATATATATTAGATATTAAATGTTCATATAATTTTTCTAAGTCAGGAACTGGAAAAAATGTGGAACATAAACAAAGCGACGTGTAAAAACGCTCACGCCACGAAAATCGAATCTGATAAAAACGTCGTGGAATAAAGTAATTGTGAAACTCAAAATCTAAATATTTCAATTCTTTTCTCAGTTTCTGTCTCTATAATATTACGCCAGGAGTGAGTCAGCTTGATTTTGAGATGTATAGGTGAAGGATGCTATCGAACAACGTGGGCCCTACTTTGCCAGCTCAGACCTACTTTTGTTACACGTGGCCTACATTATCGGTAACATGAGAATTCTTCGCGTTGTTGTTAATACCAATAACAACAAAAGAGCTCATGAAAAACAATGGTGTCTGATTCTTTTCAGTGTAACTTTTAAAGTAATTTTACAGTATTTATTTTTAAATAACATTTTTTGTATTTTAAGTTGTCTCAGAAAAATCTTTGCAATCTTAGTTTTTTTGTTTGTTCATGTTAATTTTCTCCTTTTCCTAAAGTAATTATTTAAGGTTTTGATTAAAGACTACAAAAATAATTAAAACTACTGACTCACAAAATAACTGTCTAAGCATATGATAGTTTTATGATGAAAATTAAAGATGAAAAATTGCTTTATAAAGTATATAACCTTGTGAAATTACTCTTTGTTTTAAAAGTATAATCCTATAAAGCTTAACATAATTAGACGATACATAATAATTTTGGCTTTATAGCTAGAAAGCAAGACTGATATTATTAAAGATCGAAAAGCTTTAATCAGATGAGTTTCATCATATATTCGATTACGTTAGCTTGTGTGTAGAGTTCATCACCCTCCATTTTATCGAATTAATTCTATATAATAATAAAAACAAATGATCTAATCAAAATCTAAAGCATCATCACATGCATATGCGAATTCGAATTTTACTCGTGGTTCAATGCAGATTTTATGAAGATTGAGATTAAAATCAAATAAACTTGAATTCCCGATTATATATGTTTGAGAATTTCATGAAGTATCAATTAATTAATCTACGTCAGCAAATTTTTCATACACTTTAGTCTTTTGACCTAAATTTCCACTAAGTTGTTATGATTTAATTATGACCTAAGCATGACATACACGTTATGATTGATATATGCATAACTGCATTACTATTAACATATTTTTGTATTTTAATTTATATAATTGTGTGGATACGTTCACCCAGAAACAAAGTTTTAAAAACAACTTTGACCAACCCATATTCTTTATCACTAATCCAAGAGAAATCATATAAAAGGGATGTAATTAACACCACAAGATGCCCCGTGACACGAAAGCTATTGAGTGAAAGAAACCTCAATTACTTTTTCGCTTTGAATTATATATTTATGCAATCATGTACACGTGAACACAATATATTAATTTAAATTTAAATTTGATAGTTGACTTTGTATTTTAATTTCCACACACACACAGTTATTTCATTGACTTAGAAAAATATCCCAACAAACATAATTATTTCCCTACATATATTTTATAACATTAATGTGTGTTTCTGAAAATTTGCTGACAGTCGTTTCTAACTAAGAATCCATATTATTATTAATTAAATTTTAATTCGTATTACAGGGAGTTTTTTGTTATAGGGACTCCATTAGTCACAAATGAAAGAATAATAATTTCTTAATCTGATGTTATCTGAAGTTCAATTATAATCTGATAAATTAAATTAGGAAAATAATGAGAATAACAGAAAGGCAGAAACAAAATCATAACCATCTGTAGAGGCTTTATTGACGTGGAAACTAACTCGCCTAACTTAACCCACAAAAATTAAACACGTGTCGTCTCTACATAGTTTTATCCGTATGAAAAACGCTTTCCAAATTCCCAAGTGAGCAAATCCCATTTACAGGTGTCCTTTTTACAATTTGGCTCATACCCATTGTAATTTGTAAATAATACTTTTCAGAATATACGTATCTTTTAAAATTATCAAATACGACTATTTTCATATATCCTTTGTCACAGTGATGTAACAAATAAATTTTCCAGTTGAAAGTGCAACAAGTAGTATTATCATACAATTTTAATTTATTCGTTTCTTAATAACTGATATTTTTTAGTTTATAATAATTGCTATTTTTAACAGGTCCCTCAATTAAATTTAACAATATGAAAGTTCGATTCCGTTTAATTATGCTACGGCAGATAGTCAGATACGATCAAAAAATATGTTACTCGGTTAAGAAAGTACTTTAATAATTAAATTTTATTAATTTTTTATTATATATATATATATATTAATTTTAAATATTATGTAAAATATATATATATATATATTAATTTTAAATATTATGTAAATAATACAAGTTATTTTCATATAACTATTAATTCAACGCAGATCTAATATTTTAAAGTCACAAATATGACGATACTAATTAGTGCAAATAAGAAAAACCCAATCAGTCGCAAATATGATCAGATTAGATGGATTAACCTACTTGACACGATTAATTTTAATTTTAATATAAATTAATAAATTTTATTTGGTTTATACTATGCAATTATATTGTTACTGATATTTTAAATAATTTTTTGGTTTATGTGTAACTATTTAAGTATAATCTAAAATAAAAGAGAGGAGTAATAATTTACTTGGGAATTCTTGCCAGAAAAAACAAATACTTGGAAAAACGGCATAGTATTACATTGAACTACTGTCATCAACTTTTCCAGTGACGTCAAAGAGAAAACAAAAAATCAACATCGTAGTATAGGTTCAACGAACCAAAGGAGCATAGATCACGACGCTCTAATTGATCCATCTGTCATGATAATATCAAAGTGGGACCCTTCATGTAGCTGCACGTTAACGAAGATTGGGCGGCGATGTAGTGCTCTCCAGTATCTCTCTCTATATATACACATACAAATAGCAGAGCCTTAAAATCTTAATGTGAAAATACAGAAAATAATCAACTATAAATATCAAAAGATATTGTTGAGATTCATTTTTATCAAAGTGCAGCAAGTTTGTTGTTAGAAAAATGGGTCTCCGAGAACTGGACCCGTTAGCCCAATTGAGCTTACCACCGGGTTTTCGGTTTTACCCAACGGACGAAGAGCTGATGGTTGAATATCTATGCAGAAAAGCCGCCGGTCAAGATTTCTCTCTGCAGCTTATCGCCGAAATCAATCTCTACAAGTTCGACCCTTGGGTTTTACCTGGTAAGTAAGCTTAAGCTGCCCGGTTTTGTCTTTTTTTTCTTCTTCTTGTAGATATGCATGCGTATTCTAATGGTTTCTGTTTGGTATGTTTGTAGATAAGGCGTTGTTCGGGGAAAAAGAATGGTACTTTTTCAGCCCGAGGGACAGGAAGTATCCGAATGGGTCGAGACCGAATCGGGTTGCCGGATCGGGTTATTGGAAAGCCACCGGTACGGATAAAGTGATCTCGACGGAGGGAAGGAGAGTTGGTATCAAGAAAGCTTTGGTGTTTTACGTTGGAAAAGCACCAAAAGGCACCAAAACCAATTGGATTATGCATGAGTATCGTCTCATAGAACCCTCTCGTAGAAACGGAAGCACCAAGGTACACAATAAATGATATATATATATATATATATATAAATATCAAATCACTACTATCCTGTTTGTTTATTATATATGTTGGTGACTTTTTATTCTTTTCAGCTTGATGATTGGGTTTTATGCCGAATATACAAGAAGCAATCAAGCGCACAAAAACAGATTTACGGTAATCTAATGACCAGTGCTCGAGAATACAGCAACAATGATTCGTCTACGTCATCTTCGTCTCATCAGTACGACGACATTCTCGAGTCGTTACATGAGATCGACAACAGGAGTTTGAGATTTGCTGCCGGTTCATCAAACGCGCTGCCTAATGGGCAAGGTGTAACCGAACGTAAAACCGGGTTTCACGGTTTAGCCAGGGTGCCAAGCTTTGATTGGTCAAATTTTGGTAGACAGAACTCGGTCTCAGAACTCGGACTGAGTAATAAAGTTTCGAATCTCCGTTACAACGACGGTGGTGGTAGTTATTATCAAGACGTGAAGACGAACGAGGAGGGTGACAGAACGCAGCAACATGCTGAGGAGATTCCTCGGATTAATAACTCGGACGTTTTGGCTCATCAAGGTTTTAATGTTGACCCAGTTAATGGATTCGGTTACTCGGGTCAACAACCTAGTGGGTTCGGGTTTATGTGATCGTATAATGGTGATGTAATAAAAAAGAACACAACTTGTATTTTTGTCCGAGTCAGATACATAACTTATTTACTTAGTGTGGAATTAAAATTCTTTGGGGTTAGGTTTAGGTTCCCCCACCACTTGTATATTCGTCATTTGTCCTGCCAGATATATTTTTACAATTTTTTAGCTGGATCCTTTGTATTCGCTAACTATAATATATTTTTTTTCTAAAATATTGCATATATATATCGACAGTCAGTTGTTTGCTTCGCAATTCCCAACGACAGAAAATATATTGTGCTGTAATCACATGTCGTTAATGCTAACAACCTCACAACGAACCGGACCAACCTAACATATATACGTTTTAGCAGTGATGATGTGTATGATCAGTTTTTCAATATTTATATAAACATGTGACAGAAAACAATTTCCCACGAGGTAGGTGTGCATATGTTGGTTCATGTATGTTGACATATGCGAAAACGTAAGGTTTGAAACAGTCATGTAAAGCTTTTAATTCCTATTAGATATCAAAGGCTGTCAGAGAAATAAATATGTTTTTAAAATTGATATTGTGATGTTTAATAGATACTATATAGGATAGTGGTGATCATAGACTATTTAACATGGCCAAATCTTTAGGACAGATATTGAAGATAAGAACGGACCGTTTGGAGTTTCCGGAAACTGGACGTGTGAGTCAACGTGGGCTGCTTCTTTGACCAGTTTGGGATAATTTCTTTCCTATAATAGTAACAATTCATACCGTACAAGTTTCAAATACAGCAACGCTGTTTTCAACGTCCACAGTAACGCGTTTTGCTCGTCTAATTAATACATTTTCCTAATGCATTCTAATATTTAATTAATTATGTATTTTTTGTCAAACTAGGGTTAATCATCTAAAAGTGTTGAATTTAAGAGCCTTTCCTTTAAATAAAACTATATTTTGACTCACATATAATAATTAATTATTTATTTTATTAATTTAAATCAGATATATATATAATTTGTCTCATATTTAAAATAATTTTTTTAAATATTTTAATATTGATTACGAAAATGAAATAGATAATAAAATTGGATTATACAAATAAATTTAAATTGTATTTGTTTTGGATAAAATTATACATATCATAGATATTCAGTTAAACTAAACTTTTGTTTTATATTTTGTTTGACTAATTTTTCAAAATTTATATTTTTTTATATTATATTTATATTGTATGACAAAATATATTGTATGTCGAAATATTAGGGATTTACATATAATACACTGTATAATAACAATTTTTGTAAATACTCTAGTAAATTATGTCTTAATTAATATTTATATTAAAATGTTCTAATAGTTTGACACAACATGTCATATTTGTAAATCACACGTCAACATAAGATTATTATGTTAAAATGATTTTCAATTAATATATTATAGATTATTTTTATTGGTTATCGATTCGTGAAATGTATTGTATGCATTTATTCTGATTTCTGAATAATCAGAATGGTAAAATAAATGTAATGCATATAAATATAGCTGTAACTGCGGTTGATAAATAACTCCAATGAAGAAAAGAAGCATGGACGAATTTGTTGGGCGAAGCTGTACGCAACCCTATTGGAAGCATATTCTATCGTAAATACATGAAAACGAAGGTTTTTGAATTTGATAAAAGACTTGTGGTCCAAATTCAAGATGTTTTTATATGTTAAAAAACAACAATTCGTTCCACCATACCACATGTAATTATATAATTCTTTATGCATTTATATAATGTTTATATATGTTTTGGGCCATGCGGCATAGTTTTTGGTTTATATATTTAATAATAAGTAATCCAATTTATTGGGCCAGAATTTTTGCATGTGAGATATCAATAATCGCAGTTTTACTTTATTTGTTTTGTTTTTAACGTCTATTTTCATTACTTTTAAATAAAATTTAGTTTTTCGTAAGGAGAATTGCAATAGTTAAAAAATATATGCAATTACCGATTTTAGTTAATGTATTTTTTCATGTTAAAGATTGTTTATCGACGCTAGACATAAGTCTTGTTTGTTTACTCATCGATGTCGGTTGCGCCTGCAGTCAATACAGTGGGTGTAGCATATATTGTTCGTTTATCTATTGTCGATGATTGCGATTGTAGTTGATCGCAGATTTTTACTCGTATCGATGTTTTAACATGCGGTTAAAAAAATTGTGACGTAAGATGCAGCGTCTGATTGCTTCGATTAACCGCATATATTTGGAGCATATAAACGAACAATAATTTACCATATCTGTAACCGTAAATTCTTGCGGCTGACAAACTAAAATCAATATAATCTTTTAATTAGTTAAATTTGCATAAATATTTTTGTACACCTTTTTCTGCATCCCGTTATATAATTACATCGATTCCGAGTTCTTTAATAAAAAAAATATAATTCAAACATCCGTCAAAATATCGGACACATGCAATCATAGTTGCAATAAAATGCATTTAACCTAGACAATAGACAATAGACAATAGACAATGGTTTTTGTTTGTTGTTGAAACAACCGTACTTGTTTGACCTTCCGGTGAGTTAATAAAGTTCACAAAGTAAATTTAACAAAGCAGAAAATTGAGGAGGTCCTTAATCAATTTCTATATCAAGCTTAAAGACAAGGATTGTAAAGAAACAATACAGCAGAGTTACGTCTTAATCTACTTAATTGGTTTTTTTTACTATCAGGCATAATTAATCATAGCCATCCCTATACCCTATCTCTAAAGAATATTTACGTATAGCTTACGTCAGGTCGTACGCATGTATTCCAGTTAATTAGATTCAATAATAGGCCTGTCATTGTGAGTCATAACCCGCGGGTCCCGCCCCGTTTGACCCGCGGCGGGGCGGGTGCGGGTCGAGGAAAACAAAAAAACATATATGCGGGGCGGGTGCGGGTCTAACCTTTAATTTAGCGGGGCGGGTGCGGGTTTGGTTTTTTTTTTTTGCGGGTTAGCGGGTACCCGCAAATTTTGGACCAAATTAATTAACCAAAAATTTAATCCAATTAAATCATAAACCAATACCAATTTAATACTAAACCAATTTAATACCAAACCAAATTTAACCAAACCAAATTTAACCAAACCAAATTTAACCAAACCAAATTTAACCAAACCAAGAGTATAAAAGTAAAATAACCTAATTTCTAATCCTACTACCTGCACTCTTCACTCTTCAGCCGCACAACATTTTTTTTCCAGAAAATCTCCATCTTCCGGCGACCTCGAGCTAGTTCCGGCGATCTCCAACCATTTCCGGCGACCTCTGACCTAAAGTGATCGTCTCTCTCACTCTGTCTCTCGATTTCTCTCTCGTTATCTCTATCTCTCTCGTTTTCTTTTTGTTTCTCTCGTTTTCTCTCTCTCGTAGACTTTCGAAGTATCTCTTTCAAACTCTCTCTCAAAGTCTCTCTCTCGGTCTCTCTCTCGGTCTCTCTCTCGGTCTCTCTCTCGGTCTCTCTCTCGGTCTCTCTCTCTCGGTCTCTCTCTCTCGGTCTCTCTCTCGGTCTCTCTCTCTCGGTCTCTCTCTCTCAAAATTTATTTTAATTAAATATTTTTTAAAAATTTAGAAAACGAAGCGGGTTGCGGGTCACCCGCAAACCCGCTTGATTAATGCGGGGCGGGTGCGGGTTTAAAAAAAATGATTCGCGGGTTTTGCGGGTAAAAAAAATTTATGAAAAAAAATCATCAACCCGCCGCGGGGCGGGTCATGCGGGGCGGGTCCGACCCGCTTGACAGGCCTATTCAATAAGATGTCAGTGAAAAAAGAGATATTATATAGAATAATATATATTAGGGCAAATCTCTAAAATAGTACATTTCTAAATTTTTGTTCTAAATATAATATAATTAGTTTAAATTTCCAATAATAACACAAATTTAAAATTAAAATGTATTAAAATTCTATTTTAATAGAAAAAAATTAAACCCTAAATTAGAAATAATAAATCTAAATATAATATTTTAAGTTTATTTATAATTAATTTAAAATAAATAAATATTTTCACATAAGTATTTGTGCTATTTTTAAGAATTTAATTTTATGATGCTAGATTTGAAATTTTTTTTTTAAAAGCTGTTATTTTAGGGTATTACTCTATATATAATATATGTATGGTGCAAATTTTTTATTTATGGAAAAGGTAAAAAAGGTCAAATTACTGTTCAAAACCTTGTGACTTGAAAATTGATTTGTATTAAAATCTATAAAACTAAAACTCTTGTTTTAAAATAGTTAAAATATTATTTTATAAATAAAACATATATAAGTCATAAAACTACAAAATAAACTATATCGGTCGGATCCACTAGAATTCATCTGACGAAGAATATTTGTTCGGAAGTTTATACATCTTCTAAATTATTATTTTTTAGAATATTCATAGTATGGTGTTCAGTAATACTGACATAATTCACAATTAAATCATTTTTCATATTTATATCAAATTTTATGTTATAAAATAAATCATGTGCTATACAAATGCGTTCATATTACGATTTTAACATTTAACTAAACTAGAATATATTTATCTATTTGCAAAATTATATCATGATTTGATGAAATCTTGTAAACTACTGAACAATTTCTGGAGACTATAAGTGACAATATAAAAATTACAACAGATTTACGACAGATATTTGAATGCAAATAACTAACAACAACTATATACAAACGTACAATTAATTATACCTTTCGACAGATTACCAATGGTGATTTTTTACAATTTTTGTATGTCAGATTTTTCGATAATTTTCAACGATTTTATGACAAAATTTGTACTGGTAGAAAACTTTCTAATATATGTGGCTTACATCGATATTTTATCAGTTTTTCATAAGAAGTTTCCGTGGAACTCGTTTGTACTGTAAAAGTATATAATAAGAAAATGATATGTATATACAACTCGGAATCGTGATGAGATAGGTAAAAGGGGGGATGGCAATAGGCCAAACATGTACTCACTTTAATCTAATCAAACATTTTTATTTTGGTTTAATATATAGCCAAACATTGGGGGTACAAATAAAACATTTTTATTTTTGTCCTTTTTTCAGTCTTTGTATTCAATGAAAACGAAAATGTGTGAGTAAACCAACATAATTAGTCAATATGATTAATTTCATTATTTCGATAAGTATGAAATTAAAATATTAATTGAAAAATAGAGCTAACAGCATTTTCTTCGTGAAACATATATATACAGAGCACGCATTAAAAAAAAAATTAAAAGAGTCATGCAAAAAGAGCTCTTTTCAAATCTTTTTTTGTAAGATATATTAAAAAGAAAGTGTAGCTTTACTTGATGTCATAAGATTCATGTGTTGTCGATCTTTAATATTATTCTCAGTAAATATGTTTTTTTTTTTAAAAAAATACTTATAAATTATATGGTTATAGGGAATTGAAACTATTAAGTAGTGTTAACTAAGTTAGGAAATAATGTCAAACATATTTTGATAATTGTATAATGTTTAGATTGTCACGTTACATAAAACCGTGTAATATATGAAATTTTAATTGGCTTATAGATATTTTATAAATTGAATAAGAATATCGTATCACATGACGAAAACTATGGCTACAAAAGTCCACTTCACACATTGGATAATATGAAAGTAGGTCGTTTTTTCTACTTTAAGTTTTATTTTTATTAGTGAAACTAAAATATAATATAAAGCTTGAAATTAGGTTTACCATTATTAATAACTTCATAGTAGATTGAAATTTACCTACCTCGTGAACTTATATATGTGTTAGGATTTCATTCCATATCAAATTATCAACAATACAATTTAAACCAAAAAAATAGAAATAAAAGTACATCTAATTTATTGTAGTGTTTATCTTCAATGTAAGAGTCACATCCATTTTTATCGTTATGGATTTAACTAAGATTTAAGAAATTCTATAAACACAAGATAATTTTTGTTCTCGATCAACATTCCCTATCTTCGATGCTTTCTTGGATTCGAGAATTTATAGAAATAAGAGACGGCTGGAAAAAAATATACACAAAGAAAAATTAAACCCTAAACAAATATAAGTCAAAATAACCTAAAAGTCAGTGTTAAATGCTTGAATTGGTCTATAATGAGACTTATTATGGGGTTTAACATGTGTTTAAAACTAGGGATTTTAAACTTACAAGTGAGTATTTTAATTTTAACATGTTTTTTATGTATTAGGGTTTGTATTTCCTCACTTAAAATATGAATTTTTCAACATGCGAATTTCTAATTATAGTTGTTTAGTTCATTGGTCTGATATCAAATTTTACCCTTTTATATGTTAGAATTGTGTAACCTTTTACGGAGGTCTAATACAATATAAGAAATTATACAATTCCAGTTTGAAATCAAGTAACCCCTTAACAAAATTATATAATTCAGAAATTATAATAATTTTTTTTGAAAAATCGTGAATACAATAATGTATGCAGATTATATATACAGTTTTGAGTTGTAAACAAACAATCGCTATTAATATGGTATCTTTAGCAATCAAAATAGTTATATGTTGATTTTTTTAAAACTAAACCACAAAATTTGACATATGGGATAGCCCAAAATTCAGCTGCCACGTTGTGTTTTAGATAATTCTTAAAAAGTAGTTTCGCGTATATGTTATTGGTAAGACACAGATATAAAATTAAAACTATAAGTTTTGTTATAAGATCAAAATTTGTATGCATATGTGCGTTGTGGTGTTTGAGATTCTGAACGTTAGCATATAAAAAGTGGTGTGCAACCATGCAAAGCACTAGAAAATATCTATGAAATAGGATGTTTCTTATTGATCTAATGAATGTGACTAAGAAATTATGTAATTAATTTGACTAATATTACAGGCATGCATTTATTTAAGTTGGTACAACGTGTGTAAAATATGGTCCACAACTCCATATTTCTCATTTCTTTGTTTTCCTTTTATTTTCATTTTTAAATGAAGTGATATAAAGACAAAATAGGAGAGAGTACACTGTCTGTAATTTTTATTGTATAAACTTTGTTTATTACTATAAATAAATATGTATGAGAGAATACATATATTATTAATCAAAATTAAAAAAAAGAAATGGGTCGATTTGTTTGTTTCCGTTATATTTAATTTTATAAAACTAATCTGGTGGTGCGATTATCTCCAATAACAAAAGCGTGACATATGACATCTGAAACGTAAAGCTTTTTATTTTTCGCACACCCACCCGGCCATCCATTTCCACGTCATCAATTTGTTACCTTCTGTGGCGATTATGTAGGTCCCACTTCTCCGAATGGCACGTATGAAAACCGTTCCCACTAGGAATCACACGTGTCGACTTATCATTGGGAATTTCACCAGCCACATACAAAGTAAATAATAGTTTTGACAGAAACTAATATTTATTACAGCCTACAAAACGATTTTAGATAAATCGCTTTCAACGTTAATTCCAAGCCTCATCTCTGTTACCTTTGTCGTAGTTTATTCGTGTCGAGCATCTGCATGGTCAATGGCGGGATGTAGCTTATCTAATGAACATTTCCAGATATTTTTCTGTACTAAATCCTTTATATTTAGATTTAGTGGATGCATGTGCTACTTAATACTTAGGGCTACGCGTTTCTGTTTTCTATTTGCTTTCAGTTTTCTAAAAATTATGTTTGGTTTGGTTTTAGTTTTTTCTATTTAAACCAAAAATTAGATAATAATAATTTAATAGTTTTAGATTAAAACCAGTAGAAAACCATATTATTTTTTGGTTTGATTTAGTTGAGTTTAATTTGTTGGTTAAAAAGTTTTAACATCGAGTTAATACAATGCATCTAGCCCATATGGTTAATTACAGCTATTATCTTGGTAGTAATTACTAATTTACTTAATTTAATTTGGTTAATTTGGTAATTACACAAACTCGACATGATTACTCAGGCTTTGTATATGTGTCGAATTGTCGCCATATTTAGATCCTTTAGTGCAACCAAACCACCCTACAATCGGCTGAAATATGGGAAATTTTATACCTTTTTTAATATTTTATCACTGTTTTAAAATCAAATAGACGGTTTTAAATTTTACTTAATAAAGGTATATTAATTTAATTTATTCGTACTAAAGACATTTTTATTCTTTAATAACTATGTTGTCTTGCCACGAATCGTTGTGGTAAAATCCTCAGATATATTTTATATTTTGAAACAAACTACGATAACCAGTTAATTTTTACAAGATATCGTTTGAATTATAACCACGTAATCTTTCGATCAACTTTGTAAATGAATATATGTCATGTGTAATGGAAAGTTTAAAATATTTAGTGAATATTATTTTCTGTAAAGAGATTTGTTTTTGCATTATTATTTACGTTAATATCTGCGGGTGTATAATATATATGGAACAAAGAACAGAGGATTAAAACCCACAAAATTGGCATTTTATACGGCCATTTAAAAGAACGATAACGCCGACTCTGTGAAGCATTTTTCAGCACAGCTTTTTTTTTATAAAATATATCTAATAAAAAAGGGGAATAATCTCAGAGTTCTATGAGCTACGCCTACGAAATCTTCCGATCACGGTGCTAGATTTACGTTGGAGAGGAACTTGCAATGGAAAGCACCGACTCTTCTGGTGGTCCGCCGCCGCAGCCTAACCTTCCTCCAGGATTCCGGTTTCACCCAACAGACGAAGAACTCGTGGTTCACTACCTCAAACGCAAGGCTGCGTCTGCTCCTTTACCCGTGGCCATCATCGCCGAAGTCGATCTTTATAAATTTGATCCATGGGAACTTCCAGGTTCGTACGGCATCATCATCGTTAATTGTTCACCATCCAAGTTTTCACCTCTTTCTTTTGTTTTTATCTCAAATTATTTGAATTTGTGAGGTTTTTCATTTTGATCAAAGATAGTCTTTGTGACGTATGATCTATAACTGTTTTCTGTTTTTTTTTTTTAAATGAAAATAGTTTTGGTTTCTGTTTTTTTGTTGCAGCTAAGGCGTCGTTTGGCGAGCATGAATGGTACTTCTTCAGTCCAAGAGATCGAAAGTATCCAAACGGAGCGAGGCCAAACAGAGCGGCGACGTCGGGATACTGGAAAGCGACGGGTACGGATAAACCGGTGCTTGCCTCCGAAGGGAACCAGAAGGTCGGTGTGAAGAAGGCACTCGTCTTCTACAGTGGCAAACCTCCAAAAGGCGTAAAAAGCGATTGGATCATGCATGAGTATCGCCTCATCGACAACAAACCAAATAACATACCACCTGGATGTGATTTCGCCAACAAGAAAAACTCCCTCCGGGTAATATATATAACTTATGATTCAACCATCTTTATTTTGATTTGGTGATATAATTATTTTTTTTTTGTAGCTTGATGATTGGGTGCTATGTCGAATCTACAAGAAGAACAACGCAGGTCGACATGTTGATAACGATAAGGATCAAGATATGATTGATTACATCTTCAGAAAAATACCTCCCTCGGTATCAATGGCGGCTGCTACTGGACTTCACCACAATGCATCCAGGTCAATGAATTTCTTCCCAGGAAAATTTCCCGGTGGTTACGGGGGTTTCTCAGACGGCGATTCAGGCTTATTTGGCGGCAGCATGATCAACGATAATATCGCAATTAGAAACAGTGGTGCAGCTTCTGTGAACAACACTGGCTCTAACGCCGTCGACGTCATCGGTTTGAATCCCGCTTCGTCGTCTGGGCCGATGATGATGGCTAATCTGAAACGGGCTCTTCCAGTACCGTATTGGCCGATAGCAGAGGAGGAGCAGGATGTATCTGCGAGCAAGCGGTTTCATGGCGGTGGCGAAGGAGGAGTAGGAGGAGGAGGAGATTGTTCGAACATGTCGACTTCTTCGATAATGGAGGAGACTCCGTCATTGCTGCAACAACAAGGTAGCGTATTAGGGGATGGATTATTCAAAACGACATCGTACCAATTACATGGGTTAAACTGGTATACTTCTTAAATCGTTCTGTTTCGCCGCCGGTGTGGAAAAAACTCCGGTGACTCAAGAATTGCAGACTATGATTTTTTCTGATTGGTGGGATCATTTGCATTATATAATTGGAGTTATTTGTATATGTTTTGGGCTAATTTATTGGTCATAGGAATTATAGGAAGAAGAAGGGTTAGAGAGGAGGAGAAGTGAGGCCACATATAGAAACATAGGATTATAAAAATTTACTATTCTTAATTTAAATGATGAAACGTATAAATCATATACTTAAATGTTTTATATATAGACTGTTGTTAGTTTTTGATTCCGATGATGTTTTGAGTTTGTATTTTCTTGTAAAGGCAATGATAAATATAAATAAAATAAATAAGTTGTGTAACTGTATTTTCTTCACATATATTATGCTTTTATGAAATTATGGAATGTATTTTATAAATTTAATTGATGAGAAATAGAAATTAGTATCAATATTCTAATTAGACGCTTATTAATCATTCTTGTAAATTAAACTTGCAATATTTTCTAGTAATTTAAATCGGTCATCTAATTTATTCATCAGCTAACAAAAATTGCAACAAAAGAAGATTGTATACTTATAAAAGAAATATCCTCCGTAAATACATCATTAAAAATAACTTAAAATATCATAAAACTCCAAAATATGTCATAACAGTTTTTAAAATACTGTATAAAACTTTTATTTATTTTTTAAAATACCATCAACACTAAAATGATTTTAATAGTTTATTTTTAAATTATTTGGATTTAAGTTTAGTATTTTGAGTTTAAATTTTAGTTTTTGGGATTTAAAATGTATTTTTAAAAGTTTAGGTTTAGTTTTTAGGAGTAAAATATAATTTTCGTTCTATAATATTTTTGGGAAAAAAACTTGTAAAGATATTTTTTGAAACGTTAACTGTTAATGGTATTTTTAAACAAAATTTCTTTGATGTATTTATTAGAATTGTCTATACATTATTTAAAATTAAAAGAAAGTATTGTACTTGAATTGGAAAAATGATATTTTACAATGTTTATTTAATATAAAATAGTGATTACCCTGGCGGATTCTGTATGTCCATACTTACTCTATAATATATATATCCAACTTCTTTTGAAACGAAGCAGTGGACAGTGTATCTGCAAGCATTATATTATATAATTATATTATGAAAATGTTGAAACAAGTTTTGTTTAGAAACATCCTGAATTTGCTGAACTAATTAAGTGTAACGATAAGCATCAACTACGTCGTGTAGATAACAAAATTCAATAATTGCTTGAAAGCATAGTATTATATTAATATATTATATTTATACCCATGTTCTCTAAAAAAAATATTAATAAATTATATAATATTGTTATCAAATATCGAGGATATATATCTATAGTATCTTTCTAGGTTTTCAAATCTATAACAAATAATAATATAAAACATGTAGATTTTTTAAATAATATGAAAAACTCATCTATAGGGTTTATATCTGTAAACTTTTTAAGTGAGCTTTTCAAATAATGTAAGAAAATATTATAGGTAAGCTTTAGTATTATTTGAGAAATTTACATATTTTAATATTACTATTTGTTATAAAATAAGAACTCCATAGCAAATATTCTTACAAAGACTTTCCAATACTTAAATAACATCAACATTGATTTGAAAACTTTAGATGTAATTAACTATTAAAATATTTATAATTTTGGGCAAATGTCTAAAATAGCACTTTTCTAAGTATTTGTTCCAAAAATAGCATCACTAGTTTAAATTTTCAATAATAACACAAATTTAAGATTAAAATGCATTAAAACTATATTTTAATAGAAAAAAATTAAACCCTAAATTGGAAATAATGAACCCAAATACAATACTTTAAGTTTATGTATAATTTATTTAGAATAAATAAGTATTTTCACATAAGTATTTGTGCTATTTTTGGGAATTTAATTTTATGATGCTAGATTTGGAAGAAAAACTTTAAAATGTGCTATTTTAGGGTATTACTCAATAATTTTTGCCCATGAAATCATAGTATATTGGATGATCAAGTTTTCATGTCAAGAAAAGGGAAATTACTTAAAACCATTATTAACATAATTAATATTGTTATGCAAGTAGACAACCTTCAAACAATGTGTGAGACTTATCCTTGAGAAAAAACAAGAATTAAAAAAAAAACTATAAATAAAAGCAATGGCCAGCAATGGACCAAATGCTTCAACATCAGCAAAAGGAATCATTATCTTTAAACCAAGAAATTTAAAAACGTCTTTAATTACATTCCTCTTACGGATAATAAGTACAAACTATCTTTCACAAACTTTTATATCATTACCACTTAAATCTGGAAATCATATATTTATTTCAGCTCACACTTAGCCATATTTTCCACATCATTTTTTCTAACTCTTTTTTTTTGTAGATTTTTAATTCCAGAAAATATTTATGTTTTCATGTTTTAAATCATTATCGTGTTGTTTTCAGTTTAAATTTATTTTATGTTATTTCTAAATATAAATTATTTCACATAAAATAAAATTAAAATCTGAACTTTGAGAAGCTAACATCTTTTTAGAAGATAATACAACTCAAATTACTTTCACAACAATTGTAAACAAAAGTAAAAACAAAAGAGAATTAAAGTGGAGGCACTAACTGCAATTGTGTCAAAAAGACAACTTATATAATATTTTAAAGTTTTGTAGCTAACACTAAAATATTAATTAAACATTTTTATTTCTTTAATACAGCGATTTGCAGATATCTTTATTAATAATACATAATTACAAAATAATTTCAATTCTTTCAAATTTATATATTTATTAATAATATATAATTACAAAATAAAAAATTTGATTATAAAAGATAAGAGAATAATAATGTTTCACACAAAAATCACAATAACATAATTAATACACATTGATATATCAAAATTTGTGTCCTATCTTTTCGTATTAACAAACGTCACTCCGATCCTATAACAAGTTCAAAAACCTTACTCACAATCATAACCATAGTCATTAATTACTATGTAAAAAAATAATTATGGAATAATAAAAAAATACTTCTTGCATGAAGTCACATAGTATAAAACACATAATAAACGTAAAAATTGCTCCAAATATGTAAAAAACTATTTGCTCATTTTCTAATATATATATATATATATATATATATATGAGTAATACCCTAAAATAACACCATTTTAAATTTATCTTCCAAATTTATCACAATAAAAATAAAATTTCAAAAATAGTACAAATTATTATGTAAAAATAATTATTTACTTTAAATAAACTATACATAAATTAAAAAACATAATGTTTGAATTCACTTTTTCTAATTTAGGGGTTTAAATTTTTTTCATTAACAAAATTTTTAATTATTTTAATATTAAATTGTTGTTATTTTAAAAATTTAAATAAATAGTGATATATTTGGAACTAAAACTTGAAATAATATTATTTTAGTTAATTGCCCTATATATATCACTATAAAATCCTTATATATGTATAATTGAGGATAATAAGTTTGTATATTGAGGAATGATAATTTGATTTAAAAAAAATAATAATAATAAAGGTAAAAAAAGGGATGGTTGGTGGAGAGGTAAAAGGAAGGATAGACAGATAGGGGAATTGGAACTAACGTTGTCTTCAATTCTCTATTGGCTACATGACGATCCTTTTATTACCAAAGGACTCAATTTTTATAAACCCTCCAAAATCTTATTTAATTCACTCATTATATTTGTAGGATCGTAATTAACACTTTTTCACAATTCTTGAGTCATCGTTACATGAATGAAGGATTCATGTATGTAAAGGATTTGAATCCCATATTTTCTAACATGTTAATATGTATATGAATTCATTTTCTGTTTTTTCTTTTATAATATTACTATATTATATTACTTTTGAACAAACTATTTTTATAGTTTAATACCTAAGGATGGACACGATTATCCTAAATTTTCATGATATTTATATTCGTATTCCAAATCCAAATTTTAAATATTCTAGATGGTATATCTAAAAAATATCTCATATATCACGCATAATAAAAAAGTTTCAAATATTTATTTTATATGACAAGAATACGTGTTATGTAACTTTTATATAACATTTGTGAAAATTTAGAATAACTCAAAATACGAATTCTAAGTACTAAAAGGAATAAAATAAAAAAATATCCTATAAAGAAAGAAAAAAATAAGTCTTTAAAAATTTATGTGAAAGCGTCAATAAAGAAAAGCAATTGTTCAAAGTTTGAAATTCAGTGCTCTCGTCTTCTTGAAAATAAAAAAAAAAACTTATGAACTAAGAAAGATTAAAAAATAGACACAAACATAAACATAAACAATTACACAACCCACTAAATAACTATACTATAAACTTATAGAATCTCATATGACAAAAAACAAAGAATTCATAGATGATAATAATTCGAGAAGAGAGTTTGCATGGTAACACATAAAGCTTCACTTTCATACATTACACAAATTTACAACATTAAATCTATTTCTAACCAAACTAATGGGTTCTTCGATAAACGATGTATATATAAACGTTTCAATTAGGGATATTGCACATCCCGTGAGTGCCCTAATCATCCCTCAAGAGATTTTAAGTCCGCAACTATTTCTTTTTACTTGAGTTTAAAATGGACGTCTCATGTTATCTAATTTAGCTATCCAGTTTACCCTATACAGAGATTAGGATACTTATAAGTTTTTTTTATATATCAAAACTATTGAAATCATTTTATACTAATATGTTTCCACAATTTTTTATTCTTTAAAATTTTATATGTAATTATCAAAAATAAAATTTGATAAATTTTCGAATTTAATAGAAAAATCTGATTTTGCGATTTTGGCAGAAAACAAGAGTATATGGTTTTGACAGACAAATGTAAAATTTTTTGGCGAAAAACATGATTTTTGCGGGTTTCGTTAAAGTTTTTTTTACCAATGACGACATCCCTAGTTTTACCATTAAAATTGGTACTAAGCTCATATTTAAAGTATATGTCTACGAATGAACATTAAAATTGAGACATACGTATAAAATAATAGATTAAATATAAGCAAAAAGAGAAAAGCAAAAATACTTACAATAACAATGTGAACCTCATACGGTGAGACGCCGACGAGACGATCATAGCAACGAGAGATGTGACGAAATGATTGCGATTATACTATAAGATCTAATAAAGAGATCTTATAGTATCACATTAGTGTCTTTTGGTTTTCCCTTAAACTTTCTTTCTATCTTCACGAATCAATGCCACATACGAAATGATTGCAATTATACGAATCAATGCCACCGTATTATGTGCAGAGCCAAAATACGGTGTAATTAATTAAGTAAGTAGAATTTGGCAAAAAAGCATTGAGTTTTCTCATTTGGTCCTTTAAAAGATACGCCTTTGAGACCTGTTGGTGAGCTGGATTTGGTCAAACGTTCAAACTTTTGACAAATGCAGCGTCCAGAATTTGAAATTAGACTAAAAGTAAACCATGTAAGCCACGTCAATGGTGTTTCTCTAATTCCACATAATACAGAGAACAAACTCATTCACTCTGTCACACCCAATTTATACCAAACTTCTTTTTTTTTTTGGTTAAGAAAAGTGAGAGAGATAATCATAATAACTAATGCAAGTTGTGAAAAGGATCCCATCGGGTGAAGGTGTAGAGATGCTGGGAAGATCGGAGACGAACCGGGTCAGACGGAGGAGCCATGCATCGGGTCTGAGGGTTCGAATGGCTTGCACGTGCTTGGGACGGCCTGGCTCGGTGATGTGCGTACGCCACGGGTTTATGGTACCAAGCGATGAGAGGCTTATGCGGAAGGCGAGTGACGGAAGCAGAGAGCTGTTACGGAGAGCTTTGACGCCTCCGATCCGGCGGATGAATCTCCGGTGGTGGAATTTCCGACCAACACCTAGCCGACTCTGTAAAATGTCTTTCGTTTGATTACAAGATTGGGATTCGAAGCTAAGAACTTTTTTTGGTTTAATGTAAATAAAATTCAGAACTTTTTTATTTTTGTTTTGGTAATGTTGAAAATATAATAAGATTCAGACCCAATTACAGAGATTTGAAACTTAAACATTCTGTGGTGTAAGAAAACCTTAAAACACTCTGTTACGGGACAAGAAATTGTCGGAACATTTTGGAGGCAAAGCAAGAAGGATCAAGTGGATGTGTTGTTGTTCAGAGTAGGCAAAATAAGGCGATCTTGGCCTTCGATTAATTTGGCAGATCTGATGATATCTCCTGTCTTGATTTGCCCAAGAATATCTCTTCCTGCTGTTGTGTATCTGCAGAATTTTGACCAACAAAAGCAAAACCATTCATTCAATTGCAAATTGTAAGATTCCAAATAGCAAACTTTTAAAACATATATACCCGAAAACCGAGAACTGCCCTTCGTCAAAGGATAAACCTCCTAAACCCGACTGCAGAAAAAAAAAACATACAAGATCAAAAGCAAGCTCCTTTAGTTTCAAATGGGATCAAGTTAAAGCAGTTTTGGATTGATGCATACGTTTCTTTTATCATACAGGTAGAAGAAGAATTGATAAGGAGAAGAGTATTCCTCTGAGTTTTCGCTGTGTGCCATTGCAACAGCTCCATAAACTGACAGAGGAAGAACTGGCAACTCTCCATCCTTTCAATATCAAAATGCAAAAAAAAGTCAGCTTTTTGGGTTTTGATTTGGGAATAGAAGTGGTTTTGTACTTTTGTTATACCTGGACACTCAACGGGGTTCTATAGAGAGGTTCAAACTGTCCAGAAGGCATTACTTCCAAGGGAACACTAACACTGTCTACCTTACTACTCCCATCCTCTGTTATAATAGCTTGGTTCACCGTATTGAGTTTGGCTCCATCATATGCACCGCTAGTGACCTGAAACAAACCCCAGAGGCAAACAGTTTGTGCCACTTCTTTTCAAGATTAAAGAATACAGTCTCTTAGGTTCAAGATGTGTAGCTAACAAAGTTCAAAGTTAGAGTAAACTACCTTACCAGTTTTGCAAAATTCCCTGCTGTTAGAGGTGCTGAATATCCATCTATAACGACCTATATACTCATAATAGAAGCAAAAGCAGCATCTCGTGAAAGAACAGCTTGAGAGTTTGTGGCATAAAAGACAAGAATAACTGCTTATGTAAGATCAGGTTTCGCTTTTGATACCTGAATTGTAGCACTTTTTCTCTGATCACCCCCAGCTTCAGCTGAAAATGTCGAACCATCACCTTTCTCAATGGTGATTTCCACAGTTCCTCTTCCTGCCAACCTACAGTTCCACAGAAGATCTGTTTCATTGGCAGGCTTATTAAGAGGAGTTTAAGTCAGAGACAGAAAATGAGACTCACCTGGGATAATTTAAGTATTGTTCAGGAAGTAAAAATGACAATCCAGATGCCTGCAACAACACTTTTTAACGTCAGCAACAAAGCCTTGGGCTTATGTGTTTCAACATACCTAGAAGAGATGATCTGAGCCAGAAGAATCGCTTATACTTGTAATAACTCCAATTCCGCAACAGTATCTAGTGATGAGGCCAAGCCAAGGGATACTTTATCAGGATCTTGATTCTTAATAGATTTTAAAAGTGCTTGCAGTCCACCCTATCGTACAAAGGAACATATAAAGGGGTTAATTCCACTTATAACAAAACCAAATGAATCTAGAACATAAAAACCGCCTATTGCAATAAATTGCAAACTAGGAGAACTTCTCAATATACACCACCAGATAATAATCTTTCACCAAATTTGAATGAAATTATTACAGGGTTTACAGTCCATAAACTTGAGAACAGAGTTTCGGTTTAATTCCTGTGTACCTTGCCATCAGTCAGAGTTGCATACAGTTCTGAGCCCTTCTCTTTCAAGTCTGTTGGTATACTAGCCAATATTGAGTCCTTATCGTCTATAGCCACCTGAAAATGAAGAAATTCAAATTGCGCTTCCACTATTCTTGCAAACGTAATACATTTGAAACCAAGTGCCTAAAACAAGATTAAAAAATGCTATAAGCTTTTATAGACAGAACAAGGGTGACGAAGTTTACCTTTAGAGCTTTCTTAACATTGCTCTCCATGGTACCGTAAGGCTTTCTTTGGGGAATTCTCAGAAGATATGAAATATCTTCCAATGAAGCCTAATTTAAGGACAAATAATAGAGTAGGAAGATCAATAATTTCGAAAAAAAAAATGCACCACAAACAATCAAATTTTGAATTCTAAGACAATGACAAGCCTGTAAAGCCTTCATGCTTGGATTAGCAGGAATAGCCCGTCTTAGAGCAAGTTCCCCAGTTCTTGGAACTTTCGTGTCCGGAGAGTAAAGAACAGCCTCTGCAGGTGAGATGTACGGAGAGTCTAGACCAAACAAGGGCAATGGAGACCAAACTTGAGCAAATATCAGGATCGTTGCAACCAATTTCTCGATATTTTTCGATCCAGCTTCAAAAGTGCTCAACTTCGAATCAATTGAAGAATTGAAGGAAGGTATAAGTTCCTGCACTGCTGAAAATGAATTTTCAGTAATCACGAACCCAGAAAATCTTCAAATATTGTGCTATCGTTAAACCCTAGAACAAATCTTATCCTAGATATCGATTAAAAAGGAAAAAAATTCCATTTACTTCCAGGTAAATGTAGCATTTATCTAGAGCATTGCACGCGTTTACGAGAGACATCTTTCGAGAATACTTAAACCCGACCTTAGAGTCATACTCTTTCGATTTAGAATGTATCCGCATGCGGAAATCTCCGGAAACTGTTCGACTGAAGGGTAATTCGGGTTTTATGAAGTGGAATCTGCGAATAAGAGGCGAAGGGTTGAGACAGATAAGCCGGTGAGAAACGACGGTGGAAGTAGACAAAGCAGAAGCCATTGATGGAGACATAGAAATTGCAGAGAGAAGAAAGGATAGAGAAAAGAAAGATGAGCTTTCTTCTTGGCGCGCCTCATCTTCTAAACGCTTACGCGGGAGTATGTGATTGGATACACGTGGCGTCCTGTAAAGTTTTAGAAAACGGTCTGGTGTTCTTTTACGCAGAGTACCAATGACATTGCTTCTTTCATATTCGCTGCCTCGTTGGTGTAACAACTTGACGTTTTGAGAATCCGCTTATACAGTGCATGCTTTGCCGTTATTTTATGGAAACAAAATGGCTTGGTCCAAAAGTGGCCCAACTGGATTTGTTACGATTAAATTAAAAATAATAAATAGGGAAACATCACATCGATATGAAAATGAAAACGACAGAACATTCAATGCCCAACGATATTTACATGATGACATTCTTGTAATTCACTCAACAAGGTCGATTTTTTTCCTCTTCTTTCATCCTACACTTTTTTTGACAAACGCTAACGCATTATTAAAAGACTCATGTCTTATTCTTAATCGCACATTTTTGGTAAAACCATACATTTTACTCATATTTCTGTTATTCATTTCAACATTAGCATTTTTGTTCATTTGTTAATAATGTTATTCATTTCAACATTAGCATTTTTGTTCACTTGTTAATAAAGAAGAGTATAGTAAAATCATAGATTACATATCTTACATCCGCACCATTTAGACATTTCTGAGATTTTAGCAGCATAATAGATTAATAGCACCATACTACTGTTTTATAAAACGCGACAATGCAAACGCAAATGCAGCGTTTTGTGCCTCTTCAAACAAGCATCTGGTTCCGCTTCGCCTCCCCAGACGCTTCATACATTTTTATAGTGTAGATTCGTAAATAATATATCACAATGACGTTTCGAGCATCGGGAACTGGACTACGTGCCGTATTCTATATAACGAACCGACACAAAGCTTTCTGACGCCACGTCATCATCTCCAATCGAGCCGGACTTCGCGGGGACCGGCGACGAGTTCGCTTGGTTTCCGGAAAGTAACGATGTGGCTGCTGGCCATGAAAGCCGTGACTCGCTCGGAGACTCCGATATCCTCCATTTTTAGCTCCCGAAGACGCCGTACGTACTCCGGCACGTGTAAAAGATCCCAAACCACGCATAAGCCTCCGGGCTTCACCACCCTCACTATCTCACCTAGCACCCTCATCCTCTCTGCCGCCGCTTCCACCGACTTCTGTCCGTGCTCTTTCCCCACCGTGTGGACGAACACCGACGAGACCACCACGTCGAAGTAATTATCCCCGAACGGTAATGTCCTCACGTCTCCTTCTCGACAAGTCACATATTCTTGCACACCTGCGCGATTGAATAACGAAAACCATGAGAATTTTAATTCGGATGTTGAATCGATGACGGAGTAAATGCAAACCATCAAATAATAAGAGAGAGACTGGGGGAAATGCATGTACCTTCGAGTTTGGCGGTGCGGAGAGTAGAGAGAGTGGTGCGTTTTGAGCGATCTAACCCGACGACCCGACCCGAGCTACCCGTTTTTTTTAGTTGTGTGGCGACGGCATTAAGGAGAATGCCGCGGCCACAGCCCAGATCGAGCGCTGTCTTGACGCAAGACCAGTCGCTGATGGAGCTGACCATGCGTTGAGCCATCTCGTACTGGAGAGGAACGTCGGAGTAGACAAAATTAGCGGCGGCAAAGAGGAGACACACGGCAGAGAGAGCAGTGACGGCGCCTGTGAATCCCGCGGCTAACCTGGCCGCGCCGGAGGGGAAGAAGGAATCAAGGAAGAGACAAATCTGGTCGAAGTAGATGAGGAAGAGAACTGAAAGGACAGAGAAGAAGAAGGCATGGAAGAGAAGGAAGATGAGCGTCTGCCATTGTTCAATCCCGTAAATCGCGTAGATCTGAGTCCAATCTCTGTTCCCGGCGGTTTTACCCATTTGATATGTTTCTCAATTTCCAGATTCCGATCACAAGATTAGAGCTAAACTCTGGTAAATCTGAGTCAACAAAAAAAAAAACTGAATCTATCAACTCGTCACATTTGAAATTCGAATTTCAAACTCCCAAGAACGAAACTATAACTAACAAATCAGGTAAAAGTAAAGTACCAGAGGATCCAGAGATTCTGAAAACAAGCTGTTTTCAACGGGAAAGAAATAGATGTCGATAGTTTGAATCTCACTTTTGAATTCAAATTCAGAACAAAAACAGCAATCCAGCAATACAAATAGAACGAGGACGATGAAAAAGAAGAAGTCGATGTGATGTTAGGGGTAAGTGGAAGAGCATAGTCAGAAGCTCATTTAGAGAGAGTGAACTTATGAAGAAGAAGAAAAATGGTAAAAAAAAAGAACGAAAAAAATGATGAAAAGGATATGTTTCCACCTTTTGGTCTTGCCATTTTCACGCGCTTTCTTTTCGCTATGCTTGTCGGTTTCCGTATTTTCAAACCACTGATTTCATTTTTTAAAATTTCAAACCCGCAAAGTCGCTAGATTTTTAATTAGAAGGTTGCTAACCAAAAGTCCTTTAATTGAATGGATATATTGTATAGTTTAGGGATGTCCCGATGTCAAACCAACGTTAATTTAGTGTTTCGTTTATCTTGTTTAAGGCAATAGGCATTGTAGTCAAGATTTTGAATTGTATTAATGTGTCAAGTTAGATTTAATGACTGAAGTTTTCTGTTTTCATAATTTCGTAACTAATTGAAGTTAATTTTATTATAACTTTGGTTAGCAACTAATTCCTTTGTTGCTACTTGATTCAGATTCGAAAATAAAATAATTTACAAATGTTGCGACATCCACAATTGTCAAGTATAATATTTAATTCGAGTTAGTTTATGATTTTGTCAACAACCACTGACTAATTATCATTACGTACTTAGCTATTTATTAATCAGTATATACCAACAAAAATTACTGCAGAATTCAGATTTATACATATAGTAAATATTAGTATTAACGCATCACCAAATTATCCTGAAATGAACATATCTATAATATAGTATGACTAGTGAGTAGTGACATGCATTATAACAGCTTATATAGACTAGTGTATTTCTCTAACTTTTTGCTGATCTTATCATTTGCGGTAAGTTATTGAATTCACTTTTACATCGTACATTAAATGGAAATATCATTGATTAAGGTTAAGAAAATTTACCTCATGATTGTTTCGTAGTTTCATTTGGTATGATGCCACGTCATAAACTAATGAGTACAGTAGCTTGTATAGTTTATTACAGTCTATCTTGGAACACGATATAAAATACGTAAATTTAAGAATTAGAGACGATGTCCATGTGAGTCTGTTCAAAGAAGAATCAGGATAATGTTGTTTTTACTGTAAAAATATCTCACTCTTATTAATTGTAAATGTTTTCTACATAAATTGTAAATATTTTACTACACAAATTGTAAATGTATTATTGTATAAATTGTAAATGTTTTGTACATAAATTGTAAATATTTTATTATATAAATTGTAAATATTTTAATAAAATATATTGATGAGTAAAGTTATTTTTTAAAAAAAATTCTTAAATAATATATTAGAGAAAATAGGAGGTGACATCATTAGCGATTTCACAAAGGAGAAAATCTCCATTGCGCAAAATACAATATTTTCTCCACTATTTGAATTTTTTTAACCTAATTCTACATTATATATAAAATAGTGTGCTTTAAACAAATTCAGGAATCAGTGTTAAGCTGAATCATTAAATCGCAGCCATACATTGGTAATCCCACCACTTACCAGGAGAAACGTGTAATCGTCGTCAATATATGATTCTCCGATAATTATGGTATTAAGTGAAAACGCCCATTGTAATTACGATCAGACAGCAACTAGATTCTTATTCCATTTTCTGTGTTTCCCAATTATGTCCCTTTTATAAGAAACACAAACCCGAGAGTTGCTGCTAATCGCTGAAATTACGGAAGGAACCAATCTCGAACCGGATTAACAACGAATCATGTAAACCGAAACCGACCTTATTTTGTCGAAATTGCTAATTAACCCGATTATCCAAAGCCAAACTCAGTATCTTCTTTTATTTTAGTTCAGTGTAATGTTAACGACGAGCAATTGCTGACATAATTACTGTGGAGTATTTCTAATCAGGCTTTTCCCGCTGAACATTCACGCGTTTTAGTAGTGTTTATAAAAAAAAACTTTAAAATATCTGTTATTTTAGTAAAACTATTGGTAATACTTTAAAAAAATATGGTATTTTTAAGAATTATCGTAAAAGCACAAAAGTATTATAACAAGAAAAGAATGACAATGTGAACTCAGAAAAGTTGGTTTGACGAACGTAAAATAGATATGGGAAACAGAAAGGAGAGGCATTACTGTTCATTATCCCCACCGACTTTATGAAGTGATCTTTTTTGAATAACAAACACTAAAAGTCTAAAGCTTACGTTCCTACTTGCTACATCAGTTTTCTTTCTAAAACACAAAAAGTTTATTATTTTCGCAAATATGAGTCTCCATCCCTAGTTATTCGAAAACATGTCTCCATCTTGGATTTTGTTTGTTTACTTTAATTTATTTCCATATGGAAACAGGAAAAAAATTCAACGGAGTATTCGATTGTATATGTTATTATAATCGATGAACAAAATGGTGGGTTGTGGTAAGTACCTTTGTACGTACTGTTGTTATCGCACGGACTAGTGACCACTATGGAAACAACTAAGATAATTTATCGTTAGTAATACGTAAATTATGTTATTTTTATTACTCATGAAGTTGGGTAATGTTTACAAACGTCTTGTTTTATTTTTATTTTGTATAGGCATTTGTTTATAGCCAAAACAGTTGCCAGGCGAGATCGAATAATTCATTTTTTTTAACTGTATAAATTCAATTTAATGTTGTGAAAATAAAGATAATTAACTCGGCGGTGTATAATGAAGACTAAATGCTTAAATAATAATATTATTTAATCAAAGTGTCGATGTTCTGTGTTCACATATTGTGGGAAAATAATGTAAATTGTAGATGTAGAAAATGCAATAATTTAGATTGGTAGAGGTACAAATTAAAAATGCGAACACTTATAAAAAGTTATGTTTTTAAATTGATACTTGTCGAAAATTAAAAGCAGGAGTGGAAAGAATCTAAATCTGATTAGTTGGTAGACATAGGAGCGACCTAACTCTTCCTTGACTAAGTAATTCAGTTCTCAACACTTATTTATTTATTTATTTATCTGTCATTCTTCATTTATTATCATTACCTCACACATTGTCTTAACGTCCAACTTATCCATTAGTTAAGTTCACGATAGTGACGATTTGTTTTTGAAAACTTTTTTCCTCAAGTGGGTATGGTTTATTGTATAATTCCAGATCATCTTATATACAATGATATTAATTAATAAATAAACTATGGATTGTAAGTGTTATACTTGAGGAAAATTACAAGCTCTACTAATGGAAACAACAATTCACAAATGAGAGTAACTGATAGTATACTTCTTTAGTAGAAGTATGAATGTAGTTATGAATAACTTTTCTAGAGAAGAGAAACTGATCCCGTTGAACTTAAATTACACAATTTGGTGTTGCTTTAACAATTATTTTCAAAGAAACTCACCACGTTGTACCACACATACGAGATATTAACGTAAAAAATAGATATTAACAAAGATTTTCCGATTCAAAGAGTACAGAAGACAGATAAATATATAAAGCATATTTATAGTATTATAATAATTTAATATGCAGCATGTGGAAGACTTAACATAAGTGATGGAAAAAGTGTCTCATTGCTCCACTTGACGAGAGCCACGATGATGATTGTCGATCTCCCATCAAGAAAAGCTAGCAGTACATTCGGTTTATAACCGTAACATTAATCATAGTCACGACCACAACCATAGCATTAACCGTAATCGCAATTGTATACATTTACGATAAATAAAAAACATTGCCAATATAGATATATAACAACTTTTGTCTGAAAAATCCGCTTCAAATACACTTTTAATATTTTATTTCATCATGATATGAATATATGTATGTATATTGGATCGATTCTTTTAATATTTTAACAATCGTATATATCAACGATACGAAAACGAACATTACTAATATAGATATGTAACAATTTGTATACGAAAAAACTATCCCATAAATCTCCATAAATCTATTTTTAATATGTTAATTCATCTTATCTTTTAATATTTTAACAACCGCATATATCGACGATACGCAAACGAATATTATAATATAGATATGTAACAACTTTCATTTAAAAAAACTAACCCATAAATCTCCATAAATCTTTCTTTTAATATGTTAATTCATGGTGATGTAAATATTTGTATTCATATTGAATATATTAGAGATATGTCCATCCACTTTTCTAGCCAAATCGAAATAGAGAAAATAATCTTGGAGCTAATGACAGGGAAATCTCCACAATTTCAATAAGATCTAACTTCTGTTGTCATGAAATCTCTGTGTTCTATGATGACTCAAATGTCGTATCGAGTGGAATTTGGGGCTAGATTGGCAAAACGTGTGTAAAGAAAGATCTATAAACTCCTATGCATATGGAATTCGAAATTTCGGATTTTTCAAATTTAAATGTTTAAAGTTGATGTTAAATACGCCACGAATTTGAATGTCCGTGAAAACTATTATATCTCGCTCGAATTGCTCACGACAATAAAGAAAAAATATTGACTGCAAGACTGAAATGAGGGCTATAAGAAAAGACCCTTAAATATATAACAGATAAAAAATTTGGAAAAATCAGACTTTGGGCTCATAAGGTAGCCCATTTATGCACACTAGAGAGGTGCAAACTGAAATCGTCCACTGTTTTCTTTTTAAATTTGTAGTAAAAACATTGGACAGTTTCAATCTTGTGATTCAGTCGATCGTCGTATAAAATGGCGAAATGCCATATTAATGAATTTGATTTAGAATTCAAAACACTAACGTCAACTTTTGTGCTTTAAATATCAAGAAATCGGAATGAAAAATTTAAGAAGTGGCTCTCGTGCGTATTCCAGTCGAAAACTGTTTCAAAGATCACTCTATATAATGTTATGTCCCTCTTAATCATTAATATTGTTCTAGAATATACACGTGTGGACCACTTCAACAATTATCACGTCGTCTCAGTTCTGTCCAACCTAACTGCATCATCATTCATCAATAGACACCAACAGCAATATTCTTCATTTGTTCTGTCTCTGCATTGTAACATTTTTAGGAATCATCGAGCCAAGCCTGCGTAATTATAAGATTTATATTAACTCTACTGCATTGTTTCTGAATTTTGGGTCAAGATCAATGGTGTTTCTGTTTCTTGGTGGACTAGAAGAGGAAGATGAAAGCAAGCAAACCGGTGGAGGGACTGTGTTCCCGGTGGCCATATGGCCACCATTTGACATGATTAAATTTTGTGACATATTTCCATCATTTGGGCTTATGATAAAATTTTATAAGCTCATAAGTGTGTGGCAAAGAAAATTTTCAGAATCCAAAATCGACACACAAATCCTTAACAAGTTTCGATGTGACATTAATCACATAACATAATATGATTTATCGTTTTAAATTATTATTAAGGTAATGCTTTAAGGAATATAAATATAGAAGGCATATTTGTTTTGGCTTTTTTCTTCCTCACTTTCCGCCCACATCCGTTGAAAATTTTTAGTCATTATCACGAATAATATACATTCCACTTTTACGCTATTCGTTCTTTTCTTCTGCTATACAAATTTATTAGATTTACTTCAACCAAAATGATAAACAAAAATTGAAATTTCCACGAGAAAAATTGATATTTCCACTTCTGATTAGACAACATCAAGTGGAATGTGAATTATCTAAGGATGTGACTGATAAAAAGAAAAATGGGAATAGGAGGAATTTGGAGGAGAAAACAAATCTTTTTACATTGATAGAAGTCAAGTTGGGTTCAATTGACCAAAAAATATATATTTTTTCTTCCAACGTGCTTAAAGGGGCGAAACGTCAACAAGGACCAAAAAAGAAAACAGTAAGTCTTTGTTATCGTGTCTTAGCTAGTGGGAAGTGTAAGGACCATAATAGTTTTGACATGGTCAATAATCAATATTATAATATAATAATGTTGTAATACTATGAAGATGGTCTATATAAATCATCTCTTCTCTTCAGTTTTCTTTATATATGATCTTACAACTAAATAATGGCTAATAAACTCTTGTTTTTCGTAATGATGACTGTGTTTCTATTGCTCAGTCTGTCTAAAACCTGGTGGGAAACTCCTAGTAAACCGCGATGTAAGTAAGCCACTAATTTGGTTAAATATTTATAAACTATCATGAAACTTTTGTTGTGTATACAACTCTTTGATGTGTGTTTTTTTCTCTTTAGTTTACACGAGAAAAGAATGGCTCGATAGACTTTTCGAATCAGGAGCTGCATTTCTTCGTATCGGATTTCACAAAGATCAAGAGTATTTTAGATCATATTTCCTCCTATAAACTGTATCAAGAGATATTTAATCAATACTTATGGAGCCAAGCCCTTCATACTTTATAAAAGTTTCTTAAAATGTTTTAAAACATTTTAATAAAATAATTTTAGCGTAGGGAGTCGGAGAACTCGATCGTGGTAGGCTAGTCAGCTGACGTATTATCATCATAATAAATTTTAAATAAATATATAAATAAATTTAAATTACTATAATAATTACAACATATATTATTATTATTAATTTAATTAGATAATCAATATATTTTAATAAACTAATAAAAAAATATTATTAAATTTGTAAAAATCAAATATTTTTCTTTTCTCAATTTACATATACAAAAATTAATATTAAAATAATTTTAAATAAAAATTAAAATTATATAAACATTTAATTTATATTTACTAATAAACAATATTATATAATTTACGAATATTATTTTCTATGAGCATAGATATAAATCTAATTTTTTATATTTATTAAATATGGTTTAGTTAGATATTAATTCGCATGAAATATTGGAACAGTGCATATATTTTTTCGGTTAATTTAGTAACCGACGACTATAGTACATCAGATATAAATAATATATATTGCTCGATCATAGAGAATATTGCGTCCAGTAAACACTCGTGCTTTCCTTTTATAGCATGTTGCTCATTTGTCGGCCAATGTTTTATACTAATCGTGAAGGCTTATTTATGATTTTAAAATTTTCGAAAAAAAATAATCAGATGTAATAAATTTTGTAGCTCTTTTTTAAAAAACAACTTCGGAAAAAGCTACAATTTTTAATATATTTCGACGTGGGAACGTGCTTGTAATTTAATTTGTATTTGGTCGTCAACTATAAACAAGAGATATGTATTTCGAATGTATGTGGGATTTGGAACATAATTATGACTGTTGAGACTGATTATATTTTATTAATTAATCCAAAACATAAGCAAAAGAATCGTGGATACCTAACGTATAGCAAACATGCGACAGGTCACAATCACAATAAAAGTTTTCCGATAAAAACTCGAGTACAAGCACATGAAATATATATGGGAGATTTGATTTAATATTTTTTATAATTTATATATTTTTAAAACTAACACACGTATTAAAATGAAAACTAGTTTTTTTTTATATCTACATTATCAATATACCCTATACAAATTAAATATAGAAAGCATTTATTTAAAATCTTCTAGATTCTTAATTTTCTGTTTTTTTTAAGAAGACCACGAAAGAAGAATAATAAAAAAAATAGAGGCTGCTAATAGAAAAAACAAGGCAATCTCGTATATAACAGTCAAAAGTGTTAAGACAGCATAAAAACATATGATAAATTGATTCATGAAAATTGTTGTAATTGAAAATAACTTACGTATGTATAATTTTACTATAATTTTTCATACTAAAGTAAGAACACGTAGTTCGACATGTAGTGTAAATTAAATAATTTTCTAGAATTTATCAATGCAATATTTTAAGGTAAACAAATTTATACAAAAAAAATAGATTCATGAGACTATAGTTTATTTTGTTTTACCTATTATTTTTGGGTTTTAAAATATAGTTTAAAAACCTAAAATAAATATTTGTTATATTTGTAAATTTTCAAAATTCACCAAAATTGCAAACGGTGGAATTACAGATTTCGAAGGGGAAAAGAAAAGTATTATTGTATATCAGATTGAATTTGCTAGAATAAATATACATATATCTTTATTCAGTTGTATAGCTAGTTAGGATACTAGCTAGATGTCCTATAGATACACTCAGATATCTCGTTTGTATAAACATTATATCCCTTTGAAGACGCAGAGTTTCTTTCTCCTCCACTCTCATCACCATCGATGGCTCCTCTTACTATGCAGCTCTCTTTGGCATTAACACTTCCGAACATTTGGAGAATTCAGCTAATATATAATAATCATTTACATATTCTTTTGAGATTTTTATCTAATAATTCACCTTATATGACAAAACTGTGTCATACATGCCAGCTTGGCAAACACATTCGTCTTCCATTTTCTCCTTCTTCTTTCTATTGTTTAACAGCCTTTTGATCTTATCCATTCAGACATATATGAATTGATGTTAATGGTATGGGAAGATATAATCTACGTTCTAGATCCAACAAAGACTTCGTATATATAGTGAAAAACACATTTTGGAAGAGATTGTTTGGTTCAAATTATGTTTATTTATTGATAATAAGTTTTTTAAAGATGGTTATTGTGCATTTGATGATGAAAAACGAGACACTGCTCCGACTCAAAACCTGTAAAATGGTATTTATTAATATAAAAACTTGGGGCTACAAATATCGTTTGTTGGCCATTGGAAACACTAAAAGTAAACTAGTGTCTTTTGACGTGGCTCTTCTTAAAAGGAATATTGATTCATCTTTCTCTTTATGTGGTTGCATTTCATGTAATTTCACGTGGCCCAACTAGTTGCTGTCATCGATCGATCAAAAGTTTGTAGACAAGAGTGAAACCACACACACTTACGCGCATACACACGGTCGATCTCTTTTTCTGTTTTCGTGTCCCTACATTTCTGGTGTGTTGTATTGGTATGATGATGAACTAAAGATGGTTAATAACACAACCCAAACAATACGGGTCTAGCTAGCTGAGTTTGAACCTAATCGAGACTTAGTTGCTCCGCACGAAGTCATTGGTTTTAGACTAACATTTTGGAGATGCATATATCACATGAAGGCTGCAGATAAGATATGCATATACAACTTTCTTTAGTTACTACTTTTTCTATAATCCAAAACTAGTAAACTCGAACATTTTTTGTACCGATCCATTACAAAGCATATTTGGTGTATAAGTATATATACTCCCCATGTGAGAATAACGTGGTGACCAATCAAAACCATTGCTAAGTATCTTACTATGAAGCTAAATGTCGTTAGTTAGTAGTGAAAAAAAGATGCAAAGAGAGATAACGAACATATCCCAAAATGGTAGGATTTGATTTAATATCCCCATGCTCTCATTAGAAATGCGACCAAGTAGACAAATTTTTGTTTTAACATAAACTCATTTTATTTTAAAGTATACTATAGTTGCGATTTACTAGTTAGAACAAGAATCTTTACAAAAGGAAGACACATGGGATGTTAGGAGAAGGAGATTCGGATTCCAATATATAATCCAACGGTCAGAGAAAATTTTCCAGAAAATTTTACAACCGTAGGATCTGTTCCCTTAACCACCTTGTAATGCCGATCTTTATTAATTTTTGAGAAAGACTGAAAGAAGAAACAGCAACAAAACTTATGTCTCTCATGTGACCGACCACCGCATCCTCAGTTGACCTGTCTTTGCCCCTACTTTGTCTCTCCACACAAACTGAAAATAAGGAAGACGAAAGACTTTCAGATATCAAATGACTCCACGTGTCGAGCTCTGATTAGTTCTGATTGCTTTTATCGTGTGGACCAACGAAGCAACATATAAAAAGCACGACGCGGTGCCATTATCAGAATAAGAGAAGTGTGTGAGAAGGAAGTTCTCATTTTTCATATATAACTATATCGTATAATAATTAAATTTTTTTAAGAAATGGAGAAAGATGGACTCGAGCTTGAGATAACGGAGCTGAGATTGGGTCTTCCGGGGAGAGATGTGGCGGAGAGAATGATGAAGAAGAAGAGAGGTTTCACGGAGATGATCATGACGTCTTCGGGTAGCAATAGTACTGACGAATGCGAAAGCGGCGTCGTTTCATCAGGTGGCAATGTTGCGAAAGAAAATCACTCTCCACCCGCTAAAAGTCAGGTTGTTGGTTGGCCACCGGTTTGCTCTTACCGGAGGAAAAACAGCTGTAAGGAAGCTTCGACGACAAAAGTAGGGTTAGGGTATGTGAAAGTGAGCATGGATGGTGTACCTTACTTGAGGAAAATGGATCTTGGTTCGAGCCATGGTTACGATGATTTAGCCTTTGCTCTCGATAAGCTCTTTGGATTCCGTGGCATCGGTTAGTAATTGTTTTCTTATTTTAGAGCCGTAATTATATCATGTGAGAAATATGTACGAAATCCGACAAAGAAGTAACGTGTTTTATACGTTATGTGAAAAAGTGTTATAAAAGGACATATTAGTCGTAGAAATCTGAGGTTGTGAGTTTCAGCTTTTGATGGTTTTGCTGGCTCATCTCCAAAACGGTTTCATATTATTTAAAAACTATATCTTATAGAACAACTAGAGGTTTCAGTTCATCTGCATATTCATGTTTTTTAATCAATTCTGAATCTTGAGATTCTGAACCACTGGTATTCTTGTACAATTAATTAAAACCTTTTGAAATATAGTCAGCATAATTAATATATATATATATATATATGTGTGTGCAGGAGTAGCTTTGAAGGATGGTGGTAACTGCGAATACGTTACTATATACGAGGACAAGGACGGAGATTGGATGCTCGCCGGTGATGTACCTTGGGGGTATGTTCATATATAACCTGAAACATTTTGGCAAAGATTTTATTCTTTTACTGAAAAGATTTTGGCTTGATTACATCACATTATAAACTTAGATCAAAATCTAAATTTAATTTAATATTGCATGTGTTAATTAACAGGATGTTTATAGATTCATGCAAAAGGTTGAGGATTATGAAAAGATCGGATGCGATTGGGTTTGGGCTGCAGCCGAGAGGAATAGACGCGTGATGATGAATTGAAACAAGAAGGAACTGGTTAATTAATATAACCTTAATCTTGATCATCAAGATCCTTTAGAACATCTTTCCTATATATATTATAGTATTATTATTCAACAAAATATTATGGTTAATTTGCATAATTTTCTTCACAAAGACAGCTCTGTATACTATTTGTTTCTTGAATGTTGAGTTAAAAAGATAATTTATTTTAAACTCGATGTAATTCAGATTCATATATGTTATATATGTAGGAAATGTAATGTTTCCATTATTTTTTTTTAATATATGAATTTCATTAAAAGTTTACTTCACAAAGTGTTTAAAAATAAACTTCAAATTTGATTTATTCTTTCTATTTTCATAGAATTTTGTTTTATAGACCCAAAAAATTTATATTCAAAATCAATTGAAAATAAATATAATCATTTGCATATGATTTAATAATATATTAAAAATGATATATTTATTTTAGATCAAATTGATTATTTATAGAGTTGAACAATTTGAATCGAATTTGATACTATGCTAAATTATGTTAGTTTTCAATTCAAAATCAATTAATAATAAAATAGATTAAACCATGTACATATGTTACTTAAAATATTTTCTAATTTCCAATATATGTTATTATTTTATCATAGAAAATCCATCATTTTGAATTTTAAGTTTTTAAACATTGATTTTTTTAAAAAGTTTTAATTTATTTTGTATACAACAAAATGCATATGGAAATAACATCATTTTTTTTAATTTTGCGTGGAGAATTTATAAACATATAGAATTGAAATCGCTTTTTTGGAGTCAATAGATACTTTTAAAGTCAGTTTATGCATTCTCGAATAAAAGTTCATTAAAATCGACGGATTATTTCAAACTTTACCAGACAAATTTATTAGTGGTACACAACACAGTCTCACATGGCCACTGGCTAATACAAAACACTGTTTAGGAACTTGCAAGGAAATCCAGAGGAAGAAGACCCAGTAAATACAACCCAGTTAGAGCTTAAAAGCTTTTAATGTCTAAAGAATATTCAACGTAAACAATTATTAAATTTTGCCAGCCATAATCCTTATATATGAGTAGTAGTTAACATCCTTAATGGACCCTCTATATCAAAATCACTTGTAGCTCAAATACGATTTGGCCCAAAAGACCAACACACATGACAATAGAAAAAACTACAAATTAAGTCACATTCGAATTTATTTTAATACGCCTAAAGATCCACCTGTAATAAATTCACTAAAGATTGTTGTAAATTGTAATCACTACTCCTTTTCAATCCACATTTTTAAAATTCAAAAAGATCCGCAGGTAACAAACTAAAAACTTTCTTGTTCACAAGAGAAATCAACTTCATAGAGCCAAGAAACCAGTATCTTTCTCCATTAAGATGAGGAAGAAGAGGAGCGTGGGTCCGACGTGGCATATAGCCGTTACAGTCCCACACGCCGTTTACATTCTTACGTGGCACGCCTTTTTTAGTATTTCTTCTCCTTATTTAAAAATATCGAAATAATAAAAGAAAGGGGCTGGTCCGTCGTCGTTAACACACAGAAAATCAGACCGTTGTGTGAGTTTATCTTCTTGTTGCCTGAAACAGAACTCAAAGACTCCCAAAAGTTTTTCCTTTGGTGTCAAAACAAATAAATCTAGAGAGAGAAATAGCTTATCTGCGTTATTATGTTGGGCGATTATGGTATAACGGAGGAAGATATGGTTATCGAGGAAGCTCAGGGCTACCCGAGAGCTTACGCAAAGATCTGTCGCGACTTTGATGATTTTCCGTATAGTAATGGCCCTCCGTTCACCTTCATGCCGTACATTCTCCAGCAGCAAGAGGTAATTTTACCGAGATTGCTTTTTTGGGTGGAAATTAGTGATTCTTTTCTTTTCCAGAATTCAATTCTGTTCAATTTGATTCACATAAAGTAGTTGTTTCTTACAAAAACTGAGATGTGGAATTGGAGTAGTGTTTTTTCTCCCTAATGACAACAAGTTTCTGTTTGTGTTTTTTGTCCTGAAGAATTTAAGATGCAGAGAACTAGATGAGATGTTCCCAGTACTTGATCCGAAAGCAAGACCAACATCAAAACCCAAGATTTTTCTCAGTCTCCTTTGGAAACAACTTAATCATCTAGGGTGAGGGCTTATTCTCATCACACAATGAAATTGACACACTAAAACTAGAGCCAACTTCTGATGCTTAAAATATATTTTTTTTCTGCAGAAATGCTGGGTTTGATCCAGCTGTTATTCGGATCGATCCATATGGGAATGTTGTTTATTTCCACGCTGATTCAGCTTCTCCTCTTGCTTGGAGTTTTGATCATTGGTTCCCTTGCTCAAGTATAAATATCCTCAAATATCTGCCATTTGTTTTAGTTTTTGAGTTTCTCTTTCTTGTCTGATTGATTTATTAAAGCTTCCTCTGCATCTGAATTGTTGTAGGAGGAGGTTTAACAGTACCAAGCAACTTAAGGATAGTGCAATGGCAGGCACATAAGAACAAGAAGGACAAACTTGAGTTCCTAGTACCATGGTGGGATCTTCAAGTTGGCATTTCAGTGAATCAGTTCCTGTCCATTTTCGCTGCTTCAAGTTCTGATTTCAGGTGTAGTAAATAATCTTTGCATATATTTCTATCTCCTTGATGAAACATTTTTATAAAATGCAAATTTTGGTTTTTACCAGGAGGAGAGCGTTTTCGTTCTTGTTCAAAGAAGGTGAAAGCGAGGAACTTAACGGTTCACAAACGGTCGAAACGCACCAGTTCCCGCAACATTTCTACGAATCAAAGGAAAAGTTTGGGTTTGCATCCGCTGCAGTTGTTGTTTCTAGAAGAGATCCTTACGACCCTTCATTAGTCTTGAGATCGCTTGATCACAATCGTCAAACACCTGGTAAGTAACTACAACTCTCGGCTTTTCTTTGTTATAGATAAATAACTACTGATATAAATTGCAGCAAGGAAGATGAGACTCGGTGGTGCAACCAAAGAGAATGAGACTCCAGATTTAATGAAAAACCCGTATCAAGCCATTGCTGCTGCGAGGGACTCCCTGAGACACCGAGAGGAAGCACAGAATATGAGAGCCGAAATGAAAAAATTGGATGATGAAACAAATGATTTGACAAGAAAGAACAACGAAGAGCGGCTTACCATTCAGGAGCTGGAGAACGAGCTGATTAAGCGGAGAAGAAGAGCAGAAAAGTGCAGGAGATTGGCTGAAGCTCAATGCTCGTACAGGAATACACTTGAGAAAATGATCCGGGATGCCATGCACCAGTAAGACATTTTCGCAATAAACTACTGCTTTTGCGATTATTTTAGGGAAAGAGATTGTATATAACTTTATTGCCTTCTTTAAACTTTGTTGTATTCTAGGAGTGTTGTGTACAAGGAACAAGTGAGGTTAAACCAGGCTGCGAGTAGTGCGCTAATGGCTAGATTAGAGGCACAAAAAGCGATCTGTGATGGTTCAGAGAGGGAGCTTCACAAGAAGTTTAAAGAAAGAGAGGAGCTGGAGAATCAAGTGAGGCCTGATTTGGAGAAAGCAAGGAAAAGATCAAGAATTTTGCGGAATGATCAAGATGATGATACAGACAGTAAGTTGTCTCTATATCTTCCAGGAACAAGTGAAGAAATACCGTTAGCTAAGGAATTAAGAGTATACTTCGAGGAAGAGCATAAAGCACCAGCTCCTGAGGTTGAAATTCAGAAGCAAGGGGAAATTGAGGAGGTGGAAGAGGAACAGAAGAATCCAGATTTGTTTGAGAAGTCTCTAGTTGCATTAGAAGATAAGAGCCCAGTTGAAGCAAAGCTAGATGAAGATGAAGGAAAGAGAGGCAGCAGAAGCTTCAGAGCATTCCCTGTTATTAGGGAACCCAAAAGTGAAGAAGATGATGATAGCAAGAGAGAAAGAGGGAAAGGAAATGTTGAGAAATGGCTACAGATTTTACTGGAGAACAACAGCAAAAACGATCCACACCATCTTCAATCTGAAGGAAGCAAGGAGATTGATGAAATGATAGAGAAACTGGACAACAAGTTACCTCAACTTGGAAAGGTTGAAGAAGAAGAAGAAGAATTGCAAGCTGAGGAGGCAAAGAACAACACAAGCAAGGTGGAAACAAAAACTGAAAGCATTCGTAGAAGCAGAATGAGTTTTGATTTGAAGAACACACGAGAGAAGAATGTCACAGAGAAAGTAGTAAAGAGATCAGAGAGTGCTAGAACTTTCAGAAGGATTCCGTCATCTCCATCACTCATCTTGAAAAAGGGGATTGACTGCATCAGGAAGAAGCCAGTGGTTTCAGGGAAGGACGATGAGAGCGAATATCTTGTTAAAAACAACTTCATCAAGTCATCTTTCCAAACAATCAAACGAGTTGTCAGATTTTAGATCACATGGATGCATTTGTGTTAGTGTGCTCAATTTGATTGTTTGTGCATAAAGACTTCAACATTGTTACGCCTCCTTGTGTAAATAACATCTTGTTCTGATCAATTTGATTGTTTGTGCATCAAATCATCTGCTCCTTCAATTGTCACCAAATTCTTCACCGTTAGCCACACTTTCAACGCTAACACTTGATATCTAATCAATCGCACACCGTCGTCTGTGCTTCAAGGAAATTTCCATACAATTCACAACAAATAGTGAGCTACGGACATCTACGGGGTTTTGGTTCCTTATGCTTTGCTCAGAATCAAAATCGGAAAGGAGATAGGTTTGACACGAAAACACAACGGTGTATATTCGTTGGATATCCAGTTGGGCAGAAGGGTTGGCGATTATTCGACTTGGATACACAAAAATTCTTCGTGTCTCGAGATGTAGTATTCTCGGTAATGAAATGAGCCTTGTCTACACTCATACAAGCCTTTTGGAGGAATTAGACCTTCCTGTTGAAACATGGCCCATTCCGGTTTCACACACATTTCCAACGCCGTCCATGCAACCTGAAATTGAAGGAATGGCTGACGGGGATGTACGGACAATTGAACAGCTGGGTCGTGACCACCGGAAGAAAGCCCCACCAGTGAAGACATTGAAAACCTTGAAAACATTTGAAATTTGTAACTAAAATTCTCTGCCCTAAGCCATTTGAAGCACCTCTGGTTCTGATGGCTTTTGATGGTAATGAAAGTATACCTTTGGTCAGAAAAAAAAAGCTTTCATTTGTTTTCCATGAACACTTAGCAGCAAACAAACCAGTAAAGGTGACAGCTTTAGGGTAGCTGGTAGATGATTAACTTAGCAGAAGACTGGAGTTCTTGAAGCCGTTACGTAGTTAGAAGAAGAACGAAAAGGTGCAAAGAACAGAAAAAGTCACACTCGAAAATATAAAGAACACTTGGCATATACTATCACGCGGAATCTTTTACACAAGAAATACACGTATATACACTTGTTTCATTTCCTTCTTCTTTTTTGTGTAAATACATGTGTATACTTCTTCCGATTTTTGTTCACAATTTTTCAATTTTTCATCAAGAATCTCTTAATTTTTTACCTTACAATGCCAAAATCTTAGTTCTTATGCTTGTAACCCACAGCCTGGACCAGAATCTAATAACGATAACTCCAAATGTAGCTAGAACACTATTGGGGATTGCCACTTTGTGACGCTCTTCCCCTACGTGGTCGTATGCTTTTTTCAGCACGATGAACAATGATGACAAAGAGAGCGTTTAGAGGAAATACAAGATGGAACTGAGATAGAAAGATTTTGCACAGATGAACCAAGTTTATGGATAAACAAGTAGTCATATAAGCTTACAAGTAACAAGTGTATGTGTTTTGTTATGTAGTGAACATCATTTGGTTCAACCGAAGGTTTTCTCACTGCTATAGCACATGTAAACGAATCCATCTTCGTCTTTGTAAGATTCGTATATCGAGTCCATTAGAGCAGCTGCACAGAGAGTTTTATAGACAAGGGAAAACAGAACACATCAAACAACTATGCCTAGAAAGCCTACAAGCAAAACCCATTTGCAGAAAGTCACCTGTCTGAGGCAGAGTGTTGTTCACAAACACAAATAAGGCTCTACCAGGAGACAAGTGCAGCCTGGCACTCAAGATGTAGATGAATTGGCCAACAGACATATCTCGTGGAACCAGAAACCTAACATTGGAAGACAGCTCAGATCATCACTTCCCAAGAAAGATTGAAACTTTTCATAAATGTTCTCACTTTGAAAATTAATCGGAAATTCAACTCCTAAACATGGGCAATTGGGCATGAGTCCAGGGATACGACAAGATCAAACAAGTCATGAGCCCACGCAAAGATATGAATAAGAGATGATGAAAGTACAACTTAGGATGAATTTTACTTCTTTTTCTCGATCGCAGGCAGATCGGTTTTACAATACTTCTCAGCTATTACCTGCAAAATATCCAGTCAACAGAAACACCCAATAGTTGAACATATCAGAAAGCAAGCAGTTAAAGTAGATAAAACTGAACTGCAGAGACTTACTGGAACCCGAGTAGGATACTTAGCAATTATCTCCCGCGATTCCGCGAGCCTTTCATCTGCGAATAAGAGATAAGGTAATTGACTATTTCGTTTTCGAATCAACCAGAAACAATAGTAGATCGAAAGGATGATCGGTCGTGAAACAGGCACGAACCCAACGTGAATTCTTCCTTGAAAGATTTCATCTTCGACTACCGGAGATTTCTTCGCCGTGTGTTTTTTAACCAAACGAAAGTAGAATATCCGGACGTTCTAATAGTTAACTATTCTTTCCATATCAACAAAGCGGGGATAGCTCAGTTGGGAGAGCGTCAGACTGAAGATCTGAAGGTCGCGTGTTCGATCACGCTCACCGCAAATTCTTACTTTTAAACCGTCTCCCAAATGTGGGTCCCACACTGTTGTATATATCTGTCGGTTTCTACGTGTTTTATTTCTTTACGAATTTAATGGTTCGATTCGGTTAGCTCGACCTAACCGCTTGTCAAGTTCAATGCTAAAATCTAATCTACCTTTTTTAACGACAAAACTTATCCATCTAATCATTGTGGTTCTTTAAATCCAATTCCCATCGCTTTACTGCAGAGTTTATAGTATGTCACTTCTAAAACCAAATGAAATTACACAAACTCAAAGTGAGAAATTTAATTTGACGATAAACGACTCTCTGTTTCTTACTCCACCGAGATTGAACAACACCCTTAGCAAAGTTTAATTTGAGCCTCAAACAAAGGATGATTATGGTAACTAGTCAAGTAAAACAGACATTGGACTCTCTTTAAATGGATCAACCTGAGCCAGTTTCGTAGCAAGAGTCTTATTCGGGAATATATTGTCTGCCTTCAATCTCTCACGCATCCCATAAGCAGGAGTTTTCGAATTGAGATAAGCCAAGACAACAGTTTCATACTGCATAAGCTGAGCCGCATAGCCAGCCATTTTCATCCTCAGGAAGACCTTCTCTGCGTTATGAACATCGCCTCTTTTCGCATATTCCTCAAGAATCACCATGTACGAAATGAACAAAGATCTTGTCTTACTATCCTCTGTCGCCCTGTCCAATATCAACTCAGCTTTTCCAACGTCTCCGGCATTGATATAGAGCTTCACAAGTGCGTGCCATGTCGACTGGCCAATCTTAATCCCTGCATTCGCCATTCGTTTTACCAGATACTTGCCTTTCACTAGCATCTTGTTCTCCGTGTATATCTCCATGAGAGCAAAATACGGCAGCATTGGGAAAATTTTGTATTTCTTCACAAGTTTGTCAAACACCGCCTCTGCCTCTTCAACTTCTTTCAGCTTTCCCCATGCTTTAATGGCACAGATGCAATTATCATATCTCAATGTTTGTTCAACAAACCTACTCAGTCTTCTCACATTTTCCTTGTCTCCTATTTCTGCATAAAGGGGGAGTAATGAACGGCATACCCATGGAGTTTGTTTCAAGCCTTCCCCTTCCATTTCCTTCATAACTTCTTGCGCTCGCTCTTTAAGCTCAGCTCTTATGTAGTACTTAGCCAGGCTAGATTGTATTTGTGGATCTAGTTCAATACCTTCTTCCTTCATTTTCTCCACGATCTTCTCCATTCCAGTTATGTCCCCGGCTAAACCTTTACTATGGATTAAAAATTGATAGGTATCACGAGTTGGAGTGATGTTTTCTCTCTCCATTAGTAACAAAACATCAGCTATCTTCTTTCTCTCATGCTTACCGTAGAGAAGAAGCAGCTGGTTGCAGGCAAATACGCTTGTTGGAAACTTTAGCTCTCTCATTTTGTTAAAAACGTCTTCAGCTTTTTTCACATGGTGCTTAAGTGCGCAATTTGCTAACAGAGTTCTGTAAACTACTTCTCCCCTAAAAGGTTCTGGAATATCCTTCAAAAAGTTTTCAGCTTTTTGTAAATTATGTACCTTTGCCACCAAATCCAACTGAGAAGCATAATTTGCCTCTGTGAACTCGAACTTTGTATTTGATTGCAACCACTCCCACAGCTGTAAGACCAAAGCAAAGCCATACAAGTTAAGAGGGTTGATGTACAATACAATAAAACTATGTGGCAAGAGTAGAAAAAGAAGGAACATTTACCTGTAAACACTCAGCATAGGATCTTTTCTTACGCAGATTGTGTATAGCAACAGAAACCTCTGCTTGACTTAAATCTTTTCCCTGTTTGACCCACATTTCAAGAACATGACTCACTGATTTACGGGAAACAATGTTTTCAAACAGCTCAGAGTAAACTCTTTTCTTTCTTTTTTTTCCCTCATATGAATGCTCTACTTTGATTTCAGGATCATCTTCAAAAGCATTTACATCACTACCAAGCTCAGACTCGAATAAGGAATCATCTTCCGTTCCCTCTGTTACATCCGCAGAAGCAGGAAATGTGACAAATGTCTCAACTGGTTCAGATAATTCCTCTTCCCTTTCTTCCTCATTTTCATTGTCTTTTGCATCAGTTATAGAAGAAAGCGTATTGATGCCAAAGAAACGCGAAAACACATCTCTTGCGGAATAAAGTCTGATTAAGCCTTGCGATCTATTATAAATCAATCCAGGTAATTTGAAGGCCCTTTCGTCACCACTTGATTTTTCTAGTTTAGTTACCGCACCAAACAAAGAGGGAGCAAGGTTATACCTTCGACTCCTAAACCACACAATAAGAAGAAGAAAAACACTTTACAATCCACAGAAAGGTTAACAAAGAGATCGATATACTGCAATTTTCCTACATCACATACACATAGTCCACCTCAAAACAGTGTAAATTACAAAACCCAGAACCCAGAATATAAAATACGACGGTTTTTTACCTTGGCAGAATCCTCGAAAGCGAATACATTACTACTTCCTTTAACCAATTGAGTTGAGGATCCTGAAAAGCAAACAGCACAATAAGATTCAACAGTAGTATATCATTTGTAAGAATCGAATCCCATTTCTCGTAAAATAAACACGAACCACCGAATTCGCTTACGATTGGAGAGAGAAATTACCGCCGGAGAAAAGTCATCGGCCTACCCGACAAAAAGTTACAGAGTTTAATCCCTTCTAGGGTTTATCCAAGCGTGTGAAGTGTGAGAGAGTTATTAAAGAATATTGTGGTGAAATTCAGTAAGGGGGTGTTTTTGTGTCAAATCAAAAAATGAAGATCAATTGCGTATATGTCATTTGTTGATTTCATGTCAGATCCCAACAGACACAGTATGCTTATACCAAATTATGTGTATGAAAATGTTTTAGATTTTAAAATTTATGTGCTATCTAGTTAGAGATGAATTGGCCACAGGAGCTTTCAAGGGAATACAAGAAAATTCCCGTGATACTCCAATTAGATTTTAATATGGAAAACATTAAATACTATTAAAATTTTGAATCCAAAAAATGTTTTTTTTTTTATTTTTTATTTCAAAAATATCAGAATATTTTATCTTAAATAAATTACAAAATAAATAAATATCAGATTTTAGTTTTTTAATTTTAATTTAAAGTCTATGATGTTATTTATTGTCATTTTATAAGAAAACTATTTTGGTATTTTTTTGTAAAAAGAACTATTGATCATTTGTTTTAAAAATAATTGTTTTGAGAATTGCTAGTCCATGTGTAGCCATAATTTGTAGAATTGTTTTGAGAATAAATATTATTTGTGGAACCTATTCATGAGTGTTGACAAAAGCAGTTCCATCTGCATGGTGCATGGTGTTGATGAAAGATCAAAGACGCATGGTTTTTTAGCTATCACGTTTCGTAAAAGCTTTCAAACATATATATAGTAACACCTATCGTCGTTTCCTTTTTAATTGTGTGCAAGAACTTTGTTGGCAAGCTTTCAACGAAATAGTTGATGCAAAGATGAAAAAATGTTGAAGCTGTTTCACCATAATTAACGAACCCCATAGGAAGAGTTGGTGCAAAGACATCGTCTTAGATTCATTGTGAACCAGCAATATTTCCTTTGATGAGAAGTACTGAACTCGTGGTCACTGAGGATAGCTAGCTGCTAATGCCTTTGTGTTATAATATGTTTCACTTTCAGATCATTGCTCTCGTGACCAGACAGCTCCAATTAAGACTTATGCGATTAGATACTCCAAGATGGCTGTTGCGTAAACCGCTGCGCTTGTGACAACGCGTCGGTGAGCAATTGATCTACCTATCAACAGTCTATGCGCGCATCTTCCCACAGGAAACTGCAAAACAAGAAATACACCTTACTTTATCAACACATACACAAGACTAAACATTAAGGTCTATAACCACACCAAAAGCAACAATGGGTTACTAAATTAACGTCATTGTGGATATATCATTCATGTATGTGTTAGTTCTTTGGGCGTTATTTGAGCTTTACAGCATAGTACAAACTCCCACTGCTCTGCAACCATGTTATTAAGTAATTTACGATAACTTTCATGCTAACATTACCTCTAACAAAAAAGAACATTTCATTAGCAAATCAGTACCGTCTATCTCGAACGGAAGACTAGTCATCAAAACCGAAATAAGACATCATATATTAATGATTTAAATTCTACGTGAAGTGGATAAATACATCTTGTAAACCGCTCCAAACCTATATAAATGATCGTATATCATCTGGCCATAATTATTCAAAGGGTATGTGACTTCCCACGCACCAACTCAAATAGTTACGTTGCAACCGTTGAGCATTCTTGTGAATAGACATGTTTGATTGCGTAACGTCAGCGATTACGACCAGCGACAACGATGGCAACTAACTTATAATACTACACTACTGAATCAGTGTCGAGAAAAGCATCTCAAAATTAATTGACACGTGCATACTGTGTAGTTTCGCACGTACGAGTAAGTAAGAGTGAATGACTAATTCCAAATCAGAGTCTCTAATTAATTCTCTCAAAAGGCCACTAAAGAAGGACATCTCGGTGAAGAGATTTGAAATAAATTAAAAAGAATTGTATGGGGTTTCGCTAATCCTTCGAAGTGTGACCTGATTTCACGACACAAACAATCTTTAGTCGAAGGAGCCTTTCGAGTCGTCGTCACTATGTGGAGAAGAATCGTCTCCTCTCATCTTAAAACCCTAGCCGCCGATGTCGTCGCTGCTTCGCCTCCTCGATCCATAGCCGCCACCGCGAGGCCCATTTGCTTCTATCTCGCTGCCAATCGATCAGCCATTTCCGCTTCTTCTTTTGTTATCCCTCGCCAATTCAGTTCCGAATCAGGTGAATTGTTTCAGATCTCGGCTTTAGATTCAATTCGCGCTGTATAATCTTACTTTCGATGTTTTCTTTCTTTGGATAGATTGAGAGGATCTATTTGTAAATATGTATTGGTCTCTGGGATTGGAAATGCGTTGCCAAAAAGGAACAAAGTAGATTAGTTTAATGCTCATGTCTCTGTTAATCTAATAATTCTGTCTACTCAAATTACTCTTACTTCTCTGCAATTTTGTTTTGTTCTCTTCTCCATCGGAGCTTGGCAACAGATGAATGACTGTTTTATCCTCTATTTTGCAGTAGAGACCCCTGCGAAGAAGAAAGTGGAGGATGTAATAATGCCCATTGCAACTGGACATGAGAGGGAGGAGCTTGAAGCTGAATTGGAGGTAATTGCTTATATTCTCTTCTTAGGCATTTTAAGATCTTAGTATAATTCACACTGTAACATGATTGTCACTCCTAGATAATTTTTTGCATAACAACTGAATATATATTCATCTGCTCGATAATACACTCGAACTAATTTTGAATTTTTTCATTGTTTTCTTGGGATAGGGGAGGAAGCTGCTTGACATTGACTTCCCTGAAGGTCCTTTTGGAACAAAGGTTAGTTTAGTTTCTATAACCAGAGATATGTCGTGACTCTCGCTTTGATTATTTTAACCTTATTTTCACTGCATAATCTATACCTCATCAATGTTTCTAGGCATGATATAGATTATATGTTCATCACCAGAACTCGGGGTATAACTGAAACAAACCTCACCAAACAAACCAAGGAGACTTCACTTAACTCGAGTATTATGAATGACTCTATAGTATAGACCAATTTAGCTGTTTTAGTGACATCAGACGAACCAGAATAAACCGAGACTTATCCGCTTTATCAAAATTGAACTGAGTCCAGCTGGTTTGTGGATCAACGTGCACCCTTTTCTTTGGTCCATAATATTCTGTCACACAGGACTGCTCTGTAACATATACTTGAATATTGTCTGCGCGTCAGACTCTCTTCACATAACGTTGCTTCACATCTTCAAGAATTTTTGTGAAAAATATACTTAGTATTAGTTCCGTGAATGAAGTCAAGTAATAGCTTGAATATGAAGCATTAGTTTGGTGATTACACCAAGTCTCTAAGCTTAGTTTACCATGCTCCACTGCCTGTGATGATCATGTTCACGATGATGACGAAAATTTTCAGATGTCCCATACAACACGTGAAAGTATATATTTAGGTCATGAAAATTGAATTCTTAACATTTTCAAGTAATCTTTTCCAAATTACCAAAATCCTGTAGGAGTATATTTGGTGAATTTTGCATATTACATAACTTAATCGTGACAATTGATCTTTTCCATTTTGCCTTGTCATTTTATATCTTGAGTGGACACTATTTTGTTTTGGCTACCATTTGATAACAATTTTGTCATCTAATATATAGCATATTCATTTAACAATTGTATTTACCGTAGGAAGCTCCTGCTATTGTGAAGTCCTACTATGACAAGCGAATTGTGGGATGTCCTGGTGGTGAAGGCGGTATGTTCATCTCTTCTTCAAACTTCAGTATAAATATAATGAAACGATTTTTATCAGTAGTTGTTGTCGTCAATGAATATATGTCATACAGGTAACAAACAATCCAATACACATATTATCTACCAATGATTTATATGATCTATATTCTCCTGAAAATTGCAGAGGACGAGCACGATGTTGTGTGGTTCTGGTTGGAAAAAGGAAAGTCATTTGAATGCCCAGTCTGCACTCAGTACTTTGAGGTAATGTTTATCCCGAATCAGATGCTCTTAATGGTATATAAATCAACCGAGACTCATCTTATAATCATAGGGTCCACGAAGGATTAGCAAATGATAAAGGCTTGTGTGATAGAACAAAGCAAAGAACTCGTTGAGCTTTCCGTTCTGAATATTGAATTTGGCTAAAATGTTTGTTTGCAGCTGGAAGTGGTTGGCCCTGGTGGGCCGCCGGATGGACACGGTGATGAAGATGAGCACCACCACTGATTCCGGCGTCTCCCTTACCGCGAGTCTTGTTTTTTTTTTTCACTCATTTTCATATATTTGATTTTTATGATTGGAATAAAAAAATCTGCTGTCAAAACACGGTTGAAAACGTTTTTGATCCTTTTAGACCAACACTCGGTATCCGAGTTTCCAAATGCCAAAAAATCTTACGACCGTTTTTTTGTTTTGGTAATATTCCTAAATCGAATCATTCTTGCTTATTGCTTACTATATATTCACCTTTTGCCGTTTCTTATTTATTTATATGTCTTTTGTTCTTACATCAATATTTGTTTACAATTAAAAACCAAGCAGAAATTAAAAGAGTAGTATTTTTTCTTTAAATAATTGACCAGCGAGTGAAACCAAAACAAAACCTAACAAGCTATAAGCCCTCATATCATAGAAGAAAAAAAAAATAACTTGTGGTGCGTAGGCTTGGTCACTATACGGTTCCTAAATAAATGGATGAGGTTACTCACTGGCTCGCATCAAGTCTTGGTCTCGATCCCGTTAAACTCTGCAAGCATCTGTCTATAGCTATTATACACTGGTGTAGAAGCATCAAGTCTTGGCTCCGTATTTTCTTGTTTTGATTTATTTTTGCTTTTCTGCTCTTCCATTCGTGATTTTATGATTAATAGATTAAAAAAAGACTCCTTCGTGCTTTTTTCCCCTCTTGATTTCCTAAGTTTTCTTCATACCCAAATCCAAATATTTTAAGTTTCTGAAACATTATTGCCGTACATCAAAAGACATTCTTATACAAAAAAAAGAACCAAAAATACATAATGACATCTTCATCCACCAGTCAGCATAACTTTGGCCTCGATCCATCTTTCGAAGTTCATTGAGACTTTTGGTTTCCGGAGACGTCTTTAAGCTTCGCCTCCAATTCACCTTCCTGTTGTTGTAAAAGGGACTTGAGATCATCAAGCCAATATAAGATAAAAAGTGGAAAACAAAATGAATCTCCTCGTGGTGAAACTAACCTTGTGCATGTTAAGAATGATGTCTGAGCCGCCAATGAACTCTCCCTTGATGAAGATCTGTGGAAACGTAGGCCAATGGCTGCACACAAGAAAGACTCACGAATCAAATTAGGACTTTTAAAACGAAAAAATTGGTCCAAGGAGCGTTTAGATCATATCATAGTGGAAAGAATTAATAAATGACCGGTAAAGAACTTTGACAATCAAGAAAAGTTTATCCTCCAAGTTTCATGAGTAAAACTTTGAGAATGAGTTTGAACAGCTCTGTGTATGAAACTTCCAAAGTGCCAACACACTACCTGAAGGATTTCACAGCGTTTTTCAGCTCTTGGTCTTCTAAAATGTTTCTAGCACTGATAGGAACATCTGAAGAGGCACATGATAGCATCATCAGAAACAGAACATATTAGATTCTAAAAATAGTTTAAAGAAGAGCCCAACGCCAATAGTATAGAAGAAAAAATCACAAAGGATAAACCAAAACTTACTATAGTGTTGCAAAACTCTCACGGCTAGTGAGCTAAACCCACACTGAGGAGATTCAGGGACACCTTTCATGTAGATCATAACAGGGTTTTCCTTCACATCCTACACAAACAAGAGATAAACAAGAATTAGCAAAAGCTTGATCAGATAAATAAATGGCTAAACAAAAAAAAAACATCAACTTCAAATCAGATAAGAAAGCAGTGAGTTACATTCTCAACGACACCCTTGAGTGAGTCCGTAGAAGAGGAAGTGACTTTGTGTGTAGGCTTGAAATCATCATGTGTGTCTGAATCACTGGGCACTGTAGAAGAATACCACCTCATCCCATTTTGATAGACTGATGCAGAAGCCTGCAAACAGAAACCACATGATTATCAATTACCAAACAATGTTTCTATTGAAAACCAATTCGATTTCACTGAATTCAAAATTAAAACAGGCAACACAAGAACATCAAATTCATATTCTTGTTGACGAGAAGCTCGCGTACTCAATTCAATATTAACCGAACCCAAATGCTATAAGACGCATTTAAAGTGATTGAAGATGGGGGGAAAGAAAAATTGATTGAGCACATCAAATATATCATCGAACAAGGAGTTCGAAGAGGATCTAACCACTCTACCATAACGAACAGTCTGGAGGCTAGCGATTTCCTTCAGAAACCTGCTTGACAAAGCAGCCGCCATCCCTGAATCACGCAGATTTACTCAACCTTTGAAAAAAAGTTTTGCGATTTTGATCAACCAAAGAACAGGGAAGAGAAAAGTTTCGTCCCCAAAATTTTCGTCCCGAAAAAAGACTCGACTAGCAAGAGAAGATCGTTTTGAGGACTTTGTGCTCAGGAAATTTACTACAGATGTCTCTAAATGTTACAATGTCGCGATCATTTCTCTCTCCATCTGACCGACCGTAAAACGATGTCGTGTCGGAGGAATTTATAAATACGGTGTCGTATATGGTTGTCACCGAAAGCATTCATTGGCTTCTTGACTTTTGGTTCGGTGTACTTCTTCTTTCCTGTGCAAAGCTTCGGTTTAGATAATCACAATTTATAATTGCTTGTGACAAATCAATTTAGTTTTGATTCTGAAATATTGTAAAAAACTGAACAAAATAGTAAGTCCATGTTATAAATCACTTATATTGACCAAAAAAGAAAAAGAAAAAATTATAACTGGTAAACACAATATAGGAATAGAATGTGTAAAGCAAATCTCATTCGTTATTGTGTTTAATGTAAAAATGGTCGTTATGTAGATGGAAAATACAGTCCTATCAACTCATCAATTAAGTACTATAATAAGGTAAAGTTATTTGTAGACGAAAATAATGAGGCACCACATTTTTGGGGTCACTACTATTTTATCTGGTTTTTGAATCATCGTTGGTTGCTAATTTTAAATATACCAATGCTTAAAATACAAATTGATATGGATGGTGATATACACAACGCATTGACAACTGTATTATTTTTAACAAAAAAAATACAAATTGGACGACACGAAAGTTGTAATTTATTGACGCCAAAGTTGTAATACCTCGTTGTAACGGTGATCAAATGAAAATATTAGCGGTGGGTTTTCGGCAATAACCGATTAAACCGAACCGACCGAACCGAAATTTTCGGTTTTTTATTTTAGGTTAATTATAATCATTAAATCGATCGGATAAATAATTAATTTTATTTGATTTATAATTCAGTTTAGTTCGGGAAGACATAACCGATCGGTTTCTAAAAACCGAAAAATCGAGTCCTTTATAAGTCAGCAACCCTAATTTTTTCCTAAAAAATCATAACCCCTTCTCTGTTGTGGCAAGTCGGCAACCCTTAAGCCAGCCCGAGTTCCTCTCTTTTTCTTCATCTTATTCATCATCTTGTTTATTATCTTTTTCATCATCTTCTACTTCTTATCTTCTTCTTCTTATCTTCTTCTTCAACTTCTTCTTCATCTTCTTATTCATCTTCTTCTTCATCTTCTTCCTCTTCTTCATCTTATTTTTCTTCATCTTTTTCTTCTTCATCTTTTTTCTTTTTCTTGTCCTTATTGGCTGCGATTTCTTCTCAGTTACAATTTGATGAGAAAAATCTTACTCTTACAATGATTTCTTCTTCTTCATCATCTTATTTTTCTTCATCTTTTTCTTTTTCTTATTCTGCTGTGATTTCTTCTCAGTTATAATCTGATGAGAAAAATCTTACTCTTGCAATGATTATTTTGCATTGTTACCATAGAAATGAATTTTGCATTGTTACCATAAAAAGGAATCTTACTCTTAAAATGGTCTTTTATAAGTGTTTGTTCTGGTGTATTTATGCTCCTCGATCGGATTTCTCCTCCTCATATGGCATGTTTATATTGATATCAACTCTTTATTTCAATCGCGTTTTTATATATTCAAGTAACTAGAAGCTTTTCATTTTCAAAATTGAACCGATTGTCTTTTAAAATCGTATACTTTACTCTTTTAGAATGTATCAGATTCACAAATATATATGAATTCCAGGGTTCTTGCATACACAATATGTAGAGAAAGGTGATTTGGGTATATGGTTTCATGAACCGAATTGGACCGATTGAACCGAATTAGACCGATTGAACTGAATTGGACCGATTGAACCGATTAAATCGAATTGAACCGAATTAATCCGAATTAGACCGAATTAATCTAAATTAGCCCAAAAAACCAAATTAGCCGAATTAAACCAAAATATTAAACCAAATTATTCTAAAATTAACTAAAAAACTGAAATACCAAAATATTAAACCGATTAAACCAAAAATTTATTTATAACTCAATTTAATTCGAAATAATTTTATATATTAAAAACCGAACTGATTAAACCGACGAAAAAACCAAACTGAACCGAAATATATATATTTTTTTCGATTAATTTTTTCAAAACCGAATTAACCAAAATCCGAAAAACCCGACCCGATTGACCCGAAAAAACCGAAAACCCAGACCTAGAAAATATATTGGCTAGGAATAAGGCAGTCTGAAAGGATCACCGTTACAACGAGAAACACAAAAGTCCCAACGCAAATTACACAACTAAAAACACAGAATTCAAAAAACGAAACAAACATTTAGAAACAAAAGGAAGGACAATCTAACTTTTCTCACTTCCTCTGATGAGTCTCATGAGTCGGATCAGTGGTTCCATGAGCAGTGGTGGTCGTAGTACAGCCGGGAAGACGTTCTCTGTCTTCTTCTTCCGTATCCATCCGAAAGGTATGCTTCACTGCATCAGCTGCACCCATGGCCATCGGCTTCACATGCTCACCGGTCTGGCTCAATAACCCCCCGGTTTTGTCCCTACCGGCTTCAGCAGTTTCCTTAGTGTAATGTGCCGCGTCTTGAGCCTTGTTCCTTTTGGCTTCACCCGTCTCCGACATGTAGCTTCGCGTCTTGTCTTTAGACTCGCGGGCTTTGTCTTGAGTCTGGACCACTTGAGATGTCTTATCTTTTGCCGATTGAGTCGTGTCATGGGCCTTTTTCTGGGCCGTCTGAGCAGTCTGAGATGTCTTATCTTTTGCTAACTGGGCCGTATCATGGGCCTTTTGTTTGGCTGTTTCGGCCGTATCATGGGCTTTTCGTTGGGCTGCTTCGGCCGTATCATGGGCATTTCGTTCGGCTGTTTGGGCCGTATCATGGGCCTTCTGTTGCGCTGTTTGAGCCGTATCATAGGCGTCCTGTTGGGCTGTTTGAGCCGTATCATGTGCGTCCTGTTGGGCTGTTTGAGCCGTATCATGTGCGTCCTGTTGGGCTGTTTGAGCCGTATCATGGCCCTCCTGTTGGGCTGTTTGAGCCGTATCATGGCCCTCATGTTGGGCTGCTTGAGCCGTATCATGTGCCTTTTTCTGGGCTGTTTGGGCCGTATCATAGGCCTTTTTCTGGGCCGTTTGGGCCTTATCATGGGCCTTTTTCTGGACTGTTTGGGCCGTATCATGGGCCTTTTTCTGGGCTGTTTGGGCCGTTTGAGAGGTCTTGTCTCCTGCCGACTGAGCAGTCGCTCGAGCCTTGTCCTTGCCTTCTTCAGCTTTGTCCCTCATTGCTCCCATACCTTGTCCAGTTTTCCCCTGTTATTAAAAGAACCAAATTATCGTATCAACTTGTAATCAAATGTTATTTTACATACAAAGACGCATATACATACATATATATATATATATGTCGTTATTACCTCAGCCTTGCCTCTGGTTTCACCAGCTTTGTAGCTTTGTTGGTTAGACGCCATTTTTATTTCTTCAAAATGCGTAAAATAATACAGTACTTTTTAAAAGCTTTTTCTAAGTGTTTGCGTTGTGTAGAACCTCTGCATGGTCTCCCAAAACCATCGGGACATTTGTAGAATGTCTTGGTCGGTTGGAGAACAAGACACGTGTTAGAGTGAAAGACACGTGTATAGCTGCGTGGTGTAATAAGGTTAAAACGGAATTGAATCAGGAGTTTGGGGTGTTGGCTTTGTGAGTTTAGATCCGGTTTCTTGGTCTTGAACGTGTTATCCTCTGATGTCGCGACACGTCGTGGTTTTAATAGGAACATCCTTGCTACGTGGCAAAACCATAATTGTCGTCCCCGCATGTTAATAATATTGCTATTTTCATTTTGTTCATTACTTGTATGGGTCGTTACATATATAATACCATATTTTACCGATATATTTTCATTACTTAATTCAAGAAAAGTTACTTTCTATATATAATACCATATTTTATTTGTCGGATTGTTTCTACAAAAAAAAATTCAGCGATTTATGTCTTCTACTTTCACTTTCATGTGATTAACTACATTCGTCCAAATGAGTTGAATTTGAATAATTGAAACGTGACACGAAAACAAAAGAAGAGTATGGCACAACGACGTAGCCAAGCTGCGATGATCGCCTTTGGTAAAGCTGGTCTTGACTTTTGAGTCAAACAATCTAAGTGTAGATTTACGGTATTTTCTTCTTCTTTAGATTTCACTATATTAAAATATCATTTTCATTAAATATTTAAAAACTATTTTTTTCTGTAGTTTTTAGGTTTTTATAACTCAAGACCATCGTTTTAGGCGAAACGTGAATAATAAGGCATATTACAAAAATAACTGTTTTTGACGGTAAAATTACCAGTGAATCTATATCGTCGAAAATTCGTGATGAACACAAACCAGAGAATTTGCGACAATGGATTACAATTTTTAACGTTAAGATTTGCAGTAAAACTGGCATGTTAAAGGACGTGTGTCCTTTTTCTAATAAAACATATAATTGTTAATAAACAAATGTATTATCTAATAAGGCAAACCAAAACTAACTAATAGTTTGTAAATTTCGTAGTATGGAGTTAGTAAAGAGTCATATTCATGCAAAATATCTTTTATAAAATTAATTAGTTCATGTACACAATCATTGGTCAAATTAAAATATATTTATATGGTTATTATCTAGTTGCAGATGATAAAAGTGAATATCCTCTTTACATTTTTAGAGATACTACCATATCAAAAACATTAGTGCTTCTCGAATAGATTTTTCTATTATATTTTATCTTCATTGAACGATTATATTATTTATTATTTACTATTTATATAATCTTTATGTTTTTCTAATTTTTGTTATTCGTTTTCTAACATATCATGAATATTGTTATTCGCTAATAGTAACAAAATTCATCGTTAAATTATTTTTTCTATACACATACGAAATTTTGTATTTCGAAATAATTACTTTGCTATACAAATGCTTTGATACTGTAAATATAGATATAAACTTAAGATTTTGAAAATTTAATATAAGAATAATACATATTACCAATTTGTAAAACTATGTTTTGGTTTAATGCAAATATATAAATTGTTGAATATTTTGTGCAAATTACGTTAAAATTTATCCATATACAATTGAAAATAATCAAAAAATATGAAAATGATATTTTAATGATTTTTGTTTTGAAATTTGTGAATGAACTTTGTAGCAATCTTTGTAAGATGGTATTAATAGATGAAAAATATGGTTTTTAAAGATTATAAAACAGTTATATCAATAGTTATATGGCAACATATTTTATTTTTCCGGAAATTTTCGACTACAAAACTGACAATTCAAAAAACTGTCAAATATTCGTCCATCATATTCGATGGAAATTATGTCCAACTTTTGATATTTTATGTAATAGCAATCCTTAATCCTATCGGCAAAACGGTAACCATCGAATAATCCCAATTACACGTCTTTGTTTCAAATTGTATTGAACGAAAGTTACGAAACCTTTTATTAAATGGTAATATATTTTGTGAGAGTTTGAGACCCCAACAAAGGTTTTATTTAATGATGGATTGTTCTTACAATTAGAAAAAAAAAAGAAAAAAAAATGAAAGAAGGTGGAGAGGCTATGCATGGATGGGAGTCCCAAAGAGAATCGAATCAGCTCAGTTCCCTTTTTTTTTAATTGCCCACTTTACTCTTCTCCAAGAGAATGGACTCCAGATTTTAGCAATTTTTTCCCCTCTTTTATTTCTTAATTATATACAAAATTACAAATATGAAAGATTTGCCAAATTCTTCTTTGTTGGAATATAAACAGGGAGAGAAATAAAGGAAAATTAAAGTGAGAAATAAAGGAAAAAAGATGGTCAAAACGAAAACATCGAAGAATTATTCCGTCACTATCACCCAAATTTATCTTTATTGAAACTCTCTATTTTACCTCTTCCCTTTTGATTTTCCCTTTATCTTTTCATTTCCCCTCTTTTTATGTTTTTTTTTGACCCGTAATTACATTATAATTTTCCCATTATTATATTCTTACTGTTTCTCATTCTTATCCCATCCACACATGTAAATATTTTTATTGTTTATACAACTTTTTCTTATGAAAATTTTCCTTAAATATCTTACGTGAAAACCTTTTTTTAGTTATCATATTTTATAATTCTTAAAAATGAAAATTGCTATCTACAAACTTCAATTTATTCTGTTATATCAAATGTTTCCGTTTCATGGATCTTTTTTTGTGAAGATTACAAATATTGTTTACGTTGCTACTAAGCAAAGGGGGATTAATTTTTGTAGTATATTATATAGAAAAAAGGATAAACAAAAAAGAAGTGAATATTCAAAATTCAAAAGTAATAGAGATTTTGAATGGTGTCTTAGATGTCGATTAAATTGCCTCCTTAAAGTATAAATGAAAGAGACTTACCATAATATAATTGAGAGATTAAGGCAGCTTTTTCTATATCAACTAAAAGCTTATTCCACCTACAAGATACCGAATCGATTCTCTATTCAAAGACATGGCATCTTTATACACATCATAATTTCACCTACCATTTCTAAACAAGACCGTTAGTTTGCTATTACACTTTCATTAGAATGTTTTTATTTGTAACTTCTACTAATCAACGTCAATGAAAATGTGTATTTAATTAAAAACTTGTGATCGGTTAATTAACAAGGCCGCCTAAATCTGTATTGTTCAATGTTCATATTGGTAACTAAATGATGAACACTTCCTTTGTGTTTATGCACATAACTTTATGTTATAAAGTTATGAATTGCAATAGAGATAATTAAGAGAGACTAAAAAAGTAGGAGTCAAAGAGCTTTTTGTGTGGACTGTAGAGGAAGAGGTTAACAAGATCTCTTTCTTTTTAGTTGGGGGTGGGCTCCTATAAGTTGTTTGTTGTCACTCTTATTTTACTTAAAACTACAATACACTTTGACCCAAGATTCTTACCAATGTACTTTGATTTGATAGAGTATGACTAAATAAAAATTAAAACAAAAATAATTGACAACTGTTATGTGGAATATGAAGTGGCCAAGACCATAAAAGAGCAACAAGTGTCAAAAATACATTTCGAGTGAATATCACAAAAGTTGCCATTAATTGTTGAGTTTTCCTTGACTATATACTTTTGTATTAGCCAAGATTAAGAGCAAAATACCTATTTGGGTATACTTGTTATATATATAAAGTTAAATATGTTCAATGTAATCATATATAAATTTTTTATAGTTATCGGATTATTACATATGTCAGTTTAAATATATATATATATATATATATATATATATATATATATATATATATTAACATGTGCTTATGTATTAGTATGAATAAAAAATTATTAGGTAAATTATCATAATTCAAAAATTTCGACATAAATTTATATTAATTCATATTTTGACATGCCTCAATATACTAATATGAATAAAAATATTAAAAATACTTTTAATTTGTATTGAAGCATAATAAGAAAAAATAGAAAACGTAAATAATATATATATATATGTATATATATTTATATGAAATATGTTGTTGATGTTAAATGGAAAATAAAAAAATATAAATGAAAATAAATTAGAAGTTAATTATAAACAGAAATATGTAAAAGATATAAATGTATAAATATATTTATTCTATTGTTTTTCAGTTATTGGAGATAACTTAAATCTATTTTTAAAATATTAATTATGTTATTTAGTTCATTTTTATTATTAAAAAAATTATATTTATAAATTATCAATTAAAATATTAATTTTGGACTAAAACTAGAATAAAAAAAAATAAAATTCTTAGAATTGTCAATAAATTAAATGAAACATATCTGTATCGATTCAATTTTGATCGAGTGTTCTGAGGAGACTATCAAATGAAACATGTCACTGAAGTAAACTACACAAATTCTTTTCGATTCAAAATTTGATTTCAGGCTTCGAAATCCCAGCCGGGATTTTTTTTCCCTGGTTTATTTATATATTTTCTCTTTTTTTCTCTTCTTTTACGAAAGTGTTTACAACTGAGGTGAAGAAAACGAAAAAGTAATTTATTATGTTGACAAAAAAACGAGAAACTAATTTTTATATAATTATAATTTCATTTTTAAAAAACGAGCCACTGGTTGTTCTTCTAAGTTCTATTTAAGCACATTCTCTTCACATCACTCTTTCAAAGCCTCGCGTCTTGTTTTCTTTCACTAAACACATAATCACATCTCTAACTTCAACAAGGTCATTCTTTTAATATTTCGTCACTATTTATACATTTTACTACTTATTTCATCAGTGTTCATATATATAGAGGTCAATCATCGATCATTTCTTTGTTTTTTTCAGAATATGTGGTGACATTATCTAATAGAAATAGTCATATATTGTATGCATGTTACAGAAAATAATATAAACGCACGCATACAAGAACTGAAGATGAGCAGACCCGGAGATTGGAATTGTAGGTCATGCAGTCACCTCAATTTCCAACGCCGTGATTCTTGCCAGCGATGCGGCGATTCTCGTTCAGGCCCCGCCGGTGGAGTTGGTGCCTTAGACTTCGTTGGTCTTGGCTGCAGAGCTATGCCTGCTTTCGGATTCACCACCGGCTCTGACGTTCGTCCTGGTGACTGGTACTGTACTGTCGGAAACTGCGGGACTCACAACTTCGCCAGCCGCTCCACCTGCTTCAAATGCGGCACTTTCAAGGACGAATCCGCTGGTGGTGGTGGCATCGGCGGTGCCGCCATATTTGATGCTGAAGCTATGAGGTCTCGAGTATCCGGTAACGGTGGCCGCTCTAGCTGGAAATCCGGTGACTGGATTTGCACTAGGTACTAAAATAATACATTTGGTTTATATATAATATATATAACTCTAATCTTGAATATAATATATGTTTTTCTATGTAAATTTTAATTTTATAAAAATGGAAACAGGATTGGTTGCAATGAGCATAACTTTGCAAGCAGAATGGAATGTTTCAGATGCAATGCACCAAGAGACTTCACCAACAGAACCTCTTTCTAAGTCATACAAATGCTTTTGAAGTAACTGTTTCCAATTTCTCGGGTAATTTAATTCTGATGTATTACTCTACGTACTCTTATTTATTACTGTTAATTTGTAAGACCAAGACTATGAACCATCTTATCTTTACACAAATAACATTTTTTGTCAATGATTATAAAACTTAGATTTAACTATTTCTTTTTGATATTACCCAGGCACCCATTTCAATCAATGGAAAGGAGAAGCAAGAGCAACAAAGAATTAAAGTTGATAATTTTGTTAGATGTTGCAATGAGAGCCAATATTGTAACTTTAGTTGTCGTGCTTTTGGATGTATTATCCATTTTTTTTTTTACATTTCTTTTCTTTTTCTTCCTTAATTCGTAATTTTCTTTTGGCAGTTTCTTTTTAAGTCTTTTATTATTCTAATCATTGTACGCTGCATGTCTTTCTTAAAAGAAGATTCTCTTCTCAATTTCATCGCTTTATACATGAGTTGCTACTTTTTTTTGGTTTTTTGTTGTCCAGCCTTTTTAACTTATGTCCTAATAGACTATAGGTGCTATACTATGCATTCACTTGAGTTTAAATTAAGGAACAAAAAAAACTATCCGAATTTAAAGGTGTTTTTACAAATCCGAATTTAAAATTGTTTAGAGGACTATACGGATTTTTTTTTTTTAAAATGAGGATAATACGAAGTGCCTAAGAGTAAGACAAGATTTTCAGAACGTTCGAAAATAATAAAAATATGTTCAAATATGTGTAATGCTTTTTAAATGATTTCTTTACATCTTGTTTCTCTTGATTTTATCTTCAATATTTATATTTATACCGACAAAGAAATTATGACATTTGTCTTTAAAGTTTTTTTCATTGATTCAAATCGGAAATACAAGATTGTTGTACATAGCTTTTAGAATGTAAGTTATTACTTAATTTTAAAAGCATATGTTACTTTTTCTAATAAATTGTTATTTGCTAACATACGCTTAAATATATTATTTATAATCAATATCATTCGCAAATTTGCAATGCTAACGCAGAAGCCATAGACTGCAGAAGATACCACTGCTCCGACGAGAATCGCACACCGACAAGACTTACAACTCCGAAGTCCACATCCGAAAGCACAACGAAACAGGCTAATACATCAATAGGAAAGGTAAATGGAGACCCTAAAGCCTTGCCGGTGGTTGAAGAGGCGAAAACCATGGATGATTTTTTTTATTCTAGTGACAATTTGGTAAGGAGACAAGAATGTCTTAAAATTTCCTTTTGTTGCAAATTTTGTATCTGGCTAATGTTAAATTATACACTCCATAACAAAAATCCATATTGTTTATATAACATTTAATTTCCCCGATTCATAGTTATTATATCAATGTATTGGTACTGATTTTTTCCATTTTTTCTAACAAACCAAAATAACAATAATCACCATTATGGAATCACCTTTTCTGGCTTGTGTTTTTACTGTTTGTCATTTACGGTTCAAATGTACTTATACAAAAAACTATTAACTAAAAGATGAAAATATTGTGAAAAGGTAAAAAGCTGCTTGTAGTCATATTAATGGGCTAGAAAAGCCCAAATCAAATCAAAGCTCATCTTTCGTGCTTCGACCACTCTGGTTGTATCGAACGAGCGTATCCAACCAACGACGACGAGCTTTAACCTCAAATTTGATTTAATCATCTCTTGTCAAATCGTGTTCCTCGTGCATTTCGGCTTATAATCTCATCCTCTGCTTTAATATTCTCTGTCTCAAATTCTTGCCTCTTCCCTCCATGGCTTCCTGTTAGTTTTTCTACCTCTATGCTGTATTGCTGTTGTCTTGTCAAATCTTGTTTTTTTTTTTGCAGTTGTTTCTTGGGATCGTAAACGAGACTGGTTTTATGTTCGGACATTCAAATTTGAATGATTTCACATTTTTTCTGTTCTCATAAAATCATTTTAAATCGAGAAGTTGAGGGACTCAGAAAGGGACTTAATTTAAACAATTAGATTGATTTTGGTATTAGTTAGAGATGTAAAGATGAAATATTTTCTTCAATCTTCGTCTCATTGTTGATGAGATTCAAGTTACTGAACTTGCTCTCAGGTTGAGTTGTGATGTTTAATAAAGCCTTATACTATACCAATTGTCATAACGGGTTAATCATTCGAAAGAGTTCGTGAGTTTTAAGTAAATTTGTTTTTTTGTTGTGTTTTTCTTCCCTACTTCTTTCCCTCTCTGTACGTACATACGTGGCAGGATAAATAGAGAAGGGTTATAGTACGACTGTTCTGTACATTGTCCCTAAGTTCTTTTGTTTCGTAGTTTACAATTCCATTGTTAAAATATAAAAGCTACTGTAGATTGAACAGCATTACTTATTTTTTACTGTTAAGTATATGTGGAGGTGGAGCTTGGTTAACATGAGCTTATTCTTAGACATTTTAATTTGACGTACTTGAATGTTGAAACCTTGTGGAGCTATCTCGGATTGTGTCTGCGAGTTATCATATTGAGGTTTTTTGTTCTTTTCAACCGTCCTATTTTCGCTGATGTCCCCAATTGGGATCTTGGTGTCTATTTCAGGTAGCCTAGGAGTTCCTAAAATTAAAATTTCAGCAGTAAACCTCAGTAGAGTAAGATCAGGAAGCTTATTGATACCGTACAATCAAAGATCATTGATTGGAAAAAGGTCGTTGAAGTATTCGAGTCTGAGCACAAATCTTGGATCTGTGAAAGCTGTCCAGGTGTCTACTGTCATTGCTGAAGAAAGAGCAGGTACGCACGTCTATTATGTTTTCTGATCATGAGATTTCTTCCTATGATGGTTGCATAATTTAGCGATTCAATGTTTTATGTTTTTTTTACATCGAATGTTTTCACAGGTAGCAGTATGTGCATGAATAGTGTCTTTTATCTTTCCTTAAATGTTTTCTGATTTAACATTTGTATCTAACAGCTACTGTAGAAGTAGAAGATTCTGAAGAGACCAAGTCATCTCCGTTGAATGCTGAGCTCATTCCTAAGCCATCTGAGGTAGTACTGATTTTCCCTAAATATTAGAATGTCATTTGAGGAACCCTATCATCAGATTTTCTTATTCCTTTATTATTGTCGAATGGAAGAGAAGAGAAATCTGTGATCTTGATGAGCTAGTACTACTAGCCTAGTAGAACATGATTTATGTGAATTTACTTACTGCATGCACACACAAAATATGTTTAGTTTGTTTTTTCAATTGGATGCATTTGGCTTGTTTTTTAATCTTCTAGGTGGAAGCTCTTGTCGCTGAGATATGCGATTCCTCATCAATTGCAGAGTTTGAACTGAAAGTAAGGCCCACTCAACTGAGTTGTAGTTATGTAATTCCTCTTCTTCTGGGATTCTTTTCTAATATTTCTGCATCTTTCATTTGCATATTCTAATAGCTGAGGGGTTTCCGCCTGTATGTAGCAAGGAACTTAGCTGGCAAAAGTACTCCACACCCTCAGCCAATTCCTGCTGTGGTTGCTGCAAATGCAACTACAGAGAATTTTGATTTGAATGGATCAACTTCCTCTACTTCATTGCCCATCACAAAACCAGCATCTTCAGCTGCTGATCAGGGGTTGGTGATTCTCCAATCTCCAAAAGTAAGCGACCACTTGAAGCAAAATGTCTAGAGCTTTCATTACGCTGTTGTCAAGTGTTTCTCTTTTCTAATTCAAACGGAGTAACTTTAGATGCTAAGCTGAATAAGGGATAGGTAAGTTTGAGTCAGAAAGTTGTCCCTAATCTAAATAGTGTGTGGTAATGTGCAGGTAGGGTTCTTCAGGAGATCCAAAACCATAAAGGGTAAACGCACTCCTTCGTCCTGTAAAGAGGTAAGGCCAATCTTTTTGGGCAGAAGAGAACGTTTGATTTTATGGGACAACCGCTCATAAATCTCGTCTTTGCTTGACAGAAAGACCAAGTTAAAGAAGGTCAAGTTCTTTGCTACATTGAACAACTCGGTGGCCAATTCCCAATTGAGGTTATATAATACCGCATTTTACTTTCTGATTTAGTAATCTTGCTTCCACAAAGCCTTTTGAAATTGATTATCTGTTTCTCGATCAATCTTCCAGTCTGATGTTACTGGCGAGGTTGTCAAAATACTCCGAGAGGATGGAGGCAAGTCTTTCTTTCTTTTCCTTTTAACCTTTTCATGTTTTTTTCTTAAGACTTTCCGCGTAATGATCTTTCTCATTCGAAACAGAGCCTGTAGGATACAATGATGCCCTCATCTCGATCCTTCCTTCCTTCCCTGGGATCAAGAAGCTTCAGTAAAACCAAATTCAAGCTCGTTCTGAGCTATGACACTGTCTTGTGTATGCTTTGAGACAACTAAATTTCATTCATATCTCTGTATTATGTTCGTCTTTTGCTTGTCTGCAAGTTCTTATTCAAAACTCTGTTTTTTTTTATTAAATATAAAAAACGTTATAATGCTCTTTTTAATAATACATAGATGATTCTATACATACAATCCCAAGATTTCGGAGATCTCTCTTGTTAAAAAGATAGGTGGTGATTCTAGTAGTTAAAGATTTGGGCATTGCTGTTGTTGACAGTTGATTCAAGCCGTTGGAGAAGAAGCTGCTTTCTGAATCTCTGTATAAATGCCTCTGCACATTCGTTGATGTCACGGTCCTTCACTGCCAGCTTCCTCGTCACCGGAAAACTCTCCACCGTCGCCGCTCTCTTGGATTGATCTCCAGCTTTCCTCTGCTCTTGGGTTGATGCTATGTAAGAAGACGACATGAGATGAGAGAATGATGTTTCTTCAACGCTAGTGTTTACCCAAATGATTATTGATATGAACCAATATGAACCCTTTATATAGATATGTCTATATTATATAATGTATGTGGCAACTACGAAGATGGCAATAGATACAATGAACTTTGGATAGAATTTGGATTAAGATAAACATTAAACAATAATGCTAAACCTTAGATACGCATATGTTTCTGTAGATTTACATACGTTTATATATTTATAGAAATCTCGTACTTGTGAATAAATTTTTATTTCTTACAAATCTATTAAAAATGTTAAAGTACTCCAAATATGTACTATTTAAAAATAAATTTGTTTGGCAATTTGAATAATAATAGTAAGAATTAATTAAATAAATAAAGCTTAGAAATTTAGTTATTGTGATATCTAAGGAAAAATATAATGCAATGTTTCTTATTTAATAGATTGAGGATGGCTAATTGAATTGGTGATGTGAAGTTTCCAGAAAAATAAAAAGGAAAGACGAAATAAAGTATGTGTCGTGTGATAAAGACAACTATAATCTATGAAGGAATACAACTACGGCGCCTAAATTCTGCCTAACTGTCGCTTTAGTTAAGAAAGCATATATCCTTCATGAGATTTAGTTTTATCCTGTAACTAAACTCAATAATAACAAAACGAAAGTATAACGAGATTAATCTACGTGTCGCATGATTAGAAATATATCATCTATATATATTCTATTCACCAGAATCAACTTTTAAGATTAAAGATAAACATTAAATACAAAACCAATTATTAAAACCATCAAACATTCCAAGCTTGAACCACTTCCTTAACAGAATAGCTAATAGTCACTGATATAACCTGTCACGCCAATCCTGAGGTGTTTTCTTAGAGGCCATGGCTCCGCCGATTGTGATCAGAGCATGCGGGAAGCCGTCACATTTGGATGCAACCTCTTGAGCCACCTTGGTTATGTCCGGATGGCTCTTCGCTGTCTTTTCTCCCGCATTCTTCTTAAACAAGTTCCAAGCTCTCTCCTATGATAGCTTCTCCATTTTGATCTTAGTCTGTACTCTCATTTCCTGACAAACCTCGTATGAACACATCGTGGACACTATCTTTGATCTGTTCTGTCCAGTCGGAGGCGGAACACGAGCTTTCACTAGAAACATAATTCAAAACCTCCAAAATAGGACCAAATTAAGGCTTAATTAGGGTAACTCACTGTGAAACTTGGTGTGGGCATCAAATTAGGCTCCGAATACCCGAACCGATTAAATTGACCAGAACTAAGTTCAACCAGATCATAAATCTGGTTAAATTTATTCATTTTGTAACTGTCAACATTAATGAATTTGTAATTTATTTTATAATTAATTCTTTAAAATAGCATAAAAGAGGGGAATAACCTCATTTGTAAAATATTAGAAAATATTAAAAAATAATCAAGAACAATTCAGATTATTATTTTGTATGAGACCTGAATTATTTATTTGGTTCTAACACTTGGATTGCCAGTAATATTCACCTACCTATATCGACTTTCTCCCAAATGTCGTCGAGGAATAAAGCGAACCTTCTCTTGCTAAGTATCTCGAAGATCATACTCGGTCTTGCTAGTCCATGACCTGTCAAGAAACCCTATCTTCTCTCGAATCGTGTTCTGAAACTCCTCAAGGTTCAGATTCTTTGAAATCGAATACCCAAATCACAAATTTAAAACCATTTGACTTGTGTTGACCTGAGTCAATACCGTCGTCTTTCCAACGCCTTCCACGCCGTACAGACCAATAATCCCGTGATAGCAACACAAACCCAAGGATAACATGTACAACACATTAATATTACCACGTACATATATAAGTTTGAATATTTTTATTATATCATACATAGAAGTTTGAGTATATATAATTTTATTATAATATGTAGCATGTATATAAAGTTGACTATAGTGGTGAGCTTTGTGTTGAAACTTGAAGGACGTTAACCTATGAGATTTTCAATTTTTTTTGCGATAAAATAAAAGATAATTCATTCCACAAGACTAATTATTTTAAAAATATTATTTCAACATAAGATATTTGAATAAAACAATTATTACTACACTAGAGCCATTATTAGATCAACATTTATAGCAATTAAAATTAAACAATTTGAAAAATAATGCAATATCTTTTTGCGATATTTGTTTTTAGGCCAAAAAAGATAATTATGAACGAAAAAATCATCTATACACTACTCACATATATCGAAGATGTGAATAAACTAGTTAACAACATATTTCAAACTTTGACATATTTCTCAAAACCCGTGTACAAACACCTATTAGATTTTTGATTTTTCAAGACAAAATAAAAGATAATTCATTCGACAAGAGTAATTATTTTGAAAACATCATAAAAAATTATTTCAACATAAGATATTTGAATAAAACAGTTATTAGTAAATTAGAGCCATTAGATCAACATTTATAACAATTAAAGTTAAACAATTCGAAAAATAATTCAATATCCTTTTGGGATATTTGTTTCTAAGCCAAAGGAGATAATTATGGACGAAAAAATCATCCATACATTACTCACATATATCGAATATGTGAATAAATTAGTTAACAATATATTTCAAAACTTTGACATATTTCTCAAACCCCGTGGACTAACACCTATGAGATTTTTGGTTTTTTCAGGACAAAATAAAAGGTAATTAATTCGACAAATCTAACTATTTTAAAAACATCAGAAAACATTATTTCAACATAACATATTTGAATAAAATAATTATTAGTATACTACAACCATTAGATCAACATTTATAACAGTTAAAGTTACACAATTCAAAAAGTAATGTAATATCTTTTTGAGATATTTGTATCTGGGCAAATGAAGATAATTATGGATGAAAAAATCATTCATACACTACTCACATATATCCAAGATGTGAATAAAATATTTAACAACATATTTCAAAACTTTGACATATTTTTTAAAAGCCGTGAACTAACATATATGAGATTTTTGGGTTTTCGGTATAAAATAAAAGATAATTCATTCCACAATGGTAACTGTTTTGAAAACATGAGAAAAAATTATTTCAACATAAGATATTTGAATAAAACAGTTATTAGTATATTAGAACCATTAAATCAATATTTATAACAATTAAAATTAAATAATTCAAAAAATAATGCAATATCCTTTTGGGATATTTGTTTCTGAGCCAAGGGAGATAATTATAGACGAAAAAATCATCCATACACTACTCACATATATCGAAAATATGAATAAAGTAGTTAACAATATATTTCAAAACTGTGACATATTTCTCAAAACCCGTGGATTAACACATGTGAGATTTTCGATTTTTCGGGACAAAATAAAAGATAATTCATTCGACAAGGGTAATAGTTAACATCAGAAAAAATTATTTCAACATAAAATATTTGAATAAAACAGTTATTAGTATACTATATCCATTAGATCAATAGTTATAACAATTAAAATTAAACAATTCAAAAAATTGTAATATCCTTTTGGGATATTTGTTTCTGGGCCAAGAAAGATAATTATGAACGAATAAATTATCCATACACTACTCACATATATCCAAAACTTGAATAAAGTAGTAAAAAAAATATTTCAAAACTTTGACATATTTCTCAAAACCCGTGAAGTAACACCTATGATATTTTGGTTTTTCGGGACAAAATAAAAGATAATTCATTTAACAAGGGTAACTGTTTTAAAAACATCATAAAATTTTTTTTCAACATAAGATATTTGAATAAAACCGTTATTAGTAAACCAGAGGCATCAGATCAACATTTATAACAATTAAAGCTAAACAATTCAAAAAATAATGTAATATACTTTTAGGATATTTGTTTCTGGGACAAGAAAGATAGTTATGTACGAAAAAATCATACATACAATACTCACATATATCGAAGATGTGAATAAAGTAGTTAACACCATATTTCAAAACTTTGACATATTTCTCAAAACCCGTGTACCAATGAAATTTTTGATTTTTCGGAACAAAATAAAAGATAATTCATTCGACAAGGATAACTGTTTGAAAACATCAGAAAACATTCTTTCAATATAACATATTTGAATAAAACAGTTATTAGTATAGTAGAGCCAGTATATAAACATTTATAACAATTAAAGTTAAACAATTCGAAAAATAATGAAATATCCTTTTGGGATATTTGTTTCTGAGCCAAGGGAGATAATTATCTACGAAAAATTATCCATACACTACTCACATATATCGAAGATGTGAATAAAGTAGTTAACAACATATTTCAAAACTTTGACATATTTTTCAAAATCCGTGGACTTAACACCTATGAGATTTTCGGTTTTTCGGGACAAAATAAAACGTAATTCATTCGACAAGGCTAACTATTTTGAAAATATCAAAAAACATTATTTCAACATAAAATATTTGAATAAAACAGTTATTAGTAGACTATATCCATTAGATCAATATTTATAACAATTAAAATTAAACAATTCGAAAAATAATACAATATCCTTTTGTGATATTTGTTTCTTGGCCAAAAAATATAATTATGAACGAAAAAATCATCCATACAATACTAACATATATCCAAGATGTGAATAAAATAGTTAACAACAAATTTCAAAAATTTGACATATTTCTCAAAACCCGTGTACTAACACATATGAGATTTTCAGTTTTCGGGACAAAATATAAGATAATTCATTCGACAAGGGTAACTGTTTTGAAAACATCAGAAAATATTATTTTAACATAAGATATTTGAATAAAACAGTTATTAGTAGAATACAACCATTACATTAATATTTATAACAATAAACTTTAAACAATTCAAAAAATAATGTAATATCCTTTTGCGATATTTGTTTATGTGCCAAGTAAGATAATTATTGACAAAAAATCATTCATAAATTACTCAAATATATCAAAGATGTGAATAAAGTAGTTAACAACATATTTCAAAACTTTGACATATTTCTCAAAACCCGTGTAGTAACACCAATGATATTCTTGGTTTTTCGGGACAAAATAAAAAATAATTTATTTGACAAGGGTAATATTTTTAAAACATCAGAAAACATTATTTCAACATAAAATATTTGAATAAAATAGTTATTATTAGACTAGAGCCATTACATCAACAACAATTAAAGTTAAACAATTCAAAATATAACGTAATATCCTTTTGTGATATTTGTTTGGGGGCCAATGAAGATAATTATGGACGAAAAATCATACATACACTACTCACATATATCCAAGATGTGAATAAAGTAGTTAACAACATATTTCAAAACTTTGACATATTTCTCAAAACACGTGGACTAACACATATGAGATTTTCGGTTTTTCGGGACAAAATAAAATATAATTCATTCGACAAGGATAATTGTTTTGAAAACATCAGAAAACATTATTTCAACATAAGATATTTGAATAAAACAGTTATTAGTATACTATAGTCATTAGATACACATTTGTAACAATTAAAGTTAAACAATTCAAAAAATAATGTAATATCCTTTTGGCATATTTGTTTCTGTGCCAATTAAGATAATTATGGACGAAAAAATCATCCATACACTACTCACATATATCTAAGATGTGAATAAAGTAGTTAACAACATATTTCAAAACTTTGACATATTTCTCAAAACACGTGGACTAACACATGAGATTTTCGGTTTTTCGGGACAAAATAAAATATAATTCACTCGACAAGGGTAACTGTTTTGAAAACATAAGAAAATATTATTTCAACACAAGATATTTGAATAAAACAGTTATTAGTATATTATATCCATTAGATCAACATTTATAACAATTAAAGTTAAACAATTCGAAAAATAATACAATATTCTTTTTGTGATATTTGTTTGTGGGACAAGAAAGATAATTATGGATAAAAAAATCATCCATACACTAATCACATATATCCAAGATGTGAATAAAGTAGTTCACAACATATTTCAAAACTTTGACATATTTATAACACCTATGAGATTTTCGGTTTTTCAGGACAAAATAAAAGATAATTTATTCGACAAGGGTAACTGTTTTGAAAACATCTGAAAATATTATTTCAATATAATATATTTGAATAAAACAGTTATTATTATATTAGAACCATTAGATCAACATTTATAAAAATTAAAATTAAATAATTCGAAAAATAATTCAATATCCTTTTGGGATATTTGTTTTTGGGGTAAGTAAGATAATTATGGACGAAAAAATCATCTATACACTACTCACATATATACAAGATGTGAATAATGTAGTTAACAATATATTTTAAAACTTTGACATATTTCTCAAAACCCGTGTACTAACAGCTATGGGATTTTCGGTTTTTCTGGACAAAATAAAAGATAATTCATTCAACAAGGTTAACTGTTTTGAAAACATCAGAAAATATTATTTCAACATAAGATATTTGAATCAAACAGTTATTAGTAAACGAGAGCAATTAGATCAATATTTATAACAATTAAAGTTAAAGAATTCGAAAAATAATGCAATATCTTTTTGGGATATTTTTTCTGTGTCAAGTAAGATAATTTTGGACGAAAAATTCATCCATACAATACTCACATATATCAGAGATGTTAACAACATATTTCAAAACTTTGACATATTTTTCAACATGCGTGGATTAATACCTACGAGATTTTCGGTTTTTCGGGACAAAATAAAAGATAATTCATTCGACAAAGATAACTGTTTTAAAAACATCACAAAACATTCTTTCAAAATAAGATATTTGGATAAAACAGTTATTAGTAAAATAGAGCCATTAGATAATATTTATAATAATTAAATTTAAACAATTCAAAAAATAATTCAATATCCTTTTGGGATATTTAGTTCTGGGCCAAGGAAGATAATTATTGATGAAATAATCATACATACATTACTTAAATATACCCAATATGTGAATAAAATAGTTAACAACATATTTCAAAACTTTGATATATTTTTTAAAACCCTTGTACTAACACATTTGAGATTTTTAGTTTTTCGGTACAAAATAAAAGATAATTCATTTGACAAGGGCAACTATTTTAAAAACATCAGAAAACATTATTTCAAAAAAAGATATTTGAAATAAAGAGTTATTAGTACACTAGAGCCATTAGATCAACATTTATAACAATTAAAGTTAAAAATTTCGAAAAATAATTCAATATTTTTTTGGGATATTTGTTTCTGGGTCAAACAAGATAATTATGAATGAAAAAATCATCCATACATTACTCACATATATCCAAGATGTGAATAAATTAGTTAAAAGCATATTTCAAAACCTATGAGATTTTCGGTTTTTCGCTACCGAATAAAAGATAATTTATTGGATAATGATAACTGTTTTGAAAATATCAGAAAATATTTTTTCAGCATAAGATATTTGAATAAAATAGATATTAGTAGAGTATATTAGATCAACATTTATAATAATTAAAGTTAAACAATTCGAAAAATAATTCAATATCCTTTTGTGATATTTGTTTCTGTGACAAGAAAGATAATTATGGATGAAAAAATCATTCATACACTAGTCACATATATCGAAGATGTGAATAAAGTAATTAACAACATATTTCAAAAATTTGAAATATTTTTCAAAACCCATGCACTAACACTAATGAGATTTTTGGTGTTTCGGTACAAAATAAAATATAATTAATTCGACAATGGTAACTGTTTTGAAAACATCAGGAAACACTCTTTCAACATAATATATTTGAATAAAAGAGTTATTATTAGAATAGAGCCATTAGACCAACATTTATAACAGTTAAAGTTAAACAATTCGAAAAATAATGCAATATCGATTTACGATATTTGTTTCTGGGGCAACGAAGATATTTATGGACGAAAAAATCACTGTTACACTACTCACATATATTCAAGATGTGAATAAAGTAGTTAAAAGCATATTTCAAAACTTTGACATATTTATCAAAAAATAAAATACCTATGAGATTTTCCCTTTTTCGTAATAAAATAAAATATAATTCATTCGACAAGGATAACTGTTTTAAAAACATCAGAAAACATTCTTTCAACTTAAGATATTTGGATAAAACAGTTATTAGTATAATAAAGCTATTAGATAACATTTATAACAATGAAAGTTAAACAATTCTAAAAATAATGCAATATCCTTTTGGGAAATTTGTTTCTGGGCCAAGGAAGATAATTAAGGACGAAAAATCATCTATACACTAGTTACATATATCCAAGATGTAAATAAAGTAGTTAACAACATATTTCAAAAGTTTGACATATTTCTCAAAACCCATGTACTAACACTTATGAGATTTTCGGTTTTTCGTTACAAAATAAAAGATAATTCATTCGACAATGATAACTATTTTAAAAACATCAAAAAACATTATTTCAACAAAAGATATTTGAATAAAACAGTTATTAGTATACTAGATCTATTAGATCAACATTTATAACAATTAAAGTTAAACAATTCAAAAAATAATGCAATATCCTTTTGGGATATTTGTTTATGGGTCAAGCAAAATAATTATGGACGAAAAAATCATACATACACTACTCACATATATCTAAGATGTGAATAAAATTGTCAAAAGTATATTTCAAAACTTTGACATATTTCTCAAAATTCGTGTAGTAACACATATAAGATTTTCAGTTTTTCCTTAGCGAATAAAAGATAATTCATTCAAAAATGATAACTGTTTTGAAAACATCAGAAAACATTTTTTCAACATAAAATATTTGAATAAAACAGTTATTAGTAAATTAGAGCCATTAGATCAACATTTATAACAATTAAAATTAAACAATTTGAAAAATAATACAATATCCTTTTGAGATATTTGTTTTTGGGACAAAAAAAGATAAGTATGGATGAAACAATCATCCATACACAAATCACATATTTCGAAGATTTGAATAAAGTAATTAACAATATATTTTAAAACTTTGACATATTTTTCGAAACCGTGGACTAGCACAAATGAGATTTTCGATTTTTCGTGACAAAATAAAATATAATTAATTCGACAAAGGTAACTGTTTTGAAAACATCAAGAAACACTATTTCAACATAATATATTTGAATAAAACAGCTATTAGTAGACTAGAGCCATTAGATCAATATTTATAACAGTAAAAGTTAAACAATTCAAAAAATAATGCAATATCGATTTACGATATTTGTTTCTGGGCCAAGGAAAATATTTATGGACGAAAAAATCATCCTTACACTACTCACATATATCCAATATATGAATAAAGTAGTTAAAAGCATATTTCAAAACTTTGACAAATTTCTCAAAACCCGTGGTTTAATACCTATGAGATTTTCGGTTTTTCAGGATAAAATAAAAGATAATTTATTCGACAAGGATAACTATTTTAAAATCATCACAAAACATTCTTTCAAAATAAGATATTTGGATAAAATAGTTATTAATATAATAGAGCCATTAGATAACATTTATAACAATTAAATTTAAACATCAGAAAACATTCACTCAACATAAGATCATTGAATAAAACATTTATTAGTAGACTAGAACCATTAGATCAACATTTATAACAATTAAAGTTAAACAATTCGAAAAATAATGCAATATCCTTTTGGGATATTTGTTTATGAGCCAAAGAAAATAATTATGGACGAAAAAAATAATCTATACACTATTTATATATATCCAAGATATGAATAAAGTAGTTAACAACATATTTCAAAACCTTAACATATTTCTCAAAACCCGTGTATTAACACAGATGAGATTTTTTATTTTTCGGGACAAAATAAAAGATAATTTATTGGACAAGGGTAACAGTTTTAAAAACATCAGGAAACATTATTTCAACAAAAGATATTTGATTAAAACATTTATTAGTAGACTAGAGCCATTAGATCAACATTTATAACAATTAAAGTTAAACAATTCAAAAAATAATGCAATATCTTTTTGGGATATTTGCTTATGGGTCAAGGAAAATAATTATGGATGAAAAAATCATCCATACACTACTTACGTATATCCAAGATGTGAATAAAGTAGTTATAAGCATATTCAAAACTTTAACATTTTTCTCAAAACTCGTGTACTAACACCTATGATATTTTCGGTTTTTCGGTACCGAATAAAACATAATTCATTCGACAAGTATAACTGTTTTGAAAACATCAGAAAATATTTTTTCAACATAAGATCTTTGAATAAAACAATTATTAGTAGACTAAAGCCATTATATCAATATTTATAACAAATAAAGTTAAACAATTCGAAAAATAATGGAATATACTTTTGGGATATTTGTTTGTGTGACAAGAAAGATAATTACGGACAAAACAATCATCCATACACTACTCACAAATCCAAAATGTGAATAACGTAGTTAACAACATATTTCAAAACTTTGACATATTTCTCAAAACCATTGGATTAACACCTATGAGATTTCGGTTTTTCGGAACAGAATAAAATATAATTCATTCGAGAATGGTAAATGTTTTAAAAACATCAAAAATTTTTTTTTCAACATAAGATATTTGAATAAAACAGTTATTAGTAAACGAGATCCATTAAATCAACATTTATAACAATTAAAGTTAAACAATTCAAAAAATAATGCAATATCATTTTGTGATATTTTTTTCTGGGCCAAAAAAGATAATTATGGACGAAAAAATCATCCATACATTAGTCACATATATCAAAGATGTGAATAAAGTTATTAACAACATATTTCAAAACTCTGACATATTTCTCAAAATCCGTGCACTAACACCTATAAGATTTTCGGTTTTTCGGGACAAAATAAAAGATAATTCATTCGACAAAGGTAACTATTTTGAAAACATCAAAAAATATTATTTCAACATAAGATATTTGAATAAAAGAGTTGTTAGTAGAATAGAGCAATTAGATCAATATTTATAACAATTAAAGTTAAACAATTCGAAAAATAATGCAATATCCTTTTAGGATATTTGTTTCTGGGCCAATGAAGATAATTATGGACGAAAAAATCATCCATACACAACTCTCATATATCGAAAATGTGAATAAAATAGTTAACAACATATTTCAAAACTTTGACATATTTCTCAAAACGCGTGGACTAACACCTATGAGATTTTCGGTTTTTCGTGATAAAATAAAAGATAATTCATTCGACAATGATAACTGTTTTGAAAAGATCAGAAAATATTTTTTAATCATAAGATCTTTGAATAAAACAGTTATTAGTAGAATAGAGCCACTATATCAACATTTATAACAATTAAAATTAAACAATTCAAAAAATAATGCAATATTATTTTGGGGTATTTGTTTCTGTGACAAGAAAGATAATTATGGACGAAACAATCATCCATACACTATTCACATATATCCAAAATGTGAAAAAAGTAGTTAACAACATATTTCAAAATTTTGATATATTTTTCAAAACCCGTGGAATAACACCTATGAGATTTCAATTTTTTGGAACAAAATAAAAGATAATTTATTCGACAATGGTAACTGTGTTGAAAACATCAGAAAATATTCTTTCAACATAAGATATTTGAATAAAATAGTTATTACTAGACAATAGCAATTAAATCAACATTTATAACAATTAAAGTTAAAGAATTCGAAAAATAATGCAATATACTTTTGGGATATTTGTTTCTGGGCCAATAAAGATAGTTATGGATGAATAAGATGTGAATAAGATAGTTAAAAGCGTATTTACAAACTTTGACATATTTCTCAAAACTCGTGGACTAACACCTATGAGATTTGCGATTTTTCGGTACAAAATAAAAAATAATTCATTCGACAAGGGTAACTATTTTGAAAACATAAGAAAACATTCTTTTAACATAAGATCTTTGAATAAAATAGTTATTAGTAGAATAGAGCCATGAGATCAACATTTATAATAATTAAAGTTAAAAAATTTGAAAAATAATGCAATATCGATTTGTGATATTTGTTTCTGTGCCAATGAAGATATTTATAAACAAAAAAATCACTCGTACACTACTCACATATATCGAATATATTAATAAATTAGTTTAAAACATATTTCAAAACTTTGACATTTTTCTCAAAACCCGTGGACTAACAACACCTATGATATTTTTGGTTTTTCGGGATAAAATAAAACTTAATTCATTTGACAAGGATAACTGTTTTGAAAACATTAGAAAACATTATTTCAACATAATATCTTTGAATAAAACAGTTATTAATACACTAAAGCCATTAGATCAACATTTATAACAATTAATATTAAACAATTCAAAAAATTATACAATATCGATTTGCGATAGTTTTTTTTAAGCCAAGAAAGATATTTATGGACAAAAAAAATCACCCTACACTAATCACATATATACAAGATGTGAATAAAGTAGTTAAAATCATATTTCAAAACTTTGACATATTTCTCAAAACTGTTGAGATTTTCGGTTTTTTTGGACAAAATAAAAGATAATTCATTCGACAAGGGTAACTGTTTTGAAAACATCAGAAAACATTATTTCAATATAAGATCTTTGAATAAAACAATTATTTGTATAATAGAGCCATTTATAATAATTAGAGTTAAACAATTCGAAAAAATAATGCAATATCGATTTGCGATATTTGTTTCTGGGCCAAAAAAAGATATTTATGAACGAAAAAAATCACCCGTACACTACTCACATATATCTAAGATGTGAATAAAGTAGTTAAAAGCATATTTCAAAATTTTGACATATTTCTCAAAACCCGTGGACTAACACCTATGATATTTATGGACAAAAAATCAACCGTACACTACTCATATATATCCAAGATGTGAATAAAGCAGTTAAAAGCATAATTTAAAACTTTGACATATTTCTCAAAACCCGTAGACTAATATCTATGAGATTTTTGATTTTTCGGGACAAAATAAAAGATAATTCATTCGACAATGTTAACTGCTTTGAAAACATCAAAAAACTTTCTTTCAACATAAGATCTTTAAATAAAACTGTTATTATTACAATAGATCCATTAGATTAACATTTATAACAATTAAAGTTAAACAATTCGAAAAATAATGCAATATAGATTTGCGATATTTGTTTCTGGGCCAATAAAGATATTTATAAATAAAAAAATCACGCGTACACTACTCACATATATCCAATATGTGAATAAAGTAGTTAAAATCATATTTCAAAACTTTAACATATTTCTCAAAACCCGTGGAATAACACATATGAGATTTTTAATTTTTCAGGACAAAATAAAAGATAATTCATTCGACAACAGTAACTGTTTTGAAAACATCAGAAAAATTTATTTCAACATAATATTTTTGAATAAAATAGTGATTAGTAGACTATAGCCATTAGATCAACATTTATAAAAATTAAAGTTAAACAATTCGAAAAATAATAAAATATCGATTTGTGATATTTGTTTTTGGGCCAATGAATATATTTACAAAAAAAATCACCCATACACTAATCACATATATCCAAGATTTGAATAAAGTAGTTAAAAGCATATCTTAAAATTTTGACATATTTCTAAAAACCCGTAGAATAACACCTATGAGATTTTCGATTTTTTGGGACAAAATAAAAGATAATTTATTCGACTAGTGTAACTGTTTTGAAAACATCAAAAATTTTTTTTTCAACATAAGTTCTTTGAATAAAACAGTTATTAATAGACTAGAGCCATTAGATCAACATTTATAAGAGTTAAAGTTAAACAATTAGAAAAATAATGCAATATAGATTTGGGATATTTGTTTCTGGGCCAATGAAGATATTTATGGACAAAACAATCACCCGTACACTACTCACATATATCCAATATGTGAATAAATTAGTTAAAATCATATTTCAAAACTTTGACATATTTCTCAAAACCCGTGGAATAACACATATGAGATTTTTGGTTTTTCAAGACAAAATAAAAGATAATTCATTCGACAACGGTAACAGTTTTGAAAACATCAGAAAATATTATTTTAACATAAGATTTTTTAATAAAACAGTGATTAGTATACTAGAGCTATTAGATCAACATTTATAACAATTAAGCTTAAACAATTCAAAAAATAATGCAATATCGATTTGCGATATTTGTTTCTCGGCCAAGTAAGATATTTACGAACAAAAACATCAACCATACACTACTCACATATATCCAAGATGTTAATAAATTAGTTAAAAGTATATTTCAAAATTTTGACGTATTTCCCAAAACCCGTGGATTAACACCTATGAGATTTTTGATTTTTCGGGACAAAATAAAATATAATTTATTCGACAAGGATAACTGTTTTGAAAACATCAGAAAACTTTCTTTCAACATAAGATCTTTGACTAAAACAGTTATTAGTAGACTAGATCAATTAGATCAACATTTATAAAAGTTAAAGTTAAACAATTCAAAAAATAATGCAATATAGATTTGCGATATTTTTTTCTGGGCCAATTATGATATTTATGGACAAAAAAATCACCCGTACACTACTCACATATATCGAAGATGTGAATAAAGTAGTTAAAAGCATATTTAAAAATTTTGACTTATTTCTCAAGACCCGTGTACACCTATTAGATTTTTGATTTTTTGGAACAAAATAAAAGATAATTCATTCGACAAGGGTAACTATTTTGAAAACATCAAAAAACTTTCTTTTAACATAAAATCTTTGAATAAAACAGTTATTAGTAGACTAAATCCATTAGATCAATATTTATAAGAGTTAAAGTTAAAAAATTCGAAAAATAATGCAATATAGATTTGCGATATTTGTTTCTGTGCCAATGAAGATATTTATAAACGAAAAAATCATCTATACACTATTCACATATATCCAAGATGTGAATAAAGTAGTTAAAATTATATTTCAAAACCTATGAGATTTTTGGTTTTTAGAGACAAAATAAAATATAATTCATTCGACAAGTGTAACAATTTTGAAAACATTAGAAAACATTATTTCAACATAAGATCTTTAAATAAAATAGTTATTAGTAGAATAGAGCCATTAGATCAATATTTATAACAATTAAAGTTAAACAATTAAAAAAATAATGCAATATTGATTTAGGATATTTGTTTATGGGACAATAAAATATTTATCAACGAAAAAATCACCCGTACACTACTCACATATATCCAATATGTGAATAAAATAGTTAAAAGCATATTTCTAAACTTTGACATATTTCTCAAAACCCGTGTACTAACACATATGAGATTTTCGCTTTTTCGGGACAAAATAAAATATAATTCAACAAGGGTAATTTTTTTGAAAACATAAGAAAACATTCTTTCAACATAAGATCTTTGAATAAAACAGTTATTAGTATACTAGAGGCATTTATCAATATTTATAACAATTAAAGTTAAACAATTCGAAAATAATGCAATATCGATTTGCCATATTTGTTTTTTGGCCAAGGAAGATATTTAAGGACGAAAAAATCACTTGTACACTACTCACATATATCCAAGATATGAATAAAATAGTTAAAAGCATATTTCAAAACTATGGCATATTTCTCAATACCCGTGGATTAACACCTATGAGATTTTTGATTTTTCGGGACAAAATAAAATATAATTCATTCGACAATGATAACTATTTTGAAAATATAAGAAAACATTATTTCAACATAAGATTTTTGAATAAAACAGTTATTACAAGATTAGAGCCATTAGATCAGCATTTATAATAATTAAAGTTAAACAATTCGAAAAATAATGTAATATCGATTTGCGATACTTGTTTTTGGGGCAAGCAAGATAATTATGTACGAAAAAATCACTCGTACACTACTCACATATATCCAAGATATGAATAAAATAGTTAAAATCATATTTCCAAACTTTGACATATTTACAAAAACCCGTGTAACACCTATGAGATTTTCGGTTTTTTGTGACAAAATAAAAGATAATTCATTCGACAAGGGTAATTGTTTTAAAAACATCAGAAAACATTCTTTCAACATAAGATATTTGAATAAATAGTTATACGTATACTAGAGCCATTAGATCAACATTTATAACAGTTAAAGTTAGACAATTCGAAAAATAATATAATATCGATTTGCGATGTTTGTTTCTTGGTTAAAAAAGATATTTATAGACAAAAAAATCACTTGTACACTACTCACATATATCCAAGATGTGAATGAAATAGTTAAAAGCATATTTCAAAATTTTAACATATTTCTCAAAACACGTATACTACCTATGAAATTTTTTGTTTTTTTAAAACAAAATTAAAGATCATTCATTCGACAATGGTAACTGTTTTGAAAACATCACAAAACATTTTTTCAACATAAAATCTTTGAATAAAACAGTTATTAGTACACTAGAGATATTAAATCAACATTTATAACAATTACGGTTAAAAAATTCCAAAAATAATGCAATATCGATTTGTGATATTTGTTTTTGTGGCAAAAAAGATATTTATGGCCAAAAAATCACCTGTACACTACTCACATATATCCAAGATGATAATGAAATAGTTAAAAGCATATTTCAAAATTTTTAAATATTTCTCAAAACCTACTAACATCTATGAGATTATCGGTTTTTCGGTACAAAATAAAAGATAATTCATTCGACAAGGATAACTATTTTGAAAACATTATTTCAACATAATATCTTTGAATAAAACAGTTATTAGTAGACTAGAGCTATTAGATCAATATTTATAACAATTAAAATTAAACAATTCGAAAAATAATGCAATATCGATTTGCGATATTTGTTTCTGTGGCAAATGAGATATTTATGAACGAAAAAATCATCCATGCACTACTCACATATATCTAAGATATGAATAAAGTAGTTAAAAGCATATTTAAAAACTTTGACATATTTTTTAAAAGCCGTGAACTACATATATGAGATTTTTGGTTTTTCGGTAAAAATAAAATATAATTCATTCGACAAGGGTAACTGTTTTGAAACATCAAAAAACATTTTTTCAACATAATATCTTTGCATAAAACAGTTATTAGTATATTACAGCCATTCGATCAACATTTATAATAATTTAAGTTAAACAATTTTAAAAATTATGCAATATCGATTTGTGATATTTGTTTCTGCGCCAACAAAGATATTTATGGACAAAAAAATTACCCGTCGACTACTCACATATATCCAAGATGTGAATAAGGTAGTTAAAAACATATTTCAAAACTTTGACATATTTCTCAAAACCCGTGAATTAACATTTATGAGATTTTTGGTTTTTTGGGACAAAATAAAAGATAATTCATTCGACAAGGGTAACTGTTTTGAAACCATCAGAAAATATTCTTTCAACATAAGATCTTTGAATAAAACAGTTATTAGTAGAATAGAGCCATTAGATCAACATTTATAACAATTAAATTTTAATAATTCGAAAAATAATGCAATATCGATTTGCGATATTTGTTTCTGGGCCAATAAAAATATTTATAAACGAAAAAATCACTCGTACACTACTCTCATATATCCAATATGTTAATAAATTAGTTAAAAACATATTTTAAAATTTTGAAATTTTTCTCAAAACCCGTGCACTAACACCTATGAGATTTTCGGTTTTTCGGGATAAAATACAAGATAATTAATTCGAAAAGGGTAACTGTTTTGAAAACATGAGAAAACATTCTTTCAACATAAGATCTTTGAATAATACAGTTATTAGTAGAATAGAGCCATTAGATCAACATTTATAACAATTAAAGTTAAATTATTCGAAAAATAATGCAATATCGAACTGCGATATTTGTTTCTGGTGCAAGAAAGATATTTATGAACGAAAACATCACCCGTACACTACTCACATATATCTAAGATGTGAATAAAGTTGTTAAAAACATATTTCAAAATATTGACATATTTCTCAAAACCATTAGATCAACATTTAAAACAATTAAAGTTAAACAATTTGAAAAATAATGCTATATCGATTTGCGACATTTGTTTCTGGGTCAAGCAAGTTAATTATGGACGAAACAATCACTCGTACACTACTCACATCAACAAGATGTGAATAAATTAGTTAAAAAGCATATTTGAAAAAATCACCCGTACACTATGAGATTTTCAGTTTTTTGGTACAAAATAAAAGATATTTTATTCGACAACGGTAATTGTTTTAAAAACATCAAAAAACATTATTTCAACATAAAAGTTTGAATAAAACAGTTATTAGTATACTTGAGCCATTAGATCAACATTTTTAACAATTAAAGTTAAATAATTCGAAAAATAATACAATATTGATTTGTAATATTTGTTTATGGGCCAATGAAGATATTTATGGATGAAAAAATCAACCGTTTACTACTCACACATATCCAATATGTGAATAAAGTATTTAAAAGCATATTTCAAAACTTTGACATATTTCTCAAAACCCATGTATTAACACCTATGAGATTTTCGGTTTTTCGGTACAAAATAAAACATAATTCATTCGACAAGGGTAACTGTTTTGAAACCATCAGAAAACATTCTTTTAAAATAAGATCTTTGAATAAAACAGTTATTAGTATACTATATCCATTAGATCAACATTTATAACAATTAAATTTAAACAATTCCAAAAATAATGCAATATCGATTTGCAATATTTGTTTTTGGGTCCATGAAGATATTTATAGACGAAAAAATCATTCGTACACTACTCATATATATGTAATATGTTAATAAATTAGTGAAAAATATATTTCAAAACTTTGATATTTTTTTCAAAAGCAGTGGAATAACACTTATGAGATTTTCGGTTTTTCGGGATAAAATAAATGGTAATTCATTCGAAAAGGGAAAATGTTTAGAAAACATCAGAAAACATTATTTCAACATAAGATATTTGAATAAAACAGTTATTAGTAGACTAAAGCTATTAGATCAACACTTATAACAATTAAAGTTAAATAATTCGAAAAATAATTCAATATCAATTTGCGATATTCGTTTATTGGCCAAAAATGATATTTATAGATGAAAAAATCACCCATACACTACTCACATATATCCAATATGTCAATAAAGTAGTTAAAAGCATATTTAAAAAGTTTGACATATTTCTCAAAACCCGTGTACTAACACCTCTAAAATTTTCAGTTTTTCGAGACAAAATAAAATATAATTCATTCGACAAGGGTAACTGTTTTAAAAACATCATAAAACATTTTCTCAATATAAGATCTTTGAATAAAACAGTTATTAATAGACTAGATCTATTCGATCAACATTTATAACAATTAAAGTTAAACAATTCAAAAAATAATACAATATCGATTTGTGATATTTGTTTCTAGGCCAAAAAAGATATTTATGTACGAAAAAATCGTCCGTACACTACTCACATATATCCAACATGTGAATAAGGTAGTTAAAAACATATTTCAAAACTGTGACATATTTTTCAAAACCCGTGTACTAACACCTATGAGATTTTTGATTTTTTAGGATAAAATAACAGATAATTCATTCAACAAGGGTAACTATTTTGAAAACATCAGAAAATATTTTTTCAACATAAGATCTTTGAATAAAACAGTTATTAATGTACTAGAGCCATTAGATCAATATTTATAACAATTAAAGTTAAACAATTCAAAAAATAATGCAATATTGATTTGTGATATTTTTTTATAGGCCAAGAAAGATATTTATGGACGAAACAATCACCTGTACACTACTCACATATATCCAAGATATGAATAAGTTAGTTAAAAACATATTTCAAAACTATGACAAATTTTTCAAAACACGTGTACTAACACATATGAAATTTTTGGTTTTTCGGCACAAAATAAAATAATTCATTTGACAATGATAACTATTTTGAAAACATCAGAAAATATTTTTTCAACATAAGATCTTTGAATAAAACAGTTGTTAGTAGACTAGAACCATTAGATCAACATTTATAACAATTAAAGTTAAACAATTCGAAAAATAATTCAATATCGATTTGTTATATTTGTTTTTGTGCCAAGAAAGATATTTATGGACAAAAATATTACCCGTACACTACACACATATATCCAAGATCTGAATAAGGTAGTTAAAAACATATTTTAAAACTTTGACATATTTCTCAAAAACCATGAATTAACATTTATGAGATTTTCGGTTTTTGGGGACAAAATAAAAGATAATTCATTCGACAAGGGTAAATATTTTGAAAACATCAGAAAACATTCTTTCAAAATAAGATCTTTGAATAAAAAAGTTATTATTAGAATAGACTCATTACATCAACATTTATAACAATTAAAGTTAAACAATTCAAAAAATATTGCAATATTGATCTGCGATATTTGTTTCTAGGCCAATGAAGATATTTATGGACGAAAAAATCACCCGTACACTATTCACATATATCCAAGATGTAAATAAAATAGTTAAAAGTATATTTCAAAACTTTGACATATTTTTCAAAATCCGTTGACTAACACATATGAGATTTTCGATTTTTCAGGACAAAATAAAAGATAATTTATTCGACAACGGTAACTATTTTGAAAACATCACAAAACATTCTTTCAACATAAGATATTTGAATAAAATAGTTATTATTATACTAGAGCCATTAGATCAATATTTATAATAAATAAAGTTCAATAATTCGAAAAATAATGCAATATCAATTTACGATATTTGTTTCTGTGCCAATGAAAATATTTATGGATGAAAAAATTACCCGTACACTACTCACATATATCCATGATGTGAATAAAATAGTTAAAAGCATATTTCAAAACTTTGACATATTTTTAAAAATCCGTGGATGTCACCTATGAGATTTTCGGTTTTTCGTGACAAAATAAAAGATAATTTATTCGATAAAAGTAACTATTTTGAAAAAATCATAAAACATTTTTTCAATATAAAATATTTGAATAAAAAAGTTATTAATAAACTAGAGCTATTATATCAACATTTATAACAATTAAAGTTAAACAATTAAAAAAATAATGCAATATCGATTTGCGATATTTGTTTATGGGCCAATGAAGATATTTATTGACAAAAAATCAACCGTACATTATTCACATATATCCAAGATGAGAATAAAGTAGTTAAAAGCATATTTCAAAAGTTTGACATATTTCTTAAAAGCAGTGGACTAACACCTCTGAGATTTTTGGTTTTTAGTACAAAATAAAAGATAATGCATTCGACAATGGTATCTGTTTTGGTTTTCTCAAAATAAATTTTTCTCAAAACCCGTGCACTAACACCTATGAGATTTTCGGTTTTTCGGGATAAAATACAAGATAATTAATTCAAAAAGGGTAACTGTTTTGAAAACATGAGAAAACATTCTTTCAACATAAGATCTTTGAATAATACAGTTATTAGTAGAATAGAGCCATTAGATCAACATTTATAACAATTAAAGTTAAATTACTCGAAAAATAATGCAATATCGAACTGCGATATTTGTTTCTGGTGCAAGAAAGATATTTATGAACGAAAACATCACCCGTACACTACTCACATATATCTAAGATGTGAATAAAGTTGTTAAAAGCATATTTCAAAATATTGACATATTTCTCAAAACCATTAGATCAACATTTAAAACAATTAAAGTTAAACAATTTGAAAAATAATGCTATATCGATTTGCGACATTTGTTTCTGGGTCAAGCAAGTTAATTATGGACGAAACAATCACTCGTACACTACTCACATCAACAAGATGTGAATAAATTAGTTAAAAAGCATATTTGAAAAAATCACCCGTACACTATGAGATTTTCAGTTTTTTGGTACAAAATAAAAGATATTTTATTCGACAACGGTAATTATTTTAAAAACATCAAAAAACATTATTTCAACATAAGAGTTTGAATAAAACAGTTATTAGTATACTTGAGCAATTAGATCAATATTTTTAACAATTAAAGTTAAACAATTCGAAAAATAATGCAATATTGATTTGTAATATTTGTTTATGGGCCAATGAAGATATTTATGGATGAAAAAATCAACCGTTTACTACTCACACATATCCAATATGTGAATAAAATAGTTAAAAACGTATTTCAAAACTTTGACATATTTTTCAAAACCCGTGGAATAACAACTATGAGATTTTCGGTTTTTTGGTACAAAAAAAAAGATAATTCATTCGACAAGGGTAACTGTTTTAAAAATATCAGAAAACTTTTTCTCAACATAAGATATTTGAATAAAACAGTTATACGTAGACTAGAGTCATTAGATCAACATTTATAAGAGTTAAAGTTAAACAATTTGGAAAATAATGCAATATCGATTTGCGATATTTGTTTCTTGGCCAAGGAAGATATTTATGCACGAAAAAATCACCCGTACACTACTCACATATATCTAAGATGTGAATAAAGTATTTAAAAGCATATTTCAAAACTTTGACATATTTCTCAAAACCCATGTATTAACACCTATGAGATTTTCGGTTTTTCGGTACAAAATAAAACATAATTCATTCGACAAGGGTAACTGTTTTGAAACCATCAGAAAACATTCTTTTAAAATAAGATCTTTGAATAAAACAGTTATTAGTATACTATATCCATTAGATCAACATTTATAACAATTAAATTTAAACAATTCCAAAAATAATGCAATATCGATTTGCAATATTTGTTTTTGGGTCCATGAAGATATTTATAGACGAAAAAATCATTCGTACACTACTCACATATATGTAATATGTTAATAAATTAGTGAAAAACATATTTCAAAACTTTGATATTTTTTTCAAAAGCAGTGGAATAACACTTATGAGATTTTCGGTTTTTCGGGATAAAATAAATGGTAATTCATTCGAAAAGGGAAAATGTTTAGAAAACATCAGAAAACATTATTTCAACATAAGATATTTGAATAAAACAGTTATTAGTAGACTAAAGCTATTAGATCAACACTTATAACAATTAAAGTTAAATAATTCGAAAAATAATTCAATATCAATTTGCGATATTCGTTTATTGGCCAAAAATGATATTTATAGATGAAAAAATCACTTGCATACACTGCTCACATATATCCAAGATGTGAATAAAGTAGTTAAAAGCATATTTCATAACTTTGACATATTTCTCAAAATCCGTGGACTAACACCTATGAGATTTTCAGTTTTTCGGTACAAAATAAAAGATAATTCATTCAACAAGGGTAATTGTTTTGAAAACATCAGAAAACATTAATTCAACATAAGATCTTTGAATAAAACAATTATTAGTATAATAGAGCCACTAGATCAACATTTATAACAATTAAAGTTAAACCATTCGGAAATAATGCAATATCGATTTTGTTTCTTGGCCAAAGAAGATATTTATGGACGAAAAAATCACCCGTACACTACTCACATATATCTAATATGTAAATAAAGTATTTAAAAGAATATTTCAAAACTTTGACATATTTTTCAAAATCCGTGTACTACCTATGAGATTTTTGGTTTTCGGGACAAAATAAAAGATAATCCATTCGACAAAGGTAACTATTTTGAAGACATCAGAAAATATTCTTTTCAACATAAGATCTTTGAATAAAACAGTTATTAATGTACTAGAGCCATTAGATCAATATTTATAACAATTAAAGTTAAACAATTCAAAAAATAATGCAATATTGATTTGTGATATTTTTTTATAGGCCAAGAAAGATATTTATGGACGAAACAATCACCTGTACACTACTCACATATATCCAAGATATGAATAAGTTAGTTAAAAACATATTTCAAAACTATGACAAATTTTTCAAAACACGTGTACTAACACATATGAAATTTTTGGTTTTTCGGCACAAAATAAAATTTAATTCATTTGACAATGATAACTATTTTGAAAACATCAGAAAATATTTTTTCAACATAAGATCTTTGAATAAAACAGTTGTTAGTAGACTAGAACCATTAGATCAACATTTATAACAATTAAAGTTAAACAATTCGAAAAATAATTCAATATCGATTTGTTATATTTGTTTTTGTGCCAAGAAAGATATTTATGGACAAAAATATTACCCGTACACTACACACATATATCCAAGATCTGAATAAGGTAGTTAAAAACATATTTTAAAACTTTGACATATTTCTCAAAAACCATGAATTAACATTTATGAGATTTTCGGTTTTTGGGGACAAAATAAAAGATAATTCATTCGACAAGGGTAAATATTTTGAAAACATCAGAAAACATTCTTTCAAAATAAGATCTTTGAATAAAAAAGTTATTATTAGAATAGACTCATTACATCAACATTTATAACAATTAAAGTTAAACAATTCAAAAAATATTGCAATATTGATCTGCGATATTTGTTTCTAGGCCAATGAAGATATTTATGGACGAAAAAATCACCCGTACACTATTCACATATATCCAAGATGTAAATAAAATAGTTAAAAGCATATTTCAAAACTTTGACATATTTTTCAAAATCCGTTGACTAACACATATGAGATTTTCGATTTTTCAAGACAAAATAAAAGATAATTTATTCGACAACGGTAACTATTTTGAAAACATCACAAAACATTCTTTCAACATAAGATATTTGAATAAAATAGTTATTATTATACTAGAGCCATTAGATCAATATTTATAATAAATAAAGTTCAATAATTCGAAAAATAATGCAATATCAATTTACGATATTTGTTTCTGTGCCAATGAAAATATTTATGGATGAAAAAATCACCCGTACACTACTCACATATATCCATGATGTGAATAAAATAGTTAAAAGCATATTTCAAAACTTTGACATATTTTTAAAAATCCGTGGATGTCACCTATGAGATTTTCGGTTTTTCGTGACAAAATAAAAGATAATTTATTCGATAAAAGTAACTATTTTGAAAAAATCATAAAACATTTTTTCAATATAAAATATTTGAATAAAAAAGTTATTAATAAACTAGAGCTATTATATCAACATTTATAACAATTAAAGTTAAACAATTAAAAAAATAATGCAATATCGATTTGCGATATTTGTTTATGGGCCAATGAAGATATTTATTGACAAAAAATCAACCGTACATTATTCACATTTATCCAAGATGGGAATAAAGTAGTTAAAAGCATATTTCAAAAGTTTGACATATTTCTTAAAAGCAGTGGACTAACACCTCTGAGATTTTTGGTTTTTAGTACAAAATAAAAGATAATGCATTCGACAATGGTATCTGTTTTACTAAATGAGATATTAGAGAGCAAAACGTAAATGAGAGAACAACGACAGCGTCTTCTTTCAATCCCTTTTCTACGGTTTATTAAAAGGAACAATTGAATCGTGTATGCGGATTTCCGAGGCAAGGAGTAGGATTGAGAACAGTCTTGTGTTCATTGACTCCATATGCTAAATTTCTTTCTTCTGAGTCCAGAAGCTTCCATCCTTCTTCTGAGGAAATCGTGAGCTCCAAGCTCGGGTATGGCTTCCATTACCAAACCAAACATAAATTCATTCCTCCTGACTTCATTAACTAGACCTGATGCGAAATGAGAAGGCTGGACAAAAGCAAATCCATTACAAAACAGAGATTTCTTCTTGAATGCCACGTTAGAACAGGCTAGTATCTAGTTCCATCCAGAAACCAGCTACATCAATAATCCTGCCTACTCTACAGCCGCCATCCCGTTTTGCTACACTGAAATTCATTGTCAGGATAGAGTTTTGGCTCGTGCAATTTGATTTAACAAGGACTAAAGATATCCCGAATCATAATTTGAATAAGTAGTATGGTGCCACAATCTAACCAGCACTAACCCAATTGCGGAATCACAATTGCTTAGATGTCCCTGTTTGGAGCCAAATCTGCCACTGTAGGCATATATCTGAGAAAACGACTTTACAACGGATAAGCGACAAATACCCAAGGGATTTAAAACCGTCGGAGGTCCATCGGTAATTTCCGATGCCGTAGAGATCGTCGGTAAATTGATGGTGAAAACTGACGGTAACCCGTTGCGTTTCCGAAGATATCCTAATCGTCGGGATATCTTCTTGAAATCGTCGGAATATTACCGACGGCTTCAGATACGTCGGTAATATTCCGATGAGTTCATGACGGATTATGTTTTTCATAGCCCGTCAGGAATCCGTCGGCAGAAGTCGTCGGAAACCCATCGGAACTATCCGACCATTGTCGGATACAGTCGGCAATCCGTCGGAAATATACGTACCTTGTTAAAATTTTGTGTTTATCCGTCGATGGTCGGACATCCGTCGGAAAACCGTCGGTTTATTTTGATAAGATTTATTCGAAATACGTGAATATCCGGTTGTGGTCGGTAACCATCGGAATTTTGTCGGAAATAGAGAATATTCTGAAGAATCATCTTTTTACAGTTCGTAATTATCTGTTAATAATTCTTAATAATATGTTAAAAAACTTGTGATAATATCTATTTTTCAGTATAAATAAGCTATGATCTTTCAAAATTTTAACAGAACCAAAAATTTTTAAAAAATGTGTTCTTCGGGTTGTTTTGAGTATTTTCGATCGTGGATGGATAAACCTCGATATGATTCAACCACGGGGGAATTGACTGATGAATTTGCGCAAGGTATTGAAGAGTTCATGACATTTGCATCAAAGAATAGCATGACATCGGAATACGGTAAAATGTATTGTCCGTGTATTAAATGTCGAAATCATAGATTAATCTCTGTTAGAGAAGTACGTAATCATTTGTATAGGAATGGATTTATGCCGGGTTACAAAATTTGGTATTCACATGGAGAAACTGATGCATCGATGCAATATTATGGTAGTACTTCAAAAAGGATAGATAATACTAATGTTAGGGTAGAGGAACCGGCATCAGAAGTTGATATAAACGGAGGTACTGTTCAGATGGTGAATGATGCATTTCGTGAACAAAGAGAATCGTACATCGAAGATATTAGCAGAATAGAGGAACCTAATATGGAAGCCCGGAAATTTTTTGATATGCTAGATGCATCCAAGCAGCCTTTGTATAAAGGATGTAGAGATGGATTATCGCCTTTATCTGCTGCAAGCAGGTTGATGACGATAAAGACAGATTTCAACTTGCCTGAAGATTGTGTGAATGCGATAGCTGATTTTGTTAGAGATATATTACCTGAAGATAATATTGCACCTGCTTCATATTACGAGGTTCAAAAACTTGTATCTGGTCTTGGATTGCCATATCAGATGATCGATGTATGTATTGACAATTGCATGATCTATTGGAGAAATGATGAAAACCGCATGAAGTGCCGATTTTGTCACAAACCTCGATTTCAAGAGACAAGCGGTAGAGTACCTATTCCGCATAAACGGATGTGGTATTTGCCATTAACAGAGAGGTTAAAGAGGTTATATCAATCTGAACACACGACAAAGCCTATGAGATGGCATGCAGAACATAATTCGAATGGAGAAATTGTGCATCCCTCGGATGCAGAAGCATGGAAACATTTTCAACAGGTTTATCCTAGTTTTGCATATGAGCCTAGAAACGTATACCTCGGGTTATCTACAGATGGATTCAATCCTTTTGGGAAGCATGGGAGGCAATACTCGTTGTGGCCAGTTATCGTTACACCTTATAATTTGCCTCCTTCTTTGTGCATGAAACGAGAGTTTTTATTTCTAACAATTCTCGTCCCTGGCCCAGAGCATCCTAAGCGATCGCTTGATATTTTCTTGCAGCCACTAATTCATGAGTTAAAAATATTATGGGAAAATGGTGTCGAAGAATTCGATGTTTCCAACCAACAGAACTTCTTGATGCGAGCTGTACTTATGTGGACGATAAGTGATTTTCCAGCATATGGTATGTTATCAGGATGGTCGACGCATGGAAGATTAGCATGCCCATATTGTCAAGATAATACTGATGCGTTCCAACTGAAACACGGACGAAAGACTAGTTGGTTCGATTGTCATCGTCGATTTCTACCACAAGATCATCCATATCGCCGGAGCACGACATTGTTTAGGAAAAACAAAAAAAATTTTGATGCTCCACCTCCTATTTTTGACGGGAATTATATGTTGACTCAACTTAGAGATTTTGGTGCTGAGAGAACGACTTCTTGTGGAGGTAAAGGACATTACCCTGTTGATGGTTGTGGCGAATACCATAATTGGCACAAGAAGAGTATTTTTTGGGATTTACCAAATTGGAAGGACCATTTGTTGCGCCACAATCTTGATGTTATGCACATTGAGAAGAATTTTTTCGACAACATAATGAATATCGTTCTAAATGTGCAAGGAAAAACAAAAGATAATTTGAAAGCTAGATTGGAGTTGCCGGATATTTGTTCCCGGAAGGAACTACATGTAATGTCAAATGGAAAATCATTGTCTCCCGCATTTCGGTTAGATGCGCATGCAAAAGATGAATTCTTTGACTGGATTAAGCATAGTGTCAAATTTCCAGATGGATATGCATCTAATCTTCATAATTGTGTCGATACTATTGAAGGTAAATTTTCAGGGATGAAAAGTCATGATTGTCATGTTGTCATGCAAAGATTATTCCCATTTGCCTTTAGCGATCTACTGCCTAAAAACGTCCACGGAGCAATTGCAGGTACGACGTTAAATTTACATTATTATATATATAATAATATTTTGTAGGTTACTACATGTCCTTCTAGGGACATAACGTTTCCCACGTGGTTAGTTGAGTTGGTGAGTGGTCCTACATTTACTGCAAAATCTTATCCAATGTACTGCACTCGTGATTATGCTTTTAAGAGTCATCGCGAAGGAAACTCACAAACAACTTGTAATTATGGTGTATCATCTCAATCGGGAGAAATTGTATACAATGGTATTCTTCGTGAAATATTAGAAGTTCACTATCCAAGAATGATTGATTTGAGGTGTATTGTGTTCTATTGTGACTGGTATGACCCTGTCATGGGTCAACGTGAAGACGAATTCGGTGTTACATCTGTCCACTCTCGTAAGCGACATCGAAAATATGATCCTTTTATACTTGCATCACAAGCGGACTAGGTTTGTTACATTCGATATCCTCGTGTGAGAAACAAGCAAGATCCTTGGATTACAGTGACCTCAATACATCCTAGAGGAATGGTATGTGGTATTACCGAACAAGAGCCTATGCAACAAAGCACAATTGGTAACTTAGGTTCCATAAACACTTCTCTTGAAGTTAACCTTATTGTTGATGACACCACAAACGAAGATTACAACGTGTTTCAAGATTCAGAAGAAGAGATTGACGAGTTTGACGACCAAAATTCAGCTAATTCGGAATATTCATCAGATTCAGATTAAATTTGTGATAATAAGATTTTTTTCCATACTTTAATTATATATAAATTATCTTTTCTAAATTCATATTCAAATTCAGATTTAATATTTTTTTTTCCATATTTCATTTCCATATGTTCATAAATGCTTACACGCTACATATTCAAACTTTTTTTGTTATTTTTAATGCATTTTGATATATAATTTTTTTATCTGAAATTCTTTTTTTTAATAATTTATAAATATTTCTTGAAATATTGATAAAAATAGCGACGGTTTTCCGATGGCTTTTGTAACTCCGTCGGCAATCTGTTGGAATAAACAGAAATACTTTAATTATATATAAATATGTTACCGACGGCTTTCCGACGGTTTACGTACTTCCGTCGGAAATCTTTCGGAATACCATCAATTGCAACGTGTGCAAACTATTTGTCGATCATGCACAGGTTTTACCTTCATCGACGGTAATCCGACGGATTTCCGATGGATTTAAATTTTACCCGGGAAACATAATTTCTAACGCGGGATTTGGCGAAAATATTTATTACATATCCGATGGAATCCTGACGGAAATCGCCGTCGGAAATATCTAATATAACCTACGGCCGTTTCTTCTTCTTCTTCCTTTTTCACGTTTCTCTCCTTCGGATCTCATCCTCTTCCGCCGTACGTCGCCGCAAATATCTGCAAATCGCCGCAAATCATGTAAGTTTTTCTTTAAAAAATAGTTTTCTTATATGAATACTACTCTAAGGTCGAATCCAAGCCTATCCATCCATACTTGTGATTAGAGTTTGAAATCTTGAACGACTATGTCAGTGGCTGCATTACAATTCATGTTCTTCGACATTTGGATCCATATATCTGTTCTCTCTAGTTTTAGTAAAATCTTTGAATTTTAGGGAACAATATGTGATCTTTCAGATTGGTTATATGTCTCATATCAGATTTTATCGTTCTCTTTGATTTATACTTTACATCTTTATAACTTCAGATTGATTCCTGTTCATTTAGAGTTTAATATTTAATTTAAATTTATAAGCTATCAGTCTTACATTAAAAATTATAATCTATAGTAATAAATTTTATAATTGATAAAGCAAGTCGGGGATTAAATTTTCTAATATTTGTTAGTTGAAGTATTCTTTTAAGTATGTATACAAGTAATGGATACGAGAGATCTTTTTTGTTGACAACATAGTATTAATAGCTAAATTTGTTCTTAAAAATTCCGTCTTGAAAAAAGGTTTAGACTTGTGATTAGAGTTTGAATCACAACAGATTTTCATATTCTTTTATTAGAAACAATGGTACCTCCATGAAGGATTATAAGTTGTGGAATAAGTGATACTTGGAATGGATCCACCTCAACTTATTATGTTTGTGCTTCATAATTAATTTAGTCAAAAAGACAATTATTATAATAATAAAATTCTTAAAAAATTGAAAATCATAATTATTTGCAATATTTTTTAACTTTCTAATAAAAAATATTATTAATATTACTTTTTTATAAAAATATTATAAACATTAAAAAATTATAGGTCGTATCAAGATTACCAAAGACGTGGTGAGTCATCGACTCCGAGTTTTATACCAACTCAAATTCCAGAATCTGTAAATGATTCTTTCCGACCAATGAAAATTGAAGAATTGGTTCAGCAACCTGGTCGTAAACTTCTCACATTTCTCGATCCGAGACGTCAAGGAAACTCGACATGGTAAATTAAATTTTCTATAATTATATTTAAAATAATTATTTTAATACTATTCTATAATTATATTTAAAATAATTATTTTAATACTATTGTAATAAAAATTCGTAGGATTGGTATTTCAAACAATGGAATAAGCAAATCTATATTAAAGATGCTTCATTCTCTTTTGAATAAATCATATACCAAATTTCGAGATATTCCATACGAAGAACGTCAGATTTGGTTCAGGACGTTTGCGGTACGTTATTTAAATTTTAAATATATAATTATTTTAAATATTTTTTAATAATAATTTTTTAGTAATATATATTAAAATTTCGCAGCAAGAATTTACATGGGATCCCATGAACACAAAATTGGTGGAAGACGCTTTCGAAAAAGAGGCTGCAATACAATTTTCCCGCCACATGAACGAATGGAAACAAAAATGGAAAAAGGGAAAAGATAAACCAAGAGGGTTAAATGAGTCGGTTTGGAACGACTTTATTCGTTATTGGGAATCTTCCACCGCTGAGGTTATCTCGAAAACTAATTCGGGAAACCGGAAGAGCGACCGAGGAGGCAAAGGCATTTATATTCACAATTTCGGATCGACTAGTTTTCTCAGACGAGCAGATCAATTGGTAAATTAATTATTATATTAATTATTTATTATTATTTAAAAGTTTTTAAATTATTAATTCAGAATTTTTTTATTTTTAGGCACAAAAAATTGGAACGCCTCCAGATCACTTGCAACTTCTCGAGGCCGTCAACACAAACAAAAAGACTGGTCGTATCCAAGATGGTCTCGTTAGTGAGATCATCGAAAAAGTAAAAAAGAAAAAAGTGATATTCTAACCCAGCAATTTCAAGTTGGTTCTTCATCTTCGGTCGCTGAATTGCCGCGTTCTGAGATTAACCGTCTCGTTCTTGATGTAAGTTTTTTTTTTAAAATATATAATTAATATTATAATAATTTTTATTAAATTTTTTAATAATATTTCTTATTTTTACAGGAAGTACCATTTTCAAAGGGTCGTCATCCAGGACTCGGGAGAGTTGCAGATACTAGTGGCGCAACATCTGCAGTTAAAAACGAGGAAAATGAACAGTTAAAAAAAGAAATGGCGTCCATGAAAATAGAGATGAATAATCTCAAAAACTTTGAAGAAATGATAAAAAATAAATTGCCTAATGACTTTTTTTCTCCTCCTTCTCCTCCTGCTCCTCCTTTGTAATTTGTAATTTAAAATAAATGTTTAATAATATTTATATTTATAATATTATTTTTATTAATTGTATGATTATTTTTAATAATATCAATTTAAATATTAAAATAAAAATTAAAAATTTATTTTTTTTAATATTTATATATTTAAAATATTTAATTATTTAATTAAATATTTAATTATTTAATTATTTAATTAAATATTTTAAATATATAAATATTAAAAAAATAATTTTTTTATTTTTTCAATTATTTGGTGTTTCCGACGGCTACTGTCGTCGGAAATTCCAGACGGAACAAGCCGTCGGAAATTCCCGATGGTTATAAACCGTCGGGAAATATCATCGGACAATATTTCCAACGGCACAAGTCATCGGAAAATACCCTCGAAAATTCATCGGCGTTTTCCGATGTATCCTGACCATCGCAGATCCGTCGGTTATTTCCGACGGAAGGATGTCATCGAACATCCGTCGGAAGTTTCTGATGGCACAGTTAATCGCTAATCCGTCGGAAATTCTCGATACCTTCCCGACGGAAGCGCATTTCCGACGAAATAGTCCCGACGTACTAGTTTCATCGGAAAGTAGTCGAGAAACCGTTTTACCGACGTATTTCCGACGGATACAGCCATCAGAAATACGCTGTTTTCTTGTAGTGACGGTTTGACTAACACCGTCTGGTCAATGCATGTTTTGGCTTAAAACAATAAGTTCATGAATGAAATTGCACAGGTACAAAGTTCGTTAACGAATTGTAACCACGGATCAAAGTTCGTGTATGAAATGGCCAAAACCCCTAAAACAGTTATTAGTAGAATAGAGCAATTATATTAGGGAATATTTATAACAATTAAAGTTAAACAATTCGAAAATAATGCAATATCGATTTGTGATATTTGTTTATGGGCCAAGAAAGATATTTATGGACGAAAAAATCACTCGTAAACTATTCACATATATCTAAAATATGAATAAAGTAGTTAAAATCATATTTCAAAACTTTGACATATTTCTCAAAACCCGTGTAGTAACACCTATGAGATTTTCGGTTTTTTGGGACAAAATAAATGATAATTCATTCGACAAAAGTAACTATTTTAAAAACATAAGAAAACATTATTTCAACATAAGATATTTGAATAAAACAGTTATTAATAGACTAAAACGTTTAGATCAACATTTATAACAATTATAGTTAAACAATTCGAAAAATAATGCAATATCGATTTGCGATATTTGTTTCTGGGCCAAAGAATATATTTATACACGAAAAAATCACCCGTACAGTACTCATATATATCCAAGATATGAATAAAGTAGTTTAAAGCATATTTCAAAACTTTGACATATTTCTCAAAATCCGTGGACGATGAGATTTTTGGTTTTTCGGGATAAAATAAAAGATAATTCATTCGACAAGGATAACTGTTTTGAAAACATCATAAAACATTTTTTCAACATAAGATATTTGAATAAAACAGCTGTTAGTACACTAGAGTCATTAGATCAACATTTATAACAATTAACGTTAAAAAATTCGAAAAATAATATAATATGGATTTGCGATATTTGTTTATGCGCAAATGAAGATATTTATGGACGAAAAAATCATTCGTACACTATTCACATATATCTAAGATGTGAATAATGTAGTTAAAAGTATATTTCAAAATTTTGACATATTTCTCAAAACCCGTAGATTAACACATATGAGATTTTCAGTTTTTCGGGACAAAATAAAAGATAATTCATTCGACAAGGGTAACTATTTTAAAAACATCAGAAAATATTCTTTCAACATAAGATATTTGAATAAATGAGTTATTAGTAGATTAGAGCCATTAGATCAACATTTATAACAATTAAATTTAAAAAATTTGAAAGATAATCCAATATCTATTTGTTAGTGGACCAAGGAAGATATTTATAGAAGAAAAAAATCACCCTTACACAATTCACATATATCAAGGGAAAACGGCCGATTTCACCATGAACTTCATTCGTTTGGATTATATATACATGAACTACATCATAATGCTAATAACGACATAAAATTTGGATAATTTTGAATACACTACATGAAGTTACGGAACGGGGTTAAAAGCCTCAATTAAAGGGAATCCGTTATATTGCACTGTTAATAATGCTGACTGGACAAACACGTAAGCAAGAGTAAAAAACAGTGTTGAATAAGGGGAAAAAATAAGCCTTCGTGGTTGGGGGAAAAGAAAATTAGGGTTTAGAGTGGTGAAAGAGGTCGATTGTGAAAGAGGTCGATTGTGAAAGAGGTGAAGACATTCACAATTAGAGTGGTTTTCGATTGGAGTGGTCGATTGGGGTGGTCACGGCGTGAGGAGAAAATCGATTCAGGAGTGAGAGAGAAACAGTCACCGTGAGGAGGAAAATCGGTCACCGTGAGGAGGAAGATGACGGAGAGAAGAGGGATTCCAAAAAAGTGTAGATGTGGAGAACGTGCAGTGCTAAAGACATATAGAACTGTGAATAATCCGGGGAGACTATTCTATGGATGTCGCTATGGAGAAGAGGTAATGAATTTCTCTATAATTTTATTGGTATTTAGATGATAAATTTCTTCATTCATGATAATGAATTGTGTAGAATAATCGGTACCATTTATTTAAATGGGGAGATGAATCAATGATTGAAGAAATTGAAGATATGAAAATGCAACTTGATGATCTTGCAAGGGAGTCAATCAATCTCGGAAAGGGTTTAAAAATTTGTGAATCGGAGATTGAACTTCTTTCTACGGAAACTCGGAATTATGAGGCTGTGATATGCGATTTTGAGAAAGAACTTTATGGAGTTAAGGAAGAGTTACGCGGATTTGCGATAGAAATAGAAGCTCGCAAAATGGAGCTCCGTAGTTTACGGAATATGTTTGTTTCTTGTGTTGTGATGATAATTTGCTATTTGTTTATGATGTAAGTGTGACAAACATCGTATTATGTTGTATATTTCCACTTTGATGTTTATGCTGCATATTTCCACTTTTAACATAAATCCATTATATTGGATGTTTGTTGACTTTCATTTTGTAAGATTTAGATCGATTATAACTATAAAAGGCTGCATATTTCCACTAAGAAGAATGTTTGTTCACTACTAAGACTGCATATAACATCAAAAGAGGTTGATAACATCAAAAGTTACATCAAAAGAGGTTGCTAACATGCTTATTATAACAAGCATTACACCAAAAAAGGTTGCTACATCAAAAGTTAACTTGCCGTACATCAAAAGAGGTTGCAGTAGCAAAAGTTAACCTGCCTTCCATCAAAATAGGTTGCAATAGCAATAGCAAAAGGTTGCAAGACCATTCTCACAACTACCAAAAGGATGCTAAATATATGCATTTTCACAAATTCCAAAAGCATAGAAATCTAATGTAACTCAATCAAAGGGTTGGCTTTGTGGTGGTTGACTCGGTCCCACATCACAATGATCGGCTCCGTCTTGGGTTCCCCTACCTTTCTTTTTTGTAGCTCTACAATTCTCAACTCCAACATTGTTACATTTTCTTGCGTTATGCCCACTTCCTCCACATCTTCCACAATGGATGATTCTTCTCTCCCTTGAAACTCTCGTTGGAGACTCACTCACATGTGTCTTCTTTTTCGTTGGAGACTCGTTTCTCTCCTTACGTCTTTTGCGGCGTGGCTTTCTTCCTATGGGTGTTTCTCTCGGTGGGGGCAAGATCTTACCTTCACCCGACTTTTCCCAAAAATTCAGACCACGCACGGGTAATATTGGATCACTATACTCCTTCCTCCACCTAGAAGTTAGATACCACTCGGATATATAATCTTCTTGCTTGAGCTTCTTATCCGAAATTACTTTTAGTGCATGACGACAAGGCAGCCCGGACATATCTCATCGTCTACACGTGCAAGAATGCTTGTCCATGTAAACCTTGTAAGCTGAATTCTTCTCTTTAACCTCATAAACACCACAACCAGCTGGAAATGCCTTACAATAATTGATCTTTTTCTGCTCCAGTTCAATCTTCATAACCGCGTTAGGAGTAAACTTTCCTCCATGTTTCATTGCTTTAACCTTTCTTGCTTCAGTTCGTAGCATAGCTCGTCTCCTTATTGTTTCTAACATTTCCACCAAAGGCATAGCTCTTGCCAGGTCAATCGCATGGTTGAATGACTCTGAAATGTTGTTACTTACGTCATCACAACAGGCTGTGGAGGTAAAGAAAGCTAAACTGCAGTTTTTTGGATTTTTCTCCATCATCGAGTCGTACACATGCATGTCATACTTCTTCACTTCTTCCACCCTTTTTTCATATTGTGCCATGTTGTAACTCTTAGCAACCCTCCAGAATAGCCCTTTCATGTCAGCTCTATGTGGATGTTTTTTCTTCAAATTCGCGTAAATGTGTCTAGCACACATCCGGTGTTCAACATCGGGCAGAAGTTGTGCTACAACATTTAATAAACCCTACTATTGCAAGATTAAAACAGTAAATAACACTCACAAACAGTAATCAAATTGTAATCAAACAGTTTGCAATCTCTAAAGATATTAAAAATCAGTAATCAAACAGTTTAATTCTCTAAATAACCTACAATTGCAATAAACCGTAATCAAATAGTAATCAAACAGTTTGCAATCTGTAAAGATACTAAAAATCAGAAATCAAACAGTTTAATTCTCTACAATTGCAATAAAACAGTTTAATTCTCTAAATCAAACAATTCTCTAAATCAAACAATCGTATGATAATTGAAATGAAACAGTTTGAAATCAAACAATCCTCTAAATTACCTTTTGACGATCTGAAATAACAGTAAATCCATCACCTATTCTGAGGTTTAAATCAATTTGCAACCTTTCAATAAACCACTTCCAATTGTCTTCATTCTCAACATCAACTATAGCCCATGCGATAGGCAACATTTGGTTATTTGCATCATGTCCTACCGCAGCTAGCAGTTGATCCGTTGAGGTATTGCATTTCAGAAAACACCCGTCCACACCAAAAATTGGACGAGAGTACGTACACCATGATTTTCTAAGTGCAGCGAAACATACATAAAATCTTGAGAAGACGTCTACTCCTTCATCGCTTGTGTATGTTTCAAGTTCTACCGTAGATTTTGGGTTTGAGCTGAAATAAATTATACAAATAATGTTAGTCATTGTAAGCTTTTAATGAAATAAAATCAGTAAGCTTTTAATAAACTTAAATCAGTAAGCCTTAATAAAATCAGTAAGATTTTAATAAAATCATATTCTTACTCCAACAATTCGATGCGATAGTCTCTAAGTCTTGAAAATTGTTCATCGTGCTCCTCTTGAATCATCGCCAAAGCTCGTTTCTTAGCCTTTCTACATTTGTCGATTGAGGCTATCAAACCCCAACGTTTCTGAACTTCTTCTTGAATATCCTTTGGCATGAAATTAGGATCGTCTCGGAGGTCATTCACAAAAAGTCGAGCAATGACTTCTTGGTTCAGAATCGTGCAATACCCACTTTTTATACAAGTATGTTGCTTGTTGAACACTTTGACCAACCATTTTTGTAGGGGCTCTTCATAAGAGCAATAAATCTTCCATAGACATCTTTCATCACCTTCACTTGCACATTTCAACTCCGATTTATCTTTTTCCCACCTTTTGTATCTCACATTCCATCCTTCTTTTAAAACATAGTCCACTATAGCTTGTTTGAAATCTTCTAAGCTATTAAACGCTTGTCTTAATTTCAACTCACCACTACCTTTTTTGTATGTCAAATACCCTTCTCCAACATGTTCCTCTTCTTCACTTTCTGATCCCATTTGAAATTCATCAAATTCTTCATCTATAAAATCAGACACATTTCTTTCAACTCGCTCCGCTTCATCATATGGTCCATCTCGTGCTTCTTCATCAGCTTCTAACACATTTTCTTCACTTATAAAATTGTCCGGTTCTATGAAAATGTCGACAATGTTAACCCATATTGCAATTGAGCACATTTTCTTAAAATTCTCGTCATTGTCCACAATTTGTTTCCGTTCCTCCTCTTTTTCAAATGGCATCTTATACCACACATTGTGACCATAGATGCTTATGGGCAGTTGATTCATTAGCGCTACAAACAACTCCTCCGGCTTCGTTTCAATGATCCGAACACAACCACCCATATAGTGTAATTCCCCATCTACATGTTCAAACATGCCACCATAGTAGCAGTTGAATGATGTCAAATTATTTCCTTCATCACTGCATAATATAACATACATCTCATTCAGTTACAATATGAAAACATTCTTTTAAGCATTTCGTCGAACACTTGGTGGACATATTTAACACTTACTCTACATCTATGAAATTTGGAAACCATTGCCACAATTTATTCACATTCAACAATTCTACATCTAAGAGACATAATTCGGCTCCTTCATTCAACTTGAATCTACGAATTATTCACATCAAAATTCGTCCCAAAGTTACCTCATTTCATAAACAAATTCATCCCAAAATTCGAGTTACCTTATTCACATCAAAATTCAAGTTATTCACATCAAAATTCAAGAAAAAAATTCGTCCCCCTCATGAGAGTGAATTTAAGAAACAAATTCGACGGGAGTTACCTCATTTTCGAGACTGAGGAATTGATTTTCCACGAGAAGCAAACTGATTTTCGACACTCGAGATCACTTGCGGAAGCGATTTTCGAGCATCAAACGGATTTTTAAGCCCTAGTTCAACGATTCATGAACCCTAATTTCCCAGCAACAGTTCGATTTGAGGGGATTTGAGAGTGAGAATTTTTCGTTTGGGGTAAAAATCTATCACGGTTTGGGATAAAAATTAGCTACGGTTTAGATAAAATCGGCTATGGTTTGGGATAAAATCGGCCACGGTTTAGGATAAAATCGGCCACGGTTTAGAATAAAATCGGCCACGGTTTGGGATAAAATTGAACCCTAATTCGCCTAAATAACACGACGTCGTTTTACTTAAAGAAAGTAAAACGACGTCGTTTCCTGTAGTTATCGAGTTGGTATCCTAGTCATCACTATTAACGGTGCAATACACGACCACCGTTAAAATGATGGTTTCAACCACATTTTTATTGTTTGTGTAGGAATTTTAAAATTTAGTACAATATATGTTGTTATTAGCATTATGATGTAGTTTATGCACATATAATCCAATCTAATAAAGTCCATGGTGAAATCGGTCGTTTTTCCCATATATCAAATATCTGAATAAAGTAGTTAAAAACATATTTCAAAACTTTGATATATTTTCAAAACCTGTGGACTAACACTTATGAGATTTTTGGTTTTTCGTGATAAAATAAAAGATAATTCATTCGACAAGGGTAAATGTTTTGAAAACATCAAAAAAAATTCTTTCAATATAAGATTTTTGAATAAAACAGTTATTAGTAGACTAGAGTCATTAGATCAACAGTTATAACAATTAAAGTTAAACAATTCGAGAAATAATGCAGTATCGATTTGTGATATTTGTTTCTGGGACAAGTAAGATATTTATGTACGAAAAAATCATATGTACACTACTCACATATATCCAAGATGTGAATAAAATAGTTAAAAATATATTTCAAAACTTTGACATATTTTTCAAAACCCGTGGACGTTTAACAGCTATGAGATTTTTGGTTTTCGGAACAAAATAAAAGATAACTAATTCGACAAGGGTAACTATTTTGAAAGCATCAGAAAACGTTCTTTCAATATAAAATTTTTGAATAAAACCGTTATTAGTAAATTAGAGCCATTAGATCAATATTTATAACAATTAAAGTTAAACATTTATAAAAATAATGAAATATCGACTTGCGATATTTGTTTTTAGGTCAAATAAGATATGTATAGACGAAAAAATCAACCGTACATTACTCACATATATCTAAAATATGAATAAAATAGTTAAAAACATATTTTTTGGAATTATCATATTTATGACCTTCGAGCCCATTATCCAAAAATGGGCCCAATGATACACGACGCCGTTTTGTTCATTGCCCTGACCGTATATCCCAGAAACCTTGAAAGTTAAAAACCCGCCGGAGTCTCTCACTGTCCCAAACACGTTTGAGAAGCATTTTCCATTGGTCGTTCAGTGTTAAAAAAGGCGAACAATCTCTTACGTCACGAGCTCAGATCTCCGATCTAGTTCTCACTCGTGTTCATCAACTAACCGGTTATGTCGATCTCCGCTCAAAATCCGGATATTTCCGGCGACAGGCAATCCGGTCAAGATGTTCGTACTCAGAACGGTACTCTTTTCTTTCTTCTGCCTCGCTTTCTTTTTTTTATTCTGTCTGCATTTTCCCATTTCTGCTCACACTATTCTGTTCTCTTGTTTTCCCATCGCACGCTATGTGTTCGATCTCTAGGGCTTTTTTCTTCTTCTTTTTTGACGTTTTCTGGTATATTACTCTATTTACAGTGATGGCTTGTCAAGCTGTTGCAAATATTGTTAAGACCTCACTTGGTCCGGTCGGACTCGACAAGGTATGTTCACTGTAGCCCCCTATTCGACTGCTTTGTGACTCTTTGGAATTTATTGGTTTCTGATTTTCCACCTGAGTTAGAAATATTCTGCTAGCCTCTGTTTTAGTTCTTGCATGAGTATACATCTTGGATGGAGAATGGAGAAATAAGTTTTTTTCATTAATTCTTCTCTTCGACTTTTCATTCTCGTATCCAATTGTCGAGTTGTATTTTATACAGTGTCGGATTGTTTTCAGATGTTGGTGGATGATATTGGTGATGTGACCATCACGAATGATGGTGCTACTATTCTTAGGATGTTGGAGGTTGAACACCCAGCTGCTAAGGTAATTGATGCATACGTGAGGGTTAATATGTATACGCTTACCATCTACACAATTATGTGCTTTTAAAATAGTACATATGAATTATTAGTTACACTGGTCTTTGTCTGTCTACTTTTTGTTGTGACAGGTTCTTGTGGAGTTAGCTGAACTCCAGGACCGAGAAGTTGGTGATGGGACTACATCTGTTGTTATTATAGCAGCTGAGTTTCTGAAGGTTATTTTGACTAATGACTACTGATGTCTTTGGCTTTGTTATTTACTTCCTGGAGTTTTTAAAATTTGTAAATACTTGATGATTAGTGGTCCTATGCATATATTTTGTAGAGGGCAAATGATTTGGTCCGGAACAAAATACATCCAACATCAATAATCAGTGGATACAGGGTATGTTGCCACTTCGTTTCATATGTGATGACTTACAGTATAAACGTATTTCCTGTATTCTCATAATCTGTGTTACTGTTGGCAGCTAGCGATGCGTGAAGCTTGCAAATACATTGAAGAGAAGCTAGTGACAAAGGTTAGTTTTGTTCCATTGTTTTATTTTTTCTCCACTGACCTCATACATCTTCTTCTTGAATGAATGTACACCATTGTTTTATATCTTCATTGGGTAAATTTTGCATATTTGCTGTCTCAGTCATTTTTAATGGTTTTTTGTTTCATGTTCCGTAGGTTGAAAAGCTTGGGAAAGTCCCATTGATAAACTGTGCTAAAACCAGCATGTCCTCCAAACTGATATCTGGGGATAGCGACTTCTTTGCGAATTTGGTATGCTTCTCAACTCTCCTTACTTGACAATCATGTGGAAGTGCATGCTTTGTTAAATTTTATTATTAATTTCTATGTTTACTCTTGGTTTTGTCTGGGGAGTCTCTTTTCTACCTAAATCTATTGTTGCAATAATACTCTGATCATACATGTGGCTGAACTTTTATAATCCCATTTTCCTTGAAGGTTGTGGATGCCGTTCAGTCAGTAAAGATGACAAATCAGCGGGGAGAGATAAAATACCCTATCAAGGTCTGTTTATTGTCCTCTGTTAAAATTTCCAATACAAGATCTGGAATGACATGGTATGCTTATTCTCCTCTACTTACAACATTGTAGGGCATTAATATTCTGAAAGCTCATGGACAAAGTGCAAGAGATAGTTATTTGTTGAATGGATATGCACTCAACACTGGTCGTGCTGCCCAAGGGATGCCATTACGAGTATCTCCAGCGAAGATTGCTTGCCTAGACTTCAATCTGCAGAAGACAAAAATGCAGCTCGGTGTCCAAGTTGTTGTTAATGATCCACGAGAACTTGAAAAGATCCGTCAAAGGTATTTTTCTAAGTTGTGTACTTTTACTTGAGTTCCTTACATTCAGAGTACTTTTTTCTACAAATATCGTTCAGTTTATTCTCTTGATACTTACATGAAGAAGCATTTGTATTTTCTCCAATAACAAGGTGTATGGGGTAGAGAAAGCTCGAGATTTCTGGCTTGATTTAACATTTGTACTGCCGATGTTATCCGTGTTACTTACATAGTTTTTAATATGTTGCTGAATGTTTGTTTTCACAGAGAAGCTGACATGACAAAAGAAAGGATAGAGAAACTTCTTAAAGCTGGGGCTAATGTAATTTTGACCACGAAGGGGATTGATGACATGGCACTTAAAGTGAGATTGAAGACAACTCAAATTTTTTGAAGTATTCAAAGATGCTCAAATCCTTGGATTCTCATTTCTCTTGCTTTTATTTCAGTATTTTGTAGAGGCGGGAGCTATTGCTGTTAGGCGTGTGCGCAAAGAAGACATGCGCCATGTTGCTAAGGCAACAGGAGCAACCCTGGTGCTTCTTCAGCTATGCTTTTTCAGTGCTAAACATTGGAAGGAAGTTGCCAAGTTGTGATTGTCAAACTTAAATTTCAAATAACATCTTTGTTCTTTGTTTTATAGGTCACTACCTTTGCTGACATGGAGGGAGAAGAAACTTTTGATCCTGCACACCTTGGATCTGCAGAAGAGGTCGTGGAGGAGAGAATCGCAGATGATGATGTTGTATTGATAAAGGGAACCAAAACGAGCAGTGCGGTATGCCATTTGCTCCCTGCATGCTCATGCTTAATTGTTGACTCTACAATATCACAAATAACTAATCTTGAAATTATTCCTAAGTGAGCAACAGATTAGTCTATTTCTGACTTAATAAGCTTGTTGTCTGTAAGGTCTCTTTGATCTTAAGAGGTGCAAATGACTACATGCTTGATGAGATGGAGAGAGCTCTGCATGACGCTTTATGCATTGTCAAGAGAACCCTTGAGTCCAACACGGTAACATTCTTTTGTTGGCTGTTAGATACACTCCTTCCATTTGGTAATGAACATCACACGTTTCTGGCTTTACGCAAAAATCTGTATCTTGTCAACCAGGTGGTTGCGGGTGGAGGTGCAGTTGAATCAGCATTGTCTGTGTATCTGGAGCACCTTGCTACAACCTTGGGCTCTCGCGAACAATTGGCGATTGCTGAATTTGCAGATGCGCTACTGATTATACCAAAGGTTCTGCGACTGTCAATCCAATTTCATAAATGGAAAAAAATGTGTTTTGTTCTTGTCTTAGAATCAAATATTATCATCCTATTCGCAGGTGCTTGCAGTAAATGCTGCTAAGGATGCAACCGAGTTGGTAGCTAAACTAAGAGCGTACCACCACACGGCACAAACCAAGGCTGATAAGAAGCATTATTCAAGGTAATAAGCAATATTGCTGTTTGTGTTGTTTTCCTCGTGAGGTTTTGTTTGAAAAATGTTTATTTTCTCATCTGCTTTTTGTTGGGAAAACGAAAATGCAGCATGGGACTTGACCTTGTAAACGGAACCATCCGTAACAATTTGGAAGCTGGAGTGATCGAACCGGCTATGAGCAAAGTGAAAATTATCCAGGTGAAGCACTTGACTGACTCTCTCTCTCTCACATGAACTAATAAATAAATAAAAAGTATCTCTTAAAATTTTAAGAACTTTGTTTTGTTGTGACCAGTTTGCAACTGAGGCAGCCATTACGATTCTGCGAATCGACGACATGATCAAACTGGTGAAGGATGAGAGCCAAGGCGATGAGTAAGCCAGCTCAGCTCCTCTTTGTGTGCCTTATTTCATCCTTTCAGTATGTTGTTTTCGTCCATTTTAGCTTTTTTTTGTTGTCGCGCTGTAACAATATAGCTAGCCTCTGAAACAGCTGTTTCTGTTTTCTTTTTCCTACTCGCGTTTTTTAATTCGAAAGAATTTTTTGCTTTCTCTAGGATTACTCTCAGTTTGAGCTTTTTGTTCTCACAATTTATGAAATTATGAGGTAGTTCTTATAAGGTTCTGTGTGAAAAAAAATTCGCCACATGCTCATATTTTGTCCGTGTCCTAGACTCAGTGTTGTTACTGTTACCGATCTTCTTAAATGAGCCAAGTGCTAATACGGTAGCGTTAACTGCTCAGGTGAATTGAACAACTAACTTATGGAGTTTGGTATTAACATTATATGAGCAGAATAAACAAAGAATCAATATTTACACTACACTACATGCGTCTTAAACTAATCATATCGACGGTATGGTTTGAATGCTATGTGACGAAGCCAACAACAACGCAGAGCCAATGCTGGAGCCATCTTCCATGGCCTTAACCACTATGAATCGAGCTACGTTTTCTCCCAATATATCTCTTAGAGCTTCGTCCATGTATTCTCTGAACATCTTGTAATTCAGATAGAGACCTCCTTCTACTGCTACTACTGTTCTTTTCATCATCTGCTTATCGCTTCTTCTTCTTCCTCCTCCACTCCCATCTCTCCCTACTTTTTTCAAGATTCCTGCAATTCCTGCTGCTGCTAGCCTAGCTGCTCTGCGCGTTACTACACCGCATATCTTCACTACAAGTTTCCTCACCTTCAATGGTACCTCTGAGACCTGTGTAGCCATCATGGGATTTTAGGTATCATCACTCATTTACTTTCAGTGATTGTGGAACTTATCACAATGAATCTTTTTTACTTACCCCTAAATCTTTCAAGATTCTTGCTACTTCTTGTAACTCGGGTGTGTCATCTTCGTGCATTGCTGAGACAGAATTTGTTCTGTGATTGGAGTAAGATTTTATTTAGACATTTCTAATAGATGTGTTTACCAGAGCTTTTGGAAATTGAAAGTTTGGCAAAATTATTTTGGAAACAAAGTTAAACCAGACGCAGAAGAAGACACAAAGGAAATGTACCTCAGAACAAAAGGCGTTGATAAAACGGATGAGATGGGTCCAAAGATGTCGGACTCTTCTGACATGCAAAGAATTACTCTGCGGACAATGTCCCCCAAATACATACCTCCTATCATCTTCTCAAATCCCTATATGACAATACCCACAAATTGAATTCATTTTCACTGTTCACTGATTACTTGGTAGTAAGCTTTGCAAAATAAAATAAAAACGGAACAAAGGTGAAGTTTACTAATATTACCATGTCATTTGAATTCAAACTCTCCGCATCCAACTCAACGTCATATGAAGTTCTTGGCAGACGAGACGACCAAAAGTTTCCCCATTCCATATTGACCACCTAACACATCAGAGTGAAGCATTATAGGAAAAAGATCAAGCCACTGACATTGAATCCACAGGAATCTAAACTTTGATGGCTGAATATAGCGATTACCATGCTTCCAGAAGTTGTCCGAGGATTTTGGCACTTAATTATGGCATCAGTTCGTTCAAGGTAACAAGCATTACTACCTGTTCCAAAGACAACAGCGGCAATTGTGTCTGGGTCATGATAATGTCCAAATGATAAGGCCCCAACGGTATCATTCACCTGCTCAAACAATGAACTAATATCAGAGCTAAGCATGATGTCATGAGATCTTCTGAGAGATACATAGGGAATTTATCTGGCAAGAAGTATCTGTGAACAGAATAGGAAACAGTCTAAGATATGATTCTGTTGAAGTAATAAAGCACTTACAAGAGCAGCAACCCGTATATCTAAGCCTCTTCTGTCCAACGCTCCTTGTAGACATTCAGCAATGTCTTCCCCAGCCTAATTAACAGGACCAATGTGAACACAGGGAAAATGGTTAATTTTGAATGTGCATACACTTGTCGCAAAACTAGTGACTACATTTTCCCAAACCGAGCTCCAAATTAAACATCAGAAGATTGATCACATGATTCACATTAAACATCAGAAAATTATAATACACAAACTGATGGTTATATGTTTGATTTGATCCAACTCTTACTCTAAGAAAGACTGGTTTCATCATAGCTTAAGATGATATAATGCAGCCTTGCTCTTGCAATTCTACTTTGCAAGGCAGACAGGTAAAAGGTTGCAGAGAATTTGATCTAACCATTTCACTAATTGCAAAACCTTTTGTCCATTTAATGAGAACTCCTGAAGAGATAGAAGTTTGCTTGACTGGGAAAGAAAAAGTAAACGCAAGTTCTCTTTTAACAGCTTGTGAAAAATTGGACTCTTTTCCTTCTTTTTCAACAAACCTCTGCAAAGATGATGCCAGAAAGTCAAAGAGAACCTACAAATCAAGTAAATAACAATCACGTGAGCATTTGATCAGTCGGTTATTCTAAACCGAGCAAGGAGTCTAACAATGTTGAAGCAAAGCATTGTCACCTCGCTGGTGCTATTCAACAAAGATGTTGGTATGCAATGCCGTTCAATATCTTGAACTTGAAGAGATGACTTTTGGCCGCCCAGATGAACCCTTATTATCCTGAAGTAAGAGCCTCCAAGATGAAGTGCATAATAAGTTCCTCTCTCGCTCCTGTAATAAAAGGGCTCGTTCTTTACATTGTGACAATCAACCGAAAAAAACCTTTCAATTGCACAAAACTAAGTAGCACAGTTCGCCAAGGCAAGACAATTAAAAATTAAGTAATAATCAAATCGATCATTGAATGCCATTTATCTTCCACACATTTCTCCATCAAGTCACCAAATCCCATAAAACCTAAAAGGAATATCTTTTGAAAACACTAATCAACAAGCATTAGGATATGTAAAACCTCACCCATTGGGAAGGTCATCGACAAAAGTGAGTAACATTTTAAGCTTCGACCCTCCTTCAGAAACCAAACCAGCTTGCATCTCTACAGCTATGGCATCCACCATTTGCCTCAACCTTCCTAACGGCGTCTCACATGATTCCTCCAAATCTTTCAGTATCTCCACCACCTTCCTCCACTTCCTCCGACGTTTCATCCTCCTTCTCACCATCATCGTCGCCACTGAACAAGCAACCACCGCAGCGGCTGCCGTCAACGCCAACAAAACCTTCCCCATCCTAGTATCTACAGATGTCTATACAACTCTGAGAGATAAAGTACTCACATAGCAAACGCTCATAATAAGACGGAAGCAATTTTAAAATGTCTACAATCAGAGGCCACGAAATGCAAGTGGAAAGCTTCACCACCAATCATAAAACCCCATTTCACCCTCCATTTCACCGAAACGATTCCCTTTCTCTCGCTCCTCTCTATTACTGCAGATATAATTAAACCGCCTAAGCAGAAAGCAAGTACTTTCTGTTCCTTTTCCCTCCTCCGTAACTCCCGATTCTTCCGATTAACAGCCACGCTTCTAAACAAAAGTTTCCTGCGATGTTATCTCTTCCCAGCAAAAAAGAATGAAAAGGCGTAGGAAGAGAGATCTTTATGGATTTTCGCGGAGTCGGAAGAACGCTGCAAAGCAAGCGGATCGATGATTACTTGTTATGTTGAATATCTACCCAAATTACACTTATACCCCTCATGTACTTTTTGACTGTAAACGGTTTCCATTATTTTATTTGTTTTTGGTTGACTCGTTTTTCATCGTTAACTAATTATCATCTCTTGTTTTCTCTCTCTCATGCGATTTCATCGCCTTCTCCGGCATCGTCTTCGGCGGCAATTGCTCTTCTTTCACTGCCATCGATGTGTTTTTCTCTTCACTTCGAAGAGTGATATCCGTCGATCTTTGACGGTTTCCTTCACAAATCTTTTATATTTCTTCCCTAAAATCCCCACTTCCCTTTCCTCTGTTAATCTATTCATTCATTCTCTAATTACTCCATCTTTCTGCGATTTCACCATGTCGGATTCTCTGTCCAAACGTATGCAGGACATCACACTCGGAATTTCAGAACCAGTTATTGCATTACCGTCTGATGTGGTGAGACAAGCCGTACATGAAACTCGGTTCTCTCTCATCGAGAAACCAGTCAACCCTCGCCGGCAAAATCTCCGTGCACTCATGACCACACTCCCACGCCTTTGGAGTGTAGGCGAATCTGTAATCTCCAGAATTATTCATGATAATCAAGTCCAATTCCTCTTTCAATCCGAGGAAAGCCTCATCAATGTCCTCCGGCGAAGCCCATGGAGTTTCAACGAGTGGATGGTCATTCTCCAGAAATGGTCGCCGTCGAACTCAGTCTCCGATATGAAATTCATCCCCTTTTGGGTACAAATTCGTGGTATCCCTCTCCAATTTCTTACCTACGAGATGGTGATTTGTGTTGCCGGAAATTTGGGATCGATTATTGAATCCGATTTCAATACGGAAACTGCACACCGAGTCGAATTTGTTAGAGTCCGTGTTCTTTTCAACATCGACTCGCCTCTGTTTTTCCAAAGGATTTTCAAATTTGGTGAAGAAGAAGTGGTCTTAAGGTTTCGTTACGAAAAACTCCGGAATTTCTGCACCATCTACGGCTTATTGACCCACGAAGCTTCAGAGTGCGAAAACGGCGACGTCCCTCCTCCAGCCCCACCAACAGACGATTCTGGTGATTCCGGTGACGACAGGGGTTTAGATCTACCTACGAAATCTCCACCCATCAAACCTGCCCTGCAAATCGGCGCCGGAGAACAATTCTCACCGGCAGCGAAACGGCGTAAGACGCAGACAGGTTCTATTCGGTTTTTTCTAAATACCGGTTGGTTCAATTTAAATTATGATTGGTTAGAGATTGTGGTTCAGTCATTAAATTGGGTTGGTTTAGATTTCCGAACCGGAACAAAATCTGAACGGTTTACTAATTTAAATCAACATTCTTTTAACCGGTTCAATTTAAATGAACCGACCGGTCTAATATTAGAAAACTCGGTTATAATCTTGAGGAGTATGGTCAATATGGAATTCATAAAATTGGCCTACTTGACAAAATATCTGAATTATACTATTAATATTGGGTCGATTAGTATACATGGATTTTGGGGGAATAATAATGTCATCATCCATCTACGGTCTAGGCCTTCAAATTATTGTTATTTCCCAATGGTTTTCTGTCTGGAAGTTTATCTCAGTAATCGACACAATGATTGTATGTCCAATTTAGGTGATGGTATGGTGGGCCACATACCACCAGAATGCGAATGAATATAACATTTTGGAATTGTCGGGGTCTGGGAGGGTCTCTGACAATTCGACGCCTAAAGGGAATAAAGAAGGATTATTCCCCAGACATACTCTTCCTAATGGAAACAAAAAACAAGAATGATGTAATACATGATTTGGCTACTATTTTAGACTATGATTCTGTTGTATGTATCCCTCCTAATGGAATAGGAGGAGGTTTAGCGTTACTATGGAACAGTGCAGTATCTATCTCTGTTGTATCTTCTGATGAACGTATTGTAGACTGTAAAATTAATAATAATGGATTTGATTTCTTTTTGTCTTGTATTTATGGGCACCCCATCCGTAAATTTAGACATAATCTTTGGGAAAGATTAAAAAGAATCAATCTATCGAGGAACGGTCCATGGCTTTTATGCGGAGATTTTAATGAAATTCTATATTCAAATAAAAAAGAGGGGGTTCTATCCGAGAACCATGGTCCCTGTTAGATTTCCAACAGATGGTTTCAGTGTGTAATCTGTCAGATTTAAAATATTCAGGGAATAATATGACGTGGGTTGGGAGGCGACATAATCACCTGGTTCAATGTTGGTTAGATAGAGCTATGGGTAATCAAGAATGGAGATCATTATTTCCAGCTTCTACTGTTCAGTTTTTAGAATTAGTATACTCAGACCACAGACCGGGCATAATACGTATCAGACGTACGTCGGAATATGGAAAAAGGAATTTCCATTATGATCCGAGATGGGTCAGACATGAGGACTTTGCTAAACTGGTTAAGGAATCATGGAATGAAGTTAATCCTGGTTCAGTATTATCGTTGGAAAGAAGGTTGATAAACTGCAGATTAAGAATGTCACAATGGAGGAGGAATGTTTTTATTAAGTCTAATGATCGAATAAAACTTCTAACTACGGAAATAGACTCCGCTAAGACAGACGCTCGTTTCGATAATCAACATATTGGAAAGCTACAAAAACAATTGGCTGCTGCATATGATGATGAGGAAATTTTTTGGAAGCTCAAAAGTAGAAATCAATGGCTCGGGAAGGGGATAATAATACTAAATTCTTCCATGCAACTACAAAAAATAGGAGAGCACGGAATATAATAAATTCTATAAAGAATTCAATGGGAATGGACATCTTTGGCAACGAAGCTATCGCTGGAGAAGCACAACAGTATTTCACTCAGCTTTTTCGGTCAACCCAGCCAGATACAATGGAAGATACATTAAATATGATACCGAAAGTTGTCTCTGAGGATATGAATTCAGAATTAATTAAAGACATTTCGAAAGAAGAAGTCAGCCAAGCTATATTTTCTATAGGAGCAAACAAAGCTCCAGGACCCGATGGTTACTCGGCAGCATTTTTTCATCAACATTGGGATATTGTTGGTGACGCAGTTTATAATGAAGTCCAAAGATTCTTTCAGTTTGGAAATATGAACTCGAAGTTTAACCATACAAACCTGTGTCTTATCCCTAAATCAAATACCCCAACGGTTTTGCAAGACTTTCGGCCAATTTCACTTTATAATGTAACTTACAAAGTAATATCTAAGATTTTGGTTTTTAGATTACAGAAAATATTGGATAATATTATTTCTGAAAACCAAGCGGCTTTTATACCGGGTAGATTGATTACGGATAATGTACTTATAGCTCATAAAGTTCTCCACTCTCTCTGGGTTCAGGATCGCTGTGCGAAATCATTTATGGCTGTCAAAACGGATATCAGCAAGGCTTATGATCGAGTGGAGTGGAATTTTCTTGAGGCTATTTTAATCAAGAAGGGTTTTTCACGTTTATGGATCCGTTGGATAATGGAATGTGTCTCATCAGTTTCATTCTCAATCCTCATTAACGGGAGCTCTTATGGTAATTTTAAACCAGAAAGGGGTTTAAGACAAGGTGATCCCCTATCACCGTATTTATTTATAATCTGTGCGGATGTACTAAGTATTCTACTCAAAAATGGGGAACATAAAGGGTGGATCCAACCTATACGTATCTCACACAACGGGCTTACGATTTCCCATCTTATGTTCGCCGATGATTCCTTATTTTTTACCAAATCTGATCTGCAAAATGCTTCCCAGCTGAAACAGATCTTTCACGAGTATGGACGTATATCAGGACAGATTATAAATATGGACAAATCATCTATCACATTTGGTCAAAAGGTTTTTTGACATACGCGGCATCAAATACAGAATATATTGGGTATTCATAACGTGGACGGAGGTGGATGGTATCTAGGTCTACCAGAACAATTTTCTCGAAATAAAAGGGTACTCCGGCAATATGTTGTTCAGAAGGTACAAACTCGGATTTCGGGATGGCAATCTAAGTTTCTTTCACCAGTAGGAAAAGAGATACTGATTAAAGCTGTTGCTTTCGCTTTGCCCGTATACTCCATGAATGTTTTTAAATTACCAACTCAAATCAGCAGTACGATTAACAAGATTCTGAATCAGTTTTGGTGGGGTTCTACATCTAACGAGAAGAAAATGTCTATGGTATCTTGGAAGAAGATGGCTACACCAAAGTTATTAGGAGGTTTGGGTTTTCGAGATCTTCAAAAGTTTAATCAAGCATTATTGGGAAATTTATGTTGGAAATTATTACAACGCCCACAAAGCTTCCTTTCAAGGATTTTAGCCAGTAGATACTATAAACATGGCGATCTCATGTCCGCAACTATGGGTTATAGGGCTTCTTATGGATGGCAATCTATTTTATATGGTCGATAGTTACTGGAATCCGGACTTCTTCGTACAATTGGATCAAGATCATCTATTTCCCTTGCTGAAACAAACTGGTTACCTATATCACCAACCTGGGCACCGAGACTACTTCCATATACAAATCCTACTATGAAGGTTAGTTCGCTCATTAATAATGAATCAAGGCAGTGGGACTCTGATATGATCACGGATTTCATTGACAAAAATGATCATCACTTAATTTATAAATTATTCATCCCAAATTTACCCTGTACCGATGGATGGTATTGGAAGTTTTCGTCGGATGGGATGTATAATGTCAAATCTGGTTACCGATAGACACTCAAAAATGATAATGGTTCTCCATCTTTACCATTATTATCAAATCATATGGATTTAGCAAAACAGTTATGGAAACTTCGTCTTCCGCCTAAGATGATTCATTTTTTGTGGAAGCTACTGTCAAACGCTCTACCCCTTAAGTCGCATTTACTCAAACGAAACATATGCCCGGATGATAAATGTTACCATTGTCTAGAACATGCAGAGTCGGAAGTCCACCTATTTTTCAGTTGTCCAAAAGCTCAGATGGTTTGGCGTAGATTGGGATTTGGTATTTCATCTCCTGGCACAGATCTCAATATTCACGATATTATTCGACGGTTGATCAATAGTTATGAATCTTTTGATCAAAACTGCCCCCAAAAATATATTCTTTTCTATATTTTATGGCATTTATGGAAGGCTCGGAATGATTTGGTCTTTAACAAGAAAGACATACCTCCTGAGCTTATATTGGACAAAGGATTTCAGAATGTAGCTGAGTGGATTACCAGTTTGTCAACAAAGGACATAAGCTCAGATCAATCTTCTACCACCTCTTCTACTTCTCGAACTGCTACTCCGATCATTAAGAGATGGTCACCACCCCTTACACACTGGGTTAAATGCAACTATGATACTGCACACAGAGTTGGATCATCATTGTCGGGATTGGGATGGATTATACGAAATGAAAATGGCCGCTTTCTGTTTGCGGGAATGGGTAAATTTCAAGGAAGACACTCAATTGTTGAATCAGAATGTTCAGCCTTAATTTGGGCAATACAAGCAGTTTGGGCTTTGGGTTTCAGATATGTCATTTTTGAAGGTGATAATTTATGTATTAATAGCATTTTAAATCAAAACACCATTAATTATCATCTTCAAAATTATATTATGACTATTCAACAATAGACATCTCAATTCACTGGAATTCTTTTTAAACATCAACCAAGAGACGGAAATAAAGTGGTGGATATTCTAGCATCTTTAGCAATTTCTTCAGATGTCGATTGGAAACTCTTTAATAGTTGTCCTTATTTTTTACAAGACAATGTAAACAATGATATTTATCACTAATAAAATTTATGTTGGCAAAAAAAAAACTAATTATCATCTCTTCTCTTTGTTATTTTATACTAAAACCTATATAATAACTAATAAGTGAAACATAATATCAATTAACGAAAATATAGTTTTTCACTAATTTTCCAATCTGGAAAAAGAAAGTGACAAATATAGAATTTACATAGAAAATATGTAGAACTTTATTTTTCACGGCCTAAAATGGCATCATATATTTTTGACGATTAAAATGGCATCATATATTGATATATATAGGATATATATTAGGATAATATGTAAATTTACGTAAATAGTAACAAACAAAACAATGAGATAACATAAACATCTTTTTTTGGTTTAGCTAAATTAAACTTACCTTGTAAACAGTGGCTTTATTTGTCAACTAGAATCATGAATCATCATATGCTAATTGCTAGTGGATAAAGCTTAAAAAAACATTAATTATCCAAATACTAGAAAGAAAAATGTTTTTCTGTGGTTGATAAATAGTTAGCAAAGAAATCGTTTTTAAAAAGACTAAAAGAAAATAATGAGATAGTGATTTTCATCTCTACTTTTCTCTCTCTCGCTGGATAGTGCTTTAGTGGTAAATTTCTTTCTTATGAATAGTTTTTCTTTGCATATAATTTACCCTAAAACATAATAATGTTTGTTGGTAAAGAGTTATTAATTTAAATATACAAAAAAAAAAATTTGTCACTTAATAAAAACACAGCACAACAGCAAAATCAAAAGATATAAAATATTTTCTAACCAATATAAAATTGAAATGCTAATATAAAAGAAAATAGAACTTTTCTTACGGTCTTGCTTTGCGAGTATGGCAACATGTAAATATTTTTCTTTGATTGGTGATTAAAGGGAAAATTTAGAGAAATGTTGTCTGATTGATTCGAACTCGTTTATCTCCACATTGAAAATTGGTCATCAGTCTGGTTTATTGAAGAGATTAATGAGGTCAGTTGAATTGGTAATGAACCTTGAACATTATTGTTACAAGTTAGAACTCATGCAAACTAAACATAGTTCAGATAAAACTAAAAAACTCCATATGCAAAAGAGATAAACTTTTGTAACTATCCCGCATATCCAATAGATCAGTTGTTCCATCCTGCAATTTGAAAATCTAACCAATTTTTGCTATTTGAGCATCTGTTTTTCATGAATCATCTATGAAACAAACAAAGAAGATTCGCACCAAAGATTGTAATTCATGTGATTTTGTCTCTCGTGTTTCCTCCGGCACCACAATTTCCGTGTTGATGAGTGAAAACTAGTATTCACTCTTTGTACGGGTTTTAACAAGAATATCTAGGCGCAGTGTGTTCTATGGCATTATAAACTTTTCGTTTCTTTGAACCATAATATGCATGGAAAACTGGTAGTATCTGATTTGGTCCGGTGATCATCCGAGATGTGCCAATATAAAATGTTGTACATAAGGGAACGTAAGTGGTTTGCGTCCACCTCACTTACTTTCCCCACCCGAGTTCGACTTAAGTATTCACCTTATCCTACGTTGTAAGGTTTAATGGTTTTATCGATCCAAATAATAATGTAAAATAAACGAGAACTGAGTTTACGATTCTTGTATATTATGTTTTGATGTGATGTTTAGAATATGCTTGGATTGCATTTATCACATATTCCTGGTCCCTGGTTTCAGGGAGTAATTAATCATAATGGTCAATTGATGAAATACCTGCTTCTGGTCAAAGAATCTTTTAACTATTATAAATTGAAAAAAGTTCAAACTCTTTTTCACACTAGTTTTTTTGCTTTTAAGTGAAAAAACTATTACAGACCAGATTTGTTTTTGCTAAAACAATCAGTAGTCCAGAAATCGTAGAATTGACATTTGAAGACATTGGCAACAGAAGCTGCTTTTAGTCTATGAGGAAAAAGAGGTTATTGTAAGAGTATTTAGGCTTTAGATCATATGGAAGCAATTTTAGGACATTGTTCTTGAGACCATTATTAGGTTGTTACTAGTCATCACTCAGGGGACACTTTTTCTTTATATCTGTGATTCATATTTTATTGCTATTTTGTATAACCTTATATATACATTAACGTCTATTTATTCAATTTAGTGTTTATTTGATTACATATCTAGTCTTTAGAAACTTATAAACATATTACATATTATAATACACATACATCTTTCACGATTCTTCGTAAAATTTATAAACCCTTCCTACATCTAGATTTTTGGTATATTTGAAAATTTTCTAATCATTTGGGACATTCTTCTGGAAGCACACCAAAGTAAATGATTATCTCGAAGGTTTTCGGTTATAATTTATACACAATATTATTTATTATATAATTCTAACACATTAGCTGAATCAGCCTTTTATTTTGTATAAAGTTTAAAGAATTTCTAAAAAGTTGGCATGTTTTTATTTTTGACACTTCATCCACTCTTAACTTGACACATGTATGTTTTTATTTATTTATCATCACGATACTATGTCTTAATATCGTAACACTTAGATAAAATAATATAAATTTATTTTTTTAAATATTAAAATCAAGAGATAACAATATATACGAAAAAAATCCAAAAAAATGGTAAAAAAAAGCATGAATTATTCAAAATGATTCAAATTAGAGTAATATCGTAAAATAACATATTTTAAGTTTATTTTTCAAATCTAACACATTAAAAATAAAATTTCAAAATAGTACAAATTATTATATAAAAATAATTATTTAACTCAAATAAACTATATATAAAATTAAAACATAATGTTTGTATTTACTTTTTTAATTTAAAGTTTAAATTTTCTTTATTAAAAAGAAAATTTTAGTTATTTTAGTATTAAATTTGTGTTATTTTTAAAAATTTAAATGATTACTGTTATATTTAAAATAAAATTTTGAAATAGTGATATTTTATACAATTGCCCTTCGAATTATTTATATCTATATATTGACGTAATATTTATAATATTTTTCTTCTCTTAACTCTTATTATCATTTTTATTCATTTTTACATATAGGACATGGGGTGTGAATATATTTGATTTGTTTTAAGAATAATAAAAAAATAATATCTAAACATTCTCCACAAACTTAGGAAAAAACAAATTATGTCTATTTTAGTGAAAATATTAGAAAATAACTATAAAAATTTTGTATACTGGATCGGATGATTACATTCTAGATTTCTCGAAATTTATATTCTGGAAATATATATATATATATATGTATCGATTTATATCGTTGGATTATAAAACGTGTGCAACTTTTAGGTGTAATAATTGTTCAATTATTGATAAATGGTGCTTGTCTTATGTAATAACCAACTCTTAATTTTTTCATTAGAAATTAAATTAAAAATTATTATGATTGCATAAGATAATATATATGACTCTTTTTGCCAAATAATTTGGAGTTGGTGTTGTCGTACATGTATTACAATATCCATCGAAAGTATAAGCTTTTTATGATCTTCATATCTTTAAAACTTTTTTGGCACGTCCACAAATGTATGAATCACATAGCACCATTTCTTTTCTTAAAATATATCTTAATTTCCAGGATTTTATAATTTATTATTGAATTAGAGTGCATGTTAGTTAAAATATTACATTGTGTCTAATTGTATTATTATCCAATGGCAGCTCTACTAAATTGCACTACGTACACATTCTTATAAACCTAACAATTTTTTATTATAAAATTGCCAATTAAACTTGAGCTTTTCAGGATTAATTATATAACATTTCTATTATATTAATACTTTGATTTAGAAAATTGTGTATTTATTTAGTATATATGTGATAGTTAAGTTTATAAGAATATATTATGAGATATATAATTATATTTGCTAAATAAAAACAAAAAATAATAAAATTATTTGTGAGATATAAGGACTAAAAATAAAAAAAATGATTTTAAAGGTTGTTAAAAACTAAAAAAAACATTGATATTTTTTCAACATATCGTCAATAGATTACTCAGTTTGATAATATATATTTTCAACATCAACCTCGTTTATATAATCAGATGACGGATGTGTTAACTGCTAATTCTTTAGTAGAACAAATAGATTGGAAATTATTCAATGTTTATCCTCATTTTATTCGATCTCTAGTAAACAATGATATTCAATAATATATATTTTTGGCAAAAAAGAACTAAAATAAAAATAAAAATGAGAGTTAAATATGCTTTAAATTCAATACAAATTACCAATATCTGGTGGTTGCAATTAAGAACAATGCATTGTTTTGGTATAGTTCACGAAGATTGAATGATACAAATATGCCAAAACGGATGAGCTAAGAAACCATATCTATAGTTGCATTTACTTTCGAACTACTCCACTAATTTCAATCTAATTTGTTTTATTTGGCGATATATAATTCTACTAATCGAAGATAACATTTTCAATTTGATCATGTTTTTGGCTCATACGACGAACTTTGTCAATTAACGTGAAATATTAAATGGCTTTCACCATATGCGAATGGACATTCTTGACATACAATTGTATTTATTATATGATTTCTTGATATCTACTATATATATTAAAGGAGAAGCACTAAAGATAAAAATTGCTGAGGTGTCATCACCAGATTTATTCTCAGAAATTTTAAAAAATATTTAAAAACAAATTAAAAAAATTTACCACCGACCAATTCGTTTGAGACAATATTATGTTATAATATTCCTAAAAATTTACGTTTAACCGTTGCAATAAATGATACCATATTTGACTTTTTTTTAAATATTCATACATTGGACTCATTATTTAATTTTCTATAAATGTATATATATTACAATAAATGTTCAATATTTGATTTTCTATATATGTTTATATGTTACAATTGCAACTCAGAAATTACTATTTTTAGCATTATGTCAGTTCGTATTTTAGATATGCTATCATTTAATGACACAATAAAAATTTCATAGACATATGATTTCTTGAAACCTCTTATTCTTAAAAACACTAACTTACCATTTTTAATATTTATGATGATTGTCGTTAGGTGTGATTGCCATTTAAACCCAAAAACGCACATTCACCATTTAAAATTTCACCCCATTGATATTTTTAGCATAATTTTAAAAAAATTCAAAATTAAATTATGGAAAACCCTAGATGCACAACTCACTATATAATGCCCATTATTTTGCTTCATCGTCGCTCAAACACTCTAACATTATAAATTAGTATACACAGTTTTGTTTTTTTCATGGTTTTAGTTACTGATTTTTATTCTCTGAAACTATTCAAAACGCAATAGAAAATCAGAGTTAAGATTTTAAAATTGTGGAAACAATTTTGAACATGGTATTGAGACTCTTGCGATGGTTGTCGTGGATGAAAAAGTTTTTCTTGAACAATTTAACATTGTTTTATTTTCTTTTCTGTATATATTAATTTTATTTCTATTTTATTATTTCTTCAACATTTATTTTTTTATGCATATATTAATTTTAATTTTATTTTATTATTTCTGCAGAACCAAACTATGTATGTAACTTTCAAAAAAGAGTTCGGACGAAAATTTGAAATTTTTTTGGATGAAGGCCAGTCTAAAATAATTACAAATTTTCAAATATCTCACGTTGGTGTTCGTTTTAAAACGACCAACCATATTTACAAAATTTAAAGACTTTGTTTTCTACACTATCTGATATTATCTTCTTTTTGCTATTATCCTCTTTAGAAGAAATAAACGTTTTTAAGTCAAATCTTTGTGTAGCCTCTAGATACAGCTTCATCAAAGATGTAAACGAGTGAGTTTAGAAAATTAAACACATTTAATAATTTATGTTTCTATATAATATTTTATTTAAATATAAATATACCAAAAAATTTTATATAATATTAATATTTAAATTAATAATATAAAATAAATAAAAAAAATTCCGTGCACAACATGGATACTATCTAGTGAACAATGAAAACTGAATATATCTACGTATCACAGTATCAGTAATATACTAAATAAAGTTATTTACATGAAAATAATCCAATATAGAAAATATGTTAAAACGCATATTTGAGACACTGAACAAGATATAGTATATAGTTATTAATAATAATATTAATGCGTGATCGGCCCGCAACAAATGCAAGGGAGCACATGCCACGAATGTTTACAGACTTTCAGGGATTTGTTAGTTTAATGTGGAAAACGTCAAGTAAAATTCAAGATTGTTGATTTTGAAATTATATCATGTATTTGGATCATGGTTATAAACATAGTAACAAAAAAACTAAAAATTATAATATTAGTTTTAAAATACCATAAAATCGGTAATTCCGATTGGATCAAATTGACACATGACCCAAGAGCTCGCCCGGTTCAGTCGCTAGTCTGTCCGGTTTCTAAAACATTGCTTGCTTCAGAGAGTTCAGAGTCTTCAGACACAAAGATAGAAGAGAGAGGGTCCCACTGGAACACACGTAAGCAAAATTATGTAAGAGAGGAAGAGATGTTGTCGAGCCATCACTTCCAAAAACATTATATATACAAAGAAGTCTCAAGTGGACTCACTCATGAATTCTTATTCAATTTTTAAATACAAAATCGAGAAGACACCAAAAACTCAAGTCTGACATTAAAACCCAAAATCCAAGACGCGATTTCATCCTCTCCACACGGCGTGGCGTTGTAAACAATGCTCCTCTCTCTCTTCTTCTTCTTCTTCTTCGTCCTCCATCTTAATCTCTCTTCCTCCTCTATTTCCTTTCCTGATTTTCAGATCATTGACGTTTTACAGCCACCTATCGCCCTCACAGGAACTCTTTCTCATTTCAACAACACCCATTTTGCCGACGATTCCAAATACACTCTTCGTCTTCTTCACCGCGACAGATTCCCTTCTGTCAGTTACCGCAACCACCACCACCGTCTCCATGCCCGTATGCGCAGAGACGCCGAGAGAGTCTCTGCCATTCTACGCCGAATTTCTGGGAAAACCGTACCTTCCGGTGGAGATTCGAAATACGTGGTCGACAGTTTTGGGTCCGATGTGGTTTCCGGTATGGATCAAGGGAGTGGAGAATACTTCGTGAGGATCGGTGTTGGAAGTCCGCCTAGAGATCAGTACATGGTGATCGATTCCGGAAGCGATATGGTTTGGGTTCAATGTCAGCCTTGCAAGCTTTGTTACAAACAATCCGACCCTGTTTTCGACCCGGCTAAATCCGGGTCTTATACCGGAGTCTCATGCGGCTCTTTTGTATGCGACCGGATAGAAAACTCCGGCTGCCAATCCGGCGGGTGCCGCTACGAGGTTATGTACGGCGACGGGTCTTACACGAAAGGAACATTAGCCCTCGAAACGCTGACGTTTGGTCGGACGGTGGTTCGAAACGTGGCTATTGGATGCGGCCACCGAAACAGAGGAATGTTCATAGGAGCTGCCGGGTTATTGGGTATTGGCGGAGGTTCAATGTCATTCATCGGTCAATTGAGCGGTCAAGCCGGCGGTGCGTTCGGTTACTGTCTAGTGAGTCGCGGCACCGAGTCGACGGGTTCATTGGTATTCGGACGGGAAGCTTTGCCTGTTGGAGCCTCATGGGTCCCGCTGGTCCGTAACCCGAGGGCCCCGAGTTTCTATTACGTTGGGCTCAAGGGTCTCGGAGTTGGCGGCGTACGGATTCCTTTACCAGACGACGTTTTCGACCTAACCGAAACCGGAGACGGGGGAGTGGTTATGGATACGGGAACAGCCGTCACAAGACTTCCCACGGCGGCTTACGCCGCTTTCCGTGACGGATTCAAATCGCAAACGGCGAATTTGCCACGAGCATCCGGTGTATCGATATTTGACACGTGCTATGACCTCTCCGGGTTTGTCTCAGTCCGAGTCCCGACCGTGTCGCTTTATTTCACAGAAGGTCCGGTTTTGACCTTACCGGCAAGGAATTTTCTGATGCCGGTGGACGATTCGGGAACGTACTGTTTCGCGTTTGCGGCGTCTCCGACGGGTTTGTCCATAATAGGGAACATACAACAAGAAGGAATCCAAGTTTCTTTCGACGGAGCCAATGGCTTTGTTGGGTTTGGTCCCAATGTTTGCTAGCGGTTTTTCAAAAAAAAAAAAACTAGACATTACAGTTTTTGTTTGGTAGTAAGTAAACTATATATGTATTAGACTTATTTATTAGTTTTGTTTGCGTTTTAAGAAATAATTAGTAATAGATATTCAAAAAATGTATATGTTTGATCAAAATTGTATTTTGATTTGTGGGGCTAGGTGGAGAGAATCTAATATTAGTTTGAGTAACTGTTTGAGTTGTGATTCAACTTTTAGAGAGTACCAAGTGAAAAGGTCACACGCAGAAAAAGGTTAAAAACTGTAAAATTTTGTGGTCAAGCGTGAGGGCGTTGGGGAAATGAACTTTTTCTATTTTACTAAAATTTACATTACATTACACTAAATAAGTTTTAGTTAGCAGTTAGCACATGTTCCCAGGTATGTCGAATTTTAGTCATGACCACTTGACTGATTTTTAACTTTTGTTTGTTTCATTGTTAATTGACATTTACACGGATAAACTCATAGACCTAAATCGATAAGTAAAGAATTTCTCAACGAAAAAATTGTTTATGGTTTGGCAGGGTCTCTGGACAGTCTTTAGGTTTGTACTGTGCATATGAGTACCTGAGTGAGAGAGACCCACAAAAGCTGGAAACTTATTTTTTTTTAAGTGAGTGAAATCATTTAAAGCAACTTCATAATCTCTAGTCATACCAATGAATCACTTGGAATATACATATTCCTCTTCATTTTCATTACTTTCCGTATCCTAATTTTCCAAAGTTAATTTTTCAACCGGATATATAATTTGATTTTTGGTTTAATCGGTTTTTTATTTAGTATTTCAGGTTTGTCGATTAATTTAGGTCAGAATGATTTTTTCTGGTTTATTTGTGATGATACATACTTAGCCGTTGGATACCTGAAAAATTTAACAACAGTCTTCTGTTCTTTTCACACTGTAACTTGGGAAAAACAAGAAACGAAAATGAGCAGAGAGCACTAACCGACAAGAAGCACGTGCATTCATACCAATGATTCATTATCAATCTTTGGTTACTAAATTACAGCCCCTCCAGATAAAAAGAGCCTTCTGGTGAACAAATGCAAAAAAAAAAGAGAGCAACAAAAGTCATACATAAAAGGGGTCCCATTGTCTTCTATTGTGTTCCCTTAATCAACAAAAAATTTCAACCACTGTGTAAGTATTCATGATCTTCAAACACAAAGTTGTTTGTTACACATAACAAAACTTTCACTTTCTTTCCAACTTCCAATCATTTCGTTCTTTCTTTTTGCTTATTGTGTATCACTGTATTTGATCCACTGTGCAGAAAATCATTTTAGTTTGCATTTTTATAAAGTTTTCATCCACTGTGCCTTACGTCTCTCTCAGCTCAACAAAGCTTACAAAGAAAATGATTAAATGTATATATTTACTAATTCTCACAACTTCGTATCTCCATCAAGCAATTTTTAATTAGTTTTTGTACAAGTTAAAGATAATCTTCAATTCTCATAGTATAATATAATTTCAGAGTTCTTAACGAGGTTTTCACTCAATTTCTTTTGCATTTTCTCGATAATAATTTAAACAAAAACAACTGTTGGTCCTTAAAGAGTTCCACAGACATTGGCAAGTTTACGAAACCATTTTTCATATGTTCTTGGAGAGAAAGCCTAAACCTCAACATTAACCTTGTTTTTGTTTTAACTTAAGAACTTTTGCCGACGAAAAAGCCTAAAAACTGAAATCTTAGAGAGGAAATAGAATAAATTATAACCAGAATCATGCGGCTAAAACCGCTGGCTGCAATCTGCACGGCGGTGTATGTGTACTAGAGAGCCACCCAAGCTTATTGCGTGCAGCTTATGTGCCGTCCTTTACTAACCGACTGTTAAACCAAAACCAAATTTGTAGTCCTTCTTCTTATGATCCAGCTGAGAGAAACAAAGCGAATCAGATCTTTAAATCTTTAATACCGAAATATTGAATATTCAATCCATTCATTACGTACCTCTGCAGATAGAAGAAAATTGAGTCCCATACTCAATCTTTCTTCAAGGAGAGCGGATGCAACACCGTTGGAATCAATCTTCCCACGCACACGAGACTTGAAACAAGACAAAGATTATCTTATACATATTTTTGTTGCTTGTTTTCAATTCCATTACAATCAGGAAAATTGGCAATCTTACCTGTCTAAGAATGTAGTCATACCCAACACTAGCTGCAACATCTCTTGAAAAGTAGTTGTACGTGAAATCAGTCGCGAGTGAAACCTGATTATGTGTTGTGATGCCATGGAAAAAAAAGAATGAATGTGTCATGATTTATCTTTATACTCTATTCGGTTTATGATCAAAATTAAATAACAATGGTACATTACCTTGTCGGAAATCTTCTGAACATAGTTCATAACAACAGCACCAGTGCTAGCAACTTGTGCAGAGGCGACCTATTGATAAAGAAAAGTTCTTAACGTATTACTGTGTTTTCACCAATATAAAATCTGATTCTATGATTAGGCTTTGTGAAGAAGTAAAACAAACCATCTTGTCATTCTCGTATCTTGCAGCATAACCTATGCCCGACTTTCGAGGCACACCAGCCCAGAAAACTTCACCACCTAAGGAGAGACGGGGTGTCACACTCTGTACAAAAAAAACCCCAAAGAGAATCCAATGAATAGAAAGAACCAATACACAGACAATAAGCATTATTCTCACATGTATCATACTAGAACAATTTAACTATTACTGATCAAAAGAAAAACTGTCCACAGATAAAAGCAAGTTTTACTATAACTATAAAAACAGACACTGAGCATGACCATAATCACAAAGTTTAGAACAACTTATGGTTCATGTCTTATATAGGTTACAGCCAGATGAACTAAGATAACTACACAAGCTCATACGTTCATAGATGGCCAATTCTTTTCCTGTCTGTTAGACTCCACAAAGAAAAGCCTACAGATTTGCAGTTGTATCAAGGACAATGTCCAATTTACCTGAATATAGGTTGCTCCAATTAGAGCACTGTTCCCAAGTTGAAGTTGGGCTCTGTAGTCTTTTCCCTATACAAAGTGAGACCAAGCAGATTAAAAAACTCAGATGAACCAAATATCATCAGAAAATGCATGATGGGAACATGAAATTCTCAAATATAGAGAGTTTCCTTACCATGTAATCAAAGTTGAACATTGCATGCGACATATGTTGCTCGTTCGTCAGCTGGCAGAGAAAGTGAAATAAGATGATAAACACAACAAGATTACAGAAAAAGAACGAATGTCCAGCTCCAACTGCAGCACTTACCTGAGCATTCGCCTTCACGACCAACTTATCAGTTAAATCGGCTTTCACTCTTGCATTTAGTCTACCATCAGTCATAACCCTTCCAATAAGCATCAACTGCATACTTGTTTTGTCATCTTCATACCATCTTGATGGCCATAAGAATATTAAACAAAGTGATTACCATAAATACTACCTGTGGGTCGAAATAATTGGCACCAAACTCATAGTGGGCTGTTGGAATTTTGATAGTTTCAGATGACTGAGAAGGAACTTCGGTTGGCCCCATCATTACACTGTTTGAAGCATTGATATACAGGCTTGCTCAATGACGAACACAAATAAAATGATGGCACACCAGTAACTATAGACATAAGTTTCTACCTGTGACTAAGAGAAAACTTTTGATTCAACGCCTTGGTAAAGTCAAAGCGCAAACCCTCAAAATTTTCTGCCTTTAAAGACACTGCAAAGAATAATCAATTCAGTTAAAATCCAAGATAAACCAAAATCTAAATGCTTCACCACACATACAAAATCTGACATCAAAACAGTAAAAAACCATTAGGAGAGACACTCACGATTTCTATGTGAATAAAAGATTTTGAAAAATTACGAATAACGTTTCGTTATAAATCTATATTTTGAAAAATTAGTAGCAGCTGTAGTCATCTAGTTACGTTAGAGAAATGGATTAATTTGAATTTTGATTACCACAGACAAATTTGAGGCAGCAAATGAACAGCTTAAATCATACTATATCGTTTCTAATGTTTGTAAATCTCGTAAGATCTGAGATATCCAGGAATACAAAAAGGAGAAATTCAATATACAAAGCGTATATGATATACTAAACTGAAAGCTTCACGGTGGAGTTCCTCATAGGGAACAGGACAAGGGAGGTTCGAGTAATCAACTTTCTCATCGAGTTTAGTCTTCGCATCAACTTGTGCCGTACCCAGCGGTGGTAAAAGATCTGACATCGCCGCCGGTACCGACAGTAGAAAAGAATGGGAAGAAGACGAAGAAGAAGGAGTGAGGGTTTTCTACTTTTCTTTCTAGTTTGGGGGCGCTTTGGGTTTTGCTCTTGCAAGGGTTTTGTAATCGTGCCAATGCTGGTTTTCTCCGGTTCGGTCTTCTCTTAATTCCACCACTAAACCGTTAAATCAGCCTCCCATCCGATCAATTAAAGTTGTTTGTTGAAAAAAGAAAATACATGAAATGAATGTTGTTTTATCATTATACTAGTGTTAAATTCTAAAACTTTCTTTTTAACTGAAAAAACTATTTTATTGAAGAAACAGTATTTTTCTTTGAAAAATTACTTGAAAATAGGTAGGAGCATCCGGATACCCGTTTAGATTTCAGTTCGTTTTTTCGGATTACGGATATTTGAATACTAAAAATCTAGAATCTATTTGGATATTTTCGAATTTTTGTTCAGATCTCTTTCTAATTCTATTCGGTTCCATCCATATTTGAATCGAATTTAGATTTTCGAAACACTAGTAAAAAAAGTTAAAAATTATTAAATATTTATAAAATTTGATTGAAATTTGATTAATAACCAAGGATTTTCAAATATTTTAATTATTTTAATTGTTTCAACTTAAAAATAATTGATGTATTCAAGTTTATCATTGAGATTTTGTGTAATTAAATCTTATCAAACTGTAAGTATTATTAATAATCTTATGTATATAACTATATTTTAGATATTTTTAGTATTCATTCAATTTTTGTTTCGATATTGGTTCGATTCGAAATTTTTGTATATAAAAATGTAGATCATTGAGGTTTTTTTTGTCAATTTTGGTTTGATTTGGTTCTTTTTGGGGTCGGTTCGTTCCATGTTTAGATTTAAATTATTTGGCCGAAGCTTACTTGAAATACTAATTAATAGTGACTTTTAAGATATAAGGAAACTCTTGCATGCATTGCATTGGATCTTTTTCTAAAACCCAACTTCCAAACATAACAATTTGTGTTTTTTTTCTCTCTCTCTCTCTCATACTTATCATTCCTCTCACTTTCTCTCCAGATTTCTTTCTTTTTATAAATTAGTTTTTTTCCTTCCATTCTTTTTTTTAAAACATTTTTATACTAGAAAATTATATTTTAACTCGAATATATTTTTGGAAATTTTATATTTTACGAAGTTAAATCAAAGAATTGAGAAACAACTGACCAAGTTTTGGAAAAAATGTTAAGAATGGTAATTGTTGTTTTAGCATTGTATAATCTAATAAAAAGTTACATATATTTATAGCACCCTAAACAAATGGTTAACAAATATAAGATCTCAAACAATAATTTTTTTCATCCACGTACATAAATTCACTAATATAAATTAGTATCTAATAATTTTATAATACTATTAACTAGAAAAAATCAAATATTCATATTTATGTTTATGTGGTATAATGAATATTTTGACATATTATAAAAACACAACGTGATAAATATATGATTAGATTTTCCAAAGGGAGAAGATATATAGTTGGAGAGAAGAATAGATTTTAACAGCTTAAGTAGTATTCTCAACAACTATACTCACTGTGAGAACATATTTCACTCCTTTATCTGCTCGGTATCTTTCCAAAATCTTAAAACAGAGAAACTTATGTATAGGGGCCTCGAATTCACAGACCCAAATACATGGAATTTTATATATAAAAAGGTAAACATTAGTACTCAAATGAAATATTGTGATTTTTTTTTATAATAAAAAAACTCATCCGTTTATATAACAATCCCAAAATAACGAACCTTTTCTTTAAATGTACAAAATATGGTAAGACCTCAATGTCACCATTTTCCCCTAATGAAATTGCCTTTTTTTAGTGAAAACTTGTGCACATCCTTCTTTCGGATCCAACTTTCAAGCACTGAGTCTGACCATACTGCACCACAAAAACGAAAGCAACAAAGCTTAAGACAGCTGGTTTCACTGTCTTCATTGCATTGCAATGTAAACCTCATAGGTCCAACAACCTATAAGGAGTTAAGAAACCCGACCATAAACGTCTTTCCACACCTAATAAATTCGACTCACTCGAATAGCCAGAATCTGCAACTTGAATAACAATTTTATTGCTTTAAAGGGGGCTGTGTATCGCTTGCACCAATTTGATATTCCTCTAAAGAATCATCATCAATTACTGTGGTAATCTTGGACTCGTATCTAGACAGCAAACTAGTTATTTAGTTATGCTAAGGTGGGCCATATACAGTTCAAGAAACTCTTCTGCGTTCCTTAGGAACACTAATCATTTCCACCTCTCCAGCATCTTTGCATTGACAGATAGAGATGCTATTACAAATTTACAATAACCAGCACAGAATCGTCATGCTAAACTAGTGACAATGAGAAACCTTAGAAGATACCCATACCAAGCTCTCCCGAAATTATCCACAGAATTTTTTTAAAAGCACAGATAACAGATTAACAGAATTGGTCTTTCCAAATCTTTGCTACAACAAACTTTTGCTTCTTTACGACTTCACAGTGTAGGACCTAAGCTACTTACTCTCAAAAGTCTCTTTCTCGTGCATTACTCTGAGTATATCTCAGACATGAAAATATTAATAAGCAAGAAAACATATTACTAACAGAGGGGAAAGCAAGAGCAAGCAAGGAACCATTATATCTCAGGTGCTATAATCTACAAGTTAGTGCCTATGGAACTTTTCCAACAAGCAGCCCCTATTGCAAAAGAGATGCCTAGCTTGAAATTCAAATTTACAGTAGATAGCCACATAACCTATTACCTCTGGGGTACTACTACAACAAAGGGTTCTTAAAAAGGCAATATCAGAAGTTGAGTAGAAAGAGAGAGACAAGGCAATACAAACCTCAATCCAAATCTTCCTGCCTGGTTTCAAGATTAGCTCCACCGGCACCGGCACCATTTTCAGGTGCTCCCGACCCAGAGCCAGGTTCAGAACCAAAGCCTTCTTGTCTCCCGAACGGCCAAGGAAGTTGTATACTAAAGCTCCTTGGCGTCTGCTGGCCCTCGACTGATCCCTGTCCATCCCCGCTGGTATGAAGTACTTGAGTCCTGTTCTCATAATCAGGGTCGTCCGTGGGCAACTCATATCGACAAACCGGACACGAGTTGTGCAACTGCAGCCATGGAAGCAAGCAATCCTGATGGAACACGTGCTTGCAAGGCATCTGCTTAACGTCGCCACCGTCCTCGAATTCATCCATACAAACGGCGCACTGGTTCATCTCCGAGTTTAACATATCCTTGGTTACCTTTACAGTTGGGAGCGCATCGATGGCGGATTTCGAGGCCGGAGGAGTCCCGTACCGATTGGGGTCATTCTCTGCTAACTGCTGAATCAGCTGCTCCAGACCCGGCCCAAAGAAGTAGTCCCCGAGATTTCCTGGCATTCGGTGTCCTGGATCCGAAGGATGGTTCTCGATCACGAACTGGACGTGCGTACCGCTAGATCGCAGGTGCTGGAGATGATTCTGGAGAAAAGAAACCGGATCAAAAGCGCCAGACTGCGGCTGATGCTGATGCTGATGCTGTGTAGAGCGTGCCTGCATCGACGGCCCGAAGAAGCTCGGGTTCATCAAGTCCATGGGGGTGGAGGAAGGGGAAGAGCCGAATAAGAGCGGGAGAAAGGTGGAGAAAGGATCGGCCATGGGGAAAAAACCACTAGGGTTGAGATTGGGTGTTGGATTAGGGTTGGGTTCCTCGTATTCTTCAAGAAACCCTCCGTTACAAATGGGGCAAAACGGCTCAGCGGTAGAGGAAATGGAGATGGTTACTGTACGATTACACTGGTAGCAGAAAAACATCTTTTCACCCGGTAGTGCGGTGGAGCCTGTAGCATTTCCGCCGGAAGACATGACGGAATCCGCGAAATTCGGAGCGCGAGACGAAATGAGACGAGACGAGAGAGGAAGAGGAAGAATTCTTTGGTTTGTGGCCGACTCAAAACTCTCCGAATGATCTTTATCTAATTTGGGCTACAGCCCACGAAGAGTTCTTACCTTTTACTCTTTTTTTGTAACAGCGAGTTATGTCAAACGTAAGTTTTCGATGACGTTGCTCATTTTTTTGTCATTATCTCATCCTAATAATCATCACCTTTCTCTTTTAAAAACTGTTATAAGATATATTTATGTGTCATAGAATATTCAAACACTGTAAAAACGAAGGAAAGAAAAAGATGACTATCACTATTTTAATTTGATTCGGAGTCTTCCCTTTGCTCTCTACTCCTTTGAGTTTACATTGGAAACTCAAAAGTCGCATTACATTATTTTCATGATGTTTAACAACAACTTACGTCATATGTAGATTAGCTTTTACGTATGTGATATACATAAGCATATACGCTTATGCTACATAGGTTAGGACATAAAAACTGTAAAGACCAATCGGATCGCTCTAAATAAAGAACCAGATGGAGTGGAAGAACTTAAGAAATGCTTGAGAAATTTCCAATCTGTGAAATTGTTTATAAAGGATCCAAGGACATCTGATGATGAGTCTGTATATAAAGTGTACAAACAGACAGCTAAGATGTTGAAGTTTCTTCCATTGTTTTCATTAGCTTTGTCCAGAGGAGGAAGTTCGAACTTCGGCGCTGCAAACGGGGCATATCTGTAGAAGAATACTGTTAGAGCTTATAATTTAGTTTTTAATGGAGCTTCGACAAATTCCTTTGGTTTATATATGAATGTTGACAAGAGATTAATCCTATTTCTACGACTGATTGTTTGTAAATAATTGTGTTACTACTTTCCATGGAAGCTGATAAGAGGAGATAGTCTTATTCTGGAATTAGCAAGTTCAAACCACTGCTTACTAGCAACAGTTTTGAAAATGCTGACAATCGACATGACACTGAAGTCTATATCCTGCATTGTCACCGACTATACAATCCCTATCATAAACAGATTGTCTTTGTGGAATTATCACGTGCTGTGGCTGCTTTTCTAACATGAATATACCTATCTTATCAAAAGAGTATCCGCCGATTGATAAAGACAGACTACAACGTCTCTCCCTAATTGGGTTTCTAACATGAATATGTCTTCCCTAATTGGGTTTCTAACATGAATATATCTTCCCTAATTGGGTTTCTAACATGAATATATCTTCCCTAATAATGATCTTTTTATAAGAAAAGAATGAAAAGACATACCTTGTTTATCTTCAACCAGTTGTATATGCACTCCGAGTGGTATGAATGTTTGCATGGGAGCAGTATCAACTCATCGTCATCTTCATAGTCTAAACGACATATAACACACCTGCATCAAAGATTGCTGAGTTAATCATAAAGTCACATGCATAATTTGTAAGCCATTTACTTGTTTAATTACAAAAAGACATTACGACTCATCAGTTCCATTGTGATTGTCTTCATCTTTATATCTTTTTGAAGGCAAAGACGCAATTCTATCAGCAGACAATCCTCTACTCTCGGTTCCCACAACTTCGCCGAGAGCAACCAACTCCTGAAAATGTTAGATAACCTAAAGTTATAAGCCAATATATATGGGCATCTACTTTTGCATGATAGATCTTAGGATTCTTAACACTACATTCCATCATTTTTAACAGTAGTAATAACAATAAACTATAAACTGTTTCACAAAATCATGAGAGAGAGAGAGAATCCAAAATGTCTAAAAAGCATAGAATATCATGAATGTTTTCACACCTCATATGAAAGCTCATCAGGATCCATCTCATCCCAGGCATCCTGCAAAAATAAAACATACAAAACGTGAGTGGAACCAGTTTCAAATCACCCAAAAGAAGTCTTACTTTATATGAGTGGAACCAGTTTCAAATCACCCAAAAGAAGTCTTACTTTATATGATTCTATTACTTGCAAATCTAGTTTTTTGTCTTCTTTTTTCCCACAAAATGGACCAGACTATCAAGTTTCAGTCCACTGTGGGGTCTAATGCTGCAAGATGTGAGCATGAGCTTCTCTGATGACAGCGACCAGTTAACGCTAGCAGGTTACAATGTCTTGAATGCCTACTAGTGATTGTGTTTATGACTTTCAAACACACGGTTGTGCAAAATTCTCGTAGCTTAAACCAATTATAATTAGGCAAGACCTAGTACCAAAGTAGCAAACAATTTCGAGAGTGTAAGACAAAAAACTATAAATATTTCCATGACACAAAATTTTCAGTAGGTTGACTGGCTCAACTACAAACAATAACTAGCTCATATACACAGGGAGGAGTATCTAACTGGAATTCCGGACCAAAAAGGTTAACATCACCGACTAAACTGTCACAATAACTAAACAAACTAATGCCAAAACAGAAAAATATATGATAGATGGAACCATGTAAGAAAATGGTGGGTTCTATGTCAGGACTTTGTATTTTAGCAACCATATGACTACACAAAAAAAAGGGATTGGACAGTAGTTCATTTCACAAATGGGCAAAAAGATTCATATACTTCATGGAGAAAAAGGTTTACAGCTCAAGATCGAAAAGGTTTTGTTGCAGTGTAAGTAGCCTACCTGAGAAGTATGACCCTCATCCTCTAGATCATCAACCCCTGCAACATATAACAATCAGCATAATCCCAAACCCATCTTCAGACACCCATCAAAGAGAACTTGGGTGATAGCTAAAAGTGTACTCACGGTCTGCTAACCCACGTAAGGCAGACAATCTAGCTGCCATTTCCCTTTCTTCAGCTTCCTGAAGAGCTCTAGCATAGGCCTCGTCATCTGAATAAGCAATTTCTTCAGTGTCAGAGTTTCTGCCGTCATCTTCTTGAAAATCTTCATGGGCATTCACATCGGGCGCATCTTCCTGCGGATCCACATCTGTTTCATATTTGTCTTCATCCTCGTTATCGGGATCCTCAATTTCATCCTCATTATCAGGATCATCAAACTCATCCTCATCGTAGACATAGCTTCCAGTTGCCCAGCTTCCATAGTCGCTCACTTCACCGTTCATGCTCAGCATCATATACGCCCGCTCCTGCAACCCGAAATGTTCACGCACATAAACAAAACAACAATATTCAGTAGACAGTTCTCCGTAAATTCGTGGGAAAATTAAACTTTCCAAATGCAATTAGAAAGAAATGAAGGAAAGAAGAAAAGGGCGAGAGGCAGTTAACTATTCCGTGTATCCAGGAGAATAAGCGATAAGAAAGAAAGGCCCACCTGTTCTTGGAGCGTGCGAGCGAGAGCAAGATCCGCATCGAACTGGCTTAGATTAGTGAACGGAACTCTAGCGGAGGAAGATCGGGGAGGTAGCTCTCCCACCAAATTCGATCCGCTCTCCTCCTCAGCCACCGCCACTGCTGTCTCCACCACTTCCTCTCTTCTCTCGCTTCCACTTCCGGCGGTGTCTGAGACAACAACACTCTGCCCATTGTCCGGCAACCGTCCACCAGTCTCGTTAATCTTGGTCGCTTGCTCAGTGGCAACAACGACGTTGCCAGCGTGGACATTGTCCTTCTCCATGGGCATGATTGAAACCTAGTGTTTTCGAATCCAATTTCGGGGAGATGATCGATAAGGGTAATGGGATTTGGAAAAGAAAGTGAATTATATTGAAGAATCTGAGGAAAACGACGACACGAGGCGAGACGAGAAAGGGGAATAGTGCTTCTCTTAGCTGATTTCGAAATATATATACACTTGATTGATACCAACGAGGAAAAATATTAGGTAAATGTAGCATATTTTTAAATTTTTATTTCAAAAATAATATTATTAATTTAAATTTTTAATAATAACATAAATTTAAGATTAAAATACATTAAAACTATATTTTAAAAAAAAAATTAAACTCTAAATTAGAAAAAATAAATCCAAATACAATACTTTAAGTTTATATATAATTTGTTTAAAATAAATAAATATTTTTACATAACTATTTGTGCTATTTTTGGGAGTTTAATTTTGAAATGCTAAATTTGGAAGAAAAACTTGAAAATGTGCTATTTTAAGGTATTACTCAAAATATTCACAAAATTATAATTTTTTATTAGTAAATATAAATTAAATATTTAATTTTTATTTAAAATTATTTTTAACATTAATTTTGTATATACAAATTAAAAAAAAAATCATTTTTACGAATTTAATAATATTTTTTAGTTTAATAAAATATATTAATTTTATAACCAAATTAATAACAATGATATAATTATAATTATTCTAATAAATTAAGTTTGTTTTTATATTTATTTGAAATTTACTGTAGTGATGACACATCAGCATAATATTTCTGTTAATAACACGTCAGAGTAATATTATTTTTTTAAAAATATTTCTCAAATAATATATTAGAGATTACGGTAGTAATTCAAATCTATTTATATTTATTTGAAATTATTTATAAATTAATGTATAAAAAATTTAAAGAAATAAAAATTATAGCTTTGCAAATGTAATAGTATTTTTTGGTTAGTTGAATAAATTATATTTATTCTCTAACTAAATTAATATCAGTGGCATGTATTGTAATTATTTTAGTAACTTAAATCCTTTTATATATTTAAACTGAAACTCGTTATGGTATTGACACGTCAGCATGATAAAATTATTTTATTAAAAAATTTCTCAAATAATATATTAGATATATATATATAATTTTCCTCCTTATGTTTTAGCAATTTTATGCAATCTTCACCCCTTTTCTCATTTCTCTTGTCGCCGAGACCTCAAATAACATTGACAATTTTACGGAGTTTCGGCCAATTTATACATGAATTTTGACTCATGGTTATGATTCGATAATAAATTTTGTAGTTGTGCACTTTCATACATGAACTTAGTGTTTGACCCCGTAACATGCATTAATTGGATTAGTTAGTATTAAACATACATTAGCGGTAAACGACGTTTAACTCACCGTTAATCCTAGCTGACTAGGATGACACGTCAGCCACGACAACATCTTAATAAACAAGCTGAACGTCGAATTGTGTGTTTGCATCTTCGTGTATTTAATATCACACTATGTAGTGTTATGTGTTTATACATCATTAGTGAGATCTTCATTCCTACTTCATCCAAAAACACTCACATAACCGAAATTATATAACCATAATACATAAATATCATGTCATTTATGGCCAAATGTTTTAAATCCTTTATCCTCAAATTGCATAAACATGTTGCGGGATGAATACGTTTGACAATTGACACCTCTACTGGATCCTATACTTGTTTATACAATTCATACTGATAATGCTTATCTTCATCATCATTATCATCACACTCACCCACCTCCACGTCCTACATCCCCATTTATTTGATGTCGTTTTTCTTATACAAATGAGACAATTCTATAGTCATTATCATTGATGATGATGTTGTCACATCACGATAGACATCATGACTCCCATCATCAAAAGCATCCTCTTCTTTAATCACTACTAGCATTCACAAGGTAAAACATCTTCATCATCTTTACCATCCTCAAACACATCATCATCATCACCCTCATTTGAAATGTTACTAATTTTCAAAATTAGCTAAAAACTTAAAAAAATAAAATATTAAATTCAAATCTAAATATTTAAATTAAAATTATATTAATTTTTCTCTTTTATATAAAGAAAAATAAAAATAATTATAATTTTTTGTTATAAAAACTTTTCATTTATAAATTAAATAAATAATTCAATGATATTTGGGTGAAAATGATCATTTATCTGGAGCTAGTTTGCCTAAAAGGGCGAAGGTGACATTACAAGCGTCTCAAACTTCATAACACAAACAAACAACAACAACAAAAAACCAGAGTCTACACTAGAAAAACATTTCAGAACCACAATTCTCCGGCTAATCCAGCATTCCCCGCTTGAATCTCTACGCTATCGACGGCGATGTACCTGTAGACGGCGTTTCATAGTTGTAATTTGTAACCAAGCTAGTCATTATTCACCCAGTAGAGAGAAAATCAAGCGTCCGTACAATAAATATCCAATTCGTCTCTAAAACGGCGATCTCGACAACTTCTACCAGACAACGTTAGTGTTCGAATCCATTTTTCCGACGCCGGAAACCGACTTTGAATTGGAAAACTGGCTAGACTCGTATTCGATAAAGCTTTTTAGGGCCGCCGTTTCTACTCTCGTTGATGTATCTGCTGGCTTTACCAAGTCACCTTTGTCTCATCCGATTATAGTGACGCCGCTTTCGCTGCTTAACCGTCCGGCGATCCCATGCTGATGATGTCCGGGAGTCCTCTCGCTAGGGTTAGATTGTCTGAAATTCTGCCTTATGAAGGGGCTCCTTCACTGGCGTACGGAAAAGCCGTGGAGGCTTTGTCTGTGTCTTTGATGAGGTATAATGCTTCCGTGATCGAGCTCGAGAGCGAAGACGCTGCACTGATGCGGTGTGGCATTGAATCTACTCGCTTGTATTTCAGAAGTAGAACTCTTAACGTATCTGGGAAAGGCAATCGTGGGATCTCTATGTATAGAGCCGGAAGGTATCTCGTTTTTTTTTTACCTTTTTGTTTTCTGTTCTCAATTTTCCACTGGTCTTTACTGGTCATGTGCTTTGAGCCTTTGACTGTAGTATCCTTCATTGGTCATGCTTGAATTTATGGAAACCAAGACAGTTCCTATCTTTGTTCTGATCTCTATGTTGTATAATGGCTTTTGTGGGGGGTCTTATGAACAGATCCGTGGAAGATTTAGATTCTTCGCCTGCATGCATGGGTGAGATTTTCCGGTGCTTGGGTAAAGTAGCACGAGCTGCTTTATCTGCAATAGCAAGGCATCTACGACTAAGAAGCGAGTAGGATAGTTATGATGCATTAATCTCTGGTTACTACAGTATTTCCTCTTTACTTTTACTTAACTCATAGAATGAGCGTTTTGCAGTGTTTTTAATCATATACTCGACGACTTTCCACTAGCTCTGAACGAAGTTTCTTCATCTGTGCTATTGGCTTCCTATGCTCATGCAACACTCCAAAATGGAAAACCTGTTACTCATGGAGGTGGGAATCTATCCACTAATATTGAAATTGAGAAGGGATTGCTGACACTGTTCTGCTCAGATGGCACTGGCATTCAGGTCTCCTCTGTGAACTTTCTGTGTGTAGAAGGGATACAACTATGTTTACATTATAGCGAGCAACTTTCTGCGAAAACATGACTTAATTTCTCTTCGGAGGAATAAAACAGTTGCTAAAGAATACTGTCATATCAATCTGACATGATCATCCTAAACTTCCATGTCTGCTTGAAAACATTGTTCCATACATATATATATATAGAGAGAGAGAGAGGGAGAGAGAGAGAGGGAGAGAGAGGGAGAGAGAGAGATACCTTTGGTTATTTTTTTTTCTTCTTCTGAAATTTCTCCTATCTTTAGGTATGTGACCCAAATGGTCGGTGGTACACAGCGGATTATGGATGTGGGGTGGGTGATCTCTTACTGATTACTGGCAAAATGCTTAGTCATGTGACAGCAGGTCTCCGTCCAGCTGCTTCTTACAGAGTTACTACTGATCATTTGTCTAGCACTGACCCTCGTGGAAGGTATATTTTATAGACTTAATAAGCTTTTCCTTATCATACTTAAAGACAGATTTTCCTTAACAAATCGTTTTGACATGTATGCATGCTTACATATTTATTTAAATTGTTAAACTTTCCACTTGCAGGGCATCACTAGCTTTTAGGCTTATGCCGAAAAGTAATGCTATATTAGATTGTTCCGCAATTGAAGCAGCTGGCCATGTAATTCCTCAAAGCTACGTGCCAGTATCTGTCAGTCAGTTTATGGATAACCTCTTGGCCGAGAATGACACTCTTGTTGATCAGCCTTTGAAAACCAATGTAAGCAAGTAAAACTAATTACCTATTTCGTGAACGTACATTTATAAGTACAATACTTTGATATCTGTGAAGGTAGATGCTATAGTACCAAAATCTGTCTTTTGGAGCAGACTTGTGTATTAGGTAAACAGTTTTTAAAAGCCATATGTCCTGGGTATCTTTCATATCATGCACTTTTTTCTTTTAGATAATTTCAATCTAGATGTTAGTGAGCCAATGTGCAACTTCTGTTTCATTTAAATATCAGAGCACAAGATCTTATGTCAAGAGATCTTATGAATTGTTGATGTCAGGTTCTGCGGGATGTTGTTTGCAAAGAGCCTTCCTTAAGAAGTGTTCTCTCGGATCCAATTTCGTGAGTACCATTTTTCCCTTAGTTTATACTGTGATCTAGGACCAACAAAACGCCTTTATTGTTATGGTTAGTTTGGATGAATTGCTTATCACGCTAATCTGATCATATAAAAAGTACCCTAGCTAGGTTTTCTTGAGTGCTGGCAAGCTCTTTTTCCAAACTTCTTATCAAGTAGTTTTTGATTCTGATTCACGTGGTTCAAAGCTAATCATGCATGCCAGATACTAGACATACTCTGACTACATTATTTGTCATCTTTTGTTGCTAGCTTCACGAGGTGTATAAATTGTTCAGTGTTTTCCTTCTTTTTACTCTGTTGCTGTAATACTGCGAATGCAAGGAAGTGAAATTAAGGTTTTAATTCGTCTGTTGCAAACTCTTTGTTGTCTAGTGGTGCTTTTCTTGAAGATGCAATGATTGTCTCTTGTGGACATTCATTTGGTGGCCTCATGCTTAGAAGAGTCCTTGAAATGGTTGGTACTAGTTTCCTTCGATTCTACTAATATGATAGTCTCGTGGTGGTTCTTCCTATATAGCCGAGAACATTTAGTGACCACAGTTATCTCCTGCACAGTCTAGATGTACGCTCTGCAATGCAGAAATCGAGACTGGGTCTCTGGTCCCTAACCATGGTAATCTCCATAAAGCTTCACTCTCTTCTTGTCTGTGTTCCTCAATAAATAAATCGATCCACACTAGTCTTTGGGGGTTTCACATAGACAAACAGTCCTAACCATATTCCGTTTCTGATGTCAAACACGTAGCACTTAGAGCTGCCGCTTCAGCTATAAAGCAACAGGATGATAAAAGACTTTTCCACAATGCATCCATGAGGAGGCGTAGAAAAGAAATGAGTGATCAAATGGATGTGGTGAGATGATCAGAAACTACTCTGTAGCTAATTGGCTGTTTCTGGTTTTATATATTTGCTGCCCCCAAACTCAAGCCTGCATCATTATCTGTTTCCTGCATCATTATCTGCCCCCAAACACCTTTAAGTTTCTATTGTTGATGTACCTCTGATCAAAGTTACAACGTGATCCAATATATCCCCCCTGCAGGAAAATGGAGATCCAGCTACGGATGATGGAATTCATCGAGTGGTGCAATATCCATTTGCTGTAAATGAGAAAGTGATTATCAAGGTAGGCCATTATTCATATATGGGCTTCATATGCACTTCTTTCAGCATATACTTTCGGTTTTAACTTTGTGAAACACATTTCCGATGCAGGGAAACCGAAGAACTCCAGAAAGGTTTGTTGGAAAAGAAGCAATCGTGACATCTCAATGTCTCAATGGCTGGTAACTAATATAGGAGCTGAGCAAGAACACTATGCTTTCTAGGTGAAGAGAGACTCAGTTTTCGTTAAACTAATCCATTCTCACTTGTATTCGATAAAAGGTATCTACTAAAGATTGTCGAAAGCGGAGACAACGTGCGGCTGCAATATCGATCCCTGAAAAAGACTACGAATGATGACAGAGGCGGAGGCCTACAGGTTCAACCAGATGAGAGCAATAGCTTGTAGAATGTAATCATATTTAACCTTTCTTCTTCTGTTGCATTTCTAGAAAGAAAAGATTAGGTAATGTTGGTATGGAGTTTGAGATTTTAAATGGTTTGGTTAGAGAAAAACTAGTGGTAAGACTGCTGAAAATTATATTAGCATTCCTAAGTGGTAAGAGGTTTTGTACAAAAAAAACAAGTGTTAGATTGAACGAAAGAAAAAGGTTATTCTTTGTTTTGTTCCTCTATATTTTATATCTTTTGTTTCTCTTGTTGATGTGGTAAAAGATCTTAAGCATAAACTATACCACTTACAAAATTATGTTTTTATGTTGCCTCCATTTTCAACAAAGATCAGTTGACGGCAATGTGATACATTGAAATATTAAAATTGAAATATTAAAGGGATACCTCAAGGCTGGCGGTTTGGAACCCGAATTTGAGGGCAAACCAGTTGGATCCAACCGAGAAACACTTACACGGATCAGAAAAATATGTCATTGACTCATTGGATACAAAAACAGCACCAAAAACCACAAAAGCTTGAGGCACCGAATTGTTTCAATACAAAAACATGCTCATGGTGTTTTTTTTTGTGTTTGATCGTTTGAGTAAGTTTAAGTAGGTGGACACAAAGAATAAAAAACAGCAAGTGTCTCCTACTGCAAAAACAAAGCTTCTAAGTAATCATCAACATAAGCTAAGCAAGGCCAATGATCTGTTCTTATTTGCACCAACGTCGATCCTTCACCAACTTCCATTTCAAACAGCAGATGATATCTCGGCGGCAGAAATATCAGCATCTTTATCTTTCCCATTTTCCCTCTGCTCGTCGTCATCGGAACCTCTTGATCATCTCCATATCCAATGTATGTCAGACGAAGAGGGCCTCTGTTTAACCCGGCCGAGGATGAAATAGACCCATCCACATTTGCGTGATCCCCTTCTTCTTCTTCCTCCTTCCACACAATGTTCTTGATTATTCCTCCGTCTCTTACAATGTTCACTAGCTGTTCTCCGATGACAGACACCACAAAGGGGGATAAGTGAAGCTCGGTTGCCTCTATTACACTTTCTGCAGGGACTTCAAGCAGCTTCACTGAACGAGTCCCACTGATGGCTGCAGCGGTTTTGCCTCCTTTTAGTGCAAATGTTTCGTGTGCAGTGCAGGATGAAGAACCGCACACTTTCCACAAAACATTGAATAGATCTGAGTAGTAGTTCCGTATTGTTTCTTCAGGTTCGTCAGGTGGGGCAAGAGCTTTAAGGAACATGTCTTCGATCCCCACAGGGACACTGTCGAGTTTTCCCTGAATCATCTGACCATTCTCTGCATTTGCTTCCATTGAAACCTCGACCAAACCCGGTGTAGGTTCTCTAGGTTCCAGTTCAATTGTTACATGTGCTCCACTGAAGCCATTTTTTTCCTCATCTTTCGGCATGTGTTCTACCAAGACGATATCCAAAGACCCTTCTTCAACGGGTACATTATTATTCCAGTGAGGATCACCGAGAAGGAAAGGTATGCGGCACAATGGAATAGAGCCATAAGGTGCTGAAGAAGAGAATTTGAGCACGGTAGCGAATATCGCAGGAGGTGAGTCGGCCTTCTCTAATTCGGTACCCTGGGTTTGACCGCCCCATACTCTGTTATATGGTTCAGCATCCAATCTCAAAGTACATGTTATCTTAACCTTGATTCCAGGCATGTGTCTAAAATCAGGAATTACTGAGAAATATCTTCTTAATATTTCAAGGATTTCTGCAATCTTTGCGTCCATTACTCTTAATGTGGCCTTTCCTGATTCAATTCTTTGAGAGTCTGGCAACAATTGCAGTTCTTGACTGCTATTCGGCTCAACTTCATCAACCTGAATTTTGCTTTCCATAAAGCTATATCCATCATTTCCAACACTTAAAGTTGGTAAAGACAACGACCATGACTGTTTGACTAGTAGGGACGTCACCCGCTCAAGATGAATATATGATGAAAGGTTCTTAGAACTGTTGGGATCATGATGATAACGAGGACTTTGGACACTAAAGAATGTAGATGAATGAGTTGATGGAGAGACGGTATCTGCAGGTTTCAAAATGTTCTTTAGCCTCTGTCCTGGTATACAGACCAGCATCCTCAGATATATCCTGCAAAGCACCAAATTAAGAGGCTGAGTTAATTCAATCAGGATCCATAAATGTAGAAAGATTCGCTGTGTGTCATAGTCATACCTAGCATTATCTCGGACCTCCAGATCAGGGAAGTAAAGACATATAAGGGAAAGAAGGCGAGAGAGTCCAAGAAATAATCTAGAGCTCTTATGATGACTCAACAGTGTTCGACAAATACCAAGAACTTCAGTTCCCTGATCCCACAATTTCAATTCCACGTCGAACCCGCGCTTCTCAAGAAGTGAAATAACAAACTTCGTAAGCAGCTCTATCAGTCGAGAAGGAGGTACCGTAACATTCTCAGCAATCCGATGGAAAAGTGGGAAGTAAGCTGTTAACAAATGTTTTTTCTCAACTTTGGGAAGCAGTTTCTCATCAATTGTCTGAAGAAACCGCTCTCCTAACCACTGATGCTTTTGACAGTTTATCAACCGCTCAATAAAAGCCACAATAACAGGGACCAAGATTTGGAACTCCGAAGACATTTCCACCAGCAACCCCTGAAGTAAATATGAAGACATTCAAAATAAATGAAGAGTATATCAGAGAGCAGAAAATGTTTCCGAAGCTCAGCAAAAGATTGGTTCCTGGATTAATGTTATTTAGAAGTAACAAACGGCCACAAAGTTCCCTTTCTTTAGGAAAAGTGAATCATCATCTAGCGAGAAACCAAGAAGCAAGCAAAGATAGCCACATACCTGCAACTTTTGGAAGAGGCTAGACTCCATAAGGCTTCTTGTGGTGGAAGGGTCAGAGTCAGAATGTGTGGATGCACATATCAGAAACTTGTGTAAAGTGCGGAATGCTAGTGCAGTTTCTGAGCTCCAAGGAGGCAACCATTTGAAATCCGAAACCGAAATCAAGCAGTCTTGCAACAAGTCCCCTGCAGATTTGCTGTTATAACCTCCACTCAAAGCGTTGGAACTAACAGCGCACTGTACCAGCAGATCAAGCTTTAGTGCTTTTAAAGCGAGCGGATCAAAAACCACAGGATGAAACTTCTGACCCATCTCGAGAACAGATTTAATCTTCTCGATCTCCCCATTCAACATAAGCTTATTCAACAAACCCATTAACCAGTGCAACGCAAGCAAGCGGAAAACAAGATAGATCTGAGTCTCCTTGGAGAGGAGCATAAGACGTCTCATGATCTCTTTCTCTTGTCCCTCAAACACATCAGGGACCTGAGAATACATAAGCAAGACAACATGACAGAGCATCGGATCAAACGAATAAATCATCCCTAAGAACTGAACTTTGAGCATAGAGGCCTGTAACTCCAATGCCGATGCAAGTGGCACTACCATACCCATAAATTCCATCATAGCACATGACGTGAATAAATACGGCGATTCCAACAAAAAAGCCAACGTTCGCCTCAGTTCCTTCTGATCTGGCCCCGAACCTTGACTTTGACTCGAAATCGAACTCCCATCTTGCATCCAATTGGGAGCATTGAAAGGCACAAGAGGTACAGAGGTACTAAAAAGTGAAACCTTCAGCTTCTGATTGACCACGTTGTAGACAACTGTAGTGAACAAGAGAAGGTAGGATTGCACGGCGTGGGTTCTTTCCGCTTGGCACAGCGACCAAAGATGGCCAGCGACATCGGAGAGTAGACAAGGAAAGGCTCTCTCAAGCTGGCGTAAGCACTCACACGCGATGGCACGCGCCTGTCGGTCAAACCCGTGGTTGGGACGATTAACGAGGGCGAGGAGCAAGTCGACAACTGCTTCAACGTGACGCACGGAGAAGGAATCAATCGATACCAGCACCGACGTGAAAGAGACCATAGCCTGTTCCTTCATTCCTGACGATCCATCCGTGGGAGATTGCACGATCGCACGAAGAGCCTCGATAAACCGATCAAAGGTCTCGCTACCACATTTATCAAACAAAATTTCGGAAAATTCGTCAAGGAAGACAAGGATTGATAACTTCACTGGCGAAGGAGAGTCTTTCTTCAGGAGAGACGAGAGAGCCAAGTCCACCAGAGAATCAATCGAGAAGACGGCGGTGAACCAGTCGCGAGGAGCGCCGGCGTCTCGGAAGTCCTCTAAAAGAACGTCCCAATCATGGACAGAGAGAATTCTCGCCGGATTTTTCTCCGGCGTCGTTGTCGTCATCCTCCGATCGAAGCTGGAGTTTGAATCTGAAGAGAAGGAAAAAACAGAGTCATTTGAGGAAAAGATAAGACAACGCCTTGTCGCCGGCAGTAAGCACTGCGAGAAACGGAACCATTCACAGAAGCTGACTCATTATTTAATTATTTTCACATTTTTTGTCTATACAAATGTAAGTCTCGTCTTTATACTTTCATGTCAATATATATAATTTTGTTTAGAAAGCTTGATGCAAGAAAATAACTTTTACATAAGACCCTTTTATATACCGATTTGAATGTAAATCTTTCATTCCTTCACAATCAGTCTCTGGTTTTAAATATAAGTTCATTTAATATATATGTAACTATTAAAATTAGTGAATTTGGAGAGCGGAGATACAAATCAGCTGTGTTTTTGAACTAAGGAGACCTATAGAGGATGGAAATCAGGTGAGAAATGGGCAGGAGGAAGAACTCCCAGTACGCCTATTTGAACAGAAACTGCGTTTTGTACTCGCATCATCTACTCACCCAATCGCTGATTGCAATCATCAGCAGTTCTTTTGGTCATTTTTTGCATCATCAGGTTTTTGGCCACCAGCTACGCTACTGGAAGAACTGTTGTCTCGGACGCTCGGAGAAGATGAACATTTGCTAGAATGACAGCTTTCTTCTATCGAGTTATTGTTGCAGTTTCTCTTAGTTCTCTTCGTCTTCTCTGGCCTTTGCAATGTATCCTACAAAATACATTTTTTTGGGGGAGATAAAAGCTGTTAAGATAGTAAAATCCAAAACAATTGGAATTCTCTACCTTCTTGGTCTAACTCTCACCTTATCAGAAGTAGATCCAGGGGTTTTTAGCTCGAGTTGTGTTGCAACGTCGTTAGAGTCCTCTGCTTTCTCGGATCTGCTCTCTCTTGAAACCTTTGTTTTAGGTTCCCGAGGATGGCTACCCGGATTCTGTGGTATGTGCACGGATTGTTGTTCAACGATGGTATTAGGAGGCATATACGGCATGTATGTAGGACATGGAGCTGGGATCATGCTTGGGTTCTGGTTTGCAAAGTATGTGTAAGATGGCATTGATGGATGCATTGGGATTGACCCAGGAGGCATAGCCATTGGGATAGGGTATGGAAAGGATGGTGGTGGAGCCATCATGACTGTGTGATCCATCGCAGCTCCCCATGGAGACATTGACCTTAATCTCTGTTGGTATTGAAGGTTCAGATTCTCTATATCTGACTTTAGCGATGTCTTTTCTTCTCTCAGATCGTTCTTCTCCTGTGTCAACTACAGAAAGACCAAAAAAGCACCACCAATTCTAAGTGTTGCATAGCTGGTCCAGTTTGCATCTCTTGATGATCTAGGTTTACACGTCTATATCTATACGTCATCATGTGACTGCTACTTTTTATCCATAAGAAAAAACCCAGAGAGAAAGGGATAAGATATGGACCTCGCGGGACTCATCTGTCAATGTGGTGTACTCAGATTTCAGCTTGTTGACTTCTGATGTGAGCTCTTTCAACAACTGAACAGTATCAGTCAGAATTGTGGCTTTGTCATTCTTGGGTCTGTCTGGATCTGCAAACAGAAGGGATATGTGAGGATCTAACTGAACTATCTAATCTTAAATCCACATTACCACTGAATTTTATACCAAGTACATTTCCCAGTTCAACAAAATGCTCATTCAGTTTTTCCCTCCTCAACTTTTCGCGGCCTGCTTTTTGCGACTTTCTAGCAGAAATGTCCATGACCTCCCTTTCTGCAAACTGCAAAACAATGAATAAACTCATGATGCAATATCAATCCCGCTCTTAGACATCTCTTGGAATTCAAATTCACCATAGCAGTAGATCAAAATCACATTGACTGATCGACCGTACAATGTTGGCTCACAACTGAGCCTGGGTTCACTTAACTGATTCTCTTCAAGTCTATAGCCAGGTATAGTTTCACACTTAGCATCTGTTTTTACCATAAGAGTTCTAACTCAACCCTTCAACTTGGTTCTCATATCTGGTGATGATCAATTGATTTTGTAATCTTTAGCATATCTAGTTGTCGTAACTAAGCATCCTGAAATCTAAGAATTTTTCAGATGCACTAATTGCAAAGAAAGTTTCTACCTAATCTCAAACGGAAAAGACAAACAAACAAGGGGAAATCCGCAGAAAAACCACATTATTTGTAAACCGACATCATCTATCAAAAAACTTAAACCGTTTACGAAAATCATACTAGAGCGTTTTTGAAGAACAGACCTCCACACGAAGGAATCTTCAATTGTCATCAGAGATTACCCCGACGAATTTACTACACTTTCACAAACTAGAGCTAGTTCAAACCAATAAACCCCTCAAATAGAAACAATTACTTTGATTAAAGAAGCAGCTAGCTGATTATGATCGGAACCCTAAATAGGACGACGGATTGCGGTCAATTCAGGACGATCTTCTGAAGAAAACAAAAGAAGGAATCGAACAAACTCACCTGCGGGACGAATCGAAGGCGACGGAGACGACGAAATTCGATTAGCTATGAGAAGACAGAGGCTCGGCGAAGAGAAGAGAGATTCTCTTTTTAGCACAGCTCTCTGCTCCCGAGCATTATGCCCATTTTCTCTTATCCCCTTTTCTCAATTACCTCTTTTCTAATTAATAAATATATTAAAATTTTAAAACGATTATAATAAATCATTGTTTTGATTTTTATTATTTTATAATGTTAAACTAATAATAATTCAATAAATTTAACTACTTTTTGAAATTACAATTCATCATTTTTATTTAGTAAACTACATAACCATGTTAAAAGAAATAAAGCCAAAAAAAAATTATGCATTGATCTATTTTGATGATTTGAGTTCAGATAGATTTTAAAAGATGGATAATTTTCTGTCAATTAAAAACTTATTAGGCTTTATCATTAAAATTGTCCATACACCAAACATTATGAGATTTATGCTTTTCTATTTTTAGCTAACAAATTCTTCTAAATACTTTAAAATCAATAAATAGCTAATTACCCAGAAAATTTTAATAATCGACGATTTAAAAATATTTTTCCAAATCACTAACATTACATATTACTTAAAGGATGATTGGGTAGTAAACTTTTTTAACATTCAGAATTTTAATACAAATTATTTCAAATGTACAATTCAATATCACTTATTAAATTTATTTTCTGGCTAAATGATCTTTGATTAGATTTCGGTTAAATCGAATATTTGGATCAGCTATTTCAGTTGTGGTTCGGTTTGTTTATCTCAATTGAAAAGGGCATTATGATTCAATCGCCTACAAAACAAAAGTCTCTTATTCAAGAGGTTAAGCCAATGCCTATAAACTTACATACAACACTTTATGACTTGAGCTAAAGCCCCAACAAAAAACAGATAAGCTCTCACTTTCATCTGTCTTTGCACAGATCCGACCAAAGGATTTAGTGGGTTTCTTCTTTTTCACTCGGTCATCTTCATCGAAGCAACGACTTTCTGTATGATACTTTTAAGCGCAGGTGCGCTAACAATGCACTTGTTATCCTCAAAGCATGACTTACCTTGTTCGGCTGCTCTGCAAAGCTGTGGATCCAAAGGAACTTTCCCAAGGAACGCAACTCCCATTTCCCGACACATTCTCTCTGCACCACCTCCACTGCTGTCAAACACTTCGCTGCAAGCCACGGCATTGAGAAGCTCTGGTGCATTCTCTCTGATGCAAGAGATTACATCTTCAGTCACGTCAACGGAGGAGCCGGTCTCAGTCAGCAGCTTCATGAACTTGACATCCCTCAACGGTTGAGACAAACCGCTCATGTTCTCTACTACTCCTAGCACTGGGACTCCAACTTTCTTGCAAAAGCTCACTTCTTTTCTGACATCAATCAAGGAGACTTCCTGTGGCGTCGTGACAATGATTGCACCGTCAATACCCGTGCCTAGAAGGTACTGGACAATGGAGATGTGTTCGTCTGAGGTTCCTGGTGGGGCATCAACCACGAGGTAATCAATCTCTCCCCAGTAGACGTCTTTTAAGAACTGCTTGATGAGACCGTTTTTCCGTGGACCTCTCCAGATCACAGCATCATCAGAGTTTGGGAGCATGAAACCAATGGACATGACACCGAGGTTGTCTTCCACATAAACTGGGGACCATCCAAGATTGCTCTGGTGAATTTCTTGCCCTTCAAGGCCTAACATTTTGGGGATACTTGGCCCGCATATATCTATGTCCATCAGGCCTACTTGATGGTCCATGCCCGCCAAGGCAAACGAGAGCTGAGCTGAGAAAGTGCTTTTACCAACCCCGCCTTTGCCAGACAAAACCAGAATCTTGTGCTTGACAGTTGCCATTCTTTCTGCAATAGCAACCAAATCTGGAAAATACAGAAAATGTTAGCACAAATATCATCAAGTGAGGCATAGACTCGAACATATGTGGAGCTGAAATTGACATTAGCATAAAAAAAAAAAATCAACGTTCTAACGCCAATAGAGCTCATAGATTTGTAACATGTATGCATGTATGTTGCAAGTAAAATTATAAGGAACTATCTTGCTAGCTATTCGAGAGTTCCAAACGAATATACAACAGACCAGAATCATCTAACATGTATGTTGTAAATCTAAGATACAAGCTCTCGTAAACACATTGATACAAAACCCGAGTCCTTATCGTGCTAATTCAAGTGTAATAACCAAACATGGCATAGTCGAAGAGCAAAAGGGGAGAAATTGAACCTGGATCAGGTCCTTTAGGGGCAGTGGCACATGCTTCCTGATTAGGACAACCTGCGCAAGAATCCGACTTTCCCGCAGTTTCCGATTGAGGACCTGGGCAATCTAAATAACCAGCAAACAATGAACAATAAACAATTAGGTTATGTCCAGAATGAAGAGCGCATGAGCTGCAGAAAAAACAAGAAAAAAGAAGACTGGTTTCTCTTACGCTCGTTAGCGTTCTCGGGAATCTCTCCGTTCTCCATGCCGACTAGGGGTTTCTGATCCTGACTAGTCTAAGGGGATTTTCGTTTATACGTTGGAACTCTTTTGGTGGCAATTGTTTAGGAGAGACGCCACCGCGCGGAGAAATCAATTGTCTCGTGAATGATTGAGCCCATTATAATTTGTTGGCCCACTAATATTTTCACATGGGCCTTCTCGATCCCTATTATTTCCATTCGGCTTTATCGATTTATTTAGGTTCAAATATAACTAATTACCAGTGTTTAATAGTTATATAAAAATATTAATTTATCTTAAATAAATTTAAAATGTTATTTAATTTAGATTTCTGAGACTCCAATGATTTTTACTTTTAGTCACTTTGACATAGGTTTATGGTCATATTCTGAATATACTGTTGAATTAACACATTAGCGTTGTAATGTGTGAATGTATCGGTCTAATGAAAAGCCACTAAAACAAAGAGATCTGTGTTTTGGAATGATTGATTTCCTTTTGCTAGAATCATGATTAATTATCACTTTACAATATAATGTTTGAGATGTTGATCGCTAATTGCACGTATTCAACTAATTTGCACGTTAAGAGGACGATTACATCTCATCTCGCTTTATTAAAAAAAGGTAAAATAATAGTACAATATTGAAAAGGAATAGGCAAGAGAAATCACGTGAAGGAGTAGAGATCACGTCAGGACACATGTGGTCTTCTTATAGGTTTGTTTTCTTCCCAAATCTTCGGTTTCTCCGTTCTCTTTTTTCTTTTTGTTTTCAATTTTTTTTGTTTTCTCTCGTTCTTCAATACTATTATGTAAAATGTTTCAATAGAACTTTATTCTCTTAAAAATCGTTTTTCGATACGCTCGAATCCTCAGAAATCACAGTTTGTCACTTAGCTGTAGGTTCTTCACAGATTTAATAAATTATCTAAAAATAGTAGGAATTAATACAAAGGAAAAAATAATTTATAAGTTCTAGATATGTTTATTTATGTTAAAACGCAAAAAACCACATATGAAAATCACGATTGAAAAAACGATTTACAGATCAAAACGATTGAGAAAACGAATTAAGAGAAAGGCGAATTCGCGGAGGCGAGATGATCTCTTTCCTTAATTCAATAAATCTCCCTCAGTGTGACGGTTTTATGAGATTTTGAATACCAGGATATAACCGCGATAAGACTATAATCGCAACACTCGATTATAGAATCTATGAACGACAACTACGCTATACTCTCGAGATTTACAATGCAAAAATGGAAGATAGTGAGGAGAGGGATCACTGGAAACGATTTGGGAGAGAATGTGAAAGGTGTGGCGGCCGAATTAGGTTAATGAGGATTGATGCTTGTTTTTATAATCTTAAGGGAACAGTTTTCGCAACCCTTCGTAACCCTAAAACGTGGGAGGAAACCGAACCGACGAAAAAATCGTAAACGGTTAGGGTTTTGACTCGGTTTTGGGCCAAAACCATAATCAAAATTTGGCCCAAAAAGAATCTTATTGGGCCTACGGCCACCCAAGATCCAAGACTCGAAATTCGAGATCCGATTTTTGGGTTATATTACCTAATTGAACATGCAAATTTGTTCATAAAAATTGTTCCAACAATTTATTGGATATATATTTAATAAACAAAAACAAAATTGATGTTTCTATCATTACCTACCAATTTTCTATAAATGCATAGAAGATATAAAATATTAAGGGATAATGTGTATAGTTGTTCAAATAGAAGAAAAAAAGAACGAAACTTTTCCCATATCCCTAATATATTAATTGAGAATCATTTTAAAAAAATAACCTTATCTCGACGTGTTATTTACAACTACATCAGCTGAGGTGTCGCTTCCTTATAATTTCTCAAAACAAATTTAAAACAAGTCTTAATTTACTAGATAAATTACTATATATACCATTCAATCACCATTAATACACATAAAATCATTAGAGTAAATTTTATAAATCTTTGCCTATATTATCTACTACTAATCAATACATAAATTATTATATATCAATGCCAAAATTTTGATTTAAATTTTAATTGAAAAATAGTCAAACTATATTTATACTCTTTTATATTTATCGATAACATATTTTAATTTCTACGCCAAAATATTTTACTTATCTTAGATTTTAGTATAAGCACTTATATTTTGTTTTAATTTTAATTGAGTTTTAAAATATTTCTTTACTAGAATTTTTTTAAATTTCAAATATTCAAATCTTTTCACATAGAAAATAAATTTTTACTCATATAAAACAATCCATAATACTATATTTTACATTATACATAATATAATTATGATATATTGTTTTATCATGGTAATATGATTTTTAAATTTTCAGACTATATTTCAATATATAAACTAATTATATATATATTATTTTTATAAAATTTTATTGTATAAAATATAATAAATAATTTACTCCACGCATAGCGAGGGTCAAAATCTAATATATTATAAAAAGATGATTTGCAGTTATCAATGTGAGAAAGAAGAAATAGTTGGCAAAAATCTATTTAAGAGCTGGATATCCTTTCTAAAACAGCCAATCATCCCTGTAAATGTTTATTACAATTATATCTATACTTTTTGAGCAATTGATTACTTTAACAATTTTTTAAATATTTTAGCAGATCTTGGAGATAAAAAAATGGTTATAAAATTCTTTATGGAAAGCCTTTTTCACGAAATGACAGTAGTGGTAATGACACCATTACATATATTATAATATAAAACACGGATATTATTAAACCACATTTTTTTATCACGACCGGAGTTTAATATGTAAATAAATATAGATTTAAATAACACATATATACTTTAAACTAATAGGTATATGCTTTATGGAGATTTAAAAACTTGTCAGACTTTTTCATTCCCAATTATTTATAACAAAATTCAATGTTTTGCGAGGTGAAAGTGTTTGGTGAGATATTTAATGTTTTTTCACATATTTTAAATACCGGTTAAATAATAGTGTATTATTTTTTTTTTTTTTGCATCAATCAATTTTGATTGGAGTCACTATTTTGCTCAAATCGACCTTGAGAAATAACGACATTTTAGATGAGGTAATAAATATATTTTATACGGTTCTCCAGAGCAGTGTGTGAGTTGTCCCATTTGTCATGGTCGTTTATTCAAAGACAATTATTTTAAATAGTAATTTTTAAAAATTTTGTTACAAAAATAGTATTATTAATTTAAATTTCTAATAATAATATAAATTTAAAATTAAAATATATTAAAAAATATTTTAATAGAAAAAATTAAATCATAAATTAGAAAAAATGAATCCAAATATAATGTTTTAAGTTTATTTATAATTTATTTAAAATAAATAAGTATTTTTACATAATTATTTGTGTTATTTTTTAGATTTTAATTTTTTTGTACTAGATTTGGAAATAAAAATTTAAAATGTGTTATTTAATGGTATTACTCTTTATTTTATTCAATCTCCTTTCTCATTTAATAATGTTTGAGTTTAGCATTTTGCAAAATATTTGTTAAATTTAGATTTATCATTATCATAAATTTTTAATTCAAAATAAATTGGTCTAATAATGAGATAGTTCTAATACTTTGTTAAATTTGGGTTTATCATTAGTTTTAAACTTAAAATTAATTAGCATTAATTCAAAATGTAGATATGGCTACGGTGTAAGTATTACATATTTCTATATAAATAATATTATGTATATTTAAGTGTGATGTAATTTAGAATAATACTATAAAATAGCATGTTTTTAGGTTTTTGTTCCAAATTTAACACTTTAAATTTAAATTTTCAAAAATAACACAAATTATTTTCTGAAAATACATATTTACGATAACTAAATTATATATAAATTTAAAACATTATATTTGAATTTATTTTTCTAATTTAAAGTTTAAATTTATTTATTAGTAATAAATTTATATGTATTTTAATATTAAATTTATGTTATTTTTTAAAATTTAAACAATTTGTGTTATATTCGAAACAAAAACTTAAATAGTAATATTTTGTCGATCATGTAATCTGCTCATTACAATATCAAAGTTTAATAAGCCAAATTGGTATTTTCTTAAAAATAGTGCCATTTTAGGTTAATTTTTGAATATACTTTATATTTTTGAATTTTATAATTATACAAAATATTTACGAAAAAATGAATATTCGGTCAAATATCTTAGTATTATATCACATAAAATATTAATGAAAATTGAATCTGGTAAGTAACAAAACGAATAGGATGAAACAAAAATTACGAATACCTAAAAAAATGCAGAAATTTCCACTTTGTGTCCATCTCTATTTTGCGTTAGGCTGTATTTGAAATACATTTATCCTATTAATTCTGTTTAACTAATAATAGATAGGGTCAGAGACAATTTTCTAATTTTCATCATTGCGATTCTGAATTTGATAGGGTGAGAGACTAATCATAACTAATGTCTATATTTGACTCTTGAAAATTTAGTAGTCGAAGACTTATGTTCTGTAGTGGAATTCGATTTTTCTTTTATTGCAATAACAACAAACAAATTAGGAAAAATAGAAAACGAAAAAGAACTTATAGCTATTTCAATAAATGTAAGTGAAGCAGGCTAATGAATAAAAATCCTATGTAAATTAACAAAATAACCATAAAAATTTATAGCTATGATATTCTACATATTTCATGTATTTAATATCGTTTATAGATATATTTTAAAAAATTTATTCTTGAAAGTTACCTTTTTTATATTTATATTCTTAATTTTGAGTTTTTAAAGGTTATTTGACAAAATTTCCCATTTTTATAAGACAATCCTCTCTCTCTCTCTCTCTCTCTTTTCACTTCTCTCTCTCTTGCTTCCTTTGGATTCTTCAGGTACTCTCTCTATCTCTGGTTTATTTTTTGTTGTTGGTTAGATCTCTCTAACTTGGTTGATAGTTGATACAGATTTCAAGTGAACAATGCAGGTTTTTGAACTTTAACCATCTTCGTCTTCGAATTTCAAGCAAAATATCAGAAGTTGCTCAACATTTGTTTTCTTTTGGGTAGTAAACAGAGATTGATGGCTTTGTAGGAAGACCAGATGTGTAGATCTAAGGACTAGAACTAATTCTAAAACTTTCTGTTTCCTTGTCCTTTCCACAACTTTATCTGTTTGGTCTAACCTCTGGTATAGATATATACTATAGAACACAGTTACATAAACTCATATCTCTCTGTCCTTTTGTTCAGTAGCTCACTGTTTTCATGGAGTCCACAGTATTGTGCTTACAGATTTTGAGCACACTGCACACACATGCGTCATGCGTGTATAGATAGAGAGATATACGTATGCTTGTTATTATATTTATGGGTTCAAGAAATGAATCTAAAATATGTTGAGATTCTGGTGGATCTAACTCTCGAAAGTTTGGTTAAGTTTTGAGCATCCTTTTTCGTTTTGTTTTGATGCAGTGAGTAAAGGAAACACAAAGTGTGTGTGCGAAAATGTCGGATCTTCAGGAACCTCTTGTGAGGCCAAAGAGAAAGAAGATATGGGTTGATTACTTTGTCAAGTTCCGATGGATCATTGTCGTCTTTGTAGTCCTTCCAATCTCAGCCACATTGTACTTTCTCATCTACCTAGGGGACATGTGGTCGGAGTCCAAATCGTATGAGAAACGCCAAAAGGAACACGATGAGAATGTGAAAAAAGTCATAAAAAGGCTTAAGGAGAGGGATGCGGCCAAGGACGGGCTGGTATGCACTGCGCGTAAGCCCTGGATCGCCGTGGGAATGAGGAATGTCGACTACAAGAGAGCCAGACATTTCGAGGTTGACTTGGGCGACTTCCGTAACATCCTTGAGATCAACAAGGAGAAGATGATTGCTAGAGTGGAGCCTCTTGTGAACATGGGACAGATTTCTCGTGTCACAGTCCCAATGAACCTGTCTCTGGCTGTTGTTGCTGAGCTTGATGATCTCACGGTTGGTGGACTCATCAATGGATATGGTATCGAAGGAAGCTCTCACATCTACGGTTTGTTTGCGGATACCGTTGAGGCTTACGAGATTGTTCTAGCTGGTGGGGAACTTGTCCGTGCCACCAAGGATAACGAGTATTCGGATCTTTTCTATGCAATCCCCTGGTCGCAAGGAACGCTCGGACTCCTTGTTGCTGCAGAGATCAAGCTTATACCCGTGAAGGAGTACATGAGACTCACTTACATACCAGTCAAGGGAAATCTACAAACCGTAGCTCAAGGGTACATGGATTCTTTCGCACCTAAAGACGGGGACAAGGCTAAAATCCCGGATTTCGTGGAAGGCATGGTTTACAATTCTAAAGAAGGCGTGATGATGGTTGGGACATACGCATCCAAAGAAGAAGCCAAGAAGAAGGGTAACAAAATCAACAATGTGGGATGGTGGTTCAAGCCGTGGTTCTACCAACACGCGCAGACCGCATTGAAAAAGGGACAGTTTGTTGAGTACATCCCAACCCGGGAATACTACCACAGGCACACAAGGTGCTTGTACTGGGAAGGGAAGCTTATTCTTCCTTTTGGTGATCAGTTCTGGTTTAGGTTCCTCTTTGGTTGGTTGATGCCTCCAAAGGTCTCTCTTCTTAAGGCCACTCAAGGTGAAGCTATCAGGAACTATTACCATGATATGCATGTCATTCAAGATATGCTTGTTCCTCTCTACAAGGTCGGTGATGCCCTGGAATGGGTCCACCGCGAAATGGAGGTAACCAAAACAAAAAGCAAAGCTGCTAACAGGCCCTTCCTTTTTCATGATCTTCTTTACTAATACATCCTGATCTTATGAATTCTTTGGCTTCCAGGTGTATCCAATTTGGCTCTGCCCACACAAACTCTACAAGACGCCAATCAAATCCCAGATTTACCCCGAACCAGGCTTTGAATACGAAAACAGACAAGGAGACACAGAAGATGCTCAGATGTACACTGATGTTGGAGTCTACTACGCTCCTGGTCCTGTACTAAGAGGAGAAGAATTTGATGGATCAGAAGCTGTGCGTAGGATGGAGAAATGGCTAATCGAGAACCATGGATTCCAGCCTCAATACGCCGTGTCTGAGCTAGATGAGAAGAGTTTCTGGAGAATGTTTGATGGTGACTTATATGAGCATTGCCGCAAAAAGTATAAAGCTGTTGGAACGTTCATGAGTGTTTATTACAAGTCTAAGAAAGGAAGAAAGACTGAGAAAGAAGTTAGAGAAGCCGAACAAGCTCATCTAGAAACAGCTTACGCTGAAGCAGATTAAGTTATAAACCTTTGTTTTTGATGAATGTGCTACTGTCGTTTCAACTCTCTGTTATGTTTCTTCCTGTTTTCAGTTTAGTGTCTTGATGATTATTGTGTGTGAGTTTCTTGTTGTTTGACTTATGCTATGAGCCTATGAGTGGATTTTAGTCTTTCAGATTTTTATTTTTATTTTGCTTCTGGGACTTAGTTTGAGATAAATGGACTTAGTTTTACATCATATAGGTTGATAAAACCACATTCATAATCATACCCAATTTAATTTTATAATTCACTACTGTACTGGATAATCCGAATTTTTACTATTTGTGTCAATAAACAATTCCGATTCGTAGTGCCATTATCCTTTGGCTCCAGATGATGTGGCTTTGTTTGGTTGAGTAAACCGGGAAATTTTGATATTTGAACCACCAAAGTTAACCGGGTGGGAGTCGATTGGGAAGGATAAACGAGGCAGACATTTCTGAGTTTGAGCTCTCTTTCTGACAGAGAATCAACAACAAAACTATCAGTCTAAAGCTGAATCCACTCCCTTGAAACGCTTCTTAGTCGTAAGCAATTTCGTTTCCTAATCCTTTTTATTCTCTTTTGTATTTGTTTTGTTTCTCTCCGATTCCGTTTACATCATGATTTCTAACTTGGAAACGGAAAGGTCCACTCTTTTTCTATATACCACTTGTTCGACAAAATGCCTAGCTCGAAATTACTCTCACTCCTTTAGTAACATTAGCTCTTATTGGGATGAAACTGTGAATTCTCGATACCCTTTTCCTTCGTTTGGAAATATGTTGATATCAGTTTGCTTGTCAAATTTCCTCACCGTCTTTTCTAATCTTAACATTGCATCAACAAATGTTTCTTGCAGGTGGTGAGAGCTGGTGCTTCATTCTTGTATACTTGTTCTCATACTTTAGTATGTTAGTTTGATAAAACCTTCATTGTATTGCCTTGTTGTAACCTGTGCTGCAAAAATGTCTCTGGTTTGTTCTTCATCTTATGTGCCTCCTTTACCACTAACCAAACGGCTTCTGAAACTTAAAAAATGTAATTTAAGTCTATGTTCTTCCGTAGGCTACCCTTATTTTACCACTGGTAGTAGGAAGCACATCAATTACTTGTTCACCGAACCACATAAGATTGGCAGGCTAGCAAAGAGTCAGATTTTAGTTAGTCAGGATTCTTTTACAGAGAACAGCACAATAGATATTGATTGGGAAGATCAGGAGGAAATCGAGGATACTGGGTCACCTTGGGAAGGCTCGGTTATGTATAGGAGGAATGCTTCAGTCACACATGTGGAATATTGCACTACCTTAGAGAGGCTTGGGTTGGGAAGACTATCAACCAATGTTTCAAAGACAAAAGCTTCCACAATGGGACTAAGAGTGACGAAAGATGTCATGGATTATCCAGATGGCACACCGGTTCAAGTTTCGGTCGATGTCATAAGGAAGAAGAAGAGGCTGAGACTCGATGGAATTGTCAGGACTGTTATTACACTTGGCTGCAACAGGTGCTTTCCTATGAACTCATCACATCGTATTTACTATCTTGAGATTGCATCGCCTTTGTCATTTATCGATATTCTCTTATGTGTGTTGAAGATGTGGTGAGCCAGCAGGTGAGAGCATATTTTCCAACTTCTCGCTGTTACTAACTGAAGAGCCAGTTGAGGAACCCGATGTCATTGATCTAGGATTCACATTCGGTAATGACAAAGCCAATTCCTTTTCTGGATTGTCAAACGATAAAGAAGAAGATGAGGAGGATGATGATGATTCATGGATAGATTGGGAGGATAAGCTCCACTTTCCACCTGAGGTGAAAGAAATAGATATCTCAAAGCATATAAGAGACTTGGTGCACTTAGAGATCACCATCAACGCGATATGCGATCCTGCATGTAAAGGAATGTGCTTGAAGTGTGGTGCAAATCTGAATAAGAGGACATGTGATTGTGGCAGAGAAGAGAAGGATAAAGGATATGGCCCTCTCGGAAATCTGAGAAAGCAAATGCAACAAAAAGAGGGTATGAGAAACTAAACTCAACACTACTTGTATGGGTCTTGATCTTCTTTTTTCTTCGGTCTTATTTACTGTCATAAACCTCAAAATCCGATGTACCAAAATTTTCAAAATTGAATCTGAAATAGCTTAACCCTTCTTCAAGCTCATTGGTATGATTATTCTTCATTATCATTCTACCCAAAATTATGTGGCATTTCAATGACTAAATGCCTAGTTTTCCCAGCTTACCATAAGCTTTATGTATTTCAAAGCCTATTATCAAACAACAATTCAAATGAAACAATTAGATGCAGAGAATCACTGCCGGGATTTTCCTATGTTTTTCAATCTCTTGAGAGATCAGAATACAAAGGAATCAAGGTTAATTAGCTTCATATCCCAGGTCTCACATATACTACCTGCAAAATGATATGTTATTCATTTTTTTGGGTCATTGAAATGCAAATAGATATTTAGAGAGCTTATGAGGCATTCACCTAAGGATCCCACTGCCAATTTCTGGTAGTCGCAAAACTCGATATTCTCGACTTTGTGGCAAAATCCAAACCGTGAAATTCATATCGATCTGGTCACATGATATATCAAAACAATTTCCTGCTAAGATTGGTCATGGCTCTATTTTAAAAACTTTTCTTTAAGTATAAAAACAGTTAGCAGTCGAGGATAAGAATTTGTAAGAGACAAGAGAGTTCGAATTCTAATGTATTCAAACATTGTGAACCAAGCAAATCAAACCTTGCTATGTTTTTCAGGATCATGTAACTGAAGCTATGTAAATCTATCTGTTGTAACTTGTAAAGAAGACAACTTTAATGTGCTACTCTTACAGTTAAACCAACACGTTCGACCCACATGATATGTTTTACTATCTTCTATTCCTTCCAGATTTTGTAAGATTCTTCTTTCTAAAACAAAGTAAAAGGAAACAACACATTAACTCTATCGCGCGACAAGAGATACAAAAACAAACGCAACAGCTTCAAGGCCAAGCAAAGCCAATATTGTCGTTGACAACATCCCATACTCCAAGGCTGATCTCATCAAACAACTGTTCATAACTCCAGCTTGAATATCCCAAGAAGAACCAGTATTCACTCGGATTTAGATCTCTAGATTTCAACTCTTGGATTCTACGGCCTACTGACTGATGATCTAGGAAATACACGCCTGGTGAGATTTCCGGGTGACTATTCTCCGAGTCTCCCTCTCGGGTCAGAGCTAAAAGTGGAATCCCTGGATCCACCACTGGACCTCCGAAAGATAGACGAGTCTCTTTCAAGAGCTCGGCTGTTTCGCCAAGTTCAGGGAACGATTTCCACCTTAACCGTTTGTTGAAGATTAGACCCAGGAAACCGAGTTCGGGTCCTGCTTTTATGATCAGAATCTTTGATTTGCCAAACGGTTGGGAAGCAGCTAGCTTTTCTGTAGCGACCAGGATGGTGCCAATTTTCACTTGGGAAGCGTTTTTGAGTGAGTGCGTTGGAGGCAACTGGGAATTTACCTGGTCATGGTTTACCCCTCGTTCCGTGGGCTCTCTGTTCCTTAAAACGACCTCGACAAGTTTATCACCATCCGTCACTTTATTGTTTACTGTAGATGAAGATTGGTCGAACTTTTTTGAATTTTTCCTTCCTTTACGAGCCAGAGTAGGAAGGATTTCTGCCAGAGAAAGATTCATAACTTGCTTTGTTTAGACTCCAGATTAAAACAGAAGTATAAAAGGCCAATAGCATGAAGAAAAAGTAACTACGAAAAAACAAAGTCATAAGTTGCAAAGCACATTAAAACTTGCAGAGTTATACAATTCCGATTTTGGCTGGAAGTTCAGACAGTGAGGTTATGGTGGGCCTTTATAGATAATATTCAGCACATATGTGTAAACAAGTGAACAAACAAGGATGAAGATATTGACTTACTGAAAAACTCACGAGAGCTATTTGAATGGCGAGCTAGAAATTCTGTTATGTCAGTTACAGACGTTTCTCCTTCATACGGAATGACTTTGTTTCTCTCGGCTGGAAATAATATCAGAGAAGGATAAACTTCCCTCTGCAACGTAACAGATTTATAGAGAGTGTGAATACTGAATTCAGACATGAAATAATGGTGCATACAGTCATAAGATCTCAATATTTAATGATGGTTTAAGAAGAAAAATTGTTTGCACTACGATAAATGCGATAGCAGTACTGTGATATGCAAATACGAAAATCAATAAAACAAACCAGAGTATAATCAGACAAGCAATCATGAAAAGTACCTGATTTATTGATTTTAGGATCAAGTTGCAATCATTCAACGTGCAGTCCATTAAGTAGATTAGTGGAGACTTCAGATACTTGCCATTAATTGGTGTCTCTGCTTCTAAGAAAAAGCAACAAAAGAAGAGAACATGTACATTTTGCTTTCCATATTACATTCAGAAATATAGGAGTAAAACCTAGTCAATCTACATCACATGGTAATAAAGATCCAATTACCTGATGTAAAAACCATTTGTTTGTTCCTGGATCCTCCTTGTATTATCGATTTATATTCCTTTAGTGATCGGTATACTTCACGCAGAACTAGTTCCATCCTCTGACAAAACCCACACCAATTATTGCTAAAAAGGACCAAAACGTCATGGCACAAAGGACAGGGGCTCTTCTCTGCACTAGATTGATTCCATGCATGAACCATATGGGAGAAAGTATTGGCAGTGACATGAGGAATAGAATCCACCTCATGGAAGTCCAGATTAACAAAAGGTGGAACTGTAGCTTTTCTAGGCATTTGAATGGCAGTTTCAGACCGTTTATAAGGTGATAGACTACCATTGAGATATCCATGCAGAAAGTCAAATAGTGATGAATAGCTGAATGCTACCTCATCTTGAAGGACATAATGCTGTTGTAAAGCGGGATCAATTATTACTGCTGATGGAATCTTTACATCACCTGTCAGAGCCTTTAGTAACACGTAATTTGCATCAGAGAAGAAAAATGAACCTGTGAAACTATGCACTGCATCTTCCTTAGATTCCGACTGCAATGATATCTTGATCTTCCCCTTAAAATTTTCTGTTAAGTGAAACTCAGTCGTATCGATTTCCGCAATTACTGATTGTTCACTTCTGTTTGTAGATGCCTTCTCTTCATCATCGGGGGAGGAGGATTCACTCTCAGAAGATTTCATTTCATCTTTGCTTTCAGAACTCAAACTGACCTTGTTGTGCACATCTCCTTCAGGGTGAATAGCAATTTCACTGGAACCTTCAGCAGACGATGAAGATGAGTCTTCACCAGACATAACTTCTGGCTGTGACGAAAATGTTTCTAGTACTTTTATGTGCACATCATCCGATAATAGACGGAAACCAACATCCTTCGCAATCGAGCTCAATTTACTTTCTTTTGTTCTGTGAAGAAGATTTGTCAGTACCTCCTGCAGGGAACTGCTTTCCATATTAGGGGCTATAGTATTTAGGGCTACATTTTTCTCCCCATCCAAAATCAGAAAAGAGACCTTATTCTCGAATTTATTCTTCTTAAGCTTTTGGGCAGTTTTAGAAAGTGACACTGACCCCAATTCTAGATCAGATTGGCTAACTGAGTTCTTATTCTTCCAGTTTATGTCAGACAATTTATACTGTGCCGCTACCTCTCTTAAAGTAGTAAGTGCTTTCATACTCCTCCTCCTATCCTCCAAGGTGCCGCTTGATCTATCCAGAAAAAGAATAACCGACGGTTTACTTGCAGGTAAAGATGACTCAAGGTCCTGCCGGTCATCTTTTAGCTACATGAAAGGAAAAAAAAATGATGATTCATGTAAACAAGGCACAGTGAACATTTTGAATAAGATACACTTAGTAAACAAATAAAACAATAACTCTGTAATTTTAAATTTTTCAGACAGAACAACATAGGAGTCCCGTTTGGCGTCAAAAGGCCGCCTCGTGTCATCTAGATATACTGCCACTAGAGTAAACAAATTCAGTGTAATAAAAAATTTACCGCATAGGTTTTTTTCTGCTGTAGAAATTCACTGCATAACAAACAAAGTAAAAATCCAGATACATATATTGCAGTGGAATCTAGAGTTACGTATGCCACTTTATGGTTTTGTTGCAACATCTATTCTAAACTGAAGTACATTCTGGGCATGAACTCTGCTGTGTGCTTTAAATGGTTAGATATAAAGTAGTTTTTACAAATAGTGGTTTCTACCCAATAAACTATACAACAAGCACAAGATCTTACGTATCAAATTACACAGTAATTTAGCTACAGATATTTGTCCCTAAAACATAGGATAAAGATGCATCAATGTGCAAGATCAACTAAGCAAATGGACAGAAAGAGAATCATATTCATACCTCTGTGACTATCGGATTTTCCATCTTTAAGAGTCTCTGAATGTCGTCCCCAGCCTTGAGGATCTTTGTACAATGTGGACATCCTGCCAACTGAAACGTCGCTGTCCATGAATCAGATTTTCCAATATCAAAAGTTGAAGCTAGTTCTCGTTCTGTGATCAGGCCAAATTTTTGTCTTTCCGGAGGCAGAGAAAATTCTTTTGCAGCAGCAATAAATTTCGAAAGTAAGTAACTAAATTGCTCGAACTGTTCATTGTTACATGTCTGTCCCAAACCCCAATTTATTCTGTCATTCTCATGCAAAGCATTAGTATCATTGACATAGCTAAAATCCTCGAGCCAAGGAACTCTACCAAATCCGCTTTGAAGTCCACACATCAGTTTCCAATTAGCATGTCCTGTTTCTAGGGCAGAAAGAAAATCACACGTTATGGAGGAAAGCCACCAACAATAACATATCAACATCGTCTAGACATGAAGTGAGAATCTACCAGCCACCTTCTGGTTAATTTTCCTTCTTAGCTTTAGCACTGGGTCAGTTTCTACCTTTTTGGAGAGGTTTCCTGCAGAGTTATGACAAGAATAAAGATCAGCCAACCATTCCAACTATTAAACATTACCACAGTCCTATGCCATAATGGCTATCACATTGTACACCATATAGAATATCGGGAGAGTACCAGCATTACTGGGAGAAAGTAATCTAGTTGACAGAAAATAAAAATACATTTGGTACTCTTAGGCCTATACACCACCGATGCAATACTAGTAGAGGCTAGTCACTCACGTTAAAATTCATAGGTAGCAAGAGTAAAAAAGAAATCATATTTTATAGTGATTATATATGTCAGATCGAAACTTTTCTACTCCAAACTCTAACGATCTAATAATATATTAAACTCATGCACCCTACCAGAGTACGAACCTAATTGATTAGGGGATCAAGAAAACGCTTAGAAAATCAAACCATAAAATAAACATAGATAGTCTCACACGATCAGGATTATCCCTAGTCATGTATACATAGTGAAAACGGCAGAAGATCAACTCACCCTGCCAAAGGTTATCGCCAGTTACATTTTGCTTCAACTCAGACAGCAATGTAGCTGTCCATCCGCAAAATTCGAAGAGAAGCAAAGCCTTGTCAGAAGATTCAAGGAAATCTTTCACACTCTTTGGAGACTTCAAATGTTTGAGAGGAAGTTCTTCGGGAGTAGATGTCAGATAAGGATAAACAGAGGACAATATATTTGACGCTCGGAGTTTCCCCAGATAGTTGTAACGCACACTATGGTGATAGTACAAAAATTTTATTCCGTTGCCAGTACCGATGGCTTGTGCTAACACTTTTTCTGAATTTCTGTATACAACCATCAACCTCAGCAAGCCAAAATCCTCACTAGTCTGAACCAATTGAGTTATTTCATTCTTAACGGATCGGGACTCGCCACACCCTACAAATCAGCAATAAACCAAACAGAAAACAAAATAAGACGGTGAAAGCATATCATCACATGTAGCAAGTGAAAATTTTCAATGAATGTGAATGAAAGACAGAGACGATGGAAAACCATTTTATCCTCTTAGATTCCTATAAATTTGAGCAAAAGCTTCCTTATGTTTGTCGGATCAGACTCATCCCAAATACATTTATACGTAAACTATAAATAGGTACGCCAGAGAGAGAGAGAGTACATGGAGCGGTGACAAAGAGGAGGACATGAGGGTGTAGGCGGATCTGAGAAGAGAAATTTTGCTCGGTGAGTATCTCCCAATCGCCATGGCCGATTGACGAAACAATAATGGATACGAAGGCCAGGAGGAGCGCCGACGTTTTCATCGGAAAACCGCTCACTCGCTCGGTGCGTCTTTTTTCCTTCTTTTGACGTAGGGGGTTCCGATCCCGATTCTCTAGGTTGGTTCGGTTTATCGGATCAATTCATCTACAAGACGGATTTTACCGGTTCGATGAAGAAGAGTTTTGTTGCTGCCTGCCACGTGCATATTTTTAATTGAAATTCATATTCTCTTTACTTTTACTCTCAAAATCTCAAATAGATTTTTATCTTATTTTTAAAAATGTAAAAACGGTAAGCTAATATTTAGAATGATAAATTTTAATAAAATTTTGGATAAATTTATGTGAATTTAGAAAGTTGTTACGATTTATTATTAAAAATTTCTGTAATCCGATTAAAAAAGATTTTGGATTTTGTAATTTTAACTAATTTAAAAATCATTAAAACGTTAATTAACAACAATGGATTTTGAAATAATTTTCATATTATTATTATAACATATTATAAATTTATATTATTATTATATTTGATTAAAATATTATATATATTATATTATATATTTTTTATATAAAATAAGTTTTATTTGTGTTTTATTTATTTAAAACTAATAAAATTATATATTTTATTTTTAATATGTTTATATTCTTATTTTAGAATCAAATAATAAAATAAACTATATTTGGTACGATTGTATATTCTAAAATATAGATTGATATATAATACACCTTCTTAATAATCATTTTGTATATTTTTAGCTATTTTTTGTGAAAATAAATTTCATCTTTAAATATTAATGTTTTAATAATTGTATGTTAATTAAAATATGAACAATTCAATCGATATGTAAAAGTAATAATCAAGATTGAAAAAATATAAATTATTCAAAATAATTTTTCAAACCAAATTAATTATTTGAAACAACTATAAATCAATAAAATCTAAATAAAATTTTAAAATTAAAAACATACATGATATTAAATATTTCTTCTAAACTCACTTTTAATTAATATTTATGATTTATTTTATTTTTGAAAATAAATTTTTGTTTAAATTATCATTCCACATTTGACTAAATGTTATTTTGTAATTTTTGTTATCTATGTCATCTTTTTAATGATACGTAAACATTGTTTTTAAAATTCACTTCTCTTTTCATCTATTATATTACATATTTATTATATACGATGAGTTTTATTTTTGACGTATTTAAAACTACTAAAATTGTATATTTTTTAATTTGTAATATGCTTACGTTTTTAGTTTAAAATCAAATTATATCTAAATTATATTTTGGTACGGTTATATAATAAAAAGTATGAATTTATATATAATACATATTTTAAACCATTAGTTTTGTATAGTTTTGGCTATACTTTTCATAAAATTAAGTTTCATCTATAAATATTAATTTTTAAAATTACCAATTATATAATTGGATGTTGATTAAAATATTAATAACTCAATAGACATGTAAAATTAATAACCATGATTGAAAAATATAAAATATTCATCATATTTTGTCAAACAAAATTAATTATTTGAAAAAATTATAAATGTATAAAATTTAAATAAAACCAAAAATTTAAAAATACATATGGTATTAAATATTTTTCTAAAAAATATTTTAAATTTAATATATAAGATTTGTTTGATTTGATAGAGATAAATTTATATTTAAAATTACCATTTCATTTGAGTAAATTTCATATCATAATTTTTTTAACATAAATTAAACCATAAAATTGAAAATATATATGGTATTAAATATTTTTGTAAACTCATTTCTAATTTAATATATACGATTTATTTGATTTGTTAGAGATAAATTTATGTTTAGAATTATCATTTCATTTGAATAGATTTCATGTCATAATTTTTTTTTGGTTATATCCTTTTTTTAATGATATGTAAGTATTTTTTGAGAACTCATTTCTCTTTTAATGTATATAAGATAATAAGTCATACTTTTTTATTATATTAACTTTTTAATGACATCTAAACATTTTTTCAGAATTCACTTCTTTTTAAAAACATAAAGGATAATAAATCATAATTTTTTTGGTATATTAATTTTTTAATGATATGTAAATATTTTTTTAGATTTTACTTTTTTAATGTATAAGTGATAATAATTTTTAGTCATATCATTTGTTGTAATAACAATGATTAAAATATAAATTATTCATCGTATTTTGTCAAACGAAATTAATTATTTGAAACAATTATAAATCTATAAAATCTAAATAAAATCATAAAATTGAAAATATATATGGTATTAAATATTTTTCTAAACTCATTTCTAGTTTAATATATACGATTTATTTGATTTGTTAAAGATAAATTTATGTTTAAAATTACCATTTCATTTGAGAAATTTTATTTCATAATTTTTTTTGGCTATTTCATATTTTTTAATGATTTGTAAGTATTTATTTTTAGAACTCATTTCTTTTTTAATGTATATGAGATAATAAGTCATAATTTTTTTGTTATATTAATTTTTTAATGACATGTAAATATTTTTTCAGAACTCATTACTTTTTTAATGCATAGGGGATAATAAGTCATAAATTTTTTTTGTTATATTATTTTTTTACTATATTAATTTTTTTGGTATAGTCATATCACTTTTTGTAATAATCATGATTAAAAAATATAATTTATTCAACGTATTTTTCAAAAGAAATTAATTAATTGAAATAAGTATAAATATATAAAACCTAAATAAAACCATAAAATTGAAAACATATATGGTATTAAATATTTTTCTAAACTCATTTCTAAACATATATGGTATTAACTTTTTAATGATATATAAACATTTTTTCAGAACTTACTTCTTTTTTAATGTATAAGGATAATAATTTTTAGTCATATAATTTTTTGTAATGATATGTAAACATTTTTTCTAAATTCATTTTTAGTTCAATATATATAATTTAATTTATTTTTTAGAAAATAAATTTATATTTTGAAATTATCATATTATATTCGATTAATTTATTTTTTGAGAATAAGTTTATGTTTAGAATTATTATTTTTGATTTGATTAAATTATTTTTTGGAAATAATTTTATGTTTAAATTGGCATGTCACATTTGATTAATCGTCATTTCATAACTTTTTTAGTTATGTCATCTTTTTTAATGATATATCATTTTTTAAAAAAAAAAATTCAATTTTATTTTAATATTAAAAGGATTTGTTTTTTTTACTCAATTTCTTCTAATATATTTGATTGAATATACCTATGAATAGAATCTGGAAATAGAGATATCACATGTAAGCAATGCTGTCTATGTACATGATCGGCACTGAACAAGTTGAGAACTAGAACACTCAAAAGATTACAAAGAGACTTTTTAGTACTCTATAAACTCTCAAACCTCAACTTATCAGACTTTCTACAACTCTAAGCTTTCAAAATTCTCAATTTATTCACTTGCTTGTGTTACAATTCTTCCCAAACTTTGGTATTTATTTAACTCTTTCTCTCTCTCTCTCTAGACTTCGTTGCATCAAAGCATCTGTTTCTCCTACAACTCGGGATTATGTTTTTACTCTGATTGGTTTGAATTGCTTTCGTTTGCCAAAAGAATCAAAGTTTAAAAAGATTAGAAAAAAATTGAACCATTTTCAACTACAAATAAGTTTTGAGGAAAACAAAACCCAAATCGCTTTTCAAGTCATTAAACACTTACCACATGCGCGTTGAGTGTTCAAACATCAAAGAGTGTAGGTTTTGAGAGCAATAATATTACACAAGCTTCTGAAATATACTCTTATTCAGACACTTCCCACTGAAAGCACAAACATCACAAAAACAAAATTTCAGAAAGACTCTTAGATGAGATCAGCTACATTCATTGGAATGTCGTCAATCTGAGTACTGTAGTATTGCTCAATGTCCCTAAGAATCTTGGATTCGTCGCTTTTAACAAAGTTGATCTGAACACCCTAGAATGATAATAACCGTAAAGTTGGTTAAAAGGATATCTATTTAGTTTCTGGTTTACTCAGATTCTTGGTTTTTTTTTATTGACTTTCTTAATTTGAAAGTTTCTATATGTGTTTCCTTTGTTCTGCAGTTCAATTGTTTTCTACTAATACCCATCGTCGATAAGTTACCTGCTCTTCTCCGGGAAGAGTTGGAAAAAGCATTTGAAGACGACCTCGATAGTATTTTCGACATCACAAATTTAAATGGTGTCTTAACAATACGAAGAAAAACATTAGTTATTTACATAGAATAAAAACTTGAATTTTCACCATATAAATACGCTAACAGAAAAAACATATATATATTTTGAATCATAGAAATTTGTCATAGAAATTATATACAGCTTCAAATTTGTATGTTTTAAGTTGTTATGCAACACTAATACACATTTGACCAACTCGGCTACCGGTTTACCTTCACCTAACTACGAGCGAATTCACATTTTAAACACTTTCTCTCTTTCACCCATTTATAGTCAGATAAGCTTAAAGTTTTCTCCACGTGGCCAAACACAAAACACGTTATGATTATTCTTTGATCTAACTAGAGTTCCGATTAAATACATGATAGTGAAATTACAGACCTTTTTATATATAATTAAAAATTCTTCAAATTTAATCAAATGTGTCAAAAATCTTCTAATTAGATTCCGCCACAAGTATAAGCGAAATTAAACTAAATTTTATCAAAGTAATTTTTTTTTTAAAGTATACTAAATTAATAAAATAAAACACATAATAAATTATACTATCATTAAAAACATTAAAGTAAAAACAAACAAGAAAACTGTGAAATGTTTTTCCAAACCGAATTTTCACATGACAAACTAGTTTTATCTATTTTAAAAGATCCATATTATTTTTTGGCATTAAATTAAAAAAAAAACTGGAGTACTTTTACTAATAGTTTAAATCACAAATACGATAATAATAAAAAATTAAAAATTTGTATTGATATAGCCAAATAATAAAAATAACGAAATTCATATCGGAATAAGAAAAACTATATATATATGAAAATCTTGAATAAACTTAAATAGAAAACATTTGACAAATGAAAATTGATCACTGAGAAACTTTTGATTAACACATATACATGTATATGTATATTAGTAGTAGATGAGTTGGTCAGATAAAGTTTTGTTAGTGTTACACAGTTGTGTAGTTAGAATTTGTATATAAATTTTGTCTAAAACTAATTGCTATTACTAGAAGAATTAAAAATTTATTATTAATTAAATAAGTAAAATTTATTATAAAATGTCTATATAAAGAGAAGCAGTCCAAAGGTTTATACACAACTCAACTCAAACTTCTTACCCAAAGCAACTCGAACTCAAACAGCAAATCCATGGCTCCTTCTGTGAAAGATCTTAACAGTGTTTCGGATGAAAAATACGCGAATGTGAAGTGGGAAGAGTTGGGATTTGGGTTTGTTCGTACGGATAACATGTATGTTGCCAAGTGCAAACATGGAGAGAGTTTCCAAGAGGGAAAGATTGTTCCTTATGCCGATTTTCAAATCAGCCCTTCCTCTGCAGTTCTTAATTATGGCCAGGTTTGTTATTATTAATTTACAGTTAGATCCATCAAGAAGAATGATATTTCGAATTAGTCTCGATATATATATATATGTACATGCACAAAAACAAAAACAATAGATGTTGGATTGAGTGATTTGCAAGCAATCTAGTCTGAACTATGTATATGATTAGGGTTTATACGAAGGACTGAAGGCATACAGAACAGAAGATGGCCGGATTATGTTATTCCGACCAGACCAAAACGGTCTCCGCCTTCAAGCCGGAGCCAACAGACTCTATATGCCATATCCTTCAGTCGATCAATTCGTCTCCGCCGTCAAACAAGTTGTTCTTGCAAACAAAAGATGGGTATATAAAATATATCTTTTTATTTATTGTATATATACATTAACTCTGATCTTTCAACATCTAAGATGTTCTTTATGATTAATGGGTTTTATTTGTTTGTTGTTATATATGTATATAGATTCCTCCTCCAGGGAAAGGAACATTGTATATCAGACCAATCTTGTTTGGAAGTGGTCCTATTCTTGGTTCACTTCCGGTTCCTGAGTACACTTTCACAGTGTTCGCTTGTCCTGTTGGACGTTTTCACAAGGTTTGTGTGTGTTTTCTTCTTGATTTCTTTAGTTTAATTAAAAATTAATGCAAAATTTTGATTTCTGGGGTATATATAGGATAACTCAGGTTTGAATCTGAAAGTTGAAGATAAGTTTCGCCGAGCTTTTCCTACTGGAACTGGAGGTGTGAAGAGCATTACAAACTATTCTCCTGTAAGTTCAATATTTACATGACTGTTGTAGATTTTTACTACACAACTGATTGTAATGAGAATATATTTCTTGTTTGAAGGTTTGGATAACATTGGCAGAAGCTAAATCACAAGGCTTTTCTGATGTTTTGTTTTTGGATGCTGAAACTGGCAAAAACGTCGAAGAACTTTTCGCATCTAACATTTTCATGGTCAAGGTAAAATTATATTATACATAAGATTTTGTTGAAAAATGTTAATTAACATCGATGTGTATAATATAGGGCAACGTTGTGTCGACTCCAGCACTTACAGGAACTATATTACCAGGAGTTACACGTAAAAGTGTCATCGAATTAACTCGTGATATGGGCTACAAGGTTTGGATTATTAAGTCCAATTACTACTTGTTGATTTTTGATAATCATATCATATATATTGTTGAAATCTGGTTCTATTAGGTGGAAGAACGTGTTGTTCCTCTTGAGGACCTTCTTGAGTCAGAAGAAGTTTTCTGTACTGGAACTGCTGCAATCGTCACAAGTATCGCCTCTGTAACATTCAAAGAGAAAAGGTAACATTTTCTTCTCTCTAATTTGTAGCCATAAGTTGAGTAAAATAAGTTAAATGAGCGTATACAAAACATACAACACAGGAGTGGATTCAAAACAGGAGAAGGAACATTGGCTTCAAAGCTATTCACGATGTTATTGGATATCCAGATGGGTCGGGTGGAGGATCCGAAGGGATGGACGGTGGAGATTGACCGGTAAATGTATCGAGACAGATTATATATAAATATATATATACAATAAAAGTTACGAAAGAAACATCTGAAGATGTCTCTTTTTTTAGTCTCATGTATCCATGTCGTGTCGTTGCAATGAATCTCTTATACTTATTATACTTTTCAAAATAATTTTATTCCCTTTTCGTCGAGTATAGAAGGATTGACCGAATATCCTCTCAATAAGGGATATAAGGAAGATTCCTTCCTTCTGTGAAGAAAACAAAATAAATTGACAGCTGTGGGATTTGAACCCACGCCCTTTCGGACCAGAGCCTAAATCTGGCGCCTTAGACCACTCGGCCAAACTGTCATTGATGCACAAATCTCCAGTTTGTTTTTTTTATCGACAAAGTTTAGATACCCTTGGATTTAGTGAAATTTACCAAAAGAAAAAGAAAGATTCGCGTCATTCGACAGTACAGAACTATGGTATAATGTTAGAAATATCTCTAAAGAACTCTGTATAAATTTTAAAATCAATCGAGCATGTCATATTCTTGGACATGAGCTCGAATATCAACTCCAGTAATCTCATCACTATCATAACTCACTAGACAGTTGTTCTTCTTCTTCTGGGCCGTTTGATAGAAAACTGAAATAACTAGTTATAATAAACATATTTGACCTAACATTTTTTTATCTTGAAGACCATGTAATAAAATAAGAGAAACACAGCAAGTACCAACGCAACGATGAAAACATTGTTTAGTTGTCCAGTCGTGGCCGTGAGGTTTTCCACAGGAACATGGCTAAAATGTGATTTTTGAGCTGCATAGCCTTGAATTCTCTTCAAAGCTTCCGGTTTTGAGTGATTCAGGAGCAGAACCGCTCAATTCGTAGTTGGATAAATAAAGTAAGTTTACCTTAAGACACGTTAAGGTAATTGGGTAAAGTCAGAAAACCCTGTTATATAACTCATAAAAGACAATTGGGCTGTCAAAAATCATAAAGCAAATATCATAATCTCTTTTAAGTTACATACACTTGAATCGTATTTTTTGGATACACTAGAATAAAGTTTTATTTATTTTCTACATTCCATTTGTTTGTTATAGATCCAAAAAATAATTTCCATTTGAAGTTTTTGTCAAAATTTTGAAAAAATAAGAAAATAAAAAATTTCAATAGTTATCAAAAGAGACCTGTACAAACATTTAAAAACCCAAAAATAGCAAAATCCAATGAATACAAAGAATCGAATATACCGTTGACTAGTTGTCTCTTTTATATAGAGAATATTTTTAATACGGTCAATCTTTTAATTTTGGTAAACAAAGATTTCTGTTACCATCTAAAATTGTTAACAATTCCAAAATTGAAATATAAATACTCCTAATCAACTTTCTAATGACCATTGTTAGGGAACCAAACAATGTCTCAACTCAAAACTAACATCCTATATCTCTTTCTTTTCTATAGCTTCATTATTCCCTCTTTAGCCGAAGATTGGAAACAACAATTCTTAGAGGCCCAGAACGAAGCCCGGAACGAGGTTGGGGTGAATCCATTGGTTTGGGACGATGAGGTCGCTGCTTATGCGAGCAACTATGCGAACCAGAGGATTAGTGATTGTTCTATGATCCATTCGAATGGACCATTTGGGGAGAATATAGCGTGGAGTAGTGGAGAGATGTCGGCTGAGGATGCTGCAGAAATGTGGATCAACGAGAAAATGTACTATGACTACAATAGCAACACGTGTAATGATCCCAACGGTGGCACGTGTCTGCATTACACACAAGTGGTTTGGAAGAACTCAGTTCGATTGGGTTGTGCTAAAGTCGTGTGTAACAGTGGTGGTACTTTTATTACATGCAACTATGATCCTCCGGGTAATTATAATGGAGAAAAACCATACTAAATTTTTGAATGATATAAACACTAAATTAATTTGAAAAAGTATTTTTAAATGAGATAAGAAGTTGTTTCTGTTATTTCTTAGCTGTAAAGAAAGATATAAACAAATTAATAATGATGACATCCATCTCTCAAAAATTAGCTGGCTAATTCCTACAGAAAAATCAAAAAGCATTAAAAAAAAAGGAATTGTGAGTGGAAGAACAACTCATGAATTGGTAAAACGACAAAGCAATGCAAATCAAACGACACCAAGTTGGCATTGCTGTCTCAGTTCTTTCCTAAGCTTGTGTGAGAAGAGCCTGCAAGCGTCCAAACTCAGATCCACCGCCGCAGCTAATGCCACGTGCGCAGCTGCATCCTCTGTACATGTCACGTGCTTCACACCGACTTCTACCTCCGGTTTACTTCGTTTCCCCACTCCCTCAACTGTTGCCGACATCACGAATCCTCTGTTTTGCGCCGCCGCCGCCAACGGATGCTGCGACATTAGATACCCGAAATCCGATCCGGAACCTGATCCAGGTCTCGACGCAGGCCTTGAACCGGGGCTAGATCCGGATCCGAGATCCCAGCTTCCCTGAGGACTCATTGATGGCGTCGACACCGCCGTCGTACTCCCACCGGTGATATCGATGGCGAAATTCCCGCCATTTTTCAAGCTGATCGACGACGATGCGGAAACAGCGGTGGCGATCCCGTCTTGAAAGAGCTCGAAACGGTATCCGAGTGTGTCGGAGTAACCGCCTTCACGCCATGCCTCTAGTCGGCCCCATGGCTTCCAGGTATAACCGTCGGGTCGGAGTATGAGCCATGCGCCGGGACTAGATCTGGTTACGCGGTTCGAACCGGGAGATGGTACGAAAGGTGTGACCATGGAGGCCATAGATACGGGTGAGCCTGAAAGATCATGGATTGTTATCGACCAACCTTTTCTTTCTTTCGACGCTTGTTCCTTTGCCGATTTCATCGAAGATATGCAACTTGTCGTTGAGATTAACTCGGACATCATCGAAGAACTGTGAATAAGATTCCGATCGACGGAATTGGAGTTCCTAGAACCGAACTTGCAAGTGAATACGGCTTGTTTTGTGTTTCCCTGAACTTGGAAAACCTGAGGGCTGCACTCTGGTTCGCCGTCGAATTGAAACACGAATCTCGGGTCAGGTTCGACCCGTACACTAACGTGGAGCTCCGGATCGGATCCACCCTTATTCCTCGACTTTCCCCTTTTCTTAGACCCAATAGCAACCCAGCCGTTGTGCGCCAAAGACGACTTCGTCTCCGCCGCTTTCAAATCCAGCGACACCTCGAATCGACCGATCAACTTCTCGCTCTCCGTAGCTAGTCCACACGACGCGCCGCTAACACCATCCCCGTCGCTATCTCCGCGCGTGTAAGTCTCGACGGAGAGGACACTCCACTTAGGCTTCTTCAGGGATGCTTCAATCTGAGTTTTGCTAAGACTGAAGCAAGCGGCGACGGTGAAGACGTTGCCGGAGCAACGAATGTCGGATTCAGATTCACTTTGGAACATAACCGGAACAGAAACGATCTGTCGAGGAAAATTTTTGAATCTGATTTTGCAGTAGCAATTAGGATGGATTCCGGAGGTGGACAATCCAGATGATGAAGAAGAAGATGCCGGAAACCTAACGGCCAAATTACCGATTATGATCCGTACGAAAGAGCACGGATCCATTTGTCTAAGATCGAAATCTGAACACCTGAATCGATTTGAGATTGGCGAGTTCTAAGCACGCAAAGCAATAACAGTGGTTTGAAGGAAATAGAGAGACAGAGATAGGTTGAAGGAATATATGAGTGAAGAAGAAAGGAGCAGAAGCTATAAAAATGGAAAGAGAGAGAGAAACAGCTGGAAAACAGCTGGGAATGTAAATTTAATTAATAAAAAAAAAGATTACATAACTTTCAGATTCTGTGGGGTCAAAGCGAAATCGTGAGTTACTTTTACATATTAGATTCCAGAGAGGCAATTCAATTTTCCCATTTATATTCTTTTAATTGGATTTTTGTTTTCTTCTTACTTTTCAAATGTTTCTGAAACTGTTTGTTTTTTATTTTTATTTTTTGAGACATTTTAAGAAAAAATGTATAAATGCTTTAGTATAAATAAATTACAAATATTATTAAAATATTATTTTATTATATATTAATTTTAAATTAAATAGAATCCATATAGTTTGGATCTCTTTTTCAAAAAATTATTTATATAAAAAATAAAATAATTCGAATATCACATAAAATAAAAATAATTTGGATATTTAAACATATTGTTAGATTAATACTTGAAATTTCAATATAACACATACTAATATGACAATTTAACTAATCAATATTTCTAATATATTATTTGATAAATATTTTAAAAATATAATTTTAACTTGACGTGTTATTAACAGAAATATCATGGTGATGACACATATAAATAAGTTTATGTTACTAAAATAATTACAGTATATGTCATTATTATTAATTTGGTCAAATAATCATTATATTTTATTAAACTAACCAAAAAATACTATTAAATTCATAAAAATAATTATTTTTCTTTCCTTAATTTATATATATATAAATTAATATTAAAAATAATTTTAAATAAAATTGAAAATTATATAAATAACTAATTTATGTTTAGTAATAAACAATAGTATATCATTTACTAATAATTTTCCTTACTATATAAATCTAATAAATTTATTATTTAGGGATGATATTTTAAATTTTATCTAACAATGTTTCATCTTTTTGTTTCCATGAGAGAAAAATATTTTTACTTATGCAAATCTTGGTCATCCTATACCAATTTAGTGTTTGATTTTTTTATGCCAATAAAAATTAAATTTTATATATCATACATGAAAAAAATAAACAAAATGCAAATGCAAAAGAATATAAAAAATGATGGTGATGCATTTAACTATCTAAATGGGTTGAGTAATTGGATAATAACCTGACCCATATCCTTATCTATTAATAATATATTATCTTTATTGGTTAAGATAATGTAACGGATAGAATGGGATAGTTGGATCCATAATACACTGAGATCTTATAAATTGAAGATTATTTTTTTAAAGGAAGGTTTGGTTTAATATTTCAAAATATTAATATCTTTTGAAAAATTTCCATGTTTAATTAAAAAAATAATTTTTATATAAAAATCTGAATATTTTAAATAGATTAAATTTTTATGAGCCAAAAAATGTAAAAAAATTATGAGAGATGCATAGTGAATAGAAATTAAAGACCCGTAATAGAAAGAATAATATCAGAAAATCAAAACCATTAATAAGAAACAAAGATTCAAAAGAATAATATCGGAAATAATATTTTTAAAAAATATTTTAAATCTAAGTTTATAAAATTAAAATTTTAAAAATAAAAAATAATTATATAAAATTATTTATTTATTCTAAATAAATTATATATATTTAAAATATTATATTTAAAATTTTATTAGTTTGAATTTTTTTACTAAAATTCTTTTAATGTATGTTAAATTTAAATATGTGTTATTATTAGAAATTCAAATTTATGTTGTTAGTTTTAGAAAAAAAAATTTAAAACAAAAAATTTTAAAAATATTATTTTTGAGAATTATAAAAATATTTTTAGTGAATTTTATATTAATTTTGTAGTAATTTTTGGAAGAAAATTAATGCTGGTATTTTTAAAAATATGATATTAAAAAAATTAGAAATATATTATTAATTATTAATAAAATGAAGAAATAATTAAAATAAGAGATGGCTACAAGCGGTCATACACCTGCGGCACGACAATCTCCTCAAAATCCTATCAGTAATACAGATTGGTCTTCATTCTTAATTAATTTATACTAATTTATCACTTAACAATTAATGAATCAAATAACAATCTTGTCCCACCCCTTTCGTGCTACCGTGTTTTACGATTATATTATTCTTAATATATTAACTAGGCGTCATCTCAAATGTCTTTTTATTTTACAAAATTATCTCTTATATTTTCTTTTTCTTTTTAATATTTTATCAAAAATACTGTTTCAAAATATTACTTTTTAATTATTGATAACTAAATATTTTGATTGTATTTGGTTAATTGAACTAAACAAGATTATTAGGATTAGCGTAATATACAGTGTGAGAAATTAGAAAGCAAAGATTTATTTTTCTCAAGTGATCATAACAAGATGGAAATTGATGTTGTAAATTTATTGTACAGAAAAGTAAGAAATGAATAAACACTTCTGTCACCAAGAACAAAATAATTCATATTTATATCATAAAATTAAAAAAGTAGAAGAGTTGCCGTAACAACTCGCCAAAATGATCTCATCTATTGTTATTACAAGTATATATCATTTGAATCAAGGATTTTGACAAAAAATTTGTATATATATATAACATGATTTTCCATTATGATAATATTGTGGCACTTTATTTAAATTTTCATTCTCAGTTTGTAACTTTCTTAAGATTGACAGATACATGTCCACCAAACTTTTATCATTTCTTTGTAAAGATAACCATAGGTATTTATTTTCAATTAATTTTAAAATATGAAGAAATATTTATTTTTTTAAATTACAAAAACGCGCATGTGATATAACTCACTTGATTAAGCTAAAATTTCCAACGGCAAAGTAATTATTCTTGAATTCAATATTATGAGGATGGAGAGAAATATTTAATGTTTTTAAAGCTGGATTGAACTATTGAGATATACACGTACGTTTATGATTAGTTGATAATAATAATTAACCAATTAGTTTATTCTGTTTTAATAAAATATTAATAAATCATTGTTTTTATTACAAATTTTTATAATGTTAAACTAATAATAATTCAATAAATTTAAGTACTTTTTGAAATTACAATTCATCATTTTTATTTAATAAAATACATAAACATGTTAAAATAAATAAAGCTAACTTTTTTTTATTTAGAGACATAGAGAATATTTAATAGTTTTTGTTTCAATTTTTTCTTATTGAGTAAATTTAATAAAAAATTTTGACGTCTTTTAATTCTTTCAAATTTTTAACTTCGCATAGAAAAGTTCCTATATTTCATATAGAAACAAACAAATCTGGAATTATTATTTTTTACTTGTCTATTCTAACTTATGCATCGGTATATTTTGATGATTTGAGTTCAGATAGATTTTATTAGATGGATAATTTTCTGTCAATTAAAAAATTATTAGGCTTTATCATTACAATTGTCCATATCACACCAAAAATTATGAGATTTGTGTTTTTCTATTTTTAACTAACAAATTCCTCCAAATACTTTAAAATCGATAGCTAATTACCTAGAAAACTGTATCCCAAGAAACTCTAGATAATCTTCCACAGTCATGTATCTGCTGAATATGTTAGCGTTCTGAAACTCATGGATCCCAGTTTCGTTCTCCCCAATAAACTCAGAATGATTTTCTATTTTCGAATCGGGATAATAAATTTGCAGGGAAATCGGCAACGGAGGCAGAGATTGCGCTTGATTAAATGTTGATGCAGAAAGTGGGATTTGCGATGAAATACTGTTTCCATGGTTAAACAGATGCATCGAATCCTGGTTTGAATGTTGTTGAATATGATCCATCGTATCAATAGTCATCGTCTGTTCTTGATCAGTCATGTTTGTGTTCTGCATCATCCTATGTTCTTGATCAGCCATGTTTGTGTTCTTCATCATCCTCTGTTTTTGAGATTCAACAACAGTTTGAGTACGTTCCAAAGCCTGAATTACTTCCCCGAGTTGGTCTACGGAGTAATCATCAAATCTAGGATCCCAATCTGGATACTTGAAATTAGATCCAAGTTGCACTTTCGTCTTTTTCCTAGAATCATCTTGATTGATTTTCTTGAGAAACTCAGAAAGATCAACTCTGCCTTTGCGTCGCTTCGTCTCGCTTAATTCACTGTACCTTCGAGCGATGTCTTTTACCTTCTCTTTGTCTTTAGGCCATGTCTTGAGCTCTCTATCTGGTCCGTAACAGATGACGCAAACTTCGACTCCACAAAGAGTAGAAAGCTCATAAGCTTTCTTGAAGATAGTCTCTTGTCGTTTAGTAAACTTCGTAGCGTTCAAAGAAGAAGAAAAAGTGCTCTCTGCAAGTTTTCGACTTTTGTTTTGGCTATTCTCTTGATTTTCAATTATTTTAAGCCCTTGCTCGTCAAGCAGACTTTTCTGCTTCTCCAAATCAAATTCTGAAACAAATATTTTGTCAAACAGATTTTACCCTTCAAGGCCTAACATTTTGGGGATACTTGGCCCGCATATATCTATGTCCATCAGGCCAACTTGATGGTCCATGCCCGCCAAGGCAAACGAGAGCTGAGCTGAGAAAGTGCTTTTACCAACCTCGCCTTTGCCAGACAAAACCAGAATCTTGTGCTTGACAGTTGCCATTCTTTCTGCAATAGCAACCAAATCTGGAAAATACAGAAAATGTTAGCACAAATATCATCAAGCGAGGCATAGGCTCGAACATATATGAAGCTGAAATCGACATTAGCATCAAACAAATCAACGTTCTAACGCCAATAGAGCTCATAGATTTGTAACATGTATGTTGCAAGTAAAATGATAAGACACTATCTTGCTAGCTATTCAAGAGTTCCAAACGAATATACAACAGATCAGAATTATTCTAACATGTATGTTGTAAATATAAGATACAAGCTCTCGTAAACACATTGATACAAAAACCAAGTCCTTATCGTGATTTAGCTAAGGAAAAACCAGAATAATTTTCCAAAACAGATAGAGACAAGCAAAAACCTAACGACAGCTAATTCAAGTGTAATAACCAAAAATGGCATAGTCGAAGAGCAAAAGGGGAGAAATTGAACCTGGGTCAGGTCCTTTAGGGCCAGTGGCACATGCTTCCTGATTAGGACAACCTACGCAAGAATCCGAATTTTCCGTAGTTTCCGATTGAGGACCTGGGCAATCTAATAACCAGCAAACAACGAACAATAAACAATTAGGTTAAACCCAGAATGGAGAGCGCATGAGCTGCAGAAAAACTGGAAAAAAACCAAAAAAGAAGACTAATTTTTCTTACGCTCGTTAGCGTTCTCGGGAATCTCTCTGTTCTCCATCGCAGCTCCCCATGGAGACATTGACCTTAATCTCTGTTGGTATTGGAGGTTCAGATTCTCTATATTTGACTTTAGCGATATATTTTCTTCTCTCAGATTCTCCTGTGTCAACTACAGAAACACCAAAAAAGCACCACCAATTCTAATTACTTTGATTAAAGAAGCAGCTAGCTGATTATGATCGGAAACCCTAAGTAGGACAGACGAATCGTAAGAGACGGAGACGACGAAATTCGATTAGCTATGAGAAGACAGGGACTCGGCGAAGAGAAGAGATATTAAGCTAAAAATTCCAACGGTAATTATTCTTGAATTCTCCTTTACAGCTGGATTGAATATTAATGTACGCGTACGTTTATTTATGATTAGTTAATAATAATAATTAACCAATTAGTTTATTCTGATTTTTGGTATTTCAGAACATAATATGTTAGTGCCTTTTATAGTTATAATAAAAAACCAACCGTTACTATTAACAGATGAAAATTGAAAAAAATAATGAAAACTACTAATATATATATATATATATATATAACGTGATGTGAACTTGAAAACTTGTAGCAGAATGTAGATTGACATCCAGAGCATTATGTGAAAGACCAATTGATGTAAGGGAGACTTCCATATATGAAATGTACAAAATGAGTTCAAAAAGTTACAAAATGAGTTCAAAAAGTTGGCTCTTGTAGGAGATGGGCTGCGCCCTTCTTCTCACACACAGCTCGGTCCAAAGAAAATAGGTCCAATAGTATGAAGGTACATTTTTATTGAGAGTAGTTGCATGTCAATTGAAGAGCCGTCGAGCAGGTTAGGTACCTGTCCGATCTCAACGGCTATCGAGTACGGCAGAAAATTTGTCAGCATTAAATGACATTTATGAAAAAGTGGTAATGATTGCGATATTAAAATTTAATCGAGCTGAAGGTATAAAATGGGAAGCTGGTGCTAGAATTAGGGAGAGATACTTTTAATAGTTCCGAGCCAATACCGAACTCAAAAATTTGTAACAAATTTTGACAAGATAACGTAAATTTCCCTTCGGTCATAAGACCATTTTCCCAAAGAGTTTCTGATAGATATTTAAGAAAGCATTCTCCCCAAACTTGGCCCTCTTGGTAATATTATCTACTTCTTCTTGATATCCCTTGAGTAAGGAGTTAAACATACTAAGTTTATCCTCTGGCGATGCTTTTTTGAAGTCTATTACCAATAGAAACCATAGAATATGTTAATCTCTCATTACATTAATCTTTACATGTTGTATATAAACTTTTATATTTAAAGCTGTTTATTATACATGATTAAATTAATCTAAAACACGTTTAATTAAAACAGTAAGAGATCAATCTATTCTAAACTTAGAATAGTATCCCAAATTTTTGCTATTATGCATAAATAAAAACTCTGCTGTTGTTTTAATTATATCTTGCAAAACAATTCAAGTTCGGAATCAAATATCAAACTAGTCAATCAAATTTAAAAATTTCCTCATTATTACATGAAAATGCAATGTATTTAGTTCAAGGGATGAAGAACTTTCTTTATGTTCAAAGCTTTTTTGAAATTTTATGATTTTTCCACAAATGCAATGTACTAAAAATTAAACATTTGTGATGTTTCGAAGCAACGCCATTAGTCAGTTATATATATAATACCCAAACTAATTTCTTAAAATCTTTTCAAACAACCAAAAAGAGAGATCAACCAAAACAAAACCGGTTATACAAGACGCAGTTTTGCCAAAAAAATCAATCTCGTTACAATGGAAAACCAATGGACTTCTAGTCTTTGCAGCTGCATGGAAGACGGCAAAACTGGTCAGAAAATATTATATAAATTAGGGCAATTGACTAAAATAATACTATTTCAAGTTTTAATTCCAAATATAGCATTAATTACTTAAATTTCCAAAAATAACATAAATTTAATATTAAAATAATTAAAAAATTCTTCCTAATAAAAAAAATTTAAACCCTAAATTGGGAAAAGTGAACCCAAACATTATGTTTTAATTTTATATATAGTTTATTTAAGGTAAATAATTATTTTCACATAATAATTTGTGCTATTTTTAGAATTTTATTTTTAGGGTGCTAAATTTGGAAGATAAACTTAAAATTATGCTATTTTAGGGTATTACTCTATAAATTAATCAAGTTTTTAAAAATAATCAATTAGTCTGTAAAGTTTTATACATAAGTATTTGGTCAAGATTGTATTATCATTTAGTTTTTTTTCGTTGGAAAAGTTTGCCTTACATGTTTATTCGCATGCGTCACTTTCGGAAGAATCGCGGATATTGCCGAGGAAGGACAGACCGGTAAGTCGCAGACAAATACATATCTAGACTTTTATTGTATGCATGTGAATATCTAATTACATAAATATGTGTATATTCATGTAATAACATATATTAGATTTAGGAAAAATATTCGTAAATTATATTTTATTAGTAAATATAAATTAAATACTTCTATAATTTTAATTTTATTTAAAATTACTTTTAACATTAATTTTTGTATATATAAATTAAGAAAGAAAAAAAATATTTTTTTATGAATTTAATAGTATTTTTTCGTTAGTTTAATAAAATATATTAATACTCTAACCAAATTAATAACAATGACATATATTGTAATTATTCGAATAAGTTAATTCTATTTATATATTTATTTGAAATTTACTATAATGATGAAATGTAAGCATGATATTTCTGTTAATAACACGTGAGAGTAATATTATTTTCTTAATTTTTTTCTCAAATAATATATTACGGATTATGTAATAACTTAAATCTATTTATATTTATTTAAAATTATTTATAAATTAACGTATTAAAAATTTAAAGAAATAAAAATTATTATTTTTGCAAATGTAATACTATTTTTTGGTTAGTTGAATAAAATTTATTGATTCTCTAACCAAATTAATATCAATGGTATGTATTGTAATTATTCTAGTAATTTAAACCATTTTATATATTTAAACTGAAATTCGTTGTGGTGTTGACACGTTAATATGATATTTTTGTTATTAAAATGTCATGATAAAGTTACTTTGTTAAAAAGTTTCTCAAATAATATATTAAAGATAGGTTGTGGGAGATGTGGCTATGTTGTGTGGTCGGCTTACCATGCTTATTCTCATGTACGTACCGAACAAAGATCCGAAGCAAATTCGGATTACCGGAGTCTCCAGCAACGGATTGCCTCACTCACTGTTTTTGTGAATGTTATGCTCTTTGCCAAGAATATCGTGAACTCAAAAACCGTGGTCTTGACCCTTCTATTGGTATATATGTATGAATTCTTATGAATCCATACATTTTTTCTCAACGTAATTTAATTTTTTTTTCTGTAATGAAAATTAGTGTCATTTATTAATACTTTATTTATTATATCTGTGTGATAGGATGGAATGGGAATCTGCAACGGACCATGTCTTTTCCTGTGGGTCAACAGATGATGGGTTAATCAAGTGCAGTTAACTTCTTCAAGAAAGTTTGGCATGTACAACAGATAATGTGGTTAAAATTTATATAACAACACTATTTCCAAAACTCACAATCTATCGTTATTTATCCATCAATATGTTTTCATTTTTTTTTACTATTACATTTCAAATTCAAATATTTATTCGTTACATTACTTTATGTTTTTGTACCAATTATCCATTTATTTTTATTATAATCTCATTTCTAAAAAATGAAAAATTGCATTTATCTTTTTTTTCCTGTGAATCTTTAATTGATGTATAATTATCATTTATTCTTACTTATATCTCACAAACTCTTACAAAAAGGTTGAAATATGTGATATATTAGTCATATATTTTGACACTTTTTTTTTGAAAAAATAGGTTTTTTTGTTCAGAAAATGAACAATTTCAATAGTTGAAACTTCAACTAATGGACATTTATACATTAAAAATATGGTTACTGATGCGTATTGTGTTTTACCCATTCATCTAATAATTTGCAAAGAAGAGAAATTTTGATGAGTGAATATTCCAAAAATATGAAGGGATCTTGTCAGATATAAGTTTTTTCGATATCAGAAACTACTGAATTTTGGATCTCCAACTAGGAAATGAAACCCACTTTCTTTTGGCGGTGGTTTTAGGTTGTTGTGGCCAATTAATATTTCAAAAGATATGATCATGTCCTAGAATCCAAAAACAACAATAATTTTAGATTTTCTTAAAACTACAAAGCTAGTCATCGGTCTATTATTATTCAGAAACATGAGTGATATAAAGTTCACAGAATAGCAAAAAAGGAAGTAGAGGAAAAGAATTATATTTTTAGACAAAAACAAAATCAAGTAACATTCTTAGGCACGTTACAATTTTGTTACTAAACAGACACAACTGAAACACACAAAGATCGATAATGTCTGAAACTGAGATATTAAATGTCATAGGTAGTGAATGTTTTGTGCCGGAAATTGAAGGAGCTGATGCGAAAGAGCATTAGTGTTAATGTTATCATGGTAGCCCCACAAGTTCATGTTCTGAGACAAGTTAGTATCACTTCCTTGCACCCCAAGAAACTCTAGATAATCTTGTACAGTCATGAATCTGCTGAATATGTTAGCGTTGTGAAACTCATGGATCCCAACTTCGTTCTCCCCAATAAACTCACAATGATTTTCCAATTTCGAATCGGGATAATAAATTTGTAATGGAATCGGCATCGGAGGCAGAGATTGTGCTTGATTAAATGCTGATGTAGAAGGTGGGATTTGCGATGAAATATTGTTTCCATGGTTAAACAGATGCATCGAGTCATGGTTTGTGTTCTGCATCATCCTCTGTTTCTGAGCTTCAACAACAGTTTGAGTACGTTCCAAAGCCTGAATTACTTCCGTGAGTTGGTCTACGGAGTAATCATCAAATCTAGGATCCCAATCTGGATACTTGAAATTAGATCCAAGTTGCACTTTCGTCTTTTTCCTAGAATTATCTTGATTGATTTTCTTGAGAAACTCAGAAAGATCAACCCTTCCTTTGCGTCGCTTAGTCTCGCTTAATTCACTGTACCTTCGAGCGATGTCTTTTACCTTCTCTCTGTCTTTAGGCCATGTCTTGAGCTCTCTCTCTGGTCCGTAACAGATGACGCAAACTTCTACTCCACAAAGAGTAGAAAGTTCATAAGCTTTCTTGAAAATAGTCTCTTGTCGTTTAGTAAACTTCGTAGTGTTGGAAGAAGAAGAAAACGTGCTCTCTTCAAGCTTTCGACGTTTGTTTTGGCTATTCTCTTGATTTTTAGTTATTCTAAGCCCTTGCTCGTCAAGCAGATTTTTCTCCTCCAAATCAAATTCTGAAACAAATATTTTAAATAATGGTGAATCATTTAGGAAAAGCCTTAACAAACCAGATAAAAAGCAATTTTGTAACTGTAAAAAAAATAATTGCTTTTAACCATACTGTATCGGAATTTCATCAAGAAACTTGTTAATCTCTATGTAATTTACAGCATATATCAAAAAGAAGGAATTTTGCAATCAGAAAACTTTCAAAACCTTCAGGGCTTAATCGAATTGTTAACAAAACAAGTAAGTTTTCCTATTCTACATTCGGGTTTGGATCTGATGAAATTCCAAAGAGCCTAACAGGTGGAGATGCGTTAACTAAAAAAAGAAAAGAAAAAGAAAGATCAATTCAATTTAAAACCAGTGCAAAGGAATCGAAACGAGATTCAACGGAAGAAATCAAACGGATCAAATAAGAGGGAAGGGGATGGATCTTAGATGTGTGTCTGAATCGCTTACCTCTTCGAAGCAATCCTATCAAAGAAGAATCTTTTGTTCGCTTTTGATGTAAAAGTTAAAATTACACAAATTTCTCGTACTACCAGAAGCAATCGAAGCAAATAAATAAGATAGTTCGAACCAATGCAGGAGGTGACGAAATAGCACAATAAAAGACTGAAAAATTTGGGAATGGTAATTCGAGCACTAAAAAGAAAGAAAGAGTCAAACGAATATGAAACAAACCTTTCCAGAAATTGGTGACGACAGGAATGGGAGAGGAAGACGAAGACGAAGAAACCTTTCCAAAATCCCCACTTTGGGCTCTCTCCGATCCATCTCGCAATGCCTGCATTCTCTTCAGATTTGCTATTCGAAGAACAAAAAGAGTTTAATACGAAGAAAGTTTCTGGGAAGTGAATTTTTCTTCGAGTCAACTAATGATTTTATAGAAATTTCGCAACGGTAACATCTCCTGTAATTAATGAACAATGATTATGGTAAAAATTTCCAGTTTCCTTTTTTTTGTAATATTCCTTTTTTTCTTTAGATCAATTTATTAATGATGATTGCTGTAAAGATTTAGTAGGATTGAGTTCAAACTACCAAATCTTATATTATTCGATATAAGATCTGTTAACGTCTACTTTTAAATCCATTGTTATAGAATGTGATATGATCATTGGACTAATAGGATATACAAAAAAATATAGGAACAAAATTAGTTGCACAGCTGATGTTTTACTTAATTTTGCAGAAACAATTTTAAAAAAAAAAAAAAGAACTCATGAAATATATAAATTTATTGGCGTCAGAAGTTACGGCCGGGAAGTGACGATCTCTGGACGACGGTGATGGCTGGTGGGGTGGGAACAAAAGACTCGTAGTCGGTCCAATTTGATTCGCCCCAATGGCGCAACATACTTTTCCAATTACATAATTTATCGATGCAAATTTTGAATCTCCGATCCTTTATTCTTATCTTCCAGTGACCGTCGGTATAATTCGCGGCCTCGGCTTGCCGGCGATCATATTCCAGCTGTGCCTTTTGCTTGGATCGCAAGTTACAGAATTGGTGGAGTTCCTGCAAATTATCCTCACACATTTATTGATGACAAAAAAATGTAATCATCATATATTTATTACAGCCATGGTTCTAATATTTGAGTTTTCACAGTTTTGCGTTTTTAATAGATATGATTTCAGTATGATGCATGTGTTAAAAGCGCAACAGAAATAAACAATCATTAATTTCAAAAAGTTAATTGTTTAGAGTTTATTTAACGAAAAATATTCAGCTTTTAAGTGTTTTCGTTGACTAACTAATTTGATATTCCATCATTTCATCAATGTGCAAAAAAATCATGTCTTAGATTTGTAATATTGGTGTTATTCAATGAAACTTTGAAATTCTTCATTAAAATTTGATGTTATTTGCACTAAACTAATTTGGGGTTAGAGTTTCATGAATAATTGTTTAGAAAAAAACAATCAAAATATACCGCAAAGGTTAGATTCAACAAACATAAATTTTATTAAATTTTAAATCTTGATTAATCAGTTCATTGTTTTTTATAATATTATATAACATAAAGAACTGATTTCAAATCAATGTTTTTTATAATATTATAATCAATGTTTAATTATAGTGTTTTTCATTATTTGGTTTAAATATTGGAAATTTATTTTCTAAAAGCAAAATGATCACCTAACTTATAAAAAATAAATGTATGATTTAAACTAAGGTTTTTAAGACAAAGATGTCGTCGTGTGATGATGTAACATACCTGTGGCATGGCGTCGTGGATCATCCACCATCGTCGGTGAGCCACATCAGTCGCGAACTCAACGAATATGTCGGAGTTGAAGTTACAGTCATAGTCACGGTAACATAGCCACGGCTTCATACCCAGGTAATGAAGAACATATAAAACCGGAGGCTCTGCTCCAAAAAGCTCTGTTTTCTTGCGCCTTACGTCATCCTCATCCCCAACCCAAAAATGCTTCAAGAAATTCATATGTTTCGGAATACGATGCCACCATGTGAAGACTTCGTTTAAGTAACCTTGATCTCCACCATTGTAAGAATCAATCTCGTTTATATGTTCCATAAGAAGTTGAAATGTACAGTTGCAAGGCTCGATCACCATAACTCCTGAGTTAAACAGAGTTCCATTGTTTCCTGTAGCTGAGATCTCAGGCATTGAGAACAAGAAGTCAATGTTTCTTAAGATTAATAGATCTGCATCGATAAATATGAGTTTGTCGTAATCAGTGAGCTGCCATAGCCGAAACTTGCTGTAATTCCATTCATTGTAAGCATCTTTCTCTGCTTTTGGGTTTCGAATCCTTTGTATTGTTCGGATTTGCCAACCTGCGGCTTCTAGTCCACTCCGATGATAACCGCTGATGTTATCATCGACAAGAATGACGAGGTCTCTCGTCGAACCTGACTGTCTTATGCTCTGAGCCGCAGCGATTGCTCCACAGACGTAGACGTGAGCTGAATGAAGAATTGTTGCGTAAGCTTCCCTTTTAGGGTTTCCCAAGCTTGGTCTCTCTGTAAAATCCATAGAAGATAAGAGAGTTTATAGACTTAGCGGTGATTTTTATATCCAAAAATGTATCTTTGGAATTCATTGTTTTTTTACCTTTGATGCCGAGAGGAAGAGAGAGCTCACAAGAACCTACAGGAAGCTGAAGCTTGTCCCTTAAGGTATCAAGATTAGGTTTATACAACCATACATCGCCTCTCCGAGACACAAGATCTTTACACCGGAAAAGATTCGGGATCGGAAAGCATTTAGAAACAAACAATACGTGTCCTCTGAAAAACCCTTTGGCCGAAGCAGCAACCGTTGCAGCCGCAAGCTGCAGATGCAACCTCCCGACGTCTCTCGACCAATTTCCTTCTTTCCGACAAGGAAGTTTCACGACTATTAGATCGAGTCTTCTTGTAGGTACTATGATCTTTGGAAGAGTAGGACAGATAGGGACCTCTGTTTCTTGCTCCTCATCAATCCACTCTGGGTAGAGTGCGTCCCAAGTCACGTTCTTATCTGCGCAGTCCAGATTTAATACGACGACGTTTTCGTCAACCTCATGGTCCTTAGTCTTGGCTACCTCTCTCCACCGTCCAATCTCGTTCGAATCAAAATTCAAGACACCGATCGTACGGCGTTCATCTATGTTCTCAAGTGTTTTGGTAACATCATCCCAGTTAATGTCAAGGTCCGAGACATAGCGTCGATCTTGTCTTCTCCATATCCATCTAATATCCACATATGGTCGTATTATAATATACATAAATAGAACTTATCGAAAAATCGGCGAGGTCTAAATTATTACTTATTAGTTTCCGAAATGGAAAAGGAAAAAAGATTTACCGAGAAGAAGAGTGAGAAAGAGACTGACGATAAGCTCCAGGACAATAGATGATGGTGAAGAGAGTAGCAGAGACAAGGATAAACAAGAGAAGCTTCACGATCTTAAACTTACTGCAGCAACAACAACTACTGTTTTTGTCTTGTGACGGAAAATTTATGATATTAAGCGGTTTCACCAAATCCGATCTGACACCGCCTTTGCTGTTTCTCCGGAATCTCCTCTTGCATATTGCTTCTCTGCTTACAACACACACAAAAACAAAATTACACAATTGTGTTCAAATTTTTCAACCATTATATATGCATAATTACATGGAAACGGCAAGGCGGCGCCGTGAGTCTCCGGCTGCGACGGAAGCTGCGGCACCTGCGGGAGGGTTAGCCATAGAAAACTAATGGATTGAGACAGTAGAATTGAACAAGGAAGAGAGAGAGCAATATAGGTGAGACTTAACGTCTCTTTTAATCTTCCCTTTTTTTTTAAGTTATCCCGATTTATAAAAATGTCTTAAATTTTGTATATATATACATATAACATGATTTTCCATTATGATAATATTGTGGCACTTTATTTAAATTTTCATTTCAGTTTGTAACTATCTTAGGATTGACATACATGTCCACCAAACTTTTATCATTTCTTTGTAAAGATAACCATAGGTATTTATTTTTCAATTAATTTAAAAATATGAAGAAATATTTTTTTAAAAAAATACAAAAGGCGCATGTGATATAACTCACTTGATTTAGCTAAAAATTCAACGGCTAAGTAATTATTCTTGAATTCAATATTATGAGGATGGAGAGAAATATTTAATGTTTTTACAGCTGGATTGAACTATTGATGTACGTGTACGTTTATGATTAGTTGATAATAATAATTAACCAATTAATTTGTTCTGTTGTAATAAAATGTTAATATGTTAATGTCTTATGGTTGTAATAAAAAACCAACCGTTACTATTAACAGATGAAAATTGAAAAAATAATGAAAACTACTATATATATATATTTGACATATATATATATAACGTGATGAACAGCTTGGTGACGAAGTAATGTGAACTTGAAAACATGTAGCAGAATGTAGATTGATTCATCAGACCTTGCAAGAAGTCGACCTTTCAAGAACTACTTCCACCAAACTATGCAGTTTTTTAAATTAGTTTTTGTTTATTGTTTATTCCCAATTAATCTTGATGATTTTGTGGTTTATTAACTAAATGAGATTAGCAAACAGCTACCGGTTAATCAGTGTACGTTCGTATTTTTCTTTTTGATAAAAGGTAATGTATTCTAATTGACAACTGAATATTTGAATGTAGCTATTTATTTTCTTATGAATAACTTAGATGAAAAAAAAGATAATATAAGGTTGTGAGGAACTTGGTCGTTGGCAAAAAATAATATTAATAATAGAGGAATTTGGTCAATGAGTAATAGATTAGTACGCAGATGTGTCTTTCTCGGTCTATTGTTAGGTCGTATTTTTTGTCTTTTAATTAGAAAATGAGAAAATAAAAGAAAATGGGTAACACATATTTGACATATTTGAAACCGGTTTAAATACTATTTCTGTTTTACTAAAATCATCATGTAAACTACATTAATTCACAGCCAGAATAAAATAAAAAGAAAATCGTATATGCGATTGGAAAATTATATATAATAACAAAATCCGAAAATGGTACAAGATTAAATGACTTAATTAATTAACTTCTAAGCTTCATTAACACTTGGAATGACAGAGACAAGTAGGGACACGTGTCAATCATAAAACTGAAGGATTAGCTGAACTGCACATAACATAGGAGAAGGTGGGGGACTCGAAGGTTCAAAATTGCTTTTGATAAGAGCATTGCACCCATCACTATGATTCAAGATATCATACAATAACATAATTTTTATTTAAAATACTTAGTATTAATATAAAATGAAAAATCCACACACTAAAAATGAGTTTCTCTAATTGTGTTCCGACGGTAATAATATTTACGCACATTTACGTACGCTCGAATGAACATGTTTTGATATATATAAGTGGCATTGTATTGGAAGCAAAGCGAAGCAAAGTTATTTTCGTATGTTGTACATCTTTCTTTTCCAAGGGACCTACACGTTTACCAAATAGTCTTTTTCATGTTGACTAATTATTTAACTTGAGCAATTGAAATTCCAACAAAATTTATAAGAATATTGGAAGAAGATAATAGAAAGTACTAACAACTAAAGTTAAGTTTGATATTGAGATCTCAAAATGCTATAAAAATATCTCATTTTTTAAGTTTCAGACATTTGAAAACACACGAATATCGTAATGTAACAACAGTTCAATTCAATGCAAGTGTAAGAAAGGCCGAAACATTAATTATCTATCCCATGTGTTTATTTATATGTAACGATCGTCTGAAGATAAACACATTAATTATTAACCTAAAGAAATTGGGATTGGACTTGGGTCTCGATCGCTATAACTTTAGGTGAACAAGGCGCATGGAGTAACCTTAGGAGACTGGCGATTAGGCTTATCAAAAACTCGAGGGCAATAAGTCGAGCAGAAGATCTCAAGCAACACTGGAAACTGAAGAATAACGAACATCCCCACCGGAATCACTGCGAGTAACACAAACGGAGCCGAAACCCACGAAAAATTATTACCAACAAGCAGAATTCTGAGCGTCACGACAAACGTCACCATCATCGTCGCCATGGACAAGAACAGAGACGCAAGACCCACGATCAGTTTCATCGGAAGCGATCGAAGAAAATCCTCTTCGCGGTAACGAGACTTGAGAATGCCGAGGAACATGAGGAGTGATATACATGAGGTGAAGAGAGAGATAGCATCGCAGATTATGAAGATTATGAATGATACGTGATGTCCGTAGAGAGGAGTGCCGTCGTTGTCGTAACCTCCGGGGACTGTAAATGCAGAGGAGAACATCATTGTGGTGATTAGAGCGGCCACGACTGTACAAGAAGTCGCTGTTTCTTTCATCCATTTCTCTCCTTCCTCCACGAGTTCCTTGTGTTGGTCTTTAAACAAAGCATGTGGAGTTTTCTTCTGCTTCAAATTAACCATTTTTCGGTGCTTCGGTTGCACTAGACTCTCCACTTCCTAGAAACAATACAGTTCTTAGGATTTTGATCGGAGGAACAAGATTTGCAGATGTTACAAAACAGAGTTATGCCTAGTTTCTTGTGTAGCAAGAGACAGTTATATATAACTATGTATCACCTTGAACCATTTTAGTTCCCTTTGCATCTGAAGAGCAGCACCGGGAATGAGGTTAAGCCGCGAGGCTGGGGCTCTATATGCAGCATGATGAAGCATATTGTTATGGAGTTTGTCCCAAGCTGTAGCGAGTATATTCTTCTTAGCACCCATCTTGTAAATGAGGCTAAAGATCTTTTCTTGTCTCTGGCTTACCGCGTAGAAGAAGAGGTTAAGACCATAACTATCTTTGAACCACACTATATCAGGATAATGCCTCATCATTTCTTCGATATACTCGACTATACCATTTTCTACTGCCTTAAAGAGAGCTTGGTTTAGACCTGCGTTCTTCTGTTGCGTCGAGTCCAAGTTTGGTATCTCTCGGCAGATACAGTCTAGTATCTCTTTAGCTTGAACATGTCCTAGCTTCAGTTTATATACACGTCTTATGTGTGGAACTGTCAAGACAAATAACTAATCTAAATTTGATCAAATTCAACAACTATAGGACTCATAATTTTGACATGATTTATACTGCTTACAAAGATATTTGAGGAATTTCAACAACTTTTCTTGAATCCAATTATGATCTTGCGATTTCCTGTATTGGTGCTGATAATGGTTCAGAACTTCGGGAGGGTTACTAATCTTCTCTATGTGAATACCTTCAAGAGAAAAACCATGAATTTAACATATAAGTGACATTCCTTAAAACAGTAAAGCCAAGCCTAAGAAAGATTAATAAAACAGGACTCTAATAGACAAGAAGAAGTTCTATATATATAATCACCATGCCAATGTTGCTTATCTAATAAGCATATAAGCTAAGCATACTCACAGGAATATACCCAACGTTTCCAAAACGTAAGATGGGTGCCGCTAGGGAACGCCGAAGGCGTCTGAGCAAGTGCGATGATCGCTGTATCATTATCGCTGTCTCGAGTATAAGCCAGCTTAGGATACCTCTGAACCAGATCCAAAGCAATCCCTTTATACAAGTAGCACGTACAGATACATTAACCACATCCTATGAAACGTATAACGTATATATATATCATTAGGAACTTACCGTATAGTCCATCTAGGATACAATTGGTCACGAGCATAGCTCCGTTCTTGCCCTTGTGTTCATCTGTCTCATCACAAGGATCAAGATCACTGAGAGGTGTGTGACTGTAAAGATATCGAACCAGATCTTTGTGACCGTACAACGAAGCCACCACGATAGGTATATGCCCTTTCGCGTTTCTAACACTAACCAAACCGGGACATTTATTCACCAAACACTCTGAAATTGTCACAATCCCACCAGTCGCAGCATAAGTAAGTGCTGTGTAACCGTTATCGTTCTTGATATTCAAAACTTGTTCTGGATCGTGAATTCGTCTAATGATCTCTTCCACAATTTTGATGTGACCCGACAAAACGGCTTTATGTATTGGTATGTCTCCGTTAGACGTCAAGCTTGCGGTTAAAGCGTCAGGGTTTCGGTCCAAAAACTCTTTCGTGGCCTCCAAGTTTCCACTGTCTATGTTTTTGAAGAGAACGAGATAGGTTGAGTTATCTTGTCGTATCTCACCTAGGTCGGTTGCTTCATCCATCTCCATACTATCTGACCGGAAACTCTTGCGGCCAGTTTGTGGTCGTATACTGTCTGCTCTGAAACCTCTAGGATAACCTTTTTCGGTATCCATTTCTTCGTTTCTTTTCTTGAAAGAAACACGACGATATGTGCTTTTGCCTCGGTGTAGACTTGGTCTTATACAATTTTGTGAAACCAAGCACAACTTTACGTTATTCGAGCAGAGACATAAGTAAAGTGTTAAAAATGTGGTGACTTGTCTTTTGAGGAAGGTTTTAAGTACGAAGAAAAAATAAAGATTCAAGTGTTCAACATTATAAAACCATTATACTCGCCTACAAAAACATTATAACAAAATTCCAACTCAAAACCACAATAGTTGGATTGATTCATATCACTTTATATATTATTAGCTAAACTAATTTAAATTTCTAAATTTTTGATATGAATTAATTTCGGATTATATTAATTTTAGATTATATTTAAATTGATTTTGATTTAGATCGTACAATATGTTTTTAAACTCTAATACCATATTAAATTTTATCCATACAGTTGGATATACTTCACACTTTCTATATTTTCCATATAAACAATTCACAATTGTACATTGCGAAGAAAAAAGAGAGAGACAATTGAACGTTATCGCAAAGCAAAGAATATACTTTCACTCTTTGAACAATATTTTAACTTAATAAAAAACGACAATGATATTTTAAGTAAACTTTTAAAAAGTTGATCATGGTATTAAAAAAATCAAATATAAAATAGGAGTGTTTTGTTATTCTTCACTTCTTTCTCACTTCTTCTTGTAGGATGTAAATGTTTTCCTTTGAAATCCATTAATCAATTGAAAATAGATAAAATATGTTTATTTAAAACATAAGATAGTTTTTTTTTATAAAAAAATCTATTAAACAGATCTATGTTTCAATTTTGGAATCTAAAATGTAGTTTATCAAAACTAGTGTTCAAATTTTGTTTTAATAAATAGTTTCATTCTATTAAAAGTATATATCAGACATGTATAATATATATATATATATATCGCATATTTTCATAAAAAAAAAAAGCTTATTCAATTTTGTATAATAAGATAACATTAAATTAAAAATTTTAGGTTTGTTTCTTAAATAATTGTCTTTAGTAAATACAAAAATAAAAATTCATAACACTGGGGAACGGAGAAGGGCAAGATTAATTAGTTAAGTACATTCGAGCCAGACCTTATCTTCGCAGACTCAAATCTCTCTTTGCCGGCGACGCTTTTCTACTGAACATTTCAGTATAATTATCAGCGTCGTTTGTCAATTCTTCTCCCCGGCAATGGCGATTCCGTTGCCCCTCACCTCTTACTCCCCAATCTCAACTTCTTCTGCTTATTCTTCTATTCCCCGACCCTGTTTCGTCCCGCTCACATCCCGGCATCGAAATTTCTTCTCCGCTCAGAATTGCAGCGGGCGAGTACTTATCAGCTGCTCTTCGTCTTTTTCCTCTGAAAACGGTTCAGCACCGGAGTCCCTGAACGGGAGGTATAAAATTTCAGTTTTCAACTTCTCACTAGGTGTTTGCGAGAATTCTCCAATGATGATTTTTTTTCCTATATGGCTTACGAGTTAGTTAAAATATATTTCAAATCCGAACTTTCTTGTAAAATTGGGAACTTCGGCTGATTTTGTTAATTCTGCTGCAACCATCTGTTATTCAGTGGCTTAAATGGGCAATCATCATTTCTACGAATGCCTTCATTTGATGGAACATCTAAACCACCACTTAAATGGAGAAGGGTTTTACTCAAAGTCAGTGGAGAAGCTCTTGCTGGAGATGAGGAGCAGAATATCGATCCGAAGGTTTTTTGTGATGCAAAAAGCCTCCTTTGTATTTGCTTTTTTTGTTCTCTGTTTCATTTTCCTGAAGTCTCATCCGAGTATCCTACTACTCTAAATAGGTTACTATGTCGATTGCAAGGGAGGTTGCAGCAGTGACTCGGCTTGGCATTGAGGTAATTCTCATAAAACCCTTCATTCATACATTCTTGTTTTAGTTGTACTTCGTTACTAGAACCAAGATTTAGCTCTTCTTAGTGGTTAAGTATAAAGGTTTGAGCCCTTTCTCGATTGACAAAGTATGATAAATGCAATTTTTAGCACCCAAAGTATTTGACGATCGCCTGTGTAGAAGTAACAAACTATTCTGAAAATGAATTAGTTCAAACTTACAAGAAATGTCTTGATACCTTTTCACACCTTTACAACAGGTTGCAATTGTTGTTGGAGGAGGAAATATCTTTCGTGGATCCACCTGGGCTGGGTGCAGTGGCCTTGATCGCTCATCTGCTGATTATATCGGGTAATCATATTCACTCTTGACTCTGATGCCAATGGCACACAAATCTGTTTTTGGGGGGAACTGTTATGGCTTCAATGTCAAATGCTCTTGTTTCTCTTACTCTAAGAAGATCTAGCATTTTCCCCTGTTGGAGAGTTTTGGTCTCATTGATCCATGTAAAATTTGACAGGATGCTGGCAACTGTGATGAATGCAATATTTCTTCAAGCAACGATGGAGAGTATTGGCATACCAACCCGTGTTCAAACTGCATTCCGCATGTCGGAAGTCGCAGAGCCTTACATAAGAAGAAGAGCAATTAGACATCTAGAAAAAGGCAGGGTTGTGATATTTGCAGCTGGAACAGGCAACCCATTTTTCACCACTGATACTGCAGCAGCTCTTCGATGTGCTGAAAGTAAGTAAGATGAAGGTTTCTGTTTGAAGTTTTCATTTAATCTTTTGCATCATAATAAAAATGGATTTCTCCTTTGACACAGTAAACGCAGAAGTAGTGCTGAAAGCAACAAATGTTGATGGAGTGTTTGACGATGATCCCAAGCGAAACCCAAACGCTCGCCTTCTCGAGTCACTGACATACCAAGAAGTGACCTCAAAGGATCTCTCTGTGATGGATATGACTGCTATAACTTTGTGCCAAGAAAATAACATCCCAGGTCTTGTTCTTTTTGTTTTTATAAAACACTCTCTCAAGTCTCAAACCTTAAAGCACATGATTATCTAAATATCAACAAAAATGTTTTCTTCCATTGTGATCTTGCAGTTGTGGTTTTCAATCTGTCGGAGCCTGGAAACATTGCAAAAGCAATCAAAGGGGAGAGAGTCGGTACACTGATCGGAGGAACTTGGAACTCTATTGTTGCAACCACATGAAGCTCCTCCCTAGATCACGAGAATCTTTTAACTCCTGTATATAGTTTGCAGAAACTTGTTTTTTTTTCTTTCTTCTTCGACCTAAAGAAACTTTTATTTTCTAGGAATCTGTCTGAAATTTTTGAAGTTAAATGAGATTATATAGTTTACATGAAGCTCATTTTAACCCTTTTGGGCTCTTTGGATATGTCAAAATACACAAAAATATTACAAAGCAAAAATGAAAAATCTATATTTTTTTCTTTTACGGATCCCAAATATGACCCAAGGCATCAGCAAATGTTGGAGACGCGACCAAACTAGCATAACCATAACTATGACTTAAAAACGGGCTCATTAATCCTGCCGGTGAAAATAACCCCGGTGAGAACCATCCACTTTGATGATTCATCGGCGAGAATATTCCGGCCGAAGCTGTTGGCAACATCGCCGGAGATGGCGAGAGTATTCCCGGTGCATATCCACCAAATTCAGCTGCTTCGTCCATCGCCGTTTTGATTTCCGCCGTCTCATCTCTCGCCGCCGGTTCTTTTCTTCCTCTCGGGCTAGCATTCTCAGTAGACGCTAATCTCGCCGCCGGTGACACATCTCCGCTGCTTGATTCGAGAAAAGCCTCACAGGAAATACCGGTGAGACGCTGGACGACGTTCATGAAATCCGACGCGGTGGTGTGTACGACCTTAGGCGAGACGGCGTAGATAACCACAGGCTCCCGAGCAACATACGGCGGCGCTTGGTCGCGATGTGGCGGCGGTGCAGGGTGTTTAGGAGGTTTTTTAATCTTGCGAGAGTCTTTGTGCACGCTGAGAGGTGAAGGACGAGGACCACAGATCTGAAGCTGCCGTTTCTGGTTCTGTTGATCGGAAGGATTACCGCCGGCGAGATACTCCAATGGATCCATCAAAATTGGAAATTTCTTCTCACTTCTTTTTGAGTGTCGATCTAATTTGTTTCCTTGTCTGTGTCTTCACCTGTTTGGTTGGGGAATTGAATGTTTGACGACGAGCAAATTGACCAAAACAACAAACAAGTAAGAAAGAAAAAATCAAAATCTTTCTCAGACCCATTGCTTTGACTTTTAAAATGTTGACTTTTTGTACCCACTTACACTTTTTTTACCGGACATGACTTTGCTCAGTTTAGGAACTCCTCAATCTTGTTTTCTTTTCATTAGAAAATTAGGAATCATCATTATCATTCATTATTTTAATAATCAATGTATATTATTATTCATGAGAATACAATTCAATACATGTTCTAGAAGTTTGCACAATACGATAACAGTCAATTCGTAATATCTGAGCTATTGGTGAATGGTGAAGATCACTTTCATGCATATAACTGCAAAACTAAACCTATAATATTAGTTATCAAAAAATAAAAGATTGGCTTCTTTCTGTTTCGCAGCAAATATCAAAAATAAAATTTGTATTGAATTAATTTCTTTTAGTTTCGAAATATATCTCAATTAAAAAACATCTACTTGGTTTTTTATGTTAAAATTAGTCAAATAAAAAACAAACAGAAGCCAATATTTAATTAATTTTCTTTTTACCAAAAATAAAACAAATAGTACGAAAATAACATACTGTAACATCTACGAAATTTCTCAGGTTGTTTGGTTCAGTTATATATATATATATAGATCGGTTATTGTGGTTGGATGATTACGGTGATTCTTTTTGGTATATAATAATTTCATAAGAAAATCCGGTTATTCCAATTAATTTGGAAGTCCATATGAAGCGGCCTTTCATTTGTTTATTAAAAGCCCATATTAAGAATCCAGTTTGGCCCAATCAAATAGTTAACCACTTAGTTATCTATTAATCATTTGCTTTACTTCCTCACTTACGGCTGTGCCATTTTAATTTCTTTGGCATGCATCTTCTACAGCCAGTGCCAGACCACCCAAACATCACAATCACGTGTTTGCAGTTTTCTATAATGATAAAAAAATTTGATTTTCATTTTAAAAATATTTTTATTATAATGATAAATAAAAATAATCATCAAATTCATTGATTCAAACTTTATCAATATTTTGTTAATGGTATTTTTTTCATTTTCGCTTACAGCCTAGTAAAATATAAATTTTCACGCCAAAATATCATTTATCTATTGCTTTTCTTACATTAAAAGCTGAAAAAACATAAATTCAAAAACTTTATAACGAGAAATAATAAGGAAATTAAAAAATTCTAAGGATGAAGATTGTCACAAGCTAAGTGTAATTAAGGAAGATGATAAGATTAAAATAAGGAACTCCAAAGTAACATATGAACAATGATAATTCATTCGCGTGCGATTAAGTATAATTCCATAACAATTAACTTTTGGTTAATTTATATTATGGAACAACAATCATCATTTTCCTTAATATACGGGAAGTCTTTCGATCACACTTACTTATAATAATCAACCTAAGCCTTCTAATCTTCATTCCCTATACCGGTTAATTAGATGAGAACCAGCTTCATGGTTTAACTTAACCAAAACCTTCCCTCACACTTGTCCATTATAATTTTTTTAGAAGAATGACATCTATAACATTAAAAAATAATTTTGTTTTACTTTTTTATTAAAATAAATATGGTACTAACATGTTATCATCACAGTTAATTTCAAATAATTATATAAATAAATTTAATTTATTAGAATAATTACAATATATGTCATTGTTATTAATTTGGTTAGAAAATTAATATATTTTATTAAATTAATAAAAATATTATTAAATTTTTAAAAATAATTATTTTTATTTTTTAGTTTACATATACAAAAATTAATATTAAAAATAATTTTATATAAAAATTAAAATTATATAAATATCTAATTTATATTTATTAATAAATAATATTATATAATTTATGAATATTTTTTCTCTATATATATATGTATGGGGTGAATATAAATCTTGTTAAAGAGTAATTATTAACAATTCGTACAATATATTATCCAGAAAATATAATTCACACTTGACTACAGAAGTGATTGTTCTATGATTCAAATATAAATAATACAAACAAATGTAAATATTTCAGTTTCTATGACTTTTCTCAGCCAAAGAGAGAGACTTATTCAAAGAGGGTTGCTTTCAAAAGCTCATCATTCTCTCCCTCTCTCTCTCTCTCAATGTGCTGATCTCATCTCACTACTTACCATCTTTTACTCCATCAAACAACACTTCAGAAACCAACCAAGAAACAAACACATCTTTATTATTACATAATCTATTTCTCTGTTTCAGATTTGAAAACCAGATATGGTTCCTACACACCCACGTTATTGGAAGAAAAGATTGTCAATTAACGCACAAGCTTTTCTTCTTCTGATCCTCTGCTTCTTCCTTATTAACAACTGTGACGCCTCGAGATCAAGCGTTTTCTACAGAAACCCTAATAATGATCACAACAAAAACACTTTGAGGAGAGACCATTTCTTTGGCTTCTTGCCAAGACACTTTCCTGTTCCAGCTTCTGCTCCTTCACGAAAGCACAACGACATTGGTATTCAAGCCTTGTTGTCTCCATGATCACTCTCTATATACTCTCTCTCTCTCTATATATATATATATATTACTAATTGTAATGCATGCACTGATACACTAAAAGTACAATCCCATTCATGGACCTTTTGTGTTTGCTTACACATTGAATTAGGGTTTCAGATGTTTGACCTCTTTAGTTGGTTATTACTAGAGTAGAAGTGAGACATATTGTGATTAGAACTGAGTTTTGTTATTCGTAGTCCTTTTTCCTATATGTAATTAGATGCAAAAATTTCGTTTGTTAATTACTTCAATGTGCAATTGTATATCTCTTCTCGTTTTCTTTCACCTATGAAATCATCAACAAATTAAAACTGTCCTATGAAATCATCAACAAATTAAAACTGTCCTATGAAATTAAGGACGATTGGACTGGAAATTGTAATAAAAAGTATTTTGATTTTTTTATCTAGTTAAAATAATATATTTCTGTAGTCAAGGAAAGACTAAAAAACTGGGATGAAAAAAGTTTCGTAAAATTACATTAATAGTAAAGTATATATGGAGCAATTGTGTAAAATGATGACTCGTTTAGTTGAAAGAGCAAATGGCGAACAAGGCATGGTTTGTAGGATATGATGGCATTTACATGTTAAACCTTAAAGAATGATTAGATTATATTGTTACCCGATAATTTCGCAATCGATTCTAAAATTACAAATACACGTATGTACCCCTCTCAATTATTCATTATTATATCACTTTACTATTAATTTAACCACAACCACCAAATCAAACATACATCAATCTCATATTTTTCACTAATTTATTTCAAACAAGCATTTATTCACTAATTTATTTCAAAAATACCAGATATTTAATATAAAAAATTTTAATAAAGAAATTTAAATTGTAAATTAGAATAATGTAAATTCAAGTATAAAGTTTTTTTATACTTGTAATTTTTCTTAGAGTGTATCAACTACACAGGTGGTTTGTGTTAAATAAATTACACAATAAAACCCTAAAATGTTTTTACACAATATGTTGTATCATTTTTAGACAAAAAAACTTATAATAATATTTTTGGAAAATCCAGACCAAAGCCAAAACTGAACGGCACTAATTTGTATGAGCAGATAACAAGATTAAATGGAACTTCAGCATTTACACAACAAAAGTACTTATTTCCCAAATCATAATAACATCAATATGTACAAGATTCCGAAATTGACTTATTGCTCACTCATTATATATAAAACAAGGTGTTATTTTAAATCGACATCAATCATTAAACTAATCAAAGCTGTTGCAACAGAAGAAATCTTGAGTGGCTCAACTTGTAAAGATTCATATGGGCAAATACAGTTGCAGACAAGATCGTCAGTCCTTTCTGCAGCAAGATTTGACGCCGCAACAGATCTTTCCTTTGACATAAAAATGGACGATTTCATCTTTCACATGCCTTAGGGTTATATCAGTTCGCGATTCTGATGATGACCATGACTTGTATAATGTTTCTATGGCTTCAACTGCGAACCCATTGTTGCTAAGGTTCAGAATCTGCAATTGTTTAGCCATAGCAAGAGCGGTCGAAATCTCTTTGAAGATATGGTTCTTGCGTGGTAAGCCAAGACTACTAATTGTTGCAGTTTGTTCGTCTTCGCTGTCTGCAACTTCGAGATCATCACATTCCACATTGGTTTCACATAACTCTTGTTCTTTGTCCAGGTTCTGGCAATGGTGTTTGGTCTCAACTAACTGAGGTTTGTCCATTGTGGTAACAGATTCACATGTTCCATGTTCTTGCTGTCCATTTTCTGAGCTTTCTTTCCCAGGTTGGCCAAACACAGTCTTATCTACCTTAGCATTGTCAGAAAGATTAAGCTCTTCGAGATTCTTATTACCTGCAGAGCGAATTAGTCAGCAGTTTAAAAAAGGAGAAAATATTTGTTTTAATATAAATCTGTTTGACTCTTGGAAAATAATAGTTCAGACCTGAAAGTGCTTGAATTATGCAGAGAATTCCAGAGAGCTTCAGATGACATTTGTTTAGAATCAGAACTTTCATGTTCGAACGAGGATTCGTAAGCAGCATCTCCAGTGCACTGATTCCCTGTATGTATATTGTTTCAGAAAGCCAGTTATGAATAGAGAAGGCATGAACTTAGATAAAGATGTTTTACAGCCAAATGGAAATTACACTAATGGGAAGATCGTTTCAGAGATTTGAAATGATAGTAGAATCACGAGTTCGACTGATTGCAAAATTTTTTAGTTTATTTTATCTCCATTTCAGACTCAGCAGAGTTTCGATAGATGGAACTACTTGAAGAGAAATAAGTTTTAAGAAATTGAGGTCACAGAAGACATACCTCTTCAGTGATTGGATTTCCTCCAACATTGAGTTCCAAAATACTAGAAGTTAAAGTAATATCTTGTATGAGCTTAAGAAAGTAAGGAGACGCTAGTCCACAACATGAAAGGTCAAGCTTCACAGCTTCTTCCTTCTGATAGCATAGAGATTCAGTGACTTTTATAGCTCCATCCTGAAATAGTTTATATAACATCCTCAGATGAGACGAGATGGATTTATCACATGTAAGAATTCATTTTAAAAATGTGTAGTATATCATCACCGTTCCTATTCCACTGCCGCCAACAAAAAGTTTTGACAAAGACGGAGTCTTAACAAGTGCAGAAAGGCTATCAGCAACTTGGCTACTCAGCTTTATGCCATTCATGCTCAGTTCTGCAAAGCTGTAGTGGTTTAACATATGATGGCGTTAGATCTATTTTACGTACGTGGAAATGTAAGAAAAAACTGCTTTTATATTTTTCTTTCAACCTGCTTAGAGTAGCCAGTTTAGCCAACAGGTTTTGAATAGCACTGCCTGAAACAGGATTGTTATAACCTGCCATATATGGGTATACGAACTTCAGCAAACCTAAATGAAATAAAAAAAATGAATGTACATAACAAACTAGAAAGTGTACCTATACAGAGTTGCGAAAGTCCTGACTCCGAATCCAAAGCATCAGTAATCTTTTGGACTGTTCTTGATGTGAGTGAACAATGTTCCACATTCAAGCTGTAAAGTGCTAAACAACAAAAAAGGGGACACATAAACATCAGGGGGAAGGGAAGATAATAAGAATTACGATTATTAATCTAACATTAAGATATCTCAAATCACCAATGGAACCAAGAAACAAAACATACATCAGAGCAATAAGATACCGAACATGACACTTAAGAAACAGCAAAGAAACATACCCCGGCAATTTTTCAAGATAGTTGAGAGGTATGATCCACAAGCATCTGTAAGTCTATTCCTGGACACATTAAGGACTTCCAGCCGAGTGAACAAGACAGGGCATTCACAGATCTGGTAAAGAGGAGTATATTAAACAACACAAAAAGCACGAATATGTGAAACTTTTTAGCTTTGGGCCTAGTAGTGTACCTGAAACAATGAAGTTGGACCAAATCGATTGCAGTGCAGATCCAGAGTTAAAGCACCATACATCTGGCTTGATGAGGCAAAAAGTTGTCTCAGTTTCTCCATTGTTCCATTCCCTAACAACCAACAAGACCATGGCAAATAAAAACTTCGGAATTTCCAAGTAGCTCCTCGGTGATCTAACAATTAACTCACTTAAGCCAGCTCATCAAGATAAGTAAGACGTCAGAGGAAACTTTCACCTAGCATATTGTGGGAGAGATCCAACATAGCAACTGTATTGTGAACATGGAGGGCACATAATAATGGAGCAGCTGATATGTCTTGCAGTTCACATTCTGATACATTGATATCATCCTCTACCTTATGAAAATACAATCACAAAATCATTCACACCCAATGAAGTAGTAATTTGTCACTAGCTTGCTTTTAAGTAGGTTGAAAAGCAAACAAAGATATTTCATTCGTTAAGCGCAAATTTGGGGTAATGTTCTCACCTCTGAAATATATAATTTCTTAAGCAATTTGATACTGGGTTTCTCTGACAACTTTTGGCAACAGTCCATGTATAGTTTCATCAGGCGCTTGTGAACCCAGCCTGCAACAAATTAATTACATAGCTGATTCAGCTTGTATAAATAAAAGGGGAGAATCAATGATCATAATCATAAAATACCTATACAGCGGCTTAGCCTCACTCATGTAAAAAGTGAATGATAAACAAAAATGATAGTAAGATAAGCTTGACAATCATACATTCAACTATCATGAATAGATCCCATTTGTACCAAGAAAATACTAACCACTAATGGAAGCTTCAATAACAACATTTTCAGAAGAGCCAGTGAGGATCTCATATACATCCAATGGTTTCAGAACTGTACCACCATATTCCAAATGATGAATGATCGGCAAAAGACCTAATGAAACCAAATTGGATGTTCAAAGGTTGAATCATCTTTCAGAGCCCAACAATTTTACATAAAATTCACCTAAAAATGTGCTAGGAAACACGGGAACGGTTAAAATACCAAAAAGGAAATCTATTAAGTAAGAGATGAGAATTATAGAGACTGATTAGACTGGGATTATGCATTCCAGCTAAAGTTTTGCCGAGAAGGCAAAATCGACATACCTTTAGATTTCTCATCGTCAGGAAGCTGCAAATAGTATAAGCAGGTAAGTTCCACCTTGACAGATTCATCATTGTGAAGACTCGAGTCTAGAGCCATGTGTTCATTTTCAATTTCAATTTTTATTTTCTGCTGCAAGTAAAACATGGTTATCATAGAGAGGAATGGACGAAGTAGAAAATAAAAAGCAGATAACAGTTGCTCACATCCTCAGTTTTGGAGTAAGCGTGGAAGTTCACCAGAGCAGCTCCAGTTTTGCATTGCGTGGCGTTGGAGTCACCAGCATCACATTGAGATCCTCTTTTACTACAACCAGCTGTTTCAACAGATTTATTATTGCTCAAAAGTCTACAACTGCTGACATTTTGAGCCACTTTAATGGGATGGAGCGGCGTATACGAGCAGGAACCTTCTTCTACATGATCTTGGATGGCATTATGATTAAAAGCACCATCAAAATACATACTTTCTTCAGAAATCTCCTCATTCTGCCTTGGAATTTTGTGAACATTGTCTTTAGGGCATCCCAACTCATATTCAGTTTCACTTTCATCGTCAGAGAGGATTACACGAATACGCTTGCGACCAACAACTGTTTGCTGAGAATCTGCTACTGCAGAGAAATCTTTCTTGGTCTGATCAGTGTCAACATCTTGTTTCCCTGAAACATGTTTCCTTTTGAATAGACGTTTTCCGGGCGGGAGAAATGAAATTATTGGCTCGTCCTCATTCGCTTCAACCAGATCTGCAAACGGTTCTGATCTATGAGAATTTGATTTTTGAGTTTCTGGTGTGGTACATGCATCATGTGATATATTTACATGCCCTTCTGAGTCGGTTTCAGAGCATTCATCTTGTGTACCACTCTCAGCTGTCTCACCATGTTCTGACTCCTTCAGATTTTGTATTTTTTCCTTTAACTCCCTAATCAGTAGAATATATCTATGAGAAAATGAAATATCTGGCACTACAAACCTTACACCAGATTTAGTTTCTATCTAAATTCAGTCCAGAAAATAGTAAAGAACTAAAGGTTACCTGGCTTGTTCAGCATTCCCAAATCTAATCATATGGCTATAATGCATATGTTCCAGTGCAGAAATCTGAACTGAAGGAAGATTAGCTTTCAAAGCAATTCTGCAGGATCGCATGTGAGAATACATTCAAAAGACCATTAGTATATGCGACATGTTTGCGTATAGCAGATGAAATCGAAGGAAGAAAAAGAAATGATGAAAATGCAAAATCTGCTATAATTATCCAGATTGATCCTGAATATACATGCATTATTTATTCATAAGCCACAGTGCAGGAACTCTTGAACTTAGTTAAGATAAACAACCAACAAACAGTATTTATATCATATTAAGATCTGCTCTGCTTTAAGTGTTCTTTCAAATTTTTAACAATGGATTAAATCTGCCGCGCAAAGCCATTGTGCAATGGCATTGTAAACTTCAGTAAGGAATATTAAAATAGATTTACTAGGAATAAATCCCAAAGGAGAACCACTCAGCAGCTCAAACGCACAATTTGATAGAGGATTCTCTTATATACATTAGTAATAGTGGATCTACCTGTACCCCTCTTCAAATGCTTGGAGTGCTCCTGTCCATTCGCCAATACAGTCCAAACCATCACCTATATTAATTTTCGCTAGTGCTTGACCCTACAAGAGACCAGCATAAGTGAATTATAATCAAGAAAGAAGAAAAAGCTAATATCGAAAAATGCAAATGTAAAATTGGTGTTCTTTTCATAGATGTTTAGAAGAGGCCTAATCGATTGATTCTGGTGTTGTCAATCAAAGTCTGACGAACAATGTGAAGGGATGTGAAATATAAGTTGTAACAGTTAAATGTGGAAGAAAAGAACCTCACCTCCAGATTACTGATTGCTTCATATCCCACATAACTTCTATCGAGCCACTTAAGGGACTTTCTGAAATTTCGGAGCTTTTGGTAAGACTCTCCAACAACTAAGAAGGCATCACTCAGCTTTTCCTTGTCACAGAGTCCATCTGCTATTTGCTTCTTCCTCTTTGAAAATTCAAGATGCTACGACATTCAAAGAAGAAATAGAAACCCTTTTAATAGCATGCAAAGATTCAATGGCAGTTTTCTACTTAAGCTTTCAAAACTCTATCACGATCAATGGAAGATACTTGGATCATATATTGCTCAATATCCGGATGATACAGAATAAGCATAGTTTTGCCACTTTTGTCTAACATAATAACTTCGTTTTGCAAGTTTAAAACTTAAATGTTACCACAGCACTAACTTTTCAAAAGATATGTTTTCTTTTAGAGACCAAACCAAAGCAATTATTGGAAAAATTAGTCTTCCTGACTGATCTGAAAAGAAAATGTCAATAGCAGAAGTTCACAAAATCTGAATCTGTCTAAGAAAATAACATATATTTCTTACTCCATAGTACCCTGATGAAATATGAAAATCTCACAAATGCTTATTCATCATTAAAAACCCCATAAGGTGAACAATTTTAACTTCTGGAACTTTTCAAATACATGCAAACATGGTATGGAGTGTTGGGATTAAAAAGCAAGGAGTGAAAAAACTCACCTTCAGCCATGCAAATACCATGCTAGATTTCTCAATTAGACGTTCAAGACAAGCATGTACTTGGAGCATAGACTTTCGTTCCTCCGAAGTGCCTTTGGCATCAGTCATTTCTGCAGACAACTTCTTAAGCAAAAGCTCTTCTTCCCTCAATTCTTCCATAACTTTAGTGGCTTTTTTTACTGTCTTGATATTTTGCTCTATCTGTTCAACCAATGCACTCTCGTCTTGCATTGATTTCGCCAGAGTTGAAGCTTTACCGTAACATAAGAGTGCGTTGTCATACTTTTGGGTCCTGTAGTGTAATTCAGCAAGATTGATATACCCCTTCGCTTCTCCTTGGCAATGACTGATTCTATGGCAGATATTGATATCCATCTCAATGTGTTTCTTTGCTTCATCCCAACTTCTAAGCTCCATAAAAACATTTCCAAGGTTATGGTGAAGTCTACTACGCATAGCATCATATTCTTTCACCTCCTCTTCATCGCAAATCTGTAGCCCTTTCTTAAGAATCTTGCATGCCGCTTCGGGATTATCAAGATCAAGGTCAAGCATTCCAATGTTGTTATGTGCGTTAATATACTCTTCAAGAAAGCTGCTAGATTGGCCAGGAGGTGGTTTCTCCTTGAGAACCTGTGCAAGTTCCATGGCTTTCTTAAAGTACTTTTTAGCGCTCTGAATGGCATCGCAGTCATCCTCAGACCTCAAGAATATTTCATGATAGGTACGACCGAGTTGAGTACATGCTCGTTGCTTCTCCACAGTGTCATTAACGTCTTCAGCAAGCTGTAAATGCTTCTTCTGAAACCAGAAAAGAAACAATAGCTCGGTTAAGAAAATATAGACAACACCTATAAGCTATAGGTGACTGATATGAGATTAAAAATGGAACAGCTTATTAGCGACTTCCTCACTAGCAAACGAGAATTCCCAAAAATACAGTATTAATTTCCAGTATTTCAAATTAAGACATTCGAGGAGGCAAAGAATATCCCAATATGCCAGATTTATCATGGAAAGTCAGGAAGCTGAGGAGACCCAAGCAGATGATCCAAAAGGCTTACCTGATAAATCAATGCTTCCTCGAAATCTTCGAGACGGAGATAAATCTCGCCAAGAGACTGACAGGTAGGTAACAAATCCTTGCCAGGTAAGTACTTGACGGAGATATCGTAATCGATCCTAAACCACTTGAGAGCCTCAACGTACTCACCATCATTCTTAAAGATGTCGCCAACATTGTTGGCCCACCTCGCCTCTTCGTCCCGGTTACCCACTTCCGCCGCTTTTCGGTACGCCCTCTTCGCCGCAGCTACATCTACTCGGCCCATCGATGATTGCCGTTTCTCGATTCGTTTATTCTCCCTACGCTATCAAACGAAGGGTTTTGTTGTCTTCCTTAGAATCTCAGATTTCTCTGGGACTTTTAATGTTTTCTCATTTTTCCGCACTTTAGCCAATTTTGCGGTACCATCAAATCCCAAAAAGTCCCGCCAAATTCAAGGGCAATTTAGTTTTGGGCCTTATTGAGGTTGGGTCTTATTGAGGTTGGGCCTTATTGAGGTTGGGCCTTATTGAAGTTAGGCCTTATTGAGTTTAGGCCTTATTGAATTTGTGCCGTGAGCCTCGAATCCGGACATGGAGGAAAAACCCTTAGGGTTCTCTATTTATGCTATCATTTGACGCCGCATTTCAGTTTCTGCCCTTGGCGATCCGACTCTTCCCGGCGGCGAAAAATGGTTGCGGCGAAGAAGACCAAGAAGTCCCATGAGGGAATCAACAGTAGATTAGCTCTGGTGATGAAGAGTGGGAAGTACACTCTGGGTTACAAATCTGTTCTCAAATCCCTTCGCAGCTCCAAAGGTAAAGAAAATAAAACTTCTCTTCCGTAGATGTAATCTCTCTTCTTCTTCTTCGTAGTTATGTTGAATAGTTTCTGTTGTTGTTGTTTAGGTAAGCTGATACTCATATCTAGCAATTGCCCACCGTTGAGGAGATCAGAGATCGAGTACTACGCTATGCTTGCTAAAGTTGGAGTACATCACTACAATGGAAACAATGTCGATTTGGGTACTGCTTGCGGTAAATACTTCCGTGTTTCATGCCTAAGCATCGTTGATCCAGGTGATTCCGACATCATCAAGGCCCTTCCTGGAGATCACTGATTCTTATGATTTTCCCATGTTTTCTCTGCTATATGCATTGTTTCTTGAAAGACTTAATTGTTAGTTTTCTTTGCTTTATGGTTGATTACATTTTTTGTCTTTGTTGGATGGATTCATTACATGAAATGCTTAAATTTTTGTTCTGACGTTTGGTTATACTTACGTTTAATCAATATATAAATTGCATCGTGGTTCTTTTGGGACCAAACAGATTATACATACGAAAGGTATTTGTCGGAAAGTTGTTGACATTTTCAAACATTATTCTGAAGGTAACTTTCTACAGTTTCAGGGGGGCGAAGAACTTCTCCTTCTTGTTAAAACAATTGCTCTATATTCTTTAGAGACATTTGTTTGTATCCATTATCGCTTCTTATCTGTTCTTTTCTATATTTTTCATCTCTTCCCGATACTTCGCTTTTCTATCAGCTCCAGTTCCTGTTTTAACCTTTCTTCTTCTTGTTCCTTCAAGCTTACTGGTTCAATTGCTATTCTGTCCCATCTTCTTTTTTAATGGCACTAAAGCACTGCTTATCTTCCTCATCTGATGGTGGGAAATCTGAGTGATTAACCGACTCACAGGTATCCTGAGAAGCAGTCTCCTCTTGTCGCTGTCGGTTATTCATTATGATGATTTCTTGAGTTCTGATGAGATGATCAACTCCGGCTACGGTTTTTGAGGTGGGTATCATGTTAACAAGTAATATATCTCGATCAATTCAGCTAGAAACGTGACGTTGTGGTCAGTTAGCTCGAGTTGCTCAACCATCTCACTCGACACCTTAGAAGCAGTGTCGCTTTCCAGATACGGGAAATAAATGTTCCTCACACGTCCTGAAACAAGAAACAGTTAGTATTCAGTTTCTATAATGCAAAAGTTAACTTGAGCTGAAACAAAATGCTATCCATATCGACCAATTGCTGACATTACAATTTCCAGTTAGGAAAATATTCAATCTTAACAAGGAAAAAAGCATGAAGTCAAATGCAATTTACCTAAAATTATTACATTATAAATTGGATTGTGTAGGCAAAAGGCATACCAATTTTGCAAACAAAAAAAAAACACACACACCAAGTCAATAACATAAGAGAAAGATCACATGACGATCTGATCTGAGTAACATTTCAAAGAAATTGATTTCTTCAGTTGTTTTCTTTTCTCCTCATCGAGGTAAACCTAAAACGTCGTTGTCGTCTTCATCGGTCGAAGATCCATCATATAAGCTACTACTAGTAACTCTGTTAGACTCCTTTAGAGCATCTTCTGGATCATATCCAATCCTGATATCTCGGTGTTTAACAAGGAGCCAGCGCAGCAATTTGTCTTCCTTGTTGAGGTAGTGAAGCTCCTTATTCATATTTGGAGTTGTCATCATTGTTAATTGCATCAATTGTCCCTGCGGTATTAACCAAATATGATTACGTTAATATATACTCAAATCTCTAAGGCAGAAGATGGTACTAAGCGAACCCATGATTCTGCAGAATCAGAAGAAGCTATGCAAGTTCAATTTCAAAGAGAAATAGGAGATTGATGCTTGAAGATACTATCAGAAAATATGATAATCCTACATTCTGTTACTTCCTAGGTATTGTATGAATTCTCTATCCTCTACCGTAGCCTGTATTACATTCCTACAACAAATTGTCCAAGAACAGAAACAGTTTGAAAAAATTAGTGCGAGGTTAATGTATACACGAAAGCTGAGATTGTTTGTAACAAGTTATATTTCCACAGTTAAATGAATCAAACTACTGAAGATCCAAAGCACAATCAAACTCTGGACAATTTGAGTATATAAGAGCTTTTCTAGAATGGTAGCTGTTCTGTTATCCTCATCAGAATTTTCTGGAATCGTCTAGACAAATTACAAATTTAAACTTGAAAGGAAAGGCTATCAAAAGAAAAGAAAATCACAAATCCCATAGGCTCAAATGCAACCTTTGTGACTAGTAAACAATCTCATGAGTTTGCTTCAAGAATTCAACTGCAAATTAATTCTATCGTATACTATCCGGGCGAAACAATCTTTTCGGAGGAACTTTAAGCACACTTGAGTAGTTCAGTCCAGGATCATACTATCGTAGCTAGCATTTCGGTACAGACTGCATCATTTCCCCAGTTCAGGTAATCCGATGAAAAAGTTGCAAAACACAAAGGTTACTTTTTAATATGGTCTTGAAAGGCGAACCCAAACCTAACGTTAGTACAATTTGAATCTGCCTGAGGAATCCTGATCCAACAAACTCAACTGACTCTTAATCATAGATTCAGTAAGAAGATAACGCAATTCAATAAATCGGTTTTACCTGATAGTGTCTACCGTCGAGCTTCCTAATACCGTAACCCAATTCGACCTTGCCAAAGGATTTGATCTCGGTGAGGACGCCGTTTCTGCTATAAACGTGTTTACCGATACGCGCAACGAGTTCGATGAGGCCCTCCTTCCGGATGATTGGCTTGAACAGAAGCATACAGTCGTAGAGCGGCATTTTGATTTTTCCTCTATCTTCCACCGAATTGAGAACAGACTAGATTTCAGAGTTTACACTAGGGTTTTAGTCTTGACAGACTCGCCGACGAATGACGGCGTTTTTTCTACTCAAAACGACGCCGTGTCGTTGTTGAAAGAAGTGAAAAAATGCAACTCTAATTTAAAAACAAATATATTCTAAAATAGCAACAAAAAAATATTTTAAAAATATCACCATTCATTTTTATTTTATAAAAAGATTATAACTTTTTCCTACAAAAATATCATAAATTTTATAATTTAAATATTTGAATTTAATTTTAATATTTATGATTTAGGATTTAAGATTTACCATTTAAAACTTATGATTTAGAATTTATGAATTAGTGAAACAGTGGTTGAAGTAGAACTAATTCCTCGATGATCATCTAATTCTGATCAACATGTATTTCATTGTAGATAAAGGAAATAGATTATCACACTCATTATCTAGGGTTTTTTTTTTGAAACTCATCAGGTTTGAACATATATCTCTATTTTCTGAAAAATTTATATTGGAAAGAGTTGGAAATTAGATTTGGTTTTAATCAAACTATAGTATTTGGTTTTGGATAACTCAAAATTCCACCTAATATTTTGGACTTATGAAAAACCAAAACATTTACACTGACCATACATAATTAAAACCAAACACAAGTGAAAGCAGTCGAGATCTAAACACAAGTCATAAAAACGGTTTTAACGAAAGAATCTTATTATCTATTTGAGTTTTTTAAATCTATCCACCTAAACTAAAAAAACAAGTTTTAAAACAATTACAGTTAATCAAATTTATTCACATCATTTTAAACCAAAAATACTTATTAATAATTTCTACAAAATTAAATATCTAAATTATAAAAACTTTTAAAAAAATTTGACGATTAAACTTTCACAACCAATTAAAACTTATAACCACTCACCTATTATATACTATTACTATATCACATTTTATTGTCTTACACACTACCATCTCATTTTTATTGTCCACTACAATTCTAATAATGATTTCCAGTTACTAATATTATAAAACACCAACTATGATATATTCAATCACAAACCTTGTACACATTTTCTACAAATTAATCATGACATAAAAAAATTTCTTCTCGACCTCATACTTTCGGTTTTTTCAACGATTTTGATAGAGATTTTATAATTGTAAAATGAAAAAATACTGGTCCGATTTATTCATTTTTGGGAAGTCCGAAATTTTAACAAAGACAACACATTTATGAGTTTGGAAATAGTTCTAATCGATCAAGAGGTATGTTTACAAAATTATGTATGTGTGATAAAATAATATCTTTTTTGTTTACTATTGTTGAAATAGTTAGAAAAAACATTCTTACGAGCGGCCAATATATGTAAGTGTGGAATATTCTATTTTAGAAATATATAAATTAAATTTTTTAAAATAGTTAAAAATAATAAAATTTTTATATGTTAATTTTTCTCTAATATATTATTCTGTTTTTTAAAATACTACCAAACTGATAGAAAATTCTACAATCCAATACAATATAAAGATTCATTTTGATAAATAGAATTTTTTGTTTAGAACATATTTTAAATACTAACTTGATTTACAAATTACAAGATAAAATATTCATGGTCAATATTGATAAAAAATTTTACAAAACCACCAATCATAAAAATAATATATGTTTCACCGACGAAACAACAATAATAAAAAAACATAATATGTGCGATACACGCGGACTATCACATAGTATATACAATGTTTATGAACTTAATTAAAGCCTTACAATATATTCTGTTTTGAATATCTCTTTTACAATTAAACAAAAATAATAAAACAAATGTCTAAAATAGCATTTTCTAAGTTTTTATTCAAAAAATAGCATCATTAGTTTAAATTTCTAATAATAACACAAATTTAAGATTAAAATACATTAAAACTATATTTAAAAAAAAACACTAAATCCTAAATTAGAAAAAATGAACTCAAATACAATAATTTAAGTTTATATATAATTTATTTAAAATAAATAAGTATTTTTACATAAGTATTTGTGCTATTTTTGGGAGTTTAATTTTGAGATACTAAATTTAGAAGAAAAACTTAAAAAGATGTTATTTTAGGGTATTACTCAAAATAATATTCATTTGAATATCTCTTTTAACACATTACAATGTATTCTTATTTGGTAACGGATAAATCACTATAAGATTTCGATATGCAAATTCTAGAACTTATCATTAGGCTACGTGACATGCAAAATATTTTCCTATGATGCACCAACTACTAGTCTACTATACAGATAAATCCTATATCTCATTACATTCTCTCGTCAATCGCTCACTAAATTAATTAAAGAAGCATAAAAGTAGGGTTAAAAAAAAGTAAAGTATCCCACTTGTGTTTCTTAGGGGGTGAGGGGGGTGCTCTAATCCATGCCCACAGCCACAAATTTCAATATATCTATCTCCAATTCTCTATCTAGAATTCAATCTAACAATTTAAAATATTTAATTTTATAATGCTATTAATTTTTTATACACCAAAGCCCCTTTTTAATTAGTTGATGTTTATAAATATTATTCTCAAAATTTGTATATATGTGCTTATAAAATTTTTAAGGAAGATTATGATGACGATAAAGACAAAATCTAAAAAAATTTGAAGGTACATGAATTAGTTTAATAATTTCGAAATAAAATAGTTCAATCGTTTCCAAAATTAGATTCAGTGAGTTTAATCAGTTGCAATCATTTCAAAAAAAATTAATTTAGGAAATTTACTCAAATTTTTAGTGGAAAATAGATTTTAAAATTTCAATTAAAAGTATTTATATTTGTAAAATATAGAGAATTATGAAGTGGCACACCACATGGAAAGATAGCACAATAATATAAAATAATTTTATGATAGCAACAAAACACAACATTGCTTTACAACTTTCAAGAGTGTGGGCACACAACCATCACAATAGATATACATGCAACAACTCAACTATGTCCTCTTGATTAAAAATAAGAATCATATAAATATCACATTTATTTTGTTGTTTTTCAACATTATTTCTAATACAAAATGATTGTCTATATTTTATAATTGGTAAAGATATGGTGAGAGGCACAATGTAAATATACACACGAGGATTCATGGAATTGGATAAGCTCTATATGGGTCCCAAATTCCTCATCTTAAGAGATTAGAGAAAAAACTTTCCAGAAACCAACAATGAATATCTTTAAATATATATTCAATCATCAAGCTATATATATATATAAACACCATTTTGAATAAGCCAAGTCAAGAAACCAAAGCAAAACATCACAAGCAAAAAAAAAGAGAGGTTTTGATCTAAAAAAAATATTTTTTGAATAAGAGTAAAGAATGTCTTCAGATCACTTACCTTCTTCATCTAAAGTCTTCTTCATAGACAGTTTCGTCTCAAGAAAATTGCAACAGCAATTCCCATTTAAGCACAACATTCAAGAAGCTCCTGATAAGAATAACTTGAGCGGTAACGTTCTCTGGCTTCTCTCTATCCTTGTTTGTGGTATAATCTGCTCTCTTGGGTTGCATTACATAATACGTTGTGCATTCAAACGTTCATCAAGTTTCATGATTTCTGATCCAATCTCTAGCCAGTCAACACCACCAGTAAACAAAGGGATCAAGAAGAAAGCTCTCAAAATGTTCCCAGTAGTGAATTACTCACCTGAGGCTAATCTCTCTGGTCTCGGAGAAGAATGTGTCATATGTTTGTCTGATTTTGCTGCTGGAGAACAGCTACGACTTCTTCCCAAGTGCAACCATGGGTTCCACGTTCGATGCATCGACAAGTGGCTTACGCAACATATGACTTGTCCGAAATGCAGACATTGTCTGGTTGAGACATGCCAAAAGATCTTAAGTGACTGTAATGAAGCTGGTCAAGTGTTAGTAACACCACCAATGGAGAGCGTAGTTGTTAGAATTTCTCCCCTAGAGCCTGAAGTAAGAGTAGACACTTTTAGAGAAAGCAGCTAGTCTATGCCAACAAACAATCAGATTCTCACAATTTGGATTTACAACAAGATTGCAGATTTCTTTCTTTTTTCTTTTTTTAGATTTGAACATAATCTACGTCATAAGATCCAAAATCAAACACACCAAAGCTTTCTTTGAAATGATAAAGAAATAGATGATAAGCTCATGGTATTCATTCAAAACATTGATCTGCAATTACCATTCCTCAAAATCCAATTAGTAGGAATATAAAAACATGAGAAAACACAAAACATTTCCAAGATTCATGTCTCAACTTTTTGAAGGAAAATGGATATTAGTGGCTCTTCATACACATTGGATGAGGCCAAACCATTTCAAAATCAAAATGTAAATTGATACAACTTTAATTGATGCTTTACAATTGATTCTCTCTCTCTTTTTTTTTCTTTTTCTACTAGTTACTTCTTGACATTGGCGTCAACAAGTTTCGGGCCAATGGGCCTGTAGTTGTTGCGTTAAGATCACACTCATAGAGCCCAAATCAGCCCAATATATCCTTAATGATGAAACCGTACATCATACCTCTTATAGAAATAAACCGGTTATTAATCTACCTATTTAATTTTGGCATCATTCTTGTTTACTTAATTATTTATCTAATTTAATAGTCTTTTAAAAATATACGTATGAATTAAATAATTGTCACACATAAATGTGGTAAAACTGATTTAGGATTGAATATTTCTTACTACTTCATTGGAAGGATGTTAGATGTTTAAAATATTTTCTTTCATAATTTTATTTATAGTTATAGCAAATCTGAATATAGCATATGATATCAATGTAAATAACTTATTGCATGCAAGGTTTTAACCATTTGAATATAAAGGTAATAAAATCCATATTCGAAAAAAGCAATAAAACTTTATTGGTGGATTTATGGTGTGCCACTACAAATAAAGTTGAGGAGAGAAAAAGCTAAGATCTCTAGGATCAAGCAAACTATTAATTACATACTAAATCAAGAAAACTAAACTTAATTGACTTTTCTCCCAACAAAAAAAAAACATGAATGTGGCCTGCCATAGTCTTTATTATATAAAAAGCATGAACGTGGCCTGCCTTATATAATAAATAGTTGGAATTTAAACGTTGTAATCATAATAGTAGCAATGTAAAATCAGAAATTGTTTGGTAATGATGGAAACAACGTTTTCGTAGGTTGCCACCATAACCTTCCCACATTCTTTTTTCCTAGTTAGATTGTACTCTGCACGTGCGATTCACGTGGTTCACCAAAAGGTCAAACTTTTTTGGTTTTCAGCTCCAAGCAAAATAAAAGGATTATGAAAGATGAATGCTTTTTTCTATTTCCATGGAAGATGAGAATTGTTAGTTTTATCTTACAACCAAATGGCTAGACTCATTTAGAAAACATTACTTGTACAAAATAAATTCGACAATTATTATATATTTGTGATGTATAAATATATCATTGATTCACAATCGTTTCGACGACTTCGGATGTACTATAATTTATTACATTAATCTTTAATTGGATCAAATATTAAATGTTTATTTGATAAGTATCCGTAAACACATCATGAAAGTCACTTTCTCTCACGGTTTGATCTTTACTATTCCATTTATAAAATTTAATAATGAATTTATGATTCGATTCCAATACAAAATGATATAAAAAAGTTGAATTTTATAAAACCTAATTGAACAAGCCAACCACGACGACCATCGTTGCCTGGATTGACCCGGTTTAACACTAAATCGCAGTCAGCAAAATCTAACGGCTGAGATTTTTAATTAGTTTCTTTATTTAATAAAAAGTCTAAAAAGGAAAAGGCTGTCTGACAGCCAGGTCACGTTATCTTTTCCTGTGGTCGAAATGATTCGTCTCTGTCTATTATTATTAGTAATATTATTATTTTTGTTTATGAAAGGCCGAAAAATAAACTTGAACAGATAACCCGCCTATATATAAATTCATATGTTTTCTCTCCTTTGAATTGTCTCCTTGTCCTCAGTTTCATCGGCCGTTTTTTTTACTCCGGCGAGAAGTGAGAGAAGGAAGATAAAGCGAAGTCAGGAATCGCCTTGGTTCCTAATTTATTATTCTTCTTCTTTGATATCATATTCTTCCACTTCTCGATCTTTCTCGTCTAAGGTAAAAAAACTAAAGAAAACTTCTGGATCTACTCTATATATTGGAACTTGATGTCGTTTCGGAATATTTTAGAGATCTGGAATTAGTTGAATTTGGATCTATGAACCATCTCAAATCTTTTGATAATCTTAGAATGGATTTCAGTTGACCGATCATCATTAGCTCGACTAGCGACCGGACTTTGTCTTGCTCTAGATCCGAATAGGGATAGATCCATAGTCAGATTACTGTTAAGTTTCGGTTTTGCAGTTTTTTTGTTTCATCTGTAAATATCTGGGAATCATTTGTAGATGTCCATTGAAATCATGAGTGTTAAAATGTTAGATAAAGTTAGATTATGGATTGAAGGATGCCACATGAAAGTATGTGTTCATCTAAACATGAACCACTTACTATTTTTTTCTCTCCGATGGAAAATGCATTGGATTGGAGTTGCAAGATTATACTTTGTAGTGTCATACGATGTATAGAAGCATACTCCTTACCAATAAAGGTGTTTGCTTTTGATTTGATTAGTTGCAAGATTTCACATCTCTTTTTTGCTTTTACGTTTTGCAGCTTATAAAAAATGGCTGAGGCTGATGACATTCAACCCATCGTCTGTGACAATGGTACTGGAATGGTGAAGGTTAGTAGTCTCTTTACTTTTTTTTCATATATGTGGATGTTCTTCTCTTTTGCTTAGAAAATACAGTTACCGATAATGATTTCTGTGCACAGGCTGGTTTTGCCGGAGATGATGCTCCCAGGGCTGTTTTCCCAAGTGTTGTTGGTAGGCCAAGGCATCATGGTGTCATGGTTGGGATGAACCAGAAGGATGCATATGTTGGTGACGAAGCACAATCCAAAAGAGGTATTCTCACCTTGAAATACCCAATTGAGCATGGTGTCGTGAGCAACTGGGATGACATGGAAAAGATTTGGCATCACACGTTCTACAATGAGCTCCGTATTGCTCCTGAAGAGCACCCGGTTCTCCTTACCGAGGCTCCTCTTAACCCAAAGGCCAACAGAGAGAAGATGACCCAAATAATGTTTGAAACTTTTAACTCACCGGCCATGTATGTCGCTATCCAAGCTGTTCTCTCCCTGTACGCCAGTGGTCGTACAACCGGTAAGTCCATTTCAACATGTTTTCCTTCTGTTTATACTCATTCTTAAACTGAGCTCTAATTCTCCCCACTCGAGCAGGTATTGTGCTGGATTCTGGTGATGGTGTGTCTCACACTGTGCCAATCTACGAGGGTTTCTCTCTTCCACATGCCATCCTCCGTCTTGACCTCGCTGGTCGTGACCTCACTGATTACCTCATGAAGATCCTTACCGAGAGAGGGTACATGTTCACCACAACAGCAGAGCGGGAAATCGTGAGAGACATAAAGGAGAAGCTTTCCTTTGTTGCCGTTGACTACGAGCAGGAGATGGAGACTTCCAAAACCAGCGCCTCCATCGAGAAGAACTATGAATTACCCGATGGGCAAGTGATCACTATCGGTGCAGAGAGATTCAGGTGTCCAGAAGTCTTGTTCCAGCCATCGTTTGTGGGAATGGAAGCTGCTGGAATCCACGAGACAACCTATAACTCAATCATGAAGTGTGATGTGGATATCAGAAAGGACCTCTACGGTAACATTGTGCTCAGTGGTGGAACCACTATGTTCTCGGGTATTGCAGACCGTATGAGCAAAGAGATCACAGCACTTGCACCGAGCAGCATGAAGATTAAGGTCGTTGCACCGCCTGAAAGGAAATACAGTGTCTGGATCGGTGGTTCTATTCTTGCTTCCCTCAGCACATTCCAGCAGGTAAAAAACATTGATCGGACAATTTCTTTACCTTTTCGATTTCTCCTTTTTTCAAATATGCAAATTTAAATCAAAATTCTGATGATTTCTATATTTATGTTGGGTAGATGTGGATCTCAAAGGCTGAGTATGATGAGGCAGGTCCAGGGATTGTTCACAGAAAATGCTTCTAAGCTCTCAAGAAAAAGGCTATAAAAGCTGGGTTCTATGAGTGGGATCAAAGTTTTTTTTTTACTTGTATTTGCATCTCCATTTGTTTGTTTCATTTCCCTTTTTGTTTCGTTTCTATTCACTTGTGTGTAACAAAACTCTCTGGGTTTTTACTTACGTCTGCGTTTTTTTCAAAAGAAAACCTTTCGTTTTGCGTTGTAGTCTAATATTGTTTTGTTGCTCGAGTGAATTCCTTTCCTTTTTTTCTTATTCTATAACGTCTTTCAAAGCTCAAAAACAGAATCTTGAAAACTCTTTGCTATGTTAATAATATATGTATTGTATAAGAAAAGTTTTGTGTTTAAAGTGTTGCTTTTATGCAATCCTCTCCATCTTCATCTTGAAATCGAGAGTCTGAATTCACAGATAAAAAGACATCTCACAAATGAATCTTAATGAGCTAGAATCAGATGTGATTATGATCGTAACATTTTATAACTACAAAATTTTCGTTGACCATTTTCTGTTTAAACCACGAAAACCATTCTGACGTGCGTATCTTCGTTACTATTCGTTACTGTTCATAAGACTTTTACATTATCCAGAATGTAATCAACACATTGTCATATAAATTTGTCACATTTGGTTAGAGCATCTCCAACCCAAATTCATATATTCAAATATATTAAGTTTTTTTGCACTCTAATGCACACTACAAAACTTCTGATTTTATTTTGCCATTTAAGTCTCTACAGTTATATATATCATTATTTCTGCATTTAAGTCTCTACATTTAAACTTAAATAAATACCTTAATAATACAGAAGAGACTCCTTTATCACTTTAAAATATATTAATCACACATGGAAAAGCTTCAAAACTATTTTATTGAGTCATTTGGTATTTGCCTAGTGATTATATTATGACTTCAAATTTTCTTATTATATATTGCTAAATTTTCTTATTATATATTGCTTGTAATATTTCTTTAATGAATTTTTATAGTTATTTATAAAACCTTTATGTTACTATAACGCAATATACAGATTTTTTAAAATTGTATTAAAAAATTGAGCATTAAAAAGGAATATCCTCGAACTTTACTTTTAAAATTAAGGTTTGCATTGGAGATGTTTTAGTCGTTGATTAACAAATGTCAACTAGTTATAGAATTAATCATTACTTAAAAGTCCTCTTTAGAGTCCATTAATTAAACCTTCTAACCTAAATGGACTCATCAATAGCCGAAAAAATGACCATTAATTAAGCTTTCTAAATTAAATGGGTTCACCAATTGAGCTGAAAAGACGACCATTAATTAAGTCTTCTAACTTAAATGGGCTCAGAAATTGGGCCAAAAAGAGGATCATTAATTAAGATTTCTAACTTAAATGTGCTCAACAATTAGGCCGAAAAGAGGACTATTACTTCAGCCTTTTAACTTAAATGGGTTTACCAATTGGGCCGAAAAGAAACTATTAATTAAGCCTTCTACCTTAAATGGGCTCATCAATTGCGCCGAAAAGATGACCATTAATTACGCCTTCTAACTTAAATGGGTTCAGAAATTGGGCCGAAAAAGAGACCATTAATTAAGCCTTCTAGTAAGCTTAGCAATTGGTTCGAAAAAAGGACCATTAATTAAGTTTTCTAATTTAAAAGGCTCATTAATTGGGCCGAAAAAATGACCATTAATTAAGCATTCTAATTTAAACGGGCTCACCACCAATTGGGCCGAAAAGAGGACATAAAACTTTAAAACAATGAAATTGTTACGTACAAGGGAAAATGTTACAGCGTGAAATGCAGTTAATTACAATCCTTTCTCCTTCGTGACTCTCTCTCTCTCTCTCTCTCAGTCACCGTCCTGCAAAATTAGGGCTTAAGCAAAAACAAAGTTTGAGAAGAGTCGATTTCTTGTTAGTCCTGCTTTGTTTTTAGATTTTATAGTGTAATCGTAACTCATAAGATCGAAGATGGCTCGTAATGAGGAGAAAGCGCAGTCGATGCTTAACAGGTTCGTCACCATGAAAGAATTGGAGAAGAAGAAACCCAAGGAGCGTCGACCTTACCTTGCATCGGAGTGCCGCGATCTGGCGGATGCAGACAAATGGAGACAGCAAATTATGCGAGAGATCGGTCGCAAAGTTGCCGAGATTCAGAACGAGGGATTGGGCGAGCACCGACTTCGCGATCTGAATGATGAGATTAATAAGCTACTCAGGGAGAAATATCATTGGGAGCGGCGGATTGTGGAGCTAGGCGGTCCGAATTACTCGAGACACGCGCCGAAGATGACGGATCTCGACGGGAATATTGTCGACGTTCCGAATCCTAGTGGTCGTGGTCCTGGGTATCGCTATTTCGGTGCTGCTAAGAAACTTCCAGGAGTTAGAGAGCTCTTCGAGAAACCTCCGGAGCTGAGGAAGCGCAGAACGAGGTACGATATATACAAAAGGATAGACGCTAGCTATTACGGGTATAGAGACGACGAAGACGGTATCTTGGAGAAATTGGAGAAGAATGCGGAAGGGGAGATGAGGAAGAGAGCGGTGGAGGAATGGCGGAGATTGGATGATGTTAGGAGGGAAGCGAGGAAGGGAGCGACGGAGGTTGTGAGCGTAGGAGCTGCAGCTGCGAAGGAAGTTTTGTTCGAGGAAGAAGAGGATGTGGTGGAGGAGGAGAGGAGAGAAAGGGAGAGAGAGGAGGAGAAAGAGAGAGAGTTTGTGGTCCACGTTCCATTACCAGATGAGAAGGAAATAGAGAAGATGGTGCTGGAGAAGAAGAAGATGGATCTGCTTAGTAAGTATGCAAGTGAAGATTTGGTTGAACAGCAGACTGAGGCTAAAGCCATGCTCAATATTCAGAGATAGAAAGGTAATCATCCTTCTTCAAAAAGCTGATGATTTTCACTATATTACGCCCTTATTCCTGAATATTTAGTACGTACAATTAGCTTAGAGTTCATGAATTGACCTCAGTCAAGTGTTTTTCTTGGGGGCATCAATCGCGTATTGATGGCCAAATAAAGAAACTTATTTGTCTTGATGAATCTGAGAGACTGATAGATCTTTTATAGGTGTATCAGGCTAATTCAAGTCAGATTCGCTTAATTTTGATGATAAAAGAAGCGATCTTGGCCAAAAAAGACATAATGTGGGAGAAGTGTGAGGAACAAATGAGTCATGGAAACAAACTTGTATTCACTTATTTAGCTCTAATTTTGGAGCATGTTTGTCTTTCAATTTCTAGTGGTGACTGAATCACTTGTTTCTCTTGATAGAATCAGTCAATGACTTTGCATCCCGGTTTATGTATCAAATCTATTTTTTTGGTCAGAGTAAACATTCAGTCCGGGTTTAGACCGATGCAGAGATATAAGTTTAAATATCCAGAGACCACCACGATCATTTTTCCATATGCAGTAATTCAACTTCAGTTCGAGAAAACCCTAAGAGAAAAACCGTCTCCGGATTCTTGATCTTTCTTTACACATTCATGATAACAGCAAGGGATTGGTGTCCGTCCCGTGTTACATAGATGTTTCTTATCTTCAATTAGAAAAGGATCATTAATTAGTAGAGACATTTAGATTAATAATCAATTGAATCAGAACTGAAAGTTTGAATTTTCTTTCACAAATCCAACGGTCAGAATATGACAAAGAAAAAGAGAAGAAAATTTTTTTATAGGGAAACAATATACAAAAAATAGCAAGGTGGATTGTTTGAACCTAACAGCTAAATCAAAGATCTCGGCTAGGAATGGTTTTCTTGTTGTTAGCTCTTCCTGCAGGAATCTCTCCGCTGCTCGAGGAAGATGGATCAAACCCATACTCGCTGCTTGCACCGTACTCATGGCTATCCAACGCCACTTTCCTGAACCTCTTCATATCCTCACTGTAAGTGTTGGAGTCATAGTCCGAGCTCGATCCCCTCGCAAGGATTGAGCTCTGCCCTGCTTTCGCTCCTTCGTTTAGATCGTCTAGGGACGCATCTCCCTCCAAAGTCCGAACAATCTGGTCAAATCATTGAATGATTCAGAACATTTAATATATACCTTTGTAGCGATATGATGCTTTTGTAAAACTTACTTGGCTCATCTTAGGCCTGCGTCTAGCAGAGTGTCTGATGGCTGCTGCTGCACAGGCCACCATTCGTGCCATCTCATGAGGATCATATTGGTTCTCGAGCCGTGAATCAACTAGTTCACTGTAATCTCCGTCCTGAGCTGCGTTTAAGCATAAAGGTCTTGCCTGCGTAAAAAAAGAGTAACAAAGTTTGCATTAGATCAACACGTTTTTAACAGAGGAATGTGATGATAAAATATACACGGCATGGTTACGGACCCAATCGACCAAACTGTCTTCCATTTCGCCAGTGAGATCAACAGGTCGCCGTCCGGTAACGAGCTCAAGAAGCATCACTCCAAAGGAGAATACATCTGATCTGTCTGTGAGTTTCCCGCTTGACGCATATTCTGGAGCCAAGTACCTGTCATTTGATTCTGAATTTGAGATTCTTGGATTAAGGAATGTTTTCGAAATAGAAGCAAGAGCTACTGAAAATTTCTGGAACAATTTTCATCAGCTGGCTTCGCGATTGTTATTACCCGAATGTTCCCATGATACGTGTGGACACATGTGTAACATTGTCTTGAGATAGCTTCGCTAACCCGAAGTCTGCAACCTGAATATTTGAGCTAGCCCAGTTATAAAGAAAGAAATATCAAAGTGTCATAAAGCATTATGATTCCGACTCATAACTAAGCATATACCTTGGCTTCAAAGGATTCGTCAAGAAGAATGTTTGAAGCTTTAATGTCTCTATGTATAATCTTCGGATGACCTAAGTCCACAAAGTCAAGAAAACAAAGTTTCTTCACACGTCTAATCAAACCTCTTAAGAGTTTACCAGTAAGACACCAAAACTTTTAGCTTTTTGTTTTGTTTTGTTTTGACTCACAATCTTCATGTAAGTAAGCAAGCCCTTTAGCTGATCCCAAAGCAATCTTGAGCCTTGTAGGCCAATCAAGAACATTACCACTTTTACCATGGAGATGGAACTCAAGTGTGTCATTAGGTAAGAACTCATAAACCAACATTCTCTGTCCTCCTGCAATACAATATCCAACGAGAGACACAAGAAACCGATGATGAACTCGACTAATGATCTCGACCTCGGCCTGAAACTCTCGCTCTCCTTGTCCGCTTCCTGCTTTAAGACTCTTCACCGCAATCTCTTTTCCATTGGGAAGTATTCCCTTGTGAACATACCCGAACCCACCTTGTCCTAACAATCTCCCTTGAGAGAAGCCTTGAGTTGCAGCAGCTAGCTCGTCGTATGTAAATGTGCTCTTGTTGAAACCTAGAGCCACTGAAGGGTGAGGTGGTGGTAGAGACGGACCGTGTGGACCCGAGTAGTTTGAGCTCATGTCGCTGCTGTTTCCGTTGTTTACACCGCCTGAAAAAATAGGTGGTGGGGACGGTTGCCAGCTTCCAGGTGGCGGTGGAGGCGGTGCATTCATCCAATTAGTATTCCCGTTGGACCCATTGTATTGATGAGACATATTCATTACGTGTTCGCTTTGGTTATTGTAATGTTGTTGATATTGATCACCCCCACCTGAGATAAAACAGTTTTATTTTTGTTTCACCTTTTGTCTCTTGCGTAACAAGATAACAAAATTGTTCTTGACTTTTTCTACAATATGATTCGGAATACTACGAAACTCAAAAAATGTGCCCAATACATAGGTTTTCTATGACATTTTCAAAGAGATTTTGGAATGTGGTTTGAAGGTTGTAAGACGATTATAGATATGAGTTAGGATATTAAATAGCGGTGCGCAAGAAAGTGTTCTAAAACAAAAACTGGAGTTGGGTTTGTTTGGTGGCTTGGTGGTAGCTATTTAGTGTTTACCTTTGCCTGTGGGGAAACCGTTGCTTGCATAATACGGCATTTGATGTTTCTTTTTCTTCTTCCGACAACAACAGACGACACAGAACAATATCATAACAAGAAACAACAATCCAGCACCAGCCGCAATTCCTATGATAGCACCAGTGTTTTGTCGATCGTTACGTGCCGAGTTCGAGCTACCACCGCTTGATTTAGGCGGAGCCAGTGATCTGGGTGAGGAAGAGGAGTTGCGGTCGGAGCTTCTCGAAGGAGGCGGTGGCGAACGCTTATTTCCTCCATTGTTATTGTCATTGTTGCTGTTTCCATTGTTGTTATTATTGTTACTGTTGTTTTTTCCTTGTTGCGGAGATGGTGGAGATTGTGAACCTGAAGGAGGCCGTGGAGGTGAGGAGGAATTAGGAGGTGGAGGAGAGGATTGTTGTTTATTGTCAGACGAAGACGGTGGTGGAGGTGACGGCGTTGAATTCTTCGGGGATTGCCCCTCCGCCATATATAATTAATATCTATTTATGTAGTCTCAGTTTTTCGTTTTGTTTTTTATTGTAAAGCTCTCTCCTTTTTTGGTTACGAGAAAGAGAGAGATGAACATGGAAAACACACAAACGCTCTTTCTGTATTTCAAATTCTATTTTAGAGTGCTTTAAAATTTTTGTTTTCGCTTTATTGTCTTCCTTTTGTAGGGTCTATATTTGGGTATTAATACAGCCATGCAAATCTTTTATGTTACTACTAAATTTGTTAAATAAAAAAGAATTAGGTCCAGAATTCGATGTGTAAAAAGTAAAAGGTTAGGCGTGATATGCTCTCGTTGAGAGTCGAACTCAAGACCTCCCGCTTACTAAACGGGTGCTCTAACCAACTGAGCTACGAGAGCCAAGTGAACAGTGTAATCTAAACGTAGTTATAATTGAGAACTAAGGGAACATAAATATTCTTTTTAAATGTAAAGACAAAATACAAGTCGCCTTACAAATTATAAGACAGATCAGGAACAGCTTAGACTCTTCAGGGCACAGAGAAAACAAAGAAAACACCTTCTTCTACAAATTACCAGGAGCTTCTCTCAATCTCTTTTAGATCCGTTTATCATTCCGATTCGATGCCGTCCCGTAGACGTACCCTCCTCAAAGTCATCATCCTCGGCGATAGCGGGTTAGGTTGCTGCTTAATAAATATGTATATATATATTTTTTCTTCTTCTCATGCTTGTATTTCTTCTATATGTGTATGTATCTGATTGTAGTGCTGATTTTGAGTTTTTATAATAATTAGGGTGATTAGTTTTCTGGGTTTTGAGATTTAGGCCGGACTTTGTCTAATTTCGTTTCCTTCGAAGTTTAGATTTGATATGATTGAGTCTTATTTCGTTGCTGCTGAAATTTGTTTTCTTTTGGTTAATCAAGAAACCATAACTGATCTGGCGTTAGGTGGTTTAATTAAAGGTTGCTTTTTTCATAGAGTATTGTTGATCAAATATCAGAAACTTGCGAGGCTATTAGTTTCTCTGCTAAATAGAAAAAGACTGAGTTGACGCTGGTGACTTGAGTTTACTTTACCACGATTTTAGTCTATAGATTGTTTTCAGCTAAATTTATGTTTGCTTTTTTATTTGTTTGTTCTCCTTCGATATGTAGTTCCAAACTTACTTATGTTATTAAATACTGAATTTGTGCTTGACATTGAAAATCGTGGTGGTTTTGTTAAAAATGAGAAAGCTTTAGAGGATTTTGGTATTATTAACAAACGAGGGAGAATTCGTTTACACACTCGTTTAGAGGCTTTATTTTTCTGAATCGTGGTGGGTGTGAATGCGTCCTGAAGCAGAAAATGGCTATGCAATGACTACATGATTTTATGTTTATCCTAGATGATCTGTTGGTATGCTTATTTCTCAAGTTTAGTTTGGACTTCTCTAACTTGTGATTTTGCAGGGTGGGGAAGACCTCTTTGATGAATCAGTATCCTACTTTTGTTTGAATTGGATTGAGTAATGGTATACTAGATCAATTTTCTAGATATGGAAATATGGTTTAGTTTCTTTGGCCTCGTTTTAAGTTTGGCCAAATCTTTTTAGAAAAGGAGCTCTCGCTTTTGTTTTGGTTTAACACAATAACTTCAGATATGTTAATAAAAAGTTCAGCAACCAGTACAAGGCGACCATTGGAGCTGACTTCTTGACCAAGGAAGTACAGTTTGAAGATCGGCTTTTCACATTACAGGTTCTTTCTTGTGCTCGATCAGTAAATTACTGAATATTGTTTTAAGTAAGTCGCATGTGTTCAGCATGATGGTGTTGGAATTGTATTCAAAAGAGAGTCGTTGACTACTTGAATTTGAGTGCAATGTATCTTAGGAAAAGCTAAGTAACTAATGAGTTTCTCCCAAAATCTTTCAGGCTAACTTTGTTGGTGAATCATGCTGCCTAATTTTTTTCTCACTACCGGTCACCTTTAACTTCGTTTTGCAGTAGTTTCTGTAGAATTTATTCACGTAGTAGGAGTATGGCAGAAACTGTGAGGTTAGCGAGTCATATAAATAACTTGGTGACTGAATTAGATTCGAATGAGACGAGTCATTAGCATATTCTTAGTGGTCTTTCACATTTGTATGAGCTGCCCTCGTTGCTTGACCTAGAAAAACGAAAAGCTCACTTGTTCCCGTCTGTCAATGGGTTACACTACAGATCTGGGATACAGCTGGACAGGAAAGGTTTCAGAGCCTTGGAGTAGCTTTTTATCGGGGTGCTGATTGCTGTGTTCTTGTATATGATGTCAACTCCATGAAATCATTTGACAATCTGAACAACTGGAGGGAAGAATTTCTGATCCAGGTACTTTTTCTCACCCCATGTAGATAGAATTTCACGAGAAGCAAATCCATAAGGCTAGTGTAATATCTCTTACAGGCAAGTCCATCAGATCCAGAGAATTTTCCATTTGTTGTTATCGGAAATAAGGTGGACGTTGATGGTGGAAACAGCAGAGTGGTATGTGATTTACTTAAATTTCCATAGCTCATTAAATTCTCTGATATGTAACATTAATGACCAAATACAAAACTTCACTTCATCATAGGTTTCAGAGAAAAAGGCTAAAGCTTGGTGTGCTTCAAAGGGAAACATTCCCTACTTTGAGACATCTGCCAAAGAAGGAACCAATGTGGAGGAAGCTTTCCAATGCATTGCCAAGAACGCATTGAAGAGCGGTGAAGAGGAAGAGCTGTAAGTTTTTCAAAACAATTTTTACTCAAGTCATCCTTTTAAAATGCTGCTTTCGTCTCAACAATCTCCTTGTCTCTTCACTTTCACTAGATACTTGCCAGACACAATCGATGTCGGGACGAGCAATCAACAACGATCCACAGGTTGTGAATGCTAAGGACTGTCACCAGAAAGAAACGAGGTCTCTCCTCCTATTATCTCTTTTCACAAGTTATCTCTCAAGTATTATATGCTGTATAAAAAAATCTTCTATGAGAAAAAAAAAAGAAACCCTACAAAAAAAGTGAATTAGATATTATTTATTTTTTGGTTTTTTTATGTTTCTTTTGGGATCTTGACTTGTTCGTGTTTGGCGAGAACAAAAATTTGCTGTCCGATTTCGATACATTGTTGTGATATATCGTCTCTAAATACTATTGATTGATTTTTGCAAGTCTCAATACTGTCGTTTACTTTTTACATTTTGTTTCTTATTTGTGTTTCATACACAAAAATATTATTTGTGTTTTATTGTATGCTGTGTTTTTGTATGTGATTGCAAATGGAACCAGAAATTTAACCCCAAATTTATTTTGATAAAATAGCCGTAATTTGTGGATGCCTTCCATAACTATCACTATTATTTGCTATTTTGTAAGAATTCTGGAGCATTGTTTTAGAACCAAATTACTTTCATAACATAAGAATATAAGTTAATTAAATAATTTTAATAGTATAATTCTAAAAATAATCTTAGGATAAAAAATTACTAGTTGATATACTAAAAATGAAGTTTTGATAAGATTTTTATAAGCACTTCAACTTTTTCGTGTCACAAATTTGTTTTGTTAATTCCTCATCTTTTGATAGGAAAAACAGTACAAATTTTTTTTTTTTTTTTTTGTCAAAAGAGATTATTCATTTCCCACTTTTCATTTGCTCAAACACAAACACATTTAAATCCCAAGTAGATAGAGAGATAAAGAGGGACGATTTGAAATCAAAGATGACGAGAAGCTCAGCGAGAGATTCAGTGACAGTGATAGAATTGGAGTTCTCATCTCTTTCGCGTAGAAGTTCTTGAGTGCATGTCTGTAACTTGACATGAAGTGCTTAAAAGACGGGGTTTTGCATCACATTCGCTCCATTAAAACTGGTTTTACCTTGACCCCAATTTTCTCGAACCAACTCGTCAATCTCTACTCCAGAAATGGGTTATTGCAGGAAGCTCGGGATGTGTTCGACGAAATGCCTGAAAGAAACATTTTCTCGTGGAACGCCGTGATCTCGGCCTACGTAAAGTTAAACAACTTGAAGGAAGCGCGTGAACTGTTCAAAACGGCCAATTCTGAACGAGATTTGGTTACGTATAACACTCTGCTTTCAGGGCTTGCCAAAACTGATGGGTGTGAGAGTGAAGCCATTGAGATGTTTGGTCAGATGCAAAGGAAAGAGAAAGATGGGATTTGGATAGACGATTTCACTGTCACCACAATGCTTAAAATTTCTGCGAAGTTATCCAATGTGTTTTATGGTGAACAGCTACACGGGATCATGGTGAAAACCGGGAATGATGTAACTAAGTTTGCCGTTAGTTCTCTCATTCACATGTATTCAAAATGTGGGAAATTTAAGGAAGTGTGTAATGTCTTTAATGGATCGTGTGTTGAACTTGTTGATTGCGTGGCTAAGAACGCAATGGTAGCAGCATATTGTAGAGAAGGTGACATTGAAAGAGCGGTGAGTATATTCTGGATAAATCCTGAACTGAATGATACAATATCTTGGAATACATTAATTTCAGGATATGCACAGAATGGATATGAAGAGGAAGCTTTAAAGCTGGCTGTTACTATGGAGGAAAGTGGGTTGAAATGGAACGAGCACACTATCGCGGCTGTACTAAATGTTCTGAGTAGTTTAAAGAGTCTGAAAATTGGAAAGGCAGTACATGCTCGGGTATTGAAGAATGGATCGTTTTCTAATAAATTTATAAGCAGTGGAATTGTTGATGTCTACTGTAAGTGTGGAAATATGAATTATGCGGAGAATGCCCATTTGTCATATGGTCTTGGCAACTTGTATTCAACTTCTTCAATGATTGTGGGTTACTCGTCTCAAGGCAAGATGGTGGAAGCAAAAAGGTTATTTGATTCTTTATCTGAAAAGAATCTAGTGGTCTGGACTTCTATGTTCTTGGGATACCTCACTTTACGGCAACCTGATTCTGTGCTTGAACTTGCACGTGAATTTATAGCCAAGGAGACCAAAATTTATGATTCTTTGGTCATGGTTAGCATCCTTGGTGCATGCTCTTTACAAGCTTCTATGGAACCGGGGAAGGAGATTCACGGTCACAGCTTGAGAACAGGCATTTTAATGGATAAAAAACTTGTTACTACATTTATTGATATGTACTCAAAATGTGGGAATGTTGAGTATGCTGAAAAGGTCTTCTACAATAGCTTCGAGAGAGATACAATTATGTACAATGCCATGATAGGTGGCTGTGCTCATCACGGCCATGAAGCAAAATCTTTCCAGCTCTTTGAAGACATGATTGAGGATGGATTCAAGCCAGATGAAATTACGTTTATGGCTCTCCTCTCAGCTTGTCGTCACCGTGGCTTAGTTTTAGCGGGTGAGAAATACTTCAAGTCGATGATGGAGGTTTACAACATATCCCCTGAAGTGGGTCACTATACCTGCATGATTGATATGTATGGAAAGGCCAATAGGTTGGACAAAGCCATAGAACTTATTGAAGGTATTGATCAAGTTGAGGAAGATGATGTTATGCTTGGTGCATTTTTAAATGCTTGTAACTGGAATAAGAATGCAGAGCTTGTGAAGGAAGTTGAAGAGAAATTGTTAATTATTGAAGGACCTAATGGGTCTCGTTATATTCAACTAGCTAACGCTTATGCTTCAACTGGTAGATGGGATGATATGAGACGGATACGGAATCTTATGAGAGGGAAGGAGCTGGAAACTTTTTCTGGGTGCAGCTGGGCATATATCGATAAACAAGCTCATATGTTTACTTCATCTGACATTTCCCATTTCAAAACAGAAGCTATATATTCCATGCTACATTTCGTGACAAAAGATTTGTCTGAAATTGCTGCGATCGAGTTTTAAGAGAGAGAGATAGAGTGTGTTTGTGTGTGTCAATTTTCTGTACACGGAGATGGCCCAACGCAAATGATCTCCCTTGTTGTTATATCTTAATAGAAAATTAATAGACACCTAAATAGAAAATATTGTAATAAGAATAAAAAGGTTCGCCATTCTGTAATAAAAAAAATTACATCAAGCCACCGACGATTTAAAGTTATTGCAGAAACGAAATTTAAATGGATTTGTTGACTTCGTTTCTATAATAACTTTGGCAGCTTTGAAAGTTAATGCATTTGATAACTCCAAGAAAAAAAACAAACCAAACGTCATCGTATAGTACAGTACACACTCCAATACCTGCACATACAAATTTTCAAAGAAAAGTCTATTAATAAAATCAGATAGATAAAACGAAATGTATAGTAGTGTGGGAAATTCAAACTATGGAATTAGTTATTTTCTATGTATATATACGTTATTGTTCATAAATGAAATCCGTATTTTAGGAGAGAAAAAAGAATAGCATTTAATAAGAGAGGTGAATTTAAGGTATGGTTACTATACAAAAATAAAAAAAATAAATGAACCTTTGTTGTTGTGAGCAAAGTCTGAGGATTTCTGAAATCTCTGTTTCGTTCATTTTAATTCCATTAAATGCTAAACCCCACCCTTCTTTTAATGCTCTTTCCTTTCATTTCACATCATCATCACCGTCCATTTTATCTACATCTCTGCCCTACACGTGTCTCCTCTCCTCCATCTCTCCGGCGACAACAGTGCCTCTGGATCTCCGCATCTTAGTCGGCTCGATGAGTGCGGTGCTGTTCGGAAGAACATCGGGCTCGTCATTGATTTTGTACGCCGTGATGAGCTTCCCATCGCTGGAACTCTCTCAGATATCGAGAAGAACACTCCCGATCTCCGACGGAGGAATGGAGATTTCGCGCCTATGTAGTACGGGAACGAGAATACTCGTGATTTCGATATCAGGTTTCCGAGTGGAGATTGCCGCTTGTTCCACGTGGATCTTTGGTATCTCCACGGAGACACCGTCGCTGGCTCCATCGTAACTCTCTCCGACGCCGATTCCCTCTCGAAATTGAAGGAGTACGACCTCTTCAGCTCTCGGAACCGAGAATTAGCCGGTGATTGATCTTCCACTGACGCTGTGATCGTCGTCTCCGTCGGAGCAGCTATAGTGTTCCAATTGCTCCGCGGTGGATTTTCGCGGCAGATGATGATCGCGTTAGCGTCTACCTCGAAGCTTGGACGAATTCGAGGAGCCATTAGGGGGACAAAAGGCGACGTAGGCGCCAAGACGCCGGCATCGGCGGATCCAAGAATCGCCGTTCGGCAGAGTGGACAGTTAGGGTGAGATCGCAGCCATTCATCGATGCATTCAAGGTGAAAAGCATGGAAGCATAACGGAAGCGTACGTACGTAATCTCCTTCCTCGAATTCCAACAAACATACAGCGCAATCTCGGCAATCCCCAACGGCGGCGGAAGTTTTCCCCGCCGCCGCAACAGCAGAAACGCTCTTCCCAGTGCTTTTTTCTGCGGTGGAGTAAAGGAAAAGCGGCAGCGTTTTTATAACTGAATCATCTAATCCGTAAGGCGAATACGAAGAGTAATGAAAAGAGTCGAAAGGGAAAGGGGAAAGCGATCGGAGATCGGATGATGACGTTGTAGCAGAGGAAGCCGACGATAGGTGATGGAGACGGCGCCGACGACATCGCCACCGCCGAAAACGACGAAAAAGAGGTAAAAGAAAACGGCGGGAAATGAGGCGAGAGTAGGTGACAAAAAGAAAAGCGGCGGCTAAAACCACCACCATAGCAATCAACGGAGGACTAAACTCCAAAGGAGGATCCGAAAAACTGGAAAGAATCTCCTCAGATACACCGGAAGACGGTGAAGGAGACGGTGTTATATAACCGGAACGTGGCGGTGGCGCCGTGAATCGCATTTGTTGTATTATGGTATATGTAAGAAAAAACAAAGAAAGATCCTACAACAGAGCTTCCAGTGAAAGGTTTACGTAAATAGGTACTTTGGGGGGAAAGGGAGTTGACTAAAAGTAAACTGTATTGGAAGACTAATTGCCACGTCAGTATTTTCTTCTAATGGAATTTTTAAAGCAAATCTCCATAAAAGCTCTTACTGTCGCATTATTATCTGCTCTTAAAACCAAATACTAATGAGTCTGAATTGGATAGATTATTTAGATCGTGGAATATTATTTTATGTACAAATTAGGTAATAGGGGATATAAATCAGTAAATAAATAACTGTAATTTCATAATTTAGCAAACAAGAAGAGATTAGCAAAATGGAGTGAGAGGATAGTGCCTCTTTGCTGTTGTTTGATTTGAACGTGGAATTGATGTGGTGACCCACTTTGATACTTTTATTAAGTGGGTTTTTATGACTTTTTGTTGTTTAGGCCTTTCTGAAAATTCTTCTTTCTTTGTTTGTCTCCAATATTTGTTCATAGGAGCTGATCATGCAATGACTATAAATTAGATTGTAGCATATAAATTCTACGAATCTTAATTTGTGAATTTCAGGTGTAATATTGTGAAAGAGTTCAAGTATGAAGATTATGATGGTCAAGTAGAGAATGTAATTTTTAAAAATATATAAACGTTGTGATTGTCTTAAATATAGCGATAATACTAACCAAATTACTTGTACACTAACTCATAAGTTAGGTCGCCGTCATTTCTTTCACTAACCAAAACTACTTACAAATATATATATACATATATATATATATTGTGGTTGCAATAAAGGTGCAATTAAAAACCGGTTCACAATGACTCCACAATTTATTGCTCAACTACTTTCTTTCATCTTATCTACTTTTCTATAACTATATATCAATAATAATTGAAGAATTCAAATATTTTGAAGTTTACAATTAATTAACATAAGTACTAGAAAACTTTCAAATCAATTTTCATCCATCAATGAAATATCTGTGGAACATAGAAAATATATTCATTAGGCATCTTCAACTTTTAAAACCTTAATATTTATTAAGGACTTTATAACAAAATTGCAAATCAATCTACTGACCACAAAAAGACTCTTCTCCATTAAAATTGTTCTCATCACTGAAACATAAGTATATGTTCAGAATGTGATTGGATCCCTCGTTAGAGCCACATAGTATTCTAATAATGAAATTATACTTGCTAGGTTTGTCCTACAGAAGCAGTTTTAATGTTCATAAACTTTACTAGCAAAACTTCCCACTGTATCGTACGTTTACTAGTAAAATCTCTGCCTGACTGTGAGCTCCAAGAGCAGTCTTAAAACATGGACATATCCGGAGGAGCTCCATACATACTCTTCCACGAATACGGTATCTGCCATTTCCCACCTTCTTCCCCTGCAGAAAACAAAATTTATAGGAAGTTCATCGTCTCTCATGATTGATTGCCTGAGATGTTATTATCCTTGAAAGAAGAAAACTTGTTACCATGAAACTTGTCAGGACTCAGACCCATTAGCTTTGATGCAGCCTCTGCTATTAGAAATGCATCAGGAATGTTGTCTCCTTCCGAACAGTAACATAGCAGGCATGTAACTTTCAATCCTTTTGCCTAGCCCCAAACAACATAAACCAGTGCAGGCAAGGTAAGTGTTTCAATCATCTCAACATAGTCGGAGTGTTGATAAATTCTTCATTGTAAGGCATTTTTTACCTTAAAAGCTGAGAAAAGAGCTGCAAACGGTAAGCTTGGGTAGTAGTCTATGTCGTCTAGTTCATCTTCTGAAGGGGAAATCAGCTCATCTTTACTGTTCTTCTCAAAGACGGAGCTAAGGTATTTCCAACATCTTCCTTCTGAATCATACTCACTCAACCTTCCAAATCCAAGCCTTTCACAGTGATCATCTCTTCCATCAGATTTGGCGCTAGACAGATAATACACCTGTGGGTCTCTAAAGTACTTGCCAAGGGGAACACAAATTAATTTGTGAAGAGTTTGCTTTTAGTAAGAATTGGAAAAGAGTACAATTGTAGCTCATTTGTCTATCAAATCTGTGACTGATCTCTGATGCTGTTTGCACTAGTCCAAATTAAGTTTTAGGTTGAAGGCATAAGAAACTTTTACAGGAAACACAAAAAAAGGAAACGTTAATAGGTACCTTGACATATCCAAGTTATGCAGCCTTTGGAAGTCTAAACTTGATAGCACAATAACTTGCTTCTTTCCACTTGAAGCAGCAAAATCAGCTATATTCTCAGCAAATTTAATCATCATGCCCTGTTTTTAAACAACATCATAAGCTTAAAATGTATCACTAAAATGGCTTTATTTTTTAATTAAAGTGCTCCAGCTAATTGGTATTTCATAATCCAAAGACAACAAGAAACTGAGCGCAATCCCTAAAAAACCATGTTAATCAATGAGGAACAAAGCTGCTTCCAAAAATGTAAATACCTTGGCAACTGGAGATCGCTGCTGAGCAAGAGTAGTAGCAATTGAAATTGACTCGTAAACTGTAAAAAAAACGACCAAAGGGGGGAAAGAAGCTTTAGTGGTTTCACAGAGATAGAAGGCTGATTCAACAATATAAGTGGCGCAGACCTATGGCATCAAATTATACAATACAAGTAATAATAATAGAGCCTCTTTATTGAATGACATGGTAAAATCAGTCCCAAGAAGTCTCCTTAATCATATAAATCAGAGGATCACCCATCTTATTAAATAAAATTCTAATCTTTAACGAAGCAGATAATTTGAGAAACAAACCCTCGAGAGGAAGGGCGATTTCACCACACGGAAGAGGTCCATAAGCGTCATTTCCAACACAAGGAAGCAGATTTGGATCATCAAGATAACCAACTCTCTCTGCACCCGTTGATGATATTAGAAGATCAACAGCGAGCTGCCCTACATTCCCAATAGACAATGCAGGCTGGAACGGAAACAACATCATAAGTTCTTCAATTATAATTCTATAATAAGAAAACTATTTTCCCTGCAATTTTTCACTTATTTTTTGTCCGGGAGTTTCAAAGTTCCCTACAAAATTGGGGACTTTCTCAACTTCAGTAGAGCTGATACTCTCAAGTTAACTACAACCTAATTCCGAGAAAGCTACAGTTTTTACGATTTACAGAGGGAAAAATCCAAAGCCAACAG